>CM062601.1:30957195-33699628 GCA_031470985.1 Agastache rugosa | reverse complement strand
CCACCAATATTTAATTAGTATTTAAGGGTAATGCATGCGCAGGGTGCTGCACAAAAAAGGTGGCCACATTGGTGAGCACAAATTAAGGTGCGCACACCTATTATTTTAAATGATTTTATTTTTTAATTTCATTTTTATTTTCATAATTTAAATAACATTAATTTTTAAATGTATTTTATTGAATTGAAAAAAAAAACATTACATGATAAATTAAAAAAAATACATTAATTCTGCGGCGGCGGGGGGTCGGTGAGTCCTATTTCTCTCCTGAGCATTGCACAAAACGCAAGATGATTTTGGAGCTGGCCGCGTGCCACGCCCGTTGCGTTCCTCGAAAAATATCCCCGCCGCTCTCGCCGCTATGATATTGCTCCGAAGAGTCTCTGTAGATTTGTTGAAAGAGAATCAACAAAATCTTTGGTTCTCTTCCAATGATCGCGCAATTGCTCCTCACTTCGCGCTTCAAATTTTTCGGGCGTTACCGACAATAGGGCCGTGGCTAATATCGACCCAAAGAATGAGCCAAGCACTCCGTCTCGGCCTCACTGTAGTTACTTCCCCCGTCGGCCCGACTGCCCCGGCTACCTTCAGGTCTGCTGCTGCTGCCGCCGCCTCTTTTGCCTCGGATAGTGGCTTTACCCCGGCCCTTTTTCTTGGGCGTAGAAGTAACTGCGGGCTCCTCGTACTCCACATTTACTTGGTCCTCGAACGAGTCCAAATTGACGGCCGATTGGAAGTCGCCAGGAGAAGGTGCCGGATGTGTAGGATACGTGGAGAAAGCCCCCGGTGAAAATTGAGGGACATAGGCGGAACCCGTCTGAAATTGAGGACGGTTGGGGGTGGGGGTGGAGACGTTTTGGAAGGATGGAGGTAGAAAATTGCCGTAGAAATTTGGATTATTGAGATTGAAACTTACATCACTAGAACCGAACCAAGACCAATTTTGATTGGGATCCATTTGTAGCACAAAAATATAAGAAGTTGTAGAGATAATTTAGAAGAAATTGAGATAGAAATGTAGAGAATGGGGTGAAAATGAATGGAATAAGCGCGTAACATTTATACGTAAAATTAGAATTAAATTAAATTAAAAAAAAATTAAACCGTTGAGCAACGGTTAAAAAACCGTTGCCCAATACCCAGCCGCCACGTGGCCATCCCCCCTTCCCGCCCAGCAAGCTCGCCCGGGCGCCAGTCCGCCCATCCCACCCGCCCTCTCCTGGGCGCCATCGGTGCTCCCACCCCCCTGCCCACCAGCCCACCCGCGCCCACCCCCCACCCGCCCACCAATGCATGTGCTCTAAGGAGAATGATACTTATGTGAGAGAAAGTGCTTTCCATATTAGGTATAAGATACTTATTGTGGAACAACCAACATGAAAATGAAGACACTTATTGTGGGACGGAGGGAGTAATAATTAGATTTTAGATTAAAAAAAAGGAAAAGAGTTCTATTCAAGATAATATATTTATCAAAGAGACAAATAATATGTCAGTGATCATTTGAAAGCACCGTTGATGTTTAGCCCATATCAACTTTTCTTCTTATTTTTAATAATATTTTTATTTTAATACTTGAAAAATATAGATAATAATGACGATTGTCAAGTTTACAAATTATGCAAGATCAAAGTCCTGAGATTTTTTGAAACATAATGGACACCACTCGATTTCATTCAAATTTATCATCTAATATGATATTATGCTTTAAAGCTATAGAATTAATTTATCAATCACTTAATACCTTCTCAACTCATTCTCCATCATAAACATGCTGCACATAAAAACACTTCATAATTAAATAAAATAATAACTCTAAATTTAAAAACAAATTACATGTGCAAAAATACTCAAATTTCGGCATAATAAAATAATCTTTGAAGTATGTCAAACTTCATGTTGTTCTCCTTTCTCTTTCACTTTTGAGTATTATTAATTAATTTATTAAATTGAGTTATATTAGGAGTAGAACTATATTTATTAATTTGTTATAAGGTTTGTAATAAATTTATTATATATTTACACTATTGTCTCCTTAAAATAAATATAATAATAGGGATATATTAGGCAAACTCCAATTTTAGCTAATAATTCGTTTCTTTTATAATAGAGCTAGATCTTTTTTTAGGACACTACCTTTTAGCGGTTTGGCAAAAGTAGGACAAAGTTTTTCGGGCTTGCAGGTAAGTAAAGGACAAAACTTCTTAGTTGTAGCGTCCGCATGCCAAATTTGGGCCCGATCGGGCTAAAACGCACGTGAACCGTGCGTGACTAGCTGTGTGAGCCTCGACTCCTTACGTGGCACACACATCATCACAAGACACTCGCTAAATTGAATATAGTAAAAACGTTATTCACTTTTCACTCTCTTCCATAATTCCCTAATTCTAAAGAACCCTAAATCCACAAAATCTGAAGAACCCAAAATCCCCAAATTGTCGCTCTTTAGCAAAGATGAGATAACAAGTTCTTCCAATCATCGCTCTCGGAACCTTGAATCGAAATTTCCACCGGCGAACAAAGATTTCAAAGATGGTGACTGTTCGAGACAATAGGAATTTGAATCGGCCTCCTCCTATGTACAGTAAGTTTATTTTATGTTTTGTTTTATGAATCGAAAGCATGTTTATTTGAGGTTCTGGTGCTCTTTAGGGTTTAGTTTGGGCGTGGTCCTGAATTGTTTTGACTGATTTGTTTTTTAGAAAAAATGTTCATTATTTTTTTTTGCGCTGCAGAATCTGTTGGAATGTACGTTACAATTATTTTTCATCATGGTGGAAAGTTTATTGCATCTTCTTTGCCTAAGTATACTGGGGTCGTACGTTGATATTGGATAAGGTTGTTGCTAATGAATTAAACCATAATTCCATAAGAAACAATCTGTGTGAGTGGTTGTTCTTAGATGGAGATATTAAGTTGTATATTTTAAGTAACAACAATTTCAAGCTTTTAACATCTGATGATGAAGTAAGACAATGATGTCTAGACAATTCCAAGATCCTATGCATTTACCACTTTGCATTATACATAAATTCAATTAAATAAAATTGAGCATCAATAAATCATCATCGAAGATTTTTAAACAAAATCGATTTCAATCGAGCGAAAATTACACAAAATTGATTTCAATCGAGCAAAAATTACACAAAATCGATCTCAATCAACCGAAAATTACACAACATCGATTTCAAGCGAGCAAAAATTCAAGAGAGAACTTCTTACTGGTTTTGGGCAACACACAAATCTCCACCCAGAATTATTATCGGACCATGATGTGCGAAGTGCAAGTCTTCTTCCACATTTACAATCCACTGGAACAGTTTCGTGACTCAAGGTAGACATTGTGGGTGTGTGGATCTTGAGCAATTGGGGTTTTAGGGTTCTTTCAAAAATGGGAAAATAAGAATTAGGGATCTGAACTATAACCGAGTGTACTGTGATGATGTGTGTGCCACGTAAGGAATCGGGCTCCACCTGGCTGGTCACACACGGTTCACGTGCGTTTTAGCCTGATCGGGCCCAAATTTGGCTTGCGAACGCTACAACTAAGAAGTTTTTGTCCTACTTTTGCAAGCCTGAAAAAACTTTGTCCTACTTTTGCAAACCGCTAAAAGGTAGTGTCCTAAAAAAAGGTCTAGCTCGATAGATATATGTGTGTGCGCGCGCATATATAATTCAAAATTATTTCTCTCCTTTGTGTATAGGCAACCATATTGTAACTATATACTGACGATCGACAAATGAAAGTAAGTACGTACAAAATTCAAAGTAGCTTTTATGAGCATTTCAAAATTGTTTTCGTATCATATATTCAAATTAATGCTACAATATTGTAATATCCCGTTTTCGTGAATAATTAAACCTAGTATTTCTTTAATTAAATTAAGAGAATGAAAATGAAGAAAAATTCTCTTTTTAATAATTTTATTCGGCAATCCAATTTGTGCCGAAAAAGTGGAATTTAATTAGGTTTGTTTCGTCTCGG
The DNA here is from genome assembly GCA_031470985.1 of Agastache rugosa. Classification (NCBI taxonomy): domain Eukaryota; kingdom Viridiplantae; phylum Streptophyta; class Magnoliopsida; order Lamiales; family Lamiaceae; genus Agastache; species Agastache rugosa. Next base: position 33,695,643 of record CM062601.1, on the reverse strand, counting down.
GTTAACCGAAACGAATTAGAATTTATGTTTATTGAATTGTGCATTTATGCATGATTTTTAATTGAGAAAATTATGAATTTAATTTTCTTAATTTATTTTATTAGCAATTAATTATTAAAAATAATAATCTTATTTATTTCATAAATGATTCGTTTTTCAGTATTTTCTTCCGTAAACTTTCATTAGGGTTAGAGATGCCCTAATTGATTTTTCTAGATCAAGAAATTAGATAATGAAGTTATGATTAGCAAGTTAGTAATTAATTGATTAAACTAAGTATTTAACTAATTAATTAATCCCTATTTATGACATAAGTGATGACATATTTTGGTTGACTAATGTGTTAGCCATTAAATGTGTTTGCTAAGATAAAAACCCCATTTCCATCATCTTTTCTCTCGCCATTTCCAGCTGAAATTGTCGCAGCCCGACTTAGAATGAAGATAACCAAGCCGGTAGGTCCCACGACGTACACAATTTATGATTAACCAAGGAACAAGATAACGACCCAGTTATCCAACAAAAACCCATCAAACAATAAATCATACTTTCAAGTCAAACCAAGTCGAATCAAATATCAATTCAACGACCTCAATAACAATTTATACTTTAAGTTTAAAATCAAAATAGTTGAGGATGGTCAAAAGACAACACCATCTCGTATCAGAGTTTAGCAACGGAAACAAGGTTTATCAAGTCATAGCTTCAACATCACACTAAGACAACAATTACTGAATAAATTCAGAGTGTTGCCGCGGAAAACAACATGACATATCTTTGGTTATATGTATGAAGACATATAACCCTGCTCAACATAAACAAAGTCTCCGAGGGTCAACAACAAAAGTCCGCCCAAAGACACTCCATCTTCATCCAAGCTAGCTCCGCACATTTTAGAAATAACATGCGGTCGAGTACTTTTGTACTCAGTGGACACATGCCAAAATAATTGAAAATTTGCTGCTTAGAGCTATAGATTGACTCTTGCCATAAAGCATAGCACAAGTAACTTTTATAAACAAACCTGTGCATGCTCAAACCTTTTCCTTTCATTATAAGTGACTCGAGTCAAATACTTTAACATGTATGTACCACATCTACTATAACTTTTGAGTGTTGAGAAGTAGGCCTCCTTCTCAAACACTTGTAATCGTCCACTCCTTTCGGAAGGCTCCCGATTACAAAATAGTGTACACAAATCCTACCCCTTTCGTAGGACCGAATTCGTCTTTCCTTGGTAGATGGTATCATACAAAAAAAAAAAACTTTAAACAATTGGCAAGTCAATCACTTTATAAATCATCACACATATATATAATCATAATATCACATTCTTTATTTCGTAAAAGCCTGATCAAGCTACTTTATCTATACTTTAACTTCTCGGCTTTTCCCTCACTTTTCAGTCCCGCTCGTTCCTTCATTTAATAATTAAATTTAAACATAAGAGCGAGAAAAATTAAATATTCAAATGAGGGATGGCGGTGCTATTCTTAAAATTTATCTAATTTGTCTCGGCTATTTCTAGGGTTTTTATCTCGGAAATTAGGAACTAAACTTTTCTAATTACTTCCTCTTTCTTACTTAACTTCTTAATCAATAAATAATCGATTAAAACTTCAAGATATATTTTAAAACATAAATCCATATACTTCTCATTTAACTTCATAAATAAACATATAATTCATCATTAAACTTCATGAATATATATATATATAAACATGTAATTCAGCATTTAACTTCATAAATGCATATAAGCATATAATTAATAATTAAACTCATATTAATCACTTCATCCATCATTTAAACTTATTCTTAAACATATTATCATTCCAAAGAAATTAAACATATCATTTAATCATATAAGTGTTTATTTAAACACTTAAGCTCTTTATCTAATTTAATAAGCATATTAAAATGCTTAACTTCTTTATTAACATATAATCATAACATTATATATAAAAAAAAATTTATGTCCTTAAAATATTTATTTATTAATGACGTATCATTAATACTTAATTCATCATTAATACGTCATTAGCAACTAATGACTATTAACATATAATCATAACATTATAAAAAAAATTATATGTCCTTGACATATTTATTTATTAATGACGTATCATTAATACTTAATTCATCATTAACATGTCATTAGCAACTAATGACTATTAACATATATAATTAATAGCTAAAATCATCATTAACATTTAATTGATGATTACTATCTGTCGCAGCCCGAACCCCGAGATTAGATGTCAAGGCCGGTAGGTCCCACGACTTACACAATTTATGATTAACAAAAGAATAAATATAGCGACCCGGCTATCGTTGAAAATAACAAAGGACATTCATAATTAACAATTCACCGATTTTAGAATAAATACCACATGTATGACTCGAAATCAATAAAACAATCACTGACTTCAACAAGGACATACATATCGATAAACATAACTCAAATCACTCGGAATCAAAAGACCTGATCAACCAAATAATCAATAATGACCAAGAATTTAATATGTTGGAAATAAATAGACCTGATCAACCAAATAACCGACATTGATCAAGAAGATGACGAGTTGACTTGAGTATCAATAAAGCATGACAAGGAAAAACTGTTTCAAGCAACTTTGATAAAAAGAGTTCGACTATCAAAACATAGTTCGACTCTAGGGTTTAAACGACTTCATCATAGTTTAATTCTAGAATCCGTAATTTAAAACATCATTATAGTATATCAAAACATTTCAACATAGCAACGGAATACGAGAGATTATATGTATGACGACATATAATCTAGGCTCTTTACTTATCAAAACATTAACAACAACCGACGTCCATCCAGCCCCTCGTCATCTACATCCTCGCTAACTCCGCACGTTTTAGAAATAACATGGTATCGAGTACTACGTACTCGGTGAACACATGCCGAAAATATTTGAAAACTTTGCCGAATACAATTATATATATATGAAAATCTTGCCGTAAAATATAATACGAGGATTTTCTCGAAAACAACTCGTAAAATGATAAAATACTTTCTTTTCAAAACTCATTTGTCTCCATAGCATTTATAACCGGTATGAACCATATCTACAATAATTATCGGTGATGAGAAAGAGGCCTCTTTCTCGATCACTTGTAATCGGTATATCAAGGAAAGGCTCACGATTATGAATAATCGGCCTATCAAAGAAATACGCACGAATTCGTCTTTCTGAAGTAGATGGTAACATACTTAAATATTTTAAAATCATTTGGCAAGTATCAAAGCTTTAAAATCATAATATATCATGCTTTGCATATTTTTCAGTTTAGAAAGCCCACCTGATAAACTTAAGCTTTACTTTAAACTTTAGCGCTTGGTCGATCGCTTTACTTTATGTTTCCGTTCCCGCTTCCACTAGCTCCTTTAAATCGAAACGGAATAACGATTTTAAAACGAGAACTTCTATCGAATAACGACTTCAATAATCTTAATGTAATTCGATTCGAATTTCTATACCGAAACTCGACTAACCTCGCGAATTTCTATCTTAACTTCTTAAACGCTCTTAATCTATCTTAATTCCTCATTAATCATCAAACATCAATCAAATCTCATATAACATCAACATTTATAAATTTCTATTCATCATAATCGACTAAATCGATTTTAATTCGTCTAACGGATTCGTAAAATTCTCAAATTAATTCCACACACTTATTTCATTACAACAAACATAATTATACTTTAAACACTCACATTAACTTAATTAAACATATAAACTCCCAAATGGGGAAAAACATTCAAAAATAGAAAATCTTTATTACTTTGAATTAAATTTCCAGAAAATCATATAACACTTAATTTTTATTAAGAAGTTCATAAATGCAATTAATTCCTTAATTAAAAATTAATTAAAATTTTATTTATTTATTTTAAATTTTCGGTTATATTAAAATTTATATTTCTTTAATTATCTTCTCTCCTTTTTAATTTCTAATATACTTAATTATCATCTTAAGCTCATTTCTTCATTTAATTTCATTTGATTAAGTATCAATCTTCCAACCCTAATTTAAGAACCCTAATTTCACTTTCTAGGGTTTCTAGGGTTAATCATGATTACATTTGATTATCTATTGATTAAACTTATTTCATTAACATCATATATCATCACATTATCCATTAACTATATCATATAACATCATCATCACAAACCCTAATTTCCATCTTTATATTTTCGGTTATTCCTATAAGAAATTGAAGAATTGAGAATTCATGATTAATTCAAACAAGAAATATTCTTAGAATTCTTAACTAAGCTCATAATTATCATCAAATTAATCATATAATTCATGCATTCATTATTTCCCATTTTCTTCTCATTTTCGAAAATTTCTTAATTATGATCTAGGGTTTCTCTTATTTAAATCTAATTTGCATATTTGATCTTATAATCATATTCTAAGCATAATTTATGAAGATCATAACATCAAACAATGCATGAATCAAAATTTAGCATTTTCTTCATATTTTCGATTTTCTCCAAAACTAGGGTTAGGGTTCTTCATGCTTTATTTAATCATACCATTGATCATATAATTACTATATAAGCATAATATTAAGACATGAAGATTAACTAACCATTTCTAGGGTTTCTTCCAAAAAAATCGATATATATTTATTCATAACTAGAGTTCTTCATGCATCATCTTAAGCTAATGATTGATCATTTAACATCATAAAATCATCATATAAACAACATATGAAGACATGATCAACATCTAACCATTTCTACAAATTCTCCTCCAAATTTTCGACACACACACACACACACATATATATATATATATATATATATATATATATATATATATATAATTCTTCCACCATGGAAATGAATCAAGAGCTTGGAAGAGAGGAATCTAAGCTTACTTGACTACTTGAGAGGATTGCTAGAACTTGTAGTCTTGAGCTTGAAGATCAAAGATGGTGTTCTTAAGTGTGTGTGTGTTGAGAGAGAAGAGATCGAGAGAGAGCTACTGCTGCTGCTGCTGTTCGTGTGTGTGTGTGTGAGTGAGTTGAGGGGTGGTGAGAGTAGAATATATGCATGTTACACACATAGGGTAGGGTAGACTAGGGTTATTATTTTAATTTAACTTAATTGTTAAGTTTTGATAGTTATTTAATCACTTTCTCGACTCACTTAATTAACAACGACGAACCCTCCGATAAACTCTTAATTTCTCAACACAGTAATTAAGATTAAGGTTTCACGAACCTTAGATAAAAATCTCACAGAAAGAATCGGATATTCGAAGTATTTTCAAATCGACCGAAACTAAATTTTTAAGCGATAATTTACGTAAAATTTCACGTAATTAAATTAAATTCTTCTTTCAGTCAATTTATGATTAATCATTTATCATCTATTGATAAATGTAAAAACTTCTTCGTTTCGGATTAACCGAGAGGATAAAAATTAATTAAAACTCATTTTTCCGGTAGAATATATCTGCCGGGTAAAATTTTCGGAAAGAAAATCTTTATTTTACTAAAATTCTTGTCTTTCTCATTATGTTAATTATTTTAATTACTTAAGAAAGACGGGATACTACACTATCTTCATTATCCTTTATTTAACATATATTTAATCTCTATTATTCATATCTTTAACTTGAAAATATTTTCGACTCGTCAAACGAGCTCCGAAAAATTTCAATTTAATTCCTTATACTTTTTATGCTAAATTTAGCATATTTACATAGTCACATCATTAAACTGGATCTTCTATATGTATAAACCTCCGACTTGGAAAAAGAGCCGGAAAATAGAAAAATCTCAAAACTTCGTATTAAAATTCCGAAAAATTCTACGATGCTTATTTTTTTATCGTAGAATTCATTTCTACCATTATTTTCTTGATTAAAAATCAAATAATACTTTTATTTTCTTTAATAATTTTCGGCCTTTATAGAAATTGGAAAAATAAATATCCAATTTCATTCTAATCAATTTCAAACATCTAAATTTAATTTATAAGCTATATTTATAGCTTAATTACTTAATTTAATTGGATAAAAATCAAAACCCTATTATATATATATTTCAACTTTTATGAGAAATAGGGCACAATTGCTTATTTATATCCATTTCAAATTACAACATGTCTAATTAATATTCTAGAGATTAATTATAATCTCAATTGATCAATTTAAGCTGTAAATAATTATTTTTAATTTATTTTTAATTGCTGGAAATTTCTAAAATTATGAAATTTAGCTCCAAAAATTCTAACAAAATTCCCACATATTTTAAATAAATACCATGAGCTCAAATATATCATTACTTCATCAAGTTATGCTTTGAATTAAAAACCCCTAATTTTATGCAAACTTTAATTTTCCAACTTCATTCATATGAGCTTCAAAAATTCTCATAAATTCCTTATAACCTTATTTCATCATTCTAAACTCAAATCCATCATCAATTTCATCATAAAAATTCATCATCAAAATTTCCCAATTTATAACCCTAATATTTCGAAATTAATTAAAATTAGGGCAAGGGAAATTCTAACTCATTAAAACCATATATCATCATGCTCAATTACATCAATTAAGCATACCTTGATCATCAATTCAAGCTTAAAACATCAAAATCAAATATTCCTATTTTAAGCCATATTTTTCGGCTATTTCAAGAATAAATAGGAAATTGATTAATTCTTCCCAATTCAATTATCCAACATACTTATAATCATCATAGAAGTTCATCATAATCATCAATTCAACCATAGGATCAAAGAAATAAATTTTCTAATTTATTTCATATATATTTCGAAAAATTGAAAAATGAGGCTAGAATTGATTTCTCAATGATTAAATCAAAGAAATGTAATCTAAATTACTCCCTAATCATCATACTTGAATATCAAATCCATCCTACAATATATATATAATTTTCGAAATTTTTAATAATTAAAATAAATGAAATTTCATGCTTAAACTTGAGTTATTTACTTATCTAATGAAAGATCTCACCTTTTGAGATAATTTTGGCACTACTTTCTTTGATTAAATAAGCTTAATACCTTCTCTTGACTTGTGTGTGTGTGTACCCTGTTTTGTGCGTGTTTTGTGTGTGTTTGAGTGTGTATGTGCGTGTGTTTTGTGTTTGCAGCAAGAGAAATGAGGGAGAAGAGAGATACATTTAATTTATAGACTAATCTCTCTCACAAATACATTGAATAATAACTAACATATGCTTAGTCACCAACATCCTTCATCATTATGTTGGGGACAAGCTTAGGTGTCCCACAATTAATAATAAAAAAATGGATGTTAGTGTTAACTACTAACACATGTCTTAATTTCCTTAGATTAGTGATTAATATAATCATTAAATATTAATAATTAATATTTAACTAGGAAATAATAATTAAGCTTATACTATAAGCTTTATTTCCTAGGAAAAATTATGCTTAATATCTTAGCTTAATTAATTATTTAAACATCAAATTAATTAATTAAAAATTAAGCATAAAAATCTCACTTTAATCGATCAATTAATTCTCTAATTAATTGATCATTCATCAAATAAATAATCTTAGAGGCTTTAATTAAAAGCTTTCGATATATATAAATTTATTAGGGTTTCTCAAGCCCTAATATAAACTTCCTTTAAAAATTTTCAGAATTAAAATCCGAAAATTAAATAAATTGCCGGAGAAATTTCATAATTCCTTAGAAAAACAAATACTTCAAAAATGGTACATATTTCTCATATAATGCGCATATAATGGCACATATTCATAAACACTTTCAATATTTCATTTCGGATTAACCGAAACGAAAATAAAACTTAAATCATCAAAATTCGGCAAATTAGGGCTGCCGAATTATTTTAACTGTCGGAACTTAATTTCCTTCTAAGTTCTCACATTTTAAATTATTCTAAATAATTATCTTAATTACTTACTAAGATTAGTTATGAAAAAGCGGGGTATTACAGAAATTACAGCAGCACACTCACGCACGCATTCATCCATATTTCTTCATTTTTGAGCTCAAATTCAAGTGCTAATCATTTCCAAATTAATTATTAAGGTGAATTCTATGATTAGTTCAAGTTATATCTTAGAATTCAAGCTCAAATCCTCCCTTTAATTCTTTTATTAATTTTGAAATTTTTGTCAAGTGAGGATAGATGATCTTGATTTTAAATTATGATGTTTAATTCATGCTTAGGATGCATGATGGGTCATTAATTCATGTTAAAATTAAACCCTAACTCTAATTATTGCAATTTTTGAAATTAGGGAGAAATTAGAGCTTTTTAATTGTGATGTTAGGTAATTAATTAGATGGATTATTTGAGCTTAGATAATTATTCTAAGCATGTTTGATGTTGCAAGTGATCAAAGAATCAAAGCCCTTCTATGACTTTTAATTTTGGCCGAAAAATATGATATAAATTAAGGGTTTTTGATTTTAATGTTCTATGATTGATTTGAAGTTTAAATTGAGCTTATATAATGTTATTGAGTATGATTATGTATAGAATTAATGGATTGAATCATTAATTCTCCAGTTTTATAATTAATTTCGAAATTAGGGTTCATCAAAATTGGGATTTTGATTTGGATCTTGAATGATGAAATTGATAATAGCATTGAGTCAATAATATTTATTTAAGCATGTGAGAATATTATTAGAATTTTTGGAGTTTAATTTCTATTATTTAGAAATTTTCAGCTTTTAAATTAATTAAGAAATAATTAATTTAAGGCTTAAATGAATTAATTGAAGTTATAATTAATCTCTATGATTTTAATCAAGCATGTTATGAATTGATTTGAAGAGAAAGTAATCATCCATATATTATATATGAAAAAACCGAAATATATATATATGTGGAATTATGATTTTTATTCAAGTTATCCAAGAAATTAAATTATAATTATAGTTTATAATTTAATTAAGAATGTTTGGAAGTAATTAGAATGAGATTGGATATTTAATCCAAGAGTTGAAAAAGGGCAGCCCCTTTAATCTTAATTTATAAAGATTATTTGTTTTTTAATCAAATAAATAATCATACATATGGATTCTATGTTAAAAACTAAGTGTTGTGGAATTTTTCGGAAATTTAATACGAAGTTTTGATAATTTCTATTTTCCGATGAATTTTTCCAAGTTGAAGGTTGATATATTTGTATGATATGAAGTGATGATTTGAATATGTAATTATGCTTATTATGGTTTAGTAATAATAAGGAATTAATTTGAGAATTTTCAGAGCTCGTTTGTCGAGTCAAATCCGTTTCGTATTTGAAGATATGAATAGTAATTAATGTATGATTATGTTAAGTGTGATTTCGGTTAATGATGAGTTAAGATAGAGTAAGAGCGTTTAAGAAGTTAAGTTAGAAATTCTCAAGTTTCGTCGAGTTTCGACGTAAAATTTCGAAGTAAATTAGAAGTTAAGAATATCGAATTCGTTTATTCGATAGTAGTTAATTCTCGTTCTGAATTCATGAATTCTAGTTCGAATGAAGGATCGAGTGGAAGTGTAAATCCGAAAATTCAGAATCGATAAAGGTTAAGTCCAAAGAAAATGGTTCACTACTAATTATAGTAGATATGGTTCATACTTAATGAGTATTTGACTGCAATAACTTATATCAAAAGAAAATGTTTGAGCAAGCACAAGTTTATTTTCAAAAGTTACTTGTGCAATGCTTTATGGCAAGTTTAATCTATAGCTCTAAGAAGCAAGTTTTCAAATATTTTTGGCATGTGTCCACTGAGTACGAAGATTTCAAATTTGCGTATGTTATTTCTAAAATGTGAAGGTTAGTTCGGATGAAGATGGGAGTGTGCTTGGACGGACTTTTGTTAGTTGAGTCTTTTGAAAGTTGTTTAAACTAGAGTTGAGTCATATGTCTTCATACATATGATTCTCTATGCTTTTCCGCTGCAACACTTTGAAATATATGTTGAAGTATGAAGCATGTTCTCGACCTTGAAGTCGTAAATATTATTTGTTAAGGTTTCAACTGCAAACTTGTTTTTATCTTGAAAATAAGTTGTCAATCCTTTGTTGAGATCTTTTAAATCATACGACCCTATTTTATCGTGCTTTCTTGATCTAATGGACTTCTTGTCGATATTGATCTCTTGGCATCGTTGGTCGTACAATACTAATTGTTGGTTGGAATTGTCGAGCATGTTATTGATTTCTTGTTAAGTATGTTCCTTGAATTGTTGTTCAAGAATAGGTTCAACTCCCGGTATTGTTGTTTGTTAATAATGGTTTATCAAATGTTTGGTTTTGTTGGATAACTGGGTCATTATCGATTCCTTGGTTAATCATAAATTGTGTACGTCGTGGGACCCACCGGCTCGGTCATCTTTATTCTGAGTCGGGCTGCGACAGAGTGGTATTAGAGCAGCTTGTCTGCTCTATGTTTAAATGTAATATCCCGTTTTCGTGAATAATTAAACTTAGTATTTCTTTAATTAAATTAAGAGAATGAAGATGAATAAAAATTCCTTTTTTAATAATTTTATTCGGCAATCCAAATTTGTGACGAAAAAATGGAATTTAATTATGTTTGTTTCGTCTCGGGTTAACCGAAACGAATTAGAAATTATGTTTATTAGATTGTGCATTTATGCATGATTTTTAATTGAGAAAATTATGAATTTAATTTTCTTAATTTATTTTATTAGCAATTAATTATTAAAAATAATAATCTTATTTGTTTCATAAATAATTCGTTTTTCAGTATTTTCTTCCGAGAACTTCCATTAGGTTTAGAGATGCCCTAATTGATTTTTCTAGATTAAGAAATTAGAGATTAAGAAATTCGTTTTTCAGTATTTTTGTTGACTAATTGTAGTATTTAATTGTGTGTTGTGAGCCATTTTTCTTCCATTCCTCTCGCCCAAAAACAGCAGCAAAATAGCAGCCCCTCACTCACACTTCTTTCCATTTTTGATCAATTTTTGAGCTCAAATTCAAGTGCTAATCATCTTCAAATTAATTATTAAGGTGAGTTTTATGTTTAGTTCAAGTTGTAGCTCAAAAACAAGCTTAGATCATCCTATTTTGATCTTTCATAATTTTCGAAAATATTGCCAAATATTAGTAGATGATGTGGATTTTAAATTATGATGTTTAATTCATGCTTAGGATACATGATAGATCATTAATTCATGTTTAATTCAAACCCTAATCCTAATCTTATTAATTTCGAAAACTAGGGAAAATTAGGGGTTTTTAATTGTGATGTTAGATAATTAATTAGATGGATTATTTGAGCTTAGATAATTATTCTAAGCATGTTTGATGTTGGAAGTAATCAAAGAATCAAAACCCTTCACTAATTTTGGAATTAACCGATAATTATGAATTTAATTAGGGGTTTTTGATCTTGATGTTTTATGATTAATTTGAAGTTCAAATTGATCTTATATGATGATGTTAATGATGTTTATGCATTGAGTTAATTGATTAAATCATAATTATTCCAATTATTGGAATTTTCGAAAGTTAGGGTTCTTGAGATTAGGGCTTTTTGATTTTGATGTTGAATGATGAAATTGATGATAGCATTGAGCCAATGATATTTATTTAAGCATGTGAGAATATTATTAGAATTTTTGGAGTTCAATTTCTATTATTTTAGAAATTTTCAGCTTTTAATTAATTAAGAAATAATTAATTTAAGGCTTAAATGGATTGATTGAAGGTATAATTAATCTCTATGATTTTAATCAAGCATGTTATGAATTGATTTGAAGAGAAAGTAATCATCCATATATTATATATGAAAAAGCCGAAATATATATATGTGGAATTATGATTTTTATTCAAGTTATCCAAGAAATTAAATTATAATTATAGTTTATAATTTAATTAAGAATGTTTGGAAGTAATTAGAATGAGATTTGATATTTAATCCAAGAGTTGAAAAAGGGCAGCCCCTTTAATCTTAATTTATAAAGATTATTTGATTTTTAATCAAATAAATAATCATAGATATGGATTCTATGTTAAAAACTAAGTGTTGTGGAATTTTTCGGAAATTTAATACGAAGTTTTGATAATTTCTACTTTCCGATGAATTTTTCCAAGTTGAAGGTTGATATGTTTGTATGATATGAAGTGATGATTTGAATATGTAATTATGCTTATTATGGTTTAGTAATAATAAGAAATTAATTTGAGAATCTTCAAAGCTCGTTTGTCGAGTCAAATCCGTTTCGTATTTGAAGATATGAATAGTAATTAATGTATGATTATGTTAAGTGTGATTTTGGTTAATGATGAGTTAAGATAGAGTAAGAGCGTTTAAGAAGTTAAGTTAGAAATTCTCAAGTTTCGTCGAGTTTCGACGTAGAATTTCGAAGTAAATTATAAGTTAAGAATATCGAATTCGTTTATTCGATAGTAGTTAATTCTCGTTCTGAATTTGTGAATTATAGTTCGAATGAAGGATCGAGTGAAAGTGTGAATCCGAGAATTCAGAATCGATAAAGGTTAAGTCTAAAGCTTCAGTTATCAGGTGGGCTTTCTAAACAAAGAAATGATGAATGCTATATATATATGATTATATATATGTGATGTTTTAAATTGATTAACTTGCCAAATGTTTTAAGTTTTTGTATGATACCATATACTAAAGAAGGACGAATTCGGTCCTGCGCAAGGTGGGATTTGTGTACACATTAGTAATCGAGAGTCTTTCTTTGATGGGCCGATTACATTAGTAATCGTGAGCCTTTCTCTGATAGACCGGTTACAAGTGATTGAGAAAGAGGTCTCTTTCTCATCACTACTATTTATAGTAGATATGGTTCATACTTAATGAGTATTTTGACTGCAGTCACTTATATCAAAAGAAAATGCTTGAGCAAGCACAAGTTCATTTTCAAAAGTTACTTGTGAAATGCTTTATGACAAGTTTAATCTATAGCTCTAAAAAGCAAGTTTTCAAATATTTTTGGCATGTGTCCACTGAGTACGAAGTACTCAGCCCTGCATGTTATTTCTAAAATGTGCAGGTTAGCTCGGATGAAGATGGGAGTGTGCTTGGACGGACTTTTGTTGGTTGAGTCTTTTGAAGGTTGTTTAAACTAGAGTTGAGTCATATGTCTTCATACATATGATTCTCTATGTTTTTCCGCTGCAATACTTTGAATATATGTTGAAGTATGAAGCATGTTCTCGACTTTGAAGTCGTTAAAGTTATTTGTTAAGGTTTCAGCTGCAAACTTGTTTTAACTTGAGAATAAGTTGTCAATCCTTTGTTGAGATATTTTAAATCGTACGACCAATCCTTTGTTGAGATCTTTTAAATCATACGACCATCTTTTATCGTGCTTTCTTGACCTAATGGACTTCTTGTCGATATTGATCTCTTAGCATCATTGGTCGTACGATACTAATTATTGGTTGGAATTGTCGAGCATGTTATTGATTTCTTGTTAAGCATGTTCGTTGAAATGTTGTTCAAAAATAAGTTCAACTCCCGGTATCGTTGTTTGTTAAGAATGGTTTATCGAATGTTTGGTTTTGTTGAATAATTGGGTCATTATCTATTCCTTGGTTAATCATAAATTGTGTACGCCGTGGGACCCACCGGCTTGGTCATCTTTATTCTGAGTCGGGCTGCGACAGAGTGGTATCAGAGCAGCTCGTCTGCTCTATGTTTAAACTTTCTATGAGTAGTCTAGATTTGAATTTCTAGACTAGTTAAGTTCCAACAACAAAAGTCCAGCACCTCATCTCATCCGGCAAATCAGGTACGCATTTGAAAGTTTCCTATGTTTAAAAGTTTAAAATTTGAAGTTCCATGTGACTGACGGACTGTTATGTGGACCTGATCAACCCACATAACTAGAAACTCAGTAATATGGATCTTCCGCTTTCCTAATGAAGTTAATTAAAGTGATGAAGTTATAAAGTTTGAGATATATGAAATTGTGTTGAGGTTTTGAGCTTTTAATGAGATTATTTTTGTGCTGATTGATCGTAAGCTAGACGATGAATCAGTTGTGTAAGCAAGTTGGTTGTTTAACTTTGGAAAGTATCGCGAACATGGTATCCTTGTATAAAAGCGAAATTAATTTCTCGAAGTGGTGAGGCCATGAGAGAATATTAGCATATGCGTATGAGGTATTCAGAGACGTTAGTTAAGTTTTTAAGACGTATTCATTGTGTTTAGAAGAATATTATGAGAGTAATATTTCGGGAGTTCTCGAAATACTAAAATCGGTTCCTTTTCTTCCCAACAAGTAGCAGAAATGGGATGCATCACGTGCATCGAGGTTCTTAATGAAATAATATTGGGATCGTATGCTTTAGGGCGATTGCCGTGGATTTATAACCGAGATCAGCTCTCGCTATATGTGCTACTCTGCACCACCGCCGGACTGTAGCAGCCACCGATCCGAGTGGATAGAGCAGGACTTCAAGATTCGATGTCTCAAGACAATCTAATTCCTTCTCATTACTCAGGAGAACCCTGAGCCCGTTGTTTCTCCTTATCCTAATAATTATGATTTTTGATGTTAATCAATTATTTCTTAGCCGTTGTTGAATGGCTATGTTTCATCTCCACCTCTAATAAATGTTTAGCTTCTGTTCCCGAGCCTTCTGCTTCGGCGAACAACTTGGTTCAACTTCCTCTATTGATATAGTTCCATTAGATCCTTCTTTGGATACTCCTCAAGTTTTGAATTCTTCAGAGCTTGATTATTTCTTTGGAACTCAGCTTGTTTCTTTCGTTTTTCGTGAGAGAAGTACGTCTGGACCACGTCGCCATGACAGTGACGAGAATACCATTGACCCCGAGGTCGGAGCAACCGAAGGATATTTTTATCTTCGTTGTATGTCGTTTAGCCATCTACGGTTTCAGCCTAGTTTAGGCCTTTTTCGGGTGTGGTCGACGTGAGTGTTGTCCGTTTGACGTTAGATGAAGTGGAGAGAGAGCCGAGGAGAGTATCGAGTCTGAAAGTGAGGAAGAAAAAGAAGAAGAAGATCCATTAGAGGATGAGAGAGAGAGGGTTCGAGAGTGGCGTTAATTTAATCGATTAATAATCGATCAAATTTTACGCTTGTCGCAGCCCGAACCCCGATATCAGATGTCATGGCCGGTAGGTCCCATGACTTACACAATTTATGATTAACAAAGGAATTTATGATTGCGACCTGGCTATCGTTCAAAAGAATAACCATACTCAACAATTCATCATTTTAGAATAATACGACATATATGACTCGAGACGATCAACTGAATTCAATATGACATACATATCAATAAACATAACTCAAATCACTCGGAATCAAAAGACCTGATCAACCAAATTACTGACAATTGATCAAGAAGATGACGAATTTATTTGAGGATCAAGAAAACAAGATAAAGAAAAATGTTTCAAGTTCGACAAAGCTTCTCAACACAACTAACAACTTATGTACATATGATTCACTGGTTGAGTTTCAAAAGAACTTGACAAAAGAGTTCGACTTTAGAATTCAAACGTTATAACAACATCAATTTCATTTTCTTGCAGCGGAAAACATGAGAATATATGTATGAAGACATATATTCTAGGTCAACTTCTCAAAAACGACTTTCTTTACATAAACCACGTTTAACAACAACAATAGTTCATCCAGTACTCATCATCTTCATCCCTGCTAACCTGCACGTTTTAGAAATAATATGCAGGGCTGAGTACTACGTACTCAGTGAACACATGCCGAAAACATTTGAAAACTTTGCTGAATACAGCTATATATGAAAACTTGCCAGAAACATAATACGAGGATTTTCTGAAAACAACTCGTAAAATGTTAAAAATACTTTCCTTTCAAAACTCATTTGTCTGCAGACAATTATAACAGTATGAACCATATCTACAAATAAATAATGGTGATGAGAAAGAGGCCTCTTTCTCAATCACTTGTAACCGGCATATCAAGGAAAGGCTCACGATTATGAATAATCGGCCTATCAAAGAAATGCACACGATTACCAATGTGTACACAGATTCCACCTTAAACATTTTTAAAATCATTTGGCAAGTATCAAAACTTTGTAAAACATACGATATCATGCTTTTCACATATTTTAGTTTAGAAAGCCCACCTGATAAACTTAAACTTTACTTTAAACTTTAGCGCTTGGTCGCTCCCTTTACTTTACGTTTCCGCTCCCGCTTCCACTAGCTCCTTTAAATCGAAACGGAATAACGATTTTAAAATGAGAACTTCTATCGAATAACGACTTCGATAATCTTAGCGTAATTCGATTCGAATTTCTATACCGAAACTCGACTAACCTCGCAAATTTCTATCTTAACTTCTTAAACACTCTTAATGTATCTAAATCTATCTTAATTCCTCATTAAACATCAAACATCAATCAAATCTCATATAACATTAATATTTATAAATTACTATTCATCATAGTCGACTAAATCAATTTCAATCCGTCTAACGGATTCAGAAAATTCTCAAATTAATTCCACACATTTATTTTGTCACAACAAACATAATTATACTTTAAATACACAAATTAACTCAATTAAACATATAACTCCCAAATCGGGAAAATCAACCAAAAATAGAAAATCTTTATTACTTTGAATTAAATTTCCAGAAAATCATATAACACTTAATTTTTATTAAGAAGTTCATAAATGCAATTAATTTCTTAATTAAAATTTAATTAATATCTTATTTATTTATTTTATATTTTTGGTTATATTAAAATTAATATTTCTTTAATTATCTTCTCTTCTTTTTAATTTCTAATATACTTAATTATTATCTTAAGCTCATTTCTTCATTTAATTTCATTTAATTAAGTATTAATCTTCCAATCCTAATTTAAGAACCCTAATTCGATTTTTCTAGGGTTTCTAGGGTTAATCATGCTCAAATTTGATGTTGGGAAAATTCTAAAGTTTTGATTTGATTCCAAAACCCAACTGTTCTCCAACCTAGTAGATGTTTGTACAAACCTAAGTTAAGTTTTTCAGCTCACTTGTTTGAGCCTTAGATTTTCTAAGTTCACAGGTTTGGAAGCTGAAGACAGAAGAAGACCCAGCTGAGTAATCAGCTGGACCCAAAGTCAGCTGAAAGATCTCTTAGCTGAACAGAGCTCCAGAACTGAGCTGAGTCAGACTGACTCAAGAAAAGAAGAATGGATCCAGCCAAGGAGATCCAACTAAGCAGAATAATTTGAGCTGCATCAAAGTCTAAGAAAGACAGCTGAGCTGACCAAAAAGGGAACTAACTCTGAAGACGTCACTTCAAGTCAGTTTATCCATCCTGCTTTAAATTCAAAGTCAAGCTCAAAAGACAGAAATCCCGGTTTCAGAGAAAGTCAATATACCTCGGCCAATAAGGGATTGACAACTCAGCATCCTAGAAAGACGAACCTAGGATCTGACACAGTGATGAAGACAGGTAAAGATACACTCAACGGCAGATCGACAGATCAGAGAGTAGGTAAGATTCAAACGGGTCCTCCAACGGCTAGTTTGAATCTCTACCTATAAATACCAGTCTTCAACCTCAGAATCAGACACGAAAAACTCCCCACAAGCTTACAACTTTTCTGAATCTCTCAAGTATTTAAAAGCTCTCCAGCAGTTATCTAACTCTTTAAAAGAGCACTTAACTTCTTAAGTGTTCAATTTCAGAAACTGCTTTAGTTTTTCGTCTGATCAATAGGCTGTAATAATTGTAAATCCAAAGCCTAGATCTGAACGAGTTCATCTTTCAAAGTTCTTCATTGTAAGAACTCGTTCAAAGTTGGAAACCCAAACCCTCCTTTACCCAGAAAAGGTTAGGTCAAGGTTACGCCATCTCGAAGCGCGAAATTCGAGTGTAAGGTTATTCAGTACCCGAAAACTAAAAAGGTGCAGGCTTCTACAGTGCCCGTAAACTGTTAGAACACAGCTCGAGGAAGAGCTGCGAAGTTGCTTGGTACTCGTAAACCAAGTGGTCATCCTTAGTGGATTTACCAGCTAAAACCTGGTCGTGGACGTAGGAGTTTTCTCTCCGAACCACGTTAAAATTCTGTGTTCCTTATTGCGTTATTAAGTCTTTGCTTTATTTTTTTTTAAAGAACTAACCGCATTTACACAGCACAAGTTTTCAAAACTTCATCTTTCTGGCTGTGTGACCCAGCCAGCTGCATATTTCTCAAACCTGCTTAAACTGAAAACTGAAACTAAGTTTTTCTGAGCTTTTGTAAAAGGAACGAGCTAAGTTTTTCTTTCCACCACATTCCGCACAGCCAGCTAAGTTATCAGTCCAGCTGACTATCTTCTCTAGAAGTCAGTTGAACTCATAACTGAGCTCTCACTCAACTCCGTTTTAACTTGATAAAAGTTTTCAAAAATCCCTCTTCGGTGTATTCACCCCCCTCTACACCGAAGACCTCGTTCCGGGACCATCAATTGGTATCAGAGCAGTGGTTCAATCGACCGCTGTTTCTGAATCAAGAGATTTGTCTTGAAACTCTGCGTCAGTGGTCAACTGAACAGATCCGTTTTTCAGAAAAACTCACTCTAGTGCATTCTGTACATCTCTTCATGGATTCCTATCTTAACAGGAATCTTCCCACCTTCTCAGTTGATGACTATGCAATCTGGAAATTCAGATTGAAAAGCTTCCTGTGTGCGCATCACGACATGATGTGGGACGTCATTTCAGACGGACCCATCCTTATTTATAAACAAGGAAATGAACTCGTACCTGCTCATGATGGAGGACAACCAGAATACCGGCCAACTCTCAAGCCAAAGAAAGAATACTCTTCAGAAGAGCGAAAGCAAGCTGGACTAGACAGCTTCGCAAGGAACACCATCTCATCAACAGTCTCAAACGCCTACCTAAGTAAAATCATCAAGTGCGAGACAGCCAAAGAGATGTGGGAAACTCTTGCCAAGCTATGTGAAGGATCAGAAGAGATCAAAGAAAACAAATTCACAATAGCGTGCCAAAAATTCGACAACTTCAAGCAGCTAGCCAAAGAGTCCATTGAAGCGATGGAGCTAAGGTTCTCAAACATAGTCGTCGAGATAGAGACAATCGAATCGGGAAGTATACCCAGCGGGAAAAGAATCTAAAGGTTCTTTCAGCTCTTTCAGCTGAATGGAACACTTACAAGGTAGTTCACCAAAGTCGAAGTGACTTGGGTGATCTATCTACAGAAAGGTTGTTCTCACTCTTAAAAACCAATGAATACAACTTGAAGATCACTCAAGAAGAATCTTCAAGCAGACAGAATGACGGAGAACTCACCCCAGCTCCAAAAGAAATAGCTTTCAGAGCCAACTCTGAAAAGTCAGCTCATGTCAAGTCAGCCGAGTCCTCCAAGAAGAAGAAGGACAAAAAGGATATGAGCAAAGAGGAGCTACTCGAAGAGATTGCCATGTTGGTGAAAAATTATAACAGACTCAACACCAGCAAAGGCAAGTACAAGAAATTCGCCAAGTCGTACAGAGAAAAATACACAGCAGCTGATGAAAAATCAGCTGACACCTCAAAACGGACAGAGGAAGGCTGCTTCAATTGCAAGGAGCCGGGACACTACAAGTAGGACTGTCCCAAACTTTCTAAGAAAGAAAAAGATCTTCTGAAAGCTAAGGCAGCTGACAGAAGAAGAGCATATATAGCTGATGAAGAGTCCGAGTGCAACAAAATAGATGATGATATGCCTTTCTCAGATTCAGAGGAAGATGCACTCATGGCCCGTGATGATCAAGACTGGGATGCTTGCTTCATGGGACAGACAGAAGGACTCGACGATGATGAGGTAACTTCTAAAATTCAGAACATATCTAACCCATCACCATCACACAAACACTCTACGCAGGTCTCTGAATCAGAAGGACAACCTGATTGGAATCTGGTGGAGAAAGTCATGAATGACTTCAAGGATTTACAAGAAATTCTTGATGTCATAATGTGTGAAAATGCTGAGCTGAAGGTAGAACTGAAAAAGAAAGAAGCATCAGAAGCAGCTGATGCTACACAGCTCAACGAGGAAATAGTGTTGCTCAAGGAAAAGTTAGTCAAACAGGATCAGCTGATGAAGGAGTTCTACTATGAGAGAAAGCAGCTGATGGACAATTTGGAAAAATCCACAGCTGAGTCAGACAAAAAGACAGCTGAGATCTTGGAGTTAAAAAGGTCAGAAGAAACACTATCCACAAAGCTGGTAGCACTCATCAAAGCTACATCAACGATGGATGAAATAATCAGCGTACAACGACCCGCAAAGATTAAAAACGGGATCAAGTTATGATGGATCTAAGGATCTAACAAATGTTGCAACTACAAGCGGAACGAAGGTAACTTTTGTGAAAGCAAAAGAGAATCCAATTCCAGCCGGACAAAAGACTGAGAAACAGAAAACACAGCAAGGTCCAAGAAGACAAGCTGTAAGGCAACCCCAAGCTCAAATCAGACCACATTGGGTTCAGCAACAACGAAGGAATACGATGGACAACATCGACACCAGCATCATCAGCAGCAAGTGGCAAGATATCAACCGAGATATCAGAAAAGATACCCAGCTGGATATCAGTCTTATGATTACCAGCTGGATTATCAAGTCCAGCCGAGATTCCAAGTTAGACAGCAGAGACAGAAGCAAAGAAATGTCTCAGCTGTACACTCAGCTGGAAATCAACGAAGAACTGAACTATCAAGAAATCAAGCTGGGAGAAGACAGAGATCAAGACCCAGCCAACAGAGTCAAACTAAGAACACAAGGAACGTGTTCATAGACACAGCTGGGAGAATTATCAGATCTAACGATCCAATCAGAGTCATCAAACAAATATGGATCGTAAAGGGATCTCTAACTAACCCATAAGGACCCAATCACAACTGGGGACCTAAATTTTGATTTCTGTGACAGGCTGCAAGAAAAAGATGCATCATAGAGGAATCGATGAGAACACTATGGTACTTGGACAGCGGATGCTCAAAACACATGACTCATCTAAAGCATCTACTCCAAGAATACGAAGAGCGTCCAGGTCCTCAAGTAACGTTTGGTGACAACTCCAAAGGTTTAACCAAAGGTTACGGTACATTTGAAACCTACAATGTTAAAATATCTAACGTGTCATATGTACAAGGATTAAAACATAACTTGCTATCCGTTAGTCAATTCTGCGATAATAATTTTTCTGTCAAGTTCGATGCACAGGGATGTACAGTGAAAAACAGAGAAACCAAGCAGGTATTACTGAGAGGGAAAAGAGAAGCAAATATATACTTTGCTGACTGGAACAGCAGCCCTCCCGACACATGTCTTGTATCAAAAAGCAGCAATGAAGTCAGCTGGCTGTGGCACAGACGGCTGAATCATCTCAACTTCAAGACAATCAACAAGCTGGCTAGAAATCAGCTCGCTAATGGAATTCCAGATCAAGTTTATGACAAGAGTCATATTTGCAGTGCTTGTTAACAAGGAAAACAGACAAGGATTTCATTCTCTCTCAAGCCAACGCCCTCAACTAATCGAGTTCTTCAACTCCTTCACATGGATCTTTTTGGTCCAGTAACACCAGTGATGGTCCCTGAGCTGGGTACTTGGTGTAGAGGGGGGGGGGTGAATACACCAAGTAGATTTTTCTAAACTTTTGTCAAGTTAAAACGGAGTTGAGTGAGAGCTCAGTTATTGATCCAGCTGGGGAGGGTCAGCTGGGTAAACAACTCAGCTGGCGGTGCGGAAAGTGGTGGTTTAAAAACTTAGCTCAGTTACTTAGAAAAACTCAGTTTGAAAATATTAACTTATAGTTTTCAGCTTAGTCAGGTTATGCAACTTTTCGAGAGACACAGCTGTCTTTGGAGATCAGCTGTGTGTGCAGTTTTGAGCAAGTATGCAATGATATGAAGGCGTTAGTACACAGCTGAATATTAAGCAAAAGTAAAGAGAGAGATATAGAAGCACGCGAGTTTTTACGTGGTTCGGAGTAACACCTCCTACGTCCACGACCAGGTTCACTGGTAATCCACTACCACTTGGTTTCCAAGTACCAAGCAACTTCACAACTCTAACCCGAGCTGTGTTCCAACAGTTTGCGGGCACTGTCAAGCCTATACACCTTCAGTTTGCGGGTACTGAAGAACCTATCCACTCGAATTACGCGCTTCGAGCAAGCGTACCTTTACCTAACCTTTCTGGGTTTGGGTTTGGGTATGGGGTTCCAACTGTGAACGAGTTCTTACAATTAAGAACTTCAGAGAGAGATGAACTCGTTCGAAATCTAGGCTTTAGATATACAATTAGTTTGGCCTAGGGAACAGACGAAAAACTAAGCAGTTTCTTAACTAGAAACACTTTAAGATAAAGTGTTCTTTGATCTATGTAGAACTGCTTGGGAGCTTTTGAAAGAATAATGAATTCAGAAAATGAAAGCTTGTAGAGAGTTTTTCGTGTCTGATCCTGAGGTTGAAGACGGGTTTATATAGGTAGAGATTCAAGACTAGCCGTTGGAGGAGCCGTTTGAATCTTACCTACTCTTCTTAAATACAAGATCTGCCGTTGGGCGTATCTGCACCTGTCTTCATTTGTGTCACATCCTAGGTTCTGAAGTCTAGGATGCTGATCTGGCAGTCCCTCATTGGTCGAGGTAGGTTGACTTCCTCTGATTCGGGATCTTCGCCTTTGGAGCTGGCTTTTGAATTCGTAGCCGGACATCTCGACGTGGAGTCTTCGGAGATAGTTCCTTTGTTCTACTTGGACCAGCTGTGTTTTGAACTCGGCTCGAATTCTCTTCGGCTTGATCGAGCTCTGTTTGGATCACTCAGCTGAAGGTTGACGCCTGCTGTCTTTTGCTAGTGACTCCGTGAACACGGTAACAGTCGACCGTCTTGTCTTCCGCTTCCTTAACCTGTAAACCTAGAACATCTAAGGCTCAAACAGGCGAGCTGGAAAACATTATTTAGGTTGGCGCGATCATCTATTCGGTTGGAGAATCAGTTGGGTTTTGGTATCAAATCGAAACCTTATAATTTTCCCAACAATTTCCCCCTTTTTGATGATGCCAAAACCTAACTGAGACAACTTATGATGCAGAGAAACTTGTGTTTTATTAATGTAAGAAAATACATTATAACACAGGAAAAAGAAAGAAGAGAAAAAAAAATTTCAGTCTTCAATCCTTCAGTCGGCTGGGTCCTCTCTTCTGCATCCGTTGCTTCTTTCTTTTGACTCGTTTCTTCAGCTGATTCTGATCCAGCTGGTTCCTCTAGCTCAATAGTTTGCCTCTATTGACTTGTTTCTCTTCTCCCTTACTTCCCCCTTTTTGGCACGATCAAAACAGGGTGGGAGATATTCACCATCGGCTGATGCGATGTTTTAGTTTGGCGAAACTGTGGTTTTCAGCTCTGAGCGTCGAGGTTTAGAGTCTTAGTGGCTCAGCTGTTGTATTAGCTGGCCCTTCTTCAGTTGCATTAGCCTCAGCTGTGATTGCAGACACAGCGTCCTTGGCCTGATTCAGCTGGGGCAGTCCAGCTGAGTGCTTGGAGGGATGAGTTAGCACGGGAGATAGCATCTTCTGAGTCGGGCATAACTTCATTCCTTGCAACTTTTGCTTCTTCAGACTTCTTAGATTGAATGAGAAAGTCTGATACAGCACTTGAGGGAGTTGTATTCAGCTCATATCATCATCATCCAGCTGCAGGAGATCGTTGGCTGGGTGAAGTTTCTCATTTGAGCTTGGTGCAGGGACTTGAGCATCTTTTATTGAAAGATCTCGAAGAAGGTGTCCCTGTGGAGCTGAAGGAAACTGAAGAGAAGGCGGTTGAAGTATCCCATCTGTCATGGGGTTTAAGCTTGGTTGTTCAGCTGGAATACTCCGTTGCGGTGTTGGTGATGATTATGTTCAAGCAGGGGCGTGAACTTCTCTTCCACCGAAAGAAACGACCGCTTGTGGGCCTTCTGCTCCTCGGAGAGTGATTACGAATTCTCTCATAATGTCAGCTGGCTTCTCTGCTGACTGACTGAGCACCTTTGACTTGAGTCTTCGGTTTGAAGACAGTGCTTCAGTATATTTTGTCTCCTCAAGTAGTTTCCGATTCCCAGCTGGGACGGAGTTAGATGCATGCTGCTTTGTTTCCTGCATCTTTTTCTGTGCCTCCTGTGGCGGAGCAAGAGCTTTGACATGACTGCTCTTGAATACTCCGGTTTCATCAACATCTGGTCCAGGACTGTTGACGTTGATTTTTGCATCCCAGGGAGTTGTGTGTCCCGTTCTCTCTTTTGAGATGAGAGAAGCAGTGGGGCTGAGGAGGTCTTTTTCCTTTGTCATTCCCAGAAAGTTTTCTGCACCTTCCTGGTGGATGACGTTCTTGAGCTTTGCAGTCTCTCTTGTGGCTGCTCGGTTCTGTCGATGGGCTTCACCTTCTTCTGGACTTCCGTCTTCTTTGAGGTTCCTGAGAGTTAAGCAACTCTTATCTTGAAGCTTTGACAGATTCTTCAGGTCTGATTGGCTTTGGGAGACATCTTTCTGGATTCCATGTTCTTTTTCTGCATCTTTTGTTAGTAGAAACAAACAATACCAATTGATGGAAATAAGAAAGAACGAAAAACTTTCTACTTTTGATGCGTATATCTTCTAGCATATTTAAAGAGATTTCTTGAAAGAATGGACGATCAAGATTTGTCTGTTGATAAGAAGATCTACGACTGGGAGTGATTCTCGCGTCATGTCAATTTAATGCGCGAGAGAAAACGGTTGAGGCGCTTTGACTTTTGCCTCGATTCTCCCATTATTTAATTCTTTGCAGACTTTTAATTAATATTGATTAGAAATGACAAGATGTGAATTGACGGAAAACAGATTGAGTAGGTGTAATTAAAGTTATTTCAAACCTCTCAGCTGATCATTGTAGTCAGCTGATACCTCGGTTGAGTGGGTGTGCTGGGTCATCGTGGTTCCAGCTGGTTCCCCCTCAGCTGAATAATCTTTTCCTTTCAGCATCTGGTTTAGATTCGAATTCTTCTGCTCTTGATTCGTGCTTCGGTCACTGGTCTGCTTCCATTCTTGAGTCTTCCGTTAATTCTTCCATTCGGTAGGTGAAGTATCGTACGGGTTGAGAAGTCCAAGTAATCCGCACAACATTTTGAATCTTGCTTCTATCGGCGGTTTTGTGAGAATATCGGCCATTTTGTATGTACGTGTGAATTTTCTCAACAATCACATCCTTCTTTTCTACGTGATCTACGATGAAATGATGTCGTACGTCTACATGCTTGCATCTTGTGTGAAAGTACTTGGATTCTACGATATGGCAATCGCACTTGAGCTATCACAGAAAATTGGAACCTGTCCAGTTTTTACTTCATAGTCATCCAGCTGATGTTTCAGCCAGAGAATTTGCGAGCAGCAGCTTCCAGCGGCCATATATTCTGCTTCTGTCGTGGAAGTTGCGACGCACGTTTGTTTCTTTGAAAACCATGAGATCAACTTACTTCCTAAGAACTGACAAGTTCCTGAAGTTGATTTTCTGTCCAATCGATCTCCAGCGAAGTCTGAATCTGAGTATCCAGTCAGCTGTAGATTGTCTTCAGCTGGGTACCACAGCCCAACATTCTGAGTTCCTTTGAGATACTTGAGAATGTTCTTGGCTGCTTGCATGTGTGCTTCCTTTGGATCAACTTGAAATCTGGCACACACACCGACTGCGAAAGAGATGTCTGGACGACTTGCTGTTAGATACAGCAGGGATCCTATTATCCCTCTGTATTTGCTGGAATCAACTGACTTCCCTTCAGTTCCTGGTTCAATCTTCCAGTTGGTGTTCATTGGAATCTTTACAGTTCTGCTTGATTGAACTCCATACTTGGCGATCAAGTCTTTTACGTATTTGGATTGATTTATGAAGATCCCTTCTGAAGATTGCTTGACTTGAAGTCCTAGGAAGAAACTCATTTCTCCCATCATGGACATTTGGAACTTCTCTGACATCATCTCTCCAAATCTTTGGCATAAGAAGCTTGATCTTGATCCAAAGATGATGTCGTCTACGTAGATTTGAACAACCAGGATATCTTCTCCTGACTTGATGGTGAAGAGAGTTCTGTCTACTGAGCCCTTCTTGAATCCTTTGGATATTAGAAAATTTGACAAAGTATCATACCAAGCTCGAGGTGCTTGCTTTAATCCATAAAGAGCCTTCTTAAGTTTGTAGATTTTATTTCCTTCTACTTCGAATCCTGGAGGTTGTTCAACGTAGACATCTTCTTTGATTTCCCCATTTAGGAATGCACACTTCACATCCATTTGATAGACCTTGAATTTGTGATGTGCTGCAAAGGCGAGAAATAGTCTGATTGCTTCCAATCGTGCTACTGGAGCAAAAGATTCTTCGAAATCAATTCCTTCCTGCTGAGTGTAGCCCTTGGCAACGAGTCGAGCTTTGTTTCTGATGACGACTCCCAGGGTATCCAACTTGTTCTTGAATATCCATTTGAGTCCTATGACTTTGACTTCTTGAGGTCTGTCGACTAATTCCCAGACACAATTTCTGAGGAATTCGTTCAGCTCTTCTTGCATGGCATTTGTCCAAGGCACACTCTTCAAAGCTTCGAGAATTGATTGAGGCTCTGGTACTTGAGCTACGTAACACGCCATTAGGGCTGTGTCATCATCATAGACCGTCAGTTCTAGCTCTACTGAGAGTTGAGCTGTGTCAGCTGCCTCTTGATGATCCGATGAAGCTTGAGCAGCTGAGCTTCTGGTTTTGACTTGGTCAGAAGGTTCTCCAATGATTGCTGATGATGGATGATCTTCAATCCATCTTCTCCTCTTACGAATTTCTTCTTCCAGTTGATTGATGCTTGAAGAGGCTAAATTTCGTCTGTCTTGGAGTTGTTCTGATGTTAAGTCTTGAGAGTTTGGCTCTCTTTGATTTGGATTTTGAGATGTCTGTAGAGGCTCAGCTGGAGATGGAGCTGGGGACTCAGCTGTGTTTGGATTTCCAGCTGATGATGTTCCCCCTTGATTTGGCGTTGAAGCTTCTTCTTGATTTCCAGCTGGTGGAGCTTCTTGGTTGATTTGAATTTCCTCCTCTGGCTCATTGTCCCAAATTAATGGTTCGGCCGATTCCCCGATTCTATTCTCTTGAGCCCTTGTCTGAATCAATCTTGAAGATTCTCCTTCGCTTCTTCGTTTGATAGAATCTCTATATTCGAAGGAGGATTCGTCAAAGGTAACATGTGGAGTTACTTCGACTGTTTGAGTTCTTCTGTTGAAGACTCTGTATGCTTTACTCACAGCGGAGTAACCAAGGAATACTCCTCGGTCTGTCTTTTCGTCGAACGTCTTGAGCTGTGTCTTCCCATTATTGAGAATGTGACATTTGGATCCGAATACCTTGAAATATCCAATGTATGGTATTCTGTTGTTCCATAGCTCATACGGTGTCTTCCCTTGTCTTGATGTGAGTAGGGAGCGATTCTGAGTGAAGCAAGCTGTGTTGATTGCTTCAGCCCAGAACTTCTTTGGAATGGCAGAGCTAGCTAGCATTGAGGTAGCTGCTTCCTTGATAGTTCTGTTTCTTCGTTCTGCTACACCATTCTGCTGAGGTGTGCGAGCTGCAGATGTTTGGTGTTGAACTCCGTTCTTCTCGCAAAAATCATAAATAGTTTCATTTAGAAACTCCGTTCCACGATCTGATCTTATTGCCATTATCTTGCACTCCTTCTGTGTTGATAATCTTTCCAGCAGGATAGGCAGCTTAGTTCTCGTTTCGCTCTTCTGGTACAAGAAAGATACCCAAGTGAATCTTGAGAAATCATCCACAACGACCAGAGTATATTTTCTGCCATTGAAGCTTGCTGGAGTAACTGGACCAAAAAGATCCATGTGAAGAAGTTGAAGAACTCGATCAGTTGACTGAGCTGGCTTGAGAGAGAATGAAATTCTTGTTTGTTTTCCTTGTTGACACGCGCTGCACATATGACTTTTGTCATATACTTGATCTGGAATTCCATTAGCGAGCTGGTTCCTAGCCAGTTTGTTGATTGTCTTGAAGTTGAGATGATTCAGCCGTCTGTGCCACAGCCAGCTGACTTCATTGCTGCTTTTGATACAAGACAAGTCTCCGGAGGGCTGCTGTTCCAGTCAGCGAAGTACATATTTCCTTCTCTTTTCCCTCTTAGGAGTATCTGCTTGGTTTCCCTGTGCTTCACTGTGCATCCCTGTGCATCAAACTTGACAGAAAAACCGTTGTCGCAGAATTGGCTAATGGAAAGCAAGTTATGTTGCAATCCTTGTACATAAGAAACATTTGGGATTATAACATTTCTAGTTTTAAATGTACCATAACCTTTGGTTAGGCCTTTGGAGTTGTCACCAAATGTTACTTGTGGACCTGTACGCTCAATATACTCCTGGAGTAGATGCTTTAGGTGCGTCATGTGCTTGGAACATCCACTGTCCAAGTACCAAAGCGTTCTCATCGACTCCTCAGAGATGCGTCGATTCCTTGCAACCTAAACAAAAAGTTAAAATTCAGGTACCCAGTTTTAATTGGGTCCTTGTGGGTTAGACATAGATCCTTTGACGACCCAGATCTGCTTGATGACTCGAATTGGGTCATTAGATCTGATAATTCTCCCAGCTGAGTCGATATACACATTCATTGTGTTCTTCTTTTGTTGCTGGCGAGGTCTTGATCTTCGTGTCTTCTTGTTTTGTTGTCTGTATCTTGTTTGATTTCCAGCTGTGTGCCTAGCTGAGACGTTCCTTTGTCTCTGCTGTCTCTGATGCTGTGGCTGGAAATGATTATCCAGCTGATACTCGTATGAGTGGTATCCAGCTGGGTATCTCTGATATCTTGGTTGATATCGATCAACGTGCTGGTGCTGTGGCTGGTATCTGTAAAATCCAGCTTGTGGTCTTCGTTGAGGTTGAGCACGTTGCTGTCTGAGCTGAGCTTGAGGTTGCCGCACAGCTGACCTTCTTGATGTCTGCTGTGTTCTTGACTGAGTTTGAGACTGTTTCACAGCTGTTCTGTTTGACGTCTGCTGTGTCCTCAACGGAGCTTGAGAATGTTTCACAGCTGTTCTTCCCGACGCTTGCTGTGTCCTCAATTGTTGATGCTGAGCTGCTGGGGTTGAAGGTTCATTTGCTCGTACAAACATAACCTTTGTTCCACTTGTGGAGGCAATGTTTGAAGCATCCTTTGATTCGTTGTATCCCAGTCCCGCTCTTAGTGCTGCTGGACGCTGAGCACTAATGATCTCGTCCATTGTTGACGTGGCTTTGATGAGAGCTACTATCTTCTTAGATAGTACCTCTTCGGTGCTCTTCAGCTCAATGATCTCAGCTGACTTCCTTTCCGATTCAGCTGTGACCCTTTCCACATCTTCTATCAGCTGTGTCTTTTCAGTGTTGACTTTCTTCATCAGCTGATCTTGTTTCACTAGTCTGTCTTTTAGTGAAACGACTTCCTGCTGGAGCTGAGTTGTATCAGCTGTGTCTGATACTTTTGTCTTTTCCAGTTCTATCTTCAGCTCGGCATTCTCACACATAATGACGTCAAGGATCTCTTGAAGCTCCTTGGAATCGTTCATTACTTTCTCTACCAAACTCCAATCAGGTACTCCAGATTCTGAGTCCTGTGTAGAGTGTTCGTGTGATGGTGAGGTGTTAGATAGATTTAGAGTTCGAGATGTTACCTCATCTTCATCGATGCCGTCTGTTTGTCCCATAAAGCAAGTATCCCAATCAGGTTCATGATTGGCCATCAGGGCTTCTTCCTCCGAGTCTGAAAATGGCATGTCATCCATTTTATTGCACTCTGATTCTTCATCAGCAATATAAGCTCTCCTTCGGTCAGCTGCCTTAGCCTTTAATTGGTCTTTATCTTTCTTGGACAACTTTGGACAATCTTGTCGGTAGTGTCCTGGTTCCTTGCAGTTGAAGCAACCTTCTTCAGTTCGTTTGTCAGCTGACTTCTCATCAGCTGCTGCGTACTTATCTCTGTAATTCCTGAAGAACTTCTTGTATTTGCCCTTGCTGGTGTTGAGTCTGTTATAACTTTTCACCATCATGGCAATTTCTTCGAGTAGCTCCTCTTTGCTCATATCCTTTTTGTCCTTCTTCATCTTGGAGGACTCAGCTGTCTTGGCATGAGCTGACTTTTCAGAGTTGGCTCTGAAAGCTATTTCTTTTGGAGGTAGGGGTGAGTTCTCCGTCATTAAATGCCTTGAAGATTCTTCTTGAGTGATCTTCAAGTTGTACTCGTTGGCTTTTAGGAGTGAGAACAATCTTTACGTAGATAGATCACCCAAGTCACTTCGACTTTGGTGAACTACCTTGTAAGTGTTCCATTCAGTGAAAGAGTGAAAGAACCTTTAGATTCTTTTCCCGCTGGGTATACTTCCCAGTTCTGATTGTCTCTATCTCAATGACTATGTTTGAGAACCTTAGCTCCATCGCTTCGATGGACTCGTTGGCTAGCTGCTTGAAGTTGTCAAATTTTTGGCATGCTATTGTGAATTTGTTTTCTTTGATCTCTTCTGATCCTTCACATAGCTTGGCGAGTGTTTCCCACATCTCTTTGGCTGTCTCGCAATTGATGATTTTGCTCAGGTAGGCGTTTGAGGCTTGTTGAAGAGATGGTATTCCTTGCGAAGGCCGTCCGGACCGACTTGCTTTCGCTCTTCGGAAGAATATTCCTTCTTTGGCTTGAGAGTTGGCCGGTATTCTGGTTGTCCTTCTTGAGCAGGTACAAGTTCATTTCCGTATTTATAAATAAGGATGGGTCCGTCTGAAATGACGTCCCACATCATGTCGTGATGCGCACACAGGAAGCTTTTCAATCTGAATTTCCAGATTGCATAATCATCAACTGAGAAGTTGGGAAGGTTCCTGTTAAGATAGGAATCCATGAAGAGATGTACAGAATGCACTAGAGTGAGTTTTTCTGAAAAACG
This sequence comes from Agastache rugosa, assembly GCA_031470985.1. NCBI lineage: Eukaryota > Viridiplantae > Streptophyta > Magnoliopsida > Lamiales > Lamiaceae > Agastache > Agastache rugosa. The sequence continues at coordinate 33,664,657 of CM062601.1, read as the reverse complement.
GATCTGTTCAGTTGACCACTGACGCAGAGTGTCAAGAGAGATCTCTTGATACAGAAACGGTGGTCTTTTGAACCACTGCTCTGATACCAATTGATGGTCCCTGAGCTGGGTACTTGGTGTAGAGGGGGGGGTGAATACACCAAGTAGATTTTTCTAAACTTTTGTCAAGTTAAAACGGAGTTGAGTGAGAGCTCAGTTATTGATCCAGCTGGGGAGGGTCAGCTGGGTAAACAACTCAGCTGGCGGTGCGGAAAGTGGTGGTTTAAAAACTTAGCTCAGTTACTTAGAAAAACTCAGTTTGAAAATATTAACTTATAGTTTTCAGCTTAGTCAGGTTATGCAACTTTTCGAGAGACACAGCTGTCTTTGGAGATCAGCTGTGTGTGCAGTTTTGAGCAAGTATGCAATGATATGAAGGCGTTAGTACACAGCTGAATATTAAGCAAAAGTAAAGAGAGAGATATAGAAGCACGCGAGTTTTTACGTGGTTCGGAGTAACACCTCCTACGTCCACGACCAGGTTCACTGGTAATCCACTACCACTTGGTTTCCAAGTACCAAGCAACTTCACAACTCTAACCCGAGCTGTGTTCCAACGGTTGCGGGCATTGTCAAGCCTATACACCTTCGGTTGCGGGTGCGAAGAACCTATCCACTCGAATTACGCGCTTCGAGCAAGCGTACCTTTACCTAACCTTTACGGGTTTGGGTTTGGGTATGGGGTTCCAACCGTGAACGAGTTCTTACAATTAAGAACTTCGGAGAGATGAACTCGTTCGAAATCTAGGCTTTAGATATACAATTAGTTTGGCCTAGGGAACGGACGAAAAACTAAGCGAGTTCTTAACTAGAAACACTTTAAGATAAAGTGTTCTTTGATCTATGTAGAAGCTTGGGAGCTTTTGAAAGAATAATGAATTCGAGAAAATGAAAGCTTGTAGAGAGTTTTTCGTGTCGATCACGAGGTTGAAGACGGGTTTATATAGGTAGAGATTCAAGACTAGCCGTTGGAGGAGCCGTTTGAATCTTACCTACTCTTCTTAAATACAAGATCTGCCGTTGGGCGTATCTGCACCTGTCTTCATTTGTGTCACATCCTAGGTTCTGAAGTCTAGGATGCTGATCTGGCGATCCCTCATTGGTCGAGGTAGGTTGACTTCCTCTGATTCCGGGATCTTCTGCCTTTGGAGCTGGCTTTTGAATTCAGAGCTGGACTGTCTCGACGTGGAGTCTTCAGAGATAGTTCCTTTGTTCTGTACAGCTGGACCAGCTGTGTTTTGAACTCAGCTCGAATTCTCTTCAGCTTGATCAGGCTCTGCTGGATCACTCAGCTGAAGGTTGACGCCTGCTGTCTTTTGCTAGCTGACTCCAGCTGTGAACACAGCTGGGTCGACTGCTGTCTTCCGCTTCCTTAACCTGTAAACCTAGAACATCTAAGGCTCAAACAGGCGAGCTGGAAAACATTATTTAGGTTGGCGCGATCATCTATTCGGTTGGAGAATCAGTTGGGTTTTGGTATCAAATCGAAACCTTATAATTTTCCCAACAACCAGCAAGTTTCAACGGCAGGAAATACACTCTGGTCGTAGTGGATGACTTCTCCAGATTCACTTGGGTTTCATTCCTGTACCAGAAAAGTGAAACAAGATCCAAGCTGCCGGCCCTGCTGGAAAGGTTGACGACTCAAAAGGAGTGCAAAATTATCTCAATCAGATCAGACCGAGGAACTGAGTTTCTGAATGAAACCATATATGATTATTGTGAGAAGAACGGAGTACAACATCAAACCTCAGCTGCACGCACACCTCAGGAGAATGGTGTAGCTGAGAGGAGGAACAGAACACTCAAAGAAGCAGCTACCTCAATGTTAGCAAGTTCAGCCATTCCAAAGAAATTCTGGGCTGAAGCTATCAACACAGCTTGCTTCACTCAAAATAGATCGCTACTCACATCCAGACAAGGAAAGACTCCGTACGAGCTATGGAATAACAGGAAACCCTTCATCGGATATTTCAAGGTTTTCGGGTCTAAATGCCATATCCTAAATAATGGGAAAACCCAGCTGAAGACGTTCGACGCCAAAACTGACCGAGGAGTATTCCTTGGTTACTCAGCTGTAAGTAAAGCCTACAGAGTCTTCAACAGGAGAACACAAACAGTCGAAGTGACCCCTCATGTCACCTTTGATGAAACATCCTTCGAATTCAGAGAGTCGATCAAACAAAGAAACACAGCTGGAACATCATGCTCCGATCCAGCTCAAACAAGATCTCAAGTAATTCGAATCCGGAATCTAGCTGAACCATTGATTTGGGATGATGAACCAGAAGAACCTCAAATCAATTCAGCAGAAGCAAATCAACCAGCTGATGATCCAGAGGAATCCCCAATATCAGATCAAGGGGGAATGCCGCCAGCTGGAAATCAAGACCCAGCTGATTCCCCAGCTTCCTCTCCAGCTGAATTCACTCAGTCTACGCCTCAAGATCAATCTAACTCTAATCCAAATCAGAACGAGTCTCAGGATACGACTCCAGATCATCTCCAAGCAAGACGTGACCTAGCAACCTCAAGCTTCAATGAGCTAGAAGAAGAAATTAGAAGAAGACGAAGATGGATCGAAGATCATCCAGCTTCAGCAATCATTGGAGAACCATCAGACAGAGTTAGAACAAGAAATTCAATCGCTCAAAACCTGACATCAAATCCGCAAGAAGCAAATAATGAAGCTCAAGTCGCAGTAGAGCTAGATCTGACCGTCTACAACGAAGACACAGCTCTCATGGCATGTTATGTAGCTCAAGTTCCAGAGCCTCAAACAATTGTCGAAGCCTTAAAGAGTGTGCCCTGGACAAATGCTATGCAAGAAGAACTGAATGAATTTCTCAGAAATTGCGTCTGGGAACTGGTCAATAAACCAGAAGGAGTCAAAATAATAGGTCTGAAATGGATATTCAAAAACAAGCTGGATACTCTTGGAGTAATAATCAGAAATAAGGCTCGCTTAGTCGCCAAGGGATATACACAGCAAGAAGGAATAGACTTTGAAGAGTCATTTGCTCCAGTAGCAAGATTGGAAGCCATCAGATTATTCCTTGCATACGCAGCACATCACAAATTCAAAGTATATCAAATGGACGTGAAGTGTGCATTCTTGAATGGGGAAATCAGAGAAGATGTCTATGTAGAGCAACCCCCAGGATTTGAAGTAGAAGGAAACAAAGTTTACAAGCTAAAGAAGGCGCTTTATGGTCTGAAGCAAGCACCTCGAGCTTGGTATGACACTCTGTCAGGATTTCTAGTATCCAAAGGTTTCAAGAAAGGTTCAGTTGACAGAACTCTCTTCACCATCAAGCTAGGTGAAGATATTTTAGTTGTTCAAATTTATGTGGACGACATCATCTTCGGCTCAAGATCAACTTTCTTATGTGAAAGATTTGGAGAGATGATGTCAAAACAATTCCAAATGTCAATGATGGGAGAAATGAGTTTCTTCCTAGGACTCCAAGTCAAGCAATCAACAGAAGGAATATTCATAAATCAATACAAGTACGTGAAAGACTTGATCACCAAATATGGAATTCAATCCAGCAAAACGGTGAAGATCCCTATGAATACAAATTGGAAGATTGAACCTGGAACCGAAGGAAAATCAGTGGATCCCAGCAAATACAGAGGGATAATTGGTTCCCTGCTGTATCTCACAGCTAGCCGCCCAGATATATCATTTGCAGTTGGAGTATGTGCCAGATTTCAAGTTGATCCTAAGGAAGCACATATGCAAGCAGTCAAGAATATTCTCAAATATCTAAAAGGCACTCGTAGCGTTGGGCGTAGTATCCAACAAGATAATTTGCGAGTATTTGGATACTCAGACTCAGACTATGCTGGAGATCGATTAGACGGAAAATCAACTTCAGGAACATGTCAGTTCCTAGGAAGCAAGTTGATATCATGGTTTTCAAAGAAGCAGACGTGTGTCGCTACCTCTACAACTGAAGCGGAGTATATGGCAGCTGGAAGCTGCTGCTCTCAAATTCTCTGGCTGAAGCATCAGCTGGATGACTATGAAGTGAAAACTGGTCAAGTTCCAATCTTCGTGATAGCTCAAGTGCTATTGCAATTTCGAAAATCCGAGCTTCTTCACACAAGGTGTAAACACGTTGACATTCGACATCACTTCATCAGAGATCACGTGGAAAAGAAAGACGTCATTGTTGAGAAAATTCACACTGATATTCAACGAGCTGACATATTAACAAAGCCGCTGATGGAAGCAAGATTCAAAATACTGTATGGATTGCTTGGATTGCTTAATCCTGATGAAGAAACTTCATCCAGCTGAGGGGGAATAAGACTCAGCTGGAAACCTTTTTGGGATATTAAGATGGAAGAATCCAGACCCAGTCGTTTCGTGAACTCAGTTCAGGAAGGAAAACCAGCTGAGGGGGAATCAAGCTCAGCTGGATAGTTAAACTGAAGGAGTAACTCAACACAAAGAAACACAGCCGAGGTATCAGCTGACTACAAAGTTCAGCTGACAGGTTTGCGGTCTATCATTTATTTCCCTGAGGAATATGCTATTTAAGGATAAAATTATTTGAATTTAAATTCAAAATTCACAGACATTCCTTAGAAGGATTCGTCAATAAGCCATCCATCAAATCGTATCCCATCGCATTTAATGAAAAGCATGCAGGGTACTGTAGCTCGGGAAAGTCGAGGCAGAAGTCAGAACGTTTTGACTACCTCACGCGCGCGTGACCTACACTCTACATACGCACGTCACTTAACGTGTTGCGCAAATCTCTCCCAGCCACAGATCTTGAATTCAAATCTAAAGATCTCAACCGTTCATCAAGATAGACGGTTGATATATATATATCAAAGGTATGCAAATCGTCGCCATATTTTACTCATTTTCTCTGAAATCTTTCTGCAAATCAAGTTCTTGCTTTTCAAGCTCTCTCTGCAAAACTCTTTTCTCTTGTATTCTTCTAACTCTGCAATACAGAAATATACAATGGCACCAAAGAAGATAACCCCGGAAGCGAACCAATCGGAGAACCTGATGTCAAAATTGCACTTTGAGAGTTGCTTAACTCTCAAGAACTACAAGAACTCAGAGTTCCAGGAGGTGCTGGATCTCATCGAGAAGGCATGCCTACTTCAATGGGCTACGGCGCGTCCAAAGAACATCTTCCGCCGGGAAATAGCAGAGTTCTTCATGGAGATGACGAACAGGGATGAACGCCTCCGCTCCAACATCACCCTCCAACTCAAAGAAAAGACAGGGCATACAACTCCCTGGGACGTCGACATCAACATCAACCGGATATTGAACAAGCTATTCGAATTGAAAACTCTTGGGGACCGCTCCCCAGACAACTACACCAGAGAAGAGATCCAGGCCGAACTGGACAAGATGCTGTTCAAGCCGGAACCCTACAGGGCGAGTATGTCCAAGCTACTGCTCAAGCCCAAATTCAGACTACTTCTGGATGTGACCCAGAAGTGCATCCTAGGTATTGCTGGATCTCAAGGAGAGATCAGCATACCCAAGTTGAAGCCCATGATAGCCATCCTCAGGAATGATCCTGTGGATTGGTTCTCCTACTTTATGGGAAAGCTGGAGAAGGAGTCGAAGAAGATTCACTTCGAAGATGACAGCTTCACCAAGTTCAGCTGTAGGGAGACCATCTACTTATGCACCAAGGTGGCGTGCATAATAGAACACTACACCACTGGACGACAAATCAAGTGGAAAGACTCAGAAGAGTTCCCTGTGTCCAAAGTTCTTTTTGAAAAGCAGAGTCAGCTCTCTGACTTGATGAAGAAAGCAGCCCCTGAAGGGAAGAAGAAGATGCAGGAGGCAAAACAGCAGACTGCCTCTCCCTCTCAAACTGGGAAAAGGAAACAGCCGGAGGAAACTCAGCCAGCTGGATCTCCACCTGCCAAAAAGAAGCTAAAATTTAAGGCAGCCAGCAAGCCAGCTGAGGAGACAGCAGAGAAGCCAGCTGGAACTGAATGGAGATCAGTTGCTGAGGAGACAGCTCAGGATTCCTCCTCCAGCACAGACCAAGGAAGGGAGTTCGTGATTGCTTCACGAGAAGCTGAGGAACCACAGATAGTGGTCCCCCACCCTGACCCGGAGGATGCTATTCCTCTTCGCCAAATCCTACAAGCATCATCACAACCCGCTCCAGTTGATCTCACATCATCTGGATCTCCTCCTCAACAACACTCTCTTCTCCTTCCTCCTCCTCCTCAGGTACCTCTCCAAGAATCCTCCCCTACCTCTTCAGTACCTGAAACCACCCATCTTTCAGCACCCAGCTCACCCAAAGAGCCCCATCCAGCTGACGCTCCTTTGCAGCTGGATGATGAATACCAAGCTGAACCATCAAGCCCTACTGCTTCTTCTGAGGAAATCGAAATCCTCAGTCCCAGAGCCGTTGCACGTGCTGCCACAGTCATGAGGGTCGAGGACCTCAGACTCCAAGGAATAAAGAGCGCACTGCAACATTATCCCTCTCTTGCCTCCCTCCCTGCTGCCTTAGTCGCTGTAAGCGACTTCAAATTTTATTTGGCTACCAAGATGGCCACTTGGTACGCAAATGAAGAAATGGTGGAGTTCTTCACTTTCGATAAGCTTAAAGCTGAAGAAGCAGCTCTGCAGGAGACATTTGGCTTTGGAAGTCTTCAGGATGCTTTTGAGCATCAAGACGAGCTGATCCAGATCTTCATTCAGAAGGTTAAACAAGATGAAGTACCACCTTCTGAGGAAATCATTTCTCAAGCCAACTCCTACCTACACAATCTCAGCTGGATCGTTCCAGTTGAAACTGCCAATGAAGCTGTCCCTGCCGACACAGCTGAGGCAATGATGATTGAAGACGAGCCAACTGCTGCAACAGTTGAGCCAACCGAAGCTGCCCCACAGAGTCCAATTGCCGATGACACTCGCTCACTGGTCGAGATCGAGGCAGTAAAACCCAGCCAAGCCGAATCCGGAACCCAGACGGATCCCGTTGGGCTCTCTGATGCAATGAAGGATGAGATTGCCAAACAAGTCGAGGAAATCCTTTTTCAGGATAGACTCAAATCAAATGTTGATACCCTTCTGCGCATCACAGCTATAGAGTCGCAAGTCCATAGCAATGGACAGTCCATTGACGACGTTCACAGATTCGCTCTGAATCTGCAGGAAAGCACCAGCAGAGATCTCAAACAGTCTCTAGTTTCTCAATGTATTGATAATTCAAATCATCTAGAGAAGAGAGTCCCTGAGATCATCTCAAACCTCCAAGCTCCGCTGGAAAGCCGCGTCATCGATTTATCCAGCCAGCTGGACGCTCTCCAACAGCAGACTCTCTCCTACAGAACTGACATCCACCAGCTGTTCAATCTTTACAAAGAGCTGGACAATCAGTTCAAAGCTGGAAGCAGCAGCACAGCACAGCTCAATCTCGTCACAGCAGACAACTCAACAAAGATCGCTGACATTGACAAAGCCTTGGCCCAGCTGAATGAGACAGTAGTCAACCTCACCTCCACTCTTATTGATAATGCCAAAAAGGGGGAAGGTAATGACAAGAGAAAAACATCAAAGACGGGCAAAGGAAAAGGCATGGCGAAGTCCAAGTGATGCAGTCAGAGATTGACGAAGTTGTTGCTGAGCTGGATGCAGAGGAACCAGCTGGACGGAAAGGGAAATGGAGCAGAATGATCATCCCTCTTGCCAAAGCTAGCGGAGCCACGCCAGAACAGCTCAATGATATTCATTGGCTCTGCAACTTTGTAACTCAGCAAAAGCAAGAGATGAAAAGCCTCCAAGATGAGCAGAAGAAGAAAGAAAGTCTGCTAAATGCCGAAGAGAAGAAGCAGCAGAAGAAAAGAGCAAACATAAGAGCTACAAAGAAAAAGTCTCAGATGCCGATGAACTGGAGAAGAGTTGATGAATGGATCCCAGAAGAGCTAAACGACGACTGGGAACATACAAAGTTTGAGTTCATCGAAGATTTCTATTATCTGGGAGCTTACCCAAATACGCCCCCAGATGTTGCTTTCATGATGCATCTAAATGAGCTTTTTCATCAAGACAGGATGACGGCAAAAGCATTCTTCAACGCTGCAAATACCGCGAAGATCCAGCTCACTGCTCCCCAGCTGTATCATATCCAGCCTCCGTTGATACCTGGAACTCATTTTCCTGACAAATCAAAGATTATCGCTGAAGTAAACAGATGAGCGATCAGGAGGAAAATTTCCAAGGGAAACAAAGAAAAATACAGGAAGCTGGAGCAAATGATTTTTAACCGGTATAGATTGAGAACAGATGAGCAGCTGGAAGAAGATCGACTGAAGAATCAGCAGAGATGAAGACCCAGCTTACTGGGATTTAATGTTGTTTGTTTTCAGTTCGTTAATCCTGTATCTCTTGTAATCATCTTTTGTGGATTAATAAAACTAAAATATTTTGCTCTCAAGCTCACCCTGATGACAATAACTCTTTGTCCAGGCACTGAACTTTGAATTTAATCTTCTGCTGAAATCTTTTAAAAAAACCCACTTTCTCATTTAGGGGGAAACAGGTTGTTTTTCTCAGTTAGGTTTTGGCATCATCAAAAAGGGGGAAATTGTTGGGAAAATTCTAAAGTTTTGATTTGATTCCAAAACTCAACTGTTCTCCAACCTAGTAGATGTTTGTACAAACCTAAGTTAAGTTTTTCAGCTCACTTGTTTGAGCCTTAGATTTTCTAAGTTCACAGGTTTGGAAGCTGAAGACAGAAGAAGACCCAGCTGAGTAATCACTTTGGACCCAAAATCACCGAAAGATCTCTTCGTGAACGAGCTCCGAGCCGAGTCGACTGACTCAAGAAAAGAAGAATGGATCCAGCCAAGGAGATCCAACTAAGCAGAATAATTTGAGCTGCATCAAAGTCTAAGAAAGACAGCTGAGCTGACCAAAAAGGGAACTCTGAAGACGTCACTTCAAGTCAGTTTATCCATCCTGCTTTAAATTCAAAGTCAAGCTCAAAAGACAGAAATCCCGGTTTCAGAGAAAGTCAATATACCTCGACCAATAAGGGATTGACAACTCAGCATCCTAGAAAGACGAACCTAGGATCTGACACAGTGATGAAGACAGGTGAAGATACACTCAACGGCAGATTGACAGATCAGAGAGTAGGTAAGATTCAAACGGGTCCTCCAACGGCTAGTTTGAATCTCTACCTATAAATACCAGTCTTCAACCTCAGAATCAGACACGAAAAACTCCCCACAAGCTTACAACTTTTCTGAATCTCTCAAGTATTTAAAAGCTCTCCAGCAGTTATCTAACTCCTTAAAAGAGCACTTAACTTCTTAAGTGTTCAATTTCAGAAACTGCTTTAGTTTTTCGTCTGATCAATAGGCTGTAATAATTGTAAATCCAAAGCCTAGATCTGAACGAGTTCATCTTTCAAAGTTCTTCATTGTAAGAACTCGTTCAAAGTTGGAAACCCAAACCCTCCTTTACCCAGAAATGGTTAGGTCAAGGTTACGCCGTCTCGAAGCGCGAAATTCGAGTGTAAGGTTATTCAGTACCCGAAAACTGAAAAGGTGCAGGCTTCTACAAAGGCTCCGTAATCGTTAGAACACAGCTCGAGGAAGAGCTGCGAAGTTGCTTGGTACTCGTAAACCAAGTGGTCATCCTTAGTGGATTTACCAGCTAAAACCTGGTCGTGGACGTAGGAGTTTTCTCTCCGAACCACGTTAAAATTATGTGTTCCTTATTGCGTTATTAAGTCTTTGCTTTATTTTTTTTAAAGAACTAACCGCATTTACACAGCACAAGTTTTCAAAACTTCATCTTTCTGGCTGTGTGACCCAGCCAGCTGCATATTTCTCAAACCTGCTTAAACTGAAAACTGAAACTAAGTTTTTCTGAGCTTTTGTAAAAGGAACGAGCTAAGTTTTTCTTTCCACCACATTCCGCACAGCCAGCTAAGTTATCAATCCAGCTGACTATCTTCTCTAGAAGTCAGTTGAACTCATAACTGAGCTCTCACTCAACTCCGTTTTAACTTGATAAAAGTTTTCAAAAATCCCTCTTCGGTGTATTCACCCCCCCTCTACACCGAAGACCTCGTTCCGGGACCATCATTTGATTATCTATTGATTAAACTTATCGCATTAACATCATATAACATCACATTACCCATCAAAATCATCATATCTTATAATCACATCAAGCCCTAATTTTTATATCTCATTTTAATCGATAGTTTGACAAAATGAATTTGGTTGGAAATTTATACTTGCTTCCAACATGAAACATTCTTAAAACAACCATCTAAACTCATTTATATCATCAATTTTTTTATATAATTCATGCATCAATTATTTCATTATTTTCCATTTTTTATCGAAAATTACCAATTATGAACTAGGGTTTCTCATGCTTAAATCTAATTACATATTTGATCTTCTAAGCATATTTTAAGCATAATTCATGTAGATTAAAACATCATTCAACCACTTCTTCATTTCTTCTTCAAAAATTTCGATATATATATATATATATATATATATATATATATCTAGGGTTTCTCATGCATTTTCTTAAGCTAATAATTGATCATCTAACATCATAATATCATCATATAAACAACATATAAGCATCATACCAAGAGATTAAAATCATACCATCACTTTCTCTAATTTCTTCCAAAATTTTGAAAATAATAGAACTAGGGTTAGGGTTCTTCTTTCTGAATATTTACTCACACAATTCATCATATAAGCATCATTCTAAGAAATTAAGATCATCCAAATACTTCTTCATATTTTTTCCCAAATTTTCGATCATATGTATATATATATATATATGGATGTTTTTAGCTTGAATCAAGAGAGAAGAATTTAGGTTAACATATTTACCTAACCTTTCTTGATTAATGGAAGATGAACTAAGCTTGATCTTCATCTTGAAGACTTGGAAGAAGAACCAAAGATGGAGTGTGTGTGAGTGTGTATGTTTGATCGAGAGAGAGATGATCGAGAGAGAGAGATGTGCTGTGTGTGTGTGTCGAGAGTGAGGGAGAGTGAGAGAGAGTTAGCTAAATATAACTTATAAACCTAGGTCTAGATGTATAGGTAGGTTTATTATAAAATTAAAACTTAATGGCTAAGTTTTGGTTAATTCATTTAATTAGTTATTAATTAAATTAATTAATAACTAATTAATCTTCTAATAACTCTCTAATTTCTCAACACAGTAATTAAGATTAAGGTTTCACGAACCTTAGATAAAAATCTCACAGAAAGAATCAGAGATTCGAAGCATTTTCAAATCGACCGAAACTAAAATTTTAAAAGATAATTTACGTAAAATTTCACGTAATTAAATTAAATTCTTCTCTTAGTCAATTAATGACTAAACATTTATCATCTATTGATAAATGTAAAAACTTCTTCGTTTCGGATTAACCGAGACGATAAAAATTAATTAAAACTCATTTTTCCGATAGAATATATCTGCCGGGTAAAATTTTCGGAAAGAAAATCTTTATTTTACTAAAATTCTTGTCTTTCTCAGAAGATTAATTATTTTAATTACCTAAGAAAGACGGGATACTACAACGCTTGTTTAGTAGGTTTTCGTATAAAGATGCATAAAATGTTAAGTTTTCAAAGATTCGGTAGCGATGAAGAATTCCGCTCCGAGAAAGTAGTTTTGCGTGATGCCCTAAAATCACGGTTAACGTGAGGAATTTTTGTAGAGAGAAAAATCCCTCGTCTTTGAAAAAGTTCTCGAAGAGGTAAATTTTTCCGTTATAAGAAGAAGTATGGCCAAAGCAGTCATTTTAGAAAATTTCCAAGTTTTGTATTTATGTCGGAAATTATATCTTAAAAATGAATTAATGAAACAAGAATTTTTGAAGTAAAATGAAGTTTATTTTAGTAAATAAAAGCGTTAAACAAGAATTGAAAGATAGAAAGTTCGTTGAGAGCATAAAGAATCGAAGAAGAAATTTTTTTTCAGAGATGGCAGCACTTCAGAGATCTCTCAAAAATAATACAGGGATTGAAGTGAAAGACCGTGGGAAGTCAGAGATCGCTCAAAAATATTACAGGGAATGAAGTGAGAGACCGCTGTGAAGTCAGAGACCTCTGAAAATAATACAGAGCGAGAAGTCAGCCATCTCCTAGACTCAGCGCTCGCTGAAGAAAGCAGGACGCCGGAACTCAGCGTCCGCTGAGGTCGAGCGGTCGCTGACCATGGCAGGTCAGCCGCGGCTGAGTCCCAGGGGTCACTGACCTGGGCGGTGGCTGTTCTGCCATCTTTTACTCCGGAGGCCATAACTTCCTGTTCCTTTAAAGGAATTCAGATCCGTAAATTGGGTTAGAAACTAAACATCCGTGGCTTTCTAATGGTACCCTGCACGCCCCCTGGTTCTAAATATTCTGTTCTAAAATTTAGTTTCAATCTGCTGCAATTGTGCAGTTTTTTCTATAAGTTATTTCTTTCAAGTTTAATCAATTTATTTTGATTTCTTGGAACTTTCTAAATCAAATTCTTGTTCATCAATGTAAGCTTGAGATCCTTTATTTGAGGAGCTTTCGTAAGCGAGATGATGAATTAATTGAAAGCAAGGCGATGGTTTATTTTTGGAATGAAAAGCGAATGCGAGATATCGTTGGAAAGCAACAACGAGACGAAGTTGACTGAAGAAAAAGAAGAAAAAAAATGAGTATGAAAAAGAGATTTAAAATAAGTAATGAAGAATGAAAACATAGCTTAATATCTCAGGATAATGTTATTCCTTTCTGTTTTGTTAGGAATACCTGAGCTAAAATTTTATTTAGCCTCAGTTATTCGATTTAATTAAGGTTTGGGATTCTTTCATTACCCAACCTTCTTCTCGGATTATTAATCCTGTCATTTTCTTATTCAGTTAAATGCGTCAGTTTTGACCTCAGAAATTTTTATTTTAAGGATTTAAATTAATTTTAGCCTTTCGCGCAGAGGTGATTTATTTTCTCTTTCCGAGGCTCCTTAATATTCTCAACCTACGAATATTAAGTTTTCTTTCGCTTCCATTTCTCCGATTTAGCAAAGGAGCTTGAAGCGGGATTATTCTAACTAAATCACAACGATAATAATAATTTGACGACCTCGATAGCAATTCAGCTACTTAGAAGACGGACTGTTTGGCCCAACTTCGACGTGTTCCTCCCCATAAATAAAGTTACGAGGTTAGTTTCTCGTCAACACCTGTTGCGGATACTGAAGATGAATTCAAGCTTAACTTGGGCAGAAATGTGATCGTCGAAGAAGAAGTAACAGAAAAAGATGATTCAGAAGTCGATAGTTTAGATTTTGAGAATACGTTTAATTTAAAGAAGAAAAACTTTCCAAGGACGACCAGTAAAGAGTCGGCCTTTGTAATTATTGCCAGTTTCGAGAGCATGAAAGGACGAAGTCATAAATGCAGAAATATAGAAATGTAGATGGTAAAAAAAATATATATATATATATATATATGTGATGCATAATTTGATCCTAGATTTTTCAGTAGCAGATTAGTAGTCTGTGTCGTCGCTATTATGTTTGTGTGATGTTAGAACGTTACAGTTGAGATAAGGATAACTTTTCTGTTGATAGAAAAGATCTCAAAGAGGAAAAAAAAAAATTTCCAGTGCATGAAAGAATGACTAAAGCGGTCATTTGGTTAGTTGGTGAGTTCCTGATGTTATATGCATAAGAAAGATAAGAAGTTATTATGCTTTGATAAGCATCAAGTAAGTTGAAGGATAGCTGTCGATATGAAGCTAGAGCTTGAAGAATAAGGATTTTATGAATATAAGCTAAGTATGAAAGGAGTAAGTTGCTTGTCAAGAGTTATGAAGTTAAGGTGTTATGTTATTGCTTAATTATTGAGTTAAGTTATGAAAGTGATTATGCTATGATGAAATTTGATTTGCTTGAATGTTAAGTTCCATGATTGGAATTATTACTATGTGAAGTAAATGATTTTATGATGAAGCTTGAAATGTGAAAGTGTCTAAAACTTTCAAGTAATGTTATTGATGTTTTAAATAAAGCAAATCTCGTTTAAACCCTTGTGCGTGTTAATTAGAATACTTTCTAGAAAAAGAATCAGAATAGAAAAAGAAGAGCGGCAAGAACCTACCCATCTCCTCTATCTAAGAGGAGAATAAAAAAAAAAAAACTTTATCTTCGTCAAAATTTTCCAAACTTTTGACGATAGAGGAAATTTATCAGAAGAAGAAAAATAGATTGTACGTTAGATCGAATCTTTAGGTTATTCGATGTGATGACCACGAGCGTCTCACATGCATGTCGTATCTGTTGGAAGAATCAGCAACCTACTGGTGAGAAGCTTGCCAGAAGAATTATTCCGAGAACCTCGAAAATATCTCTCTTGGATGTTTAAGTAGCCTTTTTGAAAGATATTTTGAAAAGCTTTTGTAAACAGAAGTAAAGCTAGTTCGTAAATTTTAAAGCAAGGTAAGAAGACGATGGCAGAGTTTGTAAAAAAAAAAATTTGACCTAGCTCGTTCCGTCTTTGTCAAGTTGATTCGGGCAGGCAAGAAGATGTCTGAGCTTTTTCCTCGGACTCATTCAAGATATAAAGAGTAGTTCTAGTAAGTCAAAATGTTTTGACTTAAGCTAAAGCATTAAGCCGAGCTCTGAATTGGAGTTGGCCTTGCAGCCAGAAAAGCTAGTCCAAAATCCTAGCACCCTTCCCATTTCAAATTCAAGCTCCGATAAACGCCAAACCGCAATCTTCGTGCGAAGGTCAGAATCCGAAGAGAAAACGAAGGTCAGAATTCTAAGAGAAAAAGAAAGTGGAATGCTGAAAGTCAATCTAGCAAGAATCCATGACAAAGACAAAGTTAGCAGCAATCGATTAACTCTAGAATAGATTAGATCGCTCTTCGTAGGGTAAGATTGATCGTCTCGGAGACCGCACAAGACCGCAAGGATTTCGTCAGTACCAGTGCCCAGTTCAAAGGTGTACCAAATATAAATTATTTGGTACTGGTGCATCGCATTATTCAATGTTGAGTGCATGCGTAGATACTCTTGGCCTTAAAATAAGGTGAGCTAGACAGAGCTTAAGAGTATTGACCTTGGTAGATAAATCTACCTGAGTGATGCATGTTTGCCCTATTTGGGAACTTGAGATTAGATTCCCTTATGATATCAGCTAAAATCCTAAATCTATTCGATTATGGATGTAGACATCATTCTGAGAATATACTAGTTAACCGAGAACCTTGCCACCATTCGGTTCCAGCAAAGACAGATTTCTTTCCAGTCATCTGGAAAAGAGCCAACCCTATTCTTTGGAATAGAGAGAAGCAGTAAAAAGGTTGTCGATTATTTCGACAATTTAAGTAAGAAAGTCGTTAAGAAAAAAAAAAGATGAATAAGCATATTTTAGTTTATCTTAATAAATATAGGAACCCAAGAGAAGAATATCGATAATATTGCTGAAGTCCGAAAGTTCAAGGATGTTTTTCCTGAAGTTTTGGACAGGACTATTTCAGATAAAACATTGGAGGTTACCATCAACCTTGAATCTGGTTCAACCCCAATATTAAAAGTAATATATATAATGTTTTAAATGGAGTTGTGAGAATTGAAGATTCAGTTAAAAGAATTGCTCGACCTTGGTTTTATCAACCTAGTATTTCTCGTGAGGAGCCCCAATATTGTTCGTCAAGAAGAAAGACGGAAGTCTAAGAATGAGTATGAGCTACCGAGAATTATACCAGTTGAAAATAAATATCCTTTGCCAAGGATAGATGACCTGTTTGATCAGCTTTGAGGAGCTAGCATTTTCTCAAAGATTAATTTGAGATCTAGCTATTATCAGCTAAAAATTTGTCAAGAAGATATTCAAAAAAAAACTGCGTTTCAAACGAGGTACGGCCACTACGAGTATGTAGTAATGCCAATTGGATTGTTAAATGCCCCAACAGTATTCGTGGATCTCATGAATAGAGTTTTCCATGAATATTGGAATAGAATTGTCATGGTCTTCTTTGATGATATTCTCGTGTATTCAAAGAGTGAAGTAGAGTATAAAGAATGTCTCCGAACTATCTTAGAAAAGCTAATGTTTGAGAAGTTGTATGCCAAATTTAGCAAATGCGAATTTTGTCTAAGAGAAGTAAATTCCCTCAGACATGTTTTTTTCTGAAGAAAGAATCAAAAAGTTCAAATGGTCTCTTGAATGCAAAGAAAGTTTCCAAGAGTTTAAGAGAAAAACTATTCACTGCTCTAGTTTTAGCAGTACCAGAAACAAGAAAGGATTACACCGTATTTACGGATGCATCAAAGAATGGACTAGTTAGTGTCCTGATGAAGAAGGAAAAATAATTTCTTATGTGTCACGACAACTCAGACCTCATAAGATAAATTATCCAACTTATGATTTTAATGAACTATAGTTGTATACGCACTGAAAATCTTGAAATTTTATCTGTTTGGAGCCAAGTGTGAGATCTTTGCAAATCTCAAAAGCCTCAAATACTTTTTCAAGAAAAAGAGTTAAGTGAGGCAAAGAAGATGGCTCGAGCTAATAGAAAACTACAGTTGTAAAATTTTCTATCATCCAGGAAAAACAACCGTAGTAGCTAACGCCTTAAGCAGAAGGAGCAAAACCGTGTGGGAAAGTTTAAGCCATTAGATATCCCAATTTAGAAGTGGGATGATATTACCATAGACTTGTAACTAGGTTACCTAAGTTCAAAAGAGAGAGAATACAACTATTTGGATGATTTTGATCAGACTGTCAGAATCTACTCATTTCATACCAATTTCAGTAATGCTTGGATCAAACAAGCTAACTCAGTTGTATGTTAAAAAAAATTGTGCGTGTGCACGATATGTCTAAGTCAATCGTTAGATCGAGATTTTAAGTTTATCTCCCGTTTTGGAGAAGCCTGCAAAGTTAAGTGGAAAAACAAAAGAGTTGAATGTTAGCATCATCTTTCATCCTCAGGAAGATGATCGATTCAAGAGAATAATTCAAATTTAGAAGATATGTTCAGAACTGTTGTGTTGAATTGAGGTGACCAGTGAGAGCAAATTTTTCTTCTCATTGATTTCACGTATAACAACAGTTATTAAATGTCGATCGTCATAACACCCTTATGAAGTTCTTTGAGGAAGAAATGTCAATCCCTGCTTTTATTTAGTTGAAACAAGTGAAAGTAAAGTATTAGGTTCCGATGCTGTTGAAGAATTAATCAAGATAATTCGCCAAATCAAGCACCGGATTAAAGAAGAGTAAGATGGCCAAAAGTCTTATGCTGATACTCGAAAATCAAAGATAGAGTTCGATGTTGAAAATAAAGTTTTATTTTTTTTCTGAAAGTTTATCTTCGAGAAGAATCCTTAGATTTGTCGGGAAAAGAAATCTTAAGTTTCGTTAAATAGGACCGTATGAAATCCTGGAAAGGATGATCAAGTGAAGTACAAGCTGTCTTTACCGCTAAGCTTTAGAAATTCGCACAGCGTGTTTAATGTATTCTAGTTACGCCAATGCGTGTTCAATCCCAAGCACGTTATTTAAGAAGAAGAAGCAATCTTAGACCCAGATCTCAGTTTTGAGATAAACTTAGAACCAAATTTGGATCGAAGGATCCATCAGCTAAAAAGTTAAATCGATTGTGTTAGTAAAGATTAAGAGGGGCCGATAGCTCAGAAGAAGAAATGTTGAAATTGAAAGATAAAGATGAAAGAAAGGTATCCCGAGCTTTGTCCTTGTGATAAGCAAATTTCGGGACGAAATTTATTTTTAGGGGGAGAGAATGTAATATCCCGTTTTCATGAATAATTAAACTTAGTATTTCTTTAATTAAATTAAGAGAATGAAGATGAAGAAAAATTCCCTTTTTAATAATTTTATTCGGCAATCCAAATTTGTGCCGAAAAAGTGGAATTTAATTATGTTTGTTTCGTCTCGGGTTAACCGAAACGAATTAGAAATTATGTTTATTAGATTGTGCATTTATGCATGATTTTTAATTGAGAAAATTATGAATTTAATTTTCTTAATTTATTTTATTAGCAATTAATTATTAAAAATAATAATCTTATTTGTTTCATAAATAATTCGTTTTTCAGTATTTTCTTCCGAGAACTTCCATTAGGGTTAGAGATGCCCTAATTGATTTTTCTAGATTAAGAAATTAGAGATTAAAAGTTATGATTAGCAAGTTAGTAATTAATTGATTAAACTAAGCATTTAATCAATTATTTAATCCTATTTATGACCTCACTAATGACCTAATGGATGACATATTTTTGTTGACTAATTGTAGTATTTAATTGTGTGTTGTGAGCCATTTTTCTTCCATTCCTCTCGCCCAAAAACAGCAGCAAAATAGCAGCCCCTCACTCACACTTCTTTTCATTTTTGATCAATTTTTGAGCTCAAATTCAAGTGCTAATCATCTTCAAATTAATTATTAAGGTGAGTTTTATGTTTAGTTCAAGTTGTAGCTCAAAAACAAGCTTAGATCATCCTATTTTGATCTTCCATAATTTTCGAAAATATTGCCAAATATTAGTAGATGATGTGGATTTTAAATTATGATGTTTAATTCATGCTTAGGATACATGATAGATCATTAATTCATGTTTAATTCAAATCCTAATCCTAATCTTATTAATTTCGAAAACTAGGGAAAATTAGGGGTTTTTAATTGTGATGTTAGATAATTAATTAGATGGATTATTTGAGCTTAGATAATTATTCTAAGCATGTTTGATGTTGGAAGTAATCAAAGAATCAAAACCCTTCACTAATTTTGGAATTAACCGATAATTATGAATTTAATTAGGGGTTTTTGATCTTGATGTTTTATGATTAATTTGAAGTTCAAATTGATCTTATATGATGATGTTAATGATGTTTATGCATTGAGTTAATTGATTAAATCATAATTATTCTAATTATTGGAATTTTCGAAAGTTAGGGTTATTGAGATTAGGGCTTTTTGATTTTGATGTTGAATGATGAAATTGATGATAGCATTGAGCCAATGATATTTATTTAAGCATGTGAGAATATTATTAGAATTTTTGGAGTTCAATTTCTATTATTTTAGAAATTTTCAGCTTTTAATTAATTAAGAAATAATTAATTTAAGGCTTAAATGGATTAATTGAAGGTATAATTAATCTCTATGATTTTAATCAAGCATGTTATGAATTGATTTGAAGAGAAAGTAATCATCCATATATTATATATGAAAAAGCCGAAATATATATATGTGGAATTATGATTTTTATTCAAGTTATCCAAGAAATTAAATTATAATTATAGTTTATAATTTAATTAAGAATGTTTGGAAGTAATTAGAATGAGATTGGATATTTAATCCAAGAGTTGAAAAAGGGCAGCCCCTTTAATCTTAATTTATAAAGATTATTTGATTTTTAATCAAATAAATAATCATAGATATGGATTCTATGTTAAAAACTAAGTGTTGTGGAATTTTTCGGAAATTTAATACGAAGTTTTGATAATTTCTACTTTCCGATGAATTTTTCCAAGTTGAAGGTTGATATGTTTGTATGATATGAAGTGATGATTTGAATATGTAATTATGCTTATTATGGTTTAGTAATAATAAGGAATTAATTTGAGAATCTTCAGAGCTCGTTTGTCGAGTCAAATCCGTTTCGTATTTGAAGATATGAATAGTAATTAATGTATGATTATGTTAAGTGTGATTTTGGTTAATGATGAGTTAAGATAGAGTAAGAGCGTTTAAGAAGTTAAGTTAGAAATTCTCAAGTTTCGTCGAGTTTCGACGTAGAATTTCGAAGTAAATTAGATGTTAAGAATATCGAATTCGTTTATTCGATAGTAGTTAATTCTCGTTCTGAATTTGTGAATTCTAGTTCGAATGAAGGATCGAGTGAAAGTGTGAATCCGAGAATTCAGAATCGATAAAGGTTAAGTCTAAAGCTTCAGTTATCAGGTGGGCTTTCTAAACAAAGAAATGATGAATGCTATATATATATGATTATATATATGTGATGTTTTAAATTGATTAACTTGCCAAATGTTTTAAGTTTTTGTATGATACCGTCTACTAAAGAAGGACGAATTTGATCCCGCGCAAGGTGGGATTTGTGTACACATTAGTAATCGAGAGTCTTTCTTTGATGGGCCGATTACATTAGTAATCGTGAACCTTTCTCTGATAGACCGGTTACAAGTGATTGAGAAAGAGGCATCTTTCTCATCACTACTATTTATAGTAGATATGGTTCATACTTAATGAGTATTTTGACTGCAGTCACTTATATCAAAAGAAAATGCTTGAGCAAGCACAAGTTCATTTTCAAAAGTTACTTGTGAAATGCTTTATGGCAAGTTTAATCTATAGCTCTAAAAAGCAAGTTTTCAAATATTTTTGGCATGTGTCCACTGAGTACGAAGTACTCAGCCCTGCATGTTATTTCTAAAATGTGCAGGTTAGCTCGGATGAAGATGGGAGTGTGCTTGGACGGACTTTTGTTGGTTGAGTCTTTTGAAGGTTGTTTAAACTAGAGTTGAGTCATATGTCTTCATACATATGATTCTCTATGTTTTTCCGCTGCAATACTTTGAATATATGTTGAAGTATGAAGCATGTTCTCGACTTTGAAGTCGTTAAAGTTATTTGTTAAGGTTTCTGCTGCAAACTTGTTTTAACTTGAGAATAAGTTGTCAATCCTTTGTTGAGATCTTTTAAATCATACGACCAATCCTTTGTTGAGATCTTTTAAATCATACGACCATCTTTTATCGTGCTTTCTTGACCTAATGGACTTCTTGTCGATATTGATCTCTTAGCATCATTGGTCGTACGATACTAATTATTGGTTGGAATTGTCGAGCATGTTATTGATTTCTTGTTAAGCATGTTCGTTGAAATGTTGTTCAAAAATAAGTTCAACTCCCGGTATCGTTGCTTGTTAAGAATGGTTTATCGAATGTTTGGTTTTGTTGGATAATTGGGTCGTTATCTATTCCTTGGTTAATCATAAATTGTGTACGTCGTGGGACCTACCGGCTTGATCATCTTTATTCTGAGTCGGGCTGCGACATTAAACTTTCTATGAGTAGTCTAGATTTGAATTTCTAGACTAGTTAAGTACCAACAACAAAAGTCCAGCACCTCATCTCATCCGGCAAACCAGGTACGCATTTGAAAGTTTCCTATGTTTAAAAGTTTAAAATTTGAAATTCCATGTGACTGACGGACTGTTATGTGGACATGATCAACCCAGATAACTAGAAACTCAGTAATATGGATCTTCCGGTTTCATAATGAAGTTAATTAATGAGACAAAGTTTGAAAGTAAAGAAGGAGAATTTTAAGAAAGTTTAAAGTTTGAAATTGTGTTGTGGTTTTGAGCTTTTATTGAGATTGTTTTTATGCTGATTGATCGCAAGCGAGACGATGAATCAGTTGTGTAAGCAAGTTGGTTGTTTAACTTTGGAAAGTATCGCGAACATGGTACCCTTGTATAAAAGCGAAATTAGCTTCTCGAAGTGATGAGGCCATGAGAGAATATTAGCATATGCGTATGAGTTATTCAGAGACGTTAGTGAAGTTTTTAAGACGTTTCCATCATGTTTAGATGAATATTAGTGAGAGTAATATTTCAGGAGTTCTCGGAATAGTAAAGTTGGTTCCTCTTCTTCCCGACGAGTGGATGGAGCAGGATTGCAGGATTCGATATTCAAGACGATCCAATTTCTTTTCTCATTCCTCAAGAGAACCCTGAAACCGTTGTTTCTCCTCATCCTAATGATTATAGTTTTGATAAAAACACAATTATTTCTTAGCCGTTGTTGAACGGCTATGTTTCATCTCCACCCCTACCAAATGTTTTATTTCTGTTTCTGAGCCTTCTGCTTCGGCGAACAACTTGGTTCAGCTCCCTCTATTGATATAGTTCCATTAGATCCTTCTTTTGGATACTCCTCAAGTTTCGAATTCTTCAGAGCTTGATTATTTCTTTGGAACTCAGCTTGTTTCTTTCATTTTTTGCGGGAGGAGTACGTCTGGACCACGTCGCCATGACAGTGACGAGAATACCATTGACCCCGAAGTCGGAGCAACCGAAGGATATTTTTATCTTCGTTGTATGCCGTTTAGCCATCTACGGTTTCAGCCTAGTTTTAGGCCTTTTTCGGGTGTGGTCGACGTGAGTGTTATCCGTTTGACGTTAGAAAAGTGGACAGAGCTGAGGAGAGTACCGAGTCTGAAAGTGAGGAAGAAAAAGAAGAAGAAGATCCATTAGAGGATGAGCAGTGAGAGAGAGGGTTCGAGAGTGGCGTTAATTTAATAGATTAATAATCGAACATATTTTACGCTTTGTCATTTTTAAGTCTTACGCTTGTTTAGTAAGCTTTCGTGAAAAGATGCATAAAATGTTAAGTTGTTAAAAATCCAGTAGCGATGAAGAATTCCGCTCTGAGAAAGTAGTTTTGCGTGATATCCTAAAATCACGGTTAACTTGGGAAGTTTTTATTATAGAGAAAAATCCCTTGTTTTTGTGAAAAAGTCCTCGAAGAGGTAATTTTTCCGTTGTAAGAAGAAGTATGGCCAAAGCGGTCATTTTAAGTAAATTTCCGAGTTTTGTACTTATGTCGGAAATTATTTCAAAACAAAAAAATGAATGAATTAATGAAACAAGAATTTTTGAAGTAAAATGAAGTTTATTTTTAGTAAATAAAAGCGTTAAAACAAGAATTGAAAGATAGAAAGTTCGTTGAGCGCATAAAGAATCGAAGGAGAAATTTTTCAGTCATAAAAGTCAGAGATGGCTGCACTTCAGAGATCTCTAAAAAATAATACAGGGATTGAAGTGAGAGACTGCGGGAAGTCAGAGATCGCTCAAAAATAATACAGGGATGGAATTGAAAGACCGCTGGAAAGTCAGAGACGGCTGAAAAAAATACAGGGCGAGAAGTCAGCCATCTCCTAGACTCAGCGCTTGCTGAAGAAAGCAGGACGTCGGAACTCAGCGTCGTTGAGGTTGAGCGGTCGCTGACCATGGGAAGTCAGCCACGGCTGGAATAATTACAGGGCATGAAGTCAGCCGCGGCTGGACCTCAGCGCCGGCTGAAAATTTTCGGCGAACCTGAAGTCAGCCACGGCTGAGCTTCAGAGACCGCTGACCCTGGAACCTCAGCCACGGCTGAAGCCCAGCGGTCGCTGACCTGGGCGGCGGCTGTTCTGCTATCTTTTACTCCGGAGGCCATAACTTCCTACTCGTTAAACGGAATTTAGATCCGTAAATTGGGTTAGAAACTAGACATCCGTGGCTTTCTAATGGTACCTGGCACTTCCCCTGGTTTCAAGTATTCTGTTCTGAAATCCAGTTAGAATCTGATGAAGCTGTGCAAATTTTTCTATAAGTTATTTCTTTCAAGTTTAATCAATTTATTTTGATTTCTTGGAACTTTCTAAATCAAATTCTTGCTCATCGATGTAAGCTTGAGATCCTTTATGTGAGGAACTTTCGTAAGCGAGATAAAGAATTAATTTCAAGCAAGGCGATTGTTTATTTTTGGGAAGTAAAGTGATCAGGAGACACCGTTCAAAAATGACAAGAAGATGAAATCGACTGAAGAAAAAGAAGAAAAATGGGTATGAAGAAGAGATTTAAAATAAGTAATGAAGAATGAAAACATAGCTTAAAGTATATATAAAAAAAATTT
The DNA here is from genome assembly GCA_031470985.1 of Agastache rugosa. Classification (NCBI taxonomy): domain Eukaryota; kingdom Viridiplantae; phylum Streptophyta; class Magnoliopsida; order Lamiales; family Lamiaceae; genus Agastache; species Agastache rugosa. The sequence continues at coordinate 33,640,898 of CM062601.1, read as the reverse complement.
CCGTTGTTCGTTCATCATTCGTCGTGTGTTTCATTCTTGTTTGTTTCGTTCGTCGTTCACTATTCTTCTCTTCGTTAATCACATTCTTGTTATGTTTTAGAATGAGATTGAGATGAATTAATATCTCAAAAGAATTAACAATGAAATTAATCTCTAGGGATAATGTTATTCCTTTCTGTTTTGTTAGGAATACCTGAACTAAAATTTCATTTAACCTCAGTTATCCGATTTAATTAAGGTTTGGGATTCTTTCATTACCCAACCTACTTCTCGGATTATTAATCCTGTCATTTTCTTATTCAGTTAAATGCGTCAGTTTTGACCTCATAAATTTTTATTTTAAGGATTTTATTTAATTTTAGTCTTTCGCGTAGAGGTGATTTATTCTCTCTTTCCTAGGAACCTTAATATTCTCAACCCTCCGAATATTAAATTTTCTTCCGTTTCATTTCTCCGTTCTAGCAAAGGAGCATGAAGCGGGATCATTCTCCTTGTGTCATTAGAATAATAATATAATGACCTCGGCAGCAATCCAACTACTAAAAGGATGGATTGTTTAATTAATTTCAACGTGTTCCTCCCCAGAAGTCAAGTTACAAGGTCAGTTTCTCGTCAACACCGATTGCGGATACTGAAGAAGAATTCAAGCTTATCTTGGGCAGAAATGTGATCGTCGAAAGAGAAGTAATAGAAAAAGATGATTCAAAAATCGATAGTGTAGATTTCGAGAATGCGTTTAATTTAAAGAAGAAAAGCTTTCCAAGGACGACCAGTAAAGAGTCGGCCTTTTTAATTATTGCCAGTTTCGAGAGCATGAAAGGAAGAAATTGTAAATGCAGAAATGTAGGTGGTAAAAAAATAATATATATATGATGCATAATTTGATCCTAGATTTTTCAGTAGCAGATTAGTTGTCTGTGTCGTCGCTATTATGTTGGTGTGATGTTAGAACGTCACAGTTGAGATAAGGATAACTTTTCTGTTGATAGAAAAGATCTCAAAGAGGAAAAAATTTTCCAGTACATGAAAGAATGACTAAAGCAGTCATTAAGATCGGTTGATGAGTTCTTATATGCTTAAGAAAAATAAGAAGTTATGATGCTTTGTGAAGCAGAAAGTAAGTTGACAGTAAATTGTCAAGATGAAGTTAGAGTTTAAAGAATAAGAATTTTATGAATATAAGCTAAGTATGAAAGAAGTAAGTTGCTTGTCAAGAGTTATAAGTTAAGTTAAGTATTTTGCGAATTGTTTGAATGAGTAAGAAAAGTTTATGAAGTTGAGTATTCTGTTGTTGATTGCCAAGATAAGAAAAGTTATGAAGTTAAGGTGTTATGTTATTGCTTAATTATTAAGTTAAGTTGTGAAAGTGATTATGCTATGATGAGATTTGAATTGCTTGAATGTTAAGTTCCATGAGTGGAACTATTACTATGTGAAGTAAATGCTGTTATGATGAAGCTTGAAATGTGAAAGTGCCTAAAACTTTCAAGTAAAATTATTAATGTTTTAAATAAGCAAATCTCGTTTAAACCCTTGTGCGTGTTAATTAGAGTGCTTTCTAAAAAAAAGAATCAGAATAGAAGAAGAAGAGCAGCAAGAACCTACCCCATCTTCTCTATCTAAGAGAAGAATCGAAGAACTTAATCTTCGTCAGAATTTCTCCCAACTTTTGACGATATAGGAATCTATCAGAAGAAGAAAAATAGATTGTGCGTTAGATCAAATCTTTAGGTTATTCGATGTGATGACCATGAGCGTCTCACATACATGTCGTATCTGTTGGAAGAATCAGCAACCTACTGGTGGGAAGCTTGCCAGAAGATTTATTACGAGCAGCTCGAAAATATCTCTCTTGGATGTTTAAGGAGGTCCTTTTTGAAAGATGTTTCGAAAAGCTTTTGTAAGCAGAAGTAAAGCTAGTTCGTAAATTTTAAAGCAATGAAAGAAGACGATGGCAGAGTTTGTTAAAAAAAAACAAAAAAAAAATTGACCTAGCTCGTTCCGTCCTTGTCAAGTTGATTCGGGCAGGCAAGAAGATGTCTGAGCTTTTTCCTCGGACTCATTCCAGATATAAAGAGTAGTTCTAGTAAGTCAAAGTGTTTTGACTTATAAGAGTTAAGCCGAACTCTGGTTATGGAGTTGGCCTTACAGCCAGAAAAGCAAGTCCAAAATCCTAGCACCCTCCCCATTTCAAATTCAAGCTCCAGCAACCGCCAAACCGCAAACTTCGTGCGAAGGTCAGAATTCGAAGAGAAAAAGAAGGTCAGAATTCGAAGTAAAAAAGAAAGTGGAATGCTGAAAGTCTATCTAGCAGGAATCCATGACAAAGACAAAGTCAGCAGCTGTCGCAGCCCGAACCCCGATATCAGATGTCAAGGCCGGTAGGTCCCACGACTTACACAATTTATGATTAACAAAGGAAATTTAATAGCGACCCGGCTATTGATTGTTTAAAAAAAGGACATTCATACTCAATAAAGTTCAAGAATTCAGAATAATCACGACCTGCATGACTCGAGATAAATGAGACGATCAACAATTTCAATAACAACGTGCAAATCAACAATATAATTCACGTCAGCTCGAAAATAAAAGACTTGATCGACCAAATAATTGACAATGATCGAGGAAATTACAAGCTGACTCGATGATCAAGAAAACACGATAAAGAAAACTGTTTCAAGTTCGACAAAGCTTCTCAACACAACTAACAACTTATGTACATATGATTCACTGGTTGAGTTTCAAAAGAACTTGACAAAAGAGTTCGACTTTAGAATTCAAACGTTATAACAACATCAATTTCATTTTCTTGCAGCGGAAAACATGAGAATATATGTATGAAGACATATATTCTAGGTCAACTACTCAAAAACGACTTTCTTTACATAAACAACGTTTAACAACAACAATAGTCCATCCAGTACTCATCATCTTCATCCCTGCGAACGTGCACGTTTTAAAAATAATATGCAGGGCTGAGTACTACGTACTCAGTGAACACATGCCGAAAACATTTGAAAACTTTGCTGAATACAGCTATATATGAAAACTTGCCAGAAAACATAATACGAGGATTTTCTGAAGAACAACTCGTAAAATGCTAAAAATACTTTCTTTTCTCAAAAATCATTTGTCTGCAGACAGTTATAACAGTATGAACCATATCTACAAATAAATAATGGTGATGAGAAAGAGGCCTCTTTCTCAATCACTTGTAACCGACATATCAAGGAAAGGCTCACGATTATGAATAATCGGCCTATCAAAGAAATGCACACGATTACCAATGTGTACACAGATTCCACCTTGCGTGGAACCGAATTCGTCTTTCTGAAGTAGATGGTAACATACTTAAACATTTTTAAAATCATTTGGCAAGTATCAAAACTTTGTAAAACATACGATATCATGCTTTTCACATATTTTAGTTTAGAAAGCCCACCTGATAAACTTAAACTTTACTTTAAACATTAGCGCTTGGTCGCTCCCTTTACTTTACGTTTCCGCTCCCGCTTCCACTAGCTCCTTTAAATCGAAACGGAATAACGATTTTAAAATGAGAACTTCTATCGAATAACGACTTCGATAATCTTAACGTAATTCGATTCGAATTTCTATACCGAAACTCGACTAACCTCGCAAATTTCTATCTTAATTTCTTAAACTCTCTTAATCTATCTTAATCTATCTTAATTCCTCATTAAACATCAAACATCAATCAAATCTCATATAACATTAATATTTATAAATTACTATTCATCATAGTCGACTAAATCAATTTCAATCCGTCTAACGGATTCAGAAAATTCTCAAATTAATTCCACACATTTATTTTGTCACAACAAACATAATTATACTTTTAAATACACACATTAACTCAATTAAACATATAACTCCCAAATCGGGAAAATCAACCAAAAATAGAAAATCTTTATTACTTTGAATTAAATTTCCAGAAAATCATATAACACTTAATTTTTATTAAGAAGTTCATAAATGCAATTAATTTCTTAATTAAAATTTAATTAATATCTTATTTATTTATTTTATATTTTCGGTCATATTAAAATTAATATTTCTTTAATTATCTTCTCTTCTTTTTAATTTCTTATATACTTAATTATTATCTTAAGCTCATTTCTTCATTTAATTTCATTTATTTAAGTATTAATCTTCCAATCCTAATTTAAGAACCCTAATTCGATTTTTCTAGGGTTTCTAGGGTTAATCATGCTCAAATTTGATTATCTATTGATTAAACTTATCTCATTAACATCATATAACATCACATTACCCATCAAAATCATCATATCTTATAATCACATCAAGCCCTAATTTTTATATCTCATTTTAATCGATAGTTTGATAAAATGAATTTGGTTGGAAATTTATACTTGCTTCCAACATAAAACATTCTTAAAACAACCATCTAAACTCATTTATATCATCAATTTATTCATGTAATTCATGCATCAATTATTTCATCATTTTCCATTTTTTTCGAAAATTACCAATTATGAACTAGGGTTTCTCATGCTTAAATCTAATTACATATTTGATCTTCTAAGCATATTTTAAGCATAATTCATGTAGATTAAAACATCATTCAACCACTTCTTCATTTCTTCTTCAAAAATTTCGATATATATATATATATATATATATATATCTAGGGTTTCTCATGCATTTTCTTAAGCTAATAATTGATCATCTAACATCATAATATCATCATATAAACAACATATAAACATCATACCAAGAGATTAAAATCAACCATCACTTTCTCTAATTTCTTCCAAATTTTCGAAAATAATAGAACTAGGGTTAGGGTTCTTCATGCTTGATTTAATCATACAATTCATCATCTAATCATGATATAAACATCATACTATTAAATCAAGATCATCCAACCGTTTCTCAAATCATTCCCAAATTTTCGATCATATATATACATATATGAAGATGAAAGTTTTAACCATAATCTTGATATAATAACTTCAAAAACATAAATCCAACCTTGATTAATTACTTAGGGATGGATTGATCTTTGTTTCTTGAGCTTCTAGTTGTTCATCAATGGTGTGTGTGTGCATGTGTGTGTAGTTGTCGAGAGGGTGAGAGAGTGCTGTGTGTGTGCGTGAGTTTGAGAGAGTGAGAAGAGAGAAAGATGATGATGTATATATAGATAGATATAGGAGTATATAATAAAATATTGAAACTTAATTCTTAAGTTAAGTTATTAATTAATTGCTTAATAAATTCAATTAATTAATCATTAACTAATCCTCCATTAAATCCTTAATTTCTCAACATAGAAATTTAGCTTAAAGTCTCACGAACCTTAGATAAAAAACTCACAGAAAGAATCGGAGATTCGAAGTATTTTCAAATCGACCGAAACTAAATTTTTAAACGATAAATTACGTAAAATTTCACGTAATTAAATTAAATTCTTCTTTTAGTCAATTTATAACTAAACATTTATCATCTATTGATAAATGTAAAAACTTCTTCGTTTCGGATTAATCGAGACGATAAAAATTAATTAAAACTCATTTTTCCGGTAGAATATATCTGCCGGGTAAAATTTTCGGAAAGAAAATTTTTATTTTATTAAAATTCTTGTCTTTCTCATTAGATTAATTATTTTAATTACTTAAGAAAGACGGGATACTACATTCTCTCCCCCTAAAATAAATTTCGTCCCGAAATTTGCTTACCTCTTGCAAGAGTTCGGGATCTCACTTTCTAATTCCCATGTCGCTTCTTCTAGTCCATGATGCCTCCATTTGATCTTTACTGACGCGATCGACTTATTCCTAAGTTGCTGGACATTTCGATCCAAAATCGCTTCAGGTTTCTCTTCATAACTGAGATCTGGTTCAAGGACTACTTCTTCTTGATGAATAACGTGCTTAGGATCAAACATATATCTCCGTAATTGAGATACAAGAAACACGTTATGTGAACTTCCAAAACTTGGTGGTAAGGATAGCTTATACGCTACTTGACCTATTCTTTCTAGAATTTCATATGGTCCTATGTAGCGAGGCTTAAGCTTTCCTTTAACACCAAATCGATGAATTCCTCTTGAAGGCGAAACTTTCAAGAAAACTCTATCACCCACATTGAATTCTAATTCTGATCTTCTGACGTCAGCATATGACTTCTGACGGTCTTGTGCTTCTTTAATTCTTTGCTTGATTTGACGCACAATCTTTATCATCTCTTCCACTGAATCGGGCCCTAATATTTTTCTCTCGCCCACATCATCCCAATGAAGCGGAGATCTACACTTCTTTCCATAAAGAGCTTCATAGGGCGCCATGCCAATTGTCATTTGATAACTGTTGTTGTAAGCAAATTCAACAAGAGGTAAAATTTGCTCCCATTGACTTCCTCGATCTAGAACAACAGTTCTCAACATATCTTCCAAGATTTGAATGGTTCTTTCTGATTGACCATCCGTCTGAGGATGAAAAGCCGTACTGAAACTCAATTTAGTACCTAATTCTTCTTGCATACTCCTCCAAAAATGAGAAGTAAATTTTGAGTCTCGATCAGAAGTGATCGACTTAGGTACTCCGTGCAATCGCACAATTTCTCGCACGTACAGTTGAGCTAACTTATCTGCGCCATAAGTTATGGGAATAGGTATAAAGTGTGCAGATTTTGTCAATCTATCCACTATTACCCATATTATTGTATTCCCTCGTTTGGATCTAGGTAACCCAGTTACAAAATCCATGGTAATTTTATCCCATTTCCACTCTGGAATATCTAAGGGTTGTAGCTTCCCATATGGTCTCTGATGCAATGCCTTTACTTGCTGACAGGCTAAACATCTTCCCACAAAAGAAGCTATGTCTCTTTTCATTCCTTCCCACCAAAATGTTTGTTTCAAATCTTGATACATTTTGGTGCCTCCAGGGTGAGCTGAATAAGGAGTTTCATGAGCTTCGCTCATGATCTCATTCCTTAATTTTTCATCATTTGGCATACAAATTCTTCCTCTAAATAGGAGAACATTATCTCCTGCCTCCTTAAAATTTTCATCTTTCTCTTGACGAATTTTCATTCGTAACTTTTCCAAATTCTCATCTTTTCTTTGAGCATTGGAAATTCTCAACCTTAAGTCTGGAATTATTTCCATGGCTGCAATCATTTGCTCAACAGCTTGCGGAGGTAGAAGTACTTCTAATCTCAGATCTCCGAAACTCTTAATGAGTTCTTTCTCTCGAGTTAGAAGAAATCCTAGTTCCGATTTACCTTTCCTGCTCAACGCGTCAGCGACTACATTTGCTTTTCCTGGGTGATAGGAAATTTTATAATCGTAGTCTTTAACTAACTCGGGCCATCTTCTTTGTCTCATATTTAATTGTTTCTGCTCAAAGAAATATTTGAGACTCTTATGATCTGTGAAGATTTCACATTTCGTTCCATAAAGATGGTGTCTCCGGATTTTTAAAGCATGTACTACTGCTGCTAGTTCCAAATCATGAGTTGGATAGTTTACCTCGTGAGGTCTAAGCTGTCTAGAAGCATATGCAATAACGCTTCCCTCTTGCATCAGGACACAGCCTAGTCCGTTCTTTGATGCATCTGTGTAAACAGCATAATCTTTATCCGAATCTGGAACTGATAGCACTGGGGCAGTGGTCAATCTCTTTTTAAGTTCTTGGAAACTTTCTTCACATTCTTCTGACCACTTGAACTTTGATTCTTTCTTTAGGAGATGGGTCATTGGCTTAGCTATCTTGGAGAATCCTTCGATAAATCTCCGATAATAGCCTGCTAGACCCAAGAAACTCCTAATCTCATGCGGTGTAGTTGGAACTTTCCATTCCTGAACTGCTTGTACTTTTGAAGGATCAACTTTGATTCCTTCAGAAGATACAACATGTCCAAGAAAATGTACCTCTTTCAACCAAAACTCACATTTACTAAATTTAGCATACAATTTTTCGGTTCTCAACCTTTCCAGAACAATTCGGAGATGTTCCTCGTGTTCTAATTCATTCTTTGAATACACGAGAATATCATCAATGAAAACTACGACAAACTTGTCCAAGAATTCATGGAATACTCGATTCATGAGATCCATAATACTGCTGGAGCATTTGTCACACCAAATGGCATTACTACAAACTTGTAGTGGCCATATCTTGTTCTGAAAGCCGTCTTGGAAATATCTTCTTGCTTAACCTTCAATTGGTGATAACCAGATTTTAGATCAATCTTTGAGAATACACTTGCTCCCTTGAGCTGATCAAATAGATCATCTATTCTCGGCAAAGGATATCTATTCTTCAAGGTTAATTTGTTTAATTCTCGGTAGTCGATGCACATCCTCAAACTACCATCCTTCTTTTTGACAAACAGAATTGGTGCTCCCCACGGAGAAACACTAGGTCTAATGAAACCTAGGTCAAGCAACTCTTGTAGTTGAATCTTCAATTCTTGCAATTCCTTTGGAGCCATTATGTATGGTGCCTTGGAAATAGGAGCTGATCCTGGTTCAAGATCTATTGTGAACTCCACTTGCCTGTCTGGTGGCAATCCTGGCAAAACTTCTGGAAATATGTCTTGAAATTGCTTTACTACATCTACATCTTCGATGCTGCTCTCTTTATCTTCATTCTTGTTGAGATAGATAAGATATGCTTTCACATCTTTCTTTTTCAACACTCTTCTTGCTTGAACCGCCGAGATAATCGGCGATCTCTTACAACTTCTTTCTATTCCGAAAAATAGAGTTGGTTCCTGACCAGGCATATGAAATGAAATCTGCCTTTGCTTGCATTGAATGCTTGCAAAATTCTCGGTCAACCAATCCATTCCCAAAATAATATCTACATCCCACATTTTAATTAAATTTAGGGTTTTCGCTAACATCTTGAGAGATCCTAATTCAAACTCTATATTAGGACAGATGCGAGTAACTGAGGTAGATTTACCTAACGGTGTAGTTACTCTCAAGTCTTGACTAGCACGTTCTACTTTAAGACCAAGATTATCTACGCATGCATCTGATATAAATGAATGCGATGCACCAGTATCAAATAGAATTATAATAGGTACGTCATTTAATTGACACATACCTGTCAAATTTCCTTGATGTTTGTCAAACGGCTTTTGATGAAGAGCAAAAACCCTTTGATATCGCTGCTGGGGTTCCATTCTCAGTTGCTGAGGTTGCTTTTGCTTTTGCTGGAATCGCGGCCCTTGGCGATTTTGTTGCTGCTGCTGTTGCTGAGGAACAACTTCTATTGCCTTCAGTCTTTGAGGCGGGTTCTGAGTTGGTCTACTTCCTCCTGCTCCTTGTAGTTTAGTTGGGCACTGATACGAAAAATGACCAACTTGACCACAAGTATAGCAGCTATTACTTCCAGCCTTGCATATCCCTTGATGCATCTTGCCACACTTGGAACATGGAGATATTCCTTGATAAGTTTGAGACGAACTGCCTTGATTGACAAAAGGCTGCTTGAATCCTCCTTGATTAAATTGCTGCTGTTGATGACGTGGTTGTCCTTGTTGTCCTTGCCAGGGCTTCTTGTTAGATTGACTTCCAAAATTCCATTTTCGTTTCTGACTTTGGTTGGACGATTGCGGATTTGCCACTGTCACTGGGGTTTGAACTTGCGTGGCTGCTGAAGTCTGAGAAGACTTATCTGGCTGCATAGCCAATTCCATATCCAGTGCTCTATTTAAAGTCTCGGCATATGACAATGCACTTTGACTGGCCAGAACGATTCTTATTTCTTGTCGAAGACCTGCTCGGAAAAGTTCAGCCATCTTCTCGTCTGTGTCCACCTTATCTTGAGCAAAACGTGCCAAATCACAAAATTCGCGATCATACTCGGCTACCGACTTCTTGCCTTGCTTGAGATTAGCAAACTCATTCTCCTTCTGCTTTCGATAACTTCGAGGAACGAATTTTTCGAACAAAGCATCCTTAAATTGTTCCCACGTCAGGTTCTCTAATTGTTCAGGGGTATACGCCCTTTGACGAGCTTCCCACCAGTAATCCGCAGATCCCTTGAGCTGATAAGACATGCATGTTAGACGTTCTTGATCCGTACATCGAAGAAAACGGAAAATTCTTTCAAGCGCACGAATCCACTCTTCTGCTTCTGAAGGACTTCCTCTTCCATCGAGAGTTGGGGGATTTTGCCGCAAAAATAATTCTTCAATTCTCCTTTCGAGCTGAGGAGGAGGTGGGGTAGGTTCTCTTTCGGGTTCATCTTCAACCCTTCCTCGACCTCGGCCTCTTGGTCTACCTCTTGGTGGCATTTTCTGCTTAACCAGGATTTTTATTCGAATTATTCTTTCTTTCTAACAAAGTCTTATTCTCTAATAAAAATTCTTCTTTCTTTAAAAGTAATTTAAAGGAAATAAATTTTTCTAGGTTTTAGATCTTAGAAAAATTTTCTTATCACCTCTTTAATGCATATCATACTCATCGTACTTTTAATGAATCACACGATTCATACTCATCACAACTCATGCTTATTAAAACTTTCAATTACTTTTAACATGCTCATACTTTTTAATGAATCAAAGATTTACTCACATCATCATACATTGTAAACTCATAATTTAACTTCTTATTATCATCATGAACAATTTAAACAATTCACTATTGTCATAGATAATGAATCAATGATTCATTTATTTCATATAATTACTATAATCACAAAAATAATTCAAGAACAAATATTTTTCATACTTATCTTTGCTAAATAAAATTTAGCTAATATATATTCCTAATATTTCAAGAAAATAATAGCATCATCTTGACATATAAACTTTATCATAACTTTAATGAATCAAATGATTCACGCTCATCATCAAATAATCACTAAAATTTTTTTTTTTAGTAATTATTATATATATATACATATATATATTTGCTAAATTTAATTAGCTCTTCATTCTTTATAAAAAAAAGATGAATAATATCATCTAAGCTTCCTCATAATTTCCTTTGAGATGATCTACTTCATCTTAACATTTTTCCTAACTAATAATTACGAACTAAGCTAACGATAACGAATAATTAATGAAACGAATAAAACGAACGACGAACTTAAACCAATGATAGTCGAATAACGAACGAACTAACGAAGAATGGAATGAACTACAACGAAACGAACTACGAACAAACGAAGAATGAACAATTACGAACGACGAACGGAACAGACGAATAAACCCCGGCGCTGGATCGAACCATCCCGCGCCAAGATCGCCGTCCCGCGCGCAGACATCGCGCGGCCAAGAAGAGAATTTCTTCATGCGCGCGCGACTTGACCTCCGGCGGATTGTCCCGCGCCACTCCAAACCGCGCCAGATGCTGATATCGTCGTGGGGCTGGCGCGCCGCGCGCTGAGGTCGCTCCCGGTGCCGGTTCGACGCTTTGTCTTGTTTTCTTCGTCCGAGCTTTTAATCGATCTTTTTCCATTCCTTAAACCTCACTTCTTTACTTTAAAACTTCTATTATTTAAACTTCATCTTACTTCGTCTTTAAAACGATTCAACGAGAATTTTAACGACGAAAATTATTGATAACTTGGAAATTTATCCAATGACCCAACATGGTCATACTTCTTCATTTTGTAGGAAAATTTGCCTCTTCGAGGACTTTTACAAAAGGTAGGGAATTATTTACATCCAAAAATTCCCTATATGAACCGTGATTTTCTAACATCACGCAAAATATTTTTATCGGAGCGGAATTCTACGTCGCTTCCGATTCGCTATACTATCATATTATGCTTCTATGTACGAGAGCTTATTTACAACAACCGATAAGACGTACAAGTTGTTTAATTAACTATTCTATTATATTCTATTTACATCGTTATCTTCTTTTTCATCAACTTCACGACACTTCCCTTCACTGCTCATCCTCTGACGGATCCTCTTCTTCTTCCTCCTCTTCGTCGTCTCTCGGATCCTCCTCACTTGGATCTTCTTCTTCCGTTTCCGTACTCTTCTCTGCCCTCTCCACTCTGTCCAAAGTCACACGAGGGGCATAAGTAATATCCTTTCCCGGCGACGGCCTAAAGCTAGGCTGAAAACTTAAATGAGTAAACGGTATTCGACGGAGGTGGAAGTATCCTTCGGTTGGTCCAACTTCTGGATCAACGTTATCCTCGTCACTATCATAGTGACGTGGTCCAGAAGTGCTAGCTATGTTAGGATCAAATAGGATAGGTTGGGTTCCAACTATGGCATCAAGCTCTAAAGAATTCAAAGCTTGCAATGTTTCAACGGAAGGATTATTTGGAACTTCCTCAACAAAAGAAGTTGAGGCTATGCCGTTAGGCAAAACAGAAGGCTCAGGAGTGAAGATTTGAGTCTCGATTTGAGAGGGAGACGAAACATAGCCATTTGCCAATGGCTCAACAAGAAAAGAGTTAACATCAAAACGAGTATTTTCTTGGATGGGAGAAGCATTAGGTTCGGGATTCTCTTGCGGAATCATAAAAGGAATCGGGTCATGTTGGGGCATGGGATCCTGCAATCCTAATTCATCAACGGGAATCAAGGGTTGATATGGTCCAGGGGGTGGATAAGAGAAACACATAAACCTAGAGCTGATCTCTGCTATAAACTCGCAACAGTCTCCAAATAACTCTCCATCCCAATATCGAGGAGTGATGAATCGTGGGGCAATTGACGCTGCCCACTCTTGCCATTCATCGGGAAGAAGAGGTACTAACCTGACTATGCCAGTAACTCCCGACATATTCGATTCACGTATGTCCAACAAAACCCGATGAAACCGAGCTAAGAACTCTGCTAGGGTTTCTGTGTAGCTCATATGTATGTGGTGGAATTCAATCATTGCTGCTACGCTTCTAGAGTTGGACATCCTATAAAAGAAAATTTAAATAATTAACTAACTGAAATTACGAATAATTTTGAGAATCCATTGTCTCAACATACTCAATGTCGCTTCCAAAAGGGTGTTCCAGGCTCATGTTACATTCCACAGATAAATACTCAACTTGCTTGCACAACTGATCCATCATCTTGCTTATGATCGATCACCAATAACCAATCACATTAGAGGTTCAAACACAACAATTATATATATATACTTCAACTTCCAATCTTTTTAACTAGAAACGTTTGAAATTCGTACCTGGATAGCTGGATGAGATGAGAGATGCTGGACTTCAGTTGTTGTTAAACTTAACTATTCTAAAAATTCAAACCGGACTAGACTTTCAGGAAAAAAAAAATAACTTGGAGCAGAAGACATTGCTCTAAACTAGTCTAGGGTTTCAAAATAGACTAGACTTTAGAAAAAATATTATTCAGAGCAGTCAGACCTGCTCTGATACCACTCTGTCGCAGCCCGAACCCCGATATCAGATGTCAAGGCCGGTAGGTCCCACGACTTACACAATTTATGATTAACAAAGGGAATTTAATAGCGACCCGGCTATTGATTATTTAAACAAAGGACATTCATACTCAATAAAGTTCAAGAATTCAGAATAATCACGACCTGCATGACTCGAGAAAAATGAGACGATCAACGATTCCAATAACAACGTGCAAATCAACAATATAATTCACGTCAGCTCGAAAATAAAAGACTTGATCGACCAAATAATCGACAATGATCGAGGAAATTACAAGCTGACTCGATGATCAAGAAAACACGATAAAGAAAACTGTTTCAAGTTCGACAAAGCTTCTCAACACAACTAACAACTTATGTACATATGATTCACTGGTTGAGTTTCAAAAGAACTTGACAAAAAAGTTCGACTTTAGAATTCAAACCTTATAACAACATCAATTTCATTTTCTTGCAGCGGAAAAAATGAGAATATATGTATGAAGACATATATTCTAGGTCAACTACTCAAAACCGACTTTCTTTACATAAACAACGTTTAACAACAACAATAGTCCATCCAGTACTCATCATCTTCATCCCTGCTAACCTGCACGTTTTAAAAATAACATGCAGGGCTGAGTACTACGTACTCAGTGACAACATGCCGAAAACATTTGAAAACTTTGCTGAATACAGCTATATATGAAAACTTGCCAGAAAACATAATACGAGGATTTTCTGAAGAACAACTCGTAAAATGCTAAAAATACTTTCTTTTCTCAAAAATCATTTGTCTGCAGACAGCTATAACAGTATGAACCATATCTACAAATAAATAATGGTGATGAGAAAGAGGCTTGTTTCTCAATCACTTGTAACCGGCATATCAAGGAAAGGTTCACGATTATGAATAATCGGCCTATCAAAGAAATGCGCACGATTACCAATGTGTACACAGATTCCACCTTGCGTGGAACCGAATTCGTCTTTCTGAAGTAGATGGTAACATACTTAAACATTTTTAAAATCATTTGGCAAGTACCAAAACTTTGTAAAACATACGATATCATTCTTTTCACATATTTTAGTTTAGAAAGCCCACCTGATAAACTTAAACTTTACTTTAAACTTTAGCGCTTGGTCGCTCCCTTTACTTTACGTTTCCGCTCCCGCTTCCACTAGCTCCTTTAAATCGAAACGGAATAACGATTTTAAAATGAGAACTTCTATCGAATAACTACTTTGATAATCTTAACGTAATTCGATTCGAATTTCTATACCGAAACTCGACTAACCTCGCAAATTTCTATCTTAACTTCTTAAATTCTCTTAATCTATCTTAATCTATCTTAATTCCTCATTAAACATCAAACATCAATCAAATCTCATATAACATTAATATTTATAAATTACTATTCATCATAGTCGACTAAATCAATTTCAATCCATCTAACGGATTCAGAAAATTCTCAAATTAATTCCACACATTTATTTTGTCACAACAAACATAATTATACTTTAAATACACACATTAACTCAATTAAACATATAACTCCCAAATCGGGAAAATCAACCAAAAATAGAAAATCTTTATTACTTTGAATTAAATTTCCAGAAAATCATATAACACTTAATTTTTATTAAGAAGTTCATAAATGCAATTAATTTCTTAATTAAAATTTAATTAATATCTTATTTATTTATTTTATATTTTCGGTCATATTAAAATTAATATTTCTTTAATTATCTTCTCTTCTTTTTAATTTCTTATATACTTAATTATTATCTTAAGCTCATTTCTTCATTTAATTTCATTTAATTAAGTATTAATCTTCCAATCCTAATTTAAGAACCCTAATTCAATTTTTCTAGGGTTTCTAGGGTTAATCATGCTCAAATTTGATTATCTATTGATTAAACTTATCTCATTAACATCATATAACATCACATTACCCATCAGAATCATCATATCTTATAATCACATCAAGCCCTAATTTTTATATCTCATTTTAATCGATAGTTTGACAAAATGAATTTGGTTGGAAATTTATACTTGCTTCCAACATAAAACATTCTTAAAACAACCATCTAAACTCATTTATATCATCAATTTATTCATATAATTCATGCATCAATTATTTCATCATTTTCCATTTTTTTCGAAAATTACCAATTATGAACTAGGGTTTCTCATGCTTAAATCTAATTACATATTTGATCTTCTAAGCATATTTTAAGCATAATTCATGTACATTAAAACATCATTCAACCACTTCTTCATTTCTTCTTCAAAAATTTCGATATATATATATATATATATATATCTAGGGTTTCTCATGCATTTTCTTAAGCTAATAATTGATCATCTAACATCATAATATCATCATATAAACAACATATAAACATCATACCAAGAGATTAAAATCAACCATCACTTTCTCTAATTTCTTCCAAATTTTCGAAAATAATAGAACTAGGGTTAGGGTTCTTCATGCTTGATTTAATCACACAATTCATCATCTAATCATGATATAAACATCATACTATTAAATCAAGATCATCCAACCATTTCTCAAATCATTCCCAAATTTTCGATCATATATATACATATATGAAGATGAAAGTTTTAACCATAATCTTGATATAATAACTTCAAAAACATAAATCCAACCTTGATTAATTACTTAGGGATGGATTGATCTTTGTTTCTTGAGCTTCTAGTTGTTCATCAATGGTGTGTGTGTGCATGTGTGTGTAGTTGTCGAGAGGGTGAGAGAGTGCTGTGTGTGTGCGTGAGTTTGAGAGAGTGAGAAGAGAGAAAGATGATGATGTATATATAGATAGATATAGGAGTATATAATAAAATATTGAAACTTAATTCTTAAGTTAAGTTATTAATTAATTGCTTAATAAATTCAATTAATTAATCATTAACTAATCCTCCATTAAATCCTTAATTTCTCAACATAGAAATTTAGCTTAAAGTCTCACGAACCTTAGATAAAAATCTCACAGAAAGAATCGGAGATTCGAAGTATTTTCAAATCGACCGAAACTAAATTTTTAAACGATAAATTACGTAAAATTTCACGTAATTAAATTAAATTCTTCTTTTAGTCAATTTATAACTAAACATTTATCATCTATTGATAAATGTAAAAACTTCTTCGTTTCGGATTAATCGAGACGATAAAAATTAATTAAAACTCATTTTTCCGGTAGAATATATCTGCCGGGTAAAATTTTCGTAAAGAAAATTTTATTTTTTTTAAAATTCTTGTCTTTCTCATTAGATTAATTATTTTAAAGTTCTACAGCTGCAGCAACACCAGAGCCAAGCATCCTGTTCTCAGCAGCAGCAGCCAGAGTAGTAGCAACCCTCACATCAGGAGTTGCATCAATAGCATCAAAGAATTTTTTTTTTATGCTTGATCAGAAGGCAAGCGTTAGAGATTAAGTAATCTGATAAATATAGGCCAGTTCAAAGGTGTACCAAATATAAATTATTTGGTACTGGTGCATCGCATTATTTAATGTTGAGCCCATGCGTAGATACTCTTGGCCTTAAAATAAGGTGAGCTAGTCAGAGCTTAAGAGTATTGACCTTGGTAGGTAAATCTACCTCAGTGATGCATGTTTGCCCTATTTGGGAACTTGAGGTTAGATTTCCTTATGATGTCAGCTAAAATCCTAAATCTATTTCGATTATGGATGTAGACATCATTCTCAGGATATACTAGTTAACTGAGAACCTTGCCACCATTCGGTGTCAGCAAAGACAGATTTCTTTCCAGCCATCTAGAAAAAAAAAAAAAAACAAACCAACCCTATTCCTTAGAATAGAGAGAAGCAGTAAAAAGGTTGTCGATTATTTCTACAATTTAAGCAAGAAAGTTGTTAAGAAGAAAAGATAAATAAGTATATTTTAGTTTATCTCAATAAAATATGGGAACCCAAGAGAAGAATATCGATGATGTTGCTGAAGTCCGAAAGTTCAAGGATGTTTTTCCAGAAGTTTTGGACAGGACTACTTCAGATAAAACAATTGGAGTTTACTATCAACCTTGAATCTGGTTCAACTCCAATATTAAAAGCAATATATATAATGTTTTAAATGGAGTTGTGAGAATTGAAGATTCAGTTAAAAGAATTTCCCGACCTTGATTTTATCAACCTAGTATTTCCCACGAGGAGCCCCAATCTTGTTCGTCAAGAAGAAAGACGGAAGTCTAAGAATGAGTATGAGCTACCGAGAATTTAGCAAGTTGAAAATAAAATATCCTTTGCTAAGGATAGATGATCTGACAAATCAGCTCTGAGGAGTTAGCGTTTTCTCAAAGATCAATTTGAGATCTAGCTATCATCAGCTAAAAATTTGTCAAGAAGATATTCTAAAAACCGCATTTTAAATAAAGTATGGCCACTACGAGTCTGTAGTAATGCTATTTGGATTGTTAAATGCCCCAACAATATTCGTGAATCTCATAAATCAAGTTTTCCATGAATATTGGGATAGAATTATCATGGTCTTCTTCGATGATATTCTCGTGTATTCAAAGAGTGAAGTAGAGTATAAAGAATGTCTCCGAACTATCTTAGAAAAGCTAATGTTTGAGAAGTTGTATGCCAAATTTAGCAAATGCGAATTTTAGCTAAGAGAAGTAAATTCCCTCGGACATGTTTCTTCTGAAGAAAGAATCAAAAAGTTCAAATGGTCTCTTGAATGCAAAGAAAGTTTCCAAGAGTTTAAGAGAAAAACTATTCACTGCTCTAGTTTTAGCAGTACCAGAAACAAGAAATGATTACACCGTATTTACGGATGCATCAAAGAATGGACTAGGTAGTGTCCTGATGCAAGAAGGAAAAATAAATTCTTACGTGGCACGACAACTCAGACCTCATAAGATAAATTATCCAATTTATGATCTAAATGAGCTATAGTTGTATACGCTCCGAAGATCTTGAAGTATTATCTGTTTGGAGCCAAGTGTGAGATCTTTATACAAAAGTCTCAAATATATTTTCAAGCAAAAAGAATTAAATTAGGGACAAAGAAGATGACTCAAACTAGTAGAAAACTACAGCTGTAAAATTTCCTATCATCCAGGAAAAAAAAACAACCGTAGTAGCTAACGCCTTAAGCAGAAGGAACAAACCCGTGTGGGAATGTTTAAGCCATTAGATATTCCAATTTTGAAGTGGAATGATATTACCATGGACTTGTAACCAGGTTACCTAAGTCCAAAAGAGAGAGGATACAACTATTTGGATGATTTTGATCAGACTGTCAGAATCTGCTCATTTCATACCAATTTCAATAATGCTTGGATCAAACAAGCTAGCTGAGTTGTATGTTCATAAAATTTTGCATGTGCACGTTATGCCTAAGTCGATCGTTAGATCGAGATTCTAAGTTTACCTCCCGTTTTGAAGAAGCCTGCAAAGTTAAGTGAGCATATAAAAAAAAATTGAATGTTAGCATCATCTTTCATCCTTAGACGGATGATCGATTCAAGAGAATAATTCAAATTTGGAAGATATGCTCAGAACTGTTGTGTTGAATTGAAGTGACCAGTGAGAGCAAGTTTATCTTCTCATTGATTTCGCGTACAACAATAGTTATTAAATGCCGATCGTCATAACACCCTTATGAAGCTCTTTGAGGAAGAAATGTCAATCCCTGCCTTTATTTAGTTGAAGCAAGTGAAAGTAAAGTATTAGGTTCCGATGCTGTTGAAGAATTAATCAAGATAATAGATCACGAAATGAAGCAACAGATTAAAGAAGAGTAAGATGGCCAAAAGTTTTATACTGATACTCAGATATCAGAAATAGAGTTCGAAGTCAGAAATAAAGTTTTTCTAAAAGTTTCGCCTTCAAGAAGAATCTTTAGATTTGACATGAAAAGTAAGCTTAAGTTTCGTTAAATAGGACCGTATGAAATCCTGGAAAGGAATGGTCAAGTGAAGTACAAGCTGGCTTTACCTCTAAGCTTTAGAAATTTGCGCAGCGTATTTAATGTATTCTAGTTGCGCCAATGCGTGTTCGATTCCAAGCACGTTATTTAAGAAGAAGAAGCAACCTTAGTCCCAGATCTCAGTTTTGAGATAAATCTAGAACTAATTTTAGATCGAAGGATCCATCAGCTAAAAAGTTAAATCGATTGTGCTAGTAAAGATTAAGTGGAGCCGATGGCTCAGAAGAAGAAATTTTGAAAGTGAAAGATAAAGATGCAAGAAAGGTATCCCAAGCTTTGTCCTCGTGATAAGCAAATTTCGGGACGAAATTTATTTTTAGGGGGAGAGAATGTAATATCCCCTTTTGCGTGAATAATTAAACCTAGTATTTCTTTAATTAAATTAAGAGAATGAAGATGAAGAAAAATTCTCTTTTTAATAATTTTATTCGGCAATCCAATTTGTGCCGAAAAGGTAGAATTTAATTAGGTTTGTTTCGTCTCGGGTTAACCGAAATGAATTAGAATTTATGTTTATTGAATTGTGCATTTATGCATGATTTTTAATTGATAAAATTATGAATTTAATTTTCTTATTTTATTAGCAATTAATTATTAAAAATAATAATCTTATTTATTTCATAAATGATTCGTTTTTCAGTATTTTCTTCCGTAAACTTTCATTAGGGTTCGAGATGCCCTAATTGATTTTTCTAGATCAAAAAATTAGAGAATGAAGTTATGATTAGCAAGTTAGTAATTAATTGATTAAACTAAGTATTTAACTAATTAATTAATCCTTATTTATGATATAAGTGATGACATATTTTGGTTGACTAATGTGTTAGCCATTAAATGTGTTTGCTAAGATAAAAACCCCATTTCCATCATCTTTTCTCTCGCCATTTCCAGCTGAAATTACAGCAGCACACTCACGCACGCATTCATCCATATTTCTTCATTTTTGAGCTCAAATTCAAGGGCTAATCATTCCCAAATTAATTATTAAGGTGAGTTCTATGATTAGTTCAAGTTATATCTTAGAATTCAAGCTCAAATCCTCCATTTAATTCTTTTATTAATTTCGAAATTTTTGTCAAGTAAGGATAGATGATCTTGATTTTAAATTATGATGTTTAATTCATGCTTAGGATGCATGATGGGTCATTAATTCATGTTAAAATTAAACCCTAACTCCAATTATTGCAATTTTTGAAATTAGGGAGAAATTAGGGCTTTTTAATTGTGATGTTAGGTAATTAATTAGATGGATTATTTGAGCTTAGATAATTATTCTAAGCATGTTTGATGTTGGAAGTGATCAAAGAATCAAAGCCCTTCTATGACTTTTAATTTTGGCCGAAAAATATGATATAAATTAAGGGTTTTTGATTTTAATGTTCTATGATTGATTTGAAGTTTAAATTGAGCTTATATGATGTTATTGAGTATGATTATGTATAGAATTAATGGATTGAATCATTAATTCTCCAGTTTTATAATTAATTTCGAATAGTTGAAAAAGGGTAGCCCCTTTAATATTAATTTATAAAGATTATATGATTTTTAATCAAATAAATAATCATAGATATGGTCTATGTTAAAAACTAAGTGTTGTGGAATTTTTCGGAAATTTAATACGAAGTTTTGATAATTTCTATTTTCCGATGAATTTTTCCAAGTTAAAGGTTGATATGTTTGTATGATATGAAGTGATGATTTGAATATGTAATTATGCTTATTATGGTTTAGTAATAATAAGGAATTAATTTGAGAATTTTCAGAGCTCGTTTGTCGAGTCAAATCCGTTTCGTATTTGAAGATATGAATAGTAATTAATGTATGATTATGTTAAGTGTGATTTTGGTTAATGATGAGTTAAGATAGAGTAAGAGCGTTTAAGAAGTTAAGTTAGAAATTCTCAAGTTTCGTCGAGTTTCGACGTAAAATTTCGAAGTAAATTAGAAGTTAAGAATATC
The DNA here is from genome assembly GCA_031470985.1 of Agastache rugosa. Lineage (NCBI taxonomy): Eukaryota > Viridiplantae > Streptophyta > Magnoliopsida > Lamiales > Lamiaceae > Agastache > Agastache rugosa. Next base: position 33,619,600 of record CM062601.1, on the reverse strand, counting down.
AAATTCGTTTATTCGATAGTAGTTAATTCTCGTTCTGAATTCGTGAATTCTAGTTCGAATGAATGATCGAGTGGAAGTGTGAATCCGAGAATTCAGAATCGATAAAGGTTAAGTCCAAAGCTTCAGTTATCAGGTGGGCTTTCTAAACAAAGAAATGATGAATGCTATATATATATATGATTATATATATGTGATGTTTTAAATTGATTAACTTGCCAAATGTTTTAAGTTTTTGTATGATACCCTCTACTGAAGAAGGACGAATTCGGTCCCGCGCAAGGTGGGATTTGTGTACACATTAGTAATCGTGAGTCTTTCTTTGATGGGCCAATTACATTAGTAATCGTGAGTCTTTCTCTGATAGACCGGTTACAAGTGATTGAGAAAGAGGTCTCTTTCTCATCACTACTAATTATAGTAGATATGGTTCATACTTAATGAGTATTTGACTACAGTTACTTATATCAAAAGAAAATGTTTGAGCAAGCACAAGTTTTTTTTCAAAGTTACTTGTGCAATGTTTTATGGCAAGTTTAATCTATAGCTCTAAGAAGCAAGTTTTCAAATATTTTTGGTATGTGTCCACTGAGTACGAAGTACTCAGCCCTGCATGTTATTTCTAAAATGTGCAGGTTAGTTCGGATGAAGATGGGAGTGTGCTTGGACGGACTTTTGTTAGTTGAGTCTTTTGAAAGTTGTTTAAACTAGAGTTGAGTCATATGTCTTCATACATATGATTCTCTATGCTTTTCCGCTGCAACACTTTGAAATATATGTTGAAGTATGAAGCATGTTCTCGACTTTGAAGTCATAAATGTTATTTGTTAAGGTTTCAGCTGCAAACTTGTTTTATCTTGAAAATAAGTTGTCAATCCTTTGTTGAGATCTTTTAAATCATACGACCCTCTTTTATCGTGCTTTCTTGATCTAATGGACTTCTTGTCGATATTGATCTCTTGGCATCGTTGGTCGTACGATACTAATTGTTGGTTGGAATTGTCGAGCATGTTATTGATTTCTTGTTGAGTATGTTCCTTGAAATGTTGTTCAAGAATAGGTTCAAGTACTCCTGGTATTGTTGTTTGTTAAGAATGGTTTATCAAATGTTTGGTTTTGTTGGATAACTGGATCGTTATCGATTCCTTGGTTACTCATAAATTGTGTACGTCGTGGGACCCACCGGCTCAGTCATCTTTATTCTGAGTCGGGCTGCGACAAATATATATTAATTAATTTAAAGATCAATCATTAGAGAACTAAACACAGATGAAAGACAAATTACTCTATAACAAAAAAAATTAGAACTTCAAACTACATATTAGGATTTTGACATTATCACACGTGCAAGAAGATTAATATATATTATGAACTTGGATGCCTAATATGTATTACCTCCAAGTTTCTTTTCTTTCCTTTTTCTTTCCATTTTGTACTCTTTTATTTACTTTATTTTAATATTTTTTTTAAAGTACTTTATTTTAATATTAAGACCTTTATTTGGCAAAACTATACTCAATACATACGATAGAAGTACACAATTTCCAGCATTTAAGACATAACTATCAAACAAATATGTGATTTAGGTTTATTTAAAACCATGCTACTTTTATTACTTACATACAATCTAGCAGCTGGTCTATATATCTAATTTTTTGAGCTTCTTTTTTCATGGAATAATTATACCACCGCCGTCGCCAACAACGCCCTCCCCTAAACCGCCGCCCACACCAACTCCGACCAGCGGCGGATTTAGTATAGGGCATTGGGCATACAACTGTACCCCCAAAAAAAATTAAAAAAAATTTACTATTATATATAAAAATTAAAAAAAATTACCTATATTCTTAAACTTGTACCCCTTTCGTATTTTTTGTTAATTGATTTATGGATAGAATAAAATTTGGACTTTCAATTTATTTAATTAAGGTCCAATAATAAATAAAATATTGGGCCTAGCATAATTCTAATAAAAAGTGACATATGCTCCATTTATTGAAAAGAGATGATGAGTTTCAAAATTTGCATGATCTTAGTTTTATATTTGTTGAAGCTTGTTAAAACAAACAATAATAAACATGTAAATTATTTTTTGGTGTTTTTCTCATCAAGTTAGTGTTGATTCTTCATGTTGCTACTGCAAGTGTAAAGATAATTGTTTTTTGTAATGACTTATATATGTACGTAAAGAATAAGTTATGAAATAGCATGAGTGATCAATTTTTGAATGATTGTTTGGTCATTTTCATTGAGATAGATGTATTTCTTCAAGTTTTTGACGATGGTGTTGTCAATCGCTTTCAACAAATGAAAACTCGTCGAATAATAAATTAGATATCTGTGTAATTTTTTTGTATTTTAAAATGTATGGACTTTAAAACTTATCAACAATGTTTCGGCATGTATAAGTATTAAATAATTTTTACGTTTAAGTTTACGTTTATGTAATTATTTATCGCACTCCCAAATTCAAAATTCTGGCTCAGACGCTGGGATCTGAAATTATTGCCAGCTTTTCGTCGTCAGCCGAAGCATCGTTTGAGGGAGCAAGGTTTCGGGCGGTAGCGGTGAGAAGAAGAGCACTCAGAACAAAAACCAGAACCAACTTTGAACCGGCCATATCGTTTTGTTTTTTTAAATGAGAGAGATTAATTATTACCAAATTAACTAGTAGTCTTGAAATATATTTTGATGATGAGGGTTAGTGAAAGATTGAATTATATTTATAGGCAATGATCATCGATCATCCATTATTGCTGAATACTTATCTTGAGCATCGTATATCGTCATGCATGAACCACGTAGCCATCGACGGATCCACATTAATTTATTTTTTTTAAATATATTGATAATGTTGAATTTATTAACTGCTTTTTTTTCTCCTTTTGTCATAATTCTTGGAACCTAGAAATTCTCGTTTCCAAATTTATTCTTGTTAGTCTAGTTTTGACATTGTTATGTTTATTTCTCATCTTGATAATTGTCATACTATATTTTTAAAGAGGATCTCATTATTTAGAATTTGATTCTCAGACGCATGAAGAAAGACACGTTTTAGCTATGAATAATTACTTCTATATTTAATTACAAAAATTATTAGAATATCGTGATATTAATTATAAAATTATTTATAGTTCTTTGCATAATTGCAAATGAAACTACTATGTAAAGCTTTAAAAATATAAAAAGAAATAGAGGGAAATGTTATGAGGAAATCATTTTTCATTTTTAATTTTTTTTCAATGTTGTGTTATAATTAAAACAGTATTATGTATGTACTTAATATTTTATTAATTAACTTCTTATTTTATTTTAGAATTTTATATATAACTATTTAAATTAATATTTAGTTGGGCCTCTCGTGAAATTTTTTTGGCTCTGCACGTTGTAAACACAAAATATTGTATTTAATTTAATAACCACAAAATTGCATACAAATATAAGAATTTTGAATATGTGTAGGTTCAATCTCTATTTGATCCTCTGATTCTTTTCTTCAAGTTGACCCTCGAACAATATTTAAGTAGCCTTTGAGATTTGTTAGATTTAGTATCTTCTTGATCTCTTTGGACTTGGTCTTCAAGCTTTATAACGTTGACGCGGAGGACTTTCGCCTTGTTTTCAAAGTAAACATTGAGCTTTGGGCTTTAAGATTTATAACGCCGATGCGGAGGAGTTTCGCCTTATTTCCGGATCAAACGCTACTTTGAAGCAATTCCGATGAAGAGCACGTTGCTTCCACAAAGAACGCCTTCAATCTTGCCGGGACACCTTGAATATTGAGAGAGAAATCTCAGAGAATTTCTCTTCAATTCTTAAGCTCCTGAAGATTATTTTTTGGTGTGATTTTGAAGTGTTATGGAGACCCCTATTTATAGTTGTAGGAAGAGAGACTTAAGTGGGCTTTTAGGCTCCATCATGGGCTTTGAGGGTGATGTGGCATGATTTCATTGGCTCTAAGAAATTGATATATTTCCTTAACTTGTCGCCAAAGAAATAGATATTTATCACCAAATAAGACATCTTTATTAATTAAATAACTTATTTAATATGGATTTCATAAGATTCCATAATCAAATAAATATATAAAATCAATAAATTTAGATATCTACAAATGCCCCCTCGAGACTTGTTCATGGACGACTTGTCGTAGAAATGAACGAGTCTCGATAAATTTGAATTTATTAGATTGTTTATACTCATATCAAGAGGTTCTTCAATTTGAAGTTGGATTTGGACATTTTATGCTCATATCAAGGAGCTTTGATGAATATGAATTTAGATTTAGATAGTTTATGCTCGTATCGAGGAGCCTTGAATTTGGATTTGAAATTAGATAGTTTATGCTCGTATCAAGGAGCCTTGATTTTGTAAACTTTTTATACTCATGTTTAGGAATCTTCACTTGAATTTGAATTTATAGACCTTTTATACTCGTGTCAATGAGTCTTTACTTGATTTGGATTTGTAGACCTTTTATACTCTTGTCAATGAGTTATCACTTGAATTTGAATTTGTAGACATTCTATGCTCATGTCAATGAGTCTTTGACTTGAACGATTCTTCAAAGAATTTGATTAGATAGTTTTCGCTCTATGTCTAGGAGCTTTATTGATAGTTTAGGCTCTTATCAAGGAGCGATGTTGACTGTTTAGGCTCTTATCAGGGAGCGCTTGAAGTTATTTGTTTGAAGAGTTTAGATGGTTTTATTCGCATCTAGGAGCATTTTAGACAGTTTAAGCTCTTATCAAGGAGCAATGTAGACAATTTAGGTTCTTATCAATGAGCACTATAGACAGTTTAAGCTCTTATCAAGGAGCGCTTGACTTCATAAATTTCGACACATATATGAAGATTGACTTGTGACTATATTTGAAGTCTGTTCCTCATCTTCACTTGGAGTTTCTTCAAGATATTTGCCCCCATAATTTGTTTCTTGATTTTCTTCAAAGTTGTGGGGCTCAAGCATTGTCATATCTTCAATTCCATTTGCAATCATGCTTAACTCCATGTCATGAGCTCTAGTTGCCAATTCTTCGAAGGTCTTTGGTTGAATTCCTTTTAGAATGTAACGAAGACTCCAAAGCATGCCTTAGATGCACATCTCAATTGCTGAAGTTTCAGACAATCGATATTTGCAATTTAAGCTCAAGTCCCTCCAACGATTTATGTAGTCGATGACGGGCTCTTCTTTCCATTGACTTGACTTTGTAAGTTCAACCATGCTCACTGTCCTTTTAGTACTATAGAAGCGATTAAGAAATTCTTTCTCCAATTGCCCCCAACTATCAATTGAATATGGATGGCTGCAAGTCAGCATACCAATCAAAAGCATTGTCTTTCAAGGAACGCACGAATTGCTTCACCATGGATCTCCATATGTGCCAGCATCGTTGCAAGTCTCCACAAAGTGAGCCATATGTTGCTGTGGATTTCCTTTGTCATCAAATTGTTGAAACTTTGGAGGTTGATAGCCAACCGACATCTTCAAGCTTTCAATCCTTGGAGTATATGGCTTACTATAAGTCTATGGGGATTTAGAGGTCCCTTCGAACTTGTCCTTGACTGTTCCCATGATGAACTCTTTAAGTTGATCGACATGTATCTATCTATTAGAAGAGATTTCAAGCTCCTTAGTCGGAGATTTACGACCTTCTTTTGATTGCTTCTTAGTCGGAGATTTACCACCGTCTTTTGACTGCTCCTTAGTCGGAGGTTTATCACCGTCTTTCGACTTCATAAAAAGCTCAGTTTCATGATCTTCCTTCGCTTGTTTGCTCCTTGTATCAACAGACATCGCTTTTTCTAAGTTTGCAATTTCAACATCTCGTTCTTCCAAACGTTTAGCGAGCCCTTCAACAAGCTTCGTCAAGTTCGCGATTTGCTCTTCAAGAGTTGTAAACATCTTCGCTTGATGGATTTGGTGAAGGAAAGAGATGAGAAGCAGAGATTGTCCCATCGGGCGTGCCAATATCTGTAAACACAAAATATTGTATTTAATTTAATAAACCCAAAATTGCATACAAATATAAGAATTTCGAATATGTGCAGGTTCAATCTCTATTTGATCCTCTGATTCTTCTCTTCAAGTTGACCCTCGAACAATCTTTAAGTAGCCTTTGAGATTTGTTAGATTTAGTATCTCCTTGATCTCTTTGGACTTGGTATTCAAGCTTTATAACGTTGACGCGGAGGACTTTCGCCTTGTTTTCGAAGTAAACGTTGAGCTTTGGGCTTTGAGCTTTATAACGCCGATGCGGAGGAGTTTCGCCTTATTTCCGGATCAAACGCTACTTTGAAACAATTCCGATGAAGAGGTGCTTCCACAAAGAACGCCTTGAATCTCGCCGGAACACCTTGAATTGTGAGAAAGAAATCTCAGAGAATTTCTCTCCAATTCTTAAGCTCTTGAAGATTATTTTTTGGTGTGATTTTGAAGTGTTATGGAGACCCCTATTTATAGTTGTAGGATGAGAGACTTAAGTGGGCTTTTGGGCTCCATCATGGGCTTTGAGGGTGATGTGGCATGATTTCATTGGCTATAAGAAATTGATATATATCATTAACTTATCGCCAAAAAAAATAGATATTTATCACCAAATAAAATATCTTTATTAATTAAATAACTTATTTAATATGGATTCATAAGATTTCATAATCAAATAAATATATAAAATCAATAAAATTTAGATATCCACGCACGTAACCAAATGTTTTATGCTATTAGCTATAGCCTATGTATGGTAGCTAAATTAGAGTTTAATTCATTGTCAATTGGTGGAAATTCAACATATATAATTAATTTTCTACCACGTGTGAGCAGCAAATTAATTTCGAAGTTAATTTGGCACCGAAATGTTAATCAGTATTAATGCAACTGGACACGTACTGTTATTTTTTGAAGAGGAAGAAGCATGTTATTTAAATTTTATGATTAAACTTGTAATTACCGGCCGGCCCTTAATTATCATGGGAAGATCTAAATTTGTTTGTTTTCAAAATTTGTGTGTCTATATACTCTACTCAAACTCAATCATACACGTGTATATCATGTATGTTAGTAATAGGTAGCTACAGTGATACCTTGCAACTTGTTTCACATTCAAACTAAAGGAGAAATTGTTGAAAACATTACTAAGAGATACACACAAAAATAATTTCAATTTGGTGGGTGAAAAGTTTAAAGGAAATTTCAAACTATGATTGGAATTACCTAAATTTAATTTCATCTTGCATAACTGTTTTTTAAATAATTATTAAAGTGTCTTACAACTGCGTGCGTATCCGATACGGTAATGTTATTTTTGGGAACATCCGTGCATCATAGTCGAATATTATATTGGGCGTATATTTGCTTTTCAGGTGGCATTCTTAAGGGTGTATTTGCATATTAACCATATACTATATATATTTATAATAAGGGAAAACTAAAGGTGCAAATACCGTCCTAGAGTTTTCCGCGAAAATCGCTTAACCCCTTATCGCTTGTGTTAAGATCAAGCTGTCTCAGATATAATTGGGAACAATATTATGACACTTCTCTTGGTTTCTCTAAAATTATATCACTACTAGACACTTTTATTACAGTGAGAATACCATCCTATGGGAGATGATCGATAGATGTTGTGTTGTTTTTTAATGTGTAATGCGAGGAACTTGACATTACACGACTCTCAACCCCATATAGAGTAGCTACAAATCGTATGCACGACTACTTTAATAATAATAATTTTTATCAATAATATATTATTTTCTTCGTCCCACTCGAAAAAGGTTCCATTATCAGACTTTGGCGCTTAATAAAATATATTTAATTTTAAGCAAATAAACTGGTCGTATATATTAAAAAGAAAAGAAAACAAGAAATTAACAGCACTTTACTTACACAATACAATTTTTTTTTCTCTTCTAATTATAATTATAATATGCACTTGTAAATCATTCTATATATTAAAGTTATTTGGCGTATCATATCCTATTAAAGCTTTCAGATCTTTTTTCTCCTTTTCATGTTGGCTAAATTAAATTGCAATATTTTATTATCAGTTATCACCAACTATTATTACTAACATACAATTCAGACACGCACACATGTAAATGAGTTTAAGTTGAGAACTAACGTATATACGAATGATGGAAACAAACAAAACAAATATACATCTTTCCATGATGATTAAGCTAATTGTTCATAATAAATTGATATCCTATTAATATATAGCTTGCTACTTTAATTCCTCTTTCAAATTGCATTATTGATTAACATTTCGGTGCCAAACTTCGAATTTAGCTGCACGTTCGTGGCTGATAATTAATTTGAATTTCAACCAAATTGACATTTTAATTAGAGTAAAAATGTCAAATAGCCACTCTGGATAGTGAAAAATAAAAGTTGTCCAAAACTTAATTTAACATAAGTTCTGTCAGATTTTGGGATTTTTGGACAGATTTACCCTTATTCTCATTTACAGACAAATTTCTCTCCCTTTTCTCCTATATGTTCTCTTTCTCTCTCTTCTTCTCTCTTTGACTGAAAACTAACCTCCGCCTCTACCAACCATACATCACGACGACGATGACGGCGCCGCCTCACAAAACATCTCAGCGACGATGTCGTCTCACAAAACATCGATCTCATCCACAAAATCTTAGATCTGGTCCCGATTCAAACGCCAAAATAGAAATTCGATTACCGCACAGTTACAGAAAAGTAAAAATTTAGATCCAGTCATGGCGGCGCCGGTTTAGAAAATCGAGAGCAGAAAACGTGGTGGATTGGCACGAAATGAATTCATTTGTACCACTCGTACCAATTTATGGTGCGATGAGTTCATTCGTCCCTCTCGTACCAAGTTATGGTGCGCCACTAGGTGGTACGAAAGAGACGAATGCGTTCATTCGTACCATTCGTACCAAGTTATGGTGTGCTACTAACTGGTATGAATGGGACGAATGCTTTCATTCGTACCAAGTAACGAATCAAGCACAAGTAGTTTGTACGAATGGGACGAATGGATTCATTCGTACCTGTCGTACCAAGGTCGCCGAAATCTGCTGTTATTCCAAATAACGCTCAGCAGCAAAACTACTGCAGAAATAGCAACAAAAACATCCCACAAGCAGCCCTCCTCCCAAAAACAGAATCAAACAGCGTGTAATCCAACTCCAATAAGAAAATCAATCACAATCGGACGATGATCGGAGGCAACGAACAGATCTAGATTCGTTAGATCTAGAGTCGGTGTCTGATGCCATGAAAGCCGGCGGATCTAGAATAAAACAGTAGATATATGGTGGACGATGGTCGTTCGGTTCGCAGCGGAGAAGAAGATCAGAGAAGTGTCCGGAGAATGAGACGATGGTGACGGCGATGGCAGAAATAAGACTGCGGTGATGGCGGCGACGGCAACGGTGATAGTTCCGTAGAAGTGAGAGAGAGAGAGGAAGAGAGAGAGAGAGAGAGAGAGAGAGAGAGAGAGAGATAGAGAGAAATGATTTTCATGGAGGTACCCGCTGTGCAATTCTGCAAGTAGAGTAGAGAGAGAAATCTGATAGAGAGAGAAAAAGAGATCCGATATATTTGATTTGAGAAAATTATAAAATTAAGGGTATTGTTGTCACATTACATTAAAATCTGGAGTTAAAATTTTTTTGATACCACTAACTTTGGGTGACTTGCAAAAATAGATCATAATTTTTCGGGCTTGCAAGAAAAGGACAGTAAGTTTTTTGAGTTGCAAAAACAAGACAAAAAATTTTGAAAATTAAGAATTAAAAGCCCGTAAACATAATAACTCACTAGCTCTTGATCAAATATTCAAATACATATTTAAGATAAAACAAATTATAAATACTCAAGGTTATTTTTCTACTCTAGCATTCAGCTAATTGATCCACGCTTTCAAAATGGTATCAGAGCCTTAGGTTTATCTGGGAATTATATTTTATTTATTGCTTTAAGTATTATCCTAACGGAGGAGACATCAAGAAAACATGGATCCGGACAATTTTCCGAGATGCGAGTGTTACAGGAATTATCTGCAAGATCTGGAGATAAAAAGAGAAAGAAACCAGATATTAAGAACAGTCTGGAGAGAATTGTTTGACTCCATAGCCGTACGAGAAAGTAGAAGGCTTGAATATCTGGAGCCTTTGATTCAAGAAATTGAGACGACAGTTAGATTTGATTCAAATCTAAGCACTCTTCAATTCGAGGTGATAAACACCATGAGGAGAAACCATCAGAACAATCATATCTCATGGATCTAGAAGGATGTCCAAAGTGTGGACATTTCTAGGAACGTCTTCAAATTTTGGAGAAAAGAAGGACAAGATACCAGAGTGTTCTAACACACTAGAGGAATATGTTGAATCTATTGATTCAACAGAACCAAGAAAAAGAATTAATTGATTCCTGCCGCCAAGGAATCAAAAGAAAGGAAGATCTTCTCCATAATTGTATCTGCCTTGAATGGGAGATAGAACATGCCATGAGAAGAAACCATTGGATTCATCTGGGAATTAATTGGAATCAGCTCTATGCTGTACAACCCTGATGGAACCAAAGAAAGATAAAGGAGTATCATCTACTCTTTTATATCAAGAGATTACTCCAGATTCATCCAAGATATCGGAGGATCTGAGAGAAATACAGAAAACAGTACAACATTATGGCGATAGCCTGTATGGGGTACCACGCGATGTTTACAAGATGGCTATGAAATAGGATGAAATTTATAATATCCTGAAGGAGATCCAATCACGGATCAAAAAACTGGAGCAACAACCTCCTTCCAGTCAAAGAAGAAATCCTTTTGGTAATGAACCCACTTATCCATTCCCAGTGGGAGAAACCAAGAAGGACCCAAATATGGAGGCCTTGATAAGAATGATTCGAGAAAAGAAAAGATGAATAATCTCGAAAGAATCAATCTTGATGACCTCCAGGAGTTAGCAGAATCTTTTGCTAACATGGCGATGGTTGATTTAAAAATGAACCAGAATGTGGTCCAAAACCCACAGCCGGTAAATCAACTTCTACCAGGAGCTATCATTGGAAATCAACAAGATTTTCAAAATGCACCCGGAGCCATTAATGCTGTCTAGGATTTTCAGACTGGAGCAAGGTATGATCAACATACCCCAAATGATGCATATATGGCAGCAAGAAGGACAAGGGCAAGAAGGCCACAACCAAAGGTGCAGGATACACCTTATGGAAAGGCGACCCTGGATCCAATCCATCCTTACAGAGTGATGCTCGATCTCGATGAAGTAAATTTCAAAGATCGAGAATCTGTAATCGACGAGTGAACGTCAGCTTTAAGAATTGCGGCGGTAACTCTCGATTTAAACAAGGAAGGATTCGTGAGAATCCTCGAAATGAGCCTTGCAGGAATTGCCAAGATAGCATGGGAATTCTTTCCTTTGGATATCAAGAATGCATGTTTTGAGAGTGAAAACTTCACTGAACATGTTCTGAATATGGCAACGATTTTTAAAAGCCATTTTCTGGGAGAAGGATATTTCGAAGGATTCGATCAAGAAAAGAGGAAGAAATATTTGATGGCATTGTATAATATAAGACTTGCAGTCTTGGACCAACAATCGCTCAACAAGTTTCTACAGCTCTTTACTCTCTATCAACATCAATCTAAAGTGGATGATAGAGTTGCACTGGAAATTTTCTTTCTGAAATTTCCAAGCCCATGGAAAGAGATGTTAATTCGGGATTACGAACCAGGAGATCCTGAAAAAGTCGCGAGAAGGATGTCATATGTACATCGAAAGCTCTTAGAGTGGTGTCAACAAGCAACTGCTCTGAGGAACATGAAGAAATTGAGGAGAATCAACAAATATGCTCCTCTAAACTAGGATGACAATGATCTGCCAACGATCATTGGAGGAGAACCACCGAGGCTGAAGAAAAGCAAGAAAAATAGGTTTCAGCCCTATCATAAAGGTGGAGATCCAAAAAGAAATTCTTGGAAACCAAGAACCAGATGGTCAAGACAGAAGGTCAGATCTTACAAATCAGGCCAAAGAAGTGTACCATCAAAGAATAGGTATCCATTTCAAGGAGGTAATAAATCCCTAGGAAGGACACCTTCCAAGAAAACTTTCAGAAGAACTCACACTAGAGTTAATGAAAGTTTCAAGGATTGCAACTGCTGGACGTGCGGTGCAAAGGGGCATATTTTCACAAATTACCCTGACAACGAGAGAAGAGGTATCAACAAATTTGAATCCACTCCGGATATCGAAGATGCCATCCACTACCAAGAACTGATACAAGTATATCAGTTCGAAGATATCTCGGATGAGAGTATATATGAACAAGAAGAAGTCTTCAGCAAAGAAGATTCAGAATGGTCTGATGGAACTAGATCGGAGTCATACTGATCCAAAGATTGTTCATCAGGAGAAAGAGGACGGGACGGGATTCTCCAGTCACACAACTCTCTCTCAAAGTCTGATTGACAAAATCATGAAGAAGAGTCTGAATATACAAAAGTATCAAGGCTTTTCAGCAAACAACATAGATCAAGTTCTGAGGAACTTTAATCTAAGGAGCAGGAAACAACAAATCGTCTATGGAATTTCTAGACGAGAAATGTCGCTTCCTATAGAGCTTACAGGGAATCAAGTGGAGATGCAGTTGATTCCATCTAGTGACATCAGGGAAGATCTATCAAAGATGAAGCCCGAAGTCGCTGAAAAGATGAACTGGATCCATATTGGAGCAATCCAGTTGATGTTAAAATCAACTCTCTTTACCGGAGTTCACACGCCGATCGATATCGCTATTTGCGATAAAAGAGTTAGTAATCTGAAAGATTCCATATTGGGAACAATTGCGGGAGATCTTTGTGCAGGACAAGTAGTGGGAATCATCTATCCAAAGATTGCTTACAATCTTAATGATACCCATTTCAGCAAAGCCCTGACTCTTTATCAGGACTTTAAACGCAAGGATTTATTGGAGGAATGAAATAGGCCTTACTCCTTTACTTATCAGGTATCATATGCTCTTTTCAACTCACATCACACTGAGTTATTTCTGGGAAAGAAGTTTATTGAGATACCAGATATCTTCAACAAGGTGACAACAGTTGTTTGTCCAGATAGAGTGGAAATTGCTCGGTTAAGAAATGTTGATATTCAAATCCGAGATAGAGAAGTCATGAGACACGATCAAAGTCTCAGGATAACTTCAGGAAGATTTTCCTTCCAAGGAGACAGAATTATGTCTTTGCCATATGGGAGGAGTTGGAGTCTCATTCGAGAAGATCAACCTCAGACATCTCAGAATAACAAAGTTCCAGTGAATCTGAAATGTTCCGAGGGATGGAAAGAAATGATAGTAAAATTTGACATTACAAGGTGGGAAACCAACTTCCCTTGTAATGTTCTTTACTATCTACAGCAGTCGGAGATCAATCATTACAAAGATACCCTGGAAATTGGGGGAAAGGTGATGGAGATCAAGGGTAGAGCTGGAAGAGAAGCGGTTTTGCTACTGGGTTTGGATTTTCTTGAGGATCACAAACCTTGGGTAAATAAAGAAGAGGGAATGGAAATCACGATTAATGGGAGAAAACTATTGATCGAATGACAAGTCCATTCTCAATATACATCTTTATAGGGATGTTATATGAAAAATATAAAGCAGAATATTTTGCTACTTATATTGATTCAGGTGCAGGAATTTGTACTGCAAAACGAGAAGTATTCCCAGCAGAGGTAGAAGATGATCTACCCCGAATTGCAGGAAGAGATTTTTCAAAGAAAATTTTGCTCTTGGCTAAAGGAGTAAAAGAGACAAAAATTCTAATTGGCGGAGCTAGAGGTACACCTTGGTATAAGGTTAAAACTCCACCAATTTATTTCCATGATACAGGTGCAGATATTCTGTTAGGAAACAATTTCCTACAGATGTTCAAAAGATACATGCAGGATAATGAAAGAAGGCAACTGGTGTTCACAACCATTTGTGATCACAAAATCATTGTCCAGAGGCTCAAAGGGGCTTTTAATCGCCAGATACCATTGAGTTTTCGCAACAAGCGTGGTGATGAAGGAAAACTTCGACACCCAAAAATAAAAGATCAAAGGAGATTCAGCAAAGCAGTGCTAAGCTGTATTAGGGATGAGGATCTCAAAGATGAAGATGTACAGATCCTCAAAGCATCTTTAATATCTCATCAAGATATTGAGGAAGAAATGCAGGTGTCTCTAGAAGATGTCAAAAGAAAGATTAAAAGGAATTACAATGAGAATCCTTTGTCATGGTGGGACAGAAATAAGCTCAAAGCTACCTTGAAGGTGAAGCCAGAAAAGGAGTATGAGTTTGTTAGATATAGACCAATCCTGATGAACCTCAAAGATCAACAGGATATGAAGGAGATAATAAAGGAACACCTTGATTTAAAATTGATCGAACCAGGGAACTCGCCTTACAGCAGTCCCGGATTTCTGGTAAGGAATCATGGTGAGATCAAACGAGGTAAACCCAGATTAGTTATTAATTACAAAGGAATTAATGATATTCTGGAGTTTGATGGATATTTTATCCCTAGTAGGGAACACCTTATTAACTGCAAGTCAGGTTTCTACCAGATTTGCATGGAAGAAGGGAGTAAGAAGTTTACAGCCTTCTCTACTCCACAAGGCATTATGTTTGGAAAGTAATGCCAATGGGGATAGCTAATGCGCCTCAAATATTTCAGAGAAAGATGGATAATCTGTTTAATGATTATTTTTCTTTTATGTTCGTCTATATTGATGATATTTTAATAGCATCAAAAAATATGGAAGAACATATAGAACATCTTGAGATCTTTGTAGATGTTTGTTATAAAGAAGGTTTAGTACTGTCTGAAAAGAAGGCAGTCGTTGCAACTCGGAAAATGGAATTTCTGGGTATCGAGATTGATGAAGCAGGAATTATTCTGCAGGACCATATTGTTCAGAAGGTCCAGAATTTTCCTGAAGATCTAAAGGAAAAGAAACAACTTCAGAGTTTTTTGAAAGTTGTTAATTTCGCGGCACCATTCATTAAAGATCTCGCAAAACATAGAAAAGTTTTCAGTACATTACTGAAAAATGATGTTCCATTCATCTGGACAGAAGAACATCGATAGGGTATGAAAGAGTTAAAAGAGATTTGCAGAAATCTCCCAAAACTCTCGATACCACAGGACGAAGACGACTTGGTCCTGTACACAGACGCAAGTGATTATTGGTGGGCAGCAGTCTTAACCAAGATCACTCCTAATGGAGAAGAACCCTGCAGATACTGTAGTGGTTTATTCTCAGAACATGAGGCCGTACGATGGCACATCAACGAAAAAGAATTCTTTGCAGTCCGAAAGGCGTTTAAAAAATGACCTTTATTTTTATTAGCAAATAAATTTACTTTGAAAGTCGATAACACACATGTTAAGGCCTTCTTAAGAAACAAGATTGAATCTAAGCCTGAAAAGGCTAGATTAAGTAGATGGAAAGCTGAATGCCAATATTATATTTATGATATTGTCGTTTTGAAATCTCACGAAAATGTTCTTGCAGATTTTCTAACAAGAGATGGAGCAAACTGATGTGAACTTCATTCTACTGGCTCATAAGCATCTCAGAGAGAATCTGGAGATGTTAACGGGAGAGTGGGACGAGTGCATTCTGAATGCTGAACAAGCAGGAAGATTGCAGACTCTCGATAAGACGAAAGTCACCGAGAGAATACGAGCTTGCATATGGTCTCAGGGGCAACTCTGGGCTGCATGCCAAACACCAATCCTTCGGGTGGCCAAAGATCCTTTGGTAAAAGAAGAGTTTCGAGTACAGGGCTCTAAACTTGTAGTAGAGGATTCAAATATCTCTTGCCCAAGTTCTAAGGTGGTGGTATCTTCGGAACCATTGCCCCAAGAAATAGATGATATTCAGGGGTCACACTCTGAACTATCATATAAAAAGAGGGAGAGATTAATCTTAGGCCAATGACGGGCATTTCTATGATTAATACTGATAAGATTGAAGTTTCTTCTTCGTGGCAGGTTTATCAAGCTAACTGAGAGAAGCTCAATACAAGGATGAGAATCAACCCAGAAAAAATAAGGGTTGATGTTTCGGGGAAATATCCTCGAGTGTGGATGATACCAAATTCAGATCCACACAAAGTGAAGCGATGGTATGAATTTGGAGCACTTGCTTCGGTTTATACCACATCTCCATCATTCGCCGAAATCAAGAATCTACCTAAATGGATTCAAGAAGTGGTGTATAATACCTGGGCTAATAATCCACAGCTTAGCCGAGGTGACATTTTGGAGCTGTATTTTATTAGTGCAACACCAGAACCAGCAGGAAAAGGGAACCATAAAGCCTTCTACTATATTAGGCTTCGAAGACCAGATGCACGCGCCCTCGAAAAGATCAAGGCACCTACAGAGAAAGAGATTACTCTAGTCTCTACATTACCAGAAGACCTCATCCACCAGAAGAGCATGGGGATTATGGGTCTGTCTCACAGAGATGGACAAAGTCAAGTGTTGGGAAAATTATAAAAGTTTTGATTTAATACCAAAACCCAACTGATTCTCCAACCGAATAGATGATCGCTTCATCCTAAGTAGTGTTTTCCAGCTCACCTGTTTGAGCTCTAGATTTTCTAGGTTTACAGGTTCAGGAAGCAGAAGACAGCAGACAATCCAGCTGTGCCTACGGCGAGCGAGAAGACGACGGACGATCCAGCTGTGTCTACAGCAGGAGTCAACCTTCAGCTGAGTCTTTCAGCAGAGCATGATCAAGCTGAAGAGAATTCGAGCTGAGTTCAAAACACAGCTGGTCCAGCTGTACAGAACAAAAGGAACTAACTCTGAAGACATCACTTCAAGTCAGTTTGTACAATCCAGTTCCTAACGCAGAAGATCCCGGCGTCAGAGGAAGTCAACATGCTTCGACCAATGAGGGATTGCCGAATCAGCATCCTAGACTTCAGGACCTAGGATGTGACACAAATGAAGACTGGTGCAGATTCGCCCAACGGCAGATATCGAATTTAAGGAGAGTAGGTAAGATTCAAACGGCTCTTCCAACGGCTAGTCTTGAATCTCTACCTATATAAACCCGTCTTCAACCTCAGGATCAAATACGAAAAACTCTCTACAAGCTTTCATTCTCTGAAATCCTCAATCTTTCAAAAGCTCTCTAGCAGTTCTACATAGTTCAAAGAACACTTTATCTTAAAGTGTTTCTAGTTCAGAAACTGCTTAGTTTTTCGTCTGATCCCTAGGCCAAAATCTTTGTATATCTTAAGCCTAGATTTCGAACGAGTTCATCATACTCTAAAGTTCTTAATTGTAAGAACTCGTTCACAGTTGGAACCCCAAACCAAACCCCTCTTTACCCAGAAAGGTTAGGTCAAGGTAACGCTTGCTTGAAGCGGGAAATTCAAGTGTTTGTAAGGTTTTTTCAGTACCCGTAAACTGAAAGGTTAGGCTTGACAGTGCCCGCAAACTGTTGGAACATAGCTCGGGTTAGAGTTGTGAAGTTACTTGGTACTTGGAAACCAAGTGGTAGTGAATTACCAGTGAACCTGGTCGTGGATGTAGGAGGTGTTACTCCGAACCACGTAAAAATCTCGTGCTCTTTTCTTTCTCTTTAAATACAGGTTTTGTACTAACTTTATTATCTCATTGCATATTTGATCTAAAACTGCATACACAGTTGCTCTCCAAAGACAGTTGTGTCTTTCTGAAAGTTGCACAACTTGACTAAACTGAAAACATAAAGTTAATCTTTTCAAGCTGAGTTTTTCTAATTAAACGAGCTAAGTTTTCAAACCAATACATTCCGTACCGCCAGCTGAGTTATTTGTCCAGCTAACCCTCCTCAGCTGGATTAATAACTGAGCTCACCAACTCTGTTATTTAAACTAGAAAAAGTTTTCAGAAATCTATTTGGTGTATTCACCTCCCTCCCTCTATACCAAATACCTAGCTCAGGGACCATCAATTGGTATCAGAGCAGTGGTTCAACAGACCGCTGTTTCTGTATCAAGAGATCTCTCTTGACAATCTGTTAGTGGTCATCTGAACAGATCCTCTTTGTGAAAAACTCATAATATTACATACTGTGCATATCTCCATGGATTCTTATCTTAACAGGAATCTTCCGACCTTCTATGTCGATGATTATGCAATATGGAAGTTCAGACTGAAGAGCTTTCTCTGTGCACATCATGATATGATGTGGGACGTCATCACAGACGGGCCCATCATAATATTCAAACAAGGGAACGAGCTTGTTCTAACTCAAGATGGTGGTCAACCAACATATCAGCTCATTCTCAAGCCCAAGAGTGAGCATACCTCAGAAGGAAGGAAGCATGCTGGACTAGACAGCTTCGCGAGGAACACCATATCTTCAACGGTCTCCAACGCCTACCTCAGCAAAATCATCAACTGCGAAACCGCAAAGGAGATGTGGAAAACCCTAGCAAAGCTATGCGAAGGGTCGGAGGAGATAAAGGAAAATAAATTCACTGTTGCATGCCAGAAGTTTGATAACTTCAAGCAGCTGGTCAACGAATCCATCGAAGTGATGGAACTCAGATTCTTCAATATAGTGGTGGAAATAGAAACCATCTGAACTGGGAAATACACCCAGCGAGAAAAAAATCTAAAAGTTCTTTCAGCACTCACAGCTGAATGGAACACAATAAGGTGGTACACCAAAGTCGAAGTGACTTAGGTGATCTTTCAACTAAAAGATTATTCTCCCTGCTCAAAGCCAATGAATATAACTTGAAGATTACCATGAAAGAATCTTCAAGCAATCAAAACGATGGAGAGCTGACACTTGCGCCAAAGGAGATTGCTTTCAGAGCCAACTCTGAAAAATCCGCATACATGCAGTCAGCTGAGTCATCGAAGAAGGACATGAGCAAGGAAGAGCTACTTGAAGAAATAGCCATGCTGGTCAAAAATTACAACAGACTCAACACCAACAAGGACAAATACAAGAAGTTCGCAAGAACTTACAGAGACAAGTACGCAGCAGCTGATGAGAAGTCAGCTGACAAACGAACAGAAGAATGTTGCTTCAACTGCAAGGAACCAGGACACTACCAGTTAGATTATCCAAAGCTGTCCAAGAAAGATAAAGACCAACTGAAAGCTAAGGCAACTGACAGAAGGAGAGCTTACATCGCCGATGAGGACTCAGAGTGCAACAAAATGGATGACAACATGCCATTTTCAGACTCGGAAGAAGAAGCACTGATGGCCCATGATGAACCTAATTGGGATACGTGCTTCATGGGACAAACTGACGGCATTGATGAAGATGAGGTAATGTCTCGAACCTAAAATCTATCTAACCTCTCACCATCACACGAACACTCTACACAAGTTTCAGAATCAGGACTACCTGACTGGAGTCTAGTAGAGAAAGTAATGAACGACTCCAAGGAGCTTCAAGAGATCCTTGACGTCATAATGTGTGAGAATGCCGAGCTGAAAGTGGAACTGGAAAAGAAAAAGGTATCAGAAGCAGCTGATACAACACAGCTTCATGAGGAAGTTGTTTCACTAAAAGACAAAATAGTGAAACAAGATCAGTTGATGAAGGACTTCTACTATGAGAAGAAACAGCTGATGGAAGATTTGGAAAAGATCACAGCTGAATCAGAAAAGAAGTTAGCTGAGATCTTTGAGCTGAAAAACACCAAAGAAATACTATCTAAGAAGATAGTAGCTCTCATCAAAGCCACATCAACAATGGACGAGATCATAGGTGCACAACGTCCAGCAGCACTCAAAGCGGGACTGGGATACCATGAATCAAAGGACGCCTCAAACATTGCCTCCACGAGTGGAACAAAGGTAATGTTTGTACGAGCAAAAGAACATCCAATCCCAGCAACTCAGCATCTACCGTTGAGGACACAGCTGGTGTCAGGAAGACCAGCTGTGAGACATCATCAAGCTCCGTCAAGGACACAGCAGGCATCAAAAAGGCCAGCTGTGAGACAACCTCAAGCTCAAATCAGACAGCAACGTGCTCAACCTCAACAAAGACAACAAGCTGGACATTACAGATACCAGCAACAGCAACAGCACGTTGAAAGATATCAACCGAGATATCAGAGATACCCAGCTGGATATCACTCATATGATTACCAGCTGGAGAACCATTTCCAGCTGAAGTATCACAAGAGACAGCAGAGACAAAGGAACGTCTCAGCTGAGTACTCAGCTGGATACCAAAGAAGACCAAGACATCAAGTCAGGAAGACACTGAGATCAAGACCCCGCCAGCAACAATCGAAGAACACAAAGAATGTGTATATCGACTCAGCTGGAAGAATTGTCAGATCAAATGACCCAATTCGAGTCATCAAGCAGATCTGGGTCATTAAAGGATCTCTGTCTAACCCTCAAGGACCCAATTAAAACTGGGTACCTAAACTTTGATCTTTTGTATAGGTTGCAAGGGAACGACGCATCATTGAGGAATCAATGAGAACGCTATGATACTTGGACTGTGGATGCTCCAAGCACATGACACACTTAAAGCACCTACTCCAGGAGTATATCGAGCGTCCAGGCCCACAAGTAACATTTGGTGACAACTCCAAAGGCCTAACCAAAGGTTATGGTACATTTAAAACTAGAAATGTTATAATCCCAAATGTTTCTTATGTACAAGGATTGCAACACAACTTGCTTTCCATTAGCCAATTCTGTGACAACGGTTTTTCTATCAAGTTTGATGCACAGGGATGCACAGTGAAGCACAGAGAAACCAAGCAGATACTCCTAAGAGGGAAAAGAGAAGGAAATATGTATTTTGCTGACTGGAACAGCAGCCCTCCGGAGACTTGTCTTGTATCGAAAAGCAGCAATGAAGTCAGCTGGCTGTGGCACAGACGACTGAATCATCTCAACTTCAAGACAATCAACAAACTGGCTAGGAACCAGCTCGCTAATGGAATTCCAGATCAAGTATATGACAAAAGTCATATGTGCAGCGCGTGTCAACAAGGAAAGCAGACAAGAATTTCATTCTCTCTCAAGCCAGTTCAGTCAACTGATCGAGTACACCAACTCCTTCACATGGATCTGTTTTGATCCAGTTACTCCAGCAAGCTTCAATGGCAGAAAATATACTCTGGTCGTAGTGGATGACTTCTCAAGATTCACATGGGTGTCATTCCTGTACCAGAAGAGCGAAACAAGGACTAAGCTGCCTATTCTGCTGGTAAGACTGTCAACTCAGAAGGAGTGCAAGATATTGTCAATCATATCAGATCGAGGAACGGAGTTTCTAAATGAAACCATTTATGAATACTGCGAGAAGAACGGAGTTCAACATCAAACCTCAGCAGCACGCACACCTCAGTAGAATGGTGTAGCTGAGAGAAGAAATAGAACACTCAAAGAAGCGGCTACCTCAATGCTAGCCAGCTCTGCCATTCCAAAGAAGTTCTGGGCCGAAGCAATCAACATAGCTTGCTTCACTCAGAATCGCTCCCTACTCACATCAAGGCAAGGAAAGATGCCGTATGAGCTTTGGAACAACAGGATACCATATATTGGATATTTCAAGGTCTTCGGATCCAAATGTCATATCCTAAACAACGGAAAGATACAACTATAGACGTTCGACGCGAAGACAGACCGAGGAGTATTCCTTGGTTATTCTGCTGTGAGTAAAGCATATAGAGTCTTCAACAGAAGGACTCAAACAGTCGAAGTAACTCCACATGTTACCTTTGACGAGTCATCATTCGAATATAGAGACTCTATCAAACGAAGAAACGATGGAGAATCTTCAAGACAGATTCAGACAAGAGCTCAAGAAAATCAAATCAGGAATTTGGCCGAACCATTAATTTGGGATGATGAGCCAGAGGAGGAACTTCAAGTCAATCGGGAAGCTCCACCAACTGGAAATCAAGAAGAACCTCCAACGCCAAATCAAGGGGGAATACCATCAGCTAGAAATCCAGACACAGCTGAATCCCCAGCTCCATCTCCAGCAGAGCTTCTACAGAAGTCACTTCATAATCCAACTCAAGGAGAATCAATCTCTCAAGACTTAACTCCAGAGCAACTCCAAGCCAGACGAAATCTTGCTACTTCTAGCATCAATCAGCTGGAAGAAAAAATTCGTAAAAGGAGAAGATGGATTGAAGATCATCCATCATCAGCAATCATTGGAGAACCATCTGACCAAGTCAAAACCAGAAGCTCAGCTGCTCAAGCCTCATCGGATCATCAAGAAGCAGCTGACACAGCACAACTCTCAGTAGAGCTAGAACTGACGGTCTATGATGAAAATACAGCTCTAATGGCGTGTTATGTAGCTCAAGTTTCGGAGGCTCAATCAATTCTCGAAGCTTTAAAGAGCGTGCCTTGGACTAACACCATGCAAGAAGAGCTGAACGAATTCCTCAGAAATTGTGTCTAGGAATTGGTCGACAGACCTGAAGGAGTCAAAGTCATAGGACTCAAATGGATATTCAAGAACAAACTGGATACCCTGGGAGTCATCATCAGAAACAAAGCTCGACTGGTTGCTAAGGGCTACACACAGCAGGAAGGAATTGACTTCGAAGAATCATTTGTTCCAGTAGCGCGATTGGAAGCAATCAGACTCTTTCTCGCCTATGCAGCACATCACAAATTCAAGGTCTATCAAATGGATGTGAAGTGTGCATTCTTAAATGGAGAAATCAAAGAAGATGTCTACGTTGAACAACCTCCAGGATTTAAAGTAGAAGAAAATAAAGTCTACAAACTAAAGAAGGCGCTCTATGGATTGAAGCAAGCACCTTGAGCTTGGTATGATACTCTGTCAAATTTTCTTGTATCCAAAGGATTCAAGAAGGGCTCAGTGGACAGAACTCAGGAGAAGACATCCTGGTTGTTCAAATCTATGTAGATGACATCATCTTCGGATCAAGATCAACATTCTTATGCCAAAGATTTGGAGAGATGATGTCAGAACAGTTCCAAATGTCCATGATGGGAGAAATGAGCTTCTTCCTAGGACTTCAAGTCAAGCAATCAGAAGAAGGGATTTTTATAAATCAATCCAAGTACGTGAAAGACTTGATCGCCAAGTATGGAGTTCAATCCAGCAGAACTGTAAAGATTCCGATGAACACCAACTGGAAGATTGAACCAGGAACTGAAGGGAAGACAGTCGATTCCAGCAAATACAGAGGGATAATAGGTTCCCTGCTGTATCTAACCGCGAGTCGTCCAGACATCTCTTTCGCAGTCGGAGTGTGTGCCAGATTTCAAGTTGATCCAAAGGAAGCACACATGCAAGCAGCCAAGAACATTCTCAAATATCTCAAAGGAACTCAGAATGTTGGGCTGTGGTACCTAGCTGAAGACAATCTACAGCTGACTGTATATTCAGACTCAGACTTCGCTGGAGATCGGTTGGACAGAAAATCAACTTCAGGAACTTGTCAGTTCCTAGGAAGTAAGTTGATTTCATGGTTTTCAAAGAAGCAAACGTGCGTCGTAACTTCCACAACTGAAGCAGAATATATGGCCGCTGGAAGCTGCTGCTCACAAATTCTCTGGCTGAAATATCAGCTGGATGAATATGAAGTGAAAACTGGACAAATTCCGATTTTCTGTGATAGCTCAAGTGAGATTGCTATATCAGAGAATCCAGTACATCACACAAGATGCAAGCATGTGGACGTACGCCATCACTTCATCAGAGATCACGTGGAAAAGAAGGATGTGATTGTTGAGAAAATTCACACAGACATACAGCGGGCTGATATACTCACAAAGCCGCTGATAGAAGCAAGATTCAAAATGCTGTGCGGATTACTTGGATTACTCAACCCAGACGATGCTTCACCCAGCTGAATGGAAGCAGACCCAGCTGAATGGAAGTAGACAGCTGGAATTCAAAACCGACATCACTGGTATCAGCTGAAAAAGAATCAAGCTCAACCAGACGCCAAAGTTGAAGGATTATTCAGCTGAGGGGGAACCAGCTGGAACAACGTTCACTCAGCACAACCACTCAACCGAGGTATCAGCTGACTACAATGATCAGCTGAGAGGTTTGCAACAACATTAACTACACCTATTCAATCTGTTATCAGTCAAATCATATCTTGTCATATCTAATCAAATTTAAGTAAAAGTCTGCAAAGAACTGAATCATGGAAGTTTCGAGGCAAAAATCATGGAAGTTCAGAAATTGCGAGTTAAAAGTCTGAGAGAGATTCATATCTAATCAATTTCTGAACCGTCCTCTCTCACACATTAACTCGCAATTTCTGAACCAGAAATTGACATGACGCAAGAATCTCTCTCAGTCGTAGATCTTCTTATCAATAGATAAATTTTGATCGTCCATTCATCAAGAAAGTTATATAAATATGCTAGAAGAGATACATAAAACATTGCATCAACCCTAAAAAGTTTTTCGGCATTCTTTCTTATTTCCATCAATTGGTATTATTTGTTTCTACTAACAAAAGTTGCAGAAGAAGAACATGGAATCTAGAATGATATCTCCCGAAGCCGATCAAACTTGAAGAATCTGTCAAAGCTTCAAGATAAGAGTTGCTTAACTCTCAGGAACCTCAAGAAGACGGAGTTCCAGGAGAAGATGAAGCCCATCGACAGATCCGGTCCAACGCAGTGAGAGACTGCAAAGCTCAAGAACGTCATTCACCAGGAAAGTGCAGATATCTTCCTGGGAATGTCAAAGGAAAAAGACCTCCTCCGCCCCACTGTTTCTCTCAAAATAAAAGAGAGAACGGGACATACAACTCCCTGGGATGCAAAAATCAACGTCAATAGAACTGGACCAGATGTTGATAAAGCCGGAGTCTTCAAGAGCAGTTATGTCAAAGCTCTTGCTCCGCCACAGGAGGCACAGAAAAAGATGCAGGAGACAAAGCAGCATGCATCTGTTTCCTTCCCAGCTGGGAATCGGAAACAACTTGAGGAGACAAAACATACTGAAGCACCGTCTTCAAACAGAAGACTCAAGTCAAAGGTGCTCAGTCAGTCAGCCAAGAAGCCAGCTGACATTAAGAGAGAATTCGTAACTACTCTCCGAGGAGCAGGAGGTCCACAAGCGGTGGTTTCTTACGGTGGAGAAGAAGTTCATGTGCCAGCGTGAACATCGTCATCATCAACACCACAACGACGTATTCCAGCTGATCAACCAAGCTTAAACCCCATGACAGATGGAATACTTCAACCGACCTCTCCTCAATTTCCTTCAGCTCAACAGGGACACCAACTTTGAGATCTTCAGATGAAAGTTGGAGCTCAAGCCCCTGCACCATGATCAAATGGAAAACATCATCCAGCCGATGATCACTTGCAGCTGGATGATGATGATATGAGCTGAACCCAATACCCACCACTTCGAAGTGGAAGGGAAATACTCAAGTCCCTCAAGTGCTGAATCAGACTTTCTCATTCAAACTAATAAAGTCTGAAGAAGCAAAAATTGTAAGGAATGAAGTTGTGCCATACTCAGAAGATGTTATCTCCAGTGCCAACTCATACCTTCAAGCACTCAGCTGGACCGCCCCAGCTAAAACAGGCCAAGGACGCTGTGTCTGCAATCACAGCTGAGGCTAATGCTATTGAAGAAGAGCCAGCTAATACAACAGCTGAGCCACCTAAACTCCAGACCTCGCTGTTCAGAGCTGAGAACCACAGTTTTGCCAAACTAAAACATCGCAACAGCTGATGTTGTATCCCTCCCACCTTGATTAATCATGCCAAAAAGGGGGAAGTAAGGGGGAAGAGAATGAGACAAAGAAGAGGCAAACTGCTGAGCTAGAGGAACCAACTGAATCAGAATCAGTTGGAGAAGAAACAAGTCAAAAGAAAGAAGACTGGATGCAGAAGAGAAGACCCAGCCAACTGGGATTGAAGAATTTTTTTCTTTCTTTCTTTTTCCTGTTTTATGATGTATTTTCTTACATTAATAAAACACAAGTTTTTCTGCATCATAAGTTGTCTCAGTTAGGTTCAAATTCTTTCAGAATTCAGTGAACGGATCATTCCTGTTAAACACTATGACAGGAAAATCTACAAGATTCGCAGAGGAAGCTTTCGAAAGAAAGAGAACATTGCTCTGGGAAAACAAGATTGCGATGAGTAAAGACACTCATCGCAAATACTGCAACATGACTCATTTTGGAAACTGGTCTGAACGCATTTGTTCGGATTGTCAGAACCAGAAGGAACCAGAGTTCGGGAAGGGGTTCATGCCCAGAAAGGGAAAAGAGAAGGCTCGGTCCAACGAGCATCTTGAACAGAAGGCGCTGCCAAAAGCAAGGAAGTCCAGGGCCTCAGGAAAAAAGTAGATTCCCGACACAGGTTGGTGGAGTCATGTGACTCTGAGCTGGAGCACCCACTAAAAAGAAAACGATAGTAGTGGGTGGAGGAAAAGTGATTACCCACTAAATAACAGATAGATAAAGCAACAGGAGAACCACTAGCAATAGAAAAGTGGTTCATTAGTCACAAGAAAGAGACCTCACACCGAAAGTAGGTTGTCTTCATTCAATAGTGGAAGACAATGGAGGACCCTATTCACGTGGAATCAAGCTGGCCAAGGATAAGAGTATCCGAGGCAATAATGCAGGAAGGAGGCCTTTCACTGAAGACCTCTATATAAACCAGGATTGAAGAGAGCATTGATCATCGAAAATCCATCGGAAATCCTCCACACCATCTTCTCTGCTCTCTCAAATAAAATTGTTATAGTTATAGTTCCTATTCTAGCATAGTTTAGTTTATGTATTTCAATTCCGCTACCATAGGTAGCTAAACAAGTCTGTCTCCTCCCTAAAGGAGATATACTTATGTTGTAATAAATATTATATAATTCCTAAATAAAGTTCGGGCTTTTGCTCATCCCTTCCAGTGTCTGATTATTCTCTAAATACCGACTAAATACCCTACGCCCCGAGTAGGAAACGAACGAGGGCTGTGTTGAGTGTTGCTGAAGGAGTCTGCGTCTGGAAACCATCGGTTGCGATCGTGTGGTTGGACGAGGTCCCTAAAACTTCCGGTGAAAATACCCGGCAGCATTACGGTCAAAAAGGTATGAAGTTGGTATGCTTAGAATTTTATACGGAAGTGTGATGGGCCTGATAGTTTTGCATGATTTATCTCCAAATTGAAAATTGGATTAAAATGAGAAGAAATGATAAACTTGAGTATTTACTATGGATTTTATTATAAATATGCCATTAATGGGCTTGTGAGTACTATTAGGGCTGAAATTTGGCCTATTTTGGCAACTTTTAAGACTTAGTGTCCTACTTTTGCCAGTCCGCAAACATATTGGCCTATTATCCAAAAAAGGTAAAGATGGTGGTTTAAAAGAATTTTGTACTCTTAAAATCTGACAAAATTTATATTAAATTAAGTTTTGGACAATTTTTATTTTCCACTATTCATAATGGCTATTTAACATGATAAACTCTTTTAATTATCTAGTACAATTAAAGCCACACGTTTATTGACAGAAAGCTAGTCTACATTAATCTCTCTTCCAGTCATCAGCATTTTCATTCTAAAAATAAAAAGTCATCCATATCATCATCGACCTCCACAAGTTAGCTATCATATGTAGGCTATAACATACAACATCCTCTCTCTCTCTCTAAAGAATCCCAAAAGCTACTTTTTTCGTTAGTAAACACTTGGCTACGTGGTTCATGCATGACGACGATATAGGATACTTAAGATAAGCATCAATAATTGATGATCGATGATCGTTGCCTATAAATATAATTCAATCTTTCACTAACTCTCATCATCAAAATATATTTCAAAACTACTAGTTAATTTGTAATAATCTCTCTCATTTGCAAAAACAAAACGAAATGGCCGGTTCAAAGTTGGTTCTGGTTTTTGTTCTGAGCGCTCTTGTTTTCACCGCCACTGCCCGAAATCTCGCTGCCTCAAATGATGCTTCTAATATCAGTGATGAAAAGGTGGTAATCATTACTGATGGTGGTGGCGAAGGAATTGGAGAGGAAGGTGGTTTGGGAGAAGGCGGTATTGGCGAGGAAAGTGGTTTGGGAGAAGGCGGTATTGGTGAGGAACGCGGTATTGATGGGGAAGGCGGTATTGGTGAGGAACCCATTATAGTGAGCAATGGTGGAATTCAATGAAGAAATTAAAGGACTGACTGCTGCAAGATTCTTCTTAATTAATAAATGTAAATCACTTCATCTTATTTGATTGTGAGTCTACATATGTGTCTTGAGACAGTGTACTATGCATGTGTAATTTTTATCCCAGTTTAGTTTTAACATGCTGGAATATATATATATATATAATTAATCTTCTTGTATTTGTGATTAAGACAAGGCCTCGCTAGAAACATAGTACTATTATAGTGATTTTCGTGGTACTCGTGAAATTTTTCTTGTTCGTAATAATTATTAATACACATTCTTAATGGTAGTCATGATCATGAGGACAAACATTGTCCTAATTAATAGTCTGATCTGTGTATGTGTGAAATTTTTCGATCCGATAATGTGTACTACAATTATGTCCTATAATCAGTGTCTTACAAATTTCACTATTTAAATAATATTTATTATAAAAATAAAAATTATTATTATCGAAGAGTCCCAATTAGCAAGTAATACTAAAAATTGATGCTTACAAAAATTATATACCCCAATAATGAAATAACAAGTCCTAATAGCTAATTGTTAACTAAAAATTATAAATTAATTTAAATTTAAATTTAAATTTAAATAATAATTGTAAACCCTAATTGGATTAATAAATTCTAATTAATTATATGTTAATCAAATAAAAATATTTTAAGGTGGTACATGTAATTAATTGGCTAAATTTCGAAGTATTCGGTAGATATTGTACATGTCCATTTTAATGTGCAACTTTAAGAAAAAATTTCTGGAGTGCTAATTATAAACCATTCCCTATTATAGGGGGTGTTTACTTTGGGTGATAGGATAGATAGATAAAAATAGTATAGGTTAATCCACCATTCACTTTGATGAATTGATTACTTTTGAACTTGTTTGATCATCTAATCCTTCATATTGTCAATCCTATATACTCCCTCCTATTCATAATATAAGTCGTTTTAGAGTTGAGCACACAAATTAAGAAAATTTATTTTTATCAAATTTAAGCTTGATAAATTATGAATTGAAATTAGTGAATAGTGAACATGTGAGTTTGGGGTAATTAATTAGGGGTAATTATGGATTTTGAAGGTGAAAAAAATTTTAGAATGACATATATTTTGCAAAAGTTATAAAAACCTTAAAAGACTTACATTTTGATTAGGAGGGAGTATGTTTTATCAATCTATATCACGCAAAGTAAACGCCCCTTTAAAGTATTCAATTGAACGGTATGGACAACTGAAAATCTACGAAATACTTTATTATGATATAATGCAAAATGTTATTCTCAATCCCATAATTAAAAAGAAGCTAAAACATAGTACTTTAATTCATAACATAATATACCCTCATCTCATACTCCTAATAATTAATACTGGCCAGCCGCGGCCGGCCGGCCGGCCGGCAAGTAGCGGTAACAAGCCGAATGTGCAGTCAAGGGCCGGCGCCGGCCACCTTAACTCCACCCAAACCGCCGTCGCTTGCACCGCCGTCGCCACCTCCACCAAACCCTCCTTGTCCACTACCAAAACCAACACTTCCATCTATTCCTCCGCCGGCTCCACCGCCGAACCTGGCGCCTATACCCAATCCACGGCCAATACCAACGCCGATTCCACCGTCAAAACCACCTCCTCCTCCTCCACCAATTCTCACACCTAAGCCATCAGGCCTTTTGCCGCCACCGCCGTTCTCCTCCTCCGATGGACTACCGCCGGCGGCGGCGGCATCAGTTGGAAAGTCAGCTAGTTGTTTCTCAGAGATTTCGGTCGACAATTTTCTAGCATGCATGGTGGAAAGGGTGTGGAGAAACAAAAAGAGGAGAAATATAGTGGAAATCTTCATCATAATAAAACAGAATAATAAAATTAAATTAATGAGAAGAAAGTGTTTATGCAAAGTGAAGGAATTATTGGGGAATTTATAAGAACGATTGCAAGAAACTTTGGATGATTAATCATAAATAGGTGTATGACTTTGATACAATACAATGTTTCTGAAATTCATGCATCGTTGGAAATGCATGCGAAACTTAATTTGCTAATTAACTGAACGAAATATAAATACTAATATTGTCGAATTCACAATAAATACTGCAAATATTTGAAGGGCACTGATTCAGACAATTATAGTTAATCTACTCTCAACTAGTTTGAGTTTCAAAGTTCATTAATTTTTCATAGTTCCAACACGTTCTCTTCCAAACATTCATAATTTGAGTTCCTGTTATAATTGTAGTTCCAACAAGTTTTTTACCAAATATTAATGAATTTGTTTTTTGTCTAACCTGAACAGGTAGGGAAAATTTATAAAAATGGTCAACTCAGAATATGATTAATATCATGAGAAAGCTTTAGTAGTGTGACATTATTTATAACTTAATATGTATATAACTTATCATGATTAATATATAGTATATACTTATATATAAAGAGCCTTTATTTATAAATCTCTAGTAGTGTGACATTAGAATTCTTTATCCACATATGAATTGGTGGTAATCATCAACAAGAAAAAGGAAGCATATGTATAAATTAAAAGATGATACAATCAAATTATACGTACAAATATCTCAGATACGTACTAAGACTTAATGATTAGTTTAACATCAAGTAATTAAGATACTCGAGTAAAAAAATCACGAGTAATTAGTATTTTGCCAGTAATGCACACATACATGCGAGATATAAAGAAGAAGAAAATATAACTTTATTACCAAAACAAGCGATTTTGGAAGGAGTGGCTGCTGAGAGGAACGAAGAGTAATGGTAAAAATATAGCATGTATGTTATATATATAGATAAGTAAATACGAAGAAAGAAAGAACAAAACGTAAAGAACACAAATTAATTTACGTGGAAACTAGAAACGGGATAAAACCACGGACAGAGGAAAGAAATTCACTATGAATCGAAATTAGGATATATTATAAACAACAAGAACAACACTCAAACCCTAGTCGTTATTAGGCCTAACAGCCCAATCCCTCAAGCCCCCACCACATTGTGAAAAAAATTCAAGTCACACTGCAAGCCTCTCAAACTAAATCCAAACATTATGTCACTAATATCAACAATGTGTTATTCTGAGGTTGTGAAATTAGATTAATTTTGTTATAATAAATGATTACTACTACTGCCATACAAATTTAATTGAGGGTTGAAATTGTATACAAGATAGGATAATTTGACTTTATCGTTTGTCTACTCTTTACACGTATACCTACTCTGCTAACATTCCCTTAAACTTATCGATCTTTAATTTTCTTCACTTTTACTTTGCCGAAGTATCTTCACAACTTTTAATTCTTTTCCAATACATGAACTACAAATTAAACTCCAAGTAGGCAATGATCTTTCCATATTTAAAATTTTAAGTTTTTAAGTGAAAAGTTATATTTATAGCTCAAAGGCATAAAAGTGAAAAACTTCAAGAATTAATTCTCTATTTGAGATGAAGTAAATACTTCATAATTTCATATAAAATAAACTATTGGTTACTTTTTATGTTCTTTTTATCTAACAAAGAAATATCATAGTTCTTTTCTAAAAAAGGAAAACTTTAGCGCTCCTTCCAAAAAAAAGGGAATATTTTAGATTTCCTTCTAAAAATGAAATATTAGTTTAGAAAAATATATTTAATTAGTTTATTCATATGTCACGGCCCAAATCCCTAAGGACGATCAAGCCGGAGAGTGACTAGCTCAGGGTTGGAATTAAGAAGCCGACGGGAAGAAGGGGGATTAATATTGGAAACAGACGAGGGAGTGAACGAATAACTTTGATTAATATAAGAAAGACAATCACTAAGGATTGTTTGAACGAACAAACTAAATTGAAAAGATTCATGTACCAAATAACTTATTCTTTAATATCTTAGACTAAAAGAGTATTTACAGCGGAAAAAGATGTAGCTTGGCTTCACATATGAAGATGTGATACGGCCAATAATTACGCGGAAGCAAAGACTCGAACAACGTCAACGACAAGGTTGATTCAATCCAATAACAAACTGAACTAAAAGAGATTAAAACACTTAATATACTGATCTAAATCGAAAATTGAACAGAAACAAGAACAAAACACAAAACAATGCCAAAACGAAGACTAAAACCCTAACAGAAGACTCGATCAGAAACTATAGCAAAACAACTCCGATTAAGCTCAAATTTTAACACGAATTATAAATTGAAGTCAGTAACAACATATCAAAACTTCAGATAATTCGCACGAAGGGTTTGGGATTTGGCACGGGACTGACTTTCGGAGCGATTTAGGTTAAAACTCGGGAACAACAGATTTGCGGGAGAAGATCTGGACTTGGCGTGAATATATGGATGATATGGGCAGTATATGGAGGATGGAACAAGGTCGTGATGGCTGGATGAAGAGGACGAAGAAATAGGATGAAGAACTTACCCGAAACGAACCCCGGATCTACTTGAATCCGAAACGCGTCTGTGGAGCGATCTTCGTGGCTTGTCTAACCCGGATACGACTGGATATCACGAACGAGACAGTTGATTTCAAGCTTGTAGTTGCCAACAACAAACTCTACCAAGAACCGATGAAAAAAAAACGTGAACCGAAGCACGAAACAGTGAGACAAATCGATCAATGAGATTTCTGATTCAAAATTGTCTCACTGTTTCGTGCTTCGGTTCACGTTTTTTTTTCATCGGTTCTTGGTAGAGTTTGTTGTTGGCAAGCTTGAAGCGTCTCGTGATATCCG
Source organism: Agastache rugosa (assembly GCA_031470985.1). NCBI lineage: Eukaryota > Viridiplantae > Streptophyta > Magnoliopsida > Lamiales > Lamiaceae > Agastache > Agastache rugosa. Next base: position 33,586,680 of record CM062601.1, on the reverse strand, counting down.
GTCGTATCGGGGGCCAAAAGCCACGAAGACTCATCCTTCGAGCCGCGTTCCGAGGGGTTGCGTTCGGGTAAGTTCTTCATCCTATTTCTTCGTCCATCTTCATCCGATCCTCCATGCCTGCCCATATCATCCACGCCAAGTCCGATCTTCTCCTTGTTGAGTTTTCTAAATCGCTCAAGAGAAAGTCCAAATCCCAAACCTTCGTGCAATTATCTGTTTTTGATATGTTGTTACTGACTTCAATTTATAATTCGTGTTAAAATGTGACAATCGGAGTTATTTTTAGATCGAATTAGGGACACGTTTTGGCATTGTTTGTGTTTTGTTCTTGTTTCTACCGATTTAGATCAGTATTAAGTGTTTTAATCTCTTTTAGTTCAGTTTGTTATTGGATTGAATCAACCTTGTGGACGTTGTTCAAGTCTTTGCTTCGCGTATGTGGCCGTATCATAAATTTTGGTATCAGAGCCACGTCAACTATTGTTGGTCGTGGTTCAATCCAAATTAGGTGTGACATTCTAGGGGCAAAAGTCATCGACTAAGTTTAAAAAAAAAAAAAGAAGAAGAAGAAGAAGAAAACGAAAAAGAAAAAAAAAAAAAAAAGTAGAAGTCGAAGCCCCTGGGATTGGATCACAGAATTCGTGAATTTTAATTATCTTGAATCTTCATAATCTTGAGTGCAGTTTGTTTGAGTCGTGTGTCTTCTTTGTTGGGTAGAGTTGTTGTCCTTCGTCGACTAACGATTGAGGACGTCGTATTGCATTTTATTTCGCCTGTTTTTTCTTTCTGAATTTGAGTTGTCGAATTTTGGTGGCTTAGATATTCGGTCATCTTTGTTTAATTGAGATTGAATTTTGACTGTCCTAGTTCTATTAGGATTTGGAGTTATTACTTTCTTGATTTGGCTCAAATTTGTTTCCTTATTTGAATTGAAGTCAAATTCGTAACAACTTTCCATCTGAAATTCATCCACTTCCTTCTGATTATCGGCCTTCCTTACCTATTTCCTTGCATAACCGAACATCCTATAGCCCTTGATACCGAAAATCCCATCCCAATCCAACTTATTTTCAATTTTGAATTTTCATCTTTTCACTATAACTTTTGCTCCCGGCGTTTTTGCCCATAATACCATTCCGGAAGCGGAACGACGCTCTGAGCAAGACTCACCGCTTTGCTGTTACCTATAGGCTTTTTTGGCCAAATTCCTTCATCTTCTAGGTGAAATCGCCCTCCGAACTTTTCGGTTTTTCTGATTTTTGAATTTTTTCTTGTTTTTTTGTTCAAGCCCTTTCTCACACACCGCACTTGCCTTTACTTCCCATTACAGACCATCTTCGTGGTTCCATTGCTATCCCGTGGTTCTGCGGAAGTCAAGTCCGAGCTCTTGACTAAAGCTAAAGAGTTGACGACGGATACTAGGAACATTTTGAGCGAGATTTTACGGTTTCCGTTTTTTTCCTTCATACTTATACCTTTGAGTGACATACACGAGTGGTAAAAATGCTGAGAGAACAAACGAGTGATTGTGAGGAAGCTGTGAGGTCCCTTTTTATTTCTTTACGTTTGTTCACTTTGTGCGAGTTTAATGGATTCGGGAAAGTCACGCAGTTTTCGGGCACCCGGTCGGATTGGGATGCCAAGTACCACTTTGATGCTTTGAGTGGTCATGTACGGGGCCGGAATCGAGAGAAGTTCGAACACGATGGCACAATTGTTGGCCAAATTTGAGGAATTCGGTACGGTCACGGTTCGGACACCACCACGAGGCTAATAATCCGCGTGACTCCTGTGTATCGAGAAGATGAGTTCGAGCGCATGAAGAAGTATCGAGTCGGAACACTTTGAGGATGAACGAGTTGAGGATAATACGGCTCGGTTCTTCCCGCCTCATAGGGACGAGAAACGGCTTTGCGGCTCGAGGTAGAGGCCGGGGTCGTGGTGATCAATTCCGGCCACGTTTCCGGGAGCTCGTAGGAATGTCTACCCCGAGCAGACCTAGATATGGTAATGCGGATGGTCTTCTCAACAACATCAAGACCACCATTCCGGGGAATTTGACGGCGGACATGATCCGGATGCCTATTTGGGCGGGAGCGTAAAGTTGACAAGATTTTCGAGTGTTATGACTTCCCGAGCCTAAGAAAGTGCGGCTAGCTTGGCGAGTTCCTTGGATATGCGGCAACTTGGTGGGAGTTTCGGCGAGAATAGGCGCGAAGAGATAGATATCCTCGATTGACACTTGGCAAGAAATGAAAGATGTGATGAGAGGCGAGATTCATTCCGAGTACACTATGAGAGAGAATTGGAGAAGAAGCTCGGTCGGATTCGTCGAGGACCGGATCAATTGAGGAATATCACAAGGAATTAGAAACGACATTGAGCCGGGTTGGGAAAGAAGAGACATTGATTGCTACACTCGGCCGGTACATTGAAGGAATGAACCACGATGTGCTTGCGAAGTCGAATTGAGGGACTTTAATTACGGTTGACGCAATGGTTCATTATGCATCTATTGTAGAACGGCGGCTCGAGAGATGGACGTCGTCGATCCTTCCGAGTCGACGCACATAGGACCCCTTGGGTTCGAGGTGACTCTTCCACGCCTAGGACGGCCTACTCGTCCTCCTAGCCGGCCCACCGGGCCGTTCGCCGTTCGAAGCGATCTGCACCACGGCCTCGCGGACGACTACGCGCCGCCGCGCCCAGCATAAACGATTTTTCTTTATATTAATAAAAAAAATTTGCATGCGAGGCGCGAGTCGAATTGCCGCGGGCAGCAGCGGCTGACTGGCGGCGGCGGAGAGCAGGACAGTAGGCGAACGTCCCTGGAAGATCACCTCGAACAGGGGTCCTCGAGCGTCAGCTGGAGATCGACGGCGTCCGACGCTGCCGTTCTACATGGATGCATAATGAACCGTGCGTCAACGCCAAGTCCTCAGTCGACCATAGCAACTCGATTCATTCTCAATGTACCGGTGTGTGCAATGTCTCGACCCGGTTCAATCGTTTCCTGAATTCACTGTGATGACCCCAATTGATACGGTCCTGACATACGGCCTGTCCTCTCGTAGTTCTTTGAATGGTCACTCTGCACGTCACTACACGCCGAGTCAATCGATATCTATGCTGCTTACGCGCCCTATTATGGCGGTGGCTCGCCGCCAAGTGTACTGCTGAATTGCTGCAGGAGAAGTCATGCTGAAAATCTTGTCGCTCCCGTCAAATAGGCATGCAGATGATACTCAAATGGGAATGGTCTTGATGTTGTTGAAAGACCCATCTGCATTACCAGGCTGCATGCAGCCTGGAGCAGAGAACCCGACCGCTCCTATCCCTATGGACGGAAGAAGCTGAGGCATATGAAGATGTGACCAAGGCTTAACCCAACTTTTCGACAAAAAGCTCCCGCTCAACACCCACCGTTACACGTCACTCAACCTGCATGTACATTTTACAAATATATACATGCTAAGTACTATGTAGTCGGTGAACACATGCAGAATTGATGAAACATATATGTTTTTTTTAGATTCATTATGCATCAACAACAGTAACAAGCATTGGTTTTTCAATAAAAACCTGTGCATACTAAACCATTTTCATACTTGAGATCAATCTCATAAACTTCTTTAATCAAAACCATATATGAAACAACACTTGGGAAGAAGGACTTTCTTCCATGCATGCACCTCACTGAGGCGGGTCACTCCTCAACAGAGCCACACCCTCGGCTGCCGTGTACACTAATTCCTGAAAGCACCCATTTTGGGCTAACTTAGAATCCAAGTTGGATTATAGAAAGCACCGTTTTGAACTAACTCGGAATCCGATCGATTTCTCAAGTTCGCGAACAAACTACGATAGACATAAGAGAATTCACAAATCCTTTTATTCATGATTATCACTTCAAAATATACTTTAAAAGCATTTCGAAAAAAGAGCAAAGCTCAAGTTATTTGATATATAGAAAAACCACTTGAAAGTCTTACAGAACAAACAATATTGCTTCTCATTTTTGTCCTTACTTCTTACTCTTGAACTTCACCTTTCATCGTAAACAACTAAGTTCAGTGAACAATCAAGCCGATCATTAACGAACTCGATAAACAAATAAGTTTTAGTGTTTTGCATTCAACTAATTTTGAATTGAGAAATGTTCTATTGATATGTTAGGAAGACTAAAAGGTAGTGGAGCTCTTGCATAAATGATGGTAAAGACGAAAAAGCACGATGTATATCTATGATTCGTTCCAATAATAATAAATTTTGTGCCCCCCTAATAAAAAAATTCTGGATCCGTCCCTGATTGTGAGAAATGAGAAACTTATGACATGAATGCTATGAGCTTATTGAATATTTAAAATACCTAAGATAATGTCTAATTTTCATGCTCAATGGTCTAATTTAGTTAATACAATTAAAACTTTAAGTTTGACAACAGGGCTATAATCTCTCTTCCAGTTTTACAGATCTAATTAAATCTATCAACATTTTCATTCTAAAAAGTCATCCATATTAATAAAGCGATTACAATCGAATTCAAGAAGTTAGCCTAGCTACCATATATAGGCTATAACATACAACCTCCTCTCTCTCTCTCTCTCAAGAATCCCAAAAGCTACTTTTTTCATTAATTAATTATTTGGCTACGTGTTTCATGCATGGCGTTATTGAAGACTTATTAAGATAAGTATCAATAATTGATTATCGATGATCATTGCCTATAAATATACTTTATCTTCCACTAACTCTCATCATCAAAATACATTTTAATTAAGATTTAAGACTAGTTAGTTAATTTGTAATAACTCTCACTCGCAAAACAATATGGGTTCAAAGGTGGTTCTGGTTTTTGTTCTGAGTGCTCTTCTTCTCACCGCATCTGCTCGAAACCTTGCTGGTCCTAACGATGCTTCTGCGGACGACGAAAAAGTGATAATAATTTCAGATCCTGGTGTCGGCGGAATCGGGGAGGGCATTATTGGAGGCGACGAGGGTATAATAGGAGATCGAATTATTCCATGAAGAAAGAAGCTTAAAATATTAGATCATGCTATATATAAAGATATATACTTATATAGGCCAGTTGCTAGATTGTATGTAAGTAATAAAAGTAGCATATGGTCTTAATAAACGTAAAACAGCTATATATAGTTGTTTGATAGTACGTCTTAAGTGTTGGCTGGAGATAGTGTACTACTATAAATATATATATATATATATATAAATATATATATATATATATATATATACAGGGAACCAACCCCTAGGTGTTAACTAGGAACTAATTTAAACCATAGATTAGGTGTGGATGGATGGACTAGATGCAATCTTAATATAAAAGGAAATATTGTAATTTGTAGCAAAAATTTACTTAAAATAAACTATTAAGGGTAAACGAGTAAAATTGAGAAAATATGAAACGTATATTAACAAAATATTGGCGAGATTTATGGAATTAACCCAAAATCACATAGCACACAAATTTGAGATTTAAAATTATTAAATTAATCTAGGCATTGGACTATATGTATATCAACTTTCCACTAATATTCATAAATACTAGTTAGCTTTGTTTGTATATTAGATGTGCTATTCAGTATATTTTGAAAAAAATAATATATTTGCTTGACACACTCATTTGCTTTGCTTAAATTTTAATTAACTTTTTTTATATTAGATGTGATATTAATTCTATGCTTCTTAAATGCGCTGTATTTGCTTAAAACATAAAATAATTAACTTTGCTATTATATTTTGTATAATTTTTAAATTAAGTCTATTTGCTTAAATTACTAATTAGATTTGCTTTTATATTATATGTAAATCAATTTTATTTGCTTAAATTACTAATTAGATTTGCTTTTATATTGGATGTGGTATTTTGTATGCTTTTTATTAATTAAATCAAATTTATTTTTATATTAAATGTGATATTTTATAAGCTTTTTAAATTAAGTTTATTGCTTAAATTACTAATTATATTTGCTTTTATATTATACGTGATATTTAGTATGCTTTTTAAATTAAGTTTATTTGCTTAAATTACTAATTATATTTGCTTTTATATTATATATGTGATATTTAGTATGCTTTTTGATTTAAGTTTATTTGCTTAAATTTACTAATTACATTTGCTTTATATTATATAATGTTATATTTTGTATGCTTTTTAAATTAAGTTTATTTGCTTAAATTACTAATTAGATTTTCTTTTATATTAGAAGTGACATTTTGTATGTTTTTAAGATTTAGTCTGTATTTGATTGACATAATAATCAGATTTGCTTTTTATTAATCGTGATATTTTATATGCTTTTTTAAATTAAATTTATTTGCTTAAACCACTAATTAGATTTGCTTTTTATAAAACTAGACTAGATGACATGAGATAATCTATTTATTTTTTAAATTTAGTCTATTTACTAGTTATAATAATTAGCTTTGCTTTTATATTAGACGTAATATTATAAATGCTTATTAAATTTATTTTTTTTACTTAAAATATGATTTAACTTTGCTTATCAATATATTGAGTTTAAAATACAGTAATATTAATATCGTGATTTTTTTAATGTACGCACCCAATTTAGAAAATAACACACATATAATATAACAAATTGAGTTCACACTTCCTTCGAAAACTAAAGTAAAGCCGTTACAAAACATGTTTCTTAAAATAAATGTGATTACATTAAATACACTATATCCCATGAATTATGGATTAGTTACAAATCTATAAAAAATACAATTATGACCTTTAACTTTAAAAATTGAGAAAAAATTGCCGATAGAAAGAACTAATTATATAAGTTGATCAAAATGAATGTACGGATTGGATTGGTTCCTATGGTTACTACCTAGGGAGATAGTTCTCATTTGAACCTTCCCCTATATATATATATATATATATATATATATATATATATATATATATATATATATATATATATAATAGGCATTATGTCATTTGGAGAAGAAGAAGGGAGCAGATGTGAGAAGTAGATTTTACGGATGGAGCCGAGCTTCATGTGTTTATAATTTGAAATAAGTTGTATAGACAATAATAGCTTGAAAATGCAACTTGGACTGAAGTTTTGGGCAAAATAAGTTTGGCCATAAAAAAATCCAATCACCATTAAAAGTTATGAGCTAGTATTTTTATATGGAGTATTTATTATCGTTATATGAAGGTTGTATTTTACCTTTTCATCTTTTCTTTTCTTTTCTTGGGGGGTTTCCACTACTTATTTTATTTTAATATAATTTATGCAAGACTTTCAATATTTTTTTTATTCTTTAAATGCATATGTATAATTTATATTATCAAATTTTCTGAAATACTAATTATCAACTTAGATTAGATCTTTATATAGAGATAGGTTTTATATTTATTTGTTCAGAATATAGAGATCATATTTCTCATAAAAGAATGCATACTAGTTTTTATATTTTAATTTTAAATTTTGATAGAAAATAGAGAACTTTTTAAGTTAAATTTATTCATGTTATATCAAATTTTCTTTTATAACTTGTTTTACATTAATATATTTATTAATCCAAAACCACATTGCTTAACTAAATGTATACCGAATGAAAAAAAAAACTTGTAGTATTTGTGAGTTTGGAAAGAAAAAACTTATCTTAACCAATCCTCACGTGGGCACGTGGGATTGATTAACCTTAAATATGAAAATTTTAGTTTTATTAATTATATACCACTGTTTCGTTGCATACTAAATTTTGCTATAATTGTTTCCATTGATATTTTTTATTTTATTTTTTATGTTTGGGGGACTTGTTTCCATTGTTGTAAAAGCTATTAATCTTGATATGTTTTGGACATTTTTATCTAGTTTTCCATTTTAGTTAGTAATTTGTGTCAAGATTTGTGGATTGTATAATTTGGATCCAATGATGGCGTGATAAAAAATAGTTTTCAATTAAACTAAATCTTAAGTTAGTATGATTAGAAGCTTTAATTAAGTTGGTCCAACATATAGGAAGAAACATGATAAGTTATTGTTTATGGTTAGTGAATGTTATATATAATTATATATACAATACGACATTCAAAGGTCATATTTTATGGAAAAGTAAAATAATGTAGGCTCAATTGGCATGAAGAAGTTGTCGCAGCCCGACTTAGAATTTAGATGACCAAGTCGGTGGGTCTCGCGACTTACACAATTTATGACTAACAAAAGGATTAAGATAGCGACCCGGCTATCATCGAAGAATAACAAAGGACATTCTTACTCAACAATTCATCAATCTTAGAATAATTACGGCATGCATAACTCAAGATCAACGAGACGATCAACTGATTTCAATAACAACATGCATGTCAACAAATACAACTCAAATCAGCTCAGAATCAAAAGACATGATCAACCAAATAATCGATGATGATCAAGTATACAACAAGTTGAGAATAAGTAGACCTGATCAACCAAATAATCGACATTGATCAAGGAATGACGAGCTGACTTGAGGATCAAGAAAGCACGATAAAGAAAACTGTTTCAAGTTCGACAAAACTTTCTTAAAACAACGAACAACTTATGAACATATAATTCAAGTGGTTGAGTTTCAAAAGTACTTGACAAAAAGAGTTCGACTTTAGCATAATTCGACTCTAGAATCCAACATCATCAACAACATTATACAATATCAACCTTCATAAATTTGCAGCGGAAAAACGAGAGAATATATGTATGAAGACATATACTCTAGGTTCTAAACTCCTCAAAATAATTCTTAAACAACAACAATAACAACAACAACAACAACAACAGGTACGTCCAGCACACGTTCATCTTCATCACAGCTAACCTGCACATTTTAAAAATAATACGCGGGGCTGAGTACTAAGTACTCAGTGGGCACACGCCAAATATTTAAAATCTTGCTTCTTAGAGTTAGAGATTAAGCTTGCCATAGAGCATAAGCACATGAAATTTTTCTCAAAAATAAACCTGTGCATGCTTAAACATCTTCTTTTCTGTAAATCATGTTTGTCTGGCCAGACATATACTTTATGAGGTATGTACCAGATCTATAATCACATAGTGATAGTGTTGAGAAGGAGGCCTTCTTCTCAAACACTTGTAATCGGCCCACCTTTTCGAAGGCACATGATTACTACTAAGTGTACACAAATCCTACCTTGCGTAGGACTGAATTCATCTTGCTACAGTAGATGGTATCATACAAACATTTGGCAAGTTAATCAATTTAAAAACATCACATATATATAATCATATATATGTATATCATTTGTTATTTCTTTAGTTAGAAAAGCCCACCTGATACACTTAAGCTTTTGTCTTAACTTTAACGCTCGCTAAATTTGTGCTTTAAGCTTCACCTTCCACTTCCACTTGCTCCTTTAATCGAAATGGAAATACAAACTTCAAAACGAGAAGAATTTCTATCGAATAAACGACTTCGATATTCTTAACTTAATTCGCTTCGGAATTCTACGCCGAAACTCGAGAAATTTCTAACTTAATTTCTTAAACACTCTTAAACTAACTTAATCCATCATTAATCATCAAATATCAATCAACATCAAATAATCTCTTAGCACAACATTCATAAACATTCATCATAATCGACTAAGTCGATTTTAATCCGTCTAACGGACTCAGAAAATTCTCAATTTAAATCTATACATATTTTTCAATACAACACACATTTTTACACATTTATAACACACATTTACACCATTTAACACATAAACTCCCAAATCGGGAAAATCATCCAAAAATAGAAAAACTTTATTATTCTGAATTAAATTTTCAGAAAATCATATAACACCTAATTTTTATTAAGAAGTTCATAATTGCAATTAGTTTATTAATTAAAAATCAATTAATAATTTATTTATATATATTTTTTTTTTCGGTAATTTCATTTTTAAGATTTCTAAAATTATTTTCTTTTCCTTTTAATTTTTTACTTACTTATTTAAACATCTTAAGCTCATTTCTTCATTTAATTTCAATTCATTAAGCATTATACCTCCAACCTTAATTCAAACCGTAATTCGATTTTCTAGGATTTCTAGGATTTCTAGGATTTTCATGCTTATATTTTCTTATCTCTTGTTTAAACTTACTTCATTAACATCATATATCATCAAACCAATCATTAAATACATCATACTTCATCACATTGCAAACCCTAATTTCTATCTTCATTTTTCGACCATAATTAATTAAAATGAGATTGGTTGGGAATTTATACTCACTTCAAACATGAAACATTCTTAAAATACTTATCTAAGATCATAATTAACATCAAATTATTCATATAATTCATGCATCAATTATTTTACATTTTCTTCTTATTTTCGAAAAAAATGAAAAATGTAGCTAGGGTTATCTCACATTTAATTTAGCTACATATTTGATCTTCTAAGCATATTCTAAGCATAATTCATGAAGATCAAAACATCATTCAATGCATGAATCAAAATTTAACCATTTTCATCATAAATTCGAAAATAATAAAAACTAGGGTTAGGATTCTCTTTCTCATGATTTAATCATACCAATCATCATATAATCATCATATAAGCATCATACTAAGACATGAACATCATCCAACCATTTCTAAAATTTCTTCCCAAAAATCTCGACATATATATATATATATATATACATATAATCTATATGAAGAAATTTTCCACCATGAAATGAATCAAGAGCTTGGAAGATAGAGATCTAAGCTTACTTGACTACTTGAAAAGGATTGCTAGAACTTGAATTCTTGAACTTGAGCTCAAAATAACACAAAAATTGAGAAATGCTTTGAGTGTGTGTGTTGTGTGTGTGCTGCGTGAGTTGAGAGGTGAGAAGAGAGAGATAACTCTCATATTATAGTCATAACCCTAGGTCTAGAGTTAGGTTAGACTTATTATTAAATTCTAACTTAGTTGCTAAGTTATGTAATTAATTAATTAATTAATTAATTCAATTAATTAATAACAAATTAATCTTCTAATAAACCTCTAATTTCTCAAATTAATGATTTCATGCTTAACTTCAACATCAAACATACTTAAAATAATTACTTAAACTCATTTATAACATCAAAATGATCAAACAATGCATACATCAAAACTTGATCATTTCTCTAAATTTTCGAAAATTATGGATCTTAGGGCTAGGATTTCTCATGCTCAAATCTAATCACATATTTGATCTTATAAGCATAAAATAAGAATAATTCATGAAGATCATGACATCATTTAACCATTTCTTCAATTCTTCCCAAAATATGCGATATATATATATATATATATATATATATATATATATAAGAGGGAAGAGATTTTAACTTGAATCAAGAGAGAATAACTTAGGTTAGTATATACCTAACCCTTCTTGATTAATGGAATATGAAAAACTAAGCTTGATCTTAATCCTCGGAAGCTTAAACTTTGCTCAACAATGGAGGAAATTGCTTAAGTATGTGTATGGTGTGTGTGTATGCGTGTGATAGAGAGAGATGGAGAGTGTTGCTGCTGCGTGAGTTTTTGGGAGGGGTGGGGGAGTGAGAAATCTCTCATATATATAGAAATAGGAATAGGATATGTGTAATATAATAATCTAACTTAATAACTAAGTTAAGTTAATTAATTAATTTCTTAACTAATTCAATCAATTAATCACTAACATCCCATCCATTAAACTCTTAATTTCTCAACACAGTAATTTAGCTTAAGGTTTCACGAACCTTACATAAAATTTTCACAGAAATAATCGGAGATTTGCAACATTTTCAAATCGACCGAAACTAAATTTTTAAGCGTTAAATTACGTAAAATTTTACGTAATTAAATTAAATTCTTCTTTCAGTCAATTTATGACTAAAAATTTATCATTAATTGATAAATGTAAAAACTTCTTCGTTTCGGATTAACCGAGACGATAAAAATAATTAAAAACTCATTTTTCCGGTAGAATATATCTGCCGGATAAAATTTTCTGAACGAAAATTTTTCTTTTACTGAAATCTTATCTTTCTTACTAATTTAATAAATCTTAATACTCAATAAAGATGAAATACTACATTAATGAATTAAACATTATGCATATAATTATTAATTTAAATTGATTAATTAATTCTTTAATTAATCAAACATTAATCAGCTAATCATAACGGCTTTAATTAAAAAGCTCTTGAACTATAAAAATTATTAGATTTTCTCCAACTCTAATATAAGCTTTCTTTATGAATTTCCGAAAATAAATCCGAAACTAAAATAAATTATCGAAGAGATTTTATGATTTTCGAAGAAATCAAAATCATAGCATACATTTCTCAAATAACTTCAAACATATAAGCACATAGTCATAAACATCTTCATTATCTCATTTCGGATTAACCGGAACGAGAATAAATCTTAAATTATTAAAATTCGACAATTTAGGGCTGCCGAAAAATTTTTAATTGCCGGAACTTATTTTCTTTCTAAGTTCTCACAACTTAATTCTTTTTTTTTAGACGAGCTCTTAATTAATTACTACGATTGGTTATGAAAAAGCGGGGTACTACAGAAGTTCATGTTCAATAGCAATATTGATAAGTAGGATAGCGATTGGACTTGTTCTAGAATATAATTCTTATTGTTCAATTTGTTTAATAAAAATATTCAAATAGTTATCTAACTTTGGTGCTCTAAAATAAAATTAAAGTTTAAATTCATTACACTACTGAAAGTTTTTTTTTAGGTCATCTTATAAGCCAGGTGTAAGCCCGAGTTGAACCCCCCTGGGTTCAAAGTCTGGCTCCGCCCCTGTATATATATGTGTGTGTGTGTGTGTTTGTGTACTTATGTCGTCGTGTGTATTCCAGTATAGTTTTAATTAACAACGCTGGAAATTATAAGTTTCTAATGGGTAATGATCCAAATTAATAGTGTTTTTTTGTTTTGTTTTGTTTTTCTGATGAGTTGGAACTAATATAAATCTTCTTGCACATGTTATATTGTCAAGACCGTGTTAAAAGATAATTTTCGTGATTTTTTTGAAATTTATAATATGCTCTTATTCATAATACTATAGCATGCAGAGAGATTACGTGCAACCTCTTATTTATAAGATAATTTTTTTTGAGATGCTTATTTAAGATAATTGATTTATTATAAGAGTAATATATTTGAAAATAAAAAAATAAAACTATAATATTATTAATTTGACATTAACTTCAACAAATTATTAGTAAATAGTAAGTAAGTGTAAATAGTAGACATTAGAAGAAGCAAATATATCTATAATCTATTTTATGCACAATTTTAAAAATTGTATGACAATAGCAAGGAAACTGGGAAAGTTAGGGAATTTTATACAAAAATTTTGATTGGATTAAAAATCAAAATTCGTTAATTTGTGTATTTGCGGGGAATTAATCTTTAGATATCATATACTACTGATATTTAGTTTAGTATATTCCTCATCTATTTAAAGATAAGAAATTGGAATTTAATATCAATTTTATCCTCCTCCAATCTTTAGATATTATTATTATTATTATTATTATTATTATTATTATTATTATTATTATTATATTAATGACATCTCAAAATATTCATATATCAATATAAGAAGTATTCTATTCACTCTATTAATAAGCGAGTCGGATCTGGTGTCTGAGATGTGTCTCAGTTCCAATATGGATGATCATCCTCTTGGGTCAACTGCTGATCATTTACCTTGGCAGGCATAGGCAAAATTAACACAATAGTAAAAAAGTTGTTTTCATCTGATATAGTTTGAGTAATTTAACGAAATAATTTTAAATTATAAATTTAAGCTAATTGTTATAATGACTGCATTTAACCATAGTGTTCATATAAAAAGAAAGTTCTCTACATAACTTATATTTCAAAAATGAAGGGAACTATTGTTAATGAAGACCATTTCAGTATTCACTTCTTAAGTTGTCTCACTATATTAAACAATAATACCATCAATGTCGCAGCCCGGCCTAGAATTTAGATGACAAAGCCGGTGGGTCCCACGACGTACACAATTTATGATTAACCAAAGGATAAGATAGCGACCCGGCTATCAGTTAATAAGAACAAAGGACACTTATGCTCAATGATTTCTCAACTTAGAATAAATATGACATACATGTTTCAAAATCAACGAATATAACTTAATCAGCTCGGAATTCAATAGACCTGTTCAAACATATTATCAACAAGAAACAAGAAGACGACAAGCTGATTTTAGGATCAAGAAAGCACGATAAAGAAAACTGTTTCAAGTTCGACAAAGCTTTCTCAAACAACAAACAACATATATATATATATATATATATAATCAAGTGGCTGAGTTTCAAAAGAACTTGACAAAAAGAAAAAGAGTTCGACTTTAACATCGACTCTAAAATCCAACATCATTATACAATATCAAACTTCATAAACTTGCAGCGGAATACGAGAGAATATATGTATGAAGACATATATTCTAGGTCTAAACACTTCAAAACAACCTTTAAGTATTTAACAACAACATCATCCATCCAGCACACATCATCCTCATTCCAGTTAACCTGCACATTTAAAAAAAAAATATACAAGGGGCTGAGTACAAAGTACTCAGTGGGCACATGCCAAAAATACTTAAAAATTTACTTCTTGGAGTTAGTGATTAAACTTGCCATAGAGCATAAGCACAAGTAATTTTTCTCAAAAACAAACCTGTGCATGCTCAACATTTTCTTTTACTCAGAATCATATTTGTCTGGCCAGACATATACTTTATGAGGTATGTACCAGATCTATAATCACATAGTGATAGTGTTGAGAAGGAGGCCTCCTTCTCAAACACTTGTAATCGGCCCATCTTTATGAAGGCACATGATTACATCTAAGTGTACACAAATCCTACCTTGCGTAGGACTGAATTCATCTTGCTACAGTAGATGGTATCATACAAACATTAGGCAAGTTAATCAACTTAAAAACATCACATATATATAATCATATATATGTATATCATTTGTCATTTCTTTAGTTAGAAAAGCCCACCTGAATTGAAGCTACTTTAACTACACTTTTGCTTCTCGGCTTTTCCCTCAATCTACGGTCCCGCTCGAGCCTTCATTTAAGAATTTGGTTTTAACATAAGAGCGAGAAGAATTAAACAAAGAAATGAGCGATGCACTGCTGCCATAATACGAATTCTCTACTTCGACTCGGCTTTCTAAGTTTTCTCTCGGCAACGTAAAACTTAACTTTTCTAATACTTTTTCTACTTTACTTAACTCTTTAATCGATAGCTAATCGATTACAACTTCAGGAAACACTTAGAAACATAAAATCACATATTTCATCATTAACCACTTAAGCTTATCATTAGGAAAAATAGCTAACACTTTAACTTTTGAGTTTACGAAATAAACAACTGAAAACAAGTTGAGCAAAGATCAATTTGGATAAATCAAGCCGTTCGGAAAATCAAGCTAGCTGGAACAACTGAGTTATCTGGAGAACTGAGCTAGCTGGAAAACCGAGGCCGGAAAACCGAGCCGGGCCGGAAAACCGAGCCGGGCCGAGTTAATCCAAATTGATCGGGTCAATGAATCCAATGATCGAGTCACCGGGTAAATCCAATGATCGGGTTCAGGTAATTCCACTGATCGGGTTCCAATGGAATCCAATGATCGAGTCCAAATTGAGTAAATCCAATGATCGAGTTCACTGGTAATTCCAATCGAGTAAATCCAATGATCGAGTTCACCGTAATTCCAATGATCGAATCCAAATGATCGAGTTCAGGTAATTCCAATGATAAATGATCGAGTTCAAATTCAAGTTATTCCAATGATCGGGTCCAGTGAGTTAATCCAAATCGTGTTAATCAAGCTGGCTGGGTCCAGCTGACTTAAGCTAGCAATTAAACTCCAGAAACTCTAAATTTCAAAACTTTGTATTAAAAATTCCGAAAAATTCTACGTCACTTAATTTTTAACGTAGATTCCATTTCTATCATTATTTTCTTCATTAAAAATCAAATACATGGCTTTATTGTACATATATATATCGGTCCTTTTGATAAATTAAGAATTTAAAATCCAAATTTCATTCTAATCACTTCCAATCATGTTAATTTAAATTATAAACCTCAATTATAACATAATTACTTAAAAATTCATTCTAGGCTTATTTCAACTTCATAAACATTAATCCATCATCAATTTCATCATAGGATCAAAGGATCAAAAACTCCTAAATTTAAGCTACAATTCGAAAAATAATAGAAAATTAGGTTTAGGGTTCTTCATGCTTAATTTAATCATACCAATGATCATCTAGACATCAGATAAGCATCATACTATCATATCAAGATCATTCAACCATTTCTTAATTTCTTCCAAAAAATGATCGATCGTATATATATATATATATGAGCTAGGGTTTCTCATGCATCATTTAAATTCATAATTGATCATCTAATCATGATATAAACATTTTATAAACATCATACTAAGATATGAACATCATCCAATTACTTCCACACTTTTTCCTAATTTTCGAAAATATATACATATATATATATATAGAAAAGATTTCCACTATGGAAAGAAAACTAAGAACTTGGAAGAACATAGATCCAACCTTGATTATAGATTTAAGGATGAATCGATCTTGCTTCTTGAGCTCAAAGATTGATCATCAATGGAGTGTGTGCATGTGTGTGTATGTATCGAGAGAGAGATGAATGAGAGGGGTGAAGATGCAGGTGATAATCTCATATATATAGATAAGTTTAGATTACTATTCATCATAAATATCTTAGATATTTATGATGAATAGTAATTAGGATAATTAATTAAATCCTTAATTAATTCAATTAATTAATTACTAATTACTCATTAATTAAACTTCAAATTTCTCAACATAGGAATTTAATTTAGGGTTTGTCAAACCCTAGATAAAAATTTCACAGAAAGAATCGGAGATTCGAAATATTTTCAAATCGACCGAAACTAAATTTTTAAGCGATAAATTACGTAAACTTTCACGTAATCAAATTAAATTCTCCTTTCAGTCAATTTATGACTAAACATTTATCATTTATTGATAAATGTAAAAACTTCTTCGTTTCGGATTAACCGAGACGATCATTCTTAATTAAAACTCATTTTTCCGGTAGAATATATCTGCCGGATAAATGTTCTGAACGAAAATTTTTCTTTTACTGAAATCTTATCTTTCTTACTAATTTAATAAATCTTAATACTCAAGAAAGACGAAATACTACATTAATGAATTAAACATTATGCATATAATTATTAATTTAAATTGATTATTAAATCCATTAATCAATCAAACGTTAATCAGTTAATAATAACGGCTTTAATTAAAAAGCTCTTGAACTATAAAAAATTATTAGAGTTTCTCCAACTCCAATATAAGCTTTCTCTAAAAAAAATTTATGGAAATAAAATCCGAAAATAAAATAAATTGCCGAAACTTATTTTCTTTCTAAGTTCTCACAACTTAATTCTTTTAGACGAGCTCTTAATTAATTACTAAGATTGGTTATGAAAAAGCGGGGTACTACATTCTCTCCCCCTAAAAATAAATTTCGTCCCGAAATTTACTTATCTCGAGGGAAAAGCTCGGAAATACTTTCCTTCATCTTATCTTCAAGTTCCCACGTTGTTTCCTCTGGCCCGTGGTGTCTCTATTTAACCCTTACTAACGCGATCGATTTATTTTTACACAGCTGGACCTTTTGATCCAATATCGCATCCAGTTTTTCTTCATAACTGAGGTTTGGTTCTAGGGCCACTCCTTCTTGATGATTCTACCAGTGATGATAGCCAGATTTTAAATCAATCTTTGAGGAAATACTGGCTCCTCTGAGCTGATCAAACAGATCATTTATCCATGGCAAAGGATATCAATTCCTCAACATCAACTTATTCAACTCTCTGTAGTCTATACACATTACCCTGAGGTATTGGCTTTAACATAAACTCTTCTGAGGTATGGCAAGAAGGTTTGCTGACATCTTAAGGGAATCAATTTCAAATTCTAGATTAGGGCAAACATGTGTGGATGAGGTAGCTTTACCTATCGGGTCGATACTCTTAAGTTCTGGCTAGCTAGTTCTAACTTAAGGCTAAGAGTATCTACGCATGAACTCAATATAAAGGAATGTGATGCACCAGTATCTAAAAGAATTATTACAGGTACATCACTCATCCAACCCATACCTGTTAGATTGCCCTGATCCTTGATGCATGTTTCCTGATTGAGATCAAAATCTCTCTGATGTTGCTGCTGCTCCTCTTGCTGTGGTGACTGCTGCTGATTTGGCTGAGGGACTCCTTCCATGGCCTTTAGATGCTGAGGCTGAGACTGATTTGGTCTTCCTCCACCAGTCATTTCTTGCTTATTTGGGCACTGATAAGAGTAATGACCGGGTTGCCCACATGCATAGCAGCTGTTACTTCCTGCTCTGCAAATTCCCTGGTGCATTTTTCCGCACTTAGAGCATGGAGAAATTCCTTGCTGTCTCTGAGACGAGCTACCTTGACCAACAATAGGAGATCTATATTTTTCTTGGGTCGATTGCTGGTGACTCTGCCCATACCATGACTTCTTGCTAGGTTGATTTTCAGCATTCCACTTCCTTTTTCCCTTTTGAATATGAGTTTGGTGCGAAGCTTGCGATTTATCGGCCATTGGGGATTGATTTGGTGAAGGTGCTGGAATTTGAACTGGTTTTTCTGGCTGCATCGCCAACTCCATATCTAAGGCTCGATTTAACGCTTCAGCGTAGGTCATAGCACTCTGACTTGCTAAGACCACTTTTATATCTTGCCTAAGTCCCGCACGAAAAAGTTCGGACATTTTCTCATCTGAATCAACTTTATCAGGGGCGAAACGAGCTAACTCACAAAATTCACGATCGTACTCTGACACCGTCTTGTTCCCTTGCTTGAGACTTGCAAATTCATTTTCTTTTTGCTTGCGATAACTTCTCGGAACGTACTTCTCAAAGAGGGCTTCTTTGAATTGCTCCCAAGTGAGATTTTCAAACTGTTCGGGAGTATAGATTCTCTGACGGGTTTCCCACCAGTAGTCGGCAGATCCTTTTAGCTGATATGTCATACATGTGAGACGCTCATGGTCATCACATCGAAGAAACCTAAAGATTCGTTCTAAAGCGCGGATCCACTCTTCTGCTACTGACGGATTTCCTTTTCCGTCGAAGGTCGGAGGATTTTGTCGAAGAAAAAGTTCTTCGACCCTCCTTTCAGGCTGAGGAGGTGGGGTAGGTTCTCTTTCTTGCTCGCCATCCACCCTTTCTCTTCCTCTACCTCTTGGTATATTTCTTGGCGGCATTCTGATTAAACAACTAAGGTTTTCTGAAAAATTCTACTTTCTTTAAAACGAATTTTACTTGCTAGGTTCGTTAATTAGTAAAATTCTTACTTTCTTTAAATTAAAGAGATAAAATTTTTCTAGGTTTTAAAAACTGTAGAAAAATTCTTAATCACATCATACATAACATGCTCATCATAATTAATGAATCAACCGATTTACTCTCATTATCATAAATAATGAATCACACGATTCATTTTCTTCATATAATCACTTCAATAATTAAGCATAAAAATAATTCAAGTAGCAATTATTTTTCATGCTCAAAATTGCTAAATATAATTAGCTCATGCATTCTGAATAACATCATCTTGACATATAAACTTCATTATAAATTCTTTTGAGATATTAACTTCATCTCAAACCTTTTTCTAAATCATAACTAGAATATAACTAACGGAAAATAAAACAAGAACACAACAAAACAACCAAGAACTAAACTAACGATGAATGAAATGAATAACGGACGACAAATGAAACAATGACGAATGAAACGAATGAAGAATGGAATGGACGAAGAAAACCTGGCCGACTCGCCCAAGTCCGGCGTTCTTGGGCTCAACCATGGCTGACCTTTCATGGTCAGTGGTCGCTCCTGCCCAACTGACGCTGAGTCGAGTTACTGTACTGCTTCTTTCGATCTTTCATACTTTAAGCTATGTTTTCACCCTTCATTATTTTAATTCTCTTTTTCATACTCATTTTTCTTCTTTTTCTCCGATTGCTTTCATCTTCTTGTCGTTTTCCAACGGTGTCTCCCGATCACTTTACTTCCCAACAATAAATAATCGCCTTGCTTGAAATTAATTCATCATCTCGCTTTACGAAAGCTCCTCACATAAAGGATCTCAAGCTTACATCGATGAGTAAGAATTTGATTTAGAAAGTTCCAAGAAATCAAAATAAATTGATTAAACTTGAAAGAAATAGTTTATAGAAAAATCTGCACAATTGTAGCAGATTGAAACTGAATTTTAGAACAGAATATTTAGAACCAGGGGGCGTCCAGGATACCATTAGAAAGCCACGGATGTCTAGTTTCTAACCCAATTTACGGATCTGAATTCTGTTAAACGAACAGGAAGTTATGGTCTTCGGAGTAAAAAGTGGCAGAACAGCCGCCGCCTGTGTCAGCCGACTGACCGGGACTCGCCGGACGCTGAGTTCCGGTGTCCTGCTTTCTTCAGCGAGTGCTGAGTCTAGGAGATGGCTGACTTCTCGCCCTGTATTAATTTCGAGAAATCTCTGAAGTGCAGCCGTTTCTGACTTTTATGACTGAAAATTTATCCTTCGATTCTTTATGCTCTCAACGAACTTTCTATCTTTCAATTCTTGTTTTAACGCTTTATTTACTAAAATAAACTTTATTTTACTTCAAAAAATTTCTTGTTTCATTAATTCATTTTTAAGATATAATATCCGACATAAATACAAAACTCGGAAATTTTCTAAAATGACTGCTTTGGCCATACTTCTTCTTATAACGGAAAAAAATTTACCTCTTCGAGAACTGTTTAAAAAACGAGGGTTTTTTCTCTATAAAAACTCCCCATATTAACCGTGGTTTTAGGGCATCACAAAAAACTACTTTCTCGGAGCGGAATTCTTCATCGCTACTGAATCTTTGAAAACTTAACATTTTATGCATCTTTGTACGAAAACCTACTAAACAAGCGTAAAATTTGTTCGATTATTAATCTATTAAATTAACGCCACTCTCGAACCCTTTCTCTCTGCTTATCCTCTAATGGATCTTCTTCTTCTTTTTCTTCCTTACTTTCAAACTCGGTACTCTCCTCGGCTTTCTCCACTTCATGTAACGTCAAACGGACAACACTCTCGTCGACCATACCCGAAAAAGGCCTAAAACTAGGCTGAAATCCTTGATGGCTAAACGGCATACAACGAAGATAAAAATATCCTTCGGTTTCTTTGACCTCGGGGTCAACGATCTCCTCGTTATTGAAATGATGATGCGGTCCAGACATACTCCTCTCGTAGAAACGAAAGAAACAAATCGAGTTCCAAAGAATTAATCAGGCTTTGAAGAATTCAAAACTTGAAGAGTATCCAAAGAAGGATTTAATGGAACTATATCAATAGAGGGAGCTGGAACCAAGCTGTTCACCGAAGCAAAAGGCTCGGAAACAGAAACAAAAATATTTAATAAAGGTGGAGATGAAACATAGCCATTCGACAACGGCTGAGAAATAAATAAGTTTTCATCAAAACTATATTCATTAGAACGAGGAGAAATAATGACTCGAAATTCCCTTAAGGAATAAGAAAAGGAATTGGGTTGTCTTGCGACATCGAATCTTGAAGTCCTGTTCCATTCACTCGTCTGGAAAAAGAGGAAATAAATCTTACTATTTTGAGAACTCCTGAAATAATAGTCTTATTAATATCCATGCAACCACGATGGAAACATGCTGAAGCTAACGTCTCTATGTACTCATACGCATATGCTGAAACTCTCTCATGGCCTCGTCACTTCGAGAAGCTAATTTCGCTTCCAAACGATGGTACCAAACTCATGGTACATTCCAAAGTTAAACTACCAACTTACTTGCACAATTATTCGCCAACTTACAACCTCATTAAGGTCTCAATTCCACTACACAATCTCATATCTCAAACTTTCTAACTTCATCTCATTATTTATTTTCATTATAAAAGCGGAAGAACCATATTACTGAGTTTCTAGTTATGTGGGTTGATCAAGTCCACATAACAGTCCGTCAGTCACATGGAACTTCAAATTTTAAACTTTTTAAACATAGAAAACTTTTAAATGTGTACCTGGTTTGCCGGATGAGATGAGATGCTGGAATTTCGTTGTTGTTGAAACTTAACTAGTCTAGAATTTAAACCAGACTAGACTTGAAGAAATATGAACTTAGAGCAACAGACCTTGCTTTCGACTAGTCTAGGAATTAAACTAGACTAGACTTTAGAACAAAGGACACTTAGACTCAGAGCAGACAAACCTGCTCTGATACCACTCTGTCGCAGCCCGGCCTAGAATTTAGATGACAAAGCCGGTGGGTCCCACGACGTACACAATTTATGATTAACCAAAGGATAAGATAGCGACCCGGCTATCAGTTAATAAGAACAAAGGACACTTATGCTCAATGATTTCTCAACTTAGAATAAATATGACATACATGTTTCAAAATCAACGAATATAACTTAATCAGCTCGGAATTCAATAGACCTGTTCAAACATATTATCAACAAGAAACAAGAAGACGACAAGCTGATTTTAGGATCAAGAAAGCACGATAAAGAAAACTGTTTCATGTTCGACAAAGCTTTCTCAAACAACAAACAACATATATATATATATATATATATAATCAAGTGGCTGAGTTTCAAAAGAACTTGACAAAAAGAAAAAGAGTTCGACTTTAACATCGACTCTAAAATCCAACATCATTATACAATATCAAACTTCATAAACTTGCAGCGGAATACGAGAGAATATATGTATGAAGACATATATTCTAGGTCTAAACACTTCAAAACAACCTTTAAGTATTTAACAACAACATCATCCATCCAGCACACATCATCCTCATTCCAGCTAACCTGCACATTTAAAAAAATATATACAAGGGGCTGAGTACAAAGTACTCAGTGGGCACATGCCAAAAATACTTAAAAATTTACTTCTTGGAGTTAGTGATTAAACTTGCCATAGAGCATAAGCACAAGTAATTTTTCTCAAAAACAAACCTGTGCATGCTCAACATTTTCTTTTCTGTAAATCATATTTGTCTGGCCAGACATATACTTTATGAGGTATGTACCAGATCTATAATCACATAGTGATAGTGTTGAGAAGGAGGCCTCCTTCTCAAACACTTGTAATCGGCCCATCTTTATGAAGGCACATGATTACATCTAAGTGTACACAAATCCTACCTTGCGTAGGACTGAATTCATCTTGCTACAGTAGATGGTATCATACAAACATTAGGCAAGTTAATCAACTTAAAAACATCACATATATATAATCATATATATGTATATCATTTGTCATTTCTTTAGTTAGAAAAGCCCACCTGAATTGAAGCTACTTTAACTACACTTTTGCTTCTCGGCTTTTCCCTCAATTTACGGTCCCGCTCGAGCCTTCATTTAAGAATTTGGTTTTAACATAAGAGCGAGAAGAATTAAACAAAGAAATGAGCGATGCACTGCTGCCATAATACGAATTCTCTACTTCGACTCGGCTTTCTAAGTTTTCTCTCGGCAACGTAAAACTTAACTTTTCTAATACTTTTTCTACTTTACTTAACTCTTTAATCGATAGCTAATCGATTACAACTTCAGGAAACACTTAGAAACATAAAATCACATATTTCATCATTAACCACTTAAGCTTATCATTAGGAAAAATAGCTAACACTTTAACTTTTGAGTTTACGAAATAAACAACTGAAAACAAGTTGAGCAAAGATCAGCTGGATAAATCAAGCTGTCTGGAAAATCAAGCTAGCTGGAAAAACTGAGTTATCTGGAGAACTGAGCTAGCTGGAAAACCGAGTTAATCGGAAAACCGAGCCGGCCGGAAAACCGAGCCGGCCGGACCTACCGAGTTAATCCATTGATCAAGTCCAATAAATCCAAATGATCGAGTCACCGGGTAAATCAATTGACTGGTTCACTGGTAATTCCAATGATCGGTCCAACATGAATCCAAATGATCGAGTCCAAATTGAGTAAATCCAAATGATCGAGTTCAGTTCGGTAATTCCAAATGATCGAATCCAAATTGACCGAGTTCAAATTGTAATTCCACTCGATCGAATCCAAATTGATCGAGTTCAAATTCGGTAATTCCAATGGATCGAATCCAAATGGGATCGAGTTCAAGTTATTCCAATGACCGGGTCCAATTTGAGTTAATCAAGCCGGCCGGATCCAAAGTTAATCAAGACCGTCGGGTCCAATTCGACTTAAGCTAGCAATTAAACTCCAGAAACTCTAAATTTCAAAACTTTGTATTAAAAATTCCGAAAAATTCTACGTCACTTAATTTTTAACGTAGATTCCATTTCTATCATTATTTTCTTCATTAAAAATCAAATACATGGCTTTATTGTACATATATATATCGGTCCTTTTGATAAATTAAGAATTTAAAATCCAAATTTCATTCTAATCACTTCCAATCATGTTAATTTAAATTATAAACCTCAATTATAACATAATTACTTAAAAATTCATTCTAGGCTTATTTCAACTTCATAAACATTAATCCATCATCAATTTCATCATAGGATCAAAGGATCAAAAACTCCTAAATTTAAGCTACAATTCGAAAAATAATAGAAAATTAGGTTTAGGGTTCTTCATGCTTAATTTAATCATACCAATGATCATCTAGACATCAGATAAGCATCATACTATCATATCAAGATCATTCAACCATTTCTTAATTTCTTCCAAAAAATGATCGATCGTATATATATATATATATGAGCTAGGGTTTCTCATGCATCATTTAAATTCATAATTGATCATCTAATCATGATATAAACATTTTATAAACATCATACTAAGATATGAACATCATCCAATTACTTCCACACTTTTTCCTAATTTTCGAAAATATATACATATATATATATATAGAAAAGATTTCCACCATGGAAAGAAAACTAAGAACTTGGAAGAACATAGATCCAACCTTGATTATAGATTTAAGGATGAATCGATCTTGCTTCTTGAGCTCAAAGATTGATCATCAATGGAGTGTGTGCATGTGTGTGTATGTATCGAGAGAGAGATGAATGAGAGGGGTGAAGATGCAGATGATAATCTCATATATATAGATAAGTTTAGATTACTATTCATCATAAATATCTTAGATATTTATGATGAATAGTAATTAGGATAATTAATTAAATCCTTAATTAATTCAATTAATTAATTACTAATTACTCATTAATTAAACTTCAAATTTCTCAACATAGGAATTTAATTTAGGGTTTGTCAAACCCTAGATAAAAATTTCACAGAAAGAATCGGAGATTCGAAATATTTTCAAATCGACCGAAACTAAATTTTTAAGCGATAAATTACGTAAACTTTCACGTAATCAAATTAAATTCTCCTTTCAGTCAATTTATGACTAAACATTTATCATTTATTGATAAATGTAAAAACTTCTTCGTTTCGGATTAACCGAGACGATCATTCTTAATTAAAACTCATTTTTCCGGTAGAATATATCTGCCGGATAAATGTTCTGAACGAAAATTTTTCTTTTACTGAAATCTTATCTTTCTTACTAATTTAATAAATCTTAATACTCAAGAAAGACGAAATACTACATTAATGAATTAAACATTATGCATATAATTATTAATTTAAATTGATTATTAAATCCATTAATCAATCAAACGTTAATCAGTTAATAATAACGGCTTTAATTAAAAAGCTCTTGAACTATAAAAAATTATTAGAGTTTCTCCAACTCCAATATAAGCTTTCTCTAAAAAAAATTTATGGAAATAAAATCCGAAAATAAAATAAATTGCCGAAACTTATTTTCTTTCTAAGTTCTCACAACTTAATTCTTTTAGACGAGCTCTTAATTAATTACTAAGATTGGTTATGAAAAAGCGGGGTACTACAATCAATGTTGTAGTAAAACGTCTAATAAGGGAATATCTTGGCCTTTTGAATATCCAATTTACCTTTTAGTCTTCTAAATCTCTATCTCGATTACACGTGAAGGTTAGAACTTTAAGGACAAAGATTGATAACTAAACTTGACTTTAAAGTTCCAAGGATTGCAAGTTAAAACAATTTAACTTGAAGAAAAAGGACAATGAGAAAAACTGCACAACTACAGTTTGTTCTCGGTCGATTCTAGAACAGTTCAGTGAGACATGGGAAGTGCTTGTTTGAAAGCCACGGATATCTATTTTACTGCCCAATTTACATATCTTGAAAAGGTTAAGTGAGCATAAAGTTATGATCATTTCCGTGAAGGGTGGCAATGCTGCTAGAAATCCCAACGAAGCTAAAGTTTGTCGCACGCATTCCTATGTTTATTTTTGCCATGCAAACCCTAAATTCTCAACATGCAAAATGACATGCTTCTCGATTCTTTTAAGTTCAATTCTTTGTTTAACAGTTTTAGAAATTTTGCGATAGTGACGTCATTACTTAAACAAACCAAATTCTCAACTGTTATTCTATTTGTCAATTCTCGACAACCACCAACTTATACAATAATCTCCAAACAACATACTTATCAAACTTATTAACAAAAACTCAAAACAAACACAAATACGAGTCTCCTCTCATAATATCGAACATACTCGATTTTCTCATACTTATTATAAAAGAGCAATAGTGTAATATCTATATAAAATTTATTATAAATATAATAAATTAATATATAATCATATTCCTATTAATTAATACTCCCCCGTCCCCTAAAAGTGTGGTGCATATTTGATTATTATATGTAAGGTATAAAATATTAGTTGAACCACACTAACTTGGGACAGATGGAGTAATATATTCTTACATATTCTATTACTCAAAAGTGAAAGAGAAAATGCAACATAAATTTTGATAGCTCGAAATTACTTTATTGCACCTAAATTTTGTATTTTTAGGGTTATTTGATTATGAAATATTTTTAGGATTGTAGTCATGGTTATCATGAACATAGTCTAGAAATTAATGGTTGGTAAATAAAATTGTTGGTCCCAAGACGGATACCTTGGTGTAGAGGGGGGGTGAATACACCAAGGTTTAAAAACTTTTCCAAGTTAAAACTCTTTTCAGAGAGCTGGCTGTGTTCGATCCAGCTGGATGGAAGCTTGATCGACACAGCTGGCTGTGTGTGTGTGCGGAATGTGGTGGATTTGGAAAGTCCGTCTGTTGCTTCAAATTATATTGCAAAGTTCTGTTTCACTTTTCGATTAGTCAGTTTATGCAGCTTGAAATGTATGCTCATGAGGGTTAGTAACATGCATAAAACAAAGCGATAAATAACAAAACATTTTTAACGTGGTTCGGAGTAACACCTCCTACGTCCACGACCAGGTTCACTGGTAATTCACTACCACTTGGTTTCAAAGTACCAAGCAACTTCACAACTCTAACCCGAGCTGTGTTCCAACAGTTTGCGGGCACTGTCAAGCCTAGCCCTTCAGTTTACGGGTACTGAAGAACCTAACCACTCGAATTACACGCTTCGAGCAAGCGTACCTTTACCTAACCTTTCTGGGTTTGGGTTTGGGTATGGGTTTTCCAACTATGAACGAGTTCTTACAATGAAGAACAAGGAGTATGATGAACTCGTTCAAACTAGGCTTAAGATATTTATATTCTAATCTATTCTGTCTAAGACTGAATATGTGAACAACTAAGAACACAGCTGACTGGCTGGGTGTTCTTGAAAGATTTGGTTATGAAGATCGTTGTTCATTTTTCTGTTGATGGAGGAGAGATATATATAGGTGGAGATTCAAACTAGCTGTTGGAAGAGAGCCGTTTGAATCTTACCTACTCTTGTTGACTTCTGGCCTTTAACCTACGAAGTAGGTCTGCATCTGCAGAGGCTAGTTCTTCTCTAATCCGACTGCGTCAGATAAGATCTTCTGACATCGGGATCTTGTCTTTGAGAAGGTCTTTGTCTTCGAGCTGCTAAGCGTTTCTGCTGTATCTTCAGCGGCTTGGACTCTGCTGTGTCTTGACTCTGAGCTGTGTCTTAGACCGGTGCTGTATCATCAACCTGAGGTGTGTCTTCAACCTGAGCTGTGTCTTCAACCTGAGCTGTGTCATCGACACTAAGCTGGGTCATTTACACTGAGCTGAGTCTTGGATACTGAGCTGGGTTTCCGTCACTGAGCTGGGTCTTGATACTGCAGGATCTTTGGCTCTGCTTGGTCTTGCTCTGCTGAGTTCTTAAGCTGTCTGCTTAGCTGTGTCTTCTGCTATGTCTTCTGCTGTGTCTTCTGCTGTCTTCAGCGATTCTACCTGTAAACTAAGAAACTCTATAAGCTCAAACAGGTGAGCTAAAACACTTAGGCTTGTGCGATCATCTACTCGGTTGGGGTCAGCTGGGTTTTGGTATTCGATCAAAACTCTATTAATTTTCCCAACAAAAATTCATAGCTTTAAAGCATAATATCATATTAGACGATTAAATTGAATGAAATCGGGCATGATTGGTGTCATTATATGCCTTAATTAAAAATCGGTCCTTGATTTTTAATAATTCGTAAAATTGACAATCCTCATTATAATTTCTCAAGTATAAAATAAAAATAATATTAAAAATTCAAAAGAAAAATATCGATGTGGGCTAAACGTCAACGGTTCTCACAAATGGTCATTGACATATTAGTCTTTGATAAATATATTATCTTAAATTTGAACTCTTTTCTTTTATCTAAAATTTAATTATTACTATTAATTTTTCTTACGGAAATCGAATATAAAGTATTTTTAGGCTTGGAGCATGGCTTTATGAAGGGGTATATAAATTAGTGTTTGATAAATTAATTTCATATAGAAGACAATAAAATTGAATTTATACTATGGTGTAAAAGATGTGATTTTTGGTGTAATTAAATCTATTATTGATAACTACAATCTGAGCTAAATTAAAGTTACATGACGGTTGATTTACTAACATATATTTTTCATGTAATCATTATAATATAGTGAACTAAATTAAAGTTTAATTTTGAATAATCCCAATTATATTTAAATATAAAGTAAAATAAAAAAATTATGCTAAAATTAAAAAGGGATATAGAGATAAAGAAAAAAAAGTATGAGAGATTAAACCATGATACTAGAGACACTTAGTAATTATTATATGGGAAAAAATCACTGTTGAAATGTGTTGATTAGGTGTTATCAACAAATGTCTTATACATAGATTGATAGAAATCATAAAGAACCAAGGAGATATATTTTTTTAAATAGGAGTTTAAGAAAGCTTTAGAAGAACGTAATTTTTTTATATTTAATCGACAAAAAATGGAAAAATTAAGGAATGAGAAAAAATTATTAGCTTGTTGCGGAACTCGAGATGAGAGAAAAAATTTATATGCATTTTAATTTCATGCAATTCTTGGGTGGACTGGTGAGTATGTGTTACTTCAGAGCGATTTTTTTGAAATGTGCAATTGTGCATGATATGAGAATAAATGGTATCATTCGTTTAAAAATGCAAAGCAATCATTCTTAGGTTTGAGTATGAGGTTCTCTCTTTGAAATGCGAGTGTAAGATAAGTGTAGAATACAAGATAAATTGGATATTCAAAAGGTCAAGATATTCCCTTATTAGACGTTTTACTACAACATTGATGGTATTATTTTTTAATATAGTGAGACAACTTAAGAAGTGAATACTGAAATGGTCTTCATTAACAATAGTCCCCTTCATTTTCGAAATATAAGTTATGTATAGAGAACTTTCCTTTTATATGATAACTATGGTTAAATGCAGTCATTATAACAATTAGCTTAAATTTATAATTTAACATTATTTCATTAAATTACTATATCAGATGAAAGCAACTTTTTTACTATTGTGTTAATTTTGCCTATGCCTACCAAGGCAATGATCAGTAGTTGAGCCGGGAGGATGATCATCCATATTGGGACTGAGACACATCTCAGACACCAGATTCAACTCGCTTATTAATAGAATGAATAGAATACTTCTTATATTGATATATGAATATTTTGTGATGCCATTAATATAATAATAATAATAATAATAATAATAATAATAATAATAATAATAATAATAATAATAATAATATTTTAAGATTGGGGAGGATAAAATGGAGATTAAATCCCGATTTCTTATCTTTAAATAGATGAGGAATATACTAAACTACATATCAGTAGTATATGATATCTAAAGATTAATTCCCCGCAAATACACAAATTAACAAATTTTGATTTTTAATCCAATCAAAATTTTTGTATAAAATTCCCTCACTTTCCCAGTTTCCTTGCACTTGTCATACAATTTTTAAAATTGTGCATAAAATAGATTATAGATAGATTTGCCTCTTCTAATGTCGTTTACACCTACTTACTATTTACTAATAATTTGTTGAAGTTAATGTCAAAATAAATAATATTACAGTTTTTTTTTTTTTCAAATATATTACTCTTATAATAAATCAATTATCTATCTTAAATAAGCATCTCAAAAAAACTTATCTTATAAATAAGAGATTGCACGTAATCTCTCCGCTATAGTATTATGAATAAGAGCATATTATAAATTTCAAAAAAATCACGAAAATTATCTTTTAACGCGATCTTGACAATATAACATGTGCAAGAAGATTTATATTAGTTCCAACTCATCAGAAAAACAAAACAAAACAAAAAAGCACTATTAATTTGGATCATTACCCATTAGAAACTTATAATTTCCAGCGTTGTTAATTAAAACTATACTGGAATACACACGACATAAGTACACACACACACACACATATATATATATATATATATATATATTTATATATTTAGTAGTACACTATCTCCAGCCAACACTTAAGACATACTATCAAACAACTATATATAGCTGTTTTACGTTTATTAAGACCATATATGCTACTTTTATTACTTACATACAATCTAGCAACTGGCCTATATAAGTATATATCTTTATATATAGCATGATCTAATATTTTAATGTCGCAGCCCGGCCTGGAATTTAGATGACAAAGCCGGTGGGTCCCACGACGTACACAATTTATGATTAACCAAAGGATAAGATAGCGACCCGACTATCAGTTAATAAGAACAAAGGACACTTATGCTCAATGATTTCTCAACTTAGAATAAATATGACATACATGTTTCAAAATTCAACGAATATAACTTAATCAGCTCGGAATTCAATAGACTTGTTCAAACATATTATCAACAAGAAACAAGAAGACGACAAGCTGATTTTAGGATCAAGAAAGCACGATAAAGAAAACTGTTTCAAGTTCGACAAAGCTTTCTCAAACAACAAACAACATATATATATATAGATAATCAAGTGGCTGAGTTTCAAAAGAACTTGACAAAAAGAAAAAGAGTTCGACTTTAACATCGACTCTAAAATCCAACATCATTATACAATCTCAAACTTCATAAACTTGCAGCGGAATACGAGAGAATATATGTATGAAGACATATATTCTAGGTCTAAACACTTCAAAACAACCTTTAAGTATTTAACAACAACATCATCCATCCAGCACACATCATCCTCATTCCAGCTAACCTGCACATTTAAAAAAAAAATATACAAGGGGCTGAGTACAAAGTACTCAGTGGGCACATGCCAAAAATACTTAAAAATTTACTTCTTGGAGTTAGTGATTAAACTTGCCATAGAGCATAAGCACAAGTAATTTTTCTCAAAAACAAACCTGTGCATGCTCAACATTTTCTTTTCTGTAAATCATATTTGTCTGGCCAGACATATACTTTATGAGGTATGTACTGAATCTATAATCACATAGTGATAGTGTTGAGAAGGAGGCCTCCTTCTCAAACACTTGTAATCGGCCCATCTTTATGAAGGCACATGATTACATCTAAGTGTACACAAATCCTACCTTGCGTAGGAATTTGAATTCATCTTGCTACGGATAGATGGTATCATACAAACATTAGGCAAGTTAATCAACTTAAAAACATCACATATATATATATAATCATATATATGTATATCATTTGTCATTTCTTTAGTTAGAAAAGCCCACCTGAATTGAAGCTACTTTAACTACACTTTTGCTTCTCGGCTTTTCCCTCAATTTACGGTCCCGCTCGAGCCTTCATTTAAGAATTTGGTTTTAACATAAGAGCGAGAAGAATTAAACAAAGAAA
Source organism: Agastache rugosa (assembly GCA_031470985.1). NCBI lineage: Eukaryota > Viridiplantae > Streptophyta > Magnoliopsida > Lamiales > Lamiaceae > Agastache > Agastache rugosa. The sequence goes on along the minus strand of CM062601.1, from coordinate 33,554,357 downwards.
TGAGCGATGCACTTTCTTTGCCATAATACGAATTCTCTACTTCGACTCGGCTTTCTAAGTTTTCTCTCGTCAATGTAAAACTTAACTTTTCTAATACTTTTTCTACTTTACTTAACTCTTTAATCGATAGCTAATCGATTACAACTTCAGGAAACACTTAGAAACATAAAATCACATATTTCATCATTAACCACTTAAGCTTATCATTAGGAAAAAAAAATAGTTAACACTTTAACTTTTGAGTTTACGAAATAAACAACTGAAAACAAGTTGAGCAAAGATCAGCTGGATAAATCAAGTCATCTGAAAATCAAGTTATTAAAACTGAAAACCGAGCCGGCTTAAAACCGAAATTGTTGGAAAATCGAGTGGCCGGACCTACCGAGTTAATCCAATGGCCGGTTCAGGTAAATCCAATGATTAGGTCCAATGATCGAGTTCATGAGTAATTCAGTGATCGGGTCCAAATTTGGTAAATCCAATTGATCAGGTTCGTGGTAATTCCAATGACTGAGTCCAAATTCAAATCAATTGGCCCAGGTAATCCAGTGGGTAATTCCAATGATCGGTAGGTAATTCAATGATCCAGTCAGGTAATTCCAATGATCCAGTCCAGTAGGTAAATCCAATGATCGAGTCAAATTGGTAAATCCAATGATCGAGTCAGTGGTAAATCCAATGATCAGTCCATTGGGTAATTCCAATGATCGAGTAAATCCAATGATCGTTCAATTTGAGTAAATCCAATTGACCGGATCACCGACTTAATCCAGTTTAAGCCGGCTGGATCCATCTGACTTAATCCAGCAATTTAAACTCTAGAAACTCTAAATTTCAAAACTTTGTATTAAAATTCCGAAAAATTCTACGTCACTTAATTTTTAACGTAGATTCCATTTCTATCATTATTTTCTTCATTAAAAATCAAATATATGGCTTTATTGTACATATATATTTCGGTCCTTTTGATAAATTAAGAATTTAAAATCCAAATTTCATTCTAGGCTTATTTCAACTTCATAAACATTAATCCATCATCAATTTCATCATAGGATCAAAGGATCAAAAACTCCTAAATTTAAGCTACAATTCGAAAAATAATAGAAAATTAGGTTTAGGGTTCTTCATGCTTAATTTAATCATACCAATGATCATCTAGACATCATATAAGCATCATACTATCATATCAAGATCATTCAACCATTTCTTAATTTCTTCCAAAAATGATCGATCGTATATATATATATATATGAGCTAGGGTTTCTCATGCATCATTTAAATTCATAATTGATCATCTAATCATGATATAAACATTTTATAAACATCATACTAAGATATGAACATCATCCAATTACTTCCACACTTTTTCCTAATTTTCGAAAAGATATACATATATATATACAGAAAAGATTTCCACCATGGAAAGAAAACTAAGAACTTGGAAGAACATAGATCCAACCTTGATTATAGATTTAAGGATGAATTGATCTTGCTTCTTGAGCTCAAAGATTGATCATCAATGGAGTGTGTGCGGGTGTGTGTATGTATCGAGAGAGAAGAGATGATCGAGAGAGAGAGAGAGAGAGAGAGGCTGTTTGTTCTTTGTTGTTTGTTGTGTGTGTGCGTGTGGTGAGAGATGAGAGAAATGAGTGAAATAGCTATACATATATTAGTTATAACCCTAGGTTTAGATGTATAGGATAGCTTATTATAAAATTAAAACTTAATAGCTAAGTTTTGGTTAATTCATTTAATTAGTTATTAATTCAATTAATTAATAACTAATTAATCTTCTAATAATTCTCTAATTTCTCAACACAGTAATTAAGTTTAAGGTTTCACGAACCTTAGATAAAAATTTCACAGAAAGAATCGGAAATTTGAAGCATTTTCAAATCGACCGAAACTAAATTTTTAAGCGATAAATTACGTAAAATTTCACGTAATCAAATTAAATTCTTCTTTCAGTCAATTTATGACTAAACATTTATCATTTATTGATAAATGTAAAAACTTCTTCGTTTCGGATTAACCGAGACGATCATTCTTAATTAAAACTCATTTTTCCGGTAGAATATATCTGCTTGGGATAAATGTTACGAACGAAAATTTTTCTTTTGCGAAATCTTATCTTTCTTACTAATTTAATAAATCTTAATACTTAAGAAAGACGAAATACTACATTAATGAATTAAACATTATGCATATAATTATTAATTTAAATCCATTAATCAATCAAACGTTAATCAGTTAATAATAACGGCTTTAATTAAAAAGCTCTTGAACTATAAAAATTATTAGAGTTTCTCCAACTCCAATATAAGCTTTCTCAAAAAAAACAATTTATGGAAATAAAATCCGAAATTAAAATAAATTGCCGAAACTTATTTTCTTTCTAAGTTCTCACAACTTAATTCTTTTAGACGAGCTCTTAATTAATTACTAAGATTGGTTATGAAAAAGCGGGGTACTACATTCTCTCCCCCTAAAATAAATTTCGTCCCGAAATTTACTTATCTCGAGGGAAAAGCTCGGAAATACTTTCCTTCATCTTATCTTCAAGTTCCCACGTTGTTTCCTCTGGCCCGTGGTGTCTCTATTTAACCCTTACTAACGCGATCGATGTATTTTTACACAAATTTGGACCTTTTGATCCAATATCGCATCCAGTTTTTCTTCATAAGCGAGGTTTGGTTCTAGGGCCACTCCTTCTTGATGATTCTACCGGTGATGATAGCCGGATTTTAAATCAATCTTTGAGGAAATATCGCTCCTTCCGAGCCGATCAAACGAATCATTTATCCATGGCAAAGGATATCAATTCCTCAACATCAACTTATTCAACTCTCTGTAGTCTATACACATTACCCTGAGGTATTGGCTTTAACATAAACTCTTCTGAGGTATGGCAAGAAGGTTTGCTGACATCTTAAGGGAATCAATTTCAAATTCTAGATTAGGGCAAACATGTGTGGATGAGGTAGCTTTACCTATCGGGTCGATACTCTTAAGTTCTGGCTAGCTAGTTCTAACTTAAGGCTAAGAGTATCTACGCATGAACTCAATATAAAGGAATGTGATGCACCAGTATCTAAAAGAATTATTACAGGTACGACACTCATCCAACCCATACCTGTCAGATTGCCCTGATCCTTGATGCATGTTTCCTGATTGAGATCAAAATCTCTCTGATGTTGCTGCTGCTCCTCTTGCTGTGGTGACTGCTGGCGATTTGGCCGAGGACTCCTTCCATGGCCTTTAGATGCCGAGGCCGAGATCGATTTGGTCTTCCTCCACCAGTCATTTCTTGCTTATTTGGGCACTGATAAGAGTAATGACCGGGTTGCCCACATGCATAGCAGCTGTTACTTCCTGCTCTGCAAATTCCCTGGTGCATTTTTCCGCACTTAGAGCATGGAGAAATTCCTTGATGTGTCTGAGACGAGCTACCTTGACCAACAATAGGAGGTCTATATTTTTCTTTGGTCGATTGCTGGTGACTCTGCCCATACCATGACTTCTTGCTAGGTTGATTTTCAGCATTCCACTTCCTTTTTCCCTTTTGAATATGAGTTTTGTGCGAAGCTTGCGATTTATCGGCCATTGGAGATTGATTTGGAGAAGGTGCTGAAGTCTGAACTGGTTTTTCTGGCTGCATTGCCAACTCCATATCTAAGGCTCGATTTAACGCTTCAGCGTAGGTCATAGCACTCTGACTTGCTAAGACCACTTTTATATCTTGTCTAAGTCCGGCACGAAAAAGTTCGGACATCTTCTCATCTGAATCAACTTTATCAGGGGCGAAGCGAGCTAACTCACAAAATTCACGATCGTACTCTGACACCGTCTTATTCCCTTGCTTGAGACTTGCAAATTCGTTTTCTTTTTGCTTGCGATAACTTCTCGGAACGTACTTCTCAAAGAGGGCTTCTTTGAATTGCTCCCAAGTGAGATTTTCAAACTGTTCGGGAGTATAAATTCTCTGACGGGTTTCCCACCAATAGTCGGCAGATCCTTTCAGATGATATGTCATACATGTGAGACGCTCATGGTCATCACATCGAAGAAACCTAAAGATTCGTTCTAAAGCGCGGATCCACTCTTCTGCTACTGACGGATTTCCTTTTCCGTCGAAGGTCGGAGGATTTTGTCGAAGAAAAAGTTCTTCGACCCTCCTTTCAGGCTGAGGAGGTGGGTTAGGTTCTCTTTCTTGCTCGCCATCCACCCTTCCTCTTCCTCTACCTCTTGGAATATCTCTTGGCGGCATTCTGATTAAACAACTAAGGTTTTCTGAAAAATTCTACTTTCTTTAAAACGAATTTTACTTGCTAGGTTCGTTAATTAGTAAAATTCTTACTTTCTTTAAATTAAAGAGATAAAATTTTTCTAGGTTTTAAAAACTTTAGAAAAATTCTTAATCATAACATGCTCATCATAATTAACGAATCAACCGATTTACTCTCATTATCATAAATAATGAATCACACGATTCATTTTCTTCATATAATCACTTCAATAATTAAGCATAAAAATAATTCAAGTAGCAATTATTTTTCATGCTCAAAATTGCTAAATATAATTAGCTCATGCATTCTGAATAACATCATCTTGACATATAAACTTCATTATAAATTCTTTTGAGATATTAACTTCATCTCAAACCTTTTTCTAAATCATAACTAGAATATAACTAACGGAAAATAAAACAAGAACACAACAAAACAACCAAGAACTAAACTAACGATGAATGAAATGAATAACGGACGACAAATGAAACAATGACGAATGGAACGAATGAAGAATGGAATAGACGAAGAAAACACAGGCCGACTCGCCCAAGTCCGGCGTTCTTGGGCTCAACCATGACTGACCTTTCATGGTCAGTGGTCGCTCCTGCCCAACTGACGCTGAGTCGAGTTACTGCTTCTTTCGATCTTTCATACTTTAAGCTATGTTTTCACCCTTCATTATTTTAATTCTCTTTTTCATACTCATTTTTCTTCTTTTTCTCCGATTGCTTTCATCTTCTTGTCGTTTTCCAACGGTGTCTCCCGATCACTTTACTTCCCAACAATAAATAATCGTCTTGCTTGAAATTAATTCATCATCTCGCTTTACGAAAGCTCCTCACATAAAGGATCTCAAGCTTACATCGATGAGTAAGAATTTGATTTAGAAAGTTCCAAGAAATCAAAATAAATTGATTAACTTGAAAGAAATAGTTTATAGAAAAATCTGCACAATTGTAGCAGATTGAAACTGAATTTTAGAACAGAATATTTAGAACCAGGGGGCGTCCATGGTACCATTAGAAAGCCACGGATGTCTAGTTTCTAACCCAATTTACGGATCTGAATTCTGTTAAACGAACAGAAAGTTATGGTCTCCGGAGTAAAAGGTGGCAGAACAGCCGCCGCCCCGGGTCGGGCCGACCGGCGGGACTCAGCGGACGCTGAGTTCCGGTGTCCTGCTTCCTTCAGCGAGTGCTGAGTCTAGGAGATGACTGACTTCTCGCCCTGTATTAGTTTCGAGAAATGTCTGAAGTGCAGCCGTTTCTGACTTTTATGACTGAAAATTTATCCTTCGATTCTTTATGCTCTCAACGAACTTTCTATCTTTCAATTCTTGTTTTAACGCTTTATTTACTAAAATAAACTTTATTTTACTTCAAAAAAATTCTTGTTTCATTAATTCATTTTTAAGATATAATATCCGACATAAATACAAAACTCGGAAATTTTCTAAAATGACTGCTTTGGCCATACTTCTTCTTATAACGGAAAAATTTACCTCTTCGAGAACTGTTTCAAAAACGAGGGATTTTTCTCTATACAAAAACTCCCCATATTAACCGTGATTTTAGGGCATCACACAAAACTACTTTCTCGGAGCGGAATTCTTCATCGCTACCGAATCTTTGAAAACTTAACATTTTATGCATCTTTATACGAAAACCTACTAAACAAGCGTAAAATTTGTTCGATTATTAATCTATTAAATTAACGCCACTCTCGAACCCTCTCTCTCTGCTTATCCTCTAATGGATCTTCTTCTTCTTTTTCTTCCTTACTTTCAAACTCGGTACTCTCCTCGGCTTTCTCCACTTCATGTAACGTCAAACGGACAATACTCACGTCGACCATACCCGAAAAAGGCCTAAAACTAGGCTGAAATCCTTGATGGCTAAACGGCATACAACGAAGATAAAAATATCCTTCGGTTTCTTTGACCTCGGGGTCAACGATCTCCTCGTTATTGAAATGATGATGCGGTCCAGACGTACTCCTCTCGTAGAAACGAAAGAAACAAATCGAGTTCCAAAGAATTAATCAGGCTTTGAAGAATTCAAAACTTGAAGAGTATCCAAAGAAGGATTTAATGGAACTATATCAATAGAGGGAGCTGGAACCAAGGCATTCACCGAAGCAAAAGGCTCGGAAACAGAAACAAAAATATTTAATAAAGGTGGAGATGAAACATAGCCATTCGACAACGGCTGAGAAATAAATAAGTTTTCATCAAAACTATATTCATTAGAACGAGGAGAAATAATGACTCGAAATTCCCTTAAGGAAAATGAAAAGGAATTGGGTTGTCTTGCGACATCGAATCTTGAAGTCCTGCTCCATTCACTCGTCGGGAAAAAGAGGAAATAAATCTTACTATTTTGAGAACTCCTGAAATAATAGTCTTATTAATATCCATGCAACCACGATGGAAACATGCTGAAGCTAACGTCTCTATGTACTCATACGCATATGCTGAAACTCTCTCATGGCCTCGTCACTTCGAGAAGCTAATTTCGCTTCCAAACGATGGTACCAAACTCATGGTACATTCCAAAGTTAAACTACCAACTTACTTGCACAATTATTCGCCAACTTACAACCTCATTAAGGTCTCAATTCCACTACACAATCTCATATCTCAAACTTTCTAACTTCATCTCATTATTTATTTTCATTATAAAAGCGGAAGAACCATATTACTGAGTTTCTAGTTATGTGGGTTGATCAAGTCCACATAACAGTCCGTCAGTCACATGGAACTTCAAATTTTAAACTTTTTAAACATAGAAAACTTTTAAATGCGTACCTGGTTTGCCGGATGAGATGAGATGCTGGAATTTCGTTGTTGTTAAAACTCGACTAGTCTAGAATTCAAACCAGACTAGACTTTAAGAAATATAAACTTCGAGCAACAGACGTTGCTCTCGATTAGTCTAGGAATTCAAACTAGACTAGACTTTTAAGAAATAACTCAGAGCAGACAGACCTGCTCTGATACCACTCTGTCGCAGCCCGGCCTGGAATTTAGATGACAAAGCCGGTGGGTCCCACGACGTACACAATTTATGATTAACCAAAGGATAAGATAGCGACCCGACTATCAGTTAATAAGAACAAAGGACACTTATGCTCAATGATTTCTCAACTTAGAATAAATATGACATACATGTTTCAAAATTCAACGAATATAACTTAATCAGCTCGGAATTCAATAGACTTGTTCAAACATATTATCAACAAGAAACAAGAAGACGACAAGCTGATTTTAGGATCAAGAAAGCACGATAAAGAGAACTGTTTCAAGTTCGACAAAGCTTTCTCAAACAACAAACAACATATATATATATAGATAATCAAGTGGCTGAGTTTCAAAAGAACTTGACAAAAAGAAAAAGAGTTCGACTTTAACATCGACTCTAAAATCCAACATCATTATACAATCTCAAACTTCATAAACTTGCAGCGGAATACGAGAGAATATATGTATGAAGACATATATTCTAGGTCTAAACACTTCAAAAACAACCTTTAAGTATTTAACAACAACATCATCCATCCAGCACACATCATCCTCATTCCAGCTAACCTGCACATTTAAAAAAAATATACAAGGGCTGAGTACAAAGTACTCAGTGGGCACATGCCAAAAATACTTAAAAATTTACTTCTTGGAGTTAGTGATTAAACTTGCCATAGAGCATAAGCACAAGTAATTTTTCTCAAAAACAAACCTGTGCATGCTCAACATTTTCTTTTCTGTAAATCATATTTGTCTGGCCAGACATATACTTTATGAGGTATGTACCAGATCTATAATCACATAGTGATAGTGTTGAGAAGGAGGCCTCCTTCTCAAACACTTGTAATCGGCCCATCTTTATGAAGGCACATGATTACATCTAAGTGTACACAAATCCTACCTTGCGTAGGACTGAATTCATCTTGCTACAGTAGATGGTATCATACAAACATTAGGCAAGTTAATCAACTTAAAAACATCACATATATATATATAATCATATATATGTATATCATTTGTCATTTCTTTAGTTAGAAAAGCCCACCTGAATTGAAGCTACTTTAACTACACTTTTGCTTCTCGGCTTTTCCCTCAATTTACGGTCCCGCTCGAGCCTTCATTTAAGAATTTGGTTTTAACATAAGAGCGAGAAGAATTAAACAAAGAAATGAGCGATGCACTGCTGCCATAATACGAATTCTCTACTTCGACTCGGCTTTCTAAGTTTTCTCTCGTCAATGTAAAACTTAACTTTTCTAATACTTTTTCTACTTTACTTAACTCTTTAATCGATAGCTAATCGATTACAACTTCAGGAAACACTTAGAAACATAAAATCACATATTTCATCATTAACCACTTAAGCTTATCATTAGGAAAAAAAATAGCTAACATTTTAACTTTTGAGTTTACGAAATAAACAACTGAAAACAAGTTGAGCAAAGATCAATTTGGATAAATCAAATTTGTCTGGAAAATCAAGTTAAATTTTAAAATACTTAAAACCGAGTAAACCGAGCTGGACCAATTTGAGTTAATCCAGTGATCGGTTCAAATGGTAAATCCATTGATTGTCCAGTGATCGAGTTCAAACAATTCCAATGATCAGTAATTCAGTATCGGGTCCAATTGGTAATTCCAATGATCGAGTTCAATGGTAAATCCAATGATCGGTCCAATTGGTAAATCCAATGGATCGGTCAATTTAGTAATTCCAAATTCAATTGGTAATTATTGATCGGTCCAATTTAGTAATTCAATGATCGAGTCCAAATTTGAGTAAATCCAAATGATCGGGTCCAAATTGGTAAATCCAATTGAGTCAATTGAGTAATTCAATGGATCGGGTTCAATTTGAGTAAATCAATGGACCAGGTTCACCGTAGATTCAATGATCGGGTTCGAGTAAATCCATTTGATCAGATCCAAATTGACCGGATCCATCTGACTTAATCCAGCAATTTAAACTCTAGAAACTCTAAATTTCAAAACTTTGTATTAAAATTCCGAAAAATTCTACGTCACTTAATTTTTTAACGTAGATTCCATTTCTATCATTATTTTCTTCATTAAAAATCAAATATATGGCTTTATTGTACATATATATTTCGGTCCTTTTGATAAATTAAGAATTTAAAATCCAAATTTCATTCTAGGCTTATTTCAACTTCATAAACATTAATCCATCATCAATTTCATCATAGGATCAAAGGATCAAAAACTCCTAAATTTAAGCTACAATTCGAAAAATAATAGAAAATTAGGTTTAGGGTTCTTCATGCTTAATTTAATCATACCAATGATCATCTAGACATCATATAAGCATCATACTATCATATCAAGATCATTCAACCATTTCTTAATTTCTTCCAAAAATGATCGATCGTATATATATATATATATATATGAGCTAGGGTTTCTCATGCATCATTTAAATTCATAATTGATCATCTAATCATGATATAAACATTTTATAAACATCATACTAAGATATGAACATCATCCAATTACTTCCACACTTTTTCCTAATTTTCGAAAATATATACATATATATATATATAGAAAAGATTTCCACCATGGAAAGAAAACTAAGAACTTGGAAGAACATAGATCCAACCTTGATTATAGATTTAAGGATGAATTGATCTTGCTTCTTGAGCTCAAAGATTGATCATCAATGGAGTGTGTGCAGGTGTGTGTATGTATCGAGAGAGAAGAGATGATCGAGAGGGAGAGAGAGAGAGGCTGCTGTTTGCTGTGTGTGTGCGTGTGGTGAGAGATGAGAGAAATGAGTGAAATAGCTATACATATATTAGTTATAACCCTAGGTTTAGATGTATAGGATAGCTTATTATAAAATTAAAACTTAATAGCTAAGTTTTGGTTAATTCGTTTAATTAGTTATTAATTCAATTAATTAATAACTAATTAATCTTCTAATAATTCTCTAATTTCTCAACACAGTAATTAAGTTTAAGGTTTCACGAACCTTAGATAAAAATTTCACAGAAAGAATCGGAAATTTGAAGCATTTTCAAATCGACCGAAACTAAATTTTTAAGCGATAAATTACGTAAAATTTCACGTAATCAAATTAAATTCTTCTTTCAGTCAATTTATGACTAAACATTTATCATTTATTGATAAATGTAAAAACTTCTTCGTTTCGGATTAACCGAGACGATCATTCTTAATTAAAACTCATTTTTCCGGTAGAATATATCTGCCGGATAAATGTTCTGAACGAAAATTTTTCTTTTACTGAAATCTTATCTTTCTTACTAATTTAATAAATCTTAATACTTAAGAAAGACGAAATACTACATTAATGAATTAAACATTATGCATATAATTATTAATTTAAATCCATTAATCAATCAAACGTTAATCAGTTAATAATAACGGCTTTAATTAAAAAGCTCTTGAACTATAAAAATTATTAGAGTTTCTCCAACTCCAATATAAGCTTTCTCTAAAAAAAAAAAAAAATTTATGGAAATAAAATCCGAAAATAAAATAAATTGCCGAAACTTATTTTCTTTCTAAGTTCTCACAACTTAATTCTTTTAGACGAGCTCTTAATTAATTACTAAGATTGGTTATGAAAAAGCGGGGTACTACATTTAAGCTTCTTTCTTCATGGAATAATTCGATCTCCTATTATACCCTCGTCGCCTCCAATAATGCCCTCCCCGATTCCGCCGACACCAGGATCTGAAATTATTATCGCTTTTTCGTCGTCCGCAGAAGCATCGTTAGGACCAGCAAGGTTTCGAGCAGATGCGGTGAGAAGAAGAGCACTCAGAACAAAAACCAGAACCACCTTTGAACCCATATTGTTTTGCGAGTGAGAGTTATTACAAATTAACTAACTAGTCTTAAATCTTAATTAAAATGTATTTTGATGATGAGAGTTAGTGGAAGATAAAGTATATTTATAGGCAATGATCATCGATCATCAATTATTGATACTTATCTTAATAAGTCTTCAATAACGCCATGCATGAAACACGTAGCCAAATAATTAATTAATTAAAAAAGTAGCTTTTGGGATTCTTGGGAGAGAGAGAGAGGAGGAGGAGGTTGTATGTTATAGCCTATATATGGTAGCTAGGCTAACTTCTTGAATTCGATTGTAATCACTTTATTAATATGGATGACTTTTTAGAATGAAAATGTTGATAGATTTATTTAGATATGTAAAACTGGAAGGGAGATTATAGCCCTGCTGTCGAACTTATAGTTTTAATTGTATTAGCTAAATTAGACTATTGAGCATGAAAATTAGACATTATCTTATGTATTTTAAATATTCAAGCTCATAGCATTCATGTCATAAGTTTCTCACTTCTCACAATCAGGGATGGATCCAGAATTTTTTTCATTAGCGGGGCACAAAATTAATTATTATTGGGATCAATAGATGTACCTCGTGCTTTTTCGTCTTTACCATCTTTTATGCAAGAGCTCCACTACCTTTTAATCTTCCAAACATATGGCGGAAGACATTATTTTAGAAGACATTTTATTTTATTTATTTATTTTTAAACAAATATCTATGATATTGTAGAAAACATTTTATTTTGGCCAGTGGAAGATGAGAAACCATGGCGAGAAGCAGTCGCCAGAATGGGGGTGAAACAAGGAGAGAAAGGATTTCTATTAATTAGTTAATACATATAGAATATAAATAATTTAATTAATACATATACAATATATATATATATATATATACATACTAGTAAAAAATAAATTGTGGGGGTACGTGCCCCCACCTTGGGTAATGTAGGTCCGTCATTGCTCACAATCATCTTGCTAGTTCGTCGGAGAATTGGTGTTTGTAGTGGTACTATGCTAAAGGACGAAGTCGTTTTATCTTTAGAGACAATACGTCAAACCGTGAGCACTAGCCTGCTCAGCCGAGCGTATTTCATCTTGCGAAAAGAGGTTTTCCTCGACTCGGCTATAATGGTCCCTGAGCTAGGTCTTTGGTGTAGAGGAGGGGGGTGAATACACCAAAGATAGATTTCTGAAAACTTTTTCTAGTTTAAAAACAGAGTTGGTGAGCTCAGTTATTAATCCAGCTGAGGAGGGTCAGCAGGGCAAATAACTCAGCTGGTGGTGCGGAATGTGGTGGTTTGAAAACTTAGCTCGGTTACTTAGAAAAACTCAGTTTGAAAATATTCTTTACGTTTGAAAGCTTGTAGAGAGTTTTTCGTATCTGATCCTAAGGTTGAAGACAGGTTTATATAGGTAGAGATTCAAGACTAGCCGTTGTAGGAGCCGTTTGAATCTTACCTACTCTTCTTAAATTCGAAATCTGTCGTTGGGCGTTTCTGCATCTGTCTTCATTCGTGTCACATCCTAGATTCTGAAGTCTAGGACGCCGAGATCTCTGCCTTTGGAGCTGGATTTTTGAATTTAGAGCTGGATTGGGTAAGCTGACTTGAAGTGAAGTCTTCAGAGTTAGTTCCCTTTGTTCTGTACAGCTGGACCAGCTGTGTCTTGAACTCAGCTCAGCTTATCTTCAGCTTGATCCTGCTCCGTTTAGAACTCAGCTCAGCTGGAAAACTCAGCTGATAGTTGACTCCTGCTGTAAACACAGCTGGATCTTCTGCTGTCTTGAACTTCTGCTGTCTTCCGCTTCCTGAACCTGTAAACTTAGAAAATCTAGAGCTCAAACAGGCGAGCTGGAAAACACTACTTAGGTTGATGCGATCATCTACTCGGTTGGAGAACAGTTAGGTTTTGGTATCAAATCAAAACTCTATTAATTTTCCCAACAATTTCCCCCTTTTTGATGATGCCAAAACCTAACTGAGACAACTTATGAAGCTTCATTTTATCTTCCCCCTAAGATTTAGGAGGGTAAAGAAAATATCAGCAGATAAGAGTTCAGAGTCCAGAGCCTAGACAAAAAGTAATTGTCATCAGGGTGAGCTTTGAGCAGCAAAGAAAATTGTGTTTTATTAATGTAAGAAATTACAGCATATCAAGAGAAACAGAAAAAAATATCTTCAATTCTTCAATCCTAGCTGGCTGGGTCTTCTCTTCTGCATCCGCTGCTTCACTCTTCAATTCCAGTTAGCTGGGTCTTCTCTTCTGACTCGTTTTTCCCTCAGCTGATTCAGCTGGTTCCTCTAGCTCAGCAGTTTGCCTCTTTGTCTCATTATCTTCCCCCTTTTTAGCATAATCAACAGGGCGGAAGAGACACACTATCGTCTTATTGAGCTGTGCAATTTCCTGAATTGCGTCAGCGATCTTCGCAGTATTATCAGCTGTTGTGATATTTAGTTTGGCTGTACTGCTGTTGTTAGCTCTGAGCAGCGAGGTCTGGAGTCTAGGTGGCTCAGCTGTTGTATTAGCTGGCTCTTCTTCAATAGCAGTAGCCTCAGCTGTGATTGCAGACACAGCTTCCTTGGCTTATTTCAGCTGGTTCAGTCCAGCTGAGTGCTTGGATGTATGAGTTGGCACTAGAGATGACATCTTCAAAGTATGGCACAACTTCATTCCTTGCAATTTTGCTTCTTCAGACTTCATTAGATTGAATGAGAAAGTCTGATTCAGCACTTCAGTTGCTCTTGTGACTCCTTGAGGTCTTCAAACCTTGAGATGGAGGCGTCACGTGCAACTCTTGAGGGACTTGAGTATCATCCAGCTGCAAGTGATCATTGGCTGGATAATGTTTTCCACTTGAGCTTGGTGCAGGGGCTTGAGCTCTAACTTCCATAAGTTGATCTTGAAGCTGGTGTCCCTGTTGAGCTGAAGGAAATTGAGGAGAAGGCGGTTGAAGTATTCCATCTGTTGTGGGGTTTAAGCTTAGTTGATCAGCTGGAATACGTCGTTGTGGTGGTGGCGATGATGATGTTCACGCAGGCACCTGAACTTCTTCTCCACCGTAAGAAACCACCGCTTGTGGACCTTCTTCTTCTCGGAGAGTAGTTACGAATTCTTTCTTAATGTCAGCTGGCTTCTTGGCTGACTGACTGAGCACCTTTAACTTGAGTCTTCTCTTTGAAGACGGTGCTTCAGCTTGTTTAGTCTCCTCAAGTTTTTTCCGATTCCCAGCTGGGAAGGAAGTAGATGCATGCTGCCTTATCTTCTGCATCTTTTTCTGTGCCTCCTGTGGCAGAGCAAGAGCTTTGACAAGACTGCTCTTAAAGACTCCGGCTTTATCAACATCTCATTCAGTTCTAACTGGGCTTCCTCTCAGGTTGAATTCATTTGACAGGATCTTGTTGACGTTGATTTCCGCATCACAGGGAGTTGTGTGTCCCGTTTTCTCTTTTATTTTAAGAGAAACTGTGGGGCGGAGGAGGTCTTTTTCCTTTGACATGCCCAGGAAGATTTCTGCAACTTCCTGGTGAATGTTCTTGAGCTTTGCAGTCACCCACTGTGTTAGACCGGATCTGTCGATGAGCTTCATTTTCTCCTGGAGCTCCGTCTTCTTGTAGTTCCTGAGAGTTAAGCAACTCTCATAGTGAAGCTTTGACAGACTCTTCATGTTGATCGGCTTCTGGAGATATCTTTCTAGATTCCATGTTCTTCTTCTGCAACTTTTGTTAGTAGAACAAATAATACCAATTGATGAAAGAAGAAAGAGTACTGAAAAACCTTTTAGGGTTAATGTAAATGTTTGCGTATCTCTTATAGCATATTTATATCAATTTTCTTGATGAATGGACGATCAAGATTTATAGATTGATAAGAAGATCTACGACTGGGAGTGATTCTTGCGTCATGCGAGTTAATGCGCGTGAGAGGACGGTTGAGGCGTTTTGACTTTTGCCTCGAAACTCCCATGTTTGAGTTCTTTGCAGACTTTTAATTAAATTTGATTAGATATGACAAGATATGATTTGACTGAAAACAGAATTAGTAGGTTAATGTAATGATGTTGCAAACCTCTCAGCTAATCATTGTAGTCAGCTGATACCTCGGTTGTGAATAGCTGTGTTGAGTGATCGTTTTTCTAGCTGGTTCCCCCTCAGCTGAATAATCCTTCAACTTAGGCGTCTGGCAGAGTTTGATTCTTTCTCAGCTAGATTCTTTGAGGTTGGTTCTGAATTCCAGCTGGATCTGCTTCCATTCAACTGGATCTGCTTTCATTCAGCTGGGTCTGCTTCCATTCAGCTGGGTCTACTTCCATTCAGCTGGATGTAGCTTCGTCTGGGTTGAGTAATCCAAGTAATCCGCACAGCATCTTGAATCTTGCTTCTATCAGCGGCTTTGTGAGTATATCAGCCCGTTGTATGTCTGTGTGAATTTTCTCAACAATCACATCCTTCTTTTCCATGTGATCTCTGATGAAGTGATGGCGCACGTCCACATGTTTGCATCTTGTGTGAAGTACTGGATTTTCTTATATAGCAATCGCACTTGAGCTATCACAGAAAATTAAAACTTGTCCAATATTCACTTCATAGTCATCCAGCTGATGTTTCAGCCAGAGAATTTGTGAGCAGCAGCTTCCAGCTGCCATATACTCTGCTTCAGTTGTGGAGGTTGCGACGCACGTTTACTTCTTTGAAAATCACGAGATCAACTTGCTTCCTAGGAACTGACACGTTCCTGAAGTTGATTTTCTGTCCAACCGATCTCCAGCGAAGTCTGAGTTTGAATATCCAGTCAGCTGTAGATTGTCTTCAGCTGGGTACCACAGCCCAACATTCTGAGTTCCTTTGAGATATTTGAGAATGTTCTTGGCTGCTTGCATGTGTGCTTCCTTTGGATCAACTTGAAATCTAGCACACACTCCGACTGCGAAGGAGATGTCTGGACAACTAGTTGTTAGATACAGCAGGAAACCTATTATCCCTCTGTATTTGCTGGAATCCACTGACTTCCCTTCAATTCTAGGTTCAATCTTCCAGTTGGTGTTCATCGGAATCTTTACTGTTCTGCTGGATTGGACTTCATACTTGGTGATCAAGTCTTTCACGTACTTGGATTGATTTATAAAGATCCCTTCTGCTGATTGCTTGACTTGAAGTCCTAGGAAGAAGCTCATTTCTCCCATCATAGACATTTGGAACTGTTCTGACATCATCTCTCCAAATCTTTGACATAAGAATGTTGATCTTGATCCGAAGATGATGTCGTCTACATAGATTTGAACAACCAGGATGTCTTCTCCCAACTTGATGGTGAAGAGTGTTCTGTCTAGTGAGCCCTTCTTGAATCCTTTGGATACAAGGACATTTGATAGAGTATCATACCAAGCTCGAGGTGCATGCTTCAATCCATAAAGCGCCTTCTTTAGCTTGTAGACTTTATTTCATTCTACTTCAAATCCTGGAGGTTGTTCAACATAGACATCTTCATTGATTTCTCCATTTAAGAATGCACACTTCACATCCATTTGATAGACCTTGAATTTGTGATGTGCTGCATAAGCGAGAAAAAGTCTGATTGCTTCCAATCGCGCTACTGGAGCGAATGATTCTTCTAAGTCAATTCCTTCTTGCTGTGTGTATCCCTTGGCAAGTAGTCGAGCTTTGTTTCTGATGATGACTCCAAGGGTATCCAGTTTGTTCTTGAAAATCCATTTGAGTCCTATGACTTTGACTCCTTCAGGTCTGTCGACCAATTCCCAGACACAATTTCTGAGGAATTCATTTAGCTCTTCCTGCATGGCATTAGTCCAGGGTACGCTTTTTAAAGCTTCTAGAATTGTTTGAAAATCTGGAACTTGAGCTACATAACACGCCATTAGAGCTGTGTCTTCATCATAGACCGTCAGTTCTAGCTCTACTGAGAGTTGAGCTGTGTCAGCTGCTTCTTGACTTTCCGATGTAGCTTGAGCAGCTGAACTTCTGGTTTTGACTTGGTCAGATGGTTCTCCAATGATTGCTGATGATGGATGATCTTCAATCCATCTTCTTCTTTTGCGAATTTCTTCTTCCAGCTGATTGATGCTAGAAGTGGCTAGATTTCGTCTGGCTTGGAGTTGCTCTGGAGTTAAGTCTTGAACAAGAGACTCTCCTTAGATTGAGTTTTGAGGTGACTTCTGTAGAAACTCTGCTGGGGATTCAGCTGTGTCTGGATTTCCAGCTGATGGCATTCCCCCTTGATTTGGCGTTGGAGGTTCTTCTTGATTTCCAGCTGTTGAAGCTTCCTGATTGATTTGAGGTTCCTCCTCTGGCTCATCATCCCATATTAATGGTTCGGCCAGATTCCTGAATCGATTTTCTTGATCTCTTGTCTGAATCTGCCTTGAAGGTTCTTCTTCATTTCTTCGTTTGATAGAATCTCTATATTCGAATGATGATTCGTCAAAGGTAACATGTGGAGTTACTTCGACCGTTTGAGTTCTTCTGTTGAAAACTCTGTATGCTTTACTCACAGCAGAGTAACCAAGGAATACTCCTCAGTCAGTCTTCGCGTCGAATGTCTTGAGCTGTGTTTTTCCATTGTTTAGGATATGACATTTGGATCCGAAGACCTTGAAATTTCCAATATATGGTATTCTGTTATTCCATAGCTCATACGGCGTCTTTCCTTGCCTTGATGTGAGTAGAGAGCGATTCTGAGTGAAGCAAGTTGTGTTGATTGCCTAGGCCCAGAACTTCTTTGGAATGGCAGAGCTGGCTAGCATTGAGGTAGCTGCTTCTTTGAGTGTTCGGTTTCTTCTCTCTGCTACACCATTCTGCTGAGGTGTGCGTGCTGCTGAGGTTTGATGTTGAACTCTGTTCTTCTCGCAGTATTCATAAATAGTTTCATTCAGAAACTCCGTTCCTCGATCTAATCTGATTGACATTATCTTGCACTCCTTCTAAGTTGACAATCTTTCCAGCAGGATTGGCAGCTTAGTCCTTGTTTCACTCTTCTGGTACAGGAATGACACCCATGTGAATCATGAGAAGTCATCTACTACGACCAGATTGTATTTTCTGCCATTGAAGCTTGCTGGAGTAACTGGACCAAAAAGATCCATGTGAAGGAGTTGAAGAACTTGATTAGTTGACTGAAATGGCTTGAGAGAGAATGAAATTCTTGTTTGTTTTCCTTGTTGACATGCGCTGCACATATGACTTTTGTCATATACTTGATCTGGAATTCCATTAGCGAGCTGGTTCCTAGCCAGTTTGTTGATTGTCTTGAAGTTGAGATGATTCAGCCGTACGTACCACGACGGTGACTTCATTGCTGCTTTTCGATACAAGACAAGTCTCAGGAGGGTTGCTGTTCCAGTCAGCAAAATACATATTTCCTTCTCTTTTCCCTCTTAGTAGTATCTGCTTGGTTTCTCTGTGCTTCACTGTGCATCCCCGTGCCTCAAACTTGACAGAAAAACCATTGTCGCAGAATTGGCTAATGGAGAGCAAGTTATGTTGCAGTCCTTGTACATAAGAAACATTTGGGATTATAACATTTTTAGTTTTAAATGTACCATAACCTTTGGTTAGGCCTTTGGAGTTGTCACCAAATGTTACTTGTGGGCCTGGATGCTCGATATACTTCTGGAGTAGATGCTTTAAGTGTGTCATGTGCTTGGAACATCCACTGTCCAAGTACCATAGCGTTCTCATCGACTCCTCAATGATGCGTCGTTCCCTTGCAACCTATACAAAAGATTAAAATTTAGGTACCCAGTTTTAATTGGGTCCTTGTGGGTTAGACAGAGATCCTTTTACGACCCAGATCTGCTTGATGACTCGAATTGGGTCATTTGATCTGATGATTCTTCCAGCTGAGTCGATATACACATTCTTTGTGTTCTTCTGTTGTTGCTGGTGGGGTCTTGATCTCAGTATCTTCCCAGCTTGATGTCTTTGTTGATGTCCTGGTCTTTTTCGGTATCCAGCTGAGACGTTCCTTTGTCTCTGCTGTCTCTTGTGATACCTCGGCTGGAATTGGTTCTCCAGCTGGTGATCTTATGAGTGATATCCAGCTGGGTATCTCCTTTGATATCTTGGTTGATATCTTTCGACGTGCTGTTGCTGTTGCTGGTATCTGAAATGTCCAGCTTGTTGTCTTTGTTGAGGTTAAGCACGTTGCTGTCTGTTCTGTGCTTGAGGTTGTCTCACAGCTGGCCCTTATGATGCCTGCTGTGTCCTCAACGATCGTTGCTGAGTTGCTGGAATTGGGTTTTCTTTTGCTCTTACAAACATTACCTTTGTTTCACTAGTGGAAGCAATGTTTGTGGCATCCTTCGATTCATTGTAACCCAGTCCTGCTTTGAGTGCTGCTGGACGTTGTGCACTTATGATTTCGTTCATTGTTGTTGTAGCTTTGATGAGAGCTACCATCTTCTTAGATAGTACCTCTTCGAAACTTTTCAGCTCTAAAATCTCAACTGACTTCTTTTCCGATTCAGCTGTGGCCTTTTCCAATTCTTCCATCAGCTGTTTCTTTTCGTAGTAGAAGTTCTTCATCAGCTGATCTAGTTTCACTATTTTGTCTTTTAGTGAAAT
This sequence comes from Agastache rugosa, assembly GCA_031470985.1. Lineage (NCBI taxonomy): Eukaryota > Viridiplantae > Streptophyta > Magnoliopsida > Lamiales > Lamiaceae > Agastache > Agastache rugosa. Next base: position 33,534,633 of record CM062601.1, on the reverse strand, counting down.
AACTTTTTCTTGGAGCTGTGTTGTATCAGCTGCTTCTGATACCTTTTTCTTTTCTAGTTCCATCTTCAGCTCGGCATTCTCACACATTATGACGTCAAGGATCTCTTGAAGCTCCTTGGAATCATTCATAACTTTCTCTACTAAACTCCAATCAGGTAGCCCTGATTCTGAAACCTGTGTAGAGTGTTCGTGTGATGGTGATGGATTAGATAGATTTTGAGTTCTTGACATTACCTCATCTTCATCGAATCCGTCTGTCTGTCCCATGAAGCATGTATCCCATTCAGGTTCATCATGAGCCATCAGTGCTTCTTCTTCTGAGTCTGAAAATGGCATGTTATCATCCATTTTGTTGCACTCCGATTCCTCATCGGCGATGTAGGCTCTCCTTCTGTCAGCTGCCTTAGCTTTCAGTTGGTCTATATCTTTCTTGGATAGCTTCGGACAGTCTAGCCGGTAGTGTCTCGGTTCTTTGCTGTTGAAGCATTCTTCTTCTGTTCGTTTGTCAGCTGACTTCTCATCAGCTGCTGCGTAACTTCTTGTACTTGCCCTTGCTGGTGTTGAGTCTGTTGTAGTTTTTGACCAGCATGGCTATCTCTTCAAGTAGCTCTTCCTTGCTCATGTCTTTCTTGTCCTTCTTTGATGACTCAGCTGACTGCATGTATGCGGATTTTTCAAAGTTAGCTCTGAACGCAATCTCCTTTGGCGCAGGTGTCAGCTCTCCATCATTCTGATTGCTTGAAGATTCTTTCATGGTAATCTTCAAGTTGTATTCGTTGGCTTTGAGCAGGGAGAATAATCTTTCAGTTGAAAGATCACCCAAGTCACTTCGACTTTGGTGTACTACCTTATATGTGTTCCATTCAGCTGTGAGCGCTGAAAGGACTTTTAGATTCTTTTCTCGCTGGGTGTATTTCACAGTTCTGATGGTTTCAATTTCTACCACGATGCTTGAGAATCTGAGTTCCATCCCTTCGATGGACTCGTTGACAAGCTGCTTGAAGTTATCAAACTTCTGGCAGGCGATTGTGAATTTATTCTCTTTTATCTCCTCCGACCCTTCGCATAGCTTTGCTAGGGTTTCCCACATCTCCTTTGCGGTATTGCAGCTTATGATCTTGCTGAGGTAGGCGTTGGAGACTGTTGACGAGATGGTGTTCCTCACGAAGATGTCTAATCCAGCTTGCTTCCTTTCTTCTGAGGTATGCTCACTCTTTGGCTTGGGAATGAGCTGATACGTTGGCTGTCCACCATCTTGAGCTGGAACAAGCTCGTTTCCTTGTTTGTAGATGATGATGGGTCCATCTGTGATGACGTCCCACATCATTTCATGATGCGCACAAAGAAAGCTTTTTAATCTGAACTTCCAGGTTGCATAATCGTCGACCGAGAAGGTGGGAAGATTCCTGTTAAGATAAGAATCAATGGAGATATGCACATTATGTAATAATATGAGTTTTTCAAAAGAGGATCTGTTCAGTTGACCACTGACAGATTGTCAAGAGAAATCTCTTGATTCAGAAACAGCAGTCTTTTGAACCACTGCTCTGATACCAATTGATGGTCTCTGAGCTAGGTTTTTGGTGTAGAGGGGGGGGGTGAATACACCAAAGATAGATTTCTGAAAACTTTTTCTAGTTTAAAAACAGAGTTGGTGAGCTCAGTTATTAATCCATTTGAAGAGGGTCAGCAGGACAAATAACTCAGCTGGCGGTGCGGAATGTGGTGGTTTGAAAACTTAGCTCGGTTACTTAGAAAAACTCAGCTTGAAAATATTCTATACGTTTTCGACTTAGTCAAGTTGTGCAAATTTCAGAAAGACATAGCTGTCTTTGGAGAGCAGTTGTGTATGCAGATTTGATAAAATATGCAATGAGATGATAAAGTTAGTAAAATATCTGAAAATAACGAGAAAGTAAGAACACGAGATTTTACGTGATTCGGAGTAACACCTCCTACGTCCACGACCAGATTCACTGGTAATTCACTACCACTTGGTTTACAAGTACCAAGCAACTTCACAACTCTAACCCGAGCTGTGTTCCAACAGTTTGCGAGCACTGTCAAGCCTAACCTTTCAGTTTACGGGTACTGAAAAAACCTTACAACCACTTGAATTTCGCGCTTCAAGCATGCGTAACCTTGACCTAACCTTTCTGGGTAAAGAGGGGTTTGGTTTGGGGTTCCAACTATGAACGAGTTCTTACAATTAAGAACTTTAGAATTAGATGAACTCGTTCGAAATCTAGGCTTAAAATATACAATGATTTCTGCCTAGGAATCAGACGAAAAACTGAGCAGTTTCTGGACTAGAAACACTTTAAGATAAAGTGTTCTTTGAACTATGTAGAACTGCTTGAGAGCTTTTGAAGGCTTGAGAATTTCGGAGAATGAAAGCTTGTAGAGAGTTTTTCGTATCTGATCCTGAGGTTGAAGACAAGTTTATATAGGTAGAGATTCAAGACTAGCCGTTGGAGGAGCCGTTTGAATCTTACCTACTCTTCTTAAATTCGAAATCTGCCGTTGGGCGTTTCTGCATCTGTCTTCATTCGTGTCACATCCTAGGTTCTGAAGTCTAGGATGCTGATTCGGCAATCCCTCATTAGTCGAGGTATGTTGATTTCCTCTGACGCCGGGATCTCTGCCTTTGGAGCTGGGTTTTTGAATTTAGAGCTAGATTGGGTAAGCTGACTTGAAGTGACGTCTTCAGAGTTAGTTCCCTTTGTTCTGTACAGCTGGACCAGCTGTGTGTTGAACTCAGCTCAGCTTATCTTCAGCTTGATCCTGCTCCGTTTAGAACTCAGCTCAGCTGGAAAACTCAGCTGATAGTTGACTCCTGTTGTAAACACAGCTGGATCTTCTGCTGTCTTGAGCTTCTGCTGTCTTCCGCTTCTGCTGTCTTCCGCTTCCTGAACCTGTAAACTTAGAAAATCTAGAGCTCAAACAGACGAGCTAAAAAACACTACTTAGGTTGATGCGATCATCTACTTGATTGGAGAACAGTTGGGTTTTAGTATCAAATCAAAACTCTATTAATTTTCCCAAGAGACTATATTCCAGAATTGTTTCTCCAACATCACGAAGGACATTCGGCATATTTCAATTTGTAATAATTTGTTGTTTCAATTCAATTTACTATTATTTTGTTGTCTCATTTCTTTCATTTGTGTTTCCAAAACAAAGAGTACAATTCCCAGAGCGCTCGATGTAATATTCCAACATGATCATAAATTATTCATCTCTTTCATTTGTGTTTAGTATTATTCCAAAGCAAAGTGTACAATCCCTTGATTGCTCGATGTAATATTCCAACATGATCATAAATTATTGAATATAGTTTGTGTTGATTGTTGTATATCCCCATGCATAAACCACGTAATGAAATGTTAATTAATGCAAAGAACAGCTGTTGGGAATGTTTTGACCAATGGAGGACGTGGCTAGGTTATGTTTGTGTTGACTAATTACTTTGATTTATAAACTGTAAGAGATCTAGAGATTGTAGACCTTCACGTCAGATCATTTTATGGCTTTGATTGTCTTAGCTAATTAAATTAGAGTTTAAAGGTTTAATTATTGGAAATTAAAATAAAATTATCAGCCACGTGTGTGCAGCGAAATTCGAAGATATATGCTAATCAATAAAGCAACACGTACGGCATGTACCCGTCCTATGTATAGGATAAGGAACCAAAACTTTATGCTTAATTGCAGGCCGTGCTTACATTTTGATGTGTGTATTTTGATTGTTCATATTATTAATTCTTCTATAACTTTTTTTTAGTATAATTTGCACTTTTTTTATATGTTTTTATGCAGGAAGTGAAGAGTTCGTAAGCATAGGGATTTGGACGAGAGAAATCGTGAAAGAAGAATTTCTATGCGCTTTTAGAAGAAATCGAAGATGGAAATTGATGGGCCGAACCTTAATCTATTACTAATACGAAAATAAAGATGCCCCCTCCACGGTGCTCCGTTCAGATTTTCCTTTATTCTGGTAATTTGTCTAATTTTAATTCATATATATTCTAATTTTTATTAATTTCATATTCTTGAAATATCACATATTTATCTATTGATCACATCTCATATTTATCTTGCCCTCTATTTAATTAATTTCTTCCATTATGCATATTAAAATAATAACAATATTTCGGAATACATTCTTATAAATCCTTATTTTATACATTCTTAATTCATGTATAATAATCTATATATATTTGATATTATAAAATTGGCAAAGATTAGAGATATCGATTTAATTAGCATGAACCAATGAGACGGTTCAAATATACTTAAAAAGAAGAATTTCTACTAATTTTAATTAATATTAACTTTGTTTAGATTTTTATTGAATAATTTAGCATAAACCAACGAGACGGTTCAAATAACATAGAAAGAAGGATTTTGACTAATTTTAATTAATAATACTTTGAAGATGTAAACATATATTTTTTTCTGCATTTTGGCAAAGATTAGAGATATCAATTTAACATGAACCAACGAGACGGTTCAAATATACTTAAAAATGAAGGATTTTTACTAATTTTAATTAATATAAACTTTATTTATATTTTTATCGAGTAATTTAGAATAAACCAACGAGACGGTTCAAATAACAATGAAAGAAGGAGTATGTACAGTAAAGTCACTATTTTAACCGAGATTAGGACGAACACGTAGAAAAATTCTAAACAAATTCAGATTTAGAAAATACATAATAAATGAGTATACTCAATTCATTGGTATTCCTAATTATAAATTTAGATACGTGAAATAAAATTATTTTTTAAGTTTGATTAATATTAACGCGAACAATATCACAACTTCTAAATAAGATATAAAATTATTTTTAAAATGTATACATATAAATTAAAACATAAAGTTATTTCCCGTCGAATTTTCTCGACGGGCTACTTACTAGTTTATCATTAAACAATATTAATAGATATAGTTTTTGTTTAGGAATTTAATTATTTACTTTTCTAGGTTATTAATTAGGAGTTGACAACTAATTAGGATATCTTCCATTCCATATTAAAAAAAAGACATTAGCCGCCAGGAGGATTACTTTTCATTCCTTAGTTTTTATTTTTCCTTAGCCGCCTAGATTAAAGAAGACGAAGAGCATAACGATTTGGAGCTTATTTATTTCAGATTACTCTTTTTCCTTAGATAGATCGTGATTATCACGAGTGACGAGTTATTGTTTTATTTTATTTACTTCAATATATTAGTATTATGTTTTCTTTTTATTATTCGATTGCGTGTAATTTTATTATGAATAACTAATTCTTTAATTCGGCAAGAATATTGAAGCACTAGTCTAATAATATGTGAGATTTAATTGTCCGTATAATTAATTTCCTAGTGTTTCAATTTATTCCTTGTGTTTAAAGTTAATTTTGATTTTATTTAACCTTAATCAACTTAGATTAAATTGGATTACAGTCAATTAGTTCCCCCAATCCATAATTGTTGGAATAGGGTTAATTAGTGATAAAGCTACCATATTCGTAGTAGGAATAAATTGGTAGACGGATTATTACTTGCGTTCTTGGGTAATTCGTCTAAATTGGGTTTCTTCAAATCTAAAAGCTATTAGAGCATTAAATCTAGGTCTGGCGTCTCCAGCTAAGTTGTGTTTTAATAAGAGAAATAGTTAGGTCTGACGTCTACAGCTAATTATCAATAAAGTACGTAGGAATTGGGGTATGTCCGTTGCATTCACGGTACCCTATAATTGGTTGGTCCATAGAAGTTAATTTATCTTTGCGTCGATTATCAGAGCCCTAGACTAGTGTGGATTTATTTGAAGCCGGATTACTTTTCTCTTGATTAATATTTGTTTGATATTTTAGTTAATTTCTTTGTTTTCTTAGTTTATAATTAAATTCTCTAAATTTAAGGCGTGGTGGCTACACCAAAACCGATTTATAGGAAAAATAAGTGATTTTCCGTTCTCTGTGAATTGACCTTGCTTGTTGATATACTAATTTGATTCTGAACAGGTTGTAGGAATTATTTGGTGGTATACGACGTCCACCAAATTGGCGTCGTTGCCGGGGAACGGTGTTTATTAATCCAAATCCCCTTAAACATGTGTTAGTGTGTATACTTAAGCTTTAATCCTCTTTCTCACCCACACAAACACAAACACAAAACAAATAATCTTTTTTATTTGTATAAGTGCATGAACATATATATTTTCTTCTGCAAGAATTGTTTGTGTCGACATCAATACTATATCTTCCTTGAGATCGAGGGATAACAAAATGAAATTGATGGTCCCGGAATGAGATCTTCGGTGTAGAGGGGGGGTGAATACACCGAAGAGGGATTTTTGAAAACTTTTATCAAATTAAAGCAGAGTTGAGTGAGAGCTCAGTTATGAATTCAGCTGATTTCTAAAGAAGGTGGTCAGTTGGACTGATAACTTAGCTGGATGTGCGGAAAGTGGTGGAAAGAAAAACTTAGCTCGTTCCCTTTACAAAAGCTCAGAAAACCTTAGTTTCAGTTTTCAGTTAAGCAGGATTAAAAATAATGCAGCTGGCTGGGTCACACAGCCAGAGAGTTAAAGCTTTGAAAACTTGTGCTGTGCAAATGCGGTTAGTTCTTTAAGTAAATATATAATGCAAAGACTGAATAAAGCAATAAAGAACACGGAATTTTAACGTGGTTCGGAGAGAGAACTCCTACGTCCACGACCAGGTTTTAGCTGGTAAATCAACTAAGGATGACCACTTGGTTTACGAGTACCAAGCAACTTCGCAGCTCTACCTCGAGCTGTGTTCTAACAGTTTACGGGCACTGTAGAAGCCTAGACCTTTTCAGTTTTCGGGTACTGAAAAACCTTACACTCGAATTTCGCACTTCGAGAAGGCGTAACTTTGACCTAACCTTTTCTGGGTAAAGGAGGGTTTGGGTTTCCAACTTTGAACGAGTTCTTACAATGAAGAACTTTGGAAGATGAACTCGTTCAGATCTAGGCTTTGAATTTACTATGATTTCTGCGTATTGATCAGACGAAAAACTAAAGCAGTGTCTGAAAGTGAACACTTAAGAATTTAAGTATTCTTTAAAGAGTTAGAAAACTGCTAGAGAGCTTTTTAAAACTTGAGAGATTCAGAGAGGTTGAAAGCTTATAGAGAGTTTTTCGTATCTGATTCTGAGGTTGAAGACTGGTATTTATAGGTAGAGATTCAAACTAGCCGTTGGAGGAGCCGTTTGAATCTTACCTACTTTCTGATCTGTCGATCTGCCGTTGAGCGTATCTTCACCTGTCTTCATCACTGTGTCAGATCCTAGGTTCGCCTTTCTAGGATGCTGAGATGTCGATCCCTCATTGGTCGAGGTATATTGACTTCCTCTGACACCGGGATTTCTGTCTTTCGAGCTGGTTTTTAAATTTAGAGCTGGATTGGGTAACTGACTTGAAGTGACGTCTTCAGAGTTAGTTCCCTTTTTGTCTGCTCAGCTGACTTTCTTAGACTTTGAGTCAGCTCAATTTATTCTGCTCCGTTGGATCTCCATGGCTGGATCCATTCTTCTTTTCTTGAGTCAGTCTGACTCAGCTCAGTCTTTGAACTCTGTTCAGCTAAGAGACCTTTTCAGCTGACTTTGGGTCCAGCTGATTACTCAGCTGGGTCTTCTTCTGTCTTCAGCTTCCTAACCTGTGAACTTAGAAAATCTAAGGCTCAAACAAGTGAGCTGGAAAACTTAACTTAGGTTTGTAAATTCATCTACTAGGTTGGAGAGCAGTTGGGTTTTGGAATCAAATCATAACTTTAGAATTTTCCCAACAATTTCCCCCTTTTTGATGATGCCAAAACCTAACTGAGAAAAACAACCTGCTTCCCCCTAAATGAGAAAGTGGGTTTTTAAAAGATGATAAGAGAAATTTCAGCAGGAGATTAAATTCAGAGTTCAGTGCCTGGACAAAGAGTTATTGTCATCAGGGTGAGCTTGAGAGCAAAATATTTCAGTTTTATTAATCCACAAAGATGATTACAAGAATTACAGGATTAACAAACCAAAAAAAAACAAAATTAAATCCCAGTTGGCTGGGTCTTCATTTCTGCTGCTGCTGCTGATTCTTCAGTCTATCTTCTTCCAGTTGCTCATCTGTTCTTAACCTGTACCGGTTGAATATCATCTGTTCCAGCTTCCTGTATTCTTCTTCATTGTTTGCCTTGGAAATTCTTCTCCTGATCGCCCATCTGTTTACTTCTGCGATAATTTTCGATTTGTCAGGAAGATGAGTTCCAGGTATCAGCGGAGGCTGGATATGATACAGCTGGGGAGCAGTGAACTGGATATTTGCGGAACTTGCAGCGTTGAAGAATGCTTTCGCCGTCATCCTATCTTGATGAAAAAGCTCATTGAGATGCATCATGAACGCAACATCTGGGGGCGTATTTGGGTAAGCTCCCAGATAGTAGTAATCTTCAATGAACTCAAATTTTGTATGTTTCCAGTCGTCGTTTAACTCTTCTGGGATCCATTCATCTACTCTTCTCTAGTTCATCGGCATCTGAGACTTTTTCTTTGCTGCTCTTATGCTTGCTCTTTTCTTCTGCTGCTTCTTTTCTTCGGCATTGAGCAGACTTTGTTTCTTCTTCTGCTGTTCTTGAAGGCTTTTCATCTCTTGCTTTTGTTGAGTCACAAAGTTGCAGAGCCATTGAGTATCATTGAACTGTTCTAGCTTGGCTCCACTAGCTTTGGCAAGAGGGATGATCATTTTGCTCCATTTCCCTTTTCGTCCTGCTGGTTCCTCTGCATCCAGCTCAGCAACAACTTCGTCAATCTCAGACTGCATCACTTGGACTTCAGCTACAGCTTTTCCTTTGCCCGTCTTTGAAGTTTTTCTCTTGTCATTACCTTCCCCCTTTTTGGCATTATCAATAAGAGTGGAGGAGAGGTTGACAACTGTCTCATTCAGTTGGGCCAGGGCTTTGTCAATGTCAGCAATCTTTCTTTGAGTTGTCTGTATGACGAGATTGAGTTGTTGTCTTTGTCTTTGTGCTTCCAGCTTTGAACTGATTGTCCAACTCCTTGTAAAGATTGAACAGCTGGTGAATGTCAGTTCTGTGAGAGAGAGTCTGCTGTTGGAGAGCTTCCAGCTGGCTGGATAAATCGTTGATGCTGCTTTTCAGCGGAGCTTGGAGGTTTGATATGATCTCAGGGACTCTCTTCTCTAGATGATTTGATTGATCAATTCGTTGAGAAACGAGAGACTGTTTGAGATCTTTACTGGTGCTTTTCTGCAGATTCTGGGCAAATCTGTGTACGTCATCAATGGACTGTCCATTACATTGGACTTGCCATTCTATAGCTGTGATGCGCAGAAGGGTGTCAACATTTGATTTGAGTCTATCCTTAAAAAGGATTTCCTCAACTTGTTTGGCGATCTCGTCCTTCATTGCATCAGAAAGCACATTAAGATCCGTCTGGGTCCCGGATTCGACTTGGCTGGGTTTTACTGCCTCGATCTCGACCAGTGAGCGAGTGTCATCGGCATTTGGACTTTGTAGGGCAGCTTCGGTAGGCTCAAGTGTTGCATTAGTTGGCTCTTTTTCAATCATCATTGCCTCAGCTGTGTCGGCAGGGAAAACTTCCTTGGCAGTCTCAACTGGAACAATCCAGCTGAGATTATGTAGGTAGGAGTTGGCTCGTGAGATGACTTCCTCAGAAGGTAGTACTTCATCCTGTTCAACCTTCTGGATGAGGATTTGGATCAGCTCGTCTTGATGCTCAAAAGCATCCTGAAGGCTTCCAAATCCAAAAATCTCCTGCAGAGCTGCTTCTTCGGCTTTAAGCTTATCGAAAGTGTAGAACTCCACAAGTTCTTCATTTGCATACCAAGTAGACATCTTGGTAGCCAGATAAAATTTGAAGTCGCTGACGGTGACTACGGCAGCAGGAAGCGAGGTAAGAGAAGGATAATGTTGCAGTGCGCGCTCTTTATTCCTTGAAGCCTGAGGTCCTCGAACCTCATGATAGTGGCAGCACGTGCAACGGCTCTGGGACTGAGGATTTCGATTTCCTCAGAAGAAGTGGGGCTAGATGGTTCAGCTTGGTATTCATCATCCAACTGCAAATGAGCGTCAGCTGGATGGGGCTCTTTAGGTGAGCTGGGTGCTGAGAATTGGGTGGTTTCAGGTACTGAAGAAGTAGGCGAGGATTCTTGGTGAGGTACCTGAGGATGTGGAGGAAGGAGAAGAGAGTGTTGTTGAGGAGGAAGGAGAAGAGAGTGTTGTTGAGGAGTTCCAGCTGATGTGAGATCAGCTGGAGTGGGTTGTGAGGATGCTTGAAGGATTTGGCGAAGAGGAATAGCATCCTCCGGATCAGGGTGGAGGACCACTACCTGTGGTTCCTCAGCTTCTCGTGAAGCAATCACGAACTTCCTTCCTTGATCTGTGCTGGAGGAGGAATCCTGAGCTGTCTCCTCAGCGACTGATCTCCATTCAGTTCCAACTGGCTTACTGGCTGCCTTGAATTTGAGCTTCTTTTTGGCAGGTGGAGATCCAGCTGGCTGAGTTTTCTCCGGCTGCTTCCTTTTCCCTGCTTGAGAGGAAGAGGCAGTCTGCTGCTTTGCCTCCTGCATCTTCTTCTTCCCTTCAGGGGCTGCTTTCTTCATCAAGTCAGAGAGCTGACTCTGCTTTTCAAAAAGAACTTTGGACACAGGGAACTCTTCTGTGTCGTTCCACTTGATTTGCCGTCCAGTTGTGTAGTGTTTTATTATGCACGCCACCTTGGTGTATAAATAGATTGTCTCCCTACAGCTGTACTGGGTGAAGCTGTCATCTTCAAAGTGAATCTTCTTCGACTCCTTCTCCAACTTTCCCATGAAGTAGGAGAACCAATCCACAGGATCATTCCTGAGGATGGCTATCATTGGCTTCAACTTGGGTATGTTGATCTCTCCTTGAGATCCAGCTATACCTAGGATGCACTTCTGGGTGACATCCAGAAGTAGTCTGAATTTGGGCTTGAGCAGTAGTTTGGACATACTCGCCCTGTAGGGTTCCGGTTTGAACAGCATCTGGTCCAGTTCGGCTTGGATCTCTTCTCTGGTGTAGTTGTCTGGGGAGCGGTCCCCAAGAGTTTTTAGTCCGAACAGCTTGCTCAACATCCGGTAGATGTTGATGTCGACATCCCAGGGAGTTGTATGCCCTGTCTTTTCCTTGAGTTTGAGAGTGATGTTGGAGCGGAGACGTTCATCTCTGTTCGTCATCTCCATGAAGAATTCTGCCACTTCCCGGCAGAAGATGTTCTTCGGTCGCGCAGTCGCCCATTGCAGTAGGCCTGCCTTCTCGATGAGATCCAGCACCTCCTGGAACTCCGAGTTCTTGTAATTCTTGAGAGTTAAGCAACTCTCAAAGTGAAGCTTTGACATGAGATTCTCTGATTGGTTCGCTCCTGGAGTTATCTTCTTTGGTGCCATGATTTCTTTTCTATATTGAAGAGTTAGAAGATACAAGGAAGAGGTGTTTTGCAGATAGATAAGCAAGAACTTGTTATGCGAAAATTTCAGAGAAGAGAAATAAATTATGGCGATGATTTTCATATCTTTGATATATATATATATATATATATATATATATATATATATATATATATATCAACCGTCTATTTTGATGAACGGTTGAGATTTTGAGATCTGATTTCAAGATCTGCAGCTGGGAGAGATTTGCGCAACACGTTAAGTGACGTGCGTATGTAGATTGTAGGTCACGCGCGCGTGAGGTGGTCAAAATGTTCTGACTTCTGCCTCGACTTTCCCGAGCTACAGTACCCTGCATGCTTTTCATTAAATGCGATGGGATTCGATTGGATGGAAGGCTTCTTGACTAATCCATCTAAGGAATGTCTGGGAATTTGAATTAAATTCAAATAATTTTATCCTTAAACAGCATATTCCTCAGGGAAATAAGTGAAAGATCAAAACATCGGTGATCTTTGTAGTCAGCTGATACCTCGGCTGTGTTTCTTTATGTTGAGTTTCTCCTTCAGTTTTATTATCCAGCTGAGCTTGATTCCCCCTCAGCTGGTTTCCCTTCTTGAACTGAGTTCACGAAACTACTAGGTCTGGATTCTTCCAACTTGATAATCCAAGGGTTTCCAGCTGAGTCTTATTCCCCCTCAGCTGGTTGAAGTTTCTTCATCAGGATTAAGCAATCCAAGCAATCCACACAGCATTTTGAATTTTTCTTCCATTAGAGTCTTTGTTAAAATGTCAGCTCGTTGGATATCTGTGTAAATTTTCTCAACAATGACGTCTTTCTTTTCCACGTGATCTCTGATGAAGTGATGTCGAACGTCAACGTATTTACACCTTGTGTGAAGGACTGGATTTTCAGATATTGCAATAGCACTTGAGCTATCACAGAAGATTGGAACTTGACCAGTTTTCACTTCATAATCATCCAGCTGATGCTTCGACGGAAGGAATTTGAGAGCAGCAGCTTCCAGCTGCCATATACTCCGCTTCAGTTGTAGAAGTAGCGACACACGTCTGCTTCTTTGAAAACCATGATATCAACTTGCTTCCTAGGAACTGACATGTTCCTGAAGTTGATTTTCTGTCTAATCGATCTCCAGCAAAGTCTGAGTCTGAGTATCCAGTCAGCTGCAAATTATCTTCAGCTGGATACCACAGCCCAACGTTCTGAGTGCCCTTTAGATATTTGAGAATATTCTTGACTGCTTGCATATGTGCCTCCTTGGGATCAACTTGAAATCTGGCACACACTCCGACTGCAAATGCTATATCTGGGCGGCTAGCTGTGAGATACAGCAGGGAACCAATTATCCCTCTGTATTTGCTGGGATCCACTGGTTTTCCTTCGGTTCCTGGTTCAATCTTCCAGTTGGTATTCATAGGGATCTTCACCGTTTTGCTGGATTGAATTCCATATTTGGTGATTAAGTCTTTCACGTACTTGGATTGATTTATGAATATCCCTTCTGTTGATTGCTTGACTTGAAGTCCTAGGAAGAAACTCATTTCTCCCATCATCGACATTTGGAATTGTTTTGACATCATCTCTCCAAATCTTTCACATAAGAAAGTTGATCTTGAGCCGAAGATGATGTCGTCCACATATATTTGGACAACTAGTATATCTTCACCTAGCTTGATGGTGAAGAGTGTTTTGTCGACTGAACCTTTCTTGAATCCTTTGGATACAAGAAATCCTGACAGAGTGTCATACCAAGCTCGAGGTGCTTGCTTCAGACCATAAAGCGCCTTCTTTAGCTTGTAAACTTTGTTTCCTTCTACTTCAAATCCTGGAGGTTGTGTTGCATATGCAAGGAATAATCTGATGGCTTCCAATCTTGCTACTGGAGCAAATGACTCTTCATAGTCTATTCCTTCTTGCTGTGTATAACCCTTGGCGACTAAGCGAGCCTTATTTCTGATTATTACTCCAAGAGTGTCCAGCTTATTTTTGAAAATCCATTTAAGTCCTATTATTTTGACTCCTTCTGGTCTATCGACCAGTTCCCAGACGCAATTTCTGATAAATTCATTCAGCTCTTCTTGCATAGCATTTGTCCAGGGCACACTCTTTAAGGCTTCGATAATTGTTTGAGGCTCTGGAACTTGAGCTACATAACATGCCATGAGAGCTGTGTCTTCGTTGTAGACGGTCAGTTCTAGCTCTACTGAAACTTGAGCTTCATTATCTGCTTCTTGAGGATTTGATGGCGAGTTATGAGCAATTGAATTTCTTGTTCTAACTCTGTCTGATGGTTCTCCAATGATTGCTGAAGCTGGATGATCTTCGATCCATCTTCGTCTTCTTCTAATTTCTTCTTCTAGCTCATTGATGCTTGAAGTTGCTAAGTCACGTCTTGCTTGGAGATGTTCTGGAGTCATATCCTGAGACTCATTTTGATTTGGATTAGAATTAGATTGATCTTGAGGCGTAGACTGAGTAAATCCAGTTGGAGAGGGAGCTGGGGAGTCAGCTGGGTCTTGATTTCCAGCTGGCGGCATTCCCCCTTGATCTGATACTGGGATCCCTCTGGATCATCAGCTGGTTGATTTGCCTCTGCTGAATTGATTTGAGGTTCTCCTGGTTCATCATCCCAAATCAATGGTTCAGCTAGATTCCGGATTCGAATTACTTGAGATCTTGTTTGAGCTGGATCGGTGCTTGAAGTTCCAGCTGTGTTTCTTTGTTTGATCGACTCTCTGAATTCGAAAGATGTTTCATCAAAGATGACATGAGGGGTCACTTCGACTGTTTGTGTTCTCCTGTTGAAGACTCTGTAAGCTTTACTTACAGCTGAGTAACCAAGGAATACTCCTCGGTCAGTTTTGGCGTCGAACGTCTTTAGCTGGGTTTTTCCATTATTTAGGATATGGCATTTTGAGCCGAAAACCTTGAAATACCCGATGAAGGGTTTCCTGTTATTCCATAGCTCGTACGGAGTCTTTCCTTGTCTGGATGTGAGTAGCGATCTATTCTGAGTGAAGCAAGCTGTGTTGATAGCTTCAGCCCAGAATTTCTTTGGAATGGCTGAGCTTGCTAACATTGAGGTAGCTGCTTTCTTGAGTGTTCTGTTCCTTCTCTCAGCTACACCATTCTGTTGAGGTGTGCGTGCAGCTGAGGTTTGATGTTGTACTCCGTTCTTCTCACAATAATCATATATGGTTTCATTCAGAAACTCAGTTCCTCGGTCTGATCTGATTGAGATAATTTTGCATTCCTTTTGAGTCGTCAACCTTTCCAGCAGGGCCGGCAGCTTGGATCTGGTTTCACTTTTCTGGTACAGGAATGAAACCCAAGTGAATCTGGAGAAGTCATCCACTACGACCAGAGTGTATTTCCTGCCGTTGAAACTTGGTGTTCTTTGGACCAAAAAGATCCATGTGAAGGAGTTGAAGAACTCGATCAGTTGAGGGCGTCGGCTTGAGAGAAAACGAAATCTTTGTCTATTTTCCTTGTTGACAAGCGCTGCAAATATGACTCTTGTCATAAACTTGATCTGGAATTCCATTAGCGAGCTGATTTCTAGCCAGCTTGTTGATTGTCTTGAAGTTGAGATGATTCAGCCGTCTGTGCCACAGCCAGCTGACTTCATTGCTGCTTTTTGATACAAGACATGTGTCTGGAGGGCTGTTGTTCCAGTCAGCAAAGTATATGTTTGCTTCTCTTTTCCCTCTCAGTAATACCTGCTTGGTTTCCATGTTTTTCCTTTGTACATCCTGTGCATCGAACTTGACAGAAAAACCATTATCGCAGAATTGACTAATGGAAAGCAAGTTATGTTTTAATCCTTGTACATATGAAACGTTAGATATTTTAACATTGTAGGTTTCAAATGTACCGTAACCTTTGGTTAAACCTTTGGAGTTGTCACCAAACGTTACTTGAGGACCTGGACGCTCTTCGTATTCTTGGAGTAGATGCTTTAGATGAGTCATGTGTTTTGAGCATCCGCTGTCCATGTACCACAGTGTTCTCATCGATTCCTCTATGATGCATCTTTCTCTTGCAGCCTGTCACATAAATCAAAATTTAGGTCCCCAGTTGCGATTGGGTCCTTATGGGTTAGTTAGAGATCCCTTTACGATCCAGATTTGTTTGATGACTCTGATTGGATCATTAGATCTGATAATTCTCCCAGCTGTGTCTATGAACACGTTCTTTGTGTTCTTTGTTTGACTCTGTTGGCTGGGTCTTGATCTCTGTCGTCTCCCTGCTTGATTTCTTGATAGTTCAGTTCTTCTTTGGTTTCCAGCTGAGTGTACAGCTGAGACATTTCTGTGCTTCTGTCTCTGCTGTCTAACTTGGTATCTCGGCTGGACTTGATAATCCAGCTGGTAATCATATAACTGATATCCAGCTGGATATTTTTTCTGATATCTCGGTTGATATCTTGCCACTTGCTGCTGATGATACTGGTGTCGATGTTGTCCAGCGTCATTCCTTCGTTGTTGCTGAACCCAATGTGGTTTGATTTGAGCCTGGGGTTGCCTTATAGCTTGTCTTCTAGGATCTTGCTGTGTTTTCTGTTTCTCAGTCTTTTGTGCGGCTGGAGTTGGATTCTCTTTTGCTTTCACAAAAGTTACCTTGGTTCCACTTGTAGTTGCAACATTTGTTAGATCCTTAGACCCATCATAACCCAATCCCGTCTTTAATGCTTCTGGTCGTTGTACACTAATTATTTCATCCATCGTTGATGTAGCTTTGATGAGTGCTACCAGCTTTGTGGATAGTGTGTCTTCTGACCTTTTTAATTCCAAGATTTCAGCTGACTTTTTGTCTGACTCAGCTGTGAATTTTTCCAAATTGTCCATCAGCTGCTTTTTGTCATAGTAGAATTCCTTCATCAGCTGATCCTGTTTGACTATCTTTTCCTTGAGCGACACTATTTCCTCTTTGAGCTGTGTAGCATCAGCTGCTTCTGATGCTTCTTTCTTTTTCAGTTCTACCTTCAGCTCAGCATTTTCATACATTATGACATCAAGAATTTCTTGTAAATCCATGAAGTCATTCATGACTTTCTCCACCAGATTCCAATCAGGTTGTCCTTCTGATTCAGAGACCTGCGTAGAGTGTTCGTGTGATGATGATGGGTTAGATACGTTCTGAATTTTAGAAGTTACCTCATCATCATCGAGTCCTTCTGTCTATCCCATGAAGCAAGCATCCCAGTCTTGATCATCACGGGCCAAGAGTGCATCTTCCTCTGAGTCTGAGAAAGGCATATCATCATCAATTTTATTGCACTCGGACTCTTCATCAGCTATATATGCTCTTCTTCTGTCAGCTGCCTTAGCTTTCAGAAGATCTTTTTCTTTCTTTGACAGTTTGGGACAGTCCTGCTTGTAGTGTCCATGCTCCTTGCAATTGAAGCAGCCTTCCTCTGTCCGTTTTGAGGTGTCAGCTGATTTTTCATCAGCTGCTGTGTACTTGTCTCTGTACGTCTTGGCGAATTTCTTGTACTTGCCTTTGCTGGTGTTGAGTCTATTATAATTTTTCACCAACATGGCAATTTTTCGAGTAGCTCCTCTTTGCTCATATCCTTTTTGTCCTTCTTCTTCTTGGAGGACTCAGCTGACTTGACATGAGCTGACTTTTCAGAGTTGGCTCTGAAAGCTATTTCTTTTGGAGCTAGGGTGAGTTCTCCGTCATTCTGTCTGCTTGAAGATTCTTCTTGGGTGATCTTCAAGTTGTATTCGTTGGCTTTTAAGAGTGAGAACAACCTTTCTGTAGATAGATCACCCAAGTCACTTCGACTTTGGTGAACTACCTTGTAAGTGTTCCATTCGGTGAAAAATTTGAAAAGAACCTTTAAATTCTTTTCCCGTAGGTATATTTCCCGATTCGATTGTCTCTATCTCGACGACTATGTTTGAGAACCTTAGCTCCATCGCTTCGATGGACTCATTGGCTAGCTGCTTGAAGTTGTCGAATTTTTGGCAAGCTATTGTGAATTTGTTTTCTTTGATCTCTTCTGACCCTTCACATAGCTTGGCAAGTGTTTCCCACATCTCTTTGGCTATCTCGCACTTGATGATCTTACTCAGGTAGGCGCTCGAGACTGTTGATGAGATGGTGTTCCTTGCGAAGCTGTCCAGTCCAGCTTGCTTTCGTTCTTCTGAAGAGTATTCCTTCTTTGGCTTGAGAATTGGCCGGTATTCTGGTTGTCCTCCATCATGAGCAGGTACGAGTTCATTTCCTTGTTTATAAATAAAGATGGGTCCGTCTGTAATGACGTCCCACATCATGTCGTGATGCGCACATAGGAAGCTTTTCAATCTGAATTTCCAGATTGCATAGTCATCAACTGAGAAGGTGGGAAGATTCCTGTTAAGATATGAATCCATGAGGAAATGTACAGAATGCACTAGTATGAGTTTTTCTGAAAAACGGATCTGTTCAGTTGACCACTGACACAGAGTTTCAAGACGAATCTCTTGATTCGAAACGACGGTTTTATGAACCCTTTGCTCTGATACCAATTGATGGTCCCGGAACGAGGTCTTCGGTGTAGAGGGGGGTGAATACACCGAAGAGGGATTTTTGAAAACTTTTATCAAATTAAAGCAGAGTTGAGTGAGAGCTCAGTTATGAATTCAGCTGACTTCTAAAGAAGATGGTCAGCTAGACTGATAACTTAGCTGGCTGTGCGGAAAGTGGTGGAAAGAAAAACTTAGCTCGTTCCCTTTACAAAAGCTCAGAAAACCTTAGTTTCAGTTTTCAGTTAAGCAGGATTGAAAATAATGCAGCTGGCTGGGTCACACAGCCAGAGAGTTGAAGCTTTGAAAACTTGTGCTGTACAAATGCGGTTAGTTCTTTAAGTAAATATATAATGCAAAGACTGAATAAAGCAATAAAGAACACGGAATTTTAACGTGGTTCGGAGAGAGAACTCCTACGTCCACGACCAGGTTTTAGCTGGTAAATCCACTAAGGATGACCACTTGGTTTACGAGTACCAAGCAACTTCGCAGCTCTACCTCGAGCTGTGTTCTAACAGTTTACGGGCACTGTAGAAGCCTAGACCTTTTCAGTTTTCGGGTACTGAAAAACCTTACACTCGAATTTCGCACTTCGAGAAGGCGTAACTTTGACCTAACCTTTTCTGGGTAAAGGAGGGTTTGGGTTTCCAACTTTGAACGAGTTCTTACAATGAAGAACTTTGGAAGATGAACTCGTTCAGATCTAGGCTTTGAATTTACTATGATTTCTGCGTATTGATCAGACGAAAAACTAAAGCAGTGTCTGAAAGTGAACACTTAAGAATTTAAGTATTCTTTAAAGAGTTAGAAAACTGCTAGAGAGCTTTTTAAAACTTGAGAGATTCAGAGAGGTTGAAAGCTTATAGAGAGTTTTTCGTATCTGATTCTGAGGTTGAAGACTGGTATTTATAGGTAGAGATTCAAACTAGCCGTTGGAGGAGCCGTTTGAATCTTACCTACTTTCTGATCTGTCAATCTGCCGTTGAGCGTATCTTCACCTGTCTTCATCACTGTGTCAGATCCCAGGTTCGCCTTTCTAGGATGCTGAGATGTCGATCCCTCATTGGTCGAGGTATATTGATTTCCTCTGACACCGGGATTTCTGTCTTTTGAGCTGGTTTTTGAATTTAGAGCTGGATTGGGTAAACTGACTTGAAGTGACGTCTTCAGAGTTAGTTCCCTTTTTGTCTGCTCAGCTGACTTTCTTAGAGTTTGAGTCAGCTCAATTTATTCTGCTCCGTTGGATCTCCTTGGCTGGATCCATTCTTCTTTTCTTGAGTCAGTCTGACTCAGCTCAGTCTTTGAACTCTGTTCAGCTAAGAGACCTTTTCAGCTGACTTTGGGTCCAGCTGATTACTCAGCTGGGTCTTCTTCTGTCTTCAGCTTCCTAACCTGTGAACTTAGAAAATCTAAGGCTCAAACAAGTGAGCTAGAAAACTTAACTTAGGTTTGTACATTCATCTACTAGGTTGGAGAGCAGTTGGGTTTTGGAATCAAATCAAAACTTTAGAATTTTCCCAACACAAATTTCTACCTTAAAATTAATTATGTTGGATTCTTGTTTTGTTTAATTAATAAGTTTTGGATGCAAGATGGCATGGTTTAGTGAATGCGCTCCTATTAATCAACAATATAGGGTAATTTTTGAAATTTGGGGGCCCTAGCCTTTTGCCCTATTTGGCCAAGCATTGGGGCCGGCACCTATTAATGTTATATAGCAATCTGAATATATCATGTAAGTATGGTAAGTAGGATTTATTCCATCCAATTATAATACTTCCTCAGTCCCATAATAACTGTGATACTTTCCTATTTGGTTTGTCCCACCCAAGTGACTCATTTCCTTTTATAGAAACCGCCTCCTCTCAAATAAAGGTGTGAATTCCACCACTTCTCCTTTAAATTACCGTTTTTCTTAATTATCATGCCCAAAAGAAATGTTCCACTTATTGTGGGACGGAGGGATCGTATATAATTATTTCAAATCAACACATATCATTGATCCAACATTGGCAATAAAAAATGTCACGTAAATTGATAATAGATGATCTTAATTTTTAATTGCTTACCCTTTATATTATCATGGAAAGATCTATATTTATTCTATCATGAAAAGATCTATATTTATTATATGTGTTTAATTTTCAGCCCAACCGGTATTGTATGTTGCTAATACTTCGTAATTAGAGTTGTAAAAAGTTTATCTATATTTATTCTTAATGAAAATGTTGATAGACTTAATTTGATCTGTAAACTTGAAGAGAGACTATAGCCCTACTGTCAAACTTATAGGTTTAATTATATTAGCTAAATTAGACCATTGAACATGAAAATTAGACATTATCTTAAGGATTTTGCATATTCAAGCTCATAGTTATCATAAGTTTCTCACTTCTCACCGTCATCTTGTTCGTCGGAGTCTTGGTGTTTGTGGTGCTACTACGCCAAAGGATGAAGCCGTTTTATCTTTGTAAACGATTCGTCAAACCGTGACCATTAGCCGGGAGTATTTCATTTTGCGGAAAGAGGATTTCCTCGACTCGGCTATATTTCATATTTATTTCCAGAATTGTTTCTCCAACATCACGAAGGACATACGGCATATTTCAGATTGTAATAATTTGTTGTTTCAATTCAATTTATTATTTTGTTGTCTCATTTCTTTCATTGGTGTTTAGTATTATTCTGAAATAAAGTGTACAATTCCCAGATCGCTCGATGTTATATTCCAATATGATCATAAATTATTCATCTCTTTCATTTGTGTTTCGTATTATTCCAAAGCAAAGTGTACAATCTCTTGATTGTTCGATGTAATATTCTAACATGATCATCAATTATTGAATAGTTTGTGTTGATTGTTGTATATTGCCATGCATAAACCACGTAATGAATTGTTAATTAATGCAAAGAACAGTTGTTGGGAATGTTTTGATCGATGGAGGACGTAGCTAGGTTATGTTTGTGTTGACTAATTACTTAGATTTATAAACTGTAAGAGATCTAGAGATTGTAGACCTTCACGTCAGATCATTTTTATGGCTTTGATTGTTTTAGCTAATTAAATTAGAGTTTAAAGGTATAATTATTGGAAATTCAAATAAAATTATCATCGCCACATATGTGCAGCGAAATTCGAAAATATATGTTAATCAATTAAGCAAACGCGGCACGTACCCGTCCTATTATGTATAGGATAAGGAACGAAAACTTTATGATTAATTGTTTCATACATGAATCTATTACCAATTTGTGTGTCATTATCTATTATTTTCGTTTGATTAATGTCATGTGGCAATCTGAAAATTTAAGTATGATAAGTAGGGTTTATTCCATCCAATTATACTATATAATTATTTTCAAATCGACACATATATTAATCCAGCATATAGGCAATAAAGGATGTCACGTAAAATAATTGGTAATAGAATATCTGAATTGTTAATTGCTTACCCTTTATATTATCATGGAAAGATCTATATTTATTCCGTCTGTTTAATTTTCAACCCAACCGGTATTGTATGTTGCTAATACTTCGTAATTAGAGTTGTTAAAAGTTGCCCCAACCCATCGAGTTGGTCCGAAATTGGACGGGTGTGATGGGCTCAGCAAAATGACCTCAAGCCTGATGGGCTCAGTAAGAGTGCAGATCGGTTCGACCATTATTACACTAATTTATTATTTCGGACTAAGATTGTAAACAAATCAAATAATTTTAATTCGATTCAGTATTCGTATTGAAATTTAGTATTCTAAATTTTTATCATTCGAATTCGAATTTAAATATATTTTTTATTCAAATTAGCATTTACAGACAATTATCAAATTATGATATTCAATTCTATATTCATAGATATTGGATTACTTTTAAATATATATATATATATATATAAGATAATATTTATATATAATATACCTTTTTAAGCTAATTAGGAATTTAATCCTCAAATCTTTAAATGTGTGTAAAATGTGGCGAGGTTGGACCTTTTTTATTTGGGCTTTATCTCTTCTAGCCCATCAATATGCCAACAAAAAAATAAGGCCCTCTCACATTTCTCAAGTATAATATTTCCTCCGTGTCAATAACAAAGTTTCACTTGCTTTAGACACGATTATTAAGAAATAACAATAAAAAGATAAAAAGTAGTAGGTCTTACAACTTTTAAAGAGTTAATTGTTTCCATTTTTAGAATGAAACTATGCTTATGGGACAAACAAAAAAAAGAAAGATGGACCTTACTATTGGGACGTAGGAAGTATACATTAATTGCATGCACTAACCCTAATCACCTAATGGGATGCAACCTTAAATGTGTAGCTAGAGAGAGAAAAACTTTTACACACTTTGTTCTCTCTCTCCTCTTCTTCCTTATTATGGTTACTCGGCTTCCTTTCAGTGAATCTAAGATCATTGAATTGACGATTTTATTCGTATGAACTCTGGAAAAATGTGAATTAGTCTTCATCAATGCGCTAATAAAAATATCACTAATACTTTTTGGACATATATGTCCGGACATAAAATGAATATATTAATAATCTTAACTTATAATTTATCAAATAAAATAATAGTGTTGGTTAGTACTCTAATATATTTACTTAATTAATCTAAACCGCCATTTTTAGAGAGAGAAATATGAATACAAAAAATACGAAATTAAACTAATAAAGTTATTTTGTGATTTTCACTAATATTTCGGAAATACTATTACTTAATAGATATTTATGCATTCACTTAAATTAGATTACTCAAAAAATAATAAATTGAATGAATGTGGAGAAATTACAAAATAAGTTAAACGGATCGAATCGATTCATTACCTAAACAAGTTAGATTATGTCCGGACATTTATGTCCGAATAGCATCACTCTAAAAATATTACTCTCCGCTGCTGAATGCCATGCAACCCTCTCGCTCGATCGAATATCTCAAACTCCCTTGCCGCCGGCACAGCCCGCACCACCGCCGCAGCTACAGCCGCCCTACGATCTCTTCTACACACTTTAAAAAATTCCTGAAAAATTGAATCGAATCTGAATATTAATTTTGAATCGAATAGGAATCAAATTTAATATTCGAATACGAATCCAATTATGAATACTCGAATGGTTTCACGAATTCCTATCGAATACTATATTATTTACTCTGATTCGATTCGTTACAACCATATTGAGTTGTGCTGTCATTTTAACGGTCCAATTGAATTTTGGACCGACCCAACACAATCCGAAAATTACCTCTAGCTCGATGGGAGCGATCCAGCCCGGACCAACTAGTTTGATAGCTAGCTCGATAACTCGATTCATGTTTTATCATGAAATAATTATTTCATCTTTTCCCAATAGAAAAAAGAAAGAAATATTTTAAAACTTATTAATTTTAATTTAGTTTGTGAAAAGTTTGATGGAAGTTTCAAAGTTATAATATGAATTAGCGATGACAACAAAATTACAATGAGCAGATATACAAGGAAAAAATTCCATTTAGGGTGGGTTTTGTGTATGACGGTTACAATTTTTTTTCCGGCAACCTCATTTACCGTCCAATTCATGATAATATTATTATGAAAAATATTTTTCCATGGTGTACAAGTGTATATGATAAATTTTCGGGTTAATTTCATTAAAGGTTACTAAATTATATTACTTGTATCAAATTGGTAAATAAACTTTAATTTGTTTCAAAATGGTTATGTTGGGAAAATTATAAGAGTTTTGATTTGATACTAAAACCCAACTTACCCCAAACTAGTAGATGAATGCGCAAGCCCAAGTATTTTTCCAGCTCACCTGTTTGAGCTTTTAGATTTTCTAAGTTTACAGGTGAAGTCGTTGAATACTGCAGAAGACCCAGCTGAACGATCAGCTGAGTAAGTTCAGCTGGAGTGAAGCTTAGCTAAACAGAGCCAACACAGCAGAGAAGATACTATAGAGAAGTCCAGCAGAACTGTACATAGATTACAGCAGACAAAAGGAAAGACTCAGCTGACCAAGTTGAGTACACAGCAGGGCAAGCCAAGTCGAGTGGTCAATGTAACGATATCCAGATCCAAGACGGTCAAGTTCATTCAGACACAGCTGTAGGAAAGACCCAGCTCATGTGACGACTCAGTTCAGCGTCAAGACCCAGCAGAGTTCAAGACACAGCTCAGAGTCAACAGTACAGCAGAGTCGAAGTCAACTTGAGATAAAATCAGAGCTGATCTGGACCAACAGGAACTCGACACCTCAGTACCTAGAAGTCAGATCTAGGACTACTATACGAGGAAATCTCATATGAAGACAAGACCTAATTGTCAGAGGTTAGGTAGAGATTCAGAACGGCTCTTTTCAACGGCTAATTCTAATCTCTCACTATAAATATGAGTCTTCTCCATCAACAGAAAGATAGAGAGAGAATACGAGATGAGAGAACATCAGACTACTCAGAAAGAAGACGACTCAAGTCAATATCAAGCTATCTCTCAGAAAAGCTTCAAGATCCAGCAACCTGCTTTATCCAGAGTTCTTATTTATTCTCAGGGTGCTGATACTCTCTCCCACTAGAATCTAGGCATATAATCTTTCCTATCATAAGCCTAGTTTGAACGAGTTCATCATATCCATATTGTCACAGCCCCAAATCCCGAAGGATGGCTAAGCCAGGGTGCGACTAGGGGTTGGATTTAAGAAGCGGGGTAGAAGGGGGAAAGAATATATAAATGAAGAACGAATCCAGAACTATCAAGGACATACGTAGAATTGTACTTCGACGACAATCTCGAAGGATTTCTCAATAGAGGAATAACATGTTGTTTCAAGTTTCAAGTACAGAACAAAATATTTAAACAATAGCATTATAACATATTAGAGTGTTTGTAGTGGAAAAAGACGTAGATTGACTTCACATATGAAGATGTGAAGTCGAGACTCGACTAGCTTTATTCAAATGATTTACAACCACTCAACTTCCACCGTCATCCGTTACTCAACCTGCATATTTATAAACATATACAGTGCTAAGTACAAAGTACTTAGTGAACAATTGCCAAAACATATCATAGCTTTTATAGGTATAAACATGCTTCTCGAGTAACACACAGGGGTTTTTCAATAAAAACATGTGTTTACTAAAATCACTTTCATACTTGGATAAATAATATTAATTCATCAAAACCAAATCTGAAATAACGCCGGGAAAGACGGCCGTCTTCCACGTACGTTCCTCACCGAGGCTGGTCGCTCCTCAACAGAGTCCATACTCACGGCTACCATATACACTAACTCTGGAAAGCACACCCTTTCGGGGCTAACTCAGAATCCGATCGATCTAATATATTGGCGAACCAACTCAGATAGGTATTAGAGAATTTTCATCCAAAAATCCTTTTTAAGCATGATAACCACTTTAAAACAAATACTTTTTAAAACATTTCGAAAACAGAGCAAAACTCACGTTATTTGATATATATAGAAAAGCCCACCTTATCAAAATACAGAACTTATCGATAAAGCTTCCTTCTTCTGTCCCTTCTTCTACTCGCGAAATTCACCTTTAATCGCAAACGATTAAGTTTAGCGAAACGATTAAGTCGAAAATAATAACGACTAACGGACTTGATTAAAAATCAAGTTCTAGGACTTTGCAATTAACTAAGTCTTTAGTTAAAAGAATTCCTTTTAAAACTCTATCTCGATTTTAAACAACGCTAAACTCAATTAAAATAAATTATTTAACGAATAAATTAAGCTTCATTTAAACGTTCTAATTTTATTGGGCATCGAGAATATTAAACGGGTTTATGAATTAAGGTCGGCTTAATATCGGACGATAAATAAATTTAATATTCAGCATTTCCTTAATTAATATTAGCAACTCATTTTAATTAATTAATTCAGGCCCAAACTTTCGGCCCAAAATAAATTAATTAATTTAGTTCAGCCCAAATAAATTGTTTGCAGCCCAATCCTTATCACTCAAAATTGGCCCAAGTTTCATTTTCATTTTTTTTTCTTTTTTTTTCTTCTTAACTACAGATCTCTCTCGCTCTCTCACTCTGCTCTCTCCTTTCTCTCTCTATATTCACCAGCTCTCTCTCTCTCTCTCCGAAATCAACAGCAGTAGCAGAGCACCACCGCCGTCGTCTCCCTCCTTTTTCCGGCGGGTCTCACCGGTGTCACACACCACTCCAATCCAAACCCCTCGCATCACTCTTCTGTTCTCTCGATCTCGATGGCAGCACCAACAACACGGCCACTCCATCTTCTCCGGCCAATCTCACCGTTCGCCGTCACCTTATCACCGCCAAACGGCACCACCTTCTTACTGCTTTCTCTCATCTTTCTTCCTCCTTGGTTTCGTTTCTCTCTCAATCCGACGGCAACAGCAGTAGCACGACCGATGCGTCTTCTCCGGCGAACCTCACCATTCGCCGCCTCCGTTTCGTCGTCGTCGTCTCAATTTCATCCTTCGCTCAAAACCCCAGTAAAAAGCCCCAAATTTTAACCTAGATCCCCAAAATTGAAATCCCTAATTTCTCTTCTCTCCTCTAAATTCCGGCGACCCTACCGTGCGCCTAACGACGGTGTTCGGACAGCAGCAGCAGCAGCAGCCTCCATCGTCGCCGCCAACCGCCACCATCACCGTTTTTTCTCTACCTCTCTCTCTCTGCTGGAATCCGGCGAACAGCCACCAACACCACCATCGACTCTTCTTTTGGCAAAAATGGCAGTAGCTCCAAAAAGCCACCGCTGTCGTCTTCGCGGCTCGCTACCACCACCCTAGTAAAACTCTACCACTCTCCATTCATTTCTTCTTTAATAATAATTCCAGTTTTTAATTTTAGTTTTAAATTTAACTCTTTCTCTCGGTTGACAGAGTAGCAGTAGAGAAGCCACCGTCGTTGCCGATTCCCCCCCTCTCGTCCGGTCAGCCATTGGTACAGGAGACCCTGCCGGTGTGGTCTTCTACCCTGAGACAACCGATGCCAGCAGCAGCACGACTCATTTCACACCCGATCAAGACTCGGCAATTCGAGTTAGAAGAAGAAAGACAGAGATGTAAAACAGAGGCAGGTTCTACAAATTATGCTTTATTTCCTATTTGGCAGATTAGTGCTATAGGATTAAGATTGATGTAAACTGGACTGTTGTTGCTTTAATGAACATTACTTGGTTCATGGATGGACAATTTTTGAGTAGTGATCATGCTTGTGGGATTATTGCTTTGCTGGGAAGAATAGAATAGGCTAATATTCTTATTTCTTATCTCTTATTGCTGTGTTTTTAGTTTGAAGTTTCTGAAATAGATAAACAGGATTTCATTTCACAGAATTTGGATTTTGAGCTGTATACACTTACTTGATAGTAATAATAGGTGGATAGATGGTTTGTGAATGAATTGAAGCTGAAATCTTGTGACTGTAATTCCCCTAGAACAGCTTCTTCTTCTCCCATTTTCTTTCGTTGTAATTTGTTTGTGATGAGAGAGTAATTAACTCAGGGAGGTTATATTTACTAGCAAAGTTTATTAGCTGGATGAATTGAATATAATGATCACTTACTGACACAAATTGATATTTAGAGATTTAGCTAGATTTTAATTTTGATTTACTGCTGATTAATACGTTTGCTGAGGATTATTCTTGGGCCTTTTAAAATTTAAATTCTTAATGGGCTGAAGTAAATAAAAGAAATTGGGCTCATTTAATTAAAGATTGAACTCTTGGGTTGGGCTTTAAAATTAATTGAGTCTGTTGGGTCATAATTAAGGGAAAATGTTTGGGCCCAAGTCATATGGATATAACTTGGCTCACTATAAACATATGTACGATTACTTAGTCTTTAATTACGAAAGACTCGATCGCCGCTAATTAATTATAAATATAAATGGTTCAAACATTCGAAATTAATTTCTTAATTTCCCTTATTACTTAAAGACGGTAACAATATGATAAGGCTTTATCAAAATTCGAAAATGGAAACGTAATTCATTTTGATACTCGACTCTGAATTTTAAGAATATTCGATTAAAACAACTTAGGGCTGAAAAAAATCGTAATTTATTATATAAAATTAATTAAATGCGAGCTTAGAAAAATCGGGGTATTACATCCTACCCCTCTAACAAAAAAATTTCGTCCCGAAATTTGCATACCTTCTTCGAAAAGTTCAGGGTATTTTTCACACATCTTTTCTTCAAGATCCTACGTAGCTTCTTCCTGCCCGTAGGGATTTCATAAATATTTTTTACAAGCGGTATCTGCTTAGTTCTCAGTTTTTTGGACTTTTCGGTCTAAAATTGCTTGCGGCCTTTCTTCATAGCTCAAGTCAGGAATAAGAACAATATCTTGCTGGCGAATCACGTGTTTAGGATCAAACACGTATTATCTTAATTGAGAAACATGGAAAACATTATGAACATTTCCTAGACTTGGCGGTAAAGCCAA
This sequence comes from Agastache rugosa, assembly GCA_031470985.1. Taxonomy (NCBI): domain Eukaryota; kingdom Viridiplantae; phylum Streptophyta; class Magnoliopsida; order Lamiales; family Lamiaceae; genus Agastache; species Agastache rugosa. Next base: position 33,506,223 of record CM062601.1, on the reverse strand, counting down.
TCTATACGCAACGAGTCCTATCTTTTCCAAAATCTCAAAAGGTCCTATAAATCTGGGTCTAAGCTTACCCTTTACGCCAAACCTAATAATTCCCTTAGACGGAGAAACTTTGAGGAAAACCTTACCCCAATTTCGAATGACAAATCAAATCGGGTACATCGGCATAAGATTTCTGTCGACTTTGGGCTTCCTTAATTTTCAGTCGGATCTGTCGAATGATCTCGATCATTTCACTGACTGAATCTGGCCCTAGATTTTTCCTTTCACCAACTTCATCCCAATAAAGTGGTGACCTACATTTCTTTCCATACAATGCTTCGCATGCCGCCATGCCTATTTTTGCTTGATAACTGTTATTATAAGCAAATTCGATTAACGGCAAAATATTCTCCCAACTCCCACCTTGATCCAACACCACAGTTCTCAACATGTCTTCTAGTGTTTGGATTGTTCTTTCAGACTGTCCGTCTGTTTGAGGGTGAAAAGCTGTGCTGAAATTGAGTTTAGTACCCAATCCTTTTTGCAAGTTGATCCAAAATCTTGAGGTAAATTTTGAATCTCTATCTGATGTTATCGAAGTCGGTACTCCATGCAGACGTACGATCTCACAGACGTATAATTGGGCTATTTTTTTTCGATCCATATGTAATCGGAATTGGTATAAAATGAGCTGATTTTGTGAGACGGTCTACTACAACCCATATTGCAGTGTTCCCTCTTTTTGACTTCGGCAGACCCGTCACAAAATCCATTGTTATACCTTTCCACTTCCATATTGGGATATCCAACGGTTGTAACTTTCCATACGGTCGTTGATTTAAAGCGTTTACTTGCTGACAAGCCAGACATCGTTCTACGAAGGAGGCTACATCTCGCTTTAAGCCTTCCCACCAGAACTTTTTCTTTAAGTCCTGATACATCTTCGTACTTCCTGGATGAGCGGTGTAAGGTGTATCATGAGCTTCACTCATGATGTCGTTTTTCAGCTCGTCGTCATGAGGAATACAAAGCCTGCCCTCAAACTCGATTGCATTATCTGCTGCTTCAGAGTATCCACCAGGGTTACCCGATCTCATCTTCAGACGTAGTTTCTCAAACACCTCATCTTTCCTTTGAGCACTTATTATTCTTTCTCGTATGTCTGGTGTAGCTACTAGGGTTGCAATACGGCTAGTTATTGTTTCTGGTGAATTGATCACCTCCAAACTCATTCACTCAAATTCTTGAATGAGTTATCCTTCTTCAGTAAGGAGACAAGCTAAGTGTGTTGAAGTCTTGCGACTCAAAGCATCTGCTACAACATTAGCTTTGCCTGGATGGTAATTGATACCACAGTCATAATCCTTTAGTAATTCGAGCCATCTTCTTTGTCTCATGTTCAATTCTCTTTGCTCGAAAAAGTATTTCAGACTCTTGTGATCCGAATAAATCTCAACCCTAACTCCATATAGGTGATGTCTCCAGATTTTTAATGAATGCACAGCGGCTGCTAATTCCAGATCGTGTGTGGGGTAATTAACTTCATGTGGCCTAAGTTGTCGTGATACGTAGGCTATCACCTTTCCATCTTGCATCAGCACACAGCCTAGTCCATTTTTAGAGGCGTCTGTATACACCACATATTCTTTATTTTCTTCTGGAAGAGCCAAAACTGGTGTCGTAGTCAACTTGTCTTTTAGTTCTTGGAAATTTGCCTCACACTCATCTGTCCATTTGTATTTGATTTATTTCCTGAGTAATTGTGTCATAGGTCTAGCTATCTTAGAAAATCTTTCAATGAATCTTCTATAGTATCCGGCTAGACCTAAAAAGTTCCTAATCTCATTAGGATTGGTTGGTGACTTCCAGTCACGTACCACTTCCACTTTAGCAGGGTCCACCTTGATACCTCCTACTGACACAATGTGCCCAAGAAACATCACTTCACTCAGCCAAAACTCGCACTTACTGAACTTGGCATATAGTTTCTCAGTTCTCAAAGTTTCCAACACTATTCTCAAGTGTTCTTCGTGCTCTTTCTCATTTTTGGAATAAGTGAGAATGTCGTCAATAAATACTAAGACAAATTTGTCTAAGTATGGGTGAAAAACTCTATTAATGAGATCCATGAATACTGCAGGAACATTAGTCAATCCGAATGGCATAACTAAGAACTCGTAGTGGCCATATCTTGTCCAAAAAGCCGTCTTGGGTATATCTTCTGGTTTGATTTTCAATTGATGATACCCGGACCTAAGGTCTATTTTTGAAAACACACATGCTCCCTTGAGTTGATCAAACAGGTCATCTATCCTTGGAAAAGGATATTTATTCTTGAGGGTTATCTTGTTCAACTCTCGATAATCTATGCACATCCTCACCGTGCCGTCCTTCTTCTTTACAAATAGAACAGGTGCTCCCCATGGTGAAATACTTGGTCTAATAAAACCAAGATCCAACAACTCTTGTAGTTGTATCTTGAGTTCTTGTAACTCCTTCGGTGCCATTCTATATGGTGCTTTCGACACTGGGGCTGACCCAGGCTCCAGGTCGATGTTGAAGTCCACTTGTCGGTTTGGTGGCAATCCTGGTAGTATTTCTGGAAAATACGTCTTCGAATTCTCAGACGATCGCCACATCTCCTATGGTCTTTTCAGCTCCGGCTTTCCCGTTCAGGTAAACAAGGAAAGCCTGGCAGTTCTTCTTTTTCATCATCTTCTTGGCTTGAAGGGCAGAGATAACAGACACTCTCCTACCCATTGTGATTCCGTGGAATTCTGTTGGTTCCTTTCTCGGTAGTTGAAAAGAAATTTTTCTCTCGTTACAGAGAATTGTAGCATAGTTCTCAGCTAACCAATCCATTCCTAGGATTATATCTACGTCCCAGATTACCATGACATTCAAATTGTTCGCTATATCCTTAAGAGTTCCTAGTTCCAATTCTAGGTTAGAGCAAACAAGTGAAGTGGTTGTGATCTCTCCGGATGGCGTAGTTACTCTCATTTTATGACTAGCTCATTCCGGTATGATATCTAGTCTATCGATACAAGAACTAGAAATAAAAGAGTGTGCGATGCTCCGGTATCGAACAAAATAATTATAGGAAAGTTTAGAAGCTTGCCCATACCTGCCAAATTTCCTTTGTTCTTAATTGGCGGCTTTTGTTCGATGGCAAAGGCCCTAGCATTCTGCTGCTGTGGTTGTTGTTGAGGATGTGGCTGCGCTTGTATAGCCCTCAGAGGCTGGGGTTGACCATATTGGTTCAGCCTAGGTGCTTGAGATGGTTTAGGGCATTCTCTCTTCATGTGACCCTTCTGGCCGCAGTTAAAACAAGTTCCAGTGCCCACTTGACAGACGCCGAAGTGTACCCTATTGCACTTAGGGCAAGTAGGGATTACAGTTTTTCCCTGGCTGTTGTCTCCTTGATTCAGAGTATTCTGTCGTCCTTGTCCTTGTCATTGACCTGACTGGTTGTTTCCTTGCCATGGCCTCTTGCCGTTGTTGTTGTTGTTCTGATTGCTATTCTGATTAGGCTGTTGAAAGCTACACTGATTACCATCCTGATTACCCTGATAGTTGTTGTGATGATAGTAACCATTGTTATTTTCGTCTTCCCATTTTCTCTTTCCCTTGTAGTTGTTGTTGAAATGATTCTGAGTCTGAGCTTGAGTTTGTACCGGCACGGAAACTGGAGCTCGTCTCTCTTCCGGCATTACTGCCTCCATCTCTAGAGATCTCGCTAGTGACTCAGTGTAGCTCAGCTTTTCATGACTGGCTAACGACACTCCAATCTCGTGTCTTAGTCCTGAGCGGAACTTCTTCGCCATTTTCTCATCCGTATCAACTTGATCTGGCGCATATCTTGCCAATTCACAGAATATTCCATCGTATTCCGTCACAGACATCTTTCCGTGTTTCAAATTATAGAACTCGGATTCTTTCTTTGCTCTATAAGTCTTTGGCACGTATTTTTCAAACAGTGCCTCCTTAAATTCATTCCAGGTATACTGAGCCAGATGCTCTTTCGAAATGATTTTCTTACGAGCCTCTCACCAGAAGTCAGCAGGTCCAGTGAGTTGAAAGGCTATGCAAGAAAGATGCTCATCATCAGTACATCTGAGAAGTTGGAAAATCCTTTCAATAGTTCTTACCCAAAGCTCAGCATCGCTCGGGTTTCCAGATCCATTAAAAGTAGGTGGATTTCTTTTGAGAAACAGATCCTCAATATCACGGCGAGGTGGTGGTGGAGGTGGAGGTGAAGGTGAAGGTGGTGGAACTTCCTGACGCTCCTGATCTTCTCTTCGAGGTCTACCCCTACCCCTACCTCTTTCTCTACCTCTCCCACATCCTCTTTCTCTTCCTCCTCTTTCGTTTTCAGCTTCCATTTCAATGATATTCTGAGTTTTTAGAAAGAACTTATTAGAACGTAACTTATTGACAACTTTTAAACAAATTGGCAATTACTACTTCGACAAAGATACTTAGATTCGACAAGCAAAATCTAAACAGTTCTATATAATGGAAAGCAGAGTCAAATTGAAGCTCCGTCGAATAATGAACTTCAATGAAGATGACTGTGCCCATATCACTTATACGCAAGTGACATTCGTTTTTTTTTTTGCTTTCGTTTCTCTTTACTTCTTCATTTCTTTGTTGCTTCGGTTCTTCTTTATTTCTTTGAAACCAACGCTTCTTAAAAGTCTAAGTTCTCAAAGAATCGGGAAAATGCCTTAGAAAATTCTTCTAACTTCTCAATCCGACATGCTCTTGAAAGCAGAAATTATAAATCATATAATTTCAAGAAGATAAATTCAAGCATTAATTTCATGCTTAGAATAATATTTAAAACATGTTTTCAAGATATTTTTAAACTTTTGCAAAGAACAAGAACTTTTGAAACTTCTTACCTTCTTATTTGGTTGAGCTGGCGTAACGGGGTGTTGAGTTGGTTACTAGTTTTCTCAAGTTAAGTGATTCGAGAACTAAACTTTTACTCAAAAGAAGACTCAAGTTCAGAGCAAACGAAACGTTCTGATACAACTCTGTCACAGCCCCAAATCCCGAAGGATGGCTAAGCCAGGGTGCGACTAGGGGTTGGATTTAAGAAGCGGGGTAGAAGGGGGAAAGAATATATAAATGAAGAACGAATCCAGAACTATCAAGGAAATACGTAGAATTGTACTTCGACGACAATCTCGAAGGATTTCTCAATAGAGGAATAACATGTTGTTTCAAGTCTCAAGTACAGAACAAAATATTTAAACAATAGCATTATAACATATTAGAGTGTTTGCAACGGAAAAAGACGTAGATTGACTTCACATATGAAGATGTGAAGTCGAGGCTCGACTAGCTTTATTCAAATGATTTACAACCACTCAACTTCCGCCGTCATCCGTTACTCAACCTGCATATTTATAAACATATACAGGGCTAAGTACAAAGTACTTAGTGAACAATTGCCAAAACATATCATAGCTTTTATAGGTATAAACATGCTTCTCGAGTAACACACAGGGGTTTTTCAATAAAAACCTGTGTTTACTAAAATCACTTTCATACTTGGATAAATAATATTAATTCATCAAAACCAAATCTGAAATAACGCCGGGAAAGACGGCCGTCTTCCACGTACGTTCCTCACCGAGGCTGGTCGCTCCTCAACAGAGTCCATACTCACGGCTACCATGTACACTAACTCTGGAAAGCACACCCTTTCGGGGCTAACTCAGAATCCGATCGATCTAATATGTTGGCGAACCAACTCAGATAGGTATAAGAGAATTTTCATCCAAAAATCCTTTTTAAGCATGATAACCACTTTAAAACAAATACTTTTTAAAACATTTCGAAAACAGAGCAAAACTCACGTTATTTGATATATATAGAAAAGCCCACCTTATCGAAATACAGAACTTATCGATAAAGCTTCCTTCTTCTGTCCCTTCTTCTACTCGCGAAATTCACCTTTAATCGCAAACGATTAAGTTTAGCGAAACGATTAAGTCGAAAATAATAACGACTAACGGACTTGATTAAAAATCAAGTTCTAGGGCTTTGCAATTAACTAAGTCTTTAGTTAAAAGGATTCCTTTTAAAACTCTATCTCGATTTTAAACAACGCTAAACTCAATTAAAATAAATTATTTAACGAATAAATTAAGCTTCATTTAAACGTTCTAATTTTATTGGGCATCGAGAATATTAAACGGGTTTATGAATTAAGGTCGTCTTAATATCGGACGATAACTAAATTCAATATTCAGCATTTCCTTAATTAATATTAGCAACCCATTTTAATTAATTAATTCAGGCCCAAACTTTCGGCACAAAATAAATTAATTAATTTAGTTCAGCCCAAATAAATTGTTTGCAGCCCAATCCTTATCACTCAAAATTGGCCCAAGTTTCATTTTCATTTTTTTTTTCTTTTTTTTTCTTCTTAACTACAGATCTCTCTCTCTCTCGCAAACCTCTCTCTCGCTCTCTCACTCTGCTCTCTCCTTTCTCTCTCTATTCACCAGCTCTCTCTCTCTCTCTCCGAAATCAACAGCAGTAGCAGAGCATCACCGCCGTCGTCTCCCTCCTTTTTCCGACGGGTCTCACCGGTGTCACACACCACTCCAATCCAAACCCCTCGCATCACTCTTCTGTTCTCTCGATCTCGACGGCAGCACCAACAACACGGCCACTCCATATTCTCTGGCAAATCTCACCGTTCGCCGTCACCTTCTCACCGCCAAACGGCACCACCTTCTTACTGCTTTCTCTCATCTTTCTTCCTCCTTGGTCTCGTTTCTCTCTCTATCCGACGGCAACAACAGTAGCACAACCGCTGCGTCTTCTCCGGCGAACCTCACCATTCGCCGCCTCCGTTTCGTCGTCGTCGTCGTCGTCATTGTCTCAATTTCATCCTTCGCTCAAAACCCCAGTAAAAAGCCCCAAATTATAACCTAGATCCCCAAAATTGAAATCCCTAATTTCTCTTCTCTCCTCTAAATTCCGGCGACCCTATCGTGTGCCTAACGACGGTGTTCGGACAGAAGCAGCAGTAGCAGCAGCAGCCGCCTCCGTCGTCGCCGCCAACCGCTAACAGCACCATCGCCGTTTTTTCTCTACCTCTCTCTCTGCTGGAATCCGGCGAACAGCCACCAACACCACCATCGACTCTTCTTTTGGCAAAAATGGCAGTAGCTCCAAAAAGCCACCGTTGTTGTCTTTGCGGCTCGCTACCACCACCCTGGTAAAACTCTACCACTCTCCATTCATTTCTTATTTAATAATAATTCCAGTTTTTAATTTTAGTTTTAAATTTAACTCTTTCTCTCGGTTGACAGAGTAGCAGCCGAGAAGCCACCGTCGTTGCCGATTCCCCCCCTCTCGTCTGGTCAGCCATTGGTGCAGGAGACCCTGCCGGTGTGGTCTTCTGCCCTGAGACAACCGATGCCAGCAGCAGCACTACTCGTTTCACACCCGGTCAAGACTCGACAATTCGAGTTAGAAGAAGAAAGACAGAGATGTAAAACAGAGGCAGGTTCTACAAATTATGCTTTATTTTCTATTTGGCAAATTAGTGCTATAGGATTAAGATTGATGTAAACTGGACTGTTGTTGCTTTAATGAACATTACTTGGTTCATGGATGGACAATTTTTGAGTAGTGATCATGCTTGTGGGATTATTGCTTTGCTGGGAAGAATAGGATAGGCTAATATTCTTATTTCTTATCTATTATTGCTGTGATTTTAGTTTGAAGTTTCTGAAATAGATAAACAGGATTTCATTTCATAGAAATTGGATTTTGAGCTGTATACCCTTACTTGACAGTAATAATAGGTGGATAGATGGTTTGTGAATGAATTGAAGCTGAAATCTTGTGACTGTAATTCCCCTAGAACAGCTTCTTCTTCTCCCCTTTTCTTTCGTTGTAATTTGTTTGTGATGAGAGAGTAATTAACTCAGGGAGGTTATATTTACTAGCAAAGTTTATTAGCTGGATGAATTGAATGTGATGATCACTTACTGACACAAATTGATATTTAGAGATTTAGCTAGATTTTAATTTTGATTTACTGCTGATTAATACGTTTGCTGAGGATTATTCTTGGGCCTTTTAAAATTTAAATTCTTAATGGGCTGAAGTAAATGAAAGAAATTGGGCTCATTTAATTAAAGATTGAACTCTTGGGTTGGGCTTTGAAATTAATTGAGTCTGTTGGGTCATAATTAAGGGAAAACGTTTGGGCCCAAGTCATATGGATATAACTTGGCTCACTATAAACATATGTACGATTACTAAGTCTTTAATTACGAAAGACTCGATCGCCGCTAATTAATTATAAATATAAATGGTTCAAACATTCGAAATTAATTTCTTAATTTCCCTATTACTTAAAGACGGCAACAATATGATAAGGCCTTATCAAAATACGAAAATGGAAACGTAATTCATTTTGATACTCGACTCTGAATTTTAAGAATATTCGATTAAAACAACTTAGGGCTGAAAAAAATTGTAATTAATTATATAAAATTAATTAAACGCGAGCTTAGAAAAATCGGGGTATTACACATATGTTCTTAATCGTAAGGACTCGTTCATAGTTGGAAAATCCAAAACCAAACCCTTCTACTCAGAAAAGGTCGGGTTAAGGTCCGCTCGCTCGAAGTGTGTAATTTGAGTGTGTAGGTTGTATAATACCCGTAAACTACATGTTAGGCTTCAGCTGTGCCCGTAAACAGACTGGTTTTCGATACAGTACGCGTAAACTTGTATCCAGCTCGACGAACTGAGCTGCAACGCTTGCTGACTGCGCGGAAAGTTAGTGGTATCCTTAGTGGATTACCAAATGGTTTCTGGTCGTGGACGTATAAGTCATTCTCCGAACCACGTTAAATTGTTTTGTTCTTTATTGCTTTATTTATGCATCCAGCTGACTCCTCATATGCATATTTTCAAGTTGCATAAATTGACAAATAGAAAAGAGAAACAGAGCTTTGCAATATATTTGAAGTAACAGACGGACGTTCCAAACCCACCAACTTCCGCACACACTGCCAGCTGTGTTTACCCAGCTGAACTCCAGCTTGGTCGAACACAGCCAGCTCACTCAAAAGAGTTTTTAATTGGAAAAGTTTTTAAACCTTAGTGTATTCACCCCTCCCCTCTACACCAAGGTATCCGTCTCGGGACCATCAGGTTACTAAACTTACAATTTATATCATTCCAGGTTTTAATTTAATTTTTAGGCTAATTTTATCTTATGTGGTAACCAAAATGCGACATACACTTTCTCATTAATTAGGTTAACTCATTAAAAACTTTCACACGTCACTTCCTTTAAATTATATGTGGTGAATCATTCAATATAATATAATTATAAATTATAATAATCTGTTAATTGCAATATATTATCTTATTTGACCATTCAAATACACGGAAGAAACAAACGTAGAAAAAAGAGAAGAACCACTCTTCTTCAAAAATGTCTTCCTGTTGGTAAACAAAATCGTACAACTACAAAGGATTGTTCTTGCATTGCTACCGGAAAAATGGGTGTTGATGAGCTTTGCTTCAGAAGGACTCTCGGTCTCCGATCGCCGGCATGAAGCTCAAAACCAAAAACATATCATCCCGTCGTCGCCGGTCAAACAGATCGAACCTTGGCTGCTTCGATGGACCAGAGCTCTAAAATGTGAAAGATTTTAGGTCCAAATCTCCACGGAAATCATCTTAGGAAGTGACGTGTCAGAGTTTTTAATAAGTCGACCTAAATGAGAAAGTCTATGTGGCGTTTTGGTTGCCATAGAGGATAAAATTATCTTAAAAATTAAATTGTAACTTAAATGATACAAAATATAAGTTGAGTAACTATTTTGAAACAAATTAATGTTTGGTTACCAATTTGATACAAGTTACATAGTTTAATAACCTTTTATGAAATTAACCCTCCTAAACTTTCTTTTCCACCCAAGAGAACATGTGATAGAAAAGATTGGGGACCACTATATGTGATAATTTATATAAATAGATAAGAAAGTAAATAATTTAGAAGAGCTTTGATTTTTATGTAATCTATTTTCTACATTTATTAATTATCATATATAATTTTTTATGAAATTATCCAATAGTTAATTAAGAGAAGGTAATTAAAATAATAAATATTACTATAAAAAGAAATAAAATATAAAATGCGTTCATCAAAAAAATCCTTTATTGGTGTGTAACTCTTTTCACGTGCGTATACACATAATTTCTTATTGATGTGTAACTCTTTTCACGTGCATATACACGTAATTTCTTATTGATGTGTAACTCTTTCACGTGCGCATATACGTAATCTCTGTCAGTTACTATATAAATGACATGAAATGCAAAATTTACTGATAAAATTTAATTTTATAAGTAATCCGTTTACGTGTAGATGCACGCAAGTATACAAAGGAACAAACACAAGAAGAATTAGAGGATACAGAGCTAGATAATAACCTATTAACTATATAAACTCCAAATTTCCTCAAAACTATACTGGAATACAAATTACACAACTGCATGGAGAGATGTAGCTTAATAGAAAGGGAAAAAAACTTAGATCAAGTAATCTAAGTTTATTCAGACCATGCTACTTTTATTAACAACATACAATATATATATATATATAATATATATCAGCAAAAGATCAAGGGTCAAGATTTATTCTTATTTCTCACCTAGAAAGTATTTTTATTTGATCCGCGTTCTATATATATAATATTGAGCTTATTTTTTCATGGAACTACACCTCCAATTAAGCCATTCCTGACTCCAATTCCGCCACCAATTATGCCTCCCGACCCCAAACCACCAGTTCCTTGGCCAATCCCGCCACTAATTATGCCTCCGGACCCTAAACCACCAATCCCTTGGCCAATTTCGCCACCACCATCGGTAATTATTACCATCTTTTCATCACCGGTAGAAGCATCGTCAGAGGCAACAAGATTTCGGGCAGTAGCGGTGAAAACAAGAGCACTCACAACAAAAACCAGAACCAACTTTGTACCGGCCATTTCGTTTTGTTTTTGCAAATGAGAGAGATTAATTATTTCAAATTAACTAGTAGTCTTGAAATATATTTTGATGATGAGAGTTAGTGAAAGATTGAATTATATTTATAGGCAATAATTATCGGCCATCAATTATCGAATAGTTATCTTAAGTCTTGTATATCGTTATGTACGAACCACGTAGCCAAGGATAATTATTGAAAGAAAAAAAATAGTTTTTGGGATTTTTCTAAGAGAGGAGGCTGCATGCTTTAATATTGCATATCATGCATAAACGGCGTAATTCATTACGTGGGAATCAATGCAAGAATGCATGCATGGTGATCAATTTAATAGAGTAAAAATGTCAAATAGTCATTATGGATAGTCAAAATTAATAGTTGTCCAAAATTTAATTTATAATAATTTTTGTCAGATTTTGGGATTTTGGACAAATTTGCCCTTACCCCTCATTTCACTCTATATCTCTCTCCTCCCTCCCCTCTTTCCTCTCCGTCCTCTCTCACCTGAAACACCTCTACCATCCACCGCGCCGCCGCTATCCAATCGCCGCCGCCGCCGTTCCATCCAATCACGGCGTCGTCAATTCATAAACAAAAATCGAAATTCAAATTTATAAATTCTGGCGACGGTGCCGCCTCACAAACCGGCGACAAACGCCGAATCCCAGTCATAAAATTTTAGATTCAAAAGTCAACGATTCACAAACAGATAGTCGAGATCTGGATGATATTGGTACGAAAATGAATTCATTCGTACCACTCGTACCAAGTTATGGTGCACCACTAATTGGTACGAACAATATGAATGAGCTCATTCGTACAAAGTTATGGTGCGCCACTAGGTGGTACGAAGGGGACGAATGATTTCATTCGTACCACTCGTACCAAGTTATGGTGCGCCATTAGTTGGTACGAACGGGACGAATGAGTTCATTCGTACCAGTCGTATCAAGTTATGGACCACAACTAGTTGGTGCGAACGGGACGATTGGGACGAATGAGATCCGTTCGTACCACAGTTGATGTGGAGATGAAAAAAGTCACGCTGGAGAAGATGATCAGAAGCAACCAGATAACAGATCTGGATAAAAATTTGAACGAAATACTTATCTGAACGACTCTCTGTTTGTGAAGCATCATCGTTGGATTCTTTAGATCTAAAGTAGCAGAGCAGATTACGACGACAGAATAGATCTGGAAATAGAGAGATTACGACGACGACGGCGGCGGTGGCGGTTGTGGCAAAAAGCAGTGGAGAAAATCGGTGATGGCGATGGAAAATATATAGAGAGCGATATATAGAGAGAGAGAGAGAAATAACACACCATGGAGATAAAAGTCTGCCGAAGAAGACGACCGGAGGCAGTGGAGGAATGGAGACGGTGGTGATAGCAGTGACAGTGACGGTGGCGATGGCGAACAAGCAGGTCTTAGCTCGGTTATACGTGCGATGGTTATATTACCACGATAGGCCAAAGCGAACTAAAAGATTGTCCCTTTACTGTGAGCTTAGAAGTCTAGATCCCAGGAAGCTGCAAGTCAAATCAAGAGGTTCTATTAAGGACAGGTCATATTGATGACCCAGAAAATTCTGGGAAAGAAGCAAGCTTCAACGCTCCCCAAGACATGGCGGTCGTATGTAGCAGAGAGAGAGATAGATGGAGAGAGAAAGAGTATAGAGAAAGAATACGGTGGAGAAGGAGTAAATGAGAGAGAAAAGTGAGAGTGGGGTTTATTTCATTAAGGATATTGTTGTCTTATCACTTTAAATCTGCTAAAATTTATAACAAATTAAGTTTTTGACAACTTTTATTTTCCACTATTCATAGTGGCTATTTCACATGATAAAATCAATTTAATATATATATATATAAAGCGCGTATCAAATAAGAACATTTTCATAGGTGAGAAATAAGAACAAATCTAGACCCTTGGTTCTTGTTGATCTACGGTCCAGATTTAACCGTGCATTTAGTTACTCTAATTTATGCATTTAAATGTTAATGCATTAAGTTATTGTAATTTATGCATTAGAATATTTATGCATTTAGTCTCTGCATTTTATGCATCTCCGATGTAATAAAAATGCATTGTTCTTACGTTCTCATATAAGATGTGTTCTTACCAGATCCGCTTCATATCCATATATTATTAAAACGATTGCGGATTCGAGACCTCTCCTTAATTCGAGGTTCTACGTGGCGCTGTCTCCTTTCAATATTCTTATTTATCTTTAATCCTTATTTGGAGCATTTTTATTCATTTATTCTATATTTAATATAGATTTTCTCATCCCACATTGATTCTTAATAAAACTTCATTCTTGGAGAACCTATATAAATACTTACAATCCATGTGTATTTTTTCATTCCGCAATTATTTTGCACAACCAATATAATTTGGCAAATTAATTTGTTGGCCAAATAAATAGTTTTATTTTTATTGACAATTTTAATTTGATCAATTATGTAGTTGTCAATATTAGTTTGTTTAATTTAACAAATTTTTAAACTGACGTAAATAAAATAAAAATCTCAAAAATACGTATTCTCAATTATAATTCTTGGATTTGTATATATATACACATAGGGATAATTCTCGAAATTTAACTTTGTGACGAGATGATTAGATGTACACAACAATTAACGATGTATATAATAAAATATTTGACAGATTGTGAAGTAAAAAAAAATAGTTTGATTTCTATTGATTTCTTGCAACTAAAGAAAGTGAAATAAAATCAAAGAAACACTCTTTTTGATCAATTATCGAAATATTATCACTCTGAAATAATATTAAATTATTTTTAATGTTCATGCTTATATATTGCAAAATAATAATAATAATAATAATAATAATAATAATATTTGTTAAGGAAGTACAATAAAATTGAAGAAACAACCTTATTAATATATTTTATTTTAATAATATAATTCACCGTCGATTTTCGACGGGATACACACTAGTATATATATATGGATGAGTTTTAATGTGAGATGGATAATTAATGTTGGTGACTTTTGATTTGTAAAACTGCAAGAGAGATTGTAGACCAGATCACTTTTATGGCTTTAATTGTATTAGCTAAATTAGAGTTTAAAAGTCAATTTGGTGGAAATTCAAATACATTATCAGCCACTTATATTACATGATGATGCAGTTAAATTCCAAGTTTGGCACCGAAATGTAATCAATAATGCAACACAGTAATCGTACGCATCCGTGCTATATACAGTAGAACCTTTATAAATTAATAAAGTAGAGATCGGAGAAAATTATAATCTTATAAAGGTTATTAATTTATCGAGTTAAAATTTAAAGAACAATAATACAGTCGGGACCGGAGAAAATTACTCCCTCCGTCCCCCATAAGTGTGGTGCGTTTTTTGATTATATGTGAGGTATAAAATATTAATTGAACCACACTAACCTGGGACGGAGGGAGTATTATTTTACAGAGGTTATTAATTTTTCGAATATTAATTTAAAGAGTTTATACTGTATCTATACGATAATTAAGGAACAAAAATTTTATGATTAGTTACTTAATTACCATGGAAAGATCTATATTTCTTCCCTTATTTTATAGCCCAAACGGTATTGTACGTTCAAAAAAATAGTTAATGATAAATGAATGATATATTGCAACTTTTGCCACATAAAACATAGGTCAACACTCCCATGCGGTTAACTGCATTGTGAGGTTGTGTTTTTTTTTCTATTTTTTTAATTAATTACTCCCTCCGTCCCTGATAAGTGTGGTCCGGAGGGAGGGACACGGATTTTAAGAAAGATATTAGGTAGATGTGTAGTGAGTGGAGAATGGAATCCAATTTGTTGTAGTGTTAGTTACTTTTAAAGGGTAAAAATTTAAGTGGGGTCATATCCATTTAAGGAAGGACCACACTTATGGGGGACGGACAAAAAAGGAAAGTGGACTACACTTATCAAGGACGGATGGAGTAATATTTAGTTAACTTTAATTATAAATTTTTTAATTCTAATTAGAGATTAATAATTCTGATTGAAATTAATAAATCCTAATTATAAATTAATAATAAACTCTAACTAGAGATTAAAAAGCCTTAAATGAAGGTTAACAAATCCTAACTGATAAATCCTAATTAATAAATTTTAATTGAGATTAATAAATTCTAATTGGGAATTAATAAATATTAAATGAAATTTATAAATCTTAATTGTGATTAATAAACTCTATTTATTTCTTAATTACTCCCTTATTACCCCCAACTAGTATTTGCCCTACGTGCGATGCACGGTACAAATTTATTTGCAAAACAGTAAAATAATTATTATACAAATATGAATAATTTACAAATGTGCAAGGAAAGATTCGGTATAATAATGATTAATTCATACGATATTAAATACTTATTGTTCTTTTTGAGGATATCCAAATGGTAAAGATATTTTGTGTTGAGAGTGTGACCCGAAGTTCATTCTTCAATGCTCTATATTTCCCCAATCCAAAATAAAAATAAAAATATACATTACACAATTATTAATAAGCTATTGATTTTAAGTGTGGATTATGCAACTACAAATAAGCTGAGAGAGGGGGGGGGGGGGGAATATTGATAATGAAAAATATACAATATCAAGAGTAATTATGACATGCAATGTTCCAAAAATTATTTGATTTTGAATGTATAACTACAAATATATCAATATTTAATATTATTTATTGTTTCTTTTGAAATTCTATCAAGCATGTTCAGTGTAGTAGAATAATCCATACATTGTGCAATATATGGTCATCCAATGAAGTTGTTTTTAGTTAGGCCATTCAATGAAGTTAATTAAGCAAATGACTTATTAATTCAACAAAAATCGACCCACTACTATACCTTGCAAATTGTGTATATATACTACGGATCATGTCAGATTATTTGGGTAATGCTTCGAGAATTGACTATCCAAATTCCAATGCGGCAGCTTTGTGTATTTTTGAAATTAAAAAAATTGTAATAATATTCGAAATAAAATAAATGTACAAAAAGATCTGAGAATTTGAATCATTTAATTGTGCATGCTAAATTTCTTTGAATTTTTGTTAATAAATTATTATTGAAAAAACGACAATTTTATTCTTATCGGAATATGTGTCTTAAAGTACTTTATTTTTGCATAAAAATTTTAACCAATAAATGAACAATATAAGTAAATTATAAATTTGAACAATGAGAGAATAACTATTATAAAGTAAACCACCCACTAATTAAGAGTGAGATCATGTCAATTTTCGCCTAAGTTAGTTCCTGGACAAATATAATACATAAAAATAAAGCTGCAAAATAATTTTAATTACAAAATTACCACTCAAATTAATTTACATTTCATTGAGAATTGAAAACTCCCTCTTTAATAGATAATAGATAGATTCCTTAATTATCCCTGATTACAACTAACCATAGAGTTGGTTGTACCCAAATTTTTTAATAAAACAAAAAAAGAGAAGAAATATTTTAAAACTAGTAACACACCAAATAGATCGATTTTATCGGTGAAAATTTGACAGAAATTTCAAACTTTAGCAATATAGAGAATTTTCCATTTGCAAAGGGTGGACTACCGTGCAGTTGACAACACAATGCGATACATCCCTTAATTAATTTTTTTTATTATAAATTAGCATCAATCTATTTAATCAATGTTTAATTAAATTTAATTAGAGATTGGAAATTATAAATCCCAATTGAGAATTAATAAATTCCAATTAAAATTAATTACCCAAAAATCCCCTTAATACCACCCTAATCCCCTTTATTAGTACTAAATTGCAATCGATTGCACGGTGCGGGTCGGCCACACATAATAAAACTTATTCCCCTCAATCGCATTCCTAAGTGGCATTCTAAATAAAGAATTTCCTATATCATCATCCCATGACATAACATTTTCAACTCCCCAAAGCTTCATCCAATCCAATATCCTCGTCCATTTTCATCATGATCAAGATTCAAAAACTACAAGAAAATAGGCAACACGTCCATAAATTAGCAAATACAATACAATGGCAAACAAGATGCAGCTGCTTAAATGTAAAACCTCGCTGAAAGTCGCCTCATCAAAAAAATACGTCAAATATACTAGAGTGAAGTTACACGACGAGAGGTCCGATTTTCAGAAGTTAATTAACTGAAAACTGTGGTCTGCTGAAGTGATGAGAACAGTACCTTGAGCACTGTGTATGCGGATAGATGAAGCTATAACAGTCACGCCCTAACTTCTACGCCTTCCTTAAGTAGGTGCTCTTTCACAGATTGGATTGGAACCTGCAACACATGAAACAATTAAGGGAACTTAAATAAGAGAGGAAAAAAACCTAAATTGATGAACCAAGTTACATTGGTTCTCCGTATATGTATGCTGTGTCTGCTTTATTTTTTCGGCAAAACACTCATTGATTATATCTTTGCGGGATTGCCTAAATTCTCTAGAGATGGTTGACTTGATTCCCAAGTAGAATGGATTAACAGCTAGTAACTGTTTTCAGAATAACAATTTGAAAAGGTTTCAAATTATCTTTCTTAATCATTACCTCCTTCCGATGGAATATGCCAGCAGCAAGGGCAGCAGATGCATTTGTTTTGGAGAAAACTTCTGAAAAATGGTCAGCGGCCCCAGCACCACTACTTGCTATCACCGGAATACTAACAGCATCTGAGATCAGCTTTATTAGATCTATATCAAAGCCTTGACCTTGACCTGTTAAGAGACCAAAGAAATTCTCAAAAGTTACATTACTTGTTCTCACAAATATATATAGCTACAGAATAAGAATAGAACTATCCACATGCAAAATGAGACTCATTACAAAGAATTCAATAGCAATAAAGATACTTCCCCATCTCGCAAACAGAGTGAGAGAAATTCCATAAAAAGCTTAAGAACAGTAAAACAGGGAATGAAGCTAAGCACCAGACCCAAAAAACGAAAAAATAAATTGCATCAACACTTATTTAGTACTCCTTTGAGACAAAGCACAAGAATCAATCATACCATCGCAGTCAATGCAATTTAAGAGTATTTCTCCAGCTCCTAGTTCTTCCACAGCTTTTGCAAGCTCATATGCCCCGATTGATCGACCTTCTCTCCCACCATTCACCTACAAAAAATCAGCAAAGAAAAGCAGATGCTGCATTCAGCTAGTGTCCCAAGTATAAGAATAAAACAAACTCCACTTCCAAGGTATACTAAGGTCTAAACATTGGAAAACAGCCGCTTCTAGTAGAATTTATATCCCCGTACCCACCAAAGAAGAATGAAGAGAAGATGAGAGAAATAAAAAAAAATACAAAATTACCAACCACACACAACCACACACACAAACACAAGCATCATATCTAAAAGGAGAAAATCCAAGCACTAGCTACAACAAACATGGTCAGGATATGAAACATACAAAATGAATGCATAAAGCAAGCAATGATGTAAGTCAGCAGTACCACAATAGTTCTAGCTTTTGCATGCACCATCCTACAATGTTGTACTAAAAGGAAACAAGTTACTTTAGATGCAAAAGTCCAAATTAACTAGATAGAAACTACAGAAAATGAGCAATATATGATCCTATACCAAACAGAACAGATACGTACTGTGCATTGGTACCAAGCAAATTGCTCGCCATTAAGACCTGAAATCAAGATAAAGAACCAGTTATGCACGTATCATATGATTGTGATATATTTTCACTCTCTTTTTTGTAGTTCCACATAAGATGGAAATGTAGTCAGCTCTATTGGCAGAAGACCAATCTAGTTCCTATTTTAAGTATCCAATGTTGAAAAATTAGTGTGCGCGAGGGAAGACTTAGTTTGTAGTTATAAGTAGGTATCCCGAGTTTCATTTTCATTGTTAGAACAAGTGTCCTAACTTGTTCATTTGGTGAGGACTATCTAGTTTGGAGTTGAATTATAATGTGGAGATTTTGATGTACGGTTTATACTATCTCTTTTACTTGAATATTTGTAATTTGCTGTATTTGTTTCTTTCCACTTGTAATAGCTTTCAGCCAAGAGTGACGTGTATGTGCATCACATGCGGCCATCTGGAAGCTATGGATGGCGCGTCACTAGGATGGAAGGTGAAGATAACAGGACTCACCACTGTTGTGGCTGTCTCCATCAAACAACTTCTTCAAAAAAAAAAATTGAATTTCTCCATTTGTGGGATGGCATTGGCATTGAATATTGATGGATTTATTACAGCAAACAATGAGGTATGTAATTTAATTTTAAACTTTTCTATAATTTGCAACATTGAATACTTTCGACTGTTTCAATTATCCTATTTTTATTTTTCCGTTCTTAAATTTCAGAAATTCCATTTCTAATTATAGCACATTAATTCATAAAATTATAACTTATTTTTTTCTATAAGCATATCAATTTTATACTCCCTCCGTCCCAATTCAATAGGCTAGCACGCCCCGGCACAAATGTTAAGAAAATGAGTCGTTTATAATAAAATTGAAAAGAGAAAATAATTTTTTGGAGGGTATTTTTGTCAAACCAAATAGGAGAGAGAAAAGAGAGGGCAGTTTTTTAATGGCATAATGTGTAATTTATGAGTTATGTTAAGGGTATTTATTATGTGTTGACTGCATTGTAATTTCTATTTTAGGAAGTGGCCTATTGAATTGAGACGGAGGGTGTACAAGGTTTATTAATTATTGTTTCTCATTATTGTTAATTTTATGTTAAAGTTAATTATTACAACTAATTGTTAATAATAAAATATATAGAAAAAGTGAGTAATTTGATTGTGGGGCCCGTGAATAATTAATTTTGAATAAGCATTGTTGGGGAGAAAGTTTGGGTTAGAGAGAAATTGATATGGCAATAATGATGCAAACATATTTTGCACAGTAAGGAAGCACCACTGTGGATGCTCTTACCTCGTGGTTTTGGACCGTGTTACTTGACAAGATGGGAAAATTGGTACAAGGGATGCCTTAGTTTGTAGTTATAATAAAATAACTTAGTTTCTAATCTAAGTTGGTAGAACAAGAAAACCCAAACTTGTTCATTTGCTGAGGAGTATCCTCATTTTGGAGTCGTGTATAAGTGTCGTCATTTTGAGAGACACCTTTGTACTCTTCTTGTATTTGTATATATGTAGTATCCTCATTTTGGAGTCGTGTAAAAGTGTCGTCATTTTGAGAGACATCTTTGTACTCTTCTTGTATTTGTATATATGTAGTTTGATGCATCGGTCTCTTTCTGTTTGTAATGGCATTCGATATTATTTGTTTGTGGAGAATTTACGGTACCCATTTCTAAAATTATAATATTTCAATTAGTACCTTGGCCCCAGTGGCCCTTACAGGATTCCGTTATTATATTTTAATTGATGAGCTGATGGACTGAGTATCCTTTTTCACAGTCAGTATAAAAAGCATGCAAACCTCTGGCTATCACGCTTATGTAAAGTTTCATAGAGCAACATACAAAATAAAAGGTTAACCATTTACCTGGTTTTGAAACTCTTACTGACTTGAACTCTACATCATTAGGATCCTTCAAGTACACCCGACGAGGATCAATGCTTATAACCACAGCCTATGTTATAGGAAATACACAAATAACAAGGTGAGATTAAAATATAGAAATGGGAAAAAGGAAAAGAATAGAGAAAGAGTCGATAAGCATGTTATTTGGTGCCATGAAGACAGAAAGGGTAAGTTAAGGCTGATGATAAATCTCACCTGATTTCCATATACTCTAGAGATTTGCTCTATGCTAGTCTTTCCGGTTTTTACCTAAGAAGAAAAAAATCAACATGAATTTGAGGCAGACACCATATAATGAGATAATTTGCAAGGATAACAGGGAGTACTTTGGTTTTCAGATACTCTTCTGCAGCATAAACTGCATCACTTCCAATGGAGACCTTGTCTGCACCCGACCGAAAATATTCTGAAGCAACTTCCAAACTTGAGTAGTATCTGTTGAAACATTTATTAATTAACACAAAATAATAAGAGAAAATTATCACTATCAAAGTCTGCAAGGAAAAACTATTACAATCAACTCTCTACCAATATAAAAGAACAATTACAACTGACTTCTTTTAAGGATGAAAGGATATATAGAACATACCGGCCATTTCCATCAGTAAAATCTCGGATACCACCTCCAACTGTTAAGGGCACAAAAACATTCTCTGATGCATACCTCAGCACCTATACGACAGACAAACAGAAGAGTGAACATAGTATAAAATTTTTAAATGACTCCAGAACAAACTGTCAGTTTCTAGCAACACTATTTTAAAGAAGCCAATAAGAGTAAGAATGAGACAACTTATTCAACTACATAATAAAAAACATAGATATAACAAACCTTCAGCATTGGTAAATCACCTAGAGGGAAGTCACGGAAGCCAGTAATATTCAAAAAGCTGACCTGAAAATGTGAAAGATAAAATCTTAGACTCCATCTTGTAGAATGCAAAATTTACTGTCTGTCTGAGTTAATTCGTTTGGCATTCCCCTAATAATCTACTCTCGTTGTGTATGAAGAGTGCTATGATTATGTAAGAATTAGTAGACATATTGTCAGAGATATGACATTATTCAAGGAAAGGGCATACCTCATCAGCCCCATCCTTGTAGTATTGTCCAGCAAGATCCACTGGCTTGCCAAGGTTTCTTACCTTCAGAAAAAATAATTATACAAAGTGGAGATACAGACCTCATACAAATAATTACACCAATCTAGTTTTATCAATAAGGTAATAACTTTCCAATCATCAAACCAATATTGGTTCTTACAGTTACTTGAACTCCCAACGCATCTATTATCAGATTGTAAGGGTAACTGGATAACCGTGGACTATAAAACTGAAGCACAGCGCATGATAACAACTAGAATGATTAAAGGATGCAGGAAAGATCAAAATTAGTTAAAGAAATGCAGACAAATACTTGAGCTTGATTGGATAGATACATGTAGCATCCACATGAGCGACTCATGTAGTATACTTGATATTACTAAAAAAAATTTGGCAGTTTGTGTTTCTGTATTATTCACATTGGGCAGAAACAAAGGGAATCTTGGGAATCTAAAATATTCTTACTTTGCTTTATCATTAGACCATTTGTTTCTCTCAAATACATGAGTTTTCTAAATTGGAAGTAACATTAGAGAATTACATTTGAATGATAGAAAATATTAGGCATAACAGAACAATAAATCAAGCATTCTTGTTAATGTACCTCATTTTCATTTGTCTGCTCTCTTACATCATATTGATCTCCTTTAGTTACAACAAGATCACCATTGTCGTTTGCCCTCACATCAAGACAAGCGATGACCTGGTCAATGTGAATCAAGAAATTTACAATAATTTGTAATTAAGGTAGGAGAAACCAACGTTACTAAATTAAATAGCCAATGACATGAAAAATGATGCGGGGGTTTTTTGGTTCGAAGACTTCAGCAGACAGTCTTAAGACTTTACTAGTGGAGTAGAATCACTTTAAGGATATAGTTCACAAGTAATAAATAAGCTTCCCAAGCAATAATGTTAGAATTAAGTTTTCCATTTGCTTATGATGGATATTATATAATATGCGGCACCGACGCCAACTGATTGAAACAAATAACATCCCTGGATGCTACGTCAACTCAAGCTATAGACATAGTAGCTTTCAAGATAATGTTGATTAGTTATGAAATTATGTATTTTGTTGATAGGTCATCCACAAAATAATTTACGATTTGTCCTTGTTCAATAATATACAATTCTGTTCATAATCATAGTCTAGAATAGACATTTCAAATCTATACCATTTATCTCACAATGTAAGAATAAAGTTGCTGAAAAAAATTCTTGAGCATATTCAAAATTGAGGCTTTTTCTTTCTTAACTTGTGTTAAGTTGCATGATCCAATTAATTGCATTGTAATTATCATGCTACCACTGACTACATCACTTACCCTCTTTGCAAGTTTAGACGCCTTCCCTTTAACTGGCAACTGTCTTCACAAGAAGATATCGGTACATTATTTGGTTTTTGAAATACTTCGTAAACAAAGAAGGATATTCTGGTAATTGATACCTTTGTATTTTCAGACTTTGGATACAAAAACCTTCTCAGGACAGAGAGGCCAACCTCTGCAAAAAAAAAAAAAACCCAAAAATGTAAATTATGACTAATCGCATGGCTAGATCAAATGTGGTCTACGAAGACTAAAGTTCAGTTTTATTCCCTTCTATATTTTTGCAACAAGTCAGAAGCTCTTACCACCACTCTTTTCTGGATGGAACTGAACTGCGTGAACATTTCCCCTTCTTATAGAAGCTATAAAATCACTCCCATAATTGCATGTAGAAGATATCCACTCTTTGTTATAATCTGACTATATATGAGAAGGAAAGGAAACAGCCACTTGAAAACGCAAGGGACACAGAAAAATGTAAAATTGAAATCACAAATTCACAAGCAAGCTACTGCTAAAGATATATTACTGGGGTTGCGCGATAAGAGTGGACAAAGTAGACATGACGGCTTCCAATATCATCCAAAATCTGGGAGTCTTTCGTAACTTTGATAGCATTCCAGCCAATATGAGGTACTCTCAAACCATTTGATGAATCAAAACGTCCAATGACTCCAGGAATCAAACCGAGACCTTTGACTGAGGATAATGTCACTCAAATTAGCTCAACTAAGCAGGCATCATCAATAATCAATAATCAATAATCAATAATCAATAATCAATAATCAATAATCAATAATCAAATAAAAGTGAAATCCAAAGGCATCTGATGCCACTAAAGATGAGCAATGCCTAGCACTATCATTTGATATAATTTTTGAAACAATATAAAATTCTAGTGATCAAGCAGGAAAAAAATTAACAGAAACCCCTAATTATATAAACCCCACCTAATAATCTTCCATATCTTCAGAACTTTCCTCGACTTATCTTGGCAATAAAACCGAGCATAATTTTGATTCCTTGTGGACAAAGGTAAAATATATTATGAGTAGCACAGTCCTGTTCGACTGGTATTATCTATGATCAGAAAAAAATGGGAACTGAAAGTACACAACATTTCTATTCATTTTCTTTAATCACAAACAAAATTAAATGTTTCACACTTGTACGACACAGGAAATACTAACTAGGGAAAAAGCATTAGCAGATCAGATCACAAAGAGTCAACATGTTCACTTGGGAAACTGATTGTAAAAGGCTAGAGAAGATGCATACCTGTTCCGTTTTCCTCACTTGACTCAAAAAGTAGCTGCAATCCAAGACAAATGCCTAGAAATGGACGATCTTGTTCGATGTAAGTACAGAGTGCTTCAGCCAGTCTACAAAGAGTTAGTGAATCATTGAGTTAATTAGTGATTTAAATTAACATTAAAACTTAAATGAGGAGAAATATTGAATTTCACTAGTGGTTATTATAAACATGTACATCAAGAGGCAATCCTCAAATAGGTTAAGATTACCTGCCGTCTGTGATTGGAAACACAAACATTAATAAAAACCAGACACAAAAGGCTGAAGATATATCATAACATGCAAAAACAAAATCATATTACGGCACTTAAATATAAATTGCAATGGAAATTACTTTACCCCTTCTTTTCCAAAACATCCATGGCAGGTGCAAATGCACCTACACCAGGAAAAATAAGTCGTTTGGCATTCAAAACATCCTCTGGTGCTTGCACCTAAAAACCAAGATGAGAAAGTAGAGAAACCATGATCAGTATAAATCTATTAAAAAGAAGAAAAACAATCTCTAGTTCATTCTATTTCGATAATATCTTTAAACCTTATCCAAATCGAAATAGACTAATACTAAATTCTCTATTCTAATTTTGATGTCTCATCTCGCATTGTCACAGCAATACAGATAGATCACTTGCTTAGAACAATAAAAAATGAAGGGTACAAAAAAGTTACATCTTTGATTTCGTAGCCGAGAAAGCGAATTGCATTTCTGACACTGCGCACATTTCCAGCCCCATAATCAAGCAACGTCACCACTGTAACAAATTCAACAAAAAATTGGAGTAGGTTAAAACAAACAAATGGAGATGAAAAACAGAAGAGCAGGGGCAATAGATTTCAAAATTAAAACAAATTTGGCTCTGACATTTCATTTCATTTCATTTATCAGAAGACAAACATGTACAGTATGTCGACCATAGATTGAGAGAGAGAGATAGAGAGAGAGAGAGAGAGAGAGAGAGTACCGGAGTCATCTGCGGAGGCGCGGACTGAGAATGTTCTGGAAGGTTTGAATTTGAGAGGGTTAAATTGCAGCAAGTGAAGAGAATGGGAATGAGAAGCACCGGAGTAGGCGGAAGCGGATGAAGGAGTAGAGCAAAAGTATGGAAGAGGAGAAAATGCCGCCGCCATTCGAATTGCCGCAGTTTGTGCCACCTTCCTCTCTCCTCTCTACCTTAGTCGTTAAACTGTAATGAGTATCTCAGTCAGACACAAACGCCGCCGTTTTTAGAATTTTAGGCCCAATTTGCTTAACTTAAATGATTAGCCCAAAACAAAGAGGCCCAATTAGAAAGGGAATATCAATCAATATGGCGGAAAAGGAAAGGAAGAATCTGGTGGGGTCCAGTAAGTTTTTTATGGAAATTGCAAAATATGGAAATTGTAGTACAAGTACAATCGTCCCGATTCTTTTTATTTTGGGATGAATTTAGGGGTGTTCGTGGACTGACCCATCAAAATCTCATGAACCGAAAATTGAACCTATCAAAAAATCCAAAATTGAAATCGGACTAGATCCTCTGGACCGAACCGACAGTTAAAAAAAAAAAAAAAAAAAAACAGATCATTCCGTTCATCATCTTCTTGTATTTCAGTTCATCATCTTCTTGTATATATCTTATCTCACAAATCAGCATCATTCAGTTCATAGTGCTTAATTTATCATTTCTCAATTCTTCAATTCTCCCAAAATGAAGTTCTTTTCTGCAATCATATTATTTGTGTTGGTTGCTCTTTTGCTCATAGCCATGTGTTTATGGTATGCTTCGGAGCCTTACAAAAAATAAAAACATCGAGCATGCTCGATTACCTTCGGAGCAACTGACTGTCAAGCCGATGGTGAGAGAAGAACGGCGCCGGTGGGAGAAGAGCGTCGACGAGGTGGAATGATGGAGTGGTGGACGGTGGAGCTGGAGTTAGTGGAGAATCTGGAATCTGGATGGTGGTGCAGCAGATGCTCGATGGTGGGAGAGCCGAGAGGGACGCCGCCGGCGGTGGTGGGACGTCGGACGGTGGAGACTGGGGAGGAGATAAGAGAGATGTGAGCAGCGCCCGCTGAAGCGGTGAGAGTGAGAGATAAACGCAGCGGCAGAAGAACAAGAAGAGAATAGAATAGTTAGGGTTTTTTCCTATATATATTTATATATTATTATATAATTATATATTATATATATATTCGGTCAGTTCGGTGCCCGACCGATGAAATTTCACGGAATCGGGACCGAAACCGAAAACTGAATTTCTGCAAAATGCTGGACCGAACTGAAAACTGACTAACAAGAAAACCGAACCGAACCGAACCGACCAAAACCCTTCGGTTCGGTCGGTTTTGTTGTTTCGGTTTGGCCCGTGCACACCTCTAGGGATGATTATGTTTATGGTCTGATTTTAGAAATGAGTTTTATAAAGATTTAATCTACAAAATATTTATAAATTTCTTAATGTATGGATAAATTTTCAAATATGGCACAAGATTATTTTTTGGGAATGGAAATGTTACTCAAGTTTAAACTTGAACTTTTTATAACTTTTGTGTGTGACTCCATCAAGATTAAATAAAATTTTCATTCTTAGAAAGTACCTCGTATACCATATCTGAAACATCGTCTTAAGATTATTTTTTTTATAAATATTTAATAAATTGGGGTATTTTTAAAACTCATTCCAAAAAATACACCTTAATTTTTATTTTATTTTTATCATAGAATATCTTTTAGATAGAACTCATTGCTATATCTCTTCTTCCTAACTTTTTTTTATAAGGCAATACAAATATTTCTTTACATTAACCAACACTATAATGTCAAAATCAATTCCACATTAAATCTTAGAATTGATTAAAATCTGAAGAACCTCTCGAGACCAAATTGTCCAACCAGATTCATTCAACATTACCACCAAATTCTTTGATGGATCAAAAAAAAATTGTGTCCTCCAAACATTTTTTTTCCAAAAATTGATCAAAACGAGATTCTCATACATTTATTTTTATGCATACAAAATTATCGTCTACAATGTACAAACTCTTCACAAAGTGTTTTTTAGCTTAAATCTATAAATTTCTTCACAAAGTGTTGATAAATCTATGAATTTAAAATTTAGTATTTGGTAATATGGGCGAAAATGACATGGAAAATACACGTAACCCTGGCTTTCTACCGTTGGGCCACGTCTCCTTTATTGATTCTTTTCTCTCCTCTTTGTTTCCATCCCCTACCGACTCCGAATCAATTCCACAACCCAAAAACACACCCACACACACGAAGAATTGTCGGCGAAAATGATCCAGCCTCTGTACGTTCTGGTTTTCGGAGAAGTTGCGGTTATATTGGTGCTCCTTTTCCGGACGCCGCTGCGGAAGCCGCTGCTGATATTGCTCGACCGGCTGAAGCAGGGCCGCGGCCCCGTCGTCGCCTCTACCGCCGGCGGCACCCTCTTTGTCATTATGATGTCCCTCATCTACAACATCACCACCATCCAGACCCGCACTGATGAAGGCGGCGGTGTCAATCCCACCGACCAGGTTCTCTTGGCCAATCAGCTTCTCGAAGCATCGCTCTTGGGTAATTTACTTTTTTTTTCTGTCTCTATCTCTAAACCCTTGCCTTTTACCCTTCTGGTGTGAATATGATTATGATTGTGATTGTGATTGTGATTGTGATTATTTGACCTGGCGTGAACGATTAATTTGACAATAATCGTTGGAGGAAATATTGATGTTGATGTTATGCGTTAGGGTTCGTGTGATTGCTTGAATCATCTAATTTCCGAGTTGGAGAATGATTATATCAAATTATACTCGGCATGTGTTGATTGAAGGAACGCAAAAGCAAAATGTGAATTGATGTAATGATGTCTCGTTCTGGTAACTAGAATTTGTGAATGTTTGATAGCTAAGAGTGAAATTGGGGGAAAATATGCGATTGATTTTGCAGGTTTTACTCTATTCCTGGCTCTGATGATCGACAGAATCCATTACTACATCAAAGAGGTTCGTATGTTGAGGAAGCATATGGAGGCTATAAAGAAGTCCGAGCATAAGTCGGATGAAGCAAAGATCAAGGCGAAGGGCAAGAGTAAAGCCGAGGATGATGAGGATTCGAGTTAATGGAAACGGGAGGATGCTAACATTAAGCTTTGGAAGGCGCGGCTTTCTGGAGGTTAATAACCCTGCATTTATCATTGTTATTTGCTATGTGTTGTAGGAAGACAATAATACAGTGGGAATCTGATAAATGTTTTGCATCATTTGGATTATATATCTATCGGAATTTACTGACGATATCTATGTGCTTATGTAAAAATCTTTGCTTGTTTCTAGAGGCTAGTACGCAAATATTATTACTGTTATGCAAATACACATACTTATATTCTCTGAATGGGATTGATCATTGATGAGTATTGAGAAATATTATTGTCTGGAGTCCAGATAGACTGATTTAGGATCAATGGGTCATAATTCATAAAGTAAATCATTTCAGATAGATACAAAACTTAGTTTTACTTAAGAGAGTATATCTCCATATAAAAAATCTTGGATATTTCGATTTGATTTGAAGGGGCGGGGCGAATGGAAAGGGTACCGACAAGGTACAGAAGGTGTGAGTTCTTTTAGGATCTCCTCTCTCTTGAATTGAGACCATTCTCCTTGGCTGGATTGTATTTCTGGTCCTACACTCCTCCTGCTGTATACTTAGAGGGTGGGGTTCGTGTCGGGCCTTGGCACTTGACAAGATATAACAAAATTAGTTGTCAAGATTCAGGAGCTTATGGTTCATTGAACTTAGGAGAGAAGCTGGATAGTGGCTTGAGTGAAGAAGGTGTGATTAGATAGAAGTAGTCAAATAGGTGTGAGGATTTGATAGTTCATTTTAGTTGCAGCCAAAGCTGGACAAGACCTGTGTGGTTGGTGTAGCATTCATTATATGTTCTTAGGACTTTTAGGTTGTCTTTGGACAGAAGCATGAAATATCCCTTTCGCGATGAGAGGTGATGGATATTTCAGATAGTTTATTATCCTGAATTCCACAATGAATTATTACTTTGAATTTGAAGTTGAGCTTTGGTTTCTCACATACATGCCAGAAAATGCTTCATATCTTGTTTATAACTACAGGCAATTCTTCAAGTCCATTGAGACATCAATTTGTCTATTTTTTTTTCTCATATATATATATATATATATATATATATATATATTTTAAAAATCATCATAAAGTGTAATGCTTTGACTTCTCTCTTGTTTACTCTTTTATACTATATAAATTATGCTTTGGCAGAACCTAGTCACAAAGGCTGTATATCTCTAACCATTGTTCCAAGAGGCTTTGCCCAGGCCTTTTTCCACCCAATTTCATGTTGTATGAAATCTTCTTCTTTTCATTTTTTTTTTTAAAATTGTTCTATAAGAAATTTTAAAGGTCGCGTGACGGTGGACTTGAACCCGAAACTTTTTGTCTATGGCATTAACCACTCTACCACTAGGCTAATACACGTACACTTCGTGTACGTAATATGCCGTGTTAGAAAATTTTGTTATATAGAGAAACAAATCTATACATGTATATACATCTATCTATATCTATACCTATATAAAAAGTGTGTTTACAAAAAGTGTGTTGTTTACCAAATTTGATTTGTCTATTATATTCCTATTATATATTTATTTTAAGGGCAATAAAGTAATTTAATATTATACTTATGATATAGTTCATAATTATTGTAAAAATTATAACTATGGTAGTATATAGTCCTAATATAACTCTTCCAATGAAATAAGCAACTTAAGATAATTGTTACTTGCAAAGCATATACGGCAATAATTATTTAAATTATTCACATGACTTTGTTAAACTTTATTTATCTATTTATCAATACATATTAATTTAACACTGATAATATTATTTTGTTACTATATTATATTTTAATCATCTATTTGCTAATTAATAGTATGTTTTACTAATTAAAATATGTTTATACATTAATTGCAACGCATGTAAATATAAGAAAGAACAACCAATAAAATTTATTTTTTCAGTTGTACTAATTGGTATTTTCTTTTGATATTACCACTCGCTGCAGATTAAATTAAATCTTCATAAATTAAATGCAGTACTTTTTTACTGGAACGAAAAATTACAAAAATTATATTTTTTTGGGAAACAAAAAACATATAATTTTATTGCAATAAGATACGATACATGAACTTTACTTTTATTTTAATAAGTCTTTATAAATAGGAAAAACTCAATTATCTCAACATTTAACGCAGAGTGTTGATTTTTTTAATATATTTTTTTTATTTTTTATTAATTAATAAATCATAATTGAAATGAATATATCCTAATTGAGGGAGTTAATAAAATTCTGATGGAGATTATAAATCCTAATTAGGGATTAATGAATCCTTATTGAGAGAAGAAATAAAGAAAAACAGAAAAAGTAAGAAAAAGATAATAAAAAGTTATTGTGAAGCGTCAAAAGTAACTTTGCGCGTGTATTACTCGTGCCCGAGCTATATTGAGTGGGTTTGTGTGGCCAACCGTACCGTGTATTTGACAGCACATGAATTTTTGTCTTGTTTAAATTATTCGTTGACTTCCTTAAAATTTCATACATTCGTTATACATGCAATGATTGATATCACAAAAGAATGAAATAGAGTAAAACGTGCAACACACGTTGCTTTTGCTAGTATTATAAAATTGGTTTTTCACGAAATTTGATTTTTCTTATTATATATTTAATTTAAGGGCAACAATGTAATATCATAAAATTAATCTTACAGTAAAAAACGTACCAATCCGATTCTTTTTGAAAATGTACTATCCTAGTTTTATTTAAAAAGCGATAAAGATTATCCTATGTCAAAACATTAACATATTTTCACAACTTCGTCCCAAGCCTTGAAACCTTAACCGGCATGAAATCATACATGGCATGCACTAAGAATTTTGACGTAGAAATACATTATGCAATATAGAAAATGACATTGTTTTTTTCTCTCGCCAGAATGACTTCATTTTGTTCACACAATAAATTCAAAATTTCAGACATTTTTTTTTTTGAGTTTAACACTCTTTATCTCTCTCAATCTCTACTATCGCTCCGATCCTCACCCTCCCCCGCCCCTCCTCGTGGCAGCTCCAATTATCACAGCCACATCCACGGCATTATCGGAGGCACCATGTTCAAGGTCGTTCACTGCCCCTCTAGCATCGTTGTCGATGGATTTGAGGGCCATCACCGCCACATAGACTTTAGGTTAGTGTTTCATAGCCAAACCTAGTTTTATTTTATCGAGTTGTACTGGGATTGAACGAACAGTCGAAGAGACCTGTATGATGGAAAATAAATGGTAGAGCTTAGTAATGAGAAATGTGGATGGTGATGGTATAGGAGCAGAATCAACCGCATAAATAGCTTTCTAAAGATGTGAATAGAAATAGAAATAGGAAAACGGTTAAATGTGTGATTTAACACAACTTTTCACAAACTTTTCTACAACATAAGCTTTCAGTTTTTTGTGATTATAACATCTTCAATTATTTTCAGCAAGTAAAACCCGCCGTGTCCTATGAACGTCCATGTGTACACTATACGTACCAAAGTGTCAAGTCAAACATCCTCTAATATTATGGAAATTTAGGGGGTTTAAATCGTAAAAAAGTGAAAACTTATGTTGTAATTGCATTGAAAAGTCGTGATATAATTGGAAATCGGGCGAAAGACTTTGTAGAACGTTATGAGGGTTAGGTGAAGTCGATCGGTGGAATTGGAGGGATGTTTGTGCTTTAAATCGAAGGTACATAAGATTGGCAGCAATGAGCAAACAATGTTATCCTAAACAAAGAGCATTGAAAATTGAGGTACTCCACTATAAGTAGTGGAACTAGACAACATTTGCTTCATATCTACTCTCAACAATTGCCATCAATAAATTTTGTACTAAAATAGCCCCCATCATAACTATGTATTTCTTTATATAGTTGAGCACTTTGGCTCAGACTACCACCTACTTTACCTGTGCAGGAGAGGAAAGGCATTGTTGTTTTAAATATAAAAACAAGTGTTCATCTATATTCCGGCTATCCCTTCTTAGGAATTTGGTATATTATGTTTCAAAATGAAAACACTACCCCTCCCCCAACTAATTCACAAAAAGCTTACAAATATGAAAAAAAAAAAAACAAAAAAAACAAAAAACAATGCCCTACTTGATTTTCAGCTTAAATAGTGGGTACTGCATCAAAATTGTACTCTCTCTACCACAAAAAAAATTGTCACATTGTGGTTGGAGAAAGTGTCTCACAGTAAAACTGGTAAGAGAAAATTGTGTGAATTGAATTGTGGACCCACTAATGGTATTTTTTGTAAATAATGGGGTATGACTAAAAATAGATATGGTAAATTTTTTTGTGAACGGACTGAAAAGAAAATTGTGGCAAATTTTTGAAGGACGGAGGGATTCAATTATAATAAGTTTGAGATTAATCTCTTGTGCCCACTAATGACGTGGTAGTGTATGTAAACTGTCATGTGTATAATATTCACGTGTGTAAATAATTAACCTCAAACGATATAAGGTACATTCTTAGCCTCATACCAGCTTATAAGTCAATTGACACTACACATCACTGAGCATAAACATCAGTGTGTCCAATGTATAATAGTTTATCGATCCTAGAATGTCAAAAATTTCATATGAATTTGTTTATGTTATCGTTAGTATTTTTCTATTATCGAAGTATATATTGTAAATTAATCTACCTAAAGCCTAATCGTGATCTAAAATGAGAATGGAATTATTAGGGTTGTTGCGGGCATTGACAAATATTAGGAGAAGGTGTTGAGAGGACTAAACAAAACCAAAAGGGTCGGTGCTTGGTCATAACACACACCTTTCTTTTCTTGTTTTATGGATAAGTCTCCACCTTACAAACCAAACCACATCCATAGAATATTACCAAATATATTTGCCTTTTCACTTGCTTTTTGAGCAAACTATTGAATAATCCAACTTCACTGTTACACAAATTTTATTGGCCACATTAATCCCACTCAAACAATCAGACCTGGCCTCCTCTACTAACGGTTCCATTTCGTAGTTGACTATATTTCAAGTAAGCTTCGTTTCAAGATGATTTACTAGTGGAATGAGTATTCTTGTGACTAAAAGTTTTTAAGTTTATAAATTCTATCAATATCTTATGGGTTTAACTTGCCACATCAAAATTTTTTTTTAGTACGATTTACTTCTCCGATACGTAAAGGAGGTTTACCCATTTCTCACATGAAGTAGCAGCCGCAGATTATTACACAAGAACTTGGGCATTAACAGTTGACCACACAATGCGGTTGGATAAAAGTGTATTAATTATCATAAAAGAAGTTTCGCCCCACTCGACGTGGCACAGTCCAACTTTCTCTCACAAAAAGTTGTGGGCTCTACCATTTTCTATCTCTTTATTCTTTATTAATCATTCTTCTAAATTGCCGAAAAGAAGTGTGTCACTTCAAGTGAGACGGAGGGAATATAATTATATTTTTTACCCCTAACTAATTAAAACATCAAGTGACAATTATCATTAAAAAAATGATAATTCGAATTCAAACGCACGATAATACCAACCTGAACCAAGTCCACTTCTTAGTTCTTACTCTTATCATAAAAAAAAAATGTTTGTCTTATATTAAATTTTGCAAATAAAATAACTGTTGACTTTTCCAATTCAAGCACAAATGTGTTGACGCTTCAATTTATTTGTGATAGTATTCTTCCAAGTCATTCATGTTCACATTAGAGGTCTGAACACGCTGTGATGGATGGAGGTTGACTTTGTGATTTTACATTACATGACTCCACTCCACCGACAAGTCAAAGGGTTGCATCATGGTTCACACTTGACACAGAGTCAACTCTGAAACAAACATTTGCATCACACCGCCGTCCAACTTTACCATACACTACAACCCAGACCCCTCATACTCCCTCCATTTTTTCAAACTAGTGTTTCGAGCCGTCAAAATACGTATATTAAGGTAGTTGACAAAATGATTCATTTTACTCCTAATTATTGCATAAGAAACCAAAAAGTAAACCGGTAGTCTTGAGTCAAATAATAAATATGACAATTTGGCAAAATTTTTGCATAAAAATGTGTAATATGACACTTATTTAGGAACAACATTTTTGCGGTTAAGGACATTTATTTGGTTAAGGACATTTATTTGGGGACGGATGGAGTAGACCTCAAACACTTATACAATTCATATACACAAATATTTATTTATTTATTTATTTGGCAAGTTTTCAATATGTGGAAAATTAACATTGTCAATTATAGATAACTCCCATAAATCATTCATCACTTTCAAGAGTGGAAAGTTTGCAAATTTAATTTATTCTAATTGTTGAAGCGTACAAGCATACAAAAAAAATCTCAACAAAATATTAAATATAATAGACAATCTCATACTTGGAACGGTTTTACTAGTTCAATATATAGAATGATGTGTTGTGTTTTTATAAGACCAAATTTCATTCATTTCATCTAATTTTCAAACGGATGCAAAATGAAGAAGTGTTGGTATTAGTCTAAAGATTTCTTTTATTTTATAGATAAGTATATATATTTTAACATAAGCATGTAAACTTTTACGTTTTCCTAAAATTACTGTCTGCACACAAAACGGACGCTCTCTTGAATCTTGATCTTACACAGAATTTGAAACCTTTTAACTGATATTCACCTTATTCATTTGCAGTTTATAGTAAACACAATAAACCTGAAAAAATTATTTAAAAAAAGACCATTTGCGTATACTGCCATGTTTACAAAAAGGAGCCGTGAAGAATCTCAGTAGTAGAGAGAGAGAGAGAAGAGAGAGAGAGGAAAACACGAAAAAGATTGCAGCGAAAAGTTGATTTGAATCAAAAAAATCCTTCATTACCATTCTTTGGAAAGTAGTACCAACACTTATTGATAAAGAATCATCTATATCACTATCACCAAGAATATAATGAAAATCACTACTAATATCAATGCTACTAATTTCATCCCAATAAGAATGAAACAATGAATCCTCAATTTGAATTGACGTTTCAATCTCTTCTTCATCATCAATCCCCAAAACCGCAAAACAATCTTCATTACTCAACTCTTCATAATAATCCTCATTTATTCCTTCAATTTCTGAACATTCTTCAATTCCACCGCCCCTCACCGTCACCCAATCCTCCTCCTCCTCCGACGCCGACGAAAAATCCAAATTCAACGAAAAGCCGCCATCTCCGATCAATCCCCTGATCCTACGCGCCGGAGAATCCGAATACGAAGGATTTTCCGTCGGGTCGGGTGAAGAATCCGAAACCTCCACCGCATCCCAGAAGTGCTGATCCATCACACTAGTCGGCGATTTCTTCGTCGATTTCCTAATTCCGCCGCAATTCGCCTCCACGGAGTCGAGGAACGGGTGCCGCAGGAGCTCCGCCGCCGTCCACCGCTCCTTCGAGTCCCGCGTCAAGCATTTGGCCAGAAAATCGCTAGCCGAATCGGAGAACCAGCTAGGAATCTCCGGCACGTCGTCGGAATACGCGACTCGGTAGAGAGCCGATGCAGGATCCTTCATCTCCGGCCACGGATTCGATCCCGTCGCCATCTCGACGATCGTACACCCCAGCGCCCAAACATCCGCCGCAAAGCTCTGCTCCTCGCCGCGCGCGACTTCCGGCGCCATGTACGCCGGCGTTCCGGCGAAGGTCGGCGGAGCAGCGCCGCCGCATTCCGTCCACTTCGCGCATCCGAAGTCGGCGATCTTCACCCCGTCGTCGCCGATCAATATGTTCTGACCTTTAATATCGCAGTGCACGAATCCGAGGAGATGGAGGTAATTCAACCCCTTGAGCAATTGATTCGCGTAGAATTTGATCGCGCTTTCATGGAGCGAGCCTCCCTGATTTCTGATCAGATCAGAGAGCGTTCCGCCGGCGACATACTCCATGAAAATGTTGTAAACGGATTTATCGTTCTCCCCCGTCACATCGGAGCCGAAGCACTTGACTATAAACGGAGAGCAGAGTTGAGAAATCAGAAACTGCTCGTTTTGCAAGGAGCTAGCGCATGATATATCTGCAGACTTAACGGCGAAGAGCTGGCCGTTAGCGGTGGTGGCGAGCGATACCGCGGCGGAGGAGCCCCTTCCAATTACGGGACCCCTTGTCCACTCCATGGAATTCAAGAGAGAGAGAGAGAGAATGGGAAGTTTGATAGAAAAAAATAAAAATTTGGTTTGCAAGTGTGATGGGAGTGGTGATAGAAGTTGGAAGTATATATATATATAAATTGAAAGGTTAAGTAAAATTAGTTATTAGCTGTATATGGTAACGTACCGTTATTCTTATGCCTATGCCCCTCTATTTATTAAGGTGTCTTTATCCTTTGGGTGGGTGTGGGTGTCTTTGTGCAAGGAATCTTCTTTAGGTATTCCGATTGACGGCCACACGCTTTTCCATTTTCAAAATTCAAAAATATATTTCCACCGTCACCAAATAAGTATTTCGAGCTGCCAAAACAGTATAACAATTTATCAAAATAGTGAGCTAAATGACATATTTTAATCCTAATGATTGCATAGGAAACTAAAAAAGTTAACTTTTTGTCATGAGTCAAAGGATAAATGTGACAAATTAGCCTAAATTTGCATGAAAAACTACACTAGGATACTTATTTAGAGACAAATTTTGGCGGATCGTGACACTTATTTGGAAACGGAGAGAGTAAATAGATTTATAATTACATATATCTATTCTTTAAATTTTTTCCAGTTGAGGTCCGGAGAGGAATACAATACATGAGTTGGGAGGAAGCCACGTGGCAGCATGCGAGAGGGCAAAAAGGGAGCTAAGAGCCGACGGCCTGAGCGGCCTATTGCTTAGTTATGAATAAAAGGTTGGGTGAGTAGGGTCCACATGAAGGCACGTGAGCACGTGCCGCCGACCGCCGCTATCACCGCTACTACGCAACCAATCGCTATGCCTTGCGCTTTTGAACACAATATTGCGGCGGCCATTGCTGCTCTGTAACTGTAAGCCCAAGCAATTTTTAATGTTGAACGTTTTTTAATGTTTTGTGATTTTCGGACGTTGGGAGGGCACTATGTTGAGGTCAACTTGATCGTTAATGTTATTAATAATCTTTATAAACTATAATAGCAAGTCCGAGCTGTTATTTTTAGAAACTCTTGTTTTCAATTTTTTTTTTAATTTTTCACTTTTCAATTCTAGAAATTATATATAAAATGGTATATCACAATTATTCAGTAATAATTGACAATCATGCCTTTAATAAAAAAAAACGTTACAAAATTAAAATCAATAACAACAAATTAATTAAATTAAAACATTATTTTTCTAGATCATCACATAAGATTTTTCTAAAAGAAAGTCAACTGATTGAAACATTAGGTCAATAATTCTCTCTTAAATTTTGTCCCAAATTTTGACTAAACAAATAAATATTAAAATCATGATATTTTACATCCATGGCTGATTTCAAGCCTCAAACTCATTCTAATTTTATTGTATCAAGAAATTATATTTAATACATATAAAGACATATTAATTTTATATATCATACAGATTTTTTTGAAAGAATTAATATATGTTGTATAAATTAAAAATTATTAATTAAAAATTTGATCACAATGTCATGGCTGATTTCATGCATTTTGGGTTAACAAATAAACATTAAAATCGAAAATAGAGAGGTCAGATGGTCGAAAAGAAACTTTTAATTTTCAGTTTTTTTTCAATATTTTGTTTTTGAAAATAATTTTTTTTTAATTTTCATTAATATTTTTCCAATCAACTAATTAATTTCGGACGTTACAAAGGCATAAATAATGGCAAGATAAAATTGCAATAATGTATTTTCTATTTTTATATGTTTTTCCTACCTATAAATTCCATAATTCAGCAACCAATTACATCCACACACTCTACATTTGTGTTCTTTCATTTCGAGTTTCCCTACTAAAGGAAGCGTGATTAATAAGAAAGAAGTTCACTGTTCTGCTTCAACTTGATCCAGCCTCGACGACTAAGCCGCATGGACCTTCGACCGTGAAGAAATTATAGAGAGAGATTAAGGTGCAGAAGCTCGCGCTCAACATATCTATCGAAGAGAGCGGAGATTAGTTGTTAAGGTGTTAGAGAATTTCAATGGCCAAACTCATATACTTTATCGAAGGCAAACGTGAGGTGGCAAACTATATATCCAAGTGAAAAATCCTAAATATATATATGTGTTATAATTTTATCGTGGCATTATTTATAAAAAGAATTTATGTCTTTTGTCAAGTTTTATAAATGTGTTTTGTTCATATATTAATATATTATGTACAATTACAATTGAAAGATTACTAGATTTTTCAATGAATTTTATCATATATATGTCACTTTTAGAGCTATTTTCTCCTTCTTTTTAGATGATTGAGAATATTAATATTAATTGGAGACTGACAATTTATTCAAATCATGTAGAAGGATTTTCTATGTATTTTTTTGATTGATCTATTATGTTTAGTTATATTTCACTTTTTAGATGGTTGAGTATTAACATTCATTGGAGAATCAATCAATTAATAGCAACTGCTACAAAAGCAATAATCATGACAATGTATTAACTAAATTATGAAAGAAAAAAAAATTATGATTTCTGCTATAAGAAAGCAGAAATGGCATCGTTCTTTGTGAATAAAGGAACGATACTTTTCTCTCATGTCTACGTTTTTATTTATTTATGGAGATTAGAGATATAAAGAAGATGAAGTTTGTAGAATAGATTTAGCCAAGGTTATAATAGGTTGTTTGCGTTAGACTCTTTCTAAGTTGCTCTGTAAATGTTCCATCACACTGAGTTGCCCGATATGTAGACAAAAATGCTAACAATGTAGTCAAAGTTATAATTTTTTTTGTCTAAACGTAAATATATTATATAGATTTCGTATAACATATTGAATTTTTTACATGGATATGATATAAGATAATATTTTGAATTGAAAAGATTGATTACAAACAGTTTTATGCCGCCTCAATTAGCACTTTCTAGATTGAAGTCATTTAGGATGATAGTGTAGGTTTATCATTTTAGTATTTGGAATTAAGAAAATGGTGTTTGCTGCCATTATAGATTTTTCCCTCTTTGGGTGCAAAATCTATCATTGAAGGACAATAAATAAAAAAATTATTTCATTTGGATTTCATAAAGCACATTCATTCACCTATAATTGTTATCACTGCTTCCAATTTGGCATCATTATTCATTTTTTTGTTATATTTTAATTCGTAATTCAAAATTATGATTCTATGTAATTTGCTAACTTGCTATATAAGAAAAACACAATACAAGCTGGGAGTATATCATAAATATTTTGTATCAATCAAAGAAAAATAAAGACCAAAGCTTGGGTACATCAACCCCATGGTAAAGTTGGTTATAATTAAGGAAAATTAAGGATAATAAGGGATATAAAGGGGAATTAGTGGGTAATTAAGGGAATTATGGAGTAATTAATAAAGAGTAACTAGAATTTAATTACAATTAGAATGTATTAATCTTCAATTAGAACTTTTTATTCTCAATTAAAGTTTATTAATCCAATTAAAAATTTATTCATCTCAATTTATAATTAATTAAATTTTAGTTAATTAAATAGATAAAATAAAAACAACACAACCTCACCATGTGGTGTCCGTATGGGAGTCTTTCCCAAAAATAAAAGAAGATCCATAACTCATTATCTATTCTCATATATTGTATACAATAGGAATATATATGAAATGTTATAAAGAGAATAGGATTGATTTACACAAACTGGGTGAATTGCTAGAAAGACTCTTTTATATAACACCCACACGACGTGATTAATTTTTATTATTATATCACATTTATCAAATTATCGTATTATCAAATTTATTTAAATTATTTTATTTATTTCATATTGGATTTTAATACAATAAAATTCTTATCAATTTTACTATCCTAATAAATCAATAACATAATACAAAATTCGTTGTTTAAAATAATTAATAATTTATATTTTTATTGTTGTGTTATATATCAATAATTACTCACTTTTCTTTGATCAATTTTTTTTACTGTATATCTTTTCACTTCAAAAATTTTATAATACAAAATACAATGTATACGTCGTTGTATCAGGATCTTGAAGCCACTTTGAAATCACTATACTCTCGATACAACGATGTATAGTGATTTCAAAGTAGTTTTAAGATCCTGATATGCGATAAAGATAAGAAGAACAATGCATGTACAACGAACGTTGTTTACAAGGAAGTTTTTCGAAATTCATAGATGTATGAATTTTGAATGAAATTTTGATTTATATGGTTTGATAATTATCTTTTTTTTAAATATTTTCCTTACTCATACTTATATTGTTTTACAAAAAATATAAAAATTCAACTTATTCCGTGCATCGCACGGGTGTAGTACTAGTTAGGCAAAAATCCGACTCTAACTTGATCGGTATCCGTATTCATTATCAAAAATCGTCCAAATTTTTTAGAAGTATTTATTGGCACTCACTTGATTTATTCAGTTCGTATGAAATCTAATACTCACTCCGTCCATGAAAATTGTGGTCAGTATATTTTTTTCGTCCAATGATAAAAATTGTGATTTTTTCTATTTTTGGACATGACCCTACATACTCTTTACTTTTTAAACCTTATTCCATCTAGTTATTTACAGAAAAATAAGCTCCTGACCCACAATAATAGCCTAACAGTGCAAAAGTAGTGGGATCATTTATCCACTCAAAAAATATCTACCTAACTTTTATTAAAACTCGTGTCACTTCCCAAAAACCACAATTATCGTGGACGGAGGGAGTAGTATTTTCGAATACCTGAAAAATTACTAACTCCCTCCGTCCCATTGATAACGTGTCATTTTTCTTTTTTGTCCGTCTTATTGATAATGTTTCGTTCCAAATAAGAAAATAATTAACTTTTGAAAAGTGGTGGGACCTACCAATTTTCTATCATTTTTACCATTTCTCCTAAATAATCATTCCCAAAAGTTATGGGGCGTTAGCAATGAGATGGAGAGAGTGTAATAGAAAATATTAACATCGGACTGATGTGTCTTTACACAATGTCTATGCTTACTATTTGATACGTACCAGCTTCATAATTCCATTACACGTCGTAAATAAGGTAATTGGAATTGATCAATATGGTATAAGATTTGATACAAATCGAATAAGGGGGTTATGAAGTTGTTTTTTTAAATAATTAATCCATGGGGGTGAGGTGAATTATGATTTTGTTTGAGGGATAACGAAATTTTTGTGGTAATGGTTAAAGGTTTTCCCACATGCCTACAGTGTGAAAAAGAGGGACAAAAATATGGGTGTCACGTGATTTTGTTTATTTTGTTTATTATATATTAATCTTAGGATTGGACAAAGGGCCGGGGCTGGAGGTGGAACAAGAGCTGATTTAGTGAAAGATTGTGCAATAGATTTCACAGTGAGCCGGCACAAACAATGCCATCTGCGCAATAAATTAGCTGGATGATTTGGAGAGATGTGCATCACATGATTTATTAGGGATATTAACAACTTTCATTTATTTCTATCAAACTTTTGTTTGCTCTATGTAGTCATGAAATATCAAAGACTTTGATTGTTGTAGTAATAACACAAAATTTGCTCTAATTTGTTACTACTACTTCCTTCGTCTCATTGATAACGTCTCATAACTTTTGGGTACGGTAATTAAGAAGAAGGGTAAAAGGATGGAAAATGGGTAATTCTCACCACTTTTGAAGAGTTAATTATTTCCTTATTTGGAATGAGACGTTATTAATGGAACAGACGAAAAAGGAAAATGAACGTAATCAATAGAACTGAGGGAGTATTACAATTCGATGTTTAAAAAAATATTAAACATCTCAAATTTTCATGGGCAAAGTAATTTGTGTGACGCCATGAAACGGCACAGTCTTATTGATGAAACACTGTAATTTTACCGTTAAGAATATAGAGCCTTGTTGTTATTGCAAAATTATTAAAAAGTTGCAAATGTAGCATTTTAAGAATTATTTTATTAACGGTACTTGTAAAATATTATATGTGAATTCAAGAGATCTTCTCTGTAAATCGGTATACATGTCATTTTCGTGTATATATATAACTTGATCGTACTTTTTATGCTATTTGTAATGTGAAATAACAACACAAATAACATGTGTCTATTTTAAATCATAACCTAAAATGAAAGACAATTCATGATAAGAAAAAAAAAAAAAAAATCAAACTACTTTATAAGTAGGCACATCCCATCAGCCACCAGAGCTTAATGTTTCAGCTGAAAATATTAATGTATTATTATAATGAACCCTAAGCAAGAATAAAGATTGGTCCCATTTACATTTTCGAGGCATACGAATTAGGTAACGAGGCAGGTTATTTATTATTATTCAGTTATTTCGGTTCACTTACCGCAATTACTATAATTATAAATAATGAAAGTAAAACATTTAAGAGGCTACCTCTCATCTATCTCAAGTGGTTAAATGTTTAGTGTAAGACTGAAGTATGTTGTCCTAACAATTAAAGTAAAGTTGGTCTGAATGCAGTTATAAAGCTGCACATGTTTTAAAACTAGCTTCAATTTTGAGGCTGCTTAAGGGGCCACGTTACATTCATATATAATTTTATCACATGTTTGGTGTTTCAAAAAAATAAAAAATATTTAATCGTAAATATTATTAGAAAAAAACCAACTCATAAGTCGTTGGGAATAGGTTTAGGGGCAGGTGAAGTTGAAAGTCTTAAAATTACGGCCAAACACTCACCTTAATTGAATGAGGGTTTAATGTCATATTAAAGATTGCTGCACCAAAATTGTGTGAAAATATTCAAAAATTAGTCACCTCATTAGAGTTAGACGAGCATGTCAAATTAGTACCATTCAAGTTCTACATTTGCAATTAATTAAGTCTATATATGTTATGAAAAATTTGTGAAAGTGAGGATTTTTATTAATTGGAGTGTACTTATTTATATATGAGATCCTCTGTCCCCAATTTTAGTGTCCCAGTTTGTTGCACAATTCATATTTAATTAGGTTGTTGTCAAAAAAATTTCTTCAATTTTAATTTATAATGTTGTAGTATAATTTTACAATTATTAATTAGGGTTCATCTATCCGAATAATATATATAGAGGTGGCCGCGGTTCGGTTCGGTTCCGAAACCGGAACCGAACTGGCGGTTCTCGGTTCCACCCCAAGGGAACCGGAATCGAACCGCCGACCACTTCAGTTTCGGTTCAACAACTTTGGAAATGAAACCGAACCGCCGTCGATGCGATTTTTGGTTCCAAACCGAAACCGGCGGTTCGGTTCTGAAACCGCCGGTTTCGGTTTTTTTGGCTACCTCTAAATATATATATATATATATATATTAATTTGCATTTTTAAATTTTTAATTGATTATTAGGGTACATTATTAAAAAATTAGGGTATATAATTTTTTGAAATTCTAATTTTTTTTTATAATAAATGTTAATTAAAGTTCATTATATATTACTAAACTTTCATTTTTAAATAAAATATTTTTAAAATAGTGGAACACGGAAAGTGGGAACAAACGATTCCATCCGACTTATTTATGACTTTCAGAAATTTCGTATTATGCTAGCTTGCTCATGTGAGTATTGAGAATTAAGAATATATTATTTGGTTGAGACTTGAGAGAAATGTTCGAATGTCAATTTTCAATAGAAGAATAAAATTATATATGATTAAATATTATTTGTAATCCATAAATTTACAATTCGAGCCATATATTTTTTTTAGATGAATTTGAGCCGAAATATTTAATTTGTAAGCGTTTTGAAATTTATTGATATGAATACACCAACTCGTTTGGTAGGGATGATTAGGGTGTATAATATATGTCTATGACATCCTAATATCTTGTTTGGTACGAAATATACGGCCCTTTATAAAGTTCGGGCCCATATGAATAATACTGATTTTTGTTGTTATGTATACCAACAATGAGGTGGTATAAATAATACTGCAACTAATTATAACAATAAATTACCATAATTACTATTTT
The DNA here is from genome assembly GCA_031470985.1 of Agastache rugosa. Taxonomy (NCBI): domain Eukaryota; kingdom Viridiplantae; phylum Streptophyta; class Magnoliopsida; order Lamiales; family Lamiaceae; genus Agastache; species Agastache rugosa. The sequence goes on along the minus strand of CM062601.1, from coordinate 33,461,761 downwards.
TGTAGAGAATTTAATTCATCATACCAAACAGAATTTAAACGCTTACTATTTTAATTTTGTCTTAATACACATAACTATCCAGTATGAAGATAGTGTGTACCACCCATACCCACTTTTGGTGGCATGTATAAGCCATAACCACTGACAACTTTTTGGGATTCTTTTTGTGCTTTTCAGCTGTTTTAAAATAGCTTAATTGTCAAATTCATGCATTAATTTCAGTGTCCGATCATTGTTCAAATAATTGTTGACTTGCTTTATGAATGAGGACGAAAATGATTCCCAATGTACAATGTACAAATTCAGCGTTCTGAATATTTTCATGCATCATTCACGTCAAGACTTTAATATAAAGCTTGTCATGCATGCCAATGTACGAAATTAAATAGTGTCAATGCACGAGTAAAATCTTATCGGTACATCTATTTAGTTTCATTGATTCTTCTGTGTATATATATATCACACACAGAAGCACATGAAATTACACTTCAGAAAAAAAAAATGAAAGAGATAGAATCACAATACCACAAAAACAAGTAAATATCACTCACGTTTGCTAGAGAAATCACATAGCAGAAGACATTTATTTTTCAAAATTACTATAGGTGAGTTTAATTTTATTTTTAATGATGGTATCGAAGAGAAATATATTGTACCGATCGTGTTTTTATTGTACCGACCGTACACATCACCTATCGGTACAACTAAAATAACGATCGGTACAATGTTTTTTTTCTCCACACACTATTTCATTCAACTCTCTTTCATTCTATGCTCTTTTTTAACCATCCCATCGTTGTTTTGTAGAAACGAAGTCATACATATACAAGCATTTTCACTTGGGGTTAATCGAGATATAGAAGGAATTTTCATTCGGAGATTGAATAGGTCAGTTGAAATAAAATTTTAAATGAGTACCGGCACGAGAAAAAACTGTACCGATCGGTACGGACAAATTTTCTCAAATACTCTATCGGTACAATATTTTTACCGAGCGGTACAATTTTTTTTTAATAATCTTATTTTTTTCTAATAATATTGTATTTGTGCAGATGGAGTGTAGGAGATTCATCGTTAAATACAACGGGACATGGGACGATTGTGTGTATAATGGTGGGAAAGAACGAACTTTCTACCTTCCAGTGGATACGATAAGTTTCTCTAGCATTAAGAAATATATTGATTTCATAATGATGTCGAAATCGTTAAGTCTTGAGTATGAAATATTCTATTTATAGTGTAGAGGGGGGTGAATACACCAAGGTTAAAAACTTTTCCAAATTAAAACTCTTTTGAGTGAGCTGGCTGTGTTCGATTCAGCTGGAAGACAGCTTGATCAACACAGCTGGCTGTGTGCGGAATGTGGTGGGATTTTGGAAAGTCCGTCTGTTGCTTCAAATATATTGCAAAGCTTTGTTTCTCTTTTCAGTTAGTCAGTTCATGCAGCTTGAAATAATGCTTATGATGGGTTAGCTGGATGCATGAATAAACAGGAAAGAACAAAGCAACTTAACGTGGTTCGGAGAAACTACTCCTACGTCCACGACCAGAAACCTCTGGTAATCCACTAAGGATACCACTGACTTTTCGCGCAGTCAGCAAGCGTTGCAGCTTAGTTCCTCAAGCTGGATACAAGTTTACGCGTACTGTATCGAAACGTAACCAGACTGTTTACGGGCACAGCTGAAGCCTACATTCAGTTTACGGGTACTGAAGAACCTAACCTGTAGTTTACGGGTACTACAGAACCATAACCTTAACCTAACCTTTTTCTGGGTTTGAGTTTGGGGTTTTTAACTATGAACGAGTTCTTACAATGAAGAACTTTGAGTATGATGAACTCGTTCAAACTAGGCTTAAGATGGGAAGGATTATATGCCTAGATACAAGTAGGAGAGAGCTTCAGCAGCCTGAGAATAAATAAGATTTCATAAGAATGAAGGCTGTTGGATCTTTGAAGCTTTTCTGAGAGATCTCTGGATCTTTGATTAGACTTCTTTTAATGAAGTATGTTGATCTCTTGTTACGTATTTCCTCTCTCGTCACTTCTCTCTTTCTGATGATGAAGAAGACTTCTATTTATAGGGAGAGATTAGAACTAGCCGTTGGAAAGAGCCGTTCTGAATCTCTACCTAACTTCTGACAGGATTGACTTGTCTTCTTCCTTGATTTCCTCGTAAAGCAATCCTAGGTCTGACTTCTAGGTGCTGAGGTGTCGAGTTCCTGATGGTTCAGATCAGATCTGACTTTATCTCAAGTTGACTTCGACTCTGCTGTGCTGGTGACTCTGAGCTGTCTTGAACTCTGCTGGATCATTGACGCTGAGCTGAGTCTTGAACTCTGCTGGGTCTTGATGTAGAGCTGAGTTGTCATACAAGCAAGGTCTTTCCTACAGCTGTTTTTGGAAGAACTTGATCGTCTTGAATCTGGATAACGTTACTGATCACTCGACTTGGCTTACCCTGCTGTGTACTCAGCTGGGTCTTCTGCTGTCTTCAGCGATTCCACCTGAACTTAGAAACTCTATAAGCTCAAACAGGTGAGCTGGAAAAACACTTGGGTTGTGCAAACATCTACTCGGTTGGGGTCAGCTGGGTTTTGGTATCACTTCAAAACTCTTAATTTTCCCAACAATTTCCCCCTTTTTGATGTTGCCAAAACCCCAAGATGGAAAAACAAAATTACTTCTCCCTTAACAGGAAACGGGGTTTCAAAGGATTAAACATTCACAGCAGGTTAACATATTCAGAGCCTGGACAAAGAGAGATTGTCTTCAGGTTGATTTTGATAAAACGAACTTTTCATTAATAGGAAGAATTTTTACAACTTTCTAATTACAAAAGTTCAAAAAGAACATTCCCAGTTGGCTGGGTCTTCAGCTTTGCTGCTTCCTTTGTTCATCAATTTGATGGTCAGTCTTGAGACCATATCTGTTGAAGATGAACTCTTCCAGCTCCTTCCATTCTGCTTGATTTTTCGATTTTGAAATTCCTCTTTCTCCAGCCCAGTGATTAATTTCTTTGATAATTTGGGCCTTGTCAGGAAGGTTCGTTCCAGCTAGAGATGGAGGCTTTAATTGTTTGACTTTTGGAGCCTTCAGCTGGATGTTGTTACTTTTGGCATATAGGGCAATTGATCTTGCCATCATTGGATCTGTCTCATGAAGTTCGAGGAAATAATCCTGGAAAGCAGTTTCTGGATCCATGCCTTTGAATTGATTCAAGTAGTAGAATTCTTTGATGAATTCTGATTTGCAACTTTCCCAGTTTTCATTGAAATCGTCTGGGTTCTACTTGTCGGTGAAATTTGGTTGGATTTGTTTCTTCTTAGCTTGCATGTAGCTCTGCCTTTTCTTCTTCTGCTTTTTCTCAGCAGGCTTGAGCGATTCAGCTTTCTTCTTAATAATTTTATCCAGCTCTTGCATTTCTTTTCTTTGCTCGTTGTGGAAGTTACACAGCCAGTGATAGTCTTTGTATTCTTCAGGCTTGTGTCCACAGGCTTTGGCAAGAGCGACCATCTTCTCTCTCCATGTCTCTTTGACTGGTGCAGATGGCTCTGTCTCTTCTTCATCCAGCTCTTTGGCAAAATCGTCGATTTCTCTCTGAATTTGCTGCACAGGTTCCCCCTTAGCTGCAGCTTCCTTCTCCATTGTTTTTCCAGCTTCACTCTTATCTTCCCCCTTTTTGGCATTATCAACAAGGGAGGCAGAGAGGTTGGCAACTGTTGCGCTGAGCTTGGAAAGAATACCTTCAACATCAGCGATCTTGGCTGAGTTGTCAGTTGTGACGAGGTTCAGCTGGGCATTGCTGCTGCTTCCAGCTCTGAACTGAGCATCCAGATCTTTGTACAAGTTGAATAGTTGGCGGATGTCAGCGCTGTTGGAGAGAGTGGTCTTTTTGAGAGCTTCCAACTGGCTTGAAAGATTTGCGATGTCGTCAACCAGTAGAGTTTGAAGTCTTGTCACTATCTCAGGAGCTCTCTTCTCTATATGGTTTGATTGATCAATTCATTGAGAAACGAGAGACTGTCTGAGATCTTGACTGGTGCTTTCTTGAAGATTTTGTGCAAAATTATGGACTTCATCGATTGTCCGCTGTTGTTCTCGAACTTGACAGTCGAGAGCTGAGAATCGCATGACGACGTCGACTTGAGACTTCAGTCTGTCTTGAAAGAGAATTTCTTCAACCTCTTTGGATATTGCTTCCTTCATGGCGGTTGAGAGCTCGACAGCTGAGTCAGTTTGAGTTCCAGATTCAACATGACTGGGTTTGTCTGCCTCGAACTCGACCAGTGTACGAGTGTCATCGGCATGTGGACTTTGTGGGGCAGCTTCGGTAGGCTCAACTATTGCATTAGTTGGCTCTTCTTCAATTATCATTGCCTCAGCTGTGTCGGCAGGGACAGCTTCCTTGGCAAGTTCAGCTGCGACTTCTTTGGATTTGACAGCTCCAGAAGATGTCTCCCATCCTGCTGCTGTAAGGAGCTTGTTGGCAGATTCCCAGACTTCAGCTGGGTGCGGCTTGGGGTATTGCTGAGACACTTCTATAATTCCTCTGATGAGATCATTCTGGTGTAAGTATGCATCATCCAGGCTTCCAAAGCCAAATGTGTGCTGGAGGCGTGCTTCATCCGTCTTCAATTTCTCATAAGAGAAAGTCTCTATCAGCTGCTCATTCTGGTACCAAGTTATCATTTTGGTAGCCAGATAAAACTTGAGTTCTCCAACTTTGACGAGGGCGATGGGCAGGTACGCTAGTATCGGATACTGAGTTAGAACACTCTTGATCCATGCAATGCGCAATTCCTCGTACATGGCTTCCATAAAGGCTGAGCCAGTGGAGTTGAGTGATGGAGAGGCAGTAGAATCACTCTCTTCTGATTCTGTGGAGATTTGAGGAACAGGTTCAAAAGAGTTCACAATTGGCTGTGAAGAAGTATCAGCCAACTGCGTGGGAGATTGAACTTTGGGTGATGGCTGTTTTGGGGGTGAGCTGGGATTAGTGGAAGAGGGTTTAGCTTGGGTGTCAGCTGGCTGTGAAAAAGCTTCAGCCAGTTGAATATCTGTCTGCTCTCTTACAGGAGATGGCTCTTTGGTTGGAGAGCTGGGTGGAGGGGAAGGCTGTTTCGGCGGAGAGCTGTGAGGTGGTGAGGGCTGGGGTGAGCTCCTTAGATTATCCAACTCGTCCTCTGAGCTGTATGACAATCCATCATTCAATCTCATCTCGGCCAGGATGTTTGATCCGTATTGATCGAAGACCAACACTGGCTGTGGGGAGAGAATCACCATTGCTTGACTTGGAATGACAGTTGTTTTCTTTTTCTTCTCAGCTGGACCTCCAGCTGGTTTGGGGTCAGCTGCCTTCCTCTTTCTTTGTTTCTTCTCAGCTGGAACTTCTGCCTCTGTTCCTTCCAGCTGCTTCTTGCCTTTGCTCACAGCAGACTGTTTCTTCAGAAGATCATTGACTTGACTTATTCTCTGGAAGAGAATCTTCGTTTCTGGAAACGGTTCTGAATCAGCCCACTTTACTGTGTGCCCTTTCACAGCTTGCTCTATCAAGAAAGAAATTTTGGAGCACAGATACAGTGGCTCTGTGGATGAGAACGTCGTCCTGGTGGAGTTGAATTTGATCTTCTCAGACTCCTTGACCAGACGGTTGAGTAAGAAGTCAAACCAGTTGACGTTTGCGCCTTTGATCATGGCAATAATCGGCTTGAGCTTTGGAATGTTGATCTCTCATTGAGATCCAACTATCCCTAAGATGCATTTTTGTGTAATATCCAGCAGCAGCCTGTACTTTGGCTTGAACAGGAGCTTTGACATGCTTGCTCTGTATGGCTCTAGGGAGATAAGCATCTCTCTGCTGAGGAATTCATCCACTTCTCACGGCTGTAATCGTCTGGGATGAATCCTCCTTCTCTTGGTAGGTTGAACACCTTTCATAGCATCTTGTTCAGTTTTATGTTGACGGTTGCTGAGTCAAATTTTCCGTCATCGCCTTTGACAGACACATCGAATGAAGATGAGTAAAAGCCTTCTTCATCAATGATGTTGAGGTAGAAAAGTGCGGCATCTCTCTTTAGCAAAAGCTTGGGCATGGAGGTTGCCCACAGCAAGAGACCGGAGTCTGCAACTAGATCAACCATCTCTTTTAATTCTGAAACATGGAGGTTGGGGGTGGACAGAACATTCTCAAAAGATAGCTTTGACATTAGAGCTTCAAACTGGTTCATCCCTGCGGTTGATTTCTTGGGTGCCATTTCTGCAATCTGTTGAATTTGATCGTGCGAAGACTTTGCAGAAAATAGATAGAGATTTTGAATCTTGAAATTTGCAGAGATAGAGAGATGAAGGAAGAACGAATCCGCGTATCTTTTCCATATATATCAACTGCCATATAGGATCAACGGTTGAGATTGAATCAGTTGATATTCTGATCAACGACTGGGAGAGATTCACTCATCACGTTTTGCTGACGTGCTTTCGGCGAGTGTATTACAAACGCGCGTGAGGCAGTTCAAACGTTTGACGCTCTGCCTCGATTCTGCCGTGCTACAGTACTATGCAGACTTTATAATTAATGCGACGGGAAATGAAACTTATCAAACAATTCAAGTAAGGAATATATGTCCGCTTAATATAAGAATTCAAATTGATTGAACTTAAATATTATATTCCTCAGATCAATAAATTTATGAGACGCAAACCGGTCAGCTTGGACACAGTATCAAGCTGATATCACATCGGTCTTCTCTTTTGCTTGATTGACAGTTCTCCTCAGCTGAGTATTTGGAGATTTTGCTTGAATTTTCGTCAGCTGAGTTCCCTTTAGCTCTTCGACTGATGTCCAGCTGAGCTTGATTCCCTTTTTGGCTGGGAAATTCTTCTGAACTGAGCTTTGGGATCCAGCTGAGTTTGTTCCCCCTCAGCTGGATGAGCTTTTCTTTATCCGGTTTGAGCAGTCCAAATAATTCACACATCATCTTGACTTGGATTTCAGCAGGTTGTGCTTCTGTGTAAATTTTCCCAACAATGGATTCCTTCAGATGTTGAGAAATCTCTTGGATGCTTTCTTGGCGTTAGCTGGGTTAGAAAATCATCTTGATTTGATAGTAGGTGGCATTTTCTTCAGCTGCATCCTACTTCCTTAGATTGAACGGATTTTCTCACCATCAGCTCATTTCTTTGATGAAGTCTCAGTTTGTATAGCAAGTAGACAGCTGTCCCAAATCCAGCTGGTTCATGTACTGCTTCTCTATTCTTCTCTTGAGACCATTGTACTCAGCTGAATGACTGGCTGAATCTTCAGTTTTGTATCCAGCTGTCTTTATTTCACAGCTGGTCCCAGTCAGCTAGCTGGGTTTCTTTATTTTCTTCGTTGGTTGAATCAAAAAGATGTTTCAGACATCTTAATCAGAGCAATCATCCTCATCTGAGTCGGAGAAGGAGATTTGATCATCATCCATTTCGCTCGATTCGATCCTTTTATCCTCTCTCCGGGAGGATGACTCAGCTGGGTTTCTCTTTGGGTAGAGTTGCTTGTCGTGATGAACCTTCACGATATTCTTGTACCTTTTCTTGCTTTGTTCCAGATGATTAATGCTCCGTACAAGTATGGCAACTTCTTCGTTCAAATCTTCTTTGCTCATATTTCTGTGCTCCTTGTTGGTCCTTCCAAACTGAGCTGATTGAACTTCTTTTCTTGGCTTGATCCTCAGCTCTGCTTTATTCATTCGGCTGGATGAATCTCTGCTTGTGATCCCCAGATCAAATTCGTTGGCCTTCAAGATGGAGAACAATTTTTCAGTCTCCATGCTGCCAAGATCAGTTCTGCTTTGGTGAACCACTTTGTGTGTACACCATTCTGAGGAGAGAGCTGTAAGAACTTTCAAGTTCTTATCTCGAACTGTATATTTTCCAGTTCGGATCGTCTCGATCTCGATGACGAGGTTGGAGAATCTAAGCTCCATTTGCTCGATGGACTCGTAGGGGAGTTGCTTGAAGTTATCGAACTTCTGGCATGCAACAGATAATTTGTTCTCTTGAATTTCCTCTGAGCCTTCACTCAGCTTGGTTAGAGTGTCCCACATCCCCTTAGTTGTCTCGCAGTTGATGATCTTGCTGAGATAAGCGTTCGTCACTGTTGAGGAGATGACGTTGCGAGCAAAGCTGTCCAAACCAGCTTGTCTTCTTTCTTCTGGAGAGTACTCCCTTTTGGGCTTCACTACTTGCCGGAGTACTGGTTCAGCTCCAGGTGTGGTTTCTGCTTGTCTTTCTGATTTCATGATGATGATGGGTCCGTCAGTGATAACATCCCACATCATGTCGTGATGCACACTCAGAAAGCTTTTGAGTCGGAACTTTCAGATCTGATAATCATCGACAGAGATTGTCGGAAGATTCCTGCACAAGGAAGATTTCATGACAGTATGCAATATAATGATTTAAAAAAAATTTGAAACTTTGAAGGATCTGTTCAAGTGACCACTATCAGCAAAGAGGCTGACTTGACACAGAAAAAGTGATCTTTTGAACCACTGCTCTGATACCAATTGATGGTCCCAAGACGGATACCATGGTGTAGAGGGGGGGGTGAATACACCAAGGTTAAAAACTTTTCCAAATTAAAACTCTTTTGAGTGAGCTAGCTGTGTTCGATCCAGCTGGAAGACAGCTTGATCAACAGAGCTGGCTGTGTGCGGAATGTGGTGGGATTTTGGAAAGTCCGTCTATTGCTTCAAATATATTGCAAAGCTTTGTTTCTCTTTTCAGTTAGTCAGTTCATGCAACTTGAAATAATGCTTATGATGGGTTAGCTAGTTGCATAAATAAACAGGAAAGAACAAAGCAACTTAACGTGGTTCGGAGAAACTACTCCTACGCCCATGACCAGAAACCTCTGGTAATCCACTAAGGATACCACTGACTTTTCGCGCAGTCAGCAAGCGTTGCAGCTTAGTTCCTCAAGCTGGATACAAGTTTATGCGTACTGTATCGAAACGTAACCAGACTGTTTACGGGCACAGCTGAAGCCTACATTCAGTTTACGGGTACTGAAGAACCTAACCTGTAGTTTACGGGTACTACAGAACCATAACCTTAACCTAACCTTTTTCTGGGTTTGAGTTTGGGGTTTCCAACTATGAACGAGTTCTTACAATGAAGAACTTTGAGTATGATGAACTCGTTCAAACTAGGCTTAAGATGGGAAGGATTATATGCCTAGATACAAGTAGGAGAGAGCTTCAGCAGCCTGAGAATAAATAAGATTTCATAAGAATGAAGGCTGCTGGATCTTTGAAGCTTTTCTGAGAGATCTCTGGATCTTTGATTAGACTTCTTTTAATGAAGTATGTTGATCTCTTGTTACGTATTTCCTCTCTCGTCACTTCTCTCTTTCTGATGATGAAGAAGACTTCTATTTATAGGGAGAGATTAGAACTAGCCGTTGGAAAGAGCCGTTCTGAATCTCTACCTAACTTCTGACAGGATTGACTTGTCTCTTCCTTGATTTCCTCGTAAAGCAATCCTAGGTCTGACTTCTAGGTGCTGAGGTGTCGAGTTCCTGATGGTTCAGATCAGATCTGACTTTATCTCAAGTTGACTTCGACTCTGCTGTGCTGGTGACTACGAGAGCATCTTGAACTTCTTTGGATCATTGACGCTGAGCTGAGTCTTGAACTCTGCTGGGTCTTGATGTAGAGCTGAGTTGTCATACGAGCTGGGTCTTTCCTACAGCTGTTTCTAGAAGAACTTGATCGTCTTGAATTTGGATAACGTTACTGATCACTCGACTTGGCTTACCCTGCCGTGTACTCAGCTAGGTCTTCTGCTGTCTTCAGCGATTCCACCTGAACTTAGAAACTCTATAAGCTCAAACAGGTGAGCTGGAAAAACACTTGGGCTTGTACAAACATCTACTCGGTTGGGGTCAGCTGGGTTTTGGTATCACTTCAAAACTCTTAATTTTCCCAACAGACGTCTAGAACTGGCCGAAGTGTTAAACATAGTTTGAGTAACGATGAACAACTTCATCGGTTGTATGTTATCGAGCCTGAGCCTACATTGTATGTCGTGCATATTGATGCTTTGTACAGGCCGTCATTTGATTTGAATGAATCTTCGCCGTATGTCTATGACGATCAAATCCCTCAGTACTCGCAGTACGACGAGTCGCTCGCACATTTGGCTTCATCTGATTGGCTTGGTGATACTCAATGAGGTGCTAGTGGTGATACTCAATGGGGTGCTAGTAGTGGCGCGAACATTCCTATGCGGGGGGAACGACAGTCGCAGGTACCGGAGGAGGCTGAATTTACCGCCGATTTCGACGAAGATGATGAGGAGGAATCAGAGTCTGATGAGGAGGATGAACTGTCACAGTCTATGCATTTGACCCTTGGTACTTTTGCAGACTTCGTTACGTAGGTGCATACTCAAGGCGGCGTGAACAAGCTCTTGTCAATGCTAATGCTGAGTAGTCGTATGCCCCTTATTGAAGCCACAGACTGCGTCACTGAAGCGGAGGCACTGCAGAATTGGTTAGTTCCAATGATTCCACTAGTTGCTACTGCTTCGCTCGTTGTTAGTGATCTTGACAAGCTGCCAGAGGGTCCATTGAATAAGGGCGAGATATTTTACAGCAAAGACGATTTGAAAGTTGCTGTTGGATTGCGGCACATGGAACAACGAGCTGAGTTTAGTGTTCCACGTTCAGATACTGAACGGGTTCACTTCAAATGCAAGTACGGAAGTAACTGTTCTTTTCTTTTGATTTGCGTGCTTGGAAACAGGGCGACTTTTGGTATATTCACAAGTTCATTGGGACACATACATGCAATCTTAATATGGACCGTTCAGCTGTCAGGAAGGTCAGTGCTAAGGTTATTGCAGCTCATTTTGCGAGTAGAATGATCAATGAAGGTGAAATCACTAAACCGAAGTCAATTCGGGCATATTTGCGTCGAGAATATGGCTGCGATGCAAGTTACAGTGTATGTCTGCGAGCACGGAATCGAGCCCTCGAGATGATATATGGTGGATATACAGACTCGTGGAAGATGCTTCCCGGCTATCTCCACATGTTGCAGAGAGAAAATCCAGGCTCGACAATTGACTACAGTGTTAGCCCGAATGATGATCGGTTCGAACAAGCTTTTGTGGCGTTGTCAGCTTGTATCGTGGCATTTCAGTGGTATCTTCGACCGGTGATCGTGGTGGATGGAACACACTTGAAGGAAAAAATAATGGCATATTATTCGTTGCGGTCGCAAAGGATGGAAACGAGCAACTGCTACCACTGGCATGGGGGATCGGTCCAATTGAAAATGATGTCTCGTGGACATGGTTTCTCACTCGTTTGAAGGAGGCATACGATTGTCGTTCGGATATGGTCATCATCTCAGACGCCACTTAAGTATCGCGAATGCAGTTAGGGCAGTCTATCCAGGCGTAGCACACGGTCTGTGCTACTATCACATTTTCAAGAGCATGGTTAGTTTTGGAAAATACCTATCACCAAGTTGTTTCAAAAAGCAGCATATGCATATAAAAAGTCGGCTTATGAGAAAGTAATGAATAGCATTCTTGTTGGGAAGCCCGAAGCATATAATAAGCTCATGAACATTGGTCCAGAGAAGTGGGCTCGATCAATGTGCCCTGTTCGACGATATAGTTCCCTGACATCCAATGCTGCAGAACAATTCAATAATGTATTGGTGTTTGCTAGACGCTTACCAATTTGCTCATGCTTGGAGACAATTAGACTCACCGTCGAGAAATGGTTTGATGAAAGACGTCAATTGTATTCATCGTCTACTGATTTTCTCACGAATGAGGCAGAGCGAAAGCTCTGTACAGAGGTGGAACTCTCAAGATCTTACACTGCCACGCCCGTCAGAGACTTGATCTTCAAAGTGAATGACGGAAAACAGAATCTAAATGTTGATCTGCGTGCGAGGACTTGCCCTTGTCGTGTGTTTGCTTTTGATTTGATACCGTGTTCTCATGTTGCTGCAGCCATTCAGTAAGAAAACCTCAAGTTTTTATATTTAATTTTATATTTATTTATGTTGCACTTAATCTAATGATTATATTTAATTTTATATTTATTTCTGTTGCACTTAATCTAATGATTATATGTTATATGTATGACAGGCGAAATGGGCAGCATGTATACAACTATGTGGACGATTACTACAAGAGATCTACACTTTTACAAATTTACTCCCAACAGGTGAATCAGGTCCCTCCCCAGACTGAGTGGTCTTTACCTCCACATGTTGCGGTAATAATTGTTTTGCCACCACTGCCCGTCAGTCAAGCGGGGCGCCCGAGGAACTCCAGCAGATGTCCAGTCACCTTAGATGAACCTTTCAGTAGCCAACAACGGGCACCGAAAAATGCAGAATATGTCACGAGACTGGCCACACAAGAAGAACATGCCCGCTCAGAGATCAGTAGGAGTAATTTATTATTAATTTAATATTAATATGTGTACTAGCCATTTAAATGTTATTATTAATTTAATGTTTATCCTAAGCAATTAAATGGCACTGCAATTAGAATAAGAAATGATTAACACTTATGGCACAAAGCAATTATATTTGTCAAACATAATCGACATGGCTTTGCAAAGCCAATAAGAAAACATCACGAGCTATTTTACGTCTATACAAAGCCACACTTCCCTCTTCGTTGCCCCATGCAATGGAGGGCCGGGCACTGATCATGCGCTCTATACTTATCAGCGCAAAAGGACCACAACTGTGACTGTCGATCTGGATGTGCTGCCTAATGGGCTGCCGTGGTGTAGGCTTAGTCAAAAAGACCATCCTCAATGCTTCCGACGTGCGTGGTGCCTGGGTTTGGTCTATGGTATCCCAATACTTTCCTTCATTGAGCACAGTTGAGAATTTTTGCTGAAACGGCTTCAGCTGCCTCTTACGCGCCTCCTAAACTCCTGCCTTGTGTAGCAAAGAGTCGTGCACCTCAGCCGTCCATAACCTTTGCATTATACGGACGACATAGAAATGCTTGCCGGATAGCACTGGAACGATGATTTGCATAAAAATCACGTAGATGTGGGTCATATGTTATTAAAAAAGTTATAATTAATATAAGATGTAAGTTACCTGCTCAGCTTGCCTCCAAGATGTAATATCTGCATTGACATACAAATTAGTTCGTAGCGACGCCGTCAATTTTTTGTTACTCTTGATCTTCTTGAAGTAGAACTCGACGTCCCTCTGTGTGAATAAAAAGCACGAAATTCACAAAAAGAACATATAAAATCCGTGAACCAATTAAAACATAATGAATTAGTTACTCACAAAGAATTCGGCATAACAGATGATTGTGTTCGTAGCATTTCGATCGGGGAGGACATGGTTCCTTTCTTCCAGACGTCCGCGTAAAACGTCAATGTACCTCTCGAACACCTGCACACAAAATAAATTGGACAATTAGAAGAAGAAATAAGTATAAAAATGAGAGTATATTTAAGAATATATTTGAGAGATTATTTACAGTATAATCAAGGTCAATCTCTGTGTTCTCAATTGTGCGGAAGTACGGAGGATAGACGGCGGAGCCACCGATGATTACGCAAGCATCATCTACTGACATAAAGGCTGCATAGCGACACCATTTCTCCTCCTCGGCGTAATCGGCAGGAGGCAACGAACCAATAGGCTGTGGAATTTCTTCTTGTGGCTCAACTTGTATAGCCGATTGCTGTCCTTCCTGCTGCTCTGCTCGGTTGTCATTTAAATATTCAAGTCTCTGTCTCGAGTATAAGTTGTACAACTCAGGATTGTGCAAAATGGAGCCATAGTCAAGGTCAGGAAGGACAACAGTAATGGGCTGAGCATCAATATACTACAAACAGATAAAATAATTAAAGTCAATTAAATTTAAAATTTTAAAAAATTAATAAACTACTAACTTATTATTTACCTGAGGTGGCTGACGATATATCTCGGGATTTGGCACAGAATGCCGAGGAGGGTCGTATGCATGCTCAGGACCGCCCATGCTCACCCACTCGGGTGTAACAAAAGCGGGAGTGGAATGGCGTGCTGGGATGAACTCAGGATCGGTGCTTGTACCTCCAGTCTCCCATCTTGGACTGACGTGTGTCACGGGGGGTGGTGTTTCACGACGCCGTGGTGGAGGTGTATCTCTACGCGGTGTGGAACAGCGGGAACTCTTACTAAAAAGGTCTATGAAGAAGGCCTTGATCTCCGGAAAAAATACATTTCTCCATTGTGAAGTTATCTCTCTCTTCACAGTTACTGCTGTCATCTCTTGCAGCTCCTTCATAAACCGCCTATCACGAGATCGTCCACTAGTGTCGGCGCCGCTGCTCGATGACGACGATGGAATGTTTCTCCGAGCACGCTTTCCCTTGCTTTTGGAAGTATCTTTCGACGGGGCCCGGTCTCTCAAGTCGTACATGTCACGATCGGTGCATGGCTCTGACACGTGGGGGGGACTGCTAGGCCTCTGAACTGGAGGACGACGTGCAACGGGTATTCCTTCTTTTATTGGGTTGATAGGCCTCACGTAATGCACTCCGAGCACGTCGTCCATCAGTAGGGACCTCCAGTAATGTGTCTCCTCCTCTGCTGCCTCTGGCTCAATGGAGTCGAAACAGACGACTCCTGCACGAAACTGATCATCAAGATCCACCTGCAACGCTGCTGCCATTACCCATCTCAAACAGCGAGGAATGACAGTGTCTGATACGGGAGTAGAAACCAAACGAGCTAAACCAGGAATAGCCTCGAACATCCAACACTGCAGTACCCACACAGGACCGTAATAATGGTACTTGGGCATCATTTTCGATCCCTTCGTTTCCATATTCTTGGTGTAGTTCCTCACGTTTTGAAATGTATACCCGCCCCACGGGAATCTGTTCCACGCGTCGAGATCATCCACCAATACCCAAAGCCAGGGCACCACATTTCTCCGATCATCGCCACCTATCCCGAAATAATAAGCGATGATAACATTTGCTGCCCGAAGGTGGAGCTCGCCTTCAGGATCAACTATCCCATACCCTGTAACAAACCAGTCTTGCAATTTTTTGGCAGTTATTGGCTTCCCGTCACAAAATCTCTGATAAGCCTCCACATTATCCGGTGTGTGATCCGCATGTGGATCAAATGAAGCAGCTCCAAAACACAATCCCGAAATTAGGGCGTACTCCTGAGCCGATAATCGAATTTTTTGTCGCCGATACGATACCATGTATCGTACGGCAATTCACCGTACACCTCTACCTCTCTTGATACGAGCATGTGTAGCGCTTTGCCGCACGCTTTGCCCAATGGCCATCTCATAAGATGCCCGAAACAGCCGGCCATGAATCTATCCAATAGTGCTCGACCCCCAATAGCAAGAAGTCTCTACCTAATATCTGTTATAATCGAAACTTTGTAGTACTTGTTAATCCTCGGAGAACAGTGTCGAGCATCTTCTCTGATCCAGATCCAACCATACTGAAACAAAACACAATACGATTCAAAAATAAGAACTCAAACACACTGGAGAAAAAAAAAATTGTACAGACCGAGAAAAAATTTGTACCGCTCGTAGTAAAATCAACACATGATTTTACTGCGAGCGGTACATAATTTTTCTCGATCGGTACAATTTATTCAAAATTATCACACTTCTACGTAATATATGTCAATTGATCATGATTTTCAAATTTATAAATGAGTTATAAATAAGTGAAAACGTAACACCAAATGATCTTATTTGTTAAATTAACTATTAAGCGTGCCAAAAAAAAATAATAAACATAACAAAACATCCAGAATAAGAACATAAATGCACTGTATTAAAAAAACATTGTACCGATGGGAATAAAACGTGTACCGATAGGGTTTATATTATTATCTATCGGTACAACATTCTACACGGTCGGTACACAATTTATGAAACATATAAGGCATCGTCGTAATTATCCTAATTAGCACGAAAATTAACATAATTAGCACATAAGCATAGCCACCGAAAATGTCCTAATTAGCATGAAATTTAAATAATTACCACGAAATTAACATAATTTGCACGAAATTATCCTAATTAACCATCATATTTTTAACAAAATATCAATAACATGTTCTGAAAACTGTACCGGCAGTCTGAAAAATCTGTACCCACCGGTTCAAAAAAGGTACCGACCGGTTCATAACCTATCGGTACAATATCATGCCGGTCGGTACAGTTTTTTAAGCCGTCCCTCTTCACATCGGTACGAAGAACTAACCTCTTCCAGACGTCGTTGATTTTCACGTTGCCATTCATTCTCAGATTGATGTCTTGAACTTGATGACGCCATGGATGATGAGAGAAGAAGGGGTGATTTTTTTTTTATTTTAGGTGTACCGGTGGTGTGAGCCTTGGGAAATTTTTTTGGGTGCCTTTGGAAATTTTTTTTACTGCATCGGTATGGAGATTAAAAGGATATTTATTGTGAGCTTTTTACCGCTCAATTCAATTGAGAATTGAATACCGCAACAGGCGGTGGTTGGGTAGATGGGGTCGTGGGGAAGTGGGAGAGAGAAAACACAAAACAAAACCCTAAAATTTATGCAATTAAGTTTTCGGTCAAAGTGTCGGAGAATCTCGGTGTTCTCTCTCACTTTCTATCAACCTCAACATCTGAAAAGTAAAGAAAAGGTGGGCCAGTGGTATATGTTATACATGTATTTAATAGTGGATATACACGGTACACACTATCTATATAGTGGGTGTATTGAATATCTCCTCTTTAATTTTTGGCAACTCTATGTTGACATGACTCGGACTGTGATTTGATTTTAGATTAAAAACGAATTTGTACAGGTATGATTTAGGTTGGTAAAACTGGTTGGAAATAGCAAAGTTTCAAGATTGTGAACGTCACGTGGCTTACACATTACTTCCTATCAAAACTATTTAATTTCGATGAAAATTGCTCTTTCAAGAGAAAAATTCACATAAATGTGAATATCCGTAAACATTAGCAATCTTGAATTAGTAATTTAAAACTCTTCAACGGCTCATATGTACCTTTTTCCGTATATTATGTATGTACATCTAGAATAAATGTTGTGCATATTTATTCAAGGGCTACTTACGAATTAAATCCTAACCATTAAAATTTATTGCAAATTAGACTCAAATTTAAAACGTTTCAATAATATCCCAATTTTTTTATTTGTAGTAAATTCTACACTTCCAATTTTTTGCATGAATTTGGAGTTGAGATTTTGACATATATCAAAACGAACGAAACTTTAAATTTGATTTAGGACTTTTAAATCCCATTGTCACGCTTGTCCTCACATGTTGTCAATTTCGTCGTCGGACGTCCGAAGTTGCAATTTGAATCTCCACGGAGACCTAACTCCTCTACGCTAACTCCTGACGCATTACTTCACCACCGAAAGACCAATGATGAAACTGATAACATAGGAGGGCAATTAAGATAATGGACTTTAAAAGCTCCCAATCAATTTTAATTTTCGAGGTCAAATAGACATCTTAATCTCAACTGTCATGCAAAAGATTGCGATAGATGAATTCACTACAAATTAAAAGCTCGTGACATTATTTAAATATTTTAAAATTTTAGTCAAATTTGCAATAAGATTGAAAGATTATGACTTGAGATTTAACTATAACATTCCACTCTTTATTTAATTCATCCTACTATTACTCATAAATTTAGCACCTAAAGATTCGACGACAAGTTATTTATACTTGGAGTAAATATGAGGCCGCCGCCAATTTTTATTATTTACACATCATATATGGATTACTTTATAAAAACATTTTAATAATATCTTTTATCAAAACTTTTCCCGTACTAATTAATTATATATAGAGGTAGGAGAAGAAGATTGCAAGAAACGAAATGATAAAGTAAGATTCTTGATCAAGTGGAAAAGCAAATAAAAACGCAACCGCCCAACAATTTTGAGCTAAAAAGTAAAAGTGGGCGTTAAACAGTTTAAATGATGGGGCTTGTGCTTAAAGTTATGGTAGGCGGTGATACTGATGATGAAATATGAATGAATATCAATCAATATAACTGAGGAGCATCCACGCAGCTTTTAAATTCAACCAAACTCATCTGCATCAAAATTGCATTTTCTTATATACTACTCCCATCCCGCTCGAGTTGGGGTGGCACACTTCTTTTCGATACGATTATTTAGGAGAAATGTTATTAAAGAATAAAAAGATAGAAATTGGTGAAATTCACACCTGTGAGAGAGAGAGTGATTTCCTTTTTGAACCGTGTCACTTCGAATGGGACGACCAATAAAGAATACGTGTCACTTCGAGTGGGACGGTGGGAGTGCATGAAAAAAAAGACCACTTATATAATTTAATAATGGGCATCTCACAGCTGGGTATTAACCAAGAGCATGGATTCTTATGACCTAGACAATAATTTATGACACGAAGGATCGGCCGTTTTTCATTGGTTACAAATTCGGGGTCGGTTTCTACCAGATCTTATGTCCGTATATTTCGTGTTCTACTATTAAATTTTTTACTTTGACAATACTTTTTATAAAAAACTATTATAATATTCTCTCTAATATTTATAATTATTGAAATTTAAAAAAAAAATTATATATCCTAGCTATGGAATAATCAATCTCGATAGTCAAATATTAACTGAAAAATCGAAATTGAAGACTAAAATAATTACATACCCTAATTGATTGCGATCCCAAGTAGTTTCAAATTAAATTAAAGTACAAAAAATTGAAATTGAAGAAGAAATTAATTAGAAGTAAAAACATAATAAACGGGACATAAGGAAGTGTGATTATGGATCCCAAGTGTGATTTATGTTTCGTGATTATTTTTATCGGGTTTCATACTATAAATGTATGCCAATTAAGTATCAAGTTCTCAATTGCGGTTCTACTACGTTGGTAATAACACCATAGATGCTAATAATAATTATTAAATTAATAATCAACAAATTTGAAGGGTCACTTTTATCACATAATAATACAAATTAATAGAAAAGCATATAAACTAATCCTACGTATTTATCATGAAGAAGTTCTAGTTTTTATATATATCATTAGCATATTATTGAAGCTTAGTTGTCTGTTTTCCCATTTATATATAGAGATTTCAAGTTTAGTTCGAGATGAATTGTTACATTGGTCTATCTAATAATTTTCCCACATATATAACCGAGTTTATGAAAATTTAATTAGCAAATTCATGCAATTAACTTCATCCCGTCGCAAGTTATATTATGCACATGAGATTTTTCGATTCCAAATTAAATGAGTGTTTCGTTTCTATTCCTACTATGATATTGAATTGATGTAACGTGTATTTTGAAATTCCTTAACCACCCAAATAAAATGTGTTGCAAAGTTAAAGAATATTCCAATGTTGTTATAGAGGGTGGAATGTCCTCTAGAATATCAGATTTCAAACAACTTATATATTACTTGTCTTATATTCTATCTCATATTCTAACATTGAGATTGATGTTTTTAATTATTTTTACTGAGCCGTCTTGGAATTTTTCAAATATATCTGCTGACAATTCCACGGTTAGAAATATATTAGCTGAATGATCATTTTAAAATAGAGGATGTCGTTCAATTTGAAATGTACAAGTATATACATATACGTTGATGTTATAATTAGGCTTATCATATCCCACTTCTCTAATCAAATTTATCTATTAGGATATAAATGTGAGATTCATGCAACCACTATTACCATATATCCTTGATCAAATTAGCAGCAAACTTTCCACTCCTATTTAAAATAGTGTTCTATCACCTATTTTGATAGTATCATTAAGTGCCAATACATATTATCTGTGCATTTAGCACTTAATGCGATGATAATTCAAGAATGTGTCATAAAATATAGTTTGAAATAAAAAAATCTTTCTCCCTCCGTCCATCAAGAGTGTGACACGTTTGGAGTGGCACGAATTTAAAAAAAATATGGTAAATGTTATTTTAATTAGTGGAGAAAGAAATCCACTAATGGAGAAAGAAATCCACCATTTGGATTAGTGTACGATTTAAAATATAAGGGTGGTAGGGTTATGTCCTAAAATAGAAACTATACAATCTTTGTGGACATAGTTTAAGACGTTTTAACGAAGTTAAATACATACTGAAATGGAATTATTACCACACCCTTCGTACACAGAGGGAGTATTTGAGTTTTTTTAGGTGGCTACCTTAAATGGCTTTCCTTTTCATAAATCATTCCTTTCCCACTTTGATTTCGTATGTAGCTGATCTGTGACGTTACACTCTTGAAGAAAAGCACAATTGGTTTAATATCAAAGGTTAATTCCTACTTTTAATGACATTTGGCATTATCTTTGCCAAATTAGCTAACTAATTTATGGATCAATATCCATAACAGTGCACCTAACTTCAGGTCAGTTCTCTTATCACCAACCACAAATATTAAACAACCAAAAAAAAAAAAGTAATACAAATTGATATTGAGACAATTGTCAAGCTTACCTAACATTAAGGTGGATAAATTGCAAGAGCTTCTGCGGCTCCTCTGTTTTTCTTTTTGGAATTATTTAAGTGAAAATGTTAGAGATTTTGAACATATGTCTCAATGTCTCATTTTGTCATATACGGGGAGATGAAAATGTACAAAAGAAACTTGCCCCATTTATATATATTCTCTCCGTCCTGTATTCTTTTTTGGATTGTCCCATTATTTTTATCATATTTTCTTTTTTGAGCTAAATTAAGAGTTATCAAGTCCATATTTAAATTGCTAATGTGACCCTTATTTCTCCTAACAACTTCACATTTCACATATTTTCTTTTCTGTGTCGTTCACTATTCACTCTCTCTTTACCCACTTTATTTCACTATTTAAACCCAATTTATTTCGCTATTTGTACCCTATTAACTATTAAGTATTCAATTAAAAACTCCACAAACACACCTTCTATCCATAATTTTTTTCTCCTTAATACATGTGCAAAAAAAAATTAGACAAAAATAACAGGACGAAGGGAGTAACTAGCTAGGAAATATCACGTACGATGTACGTGAATTACAGCCTTTACAGGTTCTACCGTTCTATTTAAATAATTGCATTACAAGTCACAAAAACTTTTTGTGATAAAAGACGTTTTTGCCATTATTATGTGTTTATTAGTTAATTAAGGTTTTGTAGATGGGAATGTGAGAAGGATGCGGCGGCAGAAAATTGAATTGGGTTTGTTTTCCTTTCTTATCTTTTTTGGTTTTTTGGTTTTGTTTTATTTTGTCCTTTAATATATAAATTGAGTAATTTTTATATGTTTTGAAATAAGTGGGTAGTTTTTGTCTTCACTTTCAAAGTGGGTAGAATTCATTATTAACTCTATTTAAAAAATTATTTTTCATCAGTGTATATGGACATTAATAACTCAATACTTTTACAATTATATATTGAAAATAAAATACACCTCTTATATTTATGTGATATACATCATTTGCCACGATAAATTCAGTTTCGTTTTTACTTTTTTCATTTGGGTTTGATTGGATTTTCCTTAGTGATTGGTTTTCTTTCAAATAATATGAGCAAATTCTTAAAGAATGTAGTGAGCGACAAATGTGAGTAAGCTAAAAATGGGTAAGGGGTCATCAAAAGCTACACAGAGGCGAAAGTTTAAACTTTGAAGTCGAAGGAGAAATAGAGTGTTTAGTTAAAAAAAAAAAACGTAACTATGTTTTGACTTTAAAAAAATTTCATCAAATGTTTTGAGTCCATGAGTATGAATCCTGATATTTATAAATTATCAAAATATATGAATACCTAACATACATATTTGATGAGGTTGATTTTAGCATTTCTCATTGGGCTCAGCCCAATGAGATTTATCCTTACAAGAACGAAATTATATGTTTGTGCCTAAAATAAATAAATTGTTTGGCCCAACGGTGGCCTAAAGTATTAATGTATTAACAAAGTCCTCGAGTAAGTTGATTTGAACATGTACTTAAACAAAGAATACGCCAGGAAGGCATGAAGGATCAGCTTAAACAGAAAGAAAAGAGTAAGGAAGACGAAAAACTATGATAATCAGAGCTGAAAACACCTCTCAGAACTTCATTAAGTCAGAGCTGAGGGAATCTAAACCAGAGATGAAAGAACATCCACCTGGAGGACACCCAATTCTGAAGGATGAACCAAACAACTTAAGATAATCAAAGATGGGAACAAAGAAGATGACCAGATTGAGTAATCCGACTCCAAAGAAGAAGAGACACATCTGAAAATCACTTACATATTTGACTAAGTTACAAGAGAATCCTACTCGCTGCGTGACAGAGGTATCATTGACCCTCACTTTTGACGTGGAAGCTCCTCCACTACAAAAAAAAATGGTTTCTAGTGACGACAATATGAGTGACGATTGTATTTTTGTCACAACAAACATGGTTTTAGCGACACTATCATCTTCTGTCACAAAATTATGTAGCAGTGACAAATTTTATTATTGTCAGTATTTATCGTCACTACATGTCAGTGACGATCGCACGTTTGTCACAACAAACATATATATAGTGACAATACCTTTTATTGTTGCAAAATAATGTAGCAGTGATAAAATTTTTAGTTGCTAATATTTGGTGTCATTGTATTTTTTAGTTGCTAATATTTGGTGTCATTGTATGTTAGTGACGATCGTATTGTTGTCACTTAAAATATGTATATAGTGACAATATTGGCAATCGTCACGATATAGTGTAGCAGTGACAAAATTTGTGATTGTCATTGTTTACTGTCACTATATGTGTTAGTGACAATCGTATTGTTGTTACTAGAGACGTATTTATAGTTACTATCATTTATTATCGTCACAATAAATGTAATCGTGAAAAAATTTATCATTGTCATTCTATATTGTCACTATATGTTAGTAACGATTATCATATTTATCACTAAAGTCATATATATATATATATATATATATATAATGACAAATAATTTTGCCGTCACATCAAATCTAATAGTGACAAACTTTATTGTTTGTCAGTATTGATTATCACTGATGGTCCCAAGACGGATACCTTGGTGTAGAGGGGGGGGTGAATACACCAAGGTTAAAAACTTTTCCAAATTAAAACTCTTTTGAGTGAGCTGGCTGTGTTCGATCCAGCTGGAAGGCAGCTTGATCAACACAGCTGGCTGTGTGCGGAATGTGGTGGGATTTTGGAAAGTCCGTCTGTTGCTTCAAATATATTGCAAAGCTTAGTTTCTCTTTTCAGTTAATCAGTTTATGCAGCTTGAAATAATGCTTATGAATAGTTAGCTGGATGCATAAATAAACATGAAAGAACAAAGCAACTTAACGTGGTTCGGAGAAATTACTCCTACGTCCACGACCAGAAACCTCTGGTAATCCTCTAAGGATACCACTGACTTTTCGCGCAGTCAGCAAGCATTGCAGCTTAGTTCCTCAAGCTGGATACAAGTTTACGCGTACTGTATCGAAACGTAACCAGTCTGTTTACGGGCACAGCTGAAGCCTACATTCAGTTTACGGGTACTGAAGAACCTAACCTGTAGTTTACGGGTACTACAGAACCATAACCTTAACCTAACCTTTTTCTGGGTTTGAGTTTGGCGTTTCCAACTATGAACGAGTTCTTACAATGAAGAACTTTGAGTATGATGAACTCGTTCAAGCTAGGCTTAAGATGGGAAGGATTATATGCCTAGATACTAGTGGGAGAGAGCTTCAGCAGCCTGAGAATGAATAATAACTCATAAGAATGACGGCTGCTGGATCTTGAAGCTTTTCTGAGAGATCTCTTGATCTTTGGTTAGACTTCTTTCAATGAAGTATGTTGATCTCTCTTGAGTATATTCTCTCGTCACTTCTCTGTGAAGATGAAGAAGACTTCTATTTATAGGGAGAGATTAGAACTAGCCGTTGGAAAGAGCCGTTCTGAATCTCTACATAACTTCTGACAGGATTGACTTGTCTTCTTCCTTAATTTCCTCGTAAAGCAATCCTAGGTCTGACTTCTAGGTGCTGAGGTGTCGAGTTCCTGATGGTCCAGATCAGATCTGACTTTATCTCAAGTTGACTTTAACTCTGCTGTGCTGGTGACTCTGAGCTGTCTTTAAACTCTGCTGGATCTTTGACTCTGAGCTGAGTCTTGAACTTTGCTGGGTCTTAACGTAGAGCTGAGTTGTCACACGAGCTGGGTCTTTCCTACAGCTGTGTCTGGAAGAACTTGATCGTCTTGAATCTGGATAACGTTACTTATCACTCGACTTGACTTACCCTGCTGTGTACTCAGCTGGGTTTTGTGCTGTCTTCAGCGACCACCTGTAAACTTAGAAACTCTATAAGCTCAAACAGGTGAGCTGGAAAAACACTTGGGCTTGTGCAAACATCTACTCGGTTGGGGTCAGCTGGATTTTGGTATCACTTCAAAACTCTATTAATTTTCCCAACAATTTTCCCCTTTTTGATGATGCCAAAACCCCAAGTTAGAAAAACAAAATTGCTTCACCCTTAACAGGAATCGAGGTTTCAAAGGATTAAACAATCACAGCAGGTAAACATAATCAGTGCCTGGACAAAGAGAGATTGTCTTCAGGTTGATTTTGATAATACGAACTTTTTCATTAATACGAAGAAATTTTACAGCTTTCTAATTACAAAAAGTTCAAAGAAAAATTCCCAGTTGGCTGGGTCTTCAGCTTTGCTGCTTCCTTTGTTCATCAATCCGATGGTCAGTCTTGAGACCATATATATTGAAGATGAACTCTTCCAGCTCCTTTCATTCAGCTTGATTCTTCGATTTTGAAATTCCTCTTTCTCCAGCCCAGTGATTAATTTCTTTAATGATTTGGGCCTTGTCAGGAAGGTTCAATCCAGCTAGAGATGGAGGCTTTAACTGTTTGACTTTTGGAGCCTTCAGCTGGATGTTGTTACTCTTGGCATATAGGGCAATTGATCTTGCCATCCTTGGATCTGTCTCATGAAGTTCGAGGAAGTAATCCTGGAAAGCAGTTTCTGGATCCATGCCTTTGAATTGATTCAAGTAGTAGAATTCTTTGATGAATTCTGATTTGCAACTTTCCCAGTTTTCATTGAAATCGTCTGGGTTCTTCTTGTCGGTGAAATTTGGTTGGATTTGTTTCTTCTTAGCTTGCCTGTAGCTCTGCCTTTTCTTCTTCTGCTTTTTCTCAGCAGGCTTGAGCGATTCAACTTTCTTCTTAATAATTTTATCCAGCTCTTGCATTTCTTTTCTTTGCTCGTTGTGGAAGTTACACAGCCAGTGATAGTCTTTGTATTCTTCAGGCTTGTGTCCACAGGCTTTGGCAAGAGCAACCATCTTTTCTCTCCATGTCTCTTTGACTGCTTTGGTTGGTGCAGATGGCTCTGTCTCTTCTTCATCCAGCTCTTTGGCAAAATCGTCGATTTCCCTCTGAATTTGCTGCACAGGTTCCCCCTTAGCTGTAGCTTCCCTCTCACTTGTTTTTCCAGCTTCATTCTGATCTTCCCCCTTTTTGGCATTATCAACAAGGGAGGCAGAGAGGTTGGCAACTGTTGCACTGAGCTTGGAAAGAATACCTTCAACATCAGCGATCTTGACTGAGTTGTCAGCTGTGACGAGATTCAGCTGGGCATTGCTGCTGCTTCCAGCTCTGAACTGAGCATCCAGATCTTTATATAGGTTGAAGAGTTGACGGATGTCAGCGCTGTTGGAGAGAGTGGTCTTTTTGAGAGCTTCCAACTGGCTTGAAAGATTTGCAATGTCGTCAACCAGTGGAGCTTGAAGGTTTGAGATGATCTCAGGGACTCTCTTCTCTAGATGAATTGACTGATCAATTTGTTGAGAAACGAGAGATTGCCTGAGATCTTGACTGGTGCTTTCTTGAAGATTTTGAGCAAAATTATGGACTTCATCGATTGTCCGCTGTTGTTCTCGAACTTGACAGTCGAGAGATGAGAATCACATGACGACGTCGACTTGAGACTTCAGTCTGTCCTGAAAGAGAATTTCTTCAACCTCTTTGGATATTGCTTCTTTCATTGCGGTTGAGAGCTTGACAGCTGAGTCAGTTTGAGTTCCAGATTCAACATGACTGGGTTTGTCTGCCTCGATCTCGACCAGTGAGCGAGTGTCATCGGCAATTGGACTCTGTGGGGCAGCTTCGGTTGGCTCAACAGTTGCATTAGTTGGCTCTTCTTCAATCATCATTACCTCAGCTGTGTCGGCAGGGACAGCTTCCTTGGCAAGTTCAGCTGCAACTTCTTTGGATTTGACAGCTCCAGAAGATGTCTCACATCCTGCTGCTGTAAGGAGCTTGTTGGCAGATTCCCAGATTTCAACTGGGTGCGGCTTGGGGTATTGCTGAGACACTTCTATAATTCCTCTGATGAGATCATTCTGGTGTAAGTATGCATCCTCCAGGCTTCCAAAGCCAAATGTGTGCTGGAGGCTCATAAGAGAAAGTCTCTATCAGCTGCTCATTCTGGTACCAAGTTGCCATCTTGGTAGCCAGATAAAACTTGAGTTCTCCAACTTTGACGAGGGCGATGGGCAGGTGCGCCAGAATCGGATACTGAGTTAGAACACTCTTGATCCCTGCAATGCGCAAGTCCTCGTACATGGCTTCCATAAAGGCTGAGCCAGTGGAGTTGAGAGAAGGAGAGGCAGTAGAATCACTCTCTTCTGATTCTGTGGTGTTTTGAGGAATAGGTTCAAATGGGTTCACAGTAGGCTGTGAAAAAGTATCAGCCAACTGCGAGGGCGATTGTATTTCGGGTGAAAGTTGTTTTGGGGTTGAGCTGGGATTAGTGGAAGAGGGTTCAGCTTGGGTGTCAGCTGGCTGTGAAGGAGCTTCAACCAGTTGAATATCTTCCTGCTCTCTTACAGGAGATGGCTCTTTGGTTGGAGAGCTGGGTGGAGGGGAAGGCTGTTTCGGCGGAGAGCTGTGAGGTGGTGAAGGCTGGGAGAGCTCCTTGGATTATCCAGCTCGTCCTCTGAGCTGGATGACAATCCATCATTCAATCCCATCTCGGCCAGGATGTTTGATCCGTATTGATCAAAGGCCGACACTGGCTGTGGGGAGAGAATCACCATTGCTTGACTTGGAATGACAGCTGTTTTCTTTTTCTTCTCAGCTGGACCTCCAACTGGTTTGGGGTCAGCTGCCTTCCTCTTTCTTTGTTTCTTCTCGTGGAACTTCGCCCGATCCTTCCAAATTCTTCTTGCTTTTACTCACAGCAGGCTGCTTCTTCAGAAGATCATTGACTTGACTTATTCTTTGGAAAAGAATCTTCGTTTCTGGAAACGGTTCTGAATCAGCCCACTTTACTGTGTGCCCTTTCACAGCTTGCTCTATCAAGAAAGAAATTTTGGAGCAGAGATACAGTGGCTCTGATGTTGAAAACGTCGTCCTGGTGGAGTTGAACTTGATCTTCTCAGACTCCTTGACCAGACGGTTGAGTAAGAAGTCAAACCAGTTGACGTTTGCGCCTTTGATCATGGCAATCATCGGCTTGAGCTTTGGAATGCTGATCTCTCCTTGAGATCCAGCTATCCCTAAGATGCATTTCTGCGTGATATCCAGCAGCAGCCTGTACTTTGGCTTGAGCAGGAGCTTTGACATGCTCGCTCTGTAAGGCTCTGGGGAGATAAGCATCTCTCTGCTGAGAAATTCATCCACTTCTTCACAACTGTAATCATCTGGGATGAATCCTCCTTCTCTGGGTAGGTTGAACACCTTTCGTAGCATCTTGTTGAGTTTGATGGTGACGGTTGCTGTATCAAACTTTCCGTCTTCGCCTTTGACGATCATGTCAAATGAAGATGCGTAGAAGCCGTCTTCATCAATGATGTTGAGGTAGAAAAGTGCGGCATCTTTCTTTAGCAACAGCTTGGGCATGGAGGTTACCCACAGCAAGAGACCGGAGTCTGCAACTAGATCCACCATCTCTTTTAACTCTGAAACATGGAGGTTGGAGGTGGACAGAATACTCTCAAATGATAGCTTTGTCATTAGAGCTTCAAACTGGTTCATCCCTGCGGTTGATTTCTTGGGCGCCATTTCTGCAACTTGTTGAATTTGATCGTGCGAAGAACTTGTAGAGAATAGATGAAGATTTTGAATCTTTGAAATTTGCAGAGATAAAGATGGAGGAGGAAAGAATCCGCGTATCTTTTCCATATATATCAACTACCATATAGGATCAACGGTTGAGATTGAATCAGTTGATATTCTGATCAACGACTGGGAGAGATTCACTCATCATGTTTTGCTGACGTACTTTCGGCGAGTGTATTTCAAACGCGCGTGAGGCAGTTCAAACGTTTGATGTTTTGCCTCGATTCTGCCGTGCTACAGTACTATGCAGACTTTATAATTAATGCGATGGGAAAGGAAACTTATCAAACAATTTAACTAAGGAATGTATGTCCGCTTAACATAAGAATTCAAAATAATTGGACTTTATATAGCATATTCTCAGAGCAATTATTGCATGAGACGCAAACCGGTCAGCTTGAACACAGTATCCAGCTGATATCACAGCGGTCTTCCCCTTTGTTTGATTGACAGTTCTCCTCAGCTGAGTATTTGGAGATTGGCTTGAATTTCCTTCAGCTGAGTTCCCTTTAGCTCTTCGACTGATGTCCAGCTGAGCTTGATTCCCTTTTTGGCTGGGAAATCCTTCTGAACTGAGCTTTGGGATCCAGCTGAGTTTGTTCCCCCTCAGCTGGATGAGCTTTTCTTTGTCCGGTTTGAGCAGTCCAAATAATCCACACATCATTTTGATTGCTCCGCTGGATCAGGTTTCCCTTTAGCTGGTGATACCAGCTGAGTTTTATCTCGGTGAGTGCATCCTGTTGGGTATTCTACTTGATTTTTCTGAATCTTTCCAGCTATGTAGAATTCCCCCTTGATATGATAGTAGGTGGCTTTTTCTTCAGCTGCATCCTACTTTCTTGAGCGGATTTTCTCATTATTGGCTCATTCATTTGATAAGGTCAGCTGTCACAAATCCAGCTGATTCATCTGCTGCTTCTGAATTCTTCTCTTGAGACCAATGTACTCAGCTGTATGACTGGCTGAATCTTCAGTTTTGTATCCAGCTGTATTTATTTCACAGTTGGTCCCAGTCATCCTCATCTGAGTCGGAGAAGGAGATTTGATCATCATCCGTTTCGCTCGATTCGAACCTTTTATCCTTTCTCCGGGAGGATGACTCAGCTGGGTTTCTCTTTGGATAGAGTTGCTTGTCGTGATGAACCTTCACGATATTCTTGTACCTTTCCTTGCTTTGTTCCAGCTGATTAATGCTCCGTACAAGCATGGCAACTTCTTCGTTCAATTTTTCTTTGCTCATATTTTTGTGCTCTTTGTTGGTCCTTCCAAGCTGAGCTGATTGAGCTTCTTTTCTTGGCTTGATCCTCAGCTCTGCTTCATTCATTCGGCTGGATGAATCTCTGCTTGAGATCCCCAGATCAAATTCGTTGGCCTTCAAGATGGAGAACAATTTTTCCGTCTCCATGCTGCCAAGATCAGTTCTGCTTTGGTGAACCACTTTGTGTGTACACCATGATGAGGAGAGAGCTGCAAGAACTTTCAAGTTCTTATCTCGAACTGTATATTTTCCAGTTCGGATCGTCTCGATCTCGATGACGAGGTTGGAGAATCTGAGCTCCATTTGATCAATGGACTCATAGGGGAGTTGCTTGAAATTGTCGAATTTCTGGCATGCAACTGAGAATTTGTTCTCTTGAATTTCCTCTAAGCCTTCACACAGCTTGGCTAGAGGGGGGGTGAATACACCAAGGTTAAAAACTTTTCCAAATTAAAACTCTTTTGAGTGAGCTGGCTGTGTTCGATCCAGCTGGAAGGCAGCTTGATCAACACAGCTGGCCGTGTGCGGAATGTGGTGGGATTTTGGAAAGTCCGTCTGTTGCTTCAAATATATTGCAAAGCTTAGTTTCTCTTTTCAGTTAATCAGTTTATGCAGCTTGAAATAATGCTTATGAATAGTTAGCTGGATGCATAAATAAACATGAAAGAACAAAGCACTTAACGTGGTTCGGAGAAACTACTCCTACGTCCACGACCAGAAACCTCTGGTAATCCACTAAGGATACCACTGACTTTTCGCGCAGTCAGCAAGCGTTGCAGCTTAGTTCCTGATACGGCCAATCAATATGCGGAAGCAAGGACTCGAACTCACGTCAACGGAAAGGATGATTCAACCCAAATTACAAACTGAACCAATAAAGATTATATCACCAAAAACTGAACTCAAACGACAATTGAAAACAGAACGAACAAAATACGAAGCAATTACCCAAACTATCGATTAAAACCCTAAAAGACGACTCGACTGGAAACTGTAGCAAATCAACTCCGATTGAGCTGAAATTTTAACACAAGTTATAAATTGAACACAGAAAGAACATATCCAAAATTCAGCAAAAACGCACGGGTAGAACTCAAAAACGCTCGGTGCTCAATTTCGGTCAGATTGTAGGATTTTAGCAATGCAACGGGTTCGAATTTGATGGAATCTGGACTTGGGCGAAGGAAGGGATGATTATGGTCGAATTATGGGGGTGATAAGAAGGCTGGGATGGCTGGGCGAAAAACACAGAACCAAGAAAACGAACAGGTTGGAGATTTACCTCAATACGGACCCCGAATCGACGAACGATTGAAACACGTATCACGGAAGCAATTCTCCGGCGGCGTAGTTAACCCGAGACCCACACGAGATCACGAACGAACTATAGATTTCAGATTCAAAAGTGCCAAAATCGAATCCTACCAAGAACTAGGGTTTGTGTACTTGAAGAACACGTGAGACAAAGTCGAAAAATAACTTTTGATTCAAAACTCGTCTATCGAACAGTACCTACGAAAATTAATTAAATACTAGGCTAATTCTAAGCTAGGGTTCGAAAATTACAAGGCTTGGGCTTGGTAATTTCGAATCCCTTAATTAAATATAACTGGGCCAATTAATCACCTAAACATGTTGTGATAATTGGGCTCCCAATTAAATTGAAATAAAAAAAACAAACTATACTAATGGATAAATAATTCAATAGCACACATGGTCGTGGCTAGGTGTCCTCCTCGATGCTCATGAAAGTTACCAACTTGTAATGTCGGGTTTCAGCTCCATCGTCTTCCAACTTCTTCTGAATATAGCACTGAAAATATCCTTGCAGCTTCTTGGCTCTTAATCTCGTCACTGGACCTCTAAGCTGCAATTCCGGGTTTAGGTCTTCAGTGCTAGGCCCGGTCTCATCAGTTCCTCAAGCTAGATACAAGTTTACGCGTACTGTATCGAAACGTAACCAGTCTGTTTACGGGCACAGCTGAAGCCTACATTCAGTTTACGGGTACTGAAGAACCTAACCTGTAGTTTACGGGTACTACAGAACCATAACCTTAACCTAACCTTTTTCTGGGTTTGAGTTTGGGGTTTCCAACTATGAACGAGTTCTTACAATGAAGAACTTTGAGTATGATGAACTCGTTCAAGCTAGGTTTAAGATGGGAAGGATTATATGCCTAGATACTAGTGGGAGAGAGCTTCAACAGCCTGAGAATGAATAATAACTCATAAGAATGACGGCTGCTGGATCTTGAAGCTTTTCTGAGAGATCTCTTGATCTTTGGTTAGACTTCTTTCAATGAAGTATGTTGATCTCTCTTGAGTATATTCTCTCGTCACTTCTCTGTGAAGATGAAGAAGACTTCTATTTATAGGGAGAGATTAGAACTAGCCGTTGGAAAGAGCCGTTCTGAATCTCTACCTAACTTCTGACAGGATTGACTTGTCTTCTTTCTTGATTTCCTCGTAAAACAATCCTAGGTCTGACTTCTAGGTGCTGAGGTGTCGAGTTCCTGATGGTCCGCATCGTATCCGACTTTATCTCAAGTTGACTTTGACTTGTCTTTGGTGACTACGAGCCGTCTTTAAACTCGCCGGATCTTTGACGCCGAGCCGAGTCTTGAACTCTCGCCGGGTCTTAACGTAGAGCCGAGTTGTCACACGAGCCGGGTCTTTCCTACAAACTCGTGTCTCGGAAGAACTTGATCGTCTTGAATCCGGATAACGTTACTTATCACTCGACTTGGCTTACCCCGCCGTGTACTCACTGGTCTTCTTGTCTTCAGCGACCACCTGTAAACTTAGAAACTCTATAAGCTCAAACAGGTGAGCTGGAAAAACACTTGGACTTGTGCAAACATCTACTTGGTTGGGGTCAGCTGGGTTTTGGTATCACTTCAAAACTCTATTAATTTTCCCAACAATCACTATATGTCATTAGCTAAATTGTGACATCATTAAACTCGTCACAAAAAAATGTTGTAATAAAAAAAATTCATTCTATAAAAAATCCTCTTTAACATTAAAAAAATATTATAGTATTGATAAACACTTCTTAACTTAAAGAAAGTCAACATTGATTATTATAAAATGATAAAATTTGAATGGAAAAATGAAAAATCCAATTTTGTATAGATATAAGTGATGAACATTAACCAATGGATGACATTATATGAAATGGATAGTCTCCAACAATATGTGAAAGTCAATGTAAATAATTCATGTAACAAGAAATATGCTAAAATATAATTATTAAACATCACAAATCATCATCAACGTAATACACTTGTTATGCTTGGGTTGCCATCACATATGGTTTATTGGTCTTTCCATAGTTTTGATATGTTCACACTTGTATAGTTGTATTTGTCTTTCTGAACTGACTTACCTTCATACCAGTCACACTTAAACAATGCACTTGGTGATTTCTCAAATAGTCCAATTGAACTATATCCACCAACACGCCATAGTAATCTTGAAATCCCGTGTCCTCTTCAACTTTCACAACCACACCACAATTTTGAGTTTTTTCACCCAAATCATGACGCTTAGTATGAAACCGCAATCCATTCACTATACAACCTTCACACTGAGTTACTCTTTGATCAGGGCCATATGCCAAGTGTATCAAATCCTTATGAAATTGTTTTTTTCTTCAGCTGCAGCTGATGTGATCTAATAGAGAACTTAAATTAGATGAAAATATAATAAATAATAACAAAAGAAATATTAACTAAACTTACTCGTTGCTCGAACCATTTTGTAAATGAAGCATCATGCTTCTTCTCCACATTAATACATCAATTTTGTATCATCATCTCTTTATGCTCACTATAAATATTACACATAATATGATTAGGTAGAGAGTTAATTCATAGCATATTAAATTTAATTTGGAGGAAA
Organism: Agastache rugosa; assembly: GCA_031470985.1. Lineage (NCBI taxonomy): Eukaryota > Viridiplantae > Streptophyta > Magnoliopsida > Lamiales > Lamiaceae > Agastache > Agastache rugosa. The sequence goes on along the minus strand of CM062601.1, from coordinate 33,428,444 downwards.
AATAATTTCAATAATCATATAATGATTGATGAATTTGATTCGGAATTAGGTGTGATCACGCCTGCTGTACAGTTGAGGACTAAAAGCTAATTCACAAATATACTGCTCACGTTTTTAATTAGATTGTCCTCTGACTTGTCTCGAAATTTCAATCATATATCATTTTTGAACTTTTCTACGAGTATTTACCAATTTACTTATGATAATGAATGATAAAAAAATAAAGAAAGAAAGTATCTTACAAATTCCAACACTTCATTGCAATTCTTTAAAACATAAGTGTGAGTGCATGATCAAGGTTTTTAATACATTGAAGACAAAATTTTACAACACAAATTAATTAGGTACTAAATCATACCAGATAATCCCAACAATTACAAAGAAAAATAAGAGGCTATATTCTGGTATAATTTCGAGACTACCAAAGAAAAACAATAGACTATATCCTTAAATGATTTCGAGACCACCAAAGAAAAAATAAGAGGCTATATCGTTCTCTGTGAGCAAGCTTTAAGAGTATGGCTATCTTCCCCTACTTCAATTAGGAATGGATTTAAATAGAGAAACGACTAACCTTAGAAAAGGGGCGGCGATGAAACTTTCACACGCAGATTGCGATAGATATTGGCGGAAGCGGTGGGTGGTAACAGCAGCCTTGACAGCGGCGGAAGGGGTGGTGACAGCGGCAGTAGGAAGATTGAATTTGAAATTAGGTTTTAATTGAGGTTTGGGGATATATATGATGGAGTCGATTGATTGAGGTTTTAAAATATATATTAATTATTTTCTTTTTAAATAAATTATTTTATTCATAATAATATAATATATTCACTAAATTTTATTATTTTAGTTAAAGACTTAATACAATTATTACTAATAATATTATAGAAATATAATTTGTATATCTAGTTAATAATATAATATTTTAAAACTTAATAATTTAACGAGCTCGCGCACTAGCTAATGAGCCAAATACTATCAATTTTGAGCTAATTGGCTCATTTTCTTTTATATTCTTATAATTATGTATAGTACATCTTATTAGTTTACTATATATCATTCAAGAATAAGCACGATCCCGTCTTAAATTTTATGATAGGGGACACTAAGCGTGATAACATTTCGAGGGATGGCAATTTTACCCGCTGGGTTCGGGTGAAATTTTTCGATATCGGGGTCGGGGATGCATTTGAACAATAAAACCCGTATCGGGTTCGGATCGGGTACGGGGGTATAGATCCCCGCCCCGAACCCGACTCAATTAGTTATTTTATATATAATATATATTTAATAATTATAGTGATTTATTTAACAATATTTATTTATAATTTTTTGTTATAATAAATTATTAAAAATTATTTTTGTTAATTTTTTTTTGTTATAATAAATTATTAAAAATAAAACAAATTATCTAACGGGTACCCGATGGGTATCATTTTCCCGACGGGTAATCCTCGCCCCAATTTAAATGGGGATGGGGACGGGGACAGGTATGGAATTCTGAAGCGGGTATGGGAATGGGAAAGCAATACCCGACCCCGTCCCGACTTGTTTACATCCCTAAACATTTCTTTCTTGTCAATTAATTGGTTTGTAAAATTTTACTACATTTGAATTATTTTCTGGTTCATTTTTAACCAAATATTTTGCTTGTCATCAAGAGTAGTCTATATATGGTATATAAGTTGAATATCAATTAAAATTTTGAATTCTTTCACTTAATTCACCTTTCAAATGTTATTTATGAATTATAATATATGATATCTCGTATAGTCATGTGTGTATTTCAATTTAGATTTATAATTTTCTACAGTTGTAATCTTTCTTCAATAAATTTATAATTCATAAGTATGTAATGAGTATAATGTATTTAATCTATTTGATTTTCTTCGATCTAAAATGTTATTGACTGTTAAATAAATAATTTTTTTGTTAAAATTCCAATAGTAACTAACAGATATGTTTATCGAACAGGATTTTTCCAAGCCGACTCTGAATATATCTTTAATGGTTTATGTTTATGTAGGATCGTAGCTATTACTATTCAATTGTTTAAAAATAAGCACGGCCGCGTCTTAAATTTGATAGCGCACATGAGCAAGATAGTTTTTTTTGTCAATTAAGTGGTTTAGATGTTTATCGAGATTTCTCTTATATGGTAAATGTTATTGGTTATTATTACAACAAGTTTTCTATTAAAATTCTAATACTAATTAACAAATATACATCGAACGATAAGTTTTGAAAGCCAATTCAGATCATGTCATTAATTGTTTGGTTCGTGTAGAACCATTACTACTCGATTGTTCAAGAATAAGCACGATTGCATCTTAAGTTGAATGCATAATAGTGCACATTAAGTGTGATAACATTTTTTTTTCAATTAATTAGTTTAAGTTTCAAAATTTACTACCTTTTGAAGGATATATCTTCAATTATTGCATTACTTTGATCAACGTCCTCAATTTAAAATGCCCAAAATTATTGTTAGAATTCTAATATGTAACAAATATATATCGAACCAAATTTTATCGAGCTAACTCTAAAGCTATAATTTTCTTATTTGTGTAGGGTGATATTGTTAGTTTCATTTTATTTTAATAATCGATTGATCAATAGTAACTGTGACCATGTCTCATATTAAATTATCTCTCAATCAATTGCTCTTGTTTTATATTAAATCATCTCCCAATAATCGATTGTTCAAGAAAAAGCGTGATCACGTCTTAAACTAAATGATCTCCCAATACATATTTTTTTTTTGAGGTAAATCTCCCAATACATAATAAAGAATACACAACTGACAATGAGCGTATATTATATATCACGTTGATTATCAATTAATTGAATTAAATTTTAATTTTTAGATGCTTTTATGGAATGAGGATTGAATCCTAAAAAATAGGAGTCTTTAGTTAGAAGGCAACTTTAAAATAAATTTACCACCAAAAAATTTGATTTTTTGGGAGGAAACCCTAAAATTAAAACTTGCCGCCAATATCTAAATAATATTTACAACATAAACATAAATCACATCTACGTGCTCTGGTTTTCAGCGTTCCACGTTCTTCATTTCAACAAATTCTAATCTTCTCCTTCTTTTTCTCATGGCAACTTCCCGATTGTGAACACCACAACATATTTTTCTTCTCTATTGCATCCTCATAATATCATCATCCTTTGAATATCATGTCGAGCCGCCGTACCGGAGACACCAGATGTATGTTGTTTCTTTTCATTCATTGAATTTATTTTCTTCTATTTCATATTTCAATAAACCAGAAATAATTTTTTTTCTCTTTCAATATAGTGATGGATGAATCTGATCTTGAGGAAGAAGAGCTTTTGGAGCAAACAATAACTCCACAACAAGATACGAGTAAAAATTGTATTAGTAGTTTCATATTTTATACATAATTTATTTCCATTTTGTGATTGGATTACCTAATAATGCTTGTGTTTGCTATAGGTGCGTCAAACCGAAATGTACGAGGCGTTACGAAAGGGTTATCAGTTCAAAAGAAATGTCAGTCTACTCAAAAGTTAGACGTGATTATCCATCCGAGAAGAAATCGTATTGTCGGTGATAATGCTAAAGACTTTAAGACAGAAGCATGTGTTATAATAAAACAGTATGCCAGAGTTCAACACCCTCGTTGGAGGACATCCCAATGGATATCAAGAAGAAGATGTGGGTTGCAATGAAGGTATATGTAAAGTTGTGGCACTCCGCCGTTTTTTTTCCAAAAAATAGTTCATAATATGAAATCGATGAGTTTCTTAATAATAAAATATATTTGTTCTCTAATACAATTAATATTTTGTGAATCTTGTAGCAAAATTTTAATTTGGAAGAGGATGGCAAAGTGAAGCAAGTAGTATTTAACCAACTCAACCGCCAATACAGGAGCTATAGGCATAAATTGCACTTGCATTACCTAAAAAATAAAGGTGAACAAAATATCTTGGATAAGTCTCCAACTGGAGTAAATCGTGAAGATTGGAAACTTCTAATGGACTATTTCGAGAGTGATGCGTTTCAGCCTTTCAGGTAATACATTTTCTTCAGTTTTTTTTATTCATATAGCACCTAATTCGGAAATAGGCGTGATCACGCCTACTCTCCAGTTGACTGATGAACCCAAATTTGAAATATACATGATCACACTTTTTCTTAGATTACTTTCTGTATTGTTGTTTCACATGCTCAGAATTTCGTTGATATATAATTCTTAAATTTTCTTTTATTAGATGTTATTTTATGTGTATGTATAATTAATATCAACACATAGTGATTGTTCAATTTGATTTCGAAAATAGGCATGAGCACAAATGTACTGTGTAGTAACTCTGCTCAAGCAAATTCATGAATATGCGTGATCACATTTTGTATTAGATTGTTTGATGCCTTCTTTTTTTAAAGGAGAACTTCATTAATATCTTAATTCTGAAATTTTATTTTATTATTCGGATTGTCTACTAATTTCTGTCTTTGAACATGCTTGTTTTATATTAATAGAACATTAGTAAGAAAAATAAAAAGAATAGGCAAAAGCTGGAATTGAAGAACGCATGTGGAACGAAATCCATTGCTCAATCTTGCTACGAAGAGGTATACTCTCTAGATGTTTGTATAGTTGAATATATGAGACTGAATTTACAATGCTTGTCTTCATTAACTTGTTTATATATTATCGTGACCTTGAAATTGGAGATGAGCCTACTCGTACAACGGCATGGAGATTGAGTCGATATAACAAAGAGAAAAAAGATTGGATCGATGAAGCTTAAAAAAAAGTATATGTGAGTGCACATGTCTATAAAGAAAGTACCTTATATATTTATATGAAATTGTATATACTAATTTAAATTGACTCTTTCAGGATAAACTTATTAGGTTGCAACGTGAACCACTTGAAGATGGTGATGATCCTATGACTGAGGATGAAGCATTCATAAAAGTTCTTGGTGAAGAAAAATCTAGTCAACTACGTGGATGTGGAGATGGGTTGAAGCCACCCTCTAAGAGAGGAGAAAGAATAAATCTCGATCTACAAAGGGAGAATGAAGAACTGAGGAAGCAAAATGAAGAGTTGACCTCTCGATTTGCGACCTTAGAAGCTCAAGTTAGCAACAATGAAGTGAATCTACAAACTCAAATGCAAACTCTTATATATACAACAACACGTTGCTTTGATTCAGAGTCTCGCTCAAAATAGTCAAAACCAAAATTCTAATTAATGTAGTATTAGGTGCCTTAGTTTACAAGTTTTTATTTTTAACACTATGTGATTATTTTATTTGAACCAATTTTTATGAAGTACTTAATTAATTATTATTTTTTCAGATTTTTATGTTCTTTTTATTCTTTTGGATGAATGAAGAATTGATCAATTTAATTTATTTGTATATTATCTAGCAAATTATATAAATATCAACAAAGATGAATAATTTAATTTTAGTGATAAATTAATTAATGTCATTGCATAAAAATTGTGACAATTTTAAAACTATCTTTTGTTACTAGATGATTAACCATTTGTGACAAAAATTATAGCAACAATAATTTACGTCACTACAATATAGAATTTTAGTGACTACATTAACTAATTCTAGTGTTAAAGTGTGTGCGTCACTAAAACCTCTTTGTTATATTGACAACATATAAATATTTCTTGTGACGGCCATTATTGATGACTATAAAAGGACATTTTAGTGGCGAAAACACGAATGTGACTACATGTTGGATACTTTAGCGACGTATATACCATGTCACTACAAACCATTTGTTTTTAGGACAATCATAGCATGTGATTATTAATCTGTTGTTGTGACTAATTGATGGAGTTATAGTGACGATATAAGCATGCGGCTACATGTTAGTGACTATTAAAGCATGTGACTGCATTATGAAGTTGTAGTGACAAATATATCATGTCGCTACAAACATGCGCTACAGTGACTAGCAATCCACGTGACTACAAAAGTTAAATATAGTGACAAGAACAATATTGTCACAAAAGAATTATCTTTTGTAACAAGATTCTCTGTCACTATAATTTAATATGCAGTGACGATCATTGTTCATTGTTCATGTAATCACGACACAATGACAATCACAAAAGTCATCACTAGGCAATTTTAGTGACAATTTTGGCATATATAGTGACAAAAAACGTCGCCACTAGAAACTGTTTTTTTGTAGTGCTCGTTGGTCCAATCGAAAATATCCTTAATCAACTTGCGCATAGGGTCCATGGAGATCCTTATGATGTGGACAACAATCTCTCACACCTACCAGATGAAGACTTGAAAAGGACTACTATGCCCCTCGGCATCTGATGAGGCGGGATCCAGCACTGATGAATCAAACCCGGAGTTGCAGCTGAGAGGTCCAGTTACAAGATTGAGAGCCAAGAAGCTGCAAGGCTATTTTCAGTGCATTGTCCAGAAGAAACTGGAAGATGAAGATGTTGGGATTAAGCAGTCCAAATTCGTGAACTTGACCAGTGCCCAGGATTGATGATTATGATGCGTCCAGTTTCGAACAAGTCATTTTCGTTCGAAACTTGGGCTTCTATTTACTTTAGTTGTTTTATGTTTTATTTTTAATTGGGTTCAGACTTAGTATTACTTAATTTAATTATTTTAAGTTAAGTAGTAGCCCAATTGTTAGTATTTAGTTAATTTAATTAGTAGCCCAATTGTCACAACATGTTAGGTGATAGATTGGCCCAAGACCAATATTAGGCCTAGTTCGAATCTATCAAGGGATTAGCCCTAGTATTTAAGTCGTTGGAAACACTATTCACAGCAGACAATTTTGAATAAAAAATCTCATTGATCGATTAGTCTCACTTTTTCGTGCTTCGGTTCACATTTTCTATCGGTTCTTGGTAGAGTTTGTTGTTAGCAATTTCAAGCTTGAAATTAATTAATTCGTTCATGATATCCAGTACTATCCGGGTTAATCAAGCCACGAAGAATTGCGTTTCGGATTCAAGTCGATCCGGGGTTCGTTCAGGTAAGTTCTTCATCCTATTCGCGTTCGCTTTGTCTCTCCACCACGCCGTCACCCTTAACATCACCCTCACCACATTCGATCATCACCAATCCTTCCCAAACCCACGCTCAGTCCAGACTTTCATCCATAAGGCCATCGTTCCCAAGTTTTAACCTAAATTGACCCAAAAGTCAGCCCCGTGTCAAATCTCAAACCCCTCGTGCGAATTGGCTGAATTTTGGATATGTTGTTCCTGACTTCAATTCATAATTTGTGTTAAAAGTTGAGCTTAATCGGAGTTGATTTGCTATAGTTTCTAATCGGGTTTCAGTCTAGGGTTTTTAGTCGTTGGTTTTGGCTTTGTTCTGTGTTTTGCCTGTTTCTTGTTCGATTTTCGATCTAGATAAGATTATTAGGTGTTTTAATATCTTTTAGTTCAGTTTTTAATTGGATTGAATCAACCTTTCTGTTGACGTGTGTTCGATTTCCTTCTTCCGAGTATTTATTGGCCGTATCATAAATTTTGGTATCAGAGCCACATCAGCTCTTGCTGGTCGTGGTTCAATCTAAATTGGTGTGACATTCTAGGGGCAAAAGTGATCGACAAGTTTAAAAAAAATCAAGAAAGGAGAAGAAAAGAAAACGATATATATAAAAAAAAGAAATCGAAGCCCTAGAATTGTTGAGTTCTGAAATTTTTGTTTGTTTCCATCTTGGGAATCTTGATTGCAGTTTGCCTATTTTCCTTTCTTTCAGTGGTGTGTCTTCTTTCTTGGGTAGACTTATTGTCCTTCGTCGACTAACGATTGGAGACGTTGTATTGCATTTTATTTTCGCCTGTTTTTGGAGTCTTGGTTGTCGAATTTTTGGGTGGCTTAGATATTCGGTCATCTTGGGTTAATAGGAATAATTTGTGTTGTCCTAGTTCTATTAGGATCTGGATTTATTGCTTTCCTAGTTTGGCTCAAATCTGTTTCATAATTTGAATTGAATTAGTAACAACTGTCCATTCGAAATTCATCCACATTCTTTTAATTTTCGGCCCTCCCTACCTTTTTTCTTGCCTAACCGAACATTTTATAGCCCTTGGTACCGAAAATCCCATCCCAATCCAATTTCCTTTCCAATTTTTGGTTTTTCATCTTTTCACTATAACTTTGCTCTAGAAGTCTGATTTCTGCCCATAATACCATTCCAGAAGCGGAACGACGCTCTGAGCAAGACTTACGGATTTGCTGTGATATATAGGCTTTTTTGGCCAAATTCCTTCATCTTCTAGCCGAAATCGCCCTCCGAACTTTTTCCAGTTTTCTGATTTTTGAATTGTTTTCATTATTTTTTTTCAAACCCTTTCTTCCTACATCCCACCTTGCCTACACTTACCATTACCACCCTCTTTGTGGTCTCATTACTAACCCGTGGTCCTCTGGAAGTCAAGTCTGAGCTCTTGACTAAAGCCAAAGAGTTGACGATAGATTCTGTCGGGAAATCTTTTGCAGTTAATTTAGTTTCCATTTTTCTTTATACTTATACACTGAGTGACATACACAAGTGGTAAAAATATGAGAGAACAAACGAGTGGTTGTGAGGAACTGTGAGGTCCCTTTTATTTCTTTACGTTTATTCACTGTGCAGGTTTATGGATCCAGGAAAGTCACCGCAGTTTTCATGCACCCAGTCAGATTGGGACGCCAAGTACCACTTTGATGCTTTGAGTGGTCGTGTACAGGGCCAGATCAGAGAAGTTCAGAACACCATGGCACAATTGTTGGCCAAATTTGAGGAGTTCAGTATAGTAACAATTCAGACGCCACCACAGGTTCGACACCCACAACAAGCACCTGCTAATCAAACAGATGGGTTCGAAATGCATGAAGAAGCATCAGAGTCAGAACACTTTGAGGATGAATGAGTTAAGGATGAACGAGTTGAGGATAATACAGCTCAGTTCTTCCCACTTCAGAGAGACAGAAACGGCTTTGCAGCTCGAGGTAGAGGCCGGGGTCGTGGTGATCAATTCCAGCTACGATTCCCGACAGCTCACAGAAATGTCTATCCAGAGCAGCATAGATATGGTCATGCAGATGGTCTACTCAGCAACATTAAGACCACCATTCCAGAGTTTGACGGCAAACATGATCCAGATGCCTTGAGTTCACTGGATATGCAGCAACTTGGTGGGAATTTCAGCAGAATAGGCACAGAAGAGATAGATATCCTCCAATTGACTCTTGGCAAGAAATGAAAGACGTGATGAGAGGCAGATTCATTCTAGTCCAATATGAAAGAGAATTGGAAAAGAAACTCAGTCAGATTCGTCAAGGGTCCAGATCAATTGAGGAATATCACAAGGAGTTAGAGACACCACTGAACCAGGTTGGAAAAGAAGAGACACTGTTTGCTACGCTCAACCGGTACATTGAAGGAATGAACCCTGATATTGCTTGTGAAGTTGAATTGAAGGACTTCGATTCTGTTGAAGCGATGATTCATTATGCAACTATTGTAGAACGGCAGCTCAGAGATGGACGTCGTCGATCCTTTCAGTCGATGCCTGCTAGGACTCCTTGGGTTCGAGGCGACTCTTCCATGCCTAGGACAACCCCTACACGTCCTCCTAACCAGTCTACATAGCCCGTTCGCCGTTCTGAGCAGTCTGCTCTACAGCCCTCTAGCAGATCTGACTACCATTCGCCTGCACCGAATAGAAATGCCCAGAATCGACCTATGCAGCCTAGTCAGCCTCAGAATGGTACTCCAGGAAGAGCACGTGACGTGCAGTGTCACAAGTGCAAAGGATGGGGATACTTTCAAGCCCAGTGTCCAAATCACCGAGTTCTCATCATTACCGAGTAGAATAAGTTAGAATCAGCTAGTGAAGATGAACTCGATGATCCAGTTGAAGTAGTAGATGCCGAGAAGCCCCTTGAAGAGTCCACCGGTGTCGAAATTAAAGATGCAAAACCGAAGCAGACTTTACCTAGTCTTGTTTCCATTCGAGCTTGAGCCTTTTTCGAGAAGAACAGAACGATCAGTGTGAAAACATCTTCTACACTCGCTGTTCGGTTCTAGACCAGACATGCTTAATGATCATAGACAGTGGAAGCGTTGTGAACGCTATCAGCCAGTGTGCAGTAGGGAAACTGAACCTGATTCCACAGAAGCATCCCAAGCCTTACCGTCTACAGTGGTTGTCTGACCGAGGTGAGATCCGAGTTGGATATCAGGTACATGTTCCATTTTCAGTTGATAGATATACTGATACTATTTTATGTGACGTTATCCCTATGGATGCGGTACATATTTTGCTTGGTCGTCCTTGGCAGTTTGATAGGAAGGCGATACATGATGGATTCGCCAACACTTATGCTGTGATTAAACATGGGCGGACCACCAGATTATGGCCATTGGCGCCTAAGGATGTTGCAGAAGACTAAAAGAGGATGCAAGAGAAGTTCAAGGAAGAACGAGAGAAGAAGAAGTCAGATAACACGGCCACGCTGTCGTCTCCTAGCCCTACAATGAGTTCGGCTGACCCCAAGTCTTCCAAGGTAGCCTCTTCCACGCCTAAGGGATCTTATAAGTCCGTTCATGAAGCCACTTCATCGAGTTCCAGTGCAGCCAATTCAGATCTAGTGCACAAGAACTTGTTTACTAGTGCAAAGGGAGTACAAAAAGCAATCCGATCTGGTAAGCCTATCGTTCTAGTTACTTTTAAGACTAATGATACTCTTGATGTTGTTATTCCTTCTGTTTTGCAGCCATTGATGGAGGAGTTCAAGGATGTATTTCCTATTAACCCAAGATGACCGAATATCTAAGCCACCCAAAAATTCGACAACCAAGACTCCAAAAACAGGAGAAAATAAAATGCAATATAACGTCCCCCAATCGTTAGTCGATGAAGGACAATAAGTCTACCCAAGAAAGAAGACACACGACTGAAAGAATGGAAAATAGGCAAACTGCAATCAAGATTCCCAAGATGCAAACCAACAAAAATTTCAGAACTCAACAATTCTAGGGCTTCAACTTTTTTTATATCGTTTTCTTTTCTTCTTTTTTTTTTAAAACTAGTCGATCACTTTTGCCCCTAGAATGTCACACCATTTTGGTATCAGAGCCACGTCAGCTCTTGCTGGTCGTGGTTCAATCCAAATTAGTGTGACATTCTAGGGGCAAAAGTGATCTACTAGTGCAGCCTAAGGTGGGGTGTGTTTCCATTTTGCAGCCATTGATGGATGAGTTCAAGGATGTATTTCCAGAAGAGATACCAAGTGGTCTACCGCCTATTCGGGGAATAGAGCACCAGATAGACTTCCAGCCTGGAGCCGTTCTTCCCAACAAGCCAGCTTACCGGACCAGCCCTGAGGAGACCAAAGAAATAGACCGACAAGTTCGGGAGTTGCTGGAAAAGAAGCAAATCAGAGAGAGCATGTCGCCATGTGCAGTTCCTGTGATTCTTGTGCCAAAGAAGACAAATGAATGACGTATGTGCATGGATTGCAGAGCTATCAATAAGATCACGGTAAAGTATCGTTTTTCCATTCCCAGGTTAGATGATATGCTAGATGAGTTGTCTGGAGCTTCAGTATTTTCTAAGATTGATTTGTATTCTAGTTATTTTCATGTTAGAATGTCTGAAGGGGATGAGTGGAAAACGACATTTAAGACTAAGCATGGTTTGTATGAATGGCTTGTAATGCCTTTTAGACTTACTAATGCTCCTAGTACTTTTATGCGTTTGATGAATCATGTACTACGTGATGTTATTGGGAAATTGTTGTTGTTTACTTTGATGATATCTTATCTATAGTACTTGTGTTTCTGAGCATGTTAGACATCTTAGGCATATTTTTGAGTTGTTGCGTGATGCTAAGTTGTATGCCAACCTGTCTAAGTATTCCCTTTGCATGGATGAGGTTATCTTTCTTGGTTTTGTTGTTAGTAGTCGTGGTGTAGAGGTTGATAGAGCTAAGGTGCGAGCTATTGAGGAATGGTCAACACCTATCTAGTGTTGATGTTATGTCTTTCCATGGTTTAGCTGGATTTTACCGTCGTTTTGTACGTGATTTTTCATCCATTGCTGCACCATTCACTGAGTTGAGTAGGAAAGACAAGAAGTTTGAGTGGGGTAAAGCCCAAGAGCATGCGTTTAATTTGTTGAAGTCAAAATTATGTAATGCTCCTGTTTTGGTTTTACCTGACTTTGCTAAGACATTCAAGATTGAGTGTGATGCCTCTGGTATAGGCATTGGTGCTGTTTTGATGTAGGATAGGAAGCCGGTCGCCTATTTCAGTGAGAAACTGAATGGAGCAGCCCTTAGGTACTCTACGTACGACAAGGAGTTGTATGCATTGAAGAGGTCTTTAAAGACTTGGCAGCATTATCTGAGACCGAAGGAGTTCATGATTCACACTGATCACGAATCACTGAAGCACTTGAAAGGACAACAGAATTTGAATTCGAGACATGCCAGATGGGTTGAATTCATTGAATCTTTCCGATATGTGATTAAGTACAAGAAAAGTGAGGAGAACGTGGTTGCTGACGCACTTTCTCGCAGGTATACCTTATTTTCTATGATGCATGCCCAGTGCTTAGGATTAGAGAATTTGAAGAGTTTCTATGCATCTGATCCTTATTTTGGTGATATTTTCAAGAATTGTCAGTCTAGGTCTAGATCTGTTGATTCATTTTATGTGACTGATGGTTTTCTGTTTAAAGATGCGAAGTTGTGTGTTCCTACTTGTTTTAGAGTCTCATGCCGGTGGTCTGATGGGTCATTTTGGTGTTTCTAAAACTTTGAGTTTGTTGCATGAGCATTTTATTGGCCTCGCATGAAGAGAGATGTAGAGAGAATCTGTGCTAGATGTATTACATGTAGAAAGGCTAAATCTAGTTCTAGTCCATTTAGTTTGTACACTCCACTGCCTGCACCATATGCACATTGGATTGATATTTCTATGGATTTTATTCTTGGTTTGCCTAGGTCTAAGTCTGGCAAAGATTCTGTGTTTGTAGTTGTAGATAGGTTTTCTAAAATGTCTCATTTCATTGCATGCTGTTCATGTTGCTAATTTGTTCTTTCGTGAAGTAGTTAGACTGCATGGCATGCCTAGGACTATTGTCTCTGATAGGGATACTAAGTTCTTGGGACATTTTTGGCGTGTTCTATGGGAAAAATTAGGTACTAAACTTTTATTTTCTACTGCATGTCATCCTCAGACCGATGGTCAGACTAAAGTAATTAATAGGACTTTAGGTACTTTACTTCGTGCATCAGTGAATAATAATTTGAAGTCATGGGAAGAGTATTTACCTTTTGCTGAGTTTGCTTATAACCGTGTTGTGCATTCTTCCACTAACATGTCTCCATTTGAGGTTGTGTATGGTTTTAATCCTCTTACTTCTACAGACCTTATTCCTTTGCATAGTGATCATCTTTCGAGTTTGCAAGGTTCTCGTAGAGCTGAACAGGTTCAAGAGATGCATAAGAAGATCAAGGACAGGATCGAGCTTCAGGGCCAGAAAAATGCAACCAAGGCTAATGCACATCGCAAGGAAGTGTTATTCAAACCAGGGGATAAGGTTTGGATCCATTTCAGTCCAGGGCGCTTCCCTAACTTGAGAAAGTCGACATTGATGCCTCGAGGAGATGGACCGTTTACTGTCGTTGCTCGAGTCAATGACAATGCATACAGCATTGACCTTCCAAGTGAGTATAAGTGTTCTAATACTTTTAATGTTTCTGACTTATCTCCTTTTCATGTAGATGATTTCGATGCTGAGGAGGAGTTGAATTCGAGGATGAATTCTTTTCAGCAGGGGGGAATGATGAGCCGGGATCCAGCACTGATGAATCAAACCCGGAGTTGTAGCTGAGAGGTCCAGTTACAAGATTGAGAGCCAAGAAGCTGCAAGGCTATTTTCAGTGCATTGTCCGGAAGAAACTGGAAGATGAAGATGTTGGGATTAAGCAGTCCAAGTTCGTGAACTTGACCAGTGCCCAGGATTGATGATTATGATGCATCCAGTTTCGAACAAGTCCTTTTTGTTCGAAACTTGGGCTTCTATTTACTTTAGTTGTTTTATGTTTTATTTTTAATTGGGCTCAAACTTAGTATTACTTAATTTAATTATTTTAAGTTAAGTAGTAGCCCAATTGTTAGTATTTAGTTAATTTAATTAGTAGCCCAATTGTCAAAACATGTTAGGTGACAGATTGGCCCAAGACCAATATTAGGCCTAGTTCGAATATATCAAGGGATTAGCCCTAGTATTTAAGTCGTTGGAAACACTATTCACAGCAGATAATTTTGAATCAAAAATCTTATTGATCGATTAGTCTCACTTTTTCGTGCTTCGGTTCACGTTTTCTATCGGTTCTTGGTAGAGTTTGTTGTTGGCAACTTCAAGCTTGAAATCAATTGATTCGTTCGTGATATCCAGTAGTATCTGGGTTAATCAAGCCACGAAGAATTGCTCCAAAGGTGCGTTTCGGATTCAAGTCGATCCGGGGTTCGTTCGGGTAAGTTCTTCATCCTATTCGCGTTCGCTTTGTCTCTCCACCACGCCGTCACCCTCAACATCACCCTCACCACCTTCAATCATCACCAATCCTTCCCAAACCCACGCTCAGTCCAGACTTTCATCCATAAGGCCATCGTTCCCAAGTTTTAACCAAAATCGACCCAAAAGTCAGCCCCGTGTCAAATCTCAAACCCCTCGTGCTAATTGGCTTAATTTTTGGATATGTTTTTCCTGACTTCAATTCATAATTTGTGTTAAAATTTGAGCTTAATCGGAGTTGATTTGCTATAGTTTCTAATCGGGTTTCAGTCCAGGGTTTTTAGTCGTTGGTTTTGGCTTTGTTCTGTGTTTTGCCTGTTTCTTGTTCGATATCTAGATAAGATTATTAGGTGTTTTAATATCTTTTAGTTCAGTTTGTAATTGGATTGAATCAACCTTTATGTTGACATGTGTTCGATTTCCTGCTTCCGCGTATTTATTGGCCGTATCAACATCACTCACAACAAGACCAGAAAAGACGATTCTACCCTTGACAGCTAGCATAGTCAAGTTTACTTTTCTACCCATGTAAAATGCCTATTAATAGAAGCACCCATCATATTTAATTTAGAGATCATCGCATCATTCTTATAGACACTCACGAGCTCACAAATTTCTCTAAGTTACTGTTCTATCGAAAACATCCTATAATCTCATAAAGTCTCATATATATATATATATATTACCGTCATAGCTCAACCTTGCTAAGATAATTCACTATCTCTCTTGCTTTAATTCTCAAATATACACATAATCCTTTCATTAGTTACCTTTTGTGGCTATAATCAAGCGTTCCAACAAGTTTCTTCTCATTCTTTATAAATTCGTATGTTGATCGATTTTTCATACTCAACAATTTTTTATTTTTTAATCAAATGTTCTAAAATCTAAACATTACTCTCTCTCTCCGTCCCATTTCAAAAGGTTCGCTTGTCTTATTTGGATGTCCTATTTCAATATGCCACTACCTAAATAGATTCTCAACACATAACAAACGCACTCAATATAACTCATAAATTACACAATATATCACAAAAAAACTACTCTCTTCCTTCTCTCCTACTTGGGTTGACAAAGATTGTCACGCCCCAATTCCCGAGGAAATACACGTATGTCGGGATATAACTGACGGGAAAGTAAGAAACGGGGAAGAAATAGGGGATTTTAATTTGTGGATAAATAAATAATACGTCCAATATTTTAGGCAACATATTCTTAATAATATAGACATATACAAAAAGATAAATACATCAGTTATAATTAAATAATTACCAAATAACGGGGTCGGAATAGACCGAACTTCAGCGTTAGCAAAAATAAATAATGCAGGGTCGAATAAACCTGTCACACCCCAATTCTAGAATAAAGATAATTATCAGGGAATGACTAGGGATTAAGAATAAGAAAGAGAAAATAACGAGCTAAGCTTCGACGAGATTGAAGATCAGACTTCATACAAGCAAACTATTATATTTACAATGACATCGGTTCAAATGCATACTGGATCGAAGTCCTAGTTCGTATCCAAAATTAGAAAGGCTGACACTATTATATACATCAAAAGTAGCCAACCTAAAAGTCTTATTATGAGAATAAGTAAAGCTCAAGAGTTCGGAAGTTCAAAAGTCGATATATCGACTATGTTCAAAATCTCAGCTAGCGGAAACAACATCAGACATTAAGACCCTAGCTTCAGTTTTGCGCTCCTGCACCTGCTCCTCGACCTGAAAATATTTGGAAAAAGTTTGGTTGAGCACTAATGTACTCAGTGGGTAATTCATTTCATATAGTTTATAAAACATAAATAAAGCATATCCACAACATCCAATGACACTTAGAAGATTTAAAAAATAAAACCTCTTCTAAGTTCATTTAAACATTTTCTCATACTTGGCATGCCACTTGTCACGTTCATGTGTTACTCTTAAGACTGGGTTAACCTCGAGCCGAAGCTCCAAGAGTTCTTTAAACTGTGTCAAGTACACAATGGGCCGGGGATCAACCATTGTAATACATGACTCTGGGGTGTACACAACACTCATCAAATGTGTTAGATTATCCGAGTGCCTCGATCGATAACATAAGAGCTAGCTTTAAACACATAGAGCGCACATAAACACTTAACCATGGATATCATTTATCATTTTATAATACCAGAGCTTAATAACTCAACATACATTTAGAAAGAAAAACCCACCTGTATAGAATAGTTCCGAAGTATATCTGAATCTCAGTGATGGAACAACTGTGGTTCTCCCAACGGACCTACAAAACGAGCTTTAACTTAGTTTTATTTTCCCAAATCTAAGCCTTTTATAAATATGATCTTTAACTTCTACATTCACTACTCCCATGTTTTAAACTTGTTTCTCTAAAAAAACAACTAAACTCGGGCTTCAGGCACCAACATACCCTATGCTTGGCTTTTAGTAAACTCATTTTGGAAGCTGCACTCAACATACAACAAGTATACTATGTACTCTTAATTTCTGAAACTCAATAATCATTTACCAATTTATAGAAATAAGCAAATATATATATATATTGCCATGTAATCACCCTCTTCAGCTCGTAATCGTATATACATTTTTCAATTTTTCAACACAACAATCAAACTCAGCTTCTAGTATATATATATAAGAGCTTACTCCTTTACCATTAAGGATTTGTTTCTTCGTATACTTATCATTATAGCTTAGTAAAATCATGACATAAAGTTAAACACTTCAACGACTCATATACAACTATATTTTCAGATTTTTAACTCACTCTAATACTATTAATTAGTCCATAAAAGTTCATGCACTTTATCAAAGAAAACACATGTATTTCCACAAAAAATTTCCTGCAGAATCCTAACTTCTCACAACCACCAATTCCTGTACAAAATGAACTAGGGGTCGTGCCACATGTCTTTAGAAAGCTACAAGAGTCTACTTTCCAGTCCAATTTACAGATCATAAAAATATTAAACGAATAAAAAGTTATTACATTTTGAGTGTCAGCTGCCCAAGCTGGCAGCATGCTAAAACTTGCGAAAATTATGATTTATTTCTAAAACTTTGCATTTTTCTTCCTTATCCCAACAAAACACACGTAAATACACCCAAATTTCACATATTTCCTCCATTTTAATCATATCATATATACTAACTTAGGGGTTAACAATAAGCTACAAACAAGTTCATAATTTTAAAACAAATATACATACTTATTTAATGTTCATTAACAAGCTTATGTATTTCCCTTTTCTTCTAAATCAATTTATTGCAACAATCTCAACAAGTCGTATATATAGATATTTACCATAAATTCTTGCAAAATTTTCATCGAAATTTAATTCGTTTTCTTTTAGACAATTCTTCAAACAGTTAGCAGACATATATATATATATATATATATATATATACATAATAATATAGCATCAAAATGATCACCAAATTCGAATTAAACTGACTCCAAAACACAACTCAAACCATATAACATCATAAGGAACACTCAAGTTTTATTCTTCCAAATTCCAAATTAAAAAATTCCTATCTTAACTAATCTAAACTCTGGAAATTGAAAGAAAAAGATAAGGGAATTCACTAAACCTTACAGAAGTTTTCTTCTTCTTCTTCTTCCTCCTTCTCTCAATCGACTTTCTCTGTCCCTCTTTCTACTGTCACTTCTTTCTTCTTTCTATACTCCTGGTTCTCTATTTTTTTTAGTTTATTTTCTTTTTAATTGGAGTTTGGTGAGAGAACAAAAAAAATGGCTGATTTATTATTTAAGAATGCTGACTAATGGTGGAGGAAAGGATGAGGTGTAAGTTTTATAAGGCATGCAATAAAATATATTTATCCTAACATTTTTAAATTAATAAAAACATTTAAAAAAAATCTTTCACAAATTAATGTTGAATACCATAGACACACACACGTGTATTTCCTATATACATATATATCACTCTCCCTCTTTTTTTTTTCTTTTTCTTAATTAACTATTTTTACTTTATATTCTAATGTACACTAAATTATTCAACTACACAAATCTATAAAATACATTTATTTAAAACACAGGTAGTCAAATAATTATGTATCACTTTAGATTTTAAGTAAATAAAATCATATACCATATACTTAATTAAATTAATTTAATCATTTATAAAATTCTTCTTAGCAAATAAATTGGTAAAAACCTTGTTGGAATAAAAAGAATTTTTTCCAGGAAGTGAATTGCTAAATCTTAGCACTACAAAATATTTTCTCTAATTTAAACGGACTAACACGAGGGCTCTGGGATATCACAAAACCGAACTACCATGCTAAACACAAATAACAGAGTCGGAAAGTCCAACTTACCAAGTGGGGTTGGTAAAACCTGTAATACCCCTGAATTTTCTAATAAGTTTAATAATTAAGAAAAGTCCTAGAGAGTAGAATAAAAAAAATAAAAATAGTTGGATATTTCTAGGATTTAAGAATAAGAAAAGTAGCACCTCGGAAAAATCCTTTAATTCCAACAAAAAAAATTATATTTTCAAAATCAAGCCTTTTGTTTTCTAGTAAAATTATTTTAGAAATATCTGACTAGTTTATATATATATATATATATATTATTGAATTTCATTTATTTAATATATATATGTATATATATACTTTTCAATACCTAAATTTATTTATTTTATATACATATAATATATATACGTTTAATATATATATGTATCCTAATTTATGTAGTATATAATGTAATTAGTAAAGTTTTATATATAATATATTGTCCATGAAGTAATTAATTAATTTTATAATTATGCAAGTTAGAAGTCAAATTATATCTATATAGCTTTTACGTAGTATACATATATGAATTGATAATAAGCAATTAATACATATATAGGAACAAAAATGATGACTGAAATTACATGTGCATTTTTACTTTTACAAATTACATACCCTCGTTTACTAAAAATAGAAATAATGAAAAATGTGACTAACCTAAGCTACCATAGATAGGTAATTCAGCAAGCCTATAATTGCCTCTATCAATACTACGATACTGAAGCTGCAATCACACCATTTCCTTCGTCCATATACTTTCTCACAAATAAGGTTGATAGTTGTTGAAATCAAAAGAGTTTCTTTAACTTTTCGGCAAGAGTCTTAAAGGTATAATGATATGTTCTTATCGTTATTTTGATATCTATTTATCTATTTAAATATAGATTATATAATAAATTTTCGTTTATGTGATAAATTCGAGTTAAGGAAATTGTTGGTGCCCTAGCCAAGAATTATATTTATCAAATTATTTTAAAACCCGAGGCTGCGAAAAATAGATTTGAATATATTAGTACATTTTTTCGTGACTAAGCGTAAAGCTTGTATTGTAGATCCAGACACAAATCAAATTACTCCGACGCATTCCTGATCTATCAGGTGGGTTTTATTTTATGAAAATTATTTTGAGTTAATAAACTCTGATATTTCAGGAAAAAGAAAATGGTTATCCATGAAAATGTTTTAGTGCGCTCTATGTGTTTAATGTTCATATGACACCGACCGGGGTCCTTTGTTGGTCTAACACACTAGCAATGGGCTGTGTACACGTGGTTAGAAGTTCGGTGGATTGATCACCATCGTTTTCTAAATAGGATATATGTTCTGGGTCCGATGGGTTAGGACTTGGATCTTGTTACTGTGGTTGAAATGGGAAATGTAACCGTGCCACAATAGGAATAATACTATAGAACAGCATTGTTGGCGCGCAAATAAAAAGGTTTGACGTATCTTGGAAGTGGCTTTATATTTTTAAAAACCTTCTAAGCTTACGAGTAAAACTTAGATATACCAACTGTTTAATTTTTATTAAAATTATTTATAAAAAAATCTTACTCACATGGTACATTAGTACTCACCCCCAAACTCTTCTCAAAATGTTTTTAGGATGAGAAGTCGGAGTGATCGGGCGGAGCTGAGAAATAGAGAATGTTGTTGTACTGTTGTACTTTTTATGAAATTGCTTCCGCCTTACTCTGTTAATACTCTAATAATTGATTTGTGTCGTATTTGAACTATTATGCTTTAAATAAAATGGACCTCTTTTTCGAAATTATTGTTTGTCGTGGGTTGTACGATTTTTCGATTATTTCTTTACTGCTTTCTGATAAATGCTTCAGACTAGCCGGCCCCTCTTGGACGCTCAACTTCCCGACCGTCGTGGTGTAGTACGGTTTACCCGACCACACGAATGAGTTGGTTTTGATTGACTCGATTTGGCAAGCATAGACTTTCTGGCTTTATCTCTGACTATGCTCTGATTGTTCACTCCTTTGTGGTGATGTTTGGTTTTACCAACCCCACTTAGCAAGTTGGACTCTTCGACTCCGTCATTTGTGTTTAGCATGGTAGTTCGGTTTATTCGACCCTGCATTATTTTTTTTTTCTGTACGGTGAAGTTCGGTCTATTCCGACCCCGTTATTTAGTAAATGTTTAATTATAATTGATATATCATCTTTCGTATATGTCTATATTATTAAGAATTTGTTGCCTAAAATTTTGGACATATTATTTATTTATCCGTAAATTAAAATCCCCTATTTCTTTCCCACTTCTTATTTCCCCGCCAGTCACGTCCCGACATATGTGTCTTCCCTCGGGAATTGGGGCGTGAGAGAGTGGTATCAGAGCAGGTTAGTTCTGAAGTCTAAAGTGTTATTTGATTATGTTAAAATTCTATAATTTGTCTCTCTAGATTATAAAACAGGTACAACAACCCTCAGCTCTCCGACACACCGCTCTCAACCAAATAAAAATAAAAATGAGAGGTACATTTAATTTTTTTTTTTTGAAAGCAAATGTTTTGTTTAAAAAAAAATTGTGCGCAATGAGAAATAAGATCTAATGTCATACTTTATGACAAAAGTAATTAATGTCTTAATTGGGACAATATAAATCCTTATTATTTGGGACAACAAATCTTATGTGTTTGAAAATTTTCAAGTGAAGGAACTTGTAAAATATTTCGATAAACGAATTGGGATAATTAAATCTATATGTAATAATTTTTGGTTGATTGATAAAAATGCTAGGATGAATAAATCTATGCGTAAAATGTGATTCTAGTTTTTGCAAAATGATTTTTACCTAATAAAATGGTTAATTACCACGTGAAATTCTGGTAAGGAATGTTTTCCGATGATTGAAATGTGTGTAAAGGTTATTTGGGAAAGTGACTACCCAAATGATTGAATTGTGGTAAAGATATGTATTATGGACTCTTGTCTATACATATATGACGTAATGTGATTGTAGGTCACAATGGATAAGGAAAATGAACCACGAAACCAGTGGATATACTAAGGTATATCTGTGAGGAGCATATCCTGAGATTCAAGTCTTATAATGTCAATCCAGCGCATACTTTGGGGGAGTTTTTGGGAGAATTCGTATCGCTATAAAAACACGCTCGAAATGCCGGAATGACTGATTATGAAGCATGCCTAACGTTGATTAAGAAAATAGATTTCCATTGGGCAAAATGGGCAATGGATCTGATGGAAGAAGTTACATACATAGATCCAGACGCTTGTGTGCGAGTACCAAATTTCATGAATGTCGTGATTAGCTTGTGGGAAAGGTGGCTTAGGGAAGGATCTCCGCCAATGCAAAGAAGAATTCCAATCCCAGGTGAGGCCCCACCAAAGTTTTTCCCGATCCGACCACCAAATCCTGTAGTGCATGATATTGAAGTTGATAAGGTATGTGTGAAGGGAAAATAGTCATCATCAATACCTCCACCATTTCGACGTTGCAGAAATGACTTCGAAGCTGGATCATCAGTTACTCATGCCAATATTAACGAGTAGCAGCCACCTAGGACCGAACAGGTTGTGCAACCAGAAGTTACTACTAATGAAAGGTTTTTGCAGGAAAGAGAACCGCCTACATGCCGCACTTGTGAAATTGCCCGTAAATGGTTGAATAGTGGGCTTGTTCGTAAACCAAGGATGAGAGTATGCGAAGTCACTCCGTTCCATTTTGACCTTAATAGAGTGAATATGGATGAAGAGGAAGATTATGAAGAGGAAGAAGATGAAGATGAGGATCCATCCGAAGACGACAGTGATAAGGAAGAAGACCCATCCGATACTTGTGTGTTTCACCTATCAGACGATGACCAGTAATAGTGTGTTCACCCCAAGCCGACGAGTGTCATTTTTCCCTAGACCTCTGCGACTTCTCTGTAGTCAGATTGTAGCCTATGTTTTGCTAATCTGACCAATTTTCACTAACGGTTATATATTTGTATAATTAAGAGTGCAGGGACTGTGGTAAGGATGTACTTATATGTATATATGTATGGTGTCTAAGTTATGTATGTATGATATTTAAGTTAGTTTGAGTGAGATATGTCACATGTTTTATCCCATTGTGTCAATTTTAGTTCACACAAGTATGGATGAATATTTTGATCGATGATTCGCTAACAAATCGTTGCAACAGAAATGGCCTCTAGAACGAGAATTCAAGGAATTAGGGAAGAGGAAGAATCTCGAACCAATGAAAACACACATCCGAGAGTTATATTTCAAGAACGTGGTGCCTTCGAGAAATTTTGCAAACAACACCCTCCAAAATTTGATGGTTTAGGCGAACCCCCTAGATGCCGAAAAGTAGATTTTGGCAATTGAACGAATCTTTGACTTCATTGGTTGCAATGACCAAACCAAACTGACTTGTGCAATTTTCCAACTAGAAAATGAGGCTTACTTTTGGTGGGACTCGGTGAAACGAACTCTTTCTCCCGATCAATGGAGAAATTTCACTTGGGAAGATTTAAAAATGAACTATATGGAAAATACATCCCTGATTATTATCGTCAATGAAAACAGAACGAGTTTTGGAACCTCAAGCAAGGAAAGAAGACGGTCATGGAGTACGACCGATTGTTCAACCAATTATCTCGTTATGCTCCACATTTGGTGGATACTGAAGCAACACGATCAAACAGGTTTCGACGTGGACTTCGCCACGAAATTGGAGTTTTCCTAGCCAGTTAGAGAAGACTCACTTATGCTGAAGCACTAAATCGAGCATTGGACATTGAATCAATGTTGCCCCGAGAAAGAGAGAAAACAAACACCCTACCTCAGCCTTTCAATAATGGAGGAGGAAAGCGCAATGGGACCACAATGAAGTAGGAGGCTTCAAAGGAAAACAACCATGGAGGGGTAATCAAAACCAACCTCAAAAACAACAGCACCAGCACCATCAGCAACGATCTGGACAAACGGAGAATAAACCCGAATGTCTGAAATGCCAAAAATACCACTTTGGCGAATGTCAGAAATGGACTCCCAACTGTTTCAAATGTGGACAACCCGGACATTTTGCTAATAATTGTTCTGGAGGAAAAATGAGGCCAGTACAGCGAAATCAGGCTCCAACAAGACAAGTATCAGGAACAATTGGATCCCAACAACCATTTCAAAGGCAGCCGCAGCAAGCCAGGATGTATGCATTGAACCAGCAACAGGCAGCTAAGGCGCCTGAAAATCTAACAGGTATGATCCTCGTCAACGACATATCTGGTTTAGCATTGTTTGATACATGAGCTACCCACTCTTTTATTTCCAAATATGGGTGCAAACGGTTAAATCTAAAACCAGAGAAGACAAAAGATGCTTTGGAAAAGCATTCCCTCAGAAAAAACAATAATTTTGAAAGACGCTTGCACAAATCAAGTGTTAAGAATAGGCGTCCAGTCCTTCACGGCAAACCTGTTTGTCATTGAGATGAAAGATTTTGATGTCATTCTAGGGATGGATTGGTTGGAAAAGAATGGTGCAATAATACATTGCCTCGAGAGAGAAGTCACAATTCAGACTCCTAGTGGAAAGAAGGTAAGTTTTCACAGTACGAAAACAGGTACGTGAGTGCCAATCATCTCAGCACTTAAAGCCGCAAAGATGATCAAGAAGGGAACTTGTCAGGCTTTTCTAGTAAGCTTGATCAAGAATCCCAAGGAGGAAAGAGATATGCAACAAGAGCCAGTGGTGAACGAATATTCTGACGTATTTCTAGAGAATCTACCTGGTTTGCCTCCAGATAGACAAATCAAATTCACCATCGACTTGGAGCCCAGAGCAGCCCCAGTATTAAAGGCACCCTACAGAATGGCCCCAAAAGAGCTGCAAGAATTAAAGGTGCAACTACAAGAATTGCTAGACTTGGACTTCATACAGCCTAGTGTATCACCATGGGGAGCACCAGTCTTGTTCGTCAAAAAGAAGGATGGCTCGATGCAAATGTGCATTGACTATCGGGAGCTAAACAAGCTTACAATCAAAAACAGATATCCTCTTCCAAGAATAGATGACTTATTCGACCAACTCAAAGGAGCTTGCATATTCTCAAAGATTGATCTGCGATCTGGATATCACCAACTAAAGGTGAAGAAGGAAGATATACCAAAGACGGCTTTTCGAATATGCTACGGACATTATGAGTTCACAGTAATGCCGTTCGGGTTAACCAACGCCCCCGCAATCTTCATGGACCTGATGAACAGAATATTCCACCAATACTTGGATAGTTTTGTTCTAGTATTCATTGATGACATCCTTGTTTATTCCATAAACAAGGACCAACATGCTGAGCACCTGCGCATCATACTTGAAACTTTGCGTGCAGAGAAGCTATATGCCAAATTCAGTAAGTGTGAATTTTGGTTGAAAGAAGTAATGTTCCTCGGTCACATCGTGTCCGCCGAATGAATCAAGGTAGACCCTGCCAAGATAAAAGTAGTCAGTAACTGGAAGACTCCAACCAACGGGAACGAGATACGAAGTTTTCTTAGATTGGTGGGATATTACCGCCGATTCATTGAAGGATTCTCAAAACTTGCAAGACCCTTGACACAACTACTCAGAAAGGAAATTAAATTTTCATGGACAGATGATTGCGAGATGAGCTTTCAGGAACTCAAGAAAAGGCTAACTACTGCACCAGTATATTGGTCATATCTGAAGGAACAGATGGGTTCGTTTTTTTCACCGACGTATCAAAACTAGATCATGGATGTGTCTTAATGCAAAATAAGAAAGTCATAGCTTAAGCATCCCGACAACTCAAGCCCCATGAGTTAAAATACCCAACTCATGATCTGGAATTAGCTACAGTTATTCATGCACTAAAAATTTGAAGACACTATCTCTACGAAGTGAAGTGTGACATCTTTACAGATCACAAGAGCCTGAAATATTTCTTCAAGCAAAATGAACTAAACATGAGACAGAGAAGATGGCTTGAGCTCATAAAAGACTACGATTGCACAATCAACTACCACCCAGGCAAGGCAAATGTGGTAGCAGATACCATAAGTCGAAAGAATAAGGCCAAATTGGGATATTTACTTACTGAGGAGAATGAGCTTATTCGAGAATTTGAGAAACTCAAACTGGAAGTGATCCATCCACCAAAGAAAATCAAAGGTTTTGTCGCAACTCTAGTAGCTCAACCTGACCTGAGAGGAGGGGTCATAAATGCACAACGAGAAGATAGATTTTCTGAGAAAATGCGTCTCAGAGTGAAGTCATGTGAACTGAAAAGATTCACAGAAGCAGAAGACAGTGCGCTACTATTTGAAGGAAGACTATGCGTACCTTGCAAGAACGAGCTAAAGAATGAGATCATGAGTGAAGCTCATGACACACCGTACGTCTCCCACCCTGGAAGTACTAATATGTATAGAGATTTGAAGAAGAACTTCTGGTGGGGAGGAATAAAAAAGATGTAGCTTTATTCGTCGAACGATGTCTGGCATGTCTGCAAGTTAAGGCTTTACACCAACGACCATACGGAACCTTGCAACCACTACCAATTCCAGAATGGAAGTGGAATCACATTAACATGGATTTTGTGGTAAGTCTACCAATCAGCAAGTATGAATTTTGGCTAAAAGAAGTAATGTTCCTCGGTCACATCGTGTCCGCCGAAGGAATCAAGGTAGACCCTGCCAAGATAGAAGCAGTCAGTAACTGGAAGACTCCAACCAACGGGAACGAGATACGAAGTTTCCTTCGATTGGCGGGATATTACCGCCGATTCATTGAAGGATTCTCAAAACATGCAAGACCATTGACACAACTACTCAGAAAGAAAATTAAATTTTCCTGGACAGATGATTGCGAGACGAGCTTTCAGGAACTCAAGAAAAGGTTAACTACTGCACCAGTATTGGTCATACCCGAAGGAACAGATGGGTTCGTTATTTTCACCGACACATCAAAACTAGGTCTTGGATGTGTCTTAATGCAAAATAAGAAAGTCGTAGCTTACGCATCCCGACAACTAAAGCCCCACGAGTTAAAATACCCAACTCATGATTCGGAATTAGCTGCAGTTATTCATGCACTAAAAATTTGGAGACACTATCTCTACGGAGTGAAGTGTGACATCTTTACAGATCACAAGAGCCTGAAATATTTCTTCGAGCAAAAGGAACTAAACATGAGACAGAGAAGATGGCTCGAGCTCGTAAAAGACTACGATTGCACAATCAACTACCACCCAGGCAAGGCAAATGTGGTAGCAGATGCCTTAAGTCGAAAGAATAAGGCCAAATTGGGATATTTACTTACTGAGGAGAATGAGCTTATTCGAGAATTTGAGAAACTCGAACTGGAAGTGATCCATCCACCAAAGACAATCAAAGGTTTTGTCGCAACTCTAGTAGCTCAACCTGACCTGAGAGGAAGGGTCATAAATGCACAACGAGAAGATAGATTTTCTGAGAACATGCGTCTCAGAGTGATGTCAGGTGAACTGAAAAGATTCACGGAAACAGAAGACAGTGCACTACTATTTGAAGGAAGACTATGCGTACCTTGCAAGGACGAGCTAAAGAATGAGATCATGAGTGAAGCTCATGACATACCGTACGTCGCCCACCCTGGAAGTACTAAGATGTATAGAGATTTGAAGAAGAACTTCTGGTGGGGAGGAATAAAAAAGATGTAGCTTTATTCGTTGAATGATGTCTGGCATGTCAGCAAGTTTAAGCTTTACACCAACGACCTTACGGAACCTTGCAACCACTACCAATTCCAAAATGGAAGTGGGATCACATTAACATGAATTTTGTGGTAAGTCAACCAAGATCGGCAGGAGGAAACACGACAATATGGGTTATTGTTGATCGTCAAACCAAATCAGCATACTTTTACCGATACGGATGACGCTAGAATTGGAGAAACTAGCCAAATTATATGTCAAAGAGATCGTACGTCTACACGGTATCCCTGTGTCAATCACATCAGATAGAGATTCCAGATTCATATCAAAATTCTGGAAAAGTTAGCAAGAGCAAATGGGTACAAAATTAAATTTTAGCACAACCTACCACCCGAAACCGACGGACAGTCTGAAAGAACGATACAGGTTCTGGAAGATATGTTACTAACGGTTGTAGCAGATAGATGAGGAAATTGGGAAGATATTTTGCCCTTGATAGAGTTTGCCTATAACAATAGTTACCAGGCAACCATTGGCATGGCACCGTACGAAGCTTTATGTGGTCGAAAATACAGATCACCACTTTATTAGGATGAAGTGGGTGACAAAAGATACTAGGTCCAGACCTAGTACAACAGATGATCGAGATAGTGAGCCAGATTCGGCAAAGAATCCAAGAAGCCCAAGATAGGCAAAACTCTTATGCCGATAAACGCCGAACGGAGTTGCAATTTAACGTTAGAGATAAAGTATTCCTCAAGATATCTCCTACGAAGGGAGTTATACGTTTTGGTAAAAGTGGTAAGTTAACATAGGACCTTTTGAGATCCTTGAAAGAAAATGTGCAGTTGCCTATAGGTTGGCTTTGCCACCAAATTCTACGATACTGAAGCTGTAATCACACCATTTCTTTTGTCCATATACTTTCTCTCAAATAAGGTTGATAGTTGTTGAAATCAAAATAGTTTCTTTAACTTTTCGGCAAGAGTCTTAAAGGTATAATGGTATGTTCATATCGTTATTTTGATATCTATTTATCTATTTAAATATAGATTATATAATAAATTTTCGTTTATGTGATAAATTCGAGTTAAGGGTATTGTTGGTGCCCTAGCCAAGAATTATATTTATAAAATTATTTTAAAACCCGAGGCTGCGAAAAATAGATTGGAATATATTAGTACATTTCTTCGTGACTAAGCTTAAAGCTTGTATTGTAGGTCCAGACACAAATCAAATTACTCTGACGCATTCCTGAGCTATCAGGTGGGTTTTATTTTATGAAAATTATTTTGAGTTAATAAACTCTGATATTTCAGGTAAAAGAAAATGGTTATCTATGGAAATGTTTTAGTGCGCTCTATGTGTTTAATGTTCCTATGATACCGACGGGGGTCCTTTGTTGGTCTAACACACTAGCAATGGGCTGTGTACACGTGGTTAGAAGTTCGGTGGATTGATCACCATCATTTTCTAACGAGGATATATGTTTTGGGTCCGATGGGTTAAGACCGGGATCTTGTTACTGTGGTTGAAACGGGAAATGTAACCGTGCCACGATAGGAATAACACTATAGAACGGCATTGCGCAAATAAAAATGTTTGACGTATCTTGGAAGTGGCTTTATATTTTTAAAAACCTTCTAAGTTTACGAGTAAAACTTGGATATACCAACTGTTTAATTTTTATTAAAATTGTTTATAAAAAAATCTTACTCATATGGTACATTAGTACTCACCCCCAAACTCTTTTCAAAATATTTTCAGGATGAGAAGTCAGAGTGATCGGGCGGAGCTGAGGAATAGAGAATGTTGCTGTACTGTTGTACTTTTTATGAAATTGCTTCCGCCTTACTCTGTTAATACTCTAATAATTGATTTGTGTCGTATTTGAACTATTATGCCTTAAATAAAATGGACCTCTTTTTGGAAATTATTGTTTGTTGCGGGTTGTACGATTTTTCAATTATTTCATTACTGTTTTCTAATAAATGCTTCAGACTAGCCCGCCCCTCTTGGACGCTGAACTTCCCGACCGTCGTGGTGTAGTACGGTTTACCCGACCACATGAATGAGTTGGTTTTGGTTGACTCGATTTGGCAAGCATAGACTCTCTGGCTTTATCTCTGACTATGCCCTGATTGTTCAATCCTTTGTGGTGATGTTTGGTTTTACCAACCCCACTTAGCAAGTTAGACTCTTCGACTCCGTCATATATGTTTAGCATGGTAGTTCGGTTTATTCGATCCTGCATTATTTTATTATTTTTTTCTGTACGGTGAAGTTCGGTCTATTCTGACCCCGTTATTTAGTAAATGTTTAATTATAATTGATATATTATCTTTCGCATATGTCTATATTATTAAGAATATGTTGCCTAAAATTTTGGACATATTATTTATTTATCCGTAAATTAAAATCCTCTATTTCTTTCCCGCTTCTTATTTCCCCTCCAGTCACGTCCCGGCATACGTGTCTTCCCTCGGGAATTGGGGCGTGACAAAACCAAACATCACCACAAAGGGTTGAACAATCAGAGCACAGTCAGAGATAAAGCCAGAGAGCCTATGCCAAATCGAGTCAACCAAACCAACTCACTCGTGTGGTCGGGTAAACCGTACTACTCCACGATAGCCGGGAAGTTGAGCGTCCAAGAGGGGCCGGCTAGTCTGAAGCATTTATCGGAAAGCAGTAAAGAAATTAACGGGGTCTGAAAACCGTACAACCCCCGATAAACAATAATTCCAAAAAGAGGTCCATTTAATTTAAAGCTTAATAGTTCAGACACGACACAAATCAATTATTAGAGTGTTATCAGAGTAAGGCAGAAGCAATAATATAAAAAGTACAACAGTACAACAACACCCTCTATTCCTCAGCTCCGTCGGATCACTCCGACTTCTCATCATGAAATATTTGAAAATATTTTGGGGATGAGTACTAATTAATGTACCATGTGGGTCATATTTTATAAACAATTTTAATAAAACCTAAATAATTGGTACATCCAAGTTTTACTTGTAAGCTTAGAAGGTTTCAAAATATAAAGCCACTTCCAAGATACATCAAACCTTTTTTATTTGCGCGCCAACAATGTCGTTCTATAGTGTTATTTCTATCGTGGTACGGTTACATTTTCCGTTTCAACCACAACAACAAGATCCCAGTCTTAACCCATCGGATTCAGAAGATATATCCTCATTAGAAAATGATGGTGATCAATCCACCGAACTTCTAACCACGTACACGGCACATTGCAAGTGTGTTAGACCTACAAAGGACCCCGGTCAGTATCATAGGAACATTAAACACATAGAGCGCACTAAAATATTTCCAAGAATAACCATTTTTCTTTTACATGAAATATCAGAGTTTAATAACTCAAGATAATTTTGTAAAATAAAACCCACCTGATAGATCAAAAATGCGTCGGAGTATTTTGATTTGTGCCTGGACCTACAATACAATTCCTTAAGCTTAGTCGCAACGAAATGTACTAATACCTTCAAATCTATTTTTCGCAACCTCGGGTTTTAAAATAATTTGATAAATATAATGCTTGGCTAGGGCACCAACAATACCCTTAGCTCGTTTATACAAAACTTTATCATATAATAATTTACAGAAATCTATATTTAGATAGGTAAATAGATATCAAAATAATATCGAGAACAAGGTATAATACCTGCGAGATTTTTGAGAAAATACGAAGTAAACTCTTTCTGATTATATGAGATGACAAACTCTTTATTCCTTTTGTTTGAAAGGTATGGGACGAAGAATGCAGCTTCATGAGCTTACTATTTATAGAAGGAATTAGTATAGGTTCGTAGAGTATAGACTTCGTTAGTCATAAGTCTATTATTAGTAAATGAGAGCACGTGTGGATGCAAGTTGATAAATTAGCCATTTTAATTGAAAAACTATGAGATTAATACGTTACGTTTATATATGTGTAAGTTATATGTATATATGTGTAAGTTCTATGAAAAAAATTATCGAGCTCGGTTCGAGGCTGGCTCGAGCTCGACTCGATTAGTAAAGGAACAAATTTCGAACGAACTTTTTTCGAACCGAGCTGCGAATAGCTCACGAACTGTTTGGCTCGTGTACAGCCCTACCCATAACTCCCTCGGCTGCAACCAGTTCATAATGAACTTTTTCTTGCTCACAACCGCGTTGAGATGGAAGTTTTCATAGAACTTGGAGAGAGTGTGGAGTATCATGTCAACCTTGGCTTCATCCATGATACCACCACCGAGCTGATCTAGCTCATTAAAATGATTAATCATTCTGAGCACATGCCCGCGCACAAACACACATTCTGTCATCTTCGAGGCCATGAGTTTCCTCATGAGCTCGAATTGGGCTGATCGATCAGATTTTCCAAAGAGCTCTTCAAGGTTTCTCATAATTGCAGCTGAAGTCTCCAGAGACTGATGTTGTTGCTGCAAATTGGAGATCATAGTGGTCATAATATAGGCTTTCGCCATATTATTGGCCTTATGTCACCTCCTATGAGCTTCCCTTTACTCCTCGGTAGACCGAGCAGTTGGGGCCGTAGGGGCAGGAGTAGTGAGTATAAAATTGTACTCTACAACAGTTAAGACATATCCCATATTGCGCTTCCATTCCACAAAATTTGGTCTGGTAAGCGACTTAGCAGTAAGAATATTCAACAAAAGAGTAACAGTCAAATCTAAAAAAACAAAAACTTAAACATGCAAACGCATATAAGCCACATATTATTGCATAAAATTCAAAAACTTTAATATTGTAACCTTTTGATAAAACAATATTAACAGAATTCTCTATTAGCCCAAGTAATTTACACGCAAGCCACGATCGAGTGGACGTTTATGTGCGCACCACTTGACCAGACACCCAGTCTTTAATCTTACTCCATGCCAAGTTTTCTTATGACAAATAAAGGTTTGGTAGAAATGTTAGGATATGATAAGATAGTTTAAGTCAAGGTACGTATCGTAGACAAGAAAAGATTGCTATAGTATTTTTGTGTTTGGTAGATAAGATATGAAATATATATATGATAAATTAGTTGTTTGGTATCCTATTTTAAAGTAAAGATTAAGTTTGAAAATCACCATTCTAACCCTATAATTAAAAAAATAAAAATAAAAATAAAGAATTTAATCCATTTTAATTTAATCAACACTTCTACCTAAACTAGAATAAGGGCCCACAACTTTTTCTTTCTTAAAATTTTCAATCCCAAAACTTCCATAGTTCCACTATCATTGTCTTCTTTACTAATCTCATCTGCAATTTATTATTTAGAATGCTCTTCATTCAGCTTCAAGCTACAATGCCATCAAATCGTTACACCCAAAATTGGAGCGAAATAGATTCCTCAAGGTTTTGGGAAAGCGTGCAGCTGAGATTGAGAATTGGCAGAAACCCAGATGAAGATGGTGGTGTCATCCTTCCAAGCGGTGGCCGGAGACGGCGTGGCAGCGACCTACTCAAGACTATGGGAGAGAGATGTGTCGATTCTTAGTTCGAGAGCAAGTGCGAGACACTAAGATTGAGGATGGGAATGGTGGAAAATCATCCGAAGACCGTCGCCGTCGTTCTCCGGGCTTGGCTGTATGAATACTTCATCCACCGCAATGCGAGATTTTTTCTCAAATTTTTGGGAATCTGAGCTATGGATATGTTCAAACGTAATGTAAAACATAGTTTGGGACGATTTTCTGTATATTATTCAACTGATCAAAGCACCTATATATACAAGAGATTCTAAGCTAGACAAGGAAAATATTAAACTCTATTCTATCATACCATAAATAACACTATATTTCTAACACTCTCACTCAAGCGGAGCATAGATATTAATCATGCCCAGCTTGTTACAAAGATAATTAATCCTAACACCATTAAGAGCCTTTGTGAAGATATCTCCCAACTGGTCTTCACTTTTCATATATCCAGTAGTAATCAGCCCTTGTTGAATCTTTTCACGGATAAAGTGGCAATCAATTTCAATGTGCTTTGTCCTTTCATGAAAGACTGGATTAGATGCAATATGACGTGCAACCTGATTATCACATTATGAGCCCGATGCTTCAGACGAAGATAAATAATATAACACTCATGATGATTTGCTTGAGAGTGTGACTACTGAGTTTATTGCTTGGATTCATCAGCCGGGGTAGCTTGAAAATATTTTAAGGTAAAGAAACTTCTCATCTAACCATCAGGCTAGTCGAGAGGTGCACGCCGGAGATGATGATGTAGAGCGTATACTAGGCAATTGGATTATTCCGGTTCCAAAATTCGACAATGCTACAGCATTAGGATGGAAAGAAGTGATTTCACCAGACATCGGCCGACTAGTAAAGGGTTCAACATTTCTGCCCAAGAATGAGTTGAAAATTATGGTTGGAATATATCACATGGAAAATCCAGTTAAATACACCACCGTACGTTCCAGCAAGACGCGTTTAGCTTAAAGTGCAAGCATGGTGATACTTGTACGTTTAATATGCATGCCATAAAGGGTGAATCGATTTGGAGAATTACAAACGTTACATTGGCTCATAGTTGCTATACAGACTTGGATCGAAGGGTGGAAAGACAAGTGATGCAATAGTTGTAGCTAATTACTTTTCCCGTAAATTTGTTAATGAGGGAGTCACTTTGAAGCTGAAAGAGATGATCGAAGAGATGCGTCGATTGTACGGCATTCAAATGTCATACAACATTACTCTACGGATGAGAAACCTAGCTATAGACATGACGTATGACGACTTCGAAAGGTCGTATCAGAGGATCCCATCATATTTGTAATTGTTGAGGGAGTGTAACCTCGGGACTATATATGACTACCAGACAACTCATGAAGGTGTGTTCCTTCACATGTTCGTTGCCCTTGGGCAGTGTATTCTTGTCTTTCAGCATCTGCGTCCAATTAATACTGTGGATGAGACCTATGTAAAAGGAAGGAACAAAGGCATTTTATTTGTTGTCGTCGCGAACGACGGGAATGAAGAAATCTTCCCTCTTGCAATTGGTTTAGGCCCGATAGAGAACAATGAGTCATGGACATGGTTTCTCTCTAACCTGTGCAGGTGCTACAACCCACCCGAAGATCTACTGATTGTGTCCGACCAGCACAAGAGTATTGAAAATGCCATTAGGTCCGTCTATCCAAATGCAGTGCATGGATTGTGTTATCACCACCTGCATAAAAATTTGACACGAATTGGCAAGGATTCATTATCCCACTTCAAGAATGCGGCATACGCTTATCGGGTTGAGACTTTCGAAAAATACTTTTTAGACTCAATCCAAAACACCTATGAATTGACTCATAATCGCACGAGGTCACTCTAGAGTGATAAACTATCCCAAGTCGTATCTCAAGGAAGGCTAAGCAGGGCGATTAATCATGCTACGCACAAAAAGCAGTAAATCCTAAACACTCCAAACAATAGGTTGGGTCTGACACTCTCACTCTTCATTATCTAGACTAAAATTAAACACTAAATTACCAACACAATAAATATAGACAAGATCAAATAAATAAAATTATCAGAATATAAACCCTAACACTAAAAATTCTTGAACTAACAACCGTAGATAAATTAACAAGCACAAATACTAATCATAAAAATGAACGACAATAATAAATCATATCAATAATGCAAAATCAAACTAAAAATAAATAATGAAAATACCAGGTCGAATCAAACAAAGAAAAAATTAATACTGGAAAGAATTAAATGGAACTACTAAATGGAATTGAAATGCATTTGATCCTTACAAAATCCGAAAGCAAAGGTAGCAGGAAAATGAAAAAGAAAATCCAAAATTATTCCAAGAAGAAGTCACCGTCCGTTGTCTGTGGAAAAGATAATAACCTAAAAAATTACAACTCTCTAATTTAAATAACTAATGAACGCCCGCTCAACATAAGCGAGTACGGAATAAAACTGCGCATAATCTGACAATTGATATATTAAAAGTGAGCGACCGCTCATAAATGAGCGACCGCTGACTAAAAATACGGGAAAATGAGCGATGAGGGAATGAGAGGCCTCTCAAAGAAATGAGAGACCTCTTAAGCGGCGGCTGACTTGTTATTCGGCTATTTTCTCTTTGTTTCTTGCCCTTTTCTCACCACTTCTATTATTCTCCCCAATCTCCTGCAAAACTACTTCCACAATCATAAAAAGCTCACGAAAAAGGCCACCAAATGCATCAACTATATCACAAAGATTACTTAAATAGGAACAGATAAATACAAAACAACTCCCCCGCACTTAGTCTTTTGCTTGTCCTCAAGCAAAATTATATGAATTCATTAAAAGATCAATTCAACAAGTGCCCAATTTCAACCAATCATTCAACCAACCAGATCAAGCTTTCCAAATACGCATATCTCTCAAGGATGTACATCATTCAAAATTTAAGAAGTACTATAGTCATAAAGCACAATGATTCGATCGGACCCAATTCTCCACTAGAGATGAATTCCCTAATGTGACTGCCTTTATAGACCTTAACTCCAATTTCCAAGCTATTTCATCCAATTCTCTTCTTCAATATTTTTTTTAATAATATAGATGAGTCGATTTTCGTGGGATCGAAACTTTTGGAAGTATTCCAAAGTATTCCCACGCGGTTTTCCGTACTCATAGTAGATAACCAGAGGAGTAGAAACTCAGAGCTATAAATTTTTAAATAACAACCCACTTTCCATTATATATCCAAAATAAGATCATAGGCAATCACAATGGCAACACTCCCTCTAGCAACTTATGGGAGACTATCCCCGGCAACGGCGACAAAATTTGACTCAATCCAAAACACCTATGAATTGACTCTTAATCGCATGAGGTCACTCTAGTGTAATAAACTAACCCAAGTCGTATCTCAAGGAAGGCTAAACAAGCGATTAATCATGATACGCACAAAAAGCAATAAATCCTTAACACTCTAAACAATAGGTTGTCGTCCGTTGTCTGTGGAAAAGATAATAACCTAAAAAATTACAACTCTCTAATTTAAATAACTAATGAGCGCCCGCTCAACATAAGCGAGTGCGGAATAAAACTGCGCATAATCTGACAACTGATATATTAAAAGTGAGTGATCGCTGACTCAAAATACGGGAAAATGAGCGATGAGGGAATGAGAGGCCGCTCAAAGAAATGAGTGACCTCTTAAGCGGCGGCTGACTTGTTGTTCGGCTATTTTCTCTTTGTTTCTTGCCCTTTTCTCACCACTTCTATTATTCTCCCCAATCTCCTGCAAAACTACTTCCACAATCATAAAAAGCTCATGAAAAAGGCCAACAAATACATCAACCATATCACAAAGGTTACTCAAATAGGAACAGATAAACACAAAACTACTCCCCGCACTTAGTCTTTTGCTTGTCCTCAAGCAAAATTATATGAATCCATTAAAAGATCAATTCAACAAGAGCTCAATTCCATCCAATCATTCAACCAACCAGATCAAGCTCTCCAAATACACATATCTCTCAAGGATGTATAGCATTCAAAATTTAAGAAGTACTATAGTCATAAAGCACAATGATTCGATCAGATCCAATTCTCCACTAGATGTGAATTCCCTAATGTGACTGCCTTTATAGACCTTAACTCCAATTTCCAAGCTATTTCATCCAATTCTCTTCTTCAATATTTTTTTAATAATATAGATGAGTCGATTTTCGTGGGATCAAAACTTTTGGAGGTATTCCAAAGTATTCCCACACGGTTTCCCGTACTCATAGTAGATAACCAGAGGAGTAGAAACTCAGAGCTATAAAATTTTTAAATAACAACCCACTTTCCATTATATATCCAAAATAAGATCATAGGCAATCACAATGGCAACACTCCCTCTAGCATCTACCGGACAAATCACGACACAAATACTTAGCAATAAGTTACAACTAAAATTTCAAATAATTCCACCCAACAAGAAACACGCATAAATGATAGAACAAGAAATAACCACCAACGATACAACCCGAATATCACACTTTGCACCACATCTTCAAAAGATCCATACAAAGAATTTCGAGTTCAAACATCAACAACGTGCAAAGGAATCGTTTGACCAAAAGAGCACATAAATTAAATTTTCCCAACCACATAAATTAACCAGCTGCCCCCCACACAAAGAGTTAGCCTTGTCCTCAAGGTGACAGATAAAGAAGATACATGATAAAAAGCACACGGACCACCAAGACAAACATACGAAGATAAAGCCAAAATATAGGAATTATATACAAACAAACCGTCGTGATCAGTCACGCATTAGCCGGTGGGTCCTGTGATGGTGGGTACTGAGGTGGTGGAGCATTGAATGTCCAAGCATCCCACTGTGCTTGCAAAGCAAGAACTTGGGTGTCAGTGTCTCTTATCTGAGTGTGGAGAGAATCCATGTGTCCATCCCAAGAGGAAGTATACTCTCTCAAATCATCAACTATTTCATCAACCGTTGTGAGATGGCTATACATATCATGAAGCTGGCTGGAAAGGGGCATGACGTGTCCTTCAAGCCTACCCATATGGCCCATCATGTCACTCATCCGGCCGTACATCTCATCTATTCGCCCATGCATATATGTCATGTCCCCACTAAGCTGATCGAGTCGACCATTAACATCTTGGCAAAACTCGCCGAAGGAAGTGTCAAGATGAGCCTGAAAATCCACCAACTGATCGTTGAGTCGCTGAAAATCAACAGGCGGAGTAGAGTTGAGAACTGACTGAGAAGTGAAAGCAAAAGGCACAATAACTGGAGGAGGTCTGTGTGACGGCCCGACACTATCGGCATCTATGTCCATGGCATTAGAGAGCCCGGCATCTTGGCGGAATTTCTTAACAATACGTCGTGCAGAATGCTCAATTAAGTGACCATCTAGGCGGTCAAAAGTTTGATACTCGGAAAAAGTCATAAGGACGCATTACATAATGTGAGTGTACCGTGGGGATCCCCATTCCTATCTGTCATTTTGAAGTGTTGGGCAAGGCCGGTAGCATATTGCGACAAGGAGGGACGAGCCTTTGCATTATTTTGAATTCTGTGAAGTTTTCGCCAAAGAAACCAGACTGGACAGACTTGTTGCCCCTTATAAGCATAAAGAGCTCGTATGCATTCACTTTGTTGGCATTCTCTTTTCTAAAATACTGTAGGCTATAAACTTATGACAAATAGCCAAAGCAGGGACAATTATTAGGCCTGCAGGTACTCCAATAGTATCCCAATTTTTAAAATCAGATATTTCAAACCACACACTATGTAAATCAAACTCCTTCGGTCACTCTGTAACCCTAGATAAATTAAATTTAAATACTTGATTCATAAGCTGTGGTTTAACCTCAAAATGACTCATTCATCAATCTACACTTCATTGACCTCCAGTTGTGAGTAAATTCCAAGCTCACTAGAAATTCATATACTAATGGACAAAAACCGTAAAAACACATATCAGCAAATTTGTCCAAGCTCAGCAAAGTCAAGTAGTGTTTCACCTAAGTGGTTAAGCATAAAGTGTCTACTTCAATCCACCCAATCGTGCGTGGAGCCGGAAATTTCTTTCGAGATAAGCGCTGAAAATTTTTAGCTTCCACGTCGGAATACAGCTGAAATGGAGCACCATTATGAGCAGCACGAGGCTGTCGTTCATCTTTCTCTCAGTGAAGACGGGCCTGTACGACCGGATCAATCTGTTTTGTACGAACCATGGCTATGAACAATGCGACTGCAAAAGGTGCGGCCGCTTAAAATAGAAGGATGTAAGCGGCGGCTATTGTAGAAGGAGCAACCACTGGGGAAGATAAATATGCAGAAGTGAGCGGCGGCAAAGGTGGGGAACCGAGACGAGTGAGCGGCGGTAAAGATGGTAGGAACGGCCGCTGTTGGGATGATAAGTTTGTGTAGGTGAGCGGCAGCGTGAAGGAACGAGCGGCCGCGATTAAGCTGAGCGACGGCGATGAGGACGCAAGCGAGATGAGTGGCCGCGAAGAAGTTGAGCGGCAGCGATGAGTTGAGGAATGAAATGGAGTGGCGGCGAAATTGAAGGGAAATAAGGAAGGTGAAAATGGAAGGATGAGCGGCGGCTATAGTAGGGTTACCGCTTTTTATATATATATATATTTTTTATTGCCAGCATGAACGACTGCTGGTATATGAGCGAGCGCTCACTTCTTCTGTGGCAAACTCCCAACAATAAATATAAGCGATCGCTAAGAGATTAGCGATCGCGTTCTCCATCTGCAACTTCCTCTGCATTTTCCAATTCAAATACTCCCATATGCGGCATTTACACACTTATAAGAAACACCAATAAGAAAAATTATATTAGTTTGATAATAATAGAGAAGAAACACCAATTAACTACAAAAGAGAAACAACAATAAAATAAAGAAATTGAAAATGGAAAAGAAAAAGAAATATGGGCTGCCTCCAAATAAGCGCTCTAGTTAAGGTCGAGAGCTCGACACAAGAAGACTCTTAAGAAGCCGGATCGTGGAGTGCTTAAGACTCCACTACAACAGGCGCAGAGCTGTGTTCCAAATAGGGCTTCACCCTATGACCATTCACAGTAAAACTTTGATCGGACTTTTCCTTGCCCAACACCACTGCTCCATGATTCAACATTTCTTTGAGAATAAAAGGACCACTCCATCGAGATTTTAGCTTGCCCGGGAATAACTTCAACCTAGAGTTGAATAAAAGAACTTTCATCCCTGGATGAAGCTCTTTATGAGAAATACGGTGATCATGGAGCCGTTTCGCCTTATCCTTTTATATTCGGGCATTTTCATACGCCTCATTGCGTAACTCATCCAATTCTTCCATCTGCAGCATACGCTGCTTCACTGCGGTGTCGAGATTGCAATTTGTGGCTTTAATGGCCCAATATTCTCTATGCTCGATCTCCACAGGCAAGTGACACGCCTTTCCATAAATAAACGATATGGACTCATCCCGAGCACTCCTTTGAAGGCAGTTCTATATGCCCTCAATGCATCATTAAGCTTCAAAGACCAATCCTTACGCGACGGCTGAACCATTTTCTCCAAAATGCCTTTAATTTGCCGATTGCTCATCTCAGCTTGGCCAGAAGTCTGTGGGTGATAAGGTGTGGCCACCTTATGTGTGATACCATTCTTTTTCATAAGTTTCGCAAGCAGCTTGTTACAGAAATGTTTGCCACCATCACTAATAATAGCCTTTGGAAATCCAAACCCGCAAAGAATGTTTTCCTGCACAAACTTCAACACCACATTAGCATCACTTGTCCGTGTGGGAATTGCCTATACCCACTTGGACACATAATCAACAACAAGCAAAATATACTCATATCCATGAGAGACAGGAAATGAACCTATAAAATCTATGCCCCACACATCAAAAATTTCCACAACTAGAATATTAGTGAGAGGCATCTCGTTCTTACGTCCAATCGTTCCTACTCTTTGACATCTATCACATGCAAGGTAAAAAATGTGTGCATCTTTAAACAAAGATGGCCAGAATAAACTAGATTCGAGAACTTTATGAGCCGTTTTCTGTCCACCAAAATATCCACCACAATGGACCGCATGGCACAAGCTCAGGACTTGCTGTTGTTCCTCCGCTGGTACACATCTTCTAATTACCTCATCTTTTCCCAGCTTGAAAAGATATGGATCTTCCCAATAATAGTGCCTGCACATAGCAAGAAATCTTTTCCTCTCCTGGGACGTTAGGTTTGGTCTTAACTCTCCACATGCCTGATAGTTCACAATATCAGCAAACCAAGGCACAGAAGTAAGTTCATATGCATGCTCAAAAGGAAAAGAATCGGGAATAACATTGTGACTAGATTCAACCACATTATGTTCCAATCTAGACAAATGATCAGCCACAGAATTTTCGCTCCCTTTCCTGTCCTTAATTTCCACATCAAATTCTTGCAGCAACAAAATCCAGCGAATAAGACGTGGTTGAGCTTGTGCTTTAGTCAACAGATATCGCAAAGCATCATGATCACTATGCACAATTACTTTAGACCCAATAATATAAGCACGAAATTTATCCAAAGAAAATACCACAGCAAACAATTCTTTTTCAGTTGTGGTGTAATTTATTTGAGCATTGTTCAACGTCAAACTAGCATAATAAATTACACGCAATATTTTATCCACACGTTGGCCAAGCACTGCTCCTACAGCAGAATTAGAAGCATCACACATTATTTCAAACGGCATAGACCAATCAGGAGCAACCACAACAGAGACAGTACTCAATTTCAACTTTAACAATTCAAAAGCATGCATACAAGAGTCTTCAAAATGAAAGGGAACATCTTGAGCAAGCAATCTACACAGAGGTTGGCTAATCTTTGAGAAATCTTTAATGAAATGCCGGTAAAAATCGGCATGACCTAAGAAACTCCTAACACCCTTCACGTCTATGGGAGGGGATAATTTTTCAATAACCCCAACTTTAGCCCTATCAACCTCTATGCTAGTTTTAGACACTACATGACCAAGTATAATTCCACTCGTCACCATAAAGTGACTCTTTTTCTAACTTAACGTCAAACCACTCTCAATGCATCTTTTCAAAACTAAATCAATCTTTCCCAAATAATCATCGAAAGACTGACCAAACACGGAGAAATCATCCATAAAAATTTCCACAAAATTACCTATCTTCTTCGAAAAGATGGCCATCATGCACCGTTGGAAGGTCCCTGGTGCATTGCACAACCCAAATGGCACCCTCTTGCAGCCAAAGGTGCCAAATGAAGTAGTGAAAGCCGTCTTGTCTTGATCTTCCGGCGCAATTGCAATCTGGTAATAACCTGACAAACCATCAAGAAAACAATAAAATTCATGCCCTGCCAATCTATCTAACATTTGATCAATAAAAGGGAGAGGGAAGTGATCCTTTTTTGTGGCAGCATTCAATTTCCTAAAGTCAATGCACATGCGCCAACCCGTAACAGGACGAGTTGACACCAACTCATTTCGGTTATTGAGTATCACTGTAATTCCATTTTTTTTAGGAACAACATGCACCGGGCTCACCCACTCACTATCAGCAATAGGAAAAATAATTTCCTCTGCTAGTAGCTTAAGGAGTTCTTTGCGCACCACCTCCATGAGAACAGGGTTTAATCTCCTTTAGCCATCTCTCTTAGGTCTCGCCCCCTCCTCCAAGTGGATCCTATGCATGCACGTAGCTGGACTTATTCCTCGAATGTCGGCTAGGCTCCATCCAAAAGCCAACTTGTTCCTCCTCACAACTATCATCAAAGATGCCTCTTGCTCATATGTGAGCTCGCTAGATATGATCACTGGTTTCCCCTCATCATCTTCCAAAAACACATACTTAAGGTTTTTGGGGAGCTCCTTAAGTTCCAGCTTTGGTTTTTCATTCTTCATGGTATCCTCAGGTACCATGGGCTCATCAATGGGGAACTTAGCTATGAATCCCCTTTCTCCGTCCTCAAGTTCTAGGGAAAATTCTTCCATATCCGCTGACCCTGCAAAAACCTCTACAAATTCTTGTTCATGCACACAAACCATCTCGACCAAGCTATCAATAACATCTATGTAAGAACATTCATTAGTAAGAGTAGATGATGGCATGGCGCGATTATGATGCACAGAAAAAGACACAGACTCTCCTAATACGGTCATTTTTATTGTTCGATTTTTCACATCTATCAACGTATTAGTAGTAGCCATAAATGGTCTTCCTAGAAACAAGGTATGCTCTTTCCCATTCTCGTGCAATTCACCTATTTCCAACACGACAAAATCAACTGGGACAATTAATCCCCCACCTTAACCAAGATATCCTCAACTACCCCATGAGGATACCTAACAGACCTATCTACAAGTTGTAAACACATGCGAGTGGGTTTCAAATTACCTAACTCTAATTGCTTAAAAATAGAGTAATGCATCAAATAATCACAACCCCCAAATCTAGCATACCCGTAGCTTCCTTACCATTCCCCAAAGCAATATTAATAACAAAACTACTTGGATCACGTTGTTTGGGCGGTAGGGGATGTTGCATGATAGAGTTTGCAACATCGGACACAAGGATCTTCTCATTATCCTCAAACTTCCTCTTCTTGGAAGCCAACTCCTTGAAAAACTTCACGTAGGCCGGAATATTCCGGATTACATCTAGCAGGGGCAAGTTCACATTAACCTTTGCCAACATGTTATAGAAATCGGTGAACTGCTGATCTTGCTTCTCGTTCCTCAACCGACTAGGATATGGAATTGGTGGCCTGTATGGCTTGGTAGCCTTGTGGAGCTTCACCTCCGACTCCTTATCTTGCAGTTTCTCTTGCTCTCTTAGTGTAAGCTTCTCGTTGGCTTGCTCCTCCAAGCTAACATCCGTAGGTTGCTCCTCAACAGGCATTTCTACTTTGTTATCAACCATTCTTCCACTACGGAGGACGGTAACAGCTTGAGCTTGGTGAGGCTGCAACCCTTGCCCATGAAGCTTCCCTGGCTATTGCTGCTATTGAATCTGGTTCAACGTACCAGAAAGTTGCCCAACAGTGGTCTCTAGGCGCTTAATGGTAGCTGCCTGAGACTCCATATTCTTCTTGCTCATCTCCATAAAAGACTGTATCATCTCTTCTAATGATGGTTTCTGAGGAGCTTGCTTCGGGTACTGCTGGGGTTCTGATACTGCTGATGCTGCTGCTGAAAATTCCCTTGTTGTATGGGAATCTACTGGTATTGTTGAAACTGCTGTGGATTCTGCTGAAACTGCTGTGGATACTGCTGAGGATAATTCTGCTGCTGCGGAAATGGGAATTGGTGCTGAGGCGGATAGAATTGCTGCTGATTCCGATAACTCATTTGTTGTGGAGGTCGGCTAAACTGATTGCCTTGACTCGATCCCGCCCCTTGACTAGGGACCTGATTTCTCCATCCTGAGCTCTGTTGACCCCTCCAACCAGAATTCGGGCCTTGGTTGTACATGGGTCGATGCTCGAACTGGGGTCGATGCTCGAACTGGGGTCTCCCTGGGTATCCCTGAGCAGCATAAACTTCTGCTTTTCCCTCAGGTGTGTACTCTCCCATCCTGTG
This sequence comes from Agastache rugosa, assembly GCA_031470985.1. Taxonomy (NCBI): domain Eukaryota; kingdom Viridiplantae; phylum Streptophyta; class Magnoliopsida; order Lamiales; family Lamiaceae; genus Agastache; species Agastache rugosa. The sequence goes on along the minus strand of CM062601.1, from coordinate 33,383,770 downwards.
ACACTCATTGGCTCCATGACCATAATCTCCACAAATACCACAAGTCTCGGCATTTGGTTTATAAGGCAGAGGAGTTGGGGTTTCCACCTGGCTCATCTTGAGCTGCTGCAGCTCTCTCATCATACCTGCTACCTGCTTCTGAAGCTCATAGTTGGGTGTTACTGCACTCACTCAACCCTTCTTCCACGGGTCGACTTTTGTTGGGAGCTCTCAGCTAACGTCTGAAAAATCTGATTGAGCTCTATGGCAGTCTTCTTTGCAATATTGCCCCCTGCAGTGTTGTCCACCATAAACTGAGTTGTTTGAAGCAAACCATCATAGAAGAAGGCTAACCATGGTCGGAGCCAGCTGATGTTGTGGGCACTGCCGAATGAGCTCTTCAAATCTTTCTCATGCCTCATGGAAAGGCTCGTCGGTACCTTGCATGAAATTCATAATCTGTGTTCGAATCTCCTGAGTCTTGTGATTAGGGTAGAATTTCAGCATAAACTTTTCACAAACGTCCGTCCAAGTGTTTATGGAGTTTGACGGAAATGATAGGAGCCATGTCTGGGCCCGGTCTTTCAAAGTGTATGGAAAACACTTGAGCTTTAATTGATCCTCTGTGAGTTCCAACAGAGGAAAAGATTGCACCACCGAGCAAAATTCATGCACAAATTTGAGTGCGTCTTCATTCGGCATGCCGTAAAAAGATGAAAGCATGCTGGAGTAATTGTACCTCAACTCGTAATTTCAAACGGTAGTTGGAAGAACAATTGCCGAAGTTGTGGCCTTAATAATAGGCCGGGAATAGTCTCCCATAAGTTGCACTTCCTCTACAGCCATATCTTCTCAATCGTAGTTTGAATGAACTTCTTCTTCACGATCACTTCCGTTCACCAATGATTCGTTGGAATCAACGGAATTATCTTCTCCAAAAACCTCCATATTTGAGTTGGAAGTTGTTCTCTCTGGTAGCTCAAATCCCACAAAAACAGATGAACTGGACTCAGACCCTTCCTTCAAGCTAGACAAGACCTCACGAGGTCGGTTGATGTTGTGGAAGTAAGGTGCTAGCTTAATCTTCAAGCTTCGATGACCTTGCATACACAACACTAACAAACAAATCAAACGCACCGGAGGGAGAAAAATATCCAAGCCAAAAGAAAGAAATAAAATAAACACAGAAAACAAATAGCACAATCAAACGCCTAAAGCCCTCCCCGGCAACGGCGCCAAAATTTGACTCAATCCAAAACACCTATGAATTGACTCGTAATCGCACGAGGTCACTCTAGTGTGATAAACTAACCCAAGTCGTATCTCAAAGAAGGCTAAGCAGGGCGATTACTCATGCTACGCACAAAAAGTAATAAATCTTAAACACTCTAAATAATAGGTTGGGTCTGACACTCTCACTCTTCATTATCTAGACTAAAATTAAACACTAAATTCACAACACAATAAAATATAGACAAGATCAAATAAATAAAATTATCAGAATATAAACCCTAACACTAAAAATTCTTGAACTAACAACCGTAGATAAATTAACAAGCACAAATACTAATCATCAAAATGAACGACAATGATAAATCATATCAATAATGCAAAATCAAACTAAACATAAATAATGAAAATACCAGATCGAATCAAACAAAGAAAAAATGAATACTAGAAAGAATTAAATGGAACAACTAAAGAGAAGTGAAATGCATTTGATCCTTACAAAATCCGAAAGCAAAGGTAGCAGGAAAATGAAAAAAAAAATCCAAAACTATTCCGAGAAGAAGTCGCCGTCCGTTTTCTGTGGAAAAGATAATAACCTAAAAAATTACAACTCTATAATTTAAATAACTAATGAGCGCCCGCTCAACATAAGCGAGCGCGGAATAAAACTATGCATAATCTGACAACTGATATATTAAAAGTGAGCGACCGCTGAATCAAAATACGGGAAAATGAGTGATGAGGGAATGAGAGGCCGCTCATTGAAATGAGAGACCTCTTAAGCGGTGGCTGACTTGTTGTTCGGCTATTTTCTCTTTGTTTCTTGCCCTTTTCTCACCACTTCTATTATTCTCCCCAATCTCCTGCAAAACTACTTCCACAATCATAAAAAGCTCACGAATAAGGCCAACAAATGCATCAACTATATCACAAAGATTACTCAAATAGGAACAAATTAATGCAAAACAACTTTTCAGAGTTGGATGTGAATAGTCCTAGTGCTCACGGGCGACTTTCCCATATTGGGGTTGAGAGGTGGGCTAGGTCGAAATGTCCAGTACCTAGGTATAGTTGCTTGACCTCCAATGCTGTCGAGGTCTTGAATAATCGTTTATTATGGGCGAGACATCTGAGAGTATCCTCGTTACTTGAGACTTTTTGGACTGTTTTGGAAAACTGGTTTGATGAGTGACGAGCCAGTGCTATGGCTAGACAACATGAGTTGACAGAAGAGACTTATGGAAAACTAGTTGTACAAGCGGAACTCGGTTATCTTCTTAGAGTCCGTGAAACCACTTCACCTACACATGTATATGAGGTTGAAGAAGAAAAAAACCTCACCGAGTTGACCTTCAGAGTCGGACATACGTGTGTCGTGAGTTTGATATGGATAAGATACCTTGTCGTCACGCTTGTGCCGCTATTAGGTAATTTATCATTATTTCTTTATTTTTTAATTATTATTCGTGTTACATTAATATTTTTGTTACAGGCGCGCCGTCTTAAATGTGTACGGTTTTGTTAGTCCCTATTTCAAAACAAGCAACTTAATCGAGACCTATGCAGCTCCCATCATGGCGATTCCACATCCTGATGAGTGGAATGTTCCCGCAGAGATCTCATCAATCATTATCCAACCGATGTATCACATCTGTCAAGTCGGACGTGTGCGAAAGAATTGTGCTAGGACCGCATTTGAGAATGAGTCGATAAGAACACGTGGATAGGTATGTAAAAAGTGCCAAGGAAGCCACAACAGTCGCAAGTGCAAAGCCCCTCTTTCCATAAAAGGCGTCAATTTGAATGTCCCTCTACAAGAATCAGACCAAGATCAAGGAAATTCAAGACGCCGACGGCCCAAGGCATGTAGTGTTTGTCGATCTCTTGATCACAACAAATCAAAATGTCCTATGCACACTGACAGACAAAATTGATATCTTCTTATGTATGAATTGAACTTATTTTGTTAATCTGATTGGAGTCTACGGATAGGTTTTTATAGTTAAATTAGCAAAGGGTCTGCCGACTACATGATGGTGAGCTCGATCGAGTAGCCCATCGAGCTCAACATCGAGTGAGACATAAGGCGAAGCTCGATGATGGTCACTCAATGGTGAGCTCGATCGAGTGACCCATCGAGTGAGATATAAAGTGAGGCTCGATGATGGACACTCGATGGTGAGCTCGATCGAGTGACCCAACGATTTCACACTTACACAATATAAATGAACTTAATCTTTTTACTTAAGCATTAATATGTCATTTAAGACTGATGATACCCTTATTATCATAATAAATCTCAAGATAATGACATTAAATCCTTATTTGTTCAACACTACTCGATAGTGAGCTTGATCGAGTGACCCATTGAGTGGCTCGAAAATGATTTTTTTAATTATTGTGATTATAAACGTTATATGTTATTTATGTCAATTAAACTGTATTTGGCAACTATGTAACACTATTGATAATAAACACTATCGATATTACAACTTTGGTATTGACGTCCATAACATCTTTTGATTTTCAAGATTGTATATGTTCATACTATAAGTTTTGTTCGAAATGTGAGATACATCATCATTGAATGATTCACACTTAAACAATCTAAATGAACTTAATCTTTTTTACTTTTCAATAACTTTAGCATTAATACGTAATTTAAGACTGATGATACCACTTATTATCATAACAAATCTCAAGATAATGACATTAAATCCTTGTTTGTTCATCACTACTCGATGGTGAGCTCGATCGAGTGACCCATCGAGTTGCTCGAAAATAATTGTTTTTTAATGATTGTAATTATAAACCATGTTATATGCTATTTGAAAAAATTCGGTGCCCGATTTACTATAAAAACTCACATTGTGTATCAAAAGAGTAAAGTTAGATCGTATGTTAATAACATCCGATCTAACATGCAGCGAAATAAGAAAAGAACACAATGAAATACTTTTTGGCAGATGATTAAACCTGTCGGTGCCTTACGGCTAAATACTATATTGAAATCAAAGATTACAATACAGAAAACGAAATAACATTCAACCTTTCGCAGCACGATCTGCTCAAGGATTGAATGCCTTGGAAGATTAAATCTAATCCTAGACTAATCTACTAAGTAAGATGAACATCTCTTTACAGCCATTAGATCTGCCTAAGTATCCGAACATCTGAACAAAACTAACCTATAAAAGATCAATCTAAATAAGACTACCTACTTTCGTGATTCGCTCCTTCACAACCCAATCCTCTAAAGCTTTGTAGATTTCACAATCTGCTGCAGAAATCGTGTTGGTTTGTGATGTCACTAACACTCAGTAGGCAAAATGACGAACATCGAACTGGAATTTGCAAAGTAAATTCTTGGATCAAAATGTACAACCTTGAAAATGGAAATCGTGCAGTATTTATACTCCTCCAAATGCTGAGCAGTTTATTTCCACCCTCTTATCATCTGAACGTTCATAATCTGATGTCCACTTTATTCCAGCGGTTAAGAAGGTAGTGGTACAAGACGGATACACAAGGTAGTTATTCCCATGATCTCCTATCATGCCAAGGGATAAAACCTCCGTGTACTTCACTTTAAATTCCACTCTTTCTTCTAATAACCGTTCTTCAACTGTTCTTTTATCTGCACAAAACACGTGCAAAGGAAAAACAAGACAAGATAAAATAATATACAATTAAATAAAAAATAACGGTTTTCACTGTCATCAGGCATGTTGGTAACACATGTTACCAACAGCCAAAGTAACACTTATGCCAACTAAAACCTAACAAACTCCCCCTTAATTGTAAATGTATCTTTTCTTGTACCAAAATTTTTTTCATGCAAAACAAAAATAAATAAACAGAAGTAAGAGTAAAAGGTAACTTTTACATTATTAGAAAGCAATTTAAAGTGTGAAGAGCGAAAGGAAACTCTTCACTTTATTTGAAAGAACCTTAAAGAGTGAAGAGCAAAAGGAAACTCTTCATTTTATTTGAAAGCATATAAACCTTTGAAGAGTGAAAGGGCTCTTCAAAGAAAGAATAAAGAATCAAAAGAATAATGGAGGACAAATGGAAACCCTCCCCAAAATAAAGTTATGTACAAATAAAATAATAAAGAATAAAAGAATGTGTTTCAGAGAGAAATAAAAAGCTCCCCCTGAAACGAATATATATATACATATTTACATATTTACATGATTATTTATATATTTACATATGTACAGGAAATTTACATATTAACATATGTACAAGAGTAACATGAGAGATGTTAGACAACTCTCAACAACGAAATAAGAATAAGTAACATAACTCCCCCTGAAAGGCATAGATACAGTGTTAGTAACATAAGCTCCAAAGAAACTTGAGAAATGCGAAACTCCCCCTGAAACTTATAAGAGAAATGTTAGTAACATGTATCTTAACACACAAGAAGAATGTAAGTAACATAAACTCAAAAGAAACTGAGAGACACAAACTCCCCCTAAAACTTATAAGAGTTATGTTAATAAAATTCAATCTAACACGAGATAAGAATGTTAGAAACATTTATATCAACATCATACTGCTTCGTTGTTTCCTCGAATCCAACAGCGACTCTCCAATACAACCCTTAGCCTATTGCAAGAGTAGAAGTGTTAGGATCAATGTTACTTTGCAGTAGTAGTAAAAAGACGTGATTGAAGATAAAATTTGGTAGAAGTTCTTCGTGCTTCAACTCCGTCTCATACCTAACTAAGATGTGATCATACACACCAAAAATTGAAATCAAAATATGTTTAAAACATATTCATATCATTCATTCAACAAAAACAAATTGTGTTCAACACATTTAAAAAAATAAAGTGTTCAACACTTGAAATAGATAAACTCCTGCTGATATCAACAACATCCAGTAACACCAACATGATAGCAACTAGCAACAACAACAGAACACAGACAGACACTAACACTTACTACCTCCTTTTTTTGTTGAATGAATGAACTGCTTGAAGTTAGCTTCAGCTGCAAGCTTTTGAAAATGTTTTGGTGTGCCTGTCCACAGAAGTTGCTAGGTTCTTTGTCTCTTCTATTAGCTTTGGAAAAACTAACATAGCACTTTGTCTTGATCAAATGTTACAAGTCATGTGGCAGAATCTACATCATGAGCTGATGGTTGAGCATGTTGTTCCTCGTGTTATGACCATTGCGGAAAGATTCTGTCACTTTATATACGACTTGTACTGGAGTTAGTAACGATAACTGAACATCATGGATAAAGAACAAGGTATGATAGAAGTAACATACCGAAACTAACATAGCATAGAAGTTTTAGGTATGAATACACACAACTCAAAATCCTTCAAAAATAAAATATGTCCAACATATTTAAACATCACCCAAGATAGGAAAGTAATTTGTGCCCACCACAAATCAATTAACAAGAATAAAAATATATGTGTAAACACATAAACTTCTATCGAAAAATTTAGAATACTTTTTAAGAAGAAATTGTTGGCAACACTTCTTCTAACACAAACACAGAGACGTTCTAAACATATAGATAACTCTCCCTAAATCAACCAATTGTACTCGAATACTATTGTAGAGAAACATCTACTTATAATATCGAAGATCATTCAAAGGTCAAGACCTTTTAGATGTTTGTATTCAAGTCAATAATCAACCTGTTAACCTATGTTGGAATAAAATTGTTTAACCAACACAAGGATAAGGTAAACACATAATGTGAAAACACATCAAAAAGAATAGTCCAGATATGTATTAATCATAAAAACATATGAAACATTTAAAAATGACTAAAGTCAGATATGTGATATTCACAATCATGACTTCATCATAATCGAAATAAGATATACCTCATTGCATATCAAAAATCACGTGTCAATCACATTACCAAATTGAGTTGTTGAAAACATGTCCTACTTCAAGACTTTTAGTCTTCTTCACTTAAGCTTTCATATCCTCATCTTCTTCGACTTTTTCTCCAAATATGAGTGCACCAATTTAAACATAGGAGCTTGTCTTCTGCATCCATTTCATTAAAGTCAGATTTGACTTTTTGTCTTCACTAAAGGTAGAAGAGATCTTTGACCCTTTTCAAGTGTTAGCAAGATTGTTGCATACACGAAAATGCCCCACGTTCTTCAACTATTTCAGCATTGGATCTCTCTAAAAGCTCTTGGTTCTTCAGAAATGAGTATATGAGACTTGGATATGGAAACATGTTGGTTTCAAATGGTCTTAAAAACTGCAAGAGTAATGTTAGATAACACAACAATATAACACTTTAAAAGTAAGAGTGTTACCAACTTTGTATTGAAACGCAGTTTGCTCTCCAGCCAACACTGTTGAATTTTTGTTGAGCACCAACTGTGCAAAACAACCTTGTGTAGTGTGGCATATTTCCATGTGTGAGAAGAACCAACAAACATGGACTTTTACCCGTCAGTTTTCCACCGGTTAGGACCATTATCATGTCCTCTTTCCTCCAAAACTCTCAATCTCAACGGGACCCAAAAGGTCCATGTGAATCAGCTTGAGACATCTGTTGGTACTGCATGTTCCCAACATAGGATGTGACATTCTGATCTGCTTGTCTTGTTGACATGGTCTACAAACAAATTCCTTTTTAATGTTTAAGCGAGGAAGTCCAACAACAACATCGTTTGCAATCAGCTTCTACATGTTGGTCATGCTAACATGACCCATTAGTTGATGCCACAGCTGAGCTTCATCAATCTTGGCTGCCTGACATGAATTTTCATTGTCAGTTTGAAAACAATTGTCAGTTGACATGCTTCCTAACATCACAGAATGAATGAATCGATCAAACACTTCACAGAGATTTCTATCAAATCTCACAGTCATATCATTATCACACAATTGACTTATACTTATCAGATTTGCAGTTAGTTCTTCAACATGAATGACGTTTCTCAAATTGGGAAAGTTTGGAACATTCAATGTTTCTTTGCCAATTATGTTGTCTTTTGCTCCTCCACCATACGTCACTTTTCCTCCATTGATTGGAAAATAGTTGATGAGGTAGTCATTAACACCTGTCATATGTCTTGAACAAGCACTCTGTTCAGCTTATCAAAAGTTGTTTGATCATTTTCATGCTTCTTCTTTAAGATGTGAAGCTCATAGTCTTTCCTAGTGAGAAGAACTTCAAGTCTCTTGATACGACTCCTAAGAGTTTGATTCTCATCAACATCAGCAAGAGATCTTTTCTTTGATCAGCGTATTGCTCATCAAGGACTTCATAGAGTCTTCTTACTTCTTCAACCGGATCAAAACCATTTCCTTGGTCGGTCAGAATTGCAGTGTTGGCACATTCTTCTCTTGGACAATTATATCATACCACATTAGATGTAATGTTGGTTCAGTAGAGATCACAATATCGGGATCAACACTCTCATCAGTGCAAACTGAATGTTAGTTGCATCTGTTACTAACTTAAGATAAACAGACACTTCATAAAAAAAAATCAGATTTAACACATGTTAAGTCAAACTAAAATGTTAGTAACATCATGACCAACAATAAAAGAGAAAAACTCATAAAAGAGAATCAGAAGTAATATTATGTTGAAGGGATAAATATTACATTGAATACTTTTTCCAACAAAGAGTCTTCAAAAAAACTAACCCATAATCTGAGTTAGATATGTCATCGAAGCTTCTGTCAGGACAAGATGATGTTGGTAAAAGAGCAGATGTCAGTGAAGAGAGCCTTTTCTTTATGTTATGCACGAATAGCAAAACTATGCATAATCTGACAACTGATATATTAAAAGTGAGCGACCGCTGACTCAAAATACGGGAAAATGAGTGATGGGGGAATGAGAGGCCGCTCATTGAAATGAGAGACCTCTTAAGCGGTGGCTGACTTGTTGTTCGGCTATTTTCTATTTGTTTCTTGCCCTTTTCTCACCACTTCTATTATTCTCCCCAATCTCCTGCAAAACTACTTCCACAATCATAAAAAGCTCACGAATAAGGCCAACAAATGCATCAACTATATCACAAAGATTACTCAAATAGGAACAAATTAATGCAAAACAACTTTTCAGAGTTGGATGTGAATAGTTCTAGTGCTCACGGGCGACTTTCCCATATTGGGGTTGAGAGGTGGGCTAGGTCGAAATGTCCAGTACCTAGGTATAGTTGCTTGACCTCCAATGCTGTCGAGGTCTTGAATAATCGTTTATTATGGGCGAGACATCTGAGAGTATCCTCGTTACTTGAGACTTTTTGGACTGTTTTGGAAAACTGGTTTGATGAGTGACGAGCCAGTGCTATGGCTAGACAACATGAGTTGACAGAAGAGACTTATGGAAAACTAGTTGTACAAGCGGAACTCGGTTATCTTCTTAGAGTCCGTGAAACCACTACACCTACACATGTATATAAGGTTGAAGAAGAAAAAAACCTCACCGAGTTGACCTTCAGAGTCGGACATGCGTGTGTCGTGAGTTTGATATGGATAAGATACCTTGTCGTCACGCTTGTGCCACTATTAGGTAATTTATCATTATTTCTTTATTTTTTAATTATTATTCGTGTTACATTAATATTTTTGTTACAGGCGCGCCGTCTTAAATGTGTACGATTTTGTTAGTCCCTATTTCAAAACAAGCAACTTAATCGAGACCTATGCAGCTCCCATCATGGCGATTCCACATCCTGATGAGTGGAATGTTCCCGCAGAGATCTCATCAATCATTATCCAACCGATGGATCACATCTGTCAAGTCGGACGTGTGCGAATGAGTTGTGCTAGGACCGCATTTGAGAATGAGTCGATAAGAACACGTGGACATGTATGTAAAAAGTGCCAAGGAAGCCACAACAGTCGCAAGTGCAAAGCCCCTCTTTCCATAAAAGGCGTCAATTTGAATGTCCCTCTACAAGAATCAGACCAAGATTAAGGAAATTCAAGATGCCGACGGCCCAAGGCATGTAGTGTTTGTCGATCTCTTGATCACAACAAATCAAAATGTCCTATGCACACTGACAGACAAAATTGATATCTTCTTATGTATGAATTGAACTTATTTTGTTAATCTGATTGGAGTCTACGGATAGGTTTTTATAGTTAAATTAGCAAAGGGTCTGCCGACTACATGATGGTGAGCTCGATCGAGTAGCCCATCGAGCTCAACATCGAGTGAGACATAAGGCGAAGCTCGATGATGGTCACTCAATGGTGAGCTCGATCGAGTGACCCATCGAGTGAGATATAAAGTGAGGCTCGATGATGGACACTCGATGGTGAGCTCGATCGAGTGACCTAACGATTTCACACTTACACAATATAAATGAACTTAATCTTTTTACTTAAGCATTAATATGTCATTTAAGACTGATGATACCCTTATTATCATAATAAATCTCAAGATAATGACATTAAATCCTTATTTGTTCAACACTACTCGATAGTGAGCTTGATCGAGTGACCCATTGAGTGGCTCGAAAATGATTTTTTTAATTATTGTGATTATAAACGTTATATGTTATTTATGTCAATTAAACTGTATTTGGCAACTATGTAACACTATTGATAATAAACACTATCGATATTACAACTTTGGTATTGACGTCCATAACATCTTTTGATTTTCAAGATTGTATATGTTCATACTATAAGTTTTGTTCGAAATGTGAGATACATCATCATTGAATGATTCACACTTAAACAATCTAAATGAACTTAATCTTTTTTACTTTTCAATAACTTTAGCATTAATACGTAATTTAAGACTGATGATACCCTTATTATCATAACAAATCTCAAGATAATGACATTAAATCCTTGTTTGTTCATCACTACTCGATGGTGAGCTCGATCGAGTGACCCATCGAGTTGCTCGAAAATAATTGTTTTTTAATGATTGTAATTATAAACCATGTTATATGCTATTTGAAAAAATTCGGTGCCCGATTTACTATAAAAACTCACATTGTGTATCAAAAGAGTAAAGTTAGATCGTATGTTAATAACATCCGATCTAACATGCAGCGAAATAAGAAAAGAACACAATGAAATACTTTTTGGCAGATGATTAAACCTGTCGGTGCCTTACGGCTAAATACTATATTGAAATCAAAGATTACAATACAGAAAACGAAATAACATTCAACCTTTCGCAGCACGATCTGCTCAAGGATTGAATGCCTTGGAAGATTAAATCTAATCCTAGACTAATCTACTAAGTAAGATGAACATCTCTTTACAGCCATTAGATCTGCCTAAGTATCCGAACATCTGAACAAAACTAACCTATAAAAGATCAATCTAAATAAGACTACCTACTTTCGTGATTCGCTCCTTCACAACCCAATCCTCTAAAGCTTTGTAGATTTCACAATCTGCTGCAGAAATCGTGTTGGTTTGTGATGTCACTAACACTCAGTAGGCAAAATGACGAACATCGAACTGGAATTTGCAAAGTAAATTCTTGGATCAAAATGTACAACCTTGAAAATGGAAATCGTGCAGTATTTATACTCCTCCAAATGCTGAGCAGTTTATTTCCGCCCTCTCATCATCTGAACGTTCATAATCTGATGTCCACTTTATTCCAGCGGTTAAGAAGGTAGTGGTACAAGACGGATACACAAGGTAGTTATTCCCATGATCTCCTATCATGCCAAGGGATAAAACCTCCGTGTACTTCACTTTAAATTCCACTCTTTCTTCTAATAACCGTTCTTCAACTGTTCTTTTATCTGCACAAAACACGTGCAAAGGAAAAACAAGACAAGATAAAATAATATACAATTAAATAAAAAATAACGGTTTTCACTGTCATCAGGCATGTTGGTAACACATGTTACCAACAGCCAAAGTAACACTTATGCCAACTAAAACCTAACAAACTCCCCCTTAATTGTAAATGTATCTTTTCTTGTACCAAAATTTTTTTCATGCAAAACAAAAATAAATAAACAGAAGTAAGAGTAAAAGGTAACTTTTACATTATTAGAAAGCAATTTAAAGTGTGAAGAGCGAAAGGAAACTCTTCACTTTATTTGAAAGAACCTTAAAGAGTGAAGAGCAAAAGGAAACTCTTCATTTTATTTGAAAGCATATAAACCTTTGAAGAGTGAAAGGGCTCTTCAAAGAAAGAATAAAGAATCAAAAGAATAATGGAGGACAAATGGAAACCCTCCCCAAAATAAAGTTATGTACAAATAAAATAATAAAGAATAAAAGAATGTGTTTCAGAGAGAAATAAAAAGCTCCCCCTGAAACGAATATATATATACATATTTACATATTTACATGATTATTTATATATTTACATATGTACAGGAAATTTACATATTAACATATGTACAAGAGTAACATGAGAGATGTTAGACAACTCTCAACAACGAAATAAGAATAAGTAACATAACTCCCCCTGAAAGGCATAGATACAGTGTTAGTAACATAAGCTCCAAAGAAACTTGAGAAATGCGAAACTCTCCCTGAAACTTATAAGAGAAATGTTAGTAACATGTATCTTAACACACAAGAAGAATGTAAGTAACATAAACTCAAAAGAAACTGAGAGACACAAACTCCCCCTAAAACTTATAAGAGTTATGTTAATAAAATTCAATCTAACACGAGATAAGAATGTTAGAAACATTTATATCAACATCATACTGCTTCGTTGTTTCCTCGAATCCAACAGCGACTCTCCAATACAACCCTTAGCCTATTGCAAGAGTAGAAGTGTTAGGATCAATGTTACTTTGCAGTAGTAGTAAAAAGACGTGATTGAAGATAAAATTTGGTAGAAGTTCTTCGTGCTTCAACTCCGTCTCATACCTAACTAAGATGTGATCATACACACCAAAAATTGAAATCAAAATATGTTTAAAACATATTCATATCATTCATTCAACAAAAACAAATTGTGTTCAACACATTTAAAAAAATAAAGTGTTCAACACTTGAAATAGATAAACTCCTGCTGATATCAACAACATCCAGTAACACCAACATGATAGCAACTAGCAACAACAACAGAACACAGACAGACACTAACACTTACTACCTCCTTTTTTTGTTGAATGAATGAACTGCTTGAAGTTAGCTTCAGCTGCAAGCTTTTGAAAATGTTTTGGTGTGCCTGTCCACAGAAGTTGCTAGGTTCTTTGTCTCTTCTATTAGCTTTGGAAAAACTAACATAGCACTTTGTCTTGATCAAATGTTACAAGTCATGTGGCAGAATCTACATCATGAGCTGATGGTTGAGCATGTTGTTCCTCGTGTTATGACCATTGCGGAAAGATTCTGTCACTTTATATACGACTTGTACTGGAGTTAGTAACGATAACTGAACATCATGGATAAAGAACAAGGTATGATAGAAGTAACATACCGAAACAAACATAGCGTAGAAGTTTTAGGTATGAATACACACAACTCAAAATCCTTCAAAAATAAAATATGTCCAACATATTAAAACATCACCCAAGATAGGAAAGTAATTTGTGCCCACCACAAATCAATTAACAAGAATAAAAATATATGTGTAAACACATAAACTTCTATCCAAAAATTTAGAATACTTTTTAAGAAGAAATTGTTGGCAACACTTCTTCTAACACAAACACAGAGACGTTCTAAACATATAGATAACTCTCCCTAAATCAACCAATTGTACTCGAATACTATTGTAGAGAAACATCTACTTATAATATCGAAGATCATTCAAAGGTCAAGACCTTTTAGATGTTTGTATACGAGTCAATAATCAACCTGTTAACCTATGTTGGAATAAAATTGTTTAACCAACACAAGGATAAGGTAAACACATAATGTGAAAACACATCAAAAAGAATAGTCCAGATATGTATTAATCATAAATACATATGAAACATTTAAAAATGACTAAAGTCAGATATGTGATATTCACAATCATGACTTCATCATAATCGAAATAAGATATACCTCATTGCATATCAAAAATCACGTGTCAATCACATTACCAAATTGAGTTGTTGAAAACATGTCCTACTTCAAGACTTTCAGTCTTCTTCACTTAAGCTTTCATATCCTCATCTTCTTCGACTTTTTCTCCAAATATGAGTGCACCAATTTAAACATAGGAGCTTGTCTTCTGCATCCATTTCATTAAAGTCAGATTTGACTTTTTGTCTTCACTAAAGGTAGAAGAGATCTTTGACCCTTTTCAAGTGTTAGCAAGATTGTTGCATACACGAAAATGCCCTATGTTCTTCAACTATTTCAGCATTGGATCTCTCTAAAAGCTCTTGGTTCTTCAGAAATGAGTATATGAGACTTGGATATGGAAACATGTTGGTTTCAAATGGTCTTAAAAACTGCAAGAGTAATGTTAGATAACACAACAATATAACACTTTAAAAGTAAGAGTGTTACCAACTTTGTATTGAAACGCAGTTTGCTCTCCAGCCAACACTGTTGAATTTTTGTTGAGCACCAACTGTGCAAAACAACCTTGTGTAGTGTGGCATATTTCCATGTGTGAGAAGAACCAACAAACATGGACTTTTACCCGTCAGTTTTCCACCGGTTAGGACCATTATCATGTCCTCTTTCCTCCAAAACTCTCAATCTCAACGGGACCCATAAGGTCCATGTGAATCAGCTTGAGACATCTATTGGTACTGCATGTTCCCAACATAGGATGTGACATTCTGATATGCTTGTCTTGTTGACATGGTCTACAAACAAATTCCTTTTTAATGTTTAAGCGAGGAAGTCCAACAACAACATCGTTTGCAATCAGCTTCTACATGTTGGTCATGCTAACATGACCCATTAGTTGATGCCACAGCTGAGCTTCATCAATCTTGGCTACCTGACATGAATTTTCATTGTCAATTTGAAAACAATTGTCAGTTGACATGCTTCCTAACATCACAGAATGAATGAATCGATCAAACACTTCACAGAGATTTCTATCAAATCTCACAGTCATATCATTATCACACAATTGACTTATACTTATCAGATTTGCAGTTAGTTCTTCAACATGAATGACGTTTCTCAAATTGGGAAAGTTTGGAACATTCAATGTTTCTTTGCCAATTATGTTGTCTTTTGCTCCTCCACCATACGTCACTTTTCCTCCATTGATTGGAAAATAGTCGATGAGGTAGTCATTAACACCTGTCATATGTCTTGAACAAGCACTCTGTTCAGCTTATCAAAAGTTGTTTGATCATTTTCATGCTTCTTCTTTAAGATGTGAAGCTCATAGTCTTTCCTGGTGAGAAGAACTTCAAGTCTCTTGATACGACTCCTAAGAGTTTGATTCTCATCAACATCAGCAAGAGATCTTTTCTTTGATCAGCGTATTGCTCATCAAGGACTTCATAGAGTCTTCTTACTTCTTCAACCGGATCAAAACCATTTCCTTGGTCGGTCAGAATTGCAGTGTTGGCACATTCTTCTCTTGGACAATCATATCATACCACATTAGATGTAATGTTGGTTCAGTAGAGATCACAATATCGGGATCAACACTCTCATCAGTGCAAACTGAATGTTAGTTGCATCTGTTACTAACTTAAGATAAACAGACACTTCATAGAAAAAATCAGATTTAACACATGTTAAGTCAAACTAAAATGTTAGTAACATCATGACCAACAATAAAAGAGAAAAACTCATAAAAGAGAATCAGAAGTAATATTATGTTGAAGGGATAAATATTACATTGAATACTTTTTCCAACAAAGAGTCTTCAAAAAAACTAACCCATAATCTGAGTTAGATATGTCATCGAAACTTCTGTCAGGACAAGATGATGTTGGTAAAAGAGCAGATGTCAGTGAAGAGAGCCTTTTCTTTATGTTATGCACGAAAAGCAAAAGAAGTTGCTTTCTTATGTTGCTTCGAGATAAGCACATTTTCTTTTCTTTTTCAGCCTTAGAAACACTCTTTGGGCTGTCTTCTCTAGGTTCATCAACATTGATGAATCTCTTCAATATCGTCAATGCTCTTTAATAGAAAAAGTATCATGTCTTGACTTTGAGCTGACCCACCAACGAACTCACCAACAAGGTTTTACTTTTGAATGGTGTTATCAACATCAGTGTTCTTCTTTTCAGCAGCGTTCTCAAATTCTTCATGAATTCAGTCTCCAATTTAGACTAAGTTTTTTCCAATTTGTTTATATCAAGAAGAATCCTTGACAAGAGTAGCATCTTCTACGGAAGTGGATAGTGACACTTGATCTCAGACAATGTGAAAGCAAGATGTTTGACTGCTTGAAGACTTTTCTAATATAAATGTTGAGGAGTTCCAACACTCTGAAGACATGTATTTGGCTGCAAAGTCTGGAATATCAAAGCTTGTTGAGGAAGTTTTCAAAGAGTTTAAAAAACCTCACTTCTTGGTTGTCCAACTTGATATTTACGCCAGGAATTTTCTGAAATAGAAAAGATATGATATATGGTTCTAAAGACAGGTATGATATAGCTACATTTTTGAAAGTCCAAAACTTAGCAAACTCTTTGGGATCTCTATCATTAAAAAGAACCATATCCAAATCTTTATAGATAATTATGAATTGAAAATTCATATTTATCAAATCTGAAAAAAAAATATCTTGTATAAAATATTCAGTTTCATGAGATTTATTCAAAATAGATCAACAAATCGAATAAAATCTCAACAAGATATCTTACAAATTTCAGAAAATTCTACAAATAACCAGTTGAAACTCGTGTTTCAAACACATCAGCCAACACCACATCATGTTAGAACAATCACTTCTAACATTATTGCAAACACTTCATCATGAAGAAACAATCTTAATATTCAACACACATTCTAAAGAATCTGTGTGTTGAAATAACTAACATCGACACAGAGTTATTAACTAACATCAACAAGTCAAGAAACCAATATAGGTTCCGACACAAGAAACTAGCATAGTTTCCAGTATTCAGGTCCTTCATGTTAATGACAACAAAATTCAAGATGTTAGAAATTTCCTTCTTTATGAGCACGAACTTCAGACACACAAGTATTCTTAATAGGATCTCTTGAGAATAGTGTCTAATATCAAATGTGTTTGATATGCGAGTGTTGAACTGGATCTTAGAGATTTATACTGCACTCATGTTATCACACATTAAAAGAAGTACCTCACACTCCATGTCAAAGCCGTTTAGCAGTTTTTTCATCCATAGCACATCCATTCTCAGAAGAAACGTTCTCAGATTTAGCTATTGAGTAACACAATTCTGCTTCTTTCTTGACCAAGATATCATGTTGTTACCAACGAAGTAACATCCTTGACTAGTATTCTTCATGTTAGTGACATTGAATTAACATTATCAACTGGTACTTTTCATGTCAGTAACTTCACAGTGACATCTTTCACCGGTACTCTCTCTTCCATGACATCTCCACCAGTACTCTTCGAGTCAGTAATTTCATCAACTGGTATTTTTTTTGTCAGTAACATCTCATGTCGAGTCTGCATCATTGTATCCAACAAGATTGGAATTTGGATATTTGGTATACCACATACCAAGATCAACAGTTCTAGCAACATAGCGAATGATATATTTGATCATTTCAAATATGACTCCTTAGACTTCGACTAGTACCTAGCACATACACCACTTTTGAGCAAGATACCTAGTATGCTGGAAGTTACGAATAGAAGACTTTCAGTCATCTCCTGTCTTTATGTTGGATAAGAGAGTCTTCACCATCGTGTCCACCATAGGTTCCAACAACAGCTGAGTCTGTCACTCAATTCTAAATGAGTCTTCATGTGCTTTTACAGATTCTTCAACACATCTTTTGTGAACTGTCTTGCGCTTCCTAACAAGTCTTATAATTCCTCATGGAATTGCTTCACTTCAGTGCATGTTACTTCTGGAGATGAATCTGATGTTAGATCAGATGTTGAGATAACATTTCTTCTTTTATGGAATTCAAACTCATGTTCAGTTTCTGATCATTTTTCATGCAACATGACACTTCTTCTTTGTCATCATCGACAGCAAGACTTGATGAGTCATCAAACACACTATTGATTGACTCATATTTGATGATAGTGTGCAAGTTGTACACTTTGAAAGCATGAATGGTAAAGAATAGCCTAAGATATTCTTTTGTTGCTCCTTGAATCAAGTAGTCTGGCCCTGTCGAATACAGGATGTTGCAAACACATCCAAATCGAGTAACAAGAGCATAGACAAAAAATTATAAGCAACAATTGCTTGAACAAACAACCAAACCAATACAACAACCAAACCAATACAGCAACCAACACTAACTTCAACATAGCTGACTCCAGCACAGCTGACACAGCTCAACTGACACACACAGCTGACCACTCTCCATTTTTAGTTGATGGAATTCAAATTCAGGATATAGCAAACACATACAAAATTGTGAAAATGCTTAGGATGTTATGTTATAACAACAAATACAATATCCTCGAGTATCAAACCAGATGCTCACATGGCTCCATGCGTCGAGCATATAACAGAGTGTCACTTGACAGATTCTACTGACAACAACATCATGTGTTGGCAGTATCAAATTTTTCATGTTGGTACCTTCAGTCTGTGTTGGCAGATTCAGATTTTCAATGTAGGTAACTTCAGCCTGTGTTGGTAGCTTTAGTTTTTGGATGTTTTCAAGTTCATTATGATGATGAGTCTTCAGTGTTGAACTTCTTGTGTAATGCCTCTCTGCATAAAAAATCAGAGAATGTAAAAATTCTCAAACTTTCAGCCATGGTCAGTCAGATTTTGACAACATTCTATTCACTCAAAATATAAGTCCTTCAAATCACTTCTTGAACATAGAGACTATCTCGAACTTTTCACGCATAAATTACACCAGAGTAAAATGATAATAGTTATCAGCACATTACCAAAATACAGCGTAACCCTTCATTAATCTCTACTTTAATAGCTCCAATGAGATCTATGGAAAGTAGTTAATTCATAACATCTCATAGGACTGTGTTGGTAACATCGGGTGTAACATGCGAGTCTTTTTTTCCTTCTGACAAGCTCCCTACACATATTCATCTTTGAATATGAGAGCTTCGTAAACCTTTGACCGCTTCACTTGAGAAAAGTTTTGTAACAGATATCACATAATCTGCTTCCAAACAACACATACTTGTGTAAAATGTCAAACACTTTACAAGTGTTATAGATAAGACAGATATGTCGTTATCACACCATTGGCTAAAACCAATAAAAATATAATATTCATTCCTATTGTATGTAGATCATTCTACACGCTTTGTATACCTTTACCAACATATTCTTTGTTGGTATTTTTCTCAGAATATTACTTTCTCATCAACGGTTGGTTCTTAATTAGCAAGATACTCATCAAAGCATGCCATGGGCTTTAAGTATCTGCTGTTAAATAACTTGTTTCCTACAATGTTAGTCTGAAAGGAGTATAGACTTCATTGCTAGTTTCAACAGATAACATCATATTACTTCGTGAACCAACACATGTTCTATTCAAAAAAAATATTCTGAAGGAATGTCGGAAATCAAGACATTTAGGTACTTAGCACAATATGGTATAATATGTCTAGAAACACAACTATCATAACACATATAAGATCAAGTCTCAGTTTAAGACTTTAACTTTAATGTGATTCTATTTTATTCGGCTCATAAACACATAAAAGCAAACTTCTCTCACAAGTATAGAAGCATTACAAAAATTATTCATCACATAAAAAAAATATCAGACTTAAATTTCAAAAAACACATTCATTAGTTTGACCAATATAGTGTATCAAATAAATTCGATGTACCTTTGTTCAACGAGCAAAAATTCTTTCAACATTTCCAACTTAGCTCTTTTGTTGACATATTTCAAGATCTTCTTTTATGAAAAGGACTTCCAGTCACATGATCTTCTCAGCCTCTGACTCATCTTAAGAAGAAATATGATATCATTTCTTTGCACTTTACATAACGTGTTGATAAGATTATACAACACTTTGACTTCTTCAAGAGGCAGTTTGTCGTGGATGTTGGAATAGGATGTTGGCAATGTTGAACATGTTGGTAACTACGAGACTATGTTGATCATATTAACAGTTGTAGTCTGCTTAAACTTCAACATCATCTTTATGCACTTTATGATCTAAAACTTCGTCTAAAACAATACAAAAAATACAACCATTAACAGAACTTGTTGTTCCGTTAGTTAAGTGTGAGTATCATCACTCAACATAAACTTTCAGATTTTGTTCTCTCATCATCTCAATCTTGGATCATTCATCTCCATACCTTATGCCAAAATATTTTCAGCATTGTACATATTCAAACTCCAATAAAAAGAATTATTTCACACTCTCTTCGAGAAAAAATGCGGGAGATATGTGCAGCAGAAATTGATTGAAGCATATATAGCTTTTTGAAAAAAAATATCCTTCTCTTCTATAAAAATTCGACCATTGTGTTGAACTTCATGATAATCGTAGTCATTCTATGATTATCTACATTAATCAGATATATGTCTACAAAATCACCTTCTTCAACACAACTTTTAGGAGAGTAAGAAAATTAATTTCAGTACAATAATTTTTCAATTCGAATCAAGATCTTCATAGATCCAAACTGATTTCGAAGAAAAAATTTCAGAATGCTAACTAGCTTCATTGATCTCACCGTTGAATCACCATTGATCTTCATTTGAGAGGACAAAACGAACAAAAAAAATAATAAATCATGTAGTAATCAGCAGCACTCAGGACCAAAACTCAGTGGGTCGAGTCATGGCTCTGATACCACTTGAAAAAATTCGGTGCCCGAATTACTACAAAAACTCACATTGTGTATCAAAAGAGTAACGTTAGATCGTATGTTAATAACATTCGATCTAACATGTAGCGGAATAAGAAAAGAACACAATGAAATACTTTTTGGCAGGTGATTAAACCTGCTGGTGCCTTACGGCTAAATACTATATTGAAATCAAAGATTACAATACAGAAAATGAAATAACATTCAACCTTTCGCAGTACGATCTGTTCAAGGATTGAATGCCTTAGAAGATTAAATCTAATCATAGACTAATCTACTAAGTAAGATGAACATCTCTTTACAGCCATTAGATCTGCCTAAGTATCCGAACATCTGAACAAGACTAACCTATACAAGATCAATCTAAATAAGACTACCTACTTTCGTGATTCGCTCATTCACAACCCAATCCTCTAAAGCTTTGTAGATTTCACAATCTGCTGCAGAACTCGTGTTGGTTTGTGATGTCACTAACACTCAGTAGGCAGAATGGCGAACATCGAACTGGAATTTGCAAAGTAAATTCTTGGATCAAAATGCACAACCTTGAAAATGGAACTCGTGCAGTATTTATACTCCTCCAAATGGTGAGCAGTTTATTTCCACCCTCTCATCATCTGGACGTTCATAATCTGATGTCCACTTTATTCCAGCGGTTAAGAAAGTAGTGGTGCAAGGCAGTTACACAAGGTAGTTATTCCCATGATCTCCTATCATGCCAAGGGATAAAACCTCCGTGTACTTCACTTTAAATTCCACTCTTTCTTCTAATAACCGTTCTTCAACTGTTCTTTTATCTGCACAAAACACGTGCAAAGAAAAAACAAGACAAGATAAAATAATATACAATTAAATAAAAAATAACGGTTTTCACTGTCATTAGGCAAGTTGGTAACACATGTTACCAACAGCCAAAGTAACACTGATGCCAACGAAAACCTAACACTATTTATGTCAATTAAAATGTATTTGACAACTATATAATACTATTGATAATAAACACTATCTATATTACAACTTTGGTATAATTTTTGTTTGTGATGCGAGATACAACATCATTGAATGATTAACACTTAAACAATCTAAATGAACTTAATCTTTTTACTTTTTAATAATTTTAGCATAATACGTAATTTAAGACTGATGGTACCCTTATTATCATAACAAATCTTAAGATAATAACATTAAATCCTTAGTTGTTCATCACTACTCGATGGTGAGCTCTATCGAGTAATCCATCGAGTGTCACCATTGAGCATATACCACTGTTCACACTATGGAAAACTCGATGGGACACTCGATGGTAAATCACCATCGAGTAGCAGATAACCCATCAGTTTTCTTCTCATGAAAATCTTTGTTCGAATAATATAAAAGGTTCACCACAATCCAAATATGAAAAGATAATCTTAACATTATTAATAATGTCATAAGTTTACAAATTCTCTAACCAATCCCATGACGAACCCTCACACACTAACCAATAGATCCTAGTTCCTACAAATTTCCTATCGTCCGCAATATACTTGTCATCAATTGATACATCACGATGACAAGCTATCGAATTGGTGATACGATCAACATACATAAGCGCGTCTTCAATAACCTTCATTAGCAAAAGTGGTGATTTTATCTTGTCCCTCCTTTGATTTTGGTTCCAATAACCTGCTACGGCTAAGAGTCAAGGCAAGAGATCCGTGATGGGCTTCAATTGATTGTCGCGCAGATTATAATTCTTGTGGTTTTGCATGAATGAGTCATACAACTCCACAGTTGACGAAGGCATCGTTATGCACTTCACGCAAATAAATTTCTCCTCTTGCCCAACAAGGCGTAGCTATGGCAAGTGGGGTCGAACCCAAGGGAACCGGCGTAATCTGTTCTTTGGGTGGTACTCAACAAAGGGGTTGTGGTCGAGATGTATCTCAATATCCTGTAACTAAACAAAGACAATATCAAATAACAAAGGTGTTTGGATTGGATTCGAATCAATAATCCTAATTACTCGTACTCGTTCATCGATGCAATAATATTCAATTACAAGATTTTACTACTCGATTTAAAGCAAAGATTAATTTATGCCCTAATGGTCACGAAGTCACGAAGCCTTTATCTATCCAATTTTACAGATCTTGACCAGAAGGCAAGATCTCATCTCCTGATCAACAACGTCACGAAGACATTTCAGCAACGATATTTTCCAAGAGGCAAAAAGACCCAAGACAGCCAAGAGGTAGGTCAATACCGACTGCTCTCCAACACTTATTACCTTTTTGGGTACGAGAGACTCTCTCGAGTTGTATCCCAATTCCTGTTATTGCCTTAATCTCAATATCTAATTGGTGGCCAAGCACTTATCCATTTTGATCAAGAACTAATTACTAGACCTAAGCGTTTCGGGAATAAAATCATGCAACGAACTTAAACCGATTAGACCTCACGAGTTTAGAACGAGTAACTAAGATCACATCATCTATTCCAACCCAAACAATAAATTTAGCTAGACATAATTATAAACGAGAGCACAAAAGAAATTAAAGAAAACATACTTGAATAAATTCTGAAAAGAAAACTGATCAACAGGGAAGTCAACAACATAGATCTTGGGCAACAGCCAACAACAAAAAACTAAATTAAAATACTAAAAACGAATCTAAACTAAGAATTCTTGAAACTTAAATGAAAACTAAAACTAAGAACTAATAAAAGACTATATGAACGTGGTTAATAGTGATGCAGTACAAAATGAAGTCGGCCATATATATAGGTGGTGGAATTAGGGTTAGGTTAGAATTCTTGTAGGCCAATGACTCTTCACTTCCTTATCCGCCACTTTTCTTCTTTGATTGGCTGCGGATTTTCTTCCTTTCTTGGTAGATATCTTCTCTTGATATGGATCTGCTAGGATAAGGAAAGAAATCTTCGATCTTTATCCTCTTTCTTGGAGAAGAAGAAAACTGCTGCTGCTTTCCGACGTACATCTTGCCCTTGATGTCTGCATCTTGTTCTGCTCCACATGTAAACCAAGATCCTGACTTCTCCGAGTACTCTCTCTGTTGGCTTAAGGGATATGGGGAGGTGCTTCTTGACTTGTAGATTTGCTGTTATCGTTGTTGCTCAGCTACAAGCTTCCAGCCCTTTGCCCATTTGCATCGTATCTCCATCTCAGCATCTCAACAACAGATTTTCCACCAGATTTGCCCAGCATCCCACCTGTTCTTCCCTGCACATCTTCTCTAGACTTTGTGTCCTCCCAGACATACTTTGACCCGATAAAGACACAAAAAGAAAAGACAAAACACAAGAAATATTAACACAAAATTGGGTTCATCACGCCCACACACTTGAACCACACTTGCCCTCAAGTGTGCAAATATGATTTTGCCCAAGACTCAAACACAACTGATCAGTAAGTCAACATCTTAGTTAAAACAGAGCATGAATAATGTAAGCAAGTATTGCCATCAGATAGGTCAAGATAAAGTTAATGGGCAAAAAGGTTATCCTCACTAGCACTCATCTCTCAAGTGTATAAGGTTTAGTGTATCGCTCTTGACCAAGATCTACAACGTTTTTCCATAGGCTTGTCTGCCCTCTATATCTCTACTTCTTTGAACAAAGTTAAACTACTTATCCTTAGGATTTTATTAGGTTATAACGTGGC
Organism: Agastache rugosa; assembly: GCA_031470985.1. Lineage (NCBI taxonomy): Eukaryota > Viridiplantae > Streptophyta > Magnoliopsida > Lamiales > Lamiaceae > Agastache > Agastache rugosa. The sequence goes on along the minus strand of CM062601.1, from coordinate 33,359,098 downwards.
TTAAGGCAAAAGGTAAGAAAATTTGGATACTGGCTATATCAAGAAGAACTCAGTTCTTGAGGCAATAAGTATGCCCTAGATCCCTCACTCCTCTCAAGCATAACATTGAGCCTAGCTCACTTATTTGTCAGGATTATTTTTTTTTCTTCTTTTTCTTGTCGGCTTTTTCTTTTTTTTTCTTCTTTTTATATTTCTTTTTTTTATATTTTTCTTTTTCCTGATCAACATCTCCTAACGTAGGTGTTATTGCCCAGCATCTGCTACCCCTACATTCTCCTTTCATCCCTTTACTTCTAGACCTGAGTTCTTGACCGGGAAGGCTTATAAAATCCAGACTACTATAAGTGAATCAAAAAGAAAATTTTTAAGCTCAAAGGGGCTAACATATGATAAATGCATAGGTAGGGAAATTTTTTGCCATGGGCTTATTGAACGAAAACACCTAAATTATCTAAGTAATTCAACTAAGTTATATGAAGCTTTGACTAAGAGTTGCAGGAAAGTTCTAGATCAACATGTATCACTGGTCATTTTCACACAAGAAAGAATTATATACTGCTTGTGCATATAACAGTCAATAGCTCAAAACCTCACAGATGTTGCCCATCCACTCATTCCGTCCTACCTATCTACATACGGCATACTCATATTTACATCATCATACCTACTTCGACCTATCATGCCAACATATTGATCGATAACTGACTCTAAAAATACTTTGACAAACAACCCCCCACCCACACACTTTGCCTTAAGCAAAGTGAGTGAAATGGTGGGCAAGACACTAAAAAAAACAAACTGACTCAACAACGACCTCGCCCACACACTTTGCTTTCAGCAAAGTGGGTGAAATCGTGACCAACACAAATTAAAGCACATATTTACAAACGAAGATGAGAAGGAAATTCTGAAGCCTTCTCGACCAACAACAGAAAATAAAAACAAAAGACTCAAGAACACAAGACACAAAGACGAAAATCAGAAACGTAAACTAACACAAATGGAAGGAAATATAATCAAGAAGAAAGTATGACACAATACCTGGATGTGTTGTGGGTAAAATACGTGTTGCGGGCAAAATGAGTGGCTTGGACGGTCACCATATGTGTTGCTCCACTCCTTCCATTCTGGCCAAGATCCCAAGGTTCGCGACTCCTTGCTTCTTGGGTAAGGCAGGTGTACATCCTGCCCCAAGACTTATAGTTCTTGGAACAGAAGTGTTGTATGCATATCTTGCTCACTTCATCTGACTCGTCGTGCAAGTATGAAACTACTTGTGTGCGACAACAATCTCCTTCAGTTAGCCCAGGCTGCTGCCCTAGATGTCAGTCCAGAGGTAGCAGACTTCCTCTTGCCCTAGTCAACGATTTTGGGCAAGAAGGCCTTGTTGGTGGTATTGCCTTCACTTTTGATTTCCATTCCAATCTTGCTCTTTTGCCCAAATGCCTACACATCATGAACAAACCATACCTTCTACAAAAATACTACCTAATCTAGGGATTAAATAAATTATAAATAAAAAAAATAAAAAGAAAAGATAATACCAGGTTGCCTCCTGGTCAGCGCCTTGGTTAACGTCGTGGGCACGACTCCTCATTTTCTGGTTCAGAACTCTTCTATGTCAGGAGGTCTAGATGACTCCCCAATATCCGTATGTTGCCCAAGATAGGCATTTACTCGCTGTCTATTGACCTTGAAAATCTTCCATGTCTTGAGATCCTTTATCTCAACATCTCCATTTGGATACTGATCTTGGATTTCATAAGGACCTTCCCACTTGGTCAACATCTTCCCCGACTTAAGTCGAAACCTGATTTGGTACAGAAGCACTTGTTGCCCAAAATGGAACTTCTTTTCCTTGATCAACAGGTCATGAGTCTTCTTGATGCACTCTTTATACCTACATAAGACTTCACATACCTTAACTTCCTTCATGCTCAACAGCTCGGGACTGATGATCTCGGGCAACATCTTGTTTTGCCCGAGATACATGTTCTTCAACTGTTGAGGCAAAGACTTCAACTCCAACTTCAGTGCCTTTTGCAGTGATGGTACCAACCTGTTCTTGGACTTCAGCTCAGGGATGTTGAGTTGTTCAAACTCCTGAGATATGTTTCCCGGAAACCTGACATAGTTGCACACCTCAACATCTTCCTATTCGTCTTCTTGGGCAAGATCGTCCTCTGTTAGCTCGTCGAAACTCTGCTCAAGAACATTCTGTCTAAAAAATTCTTTTATTATCTCATCCTCATCTTCTTGAGATAATTCTTCTCGCTCTTCATCAATCTCATCCTCACAATCATCTTCATAAAAATAATTCAAGCTTTTGACTGTTTCTACTCGCTCCTCGAGTAAGTTGAAGCTATTGACGGACTTCAAGGCATCAATCCGGTTTTGCCTATAAGCATCAAATTCTACCACCTCGTCTGCTATCTCAACAGTTAACCTCCCAGTATCACAATCAATTTTGGTTCTTGCTATCCTCAAGAACGGTCTCCCGAGCAACACCACTGGATTTTTAACTGTCTTCCTTCCCGTATCCAACACAAAAAAGTCAGCTGGGAACAAAAGATCTCCAACTCGAACCAAAACAACTTCTAATAATCCATCGAGGTAAACCACTAACAAGTCGGCAAGCTGGATAGCAACTCGTGTTGGTGCCATGGGACCAAATCTCATCTCATTGAACATGGCTCTTGGCATGATGTTGATTGATGCTCCTAAATCGAGCATGACCCTTGGAATAATGGTGGTGCGGATTGTGCATGGTATGACAAACATCTTCGGATCATTTTGCTTGATCGGGATGGGAGGATTCATCATAGCAGACACATTTGCCCTGTGAAAACGGGCATCATCTGGATATCTTGTCTTGTTCATGCTCATCTCCCTCAAGAACTTAGCACATTTAGGCATCGACCTTAATGCCAACAACAGGGGTAGGTTTATTTCTACCTTCTTGAACACCTCCATCATTTCATTGAGCTCATGCTGCTCACGATCTCGGGCAAAACGTCTGGGTAGGGGGCTCTTGGCTTAGGGGGAGAATCACAAGTCCTCTTGGCCAAGTCCATCTTTTATTTCTCAAACCTCAGCTTCTCATACATCTTCTCATCATTTTCTTCCTCCGCAATAATGTCCTGAATGTGAGTCATCTTGCTCATCTCCATCTTGACATACTCAAACAGGTCATCTTCTTCCTTTGAATCAAACACTGGGGACTTCCCGGTCAACATCGCAGCATCTTTCTTAGCCTTCAGCTCATCATACATCTCAAGAACATCGCTGTTGTTCATCTTGGCTTGCTCCAGTTGGATCAGTTCCTTCGGTTTGGTTTTGTGCAACACCTCAGACAACTTCTTTCTACTTCTTAACATTACGGCATTGACTTGTTCTCTATTTACCTCCACTTGGGCAGGAAGCCTCCCGTTTTTGTCCTCTACAAGCTTAGACAATGTTGGGCAATATGAGTTAGTTGAGCTTGAAGGTTATTGGATGTACCTCGACTCTCGAGTTGGAAGTTATCAAAATCCTTCCTCAATTTCTGATTCTCCTGAGTAAAATGATCAATTGTGTCCTTCACGAACTCAGGTTTGTTCTGATCTCGATGTGGAGGTATATACGGGTGCTGCTGCTGTTGATTAGGTTGCTGAGCTTGTTGGTGGGCAGGAGCCTGTTGATAATGGTTATTGCCATATCTCAGGTTCTCGTGCTGTCTGTAGCCGAAGTTGTTGTTGCCATAGTTGTTACCATAGTTATACCTCTGTTGTTGCTGCCCACCACCCCCTTGGTGATTTTGTCCCAGGGCCTTGACTTTCTCCCCTTCTTCTACGAACCAATTAGGGCAGTCTGATGTAATATGGCCTTTTCCTTGGCAAACTTCACAACTTTTTACAGAGTTTGTGACTTCTTTCCCGTTCATTCTTTTGGTCAACATATCAAATTTGTCATCCATCTTGGCCATATATTCCTTCATGGTGTTGACCAAATCGTCAGAACCTCTCCTGCCACCTTCATATGCTCCTTCTCTAGGCAATTCATCCTCATCTATTGATTGCTCTGCCATGTCTGCGATCGTCCTAAACACCTCGGAAGAAGTTTTGTTGATTGTTCCTTCTCCACATGCTGCCATGATGTACTTCATTTCTGATGCTCGCAATCCTCTCAAGAAGTTCTCGAGCAAATCTATCTCCTCAATCCGGTGTTGAGGACATCTTGATAAAAGTTTCTTGTATCTCTCATGGTAGTCATAAAGAGACTCATTGGTGCCCATCTTTAGTGAGGATAATGCATTCCTCCCACTTTGTATACGAGTAATCCGAATGTATTTGTCAAGGAATGCTTGCTGCATTTTTCTCCAAGTGTCGATGCTGCCTTCTGGTAGGGTGTAGAGCCATTCTTGTGCCTCATCTTGAAGTGAAAAGGAGAATCTGAGTAACCTTACATAATCTAGAAATCGGTCTTGGGCAGCAGCGTTCTCATCCTGATTCGGGGCAGGAAGTGTGGTGTTTCTAACTGTTCTACATGCCATCTCAAAGTTTTGGAGATGGGTTTGTAGATCTTCTCCTGGATGATCGCTAAATTTGGGCAATATTTGGATCAACGAATGTTTGAGTTCCCAGTTATTATTGATCGAGGGCAAGGCTATGCTCGATGGTTTGATGGCCTTGTCCTTAGGGAACATGATCTCCCTAATGGTGCGTTCTTCCATGGTTACCGACTGAATTTCTGATGTGGCGGTTGTTGATGAAGACTCTGATCGCTCACTTCCTGAACTAGAATTGTAATTGGGCAGATCATGCCCAACAGGTTCCTCATCTCCTATCTCGACTGGGACTGAAGGAGGTTCGTTGACGACGTTCTCCTCGATATCTTTCCACTTTCTTATTCTGTTTTGCTTTGCTACCTTCTCCGGAGAGGCACCGTAATCCACAGGATCACCTTTCCTCCGTGTCTGGTGTAGGTGCAAAAACTGAGCTCAAGCCACAAAAAATAAAACTAGCTTGAAAAACCAGTTCTCCGGCAACGGCGCAAATTTGACAAAGGCGTCGTTATGTACTTTGCGCAAATAAATTTCTCCTCTTGCCCAACAAGGTGTAGCTATGGCAAGTGGGGTCGAACCCAAGGAAACCGGCATAATCTGTTCTTCGGGTGCTACACAACAAAGGGGTTGTGGTCGAGATGTATCTCAATGATCCTAATTACTCGTACTCGTTCATCGATGCAATAATATTCAATTACAAGATTTTACTACTTGGTTTAAAGCAAAGATTAATTTATGCCCTAATGGTCACGAAGTCACGACATGAATACTCTAAGCCTTTATCTATCCAATTTTACAGATCTTGACCAGAAGGCAAGATCTCATCTCCTGATCAACAATGTCACGAAGACACTTCAGCAATAATGTTGCCCAAGAGGCAAAAAGACCCAAGACAGCCAAGAGGTAGGTCAATACCGACTGCTCTCCAACACTTATTACCTTTTTGGGCACGACAGACTCTCTCGAGTTGTATCCCAATTCCTGTTATTGCCTTAATCTCAATATCTAATTGGTGGCCAAGCAATTATCCATTTTGATCAAGAACTAATTATTAGACCTAAGCATTTCGGGAATAAAATCATGCAATGAACTTAAACCGATTAGACCTCACGAGTTTAGAATGAGTAACTAAGATCACATCATCTATTCCAACCCAAACAATAAATTTAGCTAGACATAATTATAAACTAGAGCACAAAAGAAATTAAAGAAAACATACTTGAATAAATTCTGAAAAGAAAACTGATCAACGGCGAAGTCAACAACGTAGATCTTGGGCAACAGCCAACAACAGAAAACTAAATTAAAATACTAAAAACAAATCTAAACTAAGAATTCTCGAAACTTAAATGAAAACTAAAACTAAGAACTAATAAAAGACTATATGAACGTAGTTAATAGTGATGAAGTACAAAATGAAGTCGGCCATATATATAGGTGGTGGAATTAGGGTTAGGTTAGAATTCTTGTAGGCCAAGGACTCTTTCCTTCCTTATCCGTCACTTTCCTTCTTTGATTGGCTGCGGATTTTCTTCCCCTCTTGGTAGATATCTTCTCTTGATACGGATCTGTTAGGATAAGGAAAGAAATCTTCGATCTTTATCCTCTTTCTTGAAAAGAAGAAAATCTGCTTCTGCTTCCCGACGTACATCTTGCCCTTAATGTCTGCATCATGTTCTGCTCCACATGTAAACCAAGATCCTAACTTCTCCGAGTACTCTCTCTGTTGGCTTAAGGGATATGGGGAGGTGCTTCTTGACTTGTAGATTTGCTGTTATCGTTGTTGCTCAGCTACAAGCTTCCAGCCCTTTGCCCATTTGCATCGTATCTCCATCTCAGCATCTCAACAACAGATTTTCCACCAGATTTGCCCAGCATTCCACATGTTCTTCCCTGCACACCTTCTCTCGACTTTGTGTCCTCGTAGACACACTTTGACCCGATAAAGACAGAAAAAGAAAAGACAAAACACAAGAAATTTGAACACAAAATTGGGTTCATCAACAGTACAATCATGCAGACAAATGCGTATTGTAACCCAATGATTTTCACCGACGTGACAACCTGTTATAATCTATTCATAAAAAAATGAAAATTAAATTGAAACTTTAAAAAGGGTGTAATCTAAAGATGGTTTTAATTACAAACTTACATGTGCAGCATTAAACCAAGGTGCTGAAGTATGGTGATCCATCCCAGTAACCAAATCCAGAAGATACTTCGGCACTTTTCAATTCAGGTATTCTTGAGGAGCATCATCATTTGTCTTCCTTCCTTTTTCCTTTCCTTTATTTTCGTGGAGAAGTTTCCATTGCGAGTTCATAGCATACTATAAATAAACAATGATTTAAAATATATATTTATTAAAAACAACAATTCATAAGAAATTAACTTATTGATCAAATTAATAAATGCTTCGTGGAACAGTGCAACTTACAAAAAATTCCGTGCCTACTATAATTGTGCGCGCTCGAGAGACTACGGTGACAGTCATTCTATCAAATTTGACTTTGTTGCGCAAGTACAACAGGTACAAATCTATCACCTGCCAAACATTTTCAATATATTATATGATAAATAAACTAAATAATTTATAAACTAAGTTATATGAAAAAAACAAATTGAAATCCAAAACTGCGGTAAACTCTTTATCACTTTCTAGCTCCTCGAAAAATCCGTGTCCGAGTACATGTTCATTCTCAAACACCGTAACTCTCGAATCGGGGCCTGAAGCTCTAAATTTTTTGTACAAATGCCTCAACCTCTTCACATTTGCAGGGGTCATAGCCACAAAAGGTTCCATTAAAAGAGCAGTCGGTTTGATCTTACGAGGGTCGAAACTTGCAGGATCCTCTGTCAATTCACGATCAAATTCATTCTCGTCTTTGGATGAGGACCACTCAATTTGAACAGGTGATGTAGGCGGCTCATAACCTGGACCGAAAGCAATCACTTGATCTTTTGCAGTAGTAAACCCCAATGAAGTCTGCTCGTAGCACGTGAAGTCCATGTGGCCCTCTGGCTGCTCTACGGGCCACTGCCTGGCTGAGCTCCTCTAGCTGACAGCTGGAGAAGAAGACCGACATGGGTGGTCTTCTGCCCTCTACCTGGCTGAGCTCCTATAGCTGACAGCAGCAGAGGCAGACCGGCGAGGTTGGTCTAAGGGCCTCTGGCTGGCTAAGGCTCTCTGGCTAAGTGCAGGAGAAGCAGGTCGGCGAGGCTGGTCTAAGGGCCTCTGGCTGGCTGAGGCAGCTCTCTGGCTGAGTGCAGGAGAAGCAGACCGGCGAGGCTGGTCTAAGGGCCACTGAGGCTATGGGGCCCTATAGCCATCTCTCATCTGGTACACAACAGTAGGCGGCTCTGGGAACGACATGTGTTCCGGAAGACTCCTAGAACGTCTGGCACTGAGGATTTCCTTAAGGCCACTGAGAACTCTACGAGTTACCGGAGCAATGAGGCCTCCATCAGACTCATCATGCAACATCTTGGCCAATCTTCGACCAATATAATCATGTGTATCCTTGCCCGAGTCTCGGCAAAGATCTCCGTGCTGACAGCATATGAGGCTCGGCTCCCCATCGTCAGTTTGTCTGTGCCGTTTCGGGGCAGAAGTAGCAGGCCTCTCAGACGTAGAAGTTTGTCCCTTCTTTCCTTTATTTTTCACAGCATTCGGTTCTTTCCTCGTTGCAATTTTTATAGAATGCTTGTATGTTACATGAAACAAATCCTCATTATTCAAGGACATGTAGTAGACCTCCTCCAACTCTTCGGGATAGGGCACAAGCTCTTCTACAATCAACTGCACAAAAAGTATAAATATTCAGCACCATTGAGCCAAAAACCAACAAAAAAAAGAGAAAATACAAAGAGGCTGTTAACTACTCCATGGTGGCCTCGGTCGAGTGATAGATCGAGTCCACCATCGAGTAGCCTAATTGTGACACGGCCGAGTCCACAATCAAGTGCACACATGTATTATCCAAAATAATTAAATTATTCAAATAAAATGTACCTCTCTATCAAAAAATGTGTGAAATCGGAATTGTATGATCTGGTGTTCCACATCAAACATCAGGGCAGGTTGAGGCTTCAGTCTCGTATACCACAACAAGCCTCCAAGTACGGAATCAACTCATATGACCAAATCTACAAAGCCCATACGGGACCGAAGAAGTGATAAGCAGGTATTTCTAACACATCCGGCTTCGTCCCAACCATATCAAGATAGTAACATAAGGTCTGGTATGTGTATGCTCTCCATGGAAACAAATCCCACTCGTCCAAGTCCTCGACTAAAGCCCATGCCTAATTCTCTATCACTATATCGTCCCGACAAAGGAGAAATAGGTAATACATCAACAAATTGCCCGTCTTTATATAGTTCTCAACAATCTTGCCGAGATTTTTAGCTTTGAATCTCGCTCGAAGTTCGCTAACTTTTGTGGGATGACATTTAAAATACTTGTGAAAAATACCATTGGTAAGAATCTCATGAACATCATTTGGATCGAAATTACTGTGGCCAAAGTGGAGTCCGGTGATCAGAGCATAATTCGGTCCTGTAAAATGAATTATACGCCCACCGACATAAAACCACAGCTCTTTTAAAGGTATACATGGTCCCTCTAATTTTCGGGTCAAGAGGTGGTGCAAGGCCTTATTTCTGCTGCCGTTTCTCCGGTGTTCAATCAAACGACCAATTTGCCCAGCTCTGAAAGTCTGCAAAGCACATTTACCTCATATGGCCTTCAACGTCTCTTGGTTGTCATCAAAGACTGTGACTCGTATGTATAGATTGAGGCCACGAGTAACATGAATCAGGATTGGTCTCTTCCACTCATAATTAGCCTACAATATCAAAAATACAAAGATTTAGCACCATTGCACAAAATATAATTAAAAAAGAACACAAAAATACACAACCAATTAACCACTCAATGGTGGCCTCGATCGAGTCCTCGATAGTGTCCTGGATCGTGTCCACCATCGAGTTGACACCCCCACACTGCCACCATCGAGTGGACATACAATCACTTCCACCATCGAGTACTCGTTGGTGGCCACTTGATAGTGAACTCGATCAATCATCTTTCTCGCTACAATCGAGTAACTATGAACTACACAGTTTGTGTGCCTCATTCCTACTATATTGTGTATAATGTCAAATCTACATCAATAGAATAAGTTTTAAAACACCAAGAAAATACATTGTGAAACCAACATCAATAGAATAACCCACGCATATATATCATGTATAATCATCATCAACAAGAAGAATATACATGCAAACAACAACAAAATTTTGAATTTGGGGGGTTAGGGCTCATACCGGCGGTTGTGGTATTTCTTGTTGTTGTGATACTTCCTCCTCGAAGGCGGCGTTGAACGCACGGTCGAACTCGATTTTGCTATATCCGGAACTCATTTTGTATCGTCGGATGTGAATTTTTGACTGTGTAGTCGGTCGAGTGAAGGGGAAGGCTGAAGAGAGAGGCGGAGAGAGAGAGAGAGAGATGTGGAGAGAGAGAGAGAGAAGTGGAGACAATTTTTTTGTCCTTTTTCCAAAATAGCAGTTGAAAGTGGGATTTGGTGAGGTAGGTGCGGCAACTTCAATTTGATTCAATGAACTAAAAACCCATTGACTGTTTTTTTTTTAAGTGGTGGACCAATAAAGGGTATTAAAGTTTTTTAACTCCAAAATGGCTATATAACTTCTACTTTATGAACTAGGGTTATATAACTTGTATTTTTATGAAAAATGGCTATATAAACTGAGCACTCATAAAATTTTGTATAAAACTACAAATAGAAAGTTTTTTGAAATTTTATATATTTAAATTTTTTATAATACTAATAATTATAACAATAATATATTCTTTTAACTTATAATAATATTAATAATAATGAAGAAGAAGAAATTACTTTGAAATTTGTATAAAAGTAAATAGTATAGAAATTTGAGAGGGATAAAACTTGTTCAAAAGACTAAAATAAAAAGGAAAATTATTTTAGAGGGGCAATAGTAGCAAAGGGCATGTATGTCAACAATTATAATATTAATGGCTTATCTATACCTAAAAATACTTCAGGGGCTTACTTAAACTTAAGATAAAATTTTAGGGGTATATTTGATCATTTTCCTTTCTTCATCAGAAATTGGAAGAAGACGAGGAAGGGAGATTCAAGAAATGGAATTTCACATTCGAAAATAGAGATTTTGGAGGTACTTTGATTTTGGGAATTTCTGATTTTTTATTTTGTGTTCTTAGAAACGAGAGAGAGAAGTAACTCCAGAAAGTTATGCTTTTCTGTGTTGTTGGGAAGAGATGTTGAGAAAAAGTAATTTTAATTAACTCAGATTTTAGATTTCTTATTATTATTTAGAAGCAAGATAGAGAAAAAGAAATTTTAGCAAGATTGGAAAGAGAAATGTGTAGAGATGCGATTAGGAATTTAATTTGAAGAACTCAGTTGAAAACTTCAACGGTTTCTAGAGAGAGAAAATAATAAAATTTGAGAAATTTTCTATTTTAGCGATTTTGCTCGATCAAGTCGCCGGAAAGAATGGTGGTAGCGGTGGTGATAGCTGTAATGGCATCGGCACGACGCACGTGCGAGGCTATTTGTTGGGAAAATTCTAAGTGTTTTGATTTGATACCAAAACTTAACTGATCCCAACCTAGTAGATGATTGCTTAAATCTAAGTTATTTTTTTAGCTCGCCTGTTTGAGCTTGTAGATTTTATAAGTTTACAGGAGAAGTCGCTGAAGATGGCAAAAGATCCAGCTGAAAGGTTAGCTGAGCGAAGACCAACTGAGAGGTTAGCTGAGTAAAGGTCAGCAGAGATAAGAATGCCAAGCAGAGCTGATCCAGCTGAGCTGACTCAAGTAGAATGGATCCAGCAAAGCAGATCCAGCAGTGCAAACCAGTAGATCAAGTAGAGCTGACTCAAGCATAGAATATCCAGCAATGGACCAAGCCATAACCTTTCCCTCACCCTTCTCCAGCCAAAGAGCCTTCCCCCACCCAATTTATCCAACATCCAGAACCTGAGGACATTGAGCCCCTTCAAATGGTTCATCAATCAAGTCCAGATGGAACCTCCTTCCCCAACCCAGAGCCAGAGGACTTTGAGCCTCTTCAAGTGTTTCTTCAAACCGCTCCCCAACCCGTTCCAGCTGAACAACCAAGTTCAGATCCTGCATCAGCTGGAACCACCTCCGACCAACCAACACGCCATTTTTACCTACCTCCAGTCACTATACAACCTACCTCTTCGCCCAGCTCACCCAAACAGCTCCATCCAGCTAACATTCCTTCGCAGCTGGATGATGAAGCCAAAGCTGAACCCACAAGCCCCACAATCTCAGAGGATGTCCAACCCCTCAGTCATCAATCAGCTTCCCACATCGCCACCGTCATGAGGTTTGAAAACCTCCATATAAATGGATAAAGAGTGCTCTGGCTCAATATCCCATTCTTGCCTAGCTCCCTAACGCCATGATATCTGTCGGCGAATTCAAGTTCTATCTCGCTACCAAGATGAGCACATGGTACGAGAATGAAGAACTCATGGAGCTGTACTCCTACAACCGACTCAAGGCCGACGAAATCAAGTTGCAGCAGGCCCTTGGATTTTGTAGCCTCAAGGATGCGTTCCTTCATCAGGACGAGTTCATCCAGTCCATCATTGAAAGGGCCCAGCTGAATCCTGAGCCTCCAAGTGAAGATGTTGTGGCCGCTGCCAACTTCTTCCTTGAAGCAACTGAGTGGGAAACTCCAGCTGACATTACCAAGGACGATCTGTCTCCTGACGCGGCTGAGGTAATTATAATTGATGAGCCAACTAACGAAACAGCTGAGAAGTAGATAAAAGCTCCACCAAGCCAGACAGCTAATGACGCTCGCGTACTGGTTGAGACCGAGGCTCACAAACCCAGCCAAGCTCACTCTGCAACTCAGACGGACCCTGCTGAACTCATTTTTGAATCTCTGAGGCAGGCCATCCAGTATGAATTTGCGGAGTCCATCTTTAAAGCTCAACAGATTATCGAGACACAAGTTCTCGTAGATTTCTCGGCCCTTGCTGATCAAATCCAAACACAGGGTCGCTCCATTGATGAGCTCTACCAACTCTTCCACAGTGAAAGCCAGTCTGTCAGACTGTTGCTCAAGGACTCTCAAGCTAAATAGAATGAAGAATGGTTAGTCAAGCTTGAGACGAGGGTGCCTACAATTTTGACGGAACTCCAAGTTCCCACGAGTGACAGCTTCAAGGCTTTCTCAAGCCAGCTGGAAGCCCTCCAAAAGTCCAACTCTTCCAAAGCCTCTAACATCCATCAGTTGTTCAATCTGTACAAAGATTTGGATGGACAACTCAAGGCTATGAACCAAAATTTTGATCAGCTGGATATCACCACCACCATCAACACAACCAAGATTGCAGCTGTAGATAATGTCTTGGCCAAGCTGAACGAGATCATTGTCGACCTCACTACCTCTCATGTTGATAATGCCAAAAAGGGGGAAGACGACGTGAGAAAATTAGTCAAGGGCAAGGAGGCAGTGGCTGATGAAATACAAGTTCACCAATCTGAGATTGATGAAGTGGATGCTGAATTGGAACAAGATGAGCCAGTTGAGAAGATAGGAAGATGGAGGAAATGCATGGTCACTTTGGCTCTGCAAATTCGCAACAGAGCAGAAGAAGGAGCTGAGTCAGATAAAGGAGAAGCAGATAAAGAAGAACACATCGCTCAAGCCCGCTGAGAAGAAAGAAAAGAAGAAAAGAGCTGGATTCAGGGTGCAGTCCAAGAAAAAGCCTCAGGTAGTGACAAACTGGGAGAGAGTTGATGAATAGATTCCCATTGAGGAAAATGATAACTAGGAATCCATCAGATGCTAAATTTATCGAATTTTACTACTACCTGAAGTGCTACCCAAACCTGAATCCAGATCAAGCGTTCAGTGAGTATCTTGGCGAGCTACATGAAGACGATCAGATGCTCGCCAGAGTCTTCTTCAATGCTGCCAAGACCCACAAGATCGAATTCACAGCTCCAGCTCGAAGTAGCTCAAGCCTCTTCTCATCGCTGGAACTGACCTCTCTGATAAGGCCGCAATCATCAAAGAAGTCAACTCATGGGCCCTTAGGAGAGGAATTTCCAAGCTGAAGAATCCAGCTGAATACAATGAGCTACAAGAGACAGTTTTCAGCATATATGGGCTGAAAACCGATGATCAGATTGAAGAGGAAATGAAGCAGCTGAAGATGCAGTGAAGACCCAGCAAGTTGGGATTTTGAAATCTTTGTTAACTTGTAAAAAATGTAATCATTTTGAGTAAATAAATATGATTCATTTTTCTCTCAAGCTCACCCTAAGTCAATAACTCTTTGCCAGATTCTAAAATTTATTTGATTAACTTGATAATCTACTTTTACTCTGTTTTTCTCAGTTAGGTTTTGGCATCAGCAAAAAGGGCGAAATTGTTGGGAAAATTCTAAGTGTTTTAATTTGATACCAAAACCCAACTGATCCCAACCTAGTAGATGATTGCTTAAATCTAAGTTATTTTTCCAGCTCGCCTGTTTGAGCTTGTAGATTTTATAGGTTTACAGGAGAAGCCGCTGAAGACGGCAGAATATCTAGCTGAAAGGTCAGCTAAGCGAAGACCAGCTGAGAGGTTAGCTGAGTAAAGGTCAGCAGAGATAAGAAAGCCAAGCACAGCTGATCCAGCTGAGCTGACTCAAGCATAATGGATCCAGCAAAGTGGATCCAGTAGATCAAGTAGAGCAGACTCAAGCATAGAATATCCAGCAGAGTATACCCAGCTGAGTTGATCAAGCGGAGCTAATCCAACGAAGTCTCTAGCTGATCAAGACAGACAAAGCTTGAAGACTCAGCTTAACGTCAAAGCCAGCTCCAAGACAAAATTCCAGTGTCAGAGGACAAAACCAACCTTGGTCAATGAGGCTTCAACAACTCAGCATCCTAGAAAGTAAACCTAGGATCTGACACACATGGGTGAAGAAAGTCAAACTGTAAGACGCAATGTCCAAAAATTAGGTGAGATTCAAACGGCTCTTCCAACGGCTAGTTTGAATCTCCACCTATAAATATGAAGTTTTCATCCACACTCGAGAGTGAGAGAGAACGAACATCACACAGAAAATTCAGAGAGAGGTTTATTCAAGTCGACATCAAGAAATCTCTCTGAAGTTGAAAGCTTCAATATCAGTTCAAGCAGTCTGCATTCTTCAAAGTTCATTAATGTTCTTAGGTTGCTGATGTTCCCTTCCACTAGAATCTAGCATATAATTCTTCCTTATCCAAAGCCTAGTGTGAACAAACAATCCAGAATTCTGTTCTTCATTGTATACGTTTGTTCACAAAGTTGGAAAACCCCACCTACTTTAAACCCCTCTTTTCAGGTTAGGAAAAGTTAAGGTTAAAGTAGTACGCTTTTACTGTGAGTGTAAACAGTGTGTACGTTTTCTTAGAACGCGTAATCTGAGAGGTCACGTTTGTTTTAGTACGCGTAAACTACAACTAGCTCAAGGAACTGAGTTGTAAGCTGCTGGTTGCTTGTAAAACCAACGAATCCAAAATTAAGGGATTCACCAGTTCAATATGGTCGTGGACGTAGTAGTTCTCTCTGAACCATGTAAAACTCTTGGTGTTCTTTACTGTTTTATTCAATTCTGCATATTTTTATAAAGAACTAACCATTCATCAAGCACAACATATTTCAAGTTAATATCTTTGACTGAGTGACCCAGCCAGCTGTTTTTTTACAAACTGCATAACTTGACTAAGCTGTAAACAGAAAGATAAATTTTTCAACTGAGTTTTTCTAAGTAAACGAGTTAAGTTTTAACACCACCATCTTCCGCACAGCAAGCTGAGTTATCAATCCGACTGACCATCTTCCAAAGAAGTTAGCAAGATTTATAACTGAGTTCACACTTAAAGTTTTAACTTGTAAAAACTTTTCATCTCGGTGTATTCACCCTCCCTCTACACCGATAACTCGTTTCGGGACCATCACTATTTGAGGTGCCACCACAACGAGATTACAAAAGACAAAAGAGGAAGGCACAGTGGTGGCGGCGGCGTGGAAGTGGCGGCGAGAATTTAACACAATTGGGCCGAAGGAAAGGTTTTCGTGTGTGTGAGAGAGGGGGGTGGACAGACGTGGGAGCATGGATAAATCAGTAAATTAATAAAATTGTTTTGAGATTATAGATATTGTCGGTCCAACCAAACACATTTTTACTAGACATAATTCAGTCTCTATTTATCACATATTATATCTGATTATTATTTTGTTTAGGAAACCAAATGGGACCTACAAGAAAAACGTGATGAACTAAGTCAACAATGTATGAAACATATATCAATGAACAATAAAGTAAGGTAGATGTTATTTGAGTAGAGAAATGAGCTCATCATCTTAAATTTGTGTGAGGTTTAAATATAAGAGAGTATGTGAGGTTATTTCCTTAAATAGAAAAACCAAATTCTTCGTGGAAGGACCAAAATAAAAATATGACCATACTTTGGTGGATGGATGGAATAAACATTAGGTGTTTTGGCACACAGATCTAAATATTTTCAAAATCTTCTACGGTTATGGAATGATGGCAAGCTGGTAATGCAAATCAATGGGGACCTCTTTTGTTGTTGACCTTGTTGTTTTTTTCTTTTCTTTTTCAAATTGTCACTTTTTAAATGTAGTCAACAAATATGAATTATTACGTTTTTGTTAGATGACTTTGTTTGAATATTTAAATGCTATTTTGAACGCCTTTAAGCATTTGTGGTATGGTCGGCCCTATTTTGAACGATGAATTGTTGAATGGTTGACCATTTGTTGATAAAATATTTTCATTGGTCATTTACTAGTCTATTACCCCTCTATTCGTCCCGCTGATATTGTCTTTTTTTTTTATTGGATTGTCTCACTCAAATTATCTTATTCCAAATAAAGAAAGAATAGACTCTTTAAAAGTGATGGGACATACCCACTTTTTATATTTTTACCCTTATTCTTAATCTCCGTAGCGAATAGTAACAGGACAATACCAGTGGAATGGAGGGAGTATATTTTTTTTATAGGTAGCTGATTGGTGCAAAAGCTTGGGGTTAGTATAATCAGCCGAAAACTGAGCTGGGAATATATATATATATATAGGGATGGTTATTATAGAAATTATTCCTCCCGTGAGAACTTGAGAACATGCTTAAATCTATATATATTCATGCTTAAATCAATATATAGTCATGCTTAATAAGATTCATATTTTTTTGCATAAACAATAATACTTATATAAAATCATGTTTAAATCTATATATATTCATGCTTCGAATAATGACAACCATAGATCATACAAAGATCAATTGTTCAGATTGGTTCCTAGTTCCCACACTAGGAATAGTTTCTATATGAACCAATCCCTATATATATACTATAAAAATTATTCCTCCCGTGAAAATGTGAGAACATGCTTAAATCTATATATATTCATGCTTAAATCAATATATAGTCATGCTTAATGAGATTCATGCTTTTTTGTGTAAACAATTGTGCTTATATAAAATCATGCTTAAATCTATATATATATTCATGCTTAGAATAATAACAACCATAGATCATACAAAGATCAACGGTTCAGATTGGTTCCTAGTTCCCACACTATGAATAGTTTCTATATGAACCAATCCCTATATATATATATATATATATATATATATTCGTGGTGGATTAAATTTGATCTTGATGATGTTACACAATACATTCCCATTTGGTTTTCAACATTTTTCTTTTCATGGGGGGTATCACCTTGTATATTTCCTAAGAAAATAAAAATGATTTGGAAAAAATTTCAACAGGTTAATGAGAACCTTGAAAGTCTTAATGCAGTTTTGCAATTTGCAAACTATTACTCTGTTCCATGGATTTTAAGATGGGACTATGGTGTTTAGTTTGTCTTTGTTCTTGATTAAAACTAGATGATAAAGTAAGATAATGTTCTATAGCTTTTCTTTTTTCTATAGGATCTATGATTTGATCTATTAGATCAAGAATAAAGTTTTCTTCTTTTGAAATAACATTAATTTCAAGACCCATAAATTTTATAAGACAAACATTACAATCACAATATTCACCACAATCCTGTGGTGTTGATTGTTCTTCTTCTGATTCATTTTCAGAAGATTCAACAGAAGAATAATCTTTAATAATATTAACAAAAATATCATCTTGTTCTTCTTCATTGAGAAGAATACTACATAAAGATTCTTTTAAATCTCTATCAATATTAAGATTATTAATTTTCTTTTTAACATAACATTTATTTGCTTTGTGACCAATTTTGCCACATTTCCAGCAAACAGGCTTAACATCATCATTTTTTTTAGCCTTTTTTATCCTTTTAGGATATCCTCTTTTAACAGACTGTTTAGAAGAATCTTTTGGATAAATTTTTGTTTATTTCTAAACTTATGTTTTTTCTTTTTTCTATTAGGAAAATTCTCAGATTGTAATCCAATTTGATCACAGAAATTTCCAATTATATTTCTATTTTCATTCTTTTGCAATTCAAGCTGTCTTTTTAGCTTGATATCATTGTAAAGAACAATTCCTTCTGCAGTAATTTCTGCAGATATGTCTCCATAAGTGAGTTTTTCCCACTCAATTTTTCCATTAGAAAATTTAGTTTTAAGTTTATTAGAAACTCTTTCTGCAAAGAGTGGAGGAAGTCCTGAAATAAATTTTACTTTCCAGAAATTCATACCACAATCATTGCGAGTTAGAACTTTAGATATAAAAACATCTTTATACCATCTAAAATCAGATAGTGTTGAACATCTAAGGTTCATAAGTTGTTTTTGAGATCTATCTAGTTGAAGTTCATTAGCTCCAACAAAATTAGATAAAATAGTATAAATTAATGTATTAACAACATCAGATTCTTCTCTATTAGAGATAGGATCATTAATACTGACACTAAGAATTTTATTCTTAGCTTCTTTTGAGATATAAAAATCCCACCAACCTTGTAGCTGACCAGTAAAACCAGTAATAATAGCTTGAGCAATTTGCCTATCATTATTACCTTTAATTTTAGCAGCAGAGGAATAAATAAGCATTTGCTTGACAATAGTTTTAATCTGATATTCAGATTTTCCATCAATATTTCATTCTGTAATAGATTTGCCATTGAACTGAGCAAAATCCTTACCTTCTTCAATTTGAAGATCAATTGGTGTAGCTTTTGTATAATACGGTTTAACATTAGAAACTTTAACAATTTTATTAACTTGCATTTCTTCATCAGAAGTTTCTATTGAAGAATTTTCTTCTTTAGTAATAACTGAGATGATTTTAGAACTACTCTCACCTTTTTCAGTTACACTAATTTTTTGAAGTCTATTGATTAAACCATCTAGAAAATCATTATCTTTTTAGAACTTAATAAGAAATTTTCTTTTTTAAGATTCGGTGGAGGTTTAATCATGAGAGAATTATTATTACATTTTTTAATAGGTTTAGGACAAAGTAGTTCTTCAATCTTATTAGTTTGATTACCTAAATGTAAAGCAAGATTAGTAAAATTATTTTGCTGTATTAAATTATCAAAATCTCCTTTTCCAGATTCGGTTTTAATTGGAGTAGCATAGATTTCTTTTTCTCTTGTTTTCAAAACAAGAGTTGAAAAGGGTGGATGAATTTCTTCTATTTCTTCACGTGTTTCATGAATGTAAATTTTATATTTTTTCTCTAAAACAGATAAAAAGATTTTACTAGTAAAATCAGGAAATTCCTTTTTTCTTTGAGGGAAATATAAATTTTCTAACCAAAGGAAAAAACCTAGGTTAGAATTATTTATTATATTCCATTCATCATATCTCTTTGTATAAAGAGATTTTTGATCTGATGATAAAGAACAAAGAAACCATTTTCTTTTTTCAACATTTTTAGTCTTATTAAGACTTTTTTCAATTCTTTTTGAAAAAGAAATATTATTTTTAATCATAAAAATATTACTACTATATCCCATATTAGAAAGAGTTGGGGATCCAGGATTTCTCCTAGAATTCCTACTCTCTGGCATTTCAACCTTATATTCAGGTCGAGATATTTGTTCTGGAGTTTTATTAATCCCAGAAATACTTATTTTTTCAAAATCAGATAAAGGAATAGAAGATGTAGAAGCTCTAGAAGAGTTTTCATCTAATTTTAGACGAAATTTTCTAGATTCAAACTTGATTTCAACATCACCATCAACATACTGAATGATGCTTTCAAGTTTTCTATTTTCTTCTTTTACAGGTGGGGTTACATTTTCAAGCCTCCAGGTTTCTGGAAGAGTAACCTGATTCCACTCTATAGTTTTTGGTACAACTATATTTCCTTTAGCTGTATCCGTAAGAAAGAGAGTTGTTTCTCCTTTTTTAGATCTCATTAGATCAGCATTGATATTATAATTAGAAATAGTAGTGTTCATAACTTTATAGCAGATTCTATAAACAAGAACAGTATTTTCAGAAAGGGATTTCATTTTAAATCCTTCTGTTTTTATATTTAGAGTAAGAGTATCCATAATATGTGGATCTGAAAGAGAAACTGTATAATTTGGAAAACAACTAAAAAATATTGGGCCATCACAAAGTGATGATTCAATAATTCCTAATAAATAATCTTCTAGTTGTAGGTGCCTTTGGTCTCTTTCCATAATTAAAGCACTAACATTTAATCCATCTCTTGTTAACGGTTTTAATCCAATTTGGACCATTCCGAGATGAAGGAATTTAAACTTTTGTAATTTATGATCTTCAATTAGATCTTTTGTAAGCAAATTGAAAGAATCAAATCCTCCATTTAAGGGGATTGATTTTTCTATTGTTTTTACAACATAATTGCTTCGAAATTCAAAGCTTCATTTTTTATAAATTTGAGTTTGAGAAATATCTGGTAATTTCCAGTCATGTAAGTGTCTCTCAAAATTTTTAGAAAGGATAATTTCTTTATTCTTGTAGTTCTCTGAACTACTTGAAGATGATTTCTTCATTGAAAATGTTCGTAATAATTTATTCATTAAAGTTATTGATTAATACTGTCAAGGATTTAATCTTACCTTACTCTTTAGGCTTTACAGGTTTTACAGATACCCGACTTAGAGCAAAACTCGTGTAGAGCAATCACAAACTTTAATTTATAAATTTTACAAAATTCTTAATGAAGAATTTCTCTTCACGCTTACTGGCTCTGATACCACTTAGCGTGGTATTTCATTAAAATTAAGGATATTTAATCAGAGTGCTTAATTTAAGCAGATAATAAAGACCCTTGTTGTTCAAAGAGTCTTAAGCTTCGTTTAGCGGATTTAAGAGTAGGATAAAAATATATCCTTTTTGAAACCTCTGGAATTTCAGAGTCTTCAATACATTCAATTAAATAAGAAATAAAATTTCTAATAGAAGATAGTTTATCTCTAACAGTTAATTTATAATTTTTATAATGAACATAATCATAATCATGCGGTGCATTCCAAAATTCATATGAATTGCAAGGAAGATTCATAAAACAAGAACTTACATTAATTCTTGGGGAGCGTTACACTGGAATTATTACAATACGAAGAGAGGAAATTAGTGAGGAAAAGAGAATATTACAAGAGAAAGGAAATCAGAGAAAACAGAGAAAGCAGAGAAAGGCGTGTCCTCCAAACATCTGAGGAAGGGCTATTAAATAGCCAAAAGAAAAAGAAACGACAAAACAAAAAGTAAACAAACTATTCATAAATAGTAACAAACTATTCATGAATAGGAACCTACAAGCTAAAAAGAAAAACCTACTAAACCTATGATGATATGCGTATTTCGCAGTAATTATTTTTGTAGTTCTCCTTCAAGAAGAAAACTCATGCAGTCTAGATCTTCGTAGGGATCTTGAGCTTCTTCAAAATTTTCAATTTCTTTCATTTCAGTATCTGAGATATTTTTCTCTACTGAAGAAGAGGAGGAACTTGCTTTAGTAATTTCTGGATTGTCTTTTCCAAAAACTTCTTTCCACATATTATTAATGGAGTCTTTATCCATTTTCTGGAAAAGTTCTTTAAGTAAGGAGTCTGAGGAAGGAGTCTGTGCATTGAGACTTCTGTAAATCTGTTGAGATGGTTTGATAGCCAAAACTCCTCGTCTATCATAAGTTTTTCCTTCGCCAAAGAAATCTTCTTTGGGCCACCATTTGATAAGAATTCTCCTAACTAAAATTGTTGGAGTGAATTGAATTTCATTCTTTTCTCTTTTTTGCTCTTGCAAACCATAGTCCCATCTTAAAATCCATGGAACAGAGTAATAGTTTGCAAATTGCAAAACTGCATTAAGACTTTCAAGGTTGTCATTAACCTGTTGAAATTTTTTCCAAATCATTTTTATTTTCTTAGGAAATATACAAGGTGATACCCCCATGAAAAGAAAAATGTTGAAAACCAAATGGGGATGTATTGTGTAACATCATCAAGATCAAATTTAATCCAACACGAATGCTTTTTAGCATTATTTTCATAAATAAACAAATTATCCGAAGCTTTAATATAATCAAAAAAACTATAAAAATTTGGGAGTGCTTTATAATTTTCAAGTTGCCTGCTCTGATAAAGAGGCAATCCCCAATCTGAGGAAGAAAGAATTTTCTTAATAATACATTTAGAATAAGCGTATTCTTTACCGCGATCCATATGTTGAATTTCAACAGATCCAGTTTCAGTAAGAATTGCTTCAAAATATTCTCGACTTTTCTTTCCAAAGATTGGTAGCATATCTTTATTAAGATAGCTTTGTGCCAATTGATTTGGAGAAAGACCATTTAGATCTTTTTCAATTGGAAAACAATTAATATATCCCAAAATAATATATGGGTATCTAATTTCTTCTTTTGAACCATTTTGAAGGAAGATGGCGTTTTGATAATATTGAATTTCATATGCTATTTCATCTTCTTCAAATTCTTTGTTAGGATTAAATTTCGAAAAATCTTTTAGATCAAGAAAATCATCATCTGATTTTTGTTGATCATTTGATTTCTGTTGAGAAGGCTTTTTAGCCATATTTGATGAAGTTGACTTTTTAGTCAAATTAACCATTGGTCTTTTGCCCATAGACCGTTGTTTTACCATGGTGTTCCAAGCTTCTGCCCTGCAAGAATTCTCTGGTTAGAAAATCTGGTAATGAATTAGATTTTCCAGCAATATGCTCAATATCAAAATCAAAACATGCAAGAATGGATTGTCATCTAGCAAAAATTTGTTTTGATGCAATATTCTTAACATCTTTTAAAAGAATATCTTTAGCTGATTTACAATCAACTCTAATTAAAAATTTTTTATTTAAAATATCACTTTCAAATTTAGTGACACATTTGACAATGGCAAGTAATTCTTTTTTAATAGTAGAATAATTCTTTTGAGAGTCATTCCAATTTCCAGAAGTAAATCTGACTAGTTCTTCTTTAGAACTGTTGGAATTCTTTTGTTTAAGGATTCCACCATATCCGATTTCAGATGCATCAGTTTCAATTATTTTAAATGCTTCAGGATTAGCAATAGACAAACATGGGAGTTCTTTAACTCTTTCTTTTATTCTTAAAACAGCTTCTGTATGCTTATTAGTCCAAGGTAAAGAGTTTTTCTTTAACCTTTGGAATAATAACTTACAATCTTGTGCAAGATCTTGGTAAAAATCACCTATATAATTTAGGCAACCAAGGAAACGTTGTAATTGATTAAGATCAATTATTTTATCAGGAAATTTATCTGCAAATAAAATTACCCGTTCAATTGGAATAATAATTTTATTCTCAATATATTGACCAAGGAATTTAATTTTAGTCTAAAAAAGTTTAACCTTTTTAATATTTATAGCAAAACCAGCTCTTTTAGTAGTTTGTATAAATATATTGAGATGCTTAAAATGTTGTTCTATATTTTCTGAAATATTAGAACGTCATCAATATAAACTAAAATAAAATCCATATGAGGATTATAAATTTGATTCATAATATTTTGAAATTCCATTGGAGCATTTTTTAAACCAAATGGCATAACATTCCATTCAAAATGCCCAAAAGGAACTGTAAAAGCAGTTTTATATTTATCTTCTTTTTTAGAAGAATTTGATAAAACCCAGATTTAAGATCGAATGAAGAAAATATATTTCCTTTAAACATTCGATTAATTAAATCTCTTTTATTTGGTAATGGATGTTTTATCCATTTAAGAGCTTTATTAAGCGGTTTATAATTAATAACTAGTCTTGGAGCTCCTCTTTCGATTTCAGCAGCATTTTCAACATAAAATGCTGGACAACTCCATAGACTTTTACTAGGTCTTATTAAACCCTTTTTAAGAAGACTATCAATTTCTTCTTTACAATATTTTAATAATCTTTCATTCATAGCAATAGGTCTAGCTTTAGTGGAAATATTATTTTCATCAAAGCCATCTATATAGGGAAGACTAACTTCATGTCTTTTTCTATTCCAAAAAGCATTTGGAACTTCTGCACAAATTTCATCATTAATTTGTTGAAAAATATTTTGTATTTTATTCTGAATTTTTTCAGAATTAATTTTTTCTTTAATATTTCTAAAATTTATCTCTTCCTTAAGAGAATAAATAAATTTATTTTTATTATTAATAACTTTTTGAATTAAATTAATAGATTTAGTAATAGGAACCGATGAAAAAGGAAAATGTAAATTTTTTCCTCTAACCTTTGCAAAAAGTCCTTTCTCATTAATTTTATTAATGGGGAAAAGCATTTGGAAAAAAGGTGTTCCTAAAATAACTGGAGTAGAAATATTTTTTATTAAAATAAAAGATGTGTTAAGACAAACTCCTGGGTTACAAATAGCAACATCTGATAGTTTGTAATTTACAATAAGTGGTATCAGAGCCAGTAAGCGTGAAGAGAAATTCTTCATTAAGAATTTTGTAAAATTTATAAATTAAAGTTTGTGATTGCTCTACACGAGTTTTGCTCTAAGTCGGGTATCTATAAAACCTGTAAAGCCTAAAGGGTAAGGTAAGATTAAATCCTTGACAGTATCAATCAATAACTTTAATGAATAAATTATTACGAACATTCTCAATGAAGAAATCATCTTCAAGTAGTTCAGAGAACTACAAGAATAAAGAAATTATCCTTTCTAAAAATTTTGAGAGACACTTACATGACTGGAAATTACCAGATATTTCTCAAACTCAAATTTATAAAAAATGAAGCTTTGAATTTCGAAGCAATTATGTTGTAAAAACAATAGAAAAATCAATCCCCTTAAATGGAGGATTTGATTCTTTCAATTTGCTTACAAAAGATCTAATTGAAGATCATAAATTACAAAAGTTTAAATTCCTTCATCTCGGAATGGTCCAAATTGGATTAAAACCGTTAACAAGAGATGGATTAAATGTTAGTGCTTTAATTATGGTAAGAGACCAAAGACACCTACAACTAGAAGATTCTTTATTAGGAATTGTTGAATCATCACTTTGTGATGGCCCAATATTTTTTAGTTGTTTTCCAAATTATACAGTTTCTCTTTCATATCCACATATTATGGATACTCTTACTTTAAATATAAAAACAGAAGGATTTAAAATGAAATCCCTTTCTGAAAATACTGTTCTTGTTTATAGAATCTGCTATAAAGTTATGAACACTACTATTTCTAATTATAATATCAATGTTGATCTAATGAGATCTAAAAAAGGAGAAACAACTCTCTTTCTTACGGATACAGCTAAAGGAAATATAGTTGTACCAAAAACTATAGAGTGGAATCAGGTTACTCTTCCAGAAACCTGGAGGCTTGAAAATGTAACCCCACCTGTAAAAGAAGAAAATAGAAAACTTGAAAGCATCATTCAGTATGTTGATGGTGATGTTGAAATCAAGTTTGAATCTAGAAAATTTCGTCTAAAATTAGATGAAAACTCTTCTAGAGCTTCTACATCTTCTATTCCTTTATCTGATTTTGAAAAAATAAGTATTTCTGGGATTAATAAAACTCCAAAACAAATATCTCGACCTGAATATAAGGTTGAAATGCCAGAGAGTAGGAATTATAAGAGAAATCCTGGATCCCCAACTCTTTCTGATATGGGATATAGTAGTAATGTTTTTATGATTAAAAATAATATTTCTTTTTCAAAAAGAATTGAAAAAAGCCTTAATAAGACTAAAAATGTTGAAAAAAGAAAATGGTTTCTTTGTTCTTTATCATCAGGTCAAATATATCTTTATACAAAGAGATATGATGAATGGAATATAATAAATAATTCTAACCTAGATTTTTTCCTTTGGTTAGAAAATTTATATTTCCCTCAAAGAAAAAAGGAATTTCCTGATTTTACTAGTAAAATCTTTTTATCTGTTTTAGAGAAAAAATATAAAATTTACATTCATGAAACAGGTGAAGAAATAGAAGAAATTCATCCACCCTTTTCAACTCTTGTTTTGAAAACAGGAGAAAAAGAAATCTATGCTACTCCTATTAAAACCGAATCTGGAAAATGAGATTTTGATAATTTAATATATATATATATATATATATATATATATATATATTGTTTGGCGTTGGCCCAAATTGAGTCCAAGTGATAATATATTTTTAATTTTTTTCTCTTAGATGATAATATATTTTAATTTAATGTTCTATTTTTAGCATTACAAATTAAAAATCATGGAAGGCTCTAATGAACTACGATTTTGGCATACTTTAAGAGTCAAATTGATCCCCGAATCGAAACCGGCGGTTTCAGAACCGCAATCGAACAGTCGGTTCCAGTTTGCAACCGAGAACCGCATCGACGGTGGTTCGATTTCGATTTCAAAGTTACGGAACTGAGAACCGCTGGTTTTGGTTTCGAACCGCCGGTTCCTCCTATTTTTCTTTTATTTTGTTACGTTTTTATCTATACTAGCAGAGACGCACGTGCGTTGCACGTGGTACCGGTTTTTTTTTTCAATTCATTCGATACAAAGCACAGAGATTATAATTTTTTTAATATCGTCAAAATAGGGTTTAATTATTGTTAATATAATGAATTTATAAAAATATAAATTGTATTATATAACGCAAAGAAAATTAAACACTATTGTTTTTAACATGATGAAAAATTCTATTTTAATAAAAAGAACATGAATAAAAAACTAAGATATCGAATCTTTGTTATTTATATTTTTTTCTTGTTTGATCTTGATGATTGGAGGAGCTCTTTTCTTCCTATAACTTGCTGAGATAAATTTGGCCAACGACTGTTGATCATCAATATTTGGAATTTCAATACAATCTTCAATCTTTTTTCTCGTGATTCTTTTTTTTTCTCTTGTGCTTCAGTAGGATGCAGCTCTGTAGTTCATTTCTTTTTCCATCCCACTCGAGGCCTCTTAGGATTTTCCATTGAATCTTTTTAGCTCTTCCTCTTGAGTTGGATTCGTCTCTTCAATCAATGCAACATCAATCTCATCCATGGATTCTATCCTTTGTATTCCATTCACTACAATGTTCAGATCTCCTCTACGATTATAGTCGACAGACTTGAGTGTTGTCATAAATCGCATTTCAGTTAGTGTTTGGATGCTCATAGCTCTATAGTATGTAGATTCATTTTCGCCCTAAGAAAATTAATTTGTTAAAATGACATAATGTTATAAACTATTTTAAATAATTTTTAATTACTAAATTAACAATTTACCTCACTGATTGATGAAATATACTCATCTACAGTGCATCCTACATTGACCGCTGCAACTTCTTCATCAAACATGGTGATTTGTGCATTGCAGCCGCCATGTATAATACTTGCGGTTATTCTATAACTGAAATTGCATAAAATAATGAATATTTTTCTCTTTAGATTAATAAATTATTATTTTAATTTTTAATTATTACTTACCTTGGGATCGTCTCAAGAACTTCCTCATTGCATTTTCCGCATATCGTAACTAGAGCTGGCAACAGAGGCGGGCCGGCCCGGCCCGGCCCATCGGGCCAAAATCATTTTCTCGGATCGGGCCGGGCCGGGCCAATTTTTTTCGGGCTGCCAAAACTACAACCCAGCCCAGCCCCCCTACGGGCCACCGGGCCAAACCGGCCCAATAATACAGAAGAAAAAAATGTTAAAAGAATGATTTTTCAGTAATTATAAATAAAATCTTTGACTAAAATCAATCATTCAATCCACAATAAAATGACAGTATTTTAAAGTTGAAAATCGTACTAGTCTTGTAGTTTGAAAATATTAATTCAAAGTTTCAAACTAACCAAATAAAATTCCATCGTCTTAAATATTAGTCAAAGTAGACAACAATCTAAAATATAACAATAATTAAATAAAAAGTCTTCCATGTCTCCCTCTCATCATCAAACATCAATCACATTTGAATTTTGCTTCGATAAATGTATCTAAAATGCAAATAGTTATAATTTAAAGCAAAAATTGTGTTTCTGTTACTGTTTGTTGTTTTTTTCTTGATGATGGTAAATCAAATGTCATACTAGCATCAATAGTTTTGATCAAAATGTTAGCATACACAAATTAAATATTGTTGTTGATCCTGCTTCTCTTACTCTTTGGGCTTACTAGTTCTTCTGACTAAAACATACTAAATTTAGTGCAGGTAAATAATAAGATGATTGATGTATCAAAACACATTATCATTCAAAAATACATCAAAATTATAGATAATATAAGCAATATACCTTAATACCCAAAAGGAGCTGCTGACAATCACTATGTATATTACTCCAAATTCATGATAAATAAGCAGCAAAACTTTGTTGATTCCATGTATTCTTGATAAATAGAAAACAATGGAGGTCTACAGGAGAGGCGAAGGGCACCGATGTGAGAGATGAAGAAACGGCGTGAGTATTAATTCACAGCGGCGCCGGTGGAGAAGCGGAGAAGGAGGCTTGAGATCTGCGGCGAACCACCTTTGAAACAGAGCGACGACAAGTGGGGGGCGGAGGTCTATAGGAGAGGCGAAGGGCGATGTGAGAGATGAAGAAGCGGCGTGAGATTCACGGCGGCGCCGGTGGAGAAGCGGAGGAGGAGGCTTGAGATCTGCGGCGAACCACCTTTGAAACACGGTTTTGGAATAGAGAGTCTTGTAAGGGGAAGGGATGAGACGGGTGGCGGGGTGGGAGCAGAGAGTGGCGGCGACGAGAAGGAAAGCGGAGAGTTGGAGAGTGTCTGCGGTAGTGATTTAGATTAGATCTTAGATGAGAGACAAAAAGGGTCTAGGATTTGCCTTTAGGAATGTTGGGAAAATTATAAGGTTTTGATTTGATACCATAACCCAACTGATTCTCCAACCGAATAGATGATCGCTTCAACCTAAGTAGTGTTTTCCAGCTCGCCTGTTTGAGCTTTAGATTTTCTAGGTTTACAGGTTAAGGAAGCGGAAGACAGCAGTCGATCCAGCTGTGTCAGTCGACCCAGCTGTGTCTACGACGAAGTCGGCTAGCGGGACAGCAGGCGTCAACCTTCAGCTGAGTCCTCCAGCAGAGCATGATCAAGCTGAAGAGAATTCGAGCTGAGTTCAAAACACAGCCGGTCCAGCTGTACAGAACAAAAGGAACTAACTCTGAAGACATCACTTCAAGTCAGTTTGCCCAATCCAGCTCTGAATTCAAAAGCCAGCTCCAAAGGCAGAAGATCCCGGCGTCAGAGGAAGTCAACATGCCTCGACCAATGAGGGATTGCCGAATCAGCATCCTAGACTTCAGGACCTAGGATGTGACACGAATGAAGACAGGTGCAGATTCGCCCAACGGCAGATCTCGAATTTAAGAAGAGTAGGTAAGATTCAAACGGCTCCTCCAACGGCTAGTCTTAAATCTCTACCTATATAAACCCGTCTTCAACCTCATGATCAAACACGAAAAATCCTCTACAAGCTTTCATTCTCTGAAATCATCAATCTTTCAAAAGCTCTCTCAAGCAGTTCTACATAGTTTAAAGAACACTTTATCTTAAAGTGTTTCTAGTTCAGAAACTGCTTAGTTTTTCGTCTGATCCCTAGGCCAAAATCTTTGTATATCTTAAGCCTAGATTTTGAACGAGTTCATCATACTCTTAAGTTCTTAATTGTAAGAACTCGTTCACAGTTGGAACCCCAAACCAAACCCCTCTTTACCCAGAAAGGTTAGGTCAAGGTTACGCTTGCTTGAAGCGGGAAATTCAAGTGTGTAAGGTTTTTTCAGTACCCATAAACTGAAAGGTTAGGCTTGACAGTGCCCGCAAACTGTTGGAACACAGCTCAGGTTAGAGTTGTGAAGTTGCTTGGTACTTGGAAACCAAGTGGTAGTGAATTACCAGTGAACCTGGTCGTGGACGTAGGAGGTGTTACTCCGAACCACGTAAAAACTCGTGTGCTCTTTACTTTCCTTTTAAATTCAGTTTTGTACTAACTCTTTCATTACATTGCATATTTGATCAAAACTGCATACGCAGCTGCTCTCCAAAGACAGCTGTGTCTCTCAGAAAGTTGCACAACTTGACTAAGCTGAAAATATAAAGTTAATCTTTTCAAGCTGAGTTTTTCTAAGTAACCGAACTAAGTTTTGAAACCACCACATTCCGCACCGCCAGCTGAGTTATTTACCCAGCTGACCCTCCTCAGCTGGATCAATAACTGAGCTCACCAACTCTGTGATTTAACTTGAAAAAGTTTTCAGAAATCTATTTGGTGTATTCACCCCCCCTACACCAAATACCTAGCTTAGGGACCATCAAGGAACATATTAATTAAAAAACATAAAATATTACCGGGCGGGCTTTTTGGCCCGAAACCCCCTGGTTTTTTTGGCCTGAAGCCCGGTCGGCCCGGGTGGCTATCTGGGCGGGCTTTTTCGGCCCGAATTTTTTCGGGCCTCTAATTTCCTAACCCAACCCAACCCAAATCCCGGGTACCTCGGGCCGGCCCATCGGGCCGGGCCAAATTTGCCAGCTCTAATCGTAACCCCAGCACTCTTTGAGCACAATTTATTGCACTTTTTGCAGGAATCATATCATATTGATAATTTATTCTCAACTCTATCAATAATTCCCGCAAAACAATAGGGAACATCCTATCATACGACAAAAAAAATTTTTATAGTGGTGTAAATATAAAATAAGAGATTGGAAAGATGGAATGCTACATTATTATAACTTTGTAATAAATTAAGATAGGTCGAGAATAAAAAATATATATAGAATTGGACTATACAATAACCAAAATCTTAATACCAATTGCTTATGCACACTAAATCTTATATTGTTATTATTTTTAGATCAAATAGAATTACCAGAAAATAATAAGTATATAAATTATTGTAATTTGCAACAAGTACAAAATTTTATACTCAATTTCAATATAAAAAATCGAGGAACAAAGTATAAAATATTAGATTCGTTTTTATCATTTGTATAATTTCAATTGAAATATAATTATTTGCACCTGAGTACAGTCTTAAAATTTTGACCATTACTTTTAATAAACTCAAGAAATATATATACTTATAAGAAAGGGTTAAAAAATAGAGTATCGCTACCGAGTTTTAATAGAAGTACGTAACATAAATTATAATAAGAAAAATCTTCCACGTATTTCACTTTGTATTAAGTATTTTAAATTCTTCAACTAAAAAATAAAGACAATACCTCAGACAATAGGTGTTTTTGCATAAGATCTTTAAGAGTCACTTTCGTTGCACGTGTCATTCTCTGTGTCATTGCTAACTTAGCAATTTTCAGTGGGTCATTAATATCAGAAGAACTGTATAAAATAGAACATATAATTAACAAGCTTACGTTACTATTTAAAAGAACATTAAAACTATGTAGTAATGCTTACGATTTGATCTTCAACCGAATCTCGTCATATGTTGGTTTGATTTGTAATACGGATCTCAATGAATTTTGTAATTTCAGATGACCTAAGAGGTAGTTAGAAATGTACATTGTTATATTTGACTTTGTGAATATAAACCATTCCTTGTGCTCGAAAAGAATAGACTTCTCATCATGCAGATGCGAGTTCTCTATCCAATTTTACACCAAGCAAAGTAAATGAGAATTATATGCTATTGTAGGAGTGAATATTTCTTCGGAAATCAATTGTTTCTTGTGATTGAGATGTAAACAATTCAAACAACTCATTTGGAACTTCCGAAAATGCAAGTTTAATTTTTCCATTATCACAACAAAATGTTGGAGGTTCATATTCAAATCGTGAAGCACCACAATGAATGCAATCAAGCATCTTTTTTAACTCATGTAGAGTTGAACCTAAAAACATAAACAATAGAGTTAATCCAAATTAAAAGTAGTTAGTTGTATATGTATAAATATTCATATATATTTTCAAAGATTGTATTACTTACTATTCAATCAGTTGAATCTCATTTACGTTTTTTTTTATTTATTTGTGGAAGCCTTCTTTATCGATATACCTCTGTAGCTATTAAATTTTATATCTAAATTAGCTTGTAACATAATAAATATAAAATATACTAATAACAATATTCTTGTTAGGGCTGGGAATTCGGTAAACCACGGTTAACCGAAACCGAATTTTCGGTTAACTGCAATCGAAAATCAAGAAATATATATACCGAAATCGTACCGACTTGGTTTCGGTAAACCGAAAATCGGCCGGTTCAGTTTTTGGTTTACTGAAAAACCGATGAAAAACCGAAATAAAATTGAATTAAAAGAACAAAAAAAAATAATTCAGACGTTTCGTTCACTCACTGTACATGAATAAAGGCTGCAAAACTCTCCAAAAAAAAATTTAAAGAACAAAAGAAGAATGACTGTAGGCCCGCTCAATCAACTGCTCAAAAAATCAATATCAACAACAACAATTAACATGCTTGGTCTTTAAATTAACAAATTCAAGTTTCGACAATCAATGAATCAATTGCTCTAAAACCGAAGGCTGGGTTAAGGGGATTTACTTCTTGTCGGCCGGAGGAGGGAGAGGGACAAGTCGACGGCCGCCAGTGAAACCGAAACCGTCGGTGATCCCCAGCCCTAATTCTTGTAATGATAGAAGAAAAAACTTACCTGAAGATGAGCTTGACATGGGTAATGCATTGCGAGTGCTCATATTTTATTTCCAAAATGCAAAATATAATGAATACTGCATATAAATATGTTGAATTTTGTATAAAGACATGTTAGAAAACTAATAGTATATGAAATCTTCAAAAGCTCTAAATTCAACACAAAATATTTTATATTTTTTTACATAAGAAAAATGATCACCAAACAATTTTTTTTTTACCTCCACGGTCAGCAATTGTTTCTTTACTTTAGTTCCGCGATCGCTTCACGTACGATGATTTAATTTTCACAATTCCAGCAACTGAAGGTCAATGCTAATTTGCACAAGGAATCTTACCAAAAATATCCACTAATATGCACCTGTAATTTTTCGAATTACTCTGCTTGCTTAAATTCATTCAAACTCGCACATATATATATACTATATTAAAGTAAAATAATCTGCATGCATTTTCCCGCCCAAACTACCATTTATTTCACCTAAAATTCATGCATGTTCAGTCTATTAATAAATTCATGCGCCTCTATAAATTTTAACACACTGAGTGTGGCTACTAGCACTGCTACCAAATTAATAAGTAATAATTAAGTTTTTTTTTACTGGTAATTGTACATATTTTCTATTTCAAACTAAAAGCAATATAATATATATTTAATTTTCACCGATTATTTACAAATATGCGTTTATGTTGATTCATTCAATTATAGGATTTGACGAGTTCAAATATATGTATATTTACATAAAAAAAATTATACTTTTATATCCACATTAAATATGTCATTCTAAATTTCTGATTATTAGTTTTTTATTTTAGATATTTTAAAATAATAATTCTTGAGTACCATTGTACAGAAACTCAATAAAATAATTGCATACTTGCAATGTATGCGTATTTTAACACGTACTAAAATCATTTAACTTTTTTTTTGAAATGACCATTTTTCTATTTTGAATTACATATAAGTTGAAGGAAATATTCAATAATATATAAAACAAAATATCAAATTGAATTTGCGTTGATATAAAATTTTTTAATTATCCAATATAAATAATAACATATAAATTTTCTATATATGTAAATTTGAGACATTTCAAAACAACACATTAATTATTCTTTATTGTGCAGTGCAAAGTGAGCGGGTTAATCTAATTAAGCATAAAAACAAGTATCAAAGGGATTTAGATAGCACCAAGTGTATCACAGAATTTTCGTTTGACCCTGTGCATGCTTATTGCTAGCTAAGAAACGAACATTTTATTTATTAAGTAGCTACATTTCCTTTTTTGGGGTTGTCCTGGGACCATGAATAAGTGGCTACATTTCCTTTTTGGGTTGCCCTGAGATAAGTTAGACATTTTTCTTATAAGAAAATTAATATGTCTCTCTTATAAAAAGTTGTGGGCTCTACCACTTTCTATCTTTTTACCCTTTAAACACATTCTCTTTAATATCTGTGCCGAAAAGAATGTGGTCACTTATTGTGGAACGGAGGGAATAGTTGTTCAACAACTTTATTTTCCTAAATTCTATCAAACTTTGAGAATTTTGGACAACTTTGCCCCTAGAAATTAGTGGACGTGGTATACTTGAAACGAATAAGATCCGTTCGTACTAGTTGTACCAAGTTATGGCGTTGCGACGTGGTACACTTGAGACAAATGAGATCCGTTCGTACTGGTCATACCAAGTTATAGCGTTGCGACGCGGTGCACTTGGCACGAATTCGTACCACACTTGGCACGAATTCATACGAGTCATACCAAACTAAAGTAAGGGCATTTAAGTCTCTTCAACTCAAAGTTGGCTACAATTTATTAGAATAAATTGTTGGACAACATTTAGTTTTTCCACTAACTATTTTTGATATTTTGCAACCATTAACTCAAATCTCAGTAAACTTCAACTACATATATCTTCGCATGATCTCTAGCAATTAAAAAATTGAAGAAAAGAAAAATAGAACTACTTGGCAGCATCCCCCATATGTTTGGGAGAAGTATTATGATCTTCGACGCCATTATTCGGTTGCGCACCGCCTATAATGGAGCTTATAGCTGCCGCCACGGCCGCGCTGAAATTAGGGTCCGCCGCAATCGCCGCCGTCGCGGCATTCACAAATTCTTGCGAACTGTTAAAACCTGAAGTTGTGGAATGATCAAGGGTACTGGGGAAGTAAAGTTGGGGTTGATGAGTGAGAAAGTGAGGTGGAAAAGTGTTATTTAGGGTGTGAGAGAGAGAAGGGTTTGTGTTTGTGGTGTTATTATTAGTAAGATCGAGTGTAACAGTAGGGAATGGTGCTGAGGCAGATAATGTAGGTAGGTTTTGTGCCATTATAGTTTGGTTGTGTAGTCTGTCTCCGCTCTGCATTGATCCGGACAGCAACATTGTGGCGGCGGCGGCGGTGGTTGAGGCCATTGCCATGGCTGCCGGCGGCAGCGGGTGGTTGTGCTGCCCTTCGTAGGTCGTTGTAAGTATTGATCTGTCTTCAGCACATCTTTGCACCTGTTGATGATAGAAAGGGAACACAATAATTTTTTTTTTTTTTTTGGGTAAGGTTTGAAACCTTATTAACCGCTCTCTTTACAGAGAAAATCTTCACAGTTTGGATGTGATCGAAGAACAGACATAAGGAATTGTAGGAAAATGATCGATACTTTAAGGGGAAAGAATACTAATTATAGCAGCTATTGAAAAAATTACAAAAATAGCACTTTTGGAAATTTATACCCCGAATTTTTTTATTTAATGACATCATATATATATATATATATCATATCATTTTCACATGATCAAAAATATGAATTTACGTATTATTATACGTGTGATTTGGATCACATAGTTGTGATTTCACAAAAAAAATTATGTGAAAGTACATGTATAAACCAAAATGTGTATTGTTTTCACAATTGCAAAAATGTGAATTCACAAATTTACATTTGCAAAAATGTGAATTTACATATTATTATATGTGTGATTTTCACATAATTGTGATTCACAAATTTTATTATGTAAAAGCACATGTACACATTTGTGCTTTCGTGATTCACATATTATATATAATGATGTGATTCACATATTACACTGATGTGAAATCGGGGAGGAAGAACAAAAATATCCAAAAGTGCTATTTTTTGTAGTTTTGTCAAAAGGTATTATAATTAGTATTTTTTTTTCTCAAAAGTGTTATATATTATCTCACTTGCCCCTAAATCAATTTTTGATTTGCAAATTCTGAGTTCATTAAAACGAACTTATTTTCTATGTGTATAGTTTTATTCATTTTTTTTGTTTGGAAAATATTATTTTATACTCCCTGGTCTCACTAAACTTATCTCTCTTCCCTTTTTTTGGTTATTCAATTTAACTTGTCTTGTTTTCAAATAAAGAACTAATTCTCTCTTTTTAATTACCCTTTTTCTTAATAATCGTGTTGAATAGTAACATGACAAGATGAGTGGGACGGAGGAAATACTACCCCATTTTTTACCAAATCGGATCCTCTATTGTCTCTCTATATAATAACATCTCCTATTGTTTTAATAAGGAGATGACACGTGCCATCACCTTATTTTAAAGTAATAGGTGGTGCCATGCACATAAAGATGCAATAGAGGATCCGATATGAGGGTTTACAATATAAAATGTAAGAAAGACATACTTGTTTGCGAACTGGACAGGCAACTGCCATGGTACAGCGGTAATAAGCTCGAGGGCAAGGGTTTCCCTTCGCCATTTTTTGACCGTATTTTCTCCATTGGCATCCATCTGATATCTGTATTTGTATCATGCATGCTCTATATATGAGTTATGTTCCAACATGTAATCTATATGTGTGTGTGTGTAATTGTATATCTTGTTCATCAATAAAGTGAAAAACGAATATACAGAACATTACAAATATTTATCGCATGAAAGTCAAGTTGTGTTTCCTAACCCCTCAACAAAAGAAAATAAATAACTACTTTATGTTTCTTGCTATGTTGAACTTTGAATTTTTAGTGAGAAAACGAAAACATAGTAGATAGCATTTAAGACTACCTCACCAAATCAAAATACTCAATTGCTAGCTTCTTTAATTAATCATTTCTTAAGTATGAAGCTTCTTAATTCTTTAGAGCTATCATATTAATTGGTTTCGAATACATTGAACCAAATTTGATACGCCCCCAAACACATTAATCTTACTGGTTGTATCAACTATTAAACTTGGAGAATAAATCCTTATCTTGTTCTTAATTTCTTTAATTCTTTTTTTAAAGACGAGGACAATCCCATCTGACTTGCGCACCAAGTAAGCCCTGAGATATGGGCTTCAAACCTAGTGATCCACTAAAAAAATCTAGTGCAACATGTTCCACCTAGCTGTAAGGTGTTGGTGACATTCGAATTTCAAAACCTTTGATCATAATTTAAGAATATTCACTCCATGATTAGGCCACAACACTATAGTATTTATCTTCTAGTCTCACTAAGGGTTTTGTACACAAATTGGTTTATGCATGCACTGCACATAAAAAAACATGACTTACCGTAGGCGCCTCGGAGCGGGCCCGAACCGAGACGCGGGCTTTCTTCATGGTGGCCTCTGCCGCGGAGGCGTGAACCTCCACTGCGGCCACTTTATTCCGAGTCCATTCTTGAAAACTCTTTTCTGGGCTCTCTCCTCTCTCTTTCTGCGATTTATTTTCTGCTGAACAATCCTGATGAATGGCATCACTAGAATGATTTGCAATCAAGTATGTTTGCTTTTCTTCTTCTCCAGCTGCGTTATACATCATCTACCAATACAAGATCATGGATCAAATCGAAAAACTCATGAGATTCAATCATATATATATATATATATATATATATTCACACACACACACACACACATATATATATACCTTGTGATGGTGAGAATTGGGATTGTGTTGATGTTGCACAAGTGATATAATATGCATCTTTAAGGAAGAATATTTGTCGTTTATTTGATCCAAGATTCCTCTCAAACGTTCGTTTTCTATGTTCATCCGATCCAATTCCGCCTTCAGTTCTACAAACTGTACAATGAATCAGCACTAGTTCGAACACAAGAATGTAATTTCCTTTTATTATATATAGATATATAATGATCAATCATGTTCATGTATGCATGTCCATCTTACTTGATCACTACTTGAATTTCTTTTGGTCGTCAAGAGATCCAAATCAGTCTAGAAATAAGAAAAAAAAATACTATTAATTAGAAAGTTAAGAAAAAATATCAAAACTGACAAATTAATGTCTATACATGTTAATTTATATACGAAGAAGTATAAAGAAACATATATACAAAAACCAACCCTCAATCCAAGATTTAGTTGATTCCCATCTTCAGTACTCGATGCACTCTTGCCATCACGAATATTAATATTCTTATCCTCCGCAAAGAAATCCATTTCGTTAACAGGCCTTTTCTCCTTGTGATCCACTGACGTCGAAACTTGATCATCAAAGGAGTACTGTTCCATGATTTTTGCATATATAAAAGCCACTATATATATATATATATATATAATAATAATAATTTGTACGATTAGATCTCACCACAAAATATGGTTTGGATTTAGATATAAATTCAGAACCTCCTCCTCAAAACCAGCTATATATATATATATATTTATCAGAGAAAGAAAAGAAAAGAAATGAAAATGATAAGAGTGTGTGTGGTCCGTGTGTAGGCTTTGAAGTCTTACAAAGAAAGGAAAGCTAGGGAAATCAAAACTAAGAGTTAAGACCAAATGGGAAAAGGATTTCATCAAAATTGTGAAGCATAGAAATAATGTTAGAAAAATGCAGAGAGAGAGAGAGAGAGTGAGGTAAGATGGTGCGTCAAGTGCAGAGATGGGTGAGTGAGGAAGTGAGTTTGACTGGTTCTTGTGTTGATGAGGAGGGCATGCATCCACTCCGATTGGGGCGGAGCTGAGAAGGAGTCAACGCAATCGACGGCCACCGATCCTCCACGTGGCCTTCAACCCCACCACTTTGACCGCCTTCATTACAGCTTGCCACGACTTGAATCATGCGGGCGCATTTAAATTTTACTCAGCACATGATTTATCATTTTATCCACTGCTGCTGCTCATTTCAGTCTTCCACTTCTTTATTTTCGGATATAATATTAGTATTTTATAGATTAGATAATTAGTTATTTTGTGTTACGTGTACATTTCCCACCAAATTAAATAATCTTAAATAAATAGATTATACAGGTTGATTGAGAGTTTGACACTAGCACGGCGGACCAAGGCTTGTGGACAGATGAGAACAAAATTAGAATATTTAGCTATATATACGCATATATGTTTTTTTTATATAATTAACCTGATTAATCCATTAGTATATATATGTTGTCATTATATCAAAATAATCATGATTGTTAGTCATGCATAGGGGTATCAAAATTTAATTTACTATTCGAAAGATCAACGATACAAAACGATCAACACAATTATAATAATATGTGAATTCACATTTTTGCAAATATGAAAACGATCAAAATTGTTAGTTTATACATGTACTTTCACAAAAAAAAATTGTGAAATCACTATTATTTGAAATTCACATGTATAATAATATGTGAATTCACCTTTTTGCAAATGTAAAAATGATAAAATATGGAAATTATTAAATAAAAGAATTAAGGGTATAAATGCCCAAAAGTGATATTTGTTATAATTTTTTCAAGAGGCGATATAATTAGTATTGTTATTTTTAAAAGGGCTATTTTCCTACTTACCCCTAAACAATAAATGATAGCGGAATTAGTAAATGTACCAGAAAACTCTTTATTAATTATATTATCATATAATTTATATGATTAGACTATAAAAGAAGTCAAAAGGATGCATCACTTTTAATGGCGAGGGCCTCTTGTAAATTATGTGATGCCAACTTCTCCAGTCTTCCGTTAACGACTCTTTCCAAATTAAGTCACGGAAAAGTAATTACCAACATCATGCACGTATTACACACACAAGACAGACACATATTCTTTAAAAGTCAAATAAAATTAAAGAAAAAGAGAGAGTCCAAGTAAAGGATGGAAAAGGAAATTAAATGAAAGGATGGAGAAGGAAAATAAATCAGGTACTAAAGATGCCTATATTAAAAAAATAATAATAAAAAAAAATTGCTTCAGACAATTCTGAAATTGAAAAAAAAAATTAAATTAATAAGCCACGTGTATTTCTATTTCTATTTCAGTTTTTTTATTTCAAAATTTTTTTATTTGGTTTTTATTTATTAAAATCCATATCAGATGAAAATTCCACGTGTATATCTCACGTGGACTGTCTGGCGAGCTACATGGCAAAAATATGCCGGGATCAATTGTCGGTACACAATTATAAAAAAATTAAAACGTGAGGTACCAATTTGTCAATATACTTATGTTGGGACACTATTGTGAAAAGGTCGAAACGCTAAGACAATAAGTAGCAGGGTTTTTCGTTAAAAGAGATCCTCAAAACAATCTGAAAAAATAACTCCATATGTATATGATCTTCTCAGATGAGCACCTCTTTTTTGTTAATTTTATTGGATATAATGGTTTGAAAATCATTATTTATGGCAGTTAATTATTTAATTATTGAGAATTAAATAATGAAGGATTATTTTACTTGTCAAGTAAATAATCGGAATATATTTTTATGTTCTCAAAACCATTAATTAGTGAGTGAGAACTGATATATTTGAGTTATGTGTTGGAAATGAATTTGTTGTAGGCAAATTCATTATTGTGAATGAGATCGGACTCGGACGTCTTTTAGAATTGGGCTCGGCTCCATTTATTTAATTACAACTCAATTAAACATTATAATTATTTAATTGTAGTTGTAAGTTACTTGCCCATTTGATTTCCAATACACATTTTCAATTAAATTTTCAATTGTTTAATTATTTTGGTATTAAAAATCAAAATCATGACTTTTTCTTTCATGAAACCGCCGACCATGGAATGTTTTAAAGCAAATTCAATTTGTAAATTCCGTAACAGTCATATGAAACCGTCAAGCCATAATGATTCTTGATAAACAAATTCATGTGCATTAGATGGTGTTTAATTTCCTTCATGGTGAGATTGCTATAAATAGTTGAGTAGAGCCTAACATTTGTTCATCGGAAAAACTCTACTTCAAATAGCATTGCATATTTCATTTGTCAAAAGCTCAGTCTCTCGTCCTCCTCTAGTTCGCCGGAGCTCGTCAGAATTGTGGTGTTACATCCGTCGAGACGAAGTCATTTCACCTTTGGGGACGAATCGCCAAACCGAGAGCACTACCGGGGTATTATTCGTCTTGCGGGGAGAAAGATTCATTCGACTCGACTTATCTTTGAGTTTGTTATTTTATTTTGTAATTTCAATTTTAGTTCATTTTGTAATCTTATTCTCCTACATTTCTTGTTTCTTTTTGTAATCAAGAAAGGACGTGTACACCGGTTCTAACAAATTTTCGACTCCATTCATAAAAAATAATTTCAGTAAGAGTTGCAAGTCGTGCACATCACAATTTTTCAGCAAAACACATGATCTCGTGGTTTTCAGGTAATTGCACAAAAACGAGAGTTTATCTAGTACGTACCGAAAATAGCGGATCCCACAATAAAAATAAATAAATAAATAAATAAAGCATGATCTCGAACCTCCCAAGAAATAAATTCATAAACACACGCTTTTCACACAATTGACAAAATCATACTGTTGGGAAAATTAATAGAGTTTTGAAGTGATACCAAAACCCAGCTGACCCCAACCGAGTAGATGTTTGCACAAGCCCAAGTGTTTTCCAGCTCACCTGTTTGAGCTTATAGATTTTCTATGTTTACAGGTGGTCGCTGAAGACAGCAGAAGACCCAGCTGAGTACACAGCAGGGTAAGTCAAGTCGAGTAATAAGGAACGTTATCCAGATCCAAGACGATAAAGTTCTTCCAGACACAGCTGTAGGAAAGACCCAGCTCGTGTAACAACTCAGCTGTACATCAAGACCCAGCAGAGTTCAAGACTCAGCTCAGCGTCAATGATCCAGCAGAGTTCAAGACAGCTCAGAGTCACCAACACAGCAGAGTCGAAGTGAACTTTAGATAAAGTCAGATCTGATCTGGACCATCAGGAACTCGACACCTCAGCACCTAGAAGTCAAACCTAGGATTGCTTTACGAGGAAATCAAGGAAGAAGACAAGTCAATCCTGTCAGAAGTTAGGTAGAGATTCAGAACGGCTCTTTCCAACGGCTAGTTCTAATCTCTCCCTATAAATAGAAGTCTTCTTCATCATCAGAGAGAGAGGAGTAACGAGAGAATATATTCAAGAGAGATCAACATACTTCATTGAAGGAAGTCTAACCAAAGATCAAGAGATCTCTCAGAAAAGCTTCAAAGATCCAGCAGCCTTCATTCTTATAAGATGTTATTTATTCTCAGGCTGCTGAAGCTCTCTCCCTCTAGTATCTAGGCATATAATCCTTCCCATCTTAAGCCTAGTTTGAACGAGTTCATCATACTCAAAGTTCTTCATTGTAAGAACTCGTTCATAGTTGGAAAACCCCCCAAACCCAAACCCAGAAAAGGTTAGGTAAAGGTACGCCTGCTCGAAGTGCGTAATTCGAGTGTTGGTTCTGTAGTACCCGTAAACTACAGGTTAGGCTTCAGCTGTGCCCGTAAACAGTCTGGTTACGTTTCGATACAGTACGCGTAAACTTGTATCCAGCTTGAGGAACTAAGCTGCAACGCTTGCTGACTGCGCGAAAAGTCAGTGGTATCCTTAGTGGATTACCAGAGGTTTCTGGTCGTGGACGTAGGAGTAGTTTCTCCGAACCACGTTAAGTTGCTTTGTTCTTTCATGTTTATTTATGCATCCAGCTAACCCTTCATAAGCATTATTTCAAGCTGCATAAACTGATTAACTGAAAAGAGAAACTAAGCTTTGCAATATATTTGAAACAACAGACGGACTTTCCAAAATCCCACCACATTCCGCACACAGCCAGCTGTGTCGATCAAGCTGCCTTCCAGCTGGATCGAACACAACAAATTTCACTCAAAAGAGTTTTAATTGGAAAAGTTTTTAAACCTTGGTGTATTCACCCGCCCCCCTCTACACCAAGGTATCCGTCTCGGGACCATCAATTGGTATCAGAGCAGTGGTTCAAAAGATCACTTCTTCTGTGTCAAGTCAGCCTCTTTGCTGATAGTGGTCACCTGAACAGATCCTTCAAAGTTTCAAAATCTTTTTAAAAAATCATTATATTGCATACTGTCATGGAATCTTCCTTGTGCAGGAATCTTCCGACATTCTCTATCGATGATTATCAGATCTGGAAGTTCCGTCTCAAAAGCTTTCTGAGTGCGCATCACGACATGATGTGGGATGTTATCACTGACGGACCCATCATCATCATGAAATCAGAAAGTCAAGCAGAAACCTTACCTGGAGCTGAACCAGTACTCCGGCAAGTTGTGAAGCCCAAAAGGGAGTACTCTCCAGAAGAAAGAAGACAAGCTGGTTTGGACAGCTACGCTCGCAACGTCATCTCCTCAACGGTGACGAATGCTTATCTCAGCAAGATCATCAACTGCGAGACAGCTAAGGGGATGTGGGACACTCTAGCCAAGCTGTGTGAAGGCTCAGAGGAAATTCAAGAGAACAAATTCTCAGTTGCATGCCAGAAATTCGACAATTTCAAGCAACTCCCCTATGAGTCCATTGATCAAATGGAGCTCAGATTCTCCAACCTCGTCATCGAGATCGAGAAGATCCAAACTGG
Source organism: Agastache rugosa (assembly GCA_031470985.1). Taxonomy (NCBI): domain Eukaryota; kingdom Viridiplantae; phylum Streptophyta; class Magnoliopsida; order Lamiales; family Lamiaceae; genus Agastache; species Agastache rugosa. The sequence continues at coordinate 33,315,639 of CM062601.1, read as the reverse complement.
AAAATATACAGTTCGAGACAAGAACTTGAAAGTTCTTTCAGCTCTCTCCTCAGAATGGTGTACACACAAAGTGGTTCACCAAAGCAGAACTGATCTTGGCAGATTGGAGACTGAAAAATTGTTCTCCATCTTGAAGGCCAATGAATTTGATCTGGGGATCACAAGCAGAGATTCATCCAGCCGAATGAATGAAGCAGAGCTGAAGATCAAGCCGAGAAAAGAAGCTCAATCAGCTCAGCTTGGAAGGACCAACAAAGAGCTCAGATTTATGAGCAAAGAAGATTTGAACGAAGAAGTTGCCATGCTTGTACGAAGCATTAATCAGCTGGAACAAAGCAAGGAAAAGTACAAGAATATCGTGAAGGTTCATCACGACAAGCAACTCTACCCAAAGAGCAACCCAGCTGAGTCATCCTCCCGGAGAGAAGATAAAAGGATCGAATCGAGCGAAAAGGATGATGATCAAATCTCCTTCTCCGACTCAGAAGAGGATGATTGCTCTGATTAAGATGTCTGAAACATCTTAGAGAAGAAACCCAGCTAGCTGACTGGGACCAGCTGTGAAATAAAGACAGCTGGATACAAAACTGAAGATTCAGCCAGTCATACAGCTGAGTACATTGGTCTCAAGAGATGATTAGAGAAGCAGCATTTGAATCAGCTGAATTTGAGACAGCTTTCTACTTGTTGCTATACAAACTGAGATCTCAACAAAGAAATGAACGGATGTAGGATGCAGCTGAAGAAATAGCCACCTACTATCAAATCAAAGGGGAACTCTACGCAGCTGGAATGAGTGCAAATTCAAGTAGAATACCCAGCAGGATGCACTCTCCAAAATAAGCTCAGCTGGAATCACCAGCTGAAGGAAAACCTGATCCAGCAGGAAAATCAAGATGATCCTCTAACCCAGCTGACAACTTAGAAAGCATCCAAGAGACTTCTCAACATCTGAAGGAATCCATTGTTGGGAAAATTCACACAAAAGCACAATCTGCTGAAATCCAAGTCAAGATGATGTGTGGATCACTTGGACCGCTCAATCCGGATGAAGAAAAATCATCCAGCTGAGGGGGAACAAACTCAGCTGGATCCCAAAGTTAAGTCCAGAAGGATTACCCAGATGAAGGGGAATCAAGCTCAGCTGGACATCAATCGAAGAGATAAAGGGAACTCAGCTGAAGAAAATTCAAGCTAATCTCAAAATACTCAGCTGAGGAGAACTGTCAATCGAACAAAGGAGAAGACCGCTGTGATATCAGCTGGATACTGTGTCCAAGCTGACCGGTCTGCATCTCATGCAATAATTACTCTGAGGAATATGCTATATAAAGTCCAATTATTTTGAATTCATATGTTAAGCGGACAGACATTCCTTAGTTAAATTGTTTGATAAGTTTCCTTTCCCATCGCATTAATTATAAAGTCTGCATAGTACTGTAGCACGGCAGGATCGAGGCAGAACGTCAAACGTTTGAAATACCTCACGCGCGGTTGTAATACACTCGCCGAAAGCACGTCAGCAAAACGTGATGAGTGAATCTCTCCCAGCCGTTGATCAGAATATCAACTGTTTCAATCTTAACTGTTGATCCGTTATGGCAGTTGATATATATGGAAAAGATACGCAGATTCTTTCATCCTTCATCTTTATCTCTGCAAATTTCAAATCTCTAGAACCTCCATCTATTGTCTGCAAGTTCTTCGCAAGATCTAAAATCAACAGATTGCAGAAATGGCTCCCAAGAAATCAACTGCAGGGATGAATCAGTTTGAAGCCCTAATGACAAAGCTGTCATTTGAGAGTATTCTGTCCACCTCCAATCTCCATGTTTCTGAGTTAAAAGAGATGGTGGATATAGTTGCAGACTCCGGTCTCCTCCTGTGGGCATCCGCCATGCCCAAGCTGTTGCTAAAGAGAGATGCCGCACTGTTCTACCTCAACATTATCGACGAAGACGGCTTCTACTCATCTTCATTTGACATGAGCGTCAAAGGCGAAGACGGAAAGTTTGATACAGCTACCGTCACCATCAAACTCAATAAGATGCTACGAAAGGTGTTCAACCTTCCCAGAGAAGGAGGATTCATCCCAGATGATTACAGTCGGGAAGAAGTAGATGAATTCCTCAGCAGAGAGATGCTTATCTCCCCAGAGCCGTACAGAGCAAGCATGTCAAAGCTCCTGCTCAAGCCAAAGTACAGGCTGCTGCTGGACATCACACAAAAGTGTATTCTTGGGATAGCTGGATCTCAAGGAGAGATCAGCATTCCAAAGCTCAAGCCGATGATTGCCATGATCAAAGGCGCAAACGTCAACTGGTTTGATTTCCTACTCAACCGACTGGTCAAGGAGTCAGAGAAGATAAAGTTCAACTCCACCAGGACGACGTTTTCAGCTTCAGAGCCACTGTATCTCTGCTCCAAAATTTCTTTCTTAATAGAGCAAGCAGTGAAAGGGCACACAGTAAAGTGGGCTGATTCAGAACCGTTTCCAGAAATGAAGATTCTTTTCCAAAGAATAAATCAAATCAATGATCTTCTGAAGAAAGCGAAATTTGTGAGTAAAGGCAAGAAGCAGCTGGAAGAAACAGAGGCAGAAGTTCCAGCTGAGAAGAAACAAAGAAAGAGGAAGGCAGCTGACCCTAAACCAGCTGGAGGTCCAGCTGAGAAGAAAAAGAAAACAGCTGTCATTCCAAGTCAAGCTATGGTGATTCTCTCCCCACAGCCAGTGTCGGCCTTCGATCAGTACGGATCAAACATCCTGGCCGAGATGGGATTGAATGATGGATTGTCATCCAGCTCAGAGGACGAGCTGGATAATCCAAGAAGCTCACCCCAGCCCTCACCTCCTCTCAGCTCTCCGCCGAAACAGCCTTCCCCTCCACCCAGCTCTCAAACCAAAGAGCCATCTCCTGCAAGAGAGCAGGAAGATATTCAACTGGCTGAAGCTCCTTCACAGCCAGCTGACACCCATGCTGAACCTTCTTCCACTTATCCCAGCTCACCCCCAAAACAGCCTTCACCCAAAGCTCAAATTCCCACGCAGTTGGATGATACTTCTTCACAGCCAATTGTGAACCCTTTTGAACCTATTCCTCAAAACACCTCAGAATCAGAAGAGAGTGATTCTACTACCTCTCCTTCTCTCAACTCTACTGGCTCAGCCTTTATGGAAGCCATGTACGAGGACTTGCGCATTGCAGGGATCAAGAGTGTTCTAACTCAGTATCCAATTCTGGCGCACCTGCCCATTGCCCTTGTCAAAGTTGGAGATCTCAAGTTCTATCTGGCTACCAAGATGGCAACTTGGTACCAGAATGAGCAGCTGATAGAGACTTTCTCCTTTGAGAAACTGAAGACTGATGAAGCACGCCTCCAGCACACTTTTGGCTTTGGAAGTCTGGAGGATGCATATTTGCATCAAGATGATCTCATCAGAGGAATAATTGAAGTGTCTCAGCAGTATCCCAAGCCGCATCCAGCTGAAGTCTGGGAATCAGCCAACAAGCTTCTTATAGCAGCGGGATGGGAAACACATTCTGGAGCTGACAATTCTAAAGAAGTCTCAGCTGAGATTACCAAGGAAGTTGTACCTGTTGAAACAGCTGAGGTAATGATCATTGAAGAACCAGCTGTTGCATCAACCGAACCGTATAAGCTGCCCCAAAGAGTCCAATTGCCGATGACACTCGCTCACTGGTCGAGATCGAGGCAGTAAAACCCAGCCAAGCCGAATCCGGAACCCAGACGGAACCTGTTGAGCTCTCTGATGCAATGAAGGACGAGATTGCCAAACAAGTCGAGGAAATCCTTTTTCAGGATAGACTCAAATCAAATGTGGATACCCTTCTGCGCATCACAGCTATAGAGTCGCAAGTCCAGAGCAATGGACTGTCCATTGACGACGTTCACAGATTCGCTATGAATCTGCAAGAAAACACCAGCAGAGATCTCAAACAGTCTCTCGTTTCTCAACGTATTGATAATTCAAATCATCTAGAGAAGAGAGTCCCTGAGATCATCTCAAACCTTCAAGCTCCACTGGTTAACGACATTGCAAATCTTTCAAGCCAGCTGGAAGCTCTCAAAAAGACAACTCTCTCCAACAGCTCTGACATCCGCCAACTCTTCAACTTATATAAAGATCTGGATGCTCAGTTCAGAGCTGGAAGCAGCAGCAATGCCCAGCTGAATCTCATCACAGCTGACAACTCAGTCAAGATCGCTGATGTTGAAGGTATTCTCTCCAAGCTCAGCGCAACAGTTGCCAACCTCTCTACCTCCCTTGTTGATAATGCCAAAAAGGGGGAAGATCAGAATGAAGCTAGAAAAACAAGTGAGAGGGAAGCTGCAGCTAAGGGGGAACCTGTGCAGCAAATACAAAGGAAAATCGACGATTTTGCAAAAGAGCTGGATGAAGAAGAGACAGAGCCAACTGCTCCAGCCAAAGCTGTCAAAGAGACATGGAGAGAGAAAATGGTTGCTCTTGCCAAAGCATGTGGACACAAGCCTGAAGAATACAATGACTATCATTGGCTGTGTAACTTCCACAACGAGCAAAGAAAAGAAATGCAAGAGCTGGATAAGATTGTTAAGAAGAAAGCTGAAGCTCTCAAGCCTGCTGAGAAAAAGCAGAAGAAGAAAAGGCAGAGCTACAGACAAGCAAAGAAGAAACAAATCCAAGCAGCCTCAGCTGATAAGAAGAACCCAGACGATATCAATGAAAACTGGGAAAGATGCAAATCAGAATTCATCAAAGAATTCTACTACTTGAATCAGTTCAAAGGCATGGATCCAGAAGCTGCTTTCCAGGACTATTTCCTCGAGCTTCATGAGACAGATCCAATGATGGCAAGGTCAATCGCCCTCTATGCCAAGAGCAACAACATCCAGCTGAAGGCTCCAAAAGTCAAACAGCTAAAGCCTCCATTTCTAGCTGGAACAAACCTTCCTGACAAGGCCCAAATCATCAAAGAAATTAATCACTGGGCTGGTGAAAGAGAAATTTCAAAGTCGAAGAATCAAGATGAATGGAAGGAGCTGGAAGAGTTCATCTTCAATAGATATGGTCTAAAGACTGACCATCAAATTGATGAACAAAGGAAGCAGTCAAGCTGAAGACCCAGCCAACTGGGAATTTTTATTTTGAACTTTTGTATTTAGATATTTGTACAAATTCTTCCTATTAATGAAAAGTTCATTTTATCAAAATCAACCTGAAGACAATCTCTCTTTGTCCAGGCTCTGAATATGTTTACCTGCTGTGAATGTTTAATTCGTTGAATCCCCGTTTCCTGTTAAGGGGGAAGCAATTTTTGTTTTTCCAACTTGGGGTTTTGGCATCATCAAAAAGGGGAAATTGTTGGGAAAATTAATAGAGTTTTGAAGTGATACCAAAACCCAGCTGACCCCAACCGAGTAGATGTTTGCACAAGCCCAAGTGTTTTCCAAATTTCACCCGTTTGAGCTTATAGATTTTCTATGTTTACTGCGTGGTCGCCGAAGACAAGAAGACCCAGCTGAGTACACAGCAGGGTAAGTCAAGTCGAGTAATAAGGAACGCTATCCAGATCCAAGACGATAAAGTTCTTCCAGACACAGCTGTAGGAAAGACCCAGCTCGTGTAACAACTCAGCTGTACATCAAGACCCAGCAGAGTTCAAGACTCAGCTCAGCGTCAATGATCCAGCAGAGTTCAAGACAGCTCAGAGTCACCAACACAGCAGAGTCGAAGTGAACTTTAGATAAAGTCAGATCTGATCTGGACCATCAGGAACTCGACACCTCAGCACCTAGAAGTCAAACCTAGGATTGCTTTACGAGGAAATCAAGGAAGAAGACAAGTCAATCCTGTCAGAAGTTAGGTAGAGATTCAGAACGGCTCTTTCCAACGGCTAGTTCTAATCTCTCCCTATAAATAGAAGTCTTCTTCATCATCAGAGAGAGAGGAGTAACGAGAGAATATATTCAAGAGAGATCAACATACTTCATTGAAGGAAGTCTAACCAAAGATCAAGAGATCTCTCAGAAAAGCTTCAAAGATCCAGCAGCCTTCATTCTTATAAGATGTTATTTATTCTCAGGCTGCTGAAGCTCTCTCCCTCTAGTATCTAGGCATATAATCCTTCCCATCTTAAGCCTAGTTTGAACGAGTTCATCATACTCAAAGTTCTTCATTGTAAGAACTCGTTCATAGTTGGAAAACCCCCCAAACCCAAACCCAGAAAAGGTTAGGTAAAGGTACGCCTGCTCGAAGTGCGTAATTCGAGTGTTGGTTCTGTAGTACCCGTAAACTACAGGTTAGGCTTCAGTTGTGCCCGTAAACAGTCTGGTTACGTTTCGATACAGTACGCGTAAACTTGTATCCAGCTTGAGGAACTAAGCTGCAACGCTTGCTGACTGCGCGAAAAGTCAGTGGTATCCTTAGTGGATTACCAGAGGTTTCTGGTCGTGGACGTAGGAGTAGTTTCTCCGAACCACGTTAAGTTGCTTTGTTCTTTCATGTTTATTTATGCATTCAGCTAACCCTTCATAAGCATTATTTCAAGCTGTATAAACTGATTAACTGAAAAGAGAAACTAAGCTTTGCAATATATTTGAAACAACAGACGGACTTTCCAAAATCCCACCACATTCCGCACACAGCCAGCTGTGTCGATCAAGCTGTCTTCCAGCTGGATCGAACACAGCCAGCTCACTCAAAAGAGTTTTAATTGGAAAAGTTTTTAAACCTTGGTGTATTCACCCCCCCTCTACACCAAGGTATCCTTCTCGGGACCATCACATACTATATATAATGTTTGCTGTGACAAATGATCTAATTTGACTATGAAAAGGTCAAACCAACTCTGTCTTGGATTGAGAAAATAATAGAGTTCTGGAACAACGGAGAAGGTTTGTATCTCTCTGATGAAAAATCTTTGATTAATTTGCCAGACTTTTCTTTTCTCATATATATATATATAGTGGGATGGGTTAGTATAAAAATCGGTCATTCCGTACAAACTACAAACCAAACTTTTTTCAATATATAATTATGCATTTAATATATACAATGATGCTTAATACTACTATTCTCGATTCATGTTTTTTGTATAAAAAATTATGCTTATATAAAATCATGCTTTTTACATACTATTTTTATGCTTTGATTATTAACAACTGTAGATCATATCATGATCAACGGTTGAGATTAATTTGTAGTTTTTACATATGAACTAGTTTTTATATGAACCAAATCCTATATATAGTATGTATCTCCCCGTCTATCTTTGATAATGGTATGAACAAGACTAAGAGAATCTCATAGGACTATCCTTTCAATGCAGAAGAATCGTTATTTATAGGCAATTATTACTTCATGTACTCCCTTCGTCTCCGAAAAGTGTGATTAATTTGTTATTTTGGATCGTTTCTTAGAAGTGTTGTGTTTCCATAAATAGAAATGACTCCACTAACTTTCTAATGTTTTATACCTCACAACAAATTTAATATGTTGACCCCTTTCTATACTCAACAAACTTTTACTTACCTTTTCTTAAAACGCGTGCCACACTCTCCGCATCACACTAACTCGGGACAGACGGAGTATTATATAATAGTAGGACCTAGGAAAATATCATCTTATGAATTAAAAAGTCTAATTCTAGCACAGTTTGAAAAAAGTAATAAAAATAGCACTTCTGGACATTTTTACTCTTCCTCCTTGGTTTCACATTTTTTTAGGGAGAAGTGGTATAATAGCACTTTTAAGATTAAAAATCCTAATAATAGCTAGCACATATTTTTTTTAAAAATATAAATAATAGCACTTTTGGACATATTTACCTCTTCATGCCACCATTTCTCCATCATTATACGTGAATTCACGAATTAGAATTTGAGAATTCACGAATTAAAATTTGTAAATTCTCAAATTCAAATTTGTGTGAATTCTCAAATTTTAATTTGTGATTTCAAGCTATATTTTCTTCAAAATTAAAATATTAATTCGAGAATTGACAAATTCACAAATTCTAATTTGTGAATTCACGGGTTTTAATTTGTGAATTCACGAGTTTTAATATGTGATTTCACGCATAAGAAAAGAGGTCGTCGAAAAGGAGACGGCGACTGCGACTAGGCCATGTGAGTATGTGACGACGACTTTAAAATCCACGCTGGCGGCGGTAAGATGGTCGACATGTATGAAAAAAATGAAGAAGATACGTATAAACAAAAAAAAAGATAAAAATATATTGAGATAAAAGAATCAAGGGCAAAAATGTCCAAAAGTGCTACTCCATTATTTGTCTTTTTAAAAATTTATGCTATTATTAGTATTTTTTTTTTTCCTGAAAGTGCATAATCCTATATTTTCTCTCTTTTTTTATGTAAAATCAATTGTCAATATCAAATTTTCAAATATGAAAGCACAAATATGTACATGTCCTTTCACTAAAGAATATTTGTGAAATTACAATTATGTGAAAATCACACGTATAATAATATGTGAATCTACATTTTATTAGTATAATATGTGAAAGCATAAATATGTACTGTGAATTCACATTTTAGAATATGTGAAAACGTATAATAATATGTGAATTCACATATTATTATACATATGATTTTCATATAATTGTGATTTTACAAATGTTATTATGTGAAAGCACATGTACACGTTTGTGCTTTCACATATTAACTGATGTGATTTCATATTTAAAAATTTTATCATTGACAATTGATTTCACATAAAAAAATGTGAAATCGGGGAGAAAGGTAAAAAATGTGCAGAAGTGTTATTTTTATTTCTTTTTCCAAATGTGCTAGAATTAGACTTTTTAATTCATAAAGTGTTATTTTCCTACATTTCTCTATATAAGTATGGCTTGCCAAATAAATATTTTAAATTCTCTTTTATAAAGTCAATTTATATCTAGAAGAATATCGCCCAACGGTGCCTGCTCAAGGTGTGTGGATATTTCGATTCAGCTAGGCGAAAGGGTGTAAACGAATCGAATCAAATCGAATATCATTCTAATCGAATCGAATTTGTAATTATTATTCACGAATTAGAATCGAATTCGAATCGTGGTTGAATATTAAATTTGATTTGAATTCGAATACTTTAATAGTTTCACGAATTCGAATCGAATATTCGAATCAATAAAAGAAGGAGATGAAGAATGACTCGTGAGAAATTTGTAAAGGAATGTGATGAAGAACGATAGTAAGAACGATGGAATAGAAACACAATGCAAACTAGGGAGAGATAGTGAAAAAAAGAAAGAGCTACTTACATTTATACCACTCAAGATATTAGAGTTAATGCAATACATATCCATTAAAGAAAATGTTGACCTTATTTTGGAATGGGTTTGGAGATGGACCAAATTAACCTCAACACAATTAACATATATTTAAAGATTTAAGTATATTATTCAACTTAAGAAAGTATATTATATAAATATATATTAAAATTATATTATTATTTAAATATCTAATCGAATCTTTACGAATATCGAACCGAATATCGTAATTACTAATAAATATTTGAAAACTAATCGAATAAAAAAATGTTTGAATTCGAATTCGAATCGTAAAATTTCGAATACGAATATCAAAATTCGAATACGAATCGCGAATCGAATCACGAATCGAATCAAAATATTTGATTTAATTTACACCCGTTAATCAAAGAAGGTTGAGTTTCCTATGCAATGGAGCTTATCGTACTGTTGGTGCAGTCCAACTCTAATTAATTAATCAATATCTAATTAAATTTGAATTGTGATTTATAAATTTTAATTAATATACTTCTTTCGTCCCAGGTTAATATGGTTCCACTAATATTTTATGGGGCAACTCTTTTTAAATACTAAACCATAAAACATATAAGTTATAGATCCCCAACTATAAGACTATAAGTTTTTTATACCAAAATAAATAAAAACACTAAAGTACCCTTACTCATCCACTAAAAGATAAAATAAATAAAAAAACAACAAAAAAACAAAAGAAATATCCACACGAAGACGACAGCAACGACAGTCGTGTTCCACCATCGACGGCCAATTATGAGTGGAAGCGAGACCGAATCCGATCATCCTGAGGAGTCACCGGCGTCTTCATCGGCGTCCGAGCAAGAACCTTTCGTAAATGAACCTCCGGTGAGTGCCCTAACCTGCAATTTTTTTTTTAGAATGAAATTGTTCATATACATGTTTAAGCATGCTTAATTGAAGTTTAGGGTGAATGTAAAGAGTTTTATGCGCTTTGGTAGTGTTCATTTAAATTTTAATGTTGAATTTTGGTGTATTTTTTCGCCCACGGTGGGTGTTTTTCTTCCCACGGTGGTGGTGAGAAGATAACACCACCGTGGGCACGGTGGTGAAAATGGGGGATGGGCACGGTTCTGAAAGGAGGAGACCACCGTGGGCACGGTTGTGAAAGGGAGGACCACCGTGGGCACGGTGGTGGCGTCGCCCTAATTTCACCCACGGTGGTGAGCGATCGTGGGCTATCTGCGTGCCCACAGTCGTTGCACACGGTGGTCACTACCGTGTGCAGGCAGATGACCTCCAAACTCTATTTTTTTTTTCTTTTCTTTTCTTTGTGCTTTTGATCATTATTCTTATGCTTCGTATGTTCATATTGCAGCCTGGTTGTGTATGGATGAGACCTACGTTGCGTAACGTTACACGTCAAATCAATCTTTACATACGTGAGGCGGTGTTCAAAGAGATAACTGGCACATTACGGAAAGTTTGCGTCAATCCTAGACTCGATGAGCAAACTATTATTAGATTTACCAACGGGAATATTGGTCGTTTGATTAATTTGAAGAGAAAGTCCATCCCATCAAACAATGCTTTACATCACCTTTTAGCCCGTCAATTGGAAGGTGATCACATACCCCCGGATGAGTCATGGTTCCAGGTTGCCGGGCAGACCCTTCATTTTACTGCACGGGATTATGCCTACATCACTGGACTTCGTTTTGGAAATTCTGAATTCCAACCACACGACAGACATTTCCTTCGGCCTGACAGTCTTTTCCACAGATGTTCCAAAGGCCAAAAAGCTATGGTTAGTGCACTGCGCAAGAAGTTTAATGAACGAAAATTGGGCAAAGACATCGAAGATTATTTGATGGTGGCTAATCTTTTGGTTTACTACTACTTATTACTATGCCGTGGTGATATGACGGTTGAGACATGGGCCTGGGCATCAGTTGAAGATTTGGAGGTTTGGGATGACTTTTCATGGGGTGCTTATACTTATGGGGCACTTTGTCACTACATTCAAAATGTTGCAAAGAAGCCGAGACAGGAAGAGAAAGACTACCATTTTTACAGCCCGGTTTGAGTTTTACAGTTGTGGTCTTATGAGGTTATTCCTGAGTTGGGACGCATTTGTGGAAGCCGATACAGCAGCATCACAGTGCCCCGATGTTTCATGTGGCACACAAGGCCTAATCAAGATTGATTTCAGCACCTTCTTCGATCGGTTGAAGAACTTGATTACACCTAGATCGGCACAAAAAGTGCCGAAGCGACCCCGGCAGAGTTCCCTACCAGTAGCTGCTTCAGATACAGCAGAGCCGATCTATCAGGAGACACAACCAGATAGAGTTTGTTGTATGCACGGAAGTCCTTGTCCGGATCACATCCAGGATCCGAGCAGGGTTGACTACATCGATTGCCGACTGAAGGCGGTCTTGTTTGACGATTCTATGAAGGGCTTATTTGCTACCTTTTCTCGGAAGCTCTTTGCACAGGTCAAGGACTACTTCGGTCCGAGGTACAACAGATCTGGAGTCCTCCACGTCAGTCTCACTCTCACGTTAGTAGCGGTAATAGGAGGATGGATGACCCACCTCGTCACTCTCACTCAGTTAGTAGCAGTCAAAGGAGGATCCGAGATCTGCCTCGTCACTCTACAGCTGCTGTTTCTCATCACGAGCCGAATGAGCCACAATTTCAGCTTCTTGGTCAGACGTTTGAGCTCATTCTCCACCAGCACGAGCAGCAGATGTTTCAGTATGGGCAGTCGGCCTACCAGTTTCAGCATCCCATGTTTCAGCAGGAGCAGTCCATATTTTTTGGCCATAATATTACAGCGTAGCATCAGTACGACCCGATGTTTCTCGGCCAAAGTAGTTGTGCTCAGTTTCAGCAGGAGCAGCCCATGTTTGAGGGGCAGCAGTTTCAGCAAGAACATGCAATATACGAGCACCAAATGTTTGAGGGCCAGCAGTTTCAGCACGAGCAACCCATGTTTCACGGCCCAAGTAGTTCTGCACAAGTTCATTACTCAGAAATAGAAGATTACGAGCTGAATGAGGAGCCTGGTGAAACTGGGGAGAGTTCTGTGCCATTGGAGAGTGGGGAGAAGAGTCTTCAACATCGAAGGAGTAGACCTTCTGCTACTCTTAGGGCGCCTTTTGTTGGACACGCACCTAGAGATAGTACGACTTTGGCCAACCAATACATCCAATTCTTGGATATGCCCGCTGACAGCTACGTGATTGTTAAGGAGACTGGACACTTCATGAAGCAGCAGTTATTCAAGCTTATAGAGGATCGCATACAAGATTTCACTGTAGAGGTAAATTATATTTATATTTTGAACTATAAATATATTTATATTTATATCATATCACCATTTAACATATATTTTATGTTTACTTAGGTAATAGACTTGTACGTGTTGGCAACACACATGAGGATTCGAAAGAACTTGACTGCTGTTGGAAGAGTGGGCACGATGATTGTCAGTTCTGTTTTTTTACGTAAGTGCTATAAATTTTATATTTCTATTTTTAATATAATTGATATGGAAATTATATTAGATTTGATGTTTGTGTGTTTTTGTAGGAACAAATGAAAAACGCCTTTGCCAAACTACATCCGGACGATCCAGATGGTATTCAAGTAACAGAAAAGCCCCTGTATCGTGGTTGGACACTGCCTAGAGCTATAGAGGACTTGGTTAGAGGGCTTGATACTCCAAATGCAGTCTCGTGGTCAAATTGTAAAGAAGTAAGTTTGAAAATTAATATTTTTTATAAATAATTATCTATGTTTGATGTCATAATCTGAATTTAAATAACATTTATTCAACAAATCATAGCAATTTGTTGTGTCGGTGGCAACCATTGGGTCACCGTCAGGATGGATATTGTAACGTGGACCCTAGAGATGTACGACTCCATGTCACACAACCATCAGGGCGATATGGTTCGAGTCTACCAGATGAGACCCCTGACACGTCTCATGCCTCGTGTGCTTGCTCTTACTGGTTTTTGGCACAATAACACGAGGTTGACAAAGTATGACAAGGAGATGACGTTCAAGATGATATCACCAAAGGTACAGTTTATACAAACGGACAGTCATAGTTGTCGCCCACCGTGCCTACGGTCGTGGCCTGTACCATGTACATAAGAACAACCCATTATGAGTTCGTTCTAGATGTTTGTGTTATCGATTTGTGTGTTGTTTGATTCTCGACTACCTTATTTTAACATTAATAACTACACAACACTTAATATATACGTAACCATATAACGTTCGTCTAATTCATTTGTGTACGAGACACTTCATATGTAGTAGTACATGACTATGTACTTATATCTTGAAAATCAATAAGTTGTGCACAACTTTTAATGAATTTTGTTAATTAATTCCATAACATTGTGAACATGCATGTTGTTAGCAAATAATAGTTATTAGATCATAAATAACATGGAAATTCGTGATTTAATATGTATTTTATTGTGAAATGGTACGTGTTCTTATGCACACGGTGGAATCCACAACCGTGCCCACGGTAGCTCACTCCACCATGTGCATACGTGGCACGTCACCTGGTGGCCACCGTGGCCGCACACGGTGGCTTCCGTGTTCCCACACGGTGGAAGCACATGGCTGCAGACCACCGTGGGCATCTCTTCCACCGTGGTCATCATTGGACACGGTGGAAGCACACGATGGTTACCACCATGGGCAACCACCGTGGACACGGTTGATGCACACGATGGTTACTACCGTGGGCAGCCACCGTATTATTGAGTCAGACTCTAAAATAGTAAACAGAAACCCTATTTTTTCAAATCTAACAATACATAACATTCACATAATGTCACACAACGCTGAATGAACAATAAAATAATCACAAATAGTCTCAAACGCTACATATCAAACCGGTTGGGACATCCCCTTTTGTAATGGTCTTCTAGACCACAAATGCTACATCTCTTTTTTCGGCGTCGCATTTTTCTCGATTGTGTTCCCTCCGTCTCTTGTGTTTGTGTTTCTTGAGGAGGGATGTTCAAGTCTACACCACCTATGGAAATTGATGCATTACAAGATTTCTTGTTATGGCCCCTACAATGACACCTATCGCACACCTGCGGACGTCTACTTGTCGCCACTTTTTCAACTGTGGACCGTGCACGCATCATTCTTGGTCGTCCAGCCTGACGAACCTCTTCCATAGGGAGACAGACGACTGAAGAGATCTCCGACGGCACATTCCACTCATCCAGATGTGGTATTGGATGAATATGCTCATTGTAAGTCTCTACGAAGCAGGCCTGCTTGAAATAAGGACTGACAAAATCATAGACTGACAAACTGTTTCTTGCACGCCTATTACAATAAGCAATCGCGTCACACACATACAAAATTATCAACAAGAATTTAAGATATATAAAATAATGAACAATTACCTTATAGCGGCAACAGCATGACGACATGGAATCATATCCAAATCGAACTCCCGACATGCACATGTCCACTTCCCAAGGTCGACCTGATAAGAAACATTGTCTTTTTCGACTTTATTTTGAAAAGTGTATTTCAAAGTCTTCATGACGATGACAGTATGCTGCTTGCCTGAAGAGTGCGGCCGCATGAGCACCGTAGGACGTTAAATTTTTCTGAAGATGGTGATAGCACAACCCGTGAAATGCAGTCGGATATACGGCCTTAACAGCATTCTCAATACTCTTATGTTGGTCACTCACAATAAGTAAATCTTATGGAGGATTGTAGCATCTGCGCAAGTTATAGAGAAAATAAGTCAATGTCTCATCATTCTCTTTTGGACCCAGGCCAATTGCAAGAAGGAAGACTTGCTCATTCCCATCCAACGTCACGGTGACAAATAAAACTCCATGGTTCCTTCCCTTAAGGTGAGTCCCGTCTACTATAATCACCGGTCGAAGACAAGTAGTAAATGCTCGAATACTCTGTCCGAGGGCAACGAACATGTGACAGAGTAAACCCTCACCATTCATCTCCAAGTCATAAACCGTCCCAGGATTGCGTTGCTTCAACAAATATAGATACGACGGTATTCTTTGATACGACGTGTCAAATTTGCCGTACGTGTTCTCTATGGCTATGTTCCTCGTTCGGAGAGCGAAACTGTATAGCATATCAATACCGAACTCTCTACGCATCTCTGCAATCATTTCCTTTGGCCTCAATGTGACCCCCTCACTGGTCAATCTTTTAGCAAAATAAAAGGCAGCAACCTCAGAAGTAACCGACCGTGCAACATGATGATTCAAATCCATGTGACATGTGTGATCCATGTTCAACTTAGTAATTCTCCAAATGGTTGCGCCCTCAACAGCACACACCCTAAATGTGCAGTTTTCTCTACCACTCCTGCAGATGAAGACCATTCGTTTGGCAGCGGAACGATCAATGGCACACTCCAAAAAGTTCTCCAAATGATACATTTCCACAGTTATCCTCAACTCTACCTTCGATCGGACATCTAAGAATCACAAAACAATAAAAAACACATCAGAAAAACGTCCAAAAATAGTGTTAGGGCATCATCTGCCTGCATACAATCGCTGCCCACGGTGGCTCACGATCGTGTGCAGCGATCGTGGGTACGTTTCGTGCCCACGAGCTCGCACAGAATTCGTGCCCACGGTGGCACACGATCATGTGCAGCGATCGTGGGTGCGTTTCGTGCCCACGATCTTGCACAGAAACGTATCCACGGTGGGTAGCCATCACTTTTAAACCCTAGATTCTAATTCACACGATCATGGAAATATTTTTGACTTATTTTGCTCCTAAATGTATTCCTAAACATGCAAATATACTTTCTTGTACATAAATATCAACAATTTCTCCTATTACATGCATTATTTCTACCATCGTGTGTAAGATTAGTACGACCATGTGCAGTGGTCATGTGGTCAAGAACTCGCGTAAGAAATAATTTCGGGAGGATGATACTTTGCAACATACCTTTTCTATGATCTCAGAAACACGTCGCGCGGATATTTTAACTTTAACTCCTACTCTTTTCGAAATACCGTGTGATTTTTAGATTGAATTTTGGAGACCCAGAAAACTTTGTGTGTATGCGTTTACAGAGAGAACTACATTTTTTCTTCTTTCCTTTGTAACAAAAGGCAGCAAGTTGCAAGTTGTTGTAGGATATTAATGAGAACAAACTACCTCTCTTACACAAAATTGCATGTGGTAGTTTGAAGTTGAAGAAATTAAATGAAAATTTGAATGAAAGAATTTGATTTGATTTTATAAATATTTTTTCTAATTATTTTTCAGAAATTTTGGGAATTTTGGAGGGGATGGTCGACAAAAAACAAAAACAAAAAAATATAACTCAATACCGATAACTTTTTAAGGGTATTTTAGTCTTTTAACTCATTTTGGTATCAAAAACTTATACTCTTATGGATGGGGATATATAACTTATTAATTTTATGGATTGATATTTAAAAATAGATTTACTCATATTTTATACTTCACAACAAATTAAATATGCACCACACTTTTGGGAGACGGAGAGAGTATTATAATTAAAATTTAATTACTTCTAATTATGTTCTGATTATCCACTAATTCCTTTAATTAACTTAAGTGTGGTCGGCCGTACAATATAATCGGTTGTACATAGATTTTTGCCATTAAAGAATATATCCATGTAACAAAATGTTCTTAAAAGTAAATTGGATATGTTTTTAATGAAAGTAAAAGGATGGAAAATGTCACAAATGAAAAAATAATAATATCATTGACTAGGATTTGGAAGAATCTAAATACTTGTGTATGTCATAAGGTCTAATTTCTTTTTTTATTTCTTTCTTTTTTTGTATTTATTTCTTTTTTAACAATAAACTCTACTTTTCTTAGACAGATATATAGAAAATGCTTAGTTGATGATTTTTTTAATAAAGAATACATGCAAATAATGGAGCAAGAAGTTTCAGTTTTAGTATATTTATATAGATACATCTGTGGTCTATTAATTTAATTTTAATTTTTTATCTATAACATACTAAAATAAAATGATAATTGTACACTAAATGAATTTAGTGCATTTTTTTAAGTGTACTTTTTTTATTAAATCCAATTATGAGTCAAAATTAATTGTATCAAGTTTGATTTTGATTTAATTATTAATATTTTTATCAAGTTGTTTGTGATTTAGTTATTTTTATTTATTTCAATAATAAAGTTATTTAATAATAATTTATTTCATGTAGAATTATATTCATGAAAAGTTTAAGTGGGTCTAATGTGTAATACTGAAAAATATATAGGTATATTATTATAAAAGTATTAAAAGTGGTATGAGAAGGAATATATAAAGAATATTCTTTTGAATTTGAGTTTAAGTTTGTGGGTTGGATTGGAGTGAAATTACTATTTGTTGTGACAGTTACTGCAAAATGAATTTGAGTTTGGTGTCGCGGGTTGAGATGGCCTAAGCATTTTGATTTATGTGGAATAAACATGTTTATTTTTGTGATTAAATCCTACATAAAGTTTTGCGGTAACATCTTTCTTCATTTTTATATATTTTCACGTGTATTGAATTTTTTTACTGATAATAGTATCTTCAGAAAATATAAATATGTTTTTAAAATAGGCAAATTTCTCTAATATATTTGTATTCAATTAACATTTATTAATCTCAATCAAACTTTATTAATATAAACTAGCGTATAGCCCGTCAAAAATTGACATGAATTCATTATTTAATAAAATAAATAAAATTATTAGACGCAAATATGTTTGGTAGTTATTTTATTTTTATTTAAGAATTTAATGTGGGATTCAAGATTTTAAAATAATGCTAACCTAAGTTTTTATTTATTATGCCTAACTCGTCAAATTTCGACGGAAAATCATATTATTTTGAAATATATAAGCATCAATTTTAAAAATATTTTAATATTATTTCGAAATGATAATTTTTCGACAATTGATCAAAATGAGAATTTCTTTGATTTTATTCCACTTTCTTTAGTTGCAAGAAACCAATTGAAATCAAACTAATTTTTTTTTACAAACTAAACGTATTTTAAATGTTAATAATAAATTTCATCCCAGGTTAGTGTGATTCAAGTAATATGTTATACCTCACAATAAATTAAAAGTACACAACACTTTTGAGGGACAGATGGATTATTACTTTAAAATATGAAAAAATAACTTTGTAGTTACCTCGCAATTTGTCAAATATTTCATTGTATACAATATTAATTGTTGTGTGCGTCTGATCATCTCGTCATAAATTAAAAATTTGAGATCTCTTTCGCTAGTGACTAATTAGATTGCAACGTATGATTAACCATGACTAAACATATATTTCAATAGGTATAGCTATACGCGCTTGAAGTAGATTGTCCATGACTTTTGTTCATTTTCATAGCAAATCAAACAGTTAAGGAATATTATCTCGTATATAATTGAATAGGAAATTTAGTGAAATTCGAGAGGCTTGTAATAATGTGGGATTCGAGAATATTAAATATTAAATAATAAATAATACTTTACCATCTTAATAATTGGCTAAATAAATAGAAGCAACTAAAGTATTAACCAAACTAGTATTGCACCCGTGTGTTGCACGGTAGAGTGCATTTTAAAAATATATAATATATAAATTATCAAATCACATAAATAATGAGTATTAATTACTCCCTCCATTCATGATATTTAGGACACAATTTCTTTTTGGGTGTCCATTAGGGATGACAATTATACCCGCGGGTTCAGGTACCCTCCCCTATTAGGACGGGGATGGAGGGCAATATTCCTGGGTCGGGTATAAAAACTTGTACCCGAATCGGGTTCGGGTCGGGGGCGGGTATATAGATCCCCACCCCGAACCCGACCCGATTAAGTGTCATATTAAAAAATTATTTTTTTAATTAAATTAAATTATATAATTATTAATTTAACAATTTAAAATTTTGAATTTATGAGTTGATAAAAAATCCGAATTAATGAGACTCATTCAATAGAATCATTACTTCTCTCTCCTTTATATAACACAACTCCCCCTCTCATCTTCAATGAATTTTCGATGTGGGACAATTATTTCTCTTCATTTTCGCCCTCCCCTCTCACATCTTCTTTGTCCCACATCGAAAATGAAAGGATGAAAAAAAAAATGTTGGCCTATAAATATGATATAGTCTTCACTACATTTAACTTCATCAATATAATCTTTACTATTTTTCCTTAATTTTTAGGAGAGAGTAAATTTAAAATTCTAACAAATATTTAATTTTTTAAATTCCACATTTAGCAGGGTACCTGACGGGTACTCTTTTCCCGTTGGATAATCCCCGCCCCGCCCTCGCCCCGATTTAAACGGCTATGGGGATGGGGATGCAATACTCAACCCCGCCCAAACCCGTTTACATCCCTAGTGTCCATCATATTTATACCACTTTTTTTTGTGATAATATCCCACACACATTCATTCTTTTATACTTCACAACTATTCATTATAGTATGTCTCTTTCTTTATTCAAATATTACCTACCTAACATTTATTAAAATCTTTATCGCACCCTACGTGACTTATATTTCATGGACGGAGGGAGTATAAAATTTCAAGCAACAAAAGAGAATAATAATATATTAGTTTTTCAGTATAGAAATTAATGACATTTTTAAGTATAACATTAACAAATACAACATATTCCCTCTGTCCATGAAATGTATATTATGTCCATTTGGTTCATGCTCTTCTCGTGTCACTAAAGTTGTGCTATATATTTCGTGGATGGAGGGAGTATCAAACATTATGAAAAAAAAAAATTACACAACACCACACACCAATATCTTCAAACCTTTCCAATTCAAAACTCTCTTGAAATATCCACATAAAATTGTCGAAAAATTGTCTATCACACATAAAATGCATTAATCATCTAATATGTTAATTATGGAATAACACAATAAAATATAAAATTCATGCATTACATCAATATTTTTTAAAAAGAAACATTCAATCCAAATAACATTAATAATTATGACATATACTTCTTATTGAAAAATTCTTTGTACAAAATATTTTCGGTAACCAATATTTTGTATATGTCTTCATTTAAAATATATAAGTATTTAAAAATTTATACATTTATTTTTCAGTTTACAATACACAAAATTAGAGAAAATTTTAAATCAATACATTTAACATTACACTATAAAAATATCAAACACTAATATATATGTAAACATACTCATCAAGAAATTTAAAAAATAATCTGAACTACACCAATCAAGAGGTTGGGGATTCGAGTCATGTGTGCATGTGTGCATGTATAACAGTATAAACTAAAAAAATTATTATTTAATTGGTAATTTATCCTTAATATTACCAAAAAATATAAAGTTTAAAAATTAATTAACAAAATATACGTAAATAAATTTAAAATGTATACACGTAAATTATTAATCAAATTTAAAAAATTAATTTTATTTCACGCATCTAAATTTATTATTAGGAATGACAATGGATTGGGTATACTGATTTATTATGTATTTTCTAAATCTAAATTTGTTTATAATTTTTCTACATGTTCATCCTAATCTCGGTTAAAATAGTGACTTTACTGTACATATGCATCTCAAATTCGTTGAGTAATACTCGATAAAAATATGAACACTCGAAGTAAAATTAATTAAAATTAGTAAAAATCCTTCTTTCTATGTTATTTGAATCGTCTTGTTGGTTTATGCTAAATTACTCGATAAAAATCTAAACAAAATTAATATTAGTTAAAATTAAAATTAAAATTAAAATTCTTCTTTTTAAATATATTTGAACCGTCTCATTGGTTCATGCTAAATCGATATCTCTAATCTTTGCCAAAATGCGGAAAAAAAATGTTTACATCTTCAAATTAATATTAATTAAAATTAGTAAAAATCCTTCTTTCTATGTTATTTGAACCGTCTCGTTGGTTTATACTAAAATACTCGATAAAAATCTAAACAATTTAATATTAATTAAAATTAGTAAAAATCCTTCTTTTTAAGTATATATTTTCTAGAAAGCACTAATCGAAGATTTTAGAAAAATATGAATGAAAAATGAAAAGAATTCTATATAGACATATTGATTAAATAGTATTTATTTAGTCTTCATAGGGATTTTCATTTACAAAATTTATATAGATTATTTTATATGAATTAAGAATGTATAAAATAAGGATTTATAAGAATACATTCCGAAATTGTTATTATTCTAATATGTGTAATAGAAGAAATTAATTAAATAGAGGGAAAGATAAATATGAGATGTGATTAATAAATAAACATGTGATATTTCAAGAATATAAAATTAATAAAATTTTAATTAATAAAAATAAAAATTAGAATATATATGAATTAAAATTAGACAAATTACCAGAATAAAGGAAAATCTGAATGGAGCACCGTGGATGGGGCAACTTTATTTTCGTATTAGTAATAGATACTTAATAAACTTAATTAGAAATTGATAGATTCTAATCCATATATTATTAAAACGATAGCGGATTCGAGACCTCCCCATAATTTTAGGTCTCTCTCTATTCGATATTACTATTTATCTTAAATCCTCAATTTATGCATTTTTAATTTATAGATTTTACTATTTAATATTTTATATTCCTAAAACTTCCAAAATAAAAAAAACACACACGTCAATTTCTAGGGTATATAGTCTCTTATATTTGGTATCTATCTTTAAGGCATATAATCTCTCATAGTTTGAGATTTATTCATATATTTTTAATTATATGCATTTTTATTCATATATTCATTATATTTTGTAAAAAAATTTTATCCCACATCGATTTTTTTATAAAACTCCACCCTTGGGACTCTATATAAATAATCAAGATCAATGTGTATTCTCACATCTTGCAATTATTTTGCACAACTAATTTAATTTAGACAATTGATTATTTGGAAAAATAAATAATTTTATTTTTTTTAGAAAATTTAATATTATATTATTACATTTGCAATATTAATTTCTTTAATTTGACAAATTATAAAGATATTACCAATTAAAAATACGTGTGTATATTTTTGTATCTGATCACACAATTTATCTACACCACCGATTTAATTTGACCACATTATTAAATTGACCACAAAATAATTTAGTTTTATTGGGAATATTAATCTATACTATACTAAATAATGGAGTTTTGTTACACATATTGCCATTTTCCCTCCAAAACCAATTTAGTGGATAATAAGTATTGACATTTAGTTATATTATGAATGATGAATAATACATGTTGGTTAATTACTCTATACATCTCATTTCTTGATTATCATGTTTGAGCTTTAAAAATTGAATGATAATGGATTTTGGCTTATTTGATTGAATTTGGGATAATGTAATTGAATTTTCTACTTTTTATCTTTATTATTAATATAATAAATGTTCTAATTAAACACAACACTATTTTGACTAAGATATGTAATTTTAAAAAATAAAAAATAAAAGATTAGCACAATGAATAGTTGCCAAAATAATTTATTATTTTTATTATTTAGATTCGTAAATATTTTAAAAATATAATAGTGAAAAATATTAAAAAGATAATTAAAATTTATATTTCAAGATGTTTAGAAGTTATCAAAATAGAAGAATTATTAAAAATGTTAAAATTGGTTGAAATTATTGTAATGGTTATTCGTCTTTAATTCTAATGGCATTTTGAAATGGGTTTTAATTGAAATTGTATATTCAAATATATATATATATATGTATATATAATGGTTGTTTAGAGATGTTTAGAAGGTAAGTGTTATGCTAATTTAAAAAAAATGTTCCCTTAAATTATTAATGTAATTAACTATTTATTTTATATTTGGATTATTTATAATATATAAATATTATTTAGATGTTTATATGTAATTATTTAATAGTGTATTTAATTATAAAATCTACGTCATTAGTTTTAAAAATTCATAGAACCCTATAGAACTCAAATACTATTGTTTATTGCTTGGAGATCCATGTCAGAATGGAACACATCTTTTACACAAGTTTCAAACTCAATATAGTAGTTACAAAAACACCACCATGAACACGGTTTTTTTCGATTGTGTGTGCGTAATACCCCTGAATTTTCTAATTAGTTTAATAACTAAGAAAAGTCCTAGGGAATAGAAATAAAAATAGTTGGATATTTCTAGGATTTAAGAATAAGAAAGTAGCATCTCGGAAAAATCTTTTGAATTCCAACAAAAATTATATTTTCAAAATCGAGCTTTTATCTTTATCCCTAGTAAAATTATTATTTTTTTAGATATATAAGCAATTTATATATAGGTTTTGTTAAATTTAATCCATTTAATGTATATTAATATTAATGCCCAAAAGTTTAAGATATCTATAATATATATATATATATACAAACGTAATATATATATATAGTTTGAAAATGAAATATAATAAGGTAAGTACATAAAATTATATTACTAATGAAAGTAATTAGCATATTATTATATATTATTATATTATTAATGACTAATTAGAAAATTAGTATATTATATTATTAATTATGTAATATATATGATACTATATTGATGTCATCTTTAATATATATATATATATATATACACGTGAATTGTAAATTAAAGAATTAGTTTTCTAAATTGTCAACTTGTCTCCACACTTGTTTTCATTTTCTATTAGTAGACTTGTGACTATTGAACCCTATGCCTTATACCGACAAAAATTTCTTCTATAAATAGCAAGTTTAAAGCCCCATCTCCATTCACTCATACCATCTAATTCGACAGAAGAAATAAGTAGAGTTTGTTTTCTCATATTTTGGCTACTTGGTGCTTCTCTCGAAAATTTCAAATGTATATATTGTTAGTATTAATTTCGATACCTATTAACTATCTAAATATAGATTTCTACAAATTATTATATGATAAAGTTTTGTATAAACGAGCTAAGGGTATTGTTGGTGCCCTAGCCAAGAATTATTTTTATCAAATTATTTTAAAACCAGAGGTTGCGAAAAATAGATTGAAGATATTAGTACATTTCTTCGTAACTAAGCTTAAGGCTTGTATTGTAGGTCCAGACACAAATCAAAATTCTCCGACGCATTCCTGATCTATCAGGTGGGTTTTATTTTATGAAAATTATTTTGAGTTAATAAACTCTGATATTTCAGGTAAAAGAAAATGGTTATCCATGGAAATGTTTTAGTGCGCTCTATGTGTTTAATGTTCCTATGATACCGACCGGGGTCCTTTGTTGGTCTAATACACTAGCAATAGGCTGTGTACACGTGGTTAGAAGTTCGGTGGGTTGATCACCATCGTTTTCTAACGAGGATATATATTCTGGATCCGATGGGTTAAGACCGGGATCTTGTTACTGTGGTTGAAACGAGAAATGTAACCGTTCCACGATAGGAATAACACTATAGAACGGCATTGATTGGCGCGCAAATGAAAAAGGTTTGACGTATCTTGGAAGTGACTTTATATTTTTAAAACCTTCTAAGCTTACGAGTAAAACTTGGATATACCAACTGTTTAGTTTTTAATAAAATCTATATAAACTATAATAGCGAGCCCGTGTTATTTTTAGAAAGTTCTTTTTTCAGTTTTTTTTATTTTTTTTTCAATATTCCATTTCTAGAAATTATATATTAAATGTTATATGATAATTGTGCATTTACATTTCCAATCATCTAATAAATTTTCCAATATTAATGGTTTAATTTTAGGCTACAAAAGGTTTAGCAACAATATCACACATCTGTGCTTCCCCCGAAATTAATTCGAGATAAATCTTTTATTTTACATATTTTTTGCATAATATCAGTTGTGGTTATACACGTAATTATAACCGACGTATGACAGTGAGTATGATTAGCTAAAAATTTTATCAATTTCCAGAGGATTAATACAAAACATGTATATCAATTCAGACGTATATATATTTCGTACGGAAAAAAATTAAAATAAGCTCATTTCAAGCCTTTAATCTTCCTATAATCTATATAATATATATAAATCATCCGTTTTCAATTAGTTCATTATAGATAATAGATTAAATAATTAATGTTAATTTTTAAGATAGGTGCTGCATCAATCATTGATGAATTCATTTCTTATAAATGTAATGGCAAATATATTGGCATTAATATTGCTGAGATTGAACAGAAATTGTGATCGTATTTATGTCAATAAAGCTAATTGATTACAATTATATTTATGTAGCATGGACTCCAAGCTCTTCGTCCACTATAATCTAATTACTCCCTGCGTAAATTGATAATTAATTTTTCAATATTAATGGTTTAATTTTAGGCTACAAAAGGTTTAGCAACAATATCACACATCTGTGCTTCCCCCGAAATTAATTCGAGAGAAATCTTTTATTTTACATATTTTTTGCATAATATCAGTTGTGGTTATACACGTAATTATAATAATAACCGACGTATGACAGTGTGTATGATTAGATCTCCTTTTAATATATTTTAAGTTTTTGACAGTACATTAAACGTATTTTACTGAATAAGCTCATTCCAAGCCTCAAATC
The DNA here is from genome assembly GCA_031470985.1 of Agastache rugosa. Lineage (NCBI taxonomy): Eukaryota > Viridiplantae > Streptophyta > Magnoliopsida > Lamiales > Lamiaceae > Agastache > Agastache rugosa. The sequence continues at coordinate 33,289,776 of CM062601.1, read as the reverse complement.
TTCCTATAATCTATATAATATATATAAATCATCCGTTTTCAATTAGTCCATTATAGATAATAGATTAAGTAATTAATGTTAATTTTTAAGATAGGTGCTGCATCAATCATTGATGAATTCATTTCTTATAAATGTAATGGCAAATATATTGGCATTAATATTGATGAAACATTATAGTAATCATTTTTCTGCAACTTTATATTGCTGCCTTCCAACTGTTCGATGAAAAGCCTCAAAGAAGCATATATTAGAAGAATAAAGAATTTATAACTTGTGCAGAAACACGACTTTCGTAATAAAAAAATATAGGGCCTCCTAAATTTTGAAATGAATTATTGATGGATATAAACTTAACATGCATATAGTTGGAGGTGCACTTGAGAGGTTATAAGCACAAGTTCTTTGAGGCTTTTCAGAACGCGTTGGAAGGTCGCAGTATTAAAAAAAAAAAAATTCTCTAATTCACAAAGCTATAGACTAGAGACGATTCAGTTTCTAAATTCATATAATTATAATCTGCCTAATTATCTTTTTTTTATACACTGCGAATTAACAAAAACTTTAATTTCAAAAACTTTGATTAAGAACTGAAAGAGAAATTAGGCAGATATTCAATACGAAATAACAAAATGAAAGATGATAAATTACCAGACTACTCATTCTAAGGGAATCTTTCTTTTCTTATTGTAATATTATAATATTTCGAATATAAATGTTTAATTTCGTCTTTATATTTGCTAGCTGCAATTGCGATTTTTTTTTATAGATTTTTTCCTGATTTGTTTTATTCTGTTCTGCCGAATCCATTTCCGCCTTAGTTTTTCCTTATGTTTTTTGGGTACACTTAGAAATAATTAATTATTCAAATTCACACGCATTTAAGGCATAATTAAGCTTCTTCTTTGATGACCTTCTTACTTGATTCTATTTGAACTATGATAAAACATACATAATTTACAATTACATAATATTTCTAATACTGATTAAAACAAAATATGCTTAACTTTATTTATTTTTTATTATTAGTTGTGTACTTTATTTATAGTTGATTTTGATCCATATTATAATATAGATTAATCCTCATTGTTTAGACAAACTAGGAGGAGATTACGTGCGTTGCACGTATAATCTCTCATTTAACATGATTAATTTATTACAAATAAAATATACTTGATGACAATTTTTTTAAAGTTATAATATTATTAATTATTAATTATTAACTTAAATAAAATATTACTTAGCTAGCAAGTATGTGTAAAGAGTAGAAAAAGATGAAACCAAATTTTTTATATCATATTTTTTGTACAATTAATTCTCAAAATTGTATGGTACTAAAAGTACGCAATCATTTATTATAATATACTTAATCTAATTACGAATGAAGGGTCGTATATATAAAAAAAACGGAGAGTTCTAGAACTAAAACTCTGGGTATAACAAGCTTATGCCTCATAGCCGAACCTCATTAAAACTTTTATGGGTAAAATCCTAATGGAAAAATTCCATAAAAAAAAAGAGCCCTCTAACTAATTAAGTGACCTTAGAAGAAGTATAAGTACATATTATATATTTTCAATTACAATGTAGTTAAGTTGTTACCATCTTATATATTACCAGTTTTTAAAACTTAAAGGTAATATTACTATGATGACTTCAATTATTGTTGGATTAATTATCGAAAAATACGTAACATTTATTTGTATGCTACACATTGATGGTCCCTGAGCTGGGTACTTGGTGTAGAGGGGGGGTGAATACACCAAGTAGATTTTTCGAAACTTTTATCAAGTTAAAACGGAGTTGAGTGAGAGCTCAGTTATTGATCCAGCTGGGGAGGGTCAGCTGGGTAAACAACTCAGCTGGCGGTGCGGAAAGTGGTGGTTTGAAAACTTAGCTCAGTTACTTAGAAAAACTCAGTTTGAAAATATTAACTTATCGTTTTCAGCTTAGTCAGGTTGTGCAACTTTTCGAAAGACACAGCTGTCTTTGGAGAGCAGCTGTGTGTGCAGTTTTGAACAAGTATGCAATGATATGAAGGCGTTAGAGCACAGCTGAATATAAAGCAAAAGTAAATAGAGAGAGATAGAAGCACGCGAGTTTTTACGTGGTTCGGAGTAACACCTCCTACGTCCACGACCAGGTTCACTGGTAATTCACTACCACTTGGTTTCCAAGTACCAAGCAACTTCACAACTCTAACCCGAGCTGTGTTCCAACAGTTTGCGGGCACTGTCAAGCCTATACACCTTCAGGTTGCGGGTACTGAAGAACCTATCCACTCGAATTACGCGCTTCGAGCAAGCGTACCTTTACCTAACCTTTCTGGGTTTGGGTTTGGGTATGGGGTTCCAACTGTGAACGAGTTCTTACAATTAAGAACTTCAGAGAATGATGAACTCGTTCGAAATCTAGGCTTTAGATATACAATGAGTTTGGCCTAGGGAACAGACGAAAAACTAAGCAGTTTCTTAACTAGAAACACTTTAAGATAAAGTGTTCTTTGATCTATGTAGAACTGCTTGGGAGCTTTTGAAAGAATAAAGAATTCAGATAATGAAAGCTTGTAGAGAGTTTTTCGTGTCTGATCCTGAGGTTGAAGACGGGTTTATATAGGTAGAGATTCAAGACTAGCCGTTGGAGGAGCCGTTTGAATCTTACCTACTCTTCTTAAATACAAGATCTGCCGTTGGGCGTATCTGCACCTGTCTTCGTTTGTGTCACATCCTAGGTTCTGAAGTCTAGGATGCTGATCTGGCAATCCCTCATTGGTCGAGGTAGGTTGACTTCCTCTGACTCCGGGATCTTCTGCCTTTAGAGCTGGCTTTTGAATTCCGAGCTGGACTGTCTCGTCGTGGAGTCTTCAGAGATAGTTCATTTGTTCTCGCATACCGACTACCGTGTTTTGAACTCGCTCGAATTCTCTTCGCCTTGATCAGCTCTCCGGATCACTCACCGAAGGTTGACGCTCGCCGTCTTTTGCTAGCCGACTCCACCGTGAACACGGTCGGGTCGACCGCCGTCTTCCGCTAGCCGACTCCGCCGTAGACACGATTTGGGTCGGTCTTGTCTTCCGCTTCCTTAACCTGTAAACCTAGAACATCTAAGGCTCAAACAGGCGAGCTGGAAAACACTATTTAGGTTGGCGCGATCATCTATTCGGTTGGAGAATCAGTTGGGTTTTGGTATCAAATCGAAACCTTATAATTTTCCCAACACACATAACTTTAGAAATTGGTAATATTCCCACCGCCCCTTCCTCCCTCTCCCTCTCACAACCACCACGACCACCACTATAACCAACCGTGACTATCAGGCTATCAGCCCCACTCCTCCTCTCTCTCCCTCATTTTTTTCATCTTAGAAAACTATTTTATACAATTAAGCTTTAATAAATCTTAGCACAACTTTTAAAATTTATGTTTATTTCTCTTTCACTTTTGAATTATAGTATAAGTAGGACTATATTATTAATTAATTCATTAAGTTGAGTTATAGTAGGAGTAGGACTATTATTAATTTATTAAATTTATAATAAATTTAATATATTGATTTACACTATTGCCCTTAAAATAAACATAATAATAGGGATATATTAGGCAAACCCAATTTTGTAAGAATCCGCTCTTTTATAATAGGTATAGATTTACATAAATATCCAATTTAATTTTGTAATGCATGTGACAGAACTTTTCTTCGCCAGAACAGAACATGGAGGAGAAGAATCCTCTAACATCAACAATAAATGGAAAACGAAAAAATAATTCGCCAACTAATGACGGTATCGTATCACATCACAGCCATCACTTTATTAAGATAGACCTAGCATAATTTATAGAGATGTTATTGTTAATTATGGTAACAATTATTACGTGCTATTTTTATTTCCGTAGAAAATTCTGCTCCAAGATCAACAGTGCTCTTACAGAATCCTCATATTCCTCGCATGTTTCCAACATGCGGAGAAAGTTGTAATAGTCAGATATTCAGTTCCACGCAAGACATGTCGTTATGCGAAATTGACAATGGTACGATAATAAGCGTTAAATGTTCTTTTACTAAATAATACCTTACACATAATATAATATTAAAAAATAATATTTTATTTTTTCAGTGTATAAATCAAAGTCACGACGTCTTGATAAATCAACGGCTCAAATGAGTTTATCAGAAACAGATTGTTCAAGACACAAGGTTTCAAAAAAAGCGATTGACTCGAATGATTATAATGTATGTGCGAATTTGACTACTACAGTTGGGGGTACACATACTTCATCAGTAGGTTCTCAAGTTTCGGATGCCGAACCAAGCATACAACATATAGACTCTCACAATTCTGCAACAAATGGTACGAAAATTGTTTATAAAGAATTAAATATTGCTGGAGTTAATCAGTTACATTCAATATTTACAGTCGATTAGCATGCTAGAGTGATTAACTGAAGTATAAAATTTGTTTTATGAAATATTTTTGGAGTTTTTTAAATGGATATATATTAACTCATTTTTTTAACATAACAAAAAAAATCTACACATTGTACAAACTACATGTTATAAATTTGCGATGTTAATTATCATTATTGAATAGTAATTATTTGTATCTTTAAATACATATATTGTTTCCAAATTTTTGTTTCAATAATAGATATATATATGAATACAGATTATTACGATATTGGAGATCCTACTTATGAATGTCAGCAGTGCCAAGCCTTTTTCTGGTATGATGAACGACAAAGAAAGGATTACAAGCCAAAAAATCCAACATACAATGTATGTTGCTCTGGAGGTAAAATAAAGCTGTCAGAACTATCAAAGCCGCCTCAACTCTTGAATGACCTCATCTTTGGCCAGCATCCGAGCAACAAACACTTTGAAGATAATATGCGTTCTTTTAATAGCATGTTCAGCTTCACATCTATGGGTGGCAGAATTGATAAAAGTTTAAACAAGGGCGGATCCCCACCCGTGTTTAGATTATGTGGACAAAATTACCATCGTATAGGGAGTTTAACACCCGAGCATGGTGGAACTCCAAAATTTGCACAGCTCTACATATATGACACCGAAAATGAAGTTTCCAATAGGATATCATCCGTTAGGTATCAACACTTAGCCATTTATTTATAATTTCATATATTTGTTAATAATACTTTAATGGTAATGCATAATTAATTCCATCAATGTATGCAAAATTTTGCAGGCAAATGCGAGACATTAACACCATACAGAGCGAAGTTGTGTCTACATTGATGTCTGTATTTGATGCCAATAACATCTTGGTAAAATCATTCCGGATGGCCCGTGATATGATACACGCACATGGATGCAATGATGTGAAGTTGAAACTCATAGGCAGGAGAACTGGAGATGGAAGAACATACAACCTGCCATCTGTGTCGGAAGTTGCTGCATTGATTGTTGGCGATTTCGATGAATAATTGGGCAATAGGGATATACTGGTAACATCCATGACCGGACAATTAAAGCTTATCAATGAAATGCATCCCTCATATCTGCCACTCCAATACCCCGTGTTGTTTCCATATGGTGAAGATGGTTACAGAGATGACATAACAATCTCCTGTCCAAAGAGAAATTCAGAAAAAGATTTGGAGAAAGGTAAAAAAGTTACGCTCAGAGAGTTCTTTTCATATCGTTTGCACGAGCGACATGGCGAGTCATCTCATATCCTATTTTCTAAAAGGTTATTTCAACAATTCATTGTTGATGCTTATACAATGATCGAGTCTTGGAGATTGAATTATATTCGAACACATCAAACACAATTACGATGTGAGATGTACAAAGGATTAAGTGAAGCAATTATTAGAGGAGAGAACGATCCGGCCACACAGGGCAAGAGGGTGATATTGCCATCCAGCTTCACTGGTGGTGCTCGATATATGATCCAGAATTACCAGGACGCAATGGCAATATGCAGATTGGCGGGCTACCCAGATTTGTTCATAACATTTACATGTAATCCTAAATGGCCTGAGATAGTTTGGTATTTGAATACTCGTGGTTTGAAGGCAGAAGATAGACCTGATATCATTTGCAGAGTTTTCAAAATGAAGTTGGACCAACTGATGAAAGATATCCGACATAACAAAATTTTTGGAACTGTCAAAGCAGGTAGATACAACTTATTACAACATATGCTTATAGTTGTTTTAATTATTTATAATCATGATATTAAATTATATATATTCCCATTCTATATTATTTTAATAAAATATTTGTGATCTTTATTATGTAGCTATTTACACCATTGAGTTTCAAAAAAGAGGCCTCCCTCATGCGCATATCCTGATATTTCTGTCAAGCGAGGATAAATATCCTTCAGGGGATGATATTGACCGTATCATTTCTGCTGAAATACCCGATCACACGTTGGAGGAGGCATATTACAATTCTGTTCGTGAGTTCATGATTCATAGGCCATGTGGTAGTGCTAGAAAAGATTCACCATGCATGTCCGAAGGTAGGTGCACAAAGCATTTCCCAAAGAAATTCTATGAAACCACAACAATTGATGAAGATGGTTATCCAGTCTATAGAAGAAGGGACGATGGACGAACTGTTCAGAAAAATAGTGTATTTCTGGACAATAGATATGTTGTTCCTCACAACAGATATCTTTTGCTGACGTACGGGGCACACATCAATGTAGAGTGGTGCAATCAATCAAAATCCATCAAGTACTTATTTAAGTACGTAAATAAAGGTAACGATCGGGTAACAACATCGTTCTGCCGAAGCAAAGGCGAAGAAGCACAAGGAAAAATCGTGGATGAGGTGGATATGTACTACGACTGTAGATATATTTCACCCTGTGAAGCAGCATGGAGGATTCTAAGCTTTGATATTCAATATAGACATCCGTCTGTTGAACGTCTCAGTTTTCATTTACCAAATGAGCAAACAATAATATTCTCGGAGAACGAGGCAATCGAGAATATTGTTAACCGTCCCAGTGTTGCTACCAGCATGTTTTTAGCTTGGTTTAAGGCAAATGCAAGGTATAAAGAAGCTGAGTCATTGACATATTATGAATTTCCAACTAAGTTTGTTTGGAAGAAGGATAAACGGGAGTGGGTACCTAGACAACAAGGAAACTCAATTGGGAGGATTTTTTACATACATCCAGGAAGTGGGGAGATGTACTACTTGAGACTGCTTCTCAATGTAGTACGTGGACCGAAATGCTACGAAGATATAAGACGCGTAAATGGTGTACTATACGCATCATTCCGTGACGCGTGTTATGCTAAAGGTTTGTTAGACGATGACAGAGAATACATTGACGGCATTATAGAGGCAAGTCATTGGAGCACTGGACATTCTCTAAGACATATGTTTGCAAATCTATTATTCGCTAATTCAATGAACAGACCGGAGATTGTTTGGGATAAGTGTTGGAAGAATCTTTCAGAAGATATTCTATATATGCAGCGGAATCGTTTACAAAATCCAGGTATAATAATGAATATTTTTAGAAACAATAAATAATTAACATTATTATTATTATTAATAATAATTAATGAAGATATATATATATATATATATATATGATTGTATGTGTAGATTATACCCAAAACTTTTGAATCTGATTATAAATGTTAATTTAATATAGGATATAATAAGTATCTTATATTCTTATTGTGTTCATCAAAAATAAAAGTTTCTTATATATATTATATATATATATTAATAATTAATTATATTATTTATGTCGTCTTATTTATTATTTTAGTTTTAAAAAACTATTGATATAATATGTATTGATAACTCTGTATACCACAATCAATATATGTAAATAGTGATTCCATGTGAAATTTTAAAGTTTGATTACATATAAGTTTTATTTAAAATATTATTATGTGGGTAATTTATAGTTCGCTTTGGGATCAAGTTATTTTTTATTTCTATTTATTATTTTTATATAGTGCGATTTTCATATTAAAAAAATATTTCATAATAATAATAATAATAATAATGTTTCTTTTCATGTTAGGTATACATTTGACTGAAGAGCAGATGAAGAATTATGCACTGGCAGAAATCGAGAAGATTATGCGCAAATGTGGACGCAGCTTGCGAGATTTTAATGATATACAATATCCTGATCCAGAGTATTTTTGTTAGCCGTATAATAGTTTGATAAATGACGAGCTGCGTTATAATCGATCAGATATGGAAGCTGAGCATGCTTCGTTCATGCGTGATATTACCGAAGAACAACATCAAGTCTATCAAACGATTATTGAGAGAGCACAATCAGAATCAGGTGGTGTCTTTTTTGTATACGGATACGGGGGAACTGGAAAAACATTTACTTGGAGGATATTATCTTCTGCGTTACGATCAAAAGGAGATATAGTACTCAACGTAGCATCGAGTGGGATAGCATCTCTATTACTCCCAGGTGGAAGGACTGCACATTCCCGATTCGCTATCCCGATAAATCCAAATGAAGATTCATTGTGCAACATCAAACAAGGAAGTCCACAGGCTGAACTCCTTATCAGATGTAAGCTCATAATATGGGATGAAGCACCGATGATGCATAAATATTGTTTTGAAGCCCTGGACAGAACCTTGAGGGATATAATGAGGTTTAAAAGTCCGGTGAATTCTGAATCACCATTCGGAGGTAAGACAATCGTGTTTGGAGGCGACTTTAGACAAATATTGCATGTCATACCCAGAGGAAGCAGACAAGAAGTAGTCAATGCAAGTATCAACTCTTCTTATATCTGGAAGGACGTTCAAGTGCTCAGGCTTACAAAAAACATGAGGCTGCGTCTCATAGATTCAGAATTGGAGGCAACTGAATTACAAAAGTTTTTCTGATTGGGTTGCAGCTGTAGGTGATGGACTTTTGGGTGATACGAATGACGGTCATGCAAACATAGACATACCAGACGATATTCACCTTAAATTCTCGGGAGATCCAATAGAAGCAATTGTTAAGGATACATATCCTTCATTCATGGTTGCTCCAGATGACTTGAGTTACCTTCAGAACAGAGCCATACTCGCTCCCACACTCGATGTAGTCGAATCTGTTAATGAGTACATGATAGACAAGAATAATTCTGTGAACAAAGAATATTTGAGTTCAGACAAGACATGCAGCTCTGATGCAGTTATTGATGTAATGAACGATGTCCACACACCTGAATTTCTAAATGGTCTGAAATGTTCGGGAATGCCTAACCACAAGCTCATTCTGAAGGTAGGCACGCCGGTTATGTTGTTAAGGAACATTGATCATTCTCTTGGATTGTGCAATGGAACGCGTTTGGTTGTCACGAGAGTTGGTAATCATGTTTTGGAGGCGAAAATATTGACAGGAAATAATTCCGACCATAAAGTATTGATTCCGAGAATGTCATTAACTTCATCAGATCCACGTCTTCCATTCAAGTTTCAACGAAAACAATTCCCTCTAATTGTTTCGTACGCCATGACAATCAACAAAAGTCAAGGACAATCTCTATCACATGTGGGGCTTTTTCTCAAGAAACCAGTGTTCTCCCATGGTCAATTGTACGTCGCTGTATCGAGAGTACGGAGTCGGAGTGGTTTGAAGATCCTGATATGCGATAAAGATAAGAAGAGCATTGCATGTACCACTAATGTTGTCTACTAGGAAATTTTCCAAAATTTATAGATGTATGAATTTTGAATGAAATTTTAATTTATATTGTTTCATACTTATTTTTTTTTTCCTTACTCATACTTATGTTGTTATAAAAAAAAATCAAAATTCATTTTACCCCGTGCATCGCACGGGTGCAGTACTAGTTATTTATAAAATATTACTCACGGGGTACATTAGTACTCACCCCAAACTCTTTTCAAAATGTTTTCAGGATGAGAAGTCGGAGTGATCGGGCGGAGCTGAGGAATAGAGAATGTTGCTGTACTGTTGTACTTTTTATGATACTGCTTCCGCCTTACTCTGTTAATACTCTAATAATTAATTTGTGTCGTGTTTGAACTATTATACTTTAAATAAAATGGACCTCTTTTTGGAATTATTATTTATTGCGGGTTGTACGGTTTTCCGACCCCGTTTATTTCTTTACTGCTTTTCGATAAATGCTTCAGACTAGCGGCCCCTCTTGGACGCTCAACTTCCCGACTGTCGTGGTGTAGTACGGTTTATCCGACCACACGAGTGAGTTGGTTTGGTTGACTCGATTTGGCAAGCATAGGCTCTCTGGCTTTATCTCTGACTGTGCTCTGATTGTTCAACCCTTTGTGGTGTTGTTTGGTTTTACCAACCCCACTTGACAAGTTGAACTCTCCGACTCCGTCATTTGTGTTTAGCATGGTAGTTCGGTTCATCCGACCCTGCATTATTTATTTTTGCTAACGGTGAAGTTCGGTCTATTCCGACCCCATTATTTGGTAATTGATTAATTATAACTGATATATTTATCTCTCGTATATGTCTATATTATTAAGAATATGTTGCCTAAAGTATTGGACATATTATTTATTTATCCGCAAATTAAAATCCCCTATTTCTTTCCCACTTCTTACTTCCCCGCCAGTCATGTCCCGACATACGTGTCTTCCCTCGGGAATTGGGGCGTGACAGTGTGTGTTTCATTTTAATAAAAGATATCTGAATATAGAATTGTATGAATATTTGATCCGATTTTATAAAAAAGATCATCTATGAAATTCGGTATTAAAAGATACGTCTTCAAAATAAAATAAAAATACTGGGCCGTTCGGCCGTGAGAATTTCAGATAATAATTAATTTTCTTCTTGTGCTTCTACTTCATCTCTGTCACATGAGAGGGACAAAAAAAAAAACTTATGTCAATTTACAAATCACTCAAAAAAATAATAATAAGAAAACAACCTTACTCATATAAGTTTGCGACTGAACCCAACATTTATTCTTACATTTTAGGTATATACTCCCTCCGTCCCCTAAAAGTGTGGTTCAAATTTGATTATATGTGAGGTATAAAATATTAATTGGACCACACTTTTGGGAGACGGAGGGAGTATGACTTTTATGCCCATTACAACATCAAAGAGATAAAGAAAATAACAAAGGTGTGGATTTTCAAATAGATTCTTGCTATTTTCTTCGAATGGCGCCAATTCTATCATTCTATGTTGTAGGGAGGAGAAATGAGCTGATGAGAGAGAGAAAATTAATTTACAGAAGCACCACCTTCAAACATGGTGAAAAGAGGAGAAAAAAAGGTGGAGACGACTTATATGAAAAATATAATCTCTGATTGGTGTAATCAAAGATTTTTAAATTTATTTTTAAAATGTATACATAAAAATTATTTTTAAATAATTTTCATACATAAAAATTATCGTCGAAAAAGTATTTTTAAATAAGATATAAACTTATTTTTAAATAAGATATAAAATTATTTTTAAAATGTACACGTAAATTAAAACATAAAGTTATTTCCCGTCAAGTCTTGACGGACTACGGTGCTCCATTCCGATTTTCCTTTATTATGGTAATTTGTCTAATTTTAATTCATATATATTCTAATTTTTATTTTTATTAATTAAAATTTTATCAATTTCATATTCTTGAAATATCACATGTTTATCTATTAATCACATCTCATATTTATATTTCCCTCTATTTAATTAATTCCTTCTATCATGCATATTAAAATAATAATAATTTCGGAATACATTCTTATAAATTATTATTTTATACATTCTTAATTCATATATAATAATCTATAGAAAATTTGTAAATGAAAATCCTTATGAAGGCTAAATAAATTAATCAACATGTCTATATTTAATCAAAAACCTTGTATTACATAAGAAATAGTACATCAAAACTAATACTCCTACAAAAGGATGGAAAGAGGAACTCCCAATCAAACGAGATAAAAACGAACACCTTGATTAGGGATGTCAATCGGGCCAACCCTTTCAGTTTCGGGTCAACCCTATCGGGTTATAGGGCTATTCGGTCCGGGTTAAATCGGGTTGATTTTTTTTCGGGTTGAAAAAACTCAACCCTAACCCTAACCCTTCGGTTTTCGGGCTGGCCCGTCGGGTAACAAAGTTTGTAAATAAAAATTAAAATGTATGTATTTTCTTGACTATTCAATATTTGTCGCAAAAAAACTACTCACAAAAAAATTAAAAAATAACAAAACAAGAATACGAGTGGCCCAAAAAATAGAAACTTGATTAAATTGAAAAAATAACATCCAACAAAACAAGTCTAGTAGCACTACACGACATGAAAAATAACAATAATATTCAACATTAATTCGTTATCTCACAAATGAAACTAAACACTTGAATGACATTCATCTTCTATGATTTATGTGTAGAGCAAAAGAGGGCGCGACATACAACTACTACAAGTAATTAGTATGATGTATTATTTATTTAATTTTTTAAAAATACATCAGGGTTATTCGGGTTGACCCTAACCCTGATCGGGCTAGCCCGGATAACCCTTCAACCCTAGCGGGCCAGCCCAAATAGCCCGGTTGTGTATTCGGGTTGTAAAAAATCAACCCTAATCCTTTATTTTGTTCGGTTTATTCTGGTCGACCCGTCAGGTTCGGGCTCAATTGACATCCCTAACCTTGACTACCACACTAGATCTTCTATTATCGTTTTGTGTGACATTCTCTATTGCTTATATTAATAACATATGATTTAAGATTTGGCAAGTAGGATTAACTCCACCCGATTAGAATATTAATTTATTTTTAAATTGATGCATGTAATCCAACAGATGCAATAAAAAATACTCCCTCCGTCCCATTAAGCTTGTCTCATAGCTTTTGGACACGTAGATTAAGAATAAGGGTAAAAAATATAAAATAAGTAGGTCTCATTACTTTTAAAGAGTTAAAAGTTTCCGATTGGGTATGAGACATTACTAGTAGGACAAACAAATACTCCCTCTGTCCTGTTACTCTTGTCTTGTATTCATTTTTGGGCTGTCCCGTTACTCTTGTAATATTTCATTTTTTGGAAATAATTAGGGCCCAATTAGTTTGTTAATCACACCCACTTTACACCTTTCAACCGAAAACCCTACCGACCTACTATTCACTCTCTCTCTCTTTCCACTTTATTTGACCTTTTGTACTCCATTAACTATTTAATTAAAAACTTCACTAACACATTTTCTATCCCTAATTTTTTCTCCTTAATATCCGTGCCCAAAAGAAATCAGACAAGTCTAATGAGACGGAGTAGGGGTGTGCACGGTTCGGTTAACCGACCGTTTGCCACAAAAAAAAACCGACCATAAGGTTTTTAATCGGTTCGGTTAACCGCTAAAATGTAAAAAATAAAAACAAAAAACCACTATAACGGTTAACCTAAAAATCGGTTCGGTTAACCGTTATTCAACGGTTAACCATGTAGAAAGAAAACTTTCAATTTTTTTATAATTCATAGCATGAAAAACAAAAATCCATATCTTAAAATGTGAATACGAAATATACATTTAAAGAAGTATAAATAATAAATTGAAAACTCTTATATTTTCAAGTCAAAGTAGTAAAATCAAGTTAGTTAATATTATAATTTATAACATATAATTAGTTGGTATAATAATTTTATAACATATAATTAGTAAAATTATAATTTTAAATGAGTTTCGGTTCGGTTCGGTTAACCATCGGTTTTTATATATAAAAATAAAAACCTAACCGTTATCCTCGATTTTTTAAAATTAGAAAAATAAACCGAACCGTTGGTTCGGTTAACCATTTTTTTGGGACGGTTTCGGTACGGTTTGTCAGTCGGTTCGATTTTTCGATTTGTTTTGTTCACTCCTAAGATGGAGGGAATAAGAAATATGGGACAAACTTAGTGGGACGGAGGGAGTATCACACAAATACTCCCTCCGTCCCATTATTCTTGTCTTGTATTCTTTTTTGGGTTGTTACGTTATTCTTGTCCTGTTTCCATAAAAGGAAATATGCTTCTCTCACAAAAAGTTGTGGGCTCCACCACTTTCTATCTTTTTACCCTTTAAACACTCTTCTCCTTAATACCCGTGCCCAAAAGAAATGAGACAAGAATAATGGGACGGAGGTAGTATGTAATTGAATATCTGAATCGATAATAAATTTTACTTACATTACCCTTCACCAAGTTAAAAAAAAAATAAAAATTAAAAAAGTTAGCCAGTGACTCGGTCATTTGCCGGATCAGAAGTAAAACTCAGTAAACGCTACCGTTTCATATCGTTGTTGTTGCAAAACGCGATTCCTCGGAATACTTCGCGAGGTGCTGACTACCGGCGACGAGCTGATGATGGCGGAATACCGACAGTTGATCCAAACGGAGCGCCTCCAGTTGTAGTTTCTTCTATCTTTTTCTCGTGTTGAAACCAATCGATGGGGCTTGAATTCCGGCGTCGAGACTACAGAGCCGAGGAGCAGGCCTACTCGCTCCGGCGAACGCGTGCTGATACTCACCCTCTCTCCGCTCCTTCTCCTTCACCTCTTCAGGTCCACCGCAATTCGATATTTTATGAATTCGTGATATTAATTGCGACTTTAGTAGTATTGATCAAGACAATGTGTAGGAGTTTTTGTATTATTGCAACGATGTTGATGTTTTGGAATCGATTATATATAGATATATATATGTATATAGTTTTTGAAGACTGGAATCGATTATATAGCTTGTGCATTTTGCGTTTAGTTCCGTTTCATATTTTTTTGCCTTTGTTCATACGGTAATGGTGTTTGATATAATTGAGTTGAAGGTGGAAGACTCGGGATGTCGAAAAGATGATTTCTGCGATCCGCTTAGGGCCAATGATGGATTGATGGAAGTCTCTGCTAGTGATGTACACCGTGAAGATGTTAGTTCTGAGGCAATGGCGCCCCCTGACCTCAATTCTCAGCTGCGAACGAGGAAGGAATGGATTTCTTTTAAGAAAATGTTGATGCAACGATTCCCTGTTTCTAAAACATCACCAATATCCCTGGTAGGTATATGTATTAGTATATTGACGCAGAGATTTCATTTTTTTGGGATGTTTTGAAATCTTACTTTACTATAACCATTTACGGTAACTATGTCTGAGTTGATGCATTTTGATAAATATCGAAAAACTAATCTCTGTTTAGCATTTCTGTATTTTGAATGGAGTGGCTAATATTTAACAAGCTGCTTAATCTGGCCTCCAACAGGCATCTGGTGTGCTTGTGAAGGGTAACACAGGTAGCCTATATCTTATGATCTAAGGCCTTTTTTTTGCTTCCCTTTTGATTCACTGCTTGTATATAATACAATGTAGATATTGGCAGCAATTGAGAAATCGTCAAAAGATTTGCATTTAGGAGAGTTGGACGATGACAAAAAATTCGGTGATGAAGATGTTAAAGTTATAAGTCAACAGGAGTGTTTGTCAAAGTTGCAAGGACTCAAAGACGAAATTAATCAGTCTTGGCATGCTGATGATCGTGTAACATCTTTAAGGTTGTCAATTAAGGTGAGTTTCCCTCTGTAAAGATGTAACATCTGTAGGCTTTTTCCTGCTGTTGTTAGTCCGGTAGCAATTGTTCTCTGAAGTGTAATGAAGTCTTCCATAATTAGAAAATGTTACCGGGGGGCATTTGCATGTTGTTCGAGAAAATCTTGAACTGTTAACATGAGGATGTTAATGGGGGAGTCTAAAAGATGATATTTTCATCTTTTATGCTCCAATACTGTTGCATATTCATCATGGCCTCATGTGTTTGGTCAAAAGTTGGGACGGTGTTTTTCATTTCCCCCTAGTTGTTTAGATTGAGTTCCTTTGACAGTAAAATATCTTTGCAGGTTGTGAGGTTTCTAATGGACTCCTCCGTAATCCAGTTTTATCCAACCCTTTTCGTTTTAGCAACTGATATATTGGATATGCTTGGTGATCTGGTGTGGAAGCGCATCCGGCAAAAATCAGAGATCACTGAAGGCGGGGGCTCTGTCCGCTCTTTACCAGGTATGTAACAGAGGCTGTTGAAGATATTTTCCTTTCTTTTAGTATTATGATGCATTGACTTACTTTATCTTTTGTCTCATCCCCCGCTTATTTCCCTTTGTGTGTTTCTTTTTACCACAATCTCGTGAACTCTGTATGCACACTCACTGCCTACAGATACAGATTTAATTCAAATATTTCATAGTGAACTCAAAGTATTTGTGCACAAGAAGGTACAGTCAAACTCAACTTTGATTGATCAAATTCTTTAAATGATATCAGTATATCATGATCATTTCAAATTTCAGTATGATGCTTAAATTACAGACTATAATGCATAAGAAGTCTACTTTTGTATTCTTTTCTTGGGTTGGGGGTAGGTATGGTGTAATTCAAAAATCTATGTAATGTTGATACCTGGTGATGGCCAATAACTGGTCAATAACTTATAATTACCGATGACATTTTAATGCTGGATGATGCTGAGAAATAGCTATGCAAATTGGACATTGAAGCTGGTGGATTAATTGGATTTATTTAGATGAAAGATCCAATGTATATAAATGTCCGCCATATGATGCACTTTCATATATTATTTGTAATTCACAGCCATGATACCCTTCCATATATTATTTGTGCAGCCATATGTTATTTGTAACTCATAGCTGGAAAGTTTGTAAAACTGCAAGTCATATACCTTCTCTTATTCGCAGAAAACTTCAAAGCTGGTGACATATACTTTGATGCCAAAGAGACCTGCAATAATTGGTTCTGCAAAATTGGTTCGGTTCGGGAGCTACTTCCTCGCATGTGAGTCCCCCACTTCCCTTGTTATTTCTGGCATACAATGCCATCAAGATATGTCTGTTACTTCGATCCCAAGATAATGTTAATTAATTTACACAAATTTTATGTGGGAAAGATTTTCTGTTAACATCACTACAGCATGAAGTGGCAGGACTTAAGAACTTTTTCAGCACAACACATGCCTTGATGGAAATCCCCAGATTTGGGTCTACCACCATAAGAAAAAGATACCGGCAGAAGTGTTGCAAACTGGAGGGGTCTTAATTTATCTTATTCCAAATATATTCTATTTTTCTCAATACATGGCTTGCTACTCTTCGGCCAGTATCTTTTCATTGTGGTGGGGGGATTGCTATCATGCATTTTACCTACTACACTTTCTAGCCTAATTATGCCTAAAAAACTGACATCATTGGTTTAATAATTTTGGATAACCAGTAAATAAATCTGTTACCATCTACAGGGAAATTCTGCAGAGGTGCTATACGCCTGTTTCCTTTTCATTGTAGTCTGACCTTGATACATTTAACTTGATAGTAACCCTTCCAATCGTTACTGATTAAGTAACAGTAAAGTTACAGTCAATTTCTTGATCCTAGAATGACAAGCATTTGGATTAGGTTATGATGAACTGATCTCATTCAAATCATTTATGGTCTGAATCAAATTTGAACTCTTCTCCAAGGTTGTAGAAAACACTATTCTTAAAGCTTTTATGGGTCATTTTGAGAGCTGCAGTGCGTAATAATTTCTCTATTTTCTTGTATGTGCTTCACCATTTCCCGACCTGATATGCATTTTTTTTTTCTTATTCAAGCTATTTAGAGCTTGCACTGTTTCCTTGTTGGCGTTTCCTTTATGACCATCCTGAGAATCTCCTTAAACGCATAGTGGAGATGACGAGAGGCATTGCTGATCCACTGGCGTCGGCTTATTGCCGCCTGTACTTGGTTCAATGTTCTCAAAGACTACCCTGCCATGATAGAGGTGCTGATTCTTGGTATCTAATATCTATTACTTGTTTATGTTATAGAATGTCTATATGTGCTCACTCTGAGTTTATCTTAATGACTCCACTTCTGGGTCAACACTTGACCAGGGTGGAAAACATCACTATTTGATTGTGGGTTTGAGAAATATGAACTTTATAGGAAACATATGATACTTCTATTCTTTGTGCTTAGATAATATGCTCCTAAACCAAGTGGACTGTATTATGCCTGATGAAGTTCATCTCTTGCTTTTCTGTATGATAAATGATGTCGAGAATGATAGATGTTGTACATTACTAGTGGTTGGGTACTTAACCTTATAATATGCTATAGATCCATTTCTGGTGTTGTTTTTCCTTGATCTAAATAAATCTCGAAAAAGACTCTTGATGTATTCCATCGTAGTGTACAAGTTTACACTACTCTGGATGCATCATGCATAGTTACAAGTTCATTGCCTGAAAATTGAAAGACATGCTGTTTCTTATGTCCTGATCTCCCTGTAGGTTTGATCTTTATATTTGTAGCTGGTTTTCTGTTTTCAGCGTTTGTTTCAAAATCTGTACACCCCTTATAGCAATGAATTCTGCATCTTGAGACAGGTTTTCTTATCACATGCATTAATGATCTCAAACTGCTACTCGTGCGCTTCACACCAGAAAGAGAAGCCGTGAATGGGAATATTTCTGGAAATAGTGAACTACTGCTTACTGTGGTTGAACCCGCTATTGAGTATATCATAAGATGCTTATTCAAGGATCTTAAACAGGTCAGACCATATTATTGCTCTGATTCTGCTCCTTGCTGGACATGTGATGGTTGGGTTAAATATGATGCTAGACTGTGTGCTCTTTGTGTGTGTGGGGGGGTGGGGTGGTTGGGAGGTCGCTCACATAATAAACTTCACGATATCTTTTATCTCTCCATATGGATGGTTTAGTGCTTTAAGTTGCTTATGTTGTTTATAAATGTAGGTTAGCTTTTTCTTCATTATATAGATTCAAATCGCTGTAACCATTTAGTGTATCTATCAAAACGGTTATCTAGTGGACTATTTTTTAGGATCACCTCTCTTCATGCAGTATCTGTTTGTTCTTTAGTGTGCAATTTTTCATGCGATATTTCTCTTCCATGGATTGTCATAGAAATACTTTAGCTGATTGCCTATGAAATTTCCTTGCAGATGGAAATTAGTAAAATGCTTCTGGCACTTGGAATATCGAGGAACTCATCAATCTTGTCTGAAAATTGTTCATGCATATCGGTTGTCCTTCATTATATACTAAGAGAACTTCCAGTTGAATATATTTGTTCTAATGCTGTAGAGTTGCTCCATCTTGTAGAGACCACTGATGATAGGTCTTTTGATCAGGTGCATGTTGAATACAGTGGGGTTCCTGCATTTGAATGCCTTATTGTTTTCTTGAAGTTATTATCTGACAGATTTGGTCTTCATTGCAGCCTTTAAATTTCAAATTACTAGGACATAGGCTATGTGAATTGGTATCTGAAGTGAGTCACGTCCACTTGTTGGTGGATAAAATTATCCAGGTATTTTATTATGCGGGTAGAATATTTTATTCTTTGTAATTGTTAATATCATTCACCTTATCATATGCTTTGGTTAATTATGTATAATACATATATCATCTATGTGGACTTAGATACTGGTTTCTGTTTCTCTCTAGTTTTTCTAGAAACTAGTAGAGTGGTACGTGCGATGCACGTAATATTGATAGATTTTAATAATATGTCAAACATAAAATAATCATATGATAATATAATAAAATACTATAATAAGGATATAATAGGCAAATCAAATTTTGTAAACAAGGTTCTTTTATAATAGGTATAGATAGATATATTGATCTTCAATTCTCCTTTCAAAAAAAAAAAAAAAAAAAAAAAGATCTCCTGTCCGGTTCTTCATATCTAGTACTACATTGATTACTTAATTTGAGTTATTACTTTTGTCCTGAACCTACTGATCTCTTACATAATGTCTCACTTCTTTTTAAACTGAAAGTTGCATGCAACGTTAATCACACACATAAGGAGCAGGGAAAAACCTTTAAGTTGTCTGTATATGCTACTTGCATTTTGCTCGCTTTCTCTGGATTTTTTCTTGTAAGGTATTCTGATGATTGAATTCATCAGTGGAAATGTTTTGCTTCTCGCTTATAGTTTAACTATATCTGTTTTTCAGGTTCTATCTTGTTATGCAAATCTTCATGCATACTTGATGGTTGCAGATGCTTATTTGGATATAATCCTGGAGAACCATTTGGTAATGCAAAGCTTTGTCAATAATGGTTTTGTCTTTGTTGGACGTGTTTTCATTTCCTGATACATGCATTATATTGTTTTGATTTATTTCATGATGCTGATTATTAGCATATAGCCTGATCACTAAGAACATTCTTTTGGAAAAGGTCTGGAAAATCTTCAGGTGCAAATACAAGTAAATTAAAAGTTGAAGATCTTTGTTAGAACATGAACAGTTTAAAAAGCATGCACATGAACATATTTTCTTGACATCATCTGAGAAAAGCTGAATAAGACATTTCTGAATGGTTTCCTTGTTTAGTCCATAAATAAATAATGCCAAGTCAAATAATGCTTTAATATTTGTCAATTGTGATGAAAAATGAAAGGTGGGCATAAAATATCTCAATTTTCATCAAGTATAATGGAAATGTTATGTCAGTACTAATTAGCTAGATGTATGGATCCCATACATTTTCTTAGTTTTTGAGATAATATGGGTCGTTTTTGTAGATTCTGAGGTTTTGAAACATCTTGGGTTCATTAGTGCCAGAATTCAGAAAATCTCCCTTCATTCAACTGACCCATTTTTCAGGGCATGTTCCTAAATGTAATACTTGGTGGAATATTGGAACGTGTGAGGGATGAGAAGATTGGTGAAAACGAGATGGTTATACTGCAGTCAATTCTCTTGAAAATTCTCACTCATTTTGGTGACATAGAGAAAATATTGGCACTGGTATGCTTCTGACCGAATTTTCTTTTATAAGCAATTACTTCACTACTGTTACATAGCTTGCTCTCTAACTCCCAATTTCCATATTTCTCAACATAACTTAATCACTAACACTGTGTTTCAGTGTTTCATTAGAGCACCTGGTCATGTGGCTTGGCTTCTTATAAACTACTTTGACTGATTGAAATCAAATTTAATGCTCTGCAGAACCATTTTGTTGACATTTTAGATATGATGCATGGGAGCTCAAGAAACTCTGTCAGTATGCACATTCTTAATATGGCAACTAGGTAATAAATATCTTGTCCTATTACATGAAATTTGGCTTCCATTGTTTCATATCCATTTAATGTTTCTTACTGAAGCCCAAGTGACTAGATGCCAAGCTCTTATCGTCAATCATTTCAGCATTGGATTTTCGCATGTCATACTGTTTACAGCAATGTATTGACCCTGAGAAAAGATTTGGTGAAAACTTGATGGCTTAATAACATCTTTAGATGTAAAGAGTGAAAATTAAGGTCCTCAAGCATGCATGCTGATCCTAGTTTGGTTAAAAAAAATTGTTGCTTTTTTATTAAAATTCTATATATGTTCCTTAACCTTCTCCCATTGGTTTTCTTGAGGTGCCTTTTCCTCTATGTAATCCGGGCCTAATTTTTTTTTTTTTTGCTAAGGGCCTAAATAATTTGCACCTTTAATTTTATTGAGATGATTGGATGTAAGTTTTAGTCAGAAACATGTATGTGGGATGGCACCCTGGGCCGATGTAGTGATGAAAAGAGTATTGATCCTACTTATTTTTTTGTTAAAACTGTACTATTGTTGATGTTGCTTAATTTTCTTGTATGTGCTGGAAGATAAACATCGCTGAATATGTCGGCAGCTTTTCTGTCTTTGGAAGCTTACTTAGCTCTTTTTCCCATAGAAATGGTCAGATTCAAGATCCAATCATCATTGAGGTGCTACTTGAAGTTGCTCAGGCCTTATACGATGGCTTAGACTTCTCAAATATGAGAAAGGATGATTATCAGCATCCATCTCGTCTGATTTCCCGTTTTGTGTATATGGTATCCCTACATTATTTGAAAAGAGGTTTTGTTTGTTAATTTTATTTGATAGTTGGCTATCAAGAATTCACTACCCAGACATCTGAGCTTGTTACTGTTAGGTTGACCATGGGACGGAGGTGGAAAGCCATTTAAGGTTCCTAGCCCAATGTCGCGGAGCTTTTTCTAGCATTAGTGAACTCCAGGTTTCTGACCCTCTTTAATTTGATTTGAATTTTATTTATTATTTTTTTTCTGTTTGTGCAATGTGTCGTCCTATTGATGAATCTTATCAATAATTTGGTTGTTAGCTTAAGGACTGCCTACTTTTGTTCCCACATTAAACAAGGCAGATGTCACTGGTTCACTGTGTTATAGAATAGCATGTGGCCCTGCAGCCAGTGATCTATTATGAAAAAATTAGTTGTAGCGCTCAAAATTTAACCTTTTGTCATTTCATATTATATTAGATTATATAATTGCGAATTGTATAATGAATTCAAGCTGTAATAAACAGGTCTCAAAATGTGAAGGTTTACTCAATAATATGCTTGATTGAAAAGAAATCATATTGTCTAATTCAATTGATGTTCACGGCACGTATTTTTTTTTGGCCGAATTGCCTGTAAAATACTGAATTTTCACAAAATTCTGGTTTTGCACACCAGGTTAAGATTCTACGTGATAAATACCCAACTTTCGATTTCTTCTGATTTTGCAGCCGTGGCCAGATTCCCCCACATCTCATGCTGACATGGCTGCCTGAGAATCCGAGATGGCCAAATCAATTGACCAACAAAACGACATCGTTTTCACATGATTAAAAAAATAATAATAATAATCTTCCCTCACTCATCTCTTTTTTCCTTTCGGTCAACTGTCTCTCTCTACATCGAGCCACCACCGCCGACGACCACCACCACCGCCGACGACCACCACCACAACCACCAGATTTGTGCTTATCTCTCTCCTCTCTATCTTCTTTCCCTCAACTCTCTCTCTCTCTCTCAAGTTCTCAACAGCCAGCCATCACCACCACCATCTGTGCTCATCTTTCTCCTCTCGATCATCTTTCTCTCATCTCAACTCTCCATCTCTCTCTCATGTTATCTTATGTCGGGCTGTTTGCTGTGCTGCTTGAGAACTTTAGGGAAGGTGGCGGGGTTGATCGGAGAACGGCAACGGTGCTGGTGAGCCACGACGACAACAGTGCAGAGCGGCGAACGGCAGATGGCGGCGGTCTTCCCGTTTGGCCGCTGCTGTTGCAAATCGGAGGAGGGAGGCGGCGGTGCCGTTGGCAATGAAGACGGCGGTTCTGCTCGCCGTTGGTGGTGAAATGTCGGACTTCGCCGGATTTCAGAGAGGAGAGGAGGGTCTCGAATTTGGGGATGTAGGGTTTCCTTGGAATTTCTCTAAATTTCAGAGAGATGGAGACGAGAGGGGGCGAGCGCCGCCGCGGTTGCAGCGGCGGGGCAGAAGCGGTGACGACGGAAGAAGAGGGGATTGGGAAGAAGATGGTTTCTGGTATTTGCTGCTCTACGTAAGAAAGAAGAGATAGAGAGGGGGAGGGGAGAGAGAGAGAGAGGAGTTGGAGGAGAGAGAGAATAGAGGTGGTGAGGTGGATTTTTCTATGTTTATTTTATTTTATACAAATTGCCACCTCAATTTTTATTTGCTACATTATTTCCTAAATCCTAATTTTAATGCCATGCGAGTGCCACATGTACATAATTATGCCATGTAAGTAAATTCCAAATTATAATTTGGTTCGCTGGTTGCAAAATCAGAAAAAATTGAAAGTTGGGTATTTACCACGCAGAATCTTAACCGGATGTGCAAAACCAGAATTTTGTAAAAGTTCAGTATTTTACAGGCAATTTGGCCTTTATTTTTTATTATTAGTAAAACATGTTACGATATCCCACATCGGTTCCACATGAAGTGTGGAAGGGTATATAAGTGGGAGTCAATCCTTTACCTTTGACCATGGTTTTGGGTTCAGTTAGGGCTCCCTTTCTTATATGCGTAACAAAAATGTAATGCATGTCCTATTAAATTCACACAGGTGCCATGCAAAGATAAACTGCACACAGGTGCCATGCAAAGATAGTCTAGAATCTGGTCTGAGAACATCAGCAATTTGGTGTAAGAAACAAAAAAGAATCTAGTTTATTTTCAACTAAAATTTTATACTTTTTCGCCTTTTTTCGAAATAATTATTTGACAAAATAATGATATTTCCGACACAGCATCGGATTCCTGCATAAACTTAGCTGAAACTAATAAAAGAGTAACAAAATGATTTTTGTGCTGAACCATTCATGAACAGACTGACCCCATTCCTCCTATTTATCCTATACGTCGACCTCCAGAAGTGGAGAAGCTGTTGAAGATTCTTGTAAATTAGTTCTGCCATAGAGCTATATAATAGATTCTATGATTCAGTTTTAGTTGTGTCAATTCTAATTTTCTTTTACTGTTGCATGTCGCTGATCGGGTTTGGTTGTTACCTTCTTCACGACTCCACCTGAGGGTAGAGGGCGTTCTAGATACCTAGCTATTTATCTGTCTTCATGACATTGTTTTGTTGCATGTGTCATACACTGATAAGCATAAAAAATCCCATGACAATATATTAATTCTGAATTTGCAGGAGAATCTTGTTCATTCCAGCAACAACTTAGCTGTTAGAGCAATGAGAGATGGAAATAGTAGCATCAGCTTTGTCAAATCGTGTCTAGCGTTTAATGAAGTTACAATACCTGCTATTCCCACTAACTTAAGGCAGTTGAACTTATATATTGAAACAGCAGAGGTGCACTTTCTGTTTGGGTACATTTAACAATCTTATTCTTGCAACTCTTCTTCTTATCCTTTCTGCTTATCAGGTAGCATTACTGGGTGGCTTTGTTTCTCATCTAGATGGGCTTTTAAGTGCAGCAGTCAATTGCTTGCAAATGATTGATCCAGTCAATGGTTAGTTATATACTTCTTTACCAGAAAACTTGTAATTTTGAACATATTTTTGAAAAATGCTATGTAGTAACATTATCAAACTACATAAGTAGACTAGAAAGTTAGATATCTTTAAATTCTATTAGGCCATATTTTAATGATAAGAATAGCAAGCCTCGATGATGATTCATGTAATAAAGGTGAACGTCAATGCAAGTACTGAGATATGTAAGATATGATAATCTCTGATAATCCCAAATTGAAATATGTAAAACTTCTTGAGTTATTTTACCTGATCATTATTCTCTAGCCTAATTTTCACCTTTTCATATTCAGTAACTACTAACTACAAAAGTTTATGTTATCTTAGCATTTTATTACTTGTTTTCCGTCTTTACCTTGAGGTGCTCAATCAGTGTGCTTCCATACAGTTGTGCAGATGCAAGAAGATAGTGATGGAATCATTTCATTAATATGCAAGTTATGCGGCATTATGGTGATGTTTCCAGGTAGATTTTGCATCATCTTTTTATATTTTGCATATTGCTGTCTACTTATTGATTAGTGATGTAAGTTTTACTTGAATGAGCTCGATGTAGCTCTGAATACCTTAAAATTTTGCTGATGTGCTACTTTCTCACTGAAGGTGGCCTTGAACAAGAAGTAGCCTACATCCTCAAGCGTTTGTTGTCTTTCCTAGACTCCCAGTCATGGTGATGCTTCCACTCACCTATTATTGAACTTGCTTACTTTGTAATTTCTCCTTGGCAGTAATCTGGTCCCATATTTTAGGGTATTGCCGATAATGAAGGCCAAGGTATTATCTGCAATTGTTTTCTCGTCTGCAGCACTATCTCAGAATCAACTACTCTATCATGATGTTAGTGGAAAGGTAATTCTGTTATGTTAATACTCTGATTACAGATCAAGCTTTCTGTGCAAATGATTTACAGAGAATTTATTTGGTAGAGAACCTGACTAGGATGATCAAATAAAGAGGTAAATTATGTAAAATTGTTGAAGTGGGGTACAATTGGTCATCTATGGTAATCAGCCTGTATTCTTCTTGACCTTTAGGGTCATCCAACCTGGCTCAGATACAACTCACATTGTCGCTTGAGGTATACAGCTCCTCTCATTATCGAAATCCTAGGTTTAGGGCATTACTGAATGTCCCACATGGCTCAGTACTGTCTCTAATAGACACAATCTGGATTTACAGATATATTTGCCGATCGATCTTTTTTCCCCAAGTAAATTTAAATGTAAATGACGGAAAGACTGAACTAAAAAAAATGTCTGCAGGTAAATATGCACTGTCATCACTCAATATTGAACTCGCGTGCAGAATTATACTGATGTTAATATAACTGTAAAGTGAGGACTGTAGTTATAATCTGAGAGAGCAAATGCACAATTATAATTCCTAGAGTTTTGATACTCCCTTCGTCCATGAAAGATTTGCCTACTTTGCCATTTATGGGTGTCCATGAAAGATTTACCTGCCCCATTTATAGAAGTAGGTCCCACACACAACTACCCACAAGTGGGACCCTTATTCTACTCAAAATATATCGTACCAACTAAGTCAACCCATTTTCTTAATTCCCGTGTCAGTCAAACGTAAGCAAATCTTTCGTGGACTGAGGGAGTATATTATTATACCAAAAATGTGAGGCCTTGTAGGAGAAAAATGGATTAATAAATTATAGAATTGAGCATGTAAGGAGCTTGATGATATATTAGGCATGAGAGGGGGGTGGGTGGGAGGGGAGTGCAAAATGAAAATGGATACAAATATTCTGTCATGGAGTTTTACACGTACCCATTCAGGTTGTAAGAGAAGGAAACAAAAGTCAACATTCAAAGATAGCCATTAATAGGGGCCATTCAGGTTGAATTAAAATTTCTACAAGAGATATCACTTCACCCCTTTGGTTTTTGTTTCCTAAAGCATATCTTGTTTAGTCATCATCTTTTGCATCTTGTGCATACACCCATGCACCCCCTGTGGTTCCTTGTACATCTGTTTATTACAAACTAACTATGTATTGTGTCATAGCTTTCACATGACAAATATTTGAACATTTAGATCAAGGAGATTTGTTTACAACGTTGCAAGCTGTACCACCCTCTACATAGTTGTGTTTGAAAAATCTTTGTGCATACCTATTGTTGGCGAGGATGATACAACGCGAATCTCGCGGATCACGATTGACTTAGAAAGGTCGTTCTCCAACAGGTGGTATTGATAGTAATCCACTCGTGCATTAATAGGAGTCAGCTGTGCTTATATAGTTATTCTCATAAAAGTTATTTTGTTGATTGCTTTATTTATTTTAGTCGTATTTGTACATTTTTTGGTCAGTCAAGTGTTGGACTCCCTCTGAGCCAGAGGGAATTAGGTAATAGTTAAATGAGCTGTAAGACATCGGTCAGGGTATGAGGATTGTTATTTTTTCCGGTGGAATTTCTTGGCTAGTATTATACCTGAGAAACCTTCTCAATTCTAATCTTTCTTTGTTTCCTTTTGATTTATGTCTCATTCAAAATAAAACCCTTTTTCGTTTGTGTTAATTTATTTGGTCTGAGTAACCTTGAATTTATAATTGCAATTTGTTGAATGGCTTCCTTGCTTGCTTACTATGTATTTTCATTTTGTCTGGTCCAGGACATTTGTAACTACAGATTATTTGTTGGAGTTCAGTCCCGTCATCAAGAACTGCTGTCATTGTCTCGTAATGCTCTTCAGGGCATTGTAAATATTGTAATTCAAGAGTCTTCTAAGGTAAAATTGTCTTTATGGAAATAAATAATTTTTCATCAAATTCATTCTCGTTTTTTGTCACTACTTCCATTAGGGGCTGCTTTTCTGTTCTTTTGTGAGACTGGTTAGAAGACAGTTTACTTCGTACTGATATGTATTGTGAACTTGAAACTGGCTTGCTTGCAGGCTGTCCGGGGAAAATTGGCTCTCGAAAGTTGTAACTGTATAGCTTCATCCTTTATGGTAAGTAAACTAAAATGTTTTGATGGTATTCTAGTTCAACCAATGTAAGAAATTAAATGCAGTTTCTCATGGTCTTGGTTTTCCAAAATAGAGGCGTGCCAGGAAAACATGTGCTTTCACGCTTTTAATCATTGAAAACAGATTCTGCTTTCTGTCTAGTGCGGATCTCTACCATTCTCCCCCCTGCCCCATTTGCTTTCCAAGTTGTTTCCTCAGATTAGAGTTAGACTGTATGTGGGAATGGAGCAAAACATGAATATTTGATGGATGGTCGTCTAATGTGGAAACATGGGCTATTGCATAACTATGCTTTGTGTTACTTGACATAACTAGTGACCACTAAAGTCTCTGCTAATTTTAGATAATTATGTATCTTTTCTTATTTGATTTTCACTTAATGCGTTTTTAGGTGTGTGACGAAACGTTAGAAGAATGCTCCAAGTTGGTGGAAATAGCTAAGTCCTGCTTGAGTGCGGACGACAGGTTTCTGCAATCTACTTTGATGTTTTTAGATGCTTCCCAGTTCCATTTGTTAGGTAGGTAGTTGTGTGTTGGAATTAGATATATGATTTTCCATAGCTGGAGTATTGTATATTTGTTGTATCATTTGTGTCAAAATGCAGAGAAAACAATAGTTAATGGTTATTGAACTACACGAGAAAGAATTTGTTTATTTTTAACATAACAAGTGGAATATAAGATTTGTTTAATTTAATATTCTGTCATGAAGAAGGGAGCTCAACCTTTCAAAGTTTGCGGTAAGTAAAGAAGAGGAACAACAGACAGCGCTGTAGATGCCACCTTTGGATGGATGTCAACTCTTGATTCTTGAACCACTCTTTTTTTTTTTTAACTTTGATTTGTGTTTAGGGTTTATCGTGTTTGTGTTGCTCGTATCGTGTCGTGTTTGTGTCTATCTATTAAACACACATAAATTAATATTTTCTAAAACGTGGTAGCCCCGTGCCACCGCCCGCTCGATCAGGCTGTTCGGCGTCTCCGTAGGGAGCACGCGGCCTGCGGTCATGCCAATTGTTTGATGTATAGTTTGTGGATTTAATTTTGTGAATTTTGCATTCAAAACCTGAATTTTCATTTATCTCAAACTATTTCTAGAGAAAAGGAAGGGTTTAAAAAATTAAACATATCACATAGCTTGATTTTTGCACAAGAAATAAACTTCGGTTAAAATGATATAATTTCTGCCTCAGATTGGAGATATCCTTTCGTTTGTGCAGAAGAAAAGTAACCCAGAGGCGATGGAGAACGAAGAAAATTGATTAAAAGATGTTTGACCTCAAGAGCTTATAAGCTATTAAAGTGTTTGGATAATTATACTAATAAGCTCCACTCTATCTCCCTCACGGAAAATTCTATTATACATGTACACACACTACACTCACCTCTCACATGAGATTATTTTAATAATATTATTAAAATAATCTCATGTGAGAGGTGGGTGTAGTGTGTGTACATGTATAATAGAATTTCTCCTCTCACTCTCATACATCTCTCTCTTCAGTTTTGGTCTTAATAAAATTTTATTCCAAACTATTCTTTTTACACAATTGTGCAAAATCGACAAACCTCGGTGGCATAAACATAATTTACATATCACCTGTGTTGCTGCAATTTAAGGGACAGTAGAGAGAGAAAGAGAAGAGTGATAAATATATTAGTGAGAAGAAATAGAGAGAAGAAGAAAAGGAGAGAGAAAACAAAATTAGAAAGGAGAGAGAGGAGAGAAAGAGAGAGAAGACGAAGAGAGGGAGAGATAGAAAAAAAATTAGAGAGAAGAGAAAGAGAGAGAAGACGAAAAGAGAGAGAATTAGAGAGCAGAGAGAAGACAAAAAGCGAGAGAGAGACAGAAAAAAATTAGAGAGCAGAGAAAAAGAGAGGACGAAGAAAAAAATATTACAAAAAGAGAGAGGGGAGAGAGAAAAAAAAATACAGGTATAATTTGAAAAAAAAGTTAATTTTTTTAATTTATTTTAGATTATAAATTGAAAAAATAAAATAAAATAAAAAATGGTGAAAATAAGAAAATTGAGTGTTGTTCATAACATATTTACAAAAAGAAGTTGGGGTAGATGTACTTTTTTTATGAGCTTATAAGCTCTTAGAGCTTTTTTTTTTTTGAGGTTATAAGCTCTTGAAGAGCTTCTTTTGCCAAACATTTTGCAAGAGCTTACAAGCTGGTTTAAGGAACTTATAAGCTCAGCCAAACACCCTCTAAGAATTGGGAATGATAGATTTATATATATGGAGACGATTTGCCTCTGGAAATAATCACAAGAATAAGGAAATATTGTTATCGGCTGGAACTGCAGCCACCTTTGGGGAGCCAACTTTTTTTTTTACACTTGAAAAATTTTATGATTCATGGGGAATTTATACCATCGGTCCCATCGTGGTTAGGATATCAATAAGTAATTATAAGGAAAAATGACCTTGATTCTTAAAAAAAAAAAAAAAATCGGAATGTGATGTAACACGTTTATAAAAAAAAGATACGTTATCATGTCACACAATAATAGGGCTTTCCCCCAAGAAAAAATTTTAGTTCCGCCCCTGTCCGATAGGACTGTGATGGAGCATATTCATGACTTTTGGTTAACGCCTAAACTCGTACTTTGATATAATAAAGTCGATTCCTTCCAATAAAAAAAAGTAAAAAAAGAAAAAGAAAAAGAAACAGAAACAGAATATATAGTTGATAATTCAACTTGTAAATGCGGGGGAATTACAGCAGTGTAGTCGTAAAAGTTTGTTTGTCACGATAACTTCTTATCGAATAGTTTGCTTAGCTTTTTAAATATACAAGAAGGGAGTAGCCCGAAAACCGAAGGGTTAGGATTAGAGCTAAAAATTTATAGTTCGAAAAAAATTAAGCTCAATTGATCCGAATCGAAAATAGGCCGAACAGATAGAATTGGCCCAAAAACCGAACGATTTACCCGATTGACATCCCTATGAGTAGCCGAAAACCGAAGGGTTAGGATTTGAGGCAAAAAAATTTAGTCCAAAAAAAATTAAGCCCAATTGACTCGAACCGAAAATAGCCCAAAACTTATAGAATTGGCCCGAAAACCGAATGGTTTACCCGATTGACATCCCAAGAGTAGCCGAAAACCAAAGGGTTAGGATTAGAAGCAAAAATTTATAGTCCGAAAAAAATTAAGTCCAATTGATCCAAACCGAAAATAGCCCATAACCGATAGAATTGGCCCGAAAAACCGAACGGTTTACCCGATTAACATCCCCTATTACCACTGTATGCAATTTTATTCTATGAAATAAATATACTTATAAATATAAATTCTCCCCTCAAAACGATTGTCCAATGAATCAACAACTCTAGTTGAGAAATATGCCTTCCTTCTCAGTACGGTTTTCCCACGCAGCCACCGTTTGGGCGGCGGCGGCGGCGCTGCTCCTCTTCCCCTTGCTCGCAAACGCATACTCATGCACGGAGGGGTTCGGCCTCGAGGTCATAAAAGTCAACATCACCACCGCCAACTGTGAGCTCAACGCCTTAGGAGCCGAATTCGCATGGAACTTCGACAACACCTCCCGCCAGCTGAAGGTGGCGTTCGGCGCCCGGCTGGAATCCTCGACGGCGTGGCTGGCGTGGGGCCTCAACCCCGACGGGCCCCACATGGTCGGCACCCGGGCCTTCATCGGCATCAAAAACCAGAACGGCCTGCAGTCTCACAAGTTCAACATCACCGACGCCACCAAGCGCCGCTGCCGCCTCCTCCCCTCCGACGACATCGGGCTCAACGTCACCAACTTCACCTTCTTCTACCTGCATAACATCAGGTACTACATGATCCACGCCGCCATCGTTCTCTCCGACGACTACAACGCTTCCAGCGCCAACGTCGTCTGGCAAATCGGGGACGCCGCCGTCGACGACCAGCCTCTGATGCACCCTCGCTCCCTCGATCATCTCGACGCCACGCAGACCATCAATCTCATTTCCGGCGAGGTGTTGAGCTACAAGCCCGCCCAACGTACTAGACTCAGAACGGTAATCAAGTTGATTGATTATTTTCTATTTCTTGCTCATCTTTTTAGGATTCATTAAGTGCATGGAAATATACGAACTTTGGAGTGACTTTCATTTTGGACACGAGTCAGTTTCAACTGGGATGTAATCCTAAATTATGGAAAAATTGGACAAATTAAAATATTTCCAAATTTGCAATTTCTTTTTATATATGAAATTAAAATTGAAGGTGTATAAATATCGTAAAAATTATCAAACATTATGATAAAATATGATATTTTATCTATTAATGGGTTAAATGCATGAAAACACACGAACTTTTTGGAATGACTTTCATTTTGCACGCGAACTTAAAATAATATCAATTTTTTCCACAATTACTTAGTATTATGTTCACAATCCCGGTTGCCACACAAATGACAAGTCCTATTCAATTTGATTGCAATTCTAAATTATGGAAAAAATTGGTCATGTTGAGTTGATGTATTTTCAGAGAAAATTTAAAGTTGGTATGCAAAAATGAAAGTCACCCTAAAATTTGTGTATTTCATGAAATTAACCTTTATATATATATATATATATAGACAACGTTTACTAAGCTGGATATGATTGACTATATGAATCTCCATCATAAGGATTTCTTCCATCCCGCCCATTTGGGTTGGATACATATCAACCCAATAATTCCAAATAAGAGCAATAATCACGGACTTTGAAGTATTCTAAAAATTCTAATCCTGCAAAAGTATACACTAGATTTAGCCTATATTTTTTTTTTCTGTCCAGATTTATCACACTTAGTAAACGCTCCCACAGAGTAATGTTATCTTGTACACGCTGGTATCCTATGCAGGCTCATGGGGTACTGAACATTGTGGGGTGGGGAATATTTCTTCCCGGCGGTGCAATGGTGGCGAGGTACTTGAGGACTTTTCCTAAGGAGTTGAAATGGTGGGGGGCCTTTCACGTCGTCTGCCAGACTACCGGATACCTTCTCGGTTCAATCGGCTGGGCCATCGGACTCTGGCTCGGCCAGGCCTCCCACTACTATACATTTACCACTCACCGGATTCTCGCCATTTTCATTTTCACTTTCACAACAATACAAGTAAATATCTCTGTCTCTCTCTCTCTCTTGAGATTTACGTCGATAAGGGTGTGTTTAATTTGATAAAAAATGGCGGAAATGATAATATATTCACAGTGTTTTATCCTTTTTACATGTTTACTACATCCGTTAATTTTTTCACGGCAGGATGGATAATTTTCCCGGCAGCCCCTATTACATCCTTTTAACTCCAAATGTGGAAAATATTAACATGAGGGAGATGTGTGATAATATTTTCTCATGGACAAAAGGCATAAAATGGGAAGGGGTGGGGAACCATGTGATATAATTTTCTTTTCCACTCCAGTAAATATGTGATAATAAAACATGGAAATAATAATATTTTCTTATGTTTTCTTTTACCTAATTTTTCGATGATAAATTTACGATCAAAGTAAACATACCCTAAGCAGTAATGAATCGGGTGGGCGTGCAGATGATGGCGTTGGGACTGAAGCCGAAGCGCAAGGATGAATACCGCATGTACTGGAACATGTATCATCATTTCCTGGGCTACTCGTTGATTGGAGTGGCGGCGGTCAACATATTTCATGGTATCGCTATAATTGAGAGTGGGGACCACCAATCGTGGAGATGGTCCTATGTCGGGGTGCTTGGACTCTTGGGGGCGCTGGCTCTCTCACTTGAGCTTTATACTTGGCTTAAGTTTTGGAAATTCCAAAAGTCAGAATCAGAATCAGAATCATCTACTAGAAATTCCAAGAATCAGAATCGCCCTCAATCTAATGCTACTGCGCCAGCCCCTTCACAGAGCCCGCTGGACAAATAGCTCTCTCTCACTCTCTCTCTCTCTCGTTAGGGGTTGCTGCCAATTGAGAAGCTTTTCTCTTTATAACTTTAAATTTTGAAATTTTCGATTTTAGTACCTTCTGTCAATGGAGAATTTTAATTCTAGCACCCAACATATATATTTGAAATAAGTAATTCCGCCAGAAGCAAGTGTTTGACACACAGTTTCCTAAATAATTATATTATTTAATTTTAACATCAATAAATTTTTCACTAAGTATTTGAGTAAAAAGAAAAAGAAGTGAACATGATGAGTACAATTTTCGGATAGACAAACAAAATATATTCCACTTACACACAAGTAACCAAACAAGAGATTTTAGCATTAAATTTAAAAGAGAAGTAATGAAATTCAACAACAAAGTAAGCAGGAAAATTTTGGTCAATAGGGCCACCCACTCGATTTCGAGCCAATTGAGATGAATATTTTTTAAATTCAAAAATTTCGGCCATAATTCTCTTTTTTCAATTTTTTCGGAACAAACCATGTCGGTTTCGTCCTGAATTAACATTTGTAATTATATATATATATATAGCGCAGATCAAATAAGAACATGCGCTTTTTTAGGTGAGAAATAAGAACAAAACTGGACCCTTGATCTTTGTTGATCTACAATCTAGATTTAACCGTGCATTTAGTTATTGTAATTTATGCATTTAATTGTTAATGCATTAAGTTATTGCAATTTATGCATTCAGTTTCTGCATTTTATGCATTTCCGATGTAATAAAAATGAATTTGTTCTTACGTTCTTATATAAGATGTGTTCTTACCAGATATACTCCCTATATATATATATATATATATATATATATATATATATATATTCTTTTTTCGATGTCTCACGGGATCAGAAAATCCAAAAGATATAATCTATTATTTTCACCAACAAAAGCAAATAGCTAGAAATCGTTTCTGTTTTTCATTTACAGTAAATTAATATTCCATCCGTCCCATTTCAATGGTCTCAGTTGCTATATTTGTTTGTCTCATTTCAAGAGTCTCATACTTAAAATAGAAACTATAATACTCCAAAATATATAATAAACACCCTCAACATAACTTATAAATTACACACTACGTCACAAAAAGATATTTTTCTCACATCTTTCTCCTACTTGGTTTAGACTATAATACCCTTTCAAAAATTAATTTATCTATCCAACTTTATAATAAAGGATTGACTTCGTGACTTAGGAAAGAGAAAAAGACCAAGATTCGGTCCCAATTATTATGAGAGAGAATTGAAGATCCATCTCGAGAGGGTTCTTATTTGTCTCGAGAGGGATCTTTGTATATTTTGAGTGTGATTTTTATTTTTCGAGTGAAATCTTATGTTATATTAGAATAGTTGCTAAATTAATTTTACAGTTTATATTTTGAAAGTTTTTTTGAGATTTACTATATTTTAAAAGTCAATTACTCCCTCCGTTTTGTTCATATTGTCTTTCTTTTCTTATTGGGTTGTCCCACTCAAATTGTCTCCTTCCAAATAAGGAAATAATTAACCCTTCAAAAGTAATTAGACCTACCTACTTTCTATCTTTTTACCCTTATTCTAATCTCCGTGCCGAATAGTAACATGACAATATGAGCGGGATGGAGGGGGTACTTAATAAACAATGAAATGAACTAATTTATACTTATAAATTAAATTAAATAAATAGTACATCAATAATTATTCAACCATCATGTTCTAATAATTGTCCACTTTATCTAATAACAAAAAAGAAATACACATCTCTTACACATGTGTCAGAGATGTGTAAGACTTTCCTAGTGATTGTTTAATAATTGGTGGAAATATATAACAATCGAAGGTTAACTTTATCCATTCACATTAAAGCAAGTGTAAGTGTGTATTTTAAATTTGTACAAAAGTAAAATGTGTATTTTTATGGATGAAACATAAAACAACCTATGGCTGTAAAGTTAAAAAAACAAAAAAAAAAAAGAAAAAAAGGAAAAGAAATAAAGAAACGAAAAGCAAAAGTGGCATCATATATCGGAAGAAAGATGAATTATCTAGGTGACAAGCCAAGAATCCAGAAATAATAATTAGGGAAAATAAATAAAACAACGTGTGTTGGAAATTAAAGCCAGATTAAATCTGCTTTTCTATGGACTTGGAATATTGGGTAGGAAGATTTTTGGAATATCAAGTTAACTGCATCCTATAATTTTAAAAATTAAATTTCGAAATTACAGACCTTGTAATTTTAATATATATCCATAGTATTTGAATGTGAGGATTAGTCATTTTAATATTAGTTCATTTTAATAGTTATTTCATTTATTAACCTCATTTCTATATCTTTATATGGTTAATTTTATAGTCACTTATTTAAGGAAATAATAAAAATATTACTATTAGATATACTATTTTTTCCTATAACTTCCAAAATGATAACTTCATTCGTACAAGGCTACAACCCTAAAATATGAAGAAAGAAAATCATTGGAGTTTATGCCCAAAATCGGAAGAAATATAATGTGGCCTAGTCCATCAAAACGGTGATGTTTTTGGGTTTAAGTTCAGATCTCGAAATGACGTCGTAGTGATGAAAATTGTCATTTTTGAGTTCGATCGGACGTTTCCAATTCCAAATAAAGAAACAAATACGCTCGCAAAATCTCCACACAATTCCTTTCTTATTAGTTATTAGGGTTTTGCAAAAATTAAAAATTAGAAAATTAAGTGGGGATTAAGTTCTAACTAATGAATTAGTCAGTAATCAAGTTTATGCCGATTAGTATTTCTTGATCATATGCATATTATTGATCATTAATATTAAACATATAACACTATATAGCTCATTCTTAATTTTGATTTTGCAACAGGATGAGTTTTTTGATTGGATGGAGAATTCTTTTTCTTTTTAAGTTAATAAATTCGTAGTAATGGTTTTTTTTATAGAATAAATGACATCGTAATGTTGAAAATTGCCAATTTTGAGGTCTATCGATAGGGTGTTCTAAATTCCAAATAAAGAAACAAATACGCCTGCAAAATCTCCACACGATTCAATTGTTGTTAGGGTTTTCTGCAAAAATAAAAAATTAAGTGCACTATAAGTCTAACTAGCTTGTGGATTAAATATATGAATATACATGGTAAGTTTCAAAAATTAATAAGGAGAAGAGAATGTAAGTTTATAAACGAGTCAAGCCGTTCGTGAGCTACTCGGCGACCGACTCGATAAAAGCTCGTTCGATATTTTATTGAGAAGCTCATTTAGCTAAACGAGTCAAGCTTGAGCATGACGGTATTCGACTCGTTAGCTCGTGAGCAAGCTTGTTAAGTGATTTGTCTTTAAAATATAAAATTATTAATTAGATGTCTTATATTTTATACTATAATTAGTAATATTTGGATTAAGTATATAACTAACTTTATTTATTTACAAGAAAATAGTAAATGTATTATATTATTGTGAATAAAATAACTTATATTTTTTAAAAATAACTAATATATTTTAAATGTAAGTCTAAATTTAAAAAGCTAGTTTAGGCTCGATTCGACACTAGACTCGATAAGAACTCGTTCGATAACTAAATGAGAAGCTCGTTTAGCTAAACAAGTCAATCTTGAGCAAGGCACTATTTGACTCGACTCGGCTCGATTACACCACTGATGGTATCTACCAAAATTTTAAATGAGGCATATATCTATTATTATATTTTTAATATGAATACATGGTAATTTGGAAAAATAATCTATCAATTCCTAATAGTAAAACATATTAGAGCCATCATATCCATTCTCATGATGATGTGGCATTTTTAAAATTTTTCTTTTTTAATTATCTAAAATCTCAATTTATATGTATAATATATCAAATGATCAGCTTATGTAATGCCCATTTTCCTTATATATAACAACGGTTTTAATCATTCCAACAATTAACATTAATTAAAAAAAATGAAATTGTGGTTAAATATAGTAATAATTAATGATAAACGAAAATGATGAGGGGAGTATCAAGTGGAAAAGTCCGATGAGGGGCAGATTCAGATTGGACGTAGATTATGCGGTGGATGAGGGGAGAGGTAAAGCAGGAGTGGGGGCTATATTGAGGGATGACATGAATTGCATAGTTTTTGCTCTAGCAAAGCCGGTGCTTAAAGCTGCATCTATTTTGCATGGAGAATTAAAGGCCCTTGTGCATGGGATTGTCCAATGTGTTGAAGATGATATTTCTCCAGTTGAGGCTTACACAGATTCCATGTTAGCAGTTGTTGCCATTGCTGATGGAAAGGATCTCGACAGTGTTTTGTGTGCTGACATGGTGGAATTCTTTAGCATGGTTAAAGAGTTCAATGTGCTATCGGTGAATCATGTTTGACGGGAAGCAAATAGAGCGGCTCACGAATTAGCTAGTTTAGCAAAGTCTTTAACGTCCACATGTGTGTGGCATGATAATTGGCCTCATTGGCTATTAGATATTGTTAAGTTTGATTCCAGTTGATTTATAAAAGGTTAGTTTCCCTTTAAAAAAAAAAAAAAATGTGCGTTATTATACGCCTTGATATGAGCCCACCATTATTGTCAATGCAAATTTATAATAAGTTTTTCCTCCCATTTGTATCGTATTTTTACGTTTTCGGTAATTAACATTCTTAAATACAAAATAAAATAAAATAATTAATAGTAGTTTTAAAATATTATATATGTATATGTTTTAAAATAAAATTAGTCTTAAGTAATAAAGTTAATCAAATCATATATAATATCATTTAAAATACATTGAGCTATATTTTATCTTTTATACTATAATAGCAAGGTGGGATGACCGAAAATAGAAACTTCAATTTTTCAACTTTTTTTCAATATTCCATTTTTGAAAATATATATTTAAATGGCAAATCTCAATTAGTATTAATTAATAATTTTCAATTATTAATTAATATAAGACGTTACAAAGGCATAATTCATGGTAACGAATAAATTACTTTCCTATTTTTCAAATGTTTGTGCCTATATATTCCGGTAAGTAGCAACCAAAATACTCACACAATTCAACTGCTTTTTGATCCTTTATTTCGCTCTTCCCAATCAAAGAAAGTAAGATATATGAAAGATGTTGTCGCATCAAGAACATTGACGTCAAGATTGTAAGGAAGCGGTTTGTGTTGATACCGTAACTAACTCATTTATCCTTCGTGTGTCGATGATCGACAATTGCGGATACTGATCAAGCTCTACTTAAAGATAGACACACAATCACTAATCTCACATTCCTCGGCCACTATTGAAGGATTAATGTTGTGCCTTGAATTCAAGAGAACTTATGCTTATCATATTTTGTATCAATCTATATATTTTGGACGGTTGAATAAATAGATATATGTAGTATGCAGCACCATTTGTCTTGAATGTGTGAGATGTATTTTTTAATGCAATTACTTTTATCTCTGTGCGTGTATACATAGCACAATTATAATTTCCACAAAAAATATGTATGGAACTTTATTTAACCGTGAATATATATCTTGATTAATTTATATATGTGTATATATTTATATATTATTGTGTGCGAGTTTATTTATATGTAATCAAAATACATTTTCACGTCCTTATACTTTTAGAATTTGTTTTAACAGATCTATGTATTTTTTATTTTTATTTTTAACAAACTACAAACAACTTCTTCTTTCCTATTCCAGCATATAAACAAGAAAATTCCCAAAAATTGAAGTATCACCGACGTAGCCATACTACTCTAATATAAGTAGAACATTGATTCATGAGCTTATCAAATTTCTTCTAATTAAAATACATTCTTTTTTTCTTCATTAATTTTTGTTTAAATAAGATGTTTTTGAGTTTTCGAATTTTTTATTTATATTATTAAAAATTTAGAATATTTTTGGGACAAGTCTGATAATTTAGGATTTATTTCGATATAATATTAATATGTACTCCCTCCGTCCCGCTCATATTGTCATATTATTGTTCTGCACGGAGATTAAGAACAAGTGGTGGGTAGGTCCATCACTTTCAAAGGAATTTGAAGGTTAATTCTTTCTTTATTTGGAATAAGATACATTGAGTGGGACAACACAATAAGAGAAGGAAGATAATATAAGCGGGACGGATAGAGTATTAATTATGATAATTATGTTAAATGCAAATTAATATAAATTATAATAATTTTATTTTTCTTCGCTGATTTCTAGATGAGTTTTATGTTTAAGATGTTAAATTAAGCAAATATTGTAAAAGTTATTCGTATTTCTATTTGCGATGATCCACTGCGAAAAATAGTGAAAGTAGAG
Source organism: Agastache rugosa (assembly GCA_031470985.1). Taxonomy (NCBI): domain Eukaryota; kingdom Viridiplantae; phylum Streptophyta; class Magnoliopsida; order Lamiales; family Lamiaceae; genus Agastache; species Agastache rugosa. The sequence continues at coordinate 33,249,790 of CM062601.1, read as the reverse complement.
AGGTTGTGTTAGTGGCGCCCTAATTACGATATAATATATGAAACTTTCATTTATTTGATTCACATGATTATTGCTAGATTTACATATATTATTGCTTTTTGTAACATCCAATTTAGTTCTCTCAAAAAAACATCCAATTTAGTTTTAGTGATTAGAAAATATCAATGAGTATTAATGATATAACACGTATACAATTGAATTTCCAAAAATAGAATATTAGATAAAAACGAAAATAGTAAATAAAAGTTATAATAATAGCAACCCGGCCGTAAGTATTATATACACATAGATATAGATAATAACACATGTTAAGTTTCATAATAAGTTTCAATGATTAATCATTCGAGTTGGTCTCTTGTGAGACCGGTCTCTTATAAGAGACCGCAACCCAGATCGGGTCGTTGACCAGATTTTTTTTTTAATTTTTTTTAAATATAATTTATCTAAAAGTTGCAATTGTAATTAACAAAAGTAATAATTCACAAGAAGAAAAGTAACATTTTTAAAATAATAATTATCATAAATAACAGTAATATTTTTCAAATGTAACATTCGACGGGATAAAAGGTAACAATTGTCGTAAAGAAAGGTAATATTTTTTTCAAAGTAATAATTATCGTAAACAAAAGCAATATTTTTCAAAAAGTAACCTTTGTCGGGGTAAAAAATAATAATTCACGAGGAGAAAATTAATATTTTTTCAGTGTAACAATTGTCGTAAACAAAAATAATATTTTTTAAAAGTAACATTTGTCGGGATAAAAAGTAATAATTCACGAGAAGAAAAGTAACAATTTCAAAATAACAATTGTCATAAATAAAAGTAATATTTTTCAAAATTAACGTTTGTTGGGATAAAAGGTAACAATTGTCGTAAACAAAAGTAACATTTTTTCAAAGTAACAGTTGTTGTAAACAAAAGTAATATTTTTTTAAAAGTAATATTTGTCGGGAGAAAAAGTAATAATTCACAAGAAGAAAAGTAACATTTTTCAATGTAACAATTATCATAAACAAAAGTAATATTTGTTGTGATAATGTCACAGTCCCAAATCTCGAGGGACGGCTAAGCCGGGGTGTGACTAGGGGTTGGAATTAAGAAGCGGGAAAGAAGGGGGAATCAACGAATAAAAGGCGATGATATCATTATTGAACAATGATACAATATTAAAGTGTATGGAGTTATCCAAAGTGAGACAATCTCGAAGGATTTATCGATATAAAAGTTCAGTAGTTCTAGGGTTTTATGTACACATGTAGCAACCCGAAAAATTATTTTTCTAATTTCTCCTAAAAAGTTTATATTATATTTTATTGCAATTATTTATTTAAGTCTTATAAGTCGAGCCTAGAGTTATTGCATAAGCATAAGCATGATTTTATTTTTTTATTTTTATTCGTTTCGCATGACCCAAAAATAATTATGCTTTAAGCCCAAATAGAATTTCATGCATTGATTTTAGAGTTTCAAATTTAAGTATTTTTATTATGATTATTATTATTATTATTATTATTATTATTATTATTATTCATTGTTATGAGAAAAAGGATAATCTCATAAGAAACTGATCTTTTAGGATCTATAGTTTTATAGATGAGGTGATCTTGATTGATAAAGTTCAAATTTATGAAAAACATATCTATTTTCCTTGTGTGTTGTCTTCTACTGCGATGCTTCGATACAAGGACTTGGTTGTGTGTTAATGCAACATGGCAAAGTGGTGGCCTATGCATCAAGGCAATTGAAGGAGCATGAGAAAAATTACCCTACTCACGATTTGGAGTTAGCTGCGGTCGTACACGCTCTAAAGATCTGGCGGCATTACCTTTATGGAGGAAAATGTGAGATCTACTCGGACCACAAGAGTTTAAAGTACTTGTTCACCCAAAAGGAGCTCAATATGAGGCAAAGAAGGTGGCTCGAATTGGTGAAAGACTACGACTGTACGATCCACTACCATCCAGGAAAGGCGAACGTGGTAGCCGACGCACTTAGCAGAAAGGGAGGTTTGTCAGCTATCCACACTTCCTTAATGATTCAAGATTTTTCTAACTTAAGAATCGATGTGGTGCCAGTTTGGAAGAATACAACATCGGTTATTGCAGCCTTAAATGTTCAACCAACACTCCGAGAACAAATTAAGCAAGCACAACAAAGTGATGAGTTTTTGTGCAAATTAAGAAAGCGGGCTTTGAAAGGCGACATCAAAGGTTTCTCCGTTGATCCGGAGGGAGCTTTGATCTTTGAAGGAAGAATTTGCGTACCGAAGAATGAGAATCTAAGAAGAAAGATTTTGGAGGAAGCTCACAACACGCCTTACTCCATTCATCCTGGAGGAACCAAGATGTACCAAGACTTGAAGAAGTCTTTTTGGTGGAGGAATATGAAGAAGTCGATTGGTGACTATGTTGAAAGATGCATAACTTGTTAACTAGTGAAGGCAGAGCATCAACGACCCATGGGTTTGCTAAAACCACTCGAAATTCCAGAATGGAAGTGGGAGAAGATTACAATGGACTTTGTGGTTGGGTTGCCAAGAACAATCAAAGGAAATCACGCGATTTGGGTTATCGTTGACCGTCTCACCAAAACTGCTCACTTCATTCCTGTGAAGATGACGTACAACATGGAGAGGCTAGCACAAATTTATATTCAGGAAATTGTGCGACTACACGGAGTGCCAGCTTGCATTGTGTCGAATCGTGACACAAGATTCACCTCGAACTTTTGGAAAAGTCTACAAGAAGCCATGGGTACTAAGCAAAATTTCAGCACGGCGTATCACCCACAATCGGACGGGCAATCAGAGAGGACCATTCAGACCCTTGAAGACATGTTGAGAGCTTGTGCTGTAGATTTTGGAGAAAATTGGGAGAAGCAATTACCATTGGTGGAATTCGCTTACAACAATAGTTACCATGCATCTCTTGGCATGGCACCGTATGAAGCTTTGTATGGAAGGAAGTGTCGGTCGCCACTGCACTGGGACGAACTTGGAGAGAAACGAGTTCTAGGATCGGAGATAGTGGAGGAGACGGTAGTTGTGATCAGTAAAATTCGTGATCGCCTTAAAGTAGCTCAAGATCGGCAATCATACGCTGATTTAAAGATGAGAGATTTCAATTTTGAAGTCGGTGACAAAATTTTTCTAAGGTTGTCGCCGACGAAGGGAGTGTTCCGATATGGAAAAGGCGGTAAATTAAGACCTCGTTATATCGGGCCTTTCGTGATATTCGACAGAGTTGGAGAGTTAGCTTATCGTCTATCGCTGCCACCCAACCTAACATCGATACATAATGTGTTCCATATTTCATCTTTGAGGAAGTACGTTCACTATCCGAGCAACATCGTGAACCATGTCGAGCTAGAGTTGGATAAGGATTTGTCTTACGAGGAGCATCCTATATCGATTTTGGATAGGAATGTTCATGTGCTTAGAAATAAGGAGATTCCTCTGATCAAAGTCCAGTGGAGTAGACATGATAAGAGTGAGGCCACATGAGAGAAAAAATGAGACATTAGAGCTAAGTATCCCAACTTCCTAGATTAAGGTAAGTAATTTCGAGGACGAATTTTTTTTTTAGTAGGGGAGGATGTAGCAACCCGAAAAATTATTTTTCTAATTTCTCCAAAAAAGTTTATTTATATTTTATTGCAATTATTTATTTAAGTCTTATAAGTCGCGCCTAGAGTTATTGCATAAGCATAAGCATGATTTTATTTTTTTATTTTTATTCGTTTTGCATGACCCAAAAATAATTATGCTTTAAGCCCAAATAGAATTTCATGCATTGATTTTAGAGTTTCAAATTTAAGTATTTTTATTATGATTATTATTATCATTATTCATTGTTATGAGAAAAAGGATAATCTCATAAGAAACTAATCTTTTAGGATCTATAGTTTTATAGAGGAGGTGATCTTGATTGATAAAGTTCAAATTTATGAAAAACATATCTATTTTCCTTGTGGATTAAGCAAATCGATGGTTTTCCCTTCAAGTCTTCAAGTGCTATTAGGATTCCTAGAAGTTTGTCAAAATAATTAAATACCTTTAGTTTCTTTCATATCTCTCGAGTCATATATATATATATATATATATATTTTCTTTCTTGAAGATCTTCCTTAGAGATAATATTTCCAATATTCCATGATTATCTTTTCTACCTCGTATAGTAGTATAAATAGAGGTCAGCTAGTTCTCTTTTCTTTCATCCCCCAAACGGCTTCAAGAATAAAAAAAAATAAACAAAACGATTTCAGATCTTAAGTGTCTGAAGGTATTTTGTTTTCTCTCGTTCTTCTTCTTCTTCGTTATTAAACTGCTGTATTTGTCTGTTCTCTGTTTTTCTTCTTTCTCTACCACCGAACAAAAGTGATAACTTTTGATTGTGTACTTTACTTTAATAGTTTTGGATCCCACCATCACAATTGATCTTTCTTTCTACATAAATTTCGATTTATGTGTATAGGATTAGTGTGTGTGTCAGTATGTGTATTGATTTGTTTGAGCAAAAGTTGTCAGACTTTGTTTTCTTTATAGTTGGTAGAGTACAACTTTTATATTTGTATATAAAAAATATATATAAAGCTTACGTATTTATGGCTTTCAAATGTTGCTGTTAATTTGATGAGTCTTTTGTGTATCTAACTATGTTTCTAATATGTATATATATTATAATTATAGGTCTATGTATATGTATACATAGTATGCATATATATTATTATTGTTGTATAAAACATGCAAACAGAATTAGCCAAAGTTTTCCACCCTTGTGTTTTCTTTCGTGTGTATATATATACATATATGTATATCTTTATATATAGTGTTATGTGGAAAAATAAGGATTCCTACAGAGGCTAATTAATGTAATTTGTTCGATCTATTTTAACTCAAAGCATGCATATTTAATAACTCCATAATTATTTTTAGAATCGGCGCGCAGGACTTAATTAATTAATTTGCAAGTTTTTCCAGTCGAGTCAAGAAGGTTAAGGTGTGGGTTTAAAGTTGCATTTTAATATCCTTATTATATATTTTGCACAATTTATACGTGTGATATGCAGGCAGAGCCTTCGGGCTATTTCAGTAAAAGAAGTTAGCCTTCGGGCTATTTGAGACTAAGCAGTTATAGCCTCCGGGCTATGAGACAGTAAAGTTAAAGCCTTCGGGCTATCAGTTAAGCCTTCGGGCTACCAGACAGTTAAACATTGCTTTCGGGCGATGTGATTAAAGTTATAGTTTTTCCATGTATATTATTGTTGTAACTTATATAATTTGGATAAATGCACCCCACTGAGTTTATAGCACTCACCCCAAAACTATATCTTTTTCAGGAGAGGACTCGGACGATGATCGGCGTGGCGCGTGAGGATGGTCAATTATCAAGAAATATTAAGAATAAATCCTAGGGTTTATATTTTCAGTTGGACAATTTATATTATTTTATTTTCCGCTGTATTTTTTAGTTAAATATTTTATTAAGTTTTTAATAGTAATGTTCCTTTTTATTTAAATAAATTGGGGCGTTACAGTGTGGTATCAGAGCAGGTCTACAATCCTGTAGACTTGTTATAAGTAATTAAAGATGAAATAAATTTTTAGTAATAAAAGTTAAGACCATGACCGCACCGCCGCATCGCTCCGAGAAAAAGGTACGAAGTTTTCATTTGATTCTTTTATTTTATGAAGTTATCTCACAAAAGTTTTACTCTTTCATGTCCTCGAAATATTTAGATGGTTAGACTACTAAAAACAACTAGAATGAGATGAGGTGGTTTTGGAAGTTAGGGATGACCTTGTTGTAGATTTGGACGGGAAAAAGATCATAGATTTTGAGAAATTCATTCTAGACGTTATAGAAGAATGGAAACATGACGTTTATGCGAGAGATTGCAAGACAACGACCCTCCCCCAACAAGAAGTGCAAGAGAGAGTAGCGTCTAGATAGTTTTTTCATTTTTTTTAGAGACTAGATAGTTTATTCGTTTATTGCCAACAGATTTATGATAAAGTTGTTATGAGATGCACTGAAGAGGCTCAACCTCTAAAGGTGAGCATTCCATCTGGGAAAAATGTAGAAATAGATCGTTTGGTCAATGGTGTGATTATAGCAATCGGGGAGAGATCAATAGAAGTTGAGCTTTTCGTTTTGGAGATGAAGGATTTCGATGTTATCCTTGGTATAGACTGGCTAAGGAAAAACCATGCGGTCATCAAATGCCAGAAAAACAATTCACTTTTCGAGGCAACAAGACAAGGAGAGGCCCTCACATCATTTCTGCCTTGAAAGCTGTCAAGATGTTGAGGAAGAAGGACTGTCAAGCGTTCCTGGTTAACGTGGTAAGCACCACACCCCCTGACTTGAAGATGGAGGACATTCCCATAGTCAGATATTATCCGGGGGTTTTTCCAGAGGACGTGACCGGAGTTCCACCCGACCGACAAGTCAATTTCGCCATTGACTTGCTTCCGGGAGCAACGCCTATTTCTAAGGCACCGTACAGAATGGCGCCGCTGGAATTAGAAGAACTGAAGATTCAGATCCAAGAGCTTTTGGATAAGGGTTTCATTCGTCCGAGCGTGTCACCTTGGGGTGCACCGGTTTCTTTTGTCAAAAAGAAGGACGGGACGATGAGGATGTGCATTGATTACCGAGAGCTCAACAAGCTCACCATCAAGAACAAGTATCCGTTGCCCAGGATCGAGGATCTTTTTGATCAATTGAGAGGAGCTGGAGTGTTTTCAAAGATCGACTTACGATCCGGTTATCATCAGCTAAAGGTCAAAGAGACGGATATTTCTAAAACAGCTTTCCGAACGAGATACGGACATTACGAATTCATTGTGATGCCGTTTGGATTAACCAATGCACCAGCTGTGTTCATGGATCTGATGAACAAGGTATTCCATCCGTACCTAGACAAGTTTGTCATCGTTTTCATAGATGACATCCTTGTGTATTCGAGGAACAAGACACAACATGAGGAGCATCTACGCTTGGTATTGGAGACGTTTCAGAGAGAGAAGTTGTATGCCAAGTTCAAGAAGTGCGAGTTTTGGTTGGACCGAGTTGTGTTTCTCGGACACGTGGTATGAGCCCAAGGAATCGAGGTCGACCCATCTAAAGTTGAAGCTGTCAGCAACTGGAAGCCGCCCAAGAATGCAAGTGAAATTCGGAGTTTCTTAGGCCTTGCTGGCTACTACCGACGTTTTATCGAAGGCTTCTCAAAGATAGCAGGCCCAATGACCCGACTTACAAGGAATGGGGTCTCGTTCGTTTGGGACGAAAAATGTGACAAGAGCTTCCAAGAGTTAAAGCAAAGATTGACAACAGCTCCAGTTCTAACAATTCCGGAAAGGCACAGAGGGTTTTGTCCTCTACTGCGATGCTTCGATACAAGGACTTGGTTGTGTGTTGATGCAACATGGCAAAGTGGTGGCCTATGCATCAAGGCAATTGAAGGAGCATGAGAAAAATTACCCTACTCACGATTTGGAGTTAGCTGCGGTCGTACACGCTCTAAAGATCTGGCGGCATTACCTTTATGGAGGAAAATGTGAGATCTACTCGGACCACAAGAGTTTAAAGTACTTGTTCACCCAAAAGGAGCTCAATATGAGACAAAAAAGGTGGCTCGAATTGGTGAAAGACTACGACTGTACGATCCACTACCATCCAGGAAAGGCGAACGTGGTAGCCGATGCACTTAGCAGAAAGGGAGGTTTGTCAGCTATCCACACTTCCTTAATGATTCAAGATTTTTCTAACTTAAGAATCGATGTGGTGCCAGTTTGGAAGAACACAACATCGGTTATTGTAGCCTTAAATGTTCAACCAACACTCCGAGAACAAATTAAGCAAGCACAACAAAGTGATGAGTTTTTGTGCAAATTAAGAAAGTTGAAAGGCGACATCAAAGGTTTCTCCGTTGATCCGGAGGGAGCTTTGATCTTTGAAGGAAGAATTTGCGTACCGAAGAGTGAGAATCTGAGAAGAAAGATTTTGGAGGAAGCTCACAACACGCCTTACTCCATTCATCCTGGAGGAACCAAGATGTACCAAGACTTGAAGAAGTCTTTTTGGTGGAGGAATATGAAGAAGTCGATTGGTGACTATGTTGAAAGATGCATGACTTATCAACTAGTGAAGGTAGAGCATCAACGACCCATGGGTATGCTAAAATCACTCGAAATTCCAGAATGGAAGTGGGAGAAGATTACAATGGACTTTGTGGTTGGATTGCCAAGAACAATCAAAGGAAATCACGCGATTTGGGTTATCGTTGACCGTCTCACCAAAATTGCTCACTTCATTCCTGTGAAGATGACGTACAACATGGAGAGGCTAACACAAATTTATATTCAGGAAATTGTGCGACTACACGGAGTGCCAGCTTGCATTGGGTCGGATCGTGACACAAGATTCACCTCGAACTTTTGGAAAAGTCTACACGAAGCCATGGGTACTAAGCTAAATTTCAGCACGGCGTATCACCCACAATCGGACGGGCAATCAGAGAGGATCATTCAGACCCTTGAAGACATGTTGAGAGCTTGTGCTGTAGATTTTGGAGAAAATTGGGAGAAGCAATTACCATTGGTGGAATTTGCTTACAACAATAGTTACCATGCATCTCTTGGCATGACACCGTATGAAGCTTTGTATGGAAGGAAGTGTCGGTCGCCACTGCACTGGGATGAACTTGGAGAGAAACGAGTTCTAGGACCGGAGATAGTGGAGGAGACGGTAGTTGTGATCAGTAAAATTCGTGATCGTCTTAAAGTAGCTCAAGATCGGCAATCATACGCTGATTTAAAGATGAGAGATTTCCATTTTGAAGTCGGTGACAAAGTTTTTCTAAGGTTGTCGCCGACGAAGGGAGTGTTACGATTTGGAAAAGGCGGTAAATTAAGACCTCGTTATATCGGGCCTTTCGAGAAACTAGATAGAGTTGGAGAGTTAGCTTATCGTCTAGCACTGCCACCCAACCTAACATCGATACATAATGTGTTCCATATTTCATCTTTGAGGAAGTACGTTCACGATCCGAGCAACATCGTGAACCATGTCAAGCTAGAGTTGGATAAGGATTTGTCTTACGAGGAGCATCCTATATCGATTTTGGATAGGAAGGTTCATGTGTTTAGAAATAAGGAGATTCCTCTGATCAAAGTCCAGTGGAGTAGACATGATAAGAGTGAGGCCACATGAGAGAAAGAATGAGATATTAGAGCTAAGTATCCCAACTTCCTAGATTAAGGTAAGTAATTTCGAGGACGAAATTTTTTTTTAGTAGGAGAGGATGTAGCAACCCGAAAAATTATTTTTCTAATTTCTCCTAAAAAGTTTATATTATATTTTATTGCAATTATTTATTTAAGTCTTATAAGTCGCGCCTAGAGTTATTGCATAATCATAAGCATGATTTTATTTTTTTATTTTTATTCGTTTTGCATGACCCAAAAATAATTATGCTTTAAGCCCAAATAGAATTTCATGCATTGATTTTAGAGTTTCAAATTTAAGTATTTTTATTATGATTATTATTATTATTTTTATTATTATTATTATTATTATTATTATTATTATTATTATTATTATTATTATTATTATTATTATTATTCATTGTTATGAGAAAAAGGATAATCTCATAAGAAACTTATCTTTTAGGATCTATAGTTTTATAGAGGAGGTGATCTTGATTGATAAAGTTCAAATTTATGAAAAACATATCTATTTTCCTTGTGGATTAAGCAAATCGATGGTTTTCCCTTCAAGTCTTCAAGTGCTATTAGGATTCCTAGAAGTTTGTAAAAATAATTAAATACCTTTAGTTTCTTTCATATCTCTCGAGTCATATATATATATATATATATATATTTTCTTTCTTGAAGATCTTCCTTAGAGATAATATTTCAAATATTCCATGATTATCTTTTCTACTTCGTATAGTAGTATAAATAGAGGTCAGCTGGTTCTCTTTTCTTTCATCCCCAAAACGGCTTCAAGAATTAAAAAAAAAAACAAAACGATTTCAGATCTTAAGTGTCTGAAGGTATTTTGTTTTCTCTCGTTCTTCTTCTTCTTCTTCGTTATTAAACTGCTGTATTTGTCTGTTCTCTGTTTTTCTTCTTTCTCTACCACCGAACAAAAGTGATAACTTTTAATTGTGTACTTTACTTTAATAGTTTTGGGTCCCACCATCACAATTGATCTTTCTTTCTACATAAATTTCGATTTATGTGTATAGAATTAGTGTGTGTGTCAGTATGTGTATTGATTTGTTTGAGCAAAAGTTGTCAGACTTTGTTTTCTTTATAGTTGATAGAGTACAACTTTTATATTTGTATATAAAATATATATATATAAAGCTTACGTATTTATGGCTTTCAAATGTTGCTGTTAATTTGATGAGTCTTTTGTGTATCTAACTATGTTTCTAATATGTATATATATTATAATTATAGGTCTATGTATATGCATACATAGTATGCATATATATTATTATTGTTTTATAAAACATGCAAACAGAATTAGCAAAAGTTTTCCACCCTTGTGTTTTCTTTCGTGTGTATATATATACATATATGTATATCTTTATATATAGTGTTATGTAGAAAAATAAGGATTCCTACAGAGGCTAATTAATGTAATTTGTTCGATCTATTTTAACTCAAAGCATGCATATTTAATAACTCCATAATTATTTTTAGAATCGGCGCGCAGGACTTAATTAATTAATTTGCAAGTTTTTCCAGTCGAGTCAAGAAGGTTAAGGTGTGGGTTTAAAGTTGCATTTTAATATCCTTATTATATATTTTGCACAATTTATACGTGTGATATGCAGGCAGAGCCTTCGGGCTATTTCAGTAAAAGAAGTTAGCCTTCGGGCTATTTGAGACTATGCAATTATAGCCTCCGGGCTATGAGACAGTAAAGTTAAAGCCTTCGGGCTATCAGTTAAGCCTTCGGGCTACCAGACAGTTAAACATTGCTTTCGGGCGATGTGATTAAAGTTATAGTTTTTCCATGTATATTATTGTTGTAACTTATATAATTTGGATAAATGCACCCCACTGAGTTTATAGCACTCACCCCAAAACTATATCTTTTTCAGGAGAGGACTCGGACGATGATCGGCGTGGCGCGTGAGGATGGTCAATTATCAAGAAATATTAAGAATAAATCATAGGGTTTATATTTTCAGTTGGACAATTTATATTATTTTATTTTCCGCTGTATTTTTTAGTTAAATATTTTATTAAGTTTTTAATAGTAATGTTTATTTTTATTTAAATAAATTGGGGCGTTACAGTCCTGTGTCGTCCGGGGCAGAAGTACGGAGTGATCGCCGGTGCAGAGGCACGGACAAGGAGCAGCTCTGATAAGACTTCAAAGCGGAGGGGGCAGGAACGAACCGACACACCCGAATGAGAGGGATTCCGAGAATATGTCGGAATGTGACGGCATATTCGAGGAGAGCTTAAAGGAATTGATTGGACTACTTATACCATAAAGATGCATCTTCTTTTTTGGGACTCATTGTGGAAAAAACTCCAAGGTTAAGCGTGCTTGACCTAGAGCAATTCTATGATGGGTGATCTCCTGGGAAGTTTTCTCAGGAAGCGTGTGAGTGAGGACAAAGCACGCTTGAAAAGACTTGTGATGGTTTGTGGGGCCAGCCGTCAGTCCGAAAGCCGGGTCGTTACAGATGGTATCAGAGCCGAACCTCTCCCAGTACGGTGTAGTTTGGGGATGAACCAAGCGGAAGCTGGTGGGCCTGTGACGCCCGGGGCAGAAGTATGAAGTGATCGCCGGTGCAGAGGCACAGACAAGGAGCGGCTCCGATAAGACTTCAAAGCGGAGGGGACAGGAACGAACCGAAACACACCCGAATGAGAGGGATTCCGAGAATATGTCAGAATAGGACGGCATATTCGAGGAGAGCTTAAAGGAATTGATTGGGCTACTTATACCATAAAGATGCATCTTCTTTTCTGGGGCTCATAGTGGAAAAAACTCCAAGGTTAAGCGTGCTTGACCTGGAGCAATTCTATGATGGGTGACCTCCTGGAAAGTTTTCTCAGGAAGCGTGTGAGTGAGGACAAAGCACGCTAGAAAAGACTTGTGATGGTTTGTGGGGCCAGCCGTCAGTCTGGAAGCCGGGTCGTTACAACACAGTACTAAACCGAATATCACATGATATGAAACATCATAATGTCTTGCAGCGGAAAAAGACGTAGATTGACTTCACGTATGAAGACATGAAGTCAGGGCTTTACTAGCTTCACTGATGTAACCAATAACTCAAAACATCCGCCGTCACTCGTCGCTCAACCTGCACATTTAGAAAACATATGTAGGGCTGAGTACAACGTACTCAGTGAACACTTGCCAAAACATATAATAGATTTTATAGATTAATCATGCATCTCCACAGAAACACACAGGGGTTTTTCAGAAAAAGCCCGTGTTTACTAAATCATTTTCATACTTGCTTGATCAAGCCTTTTCACAACAACTGATCCAAACCATATCTGCAGACGCCGGGGAAGAAGGCCTTCTTCCACGGACGACTCTCACCGAGGCATGTCACCCCTCAACAGGGCCCATACTCACGGCTACTGTGTACACTAATTCTGGAAAGCACCCTTTTGGCTAACTCAGAATCCGATCGATTATTACAGTTGGCGAACCAACACAGATAGGCCAAACAGGATCCACAAAACAATTCTTTTATGCATGATAATCACTTTAAAATAAAATATTCACAACTTTCAAAACATTTTGAAAACAGAGCAAAGCTCAAGTTATTTAGTATATAGAAAAGCCCACCTCAACAGTTTACAGAACGAATTACCAAGCTTCCGTCTTCCGTCCTTTCTTCTATGCACGATCCTTTTATCGTAAATAAACAAATCTTAGTAAATTGGTCCAGACGGAATTGAAACTATAACGGACTCAATGACTTGATTAATCTTTTAAGGCTTTGGCATTTTATTAATATATTATTAATAAAATGGAATTTTAAGAGTTTTCAAGTTGGTTTATAACTCGACTTTTACTCGAAGCTTAGAATGTTCATAACGAAAGTCAATGATTAATATTGACGTAAAAGTTTTCAAGAAATCAAATAAATTGATTAAACTTGAACGAAATTAGAAATTGGGAATTTTTGCACAACTGCAGCAAATTAAAACTTAAATACAGAACAATGTATTTCGAATCTGAGAATGGACAAGGCATCATTGGAAAGCCGTGAATGTATATTTTAACGCCCAATTTACGGATCTCAAAAATATTAAACGAGTCAAAAATTATACACTATTTAATAGAGGATTGTAGATAAATCAGTATTTTAATTAATTAATTTAAGCCCGGCCAAACTCTCGGCCCACTTAATTAATTAATCTGCCCAATTTTCGGCCCACTCTTCAATCAAACCAGCCCACCAAACAAAAAATACCCAAGCCCAACTACTATTATAATATATATATATATATTAATCTCTCTCTCTCCTCACTTCTTGCTTCTCTCTCTCTGCTCTTTTCTCCTTTCATTTTTTTTCTTCCTCCCACAACAGCCTCCGCCCTTCCTCTTCTCCGGCGCGCTTCACCGCCGCCGCCCCTACTCTTCTCCGGCGCTCTTCGCTGCCACCACCGTCTACACTCCCGACGCTGCCACGGCGTCCTTTCCTTCCACTCTTTCTCTCTCTCTCTGGTCTCGACGGCAGCAGCACCGCTGCCGTCTCCCTGTGGTTCTGGCGAGCTCCGCCGCCATCTCCATCCCTCTCCCACCTTCCTCTTTGTTTTTAACCACAAACTCTCAAATCAAAAATCCTAGATCCCTAAATTGAAAACCCCCAAATTTTCGAATTCACCCCTCTTTTGCTCTCGACTCCGGTGAGTGAATCACCGCCTCCGTGAGCCTGTGGTCGGAGCGTGGATAACAGCAACAGTCGTAGCCGCCTCCGCCGAAGCTGCGGACCGCCAGCAGCCCCCTGCCACCGTGCCGCGCCGCCAGCAGCTCCACCGCCGCCGCACCGTGGCTCGTCGCCACCACCTCCACCATGGTAAGCTCTCTACCACCCTTCTTCTATTTTCTTTTCTTTTCTTTTATTTTTAGTTTTAATTAATTAACTTTTATTTAATTAATCTTTTTTTTTATAAAAATCCGGTGAGATGCCGGATTCCGGCGACCCACCGGTTCTGCCTCCGGTGGACAGCAGCCACCTCCGGCAACCTTCAGTCCCGCTGTCTCCCTTTCAGCCAAGCGGGTAACAGCCCGGAGACCCCACCTCCGTTGTCGCCGTCCTCCTTCTTCACGCGCCGTTGTGGCGCCGTTGCTCACGTCAGTCCGATGACTCGATTATTCGAGATAAATAAGAACAGGGCAGTTTCCTATTTTTTTTTTCTAAGTTCTCGAATTAAAACTGTAATCAGTGATTGTTTCTAATTTAAATTTGGTGTAAACTTGACTGTGGTTATTTTATTGAACATCACTAAATTCATAGTTGGGATAATTCTTATTTTCTGTTCGTTGTTTACATTTTGTTGGGAATTCCTAGAGCAGAAGTATAATATTGGTGAAATAGCTTGAACTTACCTTGTCTGGTTTGTGAATGAGTTTCAGTGAAAGACTTTTGTAATCTTGTGACTGAATCCAATCCCAGCAAAGCTTTTGCTTCCTTTCCTTCGTATTTTTGTTATGATTTTCATGTGAAAAAGATTAAGTTTCTGCTGTGAGAAGCATCAGCAGGTTCAGTATTTAAGCTTTTATTAATGCTTGTGATTACTTCCGAAATGATGAGCGATCTGATAAGGTTGAAAAAAAATAAGATTCACTGCTGATTTCATCTTATCAGATGAAATTGAAGTTCACGGCTGTTAATTATATCTTCACTTTCATTTCCTGGTGGATTTATGGGCTCAAAATTTGGGCTGCCAAAAATGTAATTAAAGGTTGAGATTCAATTTGGCTTCTATTTATTTAATAAGATGGGCTCAAATTATTTCAAGCTCATTGGCTAT
The DNA here is from genome assembly GCA_031470985.1 of Agastache rugosa. Classification (NCBI taxonomy): domain Eukaryota; kingdom Viridiplantae; phylum Streptophyta; class Magnoliopsida; order Lamiales; family Lamiaceae; genus Agastache; species Agastache rugosa. Next base: position 33,234,755 of record CM062601.1, on the reverse strand, counting down.
AAATAAACGAAAAGGTTCGTGCCCAAGTTATAAGATATAACTTGGCTCACTGAAAATATATACACAATATTTAGTTTTATCGAATTATGGATTAAAAATTATACTTCGATCCGATACTTGCCTTCGGAGTTTGAAAATATTTGGTTGTAACAACTTAAGAATGCAAAAGCCTTAATTAATTTAATAAAATTAATTAAGCGCGATATTAGAAAAATCGGGGTATTACAAAGTAATAATTTACTAGAAGAAAAGTAAATATTTGGGGATTAATATTAATAAATATTGTTGGAAGAAATAAATTAAAACAAAAAACCAAAAAAAAAAGAAAAAGAAAACGAAAAACAAAGAAAAAGTAAAAAAAAAACAGATATTAGGACACTTTGCAGTGTCCTAATAAGTCGCAAAATAAAAAAATAATAAAGTCCGACGCGTGTAATACATGCTCCTTTAAAAAAAACGTCGGGTGCGTGGACGAGCCGTGTGTGGCACATGTACATCACGCGCCCGACTTTCAGCTCATTTTGAGCACTTGTGTTACACTCGCGCGACACGATCTCTTATAAGAGACCGGTCATAGTCAAGTTTTTGCATAATCATTGGAATTGTGACGAAGACAGAATAAGATTGATATTTGAAGACAAGTTGGTCATCCTTGAGTTAAATCCATGAGAAGGATTTTAAATAGGTTTGGATTGTAAAAATAAGATGAAAAAAAGAACGAGATCAACACAAAATTGGCGTTAATCAGGCCTGAGGGACTATAGTTTGTTAATTAGTTATGTTTTTTCTTCCATCATGGCTCATTGTTTTACGGCCATCAATTACTTTGAGCTAATAATAAATTGCTCGCATTATGTGCTAATAAATTTTAGGAAACAAATTAATTATATTTATTTTTGGTGATTCTATAATTTAGTCTTATTTCTATCATCTCTTATTTATAAAATATTAAAAGAATTCCACTATATCCCTCAATTCATAATTTTAATAAAATAATAATTTTATTTATCAAAAAAGATTCCATACACCACCATAAATAAAAATTTCAAGTTGCGGCGAAGAAGTCGAACGAGCATAATTGAAGTCCGAAGAATTGGGCTTTGAATCTTTTATATGAGTTGTGCTCTTCCATGAATTATACATTAATTCATTAAATATATAAGGGAGAAGTAACAAATACTCTCTATCATATACCTCCCTAGCATATTTACCTCCCTATTTTTTTAATTTGAAGCTGTCAACACCCCAACGTGTCATAAATAGTGCAAAAACCCCCTCGTCACTAACGAATGACTAACACCGTTAAAAATTTTTAATTTTTTTAATTTTCTATAATTTGATTAACAACGTCGTTAATATTCTATTCTTATTTTTCAATTTTCCATCTTTATAATTTTCTATTTTCTTATTGGGTCTCTCGCCTCTAACAGATTATTGTTTACAATTTTTCATTTTCTTATTGGTGCCACTCAACTTCACTCAAACTATATATATCTCTCTTGAGAAACACCAATGCGAAAAGAGGCAAAAATTAGAATAGCCAAATCACTTAGTAAAAATCAGTAGTTGTCACAAAACTTAGTTTACACAAATTCTAGCAATCTTTTGACTTTTCAGACCTTTTTACCCTTACTTTTGATTTTTCCTACCTAGCTCAAATTCATACCATCGTACCAGCGTACCGCCGCCGCCACCACCACCGCCGCCACGAGGTACGATTTTAGTATTTTCGTACCAGCATACCACTATCTGCCTCCTAATCCGTCGCCGCCGCCACCACCACCGCCGCGGTGGCGAGGTACGATTTTTGTGTTTTCGTACCACCGTCCGCCTCCCAATCCGCCAACACCATCGCCGCCACCATCGCAGCAGCGAGGTACAATTTTTGCATTTTCGTACCACCGTCCGCCTCCGCCACTGCCACTTCCACCGCCACGGCTGTGAGGTACAATTTTTGTATTTTCGTACCAGCGTACCACCGTACCACCGTCCGCCTCCCAATCCGCCACCACCACCGCCACCGCTACCATCGCGGCGGCGAGGTACGATTTTTGTATTTTCGTACCAGCGTACCACCGTCCGCTTTTAGTATTTTCGTACCAGCGTACCATTGTCTGCCTCCCATTCCGCCACCACCACCACCACAGCTGCGGCGGCGAGGTACAATTTTTGGAAATTATTTTCGTACCAGCGTAACACTATTTTGCAATGATTTACCAAATTATATCACTTTTAAAATAAAGTATTTATTTATTTTTAATTATATTTGTAAATTAATTACAATGTAAAGTGATTCCCGTCAATAAATTCTACACGAGATGATCCCTCATGTACCACTGATCCTTTATGTAACACTTATTTGCAATGATTCATAAAATTATATCACTTTAAAATAAAGTACTGAATTAATTTTTGAAATTGTATTTGTAAATTACAATGTAAAGTGATTCCCGTCAATAATTCTACACTAGATGATCCTTCATGTAACACTTATTCCCGTAAAGTAACACTTATAGCTTTCATATAACACTTATTTGTAGTTATTTGTCAAATCCTATCCTTGAAATAAAGTATTGAATAATGTTTTTAAAATTATATGTGTAAATTATAATGTAAAGTGATTCTCCGTCAATACACGGGATGATCCTTCATGTAACACTTATATACAATGATTTGTCGAAATAAAGTACTCCCGTCGAATCTCGACGGGTTACACACTAGTATATTATTAATATGAAAACATTGTAATTTGGAAAATTAATAAGGGGAGCCCCCTACAATGCCCATTGCCATGAAGATAACTTGGTCCATATAGAGAGACGTGATTAAAGTAATAAATATTTATATTATTTCATTCTTTTTTGTCACATTCTAAATTTATTTAACTTAGGCCATATATAATTTATGAGAGAGAGACTTGACGCATATTTAATGGTTGTCTTCTTCTACATAAGTATAAATCGAGTGTGCACGATTTTCATACAAAAACTTCTCGAGGTAGTATTATGTGTTTCTTCCTTTTCATGTTCTTTCAAATAATTATGCAAATTTGAGTTTAATATTAATCAATTAATGCTTTTCCAGCAACCGACGATCTTTTCTTCTGAAAAGTTGCAAATCCGTACAGCCGTCGAGAAAAATTTTATGGCCAATCACTACAAAAAAATGCTAAAATAACGACGGAAACAAATTCGTCACAACTAACGATGGAATAACGACGGACTTTTGACGGAAATATTGGGCCACAAATAATGACGGAACTCAAGACGGAACTACGACGGAATCTTGGTGGAATTCTTCGCGCTTAAACTAACGACGGTGTTAGCGACAGAATTTCAGTCGTTAACATTTTATTTTTCAATTTTTTTATTTAAAATACACTAACGACGGAATTATTCCGTCGTAATTTTTAATTAATAAAATTTAAATTCGAATTTATCGTGTAACGACGGAATTTTATGTCGTTAATATTAAAATATAATTTTATAATTTTAATTTTAAGTTTATGACGGAATTTTTTCCGTCATTAGTTTTATTAATTATTTTATTTTATTGTTAAATATTTGCAACGACGGAATATTTCCGTCGTTAGTATTAAATTTAATTTTTTTTAATTTATGATTAACGTAACGACGGAATGTGTCCGTCTTGAATATAAATTTAATTCATTTAATTGTACGCAGCCGTTAACGACGGAATTATTCCGTCGTGAGGATAAAATTTAATTTGTGTTACGTTTTAATGATCGTAACGACGACACTGTTCCGTCGTGAATTTTCATCGTAACGACGGAATTGTGACGGAATAATTCCGTCGTTAAATCTGCTTCACATTACGCTTTTTATTTCTTCTGATCAGACGAGCCCTAGTTTCAGAAATTCCCAAATCTCTCTCGTCTCTCATCCCGCCATCGTCTCTCGCCACTCCGTCTATTTCTCACCATCGACGGGTAAGTCACCCTATCTCTCTATCTCTCTTTAATTTCATTGTGTCTCTCACTATCTCCCTCTCTCATTCTCTCTCTCTCTATCCTCTGCCGTGCAATCGCCGGTGCGGCCGCCGTCACCTATCTCTCACTGTAGCCTCTCTCTCTCACACTCTCTCTCACATACTCCATCTCTCACGATCGTTGTAGCAACTGCCGTGCTGCCGCCGCCCCGCCCTGACATTCCCGGAACCCTAGCCGCGCCGCCATCTGTCATTTCCTCTCCACCTCAACCACGCTCTCTCGCCGTCAAGTCAGTCTCTCGCTCTCTTTCTCTCTCTATTAGTCTCTGTCTCCGTCCTCGCTGCAAGCCGTCGACCATCACAATCGTAACCCTCTTCAATTGTCGACTCTGACCGCCGGCAAAGCCTTTATTCCGGCATTGCCGCACCCTCACCCAAACAATCGGTCTCTCTCCCTGTGTGTGTGTGTGTCTCTCTCTTTCTCTCTCACTCTAAGCTCCTCACTGCCACAGCTCGGCGCCTCACCGGAACGCCGCTCGTCACTATCGTAGGACTTCTCCACTGCCCTGACCTTGACGGTCACTGCCGCACCGCCCCTTTCTCTCTCTCTTGGTAAGTCTCTCTCCACGTTTACGTATGTACAAACCTGTATCTAGATCTTTCTATCCCTTTACTAATTGCATTCTTGGTGCTCTCTGATCTCCCGTGAGTTTGAGTTTCCCGATTGTTGTCAATTTTAATTTTGGGGTTTTTCTACCTAAAGCGGTCTGAGGCATAAATTGGGACATTTGATGTAAGAATGTTAATGTTATTTTGCTTTCTTTTACTGTTTGAACTATTGGTTAGTAAAGATAATTGAAGAATTCGTCCACAATTGTTTACTGTAAGGTTTTTTTTTCCAACTTTTTGATAAATAGATTCTTTTTGTTTCTTTCTATATGCGGTTTTTACCCTTTTCATTCAAAATCTATACAATCCTTCCAAGCTCGGCTGATTGATTCTGCATTTTGTTCATTTGTTTTTTTTTAATTTAGAAACTACTTTATTTGTGAGTAATTAGTATTTTGTGTGCAAATGGATAATATAATTATAATAACTAGGATACTTTTTTGAAATTATTTGTGGATTGAGCAGATTGGTTTTAGGATGTGGATATTGGATATTCTGCCTTTCAATGTTTCAAGACTGTAGAGAAAAACATAGTTGAGATCCCAAAACAGTTTGGTGTCAATATTGGTAAGCTTTCGATTTCAATATATTTTTAGAGTTGTACATATATGGTCTGGTTCTCCTTATTCCTATGGTGTTTTAGACAGTGGGTAAGTTCATATCCACATTCTCTTATTCACTTCTCATATCCACTTCATTTGTTGTTATTGTCATCATGTGAAGCTGTGTGCAGAAACTAGTGCATCAGCTGTGTGAAGAAACTGGAGTTAAGTGGCAGGTTTTCAAGGTGTGGATGCACAATAACGAACATGCTATGAAGAAGAAGTAGATTTGATATATTTTGATTAGGTGAGCACCAAATCTTAAATTTTCTATCTATTAATCGTACGCTCATGTTGATCATTAGATCATATACAATATTTGGAGAAAATAAACATATGGGATGAATTTTATTTAGGTAAAATGCACAAAATTAAACATATAAAATTATATGTATGCATTGAGATTCACTTACTTAAAAATACTTGTACTCTAATTAATACTTTTACTAAATTATTACTTGACACATGTATGATAGAAATTGATGAGTTATAAATGATGCATAGGAACTATAATGTAAATGATGGCTTCCTGGCTCCTCCTGCTACATATATTGTTGGCATGTTTTTAGATAGTTATTAAGGAAAACTTGATTTTATGAATTTTTCTAATTCATGAATCTTGCCCTTCTCTGTTGAGGAGGTTTTGAATTTTGTTAACAGTAGCTCAATGGATGGAAGAAGCTTTATGGAGATGAAGTTGGAGAGCTCCACTATTCGGTTGAAGCAGGAGATGGGTGAAACTCCCTCAACTCTTGTATAACGAGTAAATTTAGAATACAACTTAGTACGTTAGTTTGTTTGTAGATTTTAACAAGTTCAATGCACGAATTGGCTCTATGTTAAGTAAAGAAATTTATACCATTTTTCTTGTGGACATATATTATTTCCCTGTTTTATTTCATATTTTTGAAGTTTAATATTTTGCTACTTTGCAATTTTCGCTACTTTGCTAAACTATAACTAGAGCAGCAAAAAAGATGTTAAATTCCATCGCTAATGATTATAGGTTTAGCGACGGATTTTTTTTTGCCGTTACTAGCGACGGAAATTTCTGTCGCTATTCCGTCGCTGCGTCATGACGACGAACTTGACAACACAATGTTGGCAACAAAAATTCCGTCACAAATCCGTCGCTACCATCGCGACGGAACCTAAATTCCGTCGTTAAATGTCTTAATGGCGAGCCATTTCGCATCGGCCGTTTTCCGTCGCTACCATCGCGACGGAACCTAAATTCCGTTGTTAAATGTCTTAATGGCGAGCCATTTCGCGTCGGCCGTTTTCCGTCGCTATTCCGTCGTTAGAATCATTTAGCGACGAAAAATGATGATTTTGCGACGGATTTTTCCGTCGTTAAATGTAGTTTTTTTTGTAGTGAATAAAATTGCAATATGTGAAAAATAAGTTAATAAACTAAGAATTGAACAAAGATAGTTCCTAAACTAAATAAATAGGAATCAATATTTAATACATGAAAATTCCCGATCAATTAAAAGTCATTTAGTGTAAAAAATACATAGAAAATAAAGAATTTGATAATGATACATGCAAATTTTAAGGAGTCAATGAGATCGCGCCACTTTAGGCATCATAAAGCCACTCAAGTCCACTCCACTGCACCTCTAAAATTTCTTGGTGATGCTGGACCATGAGAAGTTGTGTTTAGAGTAAGGAACACAGCTCTAAGAATACAAGTCATTGGTTGGTTAAATTGCAAGTGATTGACCTAAGTTTACAAATTCTTTACACGAACAAGCATGGATTTGAGAGATCAATGTGACCAAAGCATTGGCATCGTGGTCTTTGCGACATGCTCATCATCATATGACCAAAAAAACTAATTTGTCGCTAACTTTTAGACGAAGCATCGTTCAAGGCAATGCTAAGTGGGGAGACAAAGTAGAGTTTCATAACGAATTCCACCATATCGAAGGATATTGGGAATGAAGTGAAGATATCCTGAGTCGCTATGAAAATGAGCTCTGACGTGTTGGAATTTAATGATTTCGTGTATGCCTTCCTTTTTTACCAATGATCAAAATATCGAAGTGATGAAAGCATTTTGTGAAGCTTGGTGTCCATCAACAAATACTCTGTGGATTTGCATTCTTGTTTGGACTCCCCTCTATTGGAAGACTTTATGATTAAGTAGTGCCTCGTACGAAGGAACTTATTAGAATGAGTTGAGATTAATTATATATCCGATCAAAACTTGTTCTATTCCTCAATTGTAACTTTCAAGGAGGTTGGTAAGCATGAATTAAATGTGTGCAACTTGGATGAACATATAATTTATCTCTACTCATTCTAATAAGTTCCTTTGTACAAGCCATTACTTCATCATAAAGTGTTCCAATAAGGGAGGAGTTCAAACAAGAAATATTACAAATCCACATAGTATTTGTTTATTGATGGAGACCGAGCTTACAAAATGCTTTCATCATTTCGGTATTTCGATCATAAATAAAAATGGAGGCATACACGGAATCATTAAATTCCAATACGTCGAAGCTTCTTTTTCATTATGGCTCAGAATGTCTTCACTCAATTCGCAATATTTTTCAATATGGTGGCATTTGCTAGGAAATTCTACTTTCTCCCGACTTGGCATTGCCTTCAACAATGCTTCGACCTAAAGTTGACAACGAATTAGTTTAGTTGGTCAGCCAATGATGAGTATGTCTCAAGTACCACGACGTCAATGTCTTGGTCACATTGATCTCACATCCGCGCTTGTTCATGTAAATGATTTGTAATCTTAGGTCACTCACATGAAAATAAACCAATCAATGACGTGTATACTTTGAGGTGTGTCCCTTTCTCTAAAACACTAGAAACATGAAATCTTGTTGATCAACCGTAGTATCTTTGAACTAAACCATATTCCAACTACAAAACCAAAAAAAGACTTTAAATGTTTAGAGTATTTAAGAAGACCCTTTAATATGGTGAAAAGTATTCAAGGAAGACCGCTTGAAGTAATGTAGAATATTCAAGGAAGATCATTAAATTGATTAAAAGTGCCTAAGAAATACTCTTTGAATTGATGATATTCGATGAAACCTTTTGATGAAATTGCTATCCAAGAAGGCCAGATATTAAAGAAAAAAAATGCTTGATGAGATTTGTATAATACACAATTTTTTTTATTGTTATATATATATATATATATATAAATTTCATATCTTTTTATAAAAACATACATATAATATATATAATAATATATAATATAAGCTTATAATGTATGCCTTTAATACCATGGAACAAAGAAAAGATTTATGGCAGTATATTGACTACATAAGTCAGAGCATAACAACACCTCTTATGATTGGTGGTGATTTTAATGCTCTATTTAAGGAGGAGGACAGATTTCAAGGAAATCTGGTCACTGATTCTGATACGATAGACTTTGTTGAATGTTTACAGAGAAATGATCTTACCCTTATCAGAAATGTGGGAAGTGTCTTTTCATGGTGTAATAATCTGGAAAGGGATAATAGAATCTATACTCTTATTGATAGAATTATTGCTAATGTCAGCTGGTTTAGAAAATACTCATCAGTTTTACCTGAGCTCATGGAAAAAAGTATTTCAGACCATTGCCCTCAACTCATTGATTTGGAGAATGGCAATGTGAATGGATTACCTCCTTTCAGGTTTCTAAATGTCCTCACTGAGAACCAAGATTTTAAGCCACTCATTCAAGAATGCTGGAAATATGATTGTCATGGCAATAAGCTATTGAACATTTGGTTCAAGCTCAAACAAATGAAGCAGCCTCTTAAACACATAAATGTGAGTCATTTCAAATAATTGAATGAGAACTTGTGCAACACAAGAAAGTTTCTCAGTAATATTCAACAGCAACTTGTACATGATAAATTGAATGACAACTTGATTGCTGAAGAGAGAAAGTTGTTGTCTGACTTGGAAAAATGGAGCAAAGTTGAGGAACAGATTTGGCAACAAAAGTCTAGGGTAGACTGGATTAAGCTTGGGGATGCTAACACCAAGTTTTTTCATGCTTACACTAAGGCTAGAAACAGTGGAAATGCCATTAAAATGTTGATCAAATCTGATGGTACCGGATGTTGCACTTAGCAACAAATTAAAGAGGAGGTGGTGGAGTTTTACAGGAATCTTATGGAAACTGCAGCTCCATCTCTCCCTATGGTGAATAAGGAGATAATAAGAAGAGGCCATACACTGTCAGCTAACCAACAACAGCTTTGTGCTCCGTTCTCAACTAAGGAGATTAGACAGGTCTTATTCAGCATGAATCCCATAAAGTTCCAGGTATTGATGGCTACAATGTCTATTTCTTTTAAAAAACTTGGGATGTGATTGGACAAGATGTGATTAATGTTGTGCAAAACTTCTTCCATTCTAGTTTCTTACCTAAAGCAGTTAACACAACTTTGGTTGCCTTGCTTCCTTAAGTTCCTAATGCTATTAAGGAATTTAGGCCTATAGCTTGTTGCAGTGTTTTGTATAAGATTATATCTAAAACTCTTGTTAATAGGATGCATAATATTTTGGAAGTAGTTGTCAGTGAGAACCAATCTGTTTTTGTAAAAGGGCGACTGATTTTTGACAACATACTCCTCAGTCATGAAATAATTAAAGGGTATAACAGGAAAAATGTTTCTCCTCGTTGCATGATTAAGATTGACATTCATATGATTCTGTGGAGTGACCCTTTATACATTTTCTGTTACTTGAACTGGGATTTCCTTTTGGTTTTGTACGATGGATCATGGCTTGCTTGAAAACAATGTCTTATTCCTTTAGTGTTAATGGAGACGTCTCTGAACCATTTGATGCTAAGAAAGGACTCCGACAAGGGGATCCTCTCTCACCATATCTGTTTGTACTTTGCATGAAGTATCTCCATAGATGTTTGATGGAGCTCAGAAAGGATAAGCATTTTCACTATCATCCAAGATATAAGAAATTTGATTTGATTCAAGTGTGTTTTGTTGATGACTTACTGCTTTTTTCAAGGGGAGATACTGGTCTGGTGAAAAGATTAATGAAGGCTTTTAGTAAATTTTCTGAGGCATCAGGACTTAAAGTAAACCAGTCCAGAGTAACATCTATTTGGAGGAGTTACAGATGTAAATCAAGAGGACGTGATCAGAGAACTGGGAATGTGTAAGGGGGAGCTCTCTTTCAAGTATTTAGGAGTCCCTTTCTCCATCAAAAAACTGACTGTGATGCAATACCAACCTTTGATTAACAAGATAATGGCATGAATTGACTGTTGGGCCTCAAAACTTTTTTTCTATCCTGGCAGAGAATTCAGCTCATCAAGTTCGTGCTTTTAAGTATACAAACATATTGGTGCCAAGTTTTCTTACTTCCTCAAAAGATAATCAAGGTAATACAAGTTGCTTGTAGATCTTTCTTATGGTCAGGGATATCTGGACTTACTAAAAGAAATCTTGTAGCATGGGAGCATCTTTGTTTACCTAAATCAACAGAAGGTTGGAACATTACAAGCTTGAAAGAGTGGAATAAAATAGCTTTAATCAAGCTCTATTGGAGTTTGGCTAAAAAGAAAGACTAGATATGGATTAGAATCAGCTGGAAAGGGAAACCATAAAGCCTTTCATTACATAAGGCTTCGAAGATCCGATGGACGCGCCCTTAAAAAAATTAAGGCGTCTACAGAAAAAGGGACTACACTAGTCTCAACAATGCCAGAAGATCTTATCTCAACCAGAAGAGCATGGAGTCTATGGGTCTGTTTCACAGAGATGGACAAAGTCAAATTTCCATTCAAGTTCTTACAGAACTCAGTTAATGGATCATTCCTGTTAAACACTATGACAAGAAAATCAACCAGATTTGCAGATGAAGCTTTTGAAAGAAAAAGAACTTTGTTTTGGGAAAATAAGATTGCGGCGAGTAAAGAAACTCATCGCAAATACTGCAATATGGCTCATTTCGGGAACTGGTTTGAACGCATTTGTCCAGATTGTCCAAACCATAAGGAGCCAGAGTTTGGAAAAGCCTTTCTCCCCAAAAAGGAAAAAGAGAAGGCTTGATCCAATGAGCATACATAGCACATGTTGCTACAAAAAGCAAGGACGTCCAGAGCCCCGAGGAAGAAAGTAGATTCCCGAAAAAAGGTAGATGAGTCATGTGACTATGAGCTAGAGAACCACCCACTAAAAAGAAAACGACAATAGTGGGTAGATGAACATGAATTACCCACTAAGTGACAGATGGGTAAAACTACAGGAGGACCATTACCAACAGAGGAAAGTGATCCACAAGTCACGGAAAAAAAAATTCACATCGAAAGTCGATTGTCTTCAAATGATAATGGAAGACAATGTGGACCTGCTTCACGTGAAGATAATGTTGGCCAAGGATAGAGTATCCAAGACAATTATTGAGGGAATAGAGGTCACTCTAGACCTCTATATAAACGAAGATAGAAGAGAGCATTGATCATCAGAAAAACACACAACATTTTTTCTGTTCCCTTCAAAAATAAATCTTGCTATAGTGTCTTCAAGTTTTCAGCTTTCTTTTAATTTTATGTATTTCAATCCCGTTATCATAGGTAGCTAAACAAGTTTGTCTCCTCCGTAAAGGATATATACTAATGTTGTAATAAGTTTTATATGATTCCTAAATAAAAGTTTGGACTTTGCTCAACCCTTCCAGTATTTGAATTTTCTTTGTGTACCGATCGAATACCCTACGCTTCGGATAGGAAATGAGCGAAGGCTATGCTGAGTGTTGCTGAAGGAGTCTGTGTCTAGAAACCATCGGTTGCGATCGTGTGGTTGGACGAGGTCTCTAAAACTTTCGACGAATATTTACTCAACAACATTACGGTAAAAAATGTATGAAGTTGGTATGCATAGAATTTATTTATACGGAAGTGTGATGAGCCTGATTATTTTGCATGACTTCTAAACTGAGAAAATGGATTGAAATAAGCAAAATAGATAATAAAGAAATTCAGTAGAAAAGAATAATGATAAATTTGGGTATTTCTCCTCGATTTCAACTTGGGTGTGTAATTTTAATCTATAAATTGGCTTTGTGAGTATCTATAATTCTATATCCCACTCTTAATAATTTGGGCCAAAATGTGTCCTTCGCACTGCAAATTTTAAATTTTATTGTCCTACTTTTGCCGGCCCGAAAATATAGTGTCCTACTTTTGAAATAGGGTAAAGTTTCTGTCCTAAGATAACAATTGACTCCTCTGATACCATATGTAAACATAAATAGGCATAGATCCTGAACTTCATGATTTTCACATTCAAAATTTAATCGAAACACTAACCTTGATAAGTCATAGTTGTTGATCGATGAAGAAATTGGTTTATCTCCCCTAAGTATTTCCTTAGCACAGAGAATTATGTGTTTTTGTTATCGGTGGTGAGAGCACGAATTATATTTATGCGCATTTTATTAAAGTGATAGTTATCAGAACTCTAGTTTGATTAAACTTAATCAACAACTAATATTTATTTAAATCAAATAATTAAGATACTAAATAATATCTTAGTAACATAATTATATGTCACAGGGCACATAAAATCTAACATTGAGAACATGCAAATTAGTCAACATTTCTAAAATCATTATAATCATTTATATTTCAACCAAAAAATTGAAAATAATAGAAACCACATGTTTAACCGCTATTCGCAAGTCCCAAAACCATATGAGGGAGTAGGGACTCTTCCGAAATCCAAACCCCCTTCACTTGAAGAGATAGCAAAATATATGTATTCACCATTATAGAGCTGACAAAAACCCGATCTGACCCGGCCCGAGACCATCATGACTTTTTAAAAAAATTGGGTCGGGCTAGTCTGGCCCGAAAATTCATCGGAACTAAAAATATATAGCCCAAACTTCGTTCGTTTCAAATTTTTGGGCTGGGGACTGGGCCGGGCCAATTCCATCGGACTTTTTCTTCTTTTAGGCTGCTCCAACTCAGCCCGAAATTACATTGGGCCTATAATGTTTAGGCCCACGTGCAATCAAGCCGGTCCGTTGGGTCAGGTTTTAGAAAAATCTTTAGAAGAAAAAGGATATTTTGAGAAAAAAAAATCATGTTGGCGGAAATAGGGTGCAATTTTAATTTAATTGAGGTTTGTATTTTCTTTTCCGTTGGCTCTCCCTCCTCCATTCGATACTTACTCCAAAAAGCAGTGGCGGAAGAGTGTAGCGATGGCGACTCTGGCCGTGGAAGGCGCAGCTGTGACGGTGCCTCGAACGGTGCTACACCGTGTCCGTCTCGGTGCTACACCAATTGTAAACCTTGATTAAAATATACAATTTCAATCCACGTCTATTTTTCATGCGACTTCATCAATACAAATTCTAAGTAAAATGATACAATTTGTAAAATTCTTTTCTAAACAAAAGAGTTGGATTCAAGATTATCTCAATTTTAATTAAATTAAAGGGACAAAAATGTTCAATTTAATAGTTTCGTCAGCTTAATTTTAAAATGGAAAACAAATAGTTTGTTTGATTTAATTAATCCGATAGTTACTTCATATTAATTTGACCAAATAAATAGTTTTGAAATAAATAGTAATATTCGAATTTCTATTGAGATACATATCCAGCTACTGTGACAACTTATATTAGATTGTTTGAATATAAATTTAAACGAATTTGGATAATTAGCAGATATTATTATACGATACTGGAACGGAAAATGGTAGTAAAATTACTTTCATGCAGATAGGGGTGGGAATACAGGTGGGGTACCTTACCTGAAAAAACCAGGTACCCAACCCCACTTTTTGCCTAAATATACTACCTGTACCCGGCATCATTCTTTCTATCAGGTAGGGGTGGCAATCGGGTCGAGTTGGGTCGGGTTCCGGTCGACCTGATTTCAACCTGATCTGTTAAGGCCCAACCCGAATCCGACCTTTAAGGATATGCTTAACCCGAACCCGAACCCAATCCGAAATGACTAAATCCGAACATGACACGAACACGAAATTGACACGATAAAATTCGGGTTGACCCGACACGATAATGACCCGAACCCAAATTTAAATGATTTAATAAGAAAAAAAATATTTTAAAATAAGATTTAATAAGAGAAAAAATATTTTAAAATAAAATTTAATAAGAGAAAAATAAATAAATATTCAAAAATTGAATATCTTTTGATGATTAGGAAGGAAAAATAAGTATGTCATCAATTTAAAAGCTTGATTTGAATTAAACAAATATAATATTAAAAAATATAATACCTTATCGGGTAACCCGAACCCGACCCGAAATTTTTAGGTCCGATAAGGTCCCGAACCCAATAAGGCTTCACCCAAACCCATTAATTTTGTGTCGGTTCATGTCGTGTCGAAAATTGTCAGCCCTACTATTTAGGTATCCAAATACGAGGCTCGGGTATCCGAGTCGGGTATACAGGTACCCTTAAACACGATTTCAGAAATTAAAATAAAAAAGTATTCCTATTTTTAGAAATTATTCACTTAATCTATTTTTTTTTTTTTTTTTTTGCTAATTTTTCTCAAATAACACGCATTAAAAAAAAATTGAACTCTAATAACTCCAAGGATTTGATAGCATTACATATATACATATCATCATTTCACATGAGGTCATGAAGAACATTAGTACATTACTGAAATTGATATATAACATATCATGTTCAGTCATTCACCCTAATCAATGTAATATATTTAATTATGTACATAAAAAATAAGATATCGAAATAACCACTAACAACTAAGAAGTCATCAACAAAAAAATTTAAGTTCAAAACACAAATCAGACAATCAAAGTTTAAATAAAAGTTCATAATTTAGACTTCAAAGGATCTTCAGAGCACAACATAATAATCTCTAACTTTTAATTTAGGCAGGTAATTGGGCGGGTATCCCAGTACGGATTGGGTAAAATTGATACCCATGCAAACAAAATAAATTCATCCGCCACCCGACCCATACCCGTACCCATAAAATCCGGGTATAGGGTATCCATTAACACATGGGGTATCAGGGTATTGGTCGGGTATACCCGTAAACCGGAACCTGTTTTTCCACCCCTACATGGAGATAAAGGAAGTAGAATAAAATCTAAGAAACAATGTTTTTGGTCTATTTTCTATTATTTTATCCATCACGTAACACTTTTTTTTTTTGAAATGATTTGTCATGTAACACTTACTTTAATAGATTGACTAAATATTATCCTCAAAAATAATAAATTATTTATAAACTTCACAATTATATAGTATAACTTACAATTCCCGTCGAAATTTGACTGATTATACACTAAGGACTTTGATTTAGAAACAGTGAACATGGGATTTAAAATAATCATATTAAATGAAGATTTTTGATTCATGCCAATAGACTACTCTTATAATATTATAATAATATCAACACCGAATCGATATAATATGAGCCATGAGGTAAAATAATTAATTTTATTTTACATTTGATTTTATTTTGTATGAAAATCAAATCGTACTTCTTTTAATTTAAGTTATAACTACTAACATATCTTTCTTTCATTTTTACTTCATCATATAAACTTGATATTGAACCTTATATTAATGCATTATCAATTGATCATTCGATTGCCGATTTTACGTGTGATTGTGATTAACTCTTTAGATTTTCTTCACACATCCACATTTGTAACTATTAGTGTTAATAGGCATAAGTAATCAAATTATTTATATGATTTATGTCAACATAAACTAAAAATCACAAGATATATTACAATAACAAATCAATTTTCAAATGATTTTAAGATTGAAGAGATACAATAAGGAACGTGATTTTCAATGTAACAAAATTACATACAAAATTAGTGAATTTAGGAAACCTATATATGTGGTGACATAGATGCCAAAAAAATTAATTTTTTTAGAAAATGAATATATTCATTAGTTAATAATGTTAAAATTTAAAAATAATACTAACATTAACGTCAAAAAATTGTATCGTTTATTAAATATATTCATTGGATAATTTTAAAAATAATATCTATTACTATATTAAAGCAGAATAATTGCTATGTCTTTTCCCGCCCATTCATGTACTTTTCCCGTCCATTCTGCATGCCCCATGCACACTTCTCGCTTAACCCAATAGTCTCAATGTCTACCCACTCCATTCATCTGCTAAAAAAAATGATCATTCATTGATGTTGCCCAAAAATAAATTTTGTGATTTAAATGATAACATTCTGCAGTAAAGTTGCTTATTACTTTGACATTATATATATATATATATATATATATATATATATAGGAAAAGGATCATATAAGAATGGATCTTAACCTAAGAAATATGAATAGATCTCCACCATAGATCTAATAAGGATGGAGGGTCAGATCTGACCCAGGTCAAACCGGGTCGGATCCGGGTCAACGGGTCGGATCCGGGTCAACGGGTCGGACCCGGTCAACCCGTTGACTTTTGATTTATTTATTTATTTATTTTTTTCGAATTTTTTTTAAGAGTCAGGTGATATGCACCACACTGTGCAATGAGATGCACCAAACTGTGCAATGAAATGCACCACTAAGTGTATTGGGATGCACCATTTTTTAATTTTTTAATATTCTTTTTCACTATTTTTTTTTATTTTGATTTTATTTCAAGAGTCGAGCGAGGGGAGCCGAAGGCCTCAGAACAAGCTAAAAAACATTAGTGTTGCCACAATCATTATCTATAAATTAAAATCGGAGCCGAAGGCGGAGACAAAAAAAAAATCTCAAACACTTGCTTATTGATATGGTATGAATACAATGATTTGAAAAGTAGTTTTATTTCATCATACTAAATTACCCCAAAATTTTCCCTCATTTTGATATAGTTATACACACACACATATAGTGTATGAGATAAACCTCCATGTATTATGAGATGCACCACAATGCATTTTGAGATGCAACACTATGTGTAATGAGATGCACCACCATGTATAATGAGATGCATCACAATGTGTAGATGCAACACACTGTGTAATGAGATGCACCACAACATGAAATGAGATGCACCACACAGTGTATTGAGATGCACCACACTTTATTAAAAAAAACGAAAAAAATATTTTCGAAAATTTTTTTCGAAACTAAAAAAAAGAAAAGAAAAGTCAACGGGTTGACCCGGATCCGCCCCTGTTCAGATCTGGCCATCCATCTATTGTGGATGAATGGTTGGGATTTATTCCTATTTCTTACTTTAAGAGGGCTTTTCACTAGAACCACTCCATATATATATATATATATATATATATATATATATATATATATGTACCTCTGCAATTCTCTCAAAAAATGTTGTTTATTACTGTCGCAGCCCGACCCCGATATCAGATGTCAAGGCCGGTAGGTCCCACGACTTACACAATTTATGATTAACAAAGGGAATTTAATAGCGACCCGACTATTGATTACTAAAACAAAGGACATTCATACTCAATAAAGTTCAAGGATTCTGAAAAATCATGACATGCATGACTCGAGATAAATGAGACGATCAAACGATTTCAATAACAACATCCAAATCAGCTCGAAAACAAAAGACCTGATCAACCAAATAATTGATGATGACCAAGAATACAACGAGTTGGGAATCGACAAGCCTGATCAACCAAATAATCGACAATGATCGAGGAAATGACAAGCTGACTCGATGATCAAGAAAATACGATAAAGAAAACTGTTTCAAGCTCGACAAAGCTTCTCAATACAACTAACAACTTATATACATATGATTCACTAGTTGAGTTTCAAAAGAACTTGACAAAAGAGTTCGACTTTAGAATTCAAACGTTATAACAACATCAACTTCATTTTCTACAGCGGAAAACATGAGAATATATGTATGAAGACATATATTCTAGGTCAACTTCTCAAAAACGACTTTCTTTACAGAAACAACATTTAACAACAACAATAATCCATCCAGTACTCGTCACCTTCATCCCTGCTAACCTGCATGTTTTAGAAATAACATGCAGGGCTGAGTACTTCGTACTCAGTGAACACATGCCGAAAACATTTGAAAACTTTGCTGAATACAGCTATATATGAAAAACTTGCCAGAAAACATAATACGATAATTTTCTGAAAAACAACTCGTAAAATGCTAAAAATATTTTCTTTTCTCAGAAATCATTTGTCTGCAGACATTTATAACAGTATGAACCATATCTACAAATAAATAATGGTGATAAGAAAGAGGCCTCTTTCTCAATCACTTGTAACCGGCATATCAAGGAAAGACTCACGATTATGAATAATCGGCCTATTAAAGAAATGCGCACGATTACCAATGTGTACACATATTCCACCTTGCGTGGAATCGAATTCGTCTTTCTGAAGTAGATGGTAACATACTTAAACATTTTAAAATCATTTGGCAAGTATCAAAGCTTTGTAAAATCATATAAATCATGCTTTTCGCGTTGTATAGTTAAGAAAGCCCACCTGAACGATTTAAGCTTTAACTTTAAACTTTTATCGCTTGGTCGATCTCTTACTCTACGTTCCTGCTCCCGCTTCCACTTGCTCCTTTAAATCAAAACGGAATAACGACTTTAAAACGAGAACTTTTATCGAATAATGACTTCGATAATCTTAACGAAATTTCGGTTCGAATTTCTACGCCGAAACTCGATAATTCTACTTAACTTCCTTAATCGTTCTTACTCTATCTTATCTTATCATAAATCATCCACCATCAATTAAACACCAATAAATCATACTCATTCATAACATTCACTATTTATTATTCATTAAAATCGACTAAGTCGATTTTAATCCATCTAACGGATTCAGAAAATTCTTAATTTAATTCCACGCACTTATTTCATCATATCAAACATATTTACACATTCGTTATACATATTCGACTCGATTAACGTATAGACTCCCGAATCGGGAAAATCATCCAAAAATAGAAAATCTTTAATATTCTGAATTAAATTTCCAGAAATTCATACAATATTACATTTTTAATAATTAGATCGTAAATGCAATTAATTTATTAATTTAAAAATTAATTAATATTTTATTTGTTTATTTTAAATTTTCGGTTATTCTACTTTTATCATTTCTAAAATTCTTTTCTCTTCTTTTTCATTTCTAATATACTTAATTTTTTTTTAAAACATATTAAGCTCTTTTCTTCATTTTATTTCACTTAATTCATCATTAACTCATGAAATCTATTTTAAGAACCCTAATTACCCTTTTCTAGGGTTTCTAGATTAATCAAGCTCGTTTTTCATTTTCTCTTGCTCTAATATATTTCATTAACATCATATATCATTAATTCATCATTAAATACATCATTCTTCATCACATTCCAAACCCTAATTTATATTTTCATATATTTCAACATTTTTGCCTAACATGAGATTGGTTGGAAATTTATACTCTCTTCCAATATGAAAAATTCTTAAAATACTTATCTAAGCTCATAATTAACATCAAATTATTCATATAATTCATGCATCAATTATTTCACATTTTCTTATTTTTTTCGAAAAATGAAATTAATAGCTAGGGTTTTCTCACATTTAATTTAGCTACATATTTGATCTTATAATCATATTCTAAGCATAATTCATGAAGAACAAATCATCATTCAATGCATGAATAAAATTTTACCATTTTCTTCATAATTCTCGATTTATCTAAGAAAAATAGGGTTAGGGTTCTTCATGCATCATCTTAAGCTAATAATTGATCATCTAACATCATAAAATCATCATATAAACAACATATGAAGACATGAACAACATCTAACCATTTCTACAAATTCTCCCAAAATAATCGACACATATATATATTTATAGAAGAAGAGATCTTGAGGAAGAACCTAGCTTTTCTTGATTACTTTGGATGAGAGAAACAAACTTGAACTTGAAAGCTTGAACTTGAAGATCCAACAATGGAGTTGAGTGTGTGTTTGTGTTGAGAGAGTGAGAGATCGAGAGAGAGATGAGAGAGCTGTTGGGTTTGTGTGTGTGCGTGAGTTTGAGAGGGTGAGAGTGAGGATTTCATCTCATATATATAGATATAGATATAAGGTAGAATAATAAAATAATATAACTTAATTGCTAAGTTTGTTAGTTATTTAATCACTTTCTCGACTCAATTAATTAACAACGACGAACCCTCCGATAAACTCTTAATTTCTCAACACAGTAATTAAGATTAAGGTTTCACGAACCTTGCATAAAAATTTCACAGAAAGAATCGGAGATTCGAAGCATTTTCAAATCGACCGAAACTAAAATTTTAACTGATAAATTACGTAAAATTTCACGTAATTAAATTAAATTATTCTTTCAGTCAATTTATGACTAAACATTTATCATTTATTGATAAATGTAAAAACTTCTTCGTTTCGGATTAACCGAAATGATAAAAATTAATTAAAACTCATTTTTTCGGTAGAATATATCTGCCGAGTAAAATTTTCGGAAAGAAAATTTTTATTTTACTAAAATTCTTATCTTTCTTACTAAATTAATTATTTTTATTACGCAAGAAAGACGGGATACTACAATTACTCCCTCTGTCCCATTCATAACGTCCAATTTTCCTTTTTCATCTGTCCCATTGATAATGTCCCATTTCCAAATAAGGAAATAATTAACTCTTCAAAAGTGGTAGAACCAACTACTTTTCTATCTTTTTACCCTTCTCCTTAATAACCGTGCCCAAAAGAAATGGGACGTTATGAATGGGACGGAGGGAGTACTATGTTACAATTTTTTTGGTAAAATATATTATTTGGTGATTTTTTTTAAAATTTGTATGGATGAGTTTCTTAACTTGAAACCTTAAATCTTAATATTCAACATAATTATTATATATATATATATATAATATAATTGTATTAATAATCAAGTAAAAAATAATTGTATTAATAATACTTATGAATGTAATTATATAATTTTGGAGAATCATTTAGAATATAAATATATATTGAAATATGTATTAATTTTTTGATACTGCTAATTAAAATACTAATTATCACACAGCGTAGCGCAACGCGCACGGGTAAATATAGTATATATAAATATATTAATAAATAGGTTGATAATATATTGAGGACCTTAATTATATGAGGTAACCACCTAAATTGCCTCATGACACGCCGGCGCTGAATAATATCAAACAATTATAGATCCCCATAATTCCATCAACAACATGACACAGAATCCAATTTCATAGAATTCAATCCAGGTATTGCGCAACATAAACAAATCAAAAGGAATATAATTAAATATATGCATTCATATATTCAAATACGTGAATCATAGGCAGCAGAAAATATAATTCTATAAATTGAATCTCAATATAATTCTTACGATTCCATAGAGAATAATCCAATTAAATTCTAGGTTCAGAAAACCATTAGGAAATGAAAATTCATGATATCATAAACCATGCTCTAATAACACATGTAAACATAAATAGGTATAGTTCTTGAACTTCATGATTTTCACATTCAAGATTAAATCTAAATACTAATCTTGATAAGGCATAACTTATTGTGTTTGATGATCGATGAAAAAATTGGTTTTTCTTCCCTAACCGTTTCGTTAGCACACAACCGTGCGTAAGATATAGAGAATATAATTATATGTTTATGAGAACTCCAGTCTGATTAAACTTAATCAACAAATAATATTTATTTTAAATCAAATAATTAATATATTAAATAATATCTTAATAACATAATTATATGTCACGGACACATAAAATCTAATATTGAGAACATGCTAAATTGGTCAACATTTCCAAAATCATTATAATCATTTATATTCAACCAAAAAAAAACAATAGAAACCTCTTGTTTTTTTGCTATTTATAAGTCCCAAAGCCATCTGAGGGAGTAGGGACACTTTCGAAATCCGAACCCCCTTCACTTGAAGGGATGGCAAAATATAATGCAAGATTTTGTGTGTTCACCAATAGAGCTGGCAAAAGTCCGGCCCGAAAATTCATTGGGCATAAAAATACGAAGCTAAAATTCTGCCCGTTACAAATTTCGAGCAAGAGATCAGGTCAGCCCGTGCCCATCGGGCTTTCTCTCTTTTTGGATTGACTCGATCGTGCCCAAAATTATATCAAGCCTATAATATTTAAGCTCAAGCTCAACCGGACCGGCCCATCGGGTCGGGTTTTTAGAAAAATCTTTAGAAGAAAAAGGATATTTTGAGAAAAAAATCCTATTTGCTGAAATAGGGTGCAATTTTAATTTAATTGAGGTTCATATTTTCTTTTCCGTTGGCTCTCCCTCCCCCATTCGAATTCGATACTTACTACGAAAAGCAGTTAGTGGCGGAAGAGTGTAGCGATGGCGACTCTGGCCGTGGAAGGCGCAGCTGTGACGGCGCTTCGAACGGTGCTACACCGTGTCCGTCTCGCGGCGGAAAGGTCCGGCCGCCGCGCCGATGATGTAACGGTGGTTGCCGTGAGCAAGACGAAGCCTCTGTCTCTCATCGAACAACTCTACGCCGTCGGCCACAGATGCTTTGGCGAAAATTACGTCCAGGAAATTGTCGAAAAAGCCCCTCAGGTTCATCATTATATCTCAATTATCCACCAGGATTTTGCCGATTTATCTGGAATTCAACATTTTACATGCATGTGTATTAATATATGATGAATAATTGAATATTAATTTGTGTTTTATCATGTATAGCTGCCTCAAGACATTGAGTGGCATTTCGTCGGCCATTTGCAGAGCAACAAAGTAAAACCGCTGCTGAGTATGACGAATACCTAAGCGTAAATTCGATTATTAATTATTGACCTAGAAATCTCGATTAATTATACTGTAAAATGGAACAGATTGTGTCCAATACACAAACAATTATTTTAGGAGAAACACGCAATTTTTCGAGTATTATGCTTTAATTAATTGTTATCTTTTCTGCGCAGCTGCTGTTCCAAATCTAGCCATGGTTGAGGGTGTTGACAAGGAGAAGGTAAAACTAATTGCTTAACATGTATTTAAAAATCAGCTTCTTTTATGATTTTGATTTACATATTATGTTGATAGTATATTTTCCTGAACGCAATTATAATATTTCCATGTATTCCAGTTTGCATAAATTTTATTAGTGTTTACGCTTTGTAGAAAGTTTTTCTACTTTCGATGATGAATTGTTAAAAGTATTATGCCTTTTAGGTGTTTACTTCGAGACTCGAGTGCAAGATGTAGAGGGCACTGTCCAACCGAGGACAAGGAGGGTCTTCTGTAAAATACAGACTGATATCTCAATATTTTTTTTGATACCGAAGGAGCCATAGCTATTAGCTTAGTTTTGCCGGCCTTAGAATGTAGAAGTTTTAATCTAACCATTCTGCTTCCTATTACTGTTTTCTATAAGATTAGGAAATTAGGTAAGGAAAAGAAAATGAGGAAAAAAGGCCCCCGTCATGCCTAATATGATAGTTATAGTTATTGGCTTTAATCTTTCTGGTTGTTCTTCTTTCAAAAGTTGTGCTTCCCTAGAAGATTTGTGCTCTAAATTAGACACGAGTTTTTGGCACAGATTCAATGTTTTATCAGTTAGGGTTACACTGATGGTGTTTAATCTGATGAACAGGTTGCCAATACTCTTGATCGTGTAGTTTCAAATATTGGAAGGAAGCCTTTGAAGGTATTGGTTCAAGTGAACACAAGCGGAGAAGTATGTGAGTGATGAAATCATGACTCCTTCAATTTTAAATTGATAGAAAGATTAGTTAGATCTTTAGGGAAATATTGGGAAATTTTAATTTAAGATTTTGAACTTTTCAAGAGGGCTCCAGTTAAAATTTAGTAATTGACTATTATATTGGTTCGAAACATTCATGATATGTGTGAAAAAATGGAGTGTGTAGTCATCAACTATAACTTACTTCATAATAATGTAGGCATCTGCGATAATATTTAAACATTTTGAGAAAGCTACTCTGTTTTTATTTCAATTTCAAATCCCAGCATTCTGTTTTTATTACAATTTCATATCTCAGCATTCTATCAACATTTTACCTAACCTGTCATGCAATTCTTGAATTAGCACACAAAGCTTGTTATCTTGAACACTAGTATGGACATTGATTCCTATGTCAAATGCATTATGCAGCGAAATCTGGTCTAGATCCATCCGAATGTGTAGATTTTGTGAAGCATGTGAAGCTAGATTGCCAAAATCTTGTCTTTTCAGGACTAATGACAATTGGGATGCCAGACTACTCATCAACCCCTGAGAACTTTAAGGTATATCTTTTTATTGAAGGACCCACAAGGTGATTAAATGATAATTGTCTTTTCTTTTATCTGGCATAAGTTTCACATTCTGCAATTGTGTATGTGTCTTGTGATACTTTCTTGTTGTTAAATTGGGATCAAGGCCTAGATAGTTTTATATTTTCTTCTAGAATCTAATGATCTATCTGTAATTTTCCTCAATAGTCTAAATGGTATTGATCCATAAGTTGTTTAACAAATATATATGTAGTCATAAGAAATTGTGTAAATTTGTTGTACTTTTTAACAGTTTTCTCTATCCGTGATTACTCCACTTATCTCGATTTTAATGGATGAGTTTCTTCACAATGCATCAGACTTTATTGAACTGTAGAGCTGAAGTTTGCAAAGCTCTAGGAATTGCTGAATCTCAGTGTGAGCTGTCAATGGGCATGTCTGGTGACTTTGAGCAAGCGGTAAGGCCTGAATTCTACCTTTGTGAGTTACACAGTTATTAAGTTTATACATTAACTGAATCAAGGTGCATTGTTTGCATATATTAGATCAATTTATTTGACTCTTAAGTCCTAATGATCATTGCCATGGTTTAAATGGAACTAGATTTTGTTTGTAGATCCAGTGCCTATATAAGTATCATATAAGGTTATTTAGTGATACGATTAAGCTTAAACCAGCATGCTAGCTTCTATATCTTAAACATGGCAGTGCATTGATACTTACTAGTAGGGATGTCTTCCCATCTGAACTCTGAAGCCCTTTAGTTGGCTGGTCCGAATACACCGAGAAAGAAAAAAGGATTATGGCCAAAAAAGTTCTAGCCCGAAATGGATTTGGGCTCTTTGGGCTGGATCGGTAGCATTCAATATCTTGGTCAAACTTTCTCTAGATGACTCTTTTATGAACGATCAGAGGCATTGGAAAGCAATCCCAATTATCTTTCTAACCATATTTACCCCTTTTCAGATTCCAAGTATTCTAAGAGTTTTTAATGTTCAAAATTATGGATGTTGATTTTTCCTTTACTATTGTTATTCCTTGTTAATTACATAATACTTATTTTTCAAGTTTTAAATTATTTCATTGTATTGTAATGTTATCATTTTCTGTTAGATGATCAAAATACTAATACGAATAAAAAATGAAGTTAAAATTGAAGCTTCAAAATAAAGAATAAGTGAAGAGCACCATATCTTTTATTCTCTCTTTTATCTCCTTTTTATGTATCTGTTTGTTTCAAAATATGATAGGTGGATCATTTGCAATGTCAAAATATTTCATAATATCATCAATTGGCATTTTGCACATGTCAAAATATTTCATAAACTTGTTGGCCCGACAAGCTAGCACGAAAATGGAAGTTTTAGGATTAGGGCCAATAATTTCCAACATGAAGAAAATCTAGTTCGAATGTCCCAAACAGATTAGATCAACAAGCCGATTGACATCCCTATATGAATAGTCTAGTTTTATAAATTTTCTTAGTGAGGAGTGATGATCATGACGCATCTTGAAACTAAACATATATCTGGAGCTTGATTATGTGGTTATTAGATCACAATTACTATGTAAGTTATTGTTGCTGCGATTAATTAACTATCTTTGGATGTCTGCAGATTGAAATGGGTAGTACTAATGTGAGAATTGGATCAACCATATTTGGACCAAGGGATTATTCAAAGAAGTAATCATCCGATGTTTCATGGTGCAACGTATGCAAAAATTTGTTCCTTTCATTGATTCGCTCATATTGATGTTAATCTCCTCCCAGCAAGATCATCATATTCCTATCTACACGTGGAGAGGGTGTTTGGCTGAGCTCCTTAAAACAGCTTATAAGATGTTTAAGCTCTCTCTTGCAAAGTGTTTGGCAAAATAAGCTCTTCAAAAGCTTATAAGCTAAAAAAAAAAACCTCTAAGAGGTTATAAGCTCCTAAAAAAAAAAAGTACCTCTACCCCAACTTTTTTTTGTAAAGATGTTATGAACAACACTCAATTTATTTATTTTTACTCTTTTGCATTTCATTTTATTTTTTTTAATATATAATCTAAAATTAATAAAAAAAATCAACTTTTTTTCTTAATTCTACCTATAATTTTTTCTAAATCCTCTCTCTATTTTCATATTCTCTCTTCAGTCTTCTTTCTCTTTCTCTCCTATCTAATGGTTTTTTTTCTTCTATCTCTCTCCTCTCTCTCTCTTCGTCTTCTCTCTTTCTCTCTCTCTCCTCTCTAATTTTGTTTTCTCTCTCGCTTTTCTTCTTCTCTCTTTGTTTCTCAGTGATATATTTCTCTCTCTTCTCTTGCTCTCTACCCTTTCTTAAGTTGCACCAACACAGGTGATATGTATATTATCTAATATGTTTATGCCACTTGATTTTGTACAATTGTGTAAAAAGAATGGTTCGAAATAAAATTTTATTATGGTTAAAACTGCAGAGAGAGATATGAGAGTGAGAGAGATGGAGTGGAGCTTCTTAGTACAATTATCCAAAAACTTTGATAGTTTATAAGCTATTGAGGCAAAACATCTTATAAGCTCTTTAAAATAAGCTTAGGCAAACACCGCCTTAATGTAGAAAACATTTGTTGTCAGTGGCGGAGCCAGAGTCGTGGTCCAATTTTTTAGATGCTCATGAATGAATGATCCCTCATGAATATAAAACATCATAAAGGAACCAAAGCAGTACTAGCCTCAGGGGCATTCCAACGTGTGCATAAAGGCTCCAGATTGAGACACGTCGCCCACCATCTTTTATACTATTTAAAAAAATAATCTTTAATTTAATAATTTAAATGTTAACCAGCATGGTTAACCCAACTATGTGGGGCCCATCCGGCTAGAGGTGAGGAGAATTGCCAGCGCGAACACTGGTGACGAAAGGGGTGTTCCAATGTGGTGCTCATGCAATACATGGACGACCAGGATTAATCTGGAAAAAGAAATAATTTTGAATTAATTTTATTATTTTTAATTTGTTTTATCTTTTCTTTTATTGAAATAACTATGATTTGGTGCGGTTATTGAAAAGGATTTAAAGCAGATTTATGAAATCTTTTGGATAGATATTTGGTATACCATTAACTATTATTTTAATTGTATTAATATTAATTATTTATTTCCATAACTGATTAATTAGTGATTAGTCGTTAATTTATTTCATAAATTTTCATACAATATTAAATTTCAATATGATATATGAAATTATTTTACTTGAAAATAACTCTTTAAATTGTACTCCCTCCGTCTCGCATTAGTGTGGTGCAAGGAGTGCGGCACGAGTTTTAATAAAAGGTAAGTAAATGTTTGGTAGGGGTATTTTTAGTGGAGAAAGGGATCCACAATTGTTAGTGTTAGTGAGGTTTTTCAGTAGGCCTATTGTAAATATTAAGAGCTTTTAAGGATATAAGGGTAAAATCATGTACTAAAATAGATGAACCACACTTAAGGGACGGAGGGAGTAATTTGTATTGGTACGTTTAGTAAATTAAACATAATGAAATTTTACATCATTTGAGAGTAATAAGGTTTACAATAATTTATTTAAAATCATTTGAGAATAATAATTATGTTTTGTATATATTCTTTGTTTTAATAACAATTAGAACAATGGCATCTTATACATTAGATGTAATTTGGTATTTTGAATTTAAATATTTTGAAATCGACCTATGTCATTTTAATTGTTTTTAAATAATTGTAATTAATTAATTGATAATTAGTATAATTATATAAATTAATTTGTCACATCAAGTTTGCCGCATTTTGTGGTCTAATAGGCGGTCATTTTTACCAATGGCCAATTGATCTTGGACAATTTCATTATATGTCCATATTACCATGTTATAATTATATTTTTCACAATGGCTTATTATAAATTAGAAGTAATTTGTAATTCTATATCGAAATATTTCATCGGTGAGCTCAGTTACGATGTTTTGATAATTATTATTAATTTAAATGTCTAAAAAGATTTAATCGATTTATTTTTTCTAGTCGTGTCGTATTTAATGCATACAGTACTTTTACTTTAAAAAATTATGTGAGAGAGAGAGAAATAATCAGAGAGAATTAATTGGGAAGTTTCATCCATTACATTTGCCTTCATTGAAACATTGCTCCGAAGGGTTTTGGCTGTCATTTGCAAAGTTCTTTGCCGCTAAGATCGCGATTTCCGGTCATCGTTAGTGTGGAGTAGTGGTGTAGTGGATATTTACGTGAAAGCAGAAGGTTAACTTGGATGGTTTGGCATGGAGTGTCGCATGCAGCTTCACCGGTGACCTCACCTGTAACGCTTACGGCGGTGTTGCCGGTGGCATTAACGGCGCCGTCAACCGCTGCCACCTTCACGCTTTCAAATTTCTGCTTATTTATAAATTATTCGTATTTTCTTAACTTGTGTTTGTTTAATTTTTCTTATTTTTTCTGATAGTTGGCTCTTGTGGGTGTTGGGTTTCGATCGCCGACCTTGATTTTAAACAAGTGTATCTTCGTCTAGCCTATCTTCGTCAAGGTTGAGGATGGGAAGAAAATCGACAGGTATTTATAAATTTTGTGTCATGCGAGTGACTTTATTTTGAGAAATCTAATGTTTTGGAATTTGTTTTAGTGGGTACATTAATATGTTTAATCGTTCTTGTGATTCAATAAATTTGATTTTGATTTTGATTTTTCATGAATTTGGGGTTTTTTTATATATTGATTTCCAGATTGCTATAAAGTTTGGGGGTTTTTGTTTATAAATTTTTTTGTAGTGTTATGCATTTGTGCTTACATTTGTTATAAACCTAAATTGCTTTTAGATTGGCAAGCCTCTTACTTGTTCTCCCTTTTCCTATCTGCCATTTTGAAGAACACATATTCCATAATTTACGTTGACATATGGAGGATGTATATGTGATACCTTGATTGTTGACCAAGTTTTCTTGATGATGGTGTTAGTTGATTGATTATTTAGTGAAAGAAGATTGAAGTTTAGTTATTAATTGTAGCTTTGAAAAGAATTTGTAGTGTTCTGTAAAGCAAACTGAGAAGATATTTAATAGGATAGTGGATGATATTGTTATAAACCTAAATTGCTTTTAGGTTGACTAGGTATTTAACTTGTTCTCCCTTTCCCTGTCTTACCTTTTGAACAACACATATTCCATAAATTTTTCTTGACTGATGATGGTTTTAGTTGATTGATTCGTTTAGTCCTAGAAGAATGAAGTTTAGTCATTAATTATAGCTTTGAAAAGAATCTATTACATCCTATTTTATCTCGTAAAGATAGTTTTAAATGTTTGGTTGAATCTCTACTATTATATTAAGCAAACTGATAAGATATTTTTAGATATAGGAAATTGGATGATATTTGTTATAAACGTGATGGTCCCTGAGCTAGGTATTTGGTGTAGAGGGGGGGTGAATACACCAAATAGATTTTTAGAAAACTTTTTCAAGTTAAATCACAGAGATGGTGGGCTCAGTTATCGATCCAACTGGGGAGGGTCAGCTGGGTAAATAACTCAGCTGGCGGTGCGGAAAATGGTGGTTTGGAAACTTAGCTCGGTTTCTTAGAAAAACTCAGTTTGAAAAGATTAACTTTAGGTTTTCAGCTTAGTCAAGTTGTGCAACTTTCAGAGAGACACAGCTGTCTTTAGAGAGCAGCTGCGTATGCAGTTATGATCAAATATGCAATGTTATGAAAGAGTTAGTACAAAACTGAATATAAAGAGAAAGTAAAGTGCACGCGAGTTTTTACGTGGTTCGGAGTAACACCTCTTACGTCCACGACCAGGTTCTCCCTTTCCCTATCTGCCATTTTGAAGAACACATATTTCATAATTTACGTTTACATATGGAGGATGAATAGGTGTTACCTTGATTGTTGACCAAGTTTTTTTTATGATGGTTTTAGTTGATTGATTGTTTAGTGAAAGAGATTAAAGTTTAGTCATTAATTGTAGCTTTGAAAAGAATCTGTAGTGTTCTATTAAGCAAACTGAGAAGATATTTAATAGGATAATGGATGATATTTGTTATAAACTAAATTGTTTTTAGGTTGACTAGGTATTTAACTTGTTCTCCCTTTTCCTGTCTTACCTTTTGAACAACACATATTCCATAAATTTTTCTTGACTGATGATGGTTTTAGTTGATTGATTCGTTTAGTCCTAGAAGAATGAAGTTTAGTCATTAATTGTAGCTTTGAAAAGAGTCTTTTACATCCTATTTTATCACGTAAAGATAGTTTTAAATGTTTGGTTAAATCTCTGCTGTTATATTAAGCAAACTGATAAGATGTTTTTAGATATAGGAAATTGGATGATGTTTTTTATAAACATAATTTGGATGCTCCTTGGAATTGTTGGATGCATTTTTTTGTAGCGTTGGAAGCATGTATATCTGTCCGATCTCACACGAAAGACGTTGTTGTACTTATCAGAGAGCGCTTGAAGGGTGACACGTGGGAACAATTTAATAGATCATGTTTTGGTCATCTCATGGGTCTTGGATATGGGCAGGTTAAGTTTCAATTACAGTGCTTTACTCAGCTATGCTTAGAATGAGCGAGGTGAAACGTGATAGAGGTGTGCCGGTTTCACAATAGAGTTTACGAAACAAGACTTTTATTTCATGACTGGTTTGAAGTTTGCACAGGTCAAAAAGCCCCCACGCATTTTGATATATTCATGCTACTGTGTTTCACAACCGCGAGATCATAAACTTTTGTGAGATCAAGAAAGCATTCACCGATGTGTGCGATCTCTTGAAAGGTTATGGTCATATATGTTTGCAACTAGCCTTGCTAGTTTTCTTATATGGTGTATTGTTGCCTCGTGACAACAAGTTGAAGACGCTGGACACATGTTACCTCCACCTTGTTGATTCAGTGGATATGATCAATGAGTTTCCTTGGGGAGTTGTAGCTTACAACTACCTCTGCACATCTTTGTTTGGTGCTTACGATTTGATGATGCCCAAAGTTAAATCCAACAAGAAGAAGCAACCCGATTTTGATTTTTGTGGGCTTTTATTTGCCCTTCAATGTTGGTTTTACGAAGTCTTGCCTACTATCGGGGAGAAAATGGGTGAGAGAGTTAGTGGGTGGAGTACTATTTATCCTCGTGTGTTACGGTGGAGAAGTGATCGTGTATGGAATTACGATAAGGTGAAAGCAATTATCGAGAATTCTTCTTTCGTTGTGGTGAGTTCTAACATTATTCATTTATTAATTTATTTTTTGTACTTACTGGTGAGATTATTTTACTGATTGTGTTTGAATATGAATATTATATTAATTAAGCTTATGTGCATGTCGGAGTAGTATGTGTTATTCAATTTGTATCACGTCGTTTTTATATAAAATAGCATATTATTTTATGAGCTTCTACAATTATATTTTCATGTTTTTAAATAGAGTAAACATGCTTATAATATATAGTTTACATTCTTGTGGGCTAGAGATATTATTTTTTATGCTTTAATTGTTATATTTTCATGGTTTAATTGTTATCCTTTCGTGCTTTTTTTTTATTTCTCAAATGTTTTAATAATAGTACAAGTTTTATTAATTGTTTTAATAATAGTATAAGTTTTTGTGTAATTTATTTTTTGTACTTACTGGTGCGATTATTTTGTTATTAATGGATATAACTTCTTTTGCAGAGACCTTTGCAATCGCACCCACTCCATGAGATGGTTCTTCCACCTCTTGCTGAACACTTACTACACGAGCCACTTGACCCTACGTGGTCTTCTGCTGCTCCTCCCCCAATATCGTAGAAGAAATGTGTGAAGAGGAAACTTTTGAATCAGTCGGGTGAAGCCTCTTTTCATGAAAACCTCGTAAGGAATACTTTCTTCGAGCCTCAGTGAAAGAAGTAGAAGAATCATCTGCTGATGTGTCACCCGATGCCAAGGTTAATATATCCCGGGATTCGGCCCCATCCATCACGACGTCGGTGCACTGTGGGGTAATATATAATTACATTATCTAAATTACCGAAGTTTTCTTATTGTGCTCAAGAAATACTTTTTGTTAATGTATTTACTTCACGGCTTTGCCTTTGTAAAAAAAAGATATTGGACCGCATGCAAAACATCGAAAGTGGCAACGCTGAAATGAAGAAGAATATCCAATTCATTATGGAATTCATCCAAAAGTGGGGAATCAAGCAACCCGGCAGTTGGTAGAGATGCACCTGCACATGAGCATTTAGAGAGTGAGGTGATGCAAATGAAGAGGATGTCGCAGATGGAGAGGATGATGCAGGTCAGAAGCATATGATGCAGGATGATGTAGAGGTAGAGAATGGTGTAGACGGGGAGGATGATGCAGATGAGGAGTAAAAGATGAATGATGATGAAGCTGAACAGAATGATCTAGATGGGGAGACAGATGGAGCTAACGACCAGAATATGCATGATGGTGAAGATGTAGACAAAGCTGCAGATGTGGAGGCTAATTTAGGTGAGGACCAGAAGATGCAGGTGAGGATGGTACAGGATGATGCAGGTGTGGATGTTATTGCAGGGTTGATGGGGATACAGGTGAAGATTTTGAAGCAGACGACAAAGCAGATGATGATAGTCATGATAAGAAAGGAGATACCCTTGCACCGGTTGTTGAAGATTTGGTTGGTGATAAAGTATGGAGGGAGTCAGGTTTCGATAGCCAATCCCTTGAGCGGTCAACTTCGGGAAATATAGACTACACCTCACCTGGCACCAGCAGCCAGATGGTTTGGAATAGTGTTCTATTTCAGCAGACATCATTTGAGAATGCCTCATTGCAATACCACTCGATTTCTGTCCCGGACACCCCCATAAGACGAGATCACACACTCGAATACCTGGTCAAATCCTGTAATTTTGAGCTGAGGAAGTGAACTATCTGGCCCCTCTGAAGTGAGCAAAAGAGTTGGAAATGGAAAGAAGAAAAAAAGGTTCTCTGATCAAGTCGGGCCACCTGTGGTGGGAGGTGGACCCCCTATGTACGACCCTCTTAAGTGTTTCTCCAAGAAAAGACATCTAGAGTTTATAAACTGGTACCAAGCTTCAACAGTTAACAAAAGGTATGCCTTTTTTTTGTTAACTAGTGGGAGATTACTCCTTTTACATGTTATTAAAAATAAAAATATATTTGAATATAATTTTCTTAAAGTTATATTATTATTAATTCATTGATTATTAATCTATTATAATATGTTTAATATAATTAATTAAATGATCATAGAAGAAGAAAAATTTTATATTATAGATTTTTTAGTTCATTTTATTTGTTATTAATATGAAACATGATTATTTTTAAATACATATTCTCATGAACAACACGAATCGTCTGCGCATCCGCAATCCAAAAGAGGCCGGCTACGACTTTTCCATCGAATCTATGGTAAAACTCAGTGGTTGTCCACGAAGGTATTCTTGTTAATTATGACTCATTTTCACCGGGTGAATTCTCATTTTTTGTTTAGTTATTATTATTCAGATGATTTTTATTTTTTTGAAATTATATTTAGCAAATGGATGCTTTGCTTTCTCTGTTGATCTTGAAAGCTCAACAAAAATTGGCCCAATTCCTCCCCAGATTGACATGTATGGAGCACCAATGCTGGGTAATTTTCTGTAATTAATAAGTTACGTTAATGGTGACATACATACTAGATACTCGAAGATGAAGCTGTGCAAATTTTATCTTTTTTCTCCTATTTCTTTTTTACATGTTTTAGGCTACGAAATATGCTAATAAAAAGATATTATAACACCATAAATTGTTGAAGTTCTGGACTTATATAGGTTGTATATGCTTTTGTGCCACGTAATAGGCTTGAGAACACATATATGCATGTGGGTACCTAAATATAATTAATCATGATTGCCCCTTGAATTTTGAATATAGGATGATCTCTTTACATATTTTTGCGCATTAATATTTGTGCACCATCTTGAACAGGTTTATTTTAGGAGTGATGACATCTCGAAGCACAAGAAAGCGATGATGAAATTTGCCAAAAGAGTCCTACCAGAGCAAGGTGGAAAGCCATGGAAAGAGGTCGATCACATATACGGGATCGCACACGTCTTTGACTCATACTTTGTTGCCTATGATGTTGAACTCCTTGAACAACAGATCATTGTATACGACTCCATGTCGAGGCATGCACGACATGATGTGATGTTGGCCGAGTTTAAGAACATGGCTAAAGGAATTCCATGGATTTGTAAGGAAATTGGTGTCACCCTGATACAGTGGACCGGAGAAGAAAGTGTGGCCTGTCATGCTTTTCAAGCACCCTCCGCAACAATTGAACTGCCACGATTGTGCAATTTATGCAATGAAGTTTATAGAGTGTCTTGCCTCAGGAAGAAGCGTGCTATATTTGGATGGGGAAATCGGGCCATCCTCACGTAACAACTATTGCGACGAGTTATTCCACTCGAGATTTTTGGAGTGAATGTGGTAGAATCTTATGTTATGATTCCTAAAGACAATATTTTGTTGGCATATATTTGCAGTCGTGCATTTTTTGGACTTATATATTTGCAACCATGCATGTTTGGGCTTATTTTGTGTTTACTGAAACCCCAGTATATTGAGGAATGGATTTAAGCCATAGGTGTCGTTAAACACAAAATAAGCCCAAATATGCACGACTGCAAATATATAAGTCCAAAAAATGCACGGGTGCAAATATATGCCCCCAAAATATTGTCTTTAGGAATCATAACATAAGATTCCACCACATTCACTCCAAAAACCTCGAGTGGAATAACTCGTTGCAGTAGTTGTCACGTGATGATGACCCGATTTTCCCATCCAATTATAGCACGCTTCTTCCTAAGGCAAGACATTCTATAAACTTCATTGCATAAATTCCACAATCATGGCAGTTCAATTGTTGCGGAGGGTGCTTGAAAAGTATGAAGGGCCACACTTCCTTCTCCGGTCCACTGTGATGGGCGACATCAATTTCCTTACAAATCCATGGAATTCCCTTAGCCATGTTCTTAAACTCGGCCACCATCACATCCCGTCCTGCGTGCCTCGATATGGAGTCGTATACAATGTTCCGTTGTTCAAGGAGTTCAACGTCGTAGGCAACAAAGTGTGAGTCAAAGACGTGTGCCATCCCGTATATGTGATCGGCCTCTTTCCATGGCTTTCCACCTTGCTTTGGTAGGACTCCTTTGGCAAAATTCATCATCACTTTCTTGTGCTTCGAGATGTCATCACTCCTAAAATAAACCTGTTCAAGATGGTGCACAAATATTAATACGTAAAGAGATCATCTAATATTCAAAATTCAAGGGGCAGTCATGATTAATTATATTTAGGTACAGATATGTGCTCTCAAGCCTGTTACGTGGCACAAAAGCATATACAACCTATATAAGTCTAGAACTTCAACAATTTTATGGTGTTATAACATCTTTTTATTATTACGTAGCCTAAAACATGTAAAAAAGAAATATGAGAAAAAAAGATAAAGTTTGCTCATCTTCATTTTCGAGTATCTAGTATGTATGTCACAATTAACGTAACTTATAAATTACAGAAAATTATCGAGCATTGGTGCTCCATACAAGTCCATCTAGGAAGGAATTGGGCCGATTTTTTATGAGCTTTCAAGATCAACAGAGAAAGCAAAGCATCCGTTTGCTAAATATATAACTTCAATAAAATAAAAATTATCTTAATAATAATAATTCAACAAAAAATAAGAATTCACCCGGTGAAAATGAGTCATAATTAACAAAAATACCTTCGTGGACAATCACTAAGTTTTGCCATAGATTCGATGGAAAAAGTCGTGGACAATCGCTGAGTTTTACCATAGATTCGATGGAAAAAGTTGTAGCCGACCTCTTCTGGATTGCGGATGCGAAGCGAATCGTGTTGTTCATGAGAATATATATTTAAAAATAATCATGTTTCACATTGATAACAAATAAAATGAACTAAAAAATCTATAATCTGAAATTTTGCTTCTTCTATGGTCACTTAATTAATTAGATTAAACATATTATAATAGATTAATAATCAAAGAATTAATAATAATAATATAACTTTAAGAAAATTATAATCAAATATATTTTTATTTTTAATAACATGTAAAATGAGTAATCTCCCACTAGTTAATAAAAAAAGGCATATCTTTTGTGAACTCTTGAAGCTTGGTACCAGTTTATAAACTCTTGGTGTCTTTTCTTGGAGAAACACTTAAGAGGGTAGTACATAGGGGGTCCAGCTCCCATCACTGGTGGCCTGACTAGATCAGAGATCCTTGTTTTCTTCTTTCCGTTTCCAACTCTTTTGCTCACTTCAGAGGGGCCAAATAGTTCACTTTCTGAGCTCAAAATCACAGGATTTGAGTGTGTGATTGGCCTTCGTCTTATGGGGGTGTCCGGGATTAGAATCGAGTGGTATTGCAATGAGACCTTCTCAAATGATGTCTACTGAAATAGAACACTTTTCCAAGCCATATGGCTGGTGCCAGGTTGGGTACAGTCTGTATTTCCCGAAGTTGACCTCTGAAGGGATTGGCTATCAGAACCCGACTCCTCCCCAGACTTTGTCACCAACCAAATCTTCAGCAACCGGTGCAAGGGTATCTCCTTCCTTGTCATGACTATCATCGCCTGCTTCAAAATCTTCACTTGTATCCACATCAACCCCTGCAATAACATCCACACGTGTACCATCCTCATCTGCATCTTCTGGTCCTCACCTAAATCAGCCTCCACATCTTTAGCTTTGTCTACATCTTCAGCATCATGCATATTCTGGTCGTTAGCTCCATCAGCCTTCCCATCTGGAGCATTTTGTACACCTTCATCATCATTCATCATATGCTCCTCATTGCATAATCCTCCCCATTTGCACTATTCTCCACCTCTACATCATCTGCTCCTTACCTGCATCATCCTCACACTCTAAATGCTCATGTGTAGGTGCATCTCTACCAACTGCCGGGTTGCCTGATTCCCCAGTGAATTGCTTTTGGATGAATTCCATAATGAATTAGATATTCTTCTTC
This sequence comes from Agastache rugosa, assembly GCA_031470985.1. NCBI lineage: Eukaryota > Viridiplantae > Streptophyta > Magnoliopsida > Lamiales > Lamiaceae > Agastache > Agastache rugosa. The sequence goes on along the minus strand of CM062601.1, from coordinate 33,197,248 downwards.
ATTTCAGCGTTGCTACTTTCAATGTTATGCATGCGGCCCAATATCTCTATTTTACAATGGAAAAGTTGTGAAGTAAATACATTAACAAAAAGTATTTCTTGAGCACAATAAGAAAACTTCGGTAATTTAGATAATGCAATTATATATTACCCCACAGTGCACCGGCGTCGTGATGGATAGGGCCGAATCCCGGATTATATAACCTTGGCATCGGGTGACGCATTAGCAGAGATGCTTATTCTACTTCTTTCACCAAGGCTCGAAGAAAGTATTTCTTACGAGGTTCTTCATGAAAAGAGGCTTTACCCAGCTGATTCAAAAGTTTCCTCTTCACACGTTTCTTCTGCGATATTGCAGGAGGAGCAGCAGAAGACCATGTAGGGTCAAGTGGCTCGTGTAATAAGTGCTCAGCAAGAGATGGAAGCACCATCTCATGGAGTGGATGCGATTGCAAAGGTTTCTGCAAAAAAAGTTATATCCATTAATAATAAAATAATCTCACTTGTAAGTACAAAAAATAAATTACACAAAAACTTATACTATTATTAAAACAATTAATAAAACTTGTACTATTATTAAAACATTTGAGAAATTAAAAAAAAAAGCACGAAAGGATAACAATTAAAGCATAAAAAATAATATCACTAGCCCACAAGAATGTAAACTATATATTATAAGCATGTTTACACTATTGAAAAGAATGAAAATATAATTGTAGAAGCTCATAAAATAATGTGCTAATTTATATAAAAAACGACGTGATACAAATTGAATAACACATACTACTCCGACATGCACATAAGCTTAATTAATATAATATTCAAACTCAAAACAAAATCAATAAAATAATCTCACCAATAAGTACAAAAAATAAATTATTAAATGAATAATGTTAGAACTCACCACAACGAGAGAAGAATCCTCGATAATTGTTTTCACCTTATCGTAATTCCATACACGATCACTTCTCCACCGTAACACACGAGGATAAATAGTAATCCACCCACTAACTCTCTCATCCATTTTCTCCCCGAAAGTAGGCAAGACTTCGTAAAACCAACATTAAAGGACAAATAAAAGCCCACAAACATCAAAACCGGACTGCTTCTTCTTGTTGGATTTAACTTTGGGCATCATCAAATCGTAAGCATCAAACAAAGACGTGAAGAGGTAGTTGTAAGCTACAACTTCTCAAGGAAACTCATTGAACATATCCACTGAATCAACAAGGTGGAGGTAACGAGCGTCCGGCGTCTTTAACTTGTTGTCACGAGGCAACAATACACCATATAAGAAAACTAGCAAGGCTAGTTGCAAACATATATGACCATCACCTTTCAAGAGATCGCACGCATCGGTAAATGCTTTCTTGATCTTACAAAATTTTATGATCTCGTGGTTGTGAAACACAGTAGCATGAATATTAGAATGCGTGGGGGCTTTTCTGACCTGTGCGAACTTCAAACCAGACATGAAATAAAAGTCTTGTTTCGTAAACTCTATTTTGGTATTGTTGAACGTAAAAACCGGCACGCCTCTATCACGTTTCACCTCGCTCATTCTAAGCATAGCTGAGTAAAACAGCTGTAATTGACACTTAACCTGTCCATATCCAAGACCCATGAGATGACTAAAACATGATCTACTAAATTGTTCCCACGTGTCGCCCTTCAAGCGCTCTCTGATGAGTACAACAACGTCTTTCGTGTGAGACCGGGCAGATATACACGACCACCCCAACGCTAACAAAAAATGCATCCAATACCTTCAGGGAGCATCCAAATTACGTTTTGTTGGGAAAATTATAAGGTTTCGATTTGATACCAAAACCCAACTGATTCTCCAACCGAATAGATGATCGCGTCAACCTAAATAGTGTTTTCCAGCTCGCCTCTTTGAGCTTTAGATTTTCTAGGTTTACAGGTTAAGGAAGCGGAAGACAGCAGTCGACCCAGCTGTGTCTACAGCAGGAGTCAGCTAGCGGAAGACAGCAGTCGACCCAGCTGTGTCTACGAATGAGTCGGCTAGCGAAAGACGAGCATCAACCTTCACCGAGTCCTCCAAACAGAGCATGATCAAGCTGAAGAGAATTCGAGCTGAGTTCAAAACACAGCCGGTCCAGCTGTACAGAACAAAGGGAACTAACTGAAGACATCACTTCAAGTCAGTCCAGCTCTGAATTCAAAAGCCAGCTCCAAAGGCAGAAGATCCCGGCGTCAGAGGAAGTCAACATGCCTCGACCAATGAGGGATTGCCAAATCAACATCCTAGACTTCAGGACCTAGGATGTGACACAAATGAAGACAGGTGCAGATTCGCCCAACGGCAGATCTTGAATTTAAGAAGAGTAGGTAAGATTCAAACGGCTCCTCCAACGGCTAGTCTTGAATCTCTACCTATATAAACCCGTCTTCAACCTCAGGATCAAATACGAAAAACTCTCTACAAGCTTTCATTCTCTGAAATCATCAATCTTTCAAAAGCTCTCTCAAGCAGTTCTACATAGTTCAAAGAACACTTTATCTTAAAGTGTTTCTAGTTCAGAAACTGCTTAGTTTTTCGTCTGATCCCTAGGCCAAAAATCTTTGTATATCTTAAGCCTAGATTTCGAACGAGTTCATCATACTCTAAAGTTCTTAATTGTAAGAACTCGTTCACAGTTGGAACCCCAAACCAAACCCCTCTTACCCAGAAAGGTTAGGTCAAGGTTACGCTTGCTTGAAGCGGGAAATTCAAGTGTGTAAGGTTTTTTCAGTACCCGTAAACTGAAAGGTTAGGCTTGACAGTGCCCGCAAACTGTTGGAACACAACTCGGGTTAGAGTTGTGAAGTTGCTTGGTACTTGGAAACCAAGTGGTAGTGGATTACCAGTGAACCTGGTCGTGGACGTAGGAGGTGTTACTCCGAACCACGTAAAAACTCGCGTGCACTTTACTTTCTCTTTATATTCAGTTTTGTACTAACTCTTTCATAACATTGCATATTTGATCATAACTGCATACGCAGCTGCTCTCCAAAGACAGATGTGTCTCTCTGAAAGTTGCACAACTTGACTAAGCTGAAAACTTAAAGTTAATCTTTTCAAACTGAGTTTTTCTAAGTAACCGAGCTAAGTTTTCAAACCACCATTTTCCGCACCGCCAGCTGAGTTATTTACCCAGCTGACCCTCCCCAGCTGGATCGATAACTCAGCTCACCATCTCTGTGATTTAACTTGAAAAAGTTTTCTAAAAATCTATTTGGTGTATTCACCCCCCCTCTACACCAAATACCTAGCTCAAGGACCATCACGTTTATAACAAATATCATCCAATTTCCTATATCTAAAAATATCTTATCAGTTTGCTTAATATAATAGTAGAGATTCAACCAAACATTTAAAACTATCTTTACGAGATAAAATAGGATGTAATAGATTCTTTTCAAAGCTATAATTAATGACTAAACTTCATTCTTCTAGGACTAAACAAATCAATCAACTAAAACCATCATCAGTCAAGAAAAATTTATGGAATATGTGTTGTTCAAAAGGTAAGACAGGAAAAGGGAGAACAAGTTAAATACCTAGTCAACCTAAAAACAATTTAGGTTTATAACAAATATCATCCATTATCCTATTAAATATCTTCTCAGTTTGCTTAATAGAACACTACAGATTCTTTTCAAAGCTACAATTAATGACTAAACTTTAATCTCTTTCACTAAACAATCAATCAACTAAAACCATCATAAAAAAAACTTGGCCAACAATCAAGGTATCACCTATTCATCCTCCATATGTAAACGTAAATTATGAAATATGTGTTCTTCAAAATGGCAGATAGGGAAAGGGAGAACCTGATCGTGGACGTAGGAGGTGTTACTCCGAACCACGTAAAAACTCGCGTGCACTTTACTTTCTCTTTATATTCAGTTTTGTACTAACTCTTTCATAACATTGCATATTTGATCATAACTGCATACGCAGCTGCTCTCCAAAGACAGCTGTGTCTCTCTGAAAGTTGCACAACTTGACTAAGCTGAAAACCTAAAGTTAATCTTTTCAAACTGAGTTTTTCTAAGTAACCGAGCTAAGTTTTCAAACCACCATTTTCCGCACCGCCAGCTGAGTTATTTACCCAGCTGACCCTCCCCAGCTGGATCGATAACTCAGCTCACCATCTCTGTGATTTAACTTGAAAAAGTTTTCTAAATATCTATTTGGTGTATTCACCCCCCCTCTACACCAAATACCTAGCTCAGGGACCATCACGTTTATAACAAATATCATCCAATTTCCTATATCTAAAAATATCTTATCAGTTTGCTTAATATAATAGTAGAGATTCAACCAAACATTTAAAACTATCTTTACGAGATAAAATAGGATGTAATAGATTCTTTTCAAAGCTATAATTAATGACTAAACTTCATTCTTCTAGGACTAAACGAATCAATCAACTAAAACCATCATCAGTCAAGAAAAATTTATGGAATATGTGTTGTTCAAAAGGTAAGACAGGGAAAGGGAGAACAAGTTAAATACCTAGTCAACCTAAAAGCAATTTAGGTTTATAACAATATCATCCACTATCCTATTAAATATCTTCTCAGTTTGCTTTATAGAACACTACAAATTCTTTTCAAAGCTACAATTAATAACTAAACTTCAATCTTCTTTCACTAAACAATCAATCAACTAACACCATCATCAAGAAAACTTAGTCAACAATCAAGGTATCACATATACATCCTCCATATGTCAACGTAAATTATGGAATATGTGTTCTTCAAAATGGCAGATAGGAAAAGGGAGAACAAGTAAGAGGCTTGCCAATCTAAAAGCAATTTAGGTTTATAACAAATGTAAGCACAAATGCATAACACTACAAAAAAATTTATAAACAAAAACCCCCAAACTTTATAGCAATCTGAAAATCAATATAAAAAAAACTGCCAAATTAAAAAACTTTGATAAATCAAAATCAAAATCAAATTTATTGAATCACAAGAACGATTAAACATATTAATGTTCCCACTAAAACAAATTCCAAAACATTAGATTTCTCAAAATAGAGTCACTCGCATGACACAAAATTTATAAATACCTATCGATTTTCTGCCTATCCTCAACCTGGACGAAGATAGGCTAGACGAAGATACACTTGTTTAAAATCAAGGCCGACGATCGAACCCTAAACGAAACCCAACACCCACAAGACCCAACTATCAGAAAAAATAAGAAAAATTAAACAAACACAAGTTAAGAAAATACGAGTAATTTATAAAAAAAAAAGCAGAAATTTGAAAGGGTGGAGGTGGCAGCAGTTGACGGCTGACAGCGCCCCGATTTTCATTTTATCGGTTCGGTCAAAATACATTTATAATTTCCTATGTCCACAACAAGCTTAGCAAGAGGTAACCATAGGGTCGATCCCACGAGGAGTTGAGTGTAACTTTCTCCTTGTCACATGGTGTCACTAAAAAGAGTTTTTACTTTGGGCAACAGGTGACATGCTTTGGCCAACATGAAAATAAAAACATTAAACAAATAAAATATGAATCTAGGCTAAGGTTTGAATCAATGAACATAAACTTGACTCGATTATAGATACAAATATTTTCACTACATGAATGCATCAATCGGTTATAGCCCCAAAACAAAGTTGCCCCCATTTTCACGGTATTACGTGCCCTTTTGCCCAGAACTAATCTATCCTTTCAGTGTAAAACAAGTAAAGTCTATGACGATTACTGTTATCTAATCTGATCAATTACCCTATGATGGCATTTCGACATGATCTTTACCCAGACAGCATTTCGATTTAGACAGACCTGATATGGCCAAAAGCATGCTCAAAGACATACGATCACTCGCCCACACTCGTTATACTTTCGGATGCAAGAGGGCATCTAAACATTTATTCTGAAATTATTAGAGATCCTATTTTATCCGAGTTGTTAACGGCCTATTAACTACTCAAATTCAACAAGACCATTTTGAAATCAAACCTAGTGCTTCGGGAGCACATGCATGTAGATCATTTGCCCAAATTAGACCTCACGATTCTTAGTTTATGTTTGTGTCATCTTGCCCATAACCAGATTCATAAATCTATCTAAGCATAAAGTAAAAATAAAGGCAAAAGAAATAGAAATAAAACTTATTTATTACTCTGGGCAAAGCGCCGAAACGAAATCGTGGGCTAAGAGGCCAAGCCCACGGGTTGGTTTGGGCTAGGGTTTTAGATGGGTTGTGCTGTGACTTTCCTTCTTTAGAATGATACGCCCAGATCTCTTTCCTTATCAACACAAGATTCGAATTTGATGGAGACCTTTTAGATAAGGATGGAAATTAGGGTTGGCTGCCTTCCTTATCCTTGTAGAGTTTGAAATTGATATGGATCTCATTCCTTATCCTCAAAGATATAAATCTGGTGGATATCTTCTAAGATAAGAAATTAGTCCATCCTTATCTCTTGCTTCGGAGATTCGCGCTCCGTTCTCTGCCCAAAGAACGTCTTCATTTGCCCAAAGCCTACATTGTTCTGCCTCTGTTCTGCCCATAGTATTCCACATAGGTTTGGATCACATACAGTATTCAGTTGGGCTACAACGCCTTAGCTTGAGAGCTTCAACATATTCCTCATTTTGCCTGATATCTGTACCCGTGCCTCTTTTGCGGAATGCAGCCTTGAACAACATGTCTCTAAAATGTGTCCTTCAAGACACGACTACGACCAAAAAGACACAAAAAAGACTCGATCTAAACCTATAAACAAGACACAAAATGAGCACACAATATGGGCTCATCACACGCACACACTTTAAGTACGCTTGTCCTCAAACGTGTGAATCCGATTTGCCCAAAATCAAGACAAAACAAAAATAAAAGACTCAAAGATACGGATCAACATGGTGAGAGAAATAATCTCATAGGGCATAGCAATTCTCATTAATAGATAAGCAAGTAATTTAAAATAGAGAACATGCATTGCCATCAAAAGAGTCAAGATCGGAATATGAGCAAAGATGATTTTCATCTTCAACACTCTTCACACTTGTGTTTAGGGCTAAGTGTTTACGCTTTTGAAAACCTTGACACGGTCATTCTATATGCTTGCTTGCCCTCTAACGTCTCTACTCTTTTACACTAAAGCATTTGGCACCCATCATCAGGTCTTTAATTTGGTTGAAACGTAGGCTTAGGGCAAAGGGTATGAAGTATTTGGGAACGAGGCTAAGGCCTCATGAACTCAGTATCTTGGCACAGTGAGTGCTCATTCTTCTTTTTCTTCTTAGCCTTATTCTTCGGCCTTAGCACATGCATTCAACTTTTGGACTTCTCATTTTTTTTTAAGTTTTTCATTTCTTTTCTAAGTCTCTTTCTTTCACAACACTTTTATATTTTGGACATGTTTTACATCCTTCTATCAGACTAGTGTTTTGCCCTGACAAACTTCGACTATCACCCTTCTTTTCTTCTCTTCTATGATTGCCTACTGAGTTCATATGATCGGGTTGACTTTGAATTTCATGGCAATTTTTTTAAGTGAATTGAATGAATTTTTATATAGCTCAAAGAGGCTTACCAAGGGATAATAGCAAGGTAGATATTTAAGTGGAAGAATATCTGCCCAAATCATCTAAGCACCTAAACTTAGTCAATTGAGTTTCAACAAGAGTGCAAGCAAGTTCTAGTAAGATCCTAGTCAAGGTGTCAATCATTCATAAAAACGAAAAGCTGTTTTGGGCATAAGACATCGTTAAAAGCTCAAATCCTCACAAGGTTTGTTCAAAGTCTTTTTCCGTCATATTGAATTACATACGGCATGCTTGACTTTCATAATCTAAATTACTTGCACATTTAACGCATAGAGAAATTATCATGCTCCATTTTACCATTCATCTAACATGCTTGACCAAAATAAATAGCGGAGGCCCCCACTCACACACTTTGACTTGGGCAAATGGTGTCAGCATAAAGTCTCAACCGACTCATTAAATTAAAAATAAATAAATAAAAACAAACAACAACCACAAAAAACGGCGACCCCCTACTCACACACTTTGCCTTGGGCAAAGTGGGTTAGTAAGAGGTCACAACCGACACACAAAAATAAAGAAAAGGCCCTCCCACATAGGTACACACACTTTACTTAGGGCAAAGTGTGTTACTAAGAGGACCGACGACTCAAAACAAACTCAAAACAACATACATACATACTGTTGGGAAAATTATAAAAGTTTTGATTTGATTCCAAAACCCAACTGACCCCAACCGAGTAGATGATTGTGCAAGCCCAAGTGTTTTTCCAACTCACCTGTTTGAGCTTATATAATTTCTAAGGTTACAGGTGTGGACGCTGAAGACAGCAGAAGACCTAGTTGAAGGATCAGCTGAGTAAAGATCAACTGAGTAATTCATCAAAGTTGACACAACAGAGAAGCCCAGCAAAGCTGTACGAAACTACATCAGACAAAAAGAAAAGACTCAGCTGACCAAGCTGAGTACACAGCAGGGCAAACCAAATCGAGTGATCAGCAACGTTATCCAGATTCAAGACGATCAAGTTCATCTAAGACAGTTGTGACAAAGGCTCAGCTTGTGTGGCAACTCAGCTCAGCGTCAAAGACCCAGCAGAGTCCAAGACTCAGCTCAGCGTCAAAGACCCAGTAGAGTTGAAGACAACTCAGAGTCACCAGCACAGCAGAGTCGAAGTCAACTTGAGATAAAGTCGGATCTGATCTGGACCATCAGGAACTCGACACCTCAGCACCTAAAAGTCAGATCGAGGATTGCTTTACGAGGAAATCAAGGATGAAGACATGACCAACTTGTCAGAAGTTAGGTAGAGATTCAGAACGGCTCTTTCAAACGGCTAGTGATACGGACGAAGGACCCGTTGGATAAAAGATCCAAGAACCCCACGTATAAGAGTTGGGCAGCGGTCACCCTAGATCGAGAATCCAGTTTGATCACCCCACGAGCGTAGAAACCTCGACCCGATGGCTATATAATCAGCCAAGAACCTCGGTATGGTTGAACGCCACAAGACCTTGCTCAATAGTCTTGATAAGTTCTAAAACAAGTGAAATACTCAACAAAGAGAATTCAACTCACAAAAGCAAATGCAATTTTCGTTTAACATCATGTGTGTTCCAAATACATATGATTAGAAGTCTATTTATAGGCTCCAAAGGACTTTTGAGAGCCTCACACACTTACCACTACTTAAGACTCTTAAATTGACTCATAATAACACAATTGTAACTCCTAAGCACTAAGCATGACTCTTGGACTCCAAAAGCCACTTATTAAATACAATAAAGTAACTTAAAATGACTCTTTATTTTAGACCCTTCTTCATGAACGAAAAATGATCACTTAAATTCTTCAATTTGGGCCTCCAAATCTGATGTGTGATGAGTCAATACTCCAAGTAGGATCAAGCCCATCAACTTGAATAATATTCACCATTTGGCCCAATGTAGAAGGGTTTTGGACTTGGGCTTTTATTTCAGCAATTAAAAGCATCATAGACTCCTTTATTCTCTTAGCTCTAGCCCTTGTAATTGGCCCACTTTGAACGATCAAAGGATCCACCTTGTGGTCTTTGGTCAGCTTGGATGCAGCTCCATCAGCTAGTCTAAAACTCACCTTATAAATATGAGTCTTCTCAATCAAGAGAGAGAGAGAGAGAGAGAGAGAAAATGCAAGACGAGAGATCAACAGACTACATAGAAAGAAGACTAACCAAGTCAAGATCAAGATGTCTCTCAGAAAAGCTTCAAGATCCAGCACTCTGCATACTTTCTGAGTTCTTATTTATTCTCAGATTGCTGAAGCTCTCTCCCATTAGAATCTAGGCATATAATCCTTTCTATCTTAAGCATAGTTTGAACGAGTTCATTTAACTCAAAGTTCTTCATTGTAAGAACTCGATCATAATTAGAAACCCCAAACCCAAACCCTTATTTACCCAGAAAAGGTTAGGTTGAAGGTCAGGTTCTGTAGGACCCGTAAATCTACAGGTTAGGTCCTTCAGTACCCATAAACTGAAGATAGGCTTCAGCTGTGCCCGTAAACAGGCTGGTCACGTTTTGACACAGTACGCGTAAACTTGTATCCAGCTCGAGTAACAGAGCTGCAACGCTTGCTGACTGAGCGGAAAGTCAGTGGAATCCTTAGTGGATTACCAGAAGGTTTCTTTTCGTGGACGTAGGAGTAGTTTCTCCGAACCACGTTAAACTGCTTTGTTCTTTACTGCTTTATTTATGCATCCAGCTGACCATTCATAAGCACATTTCAAGTTGCATAAACTGACTAATTGAAAATAGAAACAAAGCTTTGCAATATAATTGAAGTAACAGACGGACTTTCCAAACCCACCACATTCTGCACACACAGCCAGCTGTGTCTACCCAGCTGTCCTCCAGCTTGGTCGAACACAACCAGCTCACTCAAAAGAGTTTTAAATTGGAAAAGTTTTAAATCTTGGTGTATTCACCCCCCTACACCAAGATATTCGTATTGGGACCATCACATACATACAAACAAAAACGATCCTCCCACACACACACTTTGCCTTGAGCAAAGTGGGTAAGTAAGATGATCAACTCAACAAAAAGAAAAACTAAAAGAAAAACCTAAACTTACAAAAATAGGGAGGAAACAATTATGAAGGAGGGTGAAGCACGTGAATGTGTTGTGGGCAAAGTACGTACTGAGGGCTAAGGGATGGGCTTAGTGAGTCTCCATTTGTGCTGCAACGACTTTCTCCATTCTGGTCAAAGCTCTCAAGGATTTGCAACTCCTTGCTGCTCATCTAGGCAGGTTGTACGTTCTGCCATCCGCTGGTGATTCTAGAGAGAAAGTTTTGCAGACATGTTTTGCCCTCGCTGGTGGCTAGTTTGGGAAACAAGATCTCATAGTGTGCGACCATAGTCTCATCCAGTAAGCCCAGAACTGTCGTCATTTTCTGAATATTATTCTGACCTTGCTGCTATGCCCAACATCCTGTCCATCATGAACAAACCATACCCTCTACGAAAATACAACCTAACCTAGGGCTTAGACTAAATAAATAGGAAAATAAATAAAAATAAAAGATAATACCAGGTTGCCTCCTGGCTAGCGCCTTGGTTAACGTCGTGGGCACGACGTGGCCTCCTTTTTCTAGTTGTTGAATATGTCTCGGAGTGTGAGAAACTCCGCCTCTTCATTCGTTTCTTTGCCCATAACAGGCATTTATCCATCAACTTCTAGATTGGCTCTTGTCTATTTGTTTTGCCCTGAATGTTAATATCTTTCTCTACCATGCATTCCTCTTTGATCTCGATGGCTCATGAAATTTTCCTGCATAGTTAGGTAGGAATATGCCCAAAAAGAGCCAAACAAACAAACAAAAGTGAAAACTACTAGAAACACAACTCCCCGGCAACGGCACCAATTTTGACGACACCCCGATTGTCATTTTATTGGGTCGGTCAAAATACATTTATAATTTCCTATGCCCACAACAAGCTTAGCAAGCGGTAAGTATAGGATTGATCCCAGGAGGAGTTGAGTGTAGCTTTCTCTTGGTCACATGGTGTCACTAAAAAGAGTTTTTACTTTGGGCAATAGGCGACATGCTTTGGCCAACACGAAAATAAAAACATTAGCAAATAAAATATGAATCTGGGCTAAGGTATGAATCAATAATATAAACTTGACTCGGTCATAGGTAAAAATATTTTCACTACATGAATACATCAATCGGTTATAGCCCCAGAATAAAGTTGCCCCCATTGTCACGGTGTCACGTGCCCCATTTGTCCAGAACCAATCTATCCTTTCAGTGTAAAATAAGTAAAGTCTATGACGATTACCGTTATCTAATCTGATCAATTACCCTACGATGGCGTTTCGACAGGATCTTTACCCAGACAACATTTCGATTTAGACAGACCCGATATGGCCAAAAGCATGCTCAAAGACATACGACCACTCACCCACACTCATTATACTTTCGGATGCAAGAGGGAATCTAAATATTTATTCCGAAATTATTAGAGATCATATTTTATCCGAGTTGTTAACGGCCTATTAACTACTCAAATTCAACAAGATCATTTTGAAATCAAACCTAGTGCTTCGGAAACACATGCATGTAGATCGTTTGCTCAAATTAGACCTCACGATTCTTAGTTTATGTTTGTGTCATCTTGCCCATAACCAGATTCATAAATCTATCTAAGCATAAAGTAAAAATGAAGGCAAAAGAAATAGAAATAAAACTTATTTATTACTTTGGGCAAAGCGCCGAAACGAAAATACAAAAATCGTTTGCGCCGGAAAGGGTAAACTCTCGAAAGTACTAAAGTAAAACCCTAGGCTAAGGGTTTGAATGTAAAAATGAAATTCTAAAGTGTATGGAATGAATTTGGCTTGATGAGAAATAGTATTTATAGAGTTACAATCGTGGGCTAAGAGGCCAAGCCCATGGGCTGGTTTGGGCTAGGGTTTTAGAAGGGCTGTGCTGTGACTTTCCTTCTTTAGAATGATACACCCAGATCTCTTTCCTTATCAACACAAGATTCGAATTTGATGGAGACCTTTTAGATAATGATGGAAATTAGGGTTGGTCGCCTTCCTTATCCTTGTAGAGTTTGAAATTGATATGGATCTCATTCCTTATCCTCAAAGATAAAAATCTGGTGGATATCTTCTAAGTAAGGTAAGAAGTCAGTCCATCCTTATCTCTTGCATCGGAGATTCGCGCTCCATCTTCATTTGTCCAAAGTCTGCATTGCTCTGCCTCTATTCTGCCCATAATATTCCACATAGGTTTGGATCCCGTACGGTATTGAGTTGGGCTACAACGCCTTAGCTTGAGAGCTTCAACGTATGCCTCATTTTGCCTGATATCTGTACTCATGCCTCTTTTGCAGAATGCAGCCTTGTTTTGCCCAAAAGTCCACTTGTTTTGCGCTGAACAACCTGTCTCTAAAATGTGTCCTTCCAGATACGACTACGACAAGAAAGACACGAAAAAGACTCGATCTAAACCTTTAAACAAGACACAAAATGAGCACAAAATATGGGCTCATCAACGACGCCGTTAATGCCACCGGCAACACCACCGTAAACATCGCATGTGAGGTCACCGGTGAAGCTACATGCGACGCTCAATGCTAAACCATCCAAGTTTACCTTCTGCTTTCACGTAAATATCCACTACACCACTACTCCACACTAACGATGACCGGAAATCGCGATCTTAGCGGCAAAGAACTTTGCAAATGGCAGCCAAAACCCTTCGGAGCAATGTTTCAATGAAGGCAAATGTAATGGATGAAACTTCCCAATTAATTCCCTCTGATTATTCTCTCTCTCTTTCTCACACATAAATTTTTAAAATAAAAGTACTGTATGCATTAAATACGACAAGACTAATAAAAATAAATTGATTAAATCTTTTGTCGCGCCTCGATACTCGACCCTATGCAGAATGTCGGGCCGCGACGCTGGCAACATACATTGAGGATTTGCAGTAGAAAATATTTGAAAATAAGGTTTATTTTCCTAAGTCAATAATTAATGATTGGTAAGAATATTCATTCGGACCTAACCCACGCTTAAAAATAGAATGACCCACATTTTACTTCTGAAGAGATAAGTCCAATCCTTGAGTACTATTGCCGATGTCTCCTACAATACGGCCTAACAATCTTAGGTTTCTAATCAAGTGAGAAAGATTAGCGGCGTTTACAACAACGTACTAGATCTACCTATTTCCGGCTTATTTTAAACTTTAAGAGAAAACATAGTTAGTTATTTCAATAAAAGAAAAGATAAAACAAATTAAAATAAATAAAATTAATTCAAAATTATTTCTTTTTCCAGATCAATCCTGGCCGTCCATGTATTGCATGAGGACCACATTGGAAAGCCCCCACTAGCCTCGCATCATATTCTGTTTCAAATGCAACCTTTATTTGCCCACTTAAATAAACTATCACCATTAACAACATGTTTATGAGTAAGTGAAGTGCGTGGCAGTTGCTTTGGTGACCCCAATTTCAAACCAGTAAGCATAAAATATTCTTGGGAAGCTAACTCTGCTTCAACATTATTGATCCTGTCCCTCACCAAAAAAAAAAAATTATTGATCCCGAATCTCAAACTAGTAGGCGGACCATCGCAAACGTGCAACATGAAGAGAAGGGTAAAATAGAAAGTTAATCATCAATTTATCCTCAAATTTTGAAATGGAACAACTAAAAGGGGACAAACATTTTTTCAAAATGTGACACTTATAAAATAATGGAGGAGTATACAATATATATATAGATATATATATTTATTAATTAATATTTAATTAATGCTAATAAGGTCTTAACAAATTCTATCGGGAGCTTAGTGAACTCTAATTAGAATTAATAAATTCTAATTAAAATTAATAAATTTTAATTAAAATTAATAAATTCTAATTAAAAATTATACCCTAATTAACTTGTTATTCTATGGTCAAGTGCACACCCTATATGATTGTTTAGTATAGTTCATATTTATCTTTAAAAAAAATTATGTAGTGCATAGTTTTATTAATTTTTAAATTGCTATGATATGAGAGTTTTTTTTTTTTTTTGAGAGAGTTACAAGGTATATATGTATAATCGAATCAGACACTACACTACTATATAGGCGGGATCTCTACACCACCACGTAGGGTGGGACAACTACACCACCAAACAAGATGAGAAATATAACAGCCCATGCAGACGGGATTGAACCCAAATATAACAACGCATGCAGATGGGATTGAACCCAAAACCTTTTACTAGGGAAAGTCTTGTAATGCCTCAGTTAGCCACTTAAGCTAGACCTGAGACGAGAGTTGAGGCTCATTTTTTTCTTATTCTTTAAACAGCAATAAATATAATTTGCCATCGTTCTTTTTCCCCAAAACCCAACAAATCTATTTTGTGGGCCCCATCTCATTCCATCGGGCCCCAGGCCAGACTATGCTGACACGCGGGGCACACCTGTCAGCACCATGCGAAGCGAAGTTTAAACTGAATGAAGCTTTGCTTTATTTTCTTTCCTCTTATTTTCTACAGAACGGAAGAAAGATTCCGGTGAGAAAAAAGAGAGAGGAAATCATGGGGAGGAAATCGTCCATCAAGGCAAGGAAAGGCAAGGCAGCTGCATCCAAGAGCGCCGCCGCCCCGGCCGATGAAGGCGGCGCCTCCACCTCTCGTGCTCCTGCTCCTGCTCCTGCATTCACACCTCCCTTGCATGACCGCCCTAGCTTTTCCGTTTCCGCTCCACCCGCCGCCATTCTGACCGCCGTTCCCTCTTCTGTCCGCGACGTTCATCTACTTGGCGCCCCTATCTTGTCTTCTTCGTCCAGACGGAGCGCCGATGGCTCGCTGGAATCGCTACTTACTCCGGAGATATATCGAGCCACCATGGATGACGGAAGGTTGAGTTCTGTCGAGAAATACACTCTCAATCTCCGGGACCGTCACCGCCGCCGGCATGCTCTGGCGAAACTCGCAAAGGTATGTGATTTTTCCTCGAACTTTAGTCTCATTTCCATAATTCTATCGCACATTTTAATTACTGTATTAATTAAATGGAGATTTTGCTGTTTTTACTAAATGATGTTTCATGTAAATGGTTGTCTCAATTTCTGCTTCGTTTGCACTTTATCGTATCAGTTCTGACTCAGAGAACTGGTCAGTAATTACACTAAACAATTGTAATAAAAAAAAGTTTTCCGATTCAACTGTTCAAATATTGATCATTACTGGATTGGTGCATTTCACTGAAATATATATGCATAACTAGAAGTATGGAACTTCATTTGACAGATTTTGGGGGGAGTGGATCCAAATTTCCATTTTTCGGATTCTGTGGAATTTTGTTTTCCTGCTCCAAATGGTATCAAAACACCATTTTTTTGGAATATCTTGCAGTGCAATATGGTAGTTGTTGCATTAATTTCTTTTCTATTCTGGTTTTTAACAAGCTCCACTTGGTTGAAATAGCTCTGTACACTTTGAAGGATGTATTTGATCTATACACATAGAGTAACCATTGCAGACACTTAATGATGCATTAAATGACTTATCAGGCAGCAATCTGGCTTATATAAAATGAGAGCTTAATCGAGCTTTCATATCTGAAGACAGCAAGTCATTTATTTTCTGGCAGTTGACTTGAAAAGATACTATTTATTTACATTTTAGCTTCAAGTTTTGTTGTTGGAAAATGATTGTCATTCTCCCAAGTTAAATTTTGAGTCGGATCGCTTTCATCGCTGATACCAGAGCTAGCGGTCTAGAATTTGGCATTCTTAACTTTAAGGTTACCTTTGATTGTATTTATAGCTGTTAACAAGTCAACTGTACAAGTATTTTGTTTTGTTTTGTCTCTCTCTAAAAAACTCTGTTTATGTTTTGATAGAAGATGATGGATTTTCCAGATCTTGCTCTCCTCCTATGGTGTTCATTTGGCACAGTCGCTATACTTCTGCAGGTAAAGCCCTTCCTTGAAAAGTTATGGCCAATGATGAATTGATGAGATAATTATGATAGTTTCTCCATGGGAACCTGCCAGCACTATCATTCAATTATGTATGTGGGTTCAATTTTGGGCTAGCTTGATATGTTTTTATTTCCATGTCCATGATAGAATTTGAAATTTATATGATACCTAGCAAAAAGCTAATGTTTATTTCTTTCGGGTTTCTTTGTCCTCGCTCACCCCTCTTTCCAAATTGTAAAATTATTAGTTTTTGCATAGTTCTTTTTGCACATAAGTCATAACTTATTAACTGAATAAAACTTGTATGATGCCATTTAATATATGTTTTTAGTGCAAGGCTATGTTAGAGTCAGACAATTATGGTATTTCGAATCTTCGATTTCTTCTTATTCATTCAATTTTACTTGTTTTTCCTTTTCTTGGTGAGTCGCATGGATTGGCTATTTTCCTGGGCCTGTATGATGTGCTTATGGCTGATTATAGTTATGCTCTGTCTTGTTACCTGAAGGAATTGCTTTCAATCCATTGGGTAATGTCAACATCTTCGCTAACTGTTGAGAGATCCATCAGAGCTTGCAATGTAATTGCACTTTTTCAGGTTTGATACCTTTTCTTTTTCCTTCCTTCTGTAGGTATTGCTCAAGATCCTCTTGCCTTATTAATTAAACCGTTATTCTTATCATCATATTTGCTTCTGCATGTATTGCAATCTTCTTAATGTATTTGTTAAAAATTAAAGTCCTCCAGTGATCCTTTTTGTGACGTGTTTTAAGTTTGTGGAAGGAAAGTTTATACGAATAATGTTTCTGTTGCATGTTGATCTATTCCGACATACCATCTTGCTCTGCACAGATTCTAGTGTCTCAATGCTTTTGGAAATGTTATTGTTTTCCATATCTCTTTTGTGCTCTATGTTAGCTACTCTTCCCCATATTTCTCTAATCTTATTTGTTAATTGCTCTTGGTAACCAACTCCTCGCAGAAGTGAGTTTCACTAGTTTCATGTATATCAGAGGTATCGTATACTATTAGAATTTAGAACTAAGTAATGGATATGAAAAAAGCTAGTAAAAGGAACGTCAGTAGCAACAAGTATTTTGAAATCTCAATCAATTCATTTTAGCAATCAAAATGACTGAAATATTCGGTTATCTACTATAGTAGATTATAGTTCAAGGTTCAGACGTCAAGAGATTCCTTGAAAACGAGGTTAAAAAATCATTTTCAAGTACAAATCTATTCAAGAAACACAGGGAAATGTTCATACTTTCAACCTTGCTTCTCTCTTCAACAGATGAAAATGGAAGAAGAATTTACAAGTTCATAACAGTTAATATGACAAACTTGTTGGCACAAGTAGTTGAACTGACCTTCAAACTCAAGAGGTCAAATTCCATATCCGTGCAGTATGAAATGTAAACTCACTGAAACTCTGATATACACAAAAAAAAATGCATCAAATTTGAAGAGTCATAAAACCATTTTCAACTACTCCCCATCGTCCCTGACATATAAGTTCACAGTGGCATTAAAGTTTGAGTTGCAGCGCAGAGAAGCTGAAGTAGCTATGAAGATACTGTGGTTGTAGTAGCTGAAAGGAACCCTGCAAAGATACAGCTCTGTGTTTGATTTGGTAATCAAACACTTAAAATATTCCTAGATTTGTATATTGACAATGACTAGTGAACACCTCTTTGTAGAAGGAATAGGGAGGACAAAGAAAGATTGTATTTGTGCCACATTTGAACCTCTATAAATCTCGTGCCCTAATTTACTTTCAGTTTTGCATTGCATTCATACATTAAGTGCCTGAATTTAAATATTGGTATTAGAAAATTTTTAGAAACTACTCCCAGCCAAGTGCATTTACACAGGCTGTTTTTAAGCGAATTGATTTTTGAGTGAAGTTTTTTGTACTTCGAACTGATGGCTTCCACATAATTTCTTTAGTTCACCTAAGTGACTAGGCAACAGTTGAACTAGCAGCAATTTTTTCAAATGCTAATTGCTTAGCCGAGCGAAATTGCAATTAAAAAAATGTTTATTCACCCTTCCTAGAGCTTTCTCTCTGTTCGGGGACCAACATTTAGCATTAGCTTATTACAAATGTACTTTGGCTAAGGTTTTGATATTCATAATGATTGTAGTTAATTAATTTGGAGGATTATTGTAATATTCATTAGTGAATGTTAGTAATGACTAATGCCTAAAGAGTAGTTCGCTTCCTGGTTCTGTCCTAGTCTCACTTGAGAATGAAATTACACTTCTCTTTCACTTTGTTGCAAATATTTATTTTCTCCGTTTCATGATTAAATGTGTATAATATGGCACTTTGGGAAACATTCTCATTGTTGGCAGAAGGTTTGCACTCATTTTCAATTTTCATTTTCTATTATTTTGGTGTTCTGTAATCTGTAGATAAGTTCTTTACCTCTAATTTTACATTTTTATTTTCTAAGATCTTTTAGCCTGAGGATTTTGTTAGAGGAAAAAGAAAATTAAGATAAACTACTGTGTCAATATTGGTAGTTAGTAGTTTCTTTAGCAACATCCACTTCTTGTTCTAATTTCAATGCTTCATTTCTTCTATTTTGGTGCAGTGTGTTGCCTCTCATCCAATCACAAAAATTCACTTTACCAGAGGTACTGTTGTTGGTTCTTTTATACACAGATTCTATTTTCTGCATTTCATCTGTCCTAAGGTACAAGAACTCCATTGAAATTGTGTCACTGATTTATATGTTATTATTTTGTTGCTTTCACCAGAAAAGATAACTTTACTGTATATTGCATATTGGTTTTTCTACTGTTTAGGTGTAAAATGCTATCAAATATTTCTCTTCACTTGCAAGCTCCTTGTTCAATTTCCTTGTAACTTCAACATTGACTTTTTCATACTGCTGCAGCCCACATCCCATTTTATTTGTACATGATTCTAAGCAAAAGTGGCGAATCCAGGGCTTTTGAGCGTGTAAAGATAGCTACTTTGGGAGTAATAGATGCTTTTGTGAAGGTATTTCTTGTTCATATGGCTATGTTTGAATACAGATTTTGATCATATTGTAGTTTTCTTCTTCCCACCCACCTCCTCTCTGGACTGTGGGAGGGGTAGGTCGCAGAAGGGAGAATGATTTGACGTTTGTGATATCAACTTTTGTTGCTTATAGAATTGATGAAGATTTCATTTGATAAAGGACATATGAGTGTATTTTTGCCTTTTCTACTGTAGTTTTAGGTAGAAAATGATTTCCGTCTGTTTTACTACATAATATGAAAGGAGAATACAAACTCAAGTAGTTTTAGGTAGAAACAGATTTCTGTCTGTTTTACTATTTACGTAACATGAAAGGAGAATACAAAGTCTATATATACAACACATCTACTATGAATAAAAGTAATATCCAAGTTTCATTATGGCAAATTGTCTAAATGTTATTTGCTTGGGCTCAAACTAATGCTAAAACTTGGTGCTTTAATGATCATCCACCTTTGCATTTACCATTGCTCTTGACACGGTCGAGTAAACGATGGTTTTCTGGTTAATGTAAGTATTATCTAATGTGATATTGGTTTTTTACGTTTCTTGTAGCCTTAAAAATTCTCAAATGTCATATTAGCTGTTGATGTTTGTGATTTATTTTTTGTCTTGACCAACTAATTTGGAGAATTGTTTTTGACAAATGCTCATTGTTGCTATTTGGCGATGATTTGGATGTTCACGTTTATGAAAATGATACTGTTTAACGTGAAACCTCAGATCAATATAATGTTAATGTTAAGTAAATGCAGAGTTGACATATGGATTGACACCTGTGTGCTAAAGGATAATCTGTCTAAATGGGGAAATTTTAATCTTTGACACGTTCCCATAGGATGTGCTGTTGAGGAAAAGATGATGCATAAATTTTCCTTTTAGTCCTGCTATGGGAAATCTTATGTATGCTCAAGTATGTCCAGACTTTGAGAACTACTCACTTGTTGTATGAGCAAATATCTGAATACTGGTTGGTTGGTCAATTTTCATATTAGACTAATTTAATATATAATATTTCTATCTTTCTTAATGTTATTTTTATATTAAGTTTGTGGCTATGCATTGAGAGGAAATATTAATGGTTGAAATTACGTTAAGTCGGACTAGTTGGAAATTGGCATGTTATGACCCCATTGTATTGTCTTCATGCCACATTCTATAACCAACTTCTTTCTTATTATGAACAGTGATGGGTGCTTTAGTTCCACGGTAAGCAGCAGATGTTACTATGCATTCAGTGTAATATAAAGTATACAATATAATATGGGAACCGGTTTTCTAATTGAGTTGGGTCTAGAATATTACACAAGTAGATTGTATATACTATATAGTGGAACCCAGGATTATGGCTGTGGTTGTTTGATCCGTCTTTTATCTCATCTGTCCTACTTAGACCAATATCATAATCAGATGAGATAGCCATTTCATATTATATATAAAATAATAATAATAACCTGGGACTATGATGTCCATTATGTGGACTATCTTATCTCCTCACTTCTACTTGAATCATATAAGAGATCATATAAGGAGAAATCGACTGGGATATTTGGATTTGATCATGGATAATCACGATCCCTCTTCGTTGTAGTCATCGTGTGTGTCCCAACTTTGCTATTTAGTTGTTTAGCATATTTGATCACAATTTGGAGAAGTTTATAGTATCAAGGCATTCCAACACAACAACAGGCTCGATAGTCATAGACGTACTATACCATGTCAAGTTTTGAGTAATAAGAAAGAATTGAAGGAAGACAATGTTGATATTTTTTTGTATTCCACCATCCGAATCCATGCTTATTGCAAGGCTGATAGGGTTGAGATACTCATATTTTATGATTTTATCTTTATATTTTTATTACAATGTTAGTTATGTATGTAGGTGTAGGGGTAAAAATAAACACATCAATCTGTATATCAAATATTTTGATATACTTATGATGATATCATGTTATGAGCTTATATTAGTAGAAGAGAGAAGCACCCTGAAGTTTACATCCTCATTCTGCCTGGATCCGGTATCATAAGTCATATCGTTTCCACTTTTTCGGGAAAACCGGTTTTCGGGTATCTAGGCATGGTTTATGCCATGATCAGTATAGGCGTCCTTGGATTTCTTGTTTGGGCTCATCATATGTTTACTGTGGGCTTAGACGTTGATACCCGTGCCTACTTCACCGCAGCACTCGGCTCACTTCGGTTGCAAAGACTTTCTCCTTAGGCGCATGTCTCAGCAACACAAAACGAGGGTTTCGCTCGTTAAAGGACTTGACCAAACATCTCACGACACGAGCTGACGACACTCTATTCTTATTTGACTTAGGTTATGAATTTATAATTCTTTCTTGTCCCTGACTTCTTGATCTAACAAGTTTTTCTCTCCTCTATTTCCAGGTTGCAGATACAGAAATAATCACTTTCCTCCTCTCTTCAGATATAGTGCCAATATGCCTTCATGAAATCGAGAGTGGAACTGAAGAGTCAAGAACAGTTGAGTGTTTTATACAGCTAAATTTCTATTTACTGCCTGTTTTTCTAGTTAATCTTTTTCCCTGATGATTATTTTAGAACTAAATATATCAAACAGGATTGCTCTCCATAGACTGATGTCTTTTATTAGATCATGGTATTCCACAATTACCTAAAGGTCAAAATTAATCCTTATGGTGCATCTTTGATTTCAAAAAAGAGTAAAAAGAAAATAAAAAACCGAATGTCAACTGAGATTTGATCGTATTTCCCACTCTCTCTCCACAATAGCTTACAAAGTTGTAAAGCTGATTTCAAATTCCAAGTTTTCTAAGTCATATCTTGAGTTTCTCTGACACAATATTTCTCTTTTGCTAATCTTCCTATTGTGTATTTTGATTTCTAGAGATATTATAGCTGATTCTCTGTATTCAGTTGGATATTACTTCCTATTAGATTCTCATGATGTGTCTCCACTATTTGTGTTTTTGGTAGTCAGATAGCCTGTAGTTGATCGTCACTGTAATTGTAAATTTCTAGTCCACATATATCATGCTTTACAAAGAGTAAATTGTGACCAAGGGTCATCTTTAGATATCTTACAATCATGTTTACTACATCTAAATGATTAATTGTTGGTTTGTTGAAATTCTGGCCGATTGCAGTGACTGCATAAGCAATGTTGGGTCTACTGTGGGATAGATAGATGAGTTTTGAACCAACCTTTATAACTTCTTTGTCAACTAGAATGCTTTCTTCCCTTTGGTTTAGCTGTTTTGGGTCCATGGGTGTGTCAGCAGCCATGCAACCAAGTAAATCTGTTTCATAAAGTAAGTCCAATGTATAAGTCTTCAGTTCTTTGGGAATTGTTATCCCCATTCCTGGTGTCGTGAGATGTAAAGCTGCCAATTACCTTTTCAAGCTGAGAATCTCCTCTTAATCATCTCCTGTTAAAATGATCTCATCTAATGACCTATAAGGATAGCCATATTTCCTTCTTTTGTGCCTTATAAAGAGTGGCTATTGTGTACAAGGATAGATAGCCATCCTTTCTCCTACTGTTGATAACCATTAGTTGTAATAGTCCCATAAAACCTGTCAGACCACTGACCACCTACAAGAAGACTATATTGAGTCATAAACCATAAAAGAGACTTCTTTAATTTAAAATTGCAATTTAACCAGTTCTATAGTCTCTAGTCCAGGAGATATGATCCTGTATACATCATCTTCAAGATCCCCATGTAAAAAAGGATTCTTAACATCAAGTTAATATTAGGGCCAATCTTAATGCAATGAAAGTAGAACTCAAACCATGTTCAATTCAGCCACATGTGCAAAGGTCTCCAGGTAGTCAATTTCCTAAGATTGGATAAACACCTTCGCCACCAGTCTTGCCTTGAATCTGTCTACACCTCTAGAGTTCCATCAACTTTGTAGCTTTGCACGTGAACTGGAATTTTGCCTTCTTTATTTACATCTTTCCTCCACTCTGTCCTCATACGAGCATCTTCAATTACATGAGGCACTTCCACACTGTCTATATTCATGACAAATGCCTTGTTAGATAGTGATAATTCTCCACATGCAACATATCTTTTAATAGGATGTTTAGGGTATTCACGAACCCATTTTCTATGAGCAGCAGACATACATAAGTCATCAGTCATAGGAGCAAGAGTTTGAGTACATACCATTGAGAGTGTTGTATGCAGTAAGATTTGGCTCTTATGATTGAGGCTCTTATATTTGAGAGTGCTTCAGTTTATACATGTTCTTTGATATGCTTGGTTGTTCTTCTCCTTTTGTATACATGAAGTTCAATTTTATGATTATGAAGTTACAACGGTTTTTGGGCTCTTGTGGTGGATGTTGGTTTTGGTTAAATGTTAAATTAGGACTAAAGTAAAGGCAGGCTCTTATATTTGAGAGTGCTTCAATTTGTACATGTTCTTTGATATGCTTGGTTGTTCTTCTCCTTTTGTATACATGAAGTTCAATTTTATGATTATGAAGTTGCAATGGTTTTTGGGCTCTTGTGGTGGATGTTGGTTTTGGTTAAATGTTAAATTAGGACTAAAGAAAAGGCATAGACAATGGCTGGACTATTTGAAAGTTAAAAGTCTTGAGTGTCTTGAAGAACATCTCAAATATGATATTCCTTGGAACTCTCCCCCTGAATCTCGATTTTGGGAATATAAGGTTCACTTTTGAAGAATATGACATCCATGGAATATACTTTCGTGGTAATGGGAGTATAATACTTGATAACCTTTTTTAAGTGAGGGGTAACAAAGAAATAGGCATTTATGTGATTTAGGATGAAATTTGGTGCGGTGACTATGATGAAGACAAATAAATGATGTATATATAGCCAAAGACTCTAAGAGGGAGATTAGAAGTGAAAGCTAGAATGTCTGGATGTCTGTTAATAAGAACATTACAGAGTATTCCTAACAATAGCACTTTTTGACAAGTAGAAGCTAAGTACGAGTTCAAATTATCTTTTGCCTTGACAGAGACTAGGTTACAATCTCAATCTTAAATTAAAGGATCTGTCTACTATGTAAAGTCTCTCTAAATAAGAAGAGACATGTACAAGGAAACATTAGTTTAAATAATCTCTTCAACACTCCCCTCAAGCAGGAGCATATATATCAATCATGTGTAGCTTGTCACAAAGGTTTGAGAATCTTTCCTTCTAAAGGTTTAGTCAAGACATCAACATGGTTGGACGATGAAGTAAATGGAGTGATGATTTTTTTGGCTCATTATACACTCACAAATATAGTGGCAGTGATCCTTAATATGCTTAGTCCGCTATGAAAATCGAATTATCTGTAATGTGAATGTTCTGTGATGACACGAGGCATTCGTGTCATCGCAATACATCTCTCTTAAGACATCCCACATGGCTTTGGCAGTGGCAAAGAACATGATATTTTTGCTCACAGATTCTTCCATGCTATTAAGAAGCCTAGCCATAACAGAACCGTCTGCTTAGCTCCAAGTAGAATATTTATCATCTGTAATAGCAAGAGGGGCAGTAGTAGGAGAAGGGGCAAATAGAACATGATCTTTTTTCGATTTTTTTTTTTTAGATCCCAGAATTCATAAGAAAAAGAAAAACAGTAAGAAGGCACATGATCATTAGAAATAGTTAGAACCATTTAATTTGACAGTTGTTCCCAAATTGGGTTTACGATCTGAATCCGACATCATATAAGATATTTAGGAATGAACACTTGAGAAATAGCCTAAGATACCATTTAAAAGAGAATAACAGAAACATATTAGAAAAAGATGTTCCATACAAATACTCTCATATTATAGAGAGAGGGAGTAGAGACTAGGTTACACTCTAAACCTAAAACAAAAGGATCTACCCGTCATGTAAATTCTATATAATTAAGAAGGGATATATACAAGGAAACATAAATATAAATAATCTCTTTTATAGTGGACGTCTTAAATTTTTATTACATGACAAAGGTTCACGTGGTTCTTGTGTAGTCATCTATAAAGTTTATAAATCACGTAGCCCCATTTATACTTTTTACATGTGATGGCTCCCACTTGTAACTGTGGATCATAGAAAAAAGATGTGATAGTTTGTATTATAAATTTGAGTATACATGTCAGGTATGTATTGCTAGTTGACAAATTTCACATTAATAATAATTGGAATTTATCTTCATGAACAAATTAGTAAACAATTTTTCAACATAAGCAACTTTGGATGACGGAGGCAATAATGTCCTAACATGACTTGACTCTCAACTGAGACAAAATTTGAATTGTAAACTGAGACAAAAATGGAAGCGAACTTGATAGACTCTAGACTGGGCTCTTAAACACGACTTGATTGACGAAATTGTCTACTTGGGAGATTCTTTTGTTCCTGAACATCATTTGCAAAGTTTGAATTTGTTCTTTTCTGAACGGACTGTTTTTTGGTGCTGTGTGCTGTTTTCAGACAGCATTAGCATGGGGATCTCTGTTCTGACAGTTGGATAGCTTGCAATGTACTGGTTCTCCGTGCAACTTCCAACAAATTGCCTTCACATGTCTAGGTTTCTTTCCAGGAGATAGAGTGGGAAGCCATTTTTGGCCAGATGAATTAGAAGAATTAGTGCTTCAGAAAACTAGTTCCTGGCTCTGGTACCATGAAGAATTGTGTATTTATCTCATAGAATGGAGAGTAAACTTACAAGCTTATACAAGGCGTACCACCATCAGAGAGGAAACTAATTTCCTATAATTCTAAATTTCCAACTAAACAGTTAATTACCTATATTACATTCTCCTAAATTTGGAAGACCAAAATGAAATGAAAATTTATCTTATCTAAATAAAGAAAATTAATCTCCTAACTTGTTGACATAATTTGATCCTTATCTCTACATTATCAATTCAGTTTGGGCCTGGCTTTATAAAATTATTCAAGTCTGGCAGTTTATAGACTATTGTAGCTAGCTACTGCTTCATCTTCTTATTCCTTTGTGGCAGGTTGCAGCAATCATTCTGCAAGGACTTCTTCAGCATCATGAAGGTTTACAATATGTATGTCACTTCCCAAATCAGTTAGCTGCTATGCTTCAATCACTTGAGAATGTGGTTGCTTCCCTGTCTGACCGGCCCTCGCCCCGACTCTTGAAAGAAGTCGTTAAGTGTTATCTACATTTGCAGAACGATTCAAGGTATTCCATATTTTAAAGGGTATCGGTATCATTTTTCTCTTCACCATTATTAAGGTACACATATCTAGAGAATTTTATATAATTTTCTGGCAGGACTCTCAAGGTGCTGAGAAATTCTTTCCCAGAAAGGTTTTCTGATGGCACATTTGACCATTTTGTTCGTGTGAGTAATTTTAAACACACAAACACTTCTGCATGTCTTCATATGTTAATTATGATTGTATCTTTTATCTCAGTTGTCTATGAGAATACAAGGCATGGTGCATTTTCTGTTGCTTGGTGTTCTAATTGTTTTTCTTGGTCTCTATATACCTAGGAAGATCAAACACTGAGAGTGTGGCTACAACAGTTGCTCAACAACGTTCAAGAATCCTCGATAACCCAAGGTGGGGAAATTTGATCATATGATAATAAAGGTCATCAGGATGCAGTTGTAACCTTTGTGCTTTACAGAAAGCGTTATTTAGTGTCATTTTATATAAACATTTCTATAGGCTTACCTGAAGTTGATAAATGGTTTATTCATGTTTCTACTTAATAGATACTTCAGTTAGCTACCTATTCGATATTCCTTTATTATTTTTAAAGTGATGACTAAGCCTAAATTAGATAGATAAATTACTAACCTTTGGACCGCATACTATCTATTACATGAAACTAATTTATGGAGAAGTCGATAGAGAGAAAGTTATTACAATATAAAGGTTACTACTAGTTTATCGAGCTCTTTAACCATAGAGGTTCTAAGTAAATGTTTCTTTTCATGTGAATGAATTTCAAATAGAAATATTACTGACATTCAAGACAAGTTAAGTCTGATCTTAGTTATAACTTGAAATGGTGCATACATGCCTACTTTATTTTTATCTCTAGCAGAAAGAAAGTGAGCAGAGACAGTATTTTTATCTCGAGCTAATTTATGGATATAGGTCCATAAATTGGATCTATTAAAATCAGCTTAATGTGCATAAAAGATTTATCAAATTACTTTGTCATCAATTTAGTGCAAAAAATTGAATCCTAATTCCTGTGTGTCTTATATTCAAATTCGACAGCTTAATTAAATCTGCCGATGAAATTGAAAGATTCAGTTATTTTTAAATTTCTATTTAGAGAAGTTTTATGATTTGAGATTTTAACTTTAATGGAAACCGAAGAAATATATTTATGATCAATGATAATTGATCTCTCAAATGAGTTGATTTCAAGTCATTTTAGTTCAATGTGAAGTTCCTTACATGAACAACCAAAATTCTACTGCTAAGATTTACAAAGATAAACCAAATATGATACTTCATCACCTCCTATTTCTGTGAGCTGCTCTTGATTTGTTGCCATTACTTACTGGCACTCTTTTGCCTTCTAAAAAAAATTTGAATTTGTTTGCTTAGGGCTTATAGGAAAATAATTAGTGCAAAGGCAAAAGTATGTGATACTTGACTTTTATGGATGTTGATGTTCCTTTGAATATAAGAGTTTCTTGATGTTATCTGCTTCCTAGACCTGAGCTTGGTTCCCATTTACTCCCTCCGTCCCGCCATAAGTGTCTACATTTTCTTATTGGTCTGTCCCATCATAAGTGTCTACTTTCCTAATATGGAAACACCCTCTCTCTCACACAAAAGATGTGGGCTCCACCACTTTTTATCTTTTTACCCTTTAAACACTTCTCTCCTAAATACCCGTGCCCAAAAGAAAGTAGACACTTATCATGGGACGGAGGGAGTATTATTTTCTTGCTCGCCTGTATTGCGGGTTGTATGCTCTACTCTCTAATCTATATACTCTGGTATAGGCAGCAGTTCCAAATCGGTATGAAATTTGAGTTTTTTATTACGAACCAAGATATTGTAAAGGTTTAAAAACAGAAAGAAAATGAAATAGAGAAAATAAAATTAAATAAATAGAAAAAAAATCAGCATATTAGCATAATTCCAAGCATGATAAGCAACTTTAGTTCAAAAACCTTCTCTTGACACAGAGAACTCTCATGTCCTGTCTGGCATGCTGTTAACAAATTGGGGATAGAAAAAATTTAATGTATGTGTGAAATGTAATATTGGTCTATATCCTAGCAATTCTACAAGATTGGATTGTGGTCATGACTATTTTTGATGTACGTCATTAAATTTTATTTGGTAACAGGTTATTTAATCAATATGTCGATGTGGATGCTCCCAGTTCCAAGCAATTGTGACTGCTGAAGACAAGGCATCATGTCTCGTCTCCCAATATAACGACTTCATGTTAGTTTGTAAAGCATCTCGTTCATTTATGTTATCTATAGGTTGCAACACATGTCATTTATTTTTTATATCTATGCCTTTTTTGTAGGTTACGTGTATTACTCTTTAACGTGTCTTTTGTTCTGTGTCTATTTGCACTACTTAGGTCCCTGAAGCGATAATGATTGAGGTAAAAATGTTCCATGTTCAGCTCATTTAAGTGTAGTCAACGATTGAGGTATTGAATATATTATACTGTTCCTATTCTTTAACTGAACTTGATATATTCTAGGATCTGATTATGTTTCAGTTATTTTTTGCTCTGATAATAAGCTAACTGAACATAGGGATTTGCTTTCAGTTAGGAATAATTTGTGATTTTTTGTTGGAAGCAGCATCCTAAGAGTTGCAAGTACCTGCACAATAAAGCTTTGTGTCTTCTTCTTATCTCAAGCTTTAAATAGAAACTGTAAACAAATAACAATATTTCTCCTTTTTAAAACATTTCAACGATATAGTTGATGCACATTCATTTCTTGAGTATTTTAAATATCCTAATTTTTTCTTGATGTAGTAAATAAAAAAATATATTATTTCAATTCTTTTGAGATTATAAGATAATAAATTTAATTCATAAAGTTTAAATTTTTTAGATTTTTTAGTAATTTGTTATTTTATGTAGGAATCCACATTTGGTTTGGTTTACATGGTTTATTTTTATACGCAGGTAACCTAAATATTTCTTCTTGTTAATTCTCCCCAGCTTAGGACAAAGTATAAATTTTTCATATCAAATTGTTGTTTGGATCCATTATTTTGTTGGACATTTCATCCATTAAAATAATATCTATAGAACATATTGAATAATTAATAAACCAAAGTTTAACATGATCGAAACCTAGGCTGTTAATACCATTTTAGGCACAAGAGACAAGACTAGGAGTAGTAACAAATACTCCCTCCGTCCCACAATAAGTGTCTTCCTTTCCATATTGGGTTGTCCCATACTAAGTGTCCTATACCTAATATGGAAAACACATTCTCTTACAAAAAGGTGTAGGCTCCACTACTTTCTATCTTTTTAACCCTTCTCCTTAATATGCGTGCCAAAAAGAAACAAGACACTTATTGTGGGACGGAGGGTGTACAAATTTATATCCAGCTCTAATACAATTTTATATCCAGCCTGTATGAATCGAAACCTAGGCTCTAATGCAAAATCATAACTGTGAAGCTACATGCCATCCAAAATTTTCCCATATCCAGCTCAGGCAATTCTATCCTTTTCATTGTTTAATAAAAGGAAAGTTACATGGCTGGAAGATACATATAGCAACTTGTTGAATTTTTTTTTGCATAAAAGCTCCATTGGAAATACCGAAATAATTTCATTAGTTGGGATTTACTTTTTATCCTCGGTGCAAATTTTGTAGCTCATGCAGTATAACTTTAGCACACTTTCTACCCACTCTTTTATGTGAATGAATCTGTCAATCCATTCCTGCTTTTTATGTATCTGAATATTATAACTGTTGATTGGCACGCCATACAAATTTTTTCTTCTATCCAGCTCAGATGATTCTGTGTTGTTCATTGTTTAAGTAAAGGAAGTTACATGGAAGGAAGATCCATAGAGCTATTTGTGCTGTTCTCTTGGTAGCATCGAATTAATTTCATTTGTTGTCCTTCACAACATCTGGAATTTCAACAAGAAGGAAAGAAAATCTTAGCTGGCTCTGGCTCTGGCACATGCACACTGTGATCTCTACTTACTGGTAAGTCTTATTTTATCTGATTTTAGCTACCTGTTTTGATGAGTTCACTTTCTTTGATGTCATGAACAGAGAAGAGTTAACTCTGTATTTGATATCGTCAAGAAGAAGAGTCGTTGCTCCTTGAGATTTAACTGTGAGCCTGATTGATTTTTTTTCTTTTCTTTTTTTTGAGTTACTACTAAAGATTACGTGCATACACACGTAAAATAATGATATGAAGGCGTCAATTTTTTTTATATATTAATAACTTATTGATATCATTCTAATAATATCATATGAAAGAATGTGTTGATCTTTCATATATATATAAATTTCATTATAGTACTCAATATTAAAATCCCAATTATAAAGCAAGAGAAAGTTACTCCCTCCGTCCCAATAGCAAGGTCTTGCTTTGGGCACGGTTATTAAGAAATAAGAGTAAAAAGATAAAAAGTAGTAGGTCAACACCTTTTGAAGGGTTAATTATTTCCATTTTTTGAATGAGGTGGCCGCGGTGCGGTTTGCTTCCGGAACCGGAACTGAACTGGCGGTTCTCAGTTCCATCCCAATGGAACCGCAACCAAACGGCTTATTACTTTGGTTTCGGTTCCAAACCCGAACCACTGGTTTCAGTTCGGATTGGATCCTCGGTTTGGCGATTCCAAATCGGAACTGTATGTTTAGGGGGTATCAATAATATATATACATTTTTTCATTTTTTTTTCTACTTTTTCTTGTTTAATTGTAATTTTATGCATTCTAATGTAATATTTAGGTGAAATAAATATGAATTGTAACATAAATATAGATTAAAACGTAAAAAATAAAAAAAATTAGGAGGAACCGGCGGTTCGGAACCGAAATCGGCAGTTCTTCTTGGTTCCGCAGCTTTGGAACCGGAATTGACCGTCGTTGATATGGTTCTCGGTTCCGGAACCACCTGTCGGTCCCGGCGGTTTCGGTTCTTTTGGCCACCTCTAATTGGGACAGACGAAAATAGAAAGCGAGACCTTGCTATCGGGATGGAGGGAGTATTTTTTATCTATATTTTGGTTGAAAAGCCATTAGAGATGATTTTCATTGACATTTCTCTTCTGATTAGTTTTGACAAATTTTTTAACTTATTAGATTAAAAGTAAAATATTAAAAAAAATCTTGAAATGCAAATAGGATCAAATCAATCAAATTGTAAAAATTGTGAACGAAGAGCAATATTAATTCTTTCATAATTATATAAGCTTTATCTCAATATTAATTATTTCATAATTGTAAACGGAAATGAAAGTGTGCGAAAATTCAATAGGTA
Source organism: Agastache rugosa (assembly GCA_031470985.1). Classification (NCBI taxonomy): domain Eukaryota; kingdom Viridiplantae; phylum Streptophyta; class Magnoliopsida; order Lamiales; family Lamiaceae; genus Agastache; species Agastache rugosa. The sequence continues at coordinate 33,165,239 of CM062601.1, read as the reverse complement.
TACCGTCTCTAGTATAATATTGAAGTTAAATCTTTTATATTCTTCGATATATTTAATTTAAGAGTACATTATTTGAATAGGAAGCTCGTGAGGATTCCTTGAGGAATATTTAAGTGCTTTACACCTAAAATGTGAAAAAGAAGCGTGTGAAGGTTCAGTTGTTACTTTTTTTAATTGCAATTCCATATTATAAGATTATACTACTTTATAATAGTAGTATAACTTAGACAGATTGTTATTTTCTTGGTACATATGGTGATTTAAATCTCATTAAGAAAAGTAACCATCGGCCTGTTGCAAATTATTGAAAAAATATACTCCCTCCGTCTCATTTAAATGGTCTCATAGGTCCGGACACGGATGTGAACAAAATGAGTTATTTATAATATAGCTAGAAAGAGAAGGTAACCTTTTGGAGGGTAATTTTGTCAAACCAAGTAGGAGAGAGAAGGGAGAGAGTAGTTTTTTGTGGTGTACTGTGTAATTTATAGGCTATGTTGAGGGTGTTTATGTTATGTGGGGTATTGTAGTTTTTATTTTAGGTATGAGACCATTGAATTGGGGCGACCAAATAAGGCAACTGAGACCATTGAATTGGGAAGGACGGAGTATTAGATTTTGATTTAAAGTTGGGTTTTGTCATTAATATTATTATTAAGTATTAACAACGAAGTTATTGCAAATCATTTGAATGATCTTAGAGTTTAATGTTTGGTTGAGGTAAGAAATGATCTGAACTCAAGCTTTTCTCTGTCAATGCATGAATGGTATCTTTTTCGATCTCTACTGAAATTATTTTATTATTGTATTTTGAAAACAAGTAGATGTGATTAATCCTTGTGTGATTCTAAGAAAGAAAATGTAAAAGTCAATATTATATAGAGATAGAAAATGTGTATTAGCAACTTGATGCAGTCCAATAATGATTCAGAGGATTAAATAATAAATAATCGACCGACTATATTTGGATTGAATTCTAGTACTATAAAACTACTCAAGATAATTATTATAATATAATATACTAAATTACATTATTAGCCTTATATAAGAGGGATATAATAGGCAAACCAAATTTTGTAAACATGACTCTTTTTATATAGGTATAGACTTAATTATGTAACCATCTATTCATGCAACTCCTGCCAAGACCTTCTCTTAAACAGCAACCCTTGTGCTCCCGAACAATTGAGCCCTAGCCAAAGTGAGGGAGTAAAAAGAGAGAGAGAAGAAGTATGAGATCAGATCTCCATGTTGAACGCCTCTTTGTTGTATAATCTTTGTTCCTAAAGCTTAGCTTCTTTAGCTGTTGATATGTTGGCTATTTCTCTATCTGCATTTAGAAATAGTTCAGTTATTGTTTTTTTTATTTTAAGCTAATTGCATGTTTTAGTCTAACTGTATCATACTTTAGTGTGATCTCTCATCATAGCAATTAATATTTTTAAGGTGTTCTGGCACGGAGTAAATAGCACAAATGCAAAATTTTCGGTAGAGGTAATTAAAATATTCTGCAATAGTTTCATTTTGGAGCTTTTGTTAACACTTAATAATCTAAATTACTGCAAACGTGCAATTTTTTTTTTTGGTTTTTTTGGGCTACAGGTAATTATAAATGAAAGCCTTTGTTAATAATGACTAGAACATGCAGTAGCTTTCTAGGCAAGAAAACTAATATTGCAACTATTGATGCATCATGTATTACGTAGTTAACTCTCGATGCTAATAGGCCAAAGTATACAGTATAGTTCTAGGTGATGTAGGGGTTTGTATGATGAAGGGGCATGAATATCTAGAATGCATGTGAACAAATTTTGGATCATAATCCGGTGCTTAGGTTGGACTGCTACTGAATTAGTATAGTTTATTACATCAGTATCTAGAAAAAAAATTACTGGCTTTTTTTTAGGGATCCATGTTTAAAATCTTTTAATTGGAAAAGTTGCATGATGAGTCAACTGCCTGCTCTTAACCTGATTAATGATGAAGTATAAAGATCAGATGATGCCTAATGAAAACTTGACATCCGTTTGGTAAAACTTGATTTCCGGACTTTGTGGATTTAAACTCCATTTTAAGTAGTAGAATCAAAACTTGATTTCTGGACTTTGTGGATTTAAACTCCATTTTAAGTAGTAGAATTAGTTCAGTTTGGTCTGTCCTATTTACATGATTAATGATGCTTGCTTGCCGAATGATTGGAAGCTTTTGACTTCATCCAGTAGTTTCTATTGATGCAAGGCCTATTTTTCATCTGCAATTTATTTTTTCATGGAAGTGGTTACTGAAGTAAGTTCTTAACATTCAGCAAACTAGATGCTCTGTTAGGTGATTGGTACTATTCACTAATCCTGGATGTTTATGTGTGGGAAGCAAAGGTTTCCAAATTAAATCAGCATAAGATTTGAAGTCCGTATAAGGCTGGTTTGTCCTAATTTAGTTGTTTGACCTATATCTAGATCACGTTGTCCTCTACTGTCCTCTATCTGATAAAGAAATTGAGCAGAGATATAAACAGCTGAATTACAAATTTGACAAAATGAGGAATGGTGGAAATTGTTGTGAAATAAAACCATATTGGATACAGTAGGTATGGACTCCCATGGGGAACCATCCTTATTAGGAACCAAGACAATTGGGGGTTTGGGATTTATACTTTTCAATATTGTCCTGAATTCAATCCCCATCTTGTTTAGACAAAACAGGAATTCTCCATTTCCCGGATTACTTTTTGGCTTTTTATATTAATTTTAAACTAGTAATGTTTTTGTATGAAAAGTTTCTATATAAAAACTAATTTACCATATATGTAGCTTTTTAAAAGATAATCGTAATAATATTTTTTCCTAAATAAACATTTAAAAAATTTAATTACTATAGTTGTCCTGTCAAAAATTAAAAAAGGTAAAAGGAAAACAGGTCCCTGATCTCTGAAACAGGGATTCCTCATCTCCGTCCCAAATTTCTCAAATGGGAAAGTATCTGGGCTACCACTAGGGAGCAGGGATGGTGTGTCCAGTACCTGCCCCTATCCCGTCCATTGATATTCCTAAAATGCAAATATCACAATTGATTCTGTATATACAATCATATCAAATAAAGAATATCACAACTATTGATTGGATACAAACTATTGGATCTTGTAATCATAGAAAGAATAAATTCTTGATTCTTAACACCCCCCGTCAATATGAAATGGTGAAGTGTATAGAATGAATTAAAATTATAATTAGATAAGCTTTTTTCATGTATTGGAGTTCTATGTTTGAATTACCTCCTTTTTATACCTCGTATGGATTTTTGTGGCACACTATCTTTTAGCATTTTCATAATTTCTCAGGAAATATTGAAATTAGAATGTAGAAAACGGGTTTATGTACCTTGGAAGTTGTTGATATGTTATGCTGTTGTCAGAATAACAATAGATGAAATATATATTTTTTGGTTCCTGTTTTGTGGACAATATTGTCACTGTGCTATAGTTTATCTGTAATCACTTTACAGTGCTTTGAGCGGTACCATCCAACATGAATTAGTATTTAAAGATGTTCTGCAACTCTAATGCGACTGAAGACCAAGCATTGTGATACCTGATATGATGGAGAAAGAAGTATTTGTAAAATTGAGGGAAAGAAGATATATTATTAAAGAGTTATTGGAAAATAATGAAAAGTTAAAACTGAAATTCATTGGTATTACGTAGGCCCTCTATGCAGTGATTATTTTCCATAAGCATATCTAAATATCCAATTTCTTTCACTTAAACAGCAAATGTAAAGGTGACTTTATTAAGAAACTTGTAACGTCAGTCCTTATCAATAGTATGAAAGTAGTTGAGCCAAATTAACTTTTCAAAAATTATGGTAGCATCTGTAATTGTTCATTTTGAAAAAATATTTGAACATGCTACTGTTTGTCGCCTGTTACTAATTCCTTACTCTTACTATGTGTTGAGCTTATGAATTTAACTGTGTGAACACTTCGGCAATAATTAATTGTGGATGCAAAAGATTGGATATAAGATATGTTATTGTTGGAGGTGAACCTGAGGTGCATGGGATGAGGGTTGAATAAGCATAATCTGCTGCCCATGTTTCCTACTTCCTGGCCTGCAGCTTATGTCGGATCATCAAATTGATGTTGAAGATGCAGGAGAAAAGAACTCGTATGTATCCAGTCCTAAAATCCACCACTATATAATTCTCTATCAAATCATCCAGTGTTCCTTGTGTTTGGCAACAAATTGGCAAGGTAACATATTCTAACTTGGAGTTCTTGGCTGGTTGCTAATTCATCACATTTGTAAATTCTTAGATATATACCCCTGTATTGATTTCTGTATTATTGTTTGATTCCAACTGGATTATCCATGACTTTGTCTCGACCCAGGTCTTTGGAAAGGACGCTATAGGATATGGGGCAACCCTTGCATTTTGGACTGATATAGTCGAGCCTCTCGCATCGGTGGCAAAGCTTTTCAAGTTGCCTTAGAAAAAGTTTACTATGGTTCCTGAAAGGGGTCTCCTCCGAGCTTTTGATGCTAAATCACAACTTCTACTTAGGTGGTTCAGAATCATTTGGTAAACGTATACTCTTACTTGAATCTTGGAATCATATCTACAGCTTGACATAGATGGTGTCTCAATTTTTGTGCAGTCCCGGAGTCATGGCTGCATGTTGGTTGTAGTGGTCAATTATTTTAAGTAGCATCCAGGCCTGATGTGAGTCAAGACAGCCGGTCTAACGGGCAACGGTCCAACCACTTTTCGACCTGCATTCTTAAAACGGAAGTTCAATAGAATACTGAGCTGGTCAAAACTTCTGCACAGGAATCCTTTATTACAATACAGAATTAGAGTGTATTAGTGGCGAGTTGATAGGCGATAAAACTATATTTGCTTCCCACGAGGCAGTAAATTTAGGGGGCATTTACTTTGAGTGATAGGATAGATAGATAAAAATAGTATAGGTCAATCTACCTTTTACTTTGATAGATTGATTATTTTTTAGCTTGTTTGATCATCTAATCCTTCATAGTCAATCATATCAATCTATCCTATCATGCAAAGTAAACGCCCAGTATGCATCTACGGAATTAATATAAGCAGGACTAACTTCCTCTGTTTTTCTTTTATTGTGATAAGATTATATCCATGAGCTTTCATATAAGTTTCAAAAATGGCATTTAAATGAGTATCTGGTGCGAGAATGTTGCACATTTGTTCGTTTCTTCTCTCGTTTTCTTTTTTCCTGATCTTCTTATGGGTTTGGGTTCCGAAGTAGAAGAGGAGAGAAGAAATGAAAAATTGTGCAACATTCCGGTACAAAAAATTTACTCTCGTGCCAATTTTGAAACTTTGATGAAAGGTTGGAGTCTTTTTGCATTTTTAAAAGGTACTCTTTTTGAAACCCGGGGTTAACATCAAGCCATAAAGTATAACGAACTTGGAAAAACAATTAACTTGATTTATTTGGAAATTTCAGAGTAGTTATTTGCAAAAATGATTTTTGTGATAATTATTTATATAATAAATAATTTTTCGTGCTTTTTGGCAACTTATTTTTAAAAAAATTGTTTAAACTTTAAAGGCACTAAATGGCCGAAGCGGATTTGTTTTGACATCTCTAGCCACAAGAAGTTGGTTGCAAGTGTTTTTGTGTGCTTCTGTCCTAGCATGATTTGAACTTGGAATTTTTGATATATTGCGATCGAAACGGTTTTTTTTTTTCATCCACAATGTCATATTATTCTCTAAATTGAATTTTTTTTTTCTTTGAGAATCTCTAAATTGAAAATTGTTTACAAGTTATTCTACATTTTATAAATCTATCATTGTTATAAAAAATAACCGCGATACAAAAAGTTTATTCAGGAAGCATATTAATTTGGGGAATGAGGAAACCCTATTTATCAAAAAATCGAGATTCGAGACGGGGATGGTTACAAGGACAAGCTAAAGGGTATAAATTTGATTGTTATCTTGCTTTTCGATGGTTACCTTGCGGTTGTGGGGTGACAAATTCATGATTTGGAAGTCATAGGTTGAAATTATATTTTGTGCACTAATATGGTAGCGCCTTCGGTATCTACAAATGAAAAAGGTTATGAGAAGTAACCAACTGACTGATGCACGTTCATACTGAATTCAGAGTTAGGCCTCGTTTAATAGGTATGTTAGGATAAAATAAGATAGATAAAGTCAAGATAAATATAGTGAATAAGGGGTGATTGTTAGTGTATCTTTGCGTTTCGTACATAAGATAATGTCAAGATAAATATAGTGAATAATAGGTTAGTTGTTTGTACCCTGGATTAAATTCAAGATTAAATAAAAAATTACAATTATATCCTTCATAATTAATTATTTTTTAATTTTGAATTAATTTCCTCTTTTCTCTCCCTCCCCTCCTCTTTCACCCACCACCATCCGCCGCCGCCGCCGCCCGAGTGTACAAGCTTTTTCCCACTCTTGAATTTGTAATTCAATTATCTTCATCCAATCGAAAAATATCATATTTTATTTCAACACAAATATTCTCAAAAAATGGATAATCTCCCCAATCATTTTCAACCATAAGATCCCCATTAACAATCCTTCTTTTTAACTCCACAATCCTCCGCCGCCGCTACTCAGCTCAACCAACACATTTTTTTCTAATTTTTTATGATTTAAATTTTGAGATAATGGTGGAAAACACGGCAAGATCGGCGGGGACGGTGAAGTGGTTCAGCGGCCAGAAAGGCTTCGGCTTTATCTAGCCTAACGGCGACGATCTCTTCATGCACCAGAAGGAGATTCAATCCGAGGGTTTCCGAACGCTGAGCGAGGGCTAGAGGGTGGAGTTCGCCGTCGATAGTCGGGAGGACGACCGGAACAAAGCCGTCGCCGTCGTGATTCTCGCCAGAAATTAGCTAAATAGTTGTTGGGGGTACACTCATTCACAGTGATGGAGTAACTGTGAGGGGTGGAGGAAGAAGATGAAGAAAGGAAAGTGTTGAGGGTTATTTGGGCATTTCATAATTAATCTGGGGTTACTGTTCACCCCTTGTTACCAATCAGACCAAAGGTGCCCGATTCCTACACCAAACAAAACAGTAAAATAGAGCTGGGCTTGCCTTAATCTCGGGCCCCCGTTTTTAGCCAATCTTGGCTACCAAACGGCCATATTAGCCAAGATATGTTAGCAATCTTGGCTAATATGGCCTACCAAACACACCCTTAGGGTGAGGGTTTTGTTGAATTTCGTCCAAATTCTACTCCCTCCGTCCCTCATAAATATGTCAACTCTAGAGTGACACAGGTTTTAAGAAATTGTGAGTGGAGAAAGGGTCTCATATTTTGTGAGTGGAGAAATGGTCCAAAAAAAGAAATACATGTTTTTAAGGGACGGACCAAAAAGAAAATTTAGGCATGTTTTTAAGGGACGAAGGGAGTATAATTCATGGCGAAATAAAATTATGTGACGCCCGGGGCAGAAGTACGGAGTGATCGCCGGTGCAGAGGCACGAACAAGGAGCGGCTCCGATAAGACTTTAAAGTGAAGGGCGCAGGAACAAACCGAAACACACTCGAATGAGATGGATTCCGAGAATATGTTGGAATGAGACGGTATATTCGAGGAGAGCTTAAAGGAATTGATTGAGCTACTTATACCATCAAGATACATCTTCTTTTCTGGGGCTCATTGTGGAAGAACTCCAAGGTTAAGCGTTCTTGGCCTGGAGCAATTCTATGATAGGTGACCTCCTGAGAAGTTTTCTCAGGAAGCGTGCGAGTGAGGACAAAGCATGATAGAAAGGACTTGTGATGGTTTGTGGGATCTCACAAAGCGTGCGAGTGAGGACAAAGCATGCTAGAAAGGACTTGTGATGGTTTGTGGGGTCAGCCGTCAGTCCGGAAGCCGGGTCGTTACAAATTGCTTCTATAATGTCATTGAATTCAGCATAACACACTTGGAAGGTTTTTCTACTCTTGATTCTGCAATTGTAGCACTTAACAAAATGACGGATTATTCTTTTTTTAAGAAAATAGGGAGCAGTGGGATTCGAACCCTAGACCTCATTGCTTACTTATAAACTAAAGCTTGCACCGCTTTGATAAATAAAAATAAAAAATGACTTTTGTAAGAGGCACACTTAGGTAGAGGTGGCCAAAAGAATCAGAACCGTCGGAATCGAACTGAAACCGGCGGTTCCGGAACCGGAACCGAACCGCCGGTTTCGGTTCGATTTTGGTTCTGAGCCGCCGGTTCCTCCTATTTTTTTAGTTTTTAAGTTTTCATCTATATTTATGTTACAATTCATATTTATTTCACCTAAATGTTACGTTAGAATGCATAAAATTGCAATTATACAAGAAAAAGTAGCAAAATACAAAAATTGAACTTCAAAATATGCGGTTCCGATTTGGAACCGCGAAACCGAATCGAACCAAAACTTGCGGCTTCGGTTTGGAACCGAAACCGAAGTGGTCGGCGGTTCGGTTCCGGTTCCCTCGAGGTAGAACCGAGCACCGCCGATTCGATTCCGGTTTCAGAATCGAACTGAACCGCTGCCACATCTACACTTGGGTGTGTTCCATGTATTTGGAGCGCACCATATGCTCCCCTTTTAGTATTTTTTTAAATAAATTAATTTAATTAATTCAAATTGTGATTAATATATCCTAATTAATTATTAATAAATTTTAATTGAGATTAATAAATCATAGTTGAAGATAATTAATAAAAAAAGAAAGAAAAATGAAGATTAAAGAAAAACAAAAAGAAAGCAAAAAGTAAAAAATATTAGCGGGATCGTGAGATACATGTGCCCACGTGCGCGCCAATCTGGACCATTGGCAAGCATGTGAAAAACATGTGCCCAAGTGCGGACGCGCTCGCCCAAGTTTTGTCCTTTTGCAATTCTAATTCTATCTCGAAATTTGGGTTTATTTTCATGATTCTTTCTATTATTTGCATTATTAAGATATTGTAAATTGGACTAATAGTCCAACTTCATTCCAAAATGAAAGTGCACAAATAAATGCAAGAGATTGTTTGTTATTATTATTGTTATTGTTAATTAGAATATTATGATTTATCTTCATATTTTGGGGGCTATAACTAAATTATTATTTAGAGTAAATACATAAAAATAGCCATTTTGCTATTCCAAACCTAAATAATAGTCACTCAAATAAAAGATCTAAATACTAGTCATTTTTTGTGTTAGTGGACTAATGGTGCTCGCAATGGTGGGAAATGGAACCCAACTTCCAAATCAGCTCCACATAACCAGATTTTTCCTCCAAATCTACTCCAACAATAAATTCAATTTCTAACTTTTAGGGGCGTCCCACTATAATACACACATTTTTATGTATATATATATAGAGATATATATATATATATGTTTTCCCAATTAATTTTATTTACATAAATATTCACATGTTATTTACATATTTTCGATTATATATTTAATTTAAAATTCTAAATTAACAATTTAATAAAATAAAATAAAAACATTTTATATTTATAAATAATAATTAAAATTATATTACTGAAACAAAACTTACATTACTAACATTCAAATTACATTAATTGAAACTAGAGATACATAATTAAAAAATAAAATACATAATAATTACTTAATTTTGAGAATAATTGGAAGTGAATTTTGCCCAAATATGTTGTGTCAGAACACTTTGGAGTTGGAGATGAGCATTTTTATCACATAGGCCGTTGTAATTTTTCAGATACTTTTCAAAAGTTGTCCAATTATTAGAACCCATTGCAATTGGTTGCGGAGGAGGTGTATCTTCATTAGACCAATTGACCGTTATTTCACCATCGTCCTCAATGATCATATTGTGTAGAATAATACATGCTAGCAATATATTGTGGATATCATCCTTGAAATAAGATCGCGCGGGACCTCAAACTATCCTCCAACGAGCTTGTAGCACTCCAAACGTCCATTCCAAATCCTTTCTTGCAGCCTCATGTCTCTTCACGGATTTTTTCTAATCGAATCTTCTATTATGTGACTGGCCGTTCACTGTGAACTGAACTTTTAGGGCATTTTCCTCAAGGAGTAGATTAAATAAGGGTGACCCATGAAGAACATTGCTATCATTGCTTGATCCAGCGACACCAAAAAAAGCATGACATATCCACAAGTTTGCAGATGCCACCACTTCAACAACTACTGTCAAAACTTCGTGATCGCCTCGTGTATATTGCCCTCTCCAAGTGATAGGACAATTCCTCCAGTCCAAATGTATACAATCGAGGCTTCCTAACATTCAGGGAAAGCCATATCTTTCTTCATGCATTTGTAGCAAGCGTTGAGTACCTGCATCATTTGAACTTAACTGCCCATCACCCGGGCCTCTGCGGATCGGCCGAACCGTTACTTGGAACCATAAAGAAAACCGTTGAAACATGGTTGGTGGAATATAATAAGTTAACATACAACACGGGTTCAAATTACAAGAAGAGTTTGAACAAAGGGATCGAGGAGATAAATTTGTTAAATCATCGGTGTTATCCAAGCTAGGTCGTCTTGGGACAAAGTATGAGGATTTTGACCCCGTACTGCAGAAGCATTCGGTTGAGACTAACCGCGATCGGTTTAGTCAGCGTATGCGGATGAGCAAAAACGTATGAGTTTGTAATTTGAATTAATACATGTAAACGTGAATTCACCAAAGCAAAATTTAGACGGGGGATAACGATCCAAGTGATCGTCATCCAAATGGTTTCGGATGCCAACACACCTCCGTCTCGACCGTCACTCAAGTATCGAGCACCATAAACGCCGCCGACACTCGAGCAAAATTCATTTAGAGTTGAAGCTTGCGATCCTCCATAGCCATTTTTTTGTCCACATACGACTGTATAGGTAATTCCACTTTTGTATATCTTCACCAGCTGTATATGTCACTTTAGCTTTTTGTTTCACTGTCTTTTAGCTCTCAGTTGTCCTATTGTACGCAGTCGGGGTCCACCATCAGTAGAAGATGGACTATTCATTTTAAAAAAATTTGTTTTCTTGTGAGGATTACCCGACATTTGTTGAGAAACCCATTTTTCACAAATTTGGATAACCTTCCATATGTGCAAGAACTTGTACTCTGATTATCGTTCATGAGGCGTCATTGTTTATGTGTACCCTAGGCCCTAGAGTACGTCTTCATCGTCCTGTTCGCTCGCTCGACTGGTCGAGAAATTATTGTACCAAGTCGACCATTTAGTGATATCAAGATTGACTCGATATTAACGATTTTTTTACCTGTTGGGGCGTTCTCACATGAGCGTTGTCTAGTTTTGCATCGCTGTAATAGTCGGCAACTTTTTTCCAAAATTCTTTAGTCTTTTGTGAATTGCCAACTATGGAGTCGGTGTTGATATTGTACCAAGATTTTACAAGACATATCTCTTTCATCATGTGACCATTTCACCTTTGACTTTGTTGTGGGTGCAGCAACTTCATCGATATTTTGATCATCACCAGCAAAATTAATCTCAAGGGGTATTTTAGTAAATAATGGTTATTATTTGAGTTTTTTTTATCTTGATGACTATTATTTGGTTTTACAATAGCAAAATGGCTATTATTTGGGTTGCCCTATTATTTTTTAGGCATTTAATTTGAAGATTATAGAAATAAAACAATATTTCTATTTATATTATAATTTTAATTTTTTATAATGGGTTAAGAATAGTTTAAATAAGAGTAATTTTAAACATAGCCAGCCCATTTTCTCTCCTTATGTAGCCTTCATATTTAAAAAATAATTGAAATATTTGTAAATATACTATTTTATCCCTTTAACCCTAATTTAGAAATTGGATCTAACAGAATGAAGAGAGAGAGAGAGAGAGAGAGAGAGAGAGAGAGACTTCTATACAGATTTCTAGTTCCACATCAATCTCCTTGAGTATCGACAATTTTTAAGATGAAGTTCATACTGTGAAGTTTGCTGATAATATGTGTTCGTGATTCAACAATTCATGCACATCATATTCTCTTTTCAGCGAATATAAAACTAAAAATAAAAAATAAATTTTTTTTTCAACTTGATCGTTAGAGTCCAATAGTATTTGTTTAGCAGGTTCTTGAAGCTATCATATTCATGTAGTTTGAAATATAATTAATGCCAACTAGTATGATAGAAGTATCAAAAATTAGGATGCATATACACATCTTTGCCTCTGGCCTCTGGATACTTGAGCGCTAGAACGCTACGATTTTCTTTTGGAATGAGCACATTTTTTGAAATTAATTGAAGGCAATGCTTGCGCATAATGTTGGGGCTATAGAGATAATATAGTAAACTTATTAATAATATTATTATTATTATTTTATATAAGAGGTTATAATGAAAAATTTGGAGGGTATGAATGAAATTACTATTTTTTAATTAAGAGACTGTGAAGAGAAAAATGGAGCCATAATTTAGAATTACCCTTTAAAGAAGTGGGCTAGTGCCCTTGTCGTTTGTAGTGGAAAATGCAGCATTATTGGGCTTCTAAAATCACACAGTAGATTATAAGGATTTTAATTTGATTTGAGGCATCTCATTTTCATTTAGCTATTTGTATTTTGCAGCAGAAGCGCGTGGCAGACACTAACAAGCGCCAACTCACACCCACACACACTGCTGTGCTGCGTCTGCGTGTTTTATTTTACCTCACCCTCAACCTCCTCCTCTCTCTCTCTCTAAACCTCCAAGGACAATTTTATGGCGAACTTACATCCCTCTCTCAGCCTCAACATGAAAGCCGGCCCCTTTGAGGCGCCCGGCACCTCTTCCGCCGCTGCCAACAAGGACCGGAATATTCAATCGGTGGAGCAGCTCGTTCTCGACCTCTGCAATCCCGATCTCCGCGAAAACTCTCTTCTCGAACTTTCCAAGGTTTCTACATTCTTCTTCTTCTTCTAATTTTATCGGCTCCGAGTATAACTAATTTACTCGCTGTTTAGTTATTTAGGTTTCGTAGCTTCTAACTGAGGGAAATCGAAATTGACTGCCAATAGGAAAAGTAACAAAATAATACTTAGTAATCTAGAATCACACCGTGGTAGTTCCTACTTCATAAGGAAAATCAACACTCGAAACAAAAAACAAAAAATTAAAAAAAAGTGTAATTTCACCATCTTGGGAATGTGGTGCTTGCTTTTTGAGTGATAAAATTCCTTGTTTTCTTGAAAATTAGCCGGCTGTCCTGTACGGTAGTTCATAAACCTTTGTGTCACAGACTTTAGTTATGAGTTTAATTCTTGCTGGTTATTTTATGTCTCATTAATTTTCTGGCAACTATTCTGATTCTAGTAGAAGAGGGAACTGTTTCAAGATTTGGCTCCGTTGCTGTGGAACTCCTTTGGTACAATTGCTGCTCTTCTACAGGTGTGTTTTATAGCATAGCACCAGCCAATTTTGCGATATCTTTAGTAAATTTATAGGATCATCTTCCGAATCAAATTGGTATTGAATAATGACACTGCTCTCCTTTTTCCAGTCGGTCACATTGTGTATTTGCTATATTGATGTAGTTAAGTTTTACGAGTTTCACCAATTTGTTTTAGAAACATAAACAATTGGGGTTTCCAAGCAATAAAAAATCTACGAATCTGACAAAGCAAAAATCCTTTATGAATTGTTGATTCTTTGGGCCGCCTGTTATATGTAATGAAATCAATCAATGTCGCACCTGATTACTAATTTGTTTCCGTTTTCATTATATAGAAATAGGGGAATATTTCCACTAAAAGTACATTTCATCTCGGATGAATGCTTATGCTTATCTGTATATTGTGATAAGGAGATTTGAAAGTTTCAGCATGTTTTCAAATTTATAATTTTATAATGTTGGTTTTCTTTTCTTTGGTAATATAAGATTTTCATTTTTTTCCCCATTTCTTCTCAGGATTTATCACCTTTTAGCCTCGGTTTCTTTTTAGTTATCTCTCACCTTTGCATTAGGCATGCTGGTGTTACATTCTGTTCTTTTTACTGTATTTTTTGGACCTGTTGCAGGAAATAGTCTCTATTTACCCAGTTTTATCACCACCAAACCTAACTCCTGGGCAATCAAACAGAGTTTGCAATGCACTCGCCCTTCTTCAGGTGATATGTTCTCGTTTTTTTCTCTTTTCTATTTAATTATGCCGAGTTTTTCTTGTAGTTCATATACAGCATGGTTATGGGGATTTTATATATTGCTAAACTTTTTTCAGGCTACAGTCAACTAACCATTATTTTAGCCCCTGCCAAGTGGTTGCTGGAATATAAAATTTCCATCCGTTAGGAAAAAATATATATAAGTTGTGAATACAGAAGATGAATGCCAATCCTTTATGTCTAGAACTAATATGCCAATTTTATTTGTTGCAGTGTGTGGCCTCACATCCAGATACAAGAATGTTGTTCCTCAATGGTAATATTTACACTTGTTTCAATGTATTCCTTGTTAGTTCTTCTCTATGTAGATGTCAATCTCCAATCTATTTCACAGCTCAGTAGTAGTGATTCCTCTTATTTTCTTCCTGTCCCCTTTTTCCTTGTTTGGGGGGCCTGGTGAGGGAGGATCTGAGTCTCTACTTATATGGGTGGGTTGATTTGTAATGTTTCTGGTTCTATATTATGGTGAATGGGGTCAATGGCATTGGGGTGGTGAACACCTTTGGTTGTTGATGATTATATCCATTGCTTTTTCACCGAAACAGATTACTTCTGCTGAATGACTATTGATAAGATTTTTATCTATGAACTTCGGTGCTTAGTCTTTTATGCTTTCTATTGTTCTTGTTATTTAACTTCTAAAATCAAGGTTAACGAAATTCTTACTATTCTAAATTTACATATTGATAGCTGCTAGCTTAGTACATCTAAATGGCCTTTTCCTTCTTAAATATGATGCTTTCCTGTTGCAGCTCACATTCCTCTGTACCTGTATCCTTTTCTTAATACAACCAGCAAATCTAGGCCCTTTGAGTACTTGAGGCTTACAAGTCTAGGAGTCATTGGTGCTCTGGTGAAGGTATTCCTTATTCAGCAATTTGCTAAATTATATTTTCTCGACTTGGTTGATTAGTTCTGCTCCATGCTATGTGCAGATAAAATAAGATGGCTCTAGTAGCTTATCATTCCTAAGTTTTATTTTTTCCCCATTTATATGATCGATTGTATTGGTTAAAGATCCAGTTTCATGTCAATAGGGTACTCATTACATGTTTCCTTTGCTTGGTTCCTGATTTGGTATATCACTTGAAATGTATACAATACATAGATCTGGTAGCTTTATTGTCTTTATCAGCATTCCCCACTGTCTTCTTTGTATCCTAACACGACAGTGATCTGTGTAATCTTTTCCCAGGTTGACGACACTGAAGTTATCAGTTTCCTTCTCTTTACTGAGATAATTCCATTGTGCTTACGTACGATGGAGATGGGAAGTGAACTATCAAAAACAGTTGAGTTCTCTCGAAGCTTTTGGCGAATTATCATACCTTTATATATTTTTGCTGCTTGGTCTTGGTAATTCAGTTGTGGAACTTCTATCTTCCCTGAACCAAGTGTTGCCAATACACTAAGCTCGACTCCCTATAGCAAATATAAGTTTCAATTCTTAAAAAGATCTTATGAATAGTCTATTCACAGGTACATGTGCTGACTTAACATGCTTCAACAAACTTATTTCATAATGCATGTATGAAATATCCGAGTAAGATTGAAGCTCTGACTAATGACTCCCATCTTGTTTGTTCGTCAGCAGAAGATGATCAATTAAACCAATTGTTCTTAGCTGACTAGTTTAAGGGGTTCAAGAAATTTGTGAATATTACCTAGCTCATGTGACACTCATGTTTTGTGTATATTAGCTAACTTAACCTTTTTAAACATAGACCTCTTATAATTACATTCCCTCGAGGCTTGTTATGTGGACAACGAAAGCACTTGGATTTTCATTTTAATACTTTTAGAGTTCGCGGGTCCTATTTGAATATGAGGATTTTATTTGCAGGTAGCAACATTTATTGTGCAGAAAATTTTGCTTGATGACGTGGGATTAGAGTACATATGCACTACAGCAGAGCGGTTTTTTGCTGTATCTAGAGTTCTGACAAACATGGTTACTGCACTTGCTGAACAGCCTTCTTCTCGGCTGTTAAAGCACATAATTAGGTGCTACCTTCGATTGTCTGACAATCTAAGGTTGGTTAACAGTGTGGATTGGTTACTTAACTCGTGTTCATTCAAATTTGTGCGCGCCTGATGTAATATACTATCCATCACCTTCTTTTGTGCAGAGCTTGTGATGCACTCAGAAATTGTCTACCTGAAATGCTCAGAGATGCAACATTTAGCAGCTGCCTTCTTGTGGGTGTAATTATTGTCATTTTGAGGTCAAAAGAAATATCTTTTTGTCGATTGATTGATGAATGTTCTTAATATTGTATTTGCAGGAAGATCCAACTACGAGAAGGTGGTTGCAACAATTGCTTCATAACGTGCAAGCGCCTCGTGTAGCCATTCAAGCAGGAGGTGGATTTGATATCATGGGTAACTAGATATTTGCTCACTAGTAACAGGCGGTTTTTGAAGATTTACAGGCAGTTCTTGCTTTGCTGCATACAGTAAGCGGTTACAAGCGATTTTTGCTAGAATAATACCGAAAAGTCTTGCTTTAACTAGGAAATGTTTGGGTTGCACATCTTTGGAGAAATCGTCTTCTGAGATTGTTTCAGTAATGTGATATATATTGAGAAGACAAATATTGTATCATATATCTTAGGAAAGGTTGTCGTATTTTCTTAAAATATTATAGAAATTGTGAAATAGACTTGATCGGTTTTACGTTGAGAATTTTCTCATTAAATATATAGTGTGCATGTTAGGGAATAGAGCCTTTTTCATGGTACTAGCAGAGAAATCATTTCTTGTACAGTTGCCTGCAATTCAACAAACTCTTATAAATTAGTTAATTGTAAGTAGAAGATAAAAGCATTATATATCATAATTCATTGATGAAGTAATGTTAAATAATTCAATATCAATTAAGAAAAATGATACTCTCTCCGTTTTACTGTTAGTGGTTCATTTTCCTTTTTGGGTTATTCCGCTATTAGTGGTCATGACTCAAAATAGCAAAAATTAATACTTTAAAAAGTATAGATCATATCACTTTTCTATCTTTTACACTTTTTTCTTAATATCCGTGCCCAAAAAGTAGAAGTCACAAATAACGGAACGGAGGAATTACATACGTATATATATGTATGTATGGGTGAAATCAAATAAAAATTACTCTTAATGTGAGAAATGTAAACAAATTTGATTTGTTAATTTTTGTATGTTTTATGGTTGTCATAAATGGATGCATTGTAGTAATAAATATAAAGTTTTTTCTTACATAATACGGGATAAGACATAAATTTGTTTGATTGTGATTTTTTTGCTATTATGAGATATTAATATCTCGTTTGGTAAAATGTATTAGAATATTTACAATATACATATAGCCCATTAATTGGTAGGACGTGTTAAAATTATACTTCCTCCGTCCTGCGTTAGTATGATTTAACTAATATTTTATATTTTATAACAAATTAAATATACACACACTTTTGGGGGACGGAGAGAGTATATAAATTTCCAATTCCTAATTTAGTTTGATGTTTGTTATGTATAGTAGAATTATCAAATGGGGTAATTCTAAATATAGCTCCTATTTACTCTTCTAAACCTCCATAATTAAATATAAATTAAAAAGAATATATGAAATTTCTATATTATCCCTGTCCTTCGTTACTCAAATTGTAACAATGATAATGAATTCAATAATGAAATTCCATTCAAATATTTACATGCCCCCCCCCCCCCTTCAGAGAAAAAAAAAACAGTTGAAAATCAATCAAAACAGCTTTGTTTCATCTTTCTTTTTTCTTACAGTCTACTGACCTCACAAAAATTAGAAACTTTCAAACAGAATTTTTAATGTGTCAAATGACAATTGAAATTGAAAAATTCTTAAGCGCCACCGGAAATTAAGAAGGATATCTTATACTAACTCTTAATTACTACTACTATATAATAATCGAATCTAACATCACCAATCGAACAAACTTGATGTTTGTAATTTTTTTCTTTATTATTATTATTAGTAAAAATAAAAGTATATAAATATTATCAGTATACGAAACCGACACAAATACGAACACGACACAAAATTATCGTGCTATACGAGAACGACACAGATCCAACTCAAATATGATAAAAAATTATCTTGTTCGTATCGTGAATAGGATAAAATTGGAGACTAATTCATTAAGTTTGTATATGTTTATTGGGTCAAAAATTGTCAATCTTTGAATGCAGCGAAACAAGACTACGCACTTTATTGTCATTTATTCCATTGGAATTTCCCTATGGCATTGTGATTGCATAAGTTTTTTTGTTTTTTTTTAAGGCTAATTTTAAAGGCTGTGTGACGGTAAACTCGAGACCTTTGGCTTCCGACATTAACTCACTTTACCATCAAACTAACACACGCTCATCACTGCATAAGTTGTTACGTCCTTAGCCATGGCCCCCATGGTGTTAATATCTTTCCACCTGACTATGTAGGAAGCGAAAATTTATGCATATTTTCATTAATTATAATATTTATTTAATTTTTATGAAAAATTATATTAAATAAATTATTTATTTAACTAATAAAAATAGCTTATTGTCTATTGAATTAAATACAAATTGTATTGAGGCAAAATTTGGGATAACCAATATAGATAGTGGAAATTAATAGTTGGCCACCAACTTTATTTGTAGAAATTCTGGCCAACTTTTGGAAATTTGGACCAATTTGCCCTTAGAACCACATAGCCCTTAGAAATTCTGGCCAACGTTTGTCATTTCATTTTTCATTTTTCAAATTTTATATTCTCTATTTCTGCAAAATATTCTCTCTCTAGAAATCCTATTTTTCTCCATTTCTCCGTCACCGCTGTCGTACTTTCATTTTGTCGTCGCCGCCGTCGTACTTTCATTCCGCCGCCCGCGTCGTCGTACTTCCATTCCTTTCCGTCGCACCTCCTTCGTACTTCCAGTCTAGTCCCCGCGCCGCCTTGAACTTTTACATTATGCCGGCCATATTCCAGATCTGCAGCCGCACCAGATTCGGCCATATTGATAGCTTTCTATCCGGAAACCATGACGTCACATTCGAGATCTAATGTCATGGATGATGTTCGTCTTTGGTCAACCGCATCCCGGTATGCCTTGGCACACCTGGTACGAATGCAACATTCGTACCAGGTGTGCCAAGTCTAAGCGCATATGCTACACCTGGTACGAATACGTTGCATTCGTACCAGGTGTGCCAAGGCATACCTCGCCTAGACTTGGAACACCTGGTACGAATACACCATTCGCATCAGGTGTGCCAAGGCATACCTCGCCTAGACTTGGAACACCTGGTACGAATACATCATTCATACCAGGTGTTCCAAGTCTAGGCGCGGTATGCCTTGGCACACCTGGTACGAATATGTTGCATTCGTACTAGGTGTGCCAAGTCGCAACGCGCAGTGACGTGAAAAATACAGAAAGAACACATATGCACGAAGATGACATCAAGATCTGAAAAATACGACAAGAACATGACAGACTGGATCTAGAAAACTCAATTAAAATTAATACACTAAATTCAAAATTGATATCTTAGATTAAAAACCATTAACCTACAATACAACCATCAAATAAGCCAAATTCCAAAATACAATATACATTATTACGATCAAAGCTACATTACAACCATAAAACCAACAACCTACAATACACCATCAAAGAACAAATTTTCAGATGACAGAAGCTGTAGATCTGAATTCCAAAATGACTGAAAGCTGTAGATCTGAAAGGGTGAGACAAAGCAGATCCGAAAGTTGTAGACGACGCCACTTTGTAAGGAAGACAACGACGGAAGATGCAGACGGCGTCGGAAGTTGTAGACGGCTCGACGGAAGAGAGAAGAATGATGGAGATGCAAGAGAAAAATTTTGAATCTGAAAATGAATTCTAAAAGAGAATTCCGTCTGTAGCATATTTGTCAAAATTATTAGGGATAATTTTGTCCAAAATCCTCAAAGTTGGCCAGAATTTCTACAAAAAAAGTTGGTGGCCAACTATTAATTTTTACTAACTATATTGACTAGTCAACATGATTACCACAATTGTATTTATAGGTGATTAAAATATTTTATGGTCTTCTCCAAAACGTACCTGGTAAATTTTGTTTGTGTGAAACGGAAGACTCAAGTCAAGTCAAAGGTATATGGAGGCGGCCGGAACCATGGCGGCCGGAAACTGGTGCGATGAGGTTCTAGAAATAACGGACATGGAGGCGTCGGTGGGGGCGGTGGAGAATCTCCTCGGCTATCGTTTCAAGCAGAAGAAGCTTCTGGAAGAGGCCTTGACTCACTCCTCCTCCTGCGCCGCCGACTCCGCCTCCGCCTCCTACCAGCGCCTCGAGTTCGTCGGCGACGCCGTTCTCGGCTTGGCCTTCTCCAATTTCGTTTACCTCACCTACCCCGGCCTCGACCCGGGCAAGCTCTCTCTCTTACGCGCCGCCAATATCAGCACCGAGAAGCTTGCACGCGTCGCCGTCAACCACCGCCTCTATAAGTACATGCGCCACAACGTCGCCGCCATTGATCACAAGGTATCTGCTTATTTCTCATTCGAGAATGCACTTCTTTTCACCACGTTTTGCTTTAGGGCTTTTACTTTTTTGTAATTAATTTTTCAAATTTACGTCTGTTCTTAATTTCTTTTTTGTACCTTTAATCAATGTTAATAATGGGGGTGATTATCTGATACAGAGAAGATAATGCCAAGTTTGAAGAAAATTTCTACAGTGGTATAGTTTGATTGAAATTTGTTCATTTGTACAAAGGAAGATGATGTACCGATCTAGTCATTAACACTTATTTCAATTTGTGCTACTTTGGAACCAAAGCTGGATCCTTTGTTTCGTCATTGTGCAAAATCTCTATTGCATCTAGGATGATTTGCAATGTATCAAGGAAATTTAAGTCCTACCAAGAGAATTATATTCTATGCATGCAAAATCTTACAATTTTCGTAAATTTCCATAAGCAAAAGTTGGTAGGTTTTTAAATTTCCTTGACACGTGGCAAACCATCCTATATGCAATAATAATGACGCAATAAAGCATCCGGCTTGCTTTGGGACATGCTTTTGCTGGATTTGAAAATGGTGAAGTTGGCTTAGTTATCTAATAAGCACTTCTGAGTTGTGTCATGGGTTCAATGATGGCTAAATGTTCGTCAAGTGTATGATGCACTTTTGATTGATTCTGCTTGCTATTGTTGTTCACTGAAGATGCGTGCTCAATTGCTTCTTGGGAAGCTAAACCAACTTGTCCACTTTTAACTCTTATCAAAATCATGTTCCTCTTATGGCTATGTTTTAGGTAAGAGATTTTTGTGTTGGCAGTAAAAGGAAGGGAGAATTAGAGATGTATGGGGGTTTGGTCAAATTTTTATAGTTGCATACATTGGAAAATGACGGATCTTGTAATTGATGTACTCGGGTACATGGCTTTGTTGGAGTTTAAAATGGTGAAGTTGTCTTAGATATCAGAGAAGCACTTTTGGGCATGTAATTGGTTCAATGACAGCTCAGTGTTCGTTGAAGATGCATGCTCAAGTGCTTCTTGGGAAGCTAAGCCAACTCTTCCACTTTCAACTCTATCAAGATCATGTTCCTTTTATGCCTGTGTTTCAGGTTAAAGAATTTGTAACGGCAGTACAAGGGGAGAAAGAATTAGAGATACATGGTGGATTGGTCAAAGCACCGAAAGTTCTTGCGGATATTGTGGAGTCAGTGGCAGCTGCTATATACATTGATTGTAATTTCGATTTACATGCTACGTGGAAGGTTAGTTTGCATTTGCCGTTTCTTATGTTATGCCTCTTCCTTTTCTAATCTCGTATATATGTTTAGTAGAATTTATGTTAAATGTGGTAAAATAATCTAATAAAGTTCATTTGAGCTCAGAATTATTTTGCCAGAGGAACATAAAAAGAGTGACGTATCGCTTTATAGCTATTTCCTAATAAATTATGAGGTCTTCATGGTCAGCTATACATACATGAAAGCTTAATTTGGTTATAAGCTTTCTTCCATGTCGTTTCAGATCTTTATTCATCTTCTAGAGCCTATTGTAACACTAGAGGTTCTGATGCAACAACCACAACCTGTTACAATGCTCTTTGAATCATGCCAAAAGGATGGAAAGCACGTTGATATAAGTTATTGGAGAAAAGAAGAGAAAATCATTGCTACGGTCTCTGTCGATGGGAAGTTTGTAGCCTCGGCTTCTTCTGAGCACAAAGAGAAGGCGAAGCTTCTTGCTGCAAAGGCTGCTCTCACGAAGTTGCCTAATGGATCTTGCGACATATTGAATGATAACATATTCAACCAACTCAATCAGGATGGTGAAATCGTAGAAGCAAAACAGAAGCTGCATGAGCTTTGTGGCAAGAAGAAATGGCCAAAACCAAATTACAGGTAAGCCTTTTTCCCATTGTTAAGAACTTTGTACTACTATAATTATGCTATTGAATTCTTGTGTTTCCCCCCATAAATTTAGTTAATTGCCTGTTAAGTACAAAAATTGAAACTTACATATTGAATTATATGCTTCAATATGATAGACCAATCAATGATCAAATTTTGGATATTTGAAAAGATGTGCAACAATGCAGAATTTTTTTATTTTTATTTTTATTTTTATTTTTGTTTTTAGAATTACACGATATATTATCATATACGATATATTATCATATAAATCACTACACCACCACATAGAGGTGGGACTACTACACCACATAAAGGTGGGACCACTACACCACATAAAATGAGAAATACACTACACCACACGCAGGTGGGATTCGAACCCAAGACCTTTCATTAAGAAGAGACTTGTGGTGCCTTAGCTTTGCCACTTAAGCTAGGCTTCATTGGCAAGATGTGCAAGTTTATGACATATAAATGTATAATTCCTTGCCTTGGCTCTATGAGCTTGTTTATTGGAGGTAGATGAAAGATAATTGTATTGCTTAGGTAATGGGGCAGCGCAACATATTTTATGTATGTGATATTTGGATTTTTGAGTAAGAAGGAAAGATTGCTACACTAGATGGGGTTATGATGTACGAAAATGCCTTAGCATCTGCATAAATATTAGGTACACTATAGTCTAGGTAAACGAACAGAAGATGACTCTACATGACTCTACTTTATTTCCTAATTCTAACATGCGCCACGCATATAATATCTGCAATTATTTTTTATGCTTGTGTAGAAACTTTTTGAGTAGTCAGAACAAATCCTAAATAAAAAGAGGAATATATTGTCTATCAGCTGCAGCAGAATTAGGTGAAATGATGAAACTATATGATATTTGAAACTATATGATATTTCTAACCACGTTGTAGTTCAATGACACATCTTGCTCGTCATTGCTTTACAGATTATTTTAAAAGCCGTTAGCAATCCTTTATAAAGCAAATCCTATGTCATTGTCATATTCTAAAGATAGAAATACTTGTTGTTCTCTATCCAACCTTGAAAAAATGTGGTAGTGAAAGAGAGGAAAATTATTTATAAATCTTTGGCCTGTCAAATGTGTGCAGAATTCAGAAAGAAGTTGGCTCTGAGCATCGGAAGAGATATACGTGCTCTGTTGAAATTGAATTATCCGAAGGTATACTTTTCATGGAGGGGAATGAGAAGCCAAGAGTGAGGGAAGCAGAGAACTCAGCCGCTTCAGTAATGCTCTGTGGTCTTAAAAACTCAAATTATGTATGATTATGTCCTACACATAGGATTGTTGTACACCAAAATAAGAATAATTGTTGTACTATCTAATTCTTGAGGATGAAGTTTTAAACAAAGAAACAAAGGCTACTTTTGAGTGTAGACAATAATTTAACATTCACTTTTTAACGAGGTTAAGTGCTTGAAGTATTGTCTTCCTAAATCTTGCTACATTGACTCTTATATCTTGCTTCTCAAGGTACACAGACCGAACGACCCGATACCCCATGGCATAGACACTTTCCGGGTCTGTGATGACCGGATGATTGTGTCCGTACAGTTCTATGAGGGAGCTCTCCTCTGGTTCGATCAAGTAACGCATGTAATGCAAGCTCATCGCCCTAGCCGGGTTGCCATAATAGTTTGATGCTGCCCATTCAAGTCCCAGTGGTTCTACTTGCACCATGACCGCACCGTCAGGTAAGAACAATTCATTCGTAAGCCCAGCTCCATGAGCACCCACCAGCACAGTGCACGAGTTAATCATGTTGCCAAATTTGTCGAGATTTAAGGCATACTTGGTTCGAGCAACCACAACCTTGAAACCCAGTTCTTCGATCATGGTAACTATCTCGTCTTCATTCAGAAACTTCCTTGTTTTCTCGCGGGATAGTAGCATGACCGTTGGTTCCTTAATCTGGGATGCATGTGCGAACTTCAGGTTGTATGCTTTTGCAAGAAACAACCTGAAATCACGCATGGAATATCCTCCTGGGATGCCTCTGGGGTTCAGGGCCAGATTGTCATGGTACCTGAGCCCCAGAATCAATCCCGGGAAGCAATGGATGCTCGTATTTGCAGCTGGATTCATGACTTCATAACGAGACAGTCGAGATAGGATCTTGCTGAACTTGCCGACAAACCAAGCATCGTAGTCCTCCAGGATGAGGAGGACCCGTGATTGGAAATGGTTGGTGGTGATGAAGAGGGGGATGATAATGTCGTTGAATTCGTGGAATAAGTTCCCCAATATGCCAGACGAGAAGATAACGGCAGGGATAGTATGGTTGTATTGGCAAGTAGGTGGTTTTTCGTATCCTTGCAATATCTTGACTGGTGTTATCCATTGTAGGAGGTACTTATCTTTCTGCAGAGCGTACGGCTTCACACTGCCTTCGTCTTGCCCGGTACGTCTGGAGGAAGTATACACCGTGACGTTGTTGTGAGTATGGATTCTTACTTGTTGGTTTGATAAACAAACAATGGAGTTTTCATCGACATCACAAGCATATCCCGTGGTTTCGAGCTTTCTCCGATCTTCTCCTGCTCAGCCATGAATCAGATTTTGTTGTAAACTAACAATACAAAAACTCGTGTCCGACTGTCTGAAAGTACTGCAAACAGACCGTTTGATACGAGGCTTCCCAACTTAAATAATACTACGATTCTTCAGAATTTGTAAAGCAATATTTTTAAATGAACTACTAACCTTTAACGAGTCTTGCCAGGAGAGATTTCAACGGTTTCTGATCTTCGACTTGTGATCTTTCTGCCACTGCCATTGCCCGAACAAGTTCAGCGTGTTCGTTAGTCACAGATGAATCGTGGAAACACGAGGATTCAAAGAAAGCAACAATAACAACGTACACTGATGAAATGAAATAATAGTGCGCGTTCCATAAAAGTCGAGAAATAGCAAAAGGACGATAAGCAAGGCTGTTATGGGAGCTGCATCCCATAGCAACCATCTCCTATTATTCTCCATCGACAACCTTGTTGTTAAGGTGTATAGACTATGAAGAAGGTTAACACTTAAATCACATGATGAATGGTACTTATAATACTATGACTATTGTTTGATTTGATATAAGTCAAACACATTATGATCCTTGATTTTCGTGGATTTTAAGACTTATTGGCACTAAAATAATCCATCTTCTTAACTGTTAAGAGCAACTTCAATGTATTGATTAAAGCATCTATTTAATTTGGTAATCGTTTCTGACAGTAATAACATGATTTATGTTTAGGCCCTCTTATATTTCTGGGAGATTGGGTTAGACAATTTTTTATTACAAGAACAATGAAGTTCAAACATGAGCTCAACACTTATACAGTTCGGATTGAATTTACATTATAGTAACATTACCTTGAATGTTTACACGTGATCAAGTCTGTATTATGAATCTTGGATTTCGTGAAACAAAAAACAAATTTAATAATGTGCGTTTTTTTTTTCACTAATACTTTTTTGACATATATGTCCGGACATAAAATGAATATATTAATAATCTTAACTTATAATTTATCAAATAAAATAATGGTGTTGGCTAGTACTCTAATGTATTTACTTAATTAATCTAAACCCCCATTTTTAGAGAGAGAAATATGAATACAAAAAATACGAAATTAAACTAATAAAGTTATTTTGTGATTTTTACTAATCTTTCGGAAATACTATTACTTAATAGATATTTATGCATTCACTTGAATTAGATTACTCAAAAAATAATAAATTGAATGAATGT
Organism: Agastache rugosa; assembly: GCA_031470985.1. Lineage (NCBI taxonomy): Eukaryota > Viridiplantae > Streptophyta > Magnoliopsida > Lamiales > Lamiaceae > Agastache > Agastache rugosa. Next base: position 33,138,886 of record CM062601.1, on the reverse strand, counting down.
GGAGAAATTACAAAACTAAATAAATAAGTTAAACGGATCGAACCGATTCATTTACCTAAACGAGCTAGATTATATCCGGACATTTATGTCCGAATAGCATTACTCTTTTTTTTTTTGGTAACATTTTGGTATAAATACCAAAATCAACATGCAAGATTCAGGAATGATGATGGAGAGCAAAAAAATGCATTAAATGGGTATGGTGGCGCTCATTGCTTTAAAAAATAAAATAAATAACCTGATTGAATTAGTTTTTCCAAAGCTAAAGATTAGAGCAAAAAACAGCTTGCATGAAAAACTTCAAAAAATTCTGTAAATTAGGCATGATGAAATATAATAAACTAATACGTTAGTTGACGAACTAATCTACTTCTAAGCGCTTAAAGTTAAAAGATACACTCTCCATTTCAGTCGAAGTATCCCATTTTCCATATTGAGCCATCTCAGTCGAAGTACCTACACTATTTTTTCTCTTTATTCTTTAAGCGCTCTTCTCCTAAATTTTCGTGTTCAAAAGAAATGGGACGGATGAAGTATTATCTAAGTTACTCATAAGAAATCCTACTCTAAAAAATTACACAGTATAAGCCTTTCTCGACAACATACTGGAAACAAGTGGAAATGATGTATGTCATTTTTAAACTAATTGCAGTGTTAACAGCAATGTGTACTTATATTTGATCATAAGAAAAATTTGTAATAATTCTAAAAAAAAGAAAAGAAAAGTTTGTAATAAGTGTGCATGTATTGGTCTAACAGTAGTGTGGTTAATGCCTGAAGCAAAAAAAGTCTTTCATTCGAGTTCACCTTGACGCGATATGTATCACATGAGAATAATTTCACATACGACTGTAAGTGTTATAGATTAAAAATGCTACAAATCTTAAGATATTAAGGAGGTGATTGACATGAAATAATGAAATTAGGTATGTGATGTGGTATAGCTCATGATTGACCTATTTGGCCACATATGTGGCCTAATTAGAATAAGGATTTATATTAGATGACTTGCTTCGAGAGACATGGTAGTTACAATCCTGGCACGAGAGCAAATTTCTGTCATCGGAAACATGATGTGGACCGTCGGAGTCCGAGTGTGAAAATATATGGAAATATTCTTTCCACATCCGCATGAAACAGAGTCATTTCACAACTAAGAATAAGCACACGGGATCCTCTATTGCAAATTTATGTAATGTACTCTATTACTTATGTTGGATTATAGCATGTGGCAATTTTTAAATTTAAGATTGGTAATTAGGGTTTATTTCACCTAATTATGATATATAATTATCCCAAAATCGACACATATTATTAATCTAACGGATACAATAGAGGATGTCACACCAATAAATAATAGAAGATCCAATCCGAAGAATAAGATCAATAAAAAAACATAAAATAAGGAAAACAAGATCTGGCTCGATTTATGCTGGAATCTCAAATCTAGTGGCCTTGATTTAACCAAAGATTTTCTTAAAGAAAGATGAGTCAAATAAGGCACTAGAAGCAATGCAACCAAATTTAGACGTAAACAACTTGCAATCTGAGTTGACTATGTTTTAAATTAAATTAATTCACATCCCTGCAATTCGCCAATTTTGATTTTTTTTTTTTCCTTCTCCTTTCTCTTTGGGTCCGAAAACTACTTTTAGCATAAATACTCCCTCTGTTTTTTTTAAGTGTCCTATTGAGAAAAATTACAAAAACTAAGGAAGCATGATATATTACTTTTATACCCATATTTATTATTTTCTAAGTCTAATAATTACATTTTCCAATAACTTTTTTGAGGGTAAAATAGGAGTTTTGTCATTATTTTAATCTCAAATTCCGCAATAGGACACTTAAAAAGGGACAAGAATTTTTTTTCAATAGGACACTTAAAAAAAAACGGAGGGAGTATTATTTTAAGTTTCTTGTCAACTTAGGAAAATTTATGGCGGCCTCCTTCATTTTTAATTAGTTTAGATATTTATTTATCTAATCTTTATTTATTTAATATTTTTTTTATGGTTAAATGTCTCTATAGACCCTCGTTTTCATCTTCCTCTAGTTGCTTATGCAGATCGCAATAATGTCTCTCCTAATCCTAACCCTCCCTTCTCGATTTCGAATACTACATTTAATTTGCAAAGACCATTACTTTTAATTCCCACACGTAATTATCAGAATATTGCCTTCCAACTGTATTATTTTCTAATTTGTAATTTTTGAACGATTTTAATTTGTTACTTTGAAAACTTTTACTTGAGGTCGTATTAGTAGTCCATCCCCTACTCCGACATATCAATATCAATGTACGTATCCGATACCACATGATATGTACTAAGGGCTCGTTTGGTACAAAGTATGGGATAAGGCCTGATATGTTTGACTGAGATGTCTTATAAATATAAAGAATTAATATTCCGTTTGGTATGATGTATTAAATTCTCTGCAACACATAGTAATTATTGTAATTTATTGCTATAATTAGTTGTAGTATTATTTATACCACCTCATAGGTAGTATACATAACAACAAAAATAAGTATTATTCATACGGGCCCGAATTTTATAAAGGGCCGTATACTTCATACCAAACAAGATATTAGGGTGTCATAGACATATTATACACCCTAATCACCCCTACCAAACGAGCCCTAACAATATATAGAATTAGCTTATGACCAGTTTAATCCCCTACTACATTTTTGATGTCACAATTTAGGGATGGGCGGTACGGTATACTGTAAAATTTTCGCTATACCTTTTACCTCATCGAAATTAACGGCATAAGATATTCCATACCTTTACTTTACCGAATCGTTCGGTATACCTTTGTCCAGTATACCGAAATTTCGTTATGGAGCAATTCACATACATTTTCCGTATCGCATTTTTGGTATACTGAAAAATTCCAGTATACCGTTATACAGATATACAATTTTCATGTTGAAATTTCACGGTATATCGGTATACCATTTCATGCCGAAAATTTAAATGTTCAAAGAATATGTGCATACATATATGATAAAAATTCCAACAATTAAACTCCCAACAATGTTTATACCTAATGCGACGACATCAAACTAATATAATAAAATAAATTTTTTTATTAATTATAACTATTATTAATAATTAATATTTATTATTAATTTAATACAATATGACATTACTGTATATACCGGAATTACGATATATACCAGTATTACAGTATATACCGAATTTTCGGTATGGTACGGTATACCTCCGGTATTCGAAAATCAATACGGTTACCGTACCGTAATTTTTCGGTACGGTATCATACCTTACCGAAATTATGATATACCAAAAGTCAGTAAGTGTGGTATAACGGTATTCGGTATTTTTCCGGTACAGTAAGTGCGGTATAACGGTATTCGGTATTTTTTCCCAACCCTAGTCACAATTCGTATATCTCATTTTACCTATCCATCCGCGGACACAAAATTATCAGTATTCTGTGTCCATCACCAAATCAAATAGCTGGAATTGCCTTCTAAAAATCTCGAACTCGAAATTTAAAAAATACAATCCCATCTAAAAGAATTTATGTGTGCCCTGAATGCCTATGTATGCCAAATGCATCATGAAACGGTTGAAGAACACTTCAACTCAGTAATGAAGAAACTAAACACAACATATCTGCAGCCAACCAAACAGAATGAAGTCTCATTAACCAAAAACACCCAATATCTGTATGTATTTCCCCCTTCTGAAAACCAGACAACACTTTTCTTTACAGAAGCCATGAGTTAACAGAGGAGTTTGTACAATTCAATTCAACAAAAGAATGTAATAAAATAAAATTCCAATATTTACTAATTAATCTCTCGAACAAGGCTCATTGCCATAGCCATGGTGTGCCTGAACCTGTCGACATTAATGTTGACATTCTGGCCATTAAGGTACACTTCCCGTCCCGCCTCGACGGGAAATGCACCTTTTGGATCCGTGAAAGCCTTATGGCTTCGCGAACCAAATATCCTCAAGAGCGAGCTCTCTTCGGGCTCGATCTTGTACCTCAAGTAATGTACCCCCATTCCCCGGGCCGGATTGCCATAATATGTGGCCGCAGCCCATTCCAGCCCGATGAGGTCCACCTGCACCATCACGGCCCCATCGGGCAGGAACAGCTCGTTCGTGAGGCCGGCCCCGTGTGCCCCCACGAACACGCTGCACGAGTTTATCATGCTCGAGAACAAGTTGAGATTCGACACCACTTTCGCTCTCGCCACTACAATCACTCGGAACCCTAAATCCTCCATCATCGCCACCACCTCGTCCTGGTTTATGATCCTCCTCGTCGTCGTGCGCGACAGGAGCATCACCGTCGGAGTATTCTTAATCTGAGAGATGTGGCTGTACTTGAGATCCAGCGACTGCCGGAGAAACCGCCGGAAAATGGGGGTCGACAGCCCCCTCGGTATGTCGCTGGAGTTCAGCGACAGATGGCCGTGAAACTTGAGCCCCACCACCGCCGCCGGAAAGCAGTGGACGCTCCGATCCGCGGCGGCGTTCACAATCTCATAAGACGACAGCCGGGAGAGGACTTTCCGGTATTTCTCGACGAACGAAGGGCGGTAGTCCTCCATCACGAGCAGCACGCGGGAGTTGAAGAGGCTGGTGGTGATGAAGAGAGGGATGATGATCTCGTTCATCTCGTGGAAGACGTTGCCGATGAATCCGCTGGCGGAGAACACCACCGCTGGCACGCCGTGGCTGTGATCGCAGGGCGGCGGCGACACCGTCGTGTTGCCCCGCACTATCTTCACCGGCGTCACCTTTTCGAGCAGAATTTCGTCTTCCTGCCTGGCGTAGGGGCGGAGCCATGCTTCCTGCACCGGATCATCAGAGGGAATTGTGACTGTCATAGTTGCGGTGTCGATTTGCGTAGCTCGATTTGTAACGCAGTGCTTCGAGTGTATTTGCGTGTCGCACGCGAATCCCGTAGCTCTGTAACTCTTCTGGTCTTCCCCTGTTTAGTCGGAGAAATGTATTATGTATGAGAGAGAGGGAGCGAGAGAGAGAGGGAGAGAGAGAAATATGGAGACCTTGAACTAATCTTGATAGAAGAAAATCTAGAGAATCCGAGTCTCTAATAATACTTTTTGTGGTGGTGGAGATGGTTTTAGGGCGGGAATAACTGAAGCCTGCAGATTGCAAAGTTAGAAGTTGAAATGAATTGACGAAATAATAAAATGAAATTAATCAAGATTATATATTATCACGTACGTTGCTGGAATTGAATGGTGTTGCCCCACATAATATCGACCAAGAGCAAAGGCAAGACGAGGACGAAGATCCATGGAGTTAGCCGCAAGATTAACAGTTTCTTTGGCGGCTCCTTCTCCATTCTCAGATTATGAGTTGCGTTCTTGCACAATACGCAAGGGAACGAATAATACCAAGACTAGAATAATATTATTTACCTTTAATTTTTTATATTTTTTTTGTATTTTTAGAAACTATATAGTATGATATGATGACATTCTTATTCAACGGCAGAGATGAGACATTTTTTGGGGGGAGTGGGGATGTTGAGGCATTTTTTTTATTCGCTATAAATACTATACGTATATATGTATTTGATTTATGCATGAATTACGATTTGGATCTATATCTATTTATTTATAAATTCAAGTTGTGCAAAGTACCTGGATTTTGAACGAGTCCAAGATGATTCTTTATGAAGAAAAGAAGTAATCAAAGTTTGTTTACTCAGGCTGCTGCTGGTAGTATATAAAATCCAAAGCATAATACAAATATTACAGGCTTACAGCTTCTCTTGACAGTTAGTTTTGGAAATTTATGTGGTCTGAAAATATTTAATTTGTATGGAAAATTCCATTTTTCTATCGTATCTATTCAAAATGGTAGTGTGATTTTAAAAGGGTATATATGTATCCAAAGAATCTAAACTATCCCCTTTTACACTAAAGCGATATAAGTAATATAAATATAAGTGAAATATATGATGAAATTTTAATATTTTGAATAATCAAAACGTGAAACAACGACGTTTTGTTTATTCAAAAATAAAAAGAATTGAATATTTCATCTCCATTATTTTTTAGATTTTGAGCTTTTTATTGCTGATCATTTTTGAGAATTAATGAAAACACAAATAACGAAAAATATATAACTCCTGCTTATAAAAACTGAAAAGCTTTAAAATATATTTGTCAAATATTACGACATCTTAATTCTTAATCAAACCGCAGCATACCTCCAAATTAAAAGAACACAATGAATCCTACATTTCCACGTGAATACCAAATTCCATCAACAACCCAAACCCAGAAACACTGATTCAATCCATCTGTAACATATATCAAACATCAAAAGAAATGAAAAAATATTCGTGAACAAAGGTAGCAGTCCGGATTGAAGCTCGTGCGTGGTGGAGGAAGGTCTAAGCTACATGAGAGAGAGAGAGACAGAGAGAGAGAGAGAGAGAGAGGGACAGAGGGACAGAAATCGCATTGAAATTAAACGAGAGGACGATGTTTGATCGAGAGTGTGAAACAACGAAAATTTAGACTATTTTTGGATTCTGGGGGTGCGGATTTTGGGGAGTTGTTCACGGATTATATTTTTTTTTCTTGAATAATTAGAACGATCTTGTTAATTTTGATGTTTTGATTATTCAGAATATTATAATGTAATTTTAAATTTTGCATGTATTTTATGTCGCCCGAGCTTAGGCCGAGTTAGCCCGTTCTAACGGGTTCAAGTCCACCGTCACGCGACCTTTAAATTTTTTGTAATGTTTGTTCAAAAAAAAAATTATCCGTTGTCAGCTTAAATGATAGTGTCTTAAATTGTTGTGATTTTTCTCGTTTTTGTAATTGTTGAACTTTGTATAATTGTATCTCATTTATGCACCCATCGTGCGTGTTTGAAGGATTTTATTTACCTAAAAAAATAAAAATAAAAGCTTAAATGATAGTTTGCATATCGCTGATATATATATGAGTCATTTCAGTACAAACGGAATAACGTTATGCTAATAAAATTTATAATTTTATATAATAAGATGGTCTGCTAACCATTGTACATGAGTGTATCACTAGTTTCCTATTCCAAAGAAGGTATGCATTAACATAATCATTATTTTTAATATTATTATTATTTATATTATAATTATTTAAATCTTATAGATGTCTCATTTCATTGGAGCCTTTTCTCATATAAACCGTTGCACATTTTTTATTAGCTGGAAATGTTTATATATATTCTAGTCGTGGAAATGAATATTATATTGTTAGAATTTCATTGTCAGAAAAAGAAGCATAGAAATTAAGAGGTTGCGTGTCGATTCTGCTGCTAACATTGATAGTCGTTTAGTGTTAACAATAACAACATTTTCTAAACTCTTTGACAGCTACCACATCCATTTTTATAAGCCAATTAATTTAACTCACTCGATTTTTGAATTTCTTTTATATTATTTATAGGGTTAATTTTGCCTAAAATACACCACTTATTTTTCGAATTTTGAAATTTAACATGATTTTTAAAAAATTTTGTAAATACATCACCTTTATTTATTTGAATTTTGACATAATTCCAAAAATCCCCAAATTACACTTCATGTAGTTGTCGAAATTTTATACGTGAAATTTCTTTCCAATGAGAGTTTTACACATGTTCAAGTAAAAAAATGGCGTCGTTTATCTCGCCGGAAAGAAATTCCACGGGTAAAATTTGGACAACCACATTAAATGTAATTTGAAGATTTTCAGAATTATGTCAAAAAATTCAAACAAATATAAAAGTGATGTATTTACAGAGATTTTTTAAGTCATATCGAATTTAAAAATTCAAAAAAAAGTGATGTATTTTAGATAAATTAACCCTTACTTATAAATCTCGTCTTGTGTTTGACAAATTAATTTAGGTATTGTACCGTACATAACAAAGTCGATATCGTTATTTCAGCAGTGATCAAATGACCAAATTTTCTATTCTATTTTCGAATTTTCTACACTAGCAACTACTCAATGTTTTTCTATTATAAATAAAGAATTATGAAATCGATCGAATGAATTCGACAAGAACCACAGCTTCCAAGGCAAGGGGCCGCCTGCTGTGGTTTTTTATGCTAATTAAAGCGTGAAAAGTAAGACTAGTAGAGAATTAACAAGTGGCGTTGCTTAATTGACTTTGATTATAGACTTTGAATAAATTATTTCCTAGCTCTAAATTAATTAAACTATTGATTGACAAGCTTTTTCTTTGTAAGGAAATTGATTGACGATCTTGACAATATATGATAATGAAAACTGCAAAATACTACGGCTCGTTTGGTACACAGTATGGGATACGGTCTGATATGTTTGACTGAGATGTCTTATAAATATAAAGAATTAATTTTCCGTTTGGTATGATGTATTAAATTCTCTGCAACACACAATAATTATTATAATTTATTGCTATAATTAGTTGCAGTATTATTTATACCACCTCATAGGCAGTATACATAACAACAAAAATAAGTATTATTCATACGGGCCCGAACTTTATAAAGGGCCGTATACTTCATACCAAACAAGGTATTAGGGTGTCACAGACATATTATACACCCTAATCACCTCTACCAAACGAACCCACTGGTATAGTGATATTTTTGAATCCCAGTAAAACTTTACAAATTAAGTCTGTCACACCAATAAATTTCTTAAAATACGACGTTAAACAATAATAGATTTTGCTCGAGAACTTTGCATCTTCGATTTTATGCTAATAAAGGGAAAGTATAAATTAGGAGGATATGGTAGGATCAATTTGGGAATTGGGAGTTGGTCATGCATGTAAGCTAACACGTTTCCCTTAATTTGCGATCAATTTGTAGTAATAAAGCTAAGTATGAATCTAGACTTTTCCCAAAGTTGAAGTCAAGAGTGATCCATTATATATTCTCTTCCCCCTCTTCACGTCATAACTCGTGTTTCCTTTTTTTTTTCCTTCTTTTTCTTTTTCACTAGAATAAGCATATCTCTTGCACGAAACCTATCACCATTTGCATTATTTGATTTGATTAGTCGTCACATCATTAATACGTACAGAATCCCAACATTATAAATTAATCAACTTGCCCCGCCTAATTAATTATACTAACGGATTTATATTAATTCCAAACGAATACACATATATATGATGTTGTATATATAGAGTAGAGATGTGATATATTCCTCGATCGAGTTAATTAGCTTCATATTCTCTTACTCGGTACTTCAGCCGTAACAACTAACACGTCAAAAAATAGGGTAAATTGCATCAATCAACACGAATTTAATTTTACATTTTTGGGTTTACAACATGACTCTCAAATTGTTAAACAAAATATATGAACTTTATAATTTGTATAATTTACAATACCAATCCAATTTCAGATTTGTATAATTTACAATACCAATACTCAATTTACAGGTCTATAGGTCTAAATCAATTTCGACTATTATACCTGATTTTCTTAAGTTTCTCCCTAATCAACCGCAAATTTTCTATTCCACGTCAGTCAATCAACGGTCCGTGTTGTGTCGTAAATGGCATAGATTATAAAAAGTCGTGTCTTTGGCGTAACAATTTAAAAATCATGATGTAACTCAGAAAACATGTTAGTAGATGCATATAACCCTAAAAAAATGTATGCATATGCAGATAACCCTAAAAAAAAATATAGATATACAGAAGACGATAAACATAATCTCTTCATAATATAAGGTTGGGGCTAGCAAAACTTGCATAACACTTGAAACTTTATTGAACACACTCCAAATTCAGAGTGTGTAACAAAACAAATAAATCTCTCATTGGTATTAAAATCTAGTTTGGCATACACTTTTAATTCAAATCAAAGAAATTGAATTTCACAAAATGATCCTTTCATGTACAGAGGCAATTTGGTTAAAATTAATCCAAAATCGTCACCTGGCAGGCCAATCCGTAACAATACTCAGCGCTTCCACGAGCGTTTCCCTGAACCGAACCAAATTCAGCTTCACATTCTGCTGATCAAGGAACACCGTTCTCGCCGCTCCGTATCCCCGTTCCCGGTACACCGATCCCGGCTCCGTTACGACGGAGCTGTTGCGGCCGTACAGCTTCGCCAGCGAGCTCTCGTCGCCGCCAATCTTGTACCGCAAGTAATGCACGCCCATCGCACGTGCCGTGTCCCCATAGTAAGTGTTGGACGCCCACTCCGTGCCGAGCAGCTCCACCTGGATCATTACACCGCCCGCAGGCAGGAATATCTCGTTCGTCAGCCCCGCCCCGTGGGCCCCGAGCAGCACGCTGCACGAGTTTATCAGCTGCGAGAATTTGTTCAGATTCGAAGCGAGCTTCGATCTTCTCACGACGGTCACGTCAAAACCGACGTCCTTTATTAGAACGATCAGTTCGTCTTCGTTGAGGAACCTCCGCGTGTTCGTGCGCGAGAGGAGAGCCAGCCGCGGCCTGGCTATCTGCGCGACGCGTTCCGCCTTCAGGCGGAACGAGTCGCGCAGGAAATGCCGGAACTGCGGCATTCCGTAGCCGCCGGGGATGTCGCTGGCGTTGAGCGCTAGATTGTCGTGGTATTTCAGCCCGATCACCGCGGCCGGGAAGCAGTGGACCGCGGTGGCGTTCGCGGCCGGGTTGATGATGTCGTAGGCCGAGAGGTGGGACAAAACGCTGCCGTATTTGGCGATGAAGGAGGGCTTGTAGTCCTCGAGGACGAAGACGACGCGCGACTGGAAGTGCTTGGTGGTGATGTAGAGGGGGATGATGATCTCGTTCATTTCGTGGAACACGTTGCCGGTGCTGCCGGAGGAGAACACCACGGCGGGGACGCCGTGGTGGATCTGGCACGGCGGCGGGGACGTGGCGTTGCCGTGCTGGACCATGCGGACCGGCGTGATCTGCTTGAGCTCGTCCTCCTGCCGCGCGTACGGACGGATCGACGTCTCGCGATCCCCGTCCGCGTCGGACGGTATGTACACCGTCATGTTTCCCGCGTCGATTCTCACGGCTTTCGTCGACACGCAGTGGATGGAGTGGACGGCGTTATCGCACGCGAAGCCGGTTGCGTCCAACTTACTCCGATCATCCCCTGTTTTCGCGAAACAGAGCAATTCTTCAAAAACAAAAACAGAGAGAGAGAGAGAGAGAGAGGTTGAACAGGTCTTACATACCTCGAACAAGTCTAGCTAAATGAAAATTGAAGAATTCCTGCTCTTCGAGAGTCTTATTGGCGGATCTTCCGCCGCTGAAGCTAGATTCGTCGCCGGAGAAGTACTGCATCCCTGCGGATTCGAGGGAATACTGATGAGCATAACAGAAGTATGTATGTATGTAGACCTAATTAATTAAGCAAATAAAGAAGAATATGATGTTACATCGATCGAATGAAATTCGGTTGCCCCAGACGAAGTCGAGGCCAACGCAGAGCAAAGGCAGGGAAAGTAGTAAGATGATGGGAGTGGCACCGAAAAGCAGCTTCTTGTGATCTTTCTCCATCTTCATGGTGATTGCAGAGTTTAATTTGCTATTGCATGTTCTGTGTAACTGAATATTAAGTATGATATGATGATGAAGATGATGATCTGTCAATTACTATTCAGATGTTAGCTTTCATCTTCTTCATTCTACTGTCATTCTAGTCACATGATTATTAATAATATTGTTATTATTTTTATCATATCATCGGTCATGCTAAAATATTTTATTTATTCATGTTACCACTACAAGTCTTTGAACCGCGGCAAAGCATTTTTCTGAAGTGGCTGACAATTGGAATATTATTTGTGAACGTCTTCACTTCTATCAATTGAGATCCAATATACTGTTAATATATTAGGAAAATAGGGAAATATGTAAAATCGCTTATTTAGCTTATGCAAATTGAAGAGTAAGGGTGAGCAAATAAAATCAAAAAATCAAACCGACCAACAAATCATACCAAAATCGTCTTGAAAATATGGTTAATCAAACTTACGCTTTCGTTTATTTTTCTAATTTTAAAAAATTGAGGGTATCAGTTGGTTTTTATTTTATGTATAAAACCGACGGTTAACTGAACTGAGCCGAACCGAAATTTAATAAAAATTATAATTTTATTAATATGTTATAAAATTATTAAACGCACTAATTATATGTTATAAAATTATAATATGTACTAATTTATTTTTACTATTTTGACTTGAAAGAACGAGAAAGTTCAATTTATGATTTATACTTCTTTAAATTGTATCTTTAGAATCTACATTTTAAGACAGATTTTTTTAAATGCTATAAATTAAAAAAAAAATCAAAACTTTCTTTATTCATGGTTAACCGTTTAATAACTGTTAACCGAACCACCGTTATAGCAGTTTTTAATTTTTATTTTCTATTTTTTTAGCGGTTAATCAAACCAACTAAAAATTGTATGGTCGATTTTTTTTTGTGGCAAATAGTCGGTTAATCGAACCGTACTCAACCCTATTAAAGAGGGACTAAAAAAATTTAAACAAACAAATAAAAATGTTTTAAGGACGTGAAAAGTCAAATTTTTAATGCTTCTAAGAGCAGAAATCGCGTTATTCATGCTAACTACAAAATTAATGCACATGGTGTTTGATTTGCGATAGGATTAATTACACCTGATTTAATTATTATTATTTTTTTAATATATGCAAAGCAAGAGAAAATTTATTAAGACGACCCAACGTTTATTTTTGTCTTTTTTAAATTTTTTCTCTTTTATCATTTATTGATATGAAAGACATTTGGAGAGGACTGGTGAGGTATTTTTATTGGCTTTTATAGTTAGAAAATTTCAAAAAAATTAGGACGACGACGATGGTATCAGATTAAATTTCATTGTTGGACGGTCAATATTGATGACAGACATATAAGAATTATAATTTGTCATTTTCACTTCATTAACATAATATTATACCAACTCTTGGTTCTCCATTTTAATTTTTTATTATTTAATTGTGTAATAATTGAGTTATTAAAAAAAATAAGAAGTAAACATGAGAGATGACAAACAACCTAACAATCGGTTAGAGAAACAAACAAGGTGTTACTGGGAAGAGTAATTAATTAACTAATTGTTAATTTCAATTAAGTAAAAATATAGTTAAAAATATGACGTTGAAGATGGCTAAAAATTAAGGCAACGATGTCGTTGTGGACGTTTCCATCTGCATGCTTTTTGAAATTATTTTGATAAATTAAAGAATATATATTAATTTTCTATTAGGCCTATTAGCTTTGAGATTCTTCTTCATTCAAAAGCAGCCCCCTGAATTTATTATTAAATAAAATATATAGATCATGTTTTAAACAACTAATATGTATGAAGCTTGGTGACGCAAATTAATACGTTGATCTCTCTTTTTCTTAATAAACCATCAATCAATAGTTAAATTAAACTATATTATAATAATTTAGAAGAATAATTAAAAAGCAAAGTCAAATTTTAGATGAATGGATGATTTAATTCTATCCAAAAATCATATACATTATACAACTTTTTCAAATTAGGGCATCTAGTCACCGTTGTCCCCATCGACTTAGTAGTGCATATTACTTTTATGTAATTAATTAAGTGATATACGTAGCTACCATTACTTATAGTGTAGGAGCAAATTATTAAAGTTAGGAATAAAGAAGATTACTATTTAAAAAAGAGTGAACAAATTGCAATAAGATAGTGACGTCTTTGTGTGCACGTATGAACTGGTCCTTCCATTTAGAAAATGTTAAAAGAGTTTTTGTTTTGAAAACTACATATGGGCAACAATATTACTTGATTAATAAAAAGAATGTTAGTGAGAAATTGAATACACTTGCGTGTTATATATTGCGGAAAACAAGAAGGTTTTCGTTTTTTATTGAACCGTATTATAAATAAAATAAAATAAAATAAAAACTCATTATAAGCATATTTAGTTAAATCTGAATTTAGTTTTAAATACGGGTAGCATCCTTCTTAAATAAGACGATGCTAAAATTCTGAAATTATTTTTCATGTACTTCTGATCATAATCAATTGATTTATACTAATGTATTCAATATATCACAATCTATAAGTTTATTGAAATAATGGTTTTGAGTGTAACACTCCGACTATATATAACAGTCATCATGTATGCTTGAATGGCAGAAAATGAATTAGAAAATTACAATCTTTTAGCTGCCAAAAATTTGAGTTCTTATTTTATCATGTTCATCTTTTCTTAACAATTTCTTTCAAATCGTGAGGTAGTTTTCACTTCATTACTATCATTATTGTTGAGAGGATATGATCGTACTCAAATTTATTATGTTAATGGTGAGGTTACTTCTCAAGCTACGATCTTAAAGATTCAAACCTTTTTTTCCTAAAGTTGAATGGGGTGGTTGGTTGGATTTGGGATTCTTTCATTCAGGATCGATGCTCCATTCTTTGTTGGCAAGGGATTCATGGATGTCCGAGGGGGTGATCTATGTGCATGTAAATTCAGTAAATGTCCGAAGCCAAAGGTCTAGGGTTCAAGTCCACCGTCAAGTGGGCATTAAAATTTCTTGTATTTCTTTCAAAAAAAAATAAAAATGAACGGGAGATACTCGAAATACTAGCAAATAATCAAAATAGGCAGTTTCACCCTGAAATGAAGGTATAAAATAAAGAGAAAAAAAAAAAAAAGAGAAAAAACCTAACACCCTTGGAATCACAAGACGAAGACTCAAGGATCGAACCTCATTAAAACCTTTCAAGCAAAAGCCCCAAGGGATAATTAGGCAGTTTCAATAACAAGGAACAGTGAACATCAGCTTTCCTTCCACCAACAATGATAATAATAATAATAATAATAAAATATTACTATAACAATAACATTGAACTGCAGCTCACCAAAGACTCCAGAAAAGAACCACAATAGACAGCCTCTGACAAATCAAAACGAAGATCAAAAGTCTGGTGGCTGTTCATTTTTTTGCAAAACTCAATTTACTTTGATCAATCTCTTTAACTTGGACTGAAATTATCCATCCATTTCCTTCTTCAGTCCAAGGAATACCCTCCTTTTCCAAAAGCTTGGTAATCTGTGGCCCAGAATTGTAAGGTAAACATTATTATAACACATAGAATAGATAAAGAATAATTTTAATGAGACATTTTGAGTGATTACATCCGTTTACGGTTTTTCATTCACACAAAAAAGAACATCACTACACATTTATTAGAGAGAGATCAATATCCTCCTGCATCATTTTACTGGCGATTTAGCTTTTTAAGTAAATGTGTGCGTGTTTCCAGCTCATAGAAAGTAACAAGAATCACCTCTTATCAAAGTAGAAGATAACTATTGATTTTGAGCTTATAAAATGCATCTCCTGATTCAGAACTAATTTACCAGAGTTTCAAGAAGTACCCTAAAAAACATTTGTATTAGGACGGCATCAAAATGATTTTCGTTTTTTTCTAGACTGGAAGTACCATAAGAGAATTTATAACAGCAAAAAAGAAAATACGTAAATAAAAACAGAAATTCAACAAAACTAAGTGAATATGTAATATAAACATACCAGACGCTTCCTTCGCACGTCTTGCTTGTCTCCGCTAGTCCCAACTACAACTTTCATGAAGCGAACAGCTGATAAAAACATGTATCAGAGCCTTGTCAACAAGTAAAACAAGTATTCAAAACATGTTAAGAATGACAACAGACATGGCAAACCACTAAGAGAGTTAAGATGAAGTTTCATGTGGTGCAGAGCATCTTTTGGCTCAAGATAATGCACATAGATAGACAAATCTTCATCCTCGTTGCTGCAGTAAAAATGAGAGATTTAGGACATCAGTGGTCAAAGACCTAAGGAATGTTAAAAAGGCGGAAAAAGCCCTTCACTAACCTCTCCTCAATAAGTTTTCGAATAGATTTTTCATGTGCGTCTGTAGCCTTACTCTTAAAGAAGTTACCCTAAGACAATCAAACAATCTAGTAAATAATGGCTATAAATATAAATCAGAGGAAAAGATCTAATATGCCATTTTTATGTGGCAAGGATGGAGCTTCAACTAAAGGACATTACAGTCCATTACGGTGAATACACATTCAAGTTCTCAAAATTTGTGATTACTGGATGAGTACTTCAGTGTAATGATAGAACATATTTGAAGAGCAAAGACTGAACGGGTTATTTTCAATGTGCTATACTGCATAGAAACTTGTACTTTCACCAAAGTCATATGTAAGATCATATATAAATGTTTGTAATAATTTTAAGTTGTATGAACAATTGTTTTCTATTTGTATATCCATTTACTACACAAGAAATACAACAAAGTTAAATTTACAACAAAAAAATATTTAATACAATTATAGTAATGCAACAAAGTACAATCTAAACATAAAATCCTGATAAACTTTAGTCTTTAGGCTTTTAGTATGATGAAAAAATATCAATCCACAGTGAGTTACAAATAATACAAATTATAATAATCTACTTATTTTTAAAAATAAAATATTTAGTTAATAATTATTAATTGCGATAAAGAATATTTTTCTTAATTACGTTTTAACATTAAAAAATAGGTTGTGTGCCATGACATTTTGCTCTTTTAACAAGCTATAAAATATAGGGGAAATATCAATTTTGGACCCAAAGTATTAGCAAAATTTTCATTTCTAGAACAAACTTCAAGTATTATAAAAAAGGGACTTGGTTTCAAATCTAGAACTGACTCAGCTCTCCGGTGCCCGAATTTTGAGTTGGCAGTCAGAAAGCTGACTAGATACCAAAACCACTTCGTTTCAGGTGTTCAAGTATCTTAAAAGAATCATTTCCAAATGTAATTTCCACTTGGAAGAAGAAGAAAAAGTTAAAATCTGAAAACAACAACTTACATATGGAAATAAAATTTTAAAATACTTAAATTCCAAGAACGATGTCATTTTCGCATTCGGTCAACTTTTTGGCTGCCAACTCGATAATACAGGTAAGCATTCACAATCACATCCCCTCCTAAAAACTCACATAAACCCTAAAGTGACAGGTAGACTTCGATTTCACATCAATTTTGTGAAGATGTCAGCTTTCCATCTATAGCATTATAATAAATGAACATCTTGTCCAAAAAGTCAAAACTCAAATCAAAACTTCTCCTTTATCAGTTTGACAATAAAGCAAAAAGCTAAGACCATGTTACGAGTCCGGTGGTGCCATAAACTTGAATAGAGACTACATAATTCAAATATTTTATATATAAAAAGCCATTCTGCAGATTGCATGCACATACTGCACTAGCCTTACAAGTTCAAAATATTCTGTTATGATACATGGTTCAAGCACTTATTTATATGTCACTGAGTCTGGAAATTGAATAAGTAAGCTCACATAAAATTGTATAAACCTAAGAGGACCTTGACATTTTATTCAGTGGTCTAAACTGTTTCACTACTTCCTGATTCAAATTTTTTTGGAAAGATTCAAGGTTACATATATATGAATATGGTGTGGATCTGGTAGGAACTTATCCTTATATGAGTCCCTAGGAACCATGCACTTTTATCATTTCGGAAATGCACAAAATACAATACTTTAATGCACAAATATGGCAAAGGACAAAATTGCAGTAACTTAATGCACAAATATTTAATACATTTTTAATGCACAACATGCAATGATATAATGCACAAATTAAATATCGACAATACATAAAAAAGATTAACGGTTCAATTTTTTCATTAACAAGAATTTGTGCATTAACTTATGTAATAAAAATGCATGGTTCCTATGGACTCATATAAAGATGAGTTCCTATATGATCCTCTCCCTATATATATATACCTGTTCTAGAAGGCTTTGAGCAGTTTTAGTTTCTTTTTTGATCCATGCATCGCCAGACTGCAAAAGGTTACATATAGTTAGTCGTGGAACCATGAAGTATAGTGTTATATTTATCGGAAAAAAACAGAAAAAAAAACATAAGTATGGCACAACAAGGGGGCAGGGTAGCTAGTAGATACTACTCAAGATAGACTACATCAAAGAACAAGACGGTTGCTAAGTGCAAGGAGGTCCACAATCGAGCAAAAACTTACAGCTTTGTAGTACTCTCTCATTGTAACCAAATTCTCATTCACAGCTTTTCGCAATTCATCATAATTCTCTTCATTTGCTTCAGTATCTAACAAACCAAGTTCCCATGCATCAGAAAGCATTAATACAAGCATGCAAAACCAGTCACTTAGTAAAGATATATTAAAAGCAAATCCAACAAAAGACTCATTTCACGGGCACACTGAGGCCTGTAGGGGATACGAGATGATTACATCATAAGCCGGGATTAAATCTAACTTTTTAAAATTACTCAGAACAGTGATAGTATCAAAGCACGGAGCAAGTTTCCAATATATTGGTAGTAGCTATGCATCAAAGTTCATCTTTAAAAGTGTAAATCTGAGTTGGATAACAGCCAAGAGATAGTAGAAAGCCTTAGCAGTTGATGGCCCCCTGACTCAACAGACAAGAAAAATTTAGAATAGAAAAGTAAATTGTCAGGCATGTAGTATCAGTATGATGAGGAACCTGACAGCACAGTGATGTCTGCAGTTACATCTAGAAAACATAAGCATAATGGCATTGTAGAAATAGACAAGTCTCTACAATAACATAGGTGGAATCAATAGTCTAGAGTCAAATGGAAGGACGTTGTTACTATGTTAGAACATAATGAGGATATGTCTCGTGAAGTTAATGTCGAAGACAGCTCATGCAGAAATAAATAACTATTGAAGCGTGCTAGTTCATGTACACATATAGATATAAAAGACATCAAAAGAATAAGCTAACCCTTGCCAGCTACTATCTGCATCATTAATTAAAATGATAGAATGAGCAAAGACAAGTAAAGAGTAATTTGGTAAGAAAGACGAGAATACAGAGGAGTATCAAGGCATCAGCAAACTCTTACTTCTATCATTAACAGGTTTCCTTTTAATAAAAGTAAAATCTTCTATGATCATCTCTTCCAGTGGTTTGGCCACAATCCGGCCATAGGGCGACTGCCTACATGTTCTAACAGGACGGGTCGACCCCTGATGATCTTGAATTCTGTCGGGTGCACTAAATAGTGCTTCTAAGACTTCTCTTTGCGTATCTTTCTTTTTCATCGCTGCCCCAGGTAATATTGACTCGTCTCCACCACTAGCATCACTTTTTATTTGACAATATTATTAACACCTTCTACAAAAGAGCCTCTACATTACACTAAACTATACTTCAAAAGCAAGAACTGTACCTTCCGGAACAAGGAAGTTGTGATTGCTGTGGATGAGATGTGGACCCCACATCATGGATATTCTTCATATTCTTGTTTGAAGCAGCAATCAAATGCAAAGAAAATGTTTCAGATACAATCAGTATAAGATAATTCATAGCAACTTATTCGATATAAGTTGACCCGTCACATTGTTCCAAGTTAAGGTGTAAGAACAATGTTCACTTGACTACATTACGTACAAGAAGAATTTTATACTAGTAGATAAATAGAAGGATTTTGACTCGAAAAAACAGATATCAGGGTGCAGAAGATTCTACCATAATGAAAGAAGCTGCCATCAAAAACATATGAACAATAAGTTTGAATAAGGACTCACATTTGCAGCTGCTATGCCAATAACATTATCACTCTTCTCTAGGGCAGCAGCAGATATATCAACAAGTTTGTCAACGATCTGCACATGTTTAGGAATACAAATGGTGTAAATAAGAAGCTGTCAAAATGATTTAACAAAATCTGAATACAGCTGAAATTTGAAATACATATTAACAGACACATATAAAAACACAACCCAATGTCTTAAATCTAACATAAAGAAGTAAATTATGCTTTACTTTGTATCCTGCAAACATGGAAGTTTTTTTAGATAATGAAAAGGTAACTCTACTTGTTTTACTTATAGCCAAGTTTCAAAGGGAATGTTGGACATTGTTTTGGTCCTTTTGGAATCAAGACTGCCTCTTTATCCCTATTATCAAGAAATATCCCCCTTTTGTTGGATTTTTAGAGAAGATCAATTCTGACCTTCAGAATTATATAAACCTAACATGTTTTTGCATTCAGAGTAGCTCGACTTTACATATCAAGAAATCATATTACATTTCAATTTTATAAACCTTAATCGAGAAACTTTTGTTTATACACTTCCCGAGGGCATCATCTTCCAACTTTTAAATGAACAAACAATCAATAGAAGCAATTATGGGAATTAACAAAACAGACTTACCATTGACATATTGTACCCACATTGGCCTGTATATAAGAAAAAACAGAAGAGCAAGATGTTAACTGTTGCAAGACAGAATAACTGAGCATGCATAACCAAAATATCAAGAATCATAAAATTTACAGAAAGTCTTCTCAAAGCAAATGCAGGGTCTACCTCAGATACCCTGTTCTGTCATTACGATTATCATTACCACTTTCCCCTTACTGTTGTTCCAAATCCTATTCCTATTACCATTCCTTAATTACCTAACACCCCCTTATTCAAGGAGCGAGAACACACTTAAAAATTGCCATTAATTGAACACCCCCTTTGAAAAGTTAGCTAATGTCCAACAGGAGGGAGATTAAAGTAATAATGAATAATCAATGCTGAGAAACAATGATTAAACAACGCCAACCAGAGAAGTTATATACAAAACAAACTGACTAAGTAAGAGATCCACAGCCTGCAATCTTACTGCCACAAAACACTACACTGCAAATTCAATATAATAAGACAGCAGAAATGGCTTGATTTGAAGCAGGGCAGAATATTTGGATAATAGTAGTAAGATATTCCATAGCCTGCAACTAGGCCAAATACCAAAATCACAATAGTTTAGGCAGAAAGATTGTATCAAATGTAAGGGAACATTCAACGATTCACATCTATATTAGTGGGTTTACTACCTACAGCCGTTTTGCAAGAGGTCAAAAGTCTAGAAACATAAACCAAAGATAGACACTAATTCATAAGATCATAATGGAGAAGCAACCCACAACAATACTCCATGGTTTCAAATTTCAAATTGCAAATGATATTAGGTGGCTAGTCATCAGACCAAAACAAGACTGAATACCTAAAAATAAAAATTAGACTAATAACATTGCTCAAAATGCATGAACGGGTGAATTTTCATACGAACTTTAATCAAATTCATCAAGGACTTCAAAGCATAACAATTACTGACAGTAGTTAAAAACAATTCTAAAATAAGAATGGGCCACCATCCATGTTATAATCTTACAAACTTAAAACAAAATCATGGACCAAGATAATTCTGACTCAATCTTTCCACAGTTCAAACAATTGAAGATAAAATTGAAATTTTCCAGATAAATTCTAAAATAGTCCACAATGCTGGACCAATAACACTCACCAATAACTTGTTGGATTACATCCGTACCAAGCTGAAACCCATTTCCAAGCATTTTAAGCAGAAATTCCACAAGATCATTGTCCACGGGTTCACCCTCAGTGGTAATTCCTGGCTCCTTGTCCTCACCCCAGATCTCAGTGACTGGAAAATCATTTGAATTTAATTTCATCGGTTTCGACTTCTCGCTAAATCCCTTCGATTGATGTCTAGGGTTGATGTAATCCTTTCCGATCACATCAGATACAGTTCCGATCGACGCCGAACACCTTTTCGAATTCGACTTAACAGTGTTGGGTTTCTCCGACAGAATGGTCGAGGAGCTCCCAGAAGATGCTCCATCTGTGTTTTGCTGGTCCGCTTGTTTAGAGGCGATGCTACCCTGCATGTTGCAGAGCATTTCCGCCGTGGAATCCAAATTTCGGCCAGATTCGCAGTAGGAAGAAGCTATGTCTTCGAGGGAAACAGCGGAACCGAAAGCTTCAAGCAGTATCTGCAGATTGTTCTGGTCATCATCGGTAAACGAAGGAACCACATCTACTTTCATCCTTCACTGGAAACAGGAAAAGAGAAGCAGAGATGATGTTCCTCAATCACACCGATAGCGTGAGAATGATGCCCAGAAATTTGCTAAAACCCCAGATTCGTCTTCATCACTCTTTTGGCAAAAGTCCAAAATATGGCAAGAGTTGTGTGTGCACAGAAGCAGGATTTACCCTGGTTCAATGCTCTTATAGGTTCGGATATTAAAAAAAAATTAATCTCTTCATTTCTAATTAAGTATGGCAAGCCGTTAAAAAATATAGAGTGAGTTTCAAAAATACTACTAAATGTATAGTAGTATATAAATTATAGACTAGATTTTAATTGTAGATGTTTGATACACCTTTTTCATTAAAAAGACAAAATTGCCCTCATATTTAAAATTGAATAAATAAAATATAAAAAGAGTTTAAAAAAAAGTTAAAAGAAAAGAAGTTAAAATAAAATACAATCCACCTCCACCGTCCATTCACTGACTCCCCTCCCCATTCTTCCCCCATGTCAATTGAAACCTTAGCTTTCGCCGGCGAATATATTTGACCCATAAGCTACCGGCGTCGGCGACTCACCCACCTCACACACACAATCGCGTAGATAGTCGCAAGCATACAGTCCGACATCCTCCACCAACGAACACACTGAACAGCAGCGGCAGTCTACCTCCGGCGGCGGCGACGAGGAGCGAGGAAGAGGTCGGCGTTCCACCAAATGAACACAGTCTACTGACGAGAGAAATTCGAGAGACTCTGACGAAGCACAGTCTACCGGCGATCCTACAGTTTCTATGCCGGCGAAACCGATGGCGACGAGGGCTGTTGTTGATTCAGTGAATATATTTTGTTTGATCTCTGAAATTGGAATCGAATTGTAGAAGTAGAAGCAACAAAACTTGATTTGAACATTTGAACTTTTGGATGAAGTAGAAGTAACAGAGCTTGATTTGAACATTGGAACTTTTGGTGTTATGATATTTTCAAGAACATTTGTTATGTTGGTAAATGCGATGTGGTATGCTGAAGGTGGCGAGCGGGTGGAGGCCGATCGAGAAGGTGATAAAGGCGGGGCAAATAAAAATTTGGTGGAATGCGTGTGGAGCTTGCATAGGACGCAAGGTTGACGATGGGGGCTGATCCGGGGCTAAGGAATGAGTTCGATGAGGCGGATATGAGGAAGGTGATGCTGATCAGGTTGGCGTGTTCGCAAGATAGTGCTTCTTATTTGAATGGGATGATCGCTCTAATCATATCGTCGACAAAATCAGCTTTTCCGACGACAGTGACGGGGATGATGCTCTTAACTTGGTCTGAAGAGTGAGAAATATGAAAGACTTTGAACGGTCATAAGTGGTGGCATGTTATTTATTAGTTTCATATTTATTTCTTTATTTATTCATTTAATTATAGTGTATGTAGCTTTGATACAATATGTTCATGAAATTTGCACAAAAGAAATTTACGGTTAACTTTTTTCGTTAATATTTCGATTAGTTATCGACTGTGTGCCTATATGTCTAAAATTTACATAAGAACAAGTGCTTAAATCATATTTTAGAGCATTTATGTATTTAAAAAGTATATATTCATGAATAATAATATTAGTTATTACTCATTGTATTTGAAAATACTTGGTACTTTCAATTAATTATGTGCCCTATAAAATGTAAATATATGTGTACTGTGTACACAAGAACTAATAAATTTATAATATCAATAATTGAGGTGTTTTGGCGCTGTTGAAATACATATACTAATGCATTAGAACATAGCTTAACTAAATACATTGATGATGTATATAATTTCTTGAAGTATTTAAAATATATGGGATTTATGTGATGAAGATTTCATTTGTTGATGAAGATTTCAATGTAATTTTCTGTATTTTATGGATTTAAGTGATTATGAGTTGATGAGCGGTGTTTATCTCATTTAAGAAATTAATTTTGTTGGAAAATGTTAACACAAATAGGCTGTGACATAGTTGGTAATCTTAACTGTATGCTATTTATCAACATTGTACCTTTTAACTGTGTACCCATATGCATGTCGACAATGTACATAAGAACATGTGATTAAATCATATTTTTGAACATTTATATATTGAAAACGACTATAAATATGTATAATAACATTAGTTATTATTCCTTGTATTTGAAATAATTTGTAATCTTGACTGTGTACCCTACACAATATAGAAATACGGCTACTGTGTACGCAAGAACTGTAGTTTTTTTCAATAATCGATGCGCTTATGCTTTTGCAATACATATGCTAATGCTTTATAACGTAGCTTAGCTAAATACATTGATTAATATAATTTCTTAAAGTATTTAAAATATATGGAATTTATGTGATAAAAGATTTAATTTGTTGTTGAAGATTTCAATGTAATTTTTTGTATTTTTTGGATTTATGTGATTATGAGTTGATGAGCATGTGTTTATGTCATTTAAGAAACTAAATTTTTTGAAAAAATTTAACACAAATAGGTTGTGACACAATTTGTAATCTCAATTGTGTACAGTACAGAGTACAAGATTATTTCTATTGTGTACACTACACAGTAGAAATAGTCATCTGCTGTGTACACAAGAACTTTAGACTTTTTTGATAATCGGAGTGTTTCTATCTTTGTTACGTGTTGTTTGGTGTCTAATAACATTCATATTAACTCTTACTTCTTACAAGAGTCATATGTTGCACAAAAATAAGTAAACGATTGATCGATGCTCCATTACATAGATTTCAATGTCTTCTATGAAGTTCACAAGTTTATTTCTAGTACTCAACCTAATGTGTTTTGAACCAACTTATTCATTCCATGTGAAAATTACGTTAAGAAACTATCTAATTCAATGTATTTAGCTAAGGTATGTTCTAATGCATCTAAACCACACGTACTTATAAAGGCATCAACACTCCGATTATTGAAAAAAAATAATAGTTCATGTGTACACAGTACAAGATTATTTCTATTGTGTATACTACACAGTAGAAATAGTCATCTACTGTGTACACAAGAACTTTAGAGTTTTTTTTATAATCGGGGCGTTTATACCTTTGTTACGTGTTGTTTGATATCTAATAACATTCATATTAACACTTACTTCTTACATGAGTCATATGTTGCCTAAAAATAAGTAAACGAGTGATCGATGCTCCATTACATAGATTTCAATGACTTCTATGAAGTTCACAAGTTTATTTCTAGTACTCAACCTAAGATGCGGCTTGAACCAACTTATTCATTCCATATGAAAAGTACGTTAAGAAACTATCTAATGCGGTGTATTTGGCTAAGTTACGTTCTAATGCATCTAAACTAGACGTACCAAAGGCATAAACACTCCGATTATTGAAAAAAATAAAAAGTTTTAGTGTACATAGTAGAAGACTATATCTACTGTGTGCTATACACAGTAGAAATAGCACTCTACTGTGTACACAAGAACTTTACATTTTTTCAAATTCTAGAGTTGTTTATGACTTTCAAACGTATTTTTTAGTGTCTAATAACATGGATATTTCTCTCATTTTTAAATGACTCATATGCCGCACAAAAATAAGTAAATGAGTGAAATTTCATAATTTCATGATAACATAATTTCATAATCAGAAATTCCATCAAAATTTAGTTTTCAAAAATACTAGTTTAGAAGAAATTTTATCAATTTAAATAAATCACATGTTATTGTAGGCATATGGCTGTGACACAGTTCAAAGGTACACAATTGAGAAAACAGGACATAGTAGATATATTCAACTTTGTCTAGGACTGTTTTGGTTTAAAATTTTCAAATAATTGAACAAAATCTAATCATCTAGAAACTCCCAAAATAAAACAAATAAAAACTGAAAAGTTAATTTTTTTAAACTACTAGTTCAGAAAAACACAGTTCCACAGTCCACAATCGACAAAATAGAACACAATTAATATTATCAACTGTCTCACAGTCTATTATCAACAACATTGCTCAAGCAATATTTTTAATCCACCCTAAACTCATAACATTTTCTTTACGTATGATTTGTGGAACCACAAATGCTACATTTTTTCTTCGATTGAGTCTTTATTGTTGATTATTGTCCATCTGATCCACATGGTGGTATTTGTGTCGTGCAAGTACGTATGTTTCAAAGATGCCTTTACTTTCTGCCCATCGGCCATGCTCGTCAAGAAGTACAACATATAATCAGATTTCCCCATCACTGCCCAATTGCTTGTGAATCTCTCGCATTAGACTACGATGATTCAAATTATTAACAGACATTTGTACTAGAATCTCATTGCCGCCTATGTACTATAATCTCTCCCAATGACCATTGTGACATATGACGATATGTTGCAATGACAGTTTCCAAAAATCCAAAAAAAATCCCAATTAGATCAACTGTGTACTTATAAACCATAAAAGCTCAATTGTGTACTAGTTGATTGTGTACTAATATTTACTTAAAACTAAATGTAACATGTAATAACTTATAATTTTAGTCTTCCATCTAAGAGTGAGCATAATAATTCAAATATACTTCAATTGTGTACTTATAAACCAAATAGTAGTATCGATAGTGTACTTTAGAACAATGTAAAATTATTTTAACTGTGTACTATTATTTTTGGTAATCTCTCAAGTAATTGTAAACTGCCTAAACTATCATTTAAAAATTAGCATCTTACGTTATATATTTCTTAACGGACTACTATATAAACACAATTGTGGCCTCAACTGTGTACATAAGAATATTAAGTGCAAGTATTTAATCAAATACGGAGAGTTAAATCTAGCAAAAAAATTACCTTAAGAATGATAACTACAGTCGATAACACCTATTCAGAAACGAATTTCTTTGAGAATCGAACTTCTTACGGATATTTCAAAAATTTCTTGAGTTTTTCTTTTGAGCCTTTTTTTTAGTGATTTGTTGCAGAATCTGAATTGTATGTTATTTGAATCATAATATTCAATTCTCTAACAACTTTGTCTAACTAGAATAGAATTTAATGATGCGTTATAAATGAAATAGTTAGATAGATAGAGACAGAGAGAGAGAGCGCTAGATAGAGCTACGAGAAAGATGGAAGATGGAGCAGAGCGTGGAAGATGGAGCAGCGTGTGGAAGATGAGAGAGAAAGATATTGGGTTGATTAATTTAATTGCTTTAGAAATATAAAATAGGAAAAGAAAATAGAATAAAAAGTGTAAAGAAAATAGAATAAAAGGTGGGGTTATTAGTAAGGGTAATTTAGACATTTTATTCAAAAAAGTGTATGAAACATCTACATTTAAATTCTAGTTTATATATCACATACTACTATATTGCTAGTGTATTTTTGGTGTTCTTCTCAAAAATATATATCAAGATAATGGGTAAAATAATATACTTCCTCCATTCACAAAATAATCCTCATTTTTTTTCATTCACCACTGTTTTTTATACAATCATACTCTTATTACTTTACTAAAATTACAACCATTTGCCACTTAAAGGCCCACCCTCCTACAATAATAACCAGGGGCGGATCTACAACATGGCTGGACTGGGCTCCAGCCCAGTGCAAGTTTACAATTATTTTATATATGCTTGTGTGCTTGTGCAAATATAGTGTGGGCTAGCCTAGTGGAAAAAGCTAATTTCTTCTTCCCTGAGTTGAGATCCTATGTTCGACCCTCATTAAAATTCAGATTTTTACTCATCAATCGCATTCCATTTTTAAAATTCCTTTCATTCATTTTAAATTTTCAGTTTTTCTCCTCAATGACATTTCTTTTTAAAAAATTCATTTTTTTACCCTATATGAGCCTATTTAGAAACATGCCTCAACAACCATTCATTAAAATAATTTTCGTTAAATATAAATATTTTAAAAATTTAAATAAAAAACATTTAATTTGTTTTAATTTTGAAATTTATCTAATAATAAAAAATATTAACAATTTTAGTGCTTTTAGTTAAAAAAAATTATAATCTTTTGAAATAGTAATTTAGTACGCAATTTTTTCATATATATTACGAATATACCATGAGATTTATTTTTCAATACGAAAATCAACTTATTTTCAAATTTCATCAATATACACATGCGCAAAACGATTCACATTCCAGATCGTTAGTATTGTCAATGGAAAAATAAAACATAGGATCACTTAATATGCTTCGCATTAAACCATATGTTGGGAAAATTATAAGGTTTCGATTTGATACCAAAACCCAACTGATTCTCCAACCGAATAGATGATCGCGTCAACCTAAATAGTATTTTCCAACTCGCCTGTTTGAGCCTTAGATGTTCTAGGTTTACAGGTTAAGGAAGCGGAAGACAACAGTCGACCGGCCAGTGTCTACGGCGGGGAGTCGGCTAGCGGAAGACGACGGTCGACCCCACTGTGTTCTCACTGAGTCGGCTAGCAAAAGAAAGCGGCGTCAACCTTCGGTGAGTGATCCGGCGAGAGCTCGATCAAGCCGAAGAGAATTCGAGCTGAGTTCAAAACACAGCTGGTCCAGCTGTACAGAACAAAGGAACTATCTCTGAAGACTCCACTTCAAGACAGTCCAGCTCTGAATTCAAAAGCCAGCTCTAAAGGCAGAAGATCCCGAAATCAGAGGAAGTCAACCTACCTCGACCAATGAGGGATTGCCAGATCAGCATCCTAGACTTCAGAACCTAGGATGTGACACAAATGAAGACAGGTGCAGATACGCCCAACTGCAGATCTTGTATTTAAGAAGAGTAGGAAAGATTCAAACGGCTCCTCCAACGGCTAGTCTTGAATCTCTACCTATATAAACCCGTCTTCAACCTCAGGATCAGATACGAAAAACTCTCTACAAGCTTTCATTATCTGAAATCATCATTCTTTCAAAAGCTCTCAAGCAGTTCTACATAGATCAAAGAACACTTTATCTTAAAGTGTTTCTAGTTAAGAAACTGCTTAGTTTTTCGTCTGTTCCCTAGGCCAAACTCATTGTATATCTTAAGCCTAGATTTCGAACGAGTTTATCATACTCTGATGTTCTTAATTGTAAGAACTCGTTCATAGTTGGAACCCCATACCCAAACCCAAACCCAGAAAGGTTAGGTAAAGGTACGCTTGCTCGAAGCGTGTAATTCGAGTGGTTAGGTTCTTCAGTACCCGGAAACTGAAGGTGTATAGGCTTGACAGTACCCGCAAACTGTTGGAACACAGCTCGGGTTAGAGTTGTGAAGTTGCTTGGTACTTGAAAACCAAGTGGTAGTGGATTACCAGTGAACCTGGTCGTGGACGTAGGAGGTGTTACTCCGAACCACGTAAAAACTCGCGTGCTTCTAACTCTCTCTCTTTACTATTGCTTTATATTCAGCTGTGTACTAACTCCTTCATATCATTGCATACTTGTTCAAAACTGCACACACAGCTGCTCTCCAAAGACAGCTGTGTCTCTCGAAAAGTTGCACAACCTGACTAAGCTGAAAACATTAAGTTAATATTTTCAAACTGAGTTTTTCTAAGTAACTGAGCTAAGTTTTCAAACCACCACTTTCCGCACCGCCAGCTGAGTTATTTACCCAGCTGACCCTCCCCAGCTGGATCAATAACTGAGCTCACCAACTCTGTGTTTTAACTTGAAAAAGTTTCGAAAAATCTACTTGGTGTATTCACCCCCCCTCTACACCAAGTACCCAGCTCAGGGACCATCAATTGGTATCAGAGCAGTGGTTCAAAAGACCACCGTTTCTGTATCAAGAGATCTCTCTTGACACTCTGTGTCAGTGGTCAACTGAACAGATCCGTTTTTCAGAAAAACTCATCTTATTACATACTGCACATGTCTATGGATTCTTATCTTAACATGAATCTCCCCACCTTCTCGGTAGACGACTATGCAATCTGAAATTCGGCATTGAAAAGCTTCCTTTGTGCACATCACGACATGATGTGGGACGTCATCACAGACGGACCCATCCTTATCTATAAACAAGGAAATGAACTCGTACCTGCTCATGATGGAGGACAACCAGAATACCGGCCAATTCTCAAGCCAAAGAAGGATTACTCGTCAGAAGAACGAAAGCAAGCTGGTCTGGACAGCTTCGCAAGAAACACCATCTCATCAACAGTCTCAAACGCCTACCTGAGTAAGATCATCAAGTGCGAGACAACCAAAGAGATGTGGGAAATACTTGCCAAGCTATGTGAAGGATCTGAAGAAATCAAAGAAAACAAATTCACAATAGCTTGCCAAAAATTCGACAACTTCAAGCAGCTAGCCAACGAGTCCATCGAAGCGATGGAGCTAAGGTTCTCAAACATAGTCATTGAGATAGAGATAATCAGAACTGGGAAGTATACCCAGCGGGAAAAGAATCTAAAGGTTCTTTCAGCTCTTTCAGCTGAATGGAACACTTACAAGGTAGTTTACCAAAGTCGAAGTGACTTGGGTGATCTATCTACAGAAAGGTTGTTCTCACTCTTAAAAGCCAACGAATACAACTTGAAGATCACTCAAGAAGAATCTTCAAGCAGACAGAATGACGGAGAACTCATCCCAGCTCCAAAAGAAATAGCCTTCAGAGCCAATTCTGAAAAGTCAGCTCATGTCAAGTCAGCTGAGTCCTCCAAGATGAAGAAGGACAAAAAGGATATGAGCAAAGAGGAGCTACTCGAAGAAATTGCCATGATGGTGAAAAATTATAACAGACTCAACACCAGCAAGGGCAAATACAAGAAGTTCTTTAGGACTTACAGAGATAAGTACGCAGCAGCTGATGAGAAGTCAGCGGACCAACGAACAGGTGAAGGTTGCTTCAACTGCAAGGAACCAGGACACTACCGACAAGATTGTCCAAAGCTGTCCAAGAAAGACAAAGACCAATTAAAAGCTAAGGCAGCAGACAAAAGGAGAGCTTATATCGCTGATGAAGAATCAGAGTGCAAGAAAATGGATGACATGCCATTTTTAGACTCGGAAGAAGAAGTCCTGATGGCCCATGATGAACCTGATTGGGATACATGCTTCATGGGACAAACAGACGGCATCGATGAAGATGAGGTAACGTCTCGAACTCTAAATCTATCTAACATCTCACCATCACACGATCACTCTACACAGGACTCAGAATCTAGACTACCTGATTGGAGTCTAGTAGAGAAAGTAATGAACGATTCCAAAGAGCTTCAAGAGATCCTTGACGTCATTATGTGTGAGAATGCCGAGCTGAAGGCGGAACTGGAAAAGATAAAAGTATCAGACACAGCTGATACAACTCAGCTCCAACAGGAAGTCGTTTCACTAAAAGACAAAATAGTGAAACAAGATCAGCTGATGAAGAAATTCAACACTGAGAAGAAACAGCTGATAGAAGATGTGGAAAAGGTCACAGCTGAATCGGAAAGGAAGTCAGCTGAGATCATTGAGCTGAAAAGCACCGAAGAGGTACTATCTAAAAAGATAGTAGCTCTCATCAAAGCCACGTCAACAATGGACGAGATCATTAGTGCTCAGCATCCAGCAGCACTCAAAGCGGGACTGGGATACTACGAATCAAAGGATGCCTCAAACATTGCCTCCACAAGTGGAACAAAGGTTATGTTTGTACGTGCAAATGAACCTTCAATCCCAGCAGCTCAGCATCAACAGTTGAGGACACAGCAGGCGTCGGGAAGAACAGCTGTGAAACATTCTCAAGCTCCGTCGAGGACACAGCAGACGTCAAGAAGAACAGCTGTGAAACAGTCTCAAACTCCGTCGAGAACACAACAGACATCAAGAAGGTCAGCTGTGCGACAACCTCAAGCCCAACTCAGACAGCAACGTGCTCAACCTCAACGAAGACCACAGGCTGGATTTTACAGATACCAGCCACAGCACCAGCACGTTGATCGATATCAACCAAGATATCAGAGATACCCAGCTGGATACCACTCATACGAGTATCAGCTGGATAATCATTTCCAGCCACAGTATCACATGAGACAGCAGAGACTAAGGAACGTCTCAGCTAGGCACACAGCTGGAAACCAAAAGAAATCCAGACAACAAAACAAGAAGACACGAAGATCAAGACCCCGCCAGCAACAACAGAAGAACACAAAGAATGTGTATATCGACTCAGCTGGGAGAATTATCAGATCAAATGACCCAATTCGAGTCATCAAGCAGATCTGGGTCGTCAAAGGATCTATGTCTAACCCACAAGGACCCAATTAAAACTGGGTACCTGAATTTTAACTTTTTGTTTAGGTTGCAAGGAATCGACGCATCTCTGAGGAGTCGATGAGAACGCTTTGGTACTTGGACAGTGGATGTTCCAAGCACATGACGCACCTAAAGCATCTACTCCAGGAGTATATTGAGCGTACAGGTCCACAAGTAACATTTGGTGACAACTCCAAAGGCCTAACCAAAGGTTATGGTACATTTAAAACTAGAAATGTTATAATCCCAAATGTTTCTTATGTACAAGGATTGCAACATAACTTGCTTTCCATTAGCCAATTCTGCGACAACGGTTTTTCTGTCAAGTTTGATGCACAGGGATGCACAGTGAAGCACAGGGAAACCAAGCAGATACTCCTAAGAGGGAAAAGAGAAGGAAATATGTACTTCGCTGACTGGAACAGCAGCCCTCCGGAGACTTGTCTTGTATCAAAAAGCAGCAATGAAGTCAGCTGGCTGTGGCACAGACGGCTGAATCATCTCAACTTCAAGACAATCAACAAACTGGCTAGGAACCAGCTCGCTAATGGAATTCCAGATCAAGTATATGACAAAAGTCATATGTGCAGCGCGTGTCAACAAGGAAAGCAAACAAGAATTTCATTCTCTCTCAAGCCAGCTCAGTCAACTGATCGAGTTCTTCAACTTCTTCACATGGATCTTTTTGGTCCAGTTACTCCAGCAAGCTTCAATGGCAGAAAATATACTCTGGTTGTTGTGGATGATTTCTCAAGATTCACATGGGTATCATTCTTGTACCAGAAGAGCGAAACCAGAGCTAAGCTGCCTATCCTGCTGGAAAGATTATCAACACAGAAGGAGTACAAGATATTGGCAATAAGATCAGATCGTGGAACGGAGTTTCTAAATGAAGCTATTTATGATTTCTGCGAGAAGAACGGAGTTCAACACCAAACATCTGCAACTCGCACACCTCAGCAGAATGGTGTAGCAGAAAGAAGAAACAGAACTCTCAAGGAAGCAGCTACCTCAATGCTAGCTAGCTCTGCCATTCCAAAGAAGTTCTGGGCTGAAGCAATCAACACAGCTTGCTTCACTCAGAATCGCTCCCTACTCACATCAAGGCAAGGAAAGACACCGTATGAGCTATGGAACAACAGAATACCATACATTGGATATTTCAAGGTATTCGGATCCAAATGTCACATTCTCAATAATGGGAAGACACAGCTCAAGACGTTCGACAAAAAGACAGACCGAGGAGTATTCCTTGGTTACTCCGCTGTGAGTAAAGCATACAGAGTTTTCAACAGAAGAACTCAAATAGTCGAAGTAACTCCACATGTTACCTTTGACGAATCCTCCTTCGAATATAGAGATTCTATCAAACGAAGAAGCGAAGGAGAATCTTCAAGATTGATTCAGACAAGGGCTCAAGAGAATAGAATCAGAATGCGGCCGAACCATTAATTTGGGACAATGAGCCAGAGGAGGAAATTCAAATCAACCAAGAAGCTCCACCAGCTGGAAATCGAGAAGAAGCTTCAACGCCAAATCAAGGGGGAACATCATCAGCTGGGAATCCAAACACAGCTGAGTCCCCAGCAGTCGTGCATGCTCTGAAGATCTGGAGACATCATCTTTTTGGAGCCAAGTGCGAGATCTTCACAGATCACAAGAGCCTCAAATACTTTTTCGAACAGAAAGAGCTAAATATGAGGCAAAGAAGATGGCTCGAGCTAGTAAAGGACTACGATTGCAAGATTTCCTATCATCCAGGAAAAGCGAACGTAGTAGCCGATGCTTTAAGCAGGAAGAGCAGATCCGAGTTAGGATTTCTGCTCACTCAAGAAGAAGAGCTAATCAAGAGTCTTGGAGAGTTGAGAATAGAAGTGGTTTTACCACCACAATCTGTAGAGCAACAAATTACAGCTCTAGAAATAACTCCAGACTTGAGAACAAGAATTTCAAATGCTCAGAGGAAGGACGAGAAATTAGAAAAGTTGCGACTCAGAATTCGTGAAGGAAAGATCGAAGAGTTTTGTGAAGCTGGAGATAATGCTCTTTTGTTCAGAGAAAGACTTTGTGTTCCAGATGAAGAAGAATTGAGAGCTGAAGTCATGAGAGAAGCTCATGAAACGCCGTACACCGCTCATCCCGGTAGCACCAAGATGTATCAAGATTTAAAGCAGAAATTCTGGTGGGAAGGAATGAAGCGAGATATAGCTTCATTTGTAGAGCGATGTTTAGCTTGTCAGCAAGTCAAAGCTTTACATCAGCGGCCTTATGGAAAGCTTCAGCCCTTAGACATCCCGGAGTGGAAATGGGATGATATCACAATGGATTTTGTAACTCAGTTACCTAAATCCAAAAGAGGAAATACAGCTATTTGGGTGATCGTGGACAGATTGACAAAATCTGCTCATTTCATACCAATTCCGATAACGTATGGATCGGACAAGTTAGCTCAGCTGTATGTTCGAGAAATCGTGCGTCTGCACGGTGTGCCCAAATCGATTACGTCAGATCGAGATTCTAAGTTTACCTCCCGTTTCTGGAGAAGTCTGCAAAGTGAGCTGGGCACCAACCTAAATTTCAGCACCGCTTTTCATCCTCAGACGGATGGTCAATCCGAAAGGACGATTCAAATTCTAGAAGATATGCTCAGAACTGTTGTGTTGGATCGAGGTGACCAGTGGGAGCAAGTTTTGCCTCTCATTGAGTTTGCATACAACAACAGTTACCAGATGACAATCGGCATGGCGCCCTATGAAGCTCTTTATGGAAGAAAATGTCGTTCCCCGCTCTTTTGGGACGAAGTAGGTGAAAGAAAAGTATTAGGGCCCGATGCAGTTGAAGAGATGATTGAGATCGTTCGCCAGATCAAGCAACGGATTAAAGAAGCGCAAGATCGCCAAAAATCTTATGCGGATTCTCGAAGATCAGAACTCGAGTTCTCAGTCGGAGATAAAGTTTTCTTAAAGGTTTCGCCGTCAAGAGGAGTTCACAGATTTGGCGTGAAAGGAAAGCTAAAGCCTCGCTACATAGGACCGTATGAAGTTTTGGAGAGAATAGGTCAAGTTGCGTATAAGTTGGCCTTACCGCCAAGCTTTGGGAACTCGCATAATGTTTTTCATGTATCCCAGTTGCGCCGATACATGTTTGATCCCAAGCATGTCATTCGTCAAGAAGAAGTGGCCTTAAAACCAGACCTCAGTTATGAGGAGAAACCAGAAGCGATATTGGATCGAAAGGTCCAACAGCTAAGGAATAAATCGATCGCGTCGGTCAAGATCAAATGGAGACATCACGGGCCAGAGGAAGCGACATGGGAACTCGAAGATAAGATGAGAGATAAGTATCCCGAGTTTTTTCTTCAAGGTAAGCAAATTTCGGGACGAAATTTATTTTTAGGGGGGAAGGATGTAATACCCCGCTTTTTCATAATCGGACTTAAGGTTAATTAGAAAATCGCTGAGATAATTGCGCCGTGAGAATTTAGAAAGAAATTAAGTTCCGACAATAAAAATATCTCGGCAGTCCTAATTTGCCGAAAGTAAAGAAATTAAGTAAATTAAATAATTTAAGATGTTAATTTCGTCTCGGATGATCCGAGAAAGATTATGAATGTGTTTAGGATTATGTGCTTATATGTTTGGATTTTATTTGAAAAGTGTGTGTTTAATTCGAAGATTTGATTTCTCCGGAGATCGTAGAATTTCTTTGGTAATGATATTTTAGTCCGGATTTTTATTTCCGGAATTTTTCTCGAGAAAGCTTAAATTAGGGTTAAAGAAACCCTAATAAAATTTATAGAGCTCGAGAATTTATTATTTAAAGCTGGGATGATTTTGATTAACGATTTAATGATATTTAAGTGATTAATTAGAGAATTTATTAATTAATTACTTAAATAAGATACTATTGCTAGATATTTTAAATTAAGCTTATCTAATAAACTTTGATTTAATTTTTATTTAAATCTAATAATATCTACATGGAATATTTTATGGTACAAAGGAATCCCATGTTAGATGCTAAGTATTAATTAAATTAAATGATAAAATCTGTTAAAATCTAATAAAATCTAAGGATAAGATCCTTAATTTGATCTTATCCCAACATGTAATTATTGCAAATAGTAATTTTTGTCTAATGCATGAATGAAGATAGTAATTATCTAACATCATTCATTCATATCTTATTACTCACTTTCTCGGCACACTCTCTCTCAAAACACACACGCATATCACACACACACACAACCTTCATTGAAGATCAAGGATTCAAGCTCAAGAATTTAAAAGATCAAGCATCTATTTCATTCAAGAAGGTTAGATCTATACTTGATCAAGAGCTTAGCCAAAGATTAGCAAGAAAAATCCATCTTTCTTCCTTCCAAAACTTTCGAATTTTTCATGAAGTAGGATGAATGTTTTGATCTTTGAATATTATGTTAGATCTGTGATCTAAATCTTATTTTTAGCATCAATTTAAGAAGAATCCAACCTAAACCTAATTTTCTATTATTTCGAAATTAATGAATAAATTAGGGGTTTTTGATTGTTGAATTTCATGATCAAATTGATGATTTCTATGAGCTCATATGATGATTATAAACATGTTTGATGGTTTGATTTATTAAGATTTGAGAAATTTCAATTTAAATTAACATGATTGGAAGTGATTAGAATGAAATTTGAATTTTAATTCTTAATTTATCAAAAGGACCGAAATATATATGTACAATAAAGCCATGTATTTGATTTTTAATGAAGAAAATAATGAAAGAATTGGAATCTACGTTAAAAATTAAGTGACGTAGAATTTTTCAGAATTTTAATACAAAGTTTTGAAATTGAGAGTTTCTAGAGTTTAATTCCTGGTTTAACTCGGTGAACTCGATCATTTGGAATCACCTGTTGGACCCGATCAATTTGGATTAACTCAGTGACTTAGTCACTGAATCACCTCTGGACCCGGCCATTGGATTAACTCAGTGACTCGGTCACTGGAATCACCTGTTGGACCCGGTCATTTGGATTAACTCAGTGACTCGGTCATTTGGATTCATTGGACCCGGTCAATTTGGATTAACTCAGTGACTCGGTCAATGGATTTTTGGACCCGATCATTTGGATTAACTCAGTCCGGCCGGCTCGGTTTTCCGGCCGGCTCTTTTCCGGCCGGCTCGGTTTTCCGGCCGGCTCTGTTTTCCGGCCGGCTCGGTTTTCGGCCCGACTCTGTTTTACAGATAACTCAGTTTTTCCAGCTAGTTTGATTTTTCAGACAGCTTGATTTATCCAGCTGATCTTTGATCAACTTATTTTCAGTTATTTCTTTCGTAAACTCAAAAGTTTTAATGTGCTAAACTCAAATGTTATCAAAGAACTTAAGCATTTTTGATGTGCTAAAATAAATAAATAAAGAGCTTAATGGTTAATGAGATACTTATACGAAGAAATGAAATATTCTTTATGATATGATTAATATTGACAATAGTATAAGTTATAAGTCAATAAATATTAATGAAAAGATGAAAGGGTTAGAAGTAAAGTATATGTTTAATTATGTCTTTAGAAGTTATTTTGAGTAGTGAATGATTAAGAGCTAAGATTTAAGATAGAAAAGTTTAAGTGTTAGTGGTAGAGTGAAAACCCTAGAAAGCCAAGAAAGATCATAGTATCGAAGCAGCATCTCTCATTCCTCGATTTTTACTTTTCTCGCTCTTATGTTTAAACCTAATTTTAAATTGAAGGACCGAGCGGGACCATTAAGTGAAGGGAAATCGAGAAGTAAAGTTTAGTTCAGCAATTTCGAAACAGGTGGGCTTTCTAAACTAAAGAAATGTCGAATGTGACTATATGATTATGATTATGTGATGTTTTTAAATTGATTGACTTGCCAATGTTTTTAAGTGTTTTTGTATGTTACCATCTACCAAGGAAAGACGAATTCGGTCCTACGCAAGGTGGGATCTGTGTGCACAGTTAGTAATCGTGCACCTTCCTTTTGGTAGGCCGATTACGGGTGTTTGAGAAGGAGGCCTACTTCTCAACACTATTAAGTGATAGTAGATTTGGTACATACATGAATAGTATTTTGACTGCAGTCTCGTATAATGAAAGTAAATGTTTTGGCATGCACAGGTTCGTTTTTTTTAAGTTTGCTTGTGTTATGCTTTATGGCAAGTATTCAATCTATAGCTCTAAGTAGCAACTTTTAAATTATTTTGGCATGTGTTCACTGAGTGCGAAAGTACTCAGCCCTGCATGTTATTTCTAAAATGCGTGAGTTAGCTCGGATGGAGATGGAGTGTGTCAAGTGTGCTTTGTTGTTGTTGATATCTCGAGTTATCATTCTAAGTTAGAGCACGGTTATATGTCTTCATACATGTAACCAAAAACTTATGTTTTCCGCTGCAACACTCTCTGAACTTGTTTCACTTCTGTTATTTTGTTATGTTGCTTATGTTATAGATTCTCTAAACCTTGGTTCAGTTTGTTAAACCTTAGACTTCAGTTTGTTAAATCCTTAAATTGCAGTATGCTTAACTCTGACACGAGATGGTGTAGCTTCTTGACCATACTCGTTGATCTTTGATCGAACTTGATATATGAATTGTCGTTCGTGAATAATGATGTCATTGTTTGATCTATGATTTATTCTTTTTCATTTGATAGTATGTTTAGATGATCGAAAAGTATGATTTGGTGTATTTTGGTTCCTATTCGATAACTTGGGTCGTTATCTTATCCTTTGGTTAATCATAAATTGTGTAAGTCGTGGGACCCACCGGCTTAGTCATCTTCACTCTAAGTCGGGCTGCGACAGAGTGGTATCAGAGCAGGTTGTCTGCTCTAAGTCTAAAATTTTCTTTTGAGTCTAGTCTAGACTTGAATCCCTAGACTAGTTAAGTCTTAAACAACAAAAGTCCAGCACCTCATCTCATCCGGCAAGTCAGGTACGTATTTAGAAGTTTTCTAACGTTTAAAAGTTTTAAGTTTGAATGGAATCTTGAGATGTGTTTATGTACATGTTTATATCTATGTTTATATCTTTTTATTTGTGGCTTGTGTGACGAGCCTGAGGTTCTGATGAGATTGTTTTGTGATGGCATTCGTAAGCGTGATGATGGAACAATTGTGCAAGCAAGTGAGTTGTTTGTCTTTGGGAAGTAACGTGAGCTTGGTACCATCAATGGGAAGCGATATTGAGTATGTGGAAATTGTGGATCTTTGGGAGACGTATTTAGTCTCCGTGTGATTGATTTTTAAAATTTTTCTTATATAGGATGGCAGCGCCTCGTCGTGACGATGCGATGAGAGAGTTTCAACATATCAGGATGAGTTACCGTGAGACTTTAGCCGAGTTCTTGGCACGTTTCCATCGTGTCTGGATGGATATCTGCGAGACAGAGATCTCAGGTGTTCAGGGCATCATACGTCTAGTCCCTCTTCTTCCAGAGGAATGGCATGAGTGGGCAGCTTCACTCGTTTCTCGTTTTGTGACTGAGCAGTACTGGGATCACAACCTCTACGGCGACTGTCGAGGTTTTATCGCCGAGATCAGCTCCCGATACATGTGTCACTCAGCACCGCCGCCAGGACCGTACCCTCCACCCACTCGCTACCCCGCAGGGTCGGGCTGACTGAGTTTTTACCTCAGGATGACCCTATTCCGTTTATGATTCCGCAGGTTGATCCCGAGTCAGTATACTTTGATCCCTAGTCGACCTATTTTGGTTTTGACCCGAGTGCTTTTGCCACTCAGCCCACTGTACCGTCGGATGGTTTTGCTTCACCCTCACCACCGACAGATACTTTAGCCCTAGTTCCAGTTCCTCCTATCTCGTAGTTGTACCCAAGACCCTCCGCTGGAGGTAGCTCCTTTCTCTCCTCCCAGTGAGATCCCTCGAGTTTTCGACTCTTTTGACCATGAGGCTCTATACCGTTCTTACCACCCTGAGCCTCAGCGCTTAGACGAGGGCAGCTCGTCGAGGCCCCGACGAGATGACAGTGACGGCAGTGTCGGAGACGACCCCGCAGCCGAGGTCACCGTTGGTTGGTCCGATCTCCGCCGAATTCCGTTCAGTCACCTAGGTTTTGAGCCTAGTTTTCCGCCGATGGCAGACACTGATGTAGACAAGGAGATTCCGCTCTTGCTGAACGGAGACGTGAGGGCCGAGGGCGAGGTTGTTCCAGAGAGTTCGAGTAAGGAGGACGAGTCAGAGGAGGAGGACCCGTCAGAGGACGACGAGTAGAGAGAGTCGTTCTTGTGTTGTTGTTGCTTTATGTTTATTTGTGTATAATGTAAATATGACTAAGGATTATGATGCATAATATGGTTTAGTAGCTCGGTAACGGATAGTAGACCGTACCGTAGTTATCTTTTGCGTGATGTTAGGACATCACGGATGACGTAGGGATATCTTTTGTTGTAGATAAGATCCCATATTTTGAAAAGACCTCTAAAAGGCAATTTTCCAAGTATATATATGAAAAAGAATGGCCAAAGCGGTCATTTAAATTAAGTTGATGCTTTCATAATATGCTTAAGTATAAAGAGATAATGCCTTGAGAATATTAAAGAATAGCAAAAGTGTATCAATGAGATGAAGTTAGAAAGTAAAGAATAAGAAATTTCGGAAAATAAATTAAAGTGTAAAAGGTAAGTTGCTTTGCCAAAAGTTTAAGGTTAAATTAAGGTAATGAAGGAAGTTTAGTTAATTCTGTATTTGCTAAATAAGTAAGCTGCGAGATAAGATGATTTATTATTGCATAATTATTAGGTTAAATTGTAAAAGTGATGATGTTATGTTTTGAGTGAAGTTGATTGAATGGTTGAAGAAATTTTGCAAAGTTAAGTTGTGCCGTTGTTGCGTGATTCTAAATTAAAGTTATAAAAGTGATTATGGTATAATATGATTTATGAAATTTCTTATGAACGTTTGTTTTAAAGCGAAAGAATAAATAAATTAAGAAGTGCTCAGAGAGAAATGTTCAATAAGAATAAAGTTACTTTTGTTGATTCCTTCTTTTTCTTAAATCAGAATGCCTCCTAGAAGAAGAAATAGGGTAGAAGAGGAAGAGCACCGAGAACCTACCCCATCTCCTCCGCCTGAGAGGAGAATCGAAGAACTCTTTCTTAGACAAAATCCCCCGACCTTTGACGGAAGAGGAAATCCGTCAGAAGCAGAAGAATGGATTCGCGCTCTCGAGCGAATCTTTAGGTTCCTTCGATGTGATGACCATGAGCGTCTCACATGTATGTCCTATCGCCTGAAAGGATCCGTACTGCGGTGGGAAGCTCGCCAGAAGACGTATACTCCCGAGCAGCTCGAAAATCTTTCATGGGAGCAGTTCAAGGAAGCTCTTTTTGAGAAGTACGTACCAAGAAGTTACCGCAAGCAGAAAGAAAATGAGTTCGCCAATCTCAAGCAAGGAAAGAAAACGGTTGCCGAGTATGACCGTGAATTTTGTGATCTAGCTCGTTTTGCCCCCGATAAAGTTGATTCCGATGAGAAGATGTCCGAGCTTTTCCGTGCCGGACTTAGGCAGGATATAAGAGTGGTCTTAGCAAGTCAGAGTGCTTTGACCTATGCCAAAGCTTTAAATCGAGCCTTGGATATGGAGTTGGCTATGCAGCCAGAGAAGCCAGTTCAAACTCCAGCACCTCCCCAATATCAGATTCAAGCCCCAGCGGCCGTTAGACCGCAATTTTCGCACCATGGCCAGCAGCAGAGGGGAAAAAGGAAATGGAATGCTGGAAGCCAACCCAGCAAGAAGACCTGGCAAGGGCAGAGTCAGCAGCTTTCGACTCCAGGAAAACCCAGACCACCTTTTGTTGGTCAGAGTAGCTTGTTTCAGAGGCAGCAAGGAATTTCTGCATGCTCGAAATGCGGCAAAATGCATCAGGGAATTTGCAGAGCAGGAAGTAACAGCTGCTATGCATGTGGGCAAGTTGGGCATTTCTCTTATCAGTGTCCAAACAAGCAGCAAGGGACTAATGGTGGAAGACTGCCGCATCAACCTCAGCAGTTGAAGGCTATTGAAGGAGTCCCGCAATTGCATCCGCGCCAGCGCCAAGCGCCCCACCCTCAGCAGCAGCAGCAGCAGCCACCGCAGCAAGAGCCGCAACCGCAGCAGCAGTATCAGCGAGTTTTCGCTCTCGATCAGAAACCATACGTCAAGGATCGTGGCAATGCGGTGTATGGGTCAGTTAAATGGTGTACCTGTGATAATTCTTTTTGATACTGGTGCATCGCATTCTTTCATATCAAGTACATGCGTAGATACTCTTGGCCTTAAGGTAGAGAAATCTAGCCAGAACCTAAGAGTATCGACCCCGGTAGGTAAATCTACCACAGTTACGCATGTTTGCCCTAATTTGGAATTTGAGTTTGGATCCCTTAAGATGTCAACCAACATCCTAAATCTAATTCGAATGTGGGACGTAGACATCATTTTGGGAATGGATTGGTTAACCGAGAACTTTGCCACCATTCGGTGCAAGCAAAGACAGATCTCTTTCCAGCCACCTGGAAAAGAGCCGACCCTATTCTTCGGAATAGAGAAAAGCAATAGAAGAATGCCGATTAT
This sequence comes from Agastache rugosa, assembly GCA_031470985.1. Taxonomy (NCBI): domain Eukaryota; kingdom Viridiplantae; phylum Streptophyta; class Magnoliopsida; order Lamiales; family Lamiaceae; genus Agastache; species Agastache rugosa. The sequence goes on along the minus strand of CM062601.1, from coordinate 33,096,199 downwards.
TTCGGCAATTCAAGCAAGAAAGCTGTTGAGAAGAAAAGATGCGCAAGCATATCTGGTTTATCTCAACAAAGATGAAAATCAAGAAAAGAATATTGATGATGTAGCTGTTGTTCGAGATTTCAAGGATGTGTTTCCTGAAGTTTTGCCAGGAATACCCCTGCATTGTGCAATTGGAGTTCACCATCGACCTTGAGCCTGGTTCAGCTCCAACATCTAAAGCGCCGTATAGAATGGCCCCGAAGGAGTTACAAGAATTGAAGATTCAGTTGCAAGAATTGCTCGACCTTGGTTTTATCCGACCTAGTGTTTCCCCGTGGGGAGCACCGATCTTGTTTGTTAAGAAGAAAGACGGTAGTCTAAGAATGTGTATAGACTACCGAGAGCTAAACAAGCTAACGTTGAAGAACAAGTATCCTTTGCCAAGGATAGATGATCTGTTTGATCAGCTCAGAGGAGCCAGTGTTTTCTCAAAGATTGATCTAAAATCTGGCTATCATCAGCTGAAGATTCGGCAAGAAGATATTCCGAAAACTGCATTCCGAACAAGATATGGCCACTACGAGTTTGTAGTAATGCCGTTCGGATTAACAAATGCTCCAAAGCATTCATGGATCTCATGAATCGAGTTTTCCATGAATTCCTGGATAGATTTGTCATAGTCTTCATTGACGACATTCTTGTTTATTCAAAGAGCGAATCGGAGCATGAAGAGCATCTCATAATTGTCCTAGAAAAGCTAAGATCCGAAAGGTTATATGCCAAATTCAGCAAGTGTGAGTTCTGGCTAAAAGAAGTGAATTTTCTCGGACATGTTGTTTCGTCCGAAGGAATTAAAGTTGACAATTCAAAGGTGCAGGCAGTTCAAGAGTGGAAGTCGCCAGCGTCGCCCCATGAGATTCGTAGTTTCTTGGGTCTAGCAGGTTACTATCGGAGATTCATCGAAGGATTCTCCAAGATAGCAAGGCCGATGACCCAACTTCTCAAGAAAGAATCAAAGTTCAAGTGGTCTCCCGATTGTGAAGAAAGTTTTCAAGAGCTAAAGAAGAAGTTGACCATCGCTCCCCTTGGCGTACTGCAAGTGAAAGGACTATGTCGTGTATACGGATGCATCGAAGAATGGACTAGGTTGTGTCCTGATGCAAGATGGAAGAGTCATAGCCTATGCGTCACGACAGCTCAGACCTCATGAGGAAAATTATCCAACTCATGATTTAGAGTTAGCAGCAGTCGTGCATGCTCTGAAGATCTGGAGACATCATCTTTTTGGAGCCAAGTGCGAGATCTTCACAGATCACAAGAGCCTCAAATACTTTTTCGAACAGAAAGAGCTAAATATGAGGCAAAGAAGATGGCTCGAGCTAGTAAAGGACTACGATTGTAAGATTTCCTATCATCCAGGAAAAGCGAACGTAGTAGCCGATGCTTTAAGCAGGAAGAGCAGATCCGAGTTAGGATTTCTGCTCACTCAAGAAGAAGAGCTAATCAAGAGTCTTGGAGAGTTGAGAATAGAAGTGGTTTTACTACCACAATCTGTAGAGCAACAAATTACAGCTCTAGAAATAACTCCAGACTTGAGAACAAGAATTTCAAATGCTCAGAGGAAGGACGAGAAATTAGAAAAGTTGCGACTCAGAATTCGTGAAGGAAAGATCGAAGAGTTTTGTGAAGCCGGAGATAATGCTCTTTTGTTCGTAGAAAGACTTTGTGTTCCGTATGAAGAAGAATTGAGAGCTGAAGTCATGAGAGAAGCTCATGAAACGCCGTACACCGCTCATCCCGGTAGCACCAAGATGTATCAAGATTTAAAGCAGAAATTCTGGTGGGAAGGAATGAAGCGAGATATAGCTTCATTTGTAGAGCGATGTTTAGCTTGTCAGCAAGTCAAAGCTTTACATCGCCGGCCTTATGGAAAGCTTCACCCTTAGACATCCCGGAGTGGAAATGGGATGATATCACAATGGATTTTGTAACTCGCTACCTAAATCCAAAAGAGGAAATACAACTATTTGGGTGATCGTGGACGCATTGACAAAATCTGCTCATTTCATACCAATTCCGATAACGTATGGATCGGACAAGTTAGCTCAGCTGTATGTTCGAGAAATCGTGCGTCTGCACGGTGTGCCCAAATCGATTACGTCAGATCGAGATTCTAAGTTTACCTCCCGTTTCTGGAGAAGTCTGCAAAGTGAGCTGGGCACCAACCTAAATTTCAGCACCGCTTTTCATCCTCAGACGGATGGTCAATCCGAAAGGACGATTCAAATTCTAGAAGATATGCTCAGAACTGTTGTGTTGGATCGAGGTGACCAATGGGAGCAAGTTTTGCCTCTCATTGAGTTTGCATACAACAACAGTTACCAGATGACAATCGGCATGGCGCCCTATGAAGCTCTTTATGGAAGAAAATGTCGTTCCCCGCTCTTTTGGGACGAAGTAGGTGAAAGAAAAGTATTAGGGCCCGATGCAGTTGAAGAGATGATTGAGATCGTTCGCCAGATCAAGCAACGGATTAAAGAAGCGCAAGATCGCCAAAAATCTTATGCGGATTCTCGAAGATCAGAACTCGAGTTCTCAGTCGGAGATAAAGTTTTCTTAAAGGTTTCGCCGTCAAGAGGAGTTCACAGATTTGGCGTGAAAGGAAAGCTAAAGCCTCGCTACATAGGACCGTATGAAGTTTTGGAGAGAATAGGTCAAGTTGCGTATAAGTTGGCCTTACCGCCAAGCTTTGGGAACTCGCATAATGTTTTTCATGTATCCCAGTTGCGCCGATACATGTTTGATCCCAAGCATGTCATTCGTCAAGAAGAAGTGGCCTTAAAACCAGACCTCAGTTATGAGGAGAAACCGGAAGCGATATTGGATCGAAAGGTCCAACAAATGCCTAAGGAATAAATCGATCGCGTCGGTCAAGATCAAATGGAGACATCACGGGCCAGAGGAAGCGACATGGGAACTCGAAGATAAGATGAGAGATAAGTATCCCGAGTTTTTTCTTCAAGGTAAGCAAATTTCGGGACGAAATTTATTTTTAGGGGGGAAGGATGTAATACCCCGCTTTTTCATAATCGGACTTAAGGTTAATTAGAAAATCGCTGAGATAATTGCGCCGTGAGAATTTAGAAAGAAATTAAGTTCCGACAATAAAAATATCTCGGCAGTCCTAATTTGCCGAAAGTAAAGAAATTAAGTAAATTAAATAATTTAAGATGTTAATTTCGTCTCGGATGATCCGAGAAAGATTATGAATGTGTTTAGGATTATGTGCTTATATGTTTGGATTTTATTTGAAAAGTGTGTGTTTAATTCGAAGATTTGATTTCTCCGGAGATCGTAGAATTTCTTTGGTAATGATATTTTAGTCCGGATTTTTATTTCCGGAATTTTTCTCGAGAAAGCTTAAATTAGGGTTAAAGAAACCCTAATAAAATTTATAGAGCTCGAGAATTTATTATTTAAAGCTGGGATGATTTTGATTAACGATTTAATGATATTTAAGTGATTAATTAGAGAATTTATTAATTAATTACTTAAATAAGATACTATTGCTAGATATTTTAAATTAAGCTTATCTAATAAACTTTGATTTAATTTTTATTTAAATCTAATAATATCTACATGGAATATTTTATGGTACAAAGGAATCCCATGTTAGATGCTAAGTATTAATTAAATTAAATGATAAAATCTGTTAAAATCTAATAAAATCTAAGGATAAGATCCTTAATTTGATCTTATCCCAACATGTAATTATTGCAAATAGTAATTTTTGTCTAATGCATGAATGAAGATAGTAATTATCTAACATCATTCATTCATATCTTATTACTCACTTTCTCGGCACACTCTCTCTCAAAACACACACGCATATCTCACACACACACAACCTTCATTGAAGATCAAGGATTCAAGCTCAAGAATTTAAAAGATCAAGCATCTATTTCATTCAAGAAGGTTAGATCTATACTTGATCAAGAGCTTAGCCAAAGATTAGCAAGAAAAATCCATCTTTCTTCCTTCCAAAACTTTCGAATTTTTCATGAAGTAGGATGAATGTTTTGATCTTTGAATATTATGTTAGATCTGTGATCTAAATCTTATTTTTAGCATCAATTTAAGAAGAATCCAACCTAAACCTAATTTTCTATTATTTCGAAATTAATGAATAAATTAGGGGTTTTTGATTGTTGAATTTCATGATCAAATTGATGATTTCTATGAGCTCATATGATGATTATAAACATGTTTGATGGTTTGATTTATTAAGATTTGAGAAATTTCAATTTAAATTAACATGATTGGAAGTGATTAGAATGAAATTTGAATTTTAATTCTTAATTTATCAAAAGGACCGAAATATATATGTACAATAAAGCCATGTATTTGATTTTTAATGAAGAAAATAATGAAAGAATTGGAATCTACGTTAAAAATTAAGTGACGTAGAATTTTTCAGAATTTTAATACAAAGTTTTGAAATTGAGAGTTTCTAGAGTTTAATTCCTGGTTTAACTCAAATTGAACTCGATCATTTGAATCACCTATTGGACCGGCCAATTGGATTAACTCAATGACTCGGCCAATGGAATCACCCTGTTGGACCTGGCAATTTGGATTAACTCATTGACTCGGTCCACTGAATCACCCTGTTGGCCAATTGGATTAACTCACTGACTCGGCCAATGATTTACTCATTGGACCTCACTGGATTAACTCATTGGTCCAGGCTCGGTTTTCCGGCCATTGTTTTTCTATTTTTTTTTTTCGGTTTTCCGGCCAGCTACTGTTTTTCTAGCTACGGTTTTTGCTATTTCTGTTTTTTCTAGTTTAGCTCATTTTCCTAGTTTGATTTTTCGACTTGATTTATCCAAATTGATCTTTGATCAACTTATTTTCAGTTATTTCTTTCGTAAACTCAAAAGTTTTAATGTGCTAAACTCAAATGTTATCAAAGAACTTAAGCATTTTTTATGTGCTAAAATAAATAAATAAAGAGCTTAATGGTTAATGAGATACTTATACGAAGAAATGAAATATTCTTTATGATATGATTAATATTGACAATAGTATAAGTTATAAGTCAATAAATATTAATGAAAAGATGAAAGGGTTAGAAGTAAAGTATATGTTTAATTATGTCTTTAGAAGTTATTTTGAGTAGTGAATGATTAAGAGCTAAGATTTAAGATAGAAAAGTTTAAGTGTTAGTGGTAGAGTGAAAACCCTAGAAAGCCAAGAAAGATCATAGTATCGAAGCAGCATCTCTCATTCCTCGATTTTTACTTTTCTCGCTCTTATGTTTAAACCTAATTTTAAATTGAAGGACCGAGCGGGACCATTAAGTGAAGGGAAATCGAGAAGTAAAGTTTAGTTCAGCATTTTCGAAACAGGTGGGCTTTCTAAACTAAAGAAATGTTGAATGTGACTATATGATTATGATTATGTGATGTTTTTAAATTGATTGACTTGCCAATGTTTTTAAGTGTTTTTGTATGTTACCATCTACCAAGGAAAGACGAATTCGGTCCTACGCAAGGTGGGATCTGTGTGCACAGTTAGTAATCGTGCGCCTTCCTTTTGGTAGGCCGATTACGGGTGTTTGAGAAGGAGGCCTACTTCTCAACACTATTAAGTGATAATAGATTTGGTACATACATGAATAGTATTTTGACTGCAGTCTCGTATAATGAAAGTAAATGTTTTGGCATGCACAGGTTCGTTTTTTTTTAAGTTTGCTTGTGTTATGCTTTATGGCAAGTATTCAATCTATAGCTCTAAGTAGCAACTTTTAAATTATTTTGGCATGTGTTCACTGAGTGCGAAAGTACTCAGCCCTGCATGTTATTTCTAAAATGTGCAGGTTAGCTCGGATGGAGATGGAGTGTGTCAAGTGTGCTTTGTTGTTGTTGATATCTCGAGTTATCATTCTAAGTTAGAGCACGGTTATATGTCTTCATACATGTAACCAAAAACTTATGTTTTCCGCTGCAACACTCTCTGAACTTGTTTCACTTCTGTTATTTTGTTATGTTGCTTATGTTATAGATTCTCTAAACCTTGGTTCAGTTTGTTAAACCTTAGACTTCAGTTTGTTAAATCCTTAAATTGCAGTATGCTTAACTCTGACACGAGATGGTGTAGCTTCTTGACCATACTCGTTGATCTTTGATCGAACTTGATATATGAATTGTCGTTCGTGAATAATGATGTCATTGTTTGATCTATGATTTATTCTTTTTCATTTGATAGTATGTTTAGATGATCGAAAAGTATGATTTGGTGTATTTTGGTTCCTATTCGATAACTTGGGTCGTTATCTTATCCTTTGGTTAATCATAAATTGTGTAAGTCGTGGGACCCACCGGCTTAGTCATCTTCACTCTAAGTCGGGCTGCGACACCCACTCAACCGAGGTATCAGCTGACTACAATGATCAGCTGAGAGGTTTGCAACAACTTTAATTACTCCTACTCAATCTGTTTTCTGTCAACTCACATCTTGTCATTTCTAATCAATCTTAATTAAAAGTCTGCAAAGAATTGAATAATGGGAGTTTCGAGGCAAAAGTCAAAACGCCTCAACCGTTCTCTCTCGCGCATTAAATTGACCTGACGCGAGAATCACTCCCAGTCGTAGATTTTCTTATCAATAGACAAATCTTGATCGTCCATTCATCAAGAAAACTCTTTAAATATGCTAGAAGATATACGCATCAAACCTAGAAAGTTTTTTCAGCATTCTTTCTTATTTCCATCAATTGGTATTGTTTGTTTCTACTAACAAAAGATGCAGAAGAAGAACATGGAATCCAGAAAGATGTCTCCCGAAGCCAATCAAACTTGAAGAATCTGTCAAGGCTTCAAGATAAAAGTTGCCTAACTCTCAAGAACCTCAAAGAAGACGGAAGTCCAGAAGAAGGTGAAGCCCATCGACAGAACCAGGCCAGCGCAGTAGGAGACAGCAAAGCTCAAGAACGTTATTCACCAGGAAGGTGCAGAAAACTTTCTGGGAATGACAAAGGAAAAAGACCTCCTCAGCCCCACTGTTTCTCTCAACATAAAAGAGAGAACGGGACACACAACTCCCTGGGATGCAAAAATCAACGTCAACAGACCTGGACCAGATGTTAATAAAACCGGAGTATTCAAGAGCAGTCATGTCAAAGCTCTTGCTCCACCACAGGAGGCACAGAAAAAGATGCAGGAGACAAAGCAGCATGCATCTAACTCCGTCCCAGCTGGGAATCGGAGACAACTTGAGGAGACAAAATATACTGAAGCACTGTCATCAAACCGAAGACTCAAGTCAAAGGTGCTCGTCGATCGACGGAGAAGCCGGTGACATTATGAGAGAATTCGTAATCACTCTCCGAGGAGCAGAAGGCCCACAAGCGGTCGTTTCTTTCGGTGGAAGAAAAGTTCACATCCCTGCGTGAACATAATCATCACCAACACCGCAACGGAGTATTCCAACTGAACAACCAAGCTTAAACCCCAAGACAGATGGGATACTTCAACCGCCTTCTCCTCAGTTCCTTCAGCTCCCACAGGGACACCATCTTCGAGATCTTTCAATAAAAGATGCTCAAGTCCCTGCACCAAGCTCAAATGAGAACCATCACCCAGCCAACGATCACCTGCAAATTTGGATGATGATGATATGAGCCGAATACAAGTCCCTCAAGTGCTGAATCAGACTTTCTCATTCAATCTAAGAAGTCTGAAGAAGCAAAATTGCAAGGAATGAAGTTATGCCCGACTCGAAGATGCTATCTCCCGTGCTAACTCATCCCTCCAAGCACTCACCGGACCGCCCAGTGAATCAGCCAAGGACGCCGTGTCCGCAATCACAACCGAGGCTAATGCAACGAGAAGAAGAGCCGCCTAACACAACAAACCGAGCCACTTAGACTCTAAACCTCGTCGCTCGTAGCCGAAAACAACAAGCTTCACCAAACTAAAACATCGCAACGACCGATGGTGTATATCTCCCACCCCGTTTTGATCATGCCAAAAAGGGGGAAGTAAGGAGAAGAGAGACAAGTCAATGAAGAGGCAACCGTTGAGCTAGAGGAACCAGCTGAATCAGAATCAGCTGAAGAAGAGACGAGTCAAAAGAAAGAAACAACGGATGCAGAAGAGAAGACCCAACCAACTGGGACTGAAGACTGAAGGATTGAAGACTGAAGAAGTTTTTTTTTTCCTTCTTTCTTTTTCCTGTTTTATAATGTATTTTCTTACATTAATAAAACACAAGTTTTTCTGCATCATAAGTTGTCTCAGTTAGGTTTTGGCATCATCAAAAAGGGGGAAATTGTTGGGAAAATTATAAGGTTTCGATTTGATACCAAAACCCAACTGATTCTCCAACCGAATAGATGATCGCGCCAACCTAAATAGTGTTTTCCAGCTCGCCTGTTTGAGCCTTAGATGTTCTAGGTTTACGGGTTAAGGAAGCGGAAGACAGCAGTCGACCCAGCTGTGTCTACAGCTGGAGTCAGCTAGCGGAAGACGGCCGACCCACCGTGTTCTCACGGAGTCACTAGCAAAAGAAAGCGAGCGTCAACCTTCACTCGAGTGATCCGGCGAGCTCGATCAAGCCGAAGAGAATTCGAGCCGAGTTCAAAACACAAATGGTCCAAGTACGAACAAAGGAACAATCTCTCGAAGACTCCACTTCAAGACAAGACTACGAATTCAAAAGCCGGCTCTAAAGGCGAAGATCCCGGAATCGCAGGAAGTCAACCTACCTCGACCAATGAGGGATTGCCGATCGGCATCCTAGACTTCGAACCTAGGATGTGACACAAATGAAGACAGTGCGGATACGCCCAACGGCAGATCTTGTATTTAAGAAGAGTAGGTAAGATTCAAACGGCTCCTCCAACGGCTAGTCTTGAATCTCTACCTATATAAACCCGTCTTCAACCTCGGGATCGGATACGAAAAACTCTCTACAAGCTTTCATTATCCGAAATCATCATTCTTTCAAAAGCTCTCAAGCGATTCTACATAGATCAAAGAACACTTTATCTTAAAGTGTTTCTAGTTAAGAAACCGCTTAGTTTTTCGTCCGTTCCCTAGGCCAAACTCATTGTATATCTTAAGCCTAGATTTCGAACGAGTTTATCATACTCGAAGTTCTTAATTGTAAGAACTCGTTCATAGTTGGAACCCCATACCCAAACCCAAACCCGTAAAGGTTAGGTAAAGGTACGCTTGCTCGAAGCGTGTAATTCGAGTGGTTAGGTTCTTCGCACCCGACCGAAGGTGTATAGGCTTGACAGTGCCCGCAAACTGTTGGAACACAGCTCGGGTTAGAGTTGTGAAGTTGCTTGGTACTTGGAAACCAAGTGGTAGTGGATTACCAGTGAATCTGGTCGTGGACGTAAGAGGTGTTACTCCGAACCACGTAAAAACTCGCGTGCTTCTAACTCTCTCTCTTTACTATTGCTTTATATTCAGCTGTGTACTAACTCCTTCATATCATTGCATACTTGTTCAAAACTGCACACACAGCTGCTCTCCAAAGACAGCTGTGTCTCTCGAAAAGTTTCACAACCTGACTAAGCTGAAAACGTTAAGTTAATATTTTCAAACTGAGTTTTTCTAAGTAACTGAGCTAAGTTTTCAAACCACCACTTTCCGCACCACCAGCTGAGTTATTTACCCAGCTGACCCTCCCCAGCTGGATCAATAACTGAGCTCACCAACTCTGTGTTTTAACTTGAAAAAGTTTCGAAAAATCTACTTGGTGTATTCACCCCCCTCTACACCAAGTACCCAGCTCAGGAACCATCACCATATATTATGTTGGTCCAACTCTGCTAAAACTAAACATATTTCATTTGCTTTAACGCACTCAAATGTTTCATAAGAAAAAAAGTACGCTGAAATATTTATTTATCAGCCCACCCCATTATCAAATCCTGGATCCGCCCCTGATAATAACTCACTAATACACACTAATTTTTTGCTTAATTGATTAATTAAACCAACCCAAATAAAAGTAAAATTGGGCAGCCCAAATCCATTTACGTATCTAAATCCACATTATCCAAACCCATCAATTTATGAGGTCCATTTCTCCTTCGATCCACTAACTGATGCTAACCCTAGAAATAATTTCTTCTCTGAATCTATCCCTTCTCTCATCGAAACCATAGATCGAATGCCGCAAGTACTGAAATCTCTCCATAAATTCCTCTTAAAACCCTTCATTTCTTTTCGAATCCACATTCAATTCTGATGATTTCTGAGACGCCACCATCTGTATTGGAGAATATCGATCCTCTCATCGATTTCCCATCGATGTCTCTGCCCAAATTTGAAAATCAGATGAAGTTGCTGGAAAATTCATCCATGGCGGCCAAATCTGAAATGAGGTTGCCGGAAAATTTATCCATGGTGGCCGATTCTGTGATGATGGTGCCGAAACTATCCGATAGTGCAAAGTTAGCCGAGACAAGAGCCAATATCATAGCTTGGGCTGCTGACTACCAACGCGACGTTGAACGTCGCCTACCAGCTTCTATGTCGCCGGAAGAACAATACAACTATTTGATTGCGGAATGTACAAAGCTAGCTAAAATAAGGGCCGAAATCCTTGCTTGGGCTGCTGAAGACCAAAACTAGGTGATCTTGTTCTTATTTATTTCGGTGTTGGGGGCTGGTGATGCCATTAATTATGTTGTGATGATGCATGTTTGTGATGAATTCATGAGATTTATATAATGAATTATGTGGCTGATGAGGCTCTACTGTGAATTCATGTTCTCTTTTTGGTTGCCTTTTAAAATTGATAGGGCAAATACTGCATTTGTTGCCTCCATGCCTTTGTTGCCTTTCATGTGATGCCTCTATTCGCTGGTGATGCCATTTGATGCTCCAGTTATTTCATGCAATTCTGAAAATATGATGAATGAATTATTGTTGTTCAAAACTGAGTCTAGAACTGATACTACACTGCATTCTTGTTGATGCCACCACTAGGTTTATAGAAACCTAGTTTAGGAGGTTGAATGAGAAAGAAAACAGTCAATGATGCAAAATATTTGATCATTTCAATGAGACTATATAGGTTTAAAACATGGACAATCTACATTCCAAACAACAATGTCATACATTATTGTTTGTCCCTGTAAACCATTGCCAAAAAAGCTGTCTTCTTGCATCCTATTCCTGCAATTCCACTTGATGCATTCCATCAATTAGAGTCTCAATGTTGTAGATTGGTCGCACTATATTTTCCTCCACTTGTAGATACTCATATACATCCCTTACATCATGCTCATCAACATCTAGTGTCTTTGGTAGAATGTCAAACCTCCTAAGATGTCCCTTCCCTATATGTGGAATGTTGTAATTGTTATTGCCATTCACTTTGATGATCTCCCTATAACAACCTTACAGTATTAAGAATACATTATTGATCTTGTAGGTTGGAAACTCTTGAAATGCATCCTTCACATTTTTTTTATCAAATCTTCAATAGTAGTTGAAAGCATTTCATCTTCAAATCTTCACATGTGTTTATATCACATTTCACATTTGTGTCAAGTGAGTTAGGTGGTTGACAAATCAATTGAGTTTGCAATAGCTTGAAAGTCAAGATCATTGTTGTTGATATGTGATCTAGCATTATCTTGTTGTATGATGATCCATTTACTGATGCCTTCTTGCCACTTCTCTTTGATAATTGGAACAATCTGCATCATTTCAACATAATTAAAATACTTCTGCAATGTGGCTGATGATGCTCTGCTATGAATTCATGTAGCCTATTTATGATATTTATATGAGATTTGTGTTTCATGTGATGCCTCTATAGCTGGTGATGCCTTCTGATGCTACACTTATTTTATGATAAATTGTGTTTTGAAAGCTGATGACTTTGATGCTACATTTATTTCATGCTATTCTAAAAATATGATGATGAATTATTATTGTTCAAACAGAGTTTATAATTGAATCTTGTCTGCACACTTATTGATGCCACCACTAAGTTTTTGAAACTTAGTTTAGGAGGTTGAAATGAGAAACATAGCTGCTAAATGATGAATGTGATAATACAATCTGATAGCACAAGGAATTTATGATACTTACCTCCAAGCCTGGCCCTGAGGGCGGACGGGCCTGGGCGACTGCTTCGGGCCCTAAATTTTAAGGGGCCCAAAAATAGTTTATTCCTTATAAATTAATTAAGTATGAAATTATAGCAATGTAGTATCCTAGCTCAGTTGGCCGAGTACTTGTGCCTCAACTATTTGGTCGCTTGTTCGGTTCTCATGTGCAACATTTTAGTTAAGTTTCATAAGTTTTTGGTTAAATTTTTCTACGTGGGCCCCCCAATTCCTTATAAGGGTTATATATATAAAACTAATTTTACAAGAATATTAATTGATAATATAGAATAAGGTTAAATTTCATAATTTTGTAGTTAAATTTTTCTGCATGGCCCTCAATTCCTTATTTGATTTTTTATATCTATAACTAATTATTTTACAAGAATATGATGGCATAGAATTATGAAATTTATTTAAAAATTCAAACAAAATACATACATGTATGTTAAATTTCTTAAATATTTATTTTTTATATTTAATAATTTTTATTCTAAACACTATTTCTATAAAAAAATCACATATTATTTTTATGTGTGAATTTTTTGTATATCTCATATTAAAGTTGAATTCAATTACACATGAATTATATTACTATATTTATAACTAGAGATAAAAATTTGGACCCCACGTTCAAAATTTTGGCTGTCACTTACTATATCTATTACTCTATCTCTTAAAACATTAACATTTTTTTCTTTTTCGAACAAAAATTTTACTTTTAATATTTCATCCATAATTTCATGCAAAAGTCCCTAAAAAAAAAGCTTGCAAAAGTGTTCTATATATATTTGCAAATAAAATGGCTAGAAGAAGTCATTTTTTATAATTAACAAATTTTTTCTGTGTGTTTAAATGAGTGTGATATTGCGATTTTCTATGAAAATATAGGCCCATTTTTATTTTTCGCCCTGTGCCAATTTTTTGTCAGGACCAGCCTTGCTTACCTCCTTAAGAAAGCATTTCTTCATGACTGGTCTTGTTATTGCAATAATAGGCTTTGTTAATCGGCTTCCCTTTGGCCTATTTTTTGAATTTCTTGTTGCTCGCTCTTGAAATGTGAATGAGAAGATACCAAACTTCCCATAAAATATAACCTTCCCTTCAGAATCAATGTGTGGTCTTCCAACAACACACATAAATATGATCTTATCAATGTGTTGTTTTGATTTGCATGTCCTGTGAACCTGCACTTCATATTTGAGAACATAATACCTCTGTGTAGTTCTTGAGAGATTAAACCACTTCTCATCTATGTGAATAATATTGTACATAGTCCTAAAAGCAATCTTTCCATTGTTGTTGATACAACTAAGCATGCTAAGACTCCATTTCAGCTTAGCAATCATGTTTTGAAGGAGTGAGGAATGGTTTGATTGCATTCGTATGTGCTTTGACCTTGTCTTCCTTCTTCCATTTGTGAATAGTTCCTACACTGACCCCATATGAATTGCTACCTTCAACATGCTTCCTCTCTCTAAAACTGACATGCTTTTGAACTTTTCTTTATCAAGAATTTTCCTATCTTTGTGAACTGGCCCTCTTTTCATTGACACAACATGCATAGGTTTGCCCAATGTCTGCTGGAGTTGAGCTTGTTTCCATATTCTCTAAACTGATTTCAAGTCAAGGTTGAAGAGATGTGCAACTTCTTTTTTTTGCTCCATATCGAAGCTTGGACTCACTGATGTTTTGAAGAAGCCAACATGCGATGTTATTTCTTTCAATTTCTGTAAGATTTGGCATGTGTTTATTAGGCTCGATCATTTTTTGAAACTAAGAATTTATGAAGCTGTGGTGTAATGAATGAGAGAATTTATGGAGCTGTGGTGTAATGCATATATATTTGTAGGGAATGAAGGGCATTTATTGTGTTTAGATTGTGTTAGGTGTAGTTTCAAAGTTCCCTCCAAACATTCCCTCCTATTTATTCCCCCCAAATATGTAACTTTTTTATACTAGTGCAATGAATTCCCTCCTTTATTTTTTATCACATCTGAGATGACTTTATTTATCTTTATGCATTTATTTATGTGATATTTCCTTTATTTGAATCTTGCTTTTAATCATGTGTGTTTTTTTTACTTATTGCACACGAAATTTAATTGTTCTTCCTTAATCGTCTTTTTTTTATAAAAGCAGAATTAGCTTAATAGAATTGGACAAAAAATATTCGAATTTAATTGTCTGTTTCATTTTTTTTTTGCTTTAACAGTATGTGCCTACGAAATGTGAATACCTTAATTAAATTTTCAATAATTCACAACACTATTGGAGCAGATTCCATTAATTTAAAACCAAGGTAATAGAATTCATTTTATCCACACTTTTACTTTAATTATTGTATAAAAAATTGAAAAAATTAACTTTTTACTTTGAGTCAAAAGGTAAATATGATAATTCAATTTAAAATTTACATTGAAAACTACGATAGACACTTATTTAGAGACAAAAATTATGGCAGCTAAAGACACTTACTTGGGGACGGAGGGGGTATTTATAAGAGTGAAAACTCAAAATAGTCATTTCCGGAACTAAAAGATAAATAATGGCCCAAAAAACTTAAAACATAAATTTTGTCCCTCAAAATAGTAAAATTACCCCTCTACCCTCTCTTTCTCTCTCCTACTTTTACCCCACCCCAAGTCCCCACTCTCTCTCTCTCCTACTTTTCTCTCTCTCTCTTTCTTCCCCCAGCCGCCACACCCCCTGACACCCTCTCTCCTACTTTCCTCTCTCTCTATCTCTCTCTCTCTCTCTCTCTCTCCCAACCCAAAAAACTCATGTATATATATATGTATACACGTACGTATGTGTTCATGTATGTGTGCATGTTCTTCATGTATGTATACATACATGAAAAAATACTTCATGTATGTATACATACATGAAAACATGTAGAATTCATATATATACATACATGAAAAAACTCTTCATGTATATATATATATATAATACAAGAAAATGTGTAGAATTCATATATATATATATATATGAAAAAATACTTCGTGTATGTAAAAATACTTCATGTTACATACACGAAGTATTTTTTCATATATTTATACATACATGAAAAAACACTCCATGTATTATTCATACATGAAAAAACACTTCATGTATATACATGAAGCGTACTCTTCGTGTATGTGTGTATATACATACAAGAAATTAACACATACAAAAATATATATGTATATATATATATATACATGAAGAAATACTTTCATGTATGTAGAGAGAGAAGAGTAGAAGAGAGAGAGAGGAGAAAGAAAGAGAGAGAGAAAAAAGTATGAGAGAGAGTGTGTGAGATGGGAAGTGGCGGCTGGGGGTGGAAGAGAGAGAGAGAGTGGGAAGAGAGAGAAAAGTTGCGGTTGGGGGTAGATGGGCGCGGGAGGGGGGTGGGAAGAGAGAGAAAGAGAGAGTAGGGGGTATAAAGGTAAAAAAGGGATAAAATTTATCTTTTAAGTTTCAAAGGCTATTTTTTATCTTTGAGTTTGAAAAGGGACTAGTTTGGACTATTAACTCTATTTATAATAAAAACTCTGAAAGAGAAAGTAATGTTTTAAGGGTAAAACAAAGTAGAAGAGAGAATGAATAAAATAGATTTTTTGTAGTGTACGTACGTACTTTATATGACATAGTGCATACTTTGCGAGTCATATTGAGAGTGTTTATTATTATGACCATTAAAATGGAACAAACAATTAAAATGGTGTAATTAAGACCATTGTGATGGGACGGAAAAGTATAATTCTATATGTTTTATTCTATATTTTTAGACAATTTAATATCTAAATTATTGAATATCTAATAAAAATTTATAAATTTAAAGAAAAATACATGTTAAATATCTAAATTATCAAAGAAGAAAAATAATACGGGACAACAAAATAATAGTCATTTTATTTAGTGGAAGCAAAATACTAACCATAACTTAATAAACATATGCGTTCGCGTCATTCGTGTCTTCCTATCATCGCATCATTTGTGTCTTCGTGCCTTCGCATCATCGAGTCATTAGTGTCTTCCGTATTTTCGTACATTCGCGTCATTAAGAGTAACTTTGTTATTTCACAAAAAAAAGAAGGCTAGTATTAGTTACATAGTGCTCCCTTCGTTCACCAATAGTAAGATTATTTTAGAGCGGCACAGATTTTAATAAATGTTAAGTAGTTTGTTAGTGGAGAAGTTTGTTAGTGGAGAAAGGAACCCACCTTTGTGAGTGGAGAAAAAGATAAAAAGTGATAAAATGGGTGGGGTCATGTTCAAAATGAAATAGTCATACTTTTTGTGGACAAACGAAAAAAGAAAAATTAGTTTTACTATTCGTGGACGGATGGGGTATTTTTTAAGTTGTGGCTACAATTTTGCTTTTACCAAGCAAAATGGCCATTTCTTATTGTTGACACTTTTACAACATTTTCTTATTGTTGACACTTTTACAACACTTATTATTGTTATTATTTTTCTTTTTACTATGAAAGACTTTGACTTTTATGTAGCTCGAACTAATTCAAATATTCTTGATTGATATCTAATTTTCTCTTACTTTGCTAACTATTATTTGTAATTTATTCCAAAATGTTTAATAAATATAGGGTTCAATTTTTCATATGTAAATTGATTTATTAATTATTAGTATATGAATTTTGTTAATAAAATGATAAGGCTGTCAACTTATTTACCGTATAAAAAATATATTAAATTAAACAAACTAAATTGATGTATAAGGTAAACTTAAATACTACTCCCTCCGTCCACGAAAAATAGTTTCATTTAGATATATTTTTCATCCACGAAAAAGAGTCTCATTTCACGAACGAGGGATGGTTGACTCGCCGATACGTCGATACTTGAACTCGTCTTGGAATAACCAAGAAGAACTCAATACTCTCAAGAGAGAATAAGCCTCACAAAAAATATGATTAATTGTCTGCCAAATTTTGTCCATCACAAAGCCTTATATATGCCAAACTCTAATCCTAGTATAGAAAGAAAGCAACTTAAATAAAAGCCCAACTTAACTAAACAACTAACAAAGCCCAAAATCTCATAAATAACAAGGCTGAAAACTATTGGGCTTATAATAAACGAAAATAAATCAATAACAACAAAGATCAAATCTCTACCACGCTTGGTCCTAGGCAAACCTTACACAAAGTCCATAGAAATATCAAACCAAGGTGTTGTAGGGATAGGTAAAGGTGTATACAAACCATGGCAACTCACCCTAGACTTAGCTTGTTTATATGTAACACAACGCCCACAAATTCTTTCAACATCTCGTTTCATATGAGGCCAAAAGAAATACTCATGCAGAACAGCTAAAGTCTTAGCAATGCCAAAGTATCCCATCAAACCCCCACCATGAGACTCAAGCAATAACAAATCACGTAGAGAACACTTAGGAACACACAATTTATTCTTCCTAAAAAGATAGTTATCATGCATAAAATACTCTCCACTAGCAAATCGCTCACATGCTCGATAAATCTCACCAAAGTCAGTATCATGCTCATATAAACTCTTAATACACTCAAACCCAAGCAACTTAGCATCTAAGGTAGAGATCAAGGCATACCTCCGAGAAAGTGCATCAGCCACCACATTCTCTTTACCTTGCTTGTATTTGATGACGTAAGAAAACGTCTCAATGAACTCCATCCACCTCGCATGTCTCTTGTTCAATTTATGTTGCCTCTTTAAGTGCTTCAATGACTCATGATCAGTGTGAATGACGAACTCCTAAGTCCACAAATAATGTTGTCACATTTTGAGGGCTCTCACCGAGGCATACAGCTCATTATCATACGTGGGATAGCTCAATATCGCTCCGTTTAGCTTCTCACTGAAATACGCCACATGCCCCTCTTGCATCAAAACTGCACCAATACCAACACTAGAAGCATAACATTCAATCTCAAAAGACTTAGAAAAGTTAGGAAGAGATAGTACCGGGGCGTGGGTCAATTTATGCTTCAATAGTTGAAACACCTTTTCTTGCGCCTTCCCCTACTTAAACTGTACATTCTTCTTGATTACTTCTGTTAAAGGTGCTGCAATTCTGCTAAAATGAGGCACGAATTGCTGATAACGAATCGCTGATAAAAGCAAGAAAGTCCATGGAAACTTCTAACTTCTCCAATGCTTTTCGAAGTCGAACACTCTTGGATGGCTCGTATCTTCTCCTCATCAACCTGTACACCCTATGCACTAACAACAAAACCAAGAAACACGAGCTTGTCCGTAGAAAATATGCACTTCCTAGGGTTAGCAAACAACCTCTCTTTTCTAAGCGCAACTAAAACAGTCCTCAAATGAACAACATGTTCCTCATGACTCTTGCAATACACGAGGATATCATCAAAGTGGTGTGGTTGTCTGTTGACCAATAGGTCAGAGGTTCGAGTTCTCTCGGCCACAAAAAAACCCTAGGTGGGGTGTGTGAGTTTAATATTTGTAATGATATTAAAAAAAAGAAAAAAAAGTAGACAACAACAAATCTACCAATGTAAGCACGCAACACATGATTCATAAGACGCATAAACGTATTAGGTGCATTAGTCAATCCAAAAGGCATAACTAACCACTCATACAACCCAATTTTTATCTTAAAAGCAGTTTTCCATTCATCTCATTCCTTTATCCTAATCTGATGATATCCACTACGCAAATCAATCTTGGAAAACACGCAAGAACCATGCAACTCGTCAAGCATATCATCTAAACGATGGATAGAATGACGATACTTTACCGTGATGTTATTGATGGCTCAGCAGTCACAGCACATCCTCATAGACGAGTCCTTCTTGAGCACGAGTAGAACGGGTACTGCACAAGAACTTAAACTCTCCCCCACGTGTCCCTTGACCAACAACTCGCCAATTTGCCTCTCCAACTCCTTTGTCTCCTCCGGGTTGGTTCGGTAAGCTGGTAGGTTCGGAAGTGTAGCTCCGGGTACAAAATCAATCTGATGCTCAATCCCTCAAATTGGTGGTAAACCAAGAGGTGTATCCTCGGAAAAAACATCATCAAATTCCTACAAAACAGAACGGATAGAAAGGGGTAGAGAACAGGGATCAATATCAATAATCAAATTCTCCTTGTACAACAACACAATCATCGGCCTCTCCTCATTCACGGCATGGTTCCAATCACTAGCCCTTGCAAGAAAGGACTTCTGAATCAATCCATTCTCCTTTTTTTATCTCTGGACTGCTCCTTAGACTTCACCTTCTCCGCATCCTTTTGCATCTGCACTTGATCCTCATAAACTTGTTTAGGGATAAGAGGAACAAGTGATACCTTCTTCTACTTATATTCGAAGGAATATTTGTTAGTAAAGCCATCATGAGTAACTCGTCGATCAAACTGCCACGGACGACCTAACAAGATGTGGCTCGCTTGCATTAGAATCACATCACACAACACCTCGTCCTCATACTTCTCAATGCGAAAAGGAACCTTCACTTGTCCCGTAACTTTGATGACGCCGGTCTCATTCAGCCACTGCAATCGGTACGGCTTGGAATGCTTCACCACAGGCAGCCCCAATCTCTGAACCATGGCTGCACTAACCACATTCGTGCAACTCCCTCCATCAATAATAACGATGCACACCTTGTCTTGAACATAACATCTCGTGTGAAAAAGGTTCTCTCGCTGCTCTCTCTCATCGGGTTGAGTTTGGGCATCAAAACCCTCATAGCTACAAAAAGCTGCCCAACAGGTGGTAAAATCTCCTCAACCTCCTCTTCTTCGTCGGGATCCTCCTAGGCTGGCATCTCCGGATCGACCTCCTCATCATCAGTCACAACTTTGCCGTCATCTCTCATGATCTTAATTCTTCTATTCGGACACTCACTCATAATATGCCCGAATCCCTGACACTTGAAGCACTTCTTATCTTGATTTTAACCATGAGAAACTGTTGGACTGCCCTAATTTGCTGAACTCGAAACCTCTGTACAGCCCCTAAAGAACGGCTTCTTCTCATCTCTCGACGGCGCCTCCTTCTTCCATTGGTTCCCTTATGATGAGGAACCACTAGCAGCTTGGGATTGTCTCCAATTGGACTGATTCTGCTTTGAATTGCTGATACTACCCCTTCTCTTGTGTTGGTTCTCAATCTTTACTGCTACGTGAACCATATCCTCTAACTTGACGTAATGTTGTAGCTCCACTGCATTGCGAATCTCCCAATTCAATCCAGCCAAGAATCTCACCATAGTTGTCTCCCTATCTTCAACAATGTTGGCTCGAATCATAGCCACTTCCATCTCCTTGAAATATTCATCCACACTCCTAGGTCCTTGCCGCAAATAATTTCAGGATGAGGAATTCGATGACTTTTCCGAAACTGAAGAGAGAAGACAAAAAGATGGAGCAATCAAGAAGATAACAATCTGGGCAATATCAAGATGAACATTCCCTCATTCCAAGAAAAAAACGATCCAGAATTGTATCTTGAATGAGAGAGAAATGTGGAGCTTATGTTCGACTGTCATAACTATTCAGAGCTCAAGAAGGTGAAGTTGGCCGCGATAGAGTTTTCAGATTATGCACTTATTTGAAGTTTCCGTCTTTGCCTTCCCGGCATCCTCCGCCTCTCTGATACCCAAAATTATCTCGGCTAGGTCTCTTCTCCAGTGCACTAATTCGTTTATGCACCACCTCCATCTGTGTAGTAATCAGCTTTCCCAATTCAGAATGCAAGGCCTTCATGATGAATTTTGTTTGAGGGTTGACAGAGTTATCGTCGATCTTATGAGACAACTCATCATATTCCGCCCTCTTAGACATTGCTGCAAGAAAAATGTTAGAAACAAAAGAAACAAAAAAGAAAGGAACCTCTCCACCTCACAATTCTCATGTATCACTCAAGATGGAGCACTCACACTCGTATATCACTCAATTATTTGGCTTTTTCAATCCCTCTAATAATCTCACACACTCTTGCCTTTTTCCACTCAAATTTTCTCTCAAGGAATTGAATTTTCTCAATATATCACTTGAGTTCAACACCAACAAAACCAACGAGACAACATAAAGAAACGTCCGTCTGAACACTAAACCGAAAATGTGACCCCAAGAAGACGAAAGAAACGGAAACTGGAAACCCAAAAACAAGCTGCACAGAAACTGACTCAACACGCTCTATACTACCCAAGAAACCCAGAAAACACTACGAGATTTAAATGAAAGTCAGAAAAAGTGCACGCAGAAGATGCCCCAAAAGACTCTACACGACCCCAGGAAACAAACGAACAAAATTGCACCAAAATAAATTTAGAAAATTTCTATACTTTTTTTAACCCTCACGAGCTGAAGATTCCGAAAATCTCAAGAATGAGATGAAAATATGAAGTATGACTCTTTGGCGATCAGTTTGAGTCGAGAATGGATTTTGGTTGTGTATGGTTGTGTACGAGAGTATTATGATCTCTTAAGAATGTAGGTTATGGCACTTAGAAGTCGGATGAAATTCTCATAGGGAAATATGGGTATCTCGAATAGGTATGGAAAAATATAGACTGATATGAAAAATATGGTAAGATACGATATGGAAAAATATGGAATATATATGGTAGAAACGGATCTGGACGCGGGCTGTTGTGGACACGGAAATGGATCTAACGATTTTTTTAACACAGAAAGACGAAACCTAAAACCCTTGATACGAAGAAAAAAAACGAAACCTGGATACGAAATGCGGCTCTGATACCAAATGATACGATCCTTCCTGACCGTCGAATAGGACGCGCAATCGGAAGACCGAAATGACAAATAGATGGAATATTTCAAAACCTCTGAATCTAACCCACAAAATGATATAGGCGAATAGAATTCCCTATACCCCAACGTGATGTTGATGCAGCAACTCGGGGATGATGAATGACACACGAACGAGGGATGGTTGACTCGCCGATACGTCGATACTTGAACTCGTCTTGGAATAACCAAGAAGAACTCGAAACTCTCAAGAGAAAATAAGCCTCACAAAAAATATGATTTGTCTGCCAAATTTCGTCCATCACAAAGCCTTATATAGGCCAAACCCTAATCCTAGTGTAGAAAGGAAACAACTTAAATAAAATCCCAACTTAACTAAACAACTAACAAAGCCCAAATAGGGATGGCAGTGGATCTTGGACCCGGTCCAGATCCGTGGATCCGGATCCGTTTTTCCGGATCTGGATCTCAAAATTTTGGACCCGACGGATCCGAGCCGGATCTGGATCCATATAAAAAAATTCGGGTCGGATCTGGATCTTGAATTTTCAGATCCGGATCCGTCCCGGATCCGACCCGCGGATCCATACTATTAATATATATATATATATATATATATATATATATATTATATACAGTATACTTTTATATCTAACCATAATCTAAAATTTCAGTCTCTCCGCTCTCGCTGTCTCGCCTCTGTGTCTGAGACTATTCTCAAATCTCACTCTCTCACAGTAATCAATTTCCTCTCCCATTCCCGCCGTCCCGCCGTCCACCGTCCAGCCTCTCCTCCGATCACAACCATCCGTCTCTCACAGTCATCTCCTCTCCCATTCCCGCCGTCCACCGTCCAGACTCTCCTCCGAACCACAAACATCCGTCTCTCACTCTCTCACATTCATCTCCTCTCCCATTCCCGTCGTCCCGCCGTCCGCCGTCCACCGTCCACCGTCTAGCCTCTCTTGCGAACCACAACCATCCTCCTCTATCTCTATCGTCCATGGCTGCCTCTGCTTCAAAGGTTTGTGTTTACTTCCTCACCCATTCCTCTATTTTCAGTGTGTGTATGTGTGTGTTTTCTTGAACGGTTGGTTTTTTTTCTGATTATTGTGTTCTATTTATGAGTTAAGAAGTTAATGGTCTAGTTTAATGATAAAGAGATGATGTTCATATTCTGACCATCCAATTTGGGTTTCCGTATCGTCTGCCTCGCCTATTTCATTCTAAAAATGTAACCATATTTACCATATGATATTGCCTATTGCCTATTGGTCATCAAACCATTTGATTAGATAATTAGCTAATAATTAAGGCTGTGTTACTCGTCTGTGTTAAGAATTAGGCACGCTATAAATTACTAAAGCAAGAAAAACCGAATCATAGGTAGAACCGTAGAAAAGGATAATTTATTTATTTTTGTATTATTAGGTTCTAATTGAAAACTAATAAAGTATACAACACACATGCTTGTTCCACAGTTAATGAAGATTATGATGAAGATGAAGAAGAACAAATTGATATTATTGATATGGTAATTAATTTACATCACTTTATACTTCTATTATTGAAATAAGTTTGTGTTACTAATGATCTTTCACACTTTTTAGGATGTCGATGATGTTGAAAGTAGCTGTAACATGGAATTCTAGCTGTAAGATGGAAGACTTGTTCTCAATTTCTCATGGACTCAAGATTAGTTTATTGTAATAACTTATTTTGTGTTATTATTTTGGATAAATATGTTTATGTAATGTTTTGTTTAGGATGAATATCGATGTTGTTGACTTGTGAGTCTGAGTGTCTGACTTGTTTTGGAAATTTGGATACTTATAATTGTGTTGTATTGATTTTATTTGTTTTTTTTTAAACGGATCCGGGTCCAGATCCGTGGACCCGCGGATCTGATGGATCTGGATCTGGATCTCAGATTTTCGGACCCGAAGGATCCGGACCGGATCTGGATCCAAGCAAAAAATTCGGATTTGGATCTGGATCCAATAGGATCCGGTCCAGATCCGGCCCGTTGCCATCCCTAAGCCCAAATTCTCATAAATAACAAGGCTGAAAACTATTGGGCTTATAATAAACGAAAATAAATAAAGTCTTCAAAATAAATAAATTCTATCTTCAAACTTGAGCCCAATCGGACATGATAAGATTAACCAAACATGGGCTGCCCAATTCGCCAACTCCACAGGGCTTCTTCATCAACTCTTGATCCCACACTTCTTGGACTAAACCCATCAAGCTCTTCTTAAACTTCTTGGCTCGTGTTCTTGTAGTTGGCCCAACAGGATCGCGCATCGGGTCTTGCACCAACGACGAACCTTGGGCTGCATCAGTTGGGCCCACCACAAATAACAAGTAAGATCTTTATTCCACTTACAACACCATCAACTAATTATTTAAAAGCAATTTAAAATTATATGACAAATGTGACACTTATTCTACCGACAACAACTTCAACTCATTTATTAAAACTCGTGCTCAACACACAATATTATTCTTTTTCTTATAAATATAATACTCGAATGTTAAGAAAATAAATTATTTTATAATAAAGATGAAAAGATAAAAGAGATGCATTATCATGCAACAGATCGCTTGGCATGCGACCGGATCCCACCGGCCACCGCCCAGCCTTAGCTATATATGAATAATATTGATGTACCAACAAATGGGGATCCATAGCTCAGTGGCTGAAAAGACGGTCAATTATATTGTGTGGTGTTGGGTTTGAATCCCATTTAACCAGTTTTTTTTACATTTTTTTCTTTATTTTTTTTTTGTTCCTATTTAATGAATTTCAATTATGTCTATTAATTTTTCCTTTTTTTTTCTTTTACTTTTTATCACATTTTAATTCATTTGTGAAGACTATCACTTTTGGAATAATATTGTAACATGTTATCTATTTCATCAAAAAAAAAATCTTTCTTTTTTTGTTCCTATTTAATGAATTTCAATTATGTCCATTAATTTTTTCCTTTTTTTTCTTTTTTCTTTTTATCACATTTTAATTCATTTGTGATAGTCTTCACAAATGAATTAAAATGTGATAAAAAGAAAAAAGAAAAAAAAGGAAAAATTAATGGACATAATAGAAAGGATAAGTGTCACTTTCATCCATTAAAACTATCATTTTCAAACATTAAGACTATCACTTTTATTTATTAAGACTTACTTTTGTAGTAATATTGTATATATGTTATCGATTATGTCAAGAAACAAAATATATATATATATATATATATATCAAAATAGAAAGGGAAATAATTGTCACTTTCATCCATTAAGACTATCGCTTATATTCGTCAAGACTATCACTTTTATTTATTAAGACTATCACTTTTACAGTAATATTGTATATATATATATATGTTAACTATTACGTCAAGAAATAAAAGTAAAAAATGTCAAAATAAAAAGGGAAATAAGTGTCACTTTCATTCATTAAGACTATCACTTTCATTTATGAAGACTATCACTTTTGGAATCATATTGTATATGTTATCTATCTATTTCGTAAAAAAAAGGAAAATAAGTGTCACTTTCATCCATTAAAACTATCACTTTTATTTATTAAGACTATCACTTTGTCAAGATAAAATAACATTTGTCGGGATAAAAAGTAACAATTATCGTAAACAAAAGTAACATTTGTCGAGATAACATTTGTCTCGATAAAAAGGAAAAAATAAAAATTTATTAAAGAATTAATAAACAATTATAATTTATTAACAAGTTAAAATAGAAAAATGAAAAATATTAATATCATAGTTGTAATTTTATTAAAGAGCGAAACAAAAAAAAAAGAAGAAAAAGTTGTATATGTTATCTATCTATTTCGTAAAAAAAAAAGGAAAATAAGTGTCACTTTCATCCATTAAAACTATCACTTTTATTTATTATGACTATCACTTTGTCGGGATAAAAATAACATTTGTCGGGATAAAAAGTAACAATTGTCGTAAACAAAAGTAACTTTTGTCGAGATAACATTTGTCTCGATAAAAAGGAAAAAATAAAAATTTATTAGAGAATTAATAAACAATTATAATTTATTAACAAGTAAAAATAGAAAAATGAAAAATATTAATATCATAGTTGTAATCATAATATTATTAAAACGATTACGCATTCGAGCGCTCCCCTTAATTTTAGGTCCTACGTGGCGCGCTCTCCATTCATTATTCTTATTTATCTTAAATCCTCTTTTAATGTATTTTTAATTCATATATTCTACAAATTAACTATGAAATTTTCTATCCCACATCGATTTTCAATAAGACTCTACTCTTGGAGAACCATTATAAATATTCAAGATCAATGTGTATTTTTTTCATCCTGCAAATATTTTGCATAAATAATTTAATTTGGCCAATTAATTAGTTGGCCAAATACATAATTTTATTTTTATGTTGGAAAATTTAATTTGGTCAATTAATTAATTGGCCAAATAAATAATTTTATTTTTATGTTTAAAATTTTAATTTGGCCAATTATTAATTTCTCAATACTAATTTATTTAATTTGATAATATTAACAGATCAAAAAATACGATTCAACTTGAAAATAATTTAAATTTAATTATTATCTAATTAAAGATTGTTAAATTTTAACTATATTACTATTAAGTTTTCGAAATATTTTATAAGTTACAATTGAATCATTGAACATTGCTTAATTTATTTTATTTTTAACTTTCACTTTCTCCAACATATCGGAATAAAGTCCCGATATATATACATTAATTGCTTAAGAAAAAAAAATTTAAACATAGCAATAAAAGATATGACAGCTAAAAATTGTGAGAACATCTATCTATCTATATACATAGATATGATGTATAAGATCCAATTATAATAATAGATATTGATGATTAGTAAGTTTCAAAATTCAATAAAGAAAAGAGTATCCGAGAGCCTTTTCACCGTTAGTAATTTGGTATCGCTCACAAAATATGACTAAAGAATATAATATTAATTAATTTGTTAGAAAATTTAAAAAGAGAAATCCGAACCATCTCTTCATTATTAATTTGGCATCTCTCTCATAAATTAAATATGATCCAATAATATAATATTTATTAGTTTGTTAATCTATATATATATATATATATATATATATTATTAAAATGATTGCGAATTCGAGCTCTCTCCTTAATTCGATGTCCTACGTGGCGCTCTCTCTTTTTAGTATTCTTATTTATCTTTAATCCTTATTTTTAGCATTTTTATTCACTTATTCTATGTATATTTAATATAAATTTTTCCATCCCACATTGATTCTTAATAAAATTTCACTCTTAAAGAACCTATATAAATACTCACAATCCATGTGTATTTTTCCATTCCGCAATTATTTTGCACAACCAATATAATTTGGCAAATTAATTTGTTGGCCGAATAAATAGTTTTATTTTATTGACAATTTTAATTTGATCAATTATTAAGTTGTCAATATAATTTTTTTTAATTTAACAAATTTTTAAATTGACGTAAATAAAAAAATTTTTCCAACAATACGTATTCTCGATCCGAGAATTATAATTGAGATTCTCAATTATAATTTTTGGATTTGTATATATATACACGTAGGGATAATTCTTGAAATTTGACTTTGTGATGAGATGATCAGACGTACACAACAATTAACATCGTATATAATGAAATCTTTGACAAATTGCAAGGTAAAAATAAAAATAAAAAAAAAGTTTGAATTCTATTAATTTCTTACAACTAAAGAAAGTGAAATAAAATCAAAGAAACACTCGTTTTGATCAATTATCGAAATATTATCACTTTGAAATAATATTAAATTATTTTTAATGTTCATGCTTATATATTACAAAATAATAATAAAAATAAAAATATTTGTTAGAGGAAGTACAATAAAATCGAAGAAACAACCTT
The DNA here is from genome assembly GCA_031470985.1 of Agastache rugosa. Taxonomy (NCBI): domain Eukaryota; kingdom Viridiplantae; phylum Streptophyta; class Magnoliopsida; order Lamiales; family Lamiaceae; genus Agastache; species Agastache rugosa. The sequence goes on along the minus strand of CM062601.1, from coordinate 33,068,428 downwards.
ATTGATGTAATTTATTATAATTTCATCACTTTTGTAAGATTTCTTATAGTGAATTGTTGAAATAATATTACTCTCTTCTGTATAATATTGTATTAATTTTATGGTTACATACTTATAAATTACAGCATAATATAGTTTTCCGTCGATTTTCGACGGGATACACACTAGTATATACGATTGCTGATTCGAGCGCTCCCTTAATTCGAGGTCCTACGTGGCGCTCTCTCTTTTCAGTATTCTTATTATCTTTAATCTTCATTTTGAGCATTTTTATTCATTTATTATGTATATTTAATATAATTTTCCCATCCCACATTGATTCTTAATAAAATTTCACTCTTGGAGAACCTATATAAATACTCACAATCGATGTGATATCCCGTCTTTCTTGCGTATTAAAATTAATTAAATTTGTAAGAAAGATAAGATTTCAGTGAAAGAAAAAAATTTCATTTCAGAAAATTTTATCTGGTAGATATATTTTACCGTAAAAATGAGTTTTAATTAAGAATGATTGTCTCGGTTAATCCGAAACGAAGAAGTTTCTATATTTATCAATGGATGATAAATGTTTAGTCATTAATTGACTAAAAGAAGAATTTAATTTAATTTAATTACGTAAATTATCTTTTAAAATTTTAGTTTCGGTCGATTTGAAAATGTTTCGAATCTCCGACTCTTTCTGTGAGATTTTTATCTAGGGTTCGTCAAACCCTAAATTAAATTTCTATGTTGAGAAATTTAAGGTTTAATGGAGGATTAGTTTGTAATTAATTAAGTGAATTAATTAAGGAATTAATTAATTAACTTAAAGTACTATTCCTACAAATATCTAAGATATTTAATTCCTAACTCTATCTATAAATATGATGATGAGGATCATCCATTTCATCCCTTTCACCCCAAAACTCACGCATACACACACTCAAGTTGTTTTCTTCCATTGTTGTGCTCAATCCAAGCTTCAAGATCAAGTATAAATCTTTTCCAATTAATTAGGTAAGTAAATATTTATGTTCTTGGGAGGTTTTAGCTTTCTTTCCATGGAATAAAGCATCCATTATATATATATATATATATATATATATATATGATCGAAATTCTTGAGAAGAATTTGAGAAGTGATTGGATGATCTTGATTTCTTAGTATGTAGCTTATATGATATTTATATGATGATTTATGTGATTAAATCAAGCATGAGAAAACCCTAACCCTAGATTGCAATTTTCAAAATTTATGAAGAAATTAGGGGTTTTTAATTCATGTGATATATGCTTAAATTGATGTTATAATTGAGCTTAGATAATTATTCTAAGTATGTTTCATGTTGGAAGTAAGCATGAATTCCCAACCTATCTCATTTTATTAATTAATATCGAAAATTAGGGTTTTAATTAGGGTTTTGAAGATTTGATGAAGAAAGATGCAATTGATGGATAATTTGATGTTATATGATGTTAATGGTAATTGTTGAATCAAGAGTTAGTGAATTAAAAGCATAATTAGCCCTAGAAACCCTAGAAAGTGAAATTAGGGTTCTTAAATTAGGGTTTATAGTTTAATGGTTAATTGAATGAAATTGATTGAATAATTAAGCTTATAATATTTAATTAAGTATATTAGAAATTAAAGAGAAGAGAAAAGAATTCTAGAAATCTAAAAATTGAAATAACCGAAAATAAAATAAATAGAATAAATAATTAATTAATTTTTAATTAATAAACTAATTGAATTTATGAACTTCTTAATAAAAATTAAGTATTGTGTGATTTTCTGGAATTTTAATTCAAAGTATTAAAACTTTTCTATTTTTAGTTGATTTTTCCGTTTTGTAAGTTTATTTGTTAATTGGATCGAATGTGTGAAATAAATGTGTAATTATGTTTGTTATAATGAAATAAGGATATAGATTTAATTTTAGAATTTTCTGAATCCGTTAGACGGATTAAAATCAACAAAGTCGATTTCTGTGAATAGTAAATGATGTATGTTGATTAAGTGTGAATTATTTGATGTTTGATGATTAAATGATAGTTTTAGTTAGTTAAAAAGAGTTTAAGAGGTTAAGTTAGGAATTCTCGAGTTTCATCATAGAAATTCGAAGCGAATTAAGAATTTAGATTATCGAAGTCGTTTATTAGATAGATATATGTTATTCTCGTTCTGAAATTCGCTATTCCATTTCGATTAAAGGAGCAAGCGAAAGTGGAAGCGGGAACGTGAAGTAGACGTTTATCGAGCGATAAAGTTTAAAGATAAAGCTTAAGTTTGCCAGGTGGGCTTTCTTAACTAAACAACGTGAAAAGCATGATATTATATGATTTTCAAAGCTTTGATACTTGCCAAAATATTTTAAAATGTTTAAGTATGTTACCATCTACTTAAGAAGGACGAATTCGGTCCCGCGCAAGGTAGGATTTGTGTACACATATGTAATCGTGAGCATTTCTTTGATAGGCCGGTTATTCGTAATCGTGAGCCTTTCTTTGATATGCCGGTTACAATTGATTGAGAAAGAGGCCTCTTTCTCATCACTACTATTTATTGTAGATATGGTTCATACTGTTAAATATGTCTGCAGACAAATGTTTTAAAGAAATAAAATATTTTTAACATTGCACAAGTTGTTTTCAAAAAATCCTTGTGCTATGTTTTCTGGCAAGTTTTCAAAATATAGCTGTATTCAGCAAATTTCAAATGTTTTCGGCATGTGTTCACTGAGTACGTAGTACTCAGCCTTGCATGTTATTTCTAAAACGTGCAGGTTAGCAGGGATGGTGATGACGAGTGCTGGATGGGCAATTGTTGTTGTTAATGTTTTGATAAGAGTTGACCTAGAATATATATCTTCATATATAAATTCTCTCGTTTTCCGCTGCAATATTAAGAGGTTTTGTTTTGAGAAAGATTGTGAAGTATTTTATATAAGTTGTTGAAGTTGTCAAAATTCTGAAGTCTTGATCGAACTATGTTCGATAGTTATTTCGTTATCATACTTCTTATATAAATATATTAGTTAATTGCTCGTTGTTTTGAGAAAGCTTTGTCGATCTTGAAACAGTTTTCTTTATCGTGCTTTCTTGATCCTGAAATCAGTTTGTCGTCTTCTTGTTTGTTGTCGATAATTTGGTTGATCAGGTCCATTAATTTCCGTGTTGATTTGAGATATATTCGTTAACATGCATGTTGTTATTGAATTTAGTTTATCGTTTCGTTGATCTTGAGTCATGCATATCTTAATTGTCCAAAGTTTGATGAATTGTTGAGTTGAGATGTCTTTTGATGATTTGAACGATAGCCGGGTCGCTATCATTTCCTTTGGTTAATCATAAATTGTGTAAGTCGTGGGACCCACCGGCTTTGACATCTAGTTTCGGGGTCGGGCTGCGACAATCAATGTGTATTTTCTCATTCCGCAATTATTTTGCACAACCAATATAATTTGAATCCATGTGTATTTTCTCATTCCACAATTATTTTGCACAACCAATATAATTTGGTAAATTAATTTGTTGGCCAAATAAAAAGTTTTATTTTTATTGACAATTTTAATTTGATCAATTATTAAGTTGTCAATATTAATATGTTTAATTTAATAAATTTAAAATTGATGTAAATAAAGAAAATTCTTAAAAATATATATTCTCAATTATAATTCTTGGATTTATATATATATATACACGTAGGAATAATTCTCAAAATTTGACTTTATGACGAGATGATCAGACGTACACAACAATTAACATCGTAAATAAAATCAAAGAAACACTTTTTTTGATCAATTATCGAAATATTATCACTTCGAAATAATATTAAATAATTTTAATGTGCATGCTTATTTATTGTAAAATAATAATAAAAATAAAAATATTTGTTAAGGAAGTACCATAAAATCGAAGAAACAACCTTATTGATGCATTTTATTTTAATAATGTAGTTCGCCGTCGATTTTCGACGGGATATATTATTAAAATGATTACGGATTCGAGCCATCCCCTTAATTCAAGGTCCTATGTGGCACAACCTCAATTCGTTATTCTTATTTATCTTAAATCCTCAATTTTAATTTAATTCATAAATTCTTTTATTATATTATATTTGATATTGTAATGATGGTTGTCGATGGAATTAATCCTATTATGGAAATGTATGTATAAGATATTAAGATCCAATATATTAAATATGGTCCAAGATTTTAATGGTGATTGTCGATATTCCTATTTAATAATATTTCATGCGACAATATTCCATATTGGATAATACAATAGTTTTGGTAATTTATTGGAGAATAATGCGTAATATTCAATTCCTATTTAATAATATATTTAATCATAGTATTACTTATCTTTTTTTTTAAAGTATTATTTATCTTGAATCCTTATTTTGAGCATTTTTTTTACCTATATAAATACAAATGTTTTGATCCCACATCGTTTTTTCAATAAGACTCAGCCAAATAAATAGTTTTATTTTTATTGACTTAATTTGATCAATTATTAAATTTGTCAATATTAATTTGTCAAATTAATTGGCCAAATAAATAAGTCCATTTATATAAAATGTATAGTAAAATCTATCTATATATTATTAAAACGATTACGCATTCGAGTCTTCCCTTAATTCGAGGTTCTACGTGGTACGCATGTAATTACAATGAAATTATAAATAAAATCTTGCTAAGAGTACGATGTACATATGTTTTTTAAAGAGGGATGTAGGTATTTATTAAAGAATAAATGCATATATTGTTACTTTATCTAATTTAGGTTAAAAAAATCAATCTATCTATATATTAGTGTAGTATAGTATTTATTTATTTAAATAAAGTGTTATATTTTAATAAATTTCTACTATCTCACATCGTTTTTCAAAAAGATCACACTCTTGAAAAATCAATATAAATAAAAATCAATTGTTTTGCACATTTAATTAATTTGGCCAATCAATTAGTTGGCCAAATAAATAATTTTTATTTTAATAAAAAAATGACTTGGCAATTTATTAAGTTGCCAATATTAATTTGTTTAATTTGACAAATTATAAAGTTGGTGTAAATATAAAAAAAATATAGAAGAAAATATTTGCCAAGATTTTTAAAACTCTATTATTAAAAAAATATTATTTGGCCAATTATTAAGTTACAACTATATTTTATATATATATATTTATAAAGCATTACATATTCGAATTCTATTATTTGATCCCTCAAAAAAAAAGAATTCTATTACTTGGTATTTAATATTTAATATTCTTGAATTCCGCGTTAAATTTGTAGTGATCTTCACTTCTTGGATAACATATAGTATAAAAAAACTATATTTCCAATCAAAATAGTTTCTTATTTAATTTGACCTAATAAAAATTAATTTTGGGCAAATAAATAATTTTTACATAAGTATTACAACAATTAATGTGGGACGAGATGATCAAAGCTAAGCATGATCAATAATACATTGCAATCTCATGAGTACAATAGCGAAAGATATCTCAAAATTTTAAATTGTGACAAGATGTTCAAACGTACACAATAATTAACATAGTATACAATGATATCTTTGACAGATTGTAAGGTAACTACAAAGTTAATTTTTCATATTTTATAAATGGAATAAAATTCTTTTCTAAGGAGGTAAATAGAATAAATGAAGTTCACAAAAAATATGTGTTAAATTTATAATTGAATAAAAAAGAATTTCACATGAATTTTTTTAGTACTCACTATTTTAATTATATAACAAAAGAAACTAACAACTTTCTTAAATTTTATTAGTAATTAAAGATTTTCACCTCCAAAAAAATTTTGAACTAGCAAGCATATTTGCGTCTAATAATTTTATTTATCTTATTAAATAATGAACTCCCGTCGATTTTCGACGGGATAATTTTATGAAAAAGCGAAACAAAAAAAAAAGAAGAAAAAGTAAAAGAATTAGGGATGCATATTGTCAGATTCGATCCCACCACCTTCAGGTCTGGGAAAAGTCTAGGCTAACATCTTCTTTAGTCTACTTTTCCAATATGTTTTATATATACGTTACCGAACGGGTCAGATCCAGATCCAATCGCATCCCATGAGACCGGTCGAAGACAAGTAATTACGAAGATAAATTAGTTTTTTGGGATATTTCTATTAGAGCAATTCCAGCAGAATTCTCAAAATTTTGTTATTAAATTTGCTCCTAAAGTTTTCTCTATACTATTTATATCCTCTATTTTACAATGCATATAACAGTTTTCCTATTTTCTACTAATTATTCTATAAATTTAGGGATTGTAAATTTGAGAGAAGATTTAAGGAGATGTAAATATTTTTGTGCACCTACTCAATTTGAGAGATCTATTGGATGACCTTTTTATCTCATTTTTTTATTATTTTAGCTTAAATTTAGAGTTAATGATAATTTTGAGAATGACTGGGAGTGCTCTTAAACTACTAAAAGTAGGAAAGAAATTTTTTTTAAGATAATCACAAATCACAATGAAACGTCCAAATAAGACTAATCGAGCCATTAAAATGGGATGGAAGGAGTATATTTTTTTGCATCATTGTAGATCCAACGTATACCTTGACAGATGGCTCATTCAAACACACTTTTGCATACTGGGTATTGTATAATTTGTACTCCTTACGTCGCAGGTTATTGTAGTTCAACTAATATTTTATATCTATCAACAAATCAAATATGTACCACACTTTTAGAGGACGAAGGGCATATTATATACGCAGAAACTATATTGCATGGTGATATTAGATTGTTAGCTAGAAATAATACTAACAGTTTTGCATCACAAAACCAAGTCTCATCTCATTCCATCTCATTAAGCTAATGTATAACAGAAACAAGGATGGAATCCAAAATGTTCATTGCGTCAGTCTTTGCATCTCATTTTGGTCGTTGAGAGTTTCGATGAGCAAGGGAGGAGCATACTGAGCCGTTCCTTGGTGTTCATCGGAGTCCTGGCAGAACGAAAGGATTATCGTGTCGATAGACATCTCCACCACTCCGAAGAAGAGGGTCGCGACTATGTAACCGAACCCCCAGCAAACCTGTATAGTCAACCTCATCACTCCCATTGCCCTAATTACTACCTTTCAGGAAATTCTATTGTTGTAGACGTACTACCAGAATCCATACATTAAGTGACCTGTAGCAGTTGGACCCACACCTACTCCTTCTAAAGGAAAATGGGAAAAGATGTGGGTCCAACTGCTACATGTCGCATAATGTATGGATTCTAATAGTACACACCACAATAGAATTTCCCCTTTCTATAATCACGGAAAACTCATATGAGAGAGAGAGAGAGAGAAAATATATACCAGTACAGGAAACAGGGGGGACGTGATCTTGTTATGTGCAGATCTGTATTTGTGTGTGTCCAACATTAGAAAAGCAAAAAGAGCACTGGTAAGGCTCACACAGAGCTTCCCAAGGAAGAGAATTACGTCTCCGATAACGTTCACTTTCCCGATCCGAAGGATGTTGCTCATTATCAACTCTGTTGCAATCTCAGAAGCTTTGAAAAAACCTTTCCCTGTTATTGCAATCTGGACAAAAGGAAAGGAACACCGCATAAGAGAACTGCATACAAATCTACATTGAACACGTAAAACCCGAATCTCTCAACTTACCATAATGTAAGCATTGCGGTTCACGGATTTTATGATGAATCCGATAAGCCACAGGCAGCCTTGTGAAGTTTGATACATCACCTTACCAATCCAGCTTTCGGGCATGGAATTAACAAGCTTAAGCTTACGACGAAGAGCTTCAAGTATGAAACGTATTGATTCAACGGAAGACACAATTAGAGAACCAAGAGCAACTGATCCTAGACTGTATCGTAAAAGCCGCTTCATTGAAGAAAAAACAGGAAGGAAAGGGATCTCAGGCTGCATACAGAGAGGAAACAAATACTCATCACTAAAAAATATAAACAAATATTATGTAAATTTACAATAAATAACAACTCGATAAAGTACTAAAGCAGATGAAAAAGATAAATATATGCCTACAAGTTACAATACACATGATAAGAATAATTGTCTTGTGATAAACTTAGGCCCAAAGAAGAAATCTTTTTTGGCATCTAAAGTTAAACAAAGAAGTCTTTGCATTCGTGAATGAAGTCTATTCATAAAAGAATTTAATCAATCTAGTTGATTACTTCCGAAGGTATTGTTTATGATCCATGCTCTTACAAAAACAACAAAGCTAAAGCAAATAATATTAAAGCTCTCAACCAGGTATTTTTTTACTTAAAACATTATGATTATGATTATTTTTAGAGGCAAAACGGCAAATAGCCATTATAGATAGTGAATCATAAATTATGGCCACCAACTTAAATATTATAAAATCTAGCTAACTTTCACATTTTCGGACGAAATTGCCCTCAATTATCTGGTGGTCAACCTTCACATTTTAGGTACGATTGGGACGAATAAGCCATTCATCCCAATTGTACCACGCACTCCTAAACACTTGGTACGATTGGGACAAATGAGCCTATTCTTCCCACTCGTACCAAAATTTCATTAAGGGTATTTTAGTCCATTTACATCAAATTTGGCCAAAATTTGAAAAGTTATGTTAGTGGCCAAGATTTATTATTCACTATCCTAAATGGCTATTTCACATGATTAACACTTATGTTTATGGCCCAACCCAATGATTTTTCGCACGCATATCATAGGAATTAAAGTTATTGCAAGTATCTTACCGAAGTTTCTCCTCGAGCCCAATAATATGAAGCAACTGAACCAGCAATCACAGTTGATGAGAATGCTAAAAAAAATTGGGTCGCCCAATAGCCACCAAATAGGTGGAAAAGGATTGCAGCGGCCACGTGAGAAGTGTAATGAACATTGTAGCCACAGCAACTGTTACAGCTCAGCCTCTTTTCTTTGAGATCGTAAGCACAGCAATTAGCACCACAATCATTTTGTTGTACACTTCCGGAACTAAAAAGATGAAGGGCGGCCGATAACCAGAACATATAAAATATAGCTAGTATGGCATATGGTATAACTGGGAAAATTATCAATGCGTGAACTTCTCCAATGACCTTGGCAGCAACCTAAATTTACAGTCGAACCAATTAAGACAATAAGACCTGATAACAAGCAAGTAAAGAAAGCAGGAAACATATACAATAACTTCATCAATTAGCATAACTTGCCTTCAAAACAGATGTCGCCATAAGAATACGGCGAACTATAGCAATGGAGGAGAGAAAAGCGACAACCATCAAAATGGTCATGAAAACAGCAGCTGCATGGAGATGATTCAGCTCCTGAAAAGGAACAATCCACATGAGAAAATAGATGTATCGATTAATATAACAGGTCGAGTTAGATAACGAAGAAATGGAGATTCAAAATCGGTGGGAAAATTTCTTGCTGTGAAGGTTTGAAGGGATTTTACTGAATACCAAAACTCAAACTTAGAATCCAAACTTTACGTAAGAACATCAGGAGTATAAATCCTACCCTTGCTGACACATGATAATACGGGTCATGCTCACCAATGATCGGAGAGATTGCATCGTTTCCAATCCATCCAGCTGAGGAGCAATAGAAAAGCACCAAAATGAAATTGTTTTAGACAAGGACTACTTGAGTATTTCATAACTTCAACCAGAAAGGAAATAAGTTGTAACATTTGTGTCAATAAATATGTGGGAATTCTGAATTGTAACTGGTACTAGTGGACACCAAGGCAGAAGATAACATGAAAAATAGAACAACATACTCAGAAAAGATGGCAGAACAGAAAAAGACAGATATTTTGCCTAATATGTGTGAAGTGTCGAAAGCTAAGCCTTCTTGCGACTGGCTGTATTAACAATATAAAAGCCAGAAGACTGAGAATGATTGCTAGAACATAAAGTGATTTCTTTGGTCTTGGGCCTCTATGAATATAAAGGCTAGGAAAATGTACAAGATCATTAAGAACAGTTGTTCAGCACATTTTAATCTTGGTTTGTTTTTTAGAATTCTCTTATAACTATCATATGAAAACCAAGAAGGGCATCTAGGGCTCCTTCGGACAACTACATTCTGGGTGGTAGAATTTTAGTGGTCATATCTTAACAAGTATGAATAGTTCTAAAATAAATGATGGTTTAAACTTTGAATCAATCAATTACATAGAAGTTTCTCCAGTTGCATCTTACCTTTAAAATGAAATAGAGAGAGAAGGTGATAGCTGAACTCATTTTTCTCTCAGTAAATTTTAACTGCATACGTGCATTCAGTTCTAGTTCTTAGTTTATCAAATTTCATCTGGGTGATATTAATCTTCTTCTCCTTCCATTATCCAAGTACATTCTGTCAAACTTTAAGTGTAAATCCTTGCTTAAATTCTTTTTCCTAAATCACTGATCAATTACCTGCGCCTCCATTGAGAAGTTCTTATGCGAATTATCCTAGGGCCAGCCTAATCTAATCGAACTGGCAGATACCTGATCTTACTATCACTAATCAAATATAAAGTTAGTAAATGCAAAAACAGAACTTTGGTTTTTCAACTTCCAATAAGCCCCTTCAAAGTAGTGTTAAGAGATAATATCCAAACCTTTTAAATAGTAAAACATTGTTACAGATACCATGAGGACATTGAAAACAATGACAGTGATCCATGGCATCCCAGAAACAAAATGACGGATCATTAAGAGCCATATGATTGATAGGAACAGTGGCAAAAATCCTCCACAAACAAGCAGTACCGGCCAAGCTTTCCCGACATCAGCCACATATCTCTGCAGATGGACAGAGTAGCCATATTTTGTAAGTTGAGAATGAAACAGCAGTGGTACAAACACTAAAATCCATACAAGTCCAAATCTTTACAGAATGTTTAGTGCCCAACAATCTTAAAACCATGACGTTTCATATACACCATCTAACCTTTAGTACAGATGACCGAGAGTTAACTGATTTGTGGATAGATTTGTCAATTGCCATATCCTCTATAACTTTCACTCCATTCATCTGCTCCCAATGCTTCAAAGATACATTTGATGCACGTGCGATGAACTGGCAGGTCCAGTAAACTGACAAGAATAGTTGAAGTCTAGCTTTTTAAAATAAATATTTTACAAAAAAAAAAGGAAGAAAAAACATTCTTTTATGTAATTACAAAAAAAAAATATCAACTAGAATTGCCTCAAGCAAAAGGCTAATAATTGTAAAAATATACCATTGACACTAGGGAATATAACAGGATAGCAGGGACCCTGCAGCTGAAGAGACGTGTTCCGGAGTTCAGGGGTCAGGTCCGCAAAATAATCATAATTTCTATCAATCCAGTCGTCAAGTGAGATACGAAGATCTCCCTCAGGGTAATCACAGACCCAATTGAGAGAGTCTTCAGACGGGATAGGACAGTCCATCAAGCAAATACTCCGAGCATTGGAGAGCTGGAATTTGCTGTCTTTTACACCAGTTTGATAAACCTGATTGGGGTTTAACCAATATCTGAGTTCCAATTCACGGAGATCACGATCAGCATGTCTATCGCCACAAACATTCCCTCTATAGTCCAGCCCATAGTTTAGCCTGCCACAACACACATATACAAAAGAAAAGTACATAAAAGGGAATGGAAATCAAAGCACGAGAAAAAACTATTTGATTACAACATATAGCAAGCAGAAACCTTTAAAATCAGATATAGTTATGTTCTAACACAAAAGGACTCTTTCTTTTTTCTCATTTTTTTTTCTTTAGGTCTTTGGTTCCTATTTGTGGTTGAATCTTGACAGTATTAGTCAGAAAGCGCACCAAATTAAACAATTCAAAAATGAAAATTATCACATTTCCGGGGCAATCAAATTTTTTTGAATTAATAGCACTCAAGATACAACTTTTCAAAAAAAACAACAGTTCTGTCTATAGCACCCACAAAATGAGGGTTCAAAACTCACACTCACACACAAAGAAAGAATGAAGAAATACATTAGTCATACCATGAAGCTCCCAAATGTAAAGATTGTAATTTTTTGGGAAGGGAAAAGACAGCATTTTTCAATTGAGAAAGATTAAAGCAATAGATCAAGATTACAAAAAGGTAAATCAGACGCATCTAATTCATGATAAAGATGGCAAGAAAAGCAAGCAGTTTTATAGTTAATTACCTCAATGGGTTTCCTTGGTTGAAAGCAAAGCTGGAGTTAACAATCATTGCAATCCAAAAGGCAATGAATATCACAAGAAACACCACATCTCTGCATTTTCTGTTGTGTTTAATGATATCATTGCTTCCATTTCCCATTCCACCATTAGAATCACTGGATGATGGATACTTCCCTATCACTGGCCCCAATGGCCCTCTCATATTTCTTTGCACTATGTATCAGTATACTATATCTGCTCTTCTGCAACTAGAGAGAGAGGGGGGGAGAGAGATGAAGCAGCCGAAAGGGTATAGGGAGGAGCGAAGCGGACAGTAGACGAGAAAGTAGAGAGAGGAGAGTGTGAAAGGGACAAAAGTCCAAGAGGGGTTTTGGGGAATATCTTTCTTTGTTGCTAATTTATGGATTAATGCATTTATAATTCACTAAAAAGCAGCTTTAGGTGATACAGATAATTTGTTGTAGTCTTAAGACAACAAATACAGTAGTCGTATATTATTATTTGAATAATTATACGATTGGGATGTGAATTATGGTATCTTGATAAATGGTAAAGACAGAGAATCCAATACTGCTGTAGACAGACACAGAGAGAGAGAGAGAGACAGTGATTGCTCCATCCCCATCCATAGTCCATTCCAGCTAGCTTTTGCCTTCAGATTTGATCACTCTGCAAAAGGATGCGAGTATAATGGGCGAAATCATCTTTTTTTAGCGAAATTAGTTTTTTCTCAATCTATTACCTTTTTTACTCCCTCCGTCCCAATATTGTCCCTTACTTTTTTTTAGTACGATTATTAAGAAGCAAGAATAAAAATATATAAAATGATAGTTTTTATCATTTTAAATAATTAATTATTTTCATTTTTAAAAATGAGACATTATTCGTGGACGGACGAGAAAGAAAAGATGGAGATTATTAGTGGGACGGAAGGGAAGGAGTATCATTTTTTTTTTTTAATCTCGTATATCTTTTATGCTATAGTCATTGAGTTTTTATTCTCATTTATTAATTCCCCAAAATACATTATGTATCTATCAATTGTAAATTGATTTGCAATCAAATTCAGAGGGGTAAATTCGTAATTTCGGAGTTTAATTGAGGGCAAATTTTGTCTTTAATATTTTGGTAAAGTTTTAGAGCCATGATCTTCCGGAACCGCCATTTTGCACTATTAATCCATTGTTATTTATTTTAAAAATTTAGTCAACCTCGAGAGACGCCGACGAGGTTACCGAGGCGGTGAGCAGGAGGCAGCAGTGCCGGTGACCGGCGACCTGAGGCAGCAGCAGCACGGTGAGAGTAGAGTGAGAGAGTCTAAGTGTATTAGGGTGTCTCCAACGTTGGGTTCCAAAATTTGGAACCCACCAAATACACCACTGTGGAAAAAAGAAACTAGTTTCTAATTTTAAAACTGGAAACCAGTTTCAAAAATGAAACCGGGTGTAAAGGAGTGAAAGGTGGACGGATGAAGCAAAAAGTGGGCGGCTGGGCGCGTCACCCACGGCGCGTGCGCGACAAGCGCGCGCTGGTTGGCACGTGCAGTACACGCGCGCGTGGGGGCACCGCCACATTTGATCCAATTTTTTTTCTTTTCTTTTTGTGTTTTTCATTTTAATTTTTTTTTATTTCGGTTTTTTATACTTTTTCTTAAATACGGACCTATTAGCTCATCTAAAATATATCGAACATATATCTTATATTAAAGATCACGACGAGAGCTTTAATTCGACATAAAAATCGTAAAAATCCGATTTGAAACGAACAAATGATGATATTTTAAAGTTCAAAGCTAATAATTTATAAATTATATAATAAATATTTATAATTTATATATTATATTAAAAATATTTATAATAAAACGGCTAATTTTGTTAAAACGGCTAATTTTTCCCAACGGTAAAAATTACAATGGCCATTTTTCCAAAATCCTCTATATATATCTATTCTCCAACACTCCAATATTCACTCATCTCATCTCTCCAACACTCCAATTTTTTTCTTTTCTTCTTCACTTCATTTTCACTACAATTAAATGGCGGATTCAAACTCTCAAAACTCCGATTCTAATAATGCAAGCTCTCAAAATTTTCAAGGTTCCTATTTTCCAAGTTCACAATATCATCAAATGTCGTACTCTCAACAACCACGTCCATACAACTTTTAAAATGCATGCAATTTTCCTACTCACCAAAATGCAGGTAATTTCCCTACTCAACAAAATTTTGGCAATTTTCCTACTCAACAAAATGTAGGCAATTTTTCTACTCAACAAATCTCATCCAACTATCCCACTGGTGGTTCGAATTTTCCTCAACAATTTGCTTTCAACTCTCCTGGTGGTTCGAATTTTCCTCAACAATTTTCATTCAACATTCCTTCCAACTATTTCATATCACCACCAAACCAACCTCAAAAAAATAGCTACCAGTTTCCGCAGCATTCTTCACAAATTCCACTTGAACAGATCCACCTTAATGATGATGATGATGAAGTGGATGTTGCTAAATCCACTAGAAAGGCAAACTCAACAAAGCCGATTTGGACACCTGATGAAGACGTTCTTCTTATAAAAGCTTGGTACAACACCAGCACCGACTCCATAATTGGCAATCAACAAAAGAGAAGAGAATTTTGGGAGAAAATTGTTGCGTACTACAACGAGTGGAAGCCGGAGGGCACTACTGAGTGAAGTTACCAACAGGTTAAAAATCATTACTATAAACTCAATCCAGATATTAATAAGTGGGCAGGTCTCTACAATAATTTATGGAGCAATCGAGCGAGCGGATAAAGCGATGATGATGTATTGGAGGCTGCAAATAAAGCATGGATAAATGATCATCCAAAGAACAAGGCCTTTAGGTACATGCACATATGGAAGATCATTCAAACTTGTGAGAAATGGGCTCCTCAACAAATGCCACAGAATCCTAAGAAAAAAGCAAAAACTTCTTAAACAGATAGCCCATCTTCTGATAGTGGACCTCAAATGTGTCCGATGGGACAACAGAGAGCTAAACGCCAAGCGAAACAAAAGGCCAAAATGACAGCTACAGCTGACGAAGACCGCCACAAGTGGAACTATCTGCATGAAAGTTTTGATAGACAATTAAGCGTTCAAGAGTCCAAACTTAAGCTCGATCATGCTGAGTATTGCAGTAAGGACACTAGTCGCATGTCGGAGGCAGAACTATTCATTTTTAACCAAATGGTAGCCGAGATCAAAGCTAAATACGGATGGATGTAATACTTTTAAGTGTCGTTTATCTATTTATGTATTTTTAAGTTTTCATTATTAATGTTTATGTACTTTCAATTATTTTCAATTTTAGTAATGTAATTTTAATTTTAGTAATGTACGTTTAATTATTATTTATAATTGTAATGCAGTTTTATTTTATTATATTAAATCATTAAATATAAAATTTTAAATAAAATATATAATCAAAATATGTAAATATTATATAAACAATAATGCAAATAAAATTAATTGGATAACCATATGTATAGATATATAAAGTTAGTGTGTATTATAGTGGGACCCTTTAAATAGTAGAAATTGGTTTCATTGTTGTAGAAGATGTTTAGATAAAAAAGTAGGTGGATTCCAAAAGCTGATGTGGCGCTGATGTGACAGTTTGGAAGCTGAAACTGGTTTCAACCATTGCGGGCACCCTTAGGATTTTTAATGGTTTGTTTTTATGCCCTAAGTAGGTGGTTTTTTTTTTTTGGTCTAACTTATTGTTTTATTTTTTTGGTCCAACTTATTGTACTTTCTTAGATTTTAGTCAAATGAACGTGGTTGTGAATTTTTGATTAGGTGAAAAAAGTTGGATCCTTCTTGACTCAAAATTTTGGCTTTGTCACTAGGTATAATTATTGTGACCATCTGGTAATAATTATAATTAATCCTTGACCTGTTAAGTCCTTATCAAAGTTCTATGTTTGTTTAGAGCAAACACAACAGTGGGTAGGTGGAGGTGGGCGGCAGGCGGGCGCTGGCGCCCGCATGAAGGCGGACGAGGTGGACGGCCCAACGCCCGTTTGAGGGGTGGGCGAGCATGGAGGGCGCAACTGTTTGGCGCGCTCTTATTGGGTGCTGGAGTTTTATTTTATTTTTATTTTTTACATATATAAATACAACACCATATTTCATTCATTTTCACTACATTCTCATCTTTTCTCTCTCAAATTCTCCCAACAAATACCTCTAATTATTCAATTTTTTGCTACAAATGGATTCCAATTCCAATTGGTGTTGGTTCGGATCTAGTGCTGCAAGTAAGTGACGATCCCAACAATCCAAATTTCTACGCCTAAAAAAATGGCCCAGCAAAATATTAGTACATTTTAATAAATGTAATGTTTTATTTTATTTCAATTCAATAAAATTTGCATCTTATAAAATAATTCTTATGTAAATTAGTAAATAAAATTAATTATAAAATAAAAACATAAAATAATGGGCAGCACCCACCACTTTAAGCGTTCACCATTGTGGCAAAAAAAATAGCGTCCACTTGGACACTCAAAAACTAATTAAATATTGAACGCCCACCCCTTTTTGTGCCCACCAATGCTAATGCTCTTAAGATGGGATAAACATGGAATTAATGTCTTCATTATAAAATTGGAGAATCTATTAGGATTCTTTATTATATCTATATTCACATATGAATAATTATTATTCCCCCTCAAAATACAAAATAAAGATATCATTTGAGGTTTCCACAATATGAATTGTCGAAGTGCAGTGAAGAAGTGACCTCCTCCACCACCACCCAACCCCAACTACTTATTTAAAGTTATTTATTTGAGAATTCTATTGAAAAATACTCGTGGAAGTGAAAATTTACCTGTCGAGCTTTGTGCTCCTTTAAATGCTGGGCCTTAAAATTTGTTTTCCAAAATGATTCTAAAAAGAATTAGACCGAAGCAAATAAGGACCAAAAATAATTCTATGAGCTCGATGATTTTAGGATGATTCTAAACATAGCTCTCATTTTATTCTCTATAATTCTAATTAATAATAATAATAATAATAATAATAATAATAATGAGATTAATGATATATATAGCTCTTGAAGGAAAAAATTGAGTTTATAAAATTATATCGAATTAATTTATTTTATGAGAGACTCGTACCACTTTTATAATGACTCATTAAAAGAAATAATTAGATTATAATGTAAACTTTACTTAACAAATCAAGAAATATATAATTACATTTTTTACTAGCGTATTGTGATTTTTAATCAAGAAATATATAATTGGAGTATGTTTTTTGTTGGATGTTATATATATATGTTTGATCTCACGTATGCTATCGTTGGAAGTTATTCATGTACGCTATCGCAGTAAGTTATTCATGCACATGAGATTCTCATATGTTTTATGTATGCAGTCATGTATAAATATTTTTTAATATATTCATGTTTGCAATCGTATATGATTGGAATATGTGTTTGTATGATTTTTCTTGTATGAAACATGTATACTTTATCTGTATGAAATCATGTATGCTCTATTTGTTTGAAATCATGTATACTTTATCTTGTATGAAATCGTTGGGTATCATGTATGCTTAACCTATATTTGTATGCCATCATCTTATGCTTTGAGTATCAATATTAAAGTCAATTATGATGTCGTGTATATATTCATGTATGTTGTCGTGTATGATGAGGTTATTGTTAATTAGGTCGAGAATATGTTATCATGTATGATGTCTTGTATGGTGAGATCATGTATGCTTAGAGTTAATTGTGTTGTCGTTTTTATATGGTGTAATTTTCATAAATACAATAAAGACGACGGTGACCAAAGCTGGAGAACAACAAAGACGATGGAGGAGAATGATGAAGACGACTAAAGGTGTGGTGAAAGGGACGTTTAGTATATTTTACATTCTATAATTGGAATTCCATTATTATACACGACCTTATGGGTCGATCAAGTATGTAAGAAACTACTTGAGTTTTATTTAAATAAGTATATAAATTCAGTTAAAAAATATAAGCATACACGAATTGTTTACACGATAGATATATTAATTTGTCGTGTATGCTAGCCATTGGAAAAATGACCACAGGGAAAGACATCTGAAATTTTTAATAGAGTTTGGTTGTGCATTTATGCATATTTCATACTCTTGTATATATGCTACTTGTATATACGAGCATATCTCCTACTCATGTATGCTATTCGTGTGTGTACTGATCTCGGGATTATTAGTCATGTATGTACTTACAACTAGAATGTTAGTCATGTATAATACATATATATGCTACTTATGTATGTACTTAAAACTAAAATGTTAGTCATGTTGATGTATTATATTCATATATGTTCATGTATTTATGAAAAAGTTGCATTTTGGTCAGATAAAAGTCGTCGGAAAATTCTTGTCGGAAAAAAGTCATCAGAATTAACCGTTGCCGTTGAATATAGTCATGTATGCTAGTCATATATAATGTGAGAGAAGAATGATAAAGTAAGGGCATAAGAGTTATTTTACAACAATTTTGGTTTTTTTTTAATATCTTATCTTTACTTTATTAAAATGATTATTTTAACTTTTGCCCAACAACTGGATTCCTAATGCCCCACCCCGCTTCACCCACCATCCCTTCTTCATCTATTTTGCAGGACTTGAAGTTTGTTCGAGATCTTTTCAACGACGAGGGCACATGGTGGAACAACCACCTCATTTTCACTTCTTTCCCCATGGATATGGCTGTTGGAAACAACTATTGATAGGCCGTTTCATTTACCCAATGATCTATTTCGGTTATCTAATGAATACATACAAAATCACGAACCTAGCATGCTCCTACAAACAAGGACAGAGCCAGGAATCTTATATAGGGGGGGGCGAACTTTCTCAAAGCATTAATAATATTTTCGTACAATATATACATATTTTATACATGAACATTCAAAAAAAATTATAAAGATAAATTACCTAGTAATAATTAATTAGAACTAATTCCAAATTTGATCAATTACACAGAAACGATGGAGTAAACACATAAGGTTAATATTCTAGTTTAAACTTCTGTAACTAATTTCAAATTTGACAACATAATTTTAGATAATAAACATGCATTTCTCACTTAATCAATTCAACACCGTTGCCGCACTCCGCCATATTCAATCACACAAAGTTCCAAACATAATAACTTTTCCTACTCCAAATTAAATCTCGTTGTTAATTCTATCTATCCAGAGAGTATGTTATTTAATTATGTAAAGCTCAATCTATTTAAATTAAAAAATTTAAATCATTTGAGATTGAACTTGAATAATGAGCATATAAATTTTTGTATAATTAGTCTTATATTATATATGTAAATATATATTTTTAACTACACAAATTTATAAATATTTATAATATATATATATATATGTAAATTCGAAAATTTGAGGGGGGCGGCCGCCGCCGCCAGCCACTCCCTAGCTCCGTCTCTGCCTACAAAGCTCCTATAAATTAAATAATTACATTCATAGGATGTTTATCGATATACCTGAGAACTAATCGATAAGAGACTTCAGAATTGACCTTCTAAACTGTTTTCCACACCAATAGTCGACGTTAGATGGCAACAAACTCGACCTTTTCCCTTAGTAGTAGGCGTCAGCCCTCTTCTCACTCTCTGTTGGGAAAATTAATAGAGTTTTGATTTGATACCAAAACCCAGCTGACCCCAACCGAGTAGATGATTGCACAAGCCTAAACGTTTTTCAACTCACCTGTTTGAGCTTATAGAGTTTCTAAGTTTACAGGTAGAGTCGCTGAAGACAGCAGAAGACATAGCAGAAGACACAGCTAAGCTGACACAGCTGAGGTATTCAGCAGAGCAGACCAAGCAGAGTCAAAGACCCAGCAGTATCAAGACCCAGCTCAGTGACGGAAACCCAGCTCAGTGTCAAAGACCCAGCTCAATGTAAAGGACCCAGCTTAGTGTCAATGACACAGCTCAGGTCTAAGACAGCTCAGGTTAATGACACAGCTCAGGTTGAAGACACAGCTCAGGTTAATGATGCAGCACAGGTCTAAGACACAGCTCAGAGTCAAGACGCAGCAGAGTCCAAGACACTGAAGACATAGTAGAAACGCTTAGCAGCTCGAAGACGAAGACCTTCTCCAAGACAAGATGCCGATGTCAAAAGATCTTGTCTGACGCAGTCAAATCAGATTTATAAATATTTATAATATATATATATAAGTAAATTCGAAAACTTGAGGGGGGCGGCCGCCGCCGCCAGCCACCCCTAGCTCCGTCTCTGCCTACAAAGCTCCTATAAATTAAATAATTACATTCATAGGATGTTTATCGATATACCTGAGAACTAATCGATAAGAGACTTCAGAATTGACCTTCTAAACTGTTTTTCACGCCAATAGTCGACGTTAGATGGCAACAAACACGACCTTTTCCCTTAGTAGTAGGCGTCAGCCCTCTTCTCACTCTCTGTTGGGAAAATTAATAGAGTTTTGATTTGATACCAAAACCCAGCTGACCCCAACCGAGTAGATGATTGGACAAGCCTAAACGTTTTTCAGCTCACATGTTTGAGCTTATAGAGTTTCTAAGTTTACAGGTAGAGTCGCAGAAGACAGCAGAAGACACAGCTAAGGCGGA
The DNA here is from genome assembly GCA_031470985.1 of Agastache rugosa. Lineage (NCBI taxonomy): Eukaryota > Viridiplantae > Streptophyta > Magnoliopsida > Lamiales > Lamiaceae > Agastache > Agastache rugosa. The sequence goes on along the minus strand of CM062601.1, from coordinate 33,047,640 downwards.
CACGGCGAGGTATTCGGCGGGCGGACTCGGCGGAAGCAGACCAAGCAGAGTCAAAGACCCAGCAGTATCAAGACCCAGCTCAGTGACGGAAACCCACCTCAGTGTCAAAGACCCAGCTCAGTGTAAAGGACTCAGCTTAGTGTCAATGACATAGCTCAGGTCTAAGACAGCTCAGGTTAATGACACAGCTCAGGTTGAAGACACAGCTCAGGTTAATGATACAGCACAGGTCTAAGACACAGCTCAGAATCAAGACGCAGCAGAGTCCAAGACGCTGAAGACACAGCAGAAACGCTTAGCAGCTCGAAGACGAAGACCTTCTCCAAGACAAGATCCCGATGTCAGAAGATCTTGTCTGACGCAGTCAAATCAGAGAAGAAATAGCTTCTGCAGATGCAGACCTACTTCGTAGGTTAAAGGCCAGAAGTCAATGAAAGTAGGTAAGATTCAAACGGCTCTCTTCCAACGGCTAGTTTGAATCTTCACCTATATTTATCTCCTCACCATTGAAGAGAGAAAAAGACTGGTGAGGCTGGCGAAACGACTGAAGAAATAAAAGAGTAAACAGAAAAATGAACAAGGATATTCATAGCCAAATCTTTCAAGAACACCCAGCCAGTCAGCTGTGTTCTTAGTTGTTCACATATTCAGTCATAGGCAGAATAGATCAGAACAGAAATATCTTAAGCCTAGTTTGAACGAGTTCATCTTACTCAGTGTTCTTCATTGTAAGAACTCGTTCATAGTTGGAAAACCCATACCCAAACCCAAACTCAAAAAGGTTAGGTAAAGGTACGCTTGCTCGAAGCGTGTAATTCGAGTGGTTAGGTTCTTTAGTACCCGGAAACTGAAAGTGTAGGCTTGACAGTGCCCGTAAACTGTTGGAATACAACTCAGGTTAGAGTTGTGAAGTTGTTTGGTACTTGGAAACCATGTGGTAGTGAATTATCAGTGAATCTGGTCGTGGACGTAGGAGGTGTTACTCCGAACCACGTTAAAATTGCTTTGTTATTTACTGCTTTGTTTATGCATTCTGCTAACCTCTCACGCATACATTTCAAGCTGCATAAACTGACTAACTGAAAAGTGAAACAGAGCTCTGCAATATGATTTGAAGCAACAGACGGACTTTCCAAACCCACCAACTTCCGCACACACTCACACAGCCAGCTGTGTCAATCAAGCTGTCATCCAGCTGGATCGAACACAACAGGCTCTCTCTCAAAAGAATGTTAACTTGGAAAAGTTTTTAAACCTTGGTGTATTCACCCCCTCTCTACACCAAGGTATCCGTCTTGGGACCAACAATTGGTATCAGAGCAGTGGTTCAAAAGATCACTGTATTTATGTCAAGTCAGCTTCTTTGCTGATAGTGGTCACCTGAACAGATCCTTCAAAGTTTCAAAATCTTTTTAGAATCATTATATTGCATACTGTCATGGAATCTTTCTTGTGCAGGAATCTCCCGACATTCTCTGTCGATGATTTTCAGATCTAGAAGTTCCGACTCAAAAGCTTTTTGAGCGAGCGTTACGACATGATGTGGGATGTTATCACTGACGAACCATCATCATCATAAAATCATAAAGTCAAGCAGAAAAATGAATGATCAGGAGCTGAAGATGGCCAAAGCTGAATCAGATCAAAGAATGGCTTCAGCCAATGCAAACACAGTTGTAACCAAGCCAAGGATGTACCAAAGAGGTCGTACATAATCAAGCCAGCTCTCCAAGCTCAGTCCTGTCAAAGAATAAAACTGCTCGGCAACTCCAAGCCCAAGAAAAATAGCAACTCTCAGCTGATCACAGAGCTCAAAGGCAGCAGATAAATCCAGCTGACTGAAATCAAAATCAAAGACAGAATGTCATCCAGCACAGACATCAAGGTCAACTAAAAAGACAGCTGAGAAGGATCTCATCTGGTTATAAAGCTGAAAATCAACCGAGCTTCACATCAAGATTCCAGCATACGGGATATCAAGCTAGATATCAAGCTGACAGACTCCCGTTATGAAAGAGACCTCATCAAAATGGAGTCAACAAGGTCCAAAGAAGAAAGGACCCTTTCAAGGACCAACCAGAAGTATCACTCACAAAAGATAAGGACAAATATGGGTTATCAATGGAACCTTCAACAACAAAGATGGACCCAATTACAACTGAGTGCCGAATGAGTGATAACAGGTCAAGGGACAGACACAATTGAGGATGTCGTAAATCTTGCTGAGAAAGAGGAACAGCTGATGATCAAAGCTCATGACTTACCTCAAAGCTCTTCAAAAATTATGACAATCGTACTGGTCCCAGCCAATTGTTGTGATAACGATTTTCCTGGTGAGTTCAATGCATAAGAATGAAATGCAAAGAACAGGAAATCGAAGATTCAACCCCGCAAAACAGCAGTGAACTCAGCTAATCATGGAACAGCTGACATCATCAAAGAAATGAGCAAGTGATGAGAATCCGATCAACTCAAGTAGGAAGCACTTGAGAAAAGACAGCCACATACTATCAAATTCAGGGGAAACTCCACCAAGCTGGAAATCTACACAGCTGTGATATCAGCTGAGGGCAAAATTCAATCCAGCAGAATATTCAAGTGGAAAATCAAGAGAGAAATCCAGCTGAACTATCACAGATCATCCTCTGGATACCAAACAAAGATCAAGCGTAAATCACAGAATTCAGAAGAGAAGTCTAGATGAAGGGAACTATGTCCAGCAGATTCACCAACAATTGGTATCAGCTCAAACCGGATGAAGAAAGTTCATCCAGCTGAGGGGGAATAAACTCAGCTGGATCTCAAAGCTCAGTTCAGAAGGTTTACCCAGATGAAGGCGAATCAAGCTCAACTGGATGTCAGTCGCAGAACTCAAGGGAACTCAGCTGAATGAAAATCAAGTTAATATCCAGATACTCAGCTGAAGGGAAAACTCAATCAAGCAAAGGAAAAGACCGTCGTGGTATCAGCTGACTTCTATGTCCAAGCTGACCGGTTTGAGTCTCATGCGTTTATTTCTCTGATGAATATACTATTTAAGTCCAATTATTTTGAATTCATATTTTAAGCGGACATATATTCCTTAATTAAATTTCTTGATAAGTTTCCTTTCCCATCGCATTAATTATAAAGTGCAGAGTACTGTAGCACGGTAGTATCGAGACAGAACATCAAACGTTTGAACTGCCTCACGCGCGGTTGTAATACACTCACCGTAAGCACGTCAGCAAACGTGATGAGTGAATCTCTCCCAGTCGTTGATCAGAATATCAACTGCTTCAATCTCAACCGTTGATCCATTATGGCAGTTGATATATATGGAAAAGATACGCATAATTATCTCATCTTTATCTCTGCGAATTTCAAATCTTCAAAACATCTATCTATTTTCTGCAAAGTCTTCGCACGATCAAATTCAACAGATTACAGGAATGGCACCCAAGAAATCAACCGCAGGGATGAACCAGTTCGAAGCTCTTATGACAAAGTTGTCATTTGAAAGTTGTCTGTCCACCTCCAACCTTCATATCTCAGAACTCAACGAAATGATGGATCTCGTCACAGACTCCGGACTCTTGCTGTGGGCAACCTCCATGCCCGAACTTATGCTGAAGAGAGATGCTGCTCTCTTGTACCTCAACATCATTGACAAAGACGGCTTCTACTCATCGTCATTCGATATGATCGTCAAGGGCGCTGACGGAAAGTATGATTCAGCAACCGTCAACATCAAGCTAAATAGAATGCTGCGAAAAGTGTTCAATCTGCCCAGCGAAGGAGATTTCATACCAGACGACTACAGCCGTGAGGAAGTGGATGAATTCCTCAGTCAAGAGATGCTTATCTCCCCAGAGCCGTATAGAACGAGCATGTCAAAGCTCCTACTCAAGCCAAAGTACAGGCTGCTGCTGGATATTACACAAAAGTGTATTCTTGGGATCGCTGGATCTCAAGGAGAGATCAGTATTCCAAAGCTCAAACCAATGATTGCCATGATCAAAGGCGCAAACGTCAGCTGGTTTGATTTCTTACTCAACCGACTGGTCAAGGAGTCAGAGAAGATCAAGTTCGACTCCACCAGGACGATGTATTCAACCTCAGAGCCCCTGTATCTATGCTCTAAGATTTCATTCTTAATAGAACAAGCTGTGAAATGATACACAGTAAAGTGGGCTGATTCAGAACCGTTTTCAGAAACGAAGATTCTCTTCCAGAGAATTAGTCAAATCAATGATCTCCTGAGGAAACAGCCTGCTGTGAGCAAAGGCAAGAAGCAGCTGGAAGAAACAGAGGCAGAAGTTCCAGCTGAAAATAAACAGAGAAAAAGGAAGACAACTGACCCCAAACCAGCTGGAGGCCCAGCTGAAAAGAAAAAGAAAACAATTGTCGTTCCAACAACTGAGGCAAGCTCTTCTGAAGAATATCCAAGTCAAGCAATGGTGATTCTCTCCCCACAGCCAGTATCAGCCTTCAATCAATTCGGATCAAACATCCTGGCTGATATGGGATTGAATGATGGATCGTCATCCAGTTCAGAGGACGAGCTGGATAATCCAAAGAGTCAGACACCTCTTCCCAGCTCACCCCAGCCCTCACCGCCTCACAGCTCTCCGCCCAAACAGCCTTCTTCTTCACGCAGCTCTCCAACCAAAGAGCCATCTCCTGTAAACGTACAAGAAGATATTCAACTGGCTGAAGCTCCTTCACAGCCAGCTGACAACCAAGTTGAACCCACTTCCACCAATCCAAGCTCACCCCCAAAACAGCCATCACCCAAAATTCAATCTCCCACGTAGTTGGTTGATGCTTCTTCACAACCTACTGTGAACTCACCTGAACCAGCTCCTCAAATCTCCACAGAATCAGAGGAGAATGATTCCACTGCCTCTCTATCATTCAACTCCTCTGGCTCAGCCTTCATGGAAACCATGTACGAGGACTTGCGCATTGCAGGGATCAAGAGTATTCTAACTCAGTATCCTATCTTGGCGCACCTGCCTATCGCCCTCGTCAAAGTTGGAGATCTCAAATACTATCTGGCCACCAAGATGGCAACTTGGTACCAGAATGAGCAGCTGATAGAGACCTTCTCCTACGAGAAGTTGAAGACAGATGAAGCATGCCTCCAGCACACTTTTGGCTTTGGAAGTCTGGAGGATGCATACCTGCATCAGGATGATCTCATTAGAGGCATCATCAAAGTGTCTTAGCAGTATCCCAAGCCACACCCAGCAGACGTCTGGGAGTCAGCAAACAAGCTTCTTACAGCAGCGGGATGGGAAGCGCCTTCTGAAGCTGACAACTCCAAAGAAGTCTCAGCTGAGATTACCAAGAAAGTTGTATCAGATAACACAGCTGAGGTAATAATCATTGAAGAACCAGCTGATGCAACAGCTGAACCAGAGACAACAGACCCACCAAGTCCAATTGCCGATGACACTCGCACACTGGTCGAGTTCGAGGCAAACAAACCTAGTCATAACTAATCCAAGACACAAACAGACTCAGCTATCGAGCTCTCAACCGCCATGAAAGAATAAATCACCAAACAGGTTGAAGAAATTATTTTCCAAGACAGACTGAAGTCTCAAGTCGATATCATCCTGCGATTCACAGCTCTAGACTGTCAAGTTAGAGAGCAACATCGGACAATTGATGAAGTCCATAAGTTTGCTCAAGATTTACAAGAAAGTACAAGTCTAGATCTCAAGCAATCTCTCGTCTCTCAAAGCATTGATCAGTCACATCTTCTGGAGAAGAGAGTTCTTGAGATTGTAACAAGACTTCAAGTTCCACTGGTCGACGATATAGCAAATCTTTCAAGCCAGCTGGAAGCAATCAAATAGTCTACTATCTCCAACAGCTCTGACATCCGCCAACTTTTCAATCTATATAAAGATCTGGATGCTCAATTCAAAGCTGGAAGCAGCAGCAATGCTCACCTTAACATTGCCACAGCTGACAACTCAGCCAAGATCGCTGATTTTGAAACCGCTCTTGCCAAGCTCAACGCAACAGTCGCTCACCTCTCTGCCTCCCTTGTTGATAATGCCAAAAAGGGGGAAGAAAATAATGAAGCTGGAAAAATAATGGAGAGGAAAGCTGCAGCTCATGGGGAACCTGTCCAGCCAAATCAGTCGGAAATCGATGACTTTGCTAAAGAGCTGGATGAGGATGAGCCAACTGCAGCAGCCAAAGCAGTCAAAGAGACATGGAGAGAGAAGATGGTTGCTCTTGCCAAAGCTTGTGGACATAAGCCAGAGAATACAAGGACTATCACTGGCTGTGTAACTTCCACAACGAGCAAATAAGAGAAATGCAAGAGCTGGACAAGATCATCAAGAAGAAAGCTGAATCACTCAAGCCTGTTGAGAAAAAGCAGAAGAAGAAAAGGCTAAGCTATAGGCAAGCTAGGAAGAAACAAGCAGCTTCAAGCATTCCAAGATCTGACAAGAGGAACCCAGATGAAATCAACGAAAACTGGAAACAATGCAAAACAGAATTCATCAAAGAATTCAATTACCTGAATCAGTACAAAGGAATGGATCACGAAACTGCGTTCAAGGAATACTTGCTCGAACTTCATGAAGAAGATCCAATGATGGCAAGATCATTAGCCCTAGCTGCCAAGAGAAACAACATCCAGCTCAAAGCTCCAAAAGTCAAGCAATTGAAGCCTCCCACTATAGCTGGAACGAACCTTTCCGACAAGGCCCAGATTATCAAAGAAGTTCATCACTGGACTGGCGAAAGAAGAATCTCCAAGTCCAAAAATCAAGATGAATGGAAGGACTTGGAAGAATTTATCTTCAACACATATGGTCTCAAGACTGACCATCAGATGGACGAACAGAGGAAGTAGCAGCAGCAGAAATGAAGACCCAGCCAACTGGGTTTAAATAGTTTTTGTCTAATTTCAGTTTGTTAATATTGTAATTTTTGTAATCTTTTTTGAGGATTAATAAAACTGAAATGTTTTTGCTCTCAAGCTCACCCTGATGATAATAACTCTTTATCCAGGCACTTAACTCTGAATTTGATTATCTGCTATGAATGTTTATTTCTTTTTTTGAAACCCCATTTTCTGTTAAGGGGGAAGTAAATTGTTTTTCTTAGTTAGGTTTTGGCATCATAAAAAATGGGGAAATTGTTGGGAAAATTAATAGAGTTTTGATTTGATACCAAAACCCAGCTGACCCCAACCGAGTAGATGATTGCACAAGCCTAAACGTTTTTCAGCTCACCTGTTTGAGCTTATAGAGTTTCTAAGTTTACATGTAGAGTCGCTGAAGACAGCAGAAGACATAGCAGAAGACACAGCTAAGCTGACACAGCTGAGGTATTCAGCAGAGCAGACCAAGCAGAGTCAAAGACCCAGCAGTATCAAGACCCAGCTCAGTAACGGAAATCCAGCTCAGTGTCAAAGACCCAGCTCAGTGTAAAGGACTCAGCTTAGTGTCAATGACATAGCTCAGGTCTAAGACAGCTCAGGTTAATGACACAGCTCAGGTTGAAAACACAGCTCAGGTTAATGATACAGCACAGGTCTAAGACATAGCTCAGAATCAAGACGCAGCAGAGTCCAAGATGCTGAAGACACAGCAGAAACGTTTAGCAGCTCGAAGACGAAGACCTTCTCCAAGACAAGATCCCGATGTCAGAAGATCTTGTCTGACGCAGTCAAATCAGAGAAGAAATAGCTTCTGCAGATGCAGACCTACTTCGTAGGTTAAAGGCCAGAAGTCAATGAAAGTAGGTAAGATTCAAACGGCTCTCTTCCAACGGCTAGTTTGAATCTTCACCTATATTTATCTCCTCACCATTGAAGAGAGAAAAAGACTGGTGAGGCTGGATCGGACACAGCAGGCTCTCTCTCAAAAGAATGTTAACTTGGAAAAGTTTTTAAACCTTGGTGTATTCACCCCTCCTCTACACCAAGGTATCCGTCTTGGGACCAACACATCTATTTATTTATTTTTTCTGCTTTTGCGTGGTATGGAATGAATAAAATATGTGCTTTAGTATGCATTTATATATCTTGTATTAAAATACCTAATAAAATACTAAAGCCCATTCCAACAAAAGACTAAGTCCATATGGGCTAATAGAGATCTAAGGGGCGACGCTTATAAGGGCTCGGTCATTGGGCCAGACAGGGATCTATTAGTTTAAGTAAGATGTTGATTTGAGTGTTTGATTTCTTTTATTCAGTCCAAAATATAAATCAGATATTTCATTAGAAAATTAATACTAAATTACCTTCTTATTTATTTGTTTGAGTCGGGGCTAGTATTAGATTTAATTAATCCCTGTGTATAAGATGCTAAATATCCATTGCTTAATTAATTGCTTCTGATAGCCTTTTAATTAATCAATTAATAATTCATAATAATTAATAACTTGAGTGCTACCACTTAAACTTATTATCATATTGGAACTAAATTTACCTGCAGGATTTAGTATAATAAACTTATTAAGTTCCTCAAGGAATAATATCAGTCCGTTATTAGCAGGACATGATATCTTTAATGCAGTTTCATTGTATATCACATAATAACTACTATTACCCAAAATATTGAGCATATTGAGCTTATAAACCAAGCTCAACCTTGATAAATCAAAGTAATAAACAATTACTTATTTATACCAATAACCTTAATTAAGGCTAAGACTATATTAAGTCATCGAGATTTTGATTCTTTATTAGTCAAAATAAAAGAATACATCTCACTGTGATCCTTTCAATATGTGAAACGTACTAGCATAAATAAATAGTTAAGATAAACTATTTATCTATTTATGCTACAGTCTAACTAACAATTTTTCCTAAGTTGTCTTGACCGTGAAATCTATTTATATCTCATAAGAAATTGATTATATGATCTTCTGTTATCTATTCAATCTTATTTCCCCTAAAAAAAATATAATGTCTCCTTCTAGCTGGACGATCTTAAAGAATCAAAAAGACTTTGAATTTGATGTGGTAAATCATGAATTTCTTGTTTGTAATGAGATTAAATATTACACCAGTCAATTAAAAAGAGCACACCTAGTGTACCTAAACCCACAAGCACAAGTTCATTTTTCTAACTCTCAAATGTGATTGGTTGGTTAATCAAATTAAAGAATGACTACAAGGACAACCCCGTTTTTTTTTTTTTTTGGTGGATGCCATTTGGTTTTGTTTTTTTTTTTTTAATTTAAGAAAGCAATAATGTATATTACTATAGTAAGTATATTACTACCGGCCAACTGCCACATTTTTCTTGCTTGTGTTTGGAGTTTGGACTTAATTATAGCCAGTCAAAATTCAAAGCTGTAGCCTCCCTTGGCCCAACTACTCCATCTCTCTCTCTCTCTCTCACACACACACACACATTTAAAGACAGACAGGTACAGTCGTACATTTCAACACAAACTTGGCTTTCCGTTGAACATTCTTTGTTGCAACATACATAGTCAAAACTTTCAACCCTCATTAATTCCATCTGTCTCGTGCCACACGCAGTGCATGCGGGATGGAGGAGATGGCGCAAAACCATTCCAATAAGAAACAGTTAACCACCGTGCAGATGCGCGGCGGCGGCGGTCTCCTCCCACGGCGGAAGCCTCCAATCTGCAACCAGCAAACGAGCAACCCAAATACTGAACAAGTGAAGTTAGCTGCCTTAGCAATCAGTTTCAACATACGGCTGAGGTCCGCCGACATGCCCCTCCCCATGCAAGAGCGCGCCCTCCGCCACGCCCGCGCCCTCCTCGACGCCGCCGCCCCCCACCGCCGCCCCAACCCCACCCTCCTCTCTCGCTCCCTCAAAAAGGTACATATATACATATGTATGCCTAAAGCTAATCTCTCTTTTAATTTCTTCATATGTATTTATGTATGAATGAATTAATTAATTAATTAGGAATTTGACTCGGTGTATGGACCGGCGTGGCATTGCATTGCCGGGAAGAGTTTCGGATCGTTCGTGACTCACTCACCTGGTGGATTCATCTACTTCTCAATTGACTCTCTCTCTTTTCTCCTTTTCAAGACAGAAGTTCATGTCCTCCCTCAACCATCACCAAAATCTTGATTTTCAGATTATTATTATTAAAACAAAAGAAAATACCATGATAGTATTAGATTCGGTGTGATAAGGCCTTTAGTTTTAGCACTTCTTAATTTTGGGTTTCTTGCTCACTGTAATTTCTTTCCTATCTTTATATCATCAAGTTCAGTTCAATAGTTTGTGGGGTTTTTGGTTCTTTTACATTATAAAGATTAAAAAAAAAAGGGTAATTGAATTGAATTTGTGCATTTCGATTCAAATATTCAAATTAATGTTCACAGAAATTGATTTTGTATGAGTGAAGTGAAACACGCGCAAAAAGAAATTGCGTGTGTTATAATTTATAGGATCATGAAATTTTAGAGGGGCGGTGGCCCCAAAAGCAAATTAAAAGACAATTAATAAATTATGTGACTGCAAAAGAGTTGAACAGAACAGACTACAGAGTGAGGATAACTGATTTCGTCTCTGCAGAGTGTGGAGTACAATACAATACAATACATTAATATTTACACGCAAGCTCCTTATGATTTCTCTCTCTCTCTCTATATATATATATATATATATTTCCCAGAATCATGCAAGTCTGCAGTGTATGCAGCAGAGCAGCCACTCCAGTCCAGTCCCACTATTGGCCTAATTAGAGTAGGTGGCAAGATAGATAATACTCTAGCCTAGATTAATTTCTTATCTTTTTTTGATAAATCGATTAATTTCTTATCTTAACATACTTCAAATTTTGTATACTAGGGGCTCGTTTGGTAGGTAGGTTAGGATAGAATGAGATAGATAAGATCAAGATAAATATAGTGAATAAGGGGTGATTGTTGTGTATCTTTTGTGTTTGGTAGATAAGATAGTGTCAAGATAAATATAGTGAATAACATGTTGGTTGTTTGGTACCCTAGCTTAAATTTAAGATTATGTGTGAAATGACAATTATATCCCTCATAATTAATTATTTTTTAATTTTGAATTAATTTCCTGGTCCTCTCTCTCCACTCGTCTGCTGCCGCCGCCGCCGCCGCCGCCTCCCACAACCTCCACCATGCCCCTCTCGCTCTCTCTTCTTTCACCATGCCCCTCAACCGCCGCCGCTCGTCTCTCTCTCCATCACCGCCACCTACAACTTGCCACCACCATCACTGTCGCCACCTACCACCACCACCATCTCTCTCCTCTGGTCTGCCACCACCACCATCCCACCCTTCGACCACCATCCGCCACCACCACCATCCCATCCCTTCCACCACCGTCACCCGCCACCACCACTCTTCTCTCTCTCCCCTCGTCTTTCAACCACTACTATTCGCCGCCGCCGCCACCACCCATCTCCACCACCATGTAAACCGCCAGATCTACTTCCGCCGCCACACCATCCCATCCCTTCCACCACCGTCACCCGCCACCACCACTCTTCTCTCTCTCCCCTCGTCATTCAACCACCACCATCCGCCGCCGCCACCACCACCAATCTCCACCACCATGTAAACCGTCAGATCTACTTCCGCCGCCACACCATCCCATCCCTTCCACCACCGTCACCCGCCACCACCACTCTTCTCTCTCTCCCCTCGTCTTTCACCCACCACCATCCGCCGCCGCCGTCACCACCCATCTCCACCACCATGTAAACCACCAGATCTACTTCCGCCGCCACACCTTCGTCTCCTTCCGCCGCCACCACCACCACACCCCTCGTCTCCGACTCCCACCGTGTCATCTCCGTCCAGATAGAGAGAGAGAGGGAGACGGGAGAGGGTGAGGAGCGCGAGAGAAAGAGAGAGAGAGAGACAGAGAGAGAATGGCAACTGTTCAACCGAGATTCACGGTATCTCACCAATTTGGTGAGATACCTCTTCTAAAGGGAAACAGTGAAATAAACACGGGCCGGGTATAATACCGGACCGCCCGTGATAGTAATCTTGCCTACCAAACGGCATGATAAGTCTAGATAGCTAAGCAATCTTGCTTAATCTACCCTACCAAACGGCTCCTAGTAATGCCCGATAACCAACGGTGGAGACGACCATGCGCCTTGGGCGCTAGGGGGAAGACCTGGGGGAGCGACCAAGGGGCGATCCCCGTTATAAATGCCCTTAAATGGGGAATGTATTTTTTTCCTTTATTTCCATCTGATCGATCATTTGAATCCGTAATAATTATTTTATAGGAAAATGACAATTATCTTGAATAATGACAATTATACTTTTACAATTTCTAACTAGTTAGATACAAAGTAATACAATTATCATAAAGAAACGTTAATAGTAAAGTCAACCTTAACTAAGTCCACTTTTATTTTTTTTAATCTTTCAATTGTCACATAAGCCCATTTATGGTGAATTCCCAATACAATCTTATTAGAGCAAATTCATCTTTAATGATTTCAAAAGCTTCTCAAAGACGAAGAGTTTATTCTTATTTCGAAACTCAGTTTTCAATTGTCGACTATGCTAAATGTTGAAACCACCAGTTAAAATATTCCTCTCTTTAAACTAATCACAAATTCAAATCAGATCCCACCATAAAAGAATAAAAAGTGAAAGGACAATTAACCAAACATATTCTTATTTTTCAAATCTCTGACTCTAAAATGTCAACTCATTTATTGAAATTACTAGAAACTAAAAAACAGAACTAACAAATAAACCAAAACAGCCATACTGTCTTTACACTAGTCCAACAAAATAATCAAATTACAGCCATAATGTGTACATATCTACATAAGATAATACTAAATAAATTAATTAGTGTTAATCTAGTAGAAATACTTGCCTCCAAAGTCTTCAACTGAGAGCAGCTCTGCAAGAAAGAGAACCAAAAAAAAAAAAACATTTATCCAAAACCAAGATATAAAAGGAATAAGCCGAAGAGGCATGACTTCAAACCATTCTGCCATCAAGCACATGAAAAAATCAGTAAGTGTCCTGTGAGCAATTATACAGCTAATGCAGGTTTCTTTCGCGCATGTATCCCTCTATTTTATCTACATCTTCTGGGACGTCAACACCGTGAGCCTCATGGTCGACTTTTATCACCTACATAGGAATTATGTGAATCAGAATCTCAAACTGTAGTTATTGTAAGAAGAAGAAACCGCACACCATTTTTATGCACTCTAGTGCTCAAATATTACACAGCAAGTATTCATGAGAATTCTTATGCACCACCGGATGGTCTCATTATTCGCAACTCAAAATTATGCAGCGCCGAAACAATTACAACTTGCATATAAAGGAAAAAAAAAAAAAGATAGATAAATAGGCATGATATGCATGAGAGTCCTGAGAAGGCCCTTCACATAAATATACTCAAAGGATTGAACCAAAAGGCAGGTAAAGAAGGCTCACAACAACAATCTGTATACTACGCGACACAGGATTAAATCAGTAACAAAAAACTATCTTAGTCCCGTTATTATGAGGCCACCACTCTTTGGCTCTTTGAACACTTAGGTTATTTTCTTTTTACTTATTAACATTGCTCTGAATTTCACAGGATTGCCAGCAAGATTTTTCAGAAAAAATCGGAGCAACCAAACAAGGCAGCAATACATATAGCAATTGGAAGTGCAGTTCAAATTTTTGAACTGGCCCAATACAAATGAACAGGCAGATTTGCCTTGCTAAGACTGTCAGGTGGCAATTGGCTAAAACATCAAAATATATCCTCTACAAAAGCAAGATGGCATCTCAGCAAAGTTTTAGGATCTCCACGTACGCAAATAACGATAACCAATAGAAAGACAGGGAATTAGGAAAAGGAACATAAGCAGAAGGAAACCTTCATCTTGTATCCATTTTCAAGAACCTTCAGTTGCTCAAGATCTTCCTCCAGCTGAAGGAGAGTTGGAGGCAGCTCAGGATATATCTTGAGAAACTTTGTATCATAGCTCTGTCAAGAAATCAGAAACGTAGCATTAGAACTTGATGGTCGCTAGAAGCATCGACAATCTAAGCCGTCTAGTGAGTTGTTTAAATACCTGAATCCCCAAATGAAGTAAATATGGAAATTGAGGGTTGACCTTACCAGACCTGCACCCGTTACGATGATATTAATTTTCCACATTTTTTATTTCATTAGTACTGAGTAAAATAGTGAAAGCAGATATATCTGAAGAAAAGAACTAAATTATATATGTAGAGAAAATTACTAACTTATTAAATGGTATTAGTCCTCGAGAGAAATAAATTGCATAGCCATGGTTATCCACCACACATTTGACACGATTTGGATCAAAAGCGTCTTCAGGTTTCAGGGAAGTAACTGCAGTGCTGAAGACTGCATCTGGAGCAGCCTGCATTAGCCGCAGTTTAAATATGAGTAGCATTCAATAATAATAGATGCACTTCAGTTAGGCAAAACCAAAAAACTACATTTGAAACTCTTTCCCAACTTCAGATTTCATCACTGAATGACTATAATCTTACAATTACAAATGCACGGTAAGGAGAACTTTATCAATCAACATATGTAGTGGTATACTATCTAAAAAAAAAGGATGAAATCTAAAATGTAGGGAGGTTCGGATTGGTGCTGAACATCCTATCAGAGGTTTATAAGTGTTCCTGAACGAATTCAAGGTGTTGTTGGAGTAGTTGGTTTCCTTGTAGCAATGTCTACAACCAGATAGATGTCAATTGTTAAAGGTACACTTTTAACTTCTTCGGGGCATGTCATCTTACTTAATAAAACCTAGTTAACTACTATCTGTCTTAGCTCTCTTTCAAAAAAATTAATGGTAGAGACCCTATATGAACCCATCCCATATTTCCATCTTAAATCAATTATATACAACTAGTTAATTTTTCTGGCTGAGCTTTTTACTTTCTGTTCTTCCTCATTAAGTCATTATGTCTTGTTCCTATTTCATCCTTAACATAATAACAATAAATATGAATGCATAAACGATAAATGGCAGAAACATCAACTTCATTCTGCGACAGACTCGTGATCATTCTACAAAAGTCACTAGATCTCACAAAGGATTAAAGCCAGTACAAAGAAACTTTAACTAATCATCTCAGATCAGTGATGGAACTGAGAAATTGAGATAGAATTTAGCAGGATAGAATGGAATTAGTTGGAGAAATTGTATTAGTTGTTATTTTATTCAATTAAGTAATTTTTTTTATTTATTTAATTTCCCTTTCGAGCCAGTCTTCTAGTGGATATAGATAGTAGTACATAAATATTGGAAAAGTCATTAGCTAGAGTAAGGAGCATTATTTTTACAGACAATGGCAACTAACTGGGGTAGGAAGAAATTCATGAGGGGACCTTCTAGTTCTTTAATTATTTTCTTCCATTTCATTTCAGTTCAAAAATCGTCTAGGATGTATTATGTATGGCTGTGTAAACTGCTTATTGCGAGTACCCTTGCCTCTATCAAATTAACATCAAACATTGATTTATACATCCCAAAAATCATGTTTTAACAACTATAAAGCTGGTATTTTCATCAAAATCAATGAAAAATCCAAGAGTGAAGCTCCTTTACCTGCAGCGCTTTGACAATGCCGTCTATTATTTCAGGTTCTATGAGCGGCTCATCACCCTGGATATTGACAACAACATCATATTTCTTACGCAACTTGCTAAGCGCTTCATTACAACGCTCCGTCCCTATCAAGTCCACATTTAAAAAAAAGAAAAAGAAAGAAAGAAACTATATAGTGAAAATCCTGTGAATAGAACCTTATGCAATTTGAAGCATAAACGCAACAATTCATACCATTTCGGCACGATTCCGATGTCATCACCACATCAGCACCAAAACCTCTACAGCAATCAGCAATTTTCTCATCATCAGTCGCCACAACTACACAGGCAAATCCCAAATCAGCAAGAAAAATAACCAAATTGATACTATAGAGTCAGGTAACTTTCTAAACACACATAGAAGTAATGAGGTGTCGAATACCAATATGATCCAATGAGGCTGCCATTTTAGCTCTTTCCCAAGTTCTCTGCAACCAATTATCCAAATTGGAGCAATCACACATACATACAATACATAATGCACAAATATATCATATATATGTTCTTAAAGTATTAAAGCAGCTTAATTTTAAATTTTTTTTACAAGGAAATCAAGGAACAAAATCGGTAAACAATCTGCATCTTATAATGTAGATCTCGTAAAATTAAAAAAAAAAACCTGGATCATGGGCTTGCCGAGGATGTGGACGAGAGGCTTTCCCTGGAAGCGCGAAGAAGCAAAGCGGGCGGGTATAATTCCGACGACCCGACTCCGGAACTTTCCGGATCGCCGATAATACATGAAATGGGCGCCAAGCGCCACCGCCGCCGCCGCCCCGACCGCCATGCCATGGATAATCCACGATTTGCTGGAGCCAGAGGCTGACGAAGAAGATGAGGGATTGCTCATTGAAAGCAAATCTCACAAAGATTTCGTCCGGATTTGAATGAGGCAGACGAGCTGCTGCTGTCTTGACTTGAGTCGGTCATCAACCGTTATGAAGTTAGATCCACACACACAAGCAAGTTAATTCATTTATCGCTAATTATGCTAATCATTCTCCAATCTTTTTTTTTTCTATATCTTTTTTCTTATGGTTTCTACGAGCGGATTGAATTTCGATTAGGGGTTTAAGTGAGTCGAGGTAGCTCGCAAGCTATAAGAGTTCGACTTGAAAAATACTCGTAATCGACTCGGTATTAGTCGAGTCGAGCTCGAGTTCGAGTTTCATTATACTCGGTTCGATAGGCTCGCGAGCCTAATTGAGCCTAGTAATGATTTTTATAATTTTATCCTTATATTATTACTTAATTACAAATTCTATCCAATTTGCTTAAACATGTAAGAAACGAACTTAAACGAGCCCGAGTTTGAGTTCAAGCTCGATCAAGATTCAACAGTCGAGCCTAACCTAGTCGAGCTCGAGCTCACTGAGTTTGCCATCGAGTTGAGCTCGAGCTCAAAAATATCAAACTCGATCTAGTCGAGCTCGAGCTCGAGCTTGAATGCCAATACTCGGCTCGGCTCGACTCGCCTCGTTTACATCTCTAATTTCGATAATGTGACTCTTTCGAACCAAATTTCTTCTCTGCGCAGCTCGAATCAAGCGGGTTACTCTCATCATTAAAAAAGATGTTCCTTCCATTTCATTTTATTATACTCATTTGGCCGTACACGGATGTTAAGAAAATAGGTTGCTTATAATAAAGTTGAAAAGATAAAGTAGGTTTTTGGGGTATTTCTATCAAATCAAGTAGAAGAGAGAGAAGGAAGAGAGTTTTTTTTTTAGCATATGATGTAATTTACCAATTATAATGAGGTATTTATTTTTGTTATAGTTTTTATTTTTGGAAATGAATATAATGAAATGAGATATCAAAATTAGGAAAATGAGTATAATGAAATGGGAGTGATGGAGTAATTACTTTCACACTCCAAGAACTAATCTCTTTTGATAACAAAAGGCCATCGCTATAAAAATCCAATTTCAACTTCATTTTTGATTTTTTATTTAAATTTGTCCTCGAATTGTTGAGACAGAAAGTCGATGTCGAGACGGAGATAATCTTGAACAATCTGAACGGGGGGAGGGGGGGCGGCGACAGGAAGACATTGCGTAGGAACGTAGCAAGACTCTGGATACCAACTGATGCAAGGAGAAGCGTGAAACCAATACGATAAATGAATACCTTCGTTGATTCAATGAATACCGAAAGCAAACGTACTAGTTAATATGTTGATTCTCTACAGAATACCAGAAGAACACGATAAAAGGGAAATAAACCATAACTTCTAATATCAAATATCCAAACCGTCTAATAACATAATGAAAAGCCCTATTTATACTTAAACCCTATCATCTGAAAGGAAATACTAGATAACTTGACCCCAAAGACATTAAATAAATAAAGACTTAATAATTAAATAAATACGTACTAATTAAACGGGCCTCATCTCCATCAGTTTATTAAAAATAATTATACTATATTATAATACAATTATACAAGGGTGATTCTCTCATTTTACTCTCTATAGCCTCCTAATAAAAATAATAATTAAAATTAATACAATTTTACTATTTTACCCTTATAGCCCCCAAAATACGAGTATAATTAACTATTGGGTTGTTCTATACATAGCCTCCCGTTTCTCTCTCTAAAACTCCTTATTTTAAAAATTAAAAATATTAATAAATGTAATAATTTATTCCTATAACCAACAATTAATAGCCCCAAAATCTAAAGAACGAAAAACTAAACAAAAATTGTTGATTGAAGAGCCGTGTGAAGATTTATGAGGCAATATATTTTTGTTGCTTATGATTTCTGCCTTGTTTATCAATGGAGAAATTTTGAACGCAAAGTTCTCCGTTGCGATGATACAATGTCTACTGAAAAAGGGGGCTATAATTTTCCCTCAAGAAATCTATTTTCTTGTTTGAGGGGAAAAATCAGAATTTGGAAATATCTTAAATCACAAACATGAACACAACGCCCACCGATGAATTGTGTGTATATTGACGCACATATACACATATATGATTTTTTTTTACACATCGACATTTAATCTCCTCTGTGAACGCATCCTCAAATGATAAATTTCTTTCATATGTCTCTAGTTTATTTTCAATATTTGAAAGCACCATTGACGAATATAATTTAGTTTCCCAAGTTCGATTCTTCAATATAAGCAATGTCCCTTTTGAATAGAGAGGGGGTTGTGGTTCATTGTTTATTAGCAAATTTACAGGCTACGAACCCTAAATCTTAAAATTATTTTATTAGAATTTTAGATTAGAGTCTACAAGAATAAGATTGTACATATATTAATTTTATTATATATTTTATAAATAATAAGTTATGGTGAGAAAAAGTTTATGTTTAAAATCACCTATTAGTTAATTAAGTATAATTTTTGGGGGCTATATGGATAAAAGCGTACAATTATTATGATTTTAATTATTTTTTTAAATAGGAGGCTATAAAGAGTAAAATAAAGGCTATGTTTAGAATTACCCATAATACAATAGATGATTATAAATTTGATCAAGAATGTAATATTAACATACAAGAAATGGTTGACGAGGGGTGAGATACCTATAGGCTATATCAGAGGAAAAGAACAAAAGAAAGTGTTCAATTCGGCTTTAAAGTTGGAACAAAGTGATAAAGAACTGCTATTCTCAACTTCAATATCAAGTTATCAAATATTTAAGGGAAAAATGCATATAAATACATGAACTTTGGTCTCCCTTTCATTTTGCACATGACTTTTGAACTTTCTTCCTAAAATCACAACCTTTTGATTTTGTTCAATTTTTCCATAGTTTTAAATTCCGCCCAAATTAAAATTGACTTGACGCTTATGTGGCAGTCGGACATGTGCCGATTTCTTTGTCATCCGACAAATTAAACGACACAGTTTTTAAAAATCTAGTAGACGTCATTTCATGCAAAATTAGGGTGAAAATTCGTACGTCATACTGCATTTTTAAAAACTGTGTTGTTTAATTTGTCGAACGGTAGAGAAGTCAGCACATGCCCGACTGCCACATAAGCACCAAGTCAGCTTTAATTTGGGCGGAATTTAAAACTATGAAAAAATTGAACAAAATAAAAAAAGATTATGATTTTAAGGGAAAATTCAAAAGCTATGTGCAAAATGAAAAAGACCAAAGTTCATATATTTAAATTAAATATGCATTTTTCCCAAATATTTAAATATGAGTTTCTTTAGTTAATACTAGCTACTTACATCATAATTGATAGATTCATAATTGTATGCAATGTAGCAAATGAAAATCAATATCCTTAGATGTGACTCTCCTACCTTTAACCATAACTTTGAAGTTCATGACTATCTAAAATCGAGTAATATATAGTTAGGAAGATAATTGACTCGGCTTTCTAACTCCTACGATCATTCATGAAATTGGATTTTTTTTTTAAAGAAACTTAATGTCAAAAAAATTGAAGGCTGGCGACAATCCTATTGCACCATCTAAAAAAAGCCTCAATTTATTTTAATTTATGATTTTTGGTCATAACCCTCATTTTTCTCCGTCTATTCGGCCCAACTCATTGGTTCCAATCATTCCCCTAAATGTGTGTGTAGTAGTAAAGAAAGGATTCCAAATAGAAAGGAACAAAAATCTCAATCTCTTAAGTAATACGATGAAAATGGGATGGACTTTGAACTCGTGCAATCGCATTTCCTATATCCCAAACCAAGTGTGTACATTTCAAGAAATCCTCAAGACCTATCAACCTTTTTTTTTTTTTAAAAAAGACCTATCAACCTTGTAAACATGTGAAATTGATCTACACAGATTGAGATGATACAACTATAACGAAGGACGAGCGAGCTTACAGGCATGATTGCGATTAAAATTAGGGTTGTGGCAAAATTAACTTACGATGACAGTCAAAATTAGTGATTACGGATGTCTCTGCTGCTGCTATTACTAGCACCATTTTGATAGTGTCTCGAGCTTCGCTTCTTTGCACTAGCCTCCTTCCCGGAGCCATTTTCATGCCTGTCTACCCCCAAGGTGTCGTGACCTTTTACCTTTTTAGGAGATCTTTTCTCCTTAAAAGCCTTTCTTTTCTTTCTCGATGATTTCACTACACTGTCACCGGGAATTCCACTTCCGCGTGGAAGTGGTTCTTCCTCTTCATCATTTAAGGTCCAATTACAGTAAATTTCCTGCTGCTCGTCACCAAGCAGTTGCTCCAAAGGCTCTCCAGCACCGGGGAATAACTTATTGAATGTCAGCTTCCCGTTAGACCCTCCTTTTCGTTCCAACAACACCGCATCTGGCCTGATTATAGCACTAAGAATACTCCTGTTGGGACCAAGACGCATTATGGCCTTTGCATTGGTCAATGCAGTGTAAGCCATAGCAAAAGCAGATTTAGCCTGTAGAAACACCAAAAAGTATAGTGATGCAAACATATGTAATGTGAGACCAAACATTCACGAGTATGCCAGTCCATAAAGAACTCAATCATGCTGAAAAACATTTTAAAAGTCGTGTTGCAATTGCAAATTGGGGGTAAAGGTTATGTTATTTGCAGCAATGAACACAAAATAAAAATAGGTAAACTAATGTTTGAAAACAAATAAAGAAGTTAATACCACAAAACACACTGAAGGGGTGTTTACTTTGAGTGATAGGATAGATAGATGCATAGACAAAAATTAAGGGTTAATTATGGAATCTATTCCAACTTTTAGCGATCATATCAATTTCTATCCAAACATTTTCAATGTGTATCAATTTTAAAATATAGGAGATCATGACATGGCATGTTGAAGGCTGGCCTTTTATCTCGACCCAAAAAACAATGTATACGTGGATATTAATATTCAACACAAGGAATGGCGTCGCTCTTGAAAGATGTTTTTTTAAGAATGATACTTAGGTCCTTACGTGGAATATTAACATGTCAGATTCCGATGCGCCACATCACGATTCAGTCACTGAAAGGGAAGCTCCGATGATAAAATTGATACACAGTGAAAAGGTTGGGATAGAATTGATATAGTTTAACGGTTGAAATAAAATTAACGTTAATGGATTGATTAATTGTGAACTTGTTTGATCATCTAATCTTTCAAATACTCAATCATATATTTTATCAATCTAATCTAGCGCACAAAGTAACTAGTGGATCTTTACAAAGTAAAGGAAATAAGAGCTTAAAAAAGGTAATAAAGTAAGGGAAATAAGAGCTTATACGAGTGACTAGTGGAATCTCTACAAAGTAAGGAAGATAAGAGCTTATAAAATGTAAGAAAGAGACTTACCTGATAATAGTTGAACGAGTTCTTCCCTATATCATTGTCTGGAGCCTGTTTTCACATAAAAATACATGGATTTTAAAAAATACAATCTACGCAGGAGGGAAATTTTCCCCTTTCATTTTCTAAGCCGGTCAGAAGTGGTGAGTATTATAATCTCACAAAATAAAAATGAAACAGGAGAAATTCTATATAGCCCCACTATCATGCACTAGTCCCATGATTGAATCATAGAATTGCCTGATAGTTGGGTTATGAAAGAATAAATCAAAACTCAAAGGGTAACCTGAGGGTCTTCAATGGCAATAAGAGATGGTCTGCCTTCGACTGAGAATCTGAAAGAATCACAAAGCCCCAATGGCCCCAATGTAACTTACAAACAAAATTGTATGCCCACATAACATAAATTCAAAAAACATTACAAAATAAAAAAATAAAAATTAAATTTACAACTTTTTACCCTTTGTTGTATTTTTGGAAGAAAGTGCCTTCACCATTGCAAGATACGCCAACATCAACAGTGTTTAATTTACAACCGTACATGTCAAAAAAGTTCACCTGAGATCCATCAGAAAATTTTGTATCAGGTTAAGTTTCTAATAGGCTGCACAAAAATATCACACTACCAATCAGGTAAGAGATTATCTAATCAAAAGAAAATGGTAAAACTAAATAAAGTTTTCTAACAGATGCCTCACAAAAACTCAACTATTTATGGAATATTTAAGAAAAAGTAACAACATACCAGCAAGACTCCTAAGTTACGTTCAAGAGAAGCTTGGTTATCTTGCCGAGTCTGCAAAATAACATCAGGAAAAAAATCAAAATGGAAATGTTGAGGAAACATATCATGAGAAAAGCCTAATAAAGACATGGTATATAAGGCCCTTATTCACCTACAGCCAAGTTTCTGCAACAATTTTTACATAATTATAGAGAATAAAAACCAAGGTTTTTTGGAATGGGCAGCTTCAACTCTCATTGCACAAAAGCGGAACACATTTTAACAGCCAAACAGAGGCAAAACAAACATAACAAGATCACCAATCAAAATGGAATAGAGGAAGCTAAAAAACTAGAGATAACCCATATACTTCATATTCATGTCTTCATATTATTAAAAAATTATGACATGTAACTTTGAAAATGTTTCAGTGCATTAGCATGAAGTAATCTATATTTAGCTCTCAATGTTCCAACTGTAAAAGCAATAAAAGTGACCAAGCCAACATAAAAAGAACATAACAAGATAATGTAGCTCATCAAGAAGTTATTGGGAAAGGTTGTTGAATATGCTCAGAAACCATAAACAAACGTCTAAAAGTACGATTTGCAGTGGAACTCTGAACACAAATACTTTTTCAGATATTGAAAGCTCTCTCATTAGCATCCATCTTACAAAAATTTTACCCAAATTAAATTTTACTCAATCAGCACAAGTATAGCATCTTCTCTAAATACATATGGGGGTGTTTGGTTAGGAGGATGGGATAGATAATATTGATAGGATAGAATATGATTATATCGTTCAAACCAAACATGGGTCGAGTTATCCATCATGGACCAAATCATTCAAACCAAACATGTGATTAGGCTTGATTATTTATCAATCAAGCCTTATCAATCAAACCAAACACCCCCATAGCATCTTCGCTAATTCCTTGCTTCCCTCATTAAATGGAACATGGGGCTTTTTGCTGCATATCCTTCAGTGCAGCTAGCAACGATCTTATACCAGATTTAACCCACAGGCCACAAACTCAAGTTTACTGTGTTTCTAGACAGAGGAGAGGAAGTATGAGTTACACAACCCAACTTGACCGTAATATAGAATTAATTGGGGCGTAACTTTAGCTTTTGACTCTAAAATTACCATTTTACTATACATGATCCACGTTAATAGTACGAAATGAAACTATGAATAATAAGGAAACTACATCCCCTTTCATAGTACACTGCCGTGCTGCAGTACAAGTAGAACGTGGTTGCCAGTTGCATTCAGCAGAAAAGACATAAAATTTTTAAAATATATTGCAGTCTAATTGCAAGTAAAACGAATGGACAAAGACGCGATTTTCTTAAATGTCATGGTGCCAACTAACAACATATTTCAGAACAATATTAATGGACTTTCCATATTGTAAACCAGTAAAGTTACCCGTAACATGGCTATAATCATAGAAAGAAGTGCGTAGGATCCAATTCCACCTGTATACACCTAGATGACAGTTGCAAGTTAAGGTAAACGGAAATGTGATCCCAAGGAAATCAATCTAAAGAAAAAAAAAACTCATTTTACCTCATTTAACTCTCTTTGCTGCAGGAAGACTTTCAAAATTAGACACAGTGGCTTTAGCGGGGGCCATTTAGACACAGCATCCTGCAAATAAAAAATAAATAAATGAAAAAGAAGAAAATAACAAAGTAAACACTACCAAGTACACATAAAACAAACAAATCCAATGGGCAGAAAAAAGTGAATACCTTTATAAACTCTGCAGCCTTTGGTCCATTATCAACATCAAAACTGTAATAGATAGATATATTGATATCAAAAGGTACATGTAAAATTAGATACAAATAAATGATAAATAAAACATAGTCTGAGGTTCTGCAAGAAAATATAATATGACACTTTATATATTTATATTGCCAGTAATTCCATGACACTTTTCTTGAATCCAGACTTTTAATTTAGGAATATATCTCATCCTTCCTAGGTGAAAAGGAGATCCTGCCTCTAAGACATATGGGTTGGAGGAATTGGGGGGTGGGGGGGCTAACACTTCCTAAATGGTAAAGAGACCCAGCCTCTAAGAAATGCAGGTCGGGGTGGAGAGAGAGATGAAATGGTGTGCTAGGCAGAAGCCTGATCATGGTAGATTACATTTGAATTAATAGTAAGAGTCTTTCATTTTTGTTTGCTGTGCACCCAATTTCACCAAAGATTATATTTTAATGCACTTCCCAATACAATTTATGGATTTGCGTATTACCTCAATTCAAGAGAATTTCAGCCCAATTACTGCATGGTGTGGTAAGTAGCCCAAGGAGATATATAAATGAAAAGGTGAACAATATTTTATGAAGTTTCTACAAGACCACTGTTATCCTAGAATGGCAAAATGAAAATGAAATGCTATGATAACAAACATAGAGTAAAGGCAACTAATGGAATCACTTGTTACTAAATCACTCACTTATCCTGCCAAATAAATATTCGAGGAAGAAACCTAGCAAGACTAACCTTATATCAAAAGAAAAACCACTTTTTCTCTCCACAAATTTGATAATAGGTATCCGTGCCTTTGCAATAACCTAATATCGTGAAATAAAAAAAAAAAAGACAGTTAAGATTTGATAAGGCACAAATTTGGAAATAAAGACTTTAAAGCACCAAAGATACCTGCATCTTCTTAGAAATTCCTCTTTGAGACAGTGCCCTGGAAAGAGCCTGAAGGCCTATCTGAGGAGTTCTTACATTTGAACCTAATATCACAACCTGCCAAGTGAGAATGTTCTTGTCACTATTGATAAACATGCTGCTAAGGACTTCATTCTCATTAAAGGCTTCGGAGGCATTTTACACTTAATCTCACAGTTGCTATCGACGAACACACATGGAAAGCAAATGCCATAGTACAGACAATAACTAGTGATTCGCATTCAACTTTGTAATCTTGGAATCAGCCAGTGTACACCATGTAAAATTTTGCGCAACAATTGAGAAGGAATTTAGAGGTCACAATTGAATTCTGTATATTAAAAGATGAGCACAAAAATATTGAGCTTGAAAATCGGTCATTGCGTTTCAAAAAAGATGCAACTTCGACTAAAATAATGTGCACAAGAATCACAAACACGACAAGTCAACAACAGACAAGCTTACATCGATATCACTGGATGGAAGGTAAAGCCCGGTCTCAAATGATCCAAAGACTTCAGCCTGCATGTCAAAATTTATGGTAAGTAGTCATGACACTGTAGATGTATACCACTACACCTGAAAACATCTATTTGCACCCAAGCAAATACATTTCAATGTACCACAGCATTAGGCCAGATATAGTTGATCACATCAAAGACAGATTTTATAGCAGCATTTCTGGATTCTTGCTCCTCAGGAGTTGGCGACAAAAAATCACAAAAATCAAGTATCTCTGCACACACACGAAAAATAAACGCATTTACAAAATCAGATACCTCTGTGCATATCCAGATCATTAACTTAACAATGTCTATCTTACTAGAAAAAAACAGTAACAAAAATCATTGGAAGGCTCGAAACAGCTGGTTCCGTACTTATCCGTATATCAAGCACTCAAAGCACTAGCTAAACAAGATCCTAGCTCATACAACTTGTATACGCAGCGTAAATTATATCAACTTTATCTAGAAAACAAAGAAGCAAATAATCCGAAACCTTTGTGTAGACGAAGCATAGGGCTTTTGAAGCGAGAATTGGCGCGAAACCAGTTGCCTTCCAGAGTTCTCTCCGACGCCGGAGCAGAGGTTTCCCCCGCTTCACGGGACGGAAGAGGAGTAGCTGCAATTAATGTCTCTTTATCTTCTGCTTCGTTCACCTCAAGGGAGAAGTAATCAGGAGCAGCGCATTCCGGCGAGGGTAATTGGATGGTGGAGAGGGAAATATGGTTGCGCAGGACGATGTACGGCTCAATTTCGGATGAGGAGGAAGACGTCGGAGGCGGCGGTGGCGGCGACGGCGTTTCGTCGGCGCCAAGGGGGCTTAGGGTTTCATAGAAAAACTCATTCTTTTCCATTGTAGTACGCAGGGAACGAAGTGTAAGGGCGAGCAAATCGTCAGTTTTCTATTTTCAATTCCTGTTTATTATATTATATATATTTATGCTCCTGAAATATCCTTGTTTTTGTGATCAAATACATCAAAAGAAAAGAACAACGCTTTTAGAGCACTTGCAACGGTGGGCGGGTGCGGGTGCGGGTGCGGGTGGGGGTGGGCGCTGCTGATGGCGCCTAGGGGAGGGCGGATGGGGTTGGCGGCCTGGCGCCTGGGCGGGCTTGTTGGGCGGGAGGGGTGGATGGCCACGTGGCGGCTGGGTATTGGGCAACGGTTTGATTTTTTTTTAATTTTAATTTAATTTAATTCTAATTTTTACCAATAAATACTACACCTTATTCCATTCATTTTCACCCCATTCTAGACCTGCCCAAACTGGAGGGCCCGGCGGGCCTAACCGGAACCGGCCCGCCGGTCAACGGTTTTTTAACCGGCCCGGCAGTCAACGGGCCGGAACCGTAACCGGAACCGTGAGCTCAAGGGCCGGTTCCGGGCCTGCCTTCGTTCAAACCGTGACCGCCGGTTAACCGGCGGTTAAAACCGGAATTATTAAAAAAAAAAAAAAATGTGACGTGGCGCCGGTTCGAACGGTCAAAACCGGCGGTTAACCGTTGGAACCGGCGGTTAACCGGCGGAACCGGAACCGCCGGTTCTAACGGGAAGAAGACAAAGAGCACGGCAGCCGCATCACGCATCAATGGAAAGGTCAAGCGGCGTCACTCAACGGCTAGAAAAATAGCCGTTGCTGCTGCCCTCTCCCCCCTCCCTTCCCCCCATTTTACCCTATAAATACCACACTATAATCTCTCAAATAATCACACCAATTCTCATATCTCTCTATTTAATTTCAAGCATTCAATCTATTATTTGTTGCTCAAATTCTTCATTTTTGTGTTAATTTTGAGCTCAAGTTCTCAACTTCTCTCACCACACACTTCATCAATCCATCCATAACAATATTCCATAATGTCGACCTCCTCTCGTGTCGATAAGGGCAAAGGCGTTGCCGAAAATCAAGATGATGCTCCTCGTCGATCCAAAAGAGGAGGAAGATCGGCTCGGCAAGCTCGAGCAATGGCCGCCGAAGAAATATCAAGGGCGTATGCGGAACAACTTCAACAACAAGAGGATCGAGAGTTTGCCGAGCAAGTTCATCGTCAAGAGGAGGAGATGCTTCGGCAATCTCAAGAACAATCCAACGAAGAAGAAGAAGAAGAAGTCGGGCGCCGCCACACAAACCGACGGCTCGACCTCTTGTGTCGGATATCTTTACTAAGCATTTTAAAAAATGCCTAGAGCCCCGGCACCTAGCGACAAGCCCGGAGATCCTCCAAAATACAACGCCTATTGCAACTATTGCAATAACGTCTACAAATGGACGCATGGAGGAGGCTATGGCACACTAAGGCGACACATGGAGACGTGTCATCCGGGAGAATACGGGATTGCATCAACACAAACTCAAATTCGTGGCACCGCTTTCTCGGCGACGGGTACGTCTTCTCACCCTTTATTTAAATATGATCATCCACATGCCGAAGATGTTATGGCTAGATATTGTGCTATGGAAAAACAACCTTTTACATTTGCCGATAAAATAACCTATCAAGAAAGTATAAAAGATGCATATTGTCCCGCCGCTAAAAAAATTAGTAGAAGTAATATGCTTAGACGAATTGTAAGACAAGTTTTTGATAAAAAAATGGAATTAATGAAATATTTGATAAACTTAGACCATAAAGTTTCTATTTGTGCCGATATTTGACGGATTGTTTTCATCAAAATAATTACATGGGAATAACATGTCATTGGGTTGATGATAAATGGATACTACAAAAACGTTTAATTGCATTTAGGAGTTCGATGATCCACACACGGCCACTAATATTGCTTTAATAATTATAACCGTTTTAAATGAATACCAATTGATTAATAAAGTATTTTCGGTTGGTTTTGATAATGCATCCGCCAACACCGCTAGTATTCCCGAACTCATTGAAGCATGTAATCCATCTTTCCAAGGAAAATATTTTCATAGTAGATGCATTTGTCATATTTTGAATTTATGTGTTCAAGATGGACTTGAAATTTTTAATGAATCGGTTATGCCAATTAGAAAAGCCGTTGCCCTTTTGCATACAAATATAACTTTAGGTAAAAAATGGCAAAAATATTGTCGTCATAAGAATATTCAACATAGGAGTTTTGTTAGAGATGTATCACATCGTTGGAATTCCACTTATGAAATGCTTAATTCTACTTTAGAGTATAAAGATTATTTATGCGAATTTTTTAGAAAAGAATTTGCGACGGTTCAATTGACTTTATTACCTTCTTATTGGGACCAATGCAAGGATTTATATCAATTGTTAAAGGTTTTTAATAATGCCACCGTTCAATTATCGGGTGTTTATTATTGTACTTCCGTTCGTGTGTTGGAACATTGCATGTATATTGCACTTAGCTTTAAAAATTGTTTTAGTAAACCTAATTTGCAAGGTGTGATTTATTTTATGGTTCAAAAATGGCTAAAATATTTTAGAAATATTCCGGATGTTTTTCTAGTAGCTAAGTGCTTAGATCCTAAATGGAAATATGATGGTGTTTGTCAAATGTTAGATATTTATTATAATGCTTTTAAGCAAATGGACTTTTTAAATGTACGAATTGATGGAGAAATAATTATTTTTGATATTCCTAATGTTACTCAAATAAAAGATGATTTAGAAAGAACTTTAAGATCTCTTTTTGCCGAATATAGGATGACTCATGGTATTGATCTTGACATGAATGCACCTATTTCTTCTACTTCTACCTCTTCATTTATACCACTTGATTTAAACTCCTTAGATCCCTTAGTTCAACAATTAAGTAGCATGTACCAAGATAGATCTTATGAACTCCCTAGGGGCCAAGGTAATAGTGAATTAGATATGTATTTGGGTTGTCGTTTTGTTTTTGGTGTTGAAGATAGTGCTCCACAAATCGACGTGATTTAAGTGGTGGTCAAAGAGAACGGAGTATCCCGTACTCTCTATCATGGCGAAAGAGTTGTTTGCCGTCCCCGCATCCACCGTCTCGGTCGAACAAGCTTTTAGCATTGGCGGACTCATGTTGGACCAAAGAAGATCAACGATGAAACCAAGAAACATTGAAGCCACAATGTTGCTTGATGATTGGTCGAGGGCCGACCTTAGAGCTCAAGAGCTCGATTGGGATGATCGCGACGAGAGCCCAAACGAAGAGTTCACCGAGAGTGATCGATCGGTGGACGAGAACTACTAGGGAGTAGGGAGTAATGTAATGTAATCGAACTACGTGGACTTTGATTCCTCTATGAGGATACGTAGGCAACTCAATTTTAATATTAAAATTGAGCTCAAGTCCTTTTTCCTTTTTTTTTTCATTTCAACTTTTTCAAGTGTTGTAATTTCAACAATATTAATGAGAAATGATTTAATATTTTTATTCAATGACTACTAAGTAAAATTTAAATTTTTTTTGCTTATATTGTCTTAAGATATATATATACAACAATTAATTACAAAAAAAATTACAAAAGTTGAAAAAAGTGCTCCAAAAATACAAAAACAATCTGTAATTAACCGCCGGTTTTCGGCCCTGAACCGGCGGTTCGCGTAAAACCGGCGGTTTTTAATTATTATTATTATTATTATTTTTCCAAAATCCTAAATTCTATCTATAAATACCCCCCCAAGCCCAACCCTTTTCTCACTCACTCTCACTCCCTCAGCCGTCTTCACCTTAATGATCTATCATTCAATCTTCTTCATCTCTTCACCTTATCTATCTTCTTCATTTTTTCTTCTTTTAATTTTCTCTCTCAAGACTCAAGTTTCAACTTCAATTCTACAAAATACAAACAACAATGCCTCCTAGATCTAGTATTAAGGTTGATATTTTCAACAAGCACTACACCCGTAGTGCTCCATTGCCCGACTATTCTAATCCAACCTATGAAGTTCATTGCAATTATTGCAACAAAGTTTTCAAGTGGACTCAAAATGATGGCTATGCTTTCCTTGTTCGTCACATTCAAAAAGCACATCCGACCGAAGCTATGGGAAATTGAGTATGTAATGTTACTAATGCAATCTCTATTTTGTAGTTGAAAATTGAAATATGTATTTTGTAATGTTTAATTTAATTTTCAAGTACTTGTAATTTCTATTTAGTCATGTTTATTTTAATTTTCAAGTATTAATGAAAAACTAGTTCATTTTCATTTATGTTTCATTTTCTTAATTTTCAATGTTTTATATATATATATATATATATATATATAAGAAAAAAAAAATTAAAAACCGGGCCGGTTTTTAACCGGAACCGGCGGGTTTTAACCGGGCCCGGAACCGCCGGTTAAAAAGCCCGGCCCGTAACCGTGTACAGTGTACACGGGCCGGTTATGGTTCACTCTCCGGTGAAACCGTAACCGGCGGGCTCGGGCCCGGAACCGCCGGTTCAGGGCCCGTGGGCAGGTCTACCCCATTCTCTATATTTCTATCTCAATTTCTTCTAAATTATCTCTAGAACTTCTTATATTTTTGTGCTACAAATGGATCCCAATCAAAATTGGTCTTGGTTCGGTTCTAGTGATGCAAGTTTTGATCCCAATAATCCAAATTTCTACGGCAATTTTCGACCTCCATCCTTCCAAAACGTCTCCACCCCCACCCCTAACCGTCCTCAATTTCTGCCGGGTTCCGCCTATGTCCCTCAATTTTCACCGAGGGCTTTCTCCACGTATCCTACACATCCGGCACCTTCTCCTGGCGACTTCCAATCGGCCATCAATTTGGACTCGTCTGATGACCAAGTAAATGTGGAGTACGAGGAGCCCGCAGTTACTTCTACGCCCAAGAAAAAGGGCCGGGGGTAAAGCCACTATCCGAGACAAAAGAGGCGGCGGCAGCAGCAGCAGACCTGAAGGCGGCCGGGGCAGTCGGGGCGGCGGGGGAAATAACTACAGTGAGGCCGAGACGGAGTGCTTGGCTCATTGTTGGGTCGATATTAGCCACGACCCTATTGTCGGTAACGCCCAAAAATTTGGAAAATATTGGGAGCGAATCATGGAGTGCTACAATCGCCTCCGTCTCGAGGGAACGAAAGCTCGAAGTGAGGAGCAATTGCGCAGTCATTGGAAGAGAACCAAAGATTTGTTGATTCTCTTTCAACAAATCTACAAGGATGCTTCGGAGCAATATCATAGCGGCGAGGACATTTTCCAGAGAGCACTAGCGGAGTGGCAGAATAAATTCTACACCTCATTTAAGCATTTGGATGCTTGGAACGTGGTTAGGGATACGCCGAAGTTCCATATTGTCGTCTCTTCCAGCAAAGTCAAAGAGAATATCGCCAAGCGATCCAAGATCCGGGAAGACGGGAGCTACACCACGACATCAGAAGCTTCCACTCCAAGCACTCCGGGCATGACGAGCGGTAGCGAATTCACCTCGGAAAGCACTTGCGCCGCACGTCCAATGGGAACGAAAAAGGCGAAGGCATTAGCTCGGGGAAAAGGTCAAGTTTCTGCTGACATAGAAGAGAAGTTTAATGCTATGCAATATCAAATTACGAGGCAGACAAACTACG
Source organism: Agastache rugosa (assembly GCA_031470985.1). NCBI lineage: Eukaryota > Viridiplantae > Streptophyta > Magnoliopsida > Lamiales > Lamiaceae > Agastache > Agastache rugosa. The sequence goes on along the minus strand of CM062601.1, from coordinate 33,015,365 downwards.
AGATTCTAACTCGAGACACAACGGGCATGGCACCCGACGCGCTCCAAAATCATCTTGCGTTTTGTGCAATGCTCAGGAGAGAAATGGAACTCACTGACCCCGCCGCCGCATAATTAATGTATTTTTTTTTAATTTATCTTTATGTAATGTTTTTTTTTCAATTCAATAAAATGCATTTAAAAATTAATGTTATTTAAATTATGAAAATTAAAATGAAATTGAAAAATAAAATCATTAAAATAATAGGTGTGCCCACCTTAATTTGTGCCCACCAATGTGGCCAACTTTTTTATGCCCACCCTACCCCACCAATACCCCACAAATATTAATTAAATATTGGTGGGCACAACTTTTTTGTGCCCACCAATGTGAGTGCTCTTAAAGCAAAAAAAATAAAAAAAATTCCTTCATCTCTACCAAACGGCGGGTCTTTTTCTTTCATCACTAATATGCTTGCTTTACAAATCTAAAATTATTATGAGTTGCACTCGTGCAACATGATGTACCATACATCCAACCCGATCCGACCCGCCAACCCGACCCCTGACCCGCCCGCCCCGGTCAACGTTGATCGGTCAACGTTTGACCGTTGACCGGTCAACGTTTGACCATTGACTTTTACGTTTTTTTCCTTCCGTCTTCGGCTCCGGTTTTAATTTATAGATAATGATTGTGGCAACATTAATATTTTTTAGCTTGCTCGACTCTTGAAAAAAAATTAAAAAAATAAATAAAAATTTAAAAAGTCAATGAGGTCAACGCTGACTATTGACCGGTCAACGTTGACCGGACGGGGCGGGTCGGGTCTAGACCTGCCCATTCTGACCTGCCCGGCGGGCCTAACCGAAACCGGCCCGCCGGTCAACGGTTTTTTAACCGGCCCGTTAGTCAACGGTTACGAACCGGAACTGTGATCTCAAGGGCCGGTTTCGGGCCTCTATTTGCAGGAATCGTAACCGCCGGTTAACAGGCACTTCCTAAATAAATAAAAATTCCAATTGAATCACTGATTACTCCAAAACCACAACTCAGTGAACACATAGTCACACACCAATATCGGGCCTGAGTAGTAGAGAGGGAGAGAAAAAGAACAAATTACAATTTTTTACTACATGGAAAGGAACAAATTACTCACAACACAATGAACACACACCAATCTCACCCATCTTTCATTTCTTCTAAATGAAGCTAAACAAGCAATTATCTTTTCGAGCTGGTGGCGACGGAGGTGGTAGAGGAGACCAGAAATGGTTCCGCCGGAAAAGCAGTGGTGCAGGAAAGAAAGGAGGCGGCGGCGGCAGCGACAGGCCCTGCTACTGCTGTTGTCCGAGGTGGAGAAGGGTGAGCAACTGCCGTCTCTTTTCGCCAGATTAGAAGGAAGAGAATGGGATTTTCAGATTTTTTCAATTAGGGATCTAGGATTTGGAATGGAGTTTTGTTTTGGGATTATTGATTTCTTGTTCTATGTCGATCGATCGAGGGTGATGGTGTGGTGTCTCGCGAAATCTTGCTAGAGAAAGGAGGAGAACGGCGGTGGTATTGATGTTGTCGTTTGAGAGAGAGAGAGAGAAAAAGAGATGGGGGAGACGGGAGAGTGCAGAGAGGGGTGAAGTGTAGGTGGGGAGGGGATAAGGGTAGGTGGTATTTAACAAATATGCAAAATAAGTAAATAATAAAATATTACCTAAATCGGCGGGCCTAAACCGGAACCGAATCCGCCGATTTTTGGGTCCGGCTCGAAACTGGGAATAGTGTAGCGGGCCGGTTACGGTTTTTACGGTTCACCCTCGGGAAAAACCGTAACCGGCGGTTCAAGGCCCGGAACCGGCGGGCCTTGAACCGTGGGCAGGTCTAGTCGGGTCGGGTCGCGTGTCGGGTTGAACCGGATGTATGGTAGTGGTACATCATGATGTACAGTTTTTGCCAATTATTATTATTTTGTCATTATTGAATTTGAATTTCATAAATTTTTAATTTATAAAGAAATTGCTTCCTCAATTAAAAATTATAAAAGAAATATCTATGCATATATAAAAATAAATAAAAAATCTAATTAACAAAACCAATAACTTAGTCTACTTAGATGCACTATTTATGAAATACGTGTTTATAAAGATTCAAATGTAAATATATAGTATTATGCAGTTTCTATAAACTCCATTGACAAAATTACAAATTTTGTGCAAGATTCTGTCAGTAAAAAGTTAAATTAAAATGAAAAAAGCATAACAAAATTCGCATTTTGGTGCTAAGTCAACTTATACAAAATATGAGGAAAATTTTTTGAGTTCAAAAATTCGAATCCAAACACATTCCAATCTCATAAATTTCTGTGACCTAGCATCATTTACCTATTTCAATCAACATTCCGGATTAACTTATATTATTAATTGAGAATCCAAATATGAAATGAGGATGCATAATTTCCCATTAATCAATAAGAGACAATATTCATAGATCAAAGAGATTAATACATAATTTATGGATATAATAACCCTACTCTTCTCTTTCATTTGGTTTCATTTCATTGAATTGAAGACCAAGAGAACAACATATCAAAGCAGTATAATCGCAAATGAAAAGGCCAAAAAATACGAATCATGTTCACTTAATATCCGGATCCTCATCCGGATCTTCATATTCATCCTCATCATCGAAGTCGGATCCACTGTAATTCTCGATGTCGTCGTCGTCGTCGTCATCATAGTAGTCCTCCACGCCGTCGGGATCCTCAAAACTATGGTCTTCCTTGGTGGCATAGGTCCGAGCACCTTCAATTCGCATCAACGAAGAGCCCAATGGCCACAGAGGCAAATTGGCATTAGAAGAATTTCCGCGTGATTTAACGCCGCCGGTTTTTAGGAGAAACAAGTTGAGTGATTGGTTGGAGGTGGACGGAATCAGATTTTTGGAGGTGGCGACGGCGGCGGAGTGATGAAGGAGGTGGCGGCGTATGAGATTGTGGAGAGCAGAGTTTCGAATATTTAGAAGCTTCGATGCAGCCGCCAGAGAATTTGCCATCGTTGATGGAACTATGAGCTCTGGTGGTTTTGGTGCAGGTACTTGTACGAGAGAAGTAGGGCTGAGAGAGAGAGAAAGAGAGAGGAGAGAGAGAGATGTATATAAAGGACGGCGGGTTTTGGGAGGGTTTTATCGAGGTATAGGGGTTCAACAATCCAGAGAGTTCTATAGCGTACGCGGGTCCGAGTCGGATCCGCTTTTTAAGAATTGGAAAAATAAAGAAAAAATAGCATTTTGTATCTCATCGTTTGACCTTTTAAGGGTGACCATAAATGGTTGAAACCAGTTTCAGCTTCCAAACCGCCACATCAGATTTTGGAACCCACCTACTTTTTTATCTAAACACCTTCCACAATAATGAAACTAGTTTCTACTATTTAAAGAGTCTCACTATAATACACACTATCTTTATATATCTATACATATGTTTATCCAATTAATTTTATTCGCATTATTGTTTATATAATATTTACATATTTTGATTATATATTTTATTTAAAATTTTATATTTAATGATTTAATATAATAAAATAAAACGGCATTACAATTATAAATAATAATTAAAATTACATTACTAAAATTAAAATTACATTACTAAAATTGAAATTACAATAATTGAAAGTACATAAACATTAATAATGAAAACTAAAGTATTATTTAATTATGATCATCGACATTGGATTGTTCCCAAATAGTTGGAAGGAATGTTGGATGCAAATTGTGGAGGAAAATTTGATCCAGTAGGAGAGTTGAATGAAAATTGTTGAGAAAAATTCGAACCACTAGGAGAGTTGAAAGCAAATTGAGGAAAATTCGAACCATCAGTGGGATAGTTGGATGAGATTTGTTGAGTAGAAAAATTGTCTGCATTTTGTTGAGTAGGAAAATTGCCAAAATTTTGTTGAGTATGAAAATTACCTGTACTTTGGTGAGTAGGAAAATCGCCTGCATTTTGAAAGTTGTATGGAAGTGGTTGTTGAGAATAGGTCATTTGATGATATTGTGAACTTGGAAAATAGGAACCTTGAAAATTTTGGGAGCTTGCATTACTAGAATCGGAGTTTTGAGAGCTTGAATCCACCATTTAATTGTAGTGAAAATGAAGTGAAGAAGAAAAGAAGAAAATTGGAGTGTTGGAGAGATGAGATGAGTGAATATTGGAGTGTTGTATAGAGGATTTTGGAAAAATGGCCGTTGTAATTTTTATTGCCGTTGGGAAAATTTAGCCGTTTTAAGAAAATTATAGTCGTTTTATTTATAAATATTTTTAATATAATATATAAATTATAAATATATATTATATAATTTATAAATTATTAGCTTTGAACTTTAAAATATCATCATTTGCTCGTTTCAAATCGGATTTTTACGATTTTTATGTCGAATTAAAGCTCTCGTCGTGATCTTTAATATAAGATATATGTTCGATATGTTTTAGACGAGCTAATAGGTCCGTATTTAAGAAAAACTATAAAAAAAACCGAAATAAAAATAATTAAAACGAAAAACAGAAAAAGAAAAAAAAATATTTATGTCACTTCCTGTCGGCGCCCCCACGCGCGCGTGCACTGCACGCGCCAACCAGTGCGCGCGTGTCGTGCACGCGCCGTGGGTGACGCGCGAAGCCGTCCTCCTTTTTGCTGGCGCCGCCCGCTTTCTGCCTTTTGCACCCAGTTTCATTTTTGAAACTGGTTTCTGGGTTTAAAAGTGGAAACTAGTTTATTTTGTGTACAATGGTGTATTTGGTGGGTTCCAAATTTTGGAACCCACCGTTGGAGGTACCCTAAATACTCCCTCCGCTCGCTCATATTATCTTCCCTTTTTTATTGGTTTGTACTCAAAATATGTTATTTTAAATAAGAAAAAATTAACTCTTTCAAAAGTGAGGGACCAACCCACTTTCTATTTTTTAACCGTAATCTTAATCTCTGTACCGAAACAATATGAGTGGGACGGAGGGAGTATATACCAATACCGGTATACCTTCCTGTGCGATGCGCGGTGATTATTACGTTACGTACATATCATGCATATGTATATATATTTAAGATCATTAAAAATTATAGATTTTTTTAAATTACATTACAACATAACGCTTACATAAAAAATCATGATAGTTTACAGTAAATTTAAAAAAAAATCTTGAAAATTTATAAATAAAATAAATAAATAAATCTAAGAACTATGGACGGATGCTAGTATGTACATATCCTACAATTATATTAGTAAAAAAATGATCAAATACTTGATGTCATCTATTTTTAATCTTTATCGTCAATATTGTAATCAAAGATAGAAAGATAGCATGCACACGGTAGACATATAGTATAAATATAAATAATTTAGTAATTTAAAAAATAATAAAAATAAGAATATTCATTTTTCTACAATAATTTGTGATAATATAAATTTATGTAAAAAACAAATTCACATTTTTTGCAATTTAAATACCTTAAATTACTTAGTAAATGTGAGTCCTTGTCACTATTATATAGTCATTTTAAAAGTTAAACGACCTATTATTTTCTCAAATAACTGACCCCTTAATTTCTCAAATGTAACTAACTTATGATAATGATGCAAAAAAAAAATAATAATAATAAACTTAAATTGATAAAATATTTATTTAAATATTACCGTAAATGCATTTCATATTAACGCTTGTAGGTAAGATCATAACTTGGACAAAATTTCTAGTAACCTAACAATCTGAAACAACATTCTGACATTCACCTTATCTTATATTAGCACCAACACGAATTCAATAATAAATAAATAAATCTTCTTATTGAGATTACAAATCAAACAATGACTAAGAACATTTACAGCAAAATTCTCAAAATTTTGCTCCTAAAGCTTTCTTTATGCTATAACGTGCTCCTATTTTACAAATGCATACAACACTTCTCATATTTTCCATTAATTATTTTATAAAAATGGTGAGCCCAACTCAATTTGTGATATAAGAATAGATTTAGGAAAGTATAATTTTGAGGAAAAATTTAAGAACGCGTAAATATTTTTGTGGGGTCTACTCAATTTAGGATATCTGTTGGATAAATTTTTTATCTCACTTTTTTATTATTTTAGCATAAATTTAGAGTTAAAAAGAATTATTAGTGATCTGTTGTGAATGCTCTAAGTACTTGAAATCGTTAATAGAGCTCGTGAAAGTTCTGATTGCCAATATATACTATACATAGTTGAATTGTTGTGGCTTAGTAACAAACCACACAAGATCTTCTATTACCAATTTATGTGACATCCTTTATTACTTCTTTGTAATTAATGACACGAGACAATTTCAAAATTTAAGTATGATAAATAGAGTTTATTCCACTCAATTAAAATACATACCAATTTTTAAATTGACACATTACGTCCATGCTTACTCGACTTGCTCATACTTAAAAGTTGTCAAATATGACCATACTCAACGAGATCGATCTAATCCCAACCGATATTTGGATGCATTAAACTATACTCTCTCCGTCCCACTGAATTTGTTCCTTCACTGTTCGGCACGGAAATTAAGGAGAAAGGTAAAATGAGAGAAAATGGGTAGGTTTCATTACTTTTGAAGGGTTAATTATTTCCTTTTTGAGAAAGAGAATAATTTCAGTGAGATAACTCAATAAGGAAAGGAGGACAATTTCAGTGGGACGGATGGAGTAATTTAATAGGTCTGAATTTTGCCATTGTACCTGACATTATATAGCATGGGCCCATGCATGGGTGAGTAAAATCAAACCGAAGCAAAACAATCTATTCAAATCAACAAATTTAGTTCGTTTATATTTGGATGAAACTCGGTTTCTATTCATTTTTCTTTGTGTAAAGTATAAAATAAATTAACCACGTTCGGTTTTGAATATTTTTCAGCAACATTCCGACGTCTTTCAGCAAGTTGAGTAAACTCCACGTTCTCTGCCATGATTTTGATGGAAGTAAGATATTGCTTGAAGATGAGATTGTATTTGGAGGGAGGGGAGAGGAAATTAGTGAGATGGAAATTAAGGTAGCGCTGCTCAATGATTCGGTTTTGGTTACCCAAACCGAAATTTTCGGTTAATCGAAATCGAAAACACAAGTTTTGAAAACTGGAACCCACACCAATCGGTTAACCAAATAACCGAATTTAGATGTTGGGCCAAGCCCAAAGATCAATTGTCAAATACAAGGCCCAATCTCCACGGCCCAAGTCCAAGCTCGTTCTTTCAACGTGGGTTAATCACATTAATGAATTTATCTACAATAAATTCATCATCCAACACAACTCAAATATATCATCTATCACTCACCATTTAATAATAGTTTTGAGAACATAAACATATACTGATTATCTGCACGACAGTAGAATAATCGCCCATTATTTAATTCTCAAATAATTTATTTTTTTTGAGGTAATTCTCAAATAATTAATCACCTTATTTAATGATTTAAAACTAGGGGTATAAATTTGAGACGGGTCGGGTATCTGTAACAGAAATTGAGGGTACTAGTACCCAAATTTCCTTTAAACCTACTACCCCAAACCCATCCCATTTTAATAAAACGAGAATCCAATATCAAGTCGGGTTTTCACAGGTCAGGTACGGGTCCCCATGTGTACCCATTTGAATATATATATATATATATATATATATGGTCTATTTTTCCACCTATTTTCTTCCTATTTTTTCGGCAAACAAATCTAATCCAAATTGTAAAATATTAAGCAAATAAAGTCAAACAAATAAAGCATGTAAATTTATATTTTGTCTTGCCATATGATGAGAAACGAGTGGGTTCGGGAGGAATCGAGAGTGTGAGAGAGTCAGTCATGCTCAAGAGTAAAGACTGATGTACATTATTTTTTTATTTTGTAAAATTAATTACTAATATAAATCAGAATAATATAAAAATAACAAAATATATAAATAGTTTGACCGGATTTACGGAATGGGACGGGGTAACTCGTTACCCGAAACAACTTAAATTATCTATCCCGTCCTGACCCGGAAAATTCGGGTAACGGGTACCCAATACCCGAAAAATTACGGGACGGGTTCGGGTTACTGGAAAACCGCAACCCGAATTTACACCCCTATTTAAACCATTAAATCCAATAGCAAGTGCAATCCTAGTCCCTCTAGCTAAGTGAACAACAATGTGAAGCACCAACATGATGAAACATTAGGATTGTAGTATTAATTAATAACATAAGTTAAAAGTTGTAGAAGCATCAACATGATAGAGCAAATGGAATACACAGGATAGCTCAAATGTTAAATTCAAAGGTAGATGGAGGAGAAATGATATAGATAGCCCGCATGTTATATTAACAAGTATAAACATTTTATTCGCCAAATTAAAACAGGGGCAATCTAAGATGAAGAGAAGAAATGTACCTTCTCAACATAAATCAGTTGCAACTAGCTACAGACTTCACTCTCCTACATGTAGAGGAGGTTCTGATGCCTGGTACTAGCCAGTGGTGCTCCCGTCGCCTTTGAGCTAAAGAGAGGAACTCTCGACAATCCTTGGCTCCAATTTGAGTAAATGCATTAACCAGTGTGGTGATATACCCAGCCAAACCGTTTCTGAAATCCTTTGAGCAGCTCCTGTCACCCTCGTCGACATCCTGAACACCCCCTTTTACGAGACAGCCCACTTGAGCACCATCCAAGTAGGCTTTACACGACACCAGGATCTCCCGTGCGCACTTACAGAAGTGGCCCACGACATATGCCTCAAAATGCTACGACCAAATATGAACCGAACCAAAATAAGAAACAAAAAAGATATAACTGAGCACTTGTGGTGGTGATTTGGATTCCATTTTACATTTAATCATCAGTTTGGCTTACCTTTGGAGGCCTTCTCATGCTGTATACCATCGTCTGCAAGGTATACATAAAAGTTCTCTCATTGTACTCCAACGACTTCTCTTCACCATGCTTGGTGCCACCCATGTTTGCATAGCCAGGCTCATTAAAATAGGGTTTGGCATTCAAAATCAACCCTTGAAACGAGACCAAAACTTGTAACATGGTTGAAACTCCAGAAATCCATTTCTCCTTGCCGTGACCAATCCAAGTATTGAGAAGGCTCAGGCATACTTTTCCACAGTTGTACAAATTGGGATTTATTCGAAGGCCACCAGAATGGTAATGGACTTTCTGTCAATGATAGAATCAAGTAATCAGCTCCCAAATTGACATCACAATCCTGTGTTTGCATGAAAAAACTTACAGGAGGAACACTGGGATAATTGGTGGGGAAAAAGACATCAAAGAAGAAGAGGCCATCATGGTATGGAGTTCTCTCCGGTCCGATAATGACAGCTCTTAAAAGATCCATCCTCGATTCATACACCCTCACAAATATCGTATCTGTTGGATCAACAGCAGAAGAATACAAGGTGGCAGTGCATTAGCAATAACAGCAATAAAATTGAGAAAATATGGTATTAATATCGCAGATATGGAGATGCAGTGCATCAGATAAACATAATATAGATGCCTCCAATCAACAAAGGCAGGATCATCAAAACTCCCAAAGTATTCTATGAATCAAACTGACAGTTCGAAAAGAATCTGCAGTGAAGGAAAATTGAAGCTTAATTGTTTTACTATCAACCTGGTAAGTCCTTTTCCAGTATCTTCCATTCTTCTTGTATCCTCTTGGCCCAATTCTTTTGTGCCTGTACCAGATGATATTAATGCAATTACAGAAGAGCAAAGTAAAGAACACCACGTACACCCCTGGCCCCATCCTAGAAAAAAGGAACGGGAAAAATGAGAGAAAGAAAACCTCCTTAAGATGCACTCACCAGTTTTGCTGAAGAAGCATTATTGGCAAAGTGGTGATCCGAATAATCCTCAACAGTATCAAATCTCTTAAAAACGGCAAAGTCCTGTAGCATCTTATCTGCATTTCTCTGATCTACCTTTGCAGAAGTTACTCCGCCATGATTATCAGCAGAATGTTGCACCATGGGGACAAATCCACTTCCATTCATAAATGTAGATGAGCCAGGAAGAGGTTCCAGCATGTTCAGGGGTAAATTTGGCCACATAGGCATGTGCATTCCCACTCCCGGTGCACTAGAAGACATGTTTAGAGTTGGATAGCCACTGTGATTATTTACAGTGCTTGGAAGCATTGCACCAGAAGAAAACTTGTTGTGTGAACTGGAAATGAAACGAGACATTTTACTCTTTCTTAAAGATGATGAAGTCCCAGGAAGCAGAGAACCACTAGAGGATTTTGAAGTAAAAAAATCTGTACTAGACGAAGGCACGGTTCTATTTAGACTGGGACCACCTTCAGACCACTTAGAAGGTAGTTTCTTCTTTGGATTCTGGGTTGCTGCTTGATTAATTATCTCTGAAGACAAAGTTGTCGGACCTCTAGCCTGAAAAGGTTTAAATGGGAATGAAGAGTCAAGCAAGTCTTGAGAGATATTTGCATCATTTAACTCGATTTGTAAACTTGAACTAGTTGAAAGTTATAGGCAATCGAACCTTTGTATCATCTTCAGCGCTATTTGACAACCAAGGAAATGGCGCTTCAACTCCAGAGGGAAAATCCATATGATCAAAATGTGATTCCATGACTGAATAGTCATCATATACTATGTCATCATAATATGTATCTATCCACTCATCCTCTCCGTAAAACAGATTAGGGTTGTAATCATCATGAGGTCCATACTTTAACTTCTGATAATCACTTTCAGATATATCACTTGCAAAATTTTGAAGGCCCGCCGAAGAGTTGGTCAAAGCTTTCTACATGTCAGGTTAAAAATAAATGTGTAAGTGAGACCTCAAAATCAATACTTCCAACAACAGAAGAAATGCAAAACAATCACAAATGTTCAAAGAGAGTGAGATAATATATCTATGTGTTAGTCAGTTAGTGAGAACTCTAAAGTACCTTGCCTTTGCTATTCCCTTTAATATGCAAGACATCACCATGATCTTCTTCAACGTCGACATCTATTATTTCATGACAAATCACCTTCAACATATTTGGAAATTTGGAGGTTAAGATGCAACAGAGAGTAACAAAAAACGAAAAGAAGATAAACTGAATAATAGCAACCCCAAATTAAAATCTCATATACACTATTTATCAGTATTTGATACACTTGGGTGGAATTCAAAGAAGGATGTTTGGAAAGAGAAGGCGACTTGGGCAGATAACATTTCAACATAGAGCAAAATAAATATTATGCAGCAAAAAGAATTCTGTGACACCATATCAACATATCACAGCTAATTAAGACAAAGGCAATTGCTATATGACGTCCTTGAATCAGTTTAGCACCATTGAAAAGTTGCATCTCACATTAAAGGTTCATCATATTGCACCAAATGCTAGCATTTGTTGGCACATGCTATGACAATTGACAGGATGAATTAGCTAATAATCTAATTGAAGAGTGTGAAATGCAAATTAGACAGCAAGAAGGGGAACTAATTAAATTAAAAAACACCTGATTTTTACTAAGCTTAATTCCGCCAACAACCAACCTGCTATCCTACATCACTTCAGAAGTTGCCTCCTAAAAGAAGGGTCCTATCTACACCTAGACGGCAACTTACTAACAGAACAAACAAAACTATAAGACAATAGCGCATCGGTCATCAGTGTTGATGAAACAACCAAGAAGCCGCATGCGGTTTATGCTGTCGGTCTATATCACCCTAAAGGAAAGAAGTCACCTTTTAGTTCCTAGCAATGCCAACCCATGCCTCATAAACTAGTCAATCTACAGCAATTCGGTTCAAGAATGATCCAAATATGACAAAGATGTTATGGGTTATTATCAACTCACAGCCTGACTTTGGCCCGTTTTGCAAAAATGTCCTGAACTTCGAAATATGCATAATAACAAAAATCCCGACCTTTCAACATTTTTTCAAAAATGCCACTGGATAAAAATTCCAACATCAGATTTCTGACTTTGAACACCGGTGTCCTGCGTATATTTTATTTTCATAGGGCTACATAGATAGGAATGAGCTCACAATAATACTAAAAAAGAACAGCAATTAGCTTTACTCACATCGAAACATTTAGAGCGTATACACTTATATTGATATCTACTAGCCACATATAATTCAGGCTCTACAATAATCAAGCAAAATACTATCCCAAATTATCATATTTCCAGCCAAGAAAAAGCTATTACAAATCTGATACATGAATAAGTAATGCTACGTACACATAATAGATTAAATCGTCAATAAAGAAACCCAACAACTTACAGCAGAAGTGAGACATTCTAAAGAATTCGCTAAAACCCCCAGGCGAAATAATCCAATTGACAAATCACAAATTAGAGAAAAATAAAAACAATTACTCCATAAAAGTAATTCTTGGACCTCTTTCTGTTTTGAGGAATTGGGTTTGGAAGCGCGATTGATCTTCGGCGGTGGATCAATCTCCAAAACCTCCACATCTTTAAACGCCGATGACGAGAACACCCTTTTCCTGAACCATCATCGGCATCAATACAACAAACGATCAAAATTCATAAACACGAAAAAGGAGAGAAAATTACTTGGAACTCTGGGCAACGTATCGAGAAGCCGGCGCCGGCGACTCCATTGAGATCGGCTCCAAGAAATAAAAAACAAACACAAAAAAACACAAAAATTGGAGAATATAAACTAGGGCCGGAGCAATATACGACGGACTAATGGATTTCCCTTCTCAAAGACAGCTCTTTTTTCCCTTTATTAACGGATTCAGTTTAGAACATGGATTTCGTAGATAAAGATTGATAGATAGATATATAATTAGATATAGAAATTTCCAAATTGAAAATTGAAATAAAATGGGTAGGAAATTGCATAAAAATGCAACAGAGCAGTTGTGCCTGCGGAGTGAAACTTTTAGTAAAGATATGAGAGAGAGTGAGCGCTGAAGTTCTTACATGGTGGGCTTCGCGCCCACTTAACTAGTTCGGGAACTTCGTTTGTAGCGTTTAGGTCGCAGCGGAAGAAGTTCTTGGTTTTCAAATATATTACGAATCTGCCACCAAGGATAATAGAGTAATTTAATGCAAAAAGCTCTTGGAATGGAACGGAACGGTAACGTACTAACGTGAAGACGGGTCTTGAGTAGGTCTCCCTGTTGGGGACCCACCAGTTTATGTCATGTAGGCCCCGTTGGAAGAAAGTGGATAAATACTTTTGTTCTGTTGGCTTAATTTACCTAAAATATATTATCTTTTTCGAATTTTGAAATTTGATATAATTTTTAAATAAATTTCGTAAATACATCACCTTTATATTTATTTGAATTTTAATGTAATTTTAAAAATTCCCAAATCACACTTAATGTGATTGTCGAAATTTTACACGTGAAATTTTTTTCCGGCGAGAGAAACGATGTCGTTTTTTACTTGAAATTTCACGTGTAAAATTTTCATTGGAAAGAAATTTTACATGTAACATTCCGATAAACCACGTTAAGTGTAATCTGAGGATTTTGGAAATTAGTCAAAATTCAAACAAATATAAAGGTGATGTATTTACAGAAATTGTTTAAAAGTCATATCATATTTCAAAATTTGAAAAAGATAGTGTATTTTTTGCCAATTAACTTTTTTTATTTATACTTAAAATTACTCCCACACAGGATACGATAGGACCCTATGAATAAATAATAATAAATCAATTATTCAATTGATCCATTTCTGGAGATTGCAAAAAGCAATCTTTCTTCTGCTCGAAAAGAAAAGAAAAGAAAAAAGCAATCTTTCTTACATAATTGAAATAATCACTTCCGTCGGATGAGAAAAAAAAATAATAGAATCTAATCTCTGCTCAATATTGTTCTGGGTTATGGTTCAAATTAAATAAGAGTTACGTCCCAAACCATTTCAACGATGATACAAATCAAAGATTTAGATCCAAACTTTTTATTATCCGCTTTATTATGGAAATTGCTTCACACAAATGTTTATGATTAAATAAAAAAATATAAAAAAACAACGATTAGCCATTGCCCAAATTTGTGATAATGTGCGAAGGTAAGGATGTAACATATGTGGGTGAGTATTCGGTTATTTCGATCAATTTTGAATGAGGCATACTCTCATGCAATCAATCTCATGGGATGCAATCGGATTCGGGTTGATCCGACCCGGTCAAACCGGGTCAATCTGGATCAACCGTTGATGATGGTCTCGAAACGAGTTTTCGGTGTAGAGGGGGATGAATACACCGAGATATAAAAACTTTTGCAAATTAAAAACTTTTGAGTGAGCTCAGTTATAAATCTTGCTGACTTCTTTTGGGAGATGGTCAGCTGGGCTGATAACTCAGCTTGCTGTGCGGAAGATGGTGGCTTGAAAACTTACTCGTTTGTTATTTAGAAAAACTCAGCTTGAAAACTTATCTTTCAGTTTTCTCTTTGTCAAGTTGAATGCAGTTTTATAAAATCCATCTGGCTGGGTCACTCAGCCAGAGAAAATAAACTTAGAAATATATTGTGCTGGATGATTGGTTAGTTCTTCAGAAAGATAGAAAATAAAAAAATAAAGAACACCAAAAGTTTAATGTGGTTCGGAGAGAACTCCTACGTTCACAACCAGAATCACTCTGGTAAATCCACTAAAGGATAACCACTTGCTTTACGAGTAGCAAGCAAACTCCTCAGCTCAAACTAGAGCCTTCACCTACAGTTTTCGGGCACTGCAGAAGCCTAGCATTCTGTTTACGGGTAATGAAGAAATATGACCACTCAAATTACGCGCTTCGAGCAAGCGTACCTTAACCTAACCTTTTCTGGGTAGAAGGGTTTAGGTTTGGGGTTTTCCAACTATGAACGAGTTCTTACAGAGAATAATAAAAGTGTATGATGAACTCGTTCAAACTAGACTTTTGATATGACTATGATAAACTACCTAGGACTGAAAGTTATGAACAACAAAGAACACGAGAGGCTTTTGGCTGTGTTCTTGACAGATTTGACTTTTGCGAGTGTTGTTCGTTTTTCTCTTTTCTTCAGTCGTTATCCTCCTCTCTTTGTTGTTGATGAAGTTTCCTATTTATAGGGAGAGATTCGAACTAGCCGTTGGAAAGAGCCGTTCTGAAAGTCTCACCTAATCTCTGACATTACGTCTTGTAGTCTGACTTTCTTCACCTGTTTTTTCTGTGTGTCAGATCCTAGGTTTACTTTCTAGGATGCTGATTTGTCGAAGTCTCATTGGTCGAGGTTAGTTTTGTCCTCTAACACTGGAAACTTGTCTTGGAGTTGGCTTCGACGTTAAGCTTTGGTTGTGTCTTGATCAACTGGAAGCTTTGTTGGATCAGCTCCGCTTGATCTACTCAGATGGATCCGCTTTGCTTGAATTAGCTCTGCTGGATCAGTTATGCTTGGATCAGCTCTGCTTGATACACTCAGCTAGATCAGCTATACTGGATCTACTCTGCTGGATCAGCTATGATGGATCTACTCTGCTGGATCCGCTCTGCTTGGCTGACCTCTCAGTTTTGCTGACCTTTACTCAGCTGACCTCTCAGCTGGTCTTCGCTCAGCTGACCTCTCAGCTCTGCTAACCTCTCAGATGGTCTTCGCTCAGTTGACCTCTCAGCTGGATCCTCTGGCTGTCTTCAGCTGTAAACTTAGAAACTCTAGAAGCTCAAACATGCGAGCTGAAAACAACTTAGTTTTAAGCAATCATCTACTCGGTTGGGGTCAGTTGGATTTTGATATTAAATCAAAACACATAAAATTTTCCCAACAATTGACTTTTTAGTTTTTTTTAATTCGATTTTAAATGTTTTTTTCTTTTCCGCCTTCGGCTCCGATTTTAATGTATAGGTAATGATTGTGACAACATTAATGTCTTTTAGCTCGCTCTGAGGCCTTCGACCCCTCTCGCTCGACTCTTTAAAAAAAATGAATAAAAAAAACTGAAAATTCGAAAAAAAAATTAATAAAAAAGTCAAAAACGATAATAAGACATTCAGAAATGTCCTATTAGATATCTATTAGAACACTTCAAAATATTCTAATAAGTCGACGGATTAAAATAATCTTATGTCAGGCGCGTGTAACACACGAACTGACATTAAAAAAAAATGTTAGGCGCGTGCATCTTAAAGGTTAGATGTGGCCTGTGGCTTGCAAGCACCCGCGCGCGTGGATTCGGTCGCACCCCTTGCGACGGATCGCATACAAGTTTTTGCGATTTTGAATTGAAAGAATATCAAACTTAAATAATTGAATTGCTTGAAAATCGAACTAGGTTTAATTAATTCAATTCTTTCGGTTAATTTTGCCCTAATTATCATTTTCATTTCTGTCCGACCAATTCATGAAATTGACAGTTAACATATCATGATAAATTTCCACTAGACGACACAATTAGTTATGATATTATCGTTAATATCAATCAACAACTTAAAAAACATGAAAATATTTTGTAAAAAAAGATAGGTGCAAAATGGTCTGAATATTTTACAAATCTATATATTTATATATATATATATATTAAAACAAAATAATAAAACAGTTTTTAATTTGAGTTTATCATGTGAAATAGCCACTATGGATAGTGAAAAATAAAAGTTGTCAAAAACTTAATTTGTTATAAATTTTAGCAGATTTTAAAGTGATGAGACAACAATACCCTTAAATAAAGAAATAAACCCTATCTCCTCACTTTTATCTCTCATCTTCTCCCCTCCCGTAATATCTCTCTCTCTTTCTCATTTTTCATCTCCACCACTGATCTTCTCGCCACCGCCATCTCCACCGCCTATTTTCCGCCGTCGCCACCGCCTCCACCATCGCCATCTTCTCAGTCGCCATCACCATCTATTTTCAGATCTATTTTCAGATCCATTTCCAGATCTATTTCCAGATTTTTTTCTCCACACCACCAATCTTCTCCGCACCACCGTTCATCTCTGCCGCGCCGTCTTCATCGTCGCCGACAGCCCGGTGAGGTGCGATCTATATTTGCATATGTTTAGAAACATAATTCTGCCAATTTTCGACACATTGGATGTGAGTTGAGTTATCGCTTTCACAGTTGTAGTTTTAATTCCCCACAACAATGCCCATAACTTGGTACGAACGGTACAAATGAATCCATTCGTCCCATTCGTACGATCTAGTTGTGATGTGTAACTACTTGGTACGAATGAATGCATTCGTCCCCTTCGTACTAACTAGTGGCGCACCATATCTCGATACGAGTGGTACGAATGAAATCATTCGTCCCGTTTGTACCAACTAGTGGTGCACCATAACTTGGTACGAGTGGTACGAATGAACTAATTCGCCTCGTTCGTACCAACTAGTGGCGCATCATAACTTGGTACGAGTGGTACGAATAAATCCATTTCGTACCAATGATTTTGGCTTTTTGTTTTGTGAATCGGCGCTGCCGTGACTAGATCTAGATTTTTTTCTTTTCTGTAATAATATGGTCGTCAGATTTTATATTTCGGCTTCTGAATCGGCGACAGATCTACGATTTTGAACCTCAGATTCAGTGTGGTTGCCGGTTTATGATGCCGGAATATTTGTTTTGGTTATTCGAAGCTATGAAAATTGCAAAGAAAAATGGTCAAAGAGGCGGGGTGGATGGTCAACGGCGGTAGAGCGGCGGTAGTTAAGATTCGGGTGAAGGATGACAGAGATGATAGAGAGAAGAGAGAAATAAAAATGAAGGGCAAATTTGTCCAAAAATTCCAAAATCTGACAGAATTTATATTAAATTAAGTTTTGAACAACTTTTATTTTCCACTATCCATAATGGCTATTTGACATTTTTACTCTTTTAATTTTGACGCCATTTTGAAATCAACAATTAAATCTAAATTGATTTGCAATCAATTTTGATGGAGGATTGAGAGTAAAGTAATATTTTTTTATTGGTAATTGAAAGATGATTATGTAAATTTCATGATAATGACGGATGGTGCCTATTTTTTAGGATAGTGGGTTGAAGTTTTTTTTTTAATTATTATTATGCATTAATGAAGGAAGCAAGTGAAAAAGGAAAAAAATTTCAGAAATTCCTACTTTAATCATAGGAACGAAAAATCTAAGTACTAAATTTTAATATATTTTTTTGGAATACTTAAAATTAAAATATAATAATGCATAAAGTGAAAAACACTGATGGTAACCCATAAAAGAACTTTTTTTTAGACTTTTTTTTTTAAAATCAATATTTAGGGGGGGGATGGGACACATATTCTTGAAACAATTTAGGAAATTAAAATTTTTATGTAACAACAATATAAAATTAAAAATTAGATATGTATGCCTATAAAGTTTATCGTTTTAATCCAAAACTAATTTCACTCAAAATAAAAATTGAGAAAATATACATTATGCTACATAACTATAATATTGGTTGATTTTTTTCATAAAAAACGTGAAAGACTAATTTATACATGTCAATCATAAATTTTAACTAAACACATTATATGAGGTCATAACATGAAGAAAGTTGAATTCACATTTTTGTAAATGTGAAAACCATATGATATGGAGGTCATTAAATAAAAGAATTAGGGGAAAAAAAATCAAAAAAATGATATTTTTCATAGTTTTAAAAGGGGTGCTATAATTAGTATTTTTTATTTCAAAATTATTATTATCCTACAATTCCTCAAATATAAATACAACAACTAATATTATATTCTGAGTGCTAAAGGTAATTTTACTTATAAAATATCTAAAATAATGATAATTATAGTTACCATTGATTGCATTTGCAGGTTTAGAATTATCGAATCTTATACATTACATATCCGATTATCGCTCAGATCAGCGTACTAGAATATATTAAAACAAAGTAGTAGACCAATTTTTAATTTTGGGGCCATTTTGAAATCAACAATTAATTCCAAATTGATTTGCAATCAATTTTGACCATTCTCATCACTTATAAACTAAATGGCAGATGGTGCCCATGTTTTAGGATAGTGGTTGTAGTTTTTTATATTATTATGCATTAATGAAGGAAGCAAGTGAAAAAGGCAAAATAAATCAGAAATTCCTGGTTTAATCATAGGAACGAAAAATTCAAGTACTAAATTTTAATATATTTTTTTGGAATAATTAAAATTAAAATTAAAATCATGTAAAAAAAATTAAAATTAAAATATAATAATGCATAAAGTTAAAAACACTGATGGTAATCCATAAAGGTACTTTTTTTAAGGAAATATTTTTTGAAAATCAATATTTAGGGGGAAAAAATGGGACACATATTCTTGAAACAATTTAGGAAATTAAAAATTAATTAATTTTTACGTAACAACAATATAAAGTTAAAAATTAGATATGTATGCCTATAAAGTTTATCATTTTAGTCCAAAACTAATTTCATTCAAAATAAAAATTAAAAAATATATACATTATGCTACATAATTATATTTTTGATTTTCTTTCATAAAAAAGTGAAAGACTAATATATACATGTCGATCATAAATGTTAACTAAAACACATTACATGAGGTCATAACATGAAGGAGGTTGAATTCACATTTTTGAAAATGTGAAAACTATATAATATAGAGGTCATTAAATAAAAGAATTAGGGACAAAAAAGTCAAAAAGTGTTATTGTTCAAAGTTTTAAAATGAGTGCTATAATTAGTATTTTTGGTTTCAAAAGTGATATTATCCTACTATTCCTCAAATATAAATGCAACAACTAATGTTATATGCTGAGTGCTAAATGTAATTTTACTTGATAATTTTTTTTATTATAAAACATTTAAAATAATGATAATTATAGTTACCATTAAATTTGCAGGATTAGAATTATCGAATCTTATACATTACATATCCGAGCATCGCTCGGATCGGCGTACTAGTCTACATTTAGGGGTGTAAATTCGGGACGGGACGGGTACCCTAACCGGAATTTCCGGGTACCCGTACACAAATTTCTCAAAATTTGCTACCCGTATCCGTCCCGTTTTAAAAAAACGGGTACCCAATACCCGGACCGGGTTTATGCGGGTCAGGATCGGGTACCCGTATGTATCCGTTTTTAAAAAAAATAAAAATATCAAAATTTGTTTTTGGATATTTTCCTACCTGTTTTCTTCATATTTTTTCAATAAAGAAATCTAAGGAGTGGCGCGACGTCGACGATAAGAGAGGGATGGGTTGAATGACAGTGGAACGACGACGAAGGTGTGAGAGAGAGGAGATGAGAAATTGTGAATTGGGAGTGTGAGCGTGACAGAGAGAGAGAAAGATGCAGCGTGCATATTTTCTATTTTGTAAAACATTTCATAAAATAATTAAGAATAATATAAAAAGAATATAATATATAAAAGGTTGACCGGGTAATTGACCGGGTATACGGTACGGGACGGTAACCCGTTACCCGGAACAACTTCAATCCTCTATTCCGTAACCCGTCCCGTACCCGAAAAATTCGGGTAACGGGTACCCAATACCCGGAAAATTACGGGACGGGTTCGGGTTACCTGGAAACCCGTAACCCGAATTTACACCCCTATCTACATTATACTTGAACAAAGTTGTGATTCTAAGTTTTCCCTCCAAAAACATGACATCATAATTCTCATGTTTATTTTTGTGTTCAATTTATCAAAAAATTAATTTACTTGGGAGTTGTAGAGCTTTCAATGTACCGATTTTTTATTTATTTAAAGTATGAATTCAATTTTTCATACCAAAACATCAGCCATCCAAAAGTAATAACTTCATAAATAAATTTCAAATGTTAATCATGCACAAATTTTGATGCTCATAATTATAAATATATATTGGTTTCATAAGCAAATTAATAGTCATCAAATTGTATACTCTCTCTTGGTCATATTAAAAAAAAAATGTATAGTAAACTTTTAAATTATGTTTGGTACTGTGTAGTTCTATTTTTGCAGGTAAATGTTCGTATCATTTATCTCATATTATTTCGCACATCATTAATGTTCATCTATTTTGCGATTAATAGGTAATTTAACTAAAAATTAACCATGACAAAAAAGACACAAATTTAGAGACAAAATAATGAGTGTGGCACAGTTTGAATTAAAGTATATGCCTCTATGCGCTAATATGAAATTGTTTGTTTATGCGTCCTTTTTATATATAAAAAAAAAAATTGGCTAACCATAAAGTTGGGTTGATTTTGGCCAATGTAGGAGTATATACTGATATAGGCCCAGATGTATATATAACTTACTTTGTTATATTTAAATGTGCTTTACATGTGATGTTATTTATTTATTTATTTATATTCAATATATAATTTTATAATATACTCTCTCCGTTCCATTCATAACGTACCATTTCTTTTGGGCACGGTTATAAGGAGAAGGGTAAAAAGATAGAAAAGTAGTTGGTCCCACAACTTTTGAAAGTTAATTATTTTCTTATTTGGAAACGGGACATTATCAATGGGACAGACGAAAAAGGAAAATGAGACGTTATGAATGGGACGGAGGGAGTATATGTTATTAAGTGTTGGTCCCGAGACGAATACCTTGGTGTAGAGGGGGGGTGAATACACCAAGGTTTAAAAACTTTTCCAGTTAAAAACTCTTTTGAGTGAGCTGGCTGTGTCCGATCCAGCTGGAAGGCAGCTTGATCGACACAGCTGGCTGTGTGCGGAATGTGGTGGATTTGAAAAGTCCGTCTGTTGCTTCAAATATATTGCAAAGCTTTGTTTATCTTTTCAGTTAGTCAGTTAGTCAGTTTATGCAGCTTGAAATGTATGCGTGAGAGGTTAGAAGAATGCATAAACAAAGCAGTAAAGAACAAAGCAATTTAAACGTGGTTCGGAGTAACACTTCCTACGTCCACGACCAGATTCACTACCACTTGGTTTCCAAGTACCAAGCAACTTCACAACTCTAACCTGAGTTGTGTTCCAACAGTTTACGGGCACTGTCAAGCCTATACCTTTCAGTTTGCGGGTACTGAAAAAACCTGACTTACAGTTTCTGGGTACTGTAAAACCTGACCACTCGAATTATACGCTTCGAGCAGGCGCACCTTGACCTAACCTTTCTGGGTTTGGGTTTGGGTAAGGGTTTTCCAACTATGAACGAGTTCTTACAATGAAGAACAAGGAGTGTGATGAACTCATTCAAACTAGGCTTAAGATATTTCTATTCTAATCTATTCTGCCTATGACTGAATATGTGAACAACTAAGAACACAACTGACTGGCTGGGTGTTCTTGAAAGATTTGGCTTTGAAGATCGTTGTTCATTTTTCTGTTTGCTCTTTTATTTCTTCAGTCGTCTTGCCAGCTCCCTCTCTCTCTAATGGTGAGGAGATATATATAGGTGAAGATTCAAACTAGCCGTTGGAAGAGAGCCGTTTGAATCTTACCTACTCTCATTGACTTCTGGCCTTTAACCTACGAAGTAGGTCTGCATCTGCAGAAGCTATTTCTTCTCTGATTTGACCGCGTCAGACAAAATCTTCTGACATCGGGATCTTGTCTTGGAGAAGGTCTTCGTCTTCGAGCTGCTAAGCGTCTCTGCTGTGTCTTCAGCGTCTTGGACTCTGCTGCGTCTCGACTCTGAGATGTGTCTTAGACCTGTGCTGTATCATCAACCTGAGTTGTGTCATTAACCTGAGCTGTGTCTCAGACCTGAGCTGTATCATCGACACTAAGCTGGGTCTTTTACACTGAGCTTGGTTTTCGACACTGAGCTGGGTTTCCGTCACTGAGCTGGGTCTGGATACTGCTGGGTCTTTGACTCTGCTTGGTCTGCTCTGCTGAGTCTGCTCTGCTGAATTCCTCAGCTGTGTCTGCTTAGCTGCGTCTTCTGTTGTGTCTTCTGCTGTCTTCAACGACTACCTGTAAACTTAGAAACTCTATAAGCTCAAACATGTGAGTTGGAAACAACACAAAGTTTGTACATTCATCTACTCGGTTGGGGTCAGCTGGATTTTGGTATCACTTCAAAACATGTTTATTATTTTCCCAACATTAAGTTTTTTATATAATAATTTAGTTAATACTGTTTTATATAAAAAAAATTTATAAAATGCTCCCCATACATCGACGGGGTACAATACTAGTGTAAGTGATAGTACATTAGTTTATCTAAATAATAAGAACTAGTGTCAACTTTAACCCAATAAATTAATTCTACGAATTTAAGGTTCAATAAATAGGTCTTGTGTCAATATTTTCGACACCAATTTATAGCATCAAGAAACACAATTGATAGTGAGGTATAACATGTAATATTCCACGTGGACGAAAGAACACCATTTTAAATCTGTCGTGGAAAATGCACTTGAGATCAAATTGTCATAATCGATTTATTGAGCCAAAATTGACACCGGTCCTTTTTTTTAGGGAACATCCGTCCTTATTATTGGACTACAATGATGTATTATCCCATAAATTTATGTAAATAATAATATTTTTTGAAATTAACTTTATTTCGTATTTAACAAAAATACAATTAAATAATCTTTTAAAAAATATAAAGTTATCACGATATTTGTTTTGGGAACACAAAATAGAATATTAATAATTAAATTAAATCGATAAATATTTAATATGCACACAATAATAATTCACTAGAAGAAATGGTACACGACATATCAAAATTAAATAGAAAAATAGGTTAAGGGGGAATAATGTTTCCTTGTTGGTTGAACTCATTTTGTATCTCATTCACCCCTCGTTATGGTCTAGTTCTTATAAATTTTCAGTGCATCTTGCTAGGGGTGTGCAAAAATCGAATCGGACCGAAAACGACCGAAACCGATATATTTTGGTCGGTTCGGTTCGGTTTTTAGTAGGGTCGGTTGCTGGTTCGGTTTTAAAAATTAAGAACCGATTTCAATCGGTTTGGTTATCGGTTCAAGCGAAATGGTTCGGTCAGGAACCGAACCGACCGAATAGTTATTTAATTAGTTAAAATATTGTTGATCCTTTTAATTTCTGCCTATTATATTTTTGAAAATAGGTATTTATCTTGAAAACTCCACCCACTTAATGTTTATATTCTTGACTGTAGTCAAGATCTTAAGCCTACCGTTGGTCCACTACAAAAAAACACGCAAATAACGACGGAAAATATTCCGTCAATAACTGAAGACAGAATCGCGACGAAACTCCTTACAAAAAAATGACGGAATTAACGACGGATTGCTTACGGAAATTGGTGGAAACAACACGCGCCATCTTTAGCGACGGAATGTCAGTCGCAAGGCCTAACGACGGAATAATTCCGTCACTATATATATATATATATATATATATTTTTAATTTGTTCACGACGGAATGTATCAGTCGTTAAGAAGTTCATTAGTTTTTGCGCAGCAACCTTCAATTTATTTCAGATACCGCCTTTTCTTCTCCTTCTTCTTAGTTAGCGCGCTAGTCCGTAAATCTGAAATTTTTATTTCTACAATACGTCTCTCTACTTCTCTCTTCTCGGGTTTCTCTCTCTCTGGATTTCTATCTTTCATTTTTCATCTCACATCGCAAATTCTTTTTCAATTTTTGCTGTCAATTCTCCCAAATTTACTGCCCCTCACAAAATCTTAAGTTCATGCAATTATTCTTGAGCCATCCAAAGCGGTATGATTTTTAATTTCTGGGCGGACGTTCTTGGTTTTGCTATGGATCTAATTTCACTCAATACTAGCCTTTGGCATTAGCGATTTGGTTTTGTTGCGGATTTCTGTAACTTAATCTGATATGTGTGCTTGTGTGTGTGCATAATTTCTTTTCCGCTCTGCCATCGTTCTCTGTCCGTCGATGTTATTTCCTCTTGCCTCAAGACTAGAATGTCGGATAATTGATTAAGTTTTTTTCTCTTTCTTTTTTTGGGAGTACTGTATTTTTGTTGTTGTCTTTTTCCGGGTTTAGATCTTATTTTGGTTTTATTGTTTTTGTTTTTCTTCTTCTTCTTCTTTTTTCTGAAATTAGCAGTTGCGAGATTTGATTTTTTCATGGGCAACGCGGACTCTCACCAGGAAACTTTGGAGAATTTGAAGACTGCTATTAAGTGCACCAAGTAACTCTGTGCTGTAAGTGTATTGAACTATTGGGTGTGATTTTTGTTTAATTTTGAATTGTTTTTCCCTTTAACGGTTGGAGAAAGTGAAGTAGAGTGTGCAATTTATGTTTTCTGAAATTAGTTTGAAGAGTAAATAATTAAAATATTTTTTATCAATGTCGCTGATGTTGGTTTTCACATTATTTTGATGTTCGAACTTTTTTTGCCAGCTTGAAAGTGTTAGAGCTTTAGAGCAGTTCCTTTTGAAGCATAAAAGCACACCAGATTACTGGACAAGAAAGAGATAGTATTGAGCATGAGGTGAGATATACATTCTTTCCCCTACTTTATAAGACAACTAGTGTGTAACCCGTCGAAATTCGACGGAGATTACTTAATATTATAATTTATGAGTATTATTTAAAAAATTCAATTAAAGAATTTATTTAAAGTAATAGTACAACGATGAATAATTAAAAGAAGTGTTATGTTATATATAATTGAAAATAATTAAATAGTAAAAAGAGTGGGTTTATTCAGTTTCTCCCAACTCCTTTTATATGCAAGAAACGAAAAGAAAGCAAAGTAAATATATGCTTAAAATAATAATAATAATAATAATAATAATAATAATAATAATCAATTTTTAAAATAAGAAATTTTGTTATGACCTCACAATCTGTCAAAAATTTCGTCATAAACCATGTTAGCTGTTGTGTCATGCGCCTTACCATCAATGTCACAGATTAAAATTTTGAGACATTATTTGCTAGTGACTCGTGAGATAGCAATGTACTACTGACCAAGGCTAAACACAAATTTTGGTAGGTACAGTCCTACGTTCGAAAGAGATTGACCCTGACTCTTGTTTATGGTCATAGAAAAACAAACAGTCAATTAAAGGGAAAACTGCCTACTCTACAATCGAATTGGAAATTTATAATTACAAATAATATGTAACTAACAACATAATTTATGGGAATTATACGTTTATAATTTTTCACTCATTTCGTATTATTAGAGATCGATTGATATATATATATATATATATAAATATATATATATATATATGAAAGAGATCATATGTAAAACCATTTTCCCGTAAGAAATAAGAAGCAATCTGGACCATTGATCTTTGTAGATCTACGGTTGTTATTGATCGGTGCATTACAATTGAACATGAAATGCATTATCGTAACAATGCATTGTAATAAATAAAAAATGCATTATTATGACAGTGCATTGTAAAAAGACATAAAATACATTATTTTAGTACATAAATGCATTATTATTATTTTTTACGGGAAAAGTGTTTTGTACGTGAACCAACCCCTATATATATACATATATATATGGAGTGATTCTTGTACAAATAATCCTTATCCAAAGAATAAAAAATTAGGCACACAGATTTTATGTATCTACCAATGCTATCTAGTGCATTAATTTTATGCATGTAATGATTCAAATTTGAGCACGTGATGCATCTCATTTTTTTGGTTATTTCAAAATCCTATAATCCGTATAGTAATATCCGCTAATCTTCATGCTTAAAATTTTAAAATATCGACAATCATATATAAATTATTATTATTATTATTATTATTATTATTATTATTATTATTATTATTATTATTATTATTATTATTATTATTATTATTATTATTATTATTATTATTATTATTATTATCTTCGTTTCTTTCGTACTACTTCTTTGTCGGAGAGTGAGAACAGTTTTTTCCGAAAGTACTTCAATAAGAATGCTAATTTGATTGAGTTTTTTATGCATTTTGGAAGCGCCCTTGATTCTCAACTACATGTTCACAAAAAGTTGAGTAGTGTAGATGAGTCTTGTTTTCCAAAACTAGAGACGAAGTTGCCAATTGAGAGACATGCTGCTTCTTTCTATACTTTTCACGTGTTTTGTGAGGTTCAAAAGGAAATAGTCGGTGCTGTGAATCATTGTTGTATGTTGAATATGAATTGTGAAGCTGATTCCAAGACATTTGAGGTCTCTGATTTGGTTTTTGGTAAATTTACAGTTGTGCACAATGTCTTAGAAGATTCAGTCAAGTGTAGTTATAACTGTTTAGGGTTTGTTATGCCAGCATATGTTCTTTATCTTGAAGAATATTGGTTGTCAAAGGATTCCAGATGCATATTTGCTTAGAAGATGGTCGAAGTTTGCTTGTTCTGGTTTTCTTAGTTTTAGTGATGCAAGTAGTTATGGATCTGCTCATCACGATGAGCAAAGTCTCCTCAACAGCCAGTTGTATTCTGAAAAATATAGTAAGGCTGGTAAAGCTAGCTCGTCTTCATTTGTTAATGGAAAGGAGAAGATTTTTGATAACTTTTATGGCTGTTTAATTTCAGAATCCATCTCAGTTTATTCTCCTGATCCAGTCAAGACAAAAGGAAGTGGTAGCAGGTTGATTTCAAAAAAAGAGGCAGCAATAAGGAAGGCGAACAAACCAAAGAGAAGATATAGCAATTGCAAGGAAATAATGAATCATGATTCACAGAATTGTGATAGGCCAAAGAAACAGTAGTTTTATCAATTTTACATTTACTATCTTGTATACTCCATGTTGGTTTTGGAACCATATTTTTTCATTGTTATTATGACATTCATTTTTTATTTATCTTGAAAAATTACTTGCATTGTTTAAACTTATTTCAAGTAATATCTTACTAATATTTTTTGTATCTGTGTTTGTGAGAGAGAGAGAGAGAGAGAGAGATGTACAAATCATTATGGGCCCGTTTGGTTGGCCTGGATTCTGCTCAGGGAAAGTAATCCGATTCCAAATTTTTAATTTCCTGTGTTTGGTAGATTAAGGAAAGTAATTTGATTCCAAACTTTTAAATTCCTATGTTTGGTTTAATTTTGTTAAAATCATGGAAAGTAATATGAATCCTAAAAACTAGGAAAGTAGGCCAAAATATCAGGATTCTTATTCCCTACTCCAACCTAGGTATTCTTTTTCCTGATACGGAGATTTTAATTCAAAAGCATAAAATAAAACAATCTCGTTCTCGCTCTCTTGTTATTCTCTGCAACTCGTCGCCTTCTTTTATCTTGCAAGTCAGATTTCTTCCTCTTCTTTGTAAGTCAATTATTTTTTTCTCATCAAGTCTCTATTTTCTATCTCTCACGGTGGTACGCCTTTTAGTAAATATTGATTTTTTTTTTGTTTCATGATTTCATTACGTACTTTTATCAATCTTCTAGATCTTTCAAGTTTTTTGAAGTGTTTTTAATTCGTAGTTTGAATACAAAATCTCTATCACGTTAATTATGCTATACTATTATATATATTTTCTTCCTTTATACCAAAGCCACCGACGATGTTCTTTTTATTTTTGTTTTTAGTATATTTAGTAAATGAAATAGATTACAGAACAATCGAATTTTCATTATGATCAAAGAAATCTTTGAATAATTGCCTCTCCGACATCATGTATGTAACGAATTGATAGCTAAAGGTATATTTTTTTCTACTAATTTGACATTTAAATTCATCCATGTGTTATTATTTGTCAGAACTTGCTCTTGAAGTATCATCTAAATTCTCTCTGAACTTGTGTGTTTTTAAGTAAACTGTTTTATGTAGTATATTTCTCTATTTTATAGTGTCTGCTGAAGTATTCACTCATTAGGATAATTAAATGTACTAGAAATTGCTTTGTTGTATTTAAGAACTTATCAAGATAATTATATGCATGAACTAGCCTCTTTATTCCTTTGTATTTCTACTTTTCATGGTAAACTAGCTTTGTTATGTCAGTTAGCTCCTTTATTATATATGTATATATTTTTACTCTAGATGGCTCGTCGAGGTAAATGAGCTAATCATGTATGGACAATTGAAGAAGATAGAAAGTTGGTTGAATCAATTGTTGAGTTGAAAAGAAGTGGGAAATGGGATGGTGAAAGTGGAAGTGGTATGAAAAAAGGTTATCAAAAAGAGCTAGAAAGAATATTACAAGAAAAATTACCAGGCCATGGTCTTAAAGAAAAACCACATATCGAATCTCGTTGTAAATTATTGAAAAAACAATATCATGCTATCTATGATGTGCGAACTAATGGAGAATTAAGTGGCTTTGGTTGGGATGACGATAGAAAATGTGTTACTGCAAGTGCAGACGTGTGGGATGATTACTTGAAGGTAATAAATATTATAGTTTTATTTAATTATTTATTACTACTTATAATTTGGGGTATTATCATGAATTTATGTGTTGTATTTTT
The DNA here is from genome assembly GCA_031470985.1 of Agastache rugosa. Taxonomy (NCBI): domain Eukaryota; kingdom Viridiplantae; phylum Streptophyta; class Magnoliopsida; order Lamiales; family Lamiaceae; genus Agastache; species Agastache rugosa. Next base: position 32,986,098 of record CM062601.1, on the reverse strand, counting down.
TGCAGAGTCATCCTGATTGCACTTTTATGAAAAACAAGTCTTTTCTTTATTATGACGAATTGACACTTGTTTGGGGCAAAGATAGAGCTACTGGACTAAATGCTGAAACTCCAATAGATGTAGTTGAGGACTTAGAAAGAGAGCAAAATCTAAATCAAGGAGATGAAGAATCTGATGAAGATAATATTCATACTGTACAGCCGAGACGAACTGCATCTCAGAGTGAAGGTCCTTCAAAAATATCTAATCGGAAGAGGAGGAGGAGTACAGATGGTTTGATTTTAAGTATGGAGCGTATGACCAATGCACTTACTGCTCATATGGATAAGTCAGATGATCAAATGACTAAGTTAGTGGAAAGTTTTGGTGGAGTTGATCAGCAGAAGATAGAGATTTGCGATAAGCTTAACAAGGAATTGCGAAAAATTGAAGTTTTATCAAATTCAGAAAGGCAAGAGGCTATGAAACTTGTTCGAGATTCAGAATTATTGGGTTACTTTTTTAGTCTGGAGGATGATGATGAGAAAAAGGCCTTTTTAGTTCATTTGCTTAGATTAAATTAGTTTGAGATATTTTCTTTGAAATAAATTAGTTTAAGATTATCAGATTATTTGTCACTTGGAATTTATTCAATTTTTTTTTTATTATTGACTACTTATGCTCTTTGGATATTTTTATCTTTGCCAATTTTTTTTAAATGCAAATTATGATTCATTTAATTTTCTGTGTGTTGTATTTTATACAGTTTTTATATTTATGTATATATATGTTTTGAATTTATTAATTTATTCTAAGTGAATATAAATTATATTTTTAAAATTACAAAATATATAGTTCAAATCTTAATTCAGAATCCTAACAACTTTCTTGGTAGTTTCCAAACACAGGATAAATAATCTGCTAGGATTTAATTTCTTCAGAATCATAATCCGCAGATTTACATTCCCTGAAAAATTTAATTTTCTATTTCATTTTTCTCAGAATCATATTACACGGATTCACATTCCCTAACAACTTTACTTTCCTGCCAACCAAACGGGCCCTATATGTATCTGAATGAAGGTTAATTATAGTCATTATCTGTATATGTATATATTTGTGTGTGTGTGTATGAGAGAGAGAGAGAGAGAATGAGAGAGAGATGCACAAATGATTATTATATGCACCATATTATTTTTTTAGTTGCACCACATTAATTTTATAGGTGCACCACATTTTAATTGTAGTTGCACCACAAGTTATGCAGATGTATCACTTGATGCAATACTAATTGTAATACACTTGCATTCCTATATGTACCATGAAACAATTATAGATGCAATGCAGTACATCTATATATGCATACACAATACAATAAAATACAATTTCATTTGACAGGAAGATCCTACAATAATCTGACACGAACATAAAAGTCAATTTCACATTCCTATATGCACCATGAAGCAATTCTAGATGCACTGCAATACATCTATAGATGCATACACAATACAAAAATACTTAATGGGGTTAATTTTCAAAAACCAAGATTCATTAGCACTACTAATATTAAAGTCAGCACAATTCATCATCATACAAAAAAACTATCACATTGTATCAACATTTCCAAACCAAAAACTTCATTGTTTTGAAGATATGTATAAAAAATCAGATTAAATTTAATAGCCACTTCTTTACGTTGAAAACTTCATTTTCACATGTATCATTGAAGTAAAACTGTGCCTCTATCTTCATCTTGTCCGTTAACTCGTTCTTCTTGCAACCTAGAATAGCTGCACAGTACTTGATCCTCGGCATCTTTATCTGTCTTTCTGATTTTACCGTCGGTCCTGCACTCCAACTTGTCACTGGTTCTTCCATGAAAGTCTCCATGTGCCGCATTGTGAATACTCCACTGTCCTTTTGGTTGTTCTCATATCTCCATTCTATGTATAGAATGTTGTACTTGCTCTTGCTCATTGCATTGGCCTTTGAAATCAGATTTTGTTCAATTAAGAAATAATTGAAAATCTCCTTCTGCAGTAGATATCAACATGTTAGTGAACTATTTGGTGTAATAATAATTTAATTAAATTCAAAGTTTATTAATTTACCAGGTCACTAAGCATATGTCCATACTTCTCTTGCACACAGTTCGAAGTCCTCACATCAATACAAATCATTATATTTTATTATCAGCATAAAACAATATTATAGTTAAAATTTATATATACTTTACTCAAATACCATATTGATTTCTTCCACTGGATAATGTGCATAGCTTTTTATTTCAACTGTTAAACTTTCTACAAACTGACCAATAATTGAATCGCCTTTCAAGGAACTTAACTTACAAAGACTCTTGTTGTAGCACAGAATCGCTTTGGTGACTGTGATGATCTGAATTTTTCACTGTCATTCAACGTTGCTGACCATGCATCTACAACATGTAAACCAACAAAACTTTCATGCAACATTGACATGAGTTTTTGTCTATTCAGCTGAATTTCTTCAAAATTGAACATTGGATAATTCCCGTTACATTGAATATTTGTGAAAATAAATTAATATACAAATATATGAATTGAAAATTTAATCAATAGAAAAATATTTATGTATGGAGTTCATACGCATCATCTTTGACATGCCAAACGTATAGTGTGAGTTCCATCTTAAATTTTCTAAGGCTTGACTTTATTAATGCTCTTTTATTGCAAGGATAACACATTACTTCTGTCCTTTTCAACTTCGATGCACTTCTGCATTTCATATTGTGCGATTTTCCCCTTTTCGTTTCCACATTCCTTTCTTGAACTTCATGCTCCTAATTGTTGTAATTTTAATACCAAACAAAGTATATGAAAAGAAAATATAAATATAAACTAATAATATTATTTATGTATTACTTGTTCCTCTGCGACATCTTCCGATTCCAAATTTGTTTCTACCTCTTTCATCACCTCGAATATTACTGCATAATCTTGGTTTCATAAAAAAAAAAGTAATACATAATTAAAATTACTAAACATGATACTTAACATCAAAATAAACCTATGAAATGCATTAATAATAGTAAACAGATGCACTAATATCAATAGACATATGCACTACACAAAGAACCTCATATTGTATTTGATATTCATGTGTTGCATCAACCTGTGTGTTAGAAAATATACAAATTAATATTTAAAAAATACACAAAGAACCTTATGTTGTGTTTCATCTTGCTTTTGTAATTCTTCGTTTTGTTCTTCTTTTTCTTTGTCTTCTTCTGCATTCTCGTTTCATTTTTCATTATGCTTTTCTTGTCCATCCTGTTAACATAATAACACTATTATATTTTATTGATTTCTAGAAATAAATTTGAAAATCTTATTTATTATATGAATTAATTGAATAACTATCATACCACATGCATATTGCATTCTCCTCCAGCTTTTACAAATGTTTCCACATTGCTGTTATTATGAGTATCAACATCACCTTCATCTTCTTGGTTTTTCTCATTGACATTCTCTACCTAGATTAACATTATACAGTCATATACACGCACCATATAAAGTACTTTCTAAATCTAATTTATTCCATGAATTAAATGACACACAATTATACTTCATGCATGTTGCATTCGTTCATAATATTCTGTGCATCTTCTTCTTCTTCTTCTTCTTCTTCTTCTTCCCAACTGTCCACATGGCTTTGATAATTGTTATCATCACGAACTTGATCATCTTGCATTGTTTCATCATCATTTGGCACAAAGATTATAAGTGTCAGTCATATGCACCATATTCAAAACTAAGATGCACCATAATAGATACTCAGATGCATCACAGTTCAGAATTACATGCATGGATTTCTATTAACTTATCGGTATGATAATCTCCATATCTTCCAATATATTGTGACATTCCAATACTGAAGTTGGGCATGTCACCCACGAATTTCATGTATTCTATCTTTTTTTGTGCAGCCACTTCAATTTCTTCCATTCACTTGATGTAGTCTGGATTATTCCAGAATAATTCATCGTTTCTCTATCCCCTCATCTTCACCATCTTGTGATGTTCTTGGATTCACAACATTTCCAATGAGCTTGTGGACTGCTTCGTGTGTCTTTCTGAAGGATGCACTTCCAACTGCATTTTCTGGAGCTTCTTGAATCATCCCGAACAACTCCACCATATCTTTTGCAAGACTCGTTGCTTTGTGAACCATCTTCTGTGCATATTTGTGCACATTCTCCTCCTCAGCTACTTTGTCTCCAACATTTTCTTCATCAACTGTGACTTGTTTTTCTTTGAATCCCTGTCAATGCTTCAGAACTCACTTCGATTCTGTTAAGTGGATCCCCTCTTTCAAATCCTCCATGGAGCACTTCATCTTCCTCATGTGCTCTCAAAGTTTCATATTCCCAGTTGCCAATTGTAGGAAATTTTCTGCTATACTTTATGTTGAAAACTGATACTCTATCTACATAAACCAGCTGCACAACAATATTAATTATTAGTAATTAACAATTAAAAGAATGAGTTATTGTATATAAATAAATTAAACACATACCATTAAAAATAATGTTGGACCAATAAACGGTTGTGTTCTATCTTCTTTCCATGCCAGAGTATTCTCCACCAAACTTTTCATCACGTATTCACACCAATCCCATTCCCTAATCCTCTCCATATTATTCAAACAATTCATTATGTAAGGAAATACGTAGCCGCTGTGTGTGCTCTCAATCAGCATTGATGCCATCAGAATTAAGAAGTTCCTCTTGAACCATATTCCTCCATTTGTAAAGTCCAACATCTTATTTACAACATCTTTTCCGTTCACCATCCATTTATTACCCCCTGTCACCATTGATCACCATTCTTTAACTATTTCTATTCTATTGCTTCTTTCAATCTTTTTAATAGATCTTTTTCCTCTTGGGAAACCAAACACTCTGTATACGTCTTCTTCATCTATGTGCAGACGTCTACCTTCTGTAAGGTTTAGATCACAATTTGTTGCATCAAAGTTTTCAACTAGCCAATATGCTAGTGTTGTTGGTATTTTTGCTACACTTAGTTGCACCAATGTCCCATATCCCATATCCTTTACAACCTGTCTTTGTTCCTCTACAAGCTTTCCTATAGCTTCATGCAAAGTCTTTACAGTGGTCCTGATCCTCAACTTAGGCATTCCATCAAGCAATCTCCCAACTTCTGCTTGTTTAATAGCAACACTTTTCTGTTTTCTGTTGATGTATTTTTTTCTTTTTTCTTTTGATCTTTGTTCTCTTCTCCTTTACTACATGTAGCAGCTTTTTCCTTCTGCTTCTTATGCATCACAGTATCCTCAAAATCATCGTCTTCTTCTACCTCCTTTCTCTTTGAATTTTGGTTATTATCATGCATTCTTTTGGTTCTCTCTGATCCAACTCAGAAAAACAAATATGTACAGTCAATATGCATTCATAATCACTTCCTACATGCACCACAATTGCTATTAAGATGCACTATATGTATCGATACCTACATGCACTACAAAACCTACACACATGCACCATATTCATCACTCAGATGCACCACACTTCATGTTTCCACAAACAATCAAGTTAGATTACACAACTCTAAACTTTAAAAATTTAGATTACTTAAGATGCATCACACTCAATTATCAGATGCACCATAATGAATTGCGAAATGCATAAAGCTTGAATAGAAGCAAAGCAACACCTAAATTCATGTTATACATCTCTTAACTTTAAAAATATATCAGTTTAGATGCACCACAGTCACTAATGCGATGCACCACATTGAATGTTGACATGTACTACATTTCAATCCTAAATTCAGAATCATTCAACTAACATTATAATTATGTAAAACCAAATCAGATGCACCAAAATGATTTATTAGATACAACACAATTCAATAATATAAAAATGCCCAAATTCTCATGCATGCAACTCTTTTATGCTATTCAATCATAATTTTTGCAATATCATAATGCATACATTCAAAGAATCAGAATAACATCAAATTCTATTTCTCTAGTTTAAGTTGCTAATTCAAGTTATATCACAGAAACTGACAAACTTATTTTTAGACAGTAGATCGATGCACAAAAACTTGAATTGAGGAATTGTAATTCGATTTAATCTAATAAACAAAGGGTTCTCAAATAACTAACCTTCACAAATTTTTGGTAGCAACATTCTTCTTCAATTTGATTTCTTCTTCCCCTTTGATTTATTCTTCAGATGCGCAAATATCGATTTCAATCTCTAGGATTGTCGAAATGCATAAAACAACTCCATTTTCGGTTAGATTTTGCTCTAATTTTGATTTTTTTTCGGTGTTTCTAATTAATTAATTTTGGATTTTATGGTTGATTTGGAGGTTTGGTAATTGATTTTCTATTTGAATCGAGCTAGGGTTTAGAGCTGAGGGATTGAGAGAGCTGCTGTTGTTGGTGACGGCGTTGAATGAATTGAATGCACGAAGGCGAGGTCGGGTTTGAATTTATCTCAACTTTTGGACTTGACAATTTTGCCCCTCCGTGACTTTTTTATTTTTTTTAATTAAATCTCTTAGATTAAATCTGACCGCCCATCTCTTATTAATCTATGGATGAAATTAATTCTTATTTCTCATTTTAAGGGTATTTTGCACCAGAACCACTCCATATATATATATATATATATATATATATATATATATATATATATGGATTGGATCATATAGAAATTAGTCCTAGTGTGGGAACTAGGAATCAATCTAAGGCGTTAGTCTTTGTATGATCTATGAATGTCATTATTTGAAACATTAATATATGTATATAGATTTAAGCATGATTGTTTATACAAAAAACATGAATCTCTTAAGCATGACTACATATAGATTTAAGCATCAATAAATATAGATTTAAGCATGGTTCTCAAATTCTCACGGGAGGAATAGTTCCTATACTAACCCATATATATATATATATATATATATATAATTTATCATAATAATAAATAAACGAATTTGAATAGTGGATACCCATAAATAATTATTCGTACTCATCCCAAACTCATAGCAAATACTTATTTCACTATCCAAGTCCGTCTCAAATATTCTATTTAATACTACTCAAATATGTTCTATTAGGATTTGGTAAATTAAAGACTAATGTTCGCTATTTTATTCACACGCTGCAAGTATACGGATGTTCGCTACGTCTCCTAGTTTGAATTGTTTTGTATCCTGATGAAACTATAAAGTGAAAAGGTGAAGTGATCAATAATGTATGCAAAAATACAAATATGATGCTTGCACAAAAGTTTGAACTTCTGACATTTTTTAGTTAGAATAAACATCTTTACTACCACTAAGCTACAAACTATATATGCAATGGTTTAAGAAATAATACACTGTGTAACAAATAGATTTAAGATATATATGGGCCTCCTCAATTGCCTCATGGTCAAAGAGGCTCTAAGGTGATGATAGCCAATAGAAAGCGACCCAACAGGTCTCTGGCTCGAGTCCACTATAACGTAATCTTTAAATTTCATTGCTAATTTATCGAAAAAAAAAAAAAAAAAACGCTCCAACTACAATCCCTCAAAACAATGTTCCATAGTTTTTTGTTTACGTATGAATAGATTTGGATAAATCTACGATCTTTTCTATTTAGATAAATCATAAATCAAATTCCTCGATCTGTGACAAAATTCGCTGCGCATTCATTTTTTTAGTGTACACTTATCATTTCATTCCTATATATTTCAAAATTTACAAATTGGAATAATTAATCAATAAACTTTAATACAAAAAATTTGGACCCTCAAGGTTTCAATAAACTAGCCCACGCTAAAAAGCCCAAACTAATAATGAAATTGATCATCCAAACAATTAAAAATCCTACACTAATTAAAGTCCTAGATAATTAGCGTGTTGATCTACTTCATCATTTCATTTCAGTGATTTCTTCTTCTTCATTTGAAAAATATAGATAAAAGTTATAGGCACGCAGTACAGATTTGAGATTCCCTTATTCCATTTGAAAAATATAGATAAAAATTGTATGTAGTTCTAACATTATATTCATCTAATTCGTAGCCTTGTTAAATTGTTTTTCTATATTTTCATATTTCAAAAATAAATTTATGGTTTATATTTTAGTACAATTAAAAATAGAATATTGTATGATGTTAGTGGTTAATGCCCGAGTCAAAGGTCACGGGTTCAAGTCCACCGTCATGCGGCCTTTAAAATTTCTTGTAATGTTTGTTAAAAAAAAAATTAAGATTAAATCTTTTAAGGCAGAAACTCTTGTACATCATGATGTACCATACATCCGGTTCAACCCGACCCGACCCGCCCGGTCAATGTTGACCGGTCAATGGTCAACGTTGACCGCGTTGACTTTTTAATTTTTTTCAAGAGTCGAGCGAGGGGAGCCGAAGGCCTCGGAGCGAGCTAAAAAATATTAATGTTGCCACAATCATTATCTATAAATTAAAAATCGGAGTCGAAGGCGGAGAGAAAAAAAATCGAAAAAGTCAACGGTCAGACGTTGACCATTGACCGGTCAACGTTGATCGGATCGGGCGGGTCGGGGCGAGTCGGATTGAACCGGATGTATGGGTACATGATGTACCCAAGTGCAACTCATCTTTTAATTGAAAAGGGAGAACGACGTCGTTTCTCTTCTGCGTAGTTTTGAGATGAAAGAGAGTACGTACAGCCACCGCCGTCCGCCACCACCGTGGACTCTGCCTCCATGCGGCCGCTGAAAAGGAGAGAGAGAACCAATTAGGCAATTACTACAAGGAGTGCAACAAGAGCTCAATTTTTTTTAATTATATAATATTACAAATAAATTCGAATTTCCACATGGATGCCGCATCAATTGAGGTTCGTTGACTCATCTATAACTAATGGTTTCATTAGTAGAAAACGGAAGCGCTCACCTACCCATCGTGGGCACACTTAACATGCTCATCGTTGATGTGGCAATGCCACATGAATATGGAATTCAATTTATTTAACTACTATGTTTGACTGCAATTGCAATGAACCAAAACATCCTAATATAAAACTTTCCCTTAATTAAAACTAATTAAATATTAAAGATATAGTATATAGTGTGTGCATTAAATTTCACATAAACAAAGGTTACTTTTGTAGCCATTTTTTTTTTCACTAGTAATATTTTAATTTTTTAAAGCGAATGTATTACTTGATGTATATAAATAAAAAATTAGTAGTGGCATTTTCAACAACAAATTTATTAATTGATTTTATACAAAGAAAAGTAATGAAAAATTTGTTTTTCGTTTAATTATATAATATAGAATATTAATAAATCATAGAAGCAAAAGTATTATATAAAAATAATGGCAAAAACTTGTGTGCAGCGTGTGTACCGTACATCCGGGTCAGATTCGACTCGACCCGACCCGATCAATGTTGACCGGTCAATGGTCAACGTTGACCGTTGACTTTTTGAAAATTATTTAAGAGTCGAGCGAGGGGAGCTAAAAGACATTAATGTTGTCACAATCATTATTTATAAATTAAAATCGAAGCAGAAGGCGGAGACAAAAAAGTCAACGTTTGACCGTTGACCGGTCAAAGTTGACTGGGTCATACCCGGATCGGATCGGACTGGTCATGTAGGGTCGGATCATGATATACTGTGCACATGGGTGTACATGAGTGTTACTCAAAAATAAAATTAGTAACAAATGTTACTTCAGTATCCCACAATTCATTTAATTTTTCAATAAACAAATGTTCTATTTCAGTGAAATGTATAATTTGAAAATTAAATCAATAAATTATAGATTATGAGAGCCATATATAGTAACATCTTTAACATTGAATTAGTTTGATTAAGAGAAAGTTTTATATAAAGAAGTTTCGGTTAATTGAAATTTCAGTCAAATATTGTAGTTAAGTAAGTTGACATTTAAATTCATGTGGCATCGTCATATCAACGATGGACATATTAAATATGCCCATAATGGGTAGGAGAGTGTTTCCATAGTTGAAAAATATACGAAGATTTGATCATTATTAAACATTCTACCCATGGGTATCATCTATATATTATTAAAACGATTGCGGATTCGAGCATTATCCTTAATTCAAGGTCCTACGTGGCGCTATCTCATTTCAGTATTTTTATTTATCTTTAATCTTCATTTTGAGTATTTTTATTCATTTATTCTATGTATATTTAATATAAATTTTTCATCCCACATTTATTTTTAATAAAACTTCATTTTTGCAGAACCTATATAAATACTCACAATCCATGTGCACTTTCTCATTCCGCAATTATTTTGCACAACCAATATAATTTGGCAAATTAATTTATTGCCCATTATTAAGTTGTCAAAATTAATTTGTTTAATTTAACAAATTTTTAAATTGACATAAATAAAAGAAAAATCTCAAAAATACATATTCTTGGATTTGTATATAAATACACGTTGGGAAAATTCTCAAAATTTAACTTTGTGACGAGATGATCAGACGTACACAACAATTAACATCGTATATAATGAGATCTTTGACAAATTGTGGGGTAAAATAAATAGTTTGATTTCTATTGATTTATTACAACTAAAAAAGTGAAATAAAATCAAAGAAACACTCTTTTTGATCAATTATCGAAATATTATCACTGAGAAATAATATTAAATTATTTTTAATGTTCATGCTTATATATTGCAAAATAATAATAAAAATAAAAATATTTGTTAAAGGAAGTACAATAAATTCGAAGAAACAACCTTATTGATGTATTTTATTTTAATAATATAATTCGATGTCGATATTTTCAACGGGATACACACTAGTTAAGATACAATTGATATTCGAAGTATGGGTATCATTCTAAGTATAGGATATTTTAGAGGAAAAGTGTATGGTTTGAGATATTTTGAATAGTTTTTCACTTGAGATCCTCTGTCCCCAATTTTAGTGTCCTACCATATCTCATAATTTATATTTAATTAGATTATTGTCATTTTTTTCTTTAATTCCTCTCTATAATGTTTTAGTATAATTTTACAATTGGGTAGTGCTAAATGACCATAATAATGGGTTAGATTAGTAATTTTGTGTTTGTTTTAATTATATATTTAATAATTTTTAATAATTGATTTATTGTCTTACAATGTTACCCCTATATATATATTTTAGGAATAGATCTTAGATTGACTGAAGAATACATTTTAGGAATTAGATTGATTGAATATAAAAGAATTATAGGATCAAAAAGTACTCTACTAAATTCCTGTATAGGATAATATATTACATTATTCCCTTTAAAAGGTGAAAATCTTTATATCGTAAATTTTGATTAGACACGATCACTGCACTTAATTGATTCCTAAATTGAGTTTTCTGCAATAAATTGAGGAAAATTAAAGAAAAACAAAAGTTTACTACGATAGCAATATCATTCCAAGAATTAGCAACATTAAATTGATTATGTACAACATTCTATGACAACTATACCACACAACATTTGTCACATACGCGCGCCAGTATCCGTCGGGCATTGGGTGCCAATAGCATTACATGAGAACGTGCATGTTGGGAAAATTCTAAGTTTTGATTTGATACCAAAACCCAACTGATCCTTACCTAGTAGATGATTGCGGAAGTCTAAGTGTTTTTCCAGCTCGCCTGTTTGAGCTCGTAGATTTTATAAGTTTACAGGTGAAACAGCTTAAGATAGCAGAAGATCCAGCTGAAGGATCTACTGAGTAAAAGATCAGCTGATTGAGGATCAGCTGAGTGTGAAGCACAGCTGGACAAGTGCTAACACAACATACAACAGAGAAGCCCAACAGAGCCGTACAGAGATTGCAGCAGACGAGAAGAAAGACTCAGCTGACCAAGCTGAGTACACAGCAGGGCAAGTCAAGTCGAGTGGTCAATGCAACGATATCCAGATCTAAGATAATCAAGCTCACCAAGACGCAGCTGTAGGAAAGACCCAGCTCGTGTGACGACTCAGCTCAGCGTCAAGACCCAGCAGAGTTCAAGACACAGCTCAGAGTCAACAGCACAGCAGAGTCGAAAACAACTTGAGATAAAGTCAGAGCTGATCTGGACCAACAGAAACTCGACACCTCAGCACATAGAAGTCAAGCCTAGGTCTGCTATACGAGGAAAATGCGGATGAAGACAAGACCTAATTGTCAGAAGTTAGGTAGAGATTCAGAACGACTCTTTCCAACTGCTAGTTCTAATCTCTCCCTATAAATATGAGTCTTCTCCATCAACAGAAAAAGAGAGAGAGAACCAGAGACGAGAGAAAATAAGTCTACCCAGAAAGAAGACTACTCAAGTCAATATCAAGAAATCTCTCTGAAAGTTTCAAGATCAAACAACCTGCATTCTTCAGAGTTCACATATGTTCTCAGGCTGCTTATGCTCTCTCCCACTAGAATCTAGGCATTCTTCCTATCTTAAGCCTAGTTTGAACGAGTTCATCATACTCATATGTTCTTCATTGTAAGAACTTGTTCATAGTTGGAAAACCCCAAACCCCAAATCCAAACCCAGAAAAAGGTTAGGTTAAGGATCAGATTCTGTAGTACCCGTAAACTACAGGTTAGGCATCAGCTGGTTACGTTTCGATACAGTACGCGTAAATTTGTATCCAGCTCGAGGAACTGAGCTACAACGCTTACTGATTGGGCGGAAAAGTCAGTGGTATCCTTAGCGGAATAGTCAGTGGCCACACAATTTTTTAATTTCAGAAATATAATACAACCATGTATAAAAAAATAGCACAAATATGTTTTGTTAATGACTATCAGTTAACCTAGCTATGTGTGTGTGTTTGTGTAACCAAAAGCCTGATTATTGACATTAAAAATGTAGTACATACCACAATCAACAGCATATTCAAGTTAAATTTTGTGTCCAAAGTAAAGAGCGCATTATATCATGAAAATGAATTCTATCAAATAGTTAACTGAAAATAAAACACCAACAAGTATGATACTCGAAACCAGGAGTTGACCAACCACAACCTTAATATTGCAGCACAATAAATATTAAAATATTTACCATTATTATGTTTTTGTAACCATCTATGAGCATAACCAGAGCAATAGATGTCATGACGTCAAACAAGAAGATTAACAACATACTTGAGAGTAAAATATATCAAGAGCCTGAGAGAGTGTAAAAATGTGATAGTTAAATAAAGAAGCATTATGTGATCAATTAGACCCTAGAAATCACAACAAACAAATGTGTACACATACTCATCAAGATACACACATATCGTGAGAGATTAATTTTTGAACTTTTTCATTGCCTGAAATCAGCGGTGATGTTGGCGTTTAGCTTATACTAAATTATTGAGAAACTAGCTAGCTTCATATCATTATTATGTCCCTAAAAGAAAGATGAATGCTACAAGGCACCTAATCAATTAAAGAATATAGAAATCACATAAGTACTGCACTCTTCCTCCTTAATTATTATCTGCCCACATACATTCATCTTAATATTAATCATCTACAATATTCCATGCTACAAAATAAGCAATCGACCTAATCAGTTTATGTGCAGATGAAAGTTCCATTGAGTTTGAACATCTAAGCTAGCTATCACAATAGAACGTTTTGATGTGATTATTAATCTGCTAAGTTAGAAATCTAATTACTAATAATAAGCTTCATAATTCCAGAATGACATTAATTTGATCTGAAATGATTAAACACGTACCTAGTTCAAGATTTCGGTCAATCCTAAAAGCATAAATTAAGTTTGGCATCGAAGGTGGAGACAGATAAATGGTGATTCTATATGCCAAATCACAAAGTGAAAATTAATAAAGTGGCGATTTCAAGGTCGCTAACCAAAGCTTACTTTAACAAAATAAGATGACAGAGTAAAGTTGGAATCGATCAAACTCCATTGTTATTTGGGGGTTTTATGTGAGAGACAAACTGTGAGTGAGAGAAACCGACATTAATACTGAAGAAGAAGGGCGGTGCATGAGACTGGCGGCGAAGGAGAACGATGGCGAAGGAGAGTGGAGGTGAACGGCGGTGGAGACCTAGGTGGAGAAGATAGAAGATGAACGCGGGAAGATAAAAATTTTTAGTGGGCTATGAATAGTGAAAGAGAGAGAGAGCTATGTGCCTTATATTTTTTTGGAAAATTATAATTAATTTAATTAATTAATAAAAAAAATGCCCAAACATAACGTATGGCTTAACGGTTCAACATATCGTTATGTATCTTACTAATATATAACAGTAAAACATAACGGAATATTTGTATACGTTATGTTTTATAATACATAACACTACATAGGTAACAAATATTTAAAACCGCGTTATGTTTACAAAAAATGCGCTCATACGTAACGGATTTTTTAAATCTCCGTTATGTATGAAGTGTTACCCAAACAACTTTTTTTAGTAGTGAGAGGTTTCTGGTCTTGGACGTAGGAGTAGTTTCTCCGAACCACGTTAAACTGCTTTGTTCTTTTCAGTTTTATTTATGCATCCAGTTGACCCTCATAAGTATATTTTCCAAGCTGCATAAACTGGCTAATAGAAAAGAGAAACAAAGCTTTGCAATATATTTGAAGTAACAGAAGAACTTTTCAAAAACCCACCAACTTCCGCACACACAGTCAGTTGTGTCTACCCAGCTAACTTCCAGCTTGGTTGAACAGCCAGCTCACTCAAAGAGTTTTTAATTGGAAAAGTTTTTAAACCTTGGTGTATTCACCCCCTCTACACCAAGGTATCCGTCTCGGGACCATCAGTGCATCAACCCCATCGGGTGCTGGGTGCATGACGGCAGCACACGTATGTGCCAGTCCCCGTAGGGCGTATGGTGCATGACATGTGTCGGATTGAGGTCCATGTTCCAACATCTTATCAAATGGTTGCTGAGTATTAGTGTCGCCGTCAGTTGTTTCACCTTCAATGTCAGAACCAAACTAATCATACATAAGATCATCATGTTCGTGAGCCATGGAAGTTGCTTTTTTTTTTCGTGTCAATAACGTATTCCCACAGATTCTTTGTTTCAACATATTCGTAGGTCTTGAATATTTATTAATGTACAAATTGATTGTTTCATAATTATATTGGATATAGTTTAGAATATTAAATAATAATTTGTTAATATAATGTTCCCAATTAAAGTATTCAGTGTCTTCAGTCTCAATAATTAAATATTTTATATTTCAATCTAACTATAGAATGAAGGATAATCGATAATTAAGGAAGGAATAATATATTCAAAATAGTTTAGGGGCAACTTAGACATAAGCATTTTATTAAATTATGGGAGACCGATTCATCAAAAAACCGATTTACAAGAACCGACTGATTCAAAAGTTGGGTATTATGGCAGCCATAATTATGGCCCCATATAATTTCCCTTTACTATTATTGACTAGGGTTCATCCATCTGAGTAAGATTTTTATATATTGTTTTATATTTAATTTGAGTTTTTTTAATTGATTATTAGGATTCATTATTCCAAAATTAGGGTATATAATTTTTTTAATTCTATTTTTCTATAATAAATATTCACAAAAGTTTTATTTATAAATAATTATTTTTAAAATAGTAAAATTAATAGTAAGATATGGAAAATGAGACAAATTGGAACATAGGATCTGTCCGATAATTTTTCCTAAAAAAATTGTACTTAAAAGGCTCTAAATTTTCAATGGCGCATTTAAATATCAAATAATACAGCGCTATTGTTTGAGAAGCTACGTATCTATGCCATTAATATACATGAAGCTACCTCGACTAAAGAGCAACTCATGTGGAATTATCAGAATTCAAATTTATCTATTTATTCTTTTTTGTACAAAGGAAAGTTGAAGCTACCGTTCAATATCGCATTATGGTTAATTTTTACTGATGTGTGCAGTAACACGTAAATTATATATTCTCTCCGTCCAGTTCATCTTGACAAGTATTTCTTTTTGGATCATCTCATTCATTTTGACACATTTATTTTTATGAAAATAATTAATGTTCACTTAAAAAATCACTTTATTCACTTTAAAAATACTTTACATCACTTCAAAAACACTTTATATCACTTCAAAAGTACTTTATCACTTTTAAAATACTTTATATCACTTTATTAACTACATTTACAATTAATACCATTCTTTTTAATACATGTGACGAAAATAAACGTGTCAAGATGAACGGAACGGAGGGAGTATAAGAATATAAGATATAAATCACCTTAGAAAAATTCAATGGGACAAGTTAATTTGGACATTGGTAAGATACAAAGTTGAGATATCTTGGCTACATGGAATGAGATCTTCTATTTCATACTTCGTCCGTCCCGTTATTTGTGGCTCATACTTTTTGGGCATGAGAATTAAGAAGAAGGTGTAAAAGATAAAAAAAAGTGGTAGGGTCCACACTTTTTAAAGGGTTAATTTTTTGCTATTTTGAGTCTGGGCCATTAATAGCGGAACAACCCAAAAAGGAAAATGAACCATTAATAGTGGGATGGAGTGAGTATTTTTTTTTGTACCACCATAAAATTATTATTTTGAATTATTTATAGTTTATGACCCGAACTTTCACCACTTTTCGATTCGATTTTTAACTTCAACTTATTTATAAAAAATCTTGAACTTTGCAAATTTATTTAAAAAAGACCAGCATTTTCGATTCCGGCAACGGAAGGGTAACTTACCTACCGAGTAAATAATGTGGACAATAATTGACCGTAGAGCACTTTCAACAGAATTCTCAAATTTTTGCTCCTAAATTTGCTTCTAGAGCTTCTCCTATACTATTTCTAGCTCATGTTTTACAAATGCATACAACAGTTCTCCTATTTTTCATTCATTCTTTTGTAAAAGTAGTGGGCCCAACTCAATTTGTGAGATGAGAGATGATTTAGAGATGTGTAAATTTGAAGAAAATTTTAGGGATGGTGTAAATAATTTTGTGGGGCCCATCCAATTTGAGATCTGTTGGTTGTACTTTTTATCTCACCTTTTATTATTTTAGCCTAAATTTAAAATTAAAAATAATTTTGAGTGAACTCCTGGAATGTTTTATAATTACAAAGTTCGGATACCATCAATTACATCTAACGCCGATACATACTCCTATAGAGACAACATCTTCAAAAAATCTGCCGTTAAAGATGAGATTATGAACCGCAGCAAACATGGTTTGAATCTAATCTATTCTAATCAAACGAAAGCTTCAGGCCTAGGCCGCTCCGCGAATAGCTGGTCCAGGTCAGGCAGCTGAAATTAGCCGTTCTTCGGCGACTACCTCTTCTCCGCGCAGTCGCTGACTTCTTCCTCGGCGGCGGAGATGGCGCTGTCCTCACTAAACCGATACTCATTAAAAATTAGTATAATTTTGCTAACTATATGTTATAAAATTATTATATTTACTAATTTATTTTTATTATTTTAACTTGAAAGCATGAGAGAGAGTCCAATTTACAATTACTATTTTTAAAAATTTTAGTTTTTTGAATCCACACTTTATAAAGATATAAAATTTAATTTTTTTTTCATGCTATGAATTACAAAAAAAAATCGAAACTTTCTTTCTTTATGGTTAACCGTTAAATAATTGATTAATCGATCCGATTTTTAGATTAACCGTTATAATCATTTTTATTTTCTAAATTTTAAGAGTTAACCAAACCGATCAAATTCCTTGCTCACCCTACTTGGCTACTTATTTGCGTTGAATATGTATTTTAATTTTTCAAATTAAATGGAGCATTAATAATGTATTCTAAATCACTAAAATTCCAGTCTAATTAACCACGTCACGAAATCTAATGGTGGCCTAAGATCAGTGTAATCTTGAAAAGTCAACTAATTAATCCCAGCATTTATAGTCCAATATTATTGATATTGAACACGCAGTTATTTAATTTCCTCTTATCCCTCACCCCACATCTAATTATGCTGGCTGCCGAATGCAGGAATGCAAAAAATCACACTTAACAAAACAAAAGGTTTACCTCTTTTTCTTCTTCTTCTTCTTGATGATAACGATGTTTTGATTGCTGATATAGTTGTGCATGTCATGTGGGAAATATGCATGGTTGAGTAATATGTATGTGTATATATCCGACTTCATGACTTATATATATGCATTCGAGTTTAATTCATTTATTTGATAATTTAATGACTCCCCTTCAAGTTTATTTAGAACTCTTATCATCTAAAGAGTGAATGATTTTTTAGAATATATGTCTGCCTTAGTTTATTGGTGTGTTCCCATTCATTTTAAATTGGTCCTTTTCACGGATTGCTATCAAAAACTTGTGTTGACAAACTCATAAAGATCACTTGGGATAATAATATATCATACCTTTTGGTGTTCCACGCATATTCATTCCACTTTCAAGAATTTAGGGCTTGTTTGGTATCCATATACGTATATCAGGTATGAGTATGAATATGACCCATATTCATACCTTGTGTTTGGTATATCAGTATATTGATATCAAATTGATATCTTTGATATACTTGATATACTAATATTCAACATTTTCATATACTAGTTTTTATTAGTTTATGACTCATATATTTCATTTACTCCCCACTTGATATCAGTCGATATCTTCAGCATACCAAACATAGATATCAGATATCAATCTCATACTCATACCTCATATCTGATACTCATACACATACTTGATATCTGATATACTAGTATATGAATACCAAACGGGCCCTTATAGTTTTTTTTTTAAGTTTTTTCATTTTTCTTCAAATTTAATTTCATTGTTTTGGTGTCTCAGTTAATAATGAATTATTAAGGTTGATTATTTTATAATTATGGCATACAATTTTTAAGGTTCAATTTTGAGTAATAGTATTTTAATTATAGTTCGTTATATTACATTAATTTTTATTTTTATTTGCGTTTTGACTCAATTTTTATATTTTTATTAAATATTATTAAAATTATAAATTTAATGGTGGGACACTAGTGAGAAGTGAATTGCTAGGACATAGAATTCTAATTGAGTATAAGTAAAGCGACACACTTGCGAGCCGAACTAAAATTAGTTCAGACCCGCCGGTCCGATAGTACATTGGGCCGTTTAAAATGAAGCCCAACCCAACCCTACACACCATGACCATGTATATACCTTCTCTTCTTTATTTGAAAAAAAATAAAAATAAAAAATAAAAAGGTTTTGAACTTAAGAACATAGGTTAGTTGTATGAGTGTGCAACCACTACACCACAAGCTTTTAACATATCTATTAACGTTAAACAAATATATTAATTATACACTAAAAATCTGGGCTGACTTTTTTGGCCTGAATCCTGGCCAGCCCAAAAGGCCATTTGGTGGGCTTTTTGGGCTTGATTTTTTTCAAGCCTCTATTTTCGAAGCCCAATCTAACCTTGGTTTTGGGTACCCCGGCCGGCCCATCGGATTGGGTTCATTTTGCTGGTTCTAGGTATAAGAAATCTTAATTAATAATTACAAAATTAAAAGTAAACATAAGAAATTATAATTGAATAAATAATAAAAAAATGTTAAAAAATTAAAAGTGTGAAGTGGATGGGACACCTAAAAATAGTGCTGACGATTTTCGACATGACACAATAACCCAACATGATTCGACTCGAAATTAATGGATTTGGGTCAAGTCTTATTGGGTTTGGGTCCTTATCTGAAAATTTCGGGTTGGATTCGGGTTGCCTGATAAGATATTAAATTTTTATAAATTATATTTATTTAATTCATGCTAAGCTTTTAAATTGATGTCACATTTATTTTCCTTCAAAGTCATCAAAAGATATTAATTAAATTTTATTTATTTTTTCTCTTATCAGATCTTATTTAAATTATTTTTTCTCTTATTAAAGTTTATTTTAAATTATTTTTTCTCTTATTAAATCGTTTAAATTGAGTTCGGGTCATTATCGTGTCGGGTTAACCCGAATGAAATCATGTCAAATTCTTGTTCGTGTTCGTGTTCAGGTTGAACATATCCTTAATGAATCGGGTTTGAGTTGAGCCTTAACCGATCAGGTCGTTATTAGGTCGACCCGACCCGACCCGACCCGATTGCCACCCCTACCTAAAAGTAGGATAGCGATCCGAGATGACCTTTCACTTGATGTTTAGTGAATACCGGCCCCAAATCTGCCTTTTCCATTACATTAATATAGCAGTCTTCATGTGTTACCGTGGGATGACAATTAATATTTCAACATTGATCCTTTTTTCTGATTCCTTCACTTGATGCTGCAACAGGGGTCACCACTTCTTCCCTTATTTTACAAATAAAAGTGATCAGTCGATGAACAAAGTCATCAAGAGTTGGGAAGAAAATTAATTTTCTGTGAAAAATTAAAATTAGAGTATTGAGAAATGGGATGGTTGAACCCAGAAAAGAAGAAATGGATGTTCCCTCTCTTTATTATTTCATTAGTCACCATTTTCTTTGTAGCAACCTTGTTGAACTTAAGGCTTGTTTCCTATATAAGCACAGTAAATTCCATCTTCACACTTTTCCAACTGAGCTCTTCTTGTTCTCCTACAAAGATTAATAGTAATAATATTCTATCTCCTCCTCCTCCTCCTCCTCTTCCTCGTCCTCCTCGTTTCGCCTATCTGATCTCCGGATCAAAAGGCGATCTCCACAAACTGTGGAGGACTCTTCATTCCGTGTATCACCCGTTGAACTACTACGTCGTGCATCTTGACCTCGAATCGCCATTGAAAGAGAGATCAGAACTTGCGTATCTGGTGAGAACACATCCAGTTTTTGGCGAGGTTGGGAATGTGTATATGCATGAGAAGGCAAATATGGTTACTTATAGAGGGCCCACAATGGTGGCTAATACGTTGCATGCGTGCGCTATTCTTCTCAAGAGATATAAAGATTGGGATTGGTTTATTAATCTTAGCGCCTCTGATTATCCTTTGGTTACTCAAGATGGTATGTTACTAATTAATTGCTCTTTTTCTCTACTTAATTACTTCATTTCCTTGACATGTATATGTAAAATAATCTAGTTTCTTTTGTTGTAGATCTCATGCACACTTTCTCAACTCTAAATCGAGATCTCAATTTCGTACAACATACGGGCAATATTGGATGGAAAAAGTAAGTTTTCACTAAAGGCTCATTTAAGTATTACGTATCAAATAGAAACTTTTTCCTGCTGACTAGAAATTAATCTGAATAATTGCTTTTTTGTATGATATATGATTAAGAAAAAGCATTAAATATACACAATTCGGAAAAAAAAGATCCAGAATCGAAAATATGAGCTGGACGTCGGAGTCATGAGTGGAATCATCACAAACGATGACACCACCATGCTCAACAAGATGGATGTCCCCCAGCCCATATTTCTGATCCTAAATTTTTTTGTGTCCCGTGACATATTTTGAACTTTGCCAAAAGATCAGAGTGTTTTTGACATATTTTGAAGATGAGACAATTTTTGCAACTCCCCCCATTATAAACTACTTAACATACAATGATACAAACTCGTGTAAAATACACCTTTAATACAAATCCAAGTATGTTCTAGGATTAAAAGCCAATTTGCAAAAGAAACATCACACAAATTCTGTTCTTTTGAGGATATACATGCAAGACCAAACTTAATCTTAATCTCTTCAACCAACTTGGCAAGCTCAAGCACACCTTCTTCAAAAATTATTTTATTTCTAATCTTCCAAATAGACCACACCACCTCAATCCAAATAATAGTAGCTATTCTCGATACATCTCATTTTCCAAAAATCTCACAATGTTGGAGAAAATGTATAACAGGATCAAAGTGAGATACCATATAGACACGTTCAACCAATTTGTAATGACTCTTGCAGGTACTATAGAGCAATGCCTTTAATGGTAGATCCTGGGCTCTATCAGAGAAACAAGTCCGACATATTCTGGGTCACGCCCAAGAGAAATTTACCAACTTCATTCAAATTGTTTAGTGGTTAGTATATGCACTAATTTACCACACATCATGATCTTCTATTGTCAATCTGTGTTACATTTTCTATTACTTCCGTTAAATTAATGACGTGTTCATTCTGCCCAATTAGGATATACTATATATTATTTCTAAATTGACACATGTCATTAATCCAACAAAGGCAATAGAAGATGTTACACTAATTGATGATATAAGATCCGAATTACCAAGTTACCCCCTTATTCTCGTTGCAAATATATGTCATTTCGGGGAGGTTCTATCCTACATGTTCATGTACTACACCAATTCATTGACTGTGCTACATTTAATTTGTACAACTTTTTCCATTTTTTTTCTAGTTTTCATAAAAAGAAATAGTGAGTACACTGTACACATGTGTACCACATATCAATGGATTGGTGTAGTACATATATACGTAGGATATACAATTTCCCGATTAAACAGATGTAGAGAACACCATCGCGGGAAATTAACTAACTGTCTGGTAGCTAAATTTGTTCAATATCAAATGATTAGTGTGTGTTTGTGATATTTGCCTTAATTAGGTTCAGCTTGGATGATGCTGTCCCATTCCTTCGTAGAGTACTGCGTGTGGGGTTGGGATAATCTCCCAAGAACCCTACTTATGTATTACACCAACGTCGTTTCTTCACCGGAATTCTACTTTCACACCGTTATATGCAACACGCCACAATTCGCACACACCGTTGTGAACCATGATCTGCACTATATTCCGTGGGATTCGCCGCCGAAACAACATCCTCGTACAGTCTCCCTGGATGATACTAAGAGGATGATCGGATGTGGCGCCGCCTTTGCTCGAAAGTTCAGAGATGATTCCCCCGTGTTAGACAAAATCGACGCAGAATTACTTGCAAGAAAAAATGGTGGCTTCACGCCCGGTGGTTGGTGCGCCGGCGAATCTAATTGCTCGCGGGTTGGGAATCCTACGACGCTCAAACCAGGAGCTGGTGCACAGAGACTGCGAAGCCTTGTTGATCGTCTTCTCTCGTCAAGGAAACGACACTGTACCTGAGTTTAATTATGTGTATCTATGTTTATTTGAGTTACTCTCTAAAACTACAGTTTTTAACTTACGTTTTGGATAGGCATATATATATCCCAACATTTTTCACCTCGCCCTCCCCAGTCTCCGATACAAACATTACAAGAAATTTTAAAGATCGCGTGACGGTGGACTTGAACCCGTGACCTTTGGCCAGAGCATTAACAAGTAACCAAGTTAAATCTTTTGGAAATACTACACTTTAATACCAAAATTGTTGAGCTTTTTTACAATTAAAGAAAATATCATTTAAGGCGGTGTTTGATTATGATTATGTCATTATCTGAGATTAACTTGGTCTGAAATTTTACTCGAGATTGAATTGGCTGGTCAAAGAATATCAGCATGAGATTAATTTTGTTATAGAGTACAAGTGAAGACTCAAAAGGCAAGATTAATCTAATGTGGCATTGCCCTCGGATTAAGTTACAATCAAGTCTATTCCAATCGGACATCATATCATGAGATTAAGTACTGTTTAATTCATTCAACCGAACACCACCTAAATATCTAAATTGTCATTGTCAGTTTTTCCACAGTTATGTCAAGAAGTGTGATTTTCGACGTCGCATTTTAGAAGTTGAGATGGATTTCAAGAAAAGAAATTTAAAATGAGGTGAAATTCAAATGATGTTATTTTGATGTGAAAGTAAAAAAAAAAAAAGACGACCAGATGTTGTCGAGGGAGATGATGTGGAAATAATTTATTTTTTATTTTTTTAATAATTAAAACGATGTTTTGATAATTAATTTGTCACGTGAGTTTTGAATTGAGAGATATCAGCTCGTGATAAAATTTAAAAGAAAAAAAAACAGTAAAGTTAATTCTAAAATCATGCACATAATAAAGAAAGACTTAAAAAATCGTGTATTTACAAATTATTACTCACTCCGTTCCAATATTCATGGCCTATTTTTTTTTGGTACGAGTATTAAGGAGAATGAAATTAGGGATTAAAAGGTGTGTGATCCACATATTTAGTATAGTTTTTATTTAATTTTTAACCATTTAGTCAATAAAGTGCTTTAATTAGGACATAAGTAAAATCTAAATTATCCCAAAAAGAAAACATATTATGTTATATGGAACGATCCAGAAAAGAATACATGCCATGAATATTGGGACGGAGGGAATAGTTACTATGCTATTATCCCTTGATTTTATTTCAGGGAAAAGGTGCAAATACCCCCTCATGTTGGCAGCACTAGACAAATACCCCTTTGAACTTTGTTTAGGAGCAAATTCACCATTCCCTAAAGTTTTCAGGTGCAATTAACCCCTCGCCGTGATGGAAACGACACTTCCGTTAGCAAAAAAAATATTTTTTATTTATTTTTATTCTTGTGGGACCTTCACAATTCCCAACGGTTATATACTACATAATTGGTGCTAAAAGCTCAAATTAGAAAACAAATTATTTGGAACCCTAGCTCATAACTATCAAAATTCAGGTGAGTTTTTCCGATAATTTGCACGAAAAGGATGACGAACCACTTGAAGAAGATGAGATCATCAATATCAACAACAAATAGTTGGCTGGATTGTAAATTATTGGAGAACTTCGCCGGAGTTTTGATAGTTGTGAGCTAGGGTTCGAAACAAATTTTTTTCTAATTTGAGCTTATAGCACCAATTAATTCTCGGGAATTGTAAGGGTCCCACAAGAATAAAAATGAATCAAAAATATTTTTTAATAAAGTTCAGGGGCCGCAACAAGCAATGTCAGTTTTTTTTTTTTTTAATGTGCAAAAATTTGAGTTTTCAATGAGATTTGACCCTTGGACCTCTAGTACCTTAGTCTAAGGTCTCAACCAACTCTCCTAACCCACACTTGTTTAATATTCAACATTTATTATTATTATTATTATTATTATTATTATTCATTCATTCATAATACTATAAAAGTATGTCTAAATTTCAATTATAATTTTTTTTTTTCGATTATCAATTACTTTAGATACCAAATATATTTTTAATGTATAAATTTTGAATATATTTATTAAGAATATCTACACATGAAAAATATAAATATATTTATGATGGATTTTAATATGTATTTCTTATAAAATCATGAATATTTTAACATTTTATTATTTATTTAATTATTATTTTTATTTATTTATTGAACGATTCGATTAAAACGGTTTAAACACGGTTGAACCGGTTGAACCATAACTTGGAGGCCTCACCGGTTCGATCTCCGGTCCGGTTTTTAAAACATTGGCAACAAGTAAATTCAAACTGGAAGCGGTTTTCAAAAAGACACGCTTTTAGGTCGATGAACGCACATACGAACCCAAAATTCTAGAAACATTCCACATTTCCACTTCATCTCACCGATCCCTCCTCCTTGGTTAACAAGTAGACAAGGTGCGCGCTTCTATTCTTTGAACGGAATATCCTTAAATAATTTGCTTTTGCTCAAAATTTGTTGCAATCACTCGGATCTTCATTTTTTTTTTTTTGTTTTTGTTTTTGTTAATCTGAATATACTGATGAATTTGTATGCGATTAGCTAATTAACCATAAAATTATGCATATCTAGCGTTTTTTGTCTTGGGTTTCTTCTTGTTTTTCATATTGTATGAATTCAATAATGACTTGTCATATTTTCATATTTTCTTTTTGGAACTGTTTGTGTGTGTGCTTAAGTTTTTATAATTTGCTAAGTAATCGGGGCGTGGATGATGATTGCAGAATCATTGTGAATCAACTTAATCTTTTATGGTTAAATTTTTGGTTGAATTGAATATTAACCTATTTGTAGTTCAAGTTATGGTGCTATTTTGAATATAGAGCATAAAAAGTTCTGTGAAATGTAACCACATTACAGTAATAGTAATGCTTCACCTCCTCGAAAACAAGATATATATAAAAAAGAGAATAAGAAGGCCGTCTTGAGTTAGAAGTATCGGTTCCCTTTTCAAAGAATTAAAATCTGCTAACTAGAAGAGATCTTCCGATTCAATTCAATTTCCTTACTATTTTCCAATTTCTTCTCTAAGGCTCTGCATAAGATTTCATATATTTTTATGTTTAAATGCCATTTTTTAACATGGAGATCTCAACTGTTAAGCCACATTATAGGAGGCTAAACTTACACCATATCAACGATTTAATTCCAAATCTCGACATGCTAATGACACTTGAAATTCCTTTTGCTCGTCATTGCTCAATTGCTCGTTCTCCAAACTTATATGCTTTACAGATTAACGGGTGGTATATGATAATAATAGGTTGCTATCGTTATTTGAATTTTCTCTCGCAGAATGGTTTTTGCATTTGTATTGCATGTAGATAATCCAAATTGCTAAGTGTCTCATGCCTTCACTTAGATTACTTCTTTCACTCGTTTTGGTTCTTGTTTTCCATATTATGGTTTATAACCGTTGAGCTTTTCTAATATACAAAATTATCTGGGATCAGTGATAATGGGTGGATTACCATTGGAGAACTCTTCTTCAACCACCTCTCTCAAAGACCAAGTGTCTACAGCAGTTGCATCTGAACCCGATTCGAAGCCAAAGAAGAAGATATGCTGTGCTTGTCCTGAGACGAAGAAGCTTAGGGATGAATGCATTGTGGAGAATGGCGAATCTGCTTGCGAGAATTTGATAGAGGCTCATCGGAAGTGCCTTCGTGCAGAAGGCTTCAATATCTGAAAATAATTTTGTAGTCGAGTTGGCTAGATCAGAAAAATAATGTGATTTCTGGGCTCATATATGGATTGAAGGTTATTAGTCTAGTTATAAAACAAAATAAACTAAGGGATAGTTGGTGCAAAGCATTTCTTTCTAGAATCAGTTCTACATGTTTCTGTCATTTCTCTCAACTATGAAAAATACGGAGTTCCTGGTATACATTCAGTAGCTATCAAATAAAATATGATGTTTTGAATGCTTAGCATGAGTAATTGTGTTGTGTTCTTAATATGTGAATATGCCCATAATCATTATAACCAATTGTTGCCACTAGAGTAGAGGTGTCAACTGGGCCGGGCCGGGCCGGCCCAGGCCCGGGTAGGCCCACAAAGTGGTAGGCCCGGCACGGCCCAGGCCCTAGTTTGAAATGGGTCGGGCCTGGGCCGGGCTTTTTATAAAATATACGACCCAGCCCGTCTGAAGCCCATGTTTATACTGGGCTTGAACCGGTCCTGTCCGGGCTTCAAATGGGCCGGTTTTGACGGGCCTCAGATGGGCCGGGCTTCGAATGGGCCAAGTGGGTTATACTTGTGATTTTCATACTGATTTCTTGTATTGTAACTTTAATTTGATTTTTTCTTGTATTGTAACTTTAATTTGAATTTGATAAACTAAAAGTGATTTGAATTTGTACGTATAATTGAAGATTGGAACTTGAAAAACTAAAAGGATTAGATAATTATAGCACAATTAAGAGAAAAGTAAAAAATACACTGCATATAAATTAAAGATGACAATTTCATTTCAATTACTCTAGAAGCTAAAAATATATTTATTGGGCATTAAATAATATAGTCTTGTATAATTGTATTACCTATATATATATATATTAATAAAACAGCATTAGGCGGGCTTGGGCCGGTCCTGGGCTTGGTTTGGGCTTGAAATGGGCCTGGTCCTGGGCCGGTCTTGGGCCGGGCTTCAAGAGGGCTTGGGCCTGGGCCGGTCTTGGGTTAGAGAAAAGGCCCAAATGAGGCCCAGATCTAAGTATAAACCCGGCCCAACTAAACCACTTGCTCAATTGGGCCGGCCCGGCCCAGTTGACAACTCTACACTAGAG
This sequence comes from Agastache rugosa, assembly GCA_031470985.1. Classification (NCBI taxonomy): domain Eukaryota; kingdom Viridiplantae; phylum Streptophyta; class Magnoliopsida; order Lamiales; family Lamiaceae; genus Agastache; species Agastache rugosa. The sequence continues at coordinate 32,958,309 of CM062601.1, read as the reverse complement.
CTGTCAAATTAATAGGGCCGGGCCGGGCGGACCAGAGGTAATTTTCGGACTTCTCCGAAAATTGATGGGGCTGCCAAAAGGCAGTACAACTCAGCCTCAAATGATAAATATAGTGTAAAATAGTCGTGCAGCCTGGCCGGCACAAGCCCATTGGGCTTGAGCCATTTCGAGCCCATATAGGATTATATATTGATTCATATAGGATTATATAGGAGGGGAATGATGTGATCCATGGAGGCCCAAGTTCGTTGCATATGCGGGCTGATTTAATGGAGTCTTTTATTAGTATTATTTTAGTTATTTTGGTTGTTTTAGTATTTTAATTGTTATTTTCGTTTTTTATTTAGGGTGGTTGAAATTAGGCCTTAGTTGAGTTAGTTTTGACTTTTATGCTTTGTTTTGACTAAGGATATGTTTCCTTATTAGATTAGGAGTAATTTTCCATGTTTAGTTTCCTAGTTGAATTAGGTTTTCACCTCTATATATAGAGGGTTATCTTATGAACGAAAATTAGACTTTATTCATAATTAAATCGTGAGTTTTCACTTCTCTCTTGAGAGTTTCGAATTTCTTCGTGGTTATTCCAAGTCGAGTTCATTTATCGACGAATCGGCGAGACAACCATCCCTCGTTCGTGTGTCATTCATCGTCCCCGAGTTGCTGCATCAACTTCACGTTGGGGTTTAGGGATCCGTTCTCCTAAATCATTTCGTGGGTTAGATCCAGAGATTTTGGGATCTTCCATCCATCTATCCATTGGTTCGAGTCTTCCGCGTGCGTGATCATCGATCGGTCATCAAGGATCGTATCATTTGACACCAGAGCCGTGTTCGTATCCAGGTTTCGTGTTCTGTCTTCGTGTCAAGGGTAGAGATCTTACGTTTCGATTCTGTTCTAGTTTCGTTTCTATTTCAGATTCGCTTATATTTCAGATTCGTTCCTGTTTCTGAAATCTGACCGAAATTGAGCACCGAGCATTTTTGAGTTATACTCGTGCAAATTTTCTGATTTTTGGATATGTTTTTCCTTATATCATTATCTAGCTTGTGTTAAAATTTCAGCTTAATCGGAGTTGTTTTGGTCCAGTTTCAGATCACGTCCTGTTCGTGAATTTTGAGTTTTACTCGTGCGTTTTTGCTGAATTTTGGATATGTTGTTCCTGTTTTCAATTTATAGTTTGTCTTAAAATTTCAGCTCAATCGGAGTTGAATTGCTATAGATTCCAGTCGGGTCTTCTTCGGGGATTCTAGGCATCGATTTAGGTTTTAATTGAGTTTTTATATCGTTTGTCGTGTTTTGCTTCGATCATATATATTCCAGATCTGTTTCGGTGTCGTTACTGTTCAGTTAGGGTTTCGTCTCTTTGTGTTTTCTGTTTTCGTTCTGTTTCCGCTTCGTTTCGTCGTGTCCACCTGCGAAGTGCTTGCTCGCATGCGAAGTTAAGGATTCTTGTTCACGCCTTTTGTTCGTTACTGTTCACGGGATAAAAAAAAGTTGAGAGAGTTCAATTCCTTGAGAGAGAATTCAGAGTGGAAAAAGGCAAGAGTGTGTGAGATTATTAGAGAGATTGAAAAAGCCATATCTGAGTGTGATACACGAGAGTTGAGTGGTTCCATCTTGAGTGATACACGAGAGTTGTGAGGTGGTGAGGTCTTATTTTTACTAATCGTCTTGTTTTCTGTGTCAATATGTCAAGAGAAGTTGAACAGGTTTCATATACGGAGGATCATCCTATCATTGATCCAGAGACGAAGTTCATGATAGAGGCACTCAAGTCAGAATTGGGAAAGGTTCTGAAGTCAAAATTGGAGTTGGTGCATGAGAGGTTAGATCGGATAGAGCAATCTCGGAAGAGACAAACTCAGAATTTTCTTCATCCGATTAAGTGTCCTCAAAGGCGTTTGATGAGAGAAGAGAAATCTTACCATGATCACTTCAAGCATGCTTCTCGACACTTTTATGGCAGCATGAGGAGGCGTGGTGGAGCAAGGGATCGTGAGGATATCAAGTTGCAACATATTCCATCAATCCAAAAGAAACACGATCATAATTCGTTTCTTGGAGGGAAATGGGATAATTGGATCTATGAAGAGAATCAGCCATTGCAAATGCAACAACTGGACGACACTATCACTATCCATCAAATAAGCCATCCAAAGAAGACGATGGTTGCAGTGGAAGCCGTTGTTGATATCAAAGATGAGGAAATTCTGAATCAGAAAGAGAAGATCGTTGAAGTGGAAGCCGTTGTTGATATCAAAGATGAGGAAATTCTGAATCAGAAAGAGAAGATCGTTGAAGTTGAAGTTGTGGCTGATCCGAAAGATGAGGAGTGTCCGAAGGAGTTGGTGCTCGATATTGTTGTAGATGTTGATGTCAAAGATGATGAGGCTGATTGTAAGATGCTACGATTGGAGGATTCATGTGAAGATGTGCTAGAGATATGTGATCCGATTTTGGTTGCAGATCAGTCTTTGCCAGAAATTAGGGGCGTTGATGAGGAGCAGCAAAAGAATATCTTTTCTACAAGATGTGACGTTGCAAATAAGGTATGTAGCATGATCATTGATGATAGAACTTGTACTAACGATACTACTGTGGTTATAGTGGGAAAAATAGGGGTGACCTTGTGGAAGCACCCTAAGCTGCCATGGATGAAAGATATTGTAGTTGATGAGTTGACTAAGGAAGTGAAGGTTCCGATCCAAATCAGCAAGCATGAAGGTGGAGTGTTTGGTGATGAGGTGCCGATGCAAGCTACAAATACATGGTCCGAGCAATCTTGGCTGTTTGGTAGAGATGTGATACATGATGAATTCTCAAACAAGTATTCATTCAAGTTCAAGCTAATGAGAGATCGAGTAAAGCTTCAACATGAGTCAGATTCGAAGACGAATAAGAAGAACAAGAGGAAGGATGAACATGGGAGCAAAGATTTGGTTCAACACTTGTTTCATGCAAGAAGAGAAGATTTTGTTTTTGATCCGGGCATTTGGAATGACGACGTGGATTTGAGGACAAATCCCTTTCAAGAGGAGGGGAATGATGTGATCCATGGAGGCCCAAGTTCGTTGCATATGTGGGCTGATTTAATGGAGTCTTTTATTAGTATTATTTTAGTTATTTTGGTTGTTTTAGTATTTTAATTGTTATTTTCGTTTTTTATTTAGGGTGGCTGAAATTAGGCCTTAGTTGAGTCAGTTTTGACTTTTATGCTTTGTTTTGACTAAGGATATGTTTCCTTATTAGATTAGGAGTAATTTTCCATGTTTAGTTTCCTAGTTGAATTAGGTTTTCACCTCTATATATAGAGGGTTATGTTATGAACGAAAATTAGACTTTATTCATAATTAAATCGTGAGTTTTCACTTCTCTCTTGAGAGTTTCGAATTTCTTCGTGGTTATTCCAAGTCGAGTTCATTTATCGACGAATCGGCGAGACAACCATCCCTCGTTCGTGTGTCATTCATCGTCCCCGAGTTGCTGCATCAACTTCACGTTGGGGTTTAGGGATCCGTTCTCCTAAATCATTTCGTGGGTTAGATCCAGAGGTTTTGGGATCTTCCATCCATCTATCCATTGGTTTGAGTCTTCCGCGTGCGTGATCATCGATCGGTCATCAAGGATCGTATCACACGGCCGCCGAGTTATTCATACTAGGCTAAATCATTCAAACCAAACATATGATTAGATTTGATTATTTATCAGTCAACCCTTATCAATCAAATCAAATGCCACTTTAGATGGATATGATCATAGCTGAATTATCATCATTCAAATCAAACATTTAGTATGTTAAATTATTTTATTAATCAAGTCTTATCAATCGAAGTAAATGAGGCTGAGGAGGGAATTAATATAAATCCTAATTGAAATTGCAATTAAGTGTAAACCTAATTTATTATGGACTAATCTACTAAAATCGAACGAAATTTGACAGCTCTAATCATTGGAGGAATATCAAGAGCGATTGACGTTTTCCCCCTCCATATATAGCGACTTGTAATTTGCCAAGTTGAAGTCTCAGTAGAAAACAGAAACAGATTCTACAAAACTGCATCTCAAAGCCGTTCCAACTCTTTCCCCATCTTTCCCTGCAATAATCTTCCATGAAATACAATTTCTTGTTGTTACTTTTCTTAATTTTTAGCAGTAGCTTGTAGCCAACTTTTATTTATTTATTTATTTATTTGGGGTTTTGTTCTATGCTAGGTTATTGTTTTTTCAGGAAGAACGAGGAACAAACAAGTTAGTGAAATTGCTGGAAATTATAGATAATAATGGGAGGCAGCAGGTCTTCTTCTAAAAGGAAGGGCAAACGCGACAAGATTTCATCAAAGGTTCCTCTTTTTATTCCGTCAATATATGCTTTTTGCATCTTCTTAATTGAACACTCTTGATTTTTATGCCTAATTAGGTTTTATTTGCTGTTCGTTTCTGAATTTCTGTATTCCTCTTAAGAGATCGTGCTTAATTATATGTTAATGACCTTGAATTTACCTGTTTTCCTGCGGTTTTTCATGTCTTATGCTTTACTTGAATCTAGAATGTCTGTTATAATTTGTATAATAAACTTTTATTGGGATGGATTCTACCTGCATTTTTATGAACAAAATTTCTACTTTGAGTGAATTATGTTAAATGGTTATGAACAAAATTCTACTTTGAGTGAATTATGTTAAATGGTTAGCATTTACAGAAGAAGAGTAGAAGAAAGGAATCAAAGAAGCGTCGACGGAGTTATGATTCAGTTAGTTCGTCCTCTGATGATGACTCATTGCACTTGGGACATAGTTTGCCCTCCACTTCAAAAAAAGATCATAGGAGAAGAGTAGCTAAAAACACCAAGCGGCGTCGTCGTCGTGAGTCTTCGTTATCAGACTATTCTGATTATCGGTCTGTGAATTCAGATTCTGATTCTGATTCGTCATCCACCGATGAAAATGATTACAAGGTTAGGAAGGCCCGACGGTCACGAGTTGGTTTGAAAGATATAAAAAGAAAGGGTCGCAAGAGATCTATCAGCTCCATTGGTGATGTAGATACACAAAGTGGGCGGAAAAGGAAAAGATTGGGTAAAGATCATGACAGTAGGCCAATAAAGAAGTCCTCGAAGAAGAAATCCAGAAAAGTTTTGAGCAGTTCTTCAGAATCTGATTCGAAAAGCTGCTCCGCATCCCAAAGTCGTAGTAGTAGCACTAGTGGAGATGATAAGCGTCAAAGGAATAAAGTAGTTGCTGATAAGAAAAAAGAAAGGCTGAGACGTAGGGGGTCAGGGAAGGGTAAGCAGAAGCACATAGATAGGAGTCCAAGTTGTACTTCGATTGATAGAGGCGGTGACCCTAGTGTTGTTGTACATGGTAACAGTGATGGGGAATTTTTTCCTGTGTATAACTCTAGACGCCTAAAATCAGTTATCACTGTTGTTGATTATCCCCGTGATGAAGAGGAGAGCAGATGGGAGAAGGATCCTAATAAAGAAGAGATCGTGTACGATCAAAATGATTATCCTTCTCCCAGAAGTGTTGACAGTAACGAAGGCGGAAGTAAGATGGAGTCAGGTAACCAATCCAATGTTGCATTCAGTGATAGGATATGCTTCGAAAATATTGCTGGTGATGAAGTACGTGAACCTGGACAATCTAGAATAGATGATGGTGATCGTAGCAATGCTGGTGATTGTCAGTCAGAAGGAGGTTACATAAAATGTTTCGAGGAGAAAGAGATTGACATGTCTGTTCCTGTTGCTTCTGTGGGAGGGGATGTTCTCGAGTCAATTCTGAGGCAGAAAGCTTTAGAAAATTTGAAGAAGTTTCGAAAGATGCCCAAAACAAGCCCAAGGAGCAATATGGTGAAGATAAATAATGAGACTAATATGACTAGGTTGTCCGATGTAACAGTTGATATCATTCAGAATGATTCGATTGAGCAGGGTATCTCTGATGCTCAAGAAATGAATCAGAGAGGCGAACTCTTATTGCAAAGAGAAATTGCAGAGGCTGTGAAACTCCCAGATAGTGAACACGTTGAGGAAAAACCTCGAATGGATAAACTGAATATCATTCATTCGGGCAATGCACCAGCCCTGCTAGAATGTTCAGAGGAAGATAAAAGTTCCCGTTCTCGAGCTGTTGAGGCCAAAGCTGTACCAGGAAGCAACACTAGTCCTGGAGCTGGAGGTACTAAAGCCTGCAGTTCTTCTAATGTTGAACTGACTTCTTCTGTCGAACCTACTCCTGAGGAGCATAGTTCTGAAAAAATAAATGAAGTGAAGGACGGTTCTGAGTTTGAGCAGAAAACGATGTCAGTGATGAGGGGAGGGGAACTCGTACAGGTAATCAATCACCTTTCTGTTGGCTGAATTTGGTGTTGGATGTTTACTTCTATTCAAATAGTATATGGAATGCATTGTCAACATATATTAAATTGTACTTCTTCGTATCATACATTATTACATACCATTTGGATCTTTACGCAGGTGAACTATAAGGTGTACATCCCAAAAAAGGCCCCTGCTCTGGCGAGGAGGCATCTCAGGCGGTAAGGAAATGAGAAGTTGATCTTGGCTTATAATGCATTCGTAAAGAGATTTCTCATTTCTGGCTTTTTTTTTGTTGGAAAGCAATGCGTGAAACTGTGGATGTGACATTCATTTGAATACTGGACAAATAAATATGTAATTTCAGTAGCTGTTGTTAGATAGAGTCTTAGCAAGTGTTTGGTGTTTTTGTTGATGATTTAGTTTTTAATTAATTTGCCCTGTAAACTATTTATCCATGTTCTGTTTTTTCAAAGTCTGTTGTTTCTGTTGACAATATGAATGGCCTGATCAGGCATTGGCATCTCTATGCTATAAAAGGATGATCTTTAAATTGCAGTTTTTCTTGTTTTGTTTGTTTGTATTCGTGTTATTTGTGGCCTATGCTTCTAATAAGTCTGAGTTTCTGTTAATTTCTGTTGGTTTGTTCATATCATTAACAAGATCATCATTTTGCTTTAATTTTCAGTGTCGAAAATCATCTTCTTATTAATAAAATATTATCATGTGAAAGGTGAGTGTAAATAAAATATTATCATGTGAAAGGTGAGTGTAGAATATGTAAGATAGGATTTCTCGTTCCAGATGATGATTTTTTTTTTTTTATTGAATGCACGTCTATGAATCAATGTTTTAAAAATCGGACCGGAGATCGAACCGGTGAGGCTTCCGGGTCATGGTTCAACCGATTCACCCGATTAAACCGTGTTTGAACCGTTTTAATCGAACCGTTCAATAAATAAATAAAAATAATAATTAAATAAATAATAAAATGTTAAAATATTCACGATTTTATAAGAAATACATATTAAAATCCATCATAAATATATTTATATTTTTCATGTGTAGATATTCTTAATAAATATATTCAAAATTATTCATTAAAAGTATATTTGGAATTTAGACATACTTTTATAGTATTCTGAATTAATAATAATAATAATAATAAATGTTGAATATTAAACAAGTTAATGAGTTGGGAGAGTTGGTTGAGACCTTATACTAACATTCTAGAGGTCCAAGGTCCGGTTCCCGGTCCAACCGGTCGAACCGGCCGGCCCGGTCCGGTTTTTAAAACATTACTATGAATAAATTTCCAAGGTCGACATTAAAATACATTTTATCTCTTACCTTTCTTTTTTTTTCAGAAGAAGGTAAATATCTCGTGATACATAAATGTACAAACAAGATTTCCATTTTCCAATATGAAAAATGCATTGCAAAGTAAATTAAGGTTTGGGATGAAATAGAAACAAATAGACTAACTAAACAAGATGTTGGTTATGCTTTCTTGGAACCACTAATACAAGCCCAATCATCCATCATTGATATATTCATGTCTTCCAGTAACTGAGAATAACGTTCCATCACAATTGGGACCTGTACAAGGACGATAAATTTGTTGTAATAAATATTCATCTAAATAAGATCATCCATTTTATTTTTATTTTTTTTCAAAAAAAAAAAAAAAAGTTGTAACATGTTTACCAAATAGTTGAGGAGCGACTTCTAAAAATCACTACAAACATTAGACAATTGTTTTACCTGCTCAGAAATGATGCCGGAGATGGCAACTGTGGCACCGGGCTTCGCGTAAGAGACGATCTGGTCCGCCAAATCCAGCAGTGGGTACAACAGTATGTTAGCAATAATCACATCATACTTGTCTTTCTCTGCAATGATCTTCGAGTCGTATGAATCCTGGCTCTCAAACCGAGCACCATTCTTCTCGCTAGGAACAAGACTTAGCTGCAATTCCTCCGGTCCTATGTTGTTCAGGACGGCGTTGTGCCTTGCTGATGTAATTGCCTGCGCCTCTATGTCCAATCCGACTGAAAGCTCCGCTCCAAACTACAGTACAAAGCCAAGGTAAGCTAGAGAAACAAGAAAGATTTAGGTCTGTGAATAAGCTACTTGGATCTCGGCTTGATAAAAGCTCGTCTGAGCTCATCATAAATGTGTTGTTTTTTCTTTTTTTTTCCTTTTTTCAAATGAAACACCAATTTAAACTGTATTTGCGGATTCTTGAAAGCAGAATGGAATATAAGCTGTTTTAATTGAGTACCTTGAGTGCCGCTATTGCAAGAACACCAGATCCTGTACCATAGTCAAGGAAGTATTCTCCTCCTTTGATTAGTCGACGCAGCAGCAGTAGACACATCTTTGTCGTAGGATGTTCCCCAGTTCCAAATGCCAGACCGGGATTCAGAAATATGTTCGTTGCTTCAAGATTCTGTTTGTCCAAATTGACACAACTCAAATGATTGCAAGCATTTTAAGATCAATACTAGTGAAATAATTACAGCAGATTATGTAAAACTTGGAATCTTACTGGGGGGTTTCTCCATTCTGGCACAATCCAAAGGCCCTCCGCGACTTCCACCGGATTAAAAGATTCCTAGAATTCAGAAGAAAAACCGGCCTAAGAGTAATTTGATGAAGTCCCACTCATAGTTATGAAAATGACAAAATGAATATGTAACACCATCTTGCCCTACAATTGTACACTTTGGCAATCTCCTCTTTTCAACTGGCTCCATGTTACAATAACTCGCGAATTGTTGTACCACAAGTTGACATTCCAACTAAGTAGGATGAGTTTCTAATCAGACTAATCTAATGCAGGATAACAAATTCATTATTCTGAATGAGGCATGTTTGAATTGCCAACATAGCGGCTACATATTGCAGGTGGTGCCTATTTAGGTATAAGTGCCACTGGTTCGACCCAAGCAATCTGATCAAGCCTTTGACCACGCGGTTCATTTATCTACCTTAAACGTAGATAAATGAAAACCACCATACACATGGTTCACTAAGCATTTAATGTATCTATTTCCATCAAATTGAAGACTCCACTAAAGATTCTACTAGCAGTAGCAGCTAAAGATTTCAGTAAATATACACAACGAAAAACCTTCTAGCCACGTTCCAAAATCGAAGAAAGCTTATTTCACAACACATAGATTTGCACAAAAGAAGCTAAAACATCTACTTGAAACATAGATTCCAGATGTTCTATTTATTTTCATTAGTTCCAAATGATAACCACCATACATACACATGGTTCACTAAGCACTTAATGTATCTATTTCCATCAAATTGAAGACTCCACTAAAGATTCTACTAGCAGTAGCACCTAAAGATTTCAGTAAATATACGCAACGAAAAACCTTCTAGCCACATTCCAAAATCGAAGAAAGCTTATTTCACAACACACAGATTTGCACAAAAGAAGCTAAAACATCTACTGCTGCTTCATAACTACCTGAGATTGTTTGATCCAATCAATGTGATCTTGCGTTTCAACTTTGTAAACAGGTATCTCTTTCAATCCAACTGAGTTCGCAGCTCGTGAAATGCACTCTTTAACATCCTCGTCTACATCGAATGTAGAACCTATCCATATCTGTGAATTCAAATAACCATAAGTTTTGCTATCAATTGCGACGACATATATTCTAAAAATTCAAATTTTACAATATGAAACTATCAATGAATGTTAGGGTTTATGATTTATAATGTGCTACCTCCTTATCGGAATGGCGGCCGTCTTGTTCGTCAATGCTAGTAGAATTCGCTCCGAAACACATAAGAGACTCCGACAGCGCGTCCTAACATCAAAATTAACTTCCAAACAATGCAAAACCAATGACATGCTAATGAGAGAGAAGAATGCCAGAAGACCGTACAGAAAGATGTTTGGGGCAGCAAATTTGAACAGAGAGATAAGGCGAAGTGAATGAATTGTGGTAGTTAGTGCCATTGTTGAATGGAAGCGTGGAATTATTGGCAGCGGCGGTGAAGAGAGAGAAACGTCTCGGTAGAGGATGGCGATGAATGCGGCGGTGGAGGGAGAACAAACTGGAGGCACGATTGTAGAACTCAAGGTGTTTGAAGAAATGACTGCGAAGAGAAGATAGTACGGGCGACATGGAATTTCTTTGGTTCAGTTTTTTTTTTTTGGACACAGGAGTGGAGAAGAGGATTGGAAAGCTAAAATATCACTAATTCTGTAGAGGTTAATATCTATTACTTCTATTACTCCCTCCGTCCCACTCATATTATTTTCACACAGATTAAGAATATAGGTAAAAAATAGACAATTGATAGATTTCATCACTTTTGAAGAGTTATCTCTTTCTTTGTTTGGAACAATACAATTTGAGTAAGACAATTCAATAAAGAAATGAAGACAATATAAGTGAGACAGAGAGAATAATTCCTAATGAATTATTATATTTCTTATAAATATAATATATCATATTACAATATTGTCCCTAAATTAAATACTCCCTTCGTCCTATAATAAGTGATAATATTTTTTTCGACACGGGTATTAAGGATAAAAGTGTTTAAAAAGGTAAAAAGATACTTAGAAAGTGGTGCAGCCCACAACTTTTTTGTGCGACAAGAGTATTTCCTAATAAGAAAGTGGTCACTTATCCAAGACAATCCAATAAAAAAATGTGGCTCCCTCCATCCAACTCATATTGTCCTGTTACTGTTCGACACGAATATTAAGAATAAGGTTAAAAAGATAGAAAGTGAGTAGGTCTCATCACGGTTAATTATTTTCTTATTTCGAACATGACAATTTGAATGAGACAAAACACAATATGAATAGGATGGAGAGAGTATTCTAGAAGATATAATAATAGGCAAAATAAATTTTGGAAAACTCTTGTACTATTAGGACATGTTTGGTAGCCCTGATAAGGCCAGATACGATATGTATCTAGGCCTTATCATGTGTTTGGTATCCAAGATTGATAATAAAGCAAGTCCGGTATTATACCCGGCCCGTATTTATTTTACTGTAGCCTTTAGGAGAAGGTATCTCACCAAATTGGTGAGATACATAAACTTGATTGAACAATAATCGTGATTAATTTTTTGCATTCCAAATTGCCCTTCTCTCTCTCTCTCTTTCTCTCGCCATCTCTCCCGTCGCCCTCTCTGACTCTCTCTCTCTCTCTTTCTCTCGCCCTCTCTCTCTATCTGGACGGAGATGACACGGTGGGAGTCGGAGAGTTCCGACTGCGCGCGGCGGACGGAGGATCGGAATAGATCTGGTAGCGGCGGAAGTAGATCTGGCGGTTTACATGGTGGTGGTGCTGGCGGTCGGTATGGTGGCTGTTGGGAAAATTAATAGAGTTTTGAAGTGATACCAAAACCCAGCTGAACCCAACCGAGTAGATGTTTGCTCAAACCCAAGCGTTTTTCCAGCTCACCTGTTTGAGCTTATAGAGTTTCTAAGTTCAGGTGGAATCGCTGAAGACAGCAGAAGACCCAGCTGAGTACACAGCAGGGTAAGCCAAGTCGAGTGATAAGTAACGTTATCCAGATCCAAGACGATAAAGTTCTTCCAGACACAGCTGTAGGAAAGACCCAGCAGAGTTCAAGACTCAGCTCAGCGTCAATGATCCAGCAGAGTTCAAGACAGCTCAGAGTCACCAGCACAGCAGAGTCGAAGTCAACTTGAGATAAAGTCAGATCTGATCTGGACCATCAGGAACTCGACACCTCAGCACCTAGAAGTCAAACCTAGGATTGCTTTATGAGGAAATCAAGGAAGAAGACAAGTCAATCCTGTCAGAAGTTAGGTAGAGATTCAGAACGGCTCTTTCCAACGGCTAGTTCTAATCTCTCCCTATAAATAGAAGTTTTCTTCATCATCAGAATAGGAGGAGTGACGAGAGAATATATTCAAGAGAGATCAACATACTTCAATGAAGGAAGTCTAAACCAAAGATCAAGAGATCTCTTAGAAAAGCTTCAAAGATCCAGCAGCCTTCATACTTATGAGTTATTATTTATTCTCAGGCTGCTGAAGCTCTCTCCCACTAGTATCTAGGCATATAATCCTTCCCATCTTAAGCCTAGTTTGAACGAGTTCATCATACTCAAAGTTCTTCATTGTAAGAACTCGTTCATAGTTGGAAAACCCCCAAACCCAAACCCAAAAAAGGTTAGGTAAAGGTACGCCTGCTCGAAGCGCGTAATTCGAGTGTTGGTTCTGTAGTACCCGTAAACTACAGGTTAGGCTTCAGCTGTGCCCGTAAACAGTCTGGTTACGTTTCGATACAGTACGCGTAAACTTGTATCCAGCTTGAAGAACTAAGCTGCAACGCTTGCTGACTGCGCGAAAAGTCAGTGGTATCCTTAGTGGATTACCAGAGGTTTCTGGTCGTGGACGTAGGAGTAGTTTCTCCGAACCACGTTAAGTTGCTTTGTTCTTTCATGTTTATTTATGCATCCAGCTAACTATTCATAAGCATTTTTTCAAGCTGCATAATCTGATTAACTGAAAAGAGATACTAAGCTTTGCAATATATTTGAAGCAACAGACGGACTTTCCAAAATCCCACCACATTCCGCACACAGCCAGCTGTGTCGATCAAGCTGTCTTCCAGCTGGATCGAACACAGCCAGCTCACTCAAAAGAGTTTTAATTGGAAATTTTTTTTTAAACCTTGGTGTATTCACCCCCCCTCTACACCAAGGTATCTGTCTTGGGACCATCAATTGGTATCAGAGCAGTGGTTCAAAAGATCACTTTTTCTGTGTCAAGTCAGCCTCTTTGCTGATAGTGGTCACCTGAACAGATCCTTCAAAGTCTAATTTTTTTTAATCATTATATTGCATACTGTCATAGAATCTTCCCTGTGCAGGAATCTTCCGACATTCTCTGTCGATGATTATCAGATCTGGAAGTTCCGACTCAAAAGCTTTCTGAGTGCGCATCACGACATGATGTGGGATGTTATCACTGACGGACCCATCATCATCATGAAATCAGAAAGACAAGCAGAAACCTTACACAGGCCGAACCGGCACTCGGCAAGTTGTGAAGCCCAAAAGGGAGTACTCTCCAGAAGAAAGAAGACAAGCTGGTTTGGACAGCTACGCTCGCAACGTCATCTCCTCAACGGTGACGAATGCTTATCTCAGCAAGATCATCAACTGCGAGACAGCTAAGGGGATGTGGGACATTCTAGCCAAGCTGTGTGAAGGCTCAGAGGAAATTCAAGAGAACAAATTCTCAGTTGCATGCCAGAAATTCGACAATTTCAAGCAACTCCCCTATGAGTCCATCGATCAAATGGAGCTCAGATTCTCCAACCTCGTCATCGAGATCGAGACGATCCGAACTGGAAAATATACAGTTCGAGACAAGAACTTGAAAGTTCTTTCGGCTCTCTCCTCAGAATGGTGTACACACAAAGTGGTTCACCAACGCAAAACTGATCTTGGCAGCATGGAGACGGAAAAATTGTTCTCCATCTTGAAGGCCAACGAATTTGATCTGGGGATCACAAGCAGAGATTCATCCAGCCAAATGAATGAAGCAGAGCTGAGGATCAAGCTGAGAAAAGAAGCTCAATCAGCTCAGCTTGGAAGGACCAACAAAGAGCTCAGATGTATGAGCAAAGAAGATTTGAACGAAGAAGTTGCCATGCTTGTACGAAGCATTAATCAGCTGGAACAAAGCAAGGAAAAGTACAAGAATATCGTGAAGGTTCATCACGACAAGCAACTCTACCCAAAGAGCAACCCAGCTGAGTCATCCTCCCGGAGAGAGGATAAAAGGATCGAATCGAGCGAAATGGATGATGATCAAATCTCCTTCTCCGACTCAGATGAGGATGATTGCTCTGATTAAGATGTCTGAAACATCTTATTGAATCAATCGATGAAGAAAATAAAGAAACCCAGCTAGCTGACTGGGACCAGCTGTGAAATGAAGATAGCTGGATACAAAACTGAAGATTCAGCCAGTCATACAGCTGAGTACATTGGTCTCAAGAGATGATTAGAGAAGCAGCATTTGAATCAGCTGAATTTGGGACAGCTGTCTACTTGCTATACAAACTGAGATCTCATCAAAGAAATGAACTGATGTAGGATGCAGCTGAAGAAAAAGCCACCTACTATCAAATCAAGGGGGAACTTTACGTAGCTGGAAAGAGTGCAAATTCAAGTAGAATACCCAGCAGTATGCACTCATCAGGAAGATTCAGCTGGAGTCTTCAGCCGAAGAGAAACCTGATCCAGTGGTAAAATCAAGATAATTCTCTAATCCAGCTGACAACTTAGAAAGCATCCAAGAGACTTCTCAACATCTGAAGGAATCCATTGTTGGAAAAATTCACACAAAAGCACAAACTGCTGAAATCCAAGTCAAGATGATGTGTGAATTATTTGGACTGCTCAATCCGGGTGAAGAAAAACCGTCCAGCTGAGGGGGAACAAACTCAGCTGGACATTAGTCAAAGAGCCAAAGGGAACTCAGCTGACTAAAATTCAAGCAAAATCTTCAAATACTCAGCTGAGGAGAACTGTCAATCAAGCAAAGGAGAAGACCGCTGTGATATCAGCTGGATACTGTGTCCAAGCTGACCGGTTTGCGTCTCATGCAATAATTGCTCTGAGGAATATGCTATATAAAGTCCAATTATTTTGAATTCATATGTTAAGCGGACAGACATTCCTTAGTTAAATTGTTTGATAAGTTTCATTTCCCATCGCATTAATTATAAAGTCTGCGTAGTACTGTAGCACGGCAGGATCGAGGCAGAACGTCAAACGTTTGAAATGCCTCACGCGCGGTTGTAATACACTCGCCGAAAGCACGTTAGCAAAACGTGATGAGTGAATCTCTCCCAGCCGTTGATCAGAATATCAACTGATTCAATCTCAACCGTTGACCCTAAATGGCAGTTGATATATATGGAAAAGATACGCGAATTCTTTCTTCCTTCATCTTTATCTCTGCAAATTTCAAAGATTCAAAATCTTCATCTATTCTCTGCAAGTTCTTCGCACAATCAAATTCACCAAGTTGCAGAAATGGCGCCCAAGAAATCAACAGCAGGGATGAACCAGTTTGAAGCTCTAATGACAAAGCTATCATTTGAGAGTATTCTGTCAACCTCCAACCTCCATATTTCAGAGTTAAAAGAGATGGTGGATCTAGTTGCAGACTCCGGTCTCCTGCTGTGGGCAACCTCCATGCCCAAGCTTTTGCTAAAGAGAGATGCCGCACTTTTCTACCTCAACATTATTGATGAAGACGGCTTCTACTCATCTTCATTTGACATGAGCGTCAAAGGCGAAGACGGAAAGTTTGATACAGCAACCGTCACCATCAAACTCAATAAGATGCTACGAAAGGTGTTCAACCTTCCCAGAGAAGGAGGATTCATCCCAGATGATTACAGCCGTGAAGAAGTGGATGAATTCCTCAGCAGAGGGATGCTTATCTCCCCAGAGCCGTACAGAGCAAGCATGTCAAAGCTCCTGCTCAAGCCAAAGTACAGGCTGTTGCTGGATATTACACAAAAATGCATCTTAGGGATAGCTGGATCTCAAGGAGAGATCAGCATTCCAAAACTCAAGCCGATGATTGCCATGATCAAAGGCGCAAACGTCAACTGGTTTGATTTCTTACTCAACCGACTGGTCAAGGAGTCAGAGAAGATAAAGTTCAACTCCACCAGGACGACGTTTTCAGCTTCAGAGCCACTGTATCTCTGCTCCAAAATTTCTTTCTTGATAGAGCAAGCAGTGAAAGGGCACACAGTAAAGTGGGCTGATTCAGAACCGTTTCCAGAAACGAAGATTCTTTTCCAAAGACTAAGTCAAGTCAATGATCTTCTGAAGAAGCAGTCTGCTGTGAGTAAAAGCAAGAAGCAGCTGGAAGGAACAGAGGCAGAAGTTCCAGCTGAGAATAAACAAAGAAAGAGGAAGGCAGCTGACCCTAAACCAGCTGGAGGTCCAGCTGAGAAGAAAAAGAAAACAGCTGTCATTCCAAGTCAAGCAATGGTGATTCTCTCCCCACAGCCAGTGTCGGCCTTCGATCAATACGGATCAAACATCCTGGCCGAGATGGGATTGAATGATGGATTGTCATCCAGCTCAGATGACGAGCTGGATAATCCAAGAAGCTCACACCAGCCCTCACCTCCTCTCAGCTCTCCGCCGAAACAGCCTTCCCCTCCACCCAGCTCTCCAACCAAAGAGCCATCTCCTGCAAGAGAGCAGGAAGATATTCAACTGGCTGAAGCTCCTTCACAGCCAGCTGACACCCATGCTGAACCCTCTTCCACGAATCCCAGCTCACCCCCAAAATAGCCATCACCCAAAGCTCAAATTCCCACGCAGTTGGCTGATACTTCTTCACAGCCTACTGTGAACCCATTTGAACCTATTCCTCAAAACACCTCAGAATCAGAAGAGAGTGATTCTACTACCTCTCCTTCTCTGAACTCTACTGGCTCAGCCTTTATGGAAGCCATGTACGAGGACTTGCGCATTGCAGGGATCAAGAGTGTTCTAAATCAGTATCCGATTTTGGCGCACCTGCCCATTGCCCTCGTCAAAGTTGGAGATCTCAAGTTCTATCTGGCTACCAAGATGGCAACTTGGTACCAGAATGAGCAGCTGATAGAGACTTTCTCGTATGAGAAATTGAAGACGGATGAAGCACGCCTCCAGCACACTTTTGGCTTTGGAAGCCTGGAGGATGCATACTTACACCAGAATGATCTCATCAGAGGAATTATAGAAGTGTCTCAGCAATACCCCAAGCCGCACCCAGCTGAAGTCTGGGAATCTGCCAACAAGCTTCTTATAGCAGCGGGATGGGAGACACATTCTGGAGCTGACAATTCTAAAGAAGTCTCAGCTGAGTTTACCAAGGAAGTTGTACCTGATGAAACAGCTGAGGTAATGATCATTGAAGAACCAGCTGTTGCATCAACTGAACCAGAGGAAGCTGCCCCACAGAGTTCAATTGCCGATGACACTCGCTCACTGATCGAGATCGAGGCAAGAAACCCAGCCCAAGCCGAATCCGGAACCCAGACGGATCCTGTTGAGCTCTCTGATGCAATGAAGGACGAGATTGCCAAACAAGTCGAGGAAATCCTTTTTCAGGATAGACTCAAATCAAATGTTGATACCCTTCTGCGCATCACAGCTATAGAGTCGGAAGTCCATAGCAATGGACTGTCCATTGACGACGTTCACAGATTCGCTCTGAATCTGCAGGAAAGCACCAGTCAAGATCTCAGGCAATCTCTTGTTTCTCAACAAATTGATCAGTCAATTCATCTAGAGAAGAGAGTCCCTGAGATCATCTCAAACCTTCAACCTCCACTGGTTGACGACATTGCAAATATTTCAAGCCAGCTGGAAGCTCTCAAAAAGACCACTCTCTCCAACAGCTCTGACATCCGCCAACTTTTCAACTTATATAAAGATCTGGATGCTCGCCGTAGCCGGAAGCAAGAAGAATGCCCACTGAATCTCGTCACAAACTCGACAACTCGCCCAAGATCGCTGATGTTGAAGGTATTCTCTCCAAGCTCAGCGCAACAGTTGCCAACCTCTCTGCCTCCCTTGTTGATAATGCCAAAAAGGGGGAAGATCAGAATAAAGCTGGAAAAACAAGTGAGAGGGAAGCTGCAGCTAAGGGGGAACCTGTGCAGCAAATTCAGAGGAAAATCGACGATTTTGCCAAAGAGCTGGATGAAGAAGAGACAGAGCCAACTGCTCCAGCCAAAGCAGTCAAAGAGACATGGAGAGAGAAAATGGTTGCTCTTGCCAAAGCATGTGGACACAAGCCTGAAGAATACAAAGACTATCACTGGCTGTGTAACTTCCACAACGAGCAAAGAAAAGAAATGCAAGAGCTGGATAAGATCATTAAGAAGAAAGCTGAATCGCTCAAGCCTGCTGAGAAAAAGCAGAAGAAGAAAAGGCAGAGCTACGAGCAAGCCAAGAAGAAACAAATCCAAGCAAACCTCACTGACAAGAAGAACCCGTATGATATCAATGAAAACCGGAAAGATGCAAATCGAATTCATCAAAGAATTCTACTACTTGAATCGGTTCAAAGGCATGGATCCGTAAGCCGTTTCCAGGACTATTTCCTCGAACTTCATGAGACAGATCCAATGATGGCAAGGTCAATTGCCCTCTATGCCAAGAGTAACAACATCCAGCTGAAGGCTCCAAAAGTCAAACAGCTAAAGCCTCCATTTCTAGCTGGAACGAACCTTCCTGACAAGGCCCAAATCATCAAAGAAATTAATCAACTGAAAGAGGAATTTCAAAATCGAAGAATCAAGCTGAATGGAAGGAGCTGAAAGAGTTCATCTTCAATAGATATGGTCTAAAGACTGACCAACAGATTGATGAACAAAGGAAGCAGCAAAGCTGAAGACCCAGCCAACTGGGAATTTTATTTTTAAAGTTTTGTATTTAGATAATTGTAAAAATTCTTCATATTAATGAAAAGTTCATTTTATCAAAATCAATCTGAAGACAATCTCTCTTTGTCCAGGCTCTGAATATGTTTACCTGCTGTGAATGTTTAATTCGTTGAATCCCCGTTTCCTGTTAAGGGGGAAGCAATTTTTGTTTTTCCAACTTGGGGTTTTGGCATCATCAAAAAGGGGAAAATTGTTGGGAAAATTAATAGAGTTTTGAAGTGATACCAAAACCCAGCTGACCCCAACCGAGTAGATGTTTGCTCAAACCCAAGCGTTTTTCCAGCTCACCTGTTTGAGCTTATAGAGTTTCTAAGTTCAGGTGGAATCGCTGAAGGCAGCAGAAGACCCAGCTGAGTACACAGCAGGGTAAGCCAAGTCGAGTGATAAGTAACGTTATCCAGATCCAAGACGATAAAGTTCTTCCAGACACAGCTGTAGGAAAGACCCAGCTCGTGTGACAACTCAGCTCTACGTCAAGACCCGGCGGAAGTTCAAGACTCGGCTCGGCGTCAATGATCCGGCGAGTTCAAGATGACTCGAGTCACCGACAACACAGTCGAAGTCAACTTGAGATAAAGTCGGTATCCGATCCGGACCATCAGGAACTCGACACCTCAGCACCTAGAAGTCAAACCTAGGATTGCTTTATGAGGAAATCAAGGAAGAAGACAAGTCAATCCTGTCAGAAGTTAGGTAGAGATTCAGAACGGCTCTTTCCAACGGCTAGTTCTAATCTCTCCCTATAAATAGAAGTCTTCTTCATCATCAGAATAGGAGGAGTGACGAGAGAATATATTCAAGAGAGAACAACATACTTCATTGAAGGAAGTCTAAACCAAAGATCAAGAGATCTCTCAGAAAAGCTTCAAAGATCCAGCAGCCTTCATACTTATGAGTTATTATTTATTCACAGGCTGCTGAAGCTCTCTCCCACTAGTATCTAGGCATATAATCCTTCCCATCTTAAGCCTAGTTTGAACGAGTTCATCATACTCAAAGTTCTTCATTGTAAGAACTCGTTCATAGTTGGAAAACCCCCAAACCCAAACCCAAAAAAGGTTAGGTAAAGGTACGCCTGCTCGAAGCGCGTAATTCGAGTGTTGGTTCTGTATTACCCGTAAACTACAGGTTAGACTTCAGCTGTGCCCGTAAACAGTCTGGTTACGTTTCGATACAGTACGCGTAAACTTGTATCCAGCTTGAGGAACTAAGCTGCAACGCTTGCTGACTGCGCGAAAAGTCAGTGGTATCCTTAGTGGATTACCAGAGGTTTCTGGTCGTGGACGTAGGAGTAGTTTTTATCCGAACCACGTTAAGTTGTTTTGTTCTTTCATGTTTATTTATGCATCCAGCTAACTATTCATAAGCATTTTTTCAAGCTGCATAATCTGATTAACTGAAAAGAGAAACTAAGCTTTGCAATATATTTGAAGCAACAGATGGACTTTCCAAAATCCCACCACATTCCGCACACAGCCAGCTGTGTCGATCAAGCTGTCTTCCAGCTGGATCGAACACAGCCAGCTCACTCAAAAGAGTTTTAATTGGAAAAGTTTTTTTAAACCTTGGTGTATTCACCCCCCCTACACCAAGGTATCCGTCTTGGGACCATCAGTGGCGGAGATGGGTGGCGGCGGCGGATGGAGACGAGGTGTGTGGTGGTGGTGGCGGCGGAAGGAGACGAGGGGTGTGGTGGTGGTTTCTGTCGACGAATCGGTCGGTGGAGGCGGAGTCAGGGCAGAAGAGATCGTGGACGGGGACGGTGACGGTGCCGAAGTCCTTGTCGGGGCCGAAGGTGCTAAGGGTGCGGATCTGGAAGAGAAGAGAGAGGCCAGGCTTGGTGAGGTAGGGCTCATCGACGACGAACTCCATGCGGTGGTTCCATTTTGGGGAGGTGCCGGAGTTTTTGTCGACGGGGGTGCGCTGTCGGGACTGGGGGTAGCCGGCGGCGATTGATTGGAATTAGTGATCGATGGAAGGAGATGAAGATTTATGATTTGTGATTTTGGATCTCCCCCTCTCTTTCTCTCTTTCTCTCTCTCTCTCTCGTCCCCAAATCAGTGGTGGTGGTGCTAGGTTGTGGATGACGGTGATGGTGGTGGTGGTGGGTGGCGGCGGTGATGGTGGTGGCGGGTAGGTGGCGGTGGTGGCGGGTTGTAGGTGGCGGTGATGGTGGTGGTGTGATGGAGAGAGAGATGATATATTTTAAAATAATTAATTATAATTAGGGGTAGAATTGTCTTTTCTCACTTAATCTTGAATTTAAACTAGAGTACCAAACAACCAACCTGTTATTCACTATATTTATCTTGACGTTATCTTATCTACCAAACACAAAAGATATACTAACAATCACCCCTTATTCACGATATTTATCTTGACCTTATCTATCTTGCATTATCCTAATATACTTACCAAATGAGCCCTTAGTATAGATTATGATCTTAACCCCGATGCTCAAAATTGATCGCATCCGTCCATATTATGTCGATTAGAGGAACGTGATTGAATTTTATTTAACATGGAAGGTCAATATATAGTACAATAATATCTTTTTCGACTCTTTCTATATGTATTACTTTTGACTAGGGGTGAGCAAAACAAACCGATTTTTATGCTATGAATTATAAAAAAATTGAAAGTTTTCTTTCTACATGGCGAACCGATTTTTAGGTTAACCGTTATAGTGGTTTTTGGTTTTTATTTTCTATATTTTAGCGGTTAACCGAACCGATTAAAAACCGTATGGTCGGTTTTTTTTTGTGACAAACGGTCGGTTAACCGAACCGTGCTCACCCCTACTTTTGGCTAAGGAAAAACATATCTTGGTATTTTGATACTTTTTATATGCTACCATATTAGATGATGCCTTTTGCCTAAAAATATATCTATATTTAAACTTTAGACATAAAAATATTCCAATTACGATTTTACTTTGAATTGTAGTAGCAAGTAGTATTTCAGAAAAAGAAGAAATTAATATAACTACTAAACGACACAGTTTTGAAATCACAACAATTGAAGGGGCACAGCCGCACAGCAGCAGCAGCAGCAGAATCATCAATCATGCGAGGCACAAAATTAGTTAACTTCCCTGCAAAGCACCCCGCACTAAACCCGACACAGATGTTTGACCCGAACCCGTTATCTCTAAGCGTGCCCGAACCCGAATTCGAATCATGGCTCCGCGATTCCGGCTACCTCGAAATCCTCGACCAGCGCTCCACCGACCTCCACCGCCTCTCCACCGCCGCCAAGCCCTCTAATTCCGCCGCCGCCGCCGACTCTGCTACCACTTCCACCGGAGCATTCCTCGTCTCGCAACTCTTCTCTCGCGTCTGGACCCTGCTGTCGCTACTCACCTTCAACCCTTTCTCCAAGCTCGCCGCCAACGACTTCTCCGGCGACACGCCGCCTTGGACTCTGGCGTTCTTTGGCTCTTCCGAATCGTACTCGTTCCCGTCTTCTCCCTCTCAGGCGCGTCTCCGCGTCCACGAGAACGTCAAGCGCTTTGTTCGCAACTACACCTCTCTCTTCGTCCTCTTTTTTGCTTGCTCTCTGTAAGTAATTCGGTATATTTCTGGATAGGGTTTATGCTAAACTAGTAATTTGTTAGCTAAATACTGTGTATTTATCTCCAATTAGGAATATTAAAGGTTAATTGTTAGAAAAATTACGATCTTTGGTCAAATTCTGATTTTTCCCGTCACTTTTTAATTTTGCGAAAAATTCTTCACTGATTCTGATTTTTCTAATTGATTTTCCCCCAAATTGATGCTGAGCGTAATATATTGGGCCACCTGTAAATGAAATTAAGAGATCAACATCATTTTAATCGGAAATGTTCGCAAGGGAAAAGATCAGAAACATTAGAAGGAGTGGAATTGTTTCACAAAATTTGAAAGTGAGGGGAAAAACAGAATTTGACCAAAGGTGGGGATTTTTTATATAATATTAAAATATCAACGAATTGTGTGCGCGAGCTTGCTCTATTTTTATGCTTTACTTAATTGTTTTTGTTTTTGGTGGTTGAAGGTTAAAAATTCTCTGCAGCTTATCTCATGAACTTTGAACACTTGAGAATTCATGTTCCTTTCGGTTGCCAATTGCACTCATGGTTTGAGATATGGTGGTAATGATGCAGGTATCAGCTGCCTCTAGCTCTTTTTGGTGTTCTTTCGTGCTTGGCGCTTTGGGAGGCATTCAAGTTGAGCGGTGATCGGTGGGGGTTGGACAGATACCCTCTGTTAAGACGGACTCTAATCCGTGTTGCTCAATGTTGTGAGTTGATTCTCCCATCTCTTGTTCGTTTTTTCTTGTGTAGTTGTTTTTCATCTAGGCCAGGGGATACATGAACAAGAAGCTACATTGAGTATATTATGTTTTGTTTTGTTTGGGGGATTTGTATTATACAATATGAGTTTCTTGTAACTTCACAAATTCCTTCATGATAATATATCTTTTAAGATGTAAGCTATACTTTCGATACTAGCCTAATTATATGATGTGCTACTCAGATGTTCAATACTACGAGTGTTTGTAATTGTGATTCTTGGCACTGAAAATGCTAAAATCTGAGCATGGAAAAGCTAAGCAGATTTGTTTTTCTCTTCACCCCATTCTGGTTTTGCAAGTTTTCAGAGAGTAGGAAAAACGAAGATCGCATGATAATGGTTGATGGTATTTCATTGTTAGCTGGTTAGGTTGGATGGAGCTCGGGTTCGGGTTAAAACTTAAAATCATCATCTATTCATGATTTGCCATGGGAATGATCAAAGCATAAATTGATTATTTAGCTTAGGAGAACCAGGTGAATGAAACATAGCTGATTTGAGTCGCATTACAACAGAATATCTCCAATGTATGGTGCTCGTCTCTTCATCACAGTTCTTTACTATTGAAGCCACTCTCATAATCTCTGTGACATTCTTTAGTGACTAGCATTCTGTTGGTTTTGGATTTTGTTGGCGAGTTTATTAAGGATCAATCTTCGTGGTCGTTGCCCTTTCTTTTTGGGTTAGATAGTTCATTTGTCTTCTGCGAATTGAAGAGATTGTTATGATAAACTCTTTTTCATCGTGAACAAACTTCGTCTTGCTGTTATGTGCCTTTGGAATATTGACTA
This sequence comes from Agastache rugosa, assembly GCA_031470985.1. Classification (NCBI taxonomy): domain Eukaryota; kingdom Viridiplantae; phylum Streptophyta; class Magnoliopsida; order Lamiales; family Lamiaceae; genus Agastache; species Agastache rugosa. Next base: position 32,934,365 of record CM062601.1, on the reverse strand, counting down.
GTCTCACTTCTTGCAGTGGCCGGAGTAATTCTGTTTATTTCCAATATCCAGTTCGCCATATTCTGTGCTACTGGTATCAGTTTTGCAGGTATATGAATTCTCACCATCATCGTTTCACTAAAATCGTTGCTGGTAGGCCCCTCACAGGATTCTAGTGATTAATATGCGTTCGTATACTAACTTGTATATCTGCAGTCATGATTCTACATGCTTCATTTAGGAAATTGACTCCTGCAAAACAACCTGATCAAAGAGGTGGATATAGGATGATGGCTAGACGTCAAGGCTAAGCAATTCTTTCGAAGACAATAATCTTCTCATGTAGTACAGTTTTCACTGCTCCAGTCGATCTGCAGACAAAGAAAATCACGTCGTGGCTCAGAAAACTCACAGCTTCATATATCAATTGGGTTTGTCTTCAATCTCCATATTTCAATTGTTAATGTGATAAAATAGTACAAGCAGTTTTATTTCGTCCTAAAATGATACATCATTTTTTGTAGCTATATAGCCCTACTCTATTCTCTGGAAAAAAAAAAAAACCTTATATAGCCTTTTCTGATATGATTCGGATGTAATATTAAATGTAGTCTTCTGAAATTGCTGTCTTGCTTGGATCTTATTTTAGATACTACACCAAATGTGTTACATTGTCGTAGACAGGTAATATTATAAAATCAAAGACGAAGAAATGTTGATAGTAATACTTGGTCCAGAGTAACACCTAATTACCGAAGTGTTACTCTCAATATTTCTTCGTCTTTTTCTTTGATTTTATAATATTACCTATTTATGACAATGTAACACATTTGGTTAGGTTATAATGAAATCCAGTTCATTGAGTTTCACTTTGTGATCTCCTTAGGTTTGGATCTCATTATAAACCTAAGTAGGAAAATGAGTTTTTTTAATAATAAATAAAAACTCACATGATAATGAGAGTGAGTAACATGAATATCATCATTGTGTAAGATAGCAAAAAGACCACAAACTAGAAGTCAGAGAAAAGTAAATTGATGACGACCATAATGATTTCTCCATGGCTTACAACCACAATGCGAAACTATTCTTTGTATATATTTTGATAAATGCTTACTATTTTCACTGAATTAATTAGTATACATTTCAAATTGTTGCATTTTTTAGGAGATGAGGATCAAACAATGTGATGGAGGCATGCGATGATAGTCTAATGTAAAGAAAGAGGAAGATTAACAAATTTCACAAATAAGAAATTGAAGTTTCTTACTTAATGAAATTAAGTATTTATTTTAATGAAAATTTGGTGAGGTTCAAGTGTTAATTTTAGGTGTTACAGATCTGATTTGACTGGAAAAATTATTCTTTAGAAGCCTCTAAACTATGAAAAATCTAGAAACACAATTTCTATTTAATAGAAGTTGACAAAAATAAAAAGGTTTTTGGTTAAAATAACATATTGAAAAGGAAAATAAAATTATAGTTGAATGATCTATTGAAAATGTAAATTTTGAAGAATTTATTGAAAATAAGTTTTGAAATGCTTCGTGACTTTTAAAGATTAAATTTTCAAATAAATTGAAATATCTCTTATACATATATATTCTAATTTTAAAAGTCAAAACCAATTACTTTAAAACATATTCGCAAGAGACACCTATATTGCTAAAAAAATATATTTACCATAAGTACAAATTCATGTCATAACCAAACCGTCATCAAATTGAAATTAATGTATCTTGAGTCGAGCCAATCTTGATCCCAAAGTAAAAAAGATAGGAATCAAGCTCTATACTTAACGGGTCGAGCTCGAGCTTGGAGGTGCTCGGCTTGGCTCGATCCATTTACACCCTAATAGGGAGCTTTTATTTCGTATTTTGCCTATAACCCATAATATCTCAGAAACATGGTTGTTTTTTGCTTTATTTAAATGTTTCCAGCTAATGGTGTTACTCCTATTTTTCTTTATTCTGGTTTTATATCCTTTAAGTTTAAGTTAGTACTTATATAATTAAGCTGAAGTTTACAATTGTATTATAACAAGTTTTCATTGTGATGAAATTGAGAAAATTCTCTTTAGGAAGAAATTCCAAGATGATCAACGGTTAAACCATTTCAATCATAGAGATGTACAGCAAAATTAATATTCTCGAAATTAATTCTTAAATATTCCAATTCCACCACTTTGATAATAAATTCAAACCCCAAATTCTCATGTTTTGATCGCATGGCACTCTTGGCATGCAGACACAAACGACTTGAAAAAATCCCTCCCACACCAAGACTTTTTCGAGCTCTTCTTACGATCCTCATCGGCCCTCGATTTCATGGAACCTTTTCTATCAATCTTTCTCGACTTCGATTCCTGGTGCTTCAACACCGGCACCGCCGCGATCAGTTGCCACCTTCTTGACGATCCGTACTGATACTGACAGCTTCTAGCAATCCTCTCTTTTCTCCCCCCCGCAGCAGTGCCGTAATCGGGCGAGCATAGCCGCCTCTCCGATGCCTCGCTCGTGCTCGTTCGAGCGCTGGCGCTGCTGCTGGTGCTGGTGCTGCTCCTGCTGTTGGTGCTGGTGCTGCGAGACGACATCAGAGAATCCTGCTTGCTGCTGGTGCGGCTGGTGGAGCGCGAGTAGGAGAAGTTGTTCGGTGTTTGGATGATTGGGAAAGCATGCGGCAGAAGCTTGCCGTTGGAGAAGAGGTGATCGGCGGTGGAATTAGGGCACGTCGGCGATGTCATGCTCCCGAATTCGAAATCATCGGAGTCGTGCTGCTGCTGGATTATCACCGGAAACGAGAACATGTCGCCGGCGGAGCTGCATTTTGTTCGGCCCATGGAATGATGTGACAGTTCAATTATGTTAGGTTTGATAGATATGATGTTGGTTTCATGTTTCTGTTTTCTAACAAGATATTTATATGCATAGATAGATGGAATAGTGTGTGTGTGTGTGTAAAGGGATGTTGTGCATATAAACAAATGAGGGAGGGTTGCATCTTTTTCCATCAAAGGGGTCCCTTATGTTGGGGGCTCACAATTAGGACAGTCTAAATGGGTGGCGGGTAATTGGGTAGTGTTTTACCGACACGATACCCGACGGGTATTGGATACCCAATACCAGCATATTCGGGTAAACGGGTTGGGATACGGGTTGAATTTTCTAGAATTTTCGGTATCGGGTATATCCGACACCCAATTCGGTACCCGAGTATACCCAAGTTTTTAATTTATACTGTATTATATTTCTTTAAATTAAGTTAATTAACTTTTAGGATACAAACCTATGAGATATATTTATGGTTTTAGTTTATGATTAATGGTGTTGGTGACATTTTTTAATTTTAAATTGCTATACATTTTGTGTTTCTTTTGGTTACAAATTGTTATGGTCATTGCTACGAGTTTGATAGTTTATAATTTAAATTTGATATAATAATGTGATCCAACTTTATAAATCAATAATACCTCATGATGTATGAATATATTGTGTTGTTCTTCTATATATATATATATATATTAATAGACATTGTATATATATAGAGTAAGATATAAATTGAATAATGTTGAATAATTTATTTTAGGCATAACATAGAACATAAATTAAATAATATCGGGTAATTTGGGTACCCTAATACCCGATCGGGATATCCGATTTTAATATAGGGTCGGGATAGGGTATAATAAATTTGGAAAAATCGGGGTCGAGTACCCAATATTTTCGGGTAGGGTGCCCTATCCGACCCGTTTAGACACCCCTACTCACAATTAAGCTTCGGTGGTATACATTATGGTGTTGATTACAACACTCCCATCAGTTCTCTCAAAATCATCATTAACTCTAAATTTAAGTTAAAATAATGAAAAATAAGATAAAATTGTCATCCAGCAGATCTCTCAAATTGGGTCAGCCCATAAAAATATTTACACCTCCTAAATCTATCTTATCTCACAAATTGAGTTGAGCCCACAATTTTTATAGAATAATTAGTAGAAAATAGGAGAGAACTGTTGTATGCATTTGTAAAATATGAGATATAAATAGTATATGAAAAATTTTAGGAGTAAATTTATCAACAAAATTTTGAGAATTCTGCTAAAATTGCTCTTTGGTGTTATAGAGTAGCGCGCGAAGATTAATTAATTTTGGATAAGTAATTAACGTGGTTGTTAATGATACAAGGAGCGTGCTCGTGCGCCTCACTTAATTAATCATGTGATTTAGAGTTTAATTAATTAATACATACATGCAATGCAACACTTATTCGGCCACATAATAATTGTCACATTACATATGTTGGTACTTTACGTACATTGACAACTGCACATAAGATATTGGCATACATTAATTAATGCCTCACTGGCGCCTTATTGTTGTACAGATACTGTAGGGAATTAATACTCCCAAAAATACATTCCTTTACTTAGAATTCCCTCCTTCCATTTTGTGGATCATCTAACATGTGCTTTCTTTTTACTTTTTATACACACACACACACACACACACACATATATATATATATATATATATAGAAAATATCTCAAATAAAATTAAGTGTGTAACTAGTTGGATCGTTTTTCTAGTTGATCAACGAATAGTATAAAAATCTGTATTTGTGGCACTTTTATTCCTCTTGTAAGGTGGAATGGTAGGTTGGTAATTTTTTATTTGTCGTATCCTCTAAATGAGATATCTATAAATAAATGAAAGGAATGAAAATTATACAAGAAAGAGGGAATTAAAAGACCGAAAAGAATCCTAAAATTAACCTCCAGAAATCACAAACGAAAACACACGGGGTACACGTCTCACTAAAACCTCCAAGGTGGAATCCTAGGGAAAAAGTCTCTTGTAAGAAAAAGAGTACTCGTTTAAATCAAAACAACCAACTAAAAGTCTAGCTAGAATAAATATGTCCACTACCAGAATCAGAATGTCCAATTTCCTTATCTCTTCTGCTAAGTATTTCCGACTTTTTTTATTTAAGGAAAAACTCAATCTTAATTAAAAATAAATTAACACATGGTTTTAGGAGAAGATTCACCGCAGAAGTTAGAGGTTCGTTCCATACATGCAAAACAACAAAATTCTTAGCCGATCCAGCTATAGTGTGAGCTATCACATTACATTCCCTCCTTACATGCATCACTTAATTAAATCCAATATTCCCCCAGAGAACATGTTTTTATGTTCACTTCTCTGTCATTTTATTCCAACATTTAATGAAAAATTTTATGTCATGAAAAATAAAATAAAGATAATCATTTCAGAAAATGTTAGTCCAATCCTTACCTCTCACAGAATTATTTATTAGTTATTATGCAAGTTGGGGTTGTAATGACACTCATTTTTTTATCTAATACGGGTCAAGTGTCTTGAATGAGAAAACATGACCTATTTTTTGTTACAATAATATGGTTATGAAGTATGCATGCTATTTTTTTTTAACAATAATATGGTTTCGAAAACCGAAAGTTTATGATTAGGATCGAACATTTATAATCCAAAAAATATTCAACCGATTGACATGAACCGGAGATAGCCCCTAATTTAAAAATCGAGTGGCCAATTGACAACCCTTTTTGCATTTCCAATTCATTTTATTTTTTTGTTATCTCACTTGTTTAACTGTTATGTGCAAATTGACACTCTCTATTTCCATAGCAATCGTATAACGAATCAACACCTATGAGAGAGAGCATACCTTTGAATTGAGAGAGCATACCTTTGAATTGAGATAGCGAAAGTTCAGATATGTTTGGCTTATTTTTTACAAACGATCCGAAATAGGCCTTTAAAGTTTAAATAAGGTATAGTTTCACACACACACACACAAAACAAAAAAAAAAAAAAGAGAGAGAGAGAGAGAGAGAATAATGTTTAAGGTACATGGCACACCTATCCCGTGCGGCTGACGGTACGATGCGGTTGCCTCTTCTTCGTTTTTTTTTAAAATTTTTTTAAATTCATTAAAATAAATTCTAATTGAGAATTATTAAATCCTAATTAAGATTAATAAATTTTAATTGAGGATTAATAAATCCTAATCGGAAATTAATTATAAAAAAACAAAAATGAAAAATTTAAAAGAAAAACAAAATAAAAAATACTAAAAAAATCAGACGGACACGTGCATCTCACGCGCCTACCCGACGCCCCTGAAGGGGCGTGTGTTGTGCATGCGCCAATTTGATGCTTGTTTACGGCGCATGAGTAATTGCACGGGCCCGGACTACGTGTCGGAAATGCGCAGCCAACCGCACCATGCAGTTGACAACACATTAACTTTTGTGTTACCAAATAGTTGAAACTTTAAACTATAAAAAATAAAGATAAAAAACAATATATCAATTTAAACTGATTATCCAAATTCATTAGTGGATCACGACTAATTATTAGTATCAAACGACAAATCACGATCTTGGAATCAGGACTTATTTAAAAAAAAAGAAAGTTGAGATTGATGGTCACGCAATGGTCAAACTTGACTTGAGTGGGTTTGCGATCGGCTGAAAACATAATTAAGAAATCCTAACTACATTGGAAGAGCAAGAAACAATAATGATGGGTTCGACTTTTGAATCTAGGTTATTGCGTAGATGGAAATTAAGGATTTTCATATTAGAAAACCATTTATATTTATTTATTCCTAAGTCCTAACTGTCTTGTTATTATAAAGACAATATACCTTATAATATAAATTTTGTGAACTCCATGATGAAACATCGGCGGCCAGCGATATGTTTGAATACAAGAAAATGTTCCCCATTTGCAAGAGTGATTGGGTCCATGCACAATCTACGTCTCTCATAGTGCCTTTCTTTTGGGACCCAACTTTCTCTCTCTTACGCTTTATACCTCATTACACGTTTCTATGCTTCTTTGTTTTCTAGGTTTGCTTTAAATCCCAATTTAATATGTTATATTGGTGAAAGTAACTTAAATCTATTCTATTCTAACTTAAATCCCAATAAGCACAGTTTTGAGGGCAATTTCGACATTCTAGAAGTTCCATTTTTTTTTTCGAGCATCCTGCGAAATTGGAGGTGTCTTTCCAATACATTTAGCAGCATACCCGATGTGTTCCTCGTGTAGATATCATAGGCGCCCTGAATTGCTGCCAAGTTTGGATTGAAGTGGGAATTGGAGTGGAGGAACCTTCGGAATTTTGCATATACGGAAAATTGGGTGGTTGATACTTGAACCAATTGTTGCTCTTTATCACCATTAGTTGGCGAAAATAAGATAGGAAATTGAAGGAAAAAAATAAAAAATTAAAAAGGGATTAGCCATTGGCAACGACTAGAATTAAAAAAAAAAAAAATTTATTTGTATTTTTTTTTAATTTCGGCTGATTTACATATATATGGACGAAGGGCATCACGCCACGTGTATGGGAGGAGACACCGCGGTCTCTTCATTGTTCACAATTGTTGTGAACGGAAGAGAGTGATGCAGGGAGAAGCGTGAAATATATTCATAAACAATAAGATATACGAAATCCGTTGATTTTGATTCACAAAATACCGGAAAACGTAGGATAAGCGTTAATCCGTTGATTTAAACATGAATACCGAAACGAGAAGGGAACAAACCCAAACTCTACATGTCAATATCAAATTCGACTCACCTAAAATCATAACAAAAGACTCTATATATACTAAAATAGATAACTTGATGTCCAAGACAAATAAATAAAAACCTAGAATTAAATAAATAAAGACTAATATATTTACACGTCCTTATCTTCATCATTCTCTCCATCCTCGAAACGATTCGTCCTCGAATCAGTAACGTCCTCGATGATGGTCATCGCAGGGTCGATCATATTGACCGTGTAGAAAGTCAAAGATATCTCGATTCTGTGCTCGCAATTCCTTGAATTGTTGAGGTAGAAAGTCGACGCCACGACGGAGATAATTTTGAACATTCTGGTGATTGTCGGGGAGACATCGCGCAGGAGGAACGTAGCAAGGCTCTGGATACCAACTGATGCAGGGAGACGCGTGAGATATACGAAATCCGTTGATTTTGATTCATAAAATACCGGAAAACTTAGGATAAGCGTTAATCCGTTGATTCAAACATGAATACCGGAATGAGAAAGGAACAAACCCAAACTCTACATGTCAATATCAAATTCGACTCCCCTAAAATCATAACAAAAGACTCTATATATACTAAAATATATAACTTGATGCCCAAGACAAATAAATAAAAACCTAGAATTAAATAAATAAAGACTAATATATTTACACGTCCTTATCTTCATTAGAGAGACCAGAGGGCGGTCCGCACTGCAGATACTCTTAATAATAAAGGCAAACTGTACAATATGATTGATCATACAGGACCACTCTCAGCACAAGAAGCATGCAATGTACGCGCCAAAATAAGGCACAACACAGGCACATGTAATACACGCGGCATGCTAGGAGCATCCACGCGCCCCAATTCTTTTTTTCTTTAATTTCATTGTTGTAAAATTTTCCTTGATACTAAAGAATTCATATATTACTATAAAAATGAAATAAAATATAAATTTTATTTATTAAAGCTATTTCGTTAATTATTATTTTTATGTTCGTATGCAAGTAGTTTTTGCTAGCCTTGTACATCGACTATATAATTTATTTTATATGCTCGCAAAGCAAATTCTTGTATAAAAAGTGGTCATCTTAATTAGTTTTTATGCAATGATAGACCAAATAATAAAGAGTGAAAATGAGAAATAGCCATACAAGATAGTAAAAACTAAATTTTGTTTACCAACTTAATTTTTATAAATTTTGGCAATATTTTTAATTTCGGACCATTTTTCCTTTATTAAAGGTGGGGAGTCAAATTTCACATTTTAATACATTTGATCGATCCCTCCCCCATTTTCATTCATTCAATTTATGAAAATTCTCTCTCCTCTCTTTTCTCTCTCTTTCGTGATTTTCTCTCTCGAGAAATCTTAGATCTCTGTCGTCGCACCGCTCATCTCCGTCGTGCAGCTCCTCGCCGTTAATCGTCGTTTCTTTGTCATTCTTCACCGGTCAAAGTTCAAATCAAATACCGTCCAGTTCTGAAAAATTCGCATTTATGTTAAAATCGACATTTTGTGAGTTTTTTTTTTTGAATTTCTTGTTAGTTTGTAGTTTTTTATTTTTTTTCTTGTGATTTATGTGTTTTCATATTGGTTTTTATGGTATTTGGTGATTTGGGTTTAAATCTGGACGATTTGAGTGTATTATTGTTGATTTTCTGGTTCATTTGTGTTAATTCAGCATGTTTCTGTTTGCTGTCAAAATCCGCTAGTACGAAATGGATGTATTCATACCAGTAGTATTCGTACCACTAGCCTGCAACTTATTATTGGCTTGTTTTTCGCTTTGGTGTATTAATTTTTGTTGATTTATGGGTGTGTTGGTATAAATTTACACGCTGGTAGCTCACCGTCGTGGTACGTTGGTACGAATTGGTGTGTTTGTCTCTCTCTTTTTTATTTTATTTTTTAGGTCACGACCGCATTAAGGTGTGGTACGCCCGTACGAAGACACCATATTCGTACCAGAGTATCATGTTAGGTCATGGTAAAACAGTACGAAAAATGTCATATTCATACCGGAGTACCACGCTAGGGCGTGGTACGCTAGTACGAAAATACTATATTCGGATCGAAGTACTCTTTGAATTTATGACAACATTAGGGCGTAGTACGTCGGTACGAAAATAACATATTCGTACTGGAGTATCACGTTAGGCCGTGGTAAACTGGTGCAAAAAATACCATATTCGTACCGCAATACCATATTAGGACGTGGTATGCTAGTACGAAAAATACGATAACTGTACCGAAGTACCAAATCTTTGAATTCGTGACCATGTCCTAACGTGGTACTCAGGTACGAATATGGTATTTTCGTACCGGCTTACCACGGCTTAACGGGATAATTCGGTATGAATATGGTATCTTCGTACTGGCGTACCACGTCCTAACGTGGTCATAAATTCAAAGATTCGGTACTTCGGTACTAATATCATATTTTCGTACTAGCGTACCACGCCCTAATGTGGTACTGTGGTACGAATATGATATTTTCGCACCAGATTATCACGACCAAACGTGATACTCCGGTACGAATATGATGAGTTCTTACCGGCGTACCATGACATCGCGACATCTAACCTTGGTACGTTAGTACAAATATTATGTGTTCGTACCAGTTGTACCTGATATATTAGTACGCATGGTTTATATTAGTACCATATCCTAAACTATTTTTTACCTTCTTTTTTTTTCAGGGTACAATGGACCTACAAGAGGTATGAAAGAACTCAAGAAATCGGTCATAGTGTCCTACAAGAACTCGAAAAATCAATATTTTGGCTGGGAGCATCTATTCTTTCAGCACGGATGAAAGAGTTCTTACCGTAGGGATGAAGCTGGATTAAGGATTAGTGAATAAACAATTCTTATTTATAAATAATTTGCTACAATTTCTAATTTGTAAATATTTTTCTATATAATACTAGTATTATTAGTACGTATGCTCTAATTCAATTTGTCAAAATTGTATGTATTTTGTAATTTGTCTAATTTAGATATGTAGTTTCTTTGGTACAATTGGCATCAATGAACCTATTAGGCCAAAAAAATTAATTTCACCGGAACATTCCAAAAATAAAAAAAAGATGGTCTCGGCTGCATGAAAATAATTATCAAACAATTGAAAATAATTATCAAACAAATTCTCGTATATATTGTTATTTCATATTCCTCCATGTGTAACAATAAAAAAAAGATGGTCTCGGCTGCATGAAAATAATACAGGTACTCTTGGTACGAACAAACTCGATATAACATATTTCGTACCACCGTACAGAGGCATGTAACATGACATGTTGGTACGAATAAGCGTACATCACGTGTGTGCACATCCAATTTTGGTACAAAAGCAAGAATTCAATGATTCGATTATTCGATATGAATATCTTAATTTCGTAATCAGCGTATACGCTCTAACGTGGTACTCTGGTACGAATATGATATTTTCGCTCCAGTTTACCACGGCTTAACGGAATACTCCAGTACGAATATAGTATTTTTGCACTAGTGTGGTACTCCGGTACGAATATGTTGTACTCCGGTACGAATATGGTACTCCGGCACTAATATGGTACTCCCGGTACGAATATGTTGTCTTCGTACCGGCGTAGCATGTCTTAACGTGGTTGTGATGCAGAAAATACGAAAAGAGAAAAAAAATGAGTTGAAAGATAAAGGGAGAGAGAGAAATGCAACTGAAAAGTGAGAGGAGAGAGAAAATAAGATTCGTTTAATATAAAAAAGAAGGAGAGAGAGTGTGTACTTTTTATTGGGTAGCTAGACAAAAGGAGGAGAGAGAATGTATTTTATGTGATTTGGTCAAAAGTAAGGGCAATATGAGAAGTTTTTCCCAAAGAATGACAAAAATTATAAAAATTAAGTTGAGTGACAAAATTTAGTTTTTCCTATCTTGTTTGGTCATTTCACAGTATTAAGTAAATATGCAAACTCTAAACATCCCAATGTGCGGCTTATCTTATCAGCTTCGATATTGTCTTTTTGATAGATTAGATGAGTCGAGAAATAGAGGGCAAGAAGAACTCAATCTTCCCATATTAGTTACCATGGTATTATGAAAGACCCAAAATTTTGTGGAAACACAAAAGTGATTTGAATCATTTGATCGTAAAAAATAAATAAATAAATAAAGTAAAGGAATACTTTTTAAGCATGGTGATCAGATCCCAATATACCAGTTCCCTAATAAATGTTCAATTTTAAAATAAAAATTGTTTTTATATAAATATTTTATTTTAAAATTCTATATAAAAATGATGCTAAACTATTAAATTTATCCTCACGCTCAACATAAATTCTTTAATTATTCTAATTGTTTTATAGTAACTATGGAAAAAAATGATCCATTATGTTGATGTAGGAATTATTTTGACGGAAGACACTTATCGGATAGTTATTTATGACTTCTTCCGTTCCATTAAATATATCTTGTTACTGTTCGATACGAATATTAATAAAAAAGGTAAAAGGTATAAAGTTAAAAAACGGATAGTTCCACCGGCTCAGGAAGAGAATCCAAAAGGAAAGAAATTCAATTACGAGTGATTTTGGATTTGACCGACATAGTTTGATAAAATTAAGATTGGAGTTGTAAAAGGAGACTTTAACACGTCATGTCTTAAGGAGGGGGATGCGGAATGCGTGTCGTTCTTATCATCTCTCTCTTTCTCTCTCTTCCGCATCAACCGATATAGTACATCACCGAGTAAAATTAGTAAACTATCCTTTCTTCATAAATTTCTGAAACTATGATGGGGAAAGATATCATCCAAAAAGTGAAGGTAATTATCTGATCATTTTATTCATTTTTGATACTCGTATGCTGTTCTGCGATTTTGCATTATTAATTCTTGCATCACAAGTGGTTAATTTTGTGGGACATATAATATAATTTAGTAATACGGACGAGAATTGACAAAATTGTGACTCTTCTGAGTTGAAGATTTGATAAAACAGTGTCTTAAGCAGAAATGACAAATATCTCATTGTCATAATTGTTCATATAGTGAGATTCGATAATCATATATAGATATGTCGCTTGTTAATTGTGAGCATTTGAGCTTTGTTTCATAAATGTATATGAATGTCTTCCAGAAACAGAGGAAATGGTTTTGGTTAGGAATTGTTATATATTATAGATTAGAAATTTAGAACAACAATGGTATCATGGTTGATGTCATTAAAATTAGGAGTACTCAATTTTTGACACGAAATTAATGAATTAGTATCCAGTCTTATCGTGTCAAGGACACGACAGTCTCTTCATCTCTTGTTCGTGTTGGATCTGTGCCGTAATTTACCATTTCCCGGTCGCTAAATTACCATTACATGTAATGGTTATGGTGTGTATCGTTAAGACAGTTGTTATCTTCACCTTAGCCACATAGATTCATAAAATGAAGTTGAGAACAAAAACTAGAAACTATCCTTCACTTTCACTAGGTTTTATTAGAACTGATTCTGTCATTGCTGCCAGCCAAGTTATGATTACTTTTTCTCTGTAGGAAAAGGTAGGTATTACTCCAGCAACCTCTGATACTGGGAAAGGGAAAAGTAAGATGTCGAAGCAAGTTACACATGGATATCATTTGGTCGAGGGAAAATCGGGCCACTCCATGGAAGATTATGTTTTTGCTGATTTCAGACATGTTGATGACAATGAGCTTGGTCTCTTTGCTATATTTGATGGTCATTTGAGTCGTGAGATCCCTGAATATCTCAAATCTCATCTTTTTAACAACATTCTCAAAGAGGTAATAAGGCCACGCTCGATGTTGTTCTTACCCCGGATAGTCTCATTGCCATTGGTTACAAATATGATAGTACCGTGATCTCTAACTCGTGCATTCTTGCTTTATGGATTCAGTCGGACTTTTGGACTGCACCAGATGCTGCTATCAGGAGAGCATATCGCATAACTGATAGCACGATTCTGGACAAAGCCAAGGATCTCGGGAAAGGGGGTTCCACAGCTGTTACGGCAATATTGATCAATTGTCAGAAGCTTGTGGTTGCTAATGTGGGAGACTCTCGTGCCGTGATTTGCAAGAATGGCGTTGCAAAGCAGTTATCAATCGATCACGAGCCTGAAAGAGAAAGGGACACTATTGAGAACAAGGGTGGCTTTGTATCAAAATTTCCAGGTACATGTTAACTTGAAAATTTATTAAGGCAGTGGCTTGAAACATTTCATGTATTTTTTCTCTGTTCTTGATATTAGCTATCTTTCATTGTCTATTTAATCAGGTGATGTGTCGCGTGTTGATGGACAACTAGCCGTAGCAAGGGCATTTGGTGATAAAACACTCAAGGATCATCTGAGTTCAGAACCTGATGTGATAGTAGAGATTATAGACAACGAAACTGAATTTATGATCTTGGCCAGTGATGGTGTTTGGAAGGTTGGTGCTTATTTCTAATTTCAAGATGATTGGTTGTATTCTAAGTTAATAAAGAAATGCAAGGTTATGTTGCCTATGAATATACATCCTATTGAACTTTAATTGTATTTAGTTTGTTGTTGTATCGTTATGGTTTCTATCTCCTGTCTATCTATTGATGTATTTGGGGATGAAAATTACCAGGTTATGTCGAATGAAGAAGCAGTGAAGTGCATCAGGGAAATCAAAGACGCTCGATCTGCAGCTAAACGACTTAATGAAGAAGCACTTGCTAGGAATAGCACAGATGACATCTCCAGTATTGTTGTGAGGTTCGGCTAACTAAGTTCTTTCTTATGTTTCTGGGATAGTTGGCTTGAGTTTGTAGTTAAGAACCTTGTTATAACATATTATACTTTTGTTTCTATGGTCTATATATGATATGATTCTCTCTCTCTCTCACCCCCTGCCCAAATGTACTCAAAAGCAACTGGTGAGATCTTGTAAGATAACAGAAATGCATTAGCTTTTGTACTAATGAGAAAAGAGAGCAATCAGTTGATGAGAAATGCATTGAGTCACTGGGTTCGATCTCTCGACTGAGCTCTTCCTACACCTCTCATTGTGCCCAGCTAAGCGCCTCCGGTGTGAAACCTAAATAGGGAACATAATTTGCTTTGTCATATCTCCATTTACGACATAGATCTATATATCTTCAGATTGAATGAATATTTTAGGTTTATCTTCAGATTGAATATCTTAAGCATAATTGATATATCTAGGACTTGTTTGCTAGATAGTATGTGATAAGGAGTTGATATATGTTTGATTAGGATGTCTTTTAAGAACTATTTGGTTCGAATAGGAAAAAGGGAAATGGTTCAAGAATGGGAAAGGAAATTAAAGAGGATGAATGATTCTCCAATTTGTTTGGTTCAAAATTTCTAATTATTAGGGTGAATGGCCGTAATTATTTTTTTTAAATAATGTAATTTTCTGTTTTTTTTAAATTATAATTTTCTTTTTTAAATTAATGTAATTTTTGTTTTTTTAACTAATAAAAAATTCAGTTTTCAAAAACTTATTCTATCACGTTCAACCATTGCAAGACTGAGCGCAATGGTCTAACCATATTGCTTTCATGCCTCTAAGAGGCGCAATCATTATGGATGCTCTTATGTTCTACTCAATAATACTCCGTAATACCTATGAATTGTAGAGAATGGACAATAATGCAAATTCCAACTCTAATTCCATAAAGGGTAAATGTCATTTTTCTAACACAAAAATGTGCGTTGTTTCGTTTGCGTGTGTTAGCCTAGTAGTAGAGTGATTAATGTTCGGGTCAAAGGTCACGGAATCCACCGTCACGCGGCCTTTAAAAAAATTCTTGTAATCTTTGTTTAAAAAAAAATGTGCATTGTTTCGAAAATGTCTTCACACATTCAATAATGACATCATATTCAATAAATTAACCCTATTTTACAAATTTGGATGTTCGATACTAAAAAGCTGTTTCAACAATCCGAATCACGCGTGGAGATTATACTACCTTTCTATAGATTTCTGGTTGTCTATATAAAGCCTATGCAACTTTTTAATACAGAAAAATTAGCCACTTCTTAGATTTCAAATTGAAGAAGCAAATTATATTTATATCTGAACTTGTTCAGAATTTTTCTATCTATACCCATTCTAAACTCGAGTAAAGAAGTGATTTTATTATCCGTACCCATCTCAAATCTGTTATGTAAATACTTGCTAATTACCCGATAAAAATCAAACACTACAAAGTAAACATTAATTAAATATAGTAGAAATACTAAAGATTATAATTGAAATATAAATCTCAATAAAAATATTATTAAAATAAGCAATAATAAAATCTATCATGAGTCATGAACCATCACACATTAACATATGAAAATTTCCGGTTTGATTAGTATCGGAAAAAGATAAAACTAAACATAGTCAAGTCACGATTTCTCTGTCTTAAGTGGAATGAAAAAAAATAAAAAACTATAAAATTGTTAATAGTCATAATTACATTAATATTTTTTTTTTCCTTTCATATACTTCGTCCGTTCCAATTCAATAGGTTCAAATACTCAAAGAGCTCGTTTGGTAGGGGTGATTAGGGTGTATAATATGTCTATGACACCCTAATATCTTGTTTGGTATGAAGTATACGGCCCTTTATAAAGTTCGGGCCCGTATGAATAATACTTACTTTTGTTGTTATATATACTACCTATGAGGTGGTATAAATAATACTGCAACTAATTATAGCAATAAATTACAATAATTACTATGTGTTGCAGAGAATTTAATACTTCATACCAAACGGAATATTAATTCTTTATATTTATAAGACATCTCAGTCAAACATATCAGGCCTTATCCCATACTTTGTACCAAACGAGCCCTAATATGAAAATTAAGAAAATGAAAAGAATAAATTACTCCATTTTGGAGGGTACTTTTGTGAAACCAAGTAGGAAAGAGTAGTTTTTTTTTTTAAGTATAATATGTAATTTATGAGTTATGTTATTTATCATGTGTTGTGGGGTATTTTAGAAAATGAAACTATTGAATTGGGACAAACAAATAAATTGGAAAGTGATACAATTTAACTGAAACAAAGTGAGTGTATATATATAATTTATCTTAAATATATATAAACAAATTTGAATAGTGAATATCATACATAATTAGACATATTCTAACTCGCCACAGATACCTATTTTACCATTCAATCCGTCTCATATTCATCTAATAGTACTATCTAAACTTGTCCTATTAAGATTTGGTAAGGCCAATTCCGCCTAAAATCCCACTCATTGTTATTCTTGATCCATGCATATTGATTGGAAATAAATCTAGCAAATTAATGTAGACAGTAGGTACCTTAGGACTCGTTTGGTACAAAGTATGGGATAAGGCCTGATATGTTTGACTGAGATGTCTTATAAATATAAAGAATTAATATTCCGTTTGGTATGATGTATTAAATTCTCTGCAACACATAGTAATTATTGTAATTTATTGCTATAATTAGTTGCAGTATTATTCATACGGGCCCGAACTTTATAAAGGGCCGTATACTTCATACCAAACAAAATATTAGAGTATCATAGACATATTATACACCCTAATCACCCCTACCAAACGAGCGGAATTGAATGGAGTCCCTATTATAGAAGATGAAATCATGAAACAATGACGCCATTGGATAGCACAAATTTGTCGCATGCCGTAGCAAAAATGTATACGTTGTCTTTGAAACCACGCCAATTTTGGGTTACAACTTACAAAAAATTACACTGCCCACAGAAAATAGAAATAAACCACCATTTACCAAAAAATAAAAAAAATAAACCACCACCATCTCATGGACATGTCCTCTCGTCACGTCACGCGCACACTTGCCCTTTTCGGATTAATATCCGACGGCCCGGGCCCACCTGCAGAGATAAGATATAGTACTACCCAAATTAAAAAAAAAATAAAAAAATTCTTCTTCCCTCCCCGAAAATTGTGATTTATTTGTTATTTTGGACCGTTCCTTATAAATATGATGTTTTCATAATTGGAAATTATCCCATCAACTATCTAATATTTATACGTCACAACAAATCAAATATATGAGCTTTTTTTCCTCACTCAACAAATATTTACTTACATTTACATTTTCTTAAAACGCGTACTGCACTCCCTGCACTATACTACTCCTAACTCGGAACGGAGGGAATAAAAAATATCGGCTGAACATGTATCTCTTATGTCTTTTACGAATAAAGACATAATATAATTTTTATTTGATATTTTAATCATATATCAATGAAGATAATTAAGTTAATTTACCTCTATTATATGATTTAGGAACTGGCACCCCCAATTAAAGAAAAAATTAACACATAATCCCAACTATTGAACTTTCAGCAAAAATGTCCAATTTAAAAAAATTATAACTAAATACTAAATTATCTTACTTTAACAATTATGTCCTGAATCTCAATTTATAACATTGAATAACACATAGTATTAGTATTAATTTAGATATTTGTTGTAATTTAAGTGTTAAATTATAGTTTTTCATTTTAAAAATACGCTACATAATTTAAGTGACGGAAAAAATGAAAATAAAAAGAATTATAATACCACTTGGGATTCTCTGTTCCAAAAGTTAGTGTCTCACTGTGTTCCATAATTTATATTTAATTAATTTTTATTACTTTTTTCCTTCAATTTTGATCTATAATGTTTTAGAATACGATTATTAACTAGGGTTCATCCATCCGAATTGAGTTTATATATATATATATTAATTGATTATTAAGGTTCATTATTCTAAAATTATGTTATATAATTTTTTTAAATTCCAATTTTTTGTAATAAATATTAATTAAGATTCATTATATATTACTAAAATTTTATTTTTAATAAATAATTTTGAAATAGTGAAATAAATAGTAATACATGGAATATGGACACAAGTTGGAAACAGAAGATTTGTGAAGCCCAGGGACGAAATACAGAGTATTGTCGGTGCAAAGGCACGGACAATGAGCGACTCCTATAAGACTTCAAAGTGAAGGGGGACAAGAACGGACCAAAACACACTCGAATAAGAGGTATTCCGAGAATATGTCGAAATAGGATGACATATTCGAGGAGAGCTTAAAGATTTGATAGGTGCTACTCATACCATCAAGATGCATCTTCTTTTCTGGTGTCCATAGTGAAAGAACTTCAAGGTTAAGTGTGTTTGATCTAGAACAATTCTAAGATGGGTGACCTCCTGTGTAGTTTTTTCAGGAAGCGTACGACTGAAGATAAAATACTCTAAAAAGGACTTGTGATAATTTGTGAGACCAGCCGTCAGTTCGAAAATCGAGTCGTTACATGATTCCATCCGTTGAAAAACCAGGTAAATTAATCCAAAAAGAAAAAGAAAAAAAAAAGGTAAATTAGAAGCAATTATTCATTAGGAGAAGCGAGAAAGAAAACAAGGGAATAAAAGAAAGGAAAACAGAAAAGTCTGGAAATGGATTAAGACATACATCGAAGTACGAGAAAATACTAATCCTTATCCAACATCATCAGAATCAGACCTCAACAGCTCAATTGTCAATTCCATCCAAACTCAATAAATTAAATTAAATTAAATTACTATATTATATGTAAAAACCAAAATAAATATCATCTTCTCTCACATCATCCCATCTCCGCAGCTACATATAAATACTGCATCAAGCTGCAACGTCAAATATTATTAACCAACAAATATATATTATATATTATCAGAATGAAATCAAAATAGTTTGTTTGAGTTGAGAATTAAGCAGTACGTAATGTTGGGTATATTTCACAAAGCGTTTGCTCATCCGCCGCAAGAGCTGAGCAGCCCTGTCTCCCACAAATGCTCCAACAAGCCTCAGCTGCCTCAGGATACTCTCACACTCTTCCTCAATTCGCACCCCACCGACACTTTCTCTATGACCTTTGGCGATGCTGCTGTCCTTGCTTACGTCAGACCTCATCACAATTCCTTTCCTCTTCACAACCAGAGGTATGTATGTATTCATGTCGGCTGTGTTTATTTTGGTCTTAACTTTATCATGAAACAATGAGAAAAAAGTCCTTTAAATTCCTCCTTTTCTATATATTATAATTTCATCATTTCTTACTCATTCTTTTCACTCGAAGAAGGTTGAAAAGGGTGAAATTCTAATATATAGAGAAGGAGGGATAAAAAATTTCTCTCTCTCTTTTTCCCTGATAAATTTACAATCTAAGTAAACACGGCCGGTATAACTTAATTATTACAGATTTTCATATAATCTTATTTACAATTTTACGTGATTTGTGTGTGTGTGATTGGGTAATTAATTTGGGTGGGGAGGGGTGCAGGTTGTTTTGTGGGTATGAGGACATATATTGCGTTTTCATGGGGAGTGTGAACAATTTGAGCGCACAGATAAAGGAATATGGATTATCAAGAAACAGCAATGAAGCTATGGTGGCGATCGAGGCGTACCGGACGCTCCGAGACAGAGGGCCGTATCCGGCTGATCAAGTTATCAAGGATCTTGATGGTTCCTTCGCTTTTGTTCTTTACGACACTAAACTTGGAACCGTTTTTACCGCCCTGGTAATTTTACTAATTGCCCTCTCTCAGACTCTGCTGATGCTTCTTTGGGGATAGATAAAAAAAGTATACCTTAATTTATCATTTATTTCAATGAATTGATTATTAATTAACTTGCTGATCCCATATATTATATGAATCTATCCTATCACTCAAAATAAATTTCCTCTTAAATCGATAGAAAGATTCCCTGTAGGAGTACCATGTTCACACTTATATTACATGAAAAAATATTATCGTATTCGTATATATGATATTCCGCTCCGAAAAAATTATCTACTCTATAAAATATCTAAAAAAATATAGAGAGTGGAGAATGGATAAAAATATCTTTTCCATAGAAGACACGTCCCTCCCTAAATGTTTTTCGTTTTTAAATTTAGACCAATTGAATCTTTTATGTACATGTCGGTCGCTAAAAATCAATTTGATCTAAATTTAAAAATAAAATACATTTAATTATGGGATGCCAAGTAACCCACGTCATAAAAGTCAATAATGTTGTACTTTATGAAATTGGGACAAATTTTAATGATAGAAATATTTATATATGCAATTTTATTTAGCTTTAGATCTGATAGTAGAAGTTATATAGCTGTACACGATCTTGCAGTCATGTGTATACTTCCAGCTATAGTGTACATCATCGTGTTTCATGTGCAATAATTTTTTTTTATCCCAAATGGCCCATGTTACTTTTATTTTTATATTTAAGGCCATATAACTTTTATTTTTTATGAAACTTAGCTATATTTGAATATATATATTAACCCAATTTTAATTGTAGGAGTATATTGCGGTTTTATTTTATTTTATTTTAATTAAAGCAGAAAATATGTTATGGTTTTTTCAGGGATCCGACGGCGGAGTGAAACTGTTCTGGGGAATCGCCGCTGATGGTTCGGTGGTGATTTCTGATGACTTAGATGTGATTAAAGCTGGCTGTGCAAAATCATTTGCACCATTCCCCACAGGTATGCTACAACAATTTAATTAATAATACTATTATTTTGATTGTAACTCAATATGATAACGTAGAAATTAACAACCATATACTCCCCATCCATTACATTTGTAGTAGTAATAATTCTATTTTGAAACATCACAGAGAGTGTGTACTTTTATTTTAGTCTCTTATATTTTAAATCTCACATATGTTTTCTTCACTAAAATACTTCATCCGTCCACGGTAAGTATGGTTCGGAGGAAGTGATACGGATTTTAAGGGTGAGAGAGTAGGTTAGATAAATGTATTGTGAGTGGAGAGTGGGACAAATATTTATTGTGAGCGGAGTAATTTTCATTTAAGAAAAGACCATATTTATTGTGGACGGACGAAAAAAAGAAAAGAAGATCACACTTATTATGAACGGAGGGAGTAACATTTATCTTTCTTTTCTCAAAATGTGTCACGCTCTTGGTAGACGGAGGAAGTATTTCTGTATATATACAATAATGTTTCTTATGATGACACGCGTACCCAATTAACGTAATTTGATTGGTCCGTACCGTAGGTTGCATATTTCACAGCGAAGCAGGGCTGATGAGCTTTGAGCATCCAATGAATAAGCTGAGGGCTATGCCAAGGGTGGACAGTGAGGGCGCAATATGTGGGGCCAATTTCAAAGTTGACTTTTATTCCAGAGTCAACAGCATTCCTCGTGTTGGAAGTGAAACCAATTGGGTTGACTGGCCCTCTCACGACTCTTAATTAATTACTTTCTCAATATATGTATTTATTTTCAAATAAAATAGTCACGTTTTCATTTTGTTAATTACCTCTACTTCTCATATGGGTTATTCGAAATGATGATCTCGTGTTGGCTCCTGGTTAAATTAATGTATAAGTAAATTGAGTTTTCTTTTTACTTGGTACAATTGTTAATTTGGTTGAAACTCGCTTTAGTTTAGAAAAGGTTCAATTAAACTCAATCAAATTATTAGATTTGCGTGTCCTTGCAATCCCAAAACTAGGATTCGCAAGTCTTGGACTAACTCTATGTATCATGATCTGAACCATATACTCCGTATAAAATTATTTGTGAATGTACATACAAGATAACTGCATACAAATATGTAGCACACATTGAAGGGTTGTATACTGAAAGCAAGCATTTTGCTTGTATACATTGATCCAAGTTATTTCACTATGATTTTCCTATCTGAATTATTATTATTGCATAATTATTTAATTATCCAATTATCTCAATATTATAGATTATATAGTGTGTTGTAGATCACAGAAGATTATATAATTGGTATCTTATGAGATATACACTGATTTCACAGTCGAGACAATTTTGGACACGTTGTTGGTATAGACTGTAGCATAATTGATTAAATAGTTTATCTTAACTATTTATTTATGCTAGTATGTTTATCGTATTGAAAGGATTACAGTGAGATGTATTATTTATTCTGACTTATAAATAATCAAGATCTCGGTGACTTAAATAGTCTTAATCTTAATTACCTTAATCGGTGTAAAGAAGTATCTGTCTATTATTTTGATTTATCATGGGTGGGGACTTTGGCATATAAAGTCCAATATGCTCGATATCTTGGATAATAGCAATTCTTGTTTGATGCGCGATTAGATTGTATTTAAGAGACCGTGTCCTATTAACAATAGGCTGATAATATTCTATTGAGGAACTTAATATGTTTATCATACTAAACCCTGCAGGTGAAATTTATTCCGGTATGATAATAAGTTTAAGTGGTAGCACTCAAGATAATTATTTGTGGTTAAATAATTAATTAATTGATTAAAAGTTATCAGAGGCATTTAATTAATTAATGAATATTTGATATCTTAAACACGGAGATTAATTAAATCTAATACTAGCCCCGACTCACAAAATAATTAAGGTGGTAATTCAGTATTAATTTTTTAGTGGAGTAAATTAATACTAGTGACTGATTTATATTCTGGGATGAATAAAAAAAAATCAGACACTAGAGGCCTACACCTTATTTAAGCTAGTAGATCCCTGAACTGGCCCACTAGGCCTTAGCCTCTAAAATGGCGCCTACTCTCTCTATTCTAGCCCATCTGGGCTTGGCTTGATTTAATTAGATGGACTCTGATAATTAGGTATTATATACCAGTTATATATATCATGGTTTACATCAGAATTAAAGATTCTACGTAAAAATTAAAAGATGAAAACCTAGAGAGAAAAAAATGAGTAGCCGCTATTTTGTGTGAGGAAGAGATCGAAGCTCATTGCCATCCAACATCGATCCTTGGCTCGGGAAGAGTTCAGAAGATCAACTCTGGAGTCTCTAATCACACAGTTCGTAGGTATATCGAATAAACATCCTATGATTGTTATTTAATTTATAGGAGCATGCATAGGTTCCGTTTACGAGTGTTTGTTAGATAACCAAACTAGATCCGTCGGTAATTATGAGCCGGCCTATCAATTGGCGGTTCCTACAGTTGGTATCAGAGCCTGGATCAGTTATTTTGGCTCTGTCGGATTAATGAACAGTAAATCTTTGTTTTGGATTTATTAATATGCGTGCAAATTCGTTTTTTCGTCGTCTTATCGTGGGAATATTTAATTATTGTCGTTTTGCCGGTTTTGCCTAAATTTGTTGTATTTTTCACGAGAAAATCCGTGAAATAGATTTAGGATTTCAGCATGTATTTCTATTGTGTTTCCGTTGCTTGTAATTTCTGTACAAGTCGAAGAAATTGAAGATGGAAATTGAAGGAGAAACTACGGTTGTTATCTCTTCTTGTTGAGTAATATTCCGGTGGCGGCGCTGGTTCGCTGGCAGACGGCGGATGAAGGCAGCGACGGGGTGTGGACTGGCGCGCGGCAGCGCCGGAGATCACACCGGTTCTGCTGGTGAGGCGGTGGATCAGAGCAGCGGCAGGGCGCGGTCGGGCGTGCGAGTTCGTCCAAGACCACGCCGGATCTGCTACTGCTGAAGGTGGGGAAGAGCGAAGGAAGCAGCGGCTGTTGCTGCTGGTTTTTCATCGCGACGTCGGCGATGTGTTTGAGGCGGCGCAGCAGCGTGCACTATGGCACATCTCGACGGCGCAGTCGCATTTCCGGCGAAGGGTGAAAAGCAACGGCAACAACAGCACAGACGGCGGCGGATTTGGGATGGTGGCAACATTTGGGATTGACCGGCCCCACGGTGGAGGTGGCAATTAGGGTTGAAACCCTAGGGTTTGCAGCGGGTCGCGGGTCGGGCTGGAAAAGAAGCGGGCCGCTGATCTGTGCTTCTGGCTAGAAGTTGGGCTGAACCTTGGGCCTAGCCTTGAAGGGATGTTGACTGGATTTAAATGGTTGACTAGCCCAATTTTTGAGCCCAATTTGCTGACAATTAAAGAGGCCCAAGCAAATTTATTGATTCTGGGCCAGATTTAGAGCTTGAAGACCCAAGACCAAGACTATTTATGTAATAGTTAGAGTTTTATTTATTTATTTTTTTTTGTTTATTTTATTCAATGTAATAAAATAGGCAGGGACGGACAGGTTCCAAAGTACCCACGATAAGACGGCAAATTTAATTTTATCGTAAAATAAGCATGTTTGCATGTCATGGATTTAATTACCGTTAAGGTGTTCTAAAACATGAGATATTTGATTAATTTGCAAATATTTGAGTTTAGAAAAATGCATGCTAGGCTTTATCACGTTTCTGAGCATGTTTTAGAATTCAAACGAGCATAATTTATTATGTGAGTTCTAGAACAGCATGTTTAGAAAATTCCGTGTCAACATGATTTGCATGCTACAAACCTTTTGAAGAAAAATGACTAAGCAAGTTAATAAATAATTTTATTTGTTAATATTATTAAAGACCTCCACAATTGGTTTAAGACAAATTAAATTATGAGTATGTGTAAACGTCCACACGAACGTGGCTTGTGCATATTTTCAATTTATAGCACTTTGTCAAGTTAAACTTCTTAAAAATATTTTATTTTCTGTGAGTAGTGGGAGTTGTGCGTGTAAACGTTCACACTATCGTGGCTTGCACGTATTAATTCTTGCGGAACACTCTAGGTGAGAATGAAATAGAGATAGTCAAAGTAAATTAATTCTCAGGCGATGCCGTTCTAGTAATTTCATCAACTCGAGAATTAATTTTTGTTTGATTAAATTGTGGTCATTGCTTGGATATTAGTTTGAATACATCTCCCCAACGGAGTCCCTTTTCAAATTAATATGGTCTAGTTAAGGTCCATTTATTATTCTTATTTGTCATAAGGTTAAGTTGATAAGATGATAAGATTCAAAGACTGGGTGTCTGGTCAAGTAATGAGCACGTAAACGTCCACACAATCGTGGCTTGCGTGCAAATTACTTGGGCTAATGGAGGTTTCACTTAATATTGTTTTATCAAAAGGTTACAATATTAATGTTACGAATTTTATGCAATAATTGTGACTTATTTGTGTTTGCATGTTTTATTTTCAGATATGACCGTTTCTTCGCTCTTAAATGTTCTTACTGCAAAGCCTCTTACCGGACCAAATTTTTTGGAATGGAAGCGCAATCTGGAATATGTCCTAATTGCTGAAGAGTACAATTTTGTACTCACTACTCCCACTCCTGCCACTCTGACTGAGTCCTCCACTCAAGTTGAAGTGGAGGAGCACAAGAAGTGGCACATGGCCAACAACATGGCGAAAGCCTACATGATGACCACGATGGCCACAAACTAGTAGCATCAGCATCAATCGATGGTCACTGCTGCTGCAATTATGCTGAACCTCCAAGAGCTGTTTGGAGAGTATGATCGTTCAGCCCGTTTTGAGATCATGAGGAAACTCATGGGCTCAAGGATGACGGAAGGGGCGTCTGTGCGCGAGCATGTGCTCGAAATGATCAATCATTTCAATGAGCTAGATCAGCTCGGTGGAGGTATCTTGGATGGAGCCAAGGTTGACATGATACTCCATTCTCTGCCCAAGTCTTAGAGCATATGCAATGGTGGGCGGCAGGGGGGTGGGCGCGGCTGGGCGGGGAGTGGGCGCTGCTGATGGCGCCCAGGGGAGGGCGGATAGGGTGGGCGGACTGGCGCCCGGGCGGGCTTGCTGGGCGGGGAGGGGGGATGGCCACGTGGCGGCTGGTTATTGGGCAACGGTTTTTTAACCGTTGCTCAACGGTTTAATTTTTTTAATTTAATTTAATTCTAATTTTTATCTATAAATACTACACCTTATTCCATTCATTTTAACCCCATTCTCTACATTTCTATCTCAATTTCTTCTAAATTATCTCTACAACTTCTTATATTTTTGTGCTACAAATGGATCCCAATCAAAATTGGTCTTGGTTCGGTTCTAGTGATGCAAGTTTCGATCACAATAATCCAAATTTCTACGGCAATTTTCGACCTCCATCCTTCCAAAACGTCTCCACCCCCACCCCCAACCGTCCTCAATTTCCGACGGGTTCCGCCTATGTCCCTCAATTTTCACCGGGGGCTTTCTCCACGTATCCTACACATCCGGCACCTTCTCCTGGCGACTTCCAATCGGCCGTCAATTTGGACTCGTCCGAGGACCAAGTAAATGTGGAGTACGAGGAGCCCGCAGTTACTTCTACGCCCAAGAAAAAGGGCTGGGGTAAAGCCACTATCCGAGGCAAAAGAGGCGGCGGCAGCAGCAGCAGACCTGAAGGCGGCCGGGGCAGTCGGGGCGGCGGGGGAAATAACTACAGTGAGGTCGAGACGGAGTGTTTGGCTCATTGTTGGGTCGATATTAGCCACGACCCTATTGTCGGTAACGCCCAAAAATTTGGAAAATATTGGGAGCGAATCATGGAGTGCTACAATCGCCTCCGTCCCGAGGGAACGAAAGCGCGAAGTGAGGAGCAATTGCGCAGTCATTGGAAGAGAACCAAAGATTTGTTGATTCTCTTTCAACAAATCTACAAGGATGCTTCGGAGCAATATCATAGCGGCGAGAGCGGCGAGAACATTTTTCAGAGAGCACTAGCGGAGTGGCAGAATAAATTCTACACCCCATTTAAGCATTTGGATGCTTGGAACGTGGTTAGGGATACGCCGAAGTTCCATATTGTCGTCTCTTCCAGCAAAGTCAAAGAGAATATCGCCAAACGATCCAAGATCCGGGAAGATGGGAGCTACACCACGACATCAGAAGCTTCCACTCCAAGCACTCCGGGCATGACGAGTGGCGGCGAATTCACCTCGGGATGCACTCGCGCCGCACGTCCAATGGGAACGAAAAAGGCGAAGGCATTAGCTCGGGGAAAAGGTAAAGTTTCTGCTGACATAGAAGAGAAGTTTAATGCTATGCAATATCAAATTACGAGGCAGGCAAACTACGAGATTCTAACTCGAGACACAACGGGCATGGCACCCGACGCGCTCCAAAATCATCTTGCGTTTTGTGCAATGCTCAGGAGAGAAATGGGACTCACCGACCCCCCGCCGCCGCAGAATTAATGTATTTTTTTAATTTATTTTTATGTAATGTTTTTTTTTCAATTCAATAAAATTTGCATTTAAAAATTAATGTTATTTAAATTATGAAAATAAAAATAAAATTGAAAAATAAAATCATTAAAATAATAGGTGTGCCCACCTTAATTTGTGCCCACCAATGTGGCCAACTTTTTTGTGCCCACCCTACCCCACTAATACCCCACAAATACTAATTAAATATTGGTGGGCACAACTTTTTTGTGCCCACCAATGTGAGTGCTCTTATGAGAACTTTCGTCTCAACGCAGTTATGAGCAAGAAGAAGTTCACCTTAAATGAACTGCTCAATGAACTGGTTGCTGCCGAAGGTGTAATGGGTAAGAGTCCACATGCTTTGGCTGTAGCGAAAGGTCCCCGTTTTGCACTGAAAGATGGACAAAAAGGCAAGGGACCGGTTCGCAAGAAAGGTCCGGCAAAGAGTGGGAGTAAGAAAGTTAGCCCTACCGGAGGTGTTAAGAAACCGAAAGGGAAAGGAAAGTGCTTCAAGTGCAACAGAACATGACATTGGAAGGCCGATTGCCCTTTGATGAAGAAGGCTGAAGGTATGCCTTATGCTCTAGTAACAGAAACATGTTTAGTTTCGAGTTCTACTCATTCTTGGGTAGTAGATTCCGGAGCGACTGATGTAGTATCCCGCCTTTTTCATAACTAATCTTAGTAAATAATTAAGATAATTAACTAGGATATTTAAAATGCGAGAATTTAGTATGAAGTTAAGTTCCGGCAGATAAATTAATTCGGCAGCCCTAATTTGCTGAATTTTGATAATTTAAGTTTTATTTTCGTTTCGGTTAATCCGAAATGAAATATTAAAGGTGTTTATGATTATGTGCTATTATATTTGCATTATATGTGAAATATGTGCCATTTTTGAAGTATTTGATTTTCTAGGGATTTATGAATTTTCTCCGGTAATTTATTTAATTTTCGGATTTTAATTCCGAAAATTTTTAAAGGAAGTTTATATTAGGGTTTGAGAAACCCTAATAAATTTATATATATCGAGAGCATTTAATTAAAGCCTCTATGATTATTTATTTGATGAATGATCAATTAATTAGAGAATTAATTGATCGATTAAAATGAAATTTTTATGCTTAATGTTTAATTAATTAAATTGATGTTTAATTAATTAATTAAGCTAAGATATTAAGCATAATTTTTCCTAGGAAATAAAGCTTATGGTATAAGCTTAATTATTATTTTCTAGTTAAATCTTGTTGTTAATAATTAATGATTAATTAATTTAATTATTAATCTAAGATTAGTAACTAAATTAACACATGTTAATTACCCAATACTAAAATCTATTATTTAAATATATATATATATATATATATATAGGACACCTAAGCTTGTCTCCCAACATCATGATGAAGGATGTTGGTGACTAGGCTTAGGTTAATTAATATATTCATTGAATTTGGGAGAAGGATTAGCTTATAAAAAAAAAAAAACATCTCACAGCTCTCTTCACTCTCTCTCTGCAACACACACGATACATACACACTCAAACACACACTTAAACACACACTAAACAGGGGACGCACATACACACACCAAGAGAAGAAATCAAGCTTAGTTAATCAAAGAAAGTAGTGCTATAATCTTCTAAAAAGGTAAGATCTTTCATTAGTTAAGTGGATAACTCAAGTTTAAGCATGAAATTCCATTTATTTTTAATTTTTAAAATTTTGAAAATTATATATATGATAGAGAATGGATTTGATCTTCAAGTATGATGATTAGGGAGTAATTTAGATTACATTTCTATGATTTAATCATTGAGAAATCAATTCTAGCATTATTTTTATTTTTTCGAAATATATATGAAATAAATTAGAAAATTTATTTCTTTGATCCTATGGTTGAATTGATGATTATGATGAACTTCTTGGATTGAGCAAGAATAATCATTTTATTTATTTGTTGCAAAATGGCCGAAGGTTTTGGCCAAAAATATGAATATTTAATTTTGATGTTCTATACTTGATTTGATGATCAATGTGGGCTTAAATGATGTTATTAAGCATGTTTATGTATTGAGTTAATTGTTTGAAGCATAATTATGCCAATTGTAGAAATTGTCGAAGCATCTAGGGTTTAAAAGTAGAGCTCTTTGATTTAGATGTTGGATGATGAAATTGATGATACAATTGAGCTCATAATATTTAATTAAGTATGTGGAAATTTTGTTAGAATTTTTAGAGTTCAATTTCATATTTTTAGAAATTTTCAGCAATTAAAAATAAATTAAAAATAATTATTTAGAGCTTAAATTGATTAATTGAGATTATAATTAATCTCTAGAATATTAATTACACATGTTGTAATTTGAAATGGATAAAAATAAGTAAATGTGCCCTATTTTTCCATAAAGGTCGAAATATATATATATATATATATATATATTAGGGTTTTGATTTTTATCCAATTAAATTAAGTGATTAAGCTATAAATGTAGCTTATTAATTAAATTAAGATGTTTGGAATTGATTAGAATGAAATTTGATATTTATTTTCCAATTTCTAAAAAGGCCGAAAATTTTCAAAGAAAATAAAAGTATTATTTGATTTTTAATCAAGAAAATAATGGTAGAAATAAATTCTACGATAAAAATTAAGCATCGTAGAATTTTTCGAAATTTTAATACGAAGTTTTGAGAATTTTCTATTGTCCGGCTATTTTTCGAAGTCGGAGGTTTATACGTATAGAAGAGCTGTATTAATAATGTGATTATGTAATTATGTCACATTTAGTATAAAAAGTATAAGGAATTAAATTGAAATTTTTCGGAACTCGTTTGTCGAGTCGAAAATATTTCTAAGTTGATGATGTTAGTTGTTAATTTAGTGCTAATGATGTTGTTAGCTATTAATTATAGATGCTGATGGTCATTAGTTGCTAATGAAGTATTAATGACGAGTTAAGTATTAATGGTATGTCATTAATAAGTAAATATGTTAAGGACATATTTTATTAATATAATGTTAAGATTAAATGTTAATAAATAACTTAAGCATTTTATATGCTTAATAAATTAAATGAAGAGTTTTAGTATTAATTAAATGTTTATATGATTAAAGGATATTATCCTAGAATGATAATATGATAAAGAATAAGTTTAAATTAATTGATGAAGTAATTAATATGAGTTTAATTATTAATTGTATGTTAATAAAGAAATTAAGCATTTTAAATATGCTTACTTAATGAAATAAAGAGCTTAAAGTGTCAATTAAATGCTTATGTAATTAAGTAATATATATTATTACGAAGTTAAATGTTTAATTACATATGTATATATATGTTTATTTATGAAGTTAAATGATGAATTATATGATTATAAGTTTTTAAATATTTCATGAAGTTATAATCGATTAATTATCGATTAAGGAATTAAGTAAGAAAGAAAAGAAATTAGAAAAGTTTAGTTTCTAATTGCTGAGAGAAAATTTCTAGAAAAGTCGAATTGAAGAAGAAAATATTAAATATAGCAGGGACATTCCTTATTTTAATATTTAAACTTTTCTCGCTCTTATATTTAAATTAATTCTTAAATTGAAGGATCGAGTGGAATCATAAATTAAGGAAAAGCCGAGAAGTAAGCTTGTAGATAAAGTCGCCAGTTCAGGTGGGCTTTCTGAACTAAAGAAATAAAGAATGTGATATTTTGATTATATATATGTGTGATGATTTTTAAAGTGATTGACTTGCCGATTTTTGAAGTTTTTGTATGATACCCTCTACCAAGGAAAGACGAATTCTGTCCAACTTAAGGTGGGATTTGTGTACGCTATGTTGTAATCGGGAGCCTTCCTTTTTGGTTGGACGATTACAAGTGTTTGAGAAGGAGACCTACTTCTCAACACTCAAAAGTTATAGTAGATGTAGTACATACATAAAAAGTATTTTGACTGCAGTCACTTATATAAAAGAAAATGTTTTGGCAAGCACATGTTTGTTTTAATGCAGATATATATATATATATATATATATATACTTGTGCTATGCTTTATGGCAAGTTATCAATCTATAGCTCTAAGCAGCAATTTTCAATTATTTTTGGCATGTGTCCACTGAGTGCGAAAGTACTCAGCCCTGCATGTTATTTCTAAAATTTGCGGGTTAGCTCGGATGGGAAAGGAGTGTGCTGGGCGGGCTTTTGTTGTTGACCTTTTGAGATTTTTGTTGATATTGAGCAGGGTTATATGTCTTCATACATGTAACCAAAGATGTGTAATGTTTTTCCGCTGCAACACTCTGAACTTATTCAGTAATTGTTTTCCTATTATGATGATTGAAACTATGACTTGATAAACTTTGTTTCCGTTGCTAAAACCCTGATACGAGATGGTGTTGTAAATTTACCATTCTCGTTATTTTGGATTTTGAACTTGATTACTAAATCATTATTGATGCCGCTGTTTGATATTTGATTCAGCTTGAGTTTGCCTTGAAAGTATGATTCATTGTATGATTGATTTTGTTGGATAACTGGGTCGTTATCTTGTTCCTTGGTTGATCATAAATTGTGTACGTCGTGGGACCCATCGGCTTGGTCATCTTCATTCTAAGTCGGGCTGCGACAGAGTGGTATCAGAGCCAGGTTAACTGCTCTAAATCTAAGAAATTTTTTCTCTTGAGTCTAGTCTAGACTTGAATCCCTAGACTAGTTAAGTCTTAAACAACAAAAATCCAGCACCTCATCTCATCCGGAAAAGTCAGGTACGCATTTAAAAGTTTAAAGTTTGAATTAAGTTGAATTTATTTGAGATATATGTTTATGTTATATGTGAATTTGATGTTGTTGTTGTGAGATTGTGTTTTGATGAGGTTGTTTTGTGACGACGTTAGTAAGCGAGATGATGGAACAATTGTGCAAGCAAGTTGGTTGTTTATCTTTGGAAAGTAATGTGAGCTTGGTACCACCTTTGGGAAGCGATATTGAGTAGGATGGCAGCGCCGCCAGGCAGCGATGCGATGGAGGAATTTCGACATATCAGAATGAGTTATCAGGAGACCTTAGCTGAGGTCCTAGCTCGATATCATCGTGTCTGGATGGAGATATGCGAGACAGGTATCTCGGGTGTGCATGGTATCATATGACTGGTTCCTCTTCTTCCAGAGGAATGGTAGGAGTGGGCAGCTTCGCTGGTGTCACGATTTATGACAAAGTAGTACTGAGACGACAACCTTTATGGTGATTGCCGAGGTTTCATTGCAGAAATCAGTTCCCGTTTTATGTGCTATGCAGCGCCACCCCCAGGACCTACTGTCCACCTCCCAGTTTCACGGAGGAGGGTCTCTTAGCTGAGTTTTTGCCACAGGATGATCATGTCCCGTTCATGGTTCCTCCTATTGATCCTGAGCCAGTTTATGACCCTTTGACTTCCTACTTTGGTGTTGACCAAGGTGCTTTTGTTTCACAGCCTACCTCCCCATCAGTTGGTATTGCTTCACCCACACCACTGACAGATGCTTTAGCATTAGTTCCTGTTCCTCCTACTTCGGATTTCTACCCAGCACCTCTGCTAGAGGTAGCTCCTTCTTATCAGTTCATGGATATTCCTCATACTTTTGAGCCCTCTGATCTCCAGCCTTTCTACTACCCTGAGCCTCAGCGCTTAGACGAGGCCAGCTCGTCGAAGCCATGCCGTGACGACTCTGACGAGGATGACGAAGACGACCTAGCCGCAAAGGTTACTATTGGATGGTCTGACCTTCGTCGTATCCCATTTAGCGAGTTAGGCTTCGAGGCTAGTTTCCAGCCGTCGGCGGGTGCCGATGTTACCAGGGATATTCCGCTCACGTTGGAGGGAGACGTGAGAGTTGAGAGCGAGGGTGAGAGTTCGAGTTTTGAGAGTGTGACCTCAGAGGAAGATCCAGAGGAGGACCCGTCCGAGTAGAGTTGTGATCTGTTGATAATGTTTAGTATGTTTATATATGTATGAAGTATGACGATGATGATGATGTAAATATGTGTGTGTGTAAATATCTGATGCATAATATGGTTAGCTAGATCGGTAACGGAGTAGTAGTCCGTACCGCTAATGATATATTTTGTGTGATGTTAGGACATCACAGATGACATTGGGATAATTTTTGCTGTAAATAAATCCCTTATTTTAAAAAGACCTCTAAGAGGCAATTTTCCATATATGAAGAAAAATGACCAAAGCGGTCATTTAAATTAAGTTGTTGTTTCTCTAAAATGTTTAAGAAATATGTGAAGTTATGATGTTCTATGAGAAAGGAAAAGTATGAATAAAAATAAGTAAGAAGATGAAGTAAAGAAGGAAAGAATTTTATGAAAGTAAGTTAAAAATGACAGAAGAAATGATCTCTTTAGAAATTAAAGTTGAGTTATTAAAAACAGATAAATTATTTGATCAATTCAAGTTATGATGTGTAATGAAGGAAAGTTAAGAGATGGGATGAAAGTATAAAGTAAAGAATGTTATGGAAATAAGATTTCTTTAGATGTTAAAGAAAGAAGAAAAATGGTTCTATTAATTGTTTATATAAGTGTTAAATTTATAAGTTAAATATCCTGCTGCTCTTTAAAAAAAAAAAAGTTCTGAAAAACCGAGTGCTTTAATAATAATTGCCAAGTTAAGAAAGGATATGAAATTAAGTTATGTTGCTATTGTGTGATTATTAAGTAAAGTTATGCAAGTGATTATGTTATATGAATTTCTTGAATGATGAGTTTCAAGATTTAATTAATTGCTTTGTGAAGAAATTGCTTATGCAATAAAGAATAAGATGAAAAATGTTAAAATGAAAAGTTTGAAATGAATAAAGTTATTTCTTGATGATTTTATATTTTCTTAATATCAGATTGCCTCGTAGAAGAAGAAATAGGGTAGAAGAAGAAGAAGAACAACAACAGCAAGATCCTACCCCACCTCCTCAACCTGAGAGGAGAATTGAAGAACTTTTTCTTCGACAAAATCCCCCAACTTTTGACGGAAGAGGAAATCCGTCAGAGGAAGAAGAATGGATTCGTGCTCTAGAGCGAATCTTTAGGTTTCTTCGACGTGATGACCGTGAACGTCTCACATGTATGTCATATCAGCTTAAAGGATCTGCAGACTACTGGTGGGAAGCTCGCCAGAAAACTTATACTCCCGAGCAACTTGAAAATCTTACTTGGAAGCAATTCAAAGAAGCTCTTTTTGAAAAGTATATTCCGAGAAGTTATCGTAAACAAAAAGAAAATGAGTTTGCAAATCTCAAGCAAGGAAAGAAGACGGTGTCAGAATATGACCGTGAATTTTGTGATTTAGCTCGTTTTGCCCCTGAGAAGGTTGATTCAGATGAGAAGATGTCCGAACTTTTTCGTGCCGGACTTAGGCAAGATATAAGAGTGGTCTTAGCAAGTCAAAGTGCTATGACCTATGCGGAAGCTTTAAATCGAGCTTTAGATATGGAGCTGGCTATGCAGCCAGAGAAATCGGTCGTATTCCAAAGACCTTCCCCAATTCAATCCCCAGCGACTGTTAAACCGCAATTTTCACACCAAAGCCAGATTCAAAAAGGAAAGACAAAATGGAATGCTGGAAATCAACCTAAGAAGAAGCCATGGTATGGACAGAGTCAGCAATAATCGACCCAAGGAAAGTTTAAAGTTCCTTTTGTTGGTCAAGAAAGTTCGTCTCAGAGACAACAAGGAATTTCTGCATGTCCCAAGTGTGGAAAGACGCACCAGGGAATTTGCAGAGCAGGAAGTAATAATTGTTATGTATGTGGGCAACCAGGGCATTATTCTTATCAGTGCCCAAATAGGCAGCAAGGGACTGGTGGAGGAAAACCTAATCAGTATCAGCCTCCGCATTTAAAGGCCATTGAAGGAGTCCCACAGACGCAGCAGCGTCCGCGTCAAGTGCCTCGCCCTCAGCAGCAGCAACAGCTAAAGAAGCAACAAACCCCGCAGCAAAATCAGCAGCATCACCAGAGAATTTTTGCTCTTGAGCAGAAAGCAAGAATCAAAGATCAGGGCAATCTGACAGGTATGGGTCAGATAAATGATGTACCTATTATAATTCTTTTTGATACTGGTGCATCGCATTCTTTTATATCAAATGCATGCGTAGATACTCTTGGCCTTAAAATAGAGAAAGCTAATCAGAACTTAAGACTATCAACCCCGATAGGTAAATCTACCTCAGTTACGCATGTCTGCCCTAATCTAGAATTTGAGATTGGTTCCCTTAAGATGTCAGCCAAGACCCTCAATCTAATTCAAATATGGGACGTAGACATCATTTTGGAAATGGATTGGTAAATTTTGCTACCATTCGGTGTAAGCAAAGACAAATTTCTTTTCATGCCCCTGGAAAAGAGCCAACACTATTCTTCGGAATAGAGAGAAGCAAGAGATGAATGCCTATTATTTCGGCAATTCAAGCAAGAAGACTGTTGGGAAGAAAAGATGTGCAAGTATATCTTGTTTATCTCAACAAAGATGAAAACCAAGAGAAGAAAATTGATGATGTAGCAGTAGTCCGAGAATTTAAGGATGTTTTTCCTGAAGTTATGCCAGGATTACCACCAGACAGGCAATTGGAGTTTACCATTGATCTTGAACCTGGTTCAGCTCCAATATCAAAGGCGCCGTATAGAATGGCCTCGAAAGAATTGCAAGAATTGAAGATCCAGTTGCAAGAGTTGCTTGATCTTGGTTTTATCCGACCTAGTGTTTCCTCGTGGGGAGCACCAATTTTATTTGTCAAGAAGAAAGACGGTAGTCTAAGAATGTGTATAGATTACCGAGAATTAAACAAGTTGACATTAAAGAACAAGTATCCTTTGCCAAGGATAGATGATCTGTTTGATCAGCTCAAAGGAGCCAGTGTATTCTCAAAGATCGATTTAAAATCTGGCTATCATCAGTTAAAGATTCGTCAAAAAGATATTCCAAAAACTGCTTTTCAAACGAGATACGGCCATTATGAGTTTATAGTAATGCCGTTTGGATTGACAAATGCTCCGGCGGTATTCATGGATCTTATGAATCGAGTTTTTCATGAATTCTTGGATAGATTTGTCATAGTCTTTATTGACGACATTCTTGTGTATTCAAGAAGTGAGCAGGAGCATGAAGAACATCTCAGAATTGTCTTAGAAAAGTTGAGATCAGAAAAGTTGTATGCCAAATTCAGTAAGTGTGAATTTTGGCTGAAAGAAGTAAATTTTCTCGGACATGTTGTTTCTTCCGAAGGAATTAAAGTAGACAATTCTAAAGCGCAAGCAGTTCAAGAATGGAAATCTCCAAAGTCACCCCATTAGATTCGTAGTTTCTTGGGCCTGGCGGGTTACTATCGGAGATTCATTGAAGAATTCTCAAAGATAGCAAGGCCAATGACCCAACTTCTGAAGAAAGAATCGAAGTTTAAATGGTCTCCTGAATGCGAAGAAAGTTTTCAAGAGCTTAAGAAGAAACTAACCACCGCTCCAGTTCTAGCAGTGCCAGAAGCAGGCAAAGATTTTACCGTTTATACGGATGCATCAAAGAATGGATTGGGTTGTGTCTTGATGCAAGATGGCAGAGTTATTGCTTATGCGTCACGACAACTCAGACCTCATGAGGAGAATTACCCAACTCATGATTTAGAGCTAGCAGCAGTTGTGCCTGCTTTAAAAATTTGGAGACATCATCTTTATGGAGCCAAGTGTGAGATCTTTTCAGATCATAAGAGCCTCAAATATTTTTTTGAGCAAAAAGAGTTGAATATGAGGCAAAGAAGATGGCTTGAGTTGGTAAAGGACTATGATTGCAAAATTTTCTATCACCCAGGAAAAGCGAACGTAGTAGCCGATGCTTTGAGTAGAAAGAGCAGAACCGAGTTAGGATTTCTGCTCACTCAAGAAAAAGAACTTATTAAAAGTTTCGAAAAGATAAGAATAGAAGTGGTTCTATCACCTCAAACTACAGAGCAAATAATTGCAGCTTTGGAAATAACTCCAGATTTGAAGATGAGAATTTCAGATGCTCAAAGAAAAGATGAGAAGTTGGAGAATTTGAGACTCAAGATTCGCAAAGGAGAAACGGAAAATTTTCATGAAGCTGGAGATAACACTCTCCTGTTTAAAGAAAGGATTTGTGTTCCAGATAAAGAAAATTTAAGAGCCGAGATCATGAGAGAAGCTCGTGAAACGCCTTATACAGCTCATCCTGGAAGCACCAAAATGTATCAAGACTTAAAGCAGAAATTTTGGTGGGAAGGAATGAAGTGAGATATAGCTTTGTTTGTAGAGCGATGTTTAGCCTGTCAGCAAGTTAAGGCTTTACATCAATGGCCTTATGGAAAGCTCCAGCCGTTGGAAACTCTGGAATGGAAATGGGATGGTATTACAATGGATTTTGTAACCCAGTTACCAAAGTCTAAGAAAGGAAATACAGCCATATGGGTAATAGTGGACAGATTGACAAAATCTGCTCACTTTATACCAATTCCAGAAACATATGGAGCAGATAAATTAGCCCAGCTGTACGTTCGAGAGATCGTGCGTCTGCACGGTGTGCCCAAGTCGATCACTTCAGACCGAGATTCAAAGTTTACTTCTCATTTTTGGAGAAGTTTACAAAGTGAAATGGGTACCAAATTAAATTTTAGCACTGCATTTCATCCTCAGACGGATGGTCAGTCCGAAAGGACAATTCAAATTTTGGAAGATATGCTCAGAACTGTTGTGTTAGACCAAGGTAACCAATGGGAGCAAGTTTTGCCTCTCGTTGAGTTTGCATACAACAACAGTTATCAAATGATAATTGGCATGGCGCCCTATGAAGCTCTTTATGGAAGAAAATGTAGGTCACCTCTTTATAAGTGGGTGAAAGAAAAGTTTTAGGGCCCGATGCTGTAGAAGAGATGATTAAAATTGTCCGTCAAATCAAGCAAAGGATTAAAGAAGCGCAAGATCGTCAAAAATCCTATGTAGATTCTCGAAGATCTGAATTAGAGTTTGAAGTGGGAGATAAAGTATTCCTAAAGGTTTCGCCTTCGAGGGGAATTTATAGATTTGGCGTAAAAGGAAAGCTTAAGCCACGTTACATAGGATTGTATGAAATCCTGGAAAGGATTGGTCAAGTAGCGTATAAGCTAGCATTACCGCCAAGTTTTGGAAATTTGCATAACGTGTTTCATGTATCCCAGTTGCGCCGATACATGTTCGACCCTAAGCACGTTATTCTGCAAGAAGAAGTAGTCCTCGAACCAGACCTCAGTTATGAGGAGAAACCAGAAGCTATCTTGGATCGAAAGGTCCAACAGTTAAGAAACAAGTCGATCGCGTCAGTAAAGGTTAAGTGGAAACACCACGGGTTAGAGGAAGCTACGTGGGAGCTTGAAGATAAGATGAAAGAGAAGTATCCCGAGCTTTTCCTTTGAGGTAAACAAATTTCGGGACGAAATTTATTTTTAGGGGGGAGAATGTAGTATCCCGTCTTTTTCATAACTAATCTTAGTAAATAATTAAGATAATTAACTAGAATATTTAAAATGCGAGAATTTAGTATGAAGTTAAGTTCCGGCAGATAAATTAATTGATCGATTAAAATGAGATTTTTATGCTTAATGTTTAATTAATTAAATTGATGTTTAATTAATTAATTAAGCTAAGATATTAAGCATAATTTTTCCTAGGAAATAAAGCTTATGGTATAAGCTTAATTATTATTTTCTAGTTAAATCTTGTTGTTAATAATTAATGATTAATTTAATTATTAATCTAAGATTAGTAACTAAATTAGCACATGTTAATTACCCAATACTAATATCTATTATTTAAATATATATATATATATATATAGGACACCTAAGCTTGTCTCCCAACATCATGATGAAGGATGTTGGTGACTAGGCTTAGGTTAATTAATATATTCATTGAATTTGGGAGAAGGATTAGCTTATAAAAAAAAAAAAAACATCTCACAGCTCTCTTCACTCTCTCTCTGCAACACACACGATACATACACACTCAAACACACACTTAAACACACACTAAACAGGGGACGCACATACACACACCAAGAGAAGAAATCAAGCTTAGTTAATCAAAGAAAGTAGTGCTATAATCTTCTAAAAAGGTAAGATCTTTCATTAGTTAAGTGGATAACTCAAGTTTAAGCATGAAATTCCATTTATTTTTAATTTTTAAAATTTTGAAAATTATATATATGATAGAGAATGGATTTGATCTTCAAGTATGATGATTAGGGAGTAATTTAGATTACATTTCTATGATTTAATCATTGAGAAATCAATTCTAGCATTATTTTTATTTTTTCGAAATATATATGAAATAAATTAGAAAATTTATTTCTTTGATCCTATGGTTGAATTGATGATTATGATGAACTTCTTGGATTGAGCAAGAATAATCATTTTATTTATTTGTTGCAAAATGGCCGAAGGTTTTGGCCAAAAATATGAATATTTGATTTTGATGTTCTATACTTGATTTGATGATCAATGTGGGCTTAAATGATGTTATTAAGCATGTTTATGTATTGAGTTAATTGTTTGAAGCATAATTATGCCAATTGTAGAAATTGTCGAAGCATCTAGGGTTTAAAAGTAGAGCTCTTTGATTTAGATGTTGGATGATGAAATTGATGATACAATTGAGCTCATAATATTTAATTAAGTATGTGGAAATTTTGTTAGAATTTTTAGAGTTCAATTTCATATTTTTAGAAATTTTCAGCAATTAAAAATAAATTAAAAATAATTATTTAGAGCTTAAATTGATTAATTGAGATTATAATTAATCTCTAGAATATTAATTACACATGTTGTAATTTGAAATGGATAAAAATAAGTAAATGTGCCCTATTTTTCCATAAAGGTCGAAATATATATATATATATATATATATATATATATATTAGGGTTTTGATTTTTATCCAATTAAATTAAGTGATTAAGCTATAAATATAGCTTATTAATTAAATTAAGATGTTTGGAATTGATTAGAATGAAATTTGATATTTATTTTCCAATTTCTAAAAAGGCCGAAAATTTTCAAAGAAAATAAAAGTATTATTTGATTTTTAATCAAGAAAATAATGGTAGAAATGAATTCTACGATAAAAATTAAGCATCGTAGAATTTTTCGAAATTTTAATACGAAGTTTTGAGAATTTTCTATTGTCCGGCTATTTTTCGAAGTCGGAGATTTATACGTATAGAAGAGCTGTATTAATAATGTGATTATGTAATTATGTCACATTTAGTATAAAAAGTATAAAGAATTAAATTGAAATTTTTCGGAACTCGTTTGTCGAGTCGAAAATATTTCTAAGTTGAAAATATGAATAGTAAGAGTTTATTATAAATTAAATGAATGATAATGATGATGTTAGTTGTTAATTTAGTACTAATGATGTTGTTAGCTATTAATTATAGATGCTGATGGTCATTAGTTGCTAATGAAGTATTAATGACGAGTTAAGTATTAATGGTATATCATTAATAAGTTAATATGTTAAGGACATATTATATTAATATAATGTTAAGATTAAATGTTAATAAATAAGTTAAGCATTTTATATGCTTAATAAATTAAATGAAGAGTTTTAGTATTAATTAAATGTTTATATGATTAAAGGATATGTTTATTATCCTACACTACAACAAAACTGCTAAACGACAACGCATTAAAGACAACGGGTTTAGTAAAAAACTGTTGTCTTTGTAAAGAAAGATGTTGTTGTAGCCTAAACCGTTGTCTATGAGCGCTTTTTTGCGCTCATAGACAACAGTTTTAGTTTGCCGTTGTTATATGTATGTTGTCGTAAGTTATTTTATTACCTCACAGACAACACTTACATTGCCGTTGTCGTAGATATGTTGTTATATTTAAATATCACTATATACGACAACGGTTTCGTTTGTTGTTGTAAACTTATAATATCAATTATTACAACATTTTGTTATAGGTATATAATATGAAAAACGACAACACATTGTGCAACCGTTATCGTCTCGCTATTGTTGTAGGTCGATAATATTAGATACGACAACACGCGTCAGTAACGGTTGTCATTATACTGTTGTTATAGGTGTATAATATTGAATACGGAAACACTTTTGTAACCATTGTCGTTTCTATGTTGTTGTAGGCAGTTAATATTAAATATAAGAACACTTTGTGCAATCATTGTCGTTTCTATGTTGTTGTAGGTGTATAATATTAAATACGACAACACTTTATGTAACCATTGTCATTTTTGTGTTGTTGTAAACATATAAAATTAAATACGATAACACTTCATATGATCGTTGTCATTGTATTGTTGTCGTAGATCTAACAATCTTTTATTTTTTGTTCATTAAATTAATTTAATTAATATTAAATTTATTCTAATTGTAATATAATAAATTCTAATTAAAATTAATAAAGCTTAATTGAAAATAATTAAGAAATAGGGGTGAGCATTCGGTTATACGGTTTGGTTTTGGCCTAAACCAAACCAAACCGAAAAAATTAAATTTTTAAAAATTAAAACTAAACCAAACCAAACTAATCGAATAATCGAACCGAATAAACCGA
Organism: Agastache rugosa; assembly: GCA_031470985.1. NCBI lineage: Eukaryota > Viridiplantae > Streptophyta > Magnoliopsida > Lamiales > Lamiaceae > Agastache > Agastache rugosa. The sequence continues at coordinate 32,892,196 of CM062601.1, read as the reverse complement.
ATTTTTAAAAGTTAAAACCACACCAAACCAAACAAATCGAACGGTCATATATATTCTAAATATTTCATCCAAAATCAAACAAAATATACTTATGTAATTAAATAATATATATTATTACGAAGTTAAATGTTAAATTACATATGTATATATATGTTTATTTATGAAGTTAAATGATGAATTATATGATTATAAGTTTTTAAATATTTCATGAAGTTATAATTGATTAATTATCGATTAAGGAATTAAGTAAGAAAGAAAAGAAATTAGAAAAGTTTAGTTTCTAGCTGCTGAGAGAAAATTTCTAGAAAAGTCGAATTGAAGAAGAAAATATTAAATATAGCAGCGGCATTCCATATTTTAATATTTAAACTTTTCTCGCTCTTATATTTAAATTAATTCTTAAATTGAAGGATCGAGCGGAATCGTAAATTAAGGAAAAGCCGAGAAGTAAGCTTGTAGATAAAGTCGCCAGTTCAGGTGGGCTTTCTGAACTAAAGAAATAAAGAGTGTGATATTATGATTATATATATGTGTGATGATTTTTAAAGTGATTGACTTGCCAATTTTTGAAGTTTTTGTATGATACCCTCTACTAAGGAAAGACGAATTCTGTCCTACTTAAGGTGGGATTTGTGTACGCTATGTTGTAATCGGGAGCCTTCCTTTTTGGTGGGACGATTACATGTGTTTGAGAAGGAGGCCTACTTCTCAACACTCAAAAGTTATAGTTGATGTGGTATATACATAAAAAGTATTTTGACTGCAGTCACTTATATAAAAGAAAATGTTTTGGCAAGAACATGTTTGTTTTAATGCAGATATATAGATATATATATATATATATATATATACCTGTGCTATGCTTTATGGCAAGTTATCAATCTATAGCTCTAAGCAGCAGTTTTCAATTATTTTTGGCATGTGTCCACTGAGTGCGAAAGTACTCAGCCCTGCATGTTATTTCTAAAATTTGCGGGTTAGCTCGGATGGGAAAGGAGTGTGCTGGGCGGGCTTTTGTTGTTGACCTTTTGAGATTTTTGTTGATATTGAGCAGGGTTATATGTCTTCATACATGTAACCAAAGATGTGTAATGTTTTTCCGCTGCAACACTCTGAACTTATTCAGTAACTGTTTTCCAATTATGATGATTGAAACTATGACTTGATAAACTTTGTTTCCGTTGCTAAAACCCTGATACGAGATGGTGTTGTATTTTGACCATTCTCGTTATTGGATTTTGAACTTGATTACTAAATCATTATTGATGCCGCTGTTTGATATTTGATTCAGCTTGAGTTTGCCTTGATATGATTGATTTTGTTGGATAACTGGGTCGTTATCTTGTTCCTTGGTTAATCATAAATTGTGTACGTCGTGGGACCCACCGGCTTGGTCATCTTCATTCTAAGTCGGGCTGCGACAACTGACCATGTTTGTTATACCTTGCAGGGGTTTCTGCGGACAAGGGAGTTGAGTAGAGGCGAGTTGACCATGTCCATGGGAAACACGGCAAGAGTGGACTGCAATTGGAGATGTTCATTTATCTTTTAAGCATTCAGTTTTAGTTTTGAGAGATACATTGTTTATTCCAAATTTTCGGAAAAACCTTATTTCTTTTTCTAAGTTAGATAGTCCGTTGTTTTTTATAGTCATCGTGCGACTTTCATGAGAAACGATGAGTTTATTTGTTATGGTAATTTGGTTGATTCTCTCTATACTATTACTTGTTCTTTTGATTATTAATACTTTAACTTCAAATCAAAATAAGAGGAAACCTTCTTCTCTTGAGAATCAAACTCTTCTTTGGCATCTTAGATTGGGTCACATCAATCAAAGAAGGATCTAAAGACTGGTTTCTGATGGTATATTGGAGTCTTTCCAATTAGAACCAATCCCAGTCTGCGAATCCTGCTTAGAAGGAAAGATGACGACTAGGCCGTTTAAAGCCAATGGGTATAGATCCAAAGAAGTGTTAGAACTGGTTCGCTCTGACTTGTGTGGACCTATGTCTACTCAAGCTCGTGGAGAATATGAGTATTTTGTCACTTTCATTGACGATTACTCGAGATATGGATACATTTACTTGTTGCGCGACAAGTCTGAATGTTTTGACAAGTTCAAGACATTTAAGGCGGAAGTAGAGAAACAACATGGTAAAGGTATCAAGTCATTGCGGTCTGATCGCGGTGGCGAATACCTCAGCAACGAGTTTAGAGAATACTTGTTAGAATCTGGGATTACATCTCAGTTGACTACACCAGGTATACCCCAACAGAATGGTGTGGCAGAGAGAAGAAATTGAACATTACTAGAAATGGTTCGTTCAATGATGAGTTTCGCATCTTTACCTATTTCGTTATGGGGTTATGCCTTGGAAACAACTGATTATTTACTCAATCTAGTTCCCTCAAAATCGGTCAATAAGACCCCATCCGAGTTGTGGTCCGGGCGCAAGCCTAGTCTTTCCCACATTCGGATTTGGGGTAGTCCAACACATGTATTGAACAAGGATGCCGATAAGTTGAGTCCTAGAACAGAAGTAAGCTGTTTGTAGGATATCATAGGGAAACGAAATGTGGTTACTTTTACTGTCCTAAGGATCAGAAAGTCCTTGTTAGCACCAACGCGATATTTTTAAAGAGGATTATATGAGTAATCACAAATCAAGGAGCGAAATTGTTCTTGAGGAAGTTAGAGGAGAAGGGTCGATTAGTCAACCAATTCAGCCAAGTGTGCAGGATGTTATACCATCAGAGACTGCGCAGGCTATCGATACTACATCTGCTATAGAGCATCGTCGTAGTGGGAGAGTTACTAAAACTCCAAGTCGTTACTTATTGTTTGGGGAATCTTCGGATTTACCAGAGGACGAGAAAGTGGAAGATGATCCCTGGACTTATTATGAGGCATTAGTAGATCCAGATGCTCTCAACTGGCAGGTTTGTATGGAATCTGAATTTGATTCCATCACTACCATGGATGTATACGAGAAATGCTTGTTGCCTGCAGGCAAGACAGCCATAGGTTGCGAGTGGGTATACAAGAGAAAGAGAGGAGCTGATGGGAAGGTTACCGCCTTCAAAGCGAGACTAGTGGCGAAGGGTTACACTCAGAAAGAGGGCATCGATTATGATGAAACTTTTTCGCCAGTAGCCCTGCTTAAGTCAATTCGAGCTCTCTTAGCCATGGCTGCCCATATGAACTTGGAGGTATGCCAAATGGATGTCAAAACCGCATTTTTTAATGGGTATCTTGAGGAAGATAGAGACATCTATATGCTACAACCGGAAGGGTTCATCAAGGAAGGAGAAAAGCATATAGTATGGAAGCTTAAGAAGTCTATTTATTGACTTAAGCAAGCTTCAAGGTCATGGAACAAACGGTTTGATGATGTTGTCAAGACTTATGGTTTTGAGCAATGTGGAACCGAGAGTTGCGTGTATCGGGTTTGTATCGATGGAAGCTTGGTGTTTCTTGTGCTTTATATGGATGATATACTTCTCATTAGTGATAATGTGAATGTATTGTCAGGCATAAAGGAGTGGCTATCCCAGCAGTTTTAAATGAAGGATTTGGGAGAAGCAGCGTACATTCTTGGTGTAAAGGTCGGTCGTGATCGATCTAAGAGAATGTTGAGCTTATCTCGGACAGCCTACATTGATACTGTGCTAAATAGATTGAGCATGCAGAATGCCAAAAAAGGTTTTTTTACCTTTCAGACATGGTGTTTCTTTATCTAAGGATCAGTGTCCTAAGACACCAAAGGAGATAGAGAGCATGAGACTAGTTTCTTATGCTTTGGCAGTAGAAAGTCTCATGTATGCGATGCTGTGTACTAGACCTGATATTTGTTAGTGTCGTTGGCATGGTGTCGCGATATCAGGCTAATCCAGGACCATCTCATTGGGAAGCGGTAAAGCATATACTCAAGTACCTTAAGAGGACTAGAGACTATAAGCTAGTTTATCAATCCGATGATCTAGTTCCGATAGGCTATGTGGATGCAGATTTCCAGGCAGACAAAGACAAGAGAAAATCTACCTCAGGCTATGTGTTTATGTTGGGAGGTGGAGCCATAGTTTGGAGAAGTGTCAAGCAGAAATGCATTGCACTTTCTGCCATGGAAGCCGAGTATGTGGCGGCTAGTGAAGCAGCCAAAGAGACTGTATGGTTCAGGAACTTCTTAGCAGAGCTTAATGTGATTCCTAGTTTACCCAAGGGCATCACAATTTATTGTGATAACCAGGGTGTTGTGGCAAACAGTAAGAAACCACGACGACATCAAGCTAGTAAGCACATAGATAGTAGATACCACATTATACGGCAGTTAGTCAAGCATGGCGATGTGGTGGTGCAGAAAATAGCAGGAGTAGAGAATCTGGCTGATCCTTTTACCAAGAGTCTACCGGCCAAGGTCTTTGACAAGCATGTTGAAGAAATGGGCATTCGTTACCTCCCACACTAGTTAATCTTTCAGTATAAGTGGGAGAGTTTGTAATAGGTAGTAGCTGGATATTGGTCTCAATGTATACTAAAAGTTTGCTTTAGTATAAGTGGGAGAATTGAAGGGTTGTATACTGAAAGCAAGCCTTTTACTTGTATACATTGATCCAAGTTATTTCACTATGATTTTTCTATCTGAATTATTATTATTGCATAATTATTTTATTGTCCAATTATCTCAATATTATAGATTATATAGTGTGTTGTAGATCACAGAAGATTATATAATTGGCATCTTATGAGATACACACTGATTTCACAGTCGAGACAACTTTGAACACGTTGTTGGTATAGACTGTAGCATAATTGATTAAATAGTTTATCTTAACTATTTATTTATGCTAGTTAGTTTATCGTATTGAAAGGATCACAATGAGATGTATTATTTATTCTGACTTATAAATAATCAAGATCTCAGTGACTTAAATAGTCTTAATCTTAATTACATTAATCGGTGTAAATAAGTAATTGTTTATTATTTTGATTTATCATGGGTGAGGACTTTGGCATATAAAGTCCAATATGCTCGATATCTTGGATAATAGAAATTCTTGTTTGATGCGCGATGAGATTGTATTTAAGAGACCGTGTCCTATTAACAATAGGCTGATAATATTCTCTTGAGGAACTTAATATGTTTATCATACTAAACCCTGCAGGTGGAATTTATTTCGGTATGATAATAAGTTTAAGTGGTAGCACTCGAGATAATTATTTATGGTTAAATAATTAATTAATTGATTAAAAGTTAACAGAGGCATTTAATTAATTAATGAATATTTGATATCTTAAACACGAAGATTAATTAAGTCTAATACTAGCCCTGACTCATAAAATAAATAAGGTGGTAATTCAGTATTAATTTTTTAGTGGAGTAAATTAATACTAGTGACTGATTTATATTTTGGGCTGAATAAAAGAAATCAAACACTTGGAGGCCTACACCTTATTTAAGCTAGTAGATCCCTGAACTGGCCCACTAGGCCTTAGCCTCTAAAATGGTGCCTACTCTCTCTATTCTAGCCCATCTGGGCTTGGCTTGATTTAATTAGATGGGCTCTGATAATTAGGTATTATATATTCGTTATATATATCAGGGTTTACATCAGAATTAAAGATTCTACGTAAAAATTAAAAGCAGAAAACCTAGAGAGAAAAAAGTGAGTAGCCGCTATTTTGTGTGAGGAAGAGCTCGAAACTCGTTGCCATCCAACGTCGATCCTTGGCTCGGGAACAGTTCAGAAGATCAACTCTGGAGTCTCTAATCACACAGTTCGCAGGTATATTGAATTAACATCCTATGATTGTTATTTAATTCATAGGAGCATGCATAGGTTCCGTTTACGAGTGTTTGTTAGATAATCAAAATAGATCTGTGGGCAATTATGAGTTGACCTATCAATTGGCGGTTCCTACACACATACCTGCACATGTATCATAAATAATGCAATTAAGACAACAATACAATTTGAAGGTCAAGGCTCTTGCCCGACGGATCTATGAATATCAAACTCGACATACAAAAAGCATATATAGTATAAAACTGAACTGAATGATCATATTCTATGTGTTTCTTGAAAATATGTGAAATTTTCAACTTCTCTCTCCATCTGAACTGCAACATTTCCACCTCTAGTATAAAAAAATAATTGGAAAATTATAAACATATAAATTTTTTAAACCTAATTAAATACAAAGATAATTAATCTCTCCTATTGGCTATTGCTAAAGTGATCTCAATTCGTCAAGTATAGGATGTTGGACGTGGAGTCCATAAATTCAAATTCAATATAATGCTTTGATTGTGTGTCATTGAACTCTTGACTGAAGATTTTTTTTTTAATAAACATTACAAGAAATTTTAAAGGCAGCGTGACGGTGGACTTGAACTCGTGATATTTGGCATGAGCATTAACTACTCTACTACTAGGCTAACACACGCACACCGACTGAAGGCATTCTTCCTCCTTCTATTCGTCCCACCTCTTGTCCAACGGCCAACCAATTGCTTTCCAGCATCTGTTACTAGATTTACTATTTTAATTTTGTTCTAATAATCTTAAATATAATTAATGAAGACAATATTATGAGTTGATTACCAAAATTGTAATTTGCTTGTTGTTTTATTTTTAAGAGTTACGTGCGTAATCATATTTTCCATTATAATAAGTTTCCTCCCTAACAAATATTTAGTCTACATGCATATATATATATATATTTATTTATTTGAGGGAAAATTATTAGTTTAGTAATCAAATTATTATCCTATTGATAAAAATATTATAATCTAAATGAAATTATAATTAAATATTCAAATTATATATCACAATTTTAACAAAAATTCCAGACATTAATTTCCGGCGATGTGATGCATATGTGGCTTAACGGAAGCGGGTCGAGCCTGGATTTTAATACAAAATTATTAAAAAAGACGTGACATCCTGCTCGACCTGGGCGATAAGCCGGTAGGTTGGGAGTGCGGTCGAGGCAGTATGTCGACTTGGGAAAAATAATTGGGTTCATGTTAAATTTCAGAATTTGGTCATAGTTTGTGTATTTTCACCAAACTTTTATAGTGTATGCTAAAAATCGAAATTCGATCATAGTTTATGTATTTAGACAAAATTAACCCTAATAATAATAATATATACATGAGAGATCAAACTAATCGTGACGCTATTTATTTCATCAGCTTTTGAAAATGAGTACATGTGACCGCTCTTGTTGCATAATTAAGTGGTATATATTATAAGCAACAAGCAATTCTTGTTTTTTTTTTTTGAGATCAAAGAGATACAAGCAATTCTTTTATTGGTAGTGTGAATCTTCAATTGTGTTAATTAATTAATTAAGGGCGAAATAAAAACTTGTTTCCCAATGTCAGATATCAACTTAATTTGTCACGCCTCTTATTTTACATGCATGGAAATATGAAATAATGAATATATGCATTGGGGCACTTGTTTTTTCGCAGTTCACAAAATATCGGCTAATTACATTTAGGAAGAGTCATGATCATTCGGTCATCCATAGGACAACTTCATTTAACGTTAATCATGTACTTATATATGTCTGTATATATAAATAATTAAGTTTTGATTTTTATTTTTAATGCAATTATATGTCATGCACGTTGGAACTTACCCTAGCTGGATTCGTGGACTTAGATGATGCTTCAAGTTAGCCCAAAGGGCTAACAAATGACACCACTGCAGTACTAATATGTTGCACAATCTGGAACACGTTATATTACTTTCTCATGGACACATAAATATATAGAGCTTAGAATGAATTCATTTTTAGATGTGAACTTTATGCATTCTATGTTGAAGCAGCTAATTAATCGTGTATTATTTATTCATTCATTTTTTATCTGGTTTTAATTAATCAATACACTAAAATTATATACCTGAAATATATACCCCCTCTATTTTTTTATAAGTGTCCCATGCCGTCAAATTACATATACCAAGAAAATAAATAAATTTACTCATATAACCTTATTAATTACTTTCATTAATGTATACACACAACTAATTATCAAATTACAAAAAGCATTAAAGAAGGATAAAATGAGAAGAATGCCGTAATTTTACTCTCGAATTTTAAAATAGGACATTTATTGGGAAAAAAAGAAAAAAAAAATCTAAATGGACACTTAAAAAAGAATGGAAGAAGTATAGATTTCAACATTTAATTTTTTTCCATCAATTTAAAATGAAACATCACCAAATTAAATTTTGGCTTACTAGCTAATTAAGCACAATTAATATTGACTTAAATTATTTAAGTATTAATCTTGAAATAAGATCACAATCACAAAGTCAATTTAATTACACACGTGTACGGCTCCTCAACGTGCTCCCTTCCAATACTAGGGTTTGACTTTGACCTTTATACCACAAAAATTTCCTAGGTCAGCACACGAAATCTCTTCCTCTCCCCTAATAGCCACTACATACATATGCCACCGTCACCTATCATCACCACCCATGCTTCTCACTCTCAAATATATATATATAACCCTAAATTCCCATTATCATCATCATCATCATCAATTGGAGTAACGAATATCATTTTCGACAGTTTGCTCTATTTCACAGTAGATTATAATTAATTAGTGTCGTAGAACTCAGATAGATAGCCATAACAGCTCCTAGCTAACTACATGAATCCAAACCAAGGTGGAAACACCTCATATAGAGAGAGAAAGCACAAATTTCAAGTTGGAAAGCAAGCCATTATGCCAATAAAGGGTGTCAAGAAAATTGGAAAGAATCATCTCCCTTCTCCTACTTCAAAGCTAGTCTTCCCCTTTGCCCTATATGATGAGCCTAAGCCAAATCCCGAGAGTTCACAACAACGCAATTGCATTAATCAGGCAAAAATGATTTCTTTTGGTGATGGAAATGCAGCATGTTCTGAAACAAATTATCCCAAATTATATAGGGGAGTAAGGCAGCGGCAGTGGGGGAAATGGGTGGCGGAGATCCGGCTGCCGCGGAACAGAAGTCGGCTTTGGCTGGGCACCTTCGAGAGCGCCGAAGAAGCGGCGCTGGCCTATGATCGGCAGGCCTTCGCCCTCAGAGGTCACAATGCAACACTCAACTTCCCCCACCTCTTCCTCTCTCACAAAAACAAGGAGACAGAGACGAAGACGAAGACGAAGGCGGCTTCGGATTCTTCTCTGAGTTTGATCTCCTTTGGAAAAGCAGCACAAGAATGGAATCAACATGGGGCTGTGGATTCAAACATGGGAAATGCAATTAGTAAATCTTGCAACGACAAGAAAATATTGGACAAGGGTTTTCATGGATTTAGCCAGCATTATTTTGAGGGCAACAATTTGGAATATTCGGAGGATTGCTTTCTAGAGAGTTCCATATGGCAGGAGGACTTTGTAAATCTATCTGATCTCACCAATCCTGCCTCCATTGATGACGACATTTTATGCGCTGTAGCTGCTGAAGAAGACGTCTAGACTTTTCAAAAACAAGCTATATATATGTGTATATATAATATGTTGAATTTCATGTTTCCTCTTGTCTAGATGTCATTCAATGTACTCTCCCCCTCTGTTCCTGAATAACTGTCTCCAATCATTCTGTCAAATATCGTACACAAAGAAAGTGGATAAATTTATTTTTCTTACTCTTACTTATTATATGAAAATCTAACAATTTTCATTGAGGACACACGGATAAAATAAGAAGTTAAGCATCATTTTTGCCATAGAATTCTGATAATACAACACTATATTTCTGCTTTGATAGTTTATTGAATATTAATTAAATTAAAGATGTAGGCTGTTGGGAGAGTGATGTGAATGTATGTTATAAAGTTGACATTTATGAGAGGGTGGAGTTTTATTCTTGAAAAGCATGCATGAAGTTGGTGGCATTAATCATCTAATTTTACAGATCTATTGTCACTTTTGTTAGTTAATCAATTCATGACGTGCATTGCTTGTACGTGTCATGTTATTATGAAGGCGATTTTTTATTTAAGTTTAGTGCAAGTCTCAAACAAAGTCAATTCTAGATATGCACTTTGGATCCATCCATTCTACTTTTGGTGTCTCATATGATGTCCTACTATTATTTTTTTAGGTATTTTTTTTTTTCAATTTCAATTTCTTGTATTTTTATTTTAAAAATTCTATGATTATTAATTAGGGTTCATTAATCTAATTAGGGTTTAGATTTTTTTTTGGAGAAATGGTATAATAGCACTTTTAAGATTAAAACACAGCTGGCAGTGTGTGTGCGGAAGTTGGTGGGTTTTTGGAAAGTTCGTCTGTTACTTCAAATATATTGCAAAGCTTTGTTTCTCTTTACTATTAGTCAATTTATGCAGCTTGAAAACATGCCTATGAGGGGTCAACTGGATGCATAAATAAAACGGTAAATAACAAAGCAGTTTAACGTGGATCGGAGAAACTACTCCTACGTCCACGACCAGAAACCTCTGGTAAATCCACTAAGGATACCACTGACTTTTTTGCGCAGTCAGCAAGCGTTGCAGCTCAATTTCTCGAGCTGGATACAAGTTTACACGTACTGTATCGAAACGTGACCAACTGTTTACGGGCACAGCTGACGCCTAACCTGTAGTTTACGGGTACTATAGAACCTTAACCTAACCTTTTTCTGGGTTTGAGAGTTCTACTACAGAAACGCTCATAGACAACGGTTTATAACCGTTGTTGTAGGAAAAAATTGACCGTGGTCGTAGGTGGTGATGTGGTAGGTCACTGAAAAATACGCTCATACACAACGGTTATTAACCGTTGTCGTATATACTTACCACAAGGTGAATAACCGTTGTTGTAAATGGTGTTGTTAGTAATTTACTCTCATAGACAATGGTAAAGAACCGTTGTTGTATTATATTTATGACAACGGTTTTGACCCGTTGTTGTACGACCAGATAAAGTGTTGATGTATTTAAGTTTGTTCAAATTTACAATGATTAGACAACGGTTAATAACCGTTGTGGTATATAAATATAACAATGATTTTGGACCGTTGTCTTTCGTGTCTTTGACAACAATATATTAAATAGCACAACGGTTTATAACCGTTGTTGTAGGTTCATAAAACAACAATTACTAAAAACAATTTTTAATTGTTGTTGAAAGTATTTTCTGCAATATTGTAAAATATAAATTAAATTATAATTAATTGGTAAACTAATTTCATTAATTAAAAATTAAAAACATATAATAAAAGTTACATAGTACCAATAATTCATTACATAATTCAAGCTCATTCTTAAATGTCCGAAGAAGCTAAATGAAACCAAATGCATATAAATTACACAAATATGAGTTCTTCGGCTCTCACAAACTTTGCTCCAAAATACTGCCAAAATGTTCTTCAGCCCTCCTATAGCCTATTTATAATGAGTGATGCTATTCGGACATAAATGTCCGGACATAAATTTTGTAATTAAAAGAAAATATGAAAAAGAAAATAATAAGTAATATGAAAAAGAAAATTGGGTAGATGCATGTTAGAGAATTTTGTCAGTGGTAATAAATTAATAATATTAAAAAAGATTAATAGTGAAATAAGGTAAAAAGTTGCATACTTTTGAGTAGAAAACGAAGCGGCAATAATGTAAAATGATTGATTATAAAAGGTATTTATGAAAATATTGGATAAAATGATTGATGATAAAAGGTATTTATGAAAATATTAGATAAAATGATTGATTAAAATGATTTTATTAGATAAATCTTAAGTTAAAATTATTAATATACCCTTTTATGTCCGGACATATATGTCCAAAAAGTATTATTGATTTATAATACATCATCAATCACATAAGCTATTTATAAATAAAAAAGAAAAACAACATCAACAAGACATGTATATATATACCAACAATAAGGGAACCAAAACTGAAATTCTTTACCTTTTACTAGTATATATATTGTTGTACACACTCCCCCCATTCTCCACGCACTTCATCTATTTCCTCAGCCGAATATGTTTTTTGGTTGAACTGTTAAGTACAACAAAACAAGTTACAGTTAGTCACCATAAAAAACTTTAATTTAATGAAACTTAATTACAATAATTTTTAAATAAAATATTTATTACCAGTGATTGTAAGGAATCAATCGTCACATCAGAAGAAGCATTAACTATTTCCCCCATGTATTTCATCACAAAAAAACCACATTTGACAACTATATACGTTCAAATGCACAAAAACTCTGCCAAGCTCCCAGAAAGTTTACCTTGAAATATACTTTCCTTGCCAACTCTATATATATACAAGTATGGGCCAAAATAAAATATGAAGATTATTGATCAGCTCCTTCTCTTTAGCCTATATGAGTACATTCACAATACATCAATCATATTCCCAATTATTGTAAACAAAAAACTAAAAATAGTAAAAGCATGTAGTCCAAGAACTAACGGTTTCGAGGAAACAAATAGGTTAAAAATAAGATAAAACTTGTATCATACATACCAGCGAAAAGGGTTTGAGTTCTATTACCAAAAAGGCATGAAATTCATTACCTTCTACTAGTATATATACTAATCAAATAAACTATCTAAATACATATTAAGAAGCACGAGAAAAACAAAAATCTGGCAGAAAGCAAAAATATATCCAAGCTTTTTTTAATACATTGTCCCTTTCTAGTACCCAAACATATTTATGTTGTAAGCACATTACTAGCTATATGTTGCTCCAATTATTTATGCGCGGAAACTAAAGGATCGAATTCCATCATCATCATCAAAAAAGTAAAACAAGAAGCTTATGGTTTTTAATTTACATGTATAGGTAAATCACGAATACAAAAGGTACTTGATTTACAAGATTGATAGGCTACTTTTCATTGGTTACATCTTTAATACGAGTCCTTCAAAAATCAAAATAATGAACTAATTATCATCTTAAAGAATCACTATTTTTAAGCATCAATCATAATGAGTATATTAGTTTATGCTTCAGCATCAAAGATTGGTATGATCAGGAACATAAGATCATTGAATGAGTCAAATCCATGAATTTGCTATACTTATCAATTCAAGATTCAATAATACCGTACATACATTGATAAAAAAACTTAAAAGAATGAATCAACCTAAGTAAAATCAATCAACCAATGGGAACCGGAAAGTAGGTGGATTATTATCCAATACTTCACCGATCAAAGATGCAATCATTTTTCCTCAAGGAGATTAAATTCAAGATAACATTTTTTCAATCCAAGAATTATCGGAGGAATTCCGCCCAATTCAAAATCCCAAAACAATATGTTGAAATTAGCAATAATTTTAAATAAGACAGCAACACATACCTGAGCAAGAATTGGAGTATTTCACCCAAGATTAACTGCACCAATTGAAATTCATACAAAATCGATAAAGTACTAGTAACAATACTAAAGTAGCAACAAAATAATTCAGAAAACCTACAATCTAGCAGTCAATAATCTCATCAACCTCACATATAGACTATTACTTAACATTTTTTGCCCCAATTTTTAACATTAGAATCAAGCGCTCCACATTTAATACAAATTTCAACATAATATAATAGAAGTAAGCTGTCCACATTGCTAAATCAAGAGGAATCAAACACTCTGATAACTCTTAGAAGAGGAAATTACACTTTTACCAGAAATAAGTTCTTGAGTTTATCACCAATAGGCATGAAATTCTTTATCTTTTACTAGTATATATACCTCTAATTAAGTTACTAAGAGTGCAACTTACACTTTTCGCCATCGATATTATTACTTGATTTGAGTAAACAGAGTTATTATTTAGTTTATTAAAAAGTTCACCCATTCCAAAATCATAGTTCACATATCCAAATACAAAATCTCCCTCCTCTCCCTCTTCTAGTAACTGTCAGCCGAACAAGCATAAAGGATCAAAGGCATGATTCATCAATTTATTAAGAAGTAATTGTTTGACACGTAATTCTAGTAGTAGAGTAGAAGTAGACAACGAATGAAAGAAAGCAGCTTGACAACATCTGGAAAATTAGTAGCATCTTCTAAGGAAAAGTATATAAAGGATCAAAAGCATAAAGGATAAAAGGCATGATTCATCAAAGGACTGCTAGTGTCTTCATATCTGCACATGTGTCTACTGCAGTTTAACAGATATATATTATACTAGACAGTAAGATGTCAGTTGCCAAACATTTAATATGTATATTTGCAACGCGATGTAAAGGAAAATGATATATGTGTGAGAATACAATAATAAACTATGCGAAAACTTATCATATCATGTCCTTTTCCAACCTTCCTCAGTTGTGAGACGTATTCTGAAATTTTCTTGATGGCTTCAACCTGGGAAAAGAAGACAAAAACTGTAATACCCCACTCTTTCATAATCGGACTTAGGATTAATTAGAAATTTTTGCCGAGATAATTAAAGCGTGAAAATCTAGAAAGAAATTAAGTTCCGGCAATAAAAATATTTCGGCAGCCCTAATTTGCCGAAAGTAAAGAAAGTAAGTAAAATAAGTAATTTAAGAATTTATCTCTTCCCGGTTAATCTCAGATAAGTTGTCGAATGTGTTTATGATTTTGTGCTTATATGTTTGAACTTTATTTGAAATGTGTGTGATTATTTGAAAGATTTGATCTCTCCGAAGATCGTAGAATTTCTCCGGCAAATCTATTTGTTCCGGATTTTATTTCTGGAATTTTCTCGAGAAAGCTTAAATTAGGGTTGGAGAAACCCTAATAAATTATATAGAGCTCGAGAATTTATTATCTAGAGCCGAGACGATTTTAATTAATAATTAAATGATGCCTAAGTAATTAATTAGAGAATTAATTAATTAATTAATTACTTAAATAAGATACTATGCTAGATATTTTAGCTTAAGCTTATCTAATAAGCTTTTATTTAATTAAATCTAACAATATCTACATGGATTATTGATAGTACAAAGGAATCCCATGTTAGATGCTAAATGCTAATTAAAATAAATGTATAAAATCTTAATTAAGATATCAATAGTACCATCAAATCTAACTTAAGGATTTCCTTCCAACATCTAATTATTGCAAATAGTGATTTGTGTCTAATATCTAATTAATGTAAAGCATCTAACACTCATCTCACTCTAATCTCTCTCTCTCCCTCTCCGCATTCTCAACACACACGCATATCACACACAAACACACACATCCACCATTGTTAAGCAAGATCAAGGATTTAAAAGATCAAACATCCATTTCATCCAAGAAGGTTAGATCAAGCTCTTAGCTCAAGATTGAGCACAAAAAAATCCATCTATTCCTCTTCCAAAACTTTCGAAATTTTCATGAAGTAGGATAGATGAGTTTGATCTTCAGGTATGATGTTAAATCTATGATCTGGATCTCATTTCTAACATTAATTTAAGAGGAATCAAACCTAAACCTAATTTTCTATTTTTTTTCGAAATTAAGCTTAAATTTAGGAGTTTTTGATTCTTTGATTCT
This sequence comes from Agastache rugosa, assembly GCA_031470985.1. Classification (NCBI taxonomy): domain Eukaryota; kingdom Viridiplantae; phylum Streptophyta; class Magnoliopsida; order Lamiales; family Lamiaceae; genus Agastache; species Agastache rugosa. Next base: position 32,876,714 of record CM062601.1, on the reverse strand, counting down.
ATGATCAAATTGATGATTTTAATGAGCTTCTATGATGTTTATAAGCATACTTGATAGTCTAATTTAACAAGATTTGATCAATTGTTATTTTATTTTAATTTGGCCGAAAATTAGGGCCAAAATTAGGGTTTTTAAAATTTGATCTCTTATGATTAAATTGATGGTTTATTTGAGCATATATGATGTTATTAAACATGTTGATGTATAGATTGAATGAATTGAATCCTCCTTGCCCTAATTTTTAATTTAATTCGAAATTTAGGGTTCTTAATTTGGGGATTTTTGATGATGAATTTTTTTGGTAAAATTGATGATGGATTCTTGTTTAGGATGATGAAATAAGCCTAGAATGAATTATTGAGAATTTTTAGAGCTCAATTAAAGGATTTCTAAAATTAAAGTTTAGTAAAATTTAGGGCTTTTTAATCTAAAGCATAAATTGCTTAACTAATGATACAACTAGCTTCTATAATTATTTCTATGCATGTTAGAAGTGGAATTGAAGAAAAATAAAATTTTCTAAACCCTAAAGTAGAAAAAGTCGAAGGTTTTAAGCATAGGGTTTTGATTTTTCTCCAAATTATTTAAGTAATTATGTTATAATTGAGGTTGATAAATTAAATTAACATGTTTATAAGTGATTAGAATGAAATTGGGATTTTAATCCTCAATTTCTCAAAAGGGCCGAAATATATAATGCTCTTATTTTCAGAGAAAGACTTTGTGTTCCAGATGAAGAAGAATTAAGAGCTGAGATCATGAGAGAAGCTCATGAAACGCCTTACACCGCTCACCCCGGAAGCACCAAGATGTATCAAGATTTAAAGCAGAAATTCTGGTGGGAAGAAATGAAGCGAGATATAGCTGCTTTTGTAGAGCGATGTTTAGCTTGTCAACAAGTTAAGGCTTTACATCAGCGGCCTTATGGAAAGCTTCAGCCGTTAGACATCCAGGAGTGGAAATGGGATGATATCACCATGGATTTTGTAACTCAGTTATCTAAGTCCAAGAGAGGAAATACAGCTATTTGGGTGATAGTAGACAGATTGACAAAATCTGCTCACTTTATACCAATTCCAGTAACGTATGGATCGAACAAGTTAGCTTAGCTGTATGTTTGTGAAATCGTGCGTCTGCACGGTTTGCCCAAATCGATCACGTCAGATCGAGATTCCAAGTTTACCTCCCGATTCTGGAGAAGCCTGCAAAGTGAGCTGGGCACCAACCTAAATTTTAGCACCGCCTTTCATCCGTCAATCCGAGAGGACGATTCAAATTCTAGAAGATATGCTCAGAACTGTTGTATTGGATCGAGGTTACCAGTGGGAGCAAATTTTGCCTCTCATTGAGTTTGCGTATAACAATAGTTACCAGATGATAATCGGCATGGCGCCTTACGAAGCTCTTTATGGAAGAAAATATCGTTCCCCGCTCTATTGGGATGAAATAGGTGAAAGAAAAGTATTAGGGCCCGATGCAGTGGAAGAGATGATCGAGATCGTTTGCCAGATCAAGCAACGGATTAAAGAAGCGCAAGACCGCCAAAAGTCTTATGCGGATATTCGAAGATCAGAACTCGAGTTCGCAGTCGGAGATAAAGTTTTCCTAAAAGTTTCACCGTCAAGAGGAATTCATAGTTTTGGAGTGAAAGGAAAGCTAAAGCCCCATTTCATATGACCGTACGAAGTTCTGGAGAGAATAGGTCAAGTTGCGTATAAGCTGGCTTTACCGCCAAGCTTTGGAAACTCGCACAACGTTTTTCATGTATCCCAGTTGCACCGATACATGTTTGATCCCAAGCATGTCTTTCGTCAAGAAGAAGTGGCCCTAGGACTAGACCTCAGTTATGAGGAGAAACCGGAAGCGATATTGGATCGAAAGGTCCAACAACTAAGGAACAAATCGATCGCGTCGGTCAAGATCAAATGGAGACATCACGGGCCAGAGGAAGCAAGTGGGAACTTGAAGATAAGATGAGAGAGAAGTATCCCGAGCTTTTTATTCAAGGTAAGCAAATTTCGGGACAAAATTTATTTTTAGGGGGAAGGATGTAATATCCCGCTCTTTCATAAGCGGACTTAGGATTAATTAGAAATTTTCGCCGAGATAATTAAAGCGTGAAAATCTAGAAAGAAATTAAGTTCCGGCAATAAAAATATTTCGGCAGCCCTAATTTGCCGAAAGTAAAGAAAGTAAGTAAAATAAGGAATTTAAGAATTTATCTCTTCCCGGTTAATCTCAGATAAGTTGTCGAATATGTTTATGATTCCGTGCTTATATGTTTGAACTTTATTTGAAATGTGTGTGATTATTTGAAAGATTTGATCTCTCCGGAGATCGTAGAATTTCTCCGGCAAATCTATTTGTTTCGGATTTTATTTCCGGAATTTTCTCGAGAAAGCTTAAATTAGGGTTGGAGAAACCCAAATAAATTATATAGAGCTCGAGAATTTATTATAAAGAGCCGAGACGATTTTAATTAATAATTAAATGATGCCTAAGTAATTAATTAGAGAATTAATTAATTAATTATTTAAATAAGATACTATACTAGATATTTTAGATTAAGCTTATCTAATAAGCTTTTATTTAATTAAATCTAACAATATCTACATGGATTAGTACAAAGGAATCCCATGTTAGATGCTAAATGCTAATTAAAATAAATGTATAAAATCTTAATTAAGATATCAATAGTACCATCAAATCTAACTTAAGGATTTCCTCCCAACATCTAATTATTTCAAATAGTGATTTGTGTCTAATATCTAATTAATGTAAAGCATCTAACACTCATCTCACTCTCATCTCTCTCTCCCTCTCGGCACTCTCAACACACACGCATATCACACACACAAACACACCCATCCACCATTGTTCAGCAAGATCAAGGATTCAAGCTGAAGGATTTAAAAGATCAAGCATCCATTTCATCCAAGAAGGTTAGATCAAGCTCTTAGCTCAAGATTGAGCACAAAAAAATCCATCTATTCCTCTTCCAAAACTTTCGAAATTTTCATGAAGTAGGGTAGATGAGTTTGATCTTCAAGTATGATGTTAAATCTATGATCTGGATCTCATTTCTAACATCAATTTAAGAGGAATCAAACCTAAACCTAATTTTCTATTTTTTTCGAAATTAAGCTTAAATTTAGGGGTTTTTGATTCTTTGATTCTATGATCAAATTGATGATTTTAATGAGCTTCTATGATGTTTATAAACATACTTGATAGTCTAATTTAACAAGATTTGATCAATTGTTATTTTATTTTAGGGTTTTAAAATTTGATCTCTTATGATTAAATTGATGGTTTATTTGAGCATATATGATGTTATTAAACATGTTGATGTATAGATTGAATGAATTGAATCCTCCTTGCCCTAATTTTTAATTTAATTCGAAATTTAGGGTTCTTAATTTGGGGATTTTTGATGATGAATTTTTTTGGTAAAATTGATGATGGATTCTTGTTTAGGATGATGAAATAAGCCTAGAATGAATTATTGAGAATTTTTATAGCTCAATTAAAGGATTTCTAAAATTAAAGTTTAGTAAAATTTAGGACTTTTTAATCTAAAGCATAAATTGCTTAACTAATGATACAACTAGCTTCTATAATTATTTCTATGCATGTTAGAAGTGGAATTGAAGAAAAATAAAATTTTCTAAACCCTAAAGTAGAAAAAGTCGAAGGTTTTAAGCATAGGGTTTTGATTTTTCTCCAAATTATTTAAGTAATTATGTTATAATTGAGGTTGATAAATTAAATAAACATGTTTATAAGTGATTAGAATAAAATTGGGATTTTAATCCTCAATTTCTCAAAAGGGCCGAAATATATAAGTATATTTAAGCCATGTATTTGATTTTTAATTAAGGAAATAATGATAGAAATGAAATCTACGTTTAAAATTAAGTGACGTAGAATTTTTCGGAATTGTAATATGAAGTTTTGAAATTTTTCTATTTTTCGACTATTTTTCAAAGTCGAAGGTTTATACGTATATATTTCTTTGTTTGATGATGTGATCATGTAATTATGATTAATATGGTATAACAAGCTTATGGAATTAATTTGAGAATTTTCGGAGCTCGTTTGTCGAGTCTAATACGTACTAAGTTAGATGACATGAATAGTGAATGATGAGATTAAGTGTTAATTCAATGTTAATGATGAGATTAATTGTTAATTACAATCTAATGATGAGATTGATTGTTAATTAAGTGTTAATGATGAGATTAGTTATTAATGATATGTTAATGATGAATTTAATTATTAAAGATGTGTTAATGATAAGTTTAATTGCTAATAATGAGATTGATTTCTAATGATGCTTAAATAGTAAGTTTAATTATCGATGAATTTAAATGTTAATGTGATGCTTGAATGTAAATAAGATGTAAATGAGATATTGATGATATGATATGTTGATTATTTACGATGATTATATGTTAATGAAATATCATGTGCTGATGTTATGATGGTGTGATTAATGATGAAAATAGTATAAGTTTATAAATTAATAAATGTAAATGATAAGATGAAAGGATTAGAGATAAAGTATATGTTTACTTATATTTTTAGAAGTTATGTTTGAGTAGTGAATGATTAAGAGCTAAGATTTAAGATAGACAAGTTTAAGTAGTAGATGCCGAGCGAAAACCCTAGAAAGCCGAGAAAAATCGTAGTATCAAAGCAGCATCCCTCTTTTCCTCGATTTACTTTTCTCGCTCTTATGTAAAACCTAATTTTAAATTGAAGGATCGAGTGAGACCGGTAAGTGAAGGGGAATCAAGAAGTAGAGCTTAGTTCAACGACTTCGATACAGGTGGGCTTTCTAAACTAAAGAAATGTCGAATGTGACTATATGATTATGATTATGTGATGTTTTTAAATTGATTGACTTGCCAATGTTTAAAGTGTTTTTGTATGTTATCATCTACCAAGGAAAGACGAATTCGGTCCTACGCAAGGTGGGATTTGTGTACACTATGTTGTAATTGAGAGCCTTCCTTTTTGGTAGGCCGGTTACAGGTGTTTGAGAAGGAGGCCTACTTCTCAACACTATTAAGTGATAGTAGATTTGGTACATACATGATAAGTATTTTGACTGCAGTCACTTATGATGAATGAAAATATTTTAGCATGCACAGGTTCGTTTTTAAAGTTTACTTGCGTTATGCTTTATGAAAAGCTTCAATCTATAGTTCTAAGTAGCAAGATTTAAATTATTTTTGGCATGTGTTCACTGAGTACGAAAGTACTCAGCCCTGCATGTTATTTCTAAAATATGCAGGTTAGCTCGGATGGAGATGGAGTGTGCTGGGCAGGCTTTTGTTGTTGACCTCTCGAGTTGTCAGTCTAAGTAGAGCACGGTTATATGTCTTCATACATGTAACCAAAAACTATATTTTCCGCTGCAACACTCTGAACTTATTTCAATTTCTGTTGTTTTGTTATGTCACTGATGTTATGAATTTCTAAACCATGGTTCAGTTTGTTAAACCCTAAATTTCAGTTTGCTAAACTCTGATACGAGATGGTGTAGCTTCTTGACCATTCTCATTGATCTTTGATCGAACTTTATGAATTGCCGTTCTTGAATAATGATGTCGTTGTTTAATATGTGATTTGACGTCGTTTGTCTTGATAGCATGTTTTGTTGACTTGAAAGTATGATTTGATGTATTTTGGTTCCTGTTCGATAACTTGGGTCGTTATCTTATCTTTTGGTTAATCATAAATTGTGTACGTCGCGGGACCCACCGACTTAGTCATCTTCATTCTAAGTCGGGCTGCGACAGAGTGGTATCAGAGCAGCTTGTCTGCTCTAAGCCTAAAATTTTCTTTTGAGTCTAGTCTAGACTTGAATCCCTAGACTAGTTAAGTACCAACAACGAAAGTCCATCACCTCATCTCATCCGGCAAACCAGGTATGCATTTAAAAGTTTTCTATGTTTAAAAGTATAAAAATTTGAAGTTCCATGCGACTGACGGACTGTTATGTGGACCTGATCAACCCACATAGCTAGAAACTCAGTAGTATGTGTCTCCCGCCTTTATAATGAAGTTAATTAATGAGTTGAAGTTAGAAAGTAAAGAAGGAGAATTTTATGAAAATAAGTTATGATTGAGATCTAATTATTGGTTGTTTTGGATTTGAGATCTTAATGAGGGTGTTTTATGTTGGATTGTTTTAAGCGAGATGATGAATTAATCGAGCAATCGAGATGGTTGTTTGTCTTTTAAAAGTAACGTAAGCGTGAAGTCGTCGTGAAAAAGCGATGATTAGATGGAAGCGTTCAGAGAAGAAGAAGTGTTGCAAGAGTTTCGCCACATCAGGAGGAGTTACAGGCAATCTTGGACGAGTTCTTAACTCGTTATCACTGTGTGTAGATGGATACGATATCTACGGAGATCAATGAAGTGACGGGTATCAATAATTGATTCCATTATTACCAGAGGAATGACGCAAATGGACAACTTCACTCATGCTGCAGGTTGTGAGTCTTCAGCTGTGAGAAGACGTGCTTTTCAGCGATTATAGAAATTTATCACAAAATCCAAGGTTAATCAATCAGTTTTCGCTATATGCGTTATGCAGCTTCACACTACTTCTTGTTATATCTCAGAAGAGTTCATATTGAAGCCAATGCCTCAGGATGATCTTATTTCTTCCTTATTTCCTCCAAAAGATCCCGAGCCAGTGTTTGTTAATTCTCAGTTATCTGATCTAGTTACGGTTTGGGCTCTTTTATTTCCCAACCTACTTCTCTGTTTATCAGTCTTGCTATTTCTTTATCCTGTTAAATGCGCCAGTCTTGGCCTCAGAACCTTTTATTTCAAGATTTTGATCCATTTATAGCACTTCATACAGAGATGATTCTTATGTAACCGAGGGTTCTTCGTATTTTTAACCCTCCTAATATTAAATTTTTCTTTGGCTTCCATTGTTCCGTTCTAGCAAAAAAAAAACGTAAGACGGAATCGTTTTGGTCGCGCCAGGAGGATAGTTATGACGATCTCGATGACGATTCAGCTATCGAGGTGATGGTCTGCTTAGTCGAGCTTCGGCGTGTTCATCTCCAGAAGTCAAGTTTCGAGGCTAGTTTCTCATCTACACAGGTTGCGGACACTAAAGATGAAGTTCTGCTTACTTTGGACGGAGATGTGATTGTCAAGGAAGAAGTAGCAGAAGAGGATGCAGAGCTCAAAAGTGTAGATTTCAAGAATGTGATTAGTGAGAAGAAAGAGCTTTCCAAGGACGACCAGTAGAGAGTCGACCTTTTTAATTGTTGTCAGTATCGAAAGTATGAAAGTAGCAGTAATGTTAGTAAGTAAGAAAAAAAAAGTAGTGCATATATGAGTGAAAATTTGTGATATAAAATTTTGATGCATAATTTGGCCAAAGATAGTTCGGTGTCGGAATAGTAGTCCGTATCGTCTATATTATTATGTGAGATGCTAGGATATCACAGTTGACATAGGAATAATTTTTCCTATATCTGAAAGAATGACCAAAGCGGTTATTTAATTAAGTTGATGAGTTCTTGGCGTTATATGCCTAAGAAATATAAGAAGTTATGATGTTTTAAGAAGTGTAAAGTATGTTGAAAGTTAAGTATCAAGATAAAGTTAGAGTTTGAGGAATGAGAATTTTATGAATATAAGCTAAAGTATATAAAAATAAATAAATAAATAAGTTGCCTAGCCAAAAGTTTATAAGTTAAGTTAAGTTGTTTTGTTAATTGCTTCAATGATTAAGAAAAGTTAATGAAGCTGAGTGCTTTGATGTTGATTGCCAATATGAGAAAAGTTTATGAAGCTACGTGGTTGTGCTATTGCTTAATTATTGAATTAAGTTATGAAAGTTATTATGCTATGATGAGAATTGATTTGCTTGAATGCTAAGTTCCATGATTGGAATGATTACTCTGTGAGGTAACTGCTTTTATGTTAAAGCTTAAGATGTGAAAGTGCCTAAACTTTCAAGTTAAATTCTTAACGTTTTGAATAAAGTAAATCTCGCTTAAACCCTTGCGCGTGTTAATTAGAATGTCTTCTAGAAGAGAAATAGAGTAGTAAAAGAAGAGTAGCGATAACCTACCCCATCTCCTCTGTCTGAGAGGAGAATCGAAGAATTTTCTCTTCGCCATAATTTCTCAACTCTTGATGGTAGAGAAAACTCGTCAGAAGCAGAAGATTAGATTGTGTGTTAGAGCGAATCTTTAGGTTCTTCAATGTGATGACCATAAGTGTCTCACATGCTTGTCCTATCAGTTGAAAGGATCTGCAGACTACTGGTGGGAAGCTCGCCAGAAGACGTATACTCCAGAGCAGCTCAAAAATCTTACTTGGGAACAGTTCAAGGAAGCTCTTTTTTGAGAAGTATGTACCAAGAAGTTTCCGCAAGCAGAAAGAAAATGAGTTCGCCAACCTGAAGCAGGGAAAGAAAACGGTCACCGAGTATGATAGTGAATTTTGTGATTTAGCTCGTTTTGCCCCTGATAAAGTTGATTCCGATGAGAAGATGTCCGAGCTTTTCCGTGCCGGACTTGGGAAGGATATAAAAGTGGTCTTAGCAAGTCAGAGTGCTTTGACCTATGCTGAGGCTTTGAACCGAGCCTTGGACATGGAATTGGCTATGCAGCCAAAGAAGCCAGTTCAAGCCCCAGCACCTCCCCATTATCAGACCGCAATCTTCGCACCATGACCAGCACCAGAAGGGAAAAAGGAAATGGAATGCTGGAAACCAATCCAGCAAGAAGCCCTGGCAGGGGCAGAGCCAGCAGCAATCGACTCCAGGAAAATCCAGACCACCATTTGTTGGTCAGAGTAGCTCATCTCAGAGGCAGCAAGGAAATTCTACATGCTCGAAATGCGGTAAAATGCATCAGGGAATTTGCAGAGCAGGATGTGGGCAAGTTGGGCATTACTCTTATCAGTGCCCAAACAAGCAGCAATGGACTAGTGGTGGAAGACCTGGCCAGTATCAACCTCCGCAGTTGAAGGCTATTGAAGGAGCCCCGCAACTGCAACAATGCCAGCGCCAAGCGCCCCACCCTCAGCAGCAGCAGCCACCGCAGTAACAGTATCAACGATTTTTCGCTCTCGATCAGAAAGCATGCGTCAAGGATCAGGGCAATCTGGCAGGTATGGGTCAGTTAAATGGTGTACCTGTGATAATTCTTTTTGACACTGGTGCATCGCATTCTTTCATATCAAGTGCATGCGTAGATACTCTTGATCTTAAAGTAGAGAGATCTAGCCAGAACCTAAAAGTATCGACCCCGGTAGGTAAATGTACCGCAGTTACGCATGTTTGCCCTAAATTGGAATTTGAGATTGGATCCCTTAAGATGTCAGCCAAAACCCTAAATCTAATTCGAATGTGGGACGTAGACATCATTTTGGGAATGGATTGATTAATCGAGAACTTTGCCACCATTCAGTGCAAGCAAAGACAGATCTCTTTCCAGCCACCTGGAAAAGAGCCGACCCTATTCTTCGGAATAGAGAGAAGCAATAGAAGAATGCCGATTATTTCGGCAATTCAAACAAGAAGGTTGCTGAGAAGAAAAGATGCGCAACCATATTTGGTTTATCTCATCAAAGATGAAAACCAAGAGAAGAATATCGATGATGTAGCTGTAGTTCGAGATTTTAAGGATGTATTTCCTGAAGTTTTGCCAGGATTACCCCAGACAGACAATTGGAGTTCACCAACGACCTAGATCTTGGTTCAGCTCCAATATCCAAAGTGCCGCATAGAAATGCCCCGAAGGAGTTGCAAGAACTGAAGATCCAGTTGCAAGAATTGTTCGACCATGGTTTTATCCGACCTAGTTTTTCCCCGTGGAGAGCACCAATCCTGTTCGTCAAAAAGAAAGATGGTAGTCTAAGAATGTGTATAGACTACCGAGAGCTAAACAAGCTGACGTTAAAGAACAAGTATCCTTTGCCAAGGATAGATGATCTGTTTGATCAGCCTAGAGGAGCCAGTGTTTTCTCAAAGATTGATCTAAAATCTGGATATCATCAGCTGAAGATTCGGCAAGAAGATATTCCGAAAACTGCGTTTCGAACAAGGTACGGCCACTACAAGTATGTAGTAATGCCGTTTGGATTGACAAATGCTCCAGCAGTATTCATGGATCTCATGAATCGAGTTTTCCATGAATTTTTGGATAGATTTGTCATAGTCTTCATTGACGACATTCTTGTTTATTCAAAGAGCGAATCGGAGCATCTCAGAATTGTCCTAGAAAAGCTGAGATCTGAAAGGTTATATGCCAAATTCAGCAAGTGTGAATTCTGGCTGAAAGAAGTGAATTTTCTCGGACATGTTGTTTCTTCCGAAGGAATTAAAGTCGACGATTCAAAAGTGCAGGCAGTTCAAGAATGGAAGTCGCCAACATCGCCCCATGAGATTCGTAGTTTCTTGGGTCTAACAGGTTACTGTCGGAGATTCATCGAAGGATTCTCCAAGATAGCAAGGCCGATGACCCAACTTTTCAAGAAGGAATCGAAGTTCAAGTGTGTTGGGAAAATTATGAAGTATTGATTTAATACCAAAACCCAACTGATTCTCCAACCGAATAGATGATCGCATCAACCTAAGTAGTGTTTTCCAGCTCGCATGTTTGAGCTCTAGATTTTCTAGGTTTACAGGTTCAGGAAGCAGAAGACAGCGGAAGCAGAAGACAACAGACAACCCAGCTGTGTTTACAGCAGAAGTCAGCTATCAGCTGAGCTAAGTTCAAAACGGAGCAGGATCCAGCTGAAGTTAAATCGAGCTGAGTTCAAGACAGCTGGTCCAGCTGTACAGAACAAAGAGAACTAACTCTGAAGACATCACTTCAAGTCAGTGTGCCCAATCCAGCTGTGATTCTAAAAGCCAGCTCCAGAGGCAGAAGATCCCGGTGTCAGAGGAAGTCAACATGCCTCGACCAATGAGGGATTGCCAAATCAGCATCCTAGACTTCAGAACCTAAGATGTGACACAAATGAAGACAGGTGCAGAATCGCTCAACGGCAGATATCGAATTTAAGAAGAGTAGGTAAGATTCAAACGGCTCCTCCAACGGCTAGTCTTGAATCTCTATCTATATAAACCCGTCTTCAACCTCAGGATCATATACGAAAAACTCTCTACAAGCTTTCATTCTCTGAAAATCTCAAGCATTCAAAAGCTCTCAATCAGTTCTACATAGTTTAAAGAACACTTTATCTTAAAGTGTTTCTAGTCCAGAAACTGCTTAGTTTTTCGTCTGATCCCAAGGCAGAATTTATTGTATATCTTACGCCTAGATCCTGAACGAGTTCATCTAACTCTATAAGTTCTTAATTGTAAGAACTCGTTCATAGTTGAAACCCCAAACCAAACCCCTCTTTACCCAGAAAGGTTAGGTCAAGGTTACGCTTGCTTGAAGCGCGAAATTCAAGTTGTTGTAAGGTTTTTTCAGTACCCGTAAACTGAAAGGTTAGGCTTGATAGTGCCCACAAACTGTTGGAACACAGCTCGGGTTAGAGTTGTGAAGTTGCTTGGTACTTGGAAACCAAGTGGTAGTGAATTACCAGTGAACCTGGTCGTGGACGTAGGAGGTGTTACTCCGAACCACGTAAAAATCTCGTGTTCTTTCTTTCTCTTTTTCTTCAGTTTTAATACTAACTTTATCATCTCATTGCATATTTTATTAAAACTGCATACACAGCTGGTCTCAAAAGACAGCTGTGTCTTTCTGAAAGTTGCACAACTTGACTAAACCGAAAACGTAAAGATAATCTTTTCAAGCTGAGTTTTTCTAACCAACCGAGCTAAGTTTTCAAACCATCACATTCCGCACCGACAGCTGAGTTATTTGCCCAGCTGACTCTCTTCAGCTGGATTCATAACTGAGCTCACCAACTCTGTTGTTGAACTTGAAAAAGTTTTCAAAAATTTATCTTTGGTATATTCACCCCCCTCTACACCAAAGACCCAGCTCAGGGACCATCAATTGGTATCAGAGCAGTGGTTCAAAATACCGCTGGTTCTGAATCAAGAGATTTGTCTTGATAATCTGTCAGTGGTCAACTGAACAGATCCTCTTTGTTGAAAAACTCATATTATTACATACTGTGCATACTTCTATGGATTCTTATCTTAACAGGAATCTTCCCACCTTCTCGGTCGACGACTATGCAATCTGCAAGTTCAGATTGAAAAGCTTTCTTTGTGCGCATCATGACATGATGTGAGACGTCATTACAGATGGACCCATCATCTACAAACAAGTAAACGAACTTGTTCCAGCTCAAGATGGTGGACAACCAACATATCAGCCCATTCCCAAGCCAAAGAGTGAGCATACATCAGAAGAAAGGAAGCAAGCTGGATTAGACAGCTTCACGAGTAACACCATCTCATCAACAGTCTCCAACGCCTACCTCAGCAAAATCAACAACTGCGAAACCGCAAAGGAGATGTGGAAAACCCTAGCCAAGCTATGCGAAGGGTCTGAGGAGATTAAAGAAAATAAATTCACAATCGCCTGCCAGAAGTTTGATAACTTCAAGCAGCTTGTCAACGAGTCCATCGAAGGGATGGAACTCAGATTCTCCAATATAGTGGTAGAAATAGAAACCATCAGAACTGGGAAATACACCCAGCGAGAAAAGAATCTAAAAGTCCTTTCAGCGCTCACAGCTGAATGGAACACATATAAGGTGGTACATCAAAGTTGAAGTGACTTGGGTGATCTTTCGACTGAAAGATTATTCTCCCTGCTCAAAGCCAACGAATACAACTTGAAGATTACCATGAAAGAATCTTCAAGTAATCAGAATGATGGAGAGCTGACACCTGCGCCAAAGGAGATTGCGTTTAGAGCCAACTCTGAAAAATCCTCATACATGCAGTCAGCCGAGTCTTCAAAGAAGGACAAGAAGGACATGAGCAAGGAAGAGCTACTTGAAGAAATTGCCATGCTGGTAAAAAACTACAACAGACTCAACACCAGCAAGGGCAAGTACAAGAAGTTCGCAAGAACTTACAGAGACAAGTACGCAGCAGCTGATGAGAAGTCAGCTGACAAACGAACAGAAGAAGGCTGTTTCAACTGCAAGGAACCAGGACATTACCGGCTAGACTGTCCGAAGCTATCCAAGAAAGATAAAGACCAACTGAAAGCTAAGGCAGCTGACAGAAGGAGAGCCTACATCGCAGACGAGGAGTCATAGTGCAACAAAATGGATGATCACATGCCATTTTTAGACTCAGAAGAAGAAGCATTGATGGCTCACGATGAACCTGATTGGGATACATGCTTCATGGGACAAACAGACGGCATCGATGAAGATGAGGTAATGTCTAGAACTCAAAATCTATCTAACCTCTCACCATCACACGAACACTCTACACAGGTTTCAGAATCAGGGCTACCTGATTGGAGTCTAGTAGAGAAGGTTATGAACAATTCCAAGGAGCTTCAAGAAATCCTTGACGTCGTAATGTGTGAGAATGCCGAGCTGAAGGTGGAACTGGAAAAGAAAAAGGTATCAGAAGCAGCTGATACAACACAGCTCCAAAAGGAAGTTGTTTCACTAAAAGACAAAATAGTGAAACAAGATCAGCTGATGAAGGACTTCTACTATGAAAAGAAACAGCTGATGGAAGAATTGGAAAAGGTCACAGCTGAATCAGAAAAGAAGTCAGCTGAGATTTTAGAGCTGAAAAGTTCTGAAGAGGTACTAACTAAGAAGATGGAAGCTCTCATCAAAGCCACATCAACAATGGACGAAATCATAAGTGCACAACGTCCAGCAACACTCAAAGCAGGACTGGGATACAACGAATCAAAGGATGCCACAAACATTGCCTCTACGAGTGGAACAAAGGTAATGTTTGTACGATCAAAAGAACATCCAATTCTAGTAACTCAGCAGCAACCGTTGAAGACACAGCAGGCTCAAGCTCCATCAAGGACACAACAGACATCAAAAAGGTCAGCTGTAAGACAACCTCAAGCTCAAATCAGACCGCAACGTGCTCAACCTCAACAAAGACAACAGGCTGGACATTACTGTTACCAGCAACAGCAACAACACGTTGAAAGATATCAACCGAGATATCAGAGGAGATATCTAGTTGGATATCACTCATATGATCATCAGCTGGAGAACCAATTCCAGCCGAGGTATCACAAGAGACAGCAGAGACAAAGGAAAGTCTCAGCTGGATACCGAAAGAAACCAAGACATCAAGCCGAGAAGATACTGAGATCAAGACCCCACCAGCAACAACCGAAGAACACAATGAATGTGTATATCGACTCAGCTGGAAGGATTATCAGATCAAATGACCCAATTCGAGTCATCAAGCAGATCTGGGTCGTTAAAGGATCTCTGTCTAACCCACAAGGACCCAATTAAAACTGGGTACCTAAATTTTGATCTTTTGTATAGGTTGCAAGGGATCAACGCATCATTGAGGAGTCAATGAGAACGCTGTGGTACTTGGACAATGGATGCTCCAAGCACATGACGCACTTAAAGCATCTACTCCAGGAGTATATCGAGCGTCTAGGCCCACAAGTAACATTTGGTGACAACTCCAAAGGCCTAACCAAAGGTTATGGTACATTTAAAACTAAAAATGTTAAAATCTCAAATGTTTCTTATGTACAAGGACTGCAACATAACTTGTTTTCCATTAGCCAATTCTGCGACAACGATTTTTCTGTCAAGTTTGATGCACAGGGATGCACAGTGAAGCACAGGAAAACCAAGCAGATACTACTAAGAGGGAAAAGAGAAGGAAACATGTATTTCGCTGACTGGAACAGCAGCCCTCCGGAGACTTGTCTTGTATCGAAGAGCAGCAATGAAGTCAGCTGGTTGTGGCACAGACGGCTGAATCATCTCAACTTCAAGACAATCAACAAACTAGCTAGGAATCAGCTTACTCATGGAATTCCAGATCAAGTATATGACAAAAGTCATATGTGCAGCGCGTGTCACCAAGGAAAACAAACAAGAATTTCATTCTCTCTCAAGCCAGTTCAGTCAACTGATCGAGTACTTCAACTCCTTCACATGGATCGTTTTGGTCCAGTTACTCCAGCAAGCTTCAATGGCAGAAAATATACTCTGGTCGTAGTGAATGGCTTATCAAGATTTACATGGGTGTCATTCCTATACCAGAAGAGCGAAACCAGGACAAAGCTGCCAATCCTACTGGAAAGATTGTCAACTCAGAAGGAGTGCAAGATAATGTCAATCATATCAGATCGAGGAACGGAGTTTCTGAATGAAACTATTTATGAATACTGCGAGAAGAACGAAGTTCAACATCAAACCTCAGCAGCATGCACACCTCAGCAGAATGGTGTAGCAGAAAGAAGAAACCGAACACTCAAAGAAGCAGCTACTTCAATGCTAGCCAGCTCTGCCATTCCAAAGAAGTTCTGGGCCGAAGCAATCAACACAGCATGCTTCACTCAGAATCGCTCCATACTCACATCAAGGCAAGGAAAGACGCCGTATGAGCTATAGAACAACAGAACACCATACATTGGATATTTCAAGGTCTTCGGATCCAAATGTCATATCCTAAATAATGGAAAAATACAGCTCAAGACGTTCGACGCAAAGACTGACCGAGGAGTATTCCTTGGTTATTCTGCTGTGAGTAAAGCATACAGAGTCTTCAACAGAAGAACTCAAACGGTCGAAGTAACTCCACATGTTATGTTTGACGAATCATTATTCGAATATAGAGACTCTATCAAACGAAGAAATGAAGGAGAATCTTCAAGGCAGAGCTCAAGAAAATCGAATCAGGAATCTGGCCGAACCATTAATTTGGGATGATGAGGCAGAAGAGGAACTTCAAATCAATCAGGATGCTCCACCAGCTGGAAATCAAGAGGAACCTCCAACGCCAAATCAAGAAGGGATGCCATCAGCTGGAAATCCAGACACAGCTGAATCCCCAGCTCCATCTCCAGCAGAGCCTCTACAGAAGTCACCTCAACACTCAATCCAAAGAGAGAGTTTTTTCAAGACTTAACTCCAGAGCAACTCCAAGCCAGACGAAATCTTGCCACTTCTAGCATCAATCAGCTGGAAGAAGAAATTCGTAAAAGAAGAAGATGGATTGAAGATCATCCATCATCAGCAATCATTGGAGAACCATCTGACCAAGTCAAAACCAGAAGCTCAGCTGCTCAAGCTTCTTCGGATCATCAAGAAGCAGCTGACACAGCTCAACTCTCAGTAGAGCTAGAACTGACGGTCTATGATGAAGACACAGCTCTAATGGCATGTTATGTAGCTCAAGTTCCGGAGCCTCAATCAATTCTCGAAGCTTTAAAGAGCGTGCCCTGGACAAATGCCATGCAAGAAGAGCTGAATGAATTCCTCAGAAATTGTGTCTGGGAATTGGTCGAAAGACCTGAAGGAGTCAAAGTCATAGGACTCAAATGGATCTTCAAGAACAAACTGGATACCCTTGGAGTCATCATCAGAAACAAAGCTCGACTGGTTGCCAAGGGCTACACCCAGCAGGAAGGAATTGACTTCGAAGAATCATTTGCTCCAGTAGCGCGATTGGAAGCGATCAGACTCTTTCTCGCTTATGCAGCGCATCACAAATTCAAGGTCTATCAAATGGATGTGAAGTGTACATTCTTAAATGGAGAAATCAAAGAAGATGTCTATGTTGATCAACCTCCAGGATTTGAAGAAGAAGGAAATAAAGTCTACAAGCTAAAGAAGGCGCTTTATGGATTGAAGCAAGCACCTCGAGCTTGGTATGATACTCTATCGAACTTCCTTGTATCCAAATGATTCAAGAAGGGATCAGTAGACAGAACACTCTTCACCATCAAGTCAGGAAAGGACATCCTGGTTGTTCAAATCTATGTAGACGACATCATCTTCGGATCAAGATCAACATTCTTATGCCAAAGATTTGGAGAGATGATGTCAGAACAGTTCCAAATGTCTATGATGGGAGAAATGAGCTTCTTCCTAGGACTTCAAGTCAAGCAAAAAGCAGAAAGGATTTTTATAAATCAATCCAAGTACGTGAAAGACTTGATCACCAAGTATGGAGTTCAATCCAGCAGAACTGTAAAGATTCCGATGAACACAAACTGGAAGATTGAACCTGGAACTGAAGGAAAGTCAGTTGATTCCAGCAAATACAGAGGGATAATCGGTTCCCTGCTGTATCTAACAGCGAGTCGTCCAGATATCTCTTTCGCAGTCGGAGTGTGTGCCAGATTTCAAGTTGATCCAAAGGAAGCACACATGCAAGCAGCCAAGAACATTCTCAAATATCTAAAAGGAACTCAGAATGTTGGGTTGTGGTACCCCGCTGAAGACAATTTACAGCTGACTGGATATTCAGACTCAGACTTCGCTGGAGATCGGCTAGACAGAAAATCAACTTCAGGAACTTGTCAGTTCCTAGGAAGCAAGTTGATTTCATGGTTTTCAAAGAAGCAAACGTGCGTCGCAACTTCCACAACAGAAACATAATACATGGCAGCTGGAAGCTGCTGCTCACAAATTCTCTGGCTGAAACATCAGCTGGATGACTATGAAGTAAAAACTGGACAAGTTCCAATTTTCTGTGATAGCTCAAGTGCGATTGCTATATTAGAGAATCCAGTACATCACACTAGATGCAAACATGTGGAAGTACGTCATCACTTTATCAGAGATCACGTGGAAAAGAAGGATGTGATTGTTGAGAAAATTCACACAGACATACAGCGGGCTGATATACTCACAAAGCCGCTGATAGAAGCAAGATTCAAAATGTTGTGCGGATTACTTGGATTACTCAACCCAGACGATGCTTCATCCAGCTGAATGGAAGCAGACCCAGTTGAATGGAAGCAGACCCAGCTGAATGGAAGCAAACCCAGCTGAATGGAAGCAGACAGCTGGAATTTAGAACCGACATCATTGGTATCAGCTGAGAAAGAATCAAGCTCAGCCAGACGCCTAAGTTGAAGGATTATTCAGCTGAGGGGGAACCAGTTGGAAAAACAAACACCCAGCACAACCACTTAACCGAGGTATCAGCTGACTACAATGATCAGCTGAGAAGTTCGCAACATCATTATCTACACCTACTCAATCTGTTTTCAGTCAAATCATATCTTGTCATATCTAATCAAACTTAATTAAAAGTCTGCAAAGAAGTGAAACATGGGAGTTTCGAGGCAAAAGTCAAAACGCCTCAACCGTCCTCTCACGCGCATTAACTCGCATTTTCTAATCAAGAAACTGACGTGACGCGAGAAATGCTAATTAAAATAAATGTATAAAATCTTAATTAAGATATCAATAGTACCATCAAATCTAACTTAAGGATTTCCTCCCAATATCTAATTATTGCAAATAGTGATTTGTGTCTAATATCTAATTAATGTAAAGCATCTAACACTCATCTCACTCTCATCTCTCTCTCCCTCTCAGCACTCTCAACACACACGCATATCACACACACAAACACACACATCCACCATTGTTAAACAAGATCAAGGATTCAAGCTCAATGATTTAAAAGATCAAGCATCCATTTCATCCAAGAAGGTTAGATCAAGCTCTTAGCTCAAGATTGAGCACACAAAAATCCATCTATTTCTCTTCCAAAACTTTCAAAATTTTCATGAAGTAGCATAGATGAGTTTGATCTTCAAGTATGATGTTAAATCTATGATATGGATCTCATTTCTAACATCAATTTAAGAGGAATTAAACCTAAACCTAATTTTCTATTTTTTTACGAAATTAAGCTTAAATTTAGTCGTTTTTTATTCTTTGATTCTATGATCAAATTGATGATTTTAATGAGCTTCTATGATGTTTATAAGCATGCTTGATAGTCTAATTTAACAAGATTTGATCAATTGTTATTTCATTCTAATTTGGCCGAAAATTAGGGCCAAAATTAGGGTTTTTAAAATTTGATCTCTTATGATTAAATTGATGGTTTATTTGAGCATATATGATGTTATTAAACATGTTGATGTATAGATTGAATGAATTGAATCCTCCTTGCCCTAATTCGATATTTAGGGTTCTTAGTTTGGGGATTTTTGATGATGAATTTTTATGGTAAAATTGATGATGGATTCTTGTTTAGGATGATGAAATAAGCCTAGAATGAATTATTGAGAATTTTTAGAGCTCAATTAAAGGATTTCTAAAATTAAAGTTTAGTAAAATTTAGGGCTTTTTAATCTAAAGCATAAATTGCTTAACTAATTATACAACTAGCTTCTATAATTATTTCTATGCATGTTAGAAGTGGAATTGAAGAAAAATAAAATTTTCTAAACCCTAAAGTAGAAAAAGTCGAAGGTATAAAGAATAGGGTTTTGATTTTTCTCCAAATTATTTAAGTAATTATGTTATAATTGAGGTTGATAAGTTAAATTAACATGTTTAGAAGTGATTAGAATGAAATTGGGATTTTAATCCTCAATTTCTCAAAAGGGCCGAAATATATATGTATATTTAAGCCATGTATTTGATTTTTAATTAAGGAAATAATGATAGAAATGAAATCTACGTTTAAAATTAAGTGACGTAGAATTTTTCGGAATTTTAATATGAAGTTTTGAAATTTTTCTATTTTTCAACTATTTTTCAAAGTCGAAGGTTTATACGTATAAATTTCTTTGTTTGATGATGTGATCATGTAATTATGATTTATATGGTATAACAAGCATATGGAATTAATTTGAGAATTTTCGGAGCTCGTTTGTCGAGTCTAAAACGTACTAAGTTAGATGACATGAATAGTGAATGATGAGATTAAGTGTTAATTAGATGTTAATAATGAGATTAATTGTTAATTACAATCTAATGATGAGATTGATTGTTAATTAAGTGTTAATGATGAGATTAATTATTAATGATATGTTAATGATGAATTTAATTATTAAAGATGTGTTAATGATAAGTTTAATTGCTAATAATGAGATTGATTTATAATGATGCTTAAATAGTAAGTTTAATTATCGATGAATTTAAATGTTAATGTAATGCTTGAATGTAAATAAGATGTAAATGAGATATTGATGATATGATATGTTGATTATTTACGATGATTATATGTTAATGAAATATCATGTGCTTATGTTATGATGGTGTGATTAATGGTGAAAATAGTACAAGTTTATAAATTAATAAATGTAAATGATAAGATGAAAGGATTAGAGATAAAGTATATGTTTACTTATATTTTTAGAAGTTATGTTTGAGTAGTGAATGATTAAGAGCTAAGATTTAAGATAGAAAAGTTTAAGTAGTAGATGCCGAGCGAAAACCCTAGAAAGCCGAGAAAAATCGTAGTATCAAAGCAGCATCCCTCTTTTCCTCGATTTACTTTTCTTGCTCTTATGTAAAACCTAATTTTAATATGAAGGATCGAGTGAGACCGGTAAGTGAAGGGGAATCGAGAAGTAGAGCTTAGTTCAACGACTTTGATACAGGTGGGCTTTCTAAACTAAAGAAATGTCGAATGTGACTATATGATTATGATTATGTGATGTTTTTAAATTGATTGACTTGCCAATGTTTAAAGTGTTTATGTATGTTACCATCTACCAAGGAAAGACGAATTCGGTCCTACGCAAGGTGGGATTTGTGTACACTATGTTGTAATTGAGAGCCTTCCTTTTTGGTAGGCCGGTTACAGGTGTTTGAGAATGAGGCCTACTTCACAACACTATTAAGTGATAGTAGATTTGGTACATACATAATAAGTATTTTGACTGCAGTCACTTATGATGAAAGAAAATGTTTTAGCATGCACAGGTTCGTTTTTAAAGTTTACTTGTGTTATGCTTTATGGAAAGCTTCAATCTATAGTTCTAAGTAGCAAGATTTAATTTATTTTTGGCATGTGTTCACTGAGTACGAAAGTACTCAGCCCTACATGTTATTTTTAAAATGTGCAGGTTACGGCGGATGGAGATGGAGTGTGCTGGGCAGGCTTTTGTTGTTGACCACTCGAGTTGTCAGTCTAAGTAGAGCACGGTTATATTTCTTCATACATGTAACCAAAAACTATGTTTTCCGCTGCAACACTCTGAACTTATTTCAATTTATGTTGTTTTGTTATGTCACTGATGTTATGAATTTCTAAACCATGGTTCAGTTTGTTAAACCCTAAATTTCAGTTTGCTAAACTCTGATACGAGATGGTGTAGCTTCTTGACCATTCTCATTGATCTTTGATCGAACTTTATGAATTGTCGTTCTTGAATAATGATGTCGTTGTTTAATATGTGATTTGACTCCGTTTGTCTTGATAGCATGTTTTGTTGACTTGAAAGTATGATTTGGTGTATTTTGATTCCTGTTCGATAACTTGGGTCATTATCTTATCTTTTGGTTAATCATAAATTATGTACGTCGCGGGACCCACCGACTTAGTCATCTTAATTCTAAGTCGGGCTGCGACAGCAACACAAACCTCAAGTGACCAAATATTTATTCAAGAAAACAGCATAAAGTACCTCAAGGAGACAACAACACAAACCTGTACGACTGCATTTTTCTTGTATTTTTTGTTACTAAATATTTATTCTAGCCTACTCTCTCAAGAATTCACTCTCTACAAAATCTGTTAGCTGGGGATCATTGCTGGAATCAGCAACCTGTTGAAACACGCACACAAAAAAAGAAGTCTTCTTTATGCATTAATTCAAATCTCAGATAATTTCTATAAAAGCAGCAATGATTTCCTGAATACTCTAACCTAGTTACCCACAACAAGAGCAGCAAATAGTAGTCATTCTCCAAAGCACAAGACAGATAAGCCTGTAATGGACCTGATCCTGCCAAATTCTGGACAGAGAAGAATACACTCAAAGACATATTTATATATATTCTAATTATTTTGAATGAATGGGCGTGTAGACATGTAGCTAAAAAAATGGAGAAGACTATGGGGTGTGAAAATTTAATATAATTTCAGACATAATAACTTCTCAACTTCCAAAGTTGAAATAATAAATGGAAACACAAAGTAAGAGAAGAAGAAGATGCATCCTCTTTTGAAAATTAACATAAACACATTGACACACTAAATCAACATAAGAAACCCCAAATTTGACCATAAACATCATGGAAATAAATGAAACAGACATATCAAGATTAAACCAACAGAAACATTAATGGAATATTCATGACTTTAATCCATTTTAACACATCATATATGCCGAAGAGAGAGAGAGAGAGAGAGAGAGAGAGAGACATGCAGTTTCTGGTTCTTGGTAGTCTGAACAAAAATTAAAAATTAAGCAGCTCATCAATTCAAAGACGCCCAATCACTATTTTAAATTTTATTGAACATGAACCCTAACGCTCGAAATCGTCTTCAAATCGAAGCAAGCTCCTAATGGAGCCACCGCTAATACTCTCCTCATGCTCTTCGCTCCGGTAGCCTTCACGAATTTCTCCACCAGAGCTCTGCAGATTAATGTTAAAGGCGAGGGATTTTTCGCCAACTCGAATTGATAGTAGGATATGAAAAAAATGGAATAGATAGAGCCATAGAGGACGGAGGCAAGAGGATGGCGATGACGGCAGGAGAAATCGACGGCGATGACGACAGGAGAAATCGATGGCAACGGCGGCAAGAGAATAGACGGTGAAAGTTGATTGGGGCTAAGGGGTTTTTGACTTTCAGAGATGAAAGTGAAAGTGTGTGTATTTTTCACTAAAATACGTTATTTTAATATATACATATAAAAAAAATGTTGTGGAGTAGTTGTGAAACTACGACAACAGAGGTACAATAACGGATAATGAACCTGTTGTTATACAGTGATTTTAATTACCTACAACAACACATATCAAAGACAACAAACCTTAAACCCGTTGTCGTTTAACAACAACAATAGAGAAATGACAACAGCAAGATACACTGTTATCTATCAGCGTGTAAAACAACAGTGTTGGGTAAAACCGTTGTCTATGAGCGCTTTTTTTTGTCATAGACAACGGGTTTTTATACCACAACGGTTTTTATCATTAAGACAAGGGTTTTATTTTAAAACCGTTGTTAATTAGGCGTTGTCAATTAGGAAAATCGTAGTAGTGTTGGATTTGGGGTTTTCCAACTATGAATGAGTTCTTACAATGAAGAACATATAAGTATAATGAACTCGTTCAAACTAGGCTTTGGATAGAGAGAATTATATGCCTAGAATCTAGTGGAAGAGAGCTTAAGCAGCCTGAGAACATATATGAACTCTGAAGAATGCAGGCTGCTTGATCTTGAAACTTTCAGAGAGATTTCTTGATATTGACTTGAGTAGTCTTCTTTCTGTGTAGCCTTCTATTCTCTCATCTCGTGTTCTCTCTCTCTCTCTTCTGTTGATTGAGAAGACTCATATTTATAGGGAGTGATTAGAACTAGCCGTTGGAAAGAGCCGTTCTGAAACTCTACCTAACTTCTGACAATTAGGTCTTGTATTCATCCGTGTTTTCCTCGTATAGCAGGCCTAGGTTTAACTTCTAGGTGCTGAGGTGTCGAGTATCTGTTGGTCCAGATCAGCTCTAACTTTATCTCAAGTTGTCTTCGACTCTGCTGTGATGTTTGACTCTGAGCTGTGTCTTGAACTCTGCTGGGTCTTGACGCTGAGCTGAGACTTGAACTCTGTTGGGTCTTAACACTGAGCTGGGTCTTTACACAAGCTGGGTCTTTCATACAACTGAGTCTTGATGAGCTTGATCGTCTTAGCTTTGGATATCATTGTATTGACCACTTGACTTGACTTGCCCTGCTGTGTACTCAGCTGGGTCAGCTGAGTTTATCATTTTCTCTGCTTAGTCTCTGTACAGCTCTGTTGGGCTTCACTGTTGTATATTTTCTGTTGTGGTAGCTCTGATGTATCAATTGTGCTTCACACAGCTAATGATGACCACTCAGCTGATCCTTCAGCTGGATCTTCTGCTGTCTTTAGCGGCTTTACCTGTAAACTTAGAAACTCTATAAGCTCAAACAAGCGAGCTGGAAAAACACTTAGTCTTGCGCAATCATCTACTAGGTTAGGGTCAGTTGGGTTTTGGTATCGAATCAAAACTCTTAGAATGTTGGGCCATTGATGAACTTCTTTAATAATGTGGGCTTTGTCAGGGAGGTTCATTTCAGCTATAGTGGATGGTCTCATCTGCTTGACTTATAGAGCTTTGATCTGGATATCGTTTCTCTTGGCAGCTAAAGAGAATGATCTTGCTATCATTGGATCTGCCTCATGAAGCTCGATCAAGTATTCCTTGAAGGCAGTTTCAGGATCCATGCCCTTGAATTTATCCAAGTAGTAAAACATCTCGATAAATTTTATTTTGCAGTGCTCCCAGCTGTCATTGATTTCTTCTGGGATCCACTTATTAGATCTTGGATAGTTTGAAGCTATTTAGATTTGTTATTCGTGGTTTGTCTGAAGCTCAGTCTTTTCTTCTTCTCCTTCTTCTCAGCAGGTTTGAGAGATTCAGCTTTCTTCTTCACTTGTTTGTCCAGCTTCTTCATTTTCCACATCTGTTCATTGTGAAAGTTGCACAGCCAGTTGTAGTCATTGTATTCTTCTGGCTTAGCTCCACAAGCTTTGGCGAGAGCGATTGTTCTCTGTGTCCATGTTTTCTTGGCTGCAGCTAGCTCTTCCTCATCCAGCTCTTTGGCAAAATCGTCGATTTCAGATTGTTTTGGCTGCACTGATTCCCCCTGAACTGCAACTTCCATCTCAAGTGTTTTTCAGCTTCATTCTTTTCTTCTCCCTTTTTGGCATTATCAATAAGGGAGGTAGAGAGGTTGACAACGGTTGCGTTCAGCTTGGCTAGGGCAATTTCAATATCAGCGATCTTGACTGTGTTGTCAGCTGTGGCCAGGTTCAGCTGATTATTGTTGCTACTTCCAGCTCTAAACTGAGCATCCAAATCTTTGAACAGGTTGAACAACTTGCGGATGTCAGAGTTGGTTGAGAGGTTGGACTGCTGGATGGCTTTCAACTGGCTTGAGAGGTCCTTCAAGCTGTCTGCCATGGGAGCTTGGAGCCTTGTCACGATCTCAGGAACTCTCCTCTCAAGCTGGAGTGACCATTCGTCATCTTGAGATGCTTGAGATTCCTTGAGCTCCTTCGATGTGCTCTCAGATAAGTTGAATATGGAGTTTTGCACCTCATCCAAGGTGAGTTGCTGTGTGCGAACTTGATCATCGAGACCTTTGAATTTAAGTAAAATCTCGACCTCCGTTTTCAGTCCCGCTTGAAAGACTGCATATTCAACTTCATTTTTGATGGCTTACTTGATGGAGGCAGAGAGCTCAGTGGCTGGATCCGTTTGGGTGTCGGAATCAGCTTGACTGGGTTTTGTAGCCTCAAACTCAACCAGTGCGCGAGTGTCATCGGCTAGGAGGCTTGGCGGAGTTTCAATCTCCTTCTCAGCTGTTGCAATAGCTGGATTTTCTTTGGAGTTGTTAGCTCCAGATGGTATATTCCAACCCGCTGCTGCAAGTAACTTGATGGCGGACTCCCAAACATCTGCTGGGTGCGGCTTGG
Source organism: Agastache rugosa (assembly GCA_031470985.1). Classification (NCBI taxonomy): domain Eukaryota; kingdom Viridiplantae; phylum Streptophyta; class Magnoliopsida; order Lamiales; family Lamiaceae; genus Agastache; species Agastache rugosa. The sequence continues at coordinate 32,851,140 of CM062601.1, read as the reverse complement.
GGTACTACTGAGTTATCTCAATGAGTTCTCTGATGAGCTCATCCTGATGCAAGTATGCATCCTCCAGACTTCTAAAACCAAACGAGTGCCGCAGGCATGCTTCATCTGTCTTCAACTTCTCGTATGAGAAAGTTTCTATCAACTGCTCGTTTTGATACCAAGTTCACATCTTGGTGGTCATGTAGAATTTGTGATCTCCAGCTTTGACGAGGGCGAGAGGCAAATGTGCTAGAATTGGATACCGAGTTAGAACACTCTTGATACCTGCTATGCATAATTCCTCGTACATTGATTCCATGAAGGCTGAGCTGCTGGAGTTGGGTAAGATGGAGGCTGTTGAATCACTCTCCTCTGATTCGGTTGAGCTCTGAGGGACTGGTTCAACTGGGTTCACAGCAGGCTGTGGAGAAGCATCAGCCAGCTATGTGGAAATTTGAGCTTTGGGTGAGGACGGTTTTGGGGGTGAGTTGGAGTGTGTGGAAAGGGATTCAGCTTGGTTATCAGTTGGCTGTGAAGGAGCTTCAGCCAGCTGAATTTGTGTCTGCTTTCTTACATGTGAGGGATTTTTGGTTGGAGAGCTGGGTGGAGGTGAGAACTGTTTGGGCGGAGAGATATGAGAAGGTTAAGGCTGTGGAGAGTTGGAATCAACAGGGATATCGCCAAGAACTTGGGCAATAACCTGGGTCGGGGAGGGTGGAAGAGATACCTTGCTTTTGGAGATATCCAGCTCGTCCTCTGAGCTGGATGACGATTCAATGTTCAGTCTCATGTCAGCCAAGATGTTTGTTCCGAACTGATTGAATACTGACACGGGTTGAGGAGAGAGAACCACCCTTGCTTGACTTGTCTGGAGCGCGAGCTTGCTTGGTGAGACTTCTAGAGTAGCCTCTGATGAGGAGCTCGCCTCAGTTGGTGGAAGGACATCTGGTTTCTTTTTCTTTTGAGTTGGGCCTCATGTTGGTATGGGATCGGCTACCTTCCTTTTCCGTTGCAACTTCTCAGCTGAAACTGCTGGCTCATTTCCTTTCAGCTGCTTCTTTCCTTTGCCCACAACAGGCTGTTTCCTTAGTAAGTCATTAACTTGACTAACTCGTAGGAAGAGAATTTTTTATTCTGGAAACGGCTCTGAGTCTAGCCACTTCACTGTGTGCCTTTTCACAGCTTGCTCTATCAAGAAAGAGATCTTTGAGCATAGATAGAGAGGCTCTGAGCAGGTGTAGGCTGTTCTGGTTGAGTCAAACTTGATCTTTTCTGACTCCTTGATCAGTCGGTTGAGTAGGAAGTCAAACCAATTGACCTTTGCGCCCTTGATCATGGCAACCATTGGTTTGAGCTTTGGGATACTGAACTCTCCTTGAGATCCAGCTATCCCCAGAATACACTTCTGCGTAATATCCAGCAGCAGTCTATACTTTGGCTTGAGCAGAACCTTTGACATGCTTGCTCTGTATGGCACTGGAGAAATAAGCATCTCTTTACTGAGGAATTCATCCACTTCCTCTCGGCTGTAGTCGTCTGGAATAAAGTCTCATTGACTAGGCAGTTCGAACACCTTTCGCAGCAGCCTGTTTAGCTTGATGTTGACGGTTGTTGGTTCAAATTTTCCATCTACGCCTTTGACGATCATTTCGAATGAAGATGAACATAAACCATCTTCATCTATTATGTTGAGGTAGAATTGGGTAGTATCTCTTTTCAGTATGAGCTTGGGCATGGCAGTTGCCCACATCAATAGACCGAAGTCTACAACAAGATCCACCATCTCTTTAAGTTCTGAGATATGGAGGTTGGAGGTGGAAAGAGCACTCTCAAATGACAACTTTGTCATTAGAGCTTCAAATTGATTCATTCATTCGGTTGATTTCTTGGGTGCCATATCTGCAGTCTGTTAGTTTTGAATGTGCGAAGAAATTGCAGAAAATAGATAAAGGTTTGAATGAAGATAAGTGCTTAAGATGATTTGGGATTCGCAGAGATAGAGATGAAAGAAGAAATAATCTGTGTATCTTTTCTATATATATCAACTGCCATAATGGATGAGCGGTTGAGATTAAGACAAGTGACAATCAGATCGATGGCTGGGAGTGAATCACTCATCACGTCTGCTGACGTGCGTACAATGAGTGCATTTCAATCGCACGTGAGGCAGTTCAAACGCTTGACCTTCTGCCTCGATCCTGCCGTGCTACAATACTCTGCAGACTTTTCATTTAATGCGATGGGAAAGGAAACTTATCAAATAATTTAACTAAGGAATATATGTCCGTTGAAATTAGGAATTCAAATTATTTGGACATAAATAGCATATTCCTCAGTGAAATAAATGCATGAGACGCAAACCTGTAAGCTAAACATAGTAGTTTCTCCTCAGCTGAGTATTGGGTGATAAGCTTGATTTTCCTTCAGCTGAGTTTCTCTTGAGCTCTACGACTGATGTCCAGCAGAGCTTGATTCCTCCTCAGCTGGATAACCTATAAGATCTGAGCTTTGAGATCCAGCTGAGTTTATTTCTCTCTCAGCTGGATGATGGTTCATCTAGATTAAGCAATCCTAGCAATCCACACAACTTATTGAATCTTGCTTCCACCAGCGGCTTTGTTAAGGTGTCAGCATGCTGTACTTCTGTGTGATTTTTTTAAACAATGACATTCTTCAGTTATTGAGAAAGTTTTTGGATGCTTTCACGTCGTCAGCTGGGTAGGTGATTTAGCTTGAAAACTCTGCTGTATTCTTGATTTCTTCAATGGTTGATCCAGCCCGCTGAGTCTATTTTCTTCTTGAAGACTCTTAATAGATAATCCATCTGAATGAGTTCTGCTGGATACTTAACTTGATAATTTTGTTGGATCAAGTTCCCCCTCAGCTGGAGATTCCAACTGAGTCTGTCTTGTTGAGTATATCTTGCTGGGTACTCCACTCAATTTAGTTGATTCTTTCCAGCTATATGGAGTTTCCCCTAGATTTGACAGTAGGTGACCTTTTCTTCAGTTGTATCCTACTTCCTTTAGAGAACGAATTTCCTCAAACAAAAGCTCATTTCTTCGATGAGGTCTCAGTTTGCCTAGCATGCAGTTAGATGTCCCATATCCAGCTGACTCATCTACTGCTCCTCGATTCATCTCTTGAGACCAAAGTTCTCAGCTGTGTGACTAGCTGAGATTCGTCAGTTCTGTATCCAGCTGTCTTCATATCACAGCTGGTCCCAGTCAACTAGCTGGGTAAGTTCATTTTCTTCATCAGCTGAGTCCGTAAGATATCCCAGACATCTTAATCACTGCGATCTTCCTCATCTGAGTCAGAGAAGGAGACTTGATCTTCATCCAGTTTGCTCATTTCGAGCCTTTTCTCATTTCTCCGGAAGGTCGACTCAGCTGAGTTTCTCTCTATGTAGAGTTGCTTGTCGTGATGAACCTTTCTTCTTGTACCTTTCCTTGTTGTGTTTCAGCCTATTAATATTCCGTACAAGCATGGCAACTGCTTCATGCAATTCTTCTTTACTCATATTTTTGAGCTCCTTCCTGACTTTTTCAGTCTCAGCTGATTAAGTTAATCTTCTTGACTCAGCTCTGAGAGTTGTCTCCTTTGCTTTGGAAGTCAGCTCCGATTTATACATCCGGCTGGATGATTATCCGTTTGTGATCCCCAGATCAAATTCGTTGGCTTTAAGAATGGAGAATAATTTTTCCGTCTCCATGCTGCCAAGATCAGTTCTGCTTTGGTGAAGCACCTTGTGTGTACACCATTTTGAGGGGAGAGCTGAAAGAACTATCAAGTTCTTATCTCGAACCGTATATTTCCCGATTTGGATCGTCTCGATCTCGATGACGAGGTTGGGGAATCTGAGCTCCATTTGCTCGATGGATTCACAAGGGAGTTGCTTGAAATTGTCAAATTTTTGGCTAAGGGGAGTGTCGCACGGAGCACGCAAACCGTCAGTAATTTCGACCCGAAAAATGGTAGATGACCCCAATTTATCAACTCGTGGTCGTAGCCCTCTGAATGAGCTTTCCAACGATACAAGAATCGAGCGAATCAGCCCAATAACGAGTGAGATATGTCCCACATCCCCTTAGCTGTCTCGCATTTTATGATTGTGCTGAGATAGGCGTCCGTCACCGCTGAGGAGATGACGTTGCGAGCATAGCTGTCCAATCCAGCTTGTTTTCTTTCTTCTGGAGAGTATTCCTTCCTTAGCTTTACAACTTGACGGAATACTGGTTGATACTATCCTTGCCAACTGTAGAATCGAACATGAAAATGGAAGACTTGAAACGTCGAGCAATTGGATGGAAATCCCAAAACCTCTGAATCTAACCTTGAAATGATAAAGATGATCGAAATCCCTATACCCCAACGTATGTTGATGCAACAACTCGGGGATGATGAATGACACACGAACGAGGGATGGTTGACTCACCGATTCGTCGATAGATGAATTCGTCTTGGAATAATCAGAGAAATTCGAAAACTCTCAGGAGAGAATTAAAACTCACGGTTAATTATGAATAAAGTCTAATTTTCGTCCAAAACAAAGCCCTCTATATATAGAAGTGAAAACCTAATTCAACTAGGAATCTAAACATGAAAAATAACTCCTAATCTAATAAGGAAACAAATCCTTAGTCAAAACAAAGGATAAAAGTCAAAACTGACTAAACTACGGCCTAATTTCGACCACCCTAAATAAACCCACGAAAATAATAAATAAAATAACAAAAACGACTAATTAACTAAACTACGAGTCTTCATGGATCAGCCCAAACATAAGATATTAAATTGATTAATCTTGGGTATCCATCTCCATCTTCTCCAATGGGCTTCTTTGTTCGAGCTCTCGTGATTGGCCCAACAGGAACTTGGATCGGACTACGGGCTGCATCACTGGTTCAGCTCCAGGTGTGGTTTCTATATCTCTTTCCGATTTCATGATGATGATGGGTCCTTCAGTGATGACATCCCACATCATGTCGTGGTGCGAGCTCAGAAAACTTTCAAGTCGGAACTTTCAAATCTGATAATCATCGACTGAAAATATCGGAAGACTCCTGCACAGGGAAAATTCCATGATAGTATGCAATATAACGATTTAAAAAGATTTTGAAAATTTTAAGGATCTATTCAGGTGACCACTGACACGATTAGCAGAAAGGCTGATGCGTCTCAGACATATTGATCTTTTGAATCACTGCTCTGATACCAATTGATGGTCCCGAGATGGATACCTTGGTGTAGATGGGGCAGGTGATAACACCAAGGTTTAAAAAACTTTTCCAAACAAAACTCTTTGAAAGAGTTGGATGTGTTTGACCAAGCTGGAGCTCAGCTGGATAAACATAGCTGACTGTGTGTTTGCGGAAGTTGGTGGGTTTTTGGAAAGTTCGTCTTTTACTTCAAATATAAAACAAAGCTTTGTTTCTCTTTTCTATTAGTCAGTTTATGCAGCTTCAAAACATGCTTATGAGGGGTCAGCTGGATGCATAAATAAAATGGTAAATAACAAAACAGTTTAACGTGGTTCGGAGAAACTACTCCTACGTCCACGACCAGAAACCTCTAGTAAATCCACTAAGGATACCACTGATTTTTTCGCACAGTCAGCAAGTGTTGCAGCTCAGTTCCTCAAGCTGGATACAAGTTTACGTGTACTGTATCGAAACGTGAGACCAACTGTTTACGGGTACAGCTGACGCCTAACCTGTAGTTTACGGGTACTATAGAACCTGAACCTTTTTCTGGGTTTGTGGGTTTGGGTTTGGGGTTTTCCAACTATGAACGAGTTCTTACAATGAAGAAGATATGAGTATAATGAACTCGTTCAAACTAGACTTTGGATAGAGAGAATTATATGCCTAGAATCTAGTGGGAGAGAGCTTAAGCAGCCTGAGAACATATATGAACTCTGAAGAATGCAGGCTGCTTGATCTTGAAACTTTCAGAGAGATTTCTTGATATTGACTTGAGTAGTCTTCTTTCTGTGTAGCCTTCTATTCTCTCATCTCGTGTTCTCTCTCTCTCTCTTCTGTTGATTGAGAATACTCATATTTATAGGGAGGGATTAGAACTAGCCGTTGGAAAGAGTCGTTCTGAATCTCTACCTAACTTCTGACAATTGGGTCTTGTCTTCATCCATGTTTTTCTCGTATAGCAGGCCTAGGTTTGACTTCTAGGTACTGAGGTGTCGAGTATCTGTTGGTCCAGGTTAGCTCTGACTTTATCTCAAGTTGTCTTCGACTCTGCTGTGTTATTTGACTCTGAGTTGTGTCTTGAACTCTGCTGGGTCTTGACGCTGAGTTGAGTCTTGAACTCTGTTGGGTCTTGACGCTGAGTTGGGTCTTTGCACGAGCTAGGTCTTTCATACAGTTGAGTCTTGATGAGCTTGATCGTCTTAGCCTTGGATATCATTGTATTGACCACTCAGCTGTCTTCAACGGCTTCACCTGTAAACTTAGAAACTCTATAAGCTCAAATAGGCGAGCTGGAAAAATACTTAGGCTTGCGCAATCATCTACTAGGTTGGGATCAGTTAGATTTTGGTATCGAATCTAAACTCTTAGAATTTTCCCAACACGGCGACTTTAAAATCCACGGTGGTGGCGGAAAGATGGTCGACATCTATGAAAAAAATGAAGAAGATACGTATAAATAAATAAAAGAGATGAAAATAGATAGAGATTAAAAAATTAGGGCAAAAATGTCCAAAAGTGTTATTATTTGTCTTTTTAGAAATTGGTGCTATTAGTTTTTTTTTCCTAAAAATGCTATAATCCGATGTTTTCTCTATTTTTTTATATTGTATTTGTAATTTTTGAGTTAATAATTAACTATTAGGGTTCATTTATATTATTCCAATAATAAATAAGGTATATAATCTTTTAAAATCTAATTTTTTAGCAATAAATATTAATTATGATACATTATATAATATTAAAATTATTTTTTAATAAATATTATTAATAATAAATTTATTAGTGAGACACGAAAGTGATGTGACATAGTTATGCGGATACCATCTGTTGATTATATGTAAGCTTTATTATCAATAATTTGTTATATCCGGTGTACACGTCTTTTCTTGATTACAATATGAATCAAGAAATGTAGAAAAATGAGATTAGAAAATGAACTAAATTGAAATTACAATATAAAACAACAAACTCAAATGATAAGTCGAGTGGAAGAAATCCTTCTCCCCGCAAGACAAATAACGCTCCGTTAGTGCTCTCGATTTGGCGGTTCGTCCTGAAAGGTGAAACGACTTCGTCTCAATGGATGCATGTAGCACCACAATTCGGCGAGCTGCGGCGAACTGAACGAAAACGAGAACTGAGCTATTACTATATGAACTAAGCTAATTTTCGCATGCAAATAAAAGTGAAAAACTTAGTCAAATGCAAAGAGAAAAGCCGCATTTTATAGCTGCTCAAACATGTGGAAATTGAAGCACCATAAATAGTCATTATCATATGACTGTTACGAAATTACACCAAGTGAATTTTATTCAATTTGGTGGTTTCAGACGGTGGTTACAAACCATGGAAAGAATCAGTCATTAACATGGCAATTACTTTTGAGAATAATAGCCATTAGCCGTCACTTTCAATTTCGACAATTAACAATTGCATTGTTAATTAATTGGTATATGTGTTGGTCAAATGGCAGCTCAATTCTTAGTGTATTAGCAATTCGGGCCCAATTTTATTTTAACCATTTAGAAGTTGGGTTGAGCCCAATCCAAATTCAAGTCTTACGGTTTGAGTTTGAGCTCAACGTGGAATAACCACTTAAAGAATTTGCCTACAACAAATTTATCTTCAACACACTATTCAAATATTTCATTTCTTACTTACCAATTAATGGTTTTGAAAACATGAATATATTTCAATTATTTACTCGACAAGTAAAATAATTCTCCATTATTTAATTCTCAATAAATCAAATAATTAACCACCATAAATAATGATTTTCAAACCATTATATCCAACAATCCCTCACATGAGTGAAAAAATCATATGCAAATGTATGCAGACACTTAGCTTAGTCCTCAAGAAACGTTATTGCATTTGGATAAGTGGCTTGTGGCTTGTGGCTTTGAACATTCCATAATCAATATCATCGAGTATACTGACGGCCTAGTGGACGCAGGGCCTTGAACTAGTCCTCATTGGTGTATACAGAGTCAATAATATAGATAAAATATCGTCTCAATCATCATCCGTTCTGACGTTTGTGTCCTTTACAGGCCCTGAAACACCATTTGAATTCATAAGTGCATCGTCGAAGCGGCCCACACTTCACACTTACATAGGTGATTCTTTTTCCAAGTATCTTGTTATACTTGACCTACTCGAGGTATCCAAGAATCATTAAAAATCAAAAAGCTTAACCTCACCACGTGCAGGCTTCCAAACACTCATTGCTCTCTAGGAAAAGGTGAATTTGAGTGTTTTCACACGAAGTCAAATAGCTTAATTGTCCCATTGAACCAAGTTCTTGGAATCCTCCAGTCATCATGGCTGGGTTTCCACTATAATCATCCTTAAGATGTGGATTTTAATTCCATTTCCCCTAGCAATTTTGACCATTTGATCTTGATTTAACCTTTTGGTTAGCGGGTCCGCTAGATTAAATAGTATTACACCCTTGATCGTGAAATATCGATTGCCTGTTGAACCCTGTGAATTGCGTGAAAGTAGGTCAAATAACAATTAAGGTGAAGCAGGGTCAGGGACGACTAATCTCTTTATGATAAACAAATCCATTTTGCAAGTTCATTCCATACCGGACCAGGCCGGAATAGGGTTATATACATTCTCAAGGAGCCATTCGAGCGTCCCGCAGTAGATCCGGACCCATTTTTTCTGATCCTTCGAGAAAAAGATTCATTCTCTTCTTTATTGACTTCACACAATCAATAACGATAACCTCACTAAAAGATCAAATATCATGGGTATTATGTCGAATATATATATAAGTCATGCCTTACCATTGTACAAGTCACTTTGTGTACAACCAATAGTCGTTTGGTTATCATAGTGAAAAAATCACTAAAGATATTGACTTTATTCAACATGGAACATCTTTAAAATACCCCACACTTTGAAGGTTTTCTACCTTTCCATAGCTCATAGGGAGTCACTTCTTTCCCTTTACGTGGAATCTTGTATTTTTTTAGTAAATTTATTTTTACTATTCTTTTTATTGCATTTAGATTAACATGCCCAAGTCTACAATGCCATAAATCGGAGGACTCAAGCAAGTAAGCACAAGAAGTAGATGCAATTTTTATTGGCACTTGTTAAATGTGGGCACATGTCCTTACACTTTAAACAATAATTACATCTTCGTCCCATTCGTCGAAGTCCTTCTCGACGTAGTAGACACTGGTCTTAGCCTTCTTCTTATTCGGCTTTTCATAATCAATAGCCTTGCCTTTGTTTTCAGTACTTGGACAAGGTCGCTTATTGGAAGTTCAAACACCTTCCTCGATCATGTTCGCCTTAGCTTCCATAAAAGCCTTGGCCTCGTCAACCCAAAATTTTTGGTCCAACACCTCCCAAATCAACTTGGAGGTCTTAATAGCGGAGTACACGGAGTAGAGACAATCATCTAAACCATGCAACACGATGATTCTACATGAGAAATCGCATGTCCTCCAAGTGTCGTATAGTTTACGCACATGGATATCCGTCTCGCCCTCACTAGGCAGAGACACCTCATCATCACAGAGGTAGTTGGCTAGCCCCAAAGTCGTGATGTAAAACAACATCTTTTGAGACCACCCTCTGAAGTCAATCCCCGAGAAGGTCGGAGGCATCTCTACAATTGGCATCATTACGGATGTACGGAGATGAGCCATCACGGACTGAGATCTGCCCGTTTGCCCAAACATATGGACAACATAGTCAATAGTTGAGTTGTCTGTTTACCCAAATAGATAAGAGACAACAGTGGCAGCAGCAGTTGCGGAGTTGGTGGAGCCGATGGTAATTCACTCATTGGCTAGAACGATGGATGAAATCCTCAAGCAAAGGGATTAATTGAAAATTGTTAATCAAAATTATTAGTTCAATCTTGATCTTCTTTGAACGGACGTGCAGCGTACTTATTCGTATTGCGATTGTTATATCCATTGTACACATCTTTTCTTGATTACAATATAAAACAAGAAATGTAGGAAAATGAGATTACAAAATAAACTAAATTGAAATTACAATATAAAACAACAAACTCAAATGATAAGTCGAGTCGAAGGAATCATTCTCCCCGCAAGACGAATAGTGTCCTGGTTGTGCTCTCGGTTTGGCGGTTCGTCCCCAAAGGTGAAACGACTTCATCTCAATGGATGCATGTAGCACCACAATTCGGCGAGCTGCAGTGAACTAAATGAAGACGAGAACCGAGCTATTACTGTATGAACTAAGCTAATTTTTGCATGCAAATAGAAGTGGAAAAGTTAGTCAAATGCAAAGAGAAAAGCCGCATTTTATAGCTGCTCAAACATGTGGGAATTGAAGCACCATCAAGAGTCATTATCATATGACTGTTACGAAATTACACCAATTGAATTTTATTCAATTTGGCAGTTTCAGACGGTGGTTACAAACCATGGAAATAATCAGTCATTAACATGGCAATTACTGTTAAGAATAAAAGCCATTAGCCGTGTTGGGAAAATTAATAGAGTTTTGATTTGATACCAAAACACAGCTGACCCCAACCGAGTAGATGATTGCGCAAGCCCAAGTGTTTTTTCAGCTCACTTGTTTGAGCTTATAGAGTTTTTATGTTTACAGGTAGAGTCGCTGAAGACAGCAAAATATATGGCAGAAGACACAGCTAAGCTGACACAGCTGAGGTATTCAGCAAAGCAGACTCAGCAGAGCAGACCAAGCAGAGTCAAAGACCCAGCAGTACCAAGACCCAGCTCAGTGATGGAAACCCAGCTCAGTGTCAAAGACCCAGCTCAGTGTAAAAGACCCAGCTTAGTGTCGATGACACAGCTCAGGTCTAAGACACAGCTCAGGTTAATGACACAGCTCAGGTTGAAGACACAGCTCAGGTTAATGATACAGCACAGGTCTAAGACACAGCTCAGAGTCGAGACACAGCAAAGTCCAAGACGTTGAAGACACAGTAGAGACGCTTACCAGCTCAAAGACGAAGACCTTCTCCAAGATAAGATCCTGATGTCAGAAGATCTTGTCTGACGCGGTCAAATCAGAGAAGAAATAGCTTCTGCAGATGCAGACCTACTTCGTATGAAAAGGGCCAGAAGTCAATGAGAGTAGGTAAGATTCAAACGGCTCTCTTCCAACGGCTAGTTTGAATCTCCACTTATATATATCTCTCCACCATTGAAAAAAAGAGGTGGGAGAGACGACTGAAGAAATAAAAGAGCAAACAGAAAAATGAACAACGATCTTCAAAGCCAAATCTTTCAAGAACACCCAGCCAGTCAGCTGTGTTCTTAGTTGTTCACATATTCAGTCATAGGCAGAATAGATTAGAATAGAAATATCTTAAGCCTAGTTTGAACGAGTTCATCATACTCCTTGTTCTTCATTGTAAGAACTCGTTCATAGTTGGAAAACCCATACCCAAACCCAAACCCAGAAAGGTTAGGTCAAGGTACGCCTGCTCGAAGCGTGTAATTCGAGTGGTCAGGTTTTACAGTACCCAGAAACTGTAAGTCAGGTTTTTTCAGTACCCGCAAACTGAAAGGTGTAGGCTTGACAGTGCCCGTAAACTGTTGGAACACAACTCAGGTTAAAGCTGTGAAGTTACTTGGTACTTGGAAACCAAGTGGTAGTGAATTACCAGTGAATCTGGTCGTGGACGTAGGAGGTGTTACTCCGAACCACGTTAAAATTGCTTTGTTCTTTACTGCTTTGTTTTATGCATTCTGCTAACTCCTCTCACGCATACATTTCAAGCTGCATAAACTGACTAACTGAAAAAGAGAAACAAAGCTTTGCAATATATTTGAAGTAACAGACGGACTTTCCAAATCCACCACATTCCGCACACAGCCAGCTGTGTCGATCAAGCTGTCTTCCAGCTGGATCGGACACAACCAGCTCACACAAAAGTATTTTTAATTGGAAAAGTTTTTAAACCTTGGTGTATTCACCCCCCTCTCTACACCAAGGTATCCGTCTTGGGACCAACAATTGGTATCAGAGCAGTGGTTCAAAAGATCATTGTATCTGTGTCAAGTCAGCATCTTTGCTGATAGTGGTCACCTGAACAGATCCTTCAAAGTTTCAAAATCTTTTTAAAATCATTATATTGCATACTGTCATGGAATCTTCCTTGTGCAGGAATCTTCAGACATTCTCTGTCGATGATTATCAGATCTGGAAGTTCCGACTCAAAAGCTTTCTGTGCACACGACACGATATGATGTGGGATGTTATCACTAACGGACCCATCGTCATCATGAAGTCAGAAAGAGAAGCAGAAACCACACCTGGAGCTGAACCAGTACTTCGGCAAATTGTGAAGCCCAAAAGGGAATACTCTTCAGAAGAAAGAAGACAAGCTGGATTGGACAGCTACGCTCGCAACGTCATCTCCTCAACGGTGACGGACGCTTATCTCAGCAAGATCATCAACTGCGATACAGCTAAGGGGATGTGGGACACTCTAGCCAAGCTGTGTGAAGGCTCAGAGAAAATTCAAGAGAACAAGTTCTCAGTTGCATGCCAGAAATTCGACAATTTCAAGCAACTCCCCTGTGAGTCCATCGAGTAAATGGAGCTTAGATTCTTCAACCTCATCATCGAGATCGAGACGATCCGAACTGGAAAATATACAGTTCGAGATAAGAACATGAAAGTTCTTGCAGCTCTCTCCTCAGAATGGTGTACACACAAAGTGGTTCACCAAAGCAGAACTGATCTTGGCAGCATGGAGATGGAAAAATTGTTCTCCATCTTGAAAGCCAACGAATTTGATCTGAGGATCATAAGCGGAAAATCATCTAGCCAAATAAATAAAACGGAGCTGACTCCCAAGGCAAAAGAGAGAGCCTTCAAAGCTCAATCAAGAAGATCAGCTCAATCAGCTCAGCTTGGAAGGACCAACACGGAGCACAGAAATATGAGCAAAGAATAATTGCGCGAAGAAGTTGCCATGCTCGTACGGAGCATCAATAGGCTGGATCACAACAAGGAAAAGTACAAGAAGATCATAAAGGTTCATCACGACAAGGAACTTGACCCAAAGAGAAACCTAGCTGACTCATCTTCCCGGAGAAAGGATAAAGAACTCGAAGCGAGCGAAATGGATGATGTTCAAATCTCCTTCTCCGACTCAGATGAGGATGATTGCTCTGATTAATATGTCTGAAACATCTTATTGAATAAACCGATGAAGAAAATGAAGAAACCCAGCTAGCTGACTGGGACCAGCTGTGAAATAAAGACAGTTGGATACAAAACTAAAATCTCAGCCAGTCTCACTGTTGAGTATATTGGTTTCAAAAGAAGAATTCAGAAGCAGCAGATAAATCAGCTAGATTTGGGACAGCTGACCTTATCACAGGAATGAGCCAATGATGAGAAAATCCGCTCAAAGTAGGATGCAGCTGAAGAAAAAACTACCTGCTATCAAATCAAGAGGGAACTCTACTTAGCTGGAAAGAGAACAAAAATCAAGTAGAATACCCAGCAGGATGCACTCACCAAGATAAAACTCAGCTGGAATCACCAGGTGAAGAGAAACCTGATCCAGCGGAGCAATCAAGCTGATTCTCTAACCCAGCTGACGACATGAAAAGCACCCAAGAGACTTCTCAACATCTGAAGGACACCGTTGTTGGGAAAATTCACACAGAAGCACAACATGCTGAAATCTAAATCAAGATGATGTGTGAATTACTTGGACTGCTCAATCCGGATGAAGAAAAATCATCCAGCTGAGGGGGAACAAACTCAACTGGATCTCAAAGCTCACTTCAGAAGGATTACCCAGATGAAGGCTAATCAAGCTCAGCTGGACATCAGTCGCAGAGCTCAAAGGAACTCAGCTGAAGGAAAATCAAGCTAATCACTAGATACTCAGTTGAGGAGAAAACTCAGTCAAGCAAAGGAAAAGACCGTCGTGGTATCAGTTGACTTCTTCACAGCCTACTGTGAACCCAATTGATCCAATTCCTCAAATCTCCACAGAATCAGAGGAGAGTGATTCCACTGCCTCTCTATCATTCAACTCCGTTGGCTCAGCTTTCATGGAAGCCATGTATGAGGATTTACGCATTGTCGGGATCAAGAGTGTTCTAACTCAGTATCCAATTCTGGCCCATCTGCCCATCGCCCTCGTCAAAGTTGGAGATCTCAAATTTTATCTTGCCACCAAGATGGCAACTTGGTACCAGAATGAGCAGTTGATAGAAACCTTCTCCTACGAGAAGTTGAAGATGGATGAAGCATGCCTCCAGCACACTTTTGGCTTTGGAAGTCTGGAGGATGCATACTTGCATCAAGATGATCTCATTAGAGGTATCATCGAAATATCTCAGCAGTACCCCAAGCCACACCCAGCAGACGTCTGGGAGTCAGCCAACAAGCTTCTTACAGCAGCGGGATAGGAAACACCTTCTGGAGCTGACAACTCCAAAGAAGTCTCAGCTGAGATTACCAAGGAAGCTGTACCAGATAACACAGCTGAGGTAATGATCATTGAAAAACCAGCTGATGCAGTAGCTGAACCAGAAGCGTCAGCCCCACCAAGTCCAATTGCCGTTGACACTCGCGCACTGGTCGAGTTCGAGGCAGACAAACCCAGTCATGCTGAATCCGGTACCCAAACAGAGCCCGACTCTAAATTTTCTCCGGCTCTTCAAAAGAAAATCCAGGAATACGTAGAAAGGGTTTTTCTAATGGAAAGCATGAAAAATCAAGCTGACCTTCTTCTTCGGTGTACAACTATTGAAATGCAGGCAGAAACTCAAGGGCGGACTATCGATGAAATGCAGAAGTCCATCTACACCCTTGATGAGGACACCAACAGGAATCTCAAGCAGTCTCTTGTTTCTCAAGATCTCGAACTCAGAAATCATTTAGATAAGAGAATTCCTGAGATTGTAACAAGACTTCAAGTTCTACTAGTTGACAATTTAGAAAATCTTTCAAGCCAGCTGGAAGACATCAAAAAGTCCACTCTCTCCAACAGCTCTAACATCCGCCACCTCTTCAACCTTTTCAAAGAGCTGGACACTCAGTTCAAAGCTGGAAGTAACAGCACAACACAGCTCAACCTCGTCACAGCTGAAAACACAGCCAAGATCGCTGATGTTGAAGGTGCTCTCTCCAAGCTCAACGCAATAGTTGCCAACCTCTCTGCCTCCCTTGTTGATAATGCCAAAAATGAAGAAGATAAGGATGGAGCTGGAAAAATAATTGATAGAGAAGCTGCAGCTCAGGGGGAACCGGTGCAGCCCAATCAGTCTGAAATCGACGAATTTGCAAAAGAGCTGGATGATGATGAACCAACTGCAGCAGTCAAAGAGACGTGGAGAGAGAAAATGGTCACTCTTGCCAAAGCTTGTGGATATAAGCCAGAAGAATACAAGGACTATCACTGGCTGTGTAACTTCTACAATGAGCAAAGAAAAGAAATAGAGGAGCTGGACAAAATTATCAAGAAGAAAGCCGAATCGCTCAAGCCTGCTGAGAAAAAGCAGAAGAAGAAAAGGCAGAGCTACAGGCAAGCTAAGAATAAACAAGTCCAAGCAGCCTCAACTGACAAGAAGAACCCAGATGATTTCAATGAAAACTGGGAACGATGCAAATCAGAATTCATTAAAGAATTTTACTACTTGAATCAGTACAAAGGCATGGATTCAGAAACTGCTTTCCAGGATTATCTTCTGGAACTCCATGAGACGGATCCAATGATGGCAAGATCAATTGCCCTATATGCCAAGAGAAATAACATCCAGCTAAAAGCTCCAAAAGTCAAGCAATTGAAGCCTCCCACTCTAGCTGGAACGAACCTTTCCGACAAGGCCCAGATTATCAAAGAAGTTCATCACTGGGCTGGCGAAAGAGGAATCTCCAAAACGAAAAATCAAGTCGAATGGAAGGAGTTGGAAAAATTCATCTTCAACAGATATGGTCTCAAGACTGACCATCAAATGGACGAACAGAGGAAGTAGCACAGCTGAAGACCCAGCCAACTGGAATCTTTTCTTTTGAAGTTTCGTAATTTTAAAGTTGTAAAATTTTGATATTAATGAAAAGTTCGTTTTATCAAAATCAACCTGAAGACAATCTCTCTTTGTCCAGGCTCTGAATTCGATTATCTGCTGTGAATGTTTAAACTTTTGAAACCCCGTTTTCTGTTAAGAGGGAAGTAAATTATTTTTCCAACTTGGGGTTTTGGCATCATCAAAAAGGGGGAAATTGTTGGGAAAATTAATAGAGTTTTGATTTGATACCAAAACCCAGCTGACCCCAACCGAGTAGATGATTGCGCAAGCCCAAGTGTTTTTCTAGCTCACTTGTTTGAGCTTATAGAGTTTCTAGGTTTACAGGTAGAGTCGCTGAAGACAGCAAAAGACATGACAGAAGACACAGCTAAGCTGACACAGCTGAGGTATCAGCAAAGCAGACTCAACAGAGCAGACCAAGCAGAGTCAAAGACCCAGCAATACCAGGACCCAGCTGAGTGACGGAAACCCAGCTCAGTGTAAAAGACCCAGCTTAGTGTCGATGACACAGCTCAGGTCTAAGATACAGCTCAGGTTAATGACACAGCTCAGGTTAAAGACACAGCTCAGGTTAATGATACAACACAAGTCTAAGACACAGCTCAGAGTCGAGACGCAGCAGAGTCCAAGACGCTAAAGACACAGCAGAGACGCTTAGCAGCTCAAAGACGAAGACCTTCTCTAAGACAAGATCCCGATATCAGAAGATCTTGTCTGACGCGGTCAAATCAGAGAAGAAATAGCTTCTGCAGATGCAGACCTACTTCGTAGGCAAAAGGCCAGAAGTCAATGAGAGTAGGTAAGATTCAAACGGCTCTCTTCCAACGGCTAGTTTGAATCTCCACATATATATATCTCTCCACCATTGAAGAAAAGAGGTGGGAGAGACGAATGAAGAAATAAAAGAGCTAACAGAAAAATGAACAACGATCTTCAAAGCCAAATCTTTCAAGAACACCCAGCCAGTCAGCTGTGTTCTTAGTTGTTCACATATTCAGTCATAGGCAGAATAGATTAGAATAGAAATATCTTAAGCCTAGTTTGAACGAGTTCATCATACTCCTTGTTCTTCATTGTAAGAACTCGTTCATAGTTGGAAAAACCATACCCAAACCCAAACCCAGAAAGGTTAGGTCAAGGTACGCCTGCTCGAAGCGTGTAATTCGAGTGGTCAGGTTTTACAGTACCCGAAAACTGTAAGTCAGGTTCTTTCAGTACCCGCAAACTGAAAGGTGTAGGCTTGACAGTGCCCGTAAACTGTTGGAACACAACTCAGGTTAGAGTTGTGATGTTGCTTGGTACTTGGAAACCAAGTGGTAGTGAATTACCAGTGAATCTGGTCATGGACGTAGGAGGTGTTACTCTGAACCACGTTAAAATTGCTTTGTTCTTTACTGCTTTGTTTTATGCATTCTGCTAACTCCTCTCACGCATACATTTCAAGCTGCATAAACTGACTAACTGAAAAGAGAAACAAAGCTTTGCAATATATTTGAAGTAACAGACGGACTTTCCAAATCCACCACATTCCGCACACAGCCAGCTGTGTCGATCAAGCTGTCTTCCAGCTGGATCGGACACAGCCAGCTCACTCAAAAGAGTTTTTAATTGGAAAAGTTTTTAAACCTTGGTGTATTCACCCCCCCCTCTACACCAAGGTATCCGTCTTGGGACCAACAAGCCGTCACTTTCAACTTCGACAATTAACAATTGCATTGTTAATTAATTGGTATATGTGTTGGTCAAATGGCAGCCCAATTCTTAGTGGATTAGCAATTCGGGTCTAGTTTTATTTTAACCATTTAGAAGTTGGGTCGAGCCCAATCCAAATTCAAGTGTTACGGTTCGAGTTTGACACTACAACATAAACGACCTTTTGCGACAAGAAAAATGTGTTGCATATTTATGTTTTAATGTTGCAAAAGCTATTTTGCGACATTCTTTGCGTCATGTCCAATTGTGTTGCAAAAAGTGATGTTGTATTTTTGCGTCAATTTTTTTTTCAATTGTGACGCAACATATACGACACATTGCGCTTCACTTAAATAATTGTCGCATAAAATTCGTGGCACATTACGTGTCAATAAACTTTGTGACGCATGTCCAATTGCGACACATGAGGTGACATTATTAAAACTGACGCATCATAATTTGCGACACTAACTTGTGGCATTCCAATTAATGTGATGCAATTTTTCACCACACATGTGACGTCATATTATAAGTGTCACATAATATTACGACATATAAAAATTATTGCAAAAAATCATATTTTGTCGCAAAATATGCAACACATTTTGCATCACTTTATTATTATGTCATAAATATTGCGTCAATTGTACGACATTAATTAATATGGCACGTTATAATTTGTGACAATGGAAGTAAGTGACACATGTGACGTCATATTTAAAGTGGTGCATAGTAGTGCGACATATAACTATTGTTGCAAAAATTCATATTAAGTCGCAAAATATACATAGTAGTGCGACATATAACTATTTTTTGCATCATTTTATTATTATAATTTGTGACATAATTTTTTGCGACACATGTTACTTCATAATTAAAGTGTCATATTATATTGCAACCTTTAACAATTGTTGCGAAAAATTCATATTAGGTCGCAAAATATGCAACACCTTACGCATCACGTTTGTATTGCCTCATAAATCTTGCATCACTTATACGACACTTAGTTGAGTAATTTTTTCAAAATAATTTTAAAATAAATATCAAAATGTCAAAATACAAATATCACTACTAAAATTCACATGTCTACAATAATATAAAAATAAATATTTTCTAAATGTCAAAATAAGAATATAACTACTAAAATTCACATGTCCACTAAATTAGTCAAAACGCTATCTTCAAATATCAAATGTCTAAAGCTAATCTAGTAATCTAGCTATGAAAAAAAATGCAAATTTCATAAGTGAAAAAGATGACATTCAATATCATTTTCTCTATTTCTTATTTTTCCTTGTAGCACTTTTCCCTTGCTCCTTCATAATTTAACAAAACGAATTATATCTCACACATACAAGTATATTAATTTAAAAAGAAAAGTATAATATATAATAATACCTTGAGACGTGGATCATCTAAATGAATGTCTTTGTTGTTCTCGGGTGAATTATTCATCTCTACTCTCATCTAATAAAATAAATCAAATATAATATTGTGAAAAAGTTAGAATATAATATATTTTGAAAAGTGAAAATTCAATGATACCTCAAGAGTTTCATTTGTTTGGCTCGAGCTCTTCGAGTTCATAAATCCTTCAGATGAAGATCCATTATTAAAAGCTTGTATGCGTCGAGAATAGAAAGAGTCGGATACCTTCAATAAAATTTAAAAGTATGAGTTATAAACTAACTTATAATGAAAAATAAGATATACTCTCTCTGTCCCGTTACTCTTGTCCTGTATTCCTTTTTGGATTGTCCCGTTACTCTTGTCTTGTTTCCTTTTTTGGAAATAATTAGGGCTCAATTAGTTTGTTAATCAGACGCACTTTACACCTTTCAACCTAAAACCCTACCCGCCTACTATTCACTCTCTCTACCCACTTTATTTGATTTTTTGTACCCTATTAACTATTTAATTAAAAACTCCACTAACACACCTTCTATCTCTAATTCCTTTCTCCTTAATACTCGTGCCCAAAAGAAATCAGACAAGTCTAGTGGGACGGAGGGAGTATAATGTTAACTTACATGTTCATTTTGGCCCTCTAATGCGAGAAGACGAGCCTGAAGCATCTCTATTTTAGAGCAATAGTCATCTTTAAATTTTAACATTTCATCTTCAAAGCCCTTTCAAAAAATCAGTCAGACAAATCATATTCCCATGGTCATGACTGAATTAAAGAATCATTAGAAATTCAAAAAAAATCTAGCGAATACCCAAATTGAGCCCAAAAAAATAAATAATGCAAATGAAAATCAAGATAAACTAGGAACTTTAAATCTTAAAATATTTAAAAAAATAATATGCAGGTCATACCAAAATTATAAAAAAGCATGAAGATCTTGAAAAGTATAATAAATTGAAACAATTGAATTCGTACAAAATCTTGACATGCAATTGATCAAATACTTATTTTATAATAAGTTTGTGACAGTAAATAAGACATGTTCAGAAAATAAAGCATCAAACAAGAACTGAGCATTGTTGGGAAAATTATAAAGTTTTGATTTAATACCAAAACCTAACTGTTCTCCAACCGAGTAGATGATCGCATCAACCTAAGTAGTGTTTTCCAGCTCGCCTGTTTGAGCTCTAGATTTTCTAAGTTTACAGGTTCAGGAAGCGGAAGACAGTAGAAGCTCAAGACAGCTGAGTTCAAGACACAACTGATCCAGCTGTACAGAACAAAGGGAACTAACTCTGAAGACGTCACTTCAAGACAGTTTACCCAATCCAGCTCTAAATTCAAAAACCAGCTCCAAAGGCAAAGATCCAGGTATCAGAGGAAGTCAACATACCTCGACCAATGAGGGATTGCAAAATCAGCATCCTAGACTTCAGAACCTAGGATGTGACACTGATGAAGACAGGTGCAGAAATGCCCAACGGTAGATTATGAATTTAAGAAGAGTAGGTGAGATTCAAATGGCTCCTCCAACGGCTAGTCTTGAATCTCTACCTATAAATACCCGTCTTCAACCTCAGGATCAGTAACGAAAAACTCTCTACAAGCTTTCATTTTCTGAATTCATCAAGCCTTCAAAAGCTCATTAGCAGTTCTAAATAGTTCAAAGAACACTTTATCTTAAAGTGTTTCTAATCCAGAAACTTGAAAACTTATATATTTTATTCATTAATAGAACTCAATCAACAACGTGCTCACATTAACATTTTCTTTTACTCTATCCTTCTACCATAAATTCCAACCAAAAATTCCAAAAAATAAAATCCATAATAAACACTGCAAATGAAGAAAAATCAAGGGAAAACAACTAGGAAAGGAAAATATGCAATGATCTTATTTTACAAATCAGAATGAGGTCAAATTATATTACGAAGAATCTAACACAAACCATATTACGAACAATCTTATTCATAGTTCAACTTACTAACAACCAAATGAATGTAGCACTTTAATAAAGTAAAAAGTACTTACTATTTTATCTTCTGTGTCTTTATCAATTGATTTTTCACTCTTATTCTATCGTGTATAGATAAACAAATCGAACTTTGATGGTTCATTACCATATTCTCAACGGTACTATCATTGAATAATATATAGAAATTAGAACATTATGATACGGTCCATTAGATAAAAATTTTAGAAATTAGTATTTGTTTTGATACCTCTTCTATGGCATTGGCCATATCCTTTCGTCCCAATCTAGGTGAGAGTTTGATATGCTTCTGACTTTTGCTGTTGGTCTTACTAAGTCTCTGTAATATAACCAAACACTTATAGTTTATATAAAAATATTTTCATATAAATAAATGAAAAATATTCATAATTTAATTATTTAAAATTGTATTATTAACCTTTGCATTTTTCGAGCTCCAATAGTTTACAAGTACATGCCATTGATCTGCTTCCACTCTTGGGGGACATTTCGACAATACGGTCTTGTCATGCCTATGTGGAGTATAATACTTTGCTTTCAATTGGTTCTTCCAATCCTTCCAAAATTTTCCAAGTTTCTTCATACAATTTTTTTTATAACTATCAGGCAAGTTTGTATTTTCCTACAACAAAATTCTAAAGAAATATACTTAAAATATGGAATATTGAAAAATAATTAAATTTTGAAGTGATTGTAAGAGTACCTTCACTTCGATCCATACAAGATCCTTTTGTGTATTTGGGACTACTCTCCAGTCAGTAGGGTTGTATACGAATCAAATAATTTTGGTTTGATTCGGTATTCGATTCGAATTTTTTATATTCGAATTCAAAAATTTACGATTCGAATTAGTTATCAAATACTTTTTTCTATTCGATTTGATATCAAATACGAATTTAAAATCATGATATTCAATTCGATATTCAAAAATATTCGATTATATATATATATATTTAAAAACTAAACTACAATTTAAACTAAAACATAAAATTAATACACAAAAATAAACTCCCACTTTTAGTCTTCCCACTTCCCAGTTCCCGCTCCCAGTCCCAGACGGCCGAATTCCCAACTCAACTATCAAAGACTCAAACCCTAAGAAACTGTTGTCCAACACCAAGCAAGCAATAGTCCGCCGCCTTCGTCAAAACGCCGCCACCGGCCCATCACTAGCATCGCGCCTCCCGCTCGTGCTTGACGGACCGTCGTTCATGCCCGCTCTAGCCCCAGTCTTCGGTTACATCTTTCTTTCTCTCGATTTAAAGTGCTAAGTGTGAATCGGTGTACAATCGTTTAAAATTATTTGTTTGTATTCGATTACGTCATTATTTGTTCAAGACTACATCAAAGGTTCTCTCTCTGCTTCTTTGTTTGTTTTTAGGTTTTGTATTCATATGCATGCTCATAATTCTTGTAGGCAACAATTTATCTCTTTATTGTCTTAGGGAATGGGCTTCAAATTTAGAAAATTGTTGGTGTTTCTCGATTCCTGTTATCTGTTTCCATCTTCTTGGAGTTGCTGCCCTTTTTTCAGCCTGTAGTTTTGACAATGGGGCATGTGCCCGTGAATGAATTGCAGCTAGAAATTGAAATTGTAAACTTCAATTTGGTCAAAATAATGTTATGCTAATATGGGTGGTTGAAGTGCTCTTAAGATTAATCTACATTTTCTAAGTAGAAACCGACAGCATTCGTTTCAATCACCGTCTATATGTCTGGTGCTAATATTGCTATTGTTTTTATTTTATGGTTGAGTAATTGAATTATTACTATTGTTCTTATTCAGCAAGAATATGGGTGCCTCAGATTTAAAAGAGAGAACAAATCAAGAAGAGGAGATTAGAGTGGAAGATCAGAGGATAAGTATCATATATTAGCTATCCAATTAAGTATTGTGTTATTTAAAATATAGAGATATAATTTAATATTTTATGATCTAATTAAACACTTGTAATTGTGATGAAAGGTGGATAGATGCATCGTCGAGATACATTGTGATGGAGATGAAAATATGAGAGATCAAGGTGATGTTGATGGGGAGAAAGATAAAGAAGAGGTAAATGTTGATGAGGAGAAAGATAAAGAAGAAGATAACGATGTAGAAGATGACAAAGATGGTAAAGGTGAGGAAGATAAGGGTCATTTTGAAAGAAAAAAGAGAAAGAAGTATTCAAAAGCATATCAGGATTTCATTGAAGTGACTTTAGATGACGGAAGTATGAAATTTCAATGTATACATGACAAGATTTTTCTTTCAAAGTTAAAGAGTGGCACAACAACTCATCTTTGGAATCACTTGAAGAGGTGTCGGCAAAAAAAACTGCACAACGAAAAACAAAAGACCTTGCAATTTTAGCCTGCCAAATCGAAGTTGGAGATGAAGACTTTGTCAGATTATATGATCATACGAAACAAAGGGAAGCCATTGCCCATTAGATTTTAATGAACGAGCAACCATTTAATGTTGTGGAAAATGATGGTTTAACTTTCATGATGAGTATCAACCAACCACAGTATGAAAAGATTTCTCGTGCCATGGCGAAGAGAGATGTCACTAATGTTTATGAAGAAAAAGTTGCAGTTGGCGTTCAAAGACATCAATAAGATTTCCTTGACCACTGATATTTGGAAGTCAAAGGTTCAGAAGGTTTCTTATACGTGTGTCACTGAACACTTTGTTGATTCACAGTGGCAGCTTCAGAAGCGGCTTCTTAGCTTCATACCTCTCCATCCTCCGCATACTGGTAATATTATTTAAATATATATAAATATTATCTTGCATTACTATAATTGATAGTAATATGTTATTGACATTTTCCAGGTGTTGATATATATGATGGGCTTACAAAGTGCACAAAGGATTGGGGGATACAGCATAAAGTCTTCACTATCTCTGTGGACAATGCATCGAACAATGATGTGGCAATTCGAATTGCTAAAGAAACATTCTCTAGGAGCTGTAAGTTGCCATTGGAAGGTCAGTTGTTTCATGTTCGGTGTTTCACACACATATTGAATCTTGTTGTTCAAGATGGTCTTTTTGAGATAAAAACGATCATTGAAGATGTGAAAAACAGTGTGTGATTCATTAATCAATCAGAGTCTAGGTTGAGTAAATTTTCTGATGTCGTGCATCATTTAAGAATCTCAGTGAAAAGATTGATTATTGATTGTCCAACTCGTTGAAATTCTACATATGAGATGTTAGTTGAGGCATTGAGAGTTAAAGATGCATTTCCTATATTTCAACAGAGAGAGCCTTTATATCAGTGTTGTCCTAGTTTTGATGATTGGAAGAAAGTGAAGGATATTGTTAATATTTTAGAGGTCTTTTATGAAGCTACTCATGTTAATTTCTGGTGTTGATTATCCTACCTCTAATGTTTATCTTGTTGTTATTTGAAGAGTCAAGCATGTGTTGAATGAAAAGAAAAATCATTCTGATGAATTTATTAGAGTGATGATAAAAAAGATGAAGCAAAAATATGATAAATATTGGGGAAGTTGCAATCTTTTGATGGCCATTGGAGCAATACTTGACCCTAGGTTCAAAATGAGGTTGGTTGAGTTTGCTTTTAGTAAAATATACAGTGAGTGATGCATGTACAAATTTGATGAAGGTTCGAGATGCATTACATAGCTTGTTCTTTGAGTATGTTGAAGTTGATAATGCAAGGACTCGAAAGGGTACTACTACAGAAAAATGTTCTTCTAAATGTGCAAACTCCACATCTAAAGGCAAATTAGTGCCTTCTGGTATGTCTATGTTTGATGATTATTTGAACAATATTGAGGTGCATGGTCCTTTCAAATCGGAACTAGACATTTACTTAGATGAGGGGTTTTTCGATGTCAAGATGGGGATGCAAGTGTAGCCACTGAGTTTGATGTCTTATCTTGGTGGAAATCTCAAGAATTGAAGTTTAATATCTTATCTAAGTTAGCTCGTGATGTCTTGGCTATTCCCATTAGTACAGTGGCATCAAAGGCTACATTTAGTGCAGGAACTCGAGTATTAGATCTTTATCGTTCAAGGTTAAGTTCTGATATTGTAGAAGTTTTGATTTGTGGAGCAGAATTGGGTTCGCCGGCTTCAAGGGATCAAGAAGCCCATTATGACCCATGCATGTAAGTTATATTTATTTCTTAAATTTATTTGATATATATATATATATACACACGTCTTTATAAAATTGAGCTCTAATCGATTTTTATTCTTATTTAGGAAGAAGAAGTGCCTTATTATGTCACGTTGCAAACCACTTGATTTGCGAACTTGGTGGAAGATTTGATGTTTGTCATTTGAAAATGATTTTAGTGAACTGTTGTTTCGATGAACTTAATAACAAATTTTTCTTTATTTACGCATTTGATCGTTATTGACTTGTTTATGTTCAACAACGTTTTGAATTTGTGAGTTTGTAATTTGTATTATGATTTATGAGTTGTATTATTTGTGAATTTGTTTAGGTGAAATATTGGATACATCTTCATATCATTTAAAATAATGTTTTAGAAAATTTTCTTTCAAAATATCGAATCGAATCGAATATCGAATTAAACATTTGAATTGTATGTTTCTAATACACTTAAAAAATCGAATCAAATTGAATATTCATGATTATCATTTCGAATCGAATACAAAATAAAAAAATTTCGAAGTCGAATCGAATATGTCTCTATTTTTTCGAATCGAATTGAATACCGATTGTATACAACCATACCAGCCAGTATAACAAAGGGGCAATTTGTTCCCATCTTTTTCCAAGATTCCTAGTTGAGATGAGAAAAAAAATTGCATTATTTCCAACCACTAGATTGGCAGAATTCAATTCAGTTCCAATTGCATGACTTCCTGTACCCCATTGAAATTCCATTTTTACAGGTCCCCTTAGAACTATTTTTGTTAATTATTGTCACTTAATACAATCAGAAAAAAATAAAATAAATGTTCACAATTATATAAACCAAAAAAACAAAATTGAAGTTCTAAAGTTACCTTAGCCATTAGTATCATCAACATTATTTTATGTCTCGTCATGATCACTATCATCAGATGAGGATAAGGGGGCGTTAGAGTTCTCCACATTGATGAAAGTGATTCATCTGAGTCAGAATTAGCATTGTTGTTATTTTTATTTTGAGTTTCTGGAACTTCAGTATCAATCATTGAACCAATAGGCCGTCGTAATTTCTTTTGAACCGATGCTATAAGAAGCTGCAAATCAATGAGACATATTAATTTGTCATGTTATATATAAAGAAAACCGCATATTATGAATTTATACATTTTAACTTAATGAACTTACATATTAATCTAGGGGCAAGCATAATGATGTTTTAATTTAAGTTGAATAAGCAATATATTTTTCTACAGAATATGTGAAATTTGTAACAACCCATCCTATCCATCTATACACTTTAGATAAATCGGATTGATTGCTGCTATCACACTCTTTAGTTTTCTGCCTTTACCATTTAGTGTTTGGCTCGCAAAACACATGTGTCAAACTATGACAGCAGATTTTGCTCAAACCATGTCATGTATATAATTTATATAGTAACTATTATGTTTGCAGTTTTCACAAATCTCTTTTCCATTTTTTATAGTGACATTCATCTAAGTGGTTTGCGTAATGATTCTAATGAAGTTCCTATAGGAGAAACACAAGACCCTCAAAATCATTTTGATGAAAAAACTGAAAAGTTTTTTAAAAGCATGTTGAGCGTGAGCCATTTCTTGGATGCAAAAGCTTTAATATCCTATCATTTATAGTGCGGTTGTTACATGTGAAATCGCTTTGTCGATGGACCAACAATTCTTTCACAATGTTGATGGAAGTTTTGAAGGAGGCATTTCACCATAATGAGATGCTTCCTAACTCTTATAGAGAAGCTTGGAACATAATTAGGAAGCTCGGACTTGAATATAAGAAGATTCATGTGTGTCCTAATGATTGCATGTTGTATTGGAAAGATACAGAGAATGATGCAGCTTGTAAACATTGCAAGACTTCTAGGTATAAACCATTTGAGGTGCAAGAGGAGGGTTCACCTAAAATAGAAAAGAGAATTCTAACAAAAATTGTTCGTTATTTTCCTCTAAAACCCAGGCTGCAGAGACTATTTATGTCTTCAAAAGCGTCTAATTTGATGAGATGGCATGCAGAAAAACGCGTTAATGATGGGAAACTTAGGCATCCAGTGGACTCCCAAGTCTGGAAATCATTTAATGAAAAATATTCAGACTTCGCTGCTGATTGTCGTAATGTTCGACTAGGCCTAGCTGATGATGGTTTTAATCCATTTAAGTCGATGAGCATTGCTCATAGTACATGGCCGGTTATTCTCATACCTTATAATTTACCCCCTGGAGATGTATGAAACAAACATCGATTATTTTATCCACACTCATTGATGGTCCTCGAGGTCCAAGAAATGATATCGATGTGTATTTGCAACCGCTGATTGATGAACTTCAAGAGTTATGGATTATGGGGTTCCGACATATGATGCAACAAACAAATCTATGTTCCAACTACGTGTTGCGCTATTTTGGACTATCAATGACTTCCCAGCCTATGTAATTATGTCGGGTTGGAGTACAAAAGGTGCATATGCTTGCCCTTGTTGTAATAAAAATTGTGAATCTCATGGGCTAAAAAATGGAAAGAAGCATTGTTACATGCGACATCGTCGATTTCTTCCGAGGGGATATAAATACCGTACAGATAGGATTCATTTTGATGGTACTATTGAGAAAGCTGATAAACCTAAAAGATTGTCAGGTTCAGAGATATTAGAGCAGTTGGATAGTATGGTGAACAACTTTGGAAAGTGTGCTACCCAAAACATGTGGAAAAAAAAAGAAATGAAGATCCTAATGCTCAAACTTCAATATGTAGATACAATTGGAAGAAGTTGAGTATATTCTTCCAATTGCCATATTGGAAAGAACATAAGGTTCCCCATAATCTTGACATAATGCACATTGAGAAAAATGTTTTAGAGAATATCTTATGGACATTGCTCAGAGTTGTTGCAAAAATAAAAGACAATCTGAATTCTAGATTGGATCTTCAAGAAATGGGCATACGAAAGTCACTTCATCCACAGAGGGAAGGTGATGAGATTTGTCTGCAATCAGCTTGTTTCACATTGAGTAAAAACGAAAAGGATATTTTCTTGCATGCATTAAAGAGTGAAGGTTCCGAATGAGTATGCATCAAACATCTCAAAATGTGCTAATTTGGCACAACAGAACATCTTTGGTCTTAAAAGTCATGATTGCCACATTCTAATGCAACAATTACTTCCAGTTGTTTTAAGAAGAGTAGTTCCTAAACATGTCTGCAAAATCATAATTGGCTTATGTGATATTTTCAAGCAATTGTATTCAGAAGTACACATTGTGGCTGATTTTGAAGCTTTGGAGGAACTAGTGGCACTAGTTCTTTGTGAATTAGAGAAAAAATTTCCTCCTTCATTTTTTGATGTTATGGAGCATTTGCCGATTCACTTGCCAGAATAGGCTAAACTTGTTGGACTTGTTCAATTTCATTCAATGTACCATATCGAGAGGTAATGTGTAATATTTAATTTATATGAAAATTCTTATTATATGATTTATGTGTAGAAATACTTTCTTCCTTAGGTATTTGTGCACATTAAAAATTATGTCCACACCCGAAGTCATCCAGAAGGATCTATAGCTGAGGGATATCTTGCAGAAGAATGCATGACATTTTGTTCAATGTATTTGAGTGATGTCGAGTCCAAGTTAAACACACCAAACAAAAATAATGAAGGCGGTGATAGTTCTCTCACTCAAGGTGGTCGTCCTTTGGGAAAAGAAGAAATTTTCATGTTGGATGACATCGAATGGATTCAAGCACATAGATATGTGTTTAATGATTTGGCAATCGTTTATAATTTTAAAAGGTTTGTAATACATACATATGTTGCATTTGATTACTCTTTCAAAAAAAATTATATTATTAAATTCTTAAACTACAAATATTGCAGGAAACATTTGCGTGAGCTACATCGTACAAAGCGACGCTTGTCAGGTTATGATAGAGAAAAACTTCATATTGAAACCTTTCACGATTGGTTCAAAGTTCATGTAAGTTCATATATTATTATAACGACATTTAGTCTATAAATATTTTGTATATAATCTGATGCATAGTTAAATTACATTTTTTTTTTGTCAAAACAAATAGATAAGAGAAATGGAAAATACAAGAAGTAGTACTGGTGTACAACAAAATATTCCATACTTAGCTGCTGGACCGAGTAAATTGGCTCGACGTTATATTGGATATGTTGTGAATGGATTACGTTTACTAAGAAGCGGGAGATGAGGAGAAAATAATTAACATAGTCCAAGCCCACAATCAAAAATAATATAAGCCCACAACTGATACTCTTATATAAGCCCACAAAATTAATTAACCTGTCATAATTCATAAAACCCTAAATATATTAACCTACGCACACCACACTACACTTTTCGTCTTCTTCTTCTACCTTTTTTTTTTCCTTCCTTCTTCTCAAGCAATCATCACTGCTACCTTTCTTAATTTCCGGTACGTTTTCTTCTCTTTTCTTCTCTCTTCTTCTTTGTTTTCTTCTTAAATTCATGCTGTTATTTTTTTTTAAATTATGACGCGTGCAATGCACGCACCTATCAGGAATGAGCCCGATGTGATAAAACGAGCCGCGACTCGTTTTGATCGCCTCGTTATTAGGGAAGCTCGTTCTCTTGGCAGCTCGAGCCAGGTAACGAACCCCCCACTACAGATGCTCTTAATTATTACAATATGCACGAACTATTAAAATACTAACAAAATATTCTGGTGGTCAATTTTTGGCGTTGGAATGTTGACATGGCTTGTCGGATGCCAACATGAATTTTTTAATTAATATTATTAAAAAATAAAAATTAGTTTGTTTCATTTCAATAAAATTTAAAAAAAATCTCATAATTTCATTTTTCAATTATTCTTATTTCTTATCACCCCCACCTCCTCATTCAGACCTAGAGGTGACTGTGGTTCGGTTCCGTTCTGAAATTGGAACCGGAATTGGAACTGGAACCGAACCGACGGTTCTCGATTCCATCCCGATGAAACCGAAATCAAACCACCCATCACTTCGATTTCGGTTCTAAATTAAAATCATCGGTTTCGGTTCGGTTCTGGTTCTGGCGGTTCGGAATCAATTTCTAAGATTTTTTTTAATACATTATATTTGATTAGTTGTAACACGTTATAATTTTTTTAATACATAGGTGCGAAAATTATTGTTAAAAATCAAAAGAAAAATGTGTACTATTTTTCTTTCATAGTGATAGTGGCCATAGTCTTCCTCTTAAACAACAAACGGAAAGGTTCATGCATTCTTATTCTCATATTCAATTATTCATGCTTCAACTTTTCTTCTACCATTTATGTCTTACTCTCTTTAGATTCTACGTTCAAATGTAATATTTTTCTTTAATTGGAACCGCCGGTTTCAGGGGTTTCAATCATATATTTTTTTCGTTTTTTGCTATTTTTTTTTTGTTTAATTGTAATTTTATGAATTCTAATGTAATATTTAGGTGAAATAAATATGAACTACTCCCTCCGTCCCTTAAAAGTGTGGTTAGTTTGCCATTTTGGGCCGTCCTCCATAAGTGTGGTTCATCTATTTTAGTACATGATTTTTACCCTTATACCCTTAAAAGCTTTTAATATTTACAATAGGCCCACTGAAAAATCTCACTAACACTAACAATTGTGGGTCCCTTTCTCCACTAAAAATATCTCTACCAAACATTTACTTACCTTTTATTAAAACCCGTGCCGCACTCCTTGCACCACACTAATGCGGGACGGAGGGAGTACAACATAAATATAGATAAAATAAAAAACAAAAAAATAGGAGGAACCGTCGGTTCTCGGTCTTGCATATTAGAATCGGAACTGAACCGTCTTCGAGGCAGTTCTTAATACTGAACCGAACCGCCGATTCCGATTACAGTTCCAGAATTGCCGATTTCGATTTGGTTCCGACAATTCTGATTCTTTGGCCACCTCTATTCAAACCACGAATAAAAAATTAATTTTAATTTTCTTTCTGTATGGCCCTTTCTCTCCAAGGTTTTCTTTTGTTCTTGATTTATTGAGACTTGAAAGAAAGAGCCCAATCCTTCAAATCTTAGACTCTGGCTTAGGGATGGCAATTGTATACCCGCGGGTATCCATCCCTAATGGGGCGGGACGGGGGCAATATTTTGTGGTCGGGGCGGGGATGGGTGTTGAAACTTATACTCATGTCGGGTTCGGTGTGGGGAAGGAGATATAGATCCCCACCTCAAACTCATCCGAATAAATATTATATTTAATATATATTTTTTATTTATACTTATATAATTCACAAAATTTATTAATATGGTAATTCAGATTCATGAGGTTAACCAAAAATCCGAATTAGTTAGACACATGTACATTACTTCATCTCCTCCTTTATATAACCCAACTCTCTCCCTTCTCTTTCATCCATTTTCGATGTGGAATAACTTGTTTCTCTTCATTTCTGCCTCCCCTCTCACTATTCACTGTCCCACATCAAAAATCAAAGGAAGAGAATAGCGGAGTTGGCTTATAAATGAGATTGTTTTCACTAGATTTGACTTCATCAACTTTTGCTCTTTTTTTCTTGATTTTTAGGAGAGAAAGTAAATTTTGAATTCTAACAAAAGTTTAAATTTTTGGATTCCACCTTCAGGCGGGTACTCGACGAGTATCCTCCCCTACCAGGTAATCTCCGACCCTACCCCGCTCCAATTTAAACGGGTATGGAGTCAGGGTCGGGGGTAAAATTTTGGGAAGGGGGGGTATATGGATGGGGAAGCTATATCCGGCCCGTCCCACCCCGTTGCCATCCCTAGTCGTCATGTATATGGCGCAAATACACGATTCAGGCCCCGATTCAAGGTCGAGCTCTGCTATAGTCTCGAGCTCGAAGCTCATAGGTCGATGAATAATCTGGTCATATTTAATCATGACCAAAAGTTTTAAATTTAAATTTCACTTACACATTATTAATTGTGTATGTTGTACCAAATTTTTATAGAGTAGTTCACATCTTATATATGATTTACATAGGATCATAGTTTAATTAATGCGCTACAGGTTCTTAATTCCCATCATTAAGAAAAAGAAAAAAAAATCACAACTATTTATATGCTTTCAATTTGGATTTGACTGTTGAAACCTCACGTATATTTTTTAGAGGAAAAAAAATAGACATTTTGCTTAATAATATGGTTGGATTTTAACTAGAGGGCTTACTTGAGTTTTAGATACGTTGAAGTTGCTATAGAAATAGTTTTTTTTTTTTAAGAATAAAACCAAATTCATTAATTGCGACGAATTAAACAAAACAATATTCAAGAGCCATAAAGAAAGGCCTATAAAAATAATTTGTTAAAGTTTAAAGGTTTTAAATTCCATATATAATAAAATTATCACCATAAACCGGACTAGATATATTATTGTGACTTTAAAGTTTAAACCCGTCCTTCCAAGGTCTTTAACACAAATTCTACAAGCGATTGTATGAGAAAACAACATATTTTATGAATTCAAATTCATTAAAGTTATTAATTTGAATTAAAAAAACAAGGTATAGTTACAAGATTAATATTGAGTGAAAATGAGAAATAGCCATATAAGATAGTAAACACTAAATTTTGTCACTTTTATAAATTTTGGCAATATTTTCAAATTTTGGACCATTTTGCCCTTACTAAAGGTGAAGAGTCAAATTTCACATTTTAATACATTTGACCACAAATCTCTCCCCCTATTTTCATTCATTTCATTTCTGAAAATTCTCTCTCTACTCTCTCTCTCTCTCTCTCTCTCTCTCTCTCTCTCTTTCCTGATTTTCTCTCTCTCGAGAAATCCTAGATCTCTGCCGCCGCGCCGCCCATCTCCGCCGTGCAGCTCCTCGCCGTCTATCGTTGGTTCTTTGTCATTCTCCACCGGCCAAAGTTCAAATCAAATACCGTCCAGATCTAAAAAATTCGAATAAATCTGAAATCAGCATTTTGTGAGTTTTTTTTTTGGAATTTCTTGTTAATTTGTAGTTTTTCGTTTTCGTTTCTTGTGATTTATATATTTTTCATATTGTTTTTGGTGGCTTTTGGTGATTTGGGTTTAATTTGGAAGATCTGGGTGTATTATTGTTGATTTTCTGGTTCATTTGTGTTGATTCAACATGTTTCTGTTTGCTGTCAAAATCCGTTGGTACGAAATGGATGTATTCGTACCAGTAGTAACTCATACCAGTAGCGTGGAACTTACTATTGGCTTGTAATTTTTTGCTTTGGTGTATTAATTTTTGTTGATTTATGGGTGCGTTGGTACGAATTGACAAGTTGGTAGCACACTGTCGTGGTACGTTGGTATGAATTTGTGTGTTTATCTCTCTCTGTTTTATTTTATTTTTTATGTCGCGACTACATGAAGGTGTGGTATATCAGTATGAAGACACCATATTCGTACCAGAGTATCATGTTAGGTCATGGTAATCTGGTGCGAAAATGTCATATTCATACAGGAGTACCACGTTAGGGCGTGGTATGCTAGTACGAAAACACGATATTCGGATCGAAGTACCGAATCTTTGAATTTATGACAACGTTAGGGCGTGGAACGCTGGGGTACGAAAGCACCATATTCGTACCGGAGTATCACGTTAGGGCATGGTATGCTAGTACGAAAAATACGATATTCGTACCGAAGTACCAAATCTTTGAATTCGTGACCATGCCCTAATGTAATTCTCCGGTACGAAAATGGTATTTTCGTACCAGCTTACACGGCCTAACGGGATACTTAATTCGGTATGGATATGGTATTTTCGTACTGGCGTACCACATCCTAACGTGGTCATGAATTCAAAGATTCGGTACTTTGGTATGAATATCGTGTTTCCATGCCAGCGTACCACGCTCTAATGTGGTACTGCGGTACGAAATATGATATTTTTGCACCAGATTATCACGACCTAACGTGATACTCCGGTACGAATATGATGAGTTCTTAGTGGTGTACCATGACATCGCGACATATAGCCATGGTACGTTAGTACGAATATTGTGTGTTCGTATCAGTTGTACCTGATATATTAGTACGAATGGTTTATATTAGTACCATATCCTAAACTGTTTTTTTACCTTCTTTTTTTTCAAGGTACAATGGACCTACAAGAGGTATGAAAGAACTCAAGAAATTGGTCATAGTGTCCTACAAGAACTCGAGAAATTAATATTTTGGCTGAGAGCATCTATTCTTTCAGCATGGATGAAAGAGAACTTACGTAGGGATGAAGTTGGATTAAGGATTATTGAATAAACAATTCTTATTTATAAATAATTTGCTACAATTTCTTATTTGTAAATACTTTTCTACACAATACTAGTATTATTAGTACGTATGCTCTAATTTATCAATTTGTCAAAATTGTATGTATTTTGTAATTGGGTAATGGCCTGTAAATTCCTCAACTTTCAGCAATTTCTGGTTTTGCTCTCCACCTAAAGATTATGCCTGTAAATTCCTCAACTTTCAACAATTTCTGGTTTTTCTCTCCAACTAAAGATTTTTCCTGTAAATTCCTCAACTTTCAATTGTTTCTGATTTTGCTTTCAGCGATAGGATCCGGCAAGAATAGTTTTGGGAATTTATAGACGTAGCTTAAATTAATCTATGTGGCACTCTCGTGGCATATTTATAAATTAAAAAAATAAAAAATATTTCATGTCATCATCCCCACCCCTCTCTCAATCTCGTTCTCCTCTGCTTTCTTTCATTCTAGCAGAGATAATTCAACCGAGAAAATACAAATCATACTCTAGAAGGCACCCATAAAATCACAAAAATTTTAAATCTACTCACACCCATACAATCTTGCGCATGATCTGTATTTTCTCGGTTGAATTATCTCTGCGACAATGAAAGAAAGCAGGGGAGAACGAGACTGAGAGAGGTGTGGGGATGATGAGATGAAATATTTTTTTATTTTTTTAATTTACATAGATGCCACGAGAGTGCCACATATATTAATTTAAGCCACATCTATAAATTTTCAAAACTATTCTTGCCGGATCCCATCGCTGGAAGCAAAATCAGAAACAATTGAAAGTTGAGGAATTTACAGGCAAAATCTTTAGGTGGAGAGCAAAACCAGAAATTGCTGAAAGTTGAGGAATTTACAGGCAGAATCTTTAGGTGGAGAGCAAAACCAGAAATTGTTGAAAGTTGAGAAATTTACAGGCCATTAACCCTTTTGTAATTTGTCTAATTTAGATATGTAGTTTCTTGGTACAATTGGCATCAATGAACCTATTAGGCCAAAAAAATTAATTTCACCGGAACATTCTAAAAATAAAAATAACAAACGTGTTATACAATTCAAAATAATAATCAAACAAATTCTCGTATATATTATTATTCCATATTCCTCCACGTGAAACAATAAAAAAAATGGTCTCGGCTGCTTGATAATAATACCAGACAATCAGGTAAGATAGTCTTGGTACGAACAACTCGATATAACATATTTCGTACCACCGTACAGAGGCATGTAACATGACATGTTGGTATGAATAAGCATACATCATGTGTGCACATCCAATTTCGGTACAAAAGCAAGAATTCAATGATTCGATTATTAGGTACGAATATCTTGTTTTCGTAATCAGCGTATACGCCTTAACGTGGTACTCTGGTACGAATAGTCATATTTTCGCGCCAGTTTACCACCGCTTAACGGAATACTCCAGTACGAATATAGTATTTTCGCATTAGTGTACCACGCTCTAATGTGGTACTCCGGTACGAATATGTTATCTTTGTACCGGCGTAGCATGTCTTAACGTGATCGCGATGCAGAAAATAAGAAAAGAAAGAAAAAAATGAGCTGAAAGATAAAGGGAGAGAGAGAAAAATGCAACTGAAAAGTGAGAGGAGAGAGAAAATAATATTCGTTTGGTATAAAAAAAAAAGGAGAGAGAGTGTACTTTTTATTGGGTAGCTAGAGAAAATGAGGAGAGAGAATGTACTTTTGTGTGATTTGGTCAAAAGTAAGGGCAATATGAGAACTTTTCCCCAAAGAATGACAAAATTTATAAAAATTAAGTTGGTTGACAAAATTTAGTTTTTACTATCTTGTTTGGCCATTTCACATTATTAAGTCATTATTATTACTATAATATAATTAATTGCATCCAATCAAACAAGTAAACTGTAAAACAGTAAAAGTATGAAGATAAATTTTAAAGAGGAAAATTTTATTTTACACACTTCACAAGTTGGAAAATTAAAAATACACACTCAAGTGTGAACAAATGAAAAATACACAAGGTTGCAATAGGACTATAAGCGAGTCAAGCTACTCGCGAGCTATTCGGCGTTCGACTCGATAAAAGCTCGTTCGATAATTAATTGAGAAGCTCGTTTAGATAAACGAGTCAAGCTTGAGCATGACGGTACTCAACTCGTTAGCTCATGAGCAAGCTCGTTAAGTGATTTATCTTAAAAATACAAGATTATGAGTTAGATATCTTATATTTTATACAATAATTAGTAATATTTGGATTAACTATCTAGTTAACTTTGTTTATTTACAAGAAAATAGTAAATATATTACATTATTGTGAATAAAATAACTGATATTTTTGAAAAAGTAACTAATATTTTAATTGAAAGACTAAACTTTAAAAGCTCGATTAGGTTCCACTCTGAACTCGACTCGATAAGAGCTCGTTCGATAATTAAATGATAAGCTTGTTTAGTTAAACGAGTCAATCTTGAGCAAGACACTATTCGGCTCGACTCAGCTCGATTACATCCCTTTATACCCTTGGTGGGTTCCACTTTTCAACTAAAAACAAGGGTTTCAATCAAGTCAGCTGCAAAAAGGACTGAAATTCTCCTTGGGAATTGTCGTCATGCACCAGTCAGTCATCATCATAATAATTTGATCAATTTTATCTGCTTTAATGCAAAAACAACCAAAATTAAGATCTCACTCGAGATATTGAAGATCCCTCTCTAGAGGAGTCTTCAATTTCTCAAGTGGGATCTTCATGATGAAGATCCCGCCTGAAAAAATGAAGATCCCTCTCGAGAAATTGAAGATCCCTCTCAAGAGGGATCTTCATTTTTTCGGACGGGATATGCATCATGAAGATCCCACTCGAGAAATTGAAGATCGATCTTCAATTTCTCGAGTGGGATCTTCATTTTTCGGGTGGAATCTTCATTCAATAATTATTCATTCATAATATTCTAATGATTGTCCACTTTATCTATTAATAAGAAAGAAGTACACATCTCTTACACATGTGTAAGAGATGTGTAAGACTTTACTAATGATTTGATGGGAACATGTCACAAAATCGAGGGTTAAATTAGTCTACACACATCAAATATGCTCAAATTTCATTTGTTTGAACTTGAGTGTGTATTTTTAATTTTTGTAAAATCAAAGTGTGCAATTTTTATGGAATGACACAATTTTAAATTCCGTGTCTTGAAAGTCAACAGTTTAATATTTCAAATAATAATAAAAAAAAACAGTTATTATTTTTTATGAGATCACCTTTCCAATTGTTGAATTATTAAGCTACACATTGTGGAGACCACTTGGTTAGGTTGTTCTCCATCATCGTTTTAGTGACTTCTAATCATAAATAATAGAATAACAGCGTTGATTGTTCCATTTTGAGCAACCATTAAGCCGAAATTAAAGAATTAATGAAATACATTTCCAAAGCATATAAAGTAAAATTATTAATTTAATTGGATCTATTAAAAAAAACACAGATTAGTTCTCACATTTCTTTCCCCTTGACCACGGTTTTACTTTTACACCCTATTGGTGGGGATTTCATCGCTGTAATGCCCAAAATATGGAGTATTAATTCATCATTGATCAATTATGGGGTCCTCAATCAAGTATAATTAAACCGAAGCTTGAATCATTTGAAGATATCAACCAAACCAAAATATTTTATTATTTTTATATTATCTATCATAATTTTCATTAAATATAATAACAACCCAAAAGGAATTAAAATAGTAATAGTTTTGGGACATCAGTTGATAGTTTCGAATAATGTTATCTTTCAAGCTCGTAAACCATAAAATTCCTATTTATGGACAATTCAATTAATAGTGAAATGACCAAGAAAGTTGCATATAATATTCCTTTATTTTTAGTTTTGTTAGTATTCCTTTTTTTTTTATCACTGCTCATGAATCGTGATCCATAAAATTCCATTTCGTGACAATCCAATTATCAATGAAACAACCAAGAAGGTTGCATATACTCCAAGCGTCTCATAAAGATGGCCATCTATTCCTTCTTTTACCAATTCCAGAATCACCCCTCCAATAAAATAAAATAAAACCAATTTTGGTCCCATTTTATTTTCAAATGTGTTTCTTCCT
Source organism: Agastache rugosa (assembly GCA_031470985.1). Lineage (NCBI taxonomy): Eukaryota > Viridiplantae > Streptophyta > Magnoliopsida > Lamiales > Lamiaceae > Agastache > Agastache rugosa. The sequence goes on along the minus strand of CM062601.1, from coordinate 32,812,321 downwards.
TGATATACTCCAATTTAATAATCTTCCATTTTAGATGAATCAATAATGGTATAAAAGAAAGTTCTGTGTCATTTTCAGTTTTCTAAGAGCATCTCCAACCCAACACAAAAAACTTATATCCAAATTTGGAGCAAATTCTTCTCCAACCCAACACAAAAATCTTGCTCTATTATACATATTTGAATAGTGTTGCTCCAAACTTGGAGCAACACTATTCATTGCTCTACTCCTTTTATAATTGATTTTCTTATTATAATTATTATTTCTTGTTATATTTATTATTTTTTGTGTTCTTTAATTATTTTGTTCCAAAATATTATATTATAGTTATATTTATAAATATATTATACCAACATTAAAATTACATAAAATTATTTAAAAAATACAATTACATAAAATACAAGATAAACTAAAAAGAAAATTAAAAAAAAACATAATTACATACTAAAGTATAAAAATAAAGTCGATACATTTAAATTTCTAATAAAGGCCATCTCCGGAACATCCCACCTCATATGAAAATAAAATCGGAAACATATCAAAAGTACTAGTGTTAACTTCTTTGGCTTGTTTCTGCTTTCGAATTATTTTGTTGCTCTGATCGAAAGTAATCGCATATTTCAAGATCATCAATCGTGACTAAAAGTAGAATATTCTAGAAAATTATATTTTTGTATAAAAATTTAGAGCAGACTGCTGGAGATGACTTGCTGATTTTGCTGTATTTTTGTGCTGAAATTGTTGTATTTTTGTGCGAACTGCTAGAGATGGCCTAAATATTTTTAATCCATTATATCCATATTATATACTAGTCGTATATAATTATAAGCTCGATGGAGGGCACCAACTTATTTTGTGGACCATAGTGAGCTTTCTTTGTCTACCCACAATGGTGTCCTCCAAGGAGGGCTCTCCCACTTTGCATTGGCCACTCAATTTTTGCCACCTCACCTCCTTCTTCCCTCCGCCCGCTCAGCCAGACGGGCTCATATGTGCCACCGCCCTCCGCTCTCCAATGTGCGCCAACACCGCCGCCCTCCATATTTCTTGCTCCCGCAGTGAGTGCCCTCCACATTTGGGCGCTGCTGCGGGTGCTCTTATAAAACTTTGTATTTTTTTACTAAGATTTGATTATTTATTATAAATTTGAGGATATTTTAGTAATTTAATATATACTATAAGATAAATACAGTTTTGTATCTAATTCTTAAATACAGTACATATACATATACATGTTTGGCAGTCAACCTGGTCTAGAAGATACAACTAGAACCCACCACTCGCTAAACTAAATTTGAGCAGTTCAAATTAAACATTAAAAACGCCAATTTGTGGTATTTGAGATGGTCAACTAAAACCGTGTTTTCACCATCTCCATTTCTTTTCTTTCTAACGAGTCAAATATTTTAAGCAAGAGACTATATATATGTAATACATGTGAACAATTCTAATTCTGCATAACCCATAAAATCGCATTTCTACTTCTCGGCGTGATCAAATATGGATAAAAGGCTTCCGCCACCAGCAAAGCCACCGATCTCCGCTGGTGACAAGAGCCTTCACCTTCGAAATGGCTACCGAGGCACTTCGACGATGCAGCCTCGTTCGATCTCACTAGGACGCCATCGACTACAACAACTCCAAGCTCCGGAGAATAGGTTCAGGAGAAGGGAGGGTAGCAAAGAGATGGTGAGGAGGGCGCTGACACCACCCAGTCCGAGGCCCGGTTGGAGGTGGCGGAACTTCAGGCCGACGCCTTCTCGTTTCTCTGTCCTCTCTTCCATGGCTTAACCCAGACGATACTAGCTATTTTTTTTCTTTTTTCATTTTGTTTCTCATTAACAGGAATTTGATGTATTTATGGTGTAGTGTAGCAGCACATGTTGTAAGTATTTATTAGACGGTCTAATTGAGCACGGGTGTTTACTTTGAATGATAGCTTAGATGAATAAAACAATATAAGTGAATTCACCACATACTTTGATTGATTGAACAATTTTGTGTTTGTTTAATCATCTAATCCGTCAAATACTCAATCATATGAATACAAATGATGAAATTAGCTGAGATGATAATGAAAGATGAAAATCACATACATCCAAGAAAGAGAGAATATAATGGCATTTGCACACACCAATAATACAATTTCACAACAGGTGATACTAATGCATCTTTATCCTTCAAACCTATTCATTCTTCACAAAAATACAAAAATACAAAAATTTCAAAAACCAAACAAAGAAACCAATACTTCTCCCTGTAGATATATATATGTGTGTGTGTGTGTCCATATAGTTTTAAACTTCTCTATGAACTTTTCTGCATCTCTAAGAAACTTTTTGAACACAAACTATATATTGTTCTGTTTTATCTTTAAACAATTAGTTTCCACAGTCATTTCAAATGCTTGACTTTGATTAAAAATATTTACTAACAAGTCAACAAACTGTGATAAAGAAGAATAAATTTCAGGTCAAACCGAAATTAAAACATTTTTAGAAAAACCAAACCAATTCAAAACCATTAGTTCCACTTATTGGTAGCTTAATTTTGGTTTCATTATTTCTCAAAGAAAAAACTTGGTTTTGTGTGGAATATGCCTTCCAAACCATCAAAATTAACTGAATAACACCCCTACTCAATACAACAGACGTTAAAAGTCTCTCTTCAACAAGCCCACGAAAAAAAAAGACCGCGACTTTTCAAAAGGAAAAGGGCTACCATTAAAAGAGTGGCCATACCTTGCAGTAAGTTCTGAGATAGTATTCTTATATCCTGTTTGGTTGCTTGGCAGAAGGAGAGCTCACAAGTTAGATGATTCCCAGCTAGCATAAACAGCTCCAATCAATTTCTCATGCAACTGACTCCCCGAACAAGCAATTATGCCTCTATCAAGCCCTTCTAAGTATATTCCTTTCGAGAAATCCAGAGGGCGCCCTCCTGCATCCGTGACCACACCACCAGCCTCTTGCACGAGGAGAACGCCTGCTGCATGATCCCATATTTTCTCCTTATATCCTGACCTTGCAAATCTCATGTAAATTTCAGCTTCTCCTCGTGCTATGGCAGCATATTTGACCATGCTGTAAACACGCAAGGGCTTCTTTCTGCATTTTAAGGTAAAAATTCAATTACCATCCTTGAAAAGAAATCTAATTTGGTTACACAGCAATAAAGGGACTAGAACAGACGATGTCATGTACTAATTCTTATTTTCAACAATTCGGAGCGAACAACATAGACCTAAATCCTGACTCCTGAGCGAATATACTGCTTCACACGAGCTACATGAGATTCTAAACAAAACTCCAATGTATAGCAAGTTAACATTTTAACTATTTACAGATCAGATACAGATGAATGTATACAATGTTCCACGCTCGAGACTAGCTGAGTGAAGCTTCACCAGGAAACATGAAGTGCAAGTATCAAGAAAAAGAAAGTGACCACAGAACTCATCTTCACTCTGTTGCAGCTGCATGATTAAGAAAATTAAAGCAAAAAAAAAAAAGCACATTCCTGAACTTGCAGCTCATGTATGGAATAAATATTTGTGAAATTTGTTAATATCTATAGCTCAAGAGCGACTGCAGATAACAAAATTTTAATGAGTACTAGTTTAGGGAATACATTTGCACACCTCAGCCCAACGTTGCAGGCAACTCCAGCGGCGAATGAATGATCCGAATTAGCTTCCTCTACTGGTTCACAGAATGTTGCTAGTGCAGGATTGCTAATGGAAGAAACCTGAATAGGTTTTGCAGAATTTGGCCACTCAAGCCTCTCATCATAATGAATTAAGGGTTGCATCCAAGCTTTTCTGCTGCCTTTCCTAGTGTACATCACACATCCTACTTCCCTAGATGATTTATTTGACAATATAATGTTTTGTCGACTGTACTGTTTTAGGCCATCGTCTTTCACCGGGTAATTAGGGCAGCCGAGCACTCCAATTTTGATATCTCCACCATCAATCATAGCAAGGGCAACAGCATACTGATCTCCACGAACAAAACCTAGTGTCCCGTCAACTGGATCAAGGACCCAATGCTGGCCTGTATGCCCCCCAACGGAGCTACATTGGCTGATTGCGTCTAGAACTTGAGAAGCACTGAGTGCACTGTCAGGACCTTGAAGACCGAACCTAGGTGCCTCGGCCAAGCATCCGTTTACAGCACTGACAACCCTTGCCAACAGAGATGATGATTCGGGCCTGGACAAAGTTCGAGTATCTTCTTCAGCAACGATAGAAATTTGGCTACCAAGAGCTTTTGAGAGCATCCAGCTTACCGTTGCTTGCACACTCCAGTCTGTTAACGAATAATGAGTTACCAATAAAGGTGCATTTTGTAGCATCCTTAGAAGCATAAAAGTAATGTCTTGGTTAGACTTTGAAACCTCAGAATTATATATTTGGGACAAAAATATCATGTCAGCATGTTTTGGAAATTAACAGGGTGAGGATGAAACTTGTATTTAAAAAGCTACTAGAAAGTTACATTTGATTAAAATATAATCAACTTGATCTGAGTATGTCCAAAACAGAAGTAGTATTGACATGAATCAAATAAGATCAAGAAGATCCTTATCCAGAATTGTTACATAAATTTCATCTTAGTTCAAATATGAGGAAAACTTCACATGTTATATATACATCAGCCATATAAGTCAAGCTCCTCACAATCTAAATCAAGTTAACAAGACAAAAACAACAATCAGTTCAAGAAAAGAACAACAAAAACCAAAGGTAATTAGCCTAAGTTGCAAATCTGCATCAAGACAAAGTGTTGGCTGGAACATGGTAAAATATGATTTTCCATTCTCATAAAAAAAAAATTTTAAAAAACCCAGCAATAAAAAACAAGGTTTTTATCAAGCTAACATTAAAAAAAGAGAAACAGCAATAAAAGCCTTGAGGCCTACATTAACTTCTCAAAACCAGAAAAAACAAGGTTTTTTTTTTCTTTTTTTCCCTCGCATGCATCCATAAGCTAACACATTATCAAATAGGGAAACAAAATAAAAAAATTAGGAATACCCAATTGTAAAATGTGGATCATCTAATTAATATTACCATAAGCACGAAAATGGGTGTCGAAATTAACACAATTGAGGAATAAAAGGTTGGATACCTGCAACAGTAACAAGGGAGTCATCATCCTTGGACTTAACCTGATCAGAATTGGTCGAAATCAACTGCTTTTGCACCTTTTCACACAGCGAGCAAGCCATGTGAACCACCCTCACCGCTACATTTAACTCCTTGTCATCCTCCATTCCGATCAAAATCAGAATTTTTGGGAGGCTCAATTTTTTAGAATTTGTTAATTTTCTCCAGATTTTTTTCCTTTTACGTTACATAGATATAAACTAAGTGCATCTCTCTGCGACTGCGTTTTGTTGCTGGATTAATGTGGCTGCAAACGGACAATGCTTTACGTTACAACCAGAGTAACCCCGCAGCGGTCTTGATGTTGGGGCATTGCGTGTGTTGGTTAAACGGTAGAGTGGTTAATGCTCGATGTCAAAAATTTCGGGTTTGAGATCATTGTGGCGTTATCTTTAAATTTAATTGTTAATTTATCAAAAAAAAAAATTGCCTATAATGTTAAAGGTCTCGGTTCGAGTCCATCGTGGTGGTGCAATATTTAAATATATTTGCTAATTTATCAAAAAGTTTGCCTATAAATACAATAAATTTTGATCACAAGAATACTCACTCTACGAGTAAATTATCTTATAGAGATATCCTAAAATTACTTATTAAATCACGACCAATCGAAAACGGATGATTGAGCTGCAAGATCCCTTTTCTAATTTTTTTTTCATTTTGGCGAAAACCAACAATTTTTTTTTTTTTGAACAAACATTATAAGAGATTTTTAAAGGCCGCGTGACGGTGAACTTGAACCCGTGACCTTTGGTACGGGCATTAACCACTCTACCACTAGGCTAACACACGCATACAAAAAAAACAACAAATTTTTTATGATTGACGTTCATCCTAGAGTTGTCAAATAGGTCGGATTGGTCCAGCTCAGGCCCACGAACGGAGCAGGTCGGTCCTGAGCTATGCTTTCTCTTAAAAGTAGGCCTCAATAATAAACATTCGATAATGAAATAATTGCAGTATTAAAAAATTTCAACAATTAAAGTAAATCAATGCATTGATCCAATAAGAAAGTAATGTAAAGTCATATTAACAGAACTCATTTCCTTTCTAAAAATTTAACATAAATACTCCTTATAGTCTATTGTAGAATTGAGCATGTGATGATATGATGTAATATATTCTTAATAAATTTTTTATGTGAAATATCCTTTAGATGATACTTTATCTGTCCCACTATTAGTGACTCATTTTTTTCTTTTTGATTGTCCCGCTATTAGTGTGGTCTGGACCCAATATAGCAAAAATTGGTTCTTTAAAAAGTGTGGACCCTTTCACTTTTCTATGTTTTACATATTTTTCTTAATATCCATGCCTAAAAAATATGAGCCACAAATAACGGGACGGAGGGAGTAATATTTTTGTCATTTCTCACATACACCTATATTTGATTGTTGTTGTGATTTCCTTTGCATCATGCACAACTTCATCATAATCAAGTTCTTCTTGAAGTCTATGAGCATATTGACGTGATATTTCATCGGCAATTTCACGACTAATCAATACCCTATCTCTTGGTGGAGGAAAGGTTGGACTACGAGCACTATGAGCATCAACATCTTGGACAAAAAACCTTGCTCTTATCACAACGAGTGGAAGATAATATATTGAATTGAACAAAAAATATAGAAGTAATGTAGAAAAGAAAATTTAGATATATAGAAGTATTGTCGAAAAGAGAACTATAATAGAAGTATAGAACTAGAAGAATTGATCCTAAAAACATTAGTGTGTGTTATATATGCATGAGCCTCATGTGGGTGTTTATAGTTGAAAATGGAGAAATCAAAACCTATTATAAAAGAGCGGATTCTTACAAAATTGGGTTTGCCTAATATATCCTTATTATTATGTTTATTTTAAGGGCAATAGAATAAATCTATAATAAATTTATTATAAATTTAATAAATTAATAATAGTCCTATTTCTACTATAACTCAACTTAATGAATTATTATTATGTTTATTTTAAGGGCAATAGAATAAATCTATAATAAATTTATTATAAATTTAATAAATTAATAATAGTCCTATTTCTAATATAACTCAACTTAATGAATTAACTAAAAATATATTCGTACTTATACTATAGCTCAAAAGTGAAAAAAAAAAGACAACATAAATTTTGAGAATTGTGATAAAATTTATTAGAATATTAATGGTTGTATATTAATTTTGATAAAAGTTTACAATTTTATAAAGTTAATAATTTAATAATTATTATCTCTAACTTGTCTTCTATATTATTAAATTTCATCTTTATATTTCAATATTTTCTCTTTATCATTGAAACCTTTCTTCACAAAACTTTATTTATATTTTATTTATTTAATTTTTAGTTAATTTATTTATGTAATTTATTATATTTTACAGTTCTTATCTGTTGATAATACTCCCTCCATCCCGCTATTTCTACTCATAAGCGATGGTTACAATTTCAAAAGTTATATGTAGAATAAAGATAAAGATTACGTATTTTTTGATAATTAATCCTATATTAAATGTATAATTATGCATAGTAGAAAAATTTTAGGCTTTTTAATAGTATAGCAACTATCACTATATAAGAGAGTCAAGGTCTTCACTTAATACGAGATGGTGTATATATAAGGCAAACATTCTCAAACACTCGTTTCACAATAAATCAAGAATATATTTAAAGACCAAAAAATAAATCTTAATACGAAAATGAAACAAAATCCTAATAAGAAACTAATAAATAAAAATTACTTAATCTAAACTAGAATAAAGGATCAAATATGTCACCTATCATATCTTTGCTCGCCAAATAATCACTAACAATTTATCCCACGTCATATAGTTGAAGCAGAAAGTGTTTGGGTGATAACCCACAAGAAAACTTAGAAGTGAATTCTAAAAAAAAAGTTTTATGATACCATTATTCTCCTTCACTTTCAAAGTATCAATAACATATGAAGAACTCCTTTTTTTGTAAAAAAAAATACAGTAATTGAAGTCATCATATAATTACCTTTAAGATCTAAAAATCAGATATTTAAGATGGTAACAACTTAACCACATCAGAATGAAAATATATAATATGTACTTTTGTTTCTTCTAAAGTCACTTAATTAATTAGACACTCCTTTTCTTTTATGGAATTTTTCCACTATGATTTTACCCATAAATATTTTATTGAGGTTCGGCTCTGAGTATAAGCTTGTTATACCTAGAATTTAAGATCTGCAACACTCCGCTTTTTTTTTAGCATATATATATATATATATATATATATATATATAATTAGATTAAGGGGGTGTTTGGTAGGGGTTATAAACCTCTACTATATTATTTATATGGGTTAAATCTCCCTGTTTGGTAGGCTAAACATCTAATACTTCAAGCCCTTAATTATTCAAGGCCCACTCTTAAATCACGCTAAAACACTGTTCCTCTTCATCTTACGTAACTCGTCCATACCCTCAGATACATAGCCTCACTTCAACAGTAATTCTGATTGAGAAGTTAAAAGGCAAAATTACCCTTCCAATATTCATTTTTTTCCACTCTCTCCTCTCTCTGTTCCTGCCTGTCTTTCACTTTTCCATCTGCAAATCATCTTCATCGTCTCATCTTTTTTCACTCTGTCCTCCGTCTCTTTCACTCTCTCAATTTTTTTGTTTTTTTAAAAAGCTCTCTATTTTCTTTTGAGTTGAAGAAAGTAGATCGAGTTCCACACATATCATGCTTTGGTGTTGATGGAAACTTAGATGAGATCTATCTGAGTCCATAACAAAAAATACAGGCCCACTTTTGATAAGAAGGTGAAGGAGACGGAGACACCGTCGAGAGCGATGGAGATGAAGTTACCGGCGCCAGCACCGGTCCTGAGGGATTCTGACATGGAAATGAAAAAATCTTGTCTGATAATCTCCATAATTCCAATGTGTGGAAGAAGAAGAAGGAAATTAGGAAATTCACGCAGATCAGGGTAAGAGCTGCTGCTTCTTCTCAAGATTGAATTTTTCTGCTCCATTTTAGGCTGATGATAATCTTGGTATTCATACCATTGATTCGTAGCAGAAAGATTCGATTTTTGTTCAACATTTGTGGGGAAGTTAAACCATTTATTCGGTGTAGAAGGATTGGATTTCTGGGTTTCATCTTCTTTAATCGGAGAAGGTTGAAATTCATCAAAAGATGAGAATTTTTCCTCATTTCTACTTCTGCTAAGAAATCCAAAAACTACAGCAACCAAAACAAGAACAATTTTCAAAGAATCCCAGCGAGCGAGAGGGACAGGGTGGCAAAGCGGGAGTAGGCGGTGGTGGCATGCGGCGGCGGATGGTGGACGAGGGTAGAGAGAGGAGTGGAATTCGTACGATAATGGAGAGGAGGGAGAGAGACGAGGGTTAGATAGATTGTAGGGGTAGAATTGTCATTTCCCACTTAATCTTGAATTTAAACTATGGTACCAAACAACCAACCTATTATTCATTATATTTATCTTAACATTATCTTATCTACCAAACACAAAAAATACACTAATAATCACCCCTTATTCACTATATTTATCTTGACATTATCTATCTTGACTTATCCTAATATACCTACCAAACGAGCCCTAAGTATATTATAATAAACGATTAATATCAATACCATACAATTTTGATAATTGTACATAAGATATGATATAAGAAATTTTGCTTCATTTTTTTTTCTCTCTTTACACATACTTGCTAACATTTTGTTGAAGTTAATAATCAATAATTAATATTATTATCACTTTCAAAAATTATCATAAAATATATTTTATTTATAATAAACTAATTGTGTTAAATGAGAGGTTATACGTGCAACGCACGTAATTCTCTGCTAGTATAATATAAATGCCTTAAAAACAATATATAAGGTTTAAGGTTTAGGGTTTAGGGGGAACCGCCAGTTTTGACTGAAACTGTCAAAAATATGCGATATTATAAAAAGAAGAAAAAATGACACTTTTTGTCCCAACCTTTCAGCGAATTTACAATAATGTCCCAACATATGAATTTTCTCCAAAAATGTCCCAACATTTCAATTTTTTTTATAACATTGTTCCATAAGTAATTTCTGACGAGTTTTGTTCATATGGCTCGCCGAATTGTCCGCGTAAGGAAGACACGTATAAATACACATAAATTTGAAAAAAACAAATCTTTGAAAGATTTCCAAATTTCCTTTTTCTTGATTCATTTCTATATTCATCATCTCTTTCTAGTCTCTCTCTCTACCTTCCTTTTTCACACCTGATTCTCTCTCTCCTCCCTCTTTCTTCCTTTTGTTTTTCTTTCTCCTCATCAACTATTGGTTGTGGCTCCTTTTTCAACATTCTCTCCACCTTCAAAGTAGGGGTGTCAAAAAAGGTCCGGTCCGGCCCGAAACGTCACAATTTAAGGCCCGAAATGGGTAAAAGCCCGGTGGGCTGGCCTGGCCCGAAAAAATTACACTACAAAATAGTTTTCCGGCCGGGTTGGGCGCCACATTCTTAGGCCCGAAAAAATTTCGGGTCGGGCCGGGCTTCTCATTTTTTAGGCCCGAAAATTTTTCGGCCAAGCCCAATTTTTCCAAAAAGCCCGATGGGCTCGGGCCGGGCTGGCCCGACCCGGACTTTTGACACCCCAACTTCAAAGGCTTGGGATCCCCGCTGCTGAATTCGACTTCCTCGGAGACCCATCACTGGAAGAAGATGGCATCTCTACATCCTCCTCCGCCCTCCTCAACTGAAACTTGGCAAAGAGCCGCCTCGGTATCGGCTAGGCCCGACTTGAGGGCCTCATTGTCTGGATCGATCTGGAGACCTTTTTCTGTAGGTGGAGATGGTGTAGTCGTATCTGTGGAGTCCAACATGCACTGCGAGTAGCCTTTTTCCCAGTCGGTCTTGGGCTCGATGGTCTTCTGCGCGTCGGATAGAGCTTCGGAGAATTTGTTGAGGGAAGCATGCATAGGTGGCAGATAGGTTGGAGTAGAGGATGTGGTTGGTGGGGGCTAGGTTGATTGCCTTCGTGAAGAGGAGGACGACGTCAGTGAAGTTGTCGGCTGAGAAGGTGGCGTTGCCCTTTTCCTTGGCTTCGTCTGGCATTGGTGATTAAATAGAATTTTCTGATTTGGGGAATAATGCGATGAATAATTGGTTAAAATTTTATGAATAATCGGAGGAGGAGAAGAATAAGACTGGGAGAAAGAAAAAGTCAGAGCCAATTGCTATTTTGCAGACAGGAGAAAGAGGGAGGAGAGAGAGAAATAGACGTGAAAGGAGGGTGGAGAGAGAAAGAGATTAGAGAAAGAAACAGGTGAAAGGATTTTTTTTTTTTTTAAATCCATGTGTATTTACACATGTCTTGCTTACGTGGACAATTCGACGAGCCATATGAACAAAACTCGTCGGAAACTACTTACGGAACAATGTTATAAAAAAATTAAAATGTTGGAACATTATTGTAAATTTGCCGAAAGATTGGGACAAAAAGTGACATTTCCCCTAAAACGAAATATGAAGTTTGTATCATTCCGACTTCTTGTTGCTTAGTTATTTGAGTGCATGGTTTAAAAAACTGTGATGGTTAGCATTTCTTACGAGTGAACTATATATTTTCAACAAAGTGAATTCTAGAATTTAAGTCAATTTCTAGCAAAGGTGAGGAATGATGTGAGTTTGGAATCATTTCGTTGATAATTTTTTTATCATGAAAAATTGCAGGTTTCCATTATTGAATGTTATCTCCATTTTATACAATCATCATAAGTTTTGAATTCAAACAAAATCTTAAGATTTTGGCATTACACGAAATTTTATTAACGTCGTATGATTTTTTTTTAAAAAACTAAGCAAATAGTCATTCGTAGCTAGATTTTAACTCTAATAACTATAATGGAATAGGGACATGAGAGGTTTGTGTGTTTAGCTTTTTTGCAGCTACCATGCGAGAAGATGATCAAACAGTCATGGAATATTCAAATGCTCTTAAAAGACTGAAATTTGAAGAATGGATTAATTAAACTTAGAAAACAATAATTATAGATACAAATGTAAATTTTCATACTTCCTTGATAGATACATTTTTTCAAAATGTGACACTTGAAAAGAAGGGAAGGAATAATAAATTAACTAACATACTAGTATATGTTATGCAATTAATGTTAGATTACTTTAATTCTACCGGTCACATTCTCCTACGAACACCCAACTTAAACATTTCATACTATTGAAATTCGATTTTGAGAAAAAAATTAAACATACCTTGGTTTTCTAATACAAATCTCCGATCCAAAAATTTTCCAATTCCACAAAATCTTAAACATAGTTTTTCCTTGTTATCTAAAAAAAATACAAATATAGTACTCCCTCTGTTTCACTTATTTTATCTACTTACTATTCGGCATGCAAATTAAGAATAAAGATAAAAAGATAAAGAGTGGGTAGGTCCATTGCTTTTAAAAAGTTTTGTAAGCTAAATTCTTTTATTATTGGGAGTTAAATAAATAGAGTGAAACGTCCATTAAAGAGAGTATAGACAAATGAGCGGAATGGATGGAGTATTTTTTCAAACAAATGATGAACAACTATTAATTTACATATCCTTTAAATTATGAGTTGCACTCTTGTGCATGCGTATGTACATACAACTAGATCCAGATCCAAGATCCGACTCGATCCGGACCTGGACCCAGGTCAGACTCGGCCAACGTTTGACTGTTGACTTTTTCGAATTTCTATTTTTTTTGTCTCTGCCTTCGGCTCTGATTGTAATTTATAGATAATAATTGTGGCAACAATAATGTTTTTTAGCTCGCTTCGATGCCTTCGGCTCTTCTCGCTCGATTCTTAAAAATAAAATAAAATAAAAAATCAAAAAGTCAACGTTGACCGGGTCGGATCATGGATCGGATCGGATTGAATCAATCTGACCCGAATGTACAATAGAGATGTTGCACGCAAGTTTTTGTCTTAAATTATTGCTTTAACCACGAGAGAGGTACCAAAATAAGCCAAAACCGGTCCTAATAAAGTGTACTGAGTCTACTAACCAAAACAAACATAACCAATGACCTGGCAGGACGAAGATGACGTGGCAACTAGTAATTGGCTCTGTGTTTAGTCGTGACAGGTAGTGTATACTGTTCCGCAGCGGAAATGGTAAAAGTAAAACCCAACACTCACAAAACCACCGCTCAACGGCCGAAATTATACAGATTCCGCCGTCGATTCCCCAAATTCACTCGCCGAAGCCCTACCGTTCCAATCACTCTTCACTCGTATTTTTCTGATCTATTCTCTTTTATTCCGCAATACTGATTCTCTTCAATTAAGATTGCCTGCATTTGATGATCTCGTTCCCTTTTTTTTTTTGGTGCTTATTAAGCCTTCTGATTTGTGTTCAATGCTGGGGATTCTGTGGCATCTTTCTGCCGTCACGATTCAGAAATATCTAGTTCGCTTTCATTTCATATGTAGTCATATTTATGCATATTTCACTTTTTGATGATTTAGTATGCGCTATTGCAAGCATTTAGTATCTTATTGGGCTGGATTTTTATTATTTTTCAGTTTTTTTGTATGTGCATTTGGATGGTTGGTAGCTTAAATTTCCAACGTAGATGTTCTGATACAATCCTTTTTTTGAAAATTCATGTTTGCGTTCATCCTCGAGTCAAAATTTAGTTTTCATGAGGGCTGATATTCGTTCGAAATGCTTTTCATGAAAGGAATTATCAGAGACGGATAAGTGGTAACTAGTGAACTGGTGGGACGAACGAGAGAAACATTTCTTGATTCCAGAATTCATCAGCTGCATTGCTGACTTTCACTGCGGTAGTAAAAACAAAAAAATTCAAGATACAGCGACCAGGTTCAGGGGGCGACTTGCCCCAAGGTGGAGAGTTTGGTCCATTCCCCGTTGCACGGAGGGTGAACTCCTTCCAAAGTGTAGCCATGGATGATGATATGGAGAGTGGGAGCCTGGGGCCTTACCAGGAAAGGCCAAGGACATTCCCTAACATGCGTAGTAAACCCTACACCCCGCTGGTTAGTGCATCTATTCAACTTATGTACCTTGTGAGCAGAATTTATCATCAAACTGTAATTCAGTACTCTAATTATCTTGATTTGTACCTCTCAGTTGCATGTTGTTTGCCTTAGGATTTATGGTTTAATGGCGGTATGGATGCAAAAGAGCTCTGTATTTGTAGTAGCTTGCACATTTTAAATCAAATTAACCCATCTAAAGACTGGGATACTGTGGCTTCAAGTGCTATTACTCTAGTTCAAGATTACATGTTTAACAAATAAATCATACTCGTGACCGCGGATCATGTGCCTTTTTAATATTGTGTTTATCATTTTTCAAGGGACATAATTCAAGTGGCATAAGGAAGATGTGAAAAAACCAAGAAAAGAATCTGAAAAGAAAAACAATGACATGTAAAGTAACCCATAATTCAAAGAAATAAATCTGTATTTTGGGATTGGACGGAAATTAAAACCATTCCAAAACGTGAGAAGTTATAGTTTATAGTTGGCTTCGTCTATTTCTTTGAGGAACTTAGATTTCCTTTCGAACTTGTTGGAACCTTTTGAAACGTCCTTTTATACTGATAAATAGGCGATATGTGCATAAGTATGAAGTACATATGAAGCTATATTTTTTTTATTTTTTTCTTTTATTTTTCTTGCATTAGGTTTTTATATTTTATGCATTGCTTGTATTTTTTTCCTCACTTGTCTTTGCTTAACTGCTGATGGCCAAGTTCTTCCTTCAGATCTTTCGTCTACTCATGAGAATAAACAGTCGTGTTCTTTCGGTGCTTCTGCTCTTTGGACTGGGAGCTCTCTTTTATATTGGTGCTTGTACCTCGCCAATTATTGTGTTTGTATACTCAGTTTGCATTATCAGTTTTCTCGTGTCGATATACCTTACAAAATGGGTACTCTCTAAGGATGAGGGGCCTCCTGAAATGGTTCAGGTACTATTTCTTTTTCTTATTTGGCTCCTATTTACCAATTTGCACCTATTTCCCTTAGATGCACACTAATTATTGTAGTCTTGAAATAACATGGACTACAAGAGAATGTATCAGTTAGTCTGAAATTTAAACATGAATCAAATACTCTTTGTTTGTGGTCAATGGCATTTTTTTATTTATTTATTCATTTTTTCTATTCTGAAGCCAGTGTGATTTTATCTTCAAAATTTTCTTGGTGATTCTGAAGCTTCTCTGTAGCATATTCACAATCAATGCAAGCTATGAAAATGTCTATTCTTAACCATGTGTCAAGGTTATCAGATACATACAAAAGTTATCAACATTATATTATTATCTGCCCGCTTTTGTGTATTGCCGTGGTTAAATCTACCGTTCTGGTGTTTCAAATTTACAAATGTGATTTGGCTTTGGCTACATATCTAATAGTCTTTCATGATCCTCATAAATCTTACGATGAATAGAATTAGAATGAGAAGAGTAAATAATAGACAAGATATGCAGCAGCGGCTTTTGTTATAAAAAGCTTTCCTCTAATGATGAAGTTGTAAATTAGATGATGCATAAGTATATAAAGACCCCGAATTCAGATAGTAATTGTTGTATGTCATTTCTGTTTCTCCAACATCTAGAAGCTATTCTTTATTTTAGTCGATCATGATACATGCCTCCATGATTTGCATTGACCTACAATTTCTGTATGACGGAATTTCCAGAAGCAATTGCATAATGCTAGTATGCTACTTAGGTGGGCGACAGACACTGTGCGACCGTTAGCCATTTTCTTCCTGTTGAGCTCTTGAAGTTTCTTTTGCATGATTGCCTTGACGTTATTGCTTTACATGCTAGATATCAGAGGCAATACGTGATGGTGCTGAAGGTTTCTTTAGGACTCAGTATGGAACTATCTCAAAGATGGCTGTTTTACTTGGATTAGTAATCCTGATCATATACCTCTTGCGGACTCCAAGCCCACAGCAAGAAGCTTCTGGTTTAGGGAGGTTAGCACAGGATTTTTATCTGGGAATATAGTATATTATTCTCATTCAATTACACCACTCGAAACTCCAGTTATCCAGTGACACAATTACTGTACTTTAGCCTTAATTAGCTACTGAAATTCTAACAATAAATGATGTGCTCTCCTGTGGTGATGCAGGGCATCATCTGCTTATATTACTGTTGCTTCTTTCCTTCTTGGAGCTCTTTGTTCTGGTGTTGCTGGCTATGTAGGGATGTGGGTCTCTGTACGCGCAAATGTTCGAGTCTCAAGTGCAGCAAGACGATCTGCAAGAGAAGCGTTACAGGTGTCTGCTTTGTTTTCCTTTCTTTGATATTTTAATGATATTTTGGTGGACATGTGTACTTCGTGCTAGTTGGGATGATTTTGAATTTGACAAGTGCCATAACCTTTTTTCAGATAGCTGTTCGTGCTGGTGGGTTTTCTGCTTTGGTAGTTGTCGGGATGGCTGTCCTTGGTGTTGCTATTCTTTATTCCACCTTTTATGTTTGGCTGGGGGTAGATTCAACAGGTGCCATGAAGGTCACCGAGTGTAAGTTCTCGGGGATTCTCAGCTTCCTACCTTATTGGACTCTGAAATGCTGTTATTCTCTGTGTGTGGGTGTGTACTTTTTCCTTTTCTAACACATCTTTTAGTTGCATAAATCAACCATAACCTTTTCTCCTACAGTGCCTCTTCTTCTCGTTGGATATGGTTTTGGAGCTTCTTTTGTCGCACTTTTTGCGCAGTTGGGTGGCGGAATATATACCAAAGCTGCTGATGTTGGAGCTGACCTTGTTGGAAAGGTGGAGCAGGGTATTCCTGAAGATGATCCAAGAAATCCTGCTGTCATTGCTGATTTGGTATGAGGATTTCCTATATTTATTCACTCTCATTATACAAAGCATTTGGAAGTTGTGGCTGATGTTGTAAGCAGCACACAAAAAATGGTTGGACAAAAAATTATTTTGCCCTCATTTTTACAAGTTACAACATTTTGTACTTTATAGTGTATAATACTGCATATGTTATCTTCTAAGATAAATCTTTACTTGTTCACCTTATACGTTTGAATTCATATTGATTGGTATTTTAATATTTTTTTGTTGAAAATTGAAGGTTGGAGACAATGTTGGTGACTGTGCTGCTCGAGGTGCGGATCTTTTTGAAAGTATTGCTGCAGAAATAATTAGTGCAATGATACTTGGTGGTTCAATGGCAAAGCGCTGCAAAATCGAAGGTACATGATCGATTCATTTAGCTACGAAAATGCATTTTGAAACAAAAAACAAAAGTGTTACACTTTCAGGTTGTTGCCTTGTTCACTTTCGCAAACATTTATCTTTATGTGAAATAGTCGATATTCTGCCTTTGCCTTTATACAATGTTTTAATATACTAAATCGGGAACCGAGGCGTTTTCCTATAGCACCACGAGGCGTAGGAATTGATTCGAACCGAGCTCGGAGAGGAAAGCTAGAACGAGAAAATGCTGCTCAAAAGACAACAAGGTTTACGTCCGAACCGAAATGGACAATCTAGCGAAAGCAAGCTTACGAGATATGCCGAGAAAGAGAAAAACTAGCGATAATGGCCTTTGGGCCTGTTCGTCACGGGAAAACCTCTTCATGAATAATATTATGGAGATCTTGCCTTAGGCCTTAGGAATGCTTTTTCGATCATGCGATGCGAGATGCTGATCATGCGTCTGGCTATGGCCTGCCATTCACACTTGCCTTGTGTGTTGATTAGCAAGCTTCTAAGAAGCTAGTTTGCATTCCTTTAGAATAGAGACAGTACGCTTTCACTGGTTATATAATAATACCCGTGTCAAAAGGAAGACTCCCCAAAAAACTCCTAAATCCAGTATAAGCTACTTAAGGGGAGTTAAACGTCCCGCCATTCCTGACTTTAGGAATGAATGGAGGTTGGGCCGCCCTTATTGAATACTAAGGCCGCTATTCCTGATAAGCCCTTTACGGATCCTATCTCCCTAGTGGAACATAGGAGCCTAAGATTCCAGGCTGCTAGATTCATGGTTAAGATTTTGAGGTGGACTCGTAACATACGGCTAAAAACAAGACAAGAAGAGGGTCAGTAGTCTCTGCCGTTGCAGGTCCTTCTCCTTCCGCCGAGACGGCCCTCTTTTTTTTGTTTTGTTTGTTCACCGCGGCACGAAATCATAAAGAAGCTGGAATAACTCAGAAAGAGAGTGGCGCCTAGCCGTTGTAAGAACCGTAAACCTCAAAAAGCAAAAAATATAGTTCATAACCCACAAATCCATAACCAAATCAAAGTATTCATCCAAAAACAAACAGAAAAGTCTTAAAAAACCAAGCTAATTAAAGTTCAAATATATTTAGCTTCAAAACATCTCCATCCAACTTAATTATCATAATCACCCCCACTTTCTCCACTTTCTTCCTCATATTCGGGAAAACCAAATTGATGTTTTTTTCATCGCTATTCTTTTGTTAAATTAGGGTTTAGATTCTAAAATTGGGCTTAAATTTGAAAAGCCCATGTAAAATTAATGTTAAATTTGAAAAGCCCAACTCAAATTGGGCTGAGAAACACAAAAAAAATTCTGCAATCGAGGCTTGCGCATCAGTTCGATTCACGCCTCGGTGCGCCTCGGTTGACCGAGGCGGACGCCTCGCTCGACTGGCCTGAGGCTTACGCCTCTGAGGCGATTTTCCGGCATTCCGATCCGAGGCGCGCCTCGGTTCGTGTGCCTCGATCGTTTTTTAAAACCTTGCCTTTATATAAGGGATTATTTCCATTTATTGTCTTTTGATGATTCATAACTTGAATTTGACTTGCCTCTCTTTCGGATATTGCTGCTAAGTTTGCAGTTTCAAATTGGTGGCTTGTTGTCTTTAATGTTGAGCTGGTAGTATCTTTTGTTAACTCCCTCTGATGATGATACATAAATGTACATCACAACATATCTTTATTACTGTAGAAGAGTTTGACTTGATGGAAAAGTTAGTAACAATTTGAAATCTATGTCATAACAAGTGAGCATCAACAGTTTAAAGAAATTTTACCCTTTCATGCTTTTAACGACCTTACCACATTGTATGTTTTTTCTTGCTAAACAAAAATAACTGATTCTCAATGTTATTCACTTGCAGATCCATCTGGTTTTATTCTGTTTCCTCTAGTTGTTCACTCATTCGACCTGGTGATATCATCCGTTGGAATCTTTTCTATTCGAAATACACGTGAATCTGGAGCACTTGGTGTTTTAGAGGATCCAATGGCAATTCTGCAGAAAGGATATTCTGTAACAATATTCTTAGCTGTTCTGACTTTTGGTGTGGTAAGAAGTTCGTCTTCTTTTTGGATTATTAGTTCTAGTTTCTAGCCTGTAAAAATCCATGGTTCTTCCAATGATTTTTTGTGATAACTTGTGCCTCTGTGCGTGTTTGTTTTCTGGTGCACTCTTTTACTTGCTCAATCTGGTCATGATACATTTTTTGCAGTCCACACGCTGGATGCTGTATACCGAACAAGCACCTTCTGCATGGTTGAACTTTGCCATGTGCGGTTTGGTTGGGATCATTACAGCTTATATCTTTGTCTGGATCACAAAATATTACACTGATTACAAGCATGAGCCTGTACGCACATTAGCACTTTCTAGTTCCACTGGTCATGGAACTAATATCATTGCGGGAGTCAGTTTGGGTCTTGAATCAACAGCTCTTCCTGTTCTTGTTATAAGCGTATCCATTATCTCAGCATTTTGGCTGGGGCAGACTTCGGGACTGGTTGATGAGTCTGGAAGTCCAACTGGTGGGTTGTTTGGGACAGCTGTTGCCACAATGGGAATGCTCAGTACCGCAGCTTATGTCCTGACAATGGATATGTTTGGTCCAATAGCTGATAATGCTGGTGGAATTGTTGAAATGAGTCAGCAGGTACTCAGGACAATCTTGAGATGTTTATATGCCTTTAGCTTACTTTTTAAGCAAGTCTAAGAATGTCTTATGCAACTAATGTCACAGCCTGAAAGTGTACGTAAAATTACCGATCTGCTTGATGCGGTTGGGAATACTACAAAGGCTACGACCAAGGGATTTGCAATTGGTTCTGCAGCATTAGCATCTTTCCTTTTGTTTAGTGCATACATGGATGAAGTAGGTTCATTTGCACACGTAGAATTTCATCAGGCAAGCATTCTAATTGTTGCTATATTTTTCCTGGTACTTTTTGACTTTCTGTTTGTTAGGACTTAGGACCTGTCTGCTTGGTTTAATTACTGTTGTTATTATATTTTGTGTGTAATCAATTAGTTTCATATCTTCTTGAACTATTACAGGTTGACATAGCAATCCCTGAAGTGTTTATTGGTGGACTGCTGGGCTCTATGCTTATATATCTATTTAGTGCATGGGCTTGTGCTGCGGTTGGTCGAACTGCTCAGGAGGTTGTCAAGGAAGTAAGAAGACAGTTCATCGAGAGGCCCGGGATCATGGTTCGTATAGTTTGATCTCTTAAATAGCTTGTATAGTATCTTCCATCACCATGGTGCTTAATACTTTGCTTACTTGTGTCAGGAGTACAAGGAGAAACCTGATTACAGTCGATGTGTATCTATAGTTGCCTCTGCTTCTTTGAGGGAGATGATCAAACCTGGAGCTCTGGCCATTGCATCACCCATAGTTGTTGGTAACTCCTTGTGTCCTTGTCCCAGACTTCTCTACCCATGCTTTCTAATAGTAATTTTTACCTTGCCGTAATAGTCTATACTCTGCCTGTAGAAAACATATGATTGCATTAACCTGTTACTTTCCTAAGATAGTTGAAACAGTGTTAATGTTATGAGAACTGATATCTCTTACTTTTCTCTGCTCGAGTGCAACACGTACTTCATTTTATGCTTGATGCCAGCCATTGTTGGATCCATATATAATAAAAAAAGTTAACATCACAAATTCACACATATAATAAGTCCTCTTTATCAATTTGTAGTTGTTCCTGTGGTGATTTGAATTGCAAACACTATAGCTCCGGATATTAAAGGTATTATATGAACTAAAACCAGATGCAAGCTAAAAATATACAAGATAATGGCAGGAAGGGGAGGGCTAAAACCCCCAAAAAGAAAAAGAAATCAATTAGAAACTTCTGTTCCCAATACCAACTGACCGGATTGCTTATGATGATTATTTGGTGGAATGTCAAATGATATTTAAGGATAATCTCCGGTTACTTTTGATTTTAACTTTTTTTAGGGAATCTTTGATTTTAGCTTTGATTGTTTTCCTTGTGAGGACCTAGCCAAAGGAGTTGACTAGTTACCATTCTGTTATTACAAATACGAAATATTCTTCTCATCAGTGCCTGTTAAACTTGTAAATTCATTGCATTCTTATTTCTACTTTGTTAAAAGTGGGCCTTCGATGGAAAATATCTGCAGTTGTTGTCAAACACCTTTTCTGGCTAGTGGAGTGATGATGTTCTAAGTGTTGGATAGATAAAGCTTTGCAATTTTTTTCTATTTCTTTTAGGTCTTGTGTTCCGGGTGCTGGGCTACTACACAGGTCAGATTCTCCTCGGGGCAAAAGTCGTGGCTTCCATGTTGATGTTTGCCACGGTTTCTGGTATCCTTATGGCTCTTTTCCTCAACACTGCTGGAGGTGCCTGGGATAATGCAAAGAAGTACATTGAGACGGGCGCTCTGGGAGGCAAAGGGAGTGAGTGTCATAAAGCAGCAATTACCGGTGACACGTAAGTGTTGGCCTGTTTCAAGAATCGTTGTACCTTTTGTATTTTGTTAACAAAATAACAAATCGGAATCCATTTTGGTGCAGGGTGGGAGATCCATTCAAAGACACAGCAGGACCATCTCTTCATGTTCTCATAAAAATGTTGGCTACGATTACACTCGTAATGGCTCCCATCTTCCTGTGAATTGTTTGTCATTTCAGAGACATTCTCTCTCATAATGCGAATATACACATACGCTTGAGTTTTTTGATGTAACTGGAGGTGCTTATTCAAAACTATGGTTAATACTAACTTCACTTTTTCTTTTTTCTTTTTCCTTTTTTGGGTCCCCGTAGCTTGATTTGAATAAGAGATTTAGTGAAAGATGTGCTGCTTCCACAGGAGTTGATGTTTCTTGCTTTTCTTTTATGTTAGGCTATTTTTGGACTTAAATCTAAGAAGAGGGACTAGAAAGAATATAGGAGTATAAAGTACTCCATCTGTTCCCCAAAAGTGTGATCCAATTAATATTTTATACCTCACATATAATCAAATTTGGACCACACTTTTGGGGGACGGAGGGAGTATCTATTTCGGTTCAATATGGCTTTCCTATTGTTTTTTTTTTGTTTTTAGGAAAGAAGGAATTTCATTAAACATTGTCCATCTCAGCCGTCTGCCTTAACAAGAGAGGAAAGTTAGACGACCAAGAGAACTTATTGTTACAATTTTTAGCAAAACTAGCTAATTCATGGGCAATGCGATTTGCTGACCGATACATATGGATAATACCATGAACAAATCTCTGAGAGACTAGCTCCATAATTTCTTGCAAATTTTCGTCGAGCACCGAGCTAGATGGGTTTGTGTCTGAGAGGGCCTTGACCGCCAAAATTGAGTCAGTGTATATAATCACCGGGGCAACTCCCACTTTGATACACAAAACAAGGCTATTTAAAATTGCCAGAATTTCACCGCCCAAAACCGTACGAGCACCGGTAATGGGCTTTGCCAAAGCTGCAATTAAATTTCATTGAGCATCATGAACCACAACGCCAATGCCGCACTTATGTCTATTCTTGTCAAAACCGATGTCCACATCATTCCGAAAGACTCTGTCGTCGGGTGGGAACCATTTATAGTCGCCAAAAGAGACCCCATTGTCATTCTTGAAGCCAAAGCTTTCCCTGCTTATTGGAAATTTCGTTGAAACTCCGCCGCACGTTCCAAAGTAGGAGATAAGGAATCTTGCCGATATTATGTATACAGCTACACACATAGTTTCAGATCATCCAGCAAGTTGTCCCCCAAATCTCATATTCATGAGCACCCATTTCTTCAAAAATCTACCGAGCAATTGCCAAGAAGGGAAGATGTTTGCACCTTTTCCAGAGAGGCCAGAATGTATTTTTTTTCCAACAATGTGAAATCTTCCCACAAACAAGAAGGCAGTGGCTTGTTCGTGACCAATCCTCACCACAGAGTACACATGGTCGTTGCAGGAACATGATGTGTCCATAAATTCTGTCCAGTCGGGATAAAATCCAAAAGAGCCCTCCAAAGGAACACTTTAATCTTTGGTGGGACGTGACGTCCCCAAACTAACTTTTTCCACTCATCCACTCTACTGTGTGAAGCGAAGTGCGGAGGGTCATAGAAGCCAATGCTAGCTAAATGGCCAGATTTCACTGAGTACCTCCCATCTTCTGTGAATTTCCAATAAAAATGATCATCTTGATCTGGTTTTCCAATTGTCGTTCTAGAAATAGCTGAAGAGAATCCTAGCCAAAAGTAGGAGTTTAATCGGTGTTCATTCCATTTACGGTCATCAGAAAAGAAGGCCTCCACCGTAGTATTTTCATTTAGAGCATTGTTAGCAGTGGGTAGTCCTGTAGCCAACTCCTCGACAAATGGATCTTTGAGGATACGAATAGTTTTGCCATTATTCACTTTCCAACGAAGGCCTTTCTGAATTAAATGTCGACTCCCACAAGGAGACCACCACACGAAAGACGAGTTGGAGGGAACTTTTGCCTCCAAAATAAGAGGAATTGGGAAAGTATCGAGCTTTGAGAACCTTGGACACTAGTAGGTAAGGGGATTGTAAGATGCGCTATATTTGCTTCGCCAGCAATGCCTGATTGAAGGAAGCAATATCTCGAAATCCCATTCCCCCATGCATTTTTGGTTGGCACATTTTCTTCCAATTGGTCCAGTGTAGCCGATTCTTTTCCTCAGTATCACCCCACCAGAACCTTGCTGTGGATCGATAATATCATCACAAATAGTTTGTGGAATCTTAAAGCAATTCATCACATAGGTTGGCTCTATTGAATCACGGACTTGATTAAGAATTCTTTACCCCCTGTAGAAAGAAGCTTATTTTTCCAGTTGAAGAGCTTGTGCGAGACTCGATCCCTCAGATATCCAAATTGCACCACTTTCGATCTCATAGAAGTTGGATAAAGTTGACAATCACACCCAGGGAACTTTTGATTGAGTGACGACTTAACTCCGGGGTATTGGGGTTGAAGACAATAGCGGATTTGTCGAAATTAATCAATTGCCCAGAAGTTGTAGTGTAGCGTACTGTTGCAGCCCTTTTAATCATTTCTCCTCCTTCATCCACTCCTTGTTTAATCTCAACTATTGGCGGACGTGTGAGATGTACGTGTCTGGGGCCCCCACGGTAATGAAATATGATTAACTAAATCTAACAACATTGAAAATTCAATCTTTCAATGCAATTAAGAGATAGTAAACTGTATATTCTATCCAACTAAAAAAAAAAAAAATCTATTCAATATAGAATCATATATTATGACCTCTATGATGAAATATGATTAACTACTTTTAACAACATTGAAAATATGCAGGGCGATACGATCACTAGAGGAATAAAGACCAATATACCCTCTTCTTGCAATGATCGCGTCGCAACGGGGCATAAAGACCAGTATACCCTCTTCGTCTAGTCAGTTTTCTTGTCTTTCTTTGCAGGTGGTTTCTGGTATGCAATTATCTGTGTTAAGATCGTACCGTTTGTCATAATGCCGATCACCGACCCCATAACCACTGAAAAAAAGAAAAGAGAGAGAACAAAAAAAGTTGTTAATTGATATAAGAGTCATAGATTTTTACAAGTGCAGAAAAGAAGTTAGCAAACAAAGATGTAAAACGTCGTTTTGAACATCAGCAGAAAAATTTATGAATGATTTCTTGACCAGCATGAATTTAATTGCACAAGTAGCCACTAAAAATGGTACTTAGCAAACAATCAAAAAAGACTTGAAAAAGTTCGAGTGTGAGTATGGGTACCGCTCATCGAGGCCTTTTCCTGCAAGCTGGTAAAGACTCTCACTGCCAAACATCACAAGTTATATAAGTCTACCAACTTTGTTGAATCTGCTACTTAAAACAATATCGATCTAAACTTACCCATAGAGCCAGCAAAATTCATTAGCGAGGTCAAAAAGCTAAGCTCCCCCGTGCTTTTATTCTGCTCAATAAAAAGTTAATCTTGTTTAACAGAATAAGCATCTAAGGGTCAAACTTTACTTTCGACCAGCTCAGAGAACCAATAACATCATCAATAGAAAATATAAAAGTGATAATCCATTTTTGTAGAATGCTTGTGCTCATGGATAACACACATCTACTTCTCTCAATTATAGTACTCTCACAAACTTATTATATTAACTTTCTATGTTGAAGGCAAAAAATGAACATGTTTGTAACTAGTCCGGAATTTCTGTTAGACCAACATCCCTAGATTTTACGTTTGGTTGCCTCTCCAAAACCTTGTAGAAAATGAATCTTGAACCGTTCATGTTGTATAGGCTAATTATGACAAGATCCACCTTATTTCAAACATAAATGAAGTTCAATCTAAAGGTAAACAAATATAAAACCCAAGCACATGAGTGAATTAAACCCGTACCTTGAAATTTGTCCAAATTTGTGGAACTCGAGCACAGAAGAAGATTGCATGTTGAGAAGCCTGTTGAATTCGTTGGAAATAAACCCATAGATAATTGCGAAAAATGTAATGACTGGAATACGATGAATTAATCTAAGGACATTATAAGGAATTTCAAAACAGAGGAGACGAGGGACATGGAGCTGGCAAAAATTCAAAGCAAAAACACTAACTCTGGGGACTGACATATAGAGCTTCAAAAAGCATGGGATCAATTTGACCAGCCAAGACTGTTGGAGCTAATGCACAGTATCTGCGTTACATTGTTGAGGAGATTGCAGACTTCATTTTTTAGCCACAACTAACAGTTAGACTTTACATGTAAAAATAAAATAAACTAAAAATCTACATATAAATATGCAGCATTATGCATGTGCTAATTTGTGAAAAGGCAATGTTAATACAGTGAAGAACTCAAAGGATACAATAACCCTCGGATCCATGTCTTAGTTCCCAGAGGTTGAGAAAAGTAATAGATGACTGCCACAAGAATTATGGCTGCAAAAATAAGTGGAATGAATATATTGTAAGTAAATGAAATACCAAGAAGAAGAAAAATGATAAAAAGAAGTATTATTTTATAACAAGACATTAACTTTACTAGTCATAATTTAAACTAGGTCAAAAAAAGAGTGTAATTTGTGTTGATGTAGTATCCCGCTTTTTCATAACCGATCTTAGTAATTAATTAAGAGCTAGTCTAAAAGAATTAAGTTGTGCGAACTTAGAAAGAAAATAAGTTCCGGCAATTAAAATTTTTCGGCAGCCCTAATTTGCCGAATTTTAATAATTTAAGATTTATTTTCGTTCCGATTAATCCGAAATGAGATAATGAAGATGTTTATGACTATGTGCTTATATGCTTGAAGTTATTTGAGAAATATATGCTATGATTTTGATTTCTTCGAAAATCATAAAATCTCTTCGATAATTTATTTTATTTTCGGATTTTATTTTCGGAAATTCATAAAGAAAGCTTATATTAGAGTTTGAGAAACCTTAATAATTTTTATAGTTCGAGAACTTTTTAATTAAAGCCGTTATGATTGACTGATTGATGTTTGATTAATTAGAGAATTAATTAATCCATTTAAATTAATAATTATATGCATAATGTTTAATTAATTAATGTAGTATTCCATATTTCTTGAGTATTAAGATTTATTAAATTAGTAAGAAAGATAAGATTTCAGTAAAAGAAAAATTTTCGTTCAGAAAATTTATCCGGCAGTTATATTCTACCGGAAAAATGAGTTTTTAATTATTTTTATCGTCTCGGTTAATCCGAAACGAAGAAGTTTTTACATTTATCAATTGATGATAAATGTTTAGTCATAAATTGACTGAAAGAATAATTTAATTTAATTACGTAAAATTTTACGTAATTTAACGCTTAAAAATTTAGTTTCGGTCGATTTGAAAATGTTGCAAATCTCCGATTCTTTTTGTGAAATTTTTATGTAAGATTCGTGGAACATTAAGCTAATTTCCTGTGTTGAGAAATTAAAGAGTTATTAGAAGATTAATTAGTTATTAATTAATTGAATTAATAACTAATTAAATGACTAAACTTAAACTTAGGAATTAAGTTTCAATTAAATATAAACCTAATCTACCCTACCCTATGCATGAATATGCATATATCACTCTCATCTCTCTCACTCACGCACACAACACACATAGCAGCAACATCATTTTCTTTTCCTTCTTCTCTCTTCCATCTCTCTCGACATATACACACAAACACATACAAACTCCATTTTTGTTCTTCAAGCAAGCTTCAAGCTTTCAAGATCAAGTTTATTTCTCTCATCCAAAGTAATCAAGAAGAGCTAGGTATATACTAACCTAGGTTCTTTCCTCAAGATCTCTTCTTCCATATATATATATATATATTTTTGGAGAAATTGTAGAAATGGTTAGATGATCTTCATGTCTTAATATTATGTTTACATGATGGTTATATGATGATAGGAAGATCAATTATGAGCTAAAATGATGCATGAGAAACCCTAGTATATATATATATATGCATCGAGATTTTGGGAAGAATTTTATGAAGTGGTTTGATGTTGTTTATGTGTTAGTATGATGCTTATATGATCATTGGTATGATTAAATCATGAGAAAGAGAACTTTAACCCTAGTTTTTATTATTTTCGAATTTATGAAGAAAATGGTTAAGTTTTGATTCATGCATTGAATGATGTTTTGATCTTCATGAATTATGCTTAGAAGATCAAATATGTAGTTAGATTAAAAATGAGAAAACCCTAGCTATTATTTTAAAAATTTTCGAAAATGTGAGGAAAATGGATATTGGATGCATGTCTTATATATTCATTTTGATGATATAAATGAGTTTAGATAGTTATTTTAAGAATGTTTCATGTTGGAAGTAAGTATAAATTCCCAACCAATTTCATTTTGTTAAAAATGTCGATCAAATGAATATGAAAATTTGAATTTAATGGATTTATGAGATATGATGATTATGATGGATAATGTGATGTTATGTGATGTTAATGAAGTAAGTTTAATCAATAGATAATGAAAATTGAGCTTAATTAATCCTAAAAACCCTATGAAATGAAATTAGGGTTCTTAAATTAGGGTTGGAATATTAATGCTTAATTGATTGAAATTTAATAAAGGAATGAGCTTATAATGTTAATTAAGAATATTAGAAATTAAAAAGAAGAGAAAATAATTATAGAAATCTTAAATTCAAAATAACCGAAAATTAAAATAAATAAATAAAATATTAATTAATTTTTAATTAATAAACTAATTGCATTTATGAACTAATTATTAAAAATGTAATATTATGTGAATTTCTAGAAATTTAATTCAGAATATTAAAGATTTTCTATTTTTGGATGATTTTCCCGATTTGGGAGTTTATATGTTTTTAATCGAGTCAATGTGTGTTATAAATGTGTAAAGATGTGTGTTGTATTGAGAAATATGTATAGATTTAAATTGAGAATTTTCTGAGTCCGTTAGACGGATTAAAAGCGACTTAGTCGATTATGATGAATGTTTATGAATGTTGTGTTAAGTGATTATTTGATGTTTGATTGATATTGATGAACGAGTTGAATTGTTGATGTTTGATGCTTAAAGTTAAGTTAAGATAGATTAAGGACGTTTAAGAAATTAAGTTAGAAATTCTCGAGTTTCGCCGAGTTTCGACGTAGGATTCCGAAGCGAATTAAGTTAAGAGTATCGAAGTTGTTTATTCGATAGAAATTATTCTCGTTTTGAAGTTCGTATTTCCATTTCGATTAAAGGAGCAAGTGGAAGTGGAAGCTGAAGCGTAAAGCACAAATTTAGCGAGCGTTAAAGTTAAGACAAAAGCTTAAGTGTATCAAGTGGGCTTTTCTAACCAAAGAAATGACAAATGATATACATATATATGATTATATATATATATATGATGTTTTTAAGTTGATTAACTTGCCAAATGTTTGTATGATACTATCTACTGTAGCAAGATGAATTCAGTCCTACGCAAGGTAGGATTTGTGTATACTTAGTTGTAATCATGTGCCTTCGAAAAGGTGGGTCGACATAAGTGTTTGAGAAGGAGGCCTCCTTCTCAACACTATCACTATGTGATTATAGATCTGGTACATACTATAAAGTATATGTCCACTGCATAAACATGATTTACAGAAAAGAAAATGTTGAGCATGCACAGGTTTGTTTTTGAGAAAAACTACTTGTGCTTATGCTATATGGCAAGTTAAATCCCTAACTCTAAGAAGTAAAATTTTAAGTATTTTGGCATGTGCCCACTGAGTACTTCGTACTCATCCCCGCTTATTATTCTAAAATGTGCAGGTTAGCTGAGATGGAGATGACGTGTGCTGGATGGACTGTGTTGTTGATAAAGTGTTTAGGAGTTGTTTTGATGAAATCAGTCCTAGATTATATGTCTCCATACATATAATCTCTCATATTCCGCTGAATGATAAGATGTTCATTTCTGAAGTTTGATATTGTATAATGTTATTGATGATGTTGGATTCTAGAGTCGAATTATGCTAAAGTCGAACTCTTTTTGTCAAGTACTTTTGAAACTCAACCACTTGAATCATATATTCATAAGTTGTTCGTTGTTTTAAGAAAGTTTTGTCGAACTTGAAACAGTTTTCTTTATCGTGCTTTCTTGATCCTCAAGTCAGCTCGTCATTCCTTGATCAATGTCGATTATTTGGTTGATCATGTCTTTTGATTCTGAGCTGATTTGAGTTGTATTCGTTGACATGCATGTTGTTATTGAAATCAGTTGATCGTCTCGTTGATCTTGAGTTATGCATGCCGTAATTATTCTAAGATTGATGAATTGTTGAGTAGGAATGTCCTTTGTTATTCTTCAACGATAGCCGGGTTGCTATCTTTATCCTTTTGTTAATCATAAATTGTGTAAGTCGTGGGACCTACCGGCTTTGTTATCTAAATTCTAAGCCGGGCTGCGACAGTTGATCAAGCTTGAAAGATTAGCTGCTTCAGCCAGGTAGCCACAATGACCAAGAGACTGAACTTTAAGGTTTTCTTCTTTTACAATAATAATAAACAAATTTCCCAATTACTAATGTAATCTGACAAACAACCAAAAGCAGACACAAAAAGTTTGTCTTTATGTTTGGTATAACAATACAAGTAGTCTATCAAATTTTAGCTCATAAATTCACTGAAATAAATAGCCAATTTTACAGACTTCCCACATTGAACTATGATCCAATATTTTTTTTAGAAATTTTGGCAACCAAACAACAAAAAAAGCTTGTTTAATTTCTCTTTATTTTTCCACATTTTCCATGGAGCCAAATAGGAGCCTTTGCCATAGAGTTTGTGAATTTTCTTGCTTTTGCTCCCTCTTATTCATCTACAAGAAAAGATATAGAAGGATCTGCTGTACGTACCCTGAATCAATAGGAATGCTAACTCCCCATATGCTGAAAAAGGAAGGCCTTTGTGAAGACAGTAGGCCAGAGCAATTGTATAGCCAACAACCTCAAGTTCAAAAGCTACGACACTAAGCCCTCTGACACTATTGTGCTGTAAAATTTTTAGAATCTGCAAAATAAAATCAACAAAATTATTTTTTTGAGGGAAAAATCAACAAAATTATTTTACTGGTGCTGCCAATTACACTCGCATCTTCTAACAAAATTATTGTTCAGACTTGACCACAATAAGCAAAATTCTAGCTCGGTTATTGAGTGTTAAACAAAGCACAACCATTCATGTGACTCATGTCTATATACATGTCACAGCTCCTCATTCCTCATGCACACAAAAATTATATATTAAGAAATGCTGCCCTTCAAAGGTTTCAGAAACTAAAGCTTATGACAAAATAGTTCATCAAGACCAAGATAAACATTTCAGGACGGCTACATGAATGTTTATTGTCCAGAAGAATGCGATCTCTCTCATGTTATCATTTAACCCAACTTCTAGAAAGTCTTCCTAAACCACCTCCATGCAAATTTCCGATGGCCTACCCCCTTCTCATAGGGTTTCCACTAACAATTCAATCTAGAGTCTGTTGAATTGGAGCTGTGTTTGATCACCTGCGCACATGAAAAAAACCCTGTTGGACACCTTATGCTCTATTTATGTCCTAGTTCTCTCCTATTTTACGCAACAGATGTCTTAACATATGCATCTCTGCTACTATGTTATACATTTTCTCTGAGCCAACGAGCATGCAGGGGAAAAAAAACCAAGGGTAATTAGTAGAACTGCGGACTGAGATTCAAATCTGCATGTTGCAGTATCAGATGACATAAAAGTTTGATGAAAAAATCGAGTACTCTCTCTACAATTCCAGAATTAAAATCCAAACAAGGCTAATCAGATTCAACCAAACAGGTACGACAGTTCTCCTAATTCTTTTGCATTTCAGGCTTCCAAATTTTGTCACACTGAATGCTTACACAAAGCTGGGACATGCAGGTAGTATCAAGTTATACAAAGACAACCTAAACTTACAGACAGATTTTCATTTTAAGACCAATAGTCATCCATGAAAGGAATTTTTTTGGTGTAAGTTTACTTTCTAGGATACAATAACCCAAAACCATCCAAGGCGAGCAAAAAAATTTGTGATAAAGTTCCTACAAATCAAAGAATGAATGTCATTACTGCAACATGACCAGGGGATTCTACACCTGATCAATCAATGGGTTGGATAACCGAAGAAGCTAAAAGACAATTATATGTCAAAACATGAGAGCACATGCAAGTCCAATCCAAGTTCAGTTGGTTTCTATTTATTCCTTATTGACTAATTCGAATATTCAAAATGATGCATTAAAGTAGAGGTTTTCTTGAAGCGATAATAAAAAAAAGATATCGAAGCATGAAAGCACAAACATCTAACGAAAAAGTCCCTTATGAAAACAGATCAACAACTCGATTCAGTTTGCATATTCAGCTCCTATTCAAGCTTATTTATAAATTTAAAATATTGTTCTTAAATCTAGTTGTTGTGACACTTGATTGTCTTGAGGTTGAAAAGTGATTTCAATTGTTGGTTTGTTTCTCGAATACGTTCGAGTTGTATTTCAGAAAATTCGTGATTTCATCGTCTTCCGTATTAAAAGTATTTACAAATTAAAATATACTCCCTCCGTCTCATCCATCTTGATCCCCTTTCCTTATTGGTCTGTCCCATCCATCTTGACCCCTTCTCAAAAAAAGGAAACAATTAACTCTTCAACCCACCCACTTTCTATCTTTTTACCCTTCTTCTTAATTTCCGTGCCGAACAGTAAGGGGCCATGATGGTTGGGACGGAGGGAGTAGTATATAATATTTTGTGATTTCCTGTTGAAGAAATGCTTATGTGCACTTCATTTATCTATTGCAGGCTTTGCTTTGCAGCATATACATCTAATATGGTGGAGTTTCTAAAGCTATATTTACTTTGATAGTAGTTTTCAAGATTTTGTTTTGTTCATGATCCAAGAACCCCGGGGAACCTTAGTGTTTCAAGATTTTGTCTTAATGAAGAATGCCAAAATGATTCAAAGATGAGAATCAAAATAATACCTATATTTGCATTGATCACAGAGCACACAAGAACAAAACAGATTCTCAGACAAACCAGAAATCAGTAAATCTCGTGAACGGCAACCCAATAAAATCAAATGATGACAAAATTCCAACAAACTCATCCAAAACCCATCCAAAAGAAGAGCTAATTCTCGTAATTATAATAAATTGGAAAGCCAATAACATTTACCTGCGGAAGTTTGACGGTGGTGGAGGCGGCCACGATCAAGTAACCCAATAGCTTCGATATCAACGAAGCAAACAATCTTTTTCAGGAAATTCACCGCTTTGCAACGAACTCAACGCGCAGGTAAAATCCATTCCGAGAAATTTCATCTCTATCATATCTCCTTACCCTTCACTTGTTTCTGATTATTGTTGATTATTTTTGGGTTAATTGCCAAAAAAAAATTCCGACTTTTGGTCAAATTCTGGATTTAGTTTTTAATTTTGCAAAGAAATTCATCACCTTTTGTTCTTATTTATTCCTTTTGTTCTTATTTCTTCTCCCGACAAACATTTCCAATGTATTATCCTTTTCAGGCATGCTATCCATCAAAATAATGTACATTTCCAATGTATTATCCTTTTCAGACATGTTATCCATCAAAATAATGATGATTTGTAAATTTCAATTGATCGGAAATGTTCGGCAAAGTAAAGGAAAAAATTAGAATTTGACCAAAAATTGAGATTTTTCCGACAATTAACCATTATTTTTGCGTGTTAAAATTTATGGTTAGTAATTTGAATAGCTGGATCTACACTACTACTACTATTACTACTACTACTAGACTAGGTGCATTACTTTCGTTTTAATTTTCTTATTTCAAAAAAAAATTCTTTAATTTTCCTTACTAAAAAAATCTTCGAATTTATTTTTGTTTTGCCATTATTTAGATTTTGTTTTGTTCAGGAGGATTTTGTGTTATAATTTGTGGGAAGTCACATGATGCATTACTAATTGTTTTTGGGTAGAAGAAGTTAAAGGAAGAAATAAACAATAATTGGAAAAATACTAGTACTGCAAAAGTCACATGATAATTCTCTACACAATTAAACCTCTTGGAAGTTGGATCTGTTTAATCGTAATTTTGTGGTATTTTTTTTTTATTTTTTCAAATTCCACCTAACTTAAATATAAACATTTTTAGTTCTCAAATAAATAAATAAAAAATAAGCATTTTAATAGTAAATAAATAGTTTAACAAAAACTTTGTAATTTTTGTATGAATTAATTATAACAATGAAAATACCTTTGATAAGGAGAAGTGTGCATTTTTAAGGGAGTACTCAGCCAATCGAATAAATAATTAAATAATGAGAATGAAAGGGTGCAGATCGTAAAATGGGCATTTTCGAGAGAGAAGAAGTGAGAAGAAGAGGGATCTCCACCTAGCTCCAAAGGTTGTAATTCATAACCATTATTTATATGTATTATGAGATTAATTGCAAGCATGAGTTAAGTTTTGTCAGTATGTGAACTTCTAACAAATCTTGACTCATACTTGTAAGTAATATCATAATGCATGCTGAGTGGTTAAAAATTACAACTTTCGAAGCAAAACTCCACTTTATCTTCTCCACTCCTCACATTGCACTAGGGATACTTCCTCTCCTTCTCACTTCTTCTCTCTTGAAAAATAATCTCTCTTTTTGGCATCGGATGAAAATCTAGTACTCCCTCCGTCCCATGATAAGTGGCTACTTTCTTTTGGGCACGGGTATTTAGGAGAAGAGTGTTTAAAGGGTAAAAAGATAAAAAGTTGTGGAGCCCACATCTTTTGTGTGAGAGAGGGTGTTTCCATATTAGGAAAGTGGCCACTTATGATGGGACAGCCCAATAAGGGAATGTGGCCACTTATGACGGGACGGAGGGAGTATGAAATAAGGAATAGAGAAGAGAAGAAGGAGAATGAGCTATTCCTTATTTCTCATGTCCCTTTCTTCCTTGGCTGCCCATTTTCATGAGTAAAGGGAAGAGTTGTTCGTTTTAAATTGTGTAGAGATTTTTC
The DNA here is from genome assembly GCA_031470985.1 of Agastache rugosa. Taxonomy (NCBI): domain Eukaryota; kingdom Viridiplantae; phylum Streptophyta; class Magnoliopsida; order Lamiales; family Lamiaceae; genus Agastache; species Agastache rugosa. Next base: position 32,777,388 of record CM062601.1, on the reverse strand, counting down.
ATGTGGCTTTTGTACTAGTCTTAGAAAATTCGTGTTTATTTCCTCCTTTAACTTTTTGTAGCCAAAAACAATTCCAACTCTTACTTAACATAGTAAAGCATCATCATGTGACATCTCCTCATAAATTACTACACAAAATCCTCCTCAACAAGAGTTGCACTCCTGTACAGCCGGTCCGACCCGACCCGCCTCAGTTAACGGTCAACATTTGACCGTTGACTTTTATGATTTTCAGTTTTTTTTTTCTCCGCTTTCGGCTCCGATTTTAATTTATAGATAATGATTATGGCAACATTAATGTTTTTTAGCTCGCTCTGAGGCCTGCGGCTCCCCTCACTCAACTCTTGAAAAAATCAAAAAATAAATAAAAAGTCAACGGTCAACGTTGACCGAGGCGGGTCAGGTCGGGCCGGCTTTACAGAACCTTTTGTCCCTCAACAATCCAATATGCATCGGGCCATCACCAATCCAAGAACCAGCTAAGGTTTGAACTTTTCTCCTTTTTGCTAGAAATAGGGTTTATTAAAAGAGTATTCAATATTCTTATCCTACTTTTGCTATATATATATATATATATATATATATATATATATACATATGTGAGTCTTACATGTAGTATACAAGTATTTATGTAGGACATGCAAATGTAACACATGAACAAGTTAAGTGCACCCTAGATTTGGTGTCACCACTTACTTATAGACTTTATATTATAATTGAAATCATATACAAAATTCACATAGCCTCAAAATTAAAAGAATCGATTTATGCAAAAATAATGTAATGAAAGAATTCAAATTTCTCAAAAATCGATTTTGCAAATCTTAATGTTTGAATTAAAAGAAATTTATTTTCCTTTTTCTCAGGGCGTGAATCGGCTTAATATAGAACTTAAGGTTTATTTCATAAAAATCATACCAAGGGAAAAAATTGGGGCATTATATTACAATATTGACTGAAAATATAATAAATATGATCCAACCACATGCATATAAGCTTAGAAGATGCCAAATGGTCGGATTATCCTTCAAATCGGAGATAAAGTGAAGAAAAAAAATTAAATTTCGACTTAGTATAGTCCTAATTTCCATTATTTGGGCTCATTGTGTGTTGATTCGATGAAATTGGGCCATCCATCTCTTATTTGTACATGGCCTAGCATTGATAATTTAGTTTTTAATTTTTGTAAACTTAATACTTGATAGTTTTAGTTATAAATAAAGTTGTATGCATGTGATCTTTATTCTTGAATTGTTTAAAAAGGGTTAATTTATCTTTTTTTAAAGGAAAAAGGGGCATTTTATCTTAGAAATGTTTAAAGTAGTTGCATAACTACACAATGGTAAGAAACCCAAATTTAATTTTTACACAATTGCAAGACAAATTCGAAAGTTGTTTTAAATTTGAAGCTACACATTAATAAATTTTATATCTTTAGAGTGGCTAACTAACTTAAAATACGTTATTTTTTTATTTTATTTTTTAATGGGTTATTTGTGCACATACACTCTAATTATTTTAGGCTATGTTTGGTAAACTAGATAAGGCCCAAATTGAATACACATCTGGGCTTAAACTGGTTGTTTGGTAGCCTATATACGTATTCTCTCACGCCTTCTATTAAGCAATGCATGTTGCTAAATTACTGTTCCTCTTTAGGTTATGCATCTCGTAGGAACTCTCAAATGCTGATTGCTTATTTAACAGTGCCATAGATCATTTTCAAGAAGGCAAAAGTAACCTCTGATTTCATCCACTAAAATCTCCTTCAAAACAAATTCAGCAGAGATATTTAGTATTGTAACAAGGTTTTAGTATCTCAAGCTTGCCGGCGAGTTGTTGTGTCCTCCATAGGCCAACAGTAGCATCAACAAATGCTTTGAAGTATTTGAAGGATTACATGTTCAAACAAAGTCAAAATTACTCGATATATATCAAAATACTAGTGCAGTGTCTATGAATAGAGAAACACTATGTAATAGAAGGATAAGTTGGAATTGAATAAAAGATTATTCTAGAAGATTATCTTCCCCAACTCTCTCCTTAATTCTTTTCATTCTAGTTTTCAGTCATTCTTCATCATATAAGGAAGAAGTCCTTCCTCTTCAGTCTGGCATAGGCCCGTAACGCGTAGCCAAATCTGTGAACATATCAAAAATCCATTCCATTAATATTGTATTTTTCACAATGTTTAATTTATATAAGCTTTGTAAAGCCTATTTTAGCCTAGGTGAATAAAGGAGAAAGCAAACACTTCTGAAGCAAAGAAAAAATTTATAGAATCTAAGAAATTCTCAATAAAAAATTCCTAGTTGTATTATTAATTATTTTTTAGAGAACTTCTCATTCTGAATCTTCTTTACCACCAGCCCGAAGGCCCGTGATGCGTTATTGTACAAAAGCTAAAATATTACATTTCATAAAATAATACACTTTTGTTTGCCACTTGTAATTTAATTTATAATTAGTTCAGAGTGATAAATACTTTATGATTGACTAATATATTGTTTGCTTCAAAAATTAAAGTTCTTGATAAAGTAAGAACCCGCTCTATCTAGTATCCAAATTTGTTGATATTAAATCATATCCACGTATTTTATATTTTAATACAAAAGATGATTATAGCGTAATAGTTACATATTTTAAAATATCATTTTCAAGGTGTAGCAAATGCATACGCCAACCTTTCAATTTGTAGCAATTGTGATCACCTCAATTTTTTCTGTCCATCGAAAATCCGACACATCACTAATTTAATTCACATATACTATATCCTATATACTACTATATATTGAGCATCTATATTGACTCCACACATGGGATAGTGGTCGGATAAAATGGGGCGATCTTAATTGCAACAAATTAAAAAGTTGGGTATAAATTTCTACACATTGAAAGTGATGTTACAAATTAAATTTGGACTTAAGGTGTTGATTTAATATGTAATTAATAATTAAAATATTTTACAATTATCTTTTGTATTACATATCTCACCTAGGAGGTGGGATACATAATCTCATATATTTGAATAATGGATATCGGGGTCTTACTTTATCATGAGCTTTGATTTTTTAAACAAACAAAATACTAGCCTATGGTAGATATTTACCACACTATTATTTTAAATTTGCTACACAATGTCCCTCAAAAAAAAACATTGCTACACATTAAAAGTGATATTGTAAACTAAATTAATTAACACTATTTTAATTTAATACATATAATTTCACATTCCCAATATTGATTATATATATTCCAGATAATTTAATACATATAAATAAACATAATATTGATACCGTACAATGTAAAAGATAAACATCGACTAAGATATTTCGGAAATGTCGGAGAAGACCAAGGATGAATGAGGACGATTGATTGATTTATTTAAATACAATCGTCGCGACGCTTGGGTCAAGCTGAGCCTGAAATCAGTAATACTCCATACGTCCCGTTATTCTTGTCTTGTATTCCTTTTTTAATTGTCCCGTTAATTTTGTTTTGTTTCTTTATTGGGGCTAAATTAAAGGTTATTAAGGCCCAATTTAAATTGCTAATGTGGCCTTATTTATCCTAACTACTCCACCTTTCATTATTATTTCCTCATTTTCTGTATCGTTCACTATTCACACTCTCTCTACCCACTTTATTTCACTATTTATATCCTATTAAATATTCAATTAAAAACTCCACTAACACACCTTATATTCCTAGTTCATTTCTCCTTAATATCCGTGCCCCAAAGAAATGAAACAAGAATAACGGGACGGAGTGAGTATTAATTTCCTTGTTTAAAATTGATTCCGAACTTTATTATTGGACTAAAACAATGTATTACCCATTATTAAATGTGGTAATTTCATAGTATGTCTAGTTAAATTATATGATTCTCTCGTACGTATAAGTAATCTTAATTTAATTCTTACATCTACAGTAAGTCAAAGAATAAAAATTACTTCCTCTGTCCCATAATAAGGAGACACTTTTCTCTTTAGTTTGTCCCACCCAAATGACCATTTTCTTTTATGAAAATCACATTTTTTAACATAATGGTGTGAGCTCCACCACTTCTCCTTAAAATTAATGTATTCTCTTTAATTCTTGTACCCAAAAAAAGCGTTCCACTTATCGTGGGACGGAATGAGTACTATAACTTAAGTATCAATTTAGTAATGCTATCCATGAACCTACTTTTTCTAAGGAAATTTATTAACCTACTTTCAACTAATGAAAGTAAATATGATCAAATATAATTTAAGTTTATTTTGTATTCAAACGAGCTAGACAAGGTCAAACAATCTTTTATACAATCCACTACGTAAAATTCATGCGTATTATTTTTGTTCATTTGCAATCGTAACAAGACCTATATATATTAGATTACATGGAGTAAAACAAAATAGAAAATGCAGTCCTAGTAAAGATGACATAGTAGTAGAGTAGTATATCTGAGATCAAAGATCTCGGATTCAAAACCCACTAATATTTTTACAAATCGAGTCTATCACATTTGTAGTTAAAAAATGTGGTTTACTTGTACTGTGTGATTTGCAGGTTATTGCACAGAAATAAAAATTTATGCAGTATGCACCGAAGATAGCGGCTGCAGGTTCACACGATATAAAAAGAATGCTTAACAAAATAGGAGTGTGGGGTCCACTTAGCAAGCAGCTCGCATTGGAACTTGGTAATGTTAGTTGGTGGGGCTGACAATTTTCGACACGATACGAAATTAATGGGTTTGGATCAAGCCTTATTGGGTTCGGGTCCTTATCGGGTTGACCCGATAAGGACCTGAAAATTTCGGGTCGGGTTCGGGTTACCTAATAAGGTATTAAATTTTTTAATATTATATTTATTTAATTCATATCAAGCTTTTAAATTGATGACATATTTATTTTTCCTTCCAAGTCATCAAAAGATATTAAATCTTTGAATTTTATTTATTTTTCTCTTATTAAATTTTATTTTTAAAATATTTTTTTCTCTTATTAAATCTTTTAAATTTGGGTTCAGGTCATTATCGTGTCGGGTCAACCCGAATTTTATCGTGTCAATTTCGTGTTCGTGTCGTATTCGGGTTTAGTCATTTCAGATTGAATTCAGGTTGGAGTTGAGCATATTCTTAACAGGTCGGGTTCGGATTAGGCCTTAACAGATCAGGTCGACCCAACCCGATCCGATTGCCACCCCTGTAACGGGTAACAATAATGCATTGATTACCCAATCCACATTTTTATTTCGCCTTCACGAATGAATATGATATGTTGATATTATTGAGTCCCCATTCAGAGAACATATCCTATCTCTTTCGTATCCACATATTTGATTTTTAAAGTATGAAAGCTGTCCCTCTCTTTGCTTTGCTTTTCCATTTTCCACCCCGAATCAAATAACGGGCTGCTATTCGGACATGTCATCTACCAACATTCTACGCCAATCAATTATCAATTATCAATTATCAATTATCAATTATCAATATATCCCACTTTTTCTTTCATCAACATCTCCATTTCCAAATTTTCTAAATACTAAATTCTACGCCTTTTTTATTAAATTAAATCCATATGCAGAAATAGTGATACAATTTTACTCTCTCACATATTGATTGGGTCATACATTAAAAAATATTGTTTGAGTCGGTATATAAGAGCATCCACAATGGCTAGTAGAAGATGATAGTAATCATTGTTGGGGGGTCAAAAATTGGTAGAGAATTATGAGATAAAAATTTGGTAGTAAATTCACGGCTAACGCATTCAGAATTGTCTGCTTCCTTTTCTTGTTACATTATTTTCGAGATTTTTTCTTTTTTTTTCCCTGTTTCTTTCTTTCGAGATTTTTCTTTCTTTCACATAATTTGATTTAATGCCGACATATACGAGGCAATTTAATTAGGTTTTTTATTTGTCTAATTCGTGCATTTTAATCCATTTTAATGTATAAATTAATTAGTGCATTTCAATTCTTTTTTAATCACCTTTGTCTTTTTCCTTTTGGAATATTATTGTTTTTGTTCTTTGTTTTTTTTTCATCTTTTTTTCAATTTTTAATTATTTAAAAAACATTCAAATTATTAAAACAAATATTAAATAATAAATTTAAAGTAAAATATAGTACTCCCTCTGTTTCGCTTATTTTGTCTACATTCCCTTAAAACGACATTCCACTCAATTTGTCTACTTCTCAATAAAAAAAGAATTTATCCTTCAGAACCTTTAAAAGTGGTGGAACCTATCCTCTTTTTATCTGTTTAATCTTATTTTTAATTTTCGTGCCGAACAGTAAGTAGACAACATGAATGGAACGGAGGGAGTAGGATTCATGAATAATGCAGTTTGTGGTAGTAACTATTGTGGATGATTTTAGTGACACTGGTAAATGCTGATGAAGCAGTGTCGATGCAAGCATTTACCAAATTTTCTATAAAGACCATTGTGAGTGCTCTAATATACCCACTGTAGAGACCATTGTGAGTGCTGAGGATCCCAATGCTTCAAATAATAAATACGCCCTCCATCTAACATAAGGTGATCACTTTTTTTCGGCACAGGTATTAAGGAGTAAGGTATAAAATGGTTAAAATAATAAAATGGTTAAAATGGTAGAGTCTATAATTTTTTAAGAGATAATTATTTCCATTTTTAGAAATAATCATCTTATATGTGATATCTCAAAAAGAAAATATAGTCACCTTCTATGCCACGGAATATTAAATATGAGTAGTAAATTTTACCGTATAAGACTGTTAGCGGTTCAAATTTTTTCACAAGACAGACATATGAATTTAAATGTGTGACATGTTTTAAATTTTATAGTATTATTTGGTTATACCACTATTTATCGAAAAGCTGTATCCTATATATACTAGTATTGTGCCTGCGTGCATCGCACGTGGAGAATTTTATAATTTATAAAAGCAAGAATTTAGAAAGACCCTTTGGATGGAAAATTTGAATTAGACTACTTTGTTTTAATATAAAATGGATAGATGTGTATTACACTAATACATTTTTAAAATGGCAAAAACTCTTGCACATCATGATGTACCATACATCCGGTTCAACCTGACCCGACCCGACCCGCCGAACCGCCTGACCCGCCCGGTCAACTTTGACCGGTCAATGGTCAATGTTGACCGCGTTGACTTTTTATTTTTTAAATTTTTTTCAAGAGTCGAGCGAGGGGAGCCGAAGGCCTCGAAGCGAGCTAAAAATATTAATGTTGCCACAATCATTATCTAAAAATTAAAAATCGGAGCCGAATGCGGAGAGGAAAAAAAAGGGAAAAAGTCAACGGTCAGACATTGAACGTTGACCGGTCAACGCTGACCGGATCGGGAGGGTCGGGTCGGGTTGAACCGGATGTATGGATACATCATGATGTACCCAAGTGCAACTCTTTTAAAATTCATAATGACATAATTTAAATTTTATTTATCTAAATATAGATAACACATCATACGATCTGTCGCGATTTCTTGGAAGGCGGACATATATATTAACACTAATACTTTTTGGATATATATGTCCGGACATAAAATGAATATATTAATAATCTTAACTTATAATTTATCAAATAAAATAATGGTGTTGGTTAGTACTCTAATGTATTTATTTAATTAATCTAAACTGCCATTTTTAAAGAGAGAAATATGAATACAAAAAATACGAAATTAAGCTAATAAAGTTATTTTGTGATTTTCACTAATCTTTCGTAAATACTATTACTTAATAGATATTTATGCATTCACTTAAATTAGATTACTCAAAAAATAATAAATTGAATGAATGTGGAGAAATTACAAAATTAAATAAATAAGTTAAACGGATCGAACCGATTCATTTACCTAAAATAGCTAGATTTTGTCCGGACATTTATATCCGAATAGCATCACTCATTTATTAATGTAATAATGTCATCAAATGAAAGAAATCACACTACTACCAATGCCAGCTCGGTCGCCACGTAGGACAAGTTCACGTGGGCTTGGCATGCTATGATTGGAACAAATCGAATACAACACCCCATACTTGTGTCTTCTTCACTTTGGTGTTCCTCTGCTTCCGCGATCAGATTTTCTTGTATATATATATATATCATAATTTAATACTATATTTAATAGATAAGATAAAAACAAAGGCATAAAAGACGGTAGGTTCGAAGCTGGAACCATGTGCACTGCATGCCCTTTTCATCTTCCGCCATATGTCATAGGATGCAATAGATACTTGACACATGTCAAGTTGATTGATATTTACACAACCAAAAACATTAATCCCCCCCTCCCCCTCTCTCTCAATTCTCAACCGGTCACCCCATAACTGAAAAGATGAGAATTCTTTTTCCAGTTTCTTGATTAATCTATGATTCTTCAACAAAAGCATATTAAACCTCATCACTCACTTATTTTAAATTGGGAGAAAATGATTAAATAAATTTAAGATTTTAAGGATGAATCGGCCATGATTTTTGTGTTCAGTGCCCAACATATAATTATGCATATATATATATATATATATATATATATATATTAATTCGAAAATAAATACTTCATCCATCCCAGGTTAGTAAGGTTCAACTAATATTTTATACCTCACATATAATCAAATATACACCACACTTATGGAGACGGAGGGAGTACACGTTAATTACAACTTTGATTAAGTTGTTGTATTCTAACATAATTGTAAAATAAAAAAAATATAATTAAATTACCTTATAATATTTTAGTTTTATTGAGTTAAGGATAGAGGATTGAGATTCGTATATGAGTCTCTCACTTTTACAAAGGATATCAACTAAGTTACATGCTAAGACCAACCCAAACAATTTATACAAAAATACAGTAGATCCATCACAAAAATATAGCAAAAATAGTAATCTACATGAGTTTACAAAAAATACAGAATAATTTCATAATTGTTAATATTCTTTTTTTGTTATTAAATTTTAATATTGGTAATTTTATCTCAATTAACAAATACTAAAGTTTTAAATCCATTAAATTAGTGATTCAAAATCAGATTATATTAAACAAAGGATAAATCGAGATGATGGAAGAATAGGATGTAGTCTTTCTTATTATAAGGGAAAAAAAAGTATCGAGCTAGTTCATTTATCGTATTAAGTAATTGTGCTGAGATTTAATGTTTTAATGTTTATTTTAAGTACTTGTGCTAGGTTTATATGTTTAAATATTGATTTTATGTAATTTTGTTGTTGGTATAATTTTAAGAGAAACATAACAAGATTTAACAAAAAATATATATAGCAAAATAAAAAAAATTAAATAGCAATACAACAGCAAACAATATTGCGGTAATCACTGTTCAAATATGAAAATAGAGCAGGTTTAACGGTGGTCGTTGGAGATACTTTGAGCACTATTATTGTGCTCAGCGCAATAGAAGAGTTCTCTTTAGAGATGCTTTAATGGTCCTTATAATATTTTACTTATTATAAAGTTCAACTTAATCCTGTATAAAAAGAAATTAAATATAAGAAATTAAAATGTTTCCATTTATTTAAGAAATAATAATTTAATAATGAACAAGTTTAAACTTAAGTTAGTATTTACAAGTAACCATAAATTCAATTTTACCTCTTTCATTTAAAAAATTAAAATAACAAGTAATATCACTAAATTTCCACTAAAATTTATTTTAAAAAGTTGGTTAAAGGATATAATACAAAAAAAAATTGAATACACTAATAAATTATTTATAACATATTAGTATTATTTTTAATAATAATTAATAAAATTAAAAATATTAATATTTTTCCTAAAATGCCTCTAGGCCCCACTGGAACCCCCTGGCTCCGCCCACGGTGGGGCGGTGGTTGATTAATACTCATCAGCGATGAGTCGATGATGCAGTAAAGAAAAGAGCTAGAGGAGTGGGTCTGGGCCGGAAGAGAGACGGAGAGTTGAGATATAAAATGGTGCAGATAATTGGTGATAAGAAACAAAAATAAATAAATAAATAAAAAATAATGATAAGATTGGCTTGAAGAAAAAGATGGTTGAAAATATCATGGGAATTCATTGCATATGGTTCCAGGATCCAACCTACCCATAAAAGACTGGGCTAAATTCTTTGAACGTTACGTAGGAGTATATTATTTTAGGGGGAAGTGGGCCCAAAAATCCTAGTCAGAATAATGATGGTGGAGCGGTTGAAATTCACATGGCTCGTTCCTTCCTATGGTCCTCAATCAGCCATGTCATCCTTCAGTTAGCGACAATCTAATTTAGCTTCTTTATTCAGACACGTCATCAACCAAGATAAAAATATTCGAATCTCTCCATTTGGATTTTGGACCATACAAATATCAAATACTCCTTTCATCCACCGTTATTTATGTTTCATACTTTTTAGATATGGATATTAAAAATAAGGTTTAAAAGCTAAAAAAGTAGTAGGGTCTATATTTTTTAAAGGGTTAATTTATGTTATTTTGGATCCAGACTACTAATAATGGGACAACTAAAAAAAGAAATGAGCTTACTGATAACGGGACGGAGGGAGTACCATATCAATAGTAGCAATGACGGATCATTGTTTTTTAGAGTATTGATTACAAAATGACTTAAAATCCTCGATCTCGTATATATTTTGTTTCATAAGTAGAGGCGCACAGTTCTCAAAAAAAAAAAGTAGAGATGGACAAATAAATGCATAGTTCATTAATTTATGACTCATTCCTTAGGGATTACAGACGGAAAATGTCTTTGGAAAACATTTACGATTCATCTTAATAATTTCATACTGCATTGGCTTTTGCGTAATTTTCATAGGGCATAATTAACCTTCCATAATTTTGGCTTCACGAACGAAGTCAAAAGAATATATTAATATTAAAGACAAAAAATATAAGGTGGAAAATAAATCAATTAAAATTCACTTACAATGTATATAATGCTCTAAAGTGGAGGATGGAAGTAAACTGAACTAATGACAGACGTATTGATAAGATTCAAACTTCAAATATTTGATCAAATAATATTCACTTCATTAGTGGCTTAATTCAAAGAGGATGTTGATATTGTTTGTAAAATTAATTAAACTCTATTAAATTCTAAATATAAATTAATAAATCCTCATTAAAGACAATTAAATCTTAAATCAAAATATTTATTAACTCATAATTTATCCCTATTTATGAGTTGACCATACACAAATCTTTCATTTATTTATTGTGGGTGGGGTGGGGTTGCATAAACCGGACAAAGACGAACTATATATACATTTTTGATTTTTCATTAGTATGAATAGGCGGCTTCATGCTTTCGGAGCAGATAGACTTCCATAAGTAGATGCAAGTTGCACTTTCCGTGTGGGCAGCATTATTACTATTTTTTTTTTAAATAATACTATCTCTATTCGCAAAAAGTATAACACATTTTTTATGACACGAGTTTTAATAAATGTTTGATAAGATATTATTTAGTGGAGAAATGGATCCATCATTTTTTATTTATTAGGTTAATTGTGGATCAAGGTTGGATTTTTTTATAAATAATGAAATGTCATGAAATTTAAATATAGGGAATGTGTGTGGGATAATGTATCAAAAAGGAATGTGCTATATACTCTTGGTGGATGGAGGAGTAATAATTACTCCCTCTATTAAGATAATATATATTTTCTAGCTTTCAAAACTAAAGTAGCAAACAAACATAGCTACTCGTGAGTTACTAGATGATTGACTCGGAAAGAACTCGTCTGGAACATAATTTGATAACAAATCGAGCTGAGCTCGAGCTCGAAATTGAGTTCGATAAGTTTACCGAGCCAAGCTCGAGCATTGTGTTCCACTCGATAGGCTCGATCACGAATATGTTCGGCTCATATTTAATCGAGCTTGTTCGAGAGACTATAAATTGAGCATGTTTAACAGCCTACAAATTGAGCTTTCGCGAGTCTACATCTTTAGCTTTGTACATTGAACCAAAAAACTTAGATTTTTGTAGAGAAGAAGGATTGAACCTTTGACAACCAAAATACTACATATGCTTTTAAACGAGCCGAGCTCAAACTCGAATTGCATATTGACGAGCTGAATTAAAATAGAATCAAATCTTTGACGATTCGGACTCAAGATCGAGTTCGAATACTTCGTTAACGAGTATCTGACGAGCGGAATTTGAGCTCATTAATTATGCATCGAGCCGACCTCGATCACGATGGCAAAAATTCGAGTCGAGCTTAAACTCATGAATATTTAATCGAGCAAAGCTTGAACAAACTAGTGTTCGGCTCGACTCGAGTACAATACTATTCAAAACATACATATTAAGTCAGTGATCAATTTTAGTTTCTTTATCCCAAATTATTATATCGAAAATTGAAAAAGTACATAAAGAATTCATCGATGATAAGATAAATTTAATAATTTAACATCATCTTTACAAAAAATACACTTGTTTGAGATAAATTCTTTCAAATCAGTACACTTGTTAGGATGAGAAAGGAATATTATCACTCTTAAGTAAAACAAAAAATTATTTTCATTTCAAAGACATTCATGTAGTGAATACCTCCTACATTAAAAGATCCTTCACCAACTCAAAAAAAGATATTCCTTCCATTTTTTAATACGTGTATTTTGCTGTCAAAACACACATACTAAGAAAATTGATAATTTATTTATTTTATTCTTAATTAATAGCATAGAAAACTTAAACAAGTAGATAATATGCATTAATAACAAAAATAAAACAGGAAAACTTATATTATTTTAAATACTTATTGGGGAATAAGAAAATGTTTCTAAAAACGACACTTATTGGAGACCGTAAATAAAAAAAAAAGAAAAGAAACCCTCAGTTCTCTCTCTCTCCCCAAATTTATCCAAAAGCAAACAGAATATATATAGTATAGAGACAGATTGGGAAAAAAATTATAAATCACAGTATAAAGAGAGAGAAAGAAGTGAGAGAGAGATCCAATTCGATCAAAATGTCGAAGAAAGGGTGTGAGCTGTGCAGCAACCCTGCAAGAATGTTTTGCGATTCCGATCAAGCCAGTCTCTGCTGGGACTGCGACGAGAAGGTTCACGCCGCCAATTTCCTGGTGGCGAAGCACTCCCGCACCCTCCTCTGCCACGTCTGCCACTCTCCCACGCCGTGGAAGGCCGCCGGCCCCAAGCTCGGCCCCACCGTTTCCGTCTGCCATGCCTGCGCTCGTCGCGACGGATCTAACCAACACGACGCCGACAACTCTCTAAGCAGTGATAGTGATATTGTAGATCGAGAATATTACACCTCCGAAACCGATGATTCTAGTGAAGAAGACGAGGATGAGGACGAAGACGAAGACGTGGATGAGAATCAAGTAGTGCCGTGGTCGGATTCGCCGCCGGCAGCCTCTACCAACAGTGAGGAGCAGGAGGAGGAGGAGAATGTTTCTCTCTCCTCCTCCAAAAGAGCGCGCGACGACTCTTTTGCGTCGTCTGAGGTAAATTTCATCTTCTCTCATCAAATCGTTTTAAATTGATCGATTGTTCTTTCTAGAGTGTGATTGAGAAAATTTGGGGGTTTAGGATGAGGACGGATGCTGTTCATCACAGTATGAAGAATCCGAAGAGAATTATAGTTCTTCGTCGTTGTTAAGACCATTGAAGATGCGGAGGGAGAGCGGCAGTAGAGCGTCGGAGAATGCGGCGGAGCCACCGTCGGGGACGGCCGCCATAGTGGAGAAGCTGCGGAGACTGGAGCAACAAATTGTGACAAAAGAGAGTGTGAACGCCTCAGAGATGATTGTAGGCCTTTGCAATCTCATTAGAGATTGAAATGAATAATTCTTCAACTCATTTACAAAATATTGTTGGATTCCCAAAGTATAATGTTGATTTATTAATTTGAATTATAATTTTCTTTTTGCCATGTTTTGAATTAATAAAACTCCAACTGCCGTGTATTAATTTCTGATCATTTTCTGCTTGGTTAAGTATATATCTAGCTCGTCTGGATTCTTGTTATTTATTTATTATTTTTTTTTTCATTCCAATATTAGAATCACCTAAACTTAGTTAATTTTTTTTAAATCTCATTTCGACTTCACCGTGATGCATTTTTTAAATTTATTATAAATGTTATAATTACAAAAAAATTAAAAAATAAATAAATTATTTATTTTTTATCTTTTTGAATAGTGCTCTAAATATGTTTTTTTAAATCGACCGGTAAACACGAAAAATTGAAGGAATTGAATAATGTGATTAAAATATTTTATTCAAGCTCGACTCATTTAGATTTTCAAGCTTGAGCATGTTCAAAAAGCTCATTTGATAAATGGTGTACAAGTTGAAAGCTATTTAATGTCGTTATAACATGCATGTTCGCGTGGTGGTTGTAAAAGAGGATCGCGAGCTGAATTATTTAGGCTCGAACTCAAACACGCTCATGTTAAGTTACTTGATAAAATTTTAGATTTATATACAAGATTTTAAAATGTGAGACAATTTCACGGAAGTTTGACAATAATATACTCCCTCCGTCCCATTACGTATGTCTCACTTTTCTAATCGGGATATCCCACTACGAATGTCTCATTTTAAAAAAGGAAATTCCTTCTCTTAACAAAAGGAGTGAGCTCCACCACATTCTATCTCTTTATCATTTATCACCCTACTCCTAAATATCCTTGTCGAAAAAAAATGGGACATACTTAATGGGACGAAGGGAGTATAATGATTAAAACTTGTTCCAAATTGTTTCATAGATTCTTCAGTTAATATCTAATTATCTATATTCAAATCTATATCCGATGATATATATTTGCACAAGAACTCGCGTCACAAAACTTCTCAATACATATTTGTGTTTTGATATATATATATATATATATATATATATATATATATAGATCAAATTTAATCCACCACGAATGCTTTTTAGCATTATTTTCATCAATAAACAGATTATCCCAAGCTTTAATATAATCAAAAAAATTATAAAAATTTGGGAGTGCTTTATAATTTTCAAGTTGCCTACTTTGATAAAGGGGTCGTCCCCAATCTGAGGAAGCAAGAATTTTCTTAATAATACATTTAGAATAAGATAGGGAGTCCTAACTTAACCCAAAACCATGGTCAAAAGGTAAATGGTTGACTCCCACTTATATACCATTCCACACTTTCATGTGGAATCGATGTGGGATATCGTAACAATCCATCCCCCTTTCAAACCGGACGTCCACGGACGGCACACTCCGGGTGGCAAACCGAAGGCCCACTTCCCGGGTGGCAACCCCCTTGGGCCCACCATCTGGTAGCCCCTTTCCGCAGCACGTCCGGATCCGGCAGGTCAGACCAAATTGTTAGGCATATAAGATAGGGAGCCCTAACTTAACCCAAAACCATGGTCAAAGGTAAAAGGTTGACTCCCACTTATATATAACCTGTTGAAATTTTTTTCCAAATCATTTTTATTTTCTTAGGAAATATACAAGGTGATACCCCCATGAAAAGAAAAATGTTGAGAACCAAATGGGGATGTATTGTGTAACATCATCAAGATCAAATTTAATCCACCACGAATGCTTTTTAGCATTATTTTCATAAATAAACAGATTATTCCAAGCTTTAATATAATAAAAAAACTATAAAATGTGGGAGTGCTTTATAATTTTCAAGTTGTCTGCTTTGATAAAGGGGCAATCCCCAATCTGAGGAAGAAAGAATTTTCATAATAATACATTTAGAATAAGCGTATTCTTTACCGCGATCCATATGTTGAATTTCAACAGATCCAGTTTCAGTAAGAATTGCTTCAATATATTATCGACTTTTCTTTCCAAAGATTGGTAGCATATCTTTATTAAGATAGCTTTGTGCCAATTGATTTGGAGAAAGACCTTTTAATCTTTTTCAATTGAAAAACAATTAATATATCCCAAAATAATATATGGGTATCTAATTTCTTCTTTAGAACCCTTTAGAAGGAAGATGGCGTTTTGATAGTATTGAATTTCATATGCCATTTCATCTTCTTCAAATTCTTTGTTAAGATTAAATTTCGGAAAATCTTTTAGATCAAGAAAATCATCATCTCATTTTTGTTGATCATTTGGTTTCTGTTGAGAAGGCTTTTTAGCCATATTTGATGAAGTTGACTTTTTAGTCAAATTAACCATTGGTCTTTTGCCCATGGACCGTTGTTTTACCATGGTGTTCCAAGCTTGTGCCCTGCAAGAATTCTCTGGTTAGAAAATCTGGTAATGAATTAGATTTTCCAGCAATATGTTCAATATCAAAATCAAAACATGCAAGAATGGATTGCCATCTAGCAAAAATTTGTTTTGATGCAATATTTTTAACATCTTTTAAAAGAATATCTTTAGCTGATTTACAATCAACTCTAATTAAAAAAAATTATTTAAAATATCACTTTCAAATTTAGTGACACATTTGACAATGGCAAGTAATTCTTTTTTAATGGTAGAATAATTCTTTTGAGAGTCATTCTAATTTCCAGAAGTAAATCTAACTAGTTCTTCTTTAGAACTGTTGGAATTCTTTTGTTTAAGGATTCCACCATATCCGATTTCAGATGCATCAGTTTCAATTATTTTAAATGCTTCAGGATTAGCAATAGACAAACATGGGAGTTCTTTAACTCTTTCTTTTATTCTTAAAACAGCTTCTGTATGCTTATTAGTCCAAGGTAAAGGGTTTTTCTTTAACCTTTGGAATAATAACTTACAATCTTGTGCAAGATCTTGGTAGAAATCACCTATATAATTTAGGCAACCAAGGAAGCGTTGTAATTGATCAAGATCAATTATTTTATCAGGAAATTTATCCGCAAATAAAATTACCCGTTCAATTGGAATAATAATTTTATTCTCAATATAATAACCAAGGAATTTAATTTAGTCTGAAAAAGTTTAACCTTTTTATTTATAGCAAAACCAGCTCTTTTAGTAGTTTGTATAAATATATTGAGATGCTTAAAATGTTGTTCTATATTTTCTGAAAATAGTAGAACGTCATCAATATAAACTAAAATAAAATCCATATGAGGATTATAAATTTGATTCATAATATTTTGAAATTCCATTGGAGCATTTTTTAAACCAAATGGCATAACATTCCATTCAAAATGCCCAAAAGGAACTGTAAAAGCAGTTTTATATTTATCTTCTTCTTTTAGAAGAATTTGATAAAAACCAGATTTAAGATATATATTTCCTTTAAACATTCGATTAATTAAATCTCTTTTATTTGGTAATGGATGTTTTATCCATTTGAGAGCTTTATTAAGCGGTTTATAATTAATAACTAGTCTTGGAGCTCCTCTTTCAATTTCAGCAGTGTTTTCAACATATATTCTGATCCATCTTGCTACATCTATTCCAACCGAAACAAGACCCGAGGGCCCTCACGGTACTTGTACGCTATCGGTGATTGAGGAATACTTAGGCTTAGAGGGTGGTCCCCCTTCCTTGGTCTTTCATGTGTACCAATTGCTAAAAAGAGATCCGTCTAACATCCGGAATACCCACCGCTTAGGAACTCGGAATGATTTTTAAGCACACTTTCAAGACCTTATAAGGCAATCTATCATTATCGTGAACGTCCTGAAAACTTTGAGTGCCCGTCGTACCACGTGGTTGGTGCACTAGGCTGATCCGAGACTCGACTTTTCGGATCTAGATTCATAAGTAGCAATGTAAGACAAATATCATCAGTAGGTGCCTGGGTTTTGTGATTCCCTTATTAAAGGCACGATCCTCTGATGTACAATCGGAGTCCAGGAATGTACACCTTTAGCTCTCTAGGGGATCCTATTTCCTTTGACTCGCACATGTTGGACAACTCCATAGACTTTTACTAAGTCTTATTAAACCCTTTTTAAGAAGACTATCAATTTCTTCTTTACAATATTTTAATAATCTTTCATTCATAGCAATATGTCTAGCTTTAGTGGAAATATTATTTTCATCAAAATCATCTATATAGGGAAGACTAACTTCATGTCTTTTTCTATTCCAAAAAATATTTGGAACTTCTGCACAAATTTCATCATTAATTTGTTGAAAAATATTTTTTATTTTATTATGAATTTTTTCAGAATTAATTTTTTCTTTAATATTTCTAAAATTTATCTCTTCTTTAAGAGAATAAATAAATTTATTTTTATTATTAATAACTTTTTGAATTAAATTAATAGATTTAGTAATAGGAACCGATGAAAAAGGAAAATGTAAATTTTTTCCTCTAACATTTGCAAAAAGTCTTTTCTCATTAATTTTATTAATGGGGAAAAGCATTTGGAAAAAAAGGTGTTCCTAAAATAACTGGAGTAGAAATATTTTTTATTAAAATAAAAGATGTGTTAAGACAAACTCCTGAGTTACAAATAGCAACATCTGATAGCTTGTAATTTACGATGAGTGGTTGCTTATTAGCCGCAGTAATAAATTGAGTAGTTTTTTAATAATATTTTGAAGGGATAATCCTTCACTAATACAATTAACATCTGCTCATGTATCAAGGAGTGCATTAATAGTAATAGTAGATTCTTTGTTAATAATCAAAGTAACTTCAGAATACCATTTCTGAGATCGGATTTGATCAATTTTATTGACCCAAATTAAATCCTTAAAAATAATTTGATTAATTTTAGAATCTTCTTTTCTATTGGAGATAACATCATCTTCTTCATCTGATGATGATGAATCATTCTTCCAATTAGGGGTGAACAAAAATAACCGAAAACCGAAAACCAAACCAAACCAAACCGAAAATAGAATTTGGTTTGGTTTGTTTGGTTTGTTTGGTTTTATTTTTTTTATATTTAATTTGTTTGGTTTGGTTTGGTTTGATGCTTTGGCAACCAAACCAAACCAAACCAAACCGAAAACCGAATTTTTATATTTATATATATATATATATATTAATTTTTTATATAATATATATAGATTAATTATATTTATATATAACTTTTCTCAATAATGAAAAATAATTTGAAAGAATTTAGCGCAAGAGCTTGTTGGACCAAATAGAACTTGAAATAAAGTACGGATATCAACATCATGCAACAAGGCAATGGACCGATCTTTTTGTTGCTCGTTTAACATATTTGGCTTTTCCTATAATATGTGTGTGTATATATATATGTTATGTTAATTTTTTAAATTAAAATACTATTATTGTCTTATTGTATTAAGTATATTTTTGTTGATTTTGGATGAAATATTTAGAACAACATGACCGTTCGGTTTGTTTGGTTTGGTTTGGTTTTAACTTTTAAAAATTTGGTTTATTCGGTTCGGTTATTCGGTTAGTTTGGTTTGGTTTGGTTTTGATTTTTAAAAATTTAATTTATTCGGTTTGGTTTGGTTTAGACCAAAACCAAACCGAATAACCGAATGTTCACCCCTACTTCCAATTGTTGGTTTTAAGAAGATCAAATCTTTCATTAAGGTTTTTGACTTCAGATTTTATCTGATTAATTTCTGCTTTTAATTCAGAAATTGTGGGTTCTCTTTCACTAAAATTAGCCTTATCTAATATTTTTTTATAAAGAGTATAATTCTCTTTCTTGATTAACTTGTTTAGTTTGTCTTTGTTCTTGATTAGAACTAGATGATAGAGTAAGATAATGTTCTATAGCTTTTATTTTTTCTATATGATCTATGATTTGATCTATTAGATCAAAAATAAAGTTTTCTTCTTTTGAAATAACATTAATTTCAAGACCCATCAATTTTATAAGACAAACATCACAATCATAATATTCAACACAATCTTATGGTGTTGATTGTTCTTCTTCTGATTCATTATCAGAAGATTCAACAGAAGAATAATATTTAATAATATTAACAAAAATATCATCTTGCTCTTCTTCATTAAGAAGAATACTACATAAAGATTCTTTTAAATCTCTATCAATATTAAGATTATTAATTTTCTTTTTAACATAACATTTATTTGCTTTGTGATCAATTTTGCCACATTTCCAGCAAACACGCTTAACATCATCTTTTTTAGCTTTTTTTATCCTTTTAGGATATCCTCTTTTAACAGACTGTTTAGAAGGATCTTTTGGATAAAATTTTTGTTTATTTCTAAACTTATGTTTTTTCTTTTTTCTATTAGGAAAATGTTCAGATTGTAATCCAATTTGATCACAGAAATTTCCAATTATATTTCTATTTTCATTCATTTGCAATCCAAGCTGTCTTTTTAGCTTGATATCATTGCAAAGAACAATTCCTTCTGCAGTAATTTCTGCAGATATGTCTCCATAAATGAGTTTTTCCCACTCAATTTTTCCATTAGAAAATTTAGTTTTGAGTTTATTAGAAACTCTTTCTGCAAAGAGTGGAGGAAGTCCTGAAATAAATTTTTCTTTCCAGAAATTCATACCACAATCATTGCGAGTTAGAACTTTAGACATAAAAATATCTTTATACCATCTAAAATCATATAGTGTTGAACATCTAAGGTTCATAAGCTGTTTTTGAGATCTATCTAGTTGAAGTTCATTAGCTCCAACAAAATTAGATAAAATCGTATAAATTAATGTATTAACAACATCAGATTCTTCTCTATTAGAGATAAGATCATTAATACTGGCACTAAGAATTTTATTCTTAGCTTCTTTTGAGATATAAAAATCCCACGAACCTTGTAGCTGACTAGTAAAACCAGTAATAATAGCTTGAGCAATTTGCCTATCATTATTACCTTTAATTTTAGCAGCAGAGGAATAAATAAGCATTTGCTTGACAATAGTTTTAATCTGATATTCAGATTTTCCATCAATATTCCATTCTGTAATAGATTCGCTATTGAACTGAGCAAAATCTTTACCTTCTTCAATTTGAAGATCAATTGGTGTAGCTTTTGTATAATAAGATTTAACATTAGAAACTTTAACAATTTTATTAACTTGCATTTCTTCATCAGAAGTTTCTATTGAAGAATTTTCTTCTTTAGTAATAACTGAGATGATATTAGAACTACTCTCACCTTTTTCAATTACACTAATTTTTTGAAGTCTATTGATTAAACCATCTAAAAAATCATTATATTTTTTAGAACTTAATAAGAAATTTTCTTTTTTAAGATTCGGTGGAGGTTTAATCATGAGGGAATTATTATTACATTTTTAATAGGTTTAGGACAAAGTAGTTCTTCAATCCTATTAGTTTGATTACCTAATGAATGTAAAGCAAGATTAGTAAAATTATTTTGCTGTATTAAATTATCAAAATCTCATTTTCCAGATTCAGTTTTAATAGGAGTAGCATAGATTTCTTTTTCTCCTGTTTTCAAAACAAGAGTTGAAAAGGGTGGATGAAATTCTTCTATCTCTTCACCTGTTTCATGAATGTAAATTTTATATTTTTTCTCTAAAACATATAAAAAGATTTTATTAGTAAAATCAGGAAATTCCTTTTTTCTTTGAGGGAAATATAAATTTTCTAACCAAAGGAAAAAATCTAGGTTATAATTATTTATTATATTCCATTCATCATATCTCTTTGTATAAAGAGATTGTTGACCTGATGATAAAGAACAAAGGAACCATTTTATTTTTTTAACATTTTTAGTCTTATTAAGACTTTTTTCAATTCTTTTTGAAAAAGAAATATTATTTTTAATCATAAAAACATTACTACTATATCCCATATCAGAAAGAGTTGGGGATCCAGGATTTCTCCTAGAATTCCTACTTTTTGGTATTTCAACCTTATATTCAGGTCGAGATATTTGTTCTGGAGTTTTATTAATCCCAGAAATACTTATCCTTTCAAAATCGGATAAAAGAATAGAAGATGTAGAAGCTCTAGAAGAGTTTTCATCTAATTTTAGACGAAATTTTCTAAATTCAAACTTGATTTCAACATCACCATCAACATACTGAATAATGCTTTCAAGTTTTCTATTATTTTCTTTTACAGGTGGGGTTACATTTTCAAGCCTCCATATTTCTGGAAGAGTAACCTGATTCCACTGTATAGTTTTTGGTACAACTATATTTCCTTTAGCAGTATCTGTAAGAAAGAGAGTTGTTTCTCCTTTCTTAGATCTCATTAGATCTGTATTGATATTATAATTAGAAATAATAGTGTTCATAACTTTATAGCAGATTCTATAAACAAGAACAATGTTTTCAGAAAGAGTTTTCATTTTAAATAATTCTGTTTTTATATTTAGAGTAAGAATATCCATAATATGTGGATCTGAAAGAGAAACTGTATAATTTGGAAAACAACTAAAAAATATTGGGCCATCACAAAGTGATGATTCAACAATTCCTAATAAAGAATCTTCTAGTTGTAGATGTCTTTGGTCTCTTACCATAATTAAAGCACTAACATTTAATCCATCTCTTGTTAACGGTTTTAATCCAATTTGGATCATTCCGAGATGAAGGAATTTAAACTTTAGTAATTTATGATCTTCAATTAGATCTTTTGTAAGCAAATTGAAAGAATCAAATCCTCCATTTAAGGGGATTGATTTTTCTATTATTTTTACAACATAATTGCTTCGAAATTCAAAGCTTCCTTTTTTATAAATTTAAGTTTGAGAAATATCTGGTAATTTCCAGTCATATAAATGTCTCTCGAAATTTTTAGAAAGGATAATTTCTTTATTCTTGTAGTTCTCTGAACTACTTGAAGATGATTTCTTCATTGAGAATGTTCGTAATAATTTATTCATTAAAGTTATTGATTGATACTGTCAAGAATTTAATCTTACCTTACCCTTTAGGCTTTACAGGTTTTACAGATACCTGACTTAGAGCAAAACTCGTGTAGAGCAATCACAAACTTTCATTTATAAATTTTACAAAATTCTTGATGAAGAATTTCTCTTCACGCTTACTGGCTCTGATATCACTTAGCGTGATATCTCCTTAAAATTAAGGATATTTAATCAGAGTGCTTAATTTAAGCAGATAATAAAGACCCTTATTGTTCAAAGAGTTTTAAGCTTCGTTTAGCGGATTTAAGAGTAGGATAAAAATATATCTTTTTTGAAACCTCTAGAATTTCAGAGTCTTCAATAGATTCAATTAAATAAGAAATAAAATTTCTTGTAGAAGATATTTTATCTCTAACAGTTAATTTATAATTTTAATAATGACCATAATCATAATCATGCAGTGCATTCCAAAATTCATATGAATTGCAAGAAAGATTCATAAAACAAGAACTCTTGGGAGCTTTATACTGGAATTATTACAATGCGAAGAGAGGAAAGTAGTGAGGAAAAGAGAATATTACAAGAGAGAGGAAAGCAGAAAAAGCATGAAAAGCTTGTCCTCAAAACATATGAGGACGGACTATTATATAGCCGAAAGAAAAAGAAACGATAAAGCAAAAAGAAAACACATTATTCATTAAAGAGAAACAAACAATTCATGAATAAGAAAACCTACAAACTATTCATGAATAGGAAAACCTACTATTGATGATGTCATTGCGTGCGTATTTCACAGTAATTATTTTTGTAGTTCTCCTTCAAGAAGAAAACTCATGCAGTCTAGATCTTCGTAGGGATCTTGGGCTTCTTCAAAATTTTCAATCTCTTTCATTTCAGTATCTGAGATATTTTCTTTACTGAAGAAGAGGAGGAACTTGCTTTAGTAATTTCTGGATTGTCTTTTCCAAAAACTTCTTTCCACATATTATTAATGGAGTCTTTATCTATTTTCTGGAAAAGTTCTTTAAGTAAGGAGTCTGAGGAAGGAGTCTGTGCATTGAGATTTCTGTAAATCTGTTGAGATGGTTTGATAGCCAAAACTCCTCGTCTATCATAAGTTTTTCCTTCACCAAAGAAATCTTCTTTGGGCCACCATTTGATAAGAATTTTCCTAACTAAAATTGTCGGAGTAAATTAAATTTCATTCTTTTCTCTTTTTTACTCTTGCAAATCATAATTCCATCTTAAAATCCATGGAACAGAGTAATAGTTTGCAAATTGCAAAACTGCATTAAGACTTTCAAGGTTGTCATTAACCTGTTGAAAATTTTTCCAAATCATTTTTATTTTCTTAGAAAATATACAAGGTGGGTTGGATCTAATAGGAACCAAGTCTTAGATGTTAACTAGGAACCAATATAATCCCTTGATTTTGTGAATTTAATGGCTGAGATCTAATATTATTCCTCGAGTTAAGATAGGGAAATTACATCATATAATTAACATTTCAACCAAATAAGGGCGCATAAGTAATTGGATTTGCTCAATATATCTTTACTAGCAAATTTCCCGGCCATAATAAATGATGATTCATCATTACATGTTTGTTGAAATTTGTTTTTAATATTTAATATTTTTGCTTCTCATAGTAATACGCTTTTTGATATTGTACTATTATAAGCATCCTACTATATAGATCCAAGCAATATATCACTTATATTTAAGCATTATATATTAATAATCTCACTTATATTTTTTTATATTTTTTAAAAGTTTTATAATGTTTTATTCTAATTTGATTGAAGATTGACACAATAAAAGACAACCTAAATAATTAAACAAAAACTAGAAAATAAATAAACATAAATAAGTGTCTATCCAATTAATAATAAGCAAATCGAAAATTATATTAAAGCAATAAAATAAACATACATAAACATAAATAAACATCTCTATAGTTAATTATAAGCAAAGCAAAAATTAGAAAAAACAACTTAATAAACATAAATAAGCATATCTCCAAATGATAATAAGCAAATAAAAAAGTAGACAAAAACAACACTATATTAATTATAAGCAAATTAAAAATTAGAAAAGGCAACTTAATAAACATAAATAAGCATCTCTGCAATCGACAATAAGCAAATAAAAAATAAGACAAAAGCAACACTATATTAATTATAAGCAAATCAAAAATTAGAAAAAGCAATTTTTTTTTTAGGGAAGAAAAAGCAACTTAATAAACATAATAAGCATATCTCCAATTGATAATAATCAAATAAAATTAGACAAAAGCAACACTATATTAATTATAAGCAAATCAAAAATTAGAAAAAACAACTTAATAAACATAAAAAAGCATCTCTCCATTTGATAATAAACAAATAAAAAAATACAAGCATAACATAAATCAATAATAAGCATTAACATAATATTTTACTAATAAGCAATGCATGAACCAACAATAAGCAACAATTTGATATAGTAATAAGCAACGCACATACAAAATATACGTAATGCATAAACCAACAATAAATAACATAATATTTAATAAGTAATGCTTATACAAGATGTAAGCAATTCATATATTTATAATAATTAAGGAGCAACATAACATCTTAATAAGTAGTATATAAATACAATATAGGCAAAACATAAAATCAAAAATAACTAACAATATAATATATTAATAAACAATGCATAAATAAAATAAGCAATAGAAAAATCAATAATGAAAAATAATATAAAATTGTAATAAGCAAAGCATAAACAAAATATAAGCAATGCACAAACCAATACTAAGCAATGCCATTATATTTTATAAGCAATGCGAAAATATATAATAAGCAATATATAAATATTTTATAAAGAGATGGTGCAAACAAAATTAATATGAGAAAAAAAATAAAAAAAGAAAAGACCCTAAATCGATAAGCGATATTACCGAATAGAAAAAGTTGCAGTAAGGCAAATAACAAAGGTATTTTACAAAAAAAAAATTTAAGCAAGTCACACGATTAAAGGATTGCGGCAGTTACATTTTTAGCAATTTACAAATGTTGCCTTTAGCATAGTAAAACAATAAAAAATTACTTCAAGACACCATTTAATTTAAACCATTGATTAAAAAAAATAAGTGGCCTAGATTGGTTCCTATGTTAACACCTAGAGAAATAGTTCTCATTAGAACTCTCCCCTATATATATATATATGTAAGGTGTGGATCTGGTGAGAATCATCCCTTATATGAGAAATATGAACTAATCTTGACCACTCATTTGCAAATAATGTATAGCTATGATTAAATCTCAAAATTTGACATGGATTCAAAATATAAGGAATGAGGGGTATTTTAGGAAAAAAAATTAGCAACACATTCCTCACTCCTCTCTCACGTTTGATCTATCTTTCCCCCTCCATCTTCTTCTCTTTCTCTCTTCACCACCACCATCCACCATCACCGTCTCTGCTGCCACCACCGCCGCTGAGGGACATCACCACAGTCTTCTTCTTCTTCATCCTCTCTCTCTATTTCATTTTCTCATTTTCTGTTGCTCACTTTCTCCATCAATTTTTTTTCTCATTCGATCTCTGTTGCCACCCACCATCCACCATCACCGTCTCTGCTGCCACCAACGCCGCTGCTGGACATCACCACAGTCTTCTTCTTCTTCATCCTCTGTCTCTATTTCTTTTTCTCTTTTTCTGTTGCTCACTTTCTCCATCAATTTCTCTCTCTCTCTCTCTCTCTTCTTCACCACCACCCACCTCTAGTCCATCGCTGGATTAATGGAGCATATTAAATTCGTTGAAACAATATTGCTTGATTTGAAGTGTGTAGGAGATTCATCAAATTGGAGAGAGATTCACCCATTTTGATGGCTCGATTTGAAAATTTTTAGATGAATTTTTGTCGATATTGAAATTCTTGGCGATGACGGCGGTGGTGGTCGGATGCCGGATTTTGGGGGCAATGGGAGGTGATTTTGGGGAAGAAATGGAGTGTGGGGCGTAATTTCTTAAATTTATAACTATTACAAAATTTATTAAACTGTTTCCGCAGATTAGTGGTATATATGCATTATGTTATTAATATTAATTCATTACATTAATATTGTTTGTGCATTATAAGTTGATGCATTGTTATATAAAAAAATACACAATGTAATGCATAAATCTAATCAATGTAATGCACAAATATCATATACGTAATGCATTAATGGTGGTAATGGGTATTTCTCTATTACGTATATATGTATCAGGATATATAGGTAATCTTTTTCAGTTTCTTATTTTTTATTTCATAATTTTCGTTCTTACCAACACATTTAGACATACTGTATGTCTGCTCATACAACACTATCAAGTTACTCTTTTCATATTATTAATATTAATGCATTACATTAATATATTTATGCATCAGTTGATGCGCATTATTATATATAAAAAAATACTATATACGTAATGCATTAATTGTAATTATGCGTCTTATGTGCATTTAACAATTTTATATTGATGCATCACATAAATTATATTAATGCATTAAAAAATTATATTCAGAACATCAAGTAACAAATACAAATATGACATATGTAATGCATAATTAATTGTGATATCATATACCAATGCAAATATGATATATGTATTGCATAAATGAATGATAATGCATGACAAAAAAATACACAATTTAATGCATAAATCTAAATAATAAAATGATAAATAATAATAATAATGAATGACACATGTTAAAAAAAAATACACAAAGTAATGCATAAATATAAACAATGTAATGCACAAATACTATATACATAATGCATTGATTTTGGTAATGAATCATTTATTTTTATGTGCATTTAAAATTTCATATTGATGCATCACGTTAATCGTATTAATGCATCATAAAATTATGCACATATTATTAAGTAACAAATACGAGTATAATATACATAATATTTTAATTGTATAAATACACACTTTACAAAACTTGTTTGTTCTTTATAAACCGTGTAGAAAAATATTATTTGCACTACATTAATAAAAAAATAATTGATGCATCGGAAAGGTTATATTTATGCATCACTGTATACTAATTTATGCATCACTTTACACTAGTTTATGCATCCCGTTTTTACACTAGATAAAACAGTGAAAAATTACTATACTAACCTTACTTAAGTGAAAAGATGCGGATTTGACCAAAAAAGCGGATTTGACCAGTTGGGTATGTGATTAAATTATATCCATAAATCTTATAGGATGGATGACTTAGATTGATTCCTAATTCTCATATAAATAGGGGTTTTATTTGATCCTCTCCACATATGTATATATAGAGGTAGGGTAGGACGATTTGACGGAAGAGTCACGATGACAAAATAGGCAATTAATATGGTTTGGAAAAATGAAATGAAACATTGAAAGGTGTGAAATAATGACATAAATATGAATATATGATATAGATGAGGTTTGTGAAATGAGTTAATTTGCTGAGGCAGTGATCACTACATTTTGTAGCGATGCCAATTGCCAAAGATAAGAGGTGGAGAACCCAGCGGGGACCACTTTCCCATACACACTCCTACAAAACTTGTGGCTATCTCCACGGTACACATGTATTGTTTCGTCGCATATTAATTTTTGACACGAACAAGCACTGAATTATTAAGCTACACTTTAGTTTTTATTGTATTCATATTCTTGTTACGTCAATACGAAGATAATATGATAATCTCATCTCATGACCATGGTACAGATGTATTGTTTCTTCGCATATTAATTTTTGACACGAATATATACGAAATTATTGAGCTACATTTTGGTTTTTATTGTATTCGTATTCTTGTTACGTCGATACGAAGATAATATGATAATCTCATGTCATGACCACGGTACAGATGTATTGTTTCTTCGCATAATAATTTTTGACATGATAGGAATATATATGTACGCGCAAAATTAATTGTGTTTCTTCGTATTCTTGTTATGTCGATAAGATGATAATATGATAATCGCATGTCATGATCGTGTCATTTTTGTATATCATGAATTCATGATAATATTTAGATATTATTAACTATTATATTTTTTTTATTATTAATTTATTTTCTAGTTAGAGACTTAGAGTTTGAATTTTGAGATTATTATAAGACAAAAACTCTTGTATGGCTAGCCACAAGCATGTAGTCTGATCCGAGAAAGGTCTGATTTTTTTATTAATTAGGAAATAATTAAGGAGTAATTAGAATTTATTTATCTCAATTAGAATTTATTAATTTCAATTAAAGTTAATTAAATATTAATTAGTTAAGAAATAAATTAGTGACGTAATATTCCGTCGCTAGCTAAGGTAGTTATGTGCATGGGTCGGGTGCAGTTCAAATTAGACCCGACCCGAATCCGTCTACACTCATGTGGCTAGTAGCCACACAAGAGTGTGCGCTTATTATAAATATTCCTAGTTAGGATTTGAACTATCTTATAAGATGGACTTGGGTGGATCGGCCTTAACGTGCGGTCATATTCAAATTGTCTTTTTTTTTAAGATGATTGTCAGTTGATCTTTTAAGTAGTTAAAGGATAAAAAAATAATTGTTGCTTTTCTTCTTGTAACTTTTCTTTAAGATAATTGTCTCTGTTTTTTTTATCCGACTGCACGGCAAGACCGATCAAACCCAATTATTTTTTTTTTTGTGATTTAAGAAAATATTTTGACGTATTGTATAAATTGCCTATTGATGATTAGGAATGGTAATGAGCCGGATCTTGCTAGGTCCAGATCCAGAATTCATATCCGATTTTTTGGACTTTAGTTCAGATCCGGTCCGGTTTAAAAACGTGGGATACTGCCTAGAGGTGCCTAGAGGTCCAAATAATCTGGATCCATATTTTTTTAACTTTCTAAATAAATTTTAGAATGCCAACAATCTATGATGACACAATTTTGCACTGGATAAACTATAGGGATTTTCGGGCACAAATTATTTGTTCGTATTTATAATTTAACAATTCTTGAGGCTTATTGAAACATAAACAATTAAACCATGTTCACTCATCACACACTTGCTGTCAAGAACTCAAGTATGCTTCTAGATTAGAGAATGAAATTAAACTAAATCCATGAATAGAACCTACCTATTAAATTTTATAAGCAATACTGCATTTTCCAAAATCAAATAAAGAAGATAGAATAACACCAATCAATCAATCATGATACTTCATTCCCTAAGCATTGAACGGGGATAAATGTGCCAAAAGAATTCAATTTTACAAAGAATAATTCATCTAAAATATAACAAAATATCAACATCAAAGAATAATTTATGTCAAAGGTGAATGAAAACAACAATTTACACAAATACACAGTGCAAGTTTAAATTCCGAGAGACAAACGGAGGTCCACAAATATTTTAATTCTTTTGTGTTAATTATCAAGTTTAAATTATAAATTAAATAATATAAGCCGGTTCACGGGTCGGATCTGAATTTCAAAATTCAAACCCAGATCCGGATCCAAAATTTTAGGAAATGGTCTGATCCGATTAGGATCCGTCGGATCCTAACCATTTTTAATGGATTAGATCCTAAAAAATGAATATGGACCTACGGATTTGGACCTAGTCCAAGATCCACTGTCATCCCTATTGATGATCTCTTAAATGAGTCTCCTCTCTTAATTTTTTTATGAATAAAGATATGAACAAAAAATAGAAAAATCAACACCCTTTGATATCAATTGTTCACATATGAGTTTCTATACTACATAATACTATAGGCATCATAATTTATATATTAATAGAAAAATTTGACACTTGATGAAAATTAACATCCTTAAATGCGACTCTTCTAATTGTGATCATATCTTTAAAATTTTCATTATTTTTACAATACTTAGAATCTGTTATTATTTTTTTCCAAAAAGGAATATGTTATTATTGAGATAATTTTCAAGAGAAAGTTATGACCAAAACAGTGAAGGTTGCTAGTGCCAAGCTCTAAAGAGTAAAGGCCAACCCGAAAATTGAGCGGACCAACTCATAAAGCTCGAATTAATTTTAGATTTTGATGTTTTAGTCGTAACCCACTTTTTTCTCAGTCCTTTCGAACTTACATTCCAGTTTCGGGCTAGACCGACATCTTTGATTATAAGGTCAAATTTTTCAATCACTTGGCTATTGAAATAAAGATATGGGTTTGGGTATTAAGAAGTTGTAGCGAGTTGAAATGAGCACGGTTTGATTAACCGACCATGTGTCGTATAAAAAAATTGATCATGCAATTTTTAATTGATTTGGTTAACTGTTAAAAAGTTGAAAATAAAATTAAAAATCGCTACAACAATTAACCAAAAAATCGGATCGGTTAATCAATTCTGCAACGGTTAACCATTAAGAAAGAAAGTTTTGATTTTTTATAATTCATAGCATGAATTATTTTTTCTTCATATCTTTGAATGTAGATTCAAAGCATACAATTTTAAAAAGTATAAATCAACAATTGAATTCCATCACACTTTCAAGTCAAAATAGTAAAAATAAATAAGTATAATAATTTTAGACATATAATTAGTAAAATTATAATGAGTATCGATTCAATTATAAATAAGTATAGATTTAGATTTTCTTTGCTAACCCTAGTAGTGAGGGATAAGTTTATGGGTTTGAGGCTACGAGCACTAAGAGAGATTTATTTTTCAGAATTTTTTCAATTTTTTAATGATGTGGAATCCATGCAATTTTTGAAAAAATAATTCAAAATTCCACGTAAATGTTCGGCCCTCTGCGTTCGCTCTTGTGCCAAGACCTTATTTTTATTAATTTCTTAGTAGTTCAGGACTTTGATTATAATTATCAATAGTTCAAAACACCCTTCTGAAAACGAAAGTAATTTGAGATATAAAATACTACTCTCACCGTACACGTTTCTTTTCGCCACAATTATTTAAGAGAAGAGTATAAATTGATTAAAAATATAGAAAATAGCATGTCTCATAAATTTTAAAAAGATAATTATTTCCATTTTAAAAAATGCATCATTATTAATGGGACAATCAAAAATGAAATACAAGTCATTACTAATGGGACAGACTAATAAGAATACCCTGTATATTATGGCATTATGTAAGCGGGAACTAAGATTTAAATAATTGGGTTTTCCTTGCTAACTAAAACGAACAAAGTTACTGCATACCATTTTTGCAATTTTAATTTGCTCTATTATTCTGATATAATCTATTGTTAACAAGAGATTCAGACACAATAATTGTTAGAGAATAAATAACAAGTACTAGCTAAGATAAAAACATGACCAAAAGCAAGTCCTGAAATGAACCAAAAGTATCTCAATTCTCAAACATCACCCAAACTGATACAAACGTAAAGAGAAGAAATCCTGAGGAGGTATATAGCAACTGACAGTAATTTACATGTGCAGAAGGCAATGATATGTTACACGAGATACCGTTAAGATAATACAGGTAAATATGATAACACGATCAAGATCAATTGCATTACTTCACAAATGATGCCCTCTACGCGCTGCAAAAACAATGCACCAAATAATCATAGAATTTGACTGCGCAAAGCAACAAACTTGTAAGGAAACAAACAGCATGCGTACAATCATAAGGACTAGTGAGGCGGTATATGGCAGAGTATATGGTAATATTGGCAGGAGACACTTGAACAAAATAAATACAGACCTGCGTCCACAGAATAGAGCCTTGCAGTCCGGTTGTAATTAGGAATCTGCAAGACAAGCAAACTTAGGTGTTTAAAACTCATGCATAAGTTTCAGAATGTTCAGAAGTGCATGAAAAAGCAGTTCTAGGAATATATTGACACGAAGAGCTTAAATCTTGATATTGCAAACTCCAAGTCCAACATCTCACTTTAATTCAGCATTAAAATCTTCACAATCTAAGTCAAGGTGAGGTTTCGGCATATGATTTCAAGGTCAATGAGGAAGCACTATATGAGCAAAAGGTATTCAATGTGAGTGGAAAACCGTAAAGCAGCCTAGACAGTCATGTTGCTCCTTCACACAGATCAAATAGTTCGTTTTACGAAACCCGGTATCTTAGTTACAGAA
This sequence comes from Agastache rugosa, assembly GCA_031470985.1. Classification (NCBI taxonomy): domain Eukaryota; kingdom Viridiplantae; phylum Streptophyta; class Magnoliopsida; order Lamiales; family Lamiaceae; genus Agastache; species Agastache rugosa. The sequence continues at coordinate 32,744,631 of CM062601.1, read as the reverse complement.
ACACAAGAAATCAATCATGTCCATTTCCTCTTGGAACCCAATTAAAAAATTCTGCTCCTCTTTCTTTGTCCAAATTCCATTGCTTCATGAAACTAAACGAATCCACAAAATTCGAAAAGACAAAACCACCTTAATACAAATGAAACAGCAAGGGATTACATGTAATCGGCCGTGGCAATCATATAATCATAGAGACGGAAGCAATCAGTTTACCCCTGAAGATGACACAAATAAACAAATTTCCTCTTTCTGGTAAGGTAGTCTACATCTCTTAATCTTTCTTCTGGGTTGTAACATTGTGTGGATGTGATATTCCACACTTTCTAGCCACTAGCCGTAAAATTGAATTTTTGTCTTATATGCCTGGTGACATGAATACTATGTGATACTTGTTTGTTTCTTTCTTAACAAATCAAAGGCATTTGGAGGAAAAATAATGATGATCACATTTAATATGGAACAAGTCCGTGTCTTGTAAGTAATAAAGCTAGGGATAAACGAAGTGTTACAAATACAGCTCAAAATGAAATTATTAAAGAGACTCCAAATTTGCAATGACTGTATATGCTTTGATAAAAACAGAAGAAAAGTAAAATGATACAAATATTAGAAGCTTTAGCCAAACCATTTCATACCGCTAACAAATCACCTTAACCGAATGGAAAAACTGGTTACTTCCACTTTCACATAAATTTGTAAGGATTTAAAGCTTTGCACTTCTTCTACAAACTTAAAAGACAACAGCTGAGAGATTCTTCACTAGACAGAACTCATTACCATTGATACAACATATGCACATGTAAAGAGAATAAAAAAAAGACATACTGTTGGAGAAAATATATTTTGTGTGTATTATACAAGTACAAAGACTCCCAAATATATAGAGGGAGTAGAAACTAGGTTACAACAAAATCTTAACATAAGAGGATCTACCTACCATACAAAGTTCATCTATATAAGTATATATATATATATAAAGAAAAATAAATATAAATAAAGTCGTCAACAGAAAAAAAAAAGCAATAGCTTTTCTGGCAAAAACAACGTTTTATGATCACAAAAAAAATAATGCAGTAAGTTAAGCAATTTTGATCTTTAGTGTGTGTCACTAGTCACTACTCAATGCGTAAGAGAACCGGAGTTTATCGGAGTGTGCCCACCATTCACAAACTAATTCACAAACTAGCTAGCTTCTATCGAGAACTTTCAGCATAAGTTTACCTTGCAGTATTTAAGTAAGAAGCAATAATAGCAATAAGATTTTCTAGATTAGTAATCTTAAGCTAAGAAGTAATCCCCAAGTATCTAAATGTGAAACAGATATATACATGCCGTGTCAAAGGGCAGATCAAGAAATTAAAGAAACCACAAACATTAGGATCAATACATATTACATAAACAGACTAACTTACCTATTCGAGCAAGGAAAATAAACAAATAAACACAAAATCCATTCCAAAATTCAATTGCAAGACTCATCCCAATAATACTAAAAGGAATAGGAGCACCAATTGTAATAGATTCAAGCGCCAAACAGTGGCAGAACCCCACCTTAATTTTTTGAATTACTGGCCCATAATTATGTATACACTTATAAAAATTATGTATATATTTACAAAAATATATAAATCTTGCTCCACCAAAAATTTAAAAAAAATAGGGGCAAAGATAAACTAAGTATTTTGCCCACCAAACGAAGCTTCTCATACATACACCAAGTTATTAATGATCCATCCAAGCATTAAACTTTGATGTGCACATAGTATCAATCAATCGCAATTCATAAAATTTTAGCAATCCATCTAAAGTGGTGATGATTCATCAAGTTCATTGCTCAGGAAGCTCAAATTTATAATGATGCATAAAATAAATTTATTTTAAATAAACCACATATATAATAAGTAAACCAGATACAAGAGATGCAGAAGAAAAAACTAAGTAAGAGGAACAACATTCACATACGGGTAAGAGATGAGGACAAACCTTTTCTACCGTCGGATGCATCATGAAACTCAGGCTCATCGTCATCCTCCGCAGCAGAAGCGATGGACACAACGGGATCGCCGCTGCCGCCTCCAGCGTTCTCCTTCTCATCAGGGTATCTCACGACAACAACAGGACAGACACAGTGCCTCACGCAGTAATCGCTAACGCTCCCGAGCCTCCCGTCGCGTCCTCTCTTGGTGGCGCCGAATCCGCGGCTCCCCATGATCACGGCACTCAGCCCAAGCCTCTCCACCTCCAAGCACAGCCGCTCCTTCATGTCGTGATCCTTCACGATGTGGATTTTGTAAGGGATTTGCGCATCCACGAGCGGCTGCGACAGGTCGGAGGCCTTAGAGGTGGTGAACGTATCGAAATCGTCCTCCAGCTTCCGCTGCGACTCCTCGTTCTCGGTGTCGACGATTGAGAGGTCGACGGAGCCCCAATCGGCGCCGTAGAGGACGGAGGTGGGGCGGACGTGGACCAGAATGACGGCGTCACCGGGGCGGATGTACTGGTGGACGGCCCACTTGACGGCGAAGGCGGACTCGTCGCTGAGATCGACGGCGATGCCGATCTTTCGCTGAGCGTTTGCGGTGGGGGTTTCGGTGGAGTGGGGGGTGGTTGGCGGAGGGAAGCGCGGTGACGAGGAGCGGACCTTGATGGCGGCGAGCAGTGGCAGATCGGAGTCCGGCTGCATTGCGGTGGCGGTAGGGTTTTGGCTGCGGTTGCTTTGACTTTTTGCTGCAATTATGTTGACTTGGTTTATGTAGCGTGTGAAATTGTTCTTTTTCAACCTTTGAGAGGTTAGGTAAGTTTATGGAATTAAGATTATCAAATAACAAATTTAGAGGCCTTTGGAATATGCTCAGAAGTTTCTAGGTTCACGCATTGGCATATTTTTTTATCTTATTATTGTAGTATAATTGCAATTCTTATAGATAAAGACCTGAATATCTATAGATAAAGACTTGAATATAGTCCGTCGCATCGTGCGATCTCGCCCACGCGTACAACGAGTGTGTATCTCACGCTCGTGTTTAGACGGTTCAAATGGGCGCATGCGCTTCCAATTTTCTTTTTAAAGGCGGATGCGTGCATCATAGGGGTGAACAAAACAAACCGAAAAACCGAACCGACCGACAAACCGTACCGAAACCGTCCCGAAAATATGGTTAACCGAACCGACGGTTCGTTTATTTTTCTAATTTTAAAAAACCAAGGGTAACGGTTAGGTTTTTATTTTTATATATAAAAACCGACGGTTAACCGAACCGAACCGAAACTCATTTCAAATTATAATTTTACTAATTATATATTATAAAATTATTATACCAACTAATTATATGTTATAAATTATAATATTAACTAACTTAATTTACTACTTTGACTTGAAAACATGAGAGTGTTCATTTTATTATTTATACTTCTTTAAATGTATATTTCGAATCCACATTTTAAGATATGAATTTTTGTTTTTCATGCTATGAATTATAAAAAAATTGAAAGTTTTCTTTCTACATGGTTAACCGTTGAATAACGGTTAACCGAACCGATTTTTAGGTTAACCGTTATAGTGGTTTTTGGTTTTTATTTTCTACATTTTAGCGGTTAACCGAACCGATTAAAAACCGTATGGTCGGTTTTTTTTTATGGCAAACGGTCGGTTAACCGAACCGTGCTCACCCCTAGTGCATCACATGTGCCTACCTCTGTTATTTTATTTTATTTTTTCAGTTTTTATTGTTTTTTTTTAATTTTTGTTTTTCTTTAATTTTCTCCATTTAGATTTATTAATTCTTAATTAGAGTTTATTAATCTCTAATTCAAACTTATTAATCCCTAATTAAGCTTTAAAAATTAAAAATATTTTTTTAAAGTTAATTTTGATGCGTTGAATGTTCGCACGGTGCGACTAGTTAGATAAAAAGTGGGAAGTGATTGGTCTTATCGTACAGTTGGATAAAAAGTAATAATTATCATAATTATCTTTAAACATTATGAAAATTATTCTTCTAGTTTCTAATATCCTAAATAAAAGTAATAATTATCTTTAAACAATATGACAATAATTCCTTTAATTTCTATTTGCATGATAAGACCGACGGTACTCAAGTCTATATCTTTATATTACTAGGAGTATTAAAACAGGCACACCATGTGCATCTTGATGCAGTGTATCCATAAGAACTACAAATGTTCAAGTGACAATTCTAAATAGGAGTATATTTTTATTTTCATTTTTAAGTGTTAAACATATTTGCATGTGAATAACTCTTTATTTACGAAAATCTCGATAATGAGATTTCATTAGAAAATTTACTATCACTAAAAGCATATGCATGAAAAATCTAAAAGATCGCAAAATCTTTAGAAAATTAAGAATCTTTAAACCTAATTTTATTTTATTTTTTTTAGAAGAAATACCGAAAACATTTTTCAATTTGGCATTCAATGAGTAAAAGGAATACAAGAAGGTGTGTGGGCCTTCCTTGTAGTTAGAGTATTATTATAAGAAATTATATATGTACTACTCCCTCCAACCCAATACCAAAGTCTCATTTCTTTTGGGCACGTTTATTAAGAAACAAGAGTAAAAAGATAAAAGGTGATATGTCCCAAGCCCTTTTGAAGGGTTAATTATTTCTATTTTTTGAAGGGGGACTTGTTATTGGGACAGACGAAAAAGAAAGAAAGATCTTGCTATTGGAACAGAGGGAGTATTTTGTAACAAGTATACATGTGTGCGCTTCAAAAAAATAAATCTAACTATGGAGGTCTAAGTATATTAATGCTCCCCCTTGAAGATTTAGTAGTATCATTATTAGCATGTGTAAATTATTCATGCGAAAACAAAAAACAGAAACGTGAAGATTTACATTAAAGCACCCATCAATTTACAGATACTATGAATATTAATAAATTTGAGAACCTTTCATCACTAGTGGACGTGCCGGAGTGGTTATCGGGCATGACTAGAAATCATGTGGGCTTTGCCCGCGCAGGTTCGAATCCTGCCGTCCACGCTTTTTCGTCGGCTATCTTTTTCAGCCAGATAAGTAGATTAACAATTATTTTTTTTGAATTTTTAATTAAATCAAGATTTTAATTTTTAGGCCACAATATATCCAAGAAATTTGGTTACATAAGTTTATGTTAGGACTTGGAATAGTGGATATTATTGTTAAGCTATTAAAATTTTATTATGATATATAATTTAAATGTCCTATATATTCTTTTACAAAATCGACAAGTACTACAAATATGCCAGACATATCGAATTAAAGTATAATATTGTTGAAGAAGAAGCTCATTAATAAATGTGTAATTGAACATAGTAGCACTAATGTCATGATTGCAAAACCATTCCGAAAGGACTATCTCCAAATACTTATGTTGAACATGCATGCATATAGAAAGAATGAGTAATTAATATTGATAAGTTGTAATATACTCATTATATTTTGTTTCTGACAATTATTGATTGTTATAAATTTGGCAAGATTAAGTCCTGGAAAGAGATTTTGATCTGGACAATATATTATTGATATTGATCATGAGTTGTAGTAACTAATATATATATATATATATATATATATATATATAGGGGTTGGATCACATGAGAACCACCCCCTAGGTGTTAACTAGGGAACCGATCCAAGCTGTTAATTGCTTCTTGTTGGGAAAATTCTAGAGTTTTGATTCGATTCCAAAACCCAACTGTTCTCCAACCTAGTAGATGAATGTACAAACCTAAGTTAAGCTTACCAGCTCGCTTGTTTGAGCCTTAGATTTTCTAAGTTTACAGGTAAGGAAGCTGAAGACGAAAGAAGACCCAGCTGAGTAATCAGCTGGACCCAAAGTCAGCTGAAAGGTTTCTTAGCCGAACAGAGTTCAAAACCGAGCCGAGTCGATCGACTCTCAAGAAAAGAAGAGTGGATCCAGCCAAGGAGATCCAACGGAGCAGAATAAATTGAGCTGACTCAAGTATAAAAGAGTCAGCTGAGCAGACAAAAATGAAACTAACTCTGAAGTCGTCACTTCAAGTCAGTTTACCTAATCCAGCTCTAAATTCAAAAACCAGCTCGAAAGACAGAAATTCCAGTGTCAGAGGAAGTCAATATACCTCGACCAATGAGAGATAGACATCTCAGCATCCTAGAAAGGCGAACCTAGGATCTGACACAGTGATGAAGACAGGTGAAGATACGCTCAACGGCAGATCGACAGATCAGAGAGTAGGTAAGATTCAAACGGCTCCTCCAACGGCTATATTTGAATCTCTACCTATAAATACCAGTCTTCAACCTCAGAATCAGACACGAAAAACTCTCTACAAGCTTTCAACCTCTCTGAATCTCTCAAGTTTTAAAAAGCTCTCTAGCAGTTATCTAACTCTTTGAAGAACACTTAAATTCTTAAGTGTTTACTTTCAGAAACTGCTTTAGTTTTTCGTCTGATCAATAGGCAGAAATCATAGTAAATCCAAAGCCTAGATCTGAACGAGTTCATCTTCCAAAGTTCTTCATTGTAAGAACTCGTTCAAAGTTGGAAACCAAAACCCTCCTTTACCCAGAAAAGGTTAGGTCAAGGTTACGCCCTCTCGAAGCGCGAAATTCGAGTGTAAGGTTTTTCAGTACCCGAAAACTGAAAAGATATAGGCTTCTACAGTGCCCGTAAACTGTTAGAACACAGCTCGAGGTAGAGCTGCGAAGTTGCTTGGTACTCGTAAACCAAGTGGTCATCCTTAGTGGATTTACCAGCTAAAACCTGGTCGTGGACGTAGGAGTTCTCTCTCCGAACCACGTTAAAATTCCATGTTCTTTATTGCTTTATTCAGTCTTTGCATTTTATATATTTAAAGAACTAACCGCATTTGCACAGCACAAGTTTTCAAAGCTTAAGTTCTCTGGCTGTGTGACCCAGCCAGCTGCATTTGTTTCAAACCTGCTTAACTGAAAACTGAAACTAAGTTTTTCTGAGATTTTGTAAAGGGAACGAGCTAAGTTTTTCTTTCCACCACTTTCCGCACAACCAGCTGAGTTATCAGTCCAGCTGATCACCTTCTTTAGAAGTCAGCTGAACTCATAACTGAGCTCTCACTCAACTCTGTTTTAATTTGTCAATCGTTTTCAAAAATCCCTCTTCGGTGTATTCACCCCCCTCTACACCGAAGACCTCGTTCCGGGACCATCACTTCTACATGGATGGATGGATGTAAAAACGTGATTAACAATTGTTTGGGAGATTTTTTCCTTAAATAAACTATTAAGGGGTTAATAAGTAATTTTCAAATAATTGAAATCTTACCAAAACGCAGCATACGGCTGGAGAAATGCTTGCGCGATTCTTGGGCTATGCAAACCACAAGAAATCAAAAAGATTTGAATCTTCAGTTATGAAGTTAAGATTCAAAATAATCTTTGATGATTTTGCATCAAAATATTCTATAAATTTGCACAGAAGTTTCGTTTCGTTTGAGGTATTGTGGAGGAGCGACGATATCATAGATGGCATGGAAACGGGCGAGGAAGTCTACAAAATCAGTCCAAGGTTAGTCGAGTTTGATGATTTCAAATGATTGTTCATGTTGAGGCTTGGGTATTTATGGATGATTAAGAATTGTTCTTCCCCTTTTATTGCAATAAAATAATTGTTCTCCATAGGTTTTTCCTCCCCCATTTATTCCGTATTCCTTATGTTTGTTTGGTGAATTCCATTTGCTTGGCTTGTTAATTAGATTTGCTATGTAAAATTTATGTTTTCTATATTGCAATGTATACGAATTAAATTAGTATTTTCTTCGTGATTTCCATTTGCTTAGCTTGGTAAGTATATTTGTTTTGAATTTCATCTGCTTGCTTGACTTGATAATTTGCTTTTAATATCTTATTCTTTTAATTTTTTAGGTGTAAGTATATTCTATTTGCTTGGCAGATAAATTGGGTTTGATCTTTATATTGAATGTGTCATTTTTTGAGTTTTATACTCAAGTGATTTGCTTGTCGATTATATATTAGATATGTTATGCCCTGTATCTTAATTTAGTTATTATTATTATTGTTAATCAAAACATGAAATATGACATTTATGTTATGTTTTGTTTTATTCTATGAAGATCAAATGCTACTAGTATCTTACGAAATCGTATATATTATACTGTGAATTTTTTTTATATAAATCTCTACAATGGAGAGCCGATGAAAACACGCATGAAGTTGCTACATATTGTTCGTGCATCACATAAATAGTGGGGGGCAAGTTAAGTATAATTGCTTACAATTCTAGTTGCTTAAATTTATATTTGTTTATTTATTTGTGTTATTCCGTATGCTTTCTAGAAAACATACATTTACTTACAATATAAGGTAGATTTGCTTTTTAACTAGCTGAGACATTATGTATGTTTTGTATGTGATAATATTCATATTTTTATTGATTGATTATTTTAAATAAATTTGTAGTTAGATGTGATTGTATTAGCTACCTTTAATTTCTTTTGCTTTATGATTTACTTGGAAATTGTTGAAAAATGTTATACAGATTTTTGTTATGTACGTACAAGTATATTATTTGCTTTCCATGTAGCATGTATTTGCTTACAGTACTAGTTAGATTTGCTTTTTAATTAATTATGACATTGTTCATATATTCTGTAAATTTTTTGCTATACTGTATAATATTTTTCAGACGCCAAAAGTTACCTCTAATGATTTATCATGTCGAAAGGTGAAACACCACATTCAGGAGTCAACACACCAGATAGTGCGTAGGGACAAGGCACTCTTGAAAAGACCAGAAAAGATGCAATCGCCATACCTTATAAGATCAATCAATATTTCAGGAGGACTAACTAATAAGGAGAAAGAATTGTGCTTTTGGATTAATATTTCTGTACATATGCTTTTCTCGATAAGATTAATATAGCCATTACAAAGATGCTAAATTTTCTCATAATAAATGTTACTCATAATTGATTATCATCACACCACAATTTAAGGCAATTTTCGGTTATAACTAATGATAAAGTGACCATTATAACCTTTTTACTAAATTAAATAATAAAAGCAGAGTTTAAAATTATACACCATTGATAAAAAAAGAATTAAAGGCTTGGATTGGTTCCTAGGTTAACACCTAATGATTGAGTTCTCATTTGAACTCTCCCATATATATATATATATATATATATATATATATATATATATATATATATGTGGAGTGGATCTGGTAAGAACACATCTTATATAAGAACGTAAGAGCAATGCATTTTTATTACATCGGAAATGCATAAAATGTAGAAACTAAATGCATAAATATTTTAATGCATAAATTACAATAACTTAATGCATTGACATTTAAATGCATAAATTACAGTAACTAAATGCACGATTAAATCTAGACCGTAGATCAACAAAGATCAAGAGTCCAGATTTGTTCTTATTTCTCACCTAAGAAAGTGTTCTTACTAAAATGATGAAGAAATTCCAGAAACTCAATTTCTTTGACGAATGCAATGACGAAAATTTATCAATGGTTATGTCAAAAAGTTTTTCTGAATTTTTTGGCCACGATTATTGTATTTTGGCCACGATTATTGTTATCTTTATTTTTGTAGTGTAGTCTTTTCTTTTCTTTTTTAGTCTTTTCTTTGATTATTACTTGTTTGAATTTGTGGTTTTTTCTAGACTAGGTATCTTAACTTTTATAGGATAGATTGGAATTGTCGGCCAATTTTTGGCTATAAAAAGAGCTTTGCTCTTTCATTGTAAACACACCGAAGAAACAATACAACCCTCTTTTATTCTAAATCAAAAATGAGTTTCTAAACTCTCTTCTTCTTAGTTTTTAGCAGATAGTTATTCCTTCCTAGTTCATATAATATATCCCAGTATAAAAAAAAAAATTCTCCGCTGTGTAAACTCTTCTCCATCTCAAAGATCAACCTGGAGTGCTGCCCTTTTCTGGAAAGCTCCTCCATCTCGTAAGATCTTTTTCTTTTATTTATTGTGGATTAATGTGTATCCCTAAAAAACACACCATACCCCCCCCTTTTGGTATCAATATATATATATATATATATATATATATATATACGGGAAAAGTACATTTACCCTCCCACGGTTTGTAGCGGTGTACAAACCCAACCCCTGATCTTTGTTTGAGAGCAAATTGACTCTCCCTTATGGTTTTTGGGTGCAACTAAACCCCATTGCTTATGGAAACTTAACTTCCGTTTTGAAATTAATTATTTTAACTTTATTTCTATTTTTTGCCGGTCCCATCCACTTCCCAATAGTAATAAACAACAGAATTGAGATATAATTAGAGATTGAATGATTTAGGAACCACACTAGGTTTTAGAGATTCAATTGAGTTGTTTTTCTAAAATTTCGACTTAAGGTAGGAAGTTATTGACAAAGAGAGGGAAAGGAAAATGAGTTTATGTTGGGAAAATTCTAAAGTTTTGATTTAATACCAAAACCCAACTGTTCTCCAACCTAGTAGATGAATGTGCAAACCTAAGTTATGTTTACCAGCTCGCTTGTTTGAGCTTTAGATTTTCCATCTTTACAGGTAAGGAAGCTGAAGACGGCAGAAGACCCAGCTGAGTAATCAGCTGGACCCAAAGTCAGCTGAAAGGTTTTTCAGCCGAACAGAGTTCAAAGACTGAGCTGAGTCAGACTGACTCTCAAGTAAAGAAGATTGGATCCAGCCAAGAAGATCTAACGGAGCAGAGTAAATTGAGCTGACTCAAGTCTAAGAGATTCAGCTGAGCAGACAAAAGGGAACTAACTCTGAAGACGTCACTTCAAGTCAGTTTACCCAATCCAGCTCTGAATTCAAAAACCAGCTCCAAAGGCAAAGATCCCGGTGTCAGAGGAAGTCAATATACCTCGACCAATGAGGGATTGACATCTCAGCATCCTAGAAAGGCGAACCTAGGATCTGACACAATGATGAAGACAGGTGAAGATACGCTCAACGGCAGATCGACAGATCAGAGAGTAGGTGAGATTCAAACGGCTCTTCCAACGGCTAGTTTTGAATCTCTACCTATAAATACCAGTCTTCAACCTCAGAATCAAAAATGAAAAACTCTCTATAAGCTTTCAACTTCTCTGAATCTCTCAAGTATTAAAAAGCTCTCAAGCAGTTATCTAACTCTTTGAAGAACACTTAAATTTTTAGGTGTTTACTTTCAGAAACTGCTTTAGTTTTTCGTCTGATCAATAGGCAGAAATCATAGTAAATCCAAAGCCTAGATCTGAACGAGTTCATCTTCCAAAGTTCTTCATTGTAAGAACTCGTTCAAAGTTGGAAACCCAAAACCTTCTTTACCCAGAAAAGGTTAGGTCAAGGTTACGCCTTCTCGAACCGTGAAATTCGAGTGTAAGGTTTTTTCAGTTTGGGATTTTGAAACTATGAAGGATCTGTTCAGGTGACCACTATCAGCAAAGAGGCTGACTTGACACAGATACAGTGATCTTTTGAACCAATGCTCTGATACCAATTGTTGGTCCCAAGACGGATACCTTGGTGTAGAGGGGGGGTGAATACACCAAGGTTTAAAAACTTTTCCAATTAAAACTCTTTGAGTGAGCCAGCTGTGTCGATCAAGCTGTCTTCCAGCTGGATCGATATTCTTCAAGTAGTTCTTCGGCTAGCACATGGAATAGGCAATCAAATAAGGAGATGAATTATGAAGAAGAAACAAAATTTTGTTTTTGTAAAGATGGAGAATGAAGGTGAAGGCACCGAGATGGACTTCGTGGACCGATGATAATCCGTGCCGGAGGTTTTATGAATGTGATAATTGGAAGGTATATTTTTGTTGTTTTTTTTATTGTTATAATATGTATAATTTGATCGAATTTTTTGATTAATTAGATTTGGTTGTATATTGACATAACAGATTCAAAATTGTGGATATTTTGAATGGCATGATGAACCAATGAAACCAAGAGCCAAACATGTAATCAATATGCTAAAAATTGAGGAAAAAAAATTATTGAATGAATTGAAAAATATGAAGACGGAAGGCAATGATGCAGTGATGAAGTGCGAGAGTGAGAGTGCAATCAATGTGAGATTGATAAACTATGGGAAGAGCTACAAATATTGAAGAATTATGGTGCTGAAGAATATAAGAAGACAAGAAAAAATATTAGGACAACATATGTCATTTTGATTGTTTCGTGGGTGTTGTTTGCTATTTTAGTTGTTTGGTGAAAGCTTAATTGTAATTTGATTTGTTTAAATGAATCATAACCTCACTACAACAAAAATAGCCTATAACAACACCCCTTTTAAGACACTATGGCATGTGCGTTTGGATAAATCCTCTATTACGACACCAATGCTTTTATTATTGGTATGTATATAAAATTATTTAGTACTATTACGGCATCTGAATAACAACGTTGTTTTATTATGACAGTTACGACACCATCAAATGCCACACCTAAAAAAATGAAATCCTCGATCCAATTCCCCACCTAAAACACGATTAAAATTTTCTGAAGTAAAATTAATTAATTAAAGAAAAAATAGGAAAAGAAAAAACTTATTTTGCATTGGCGGTAACTTTTCCCACCATAGTCGAAACATTCCCACCAAGACACCAAAGTCTGATGGAATTAATGTTTATATTCTAAAAAATAAAAAAAGAAATGAAAATAGAGGAATAAAAAGGAAGATACTGCCCTACCCTCACATGCGAAGAGAACAAAATAGTGGAAATTTACCGACCTAATCCAATTTCTTCCCCCCGCCGAAGCCTTATTTCTTCTCCGATTTGATTTTGATGAAGTCAGTGGCGGAGATGAGTTGATACGTGCACCACCAGCGTTTTAATCGTCCTTGGCGGTCGGCCCTGTCTGTTGAAAGTCTGAAATCCCTAACGGTTATACGGACCAACCCACCAGTAATTAAGACAAGACAAAAAAGTAAAGGAAGAATTTAACGGTTATACAGACCAATCCACCGGTAAAGACAAGAACATAAATTAAAAGTATTCTGGGCAACGCGCCAGAAAGAAAGGTGCAATGTTCGTTTGCCCCCGAAGAGACAAACTCTCAACAATACTAAAATAAAACCCTAGGCTAAGAACTTTAAAGAAAATCAGATTATGGGGGCATTAGAGGGATTACATGACTTGATGGGAAGTGGTATATATATATAGAGATACAATTTGTGGGCTAGAGGCCCAGCTCATAGGTGGTTGGTCGAGTTCAAAATTCCTTTAAGCCACTAGCTTTACCTCTTTTCGATAATAGGCCAATATGTTTGCGGGCTGGCAAAAGTAGGACAATAAGACTTAAAAGTGGCATTAATAGGCCACATTTCGGCCCGAACAGTACTCGCCAAGCCCATTAATGGCACATTTAAAACAAAATCCATAGAAAATACTCAAGTTTATCATTTCTTCCCATTTTAATCCAATTTTCAATTTGGAGATAAATCATGCAAAACTATCAGGCCCATCACACTTCGTATAAAAATCCTACGTATACCAAATTCATACCTTTTTGGTATACAGAGAATAATCAGACACTGGAAGGGATGAGCAAAAGCCCAACTTTTATATAGGAATTATATAAATATTTATTACAACATAAGTATATCTCCTTAGAGAGGAGACATACTGGTTTAGCTACCTATGGTAGCGGAATTGAAATACATAAAACTAAAACTAGAATATTAAAACTAAGAACTATGATCATTTTATTTTTGGAGAGAGCAGAGAAAATGTTGTGTGGATTTTTCCTCTCCAATGCTCTCTTCACTTCTGGTTTATATAGAGGTCTGGAGTGACCTCTCTTCCTTCCATAATTGCCTTGGATGCTCCATCCTTAGCCAGCTTGCTTTCACGTGAATCGGGTCCTCCACTATCTTCTATTATTGGATGCGGACAACCAACTTTTGGTGTGATGTCCATTTCTCGTGACTAATGGACCACTTTCTTTAAATAGTAGTGGTCTTCCTGTTGCTTTACCCATTTGTTCTTTAGTGGGTAATTCTTGTTCATCCACCCACTGTTGGCATTTTCGTTTTAGTGGATGGTCTTCCAGCTCAGAGTCACATGACTCCACCAGCTCGTGTCGGGAATCTACTTTTTTTTCGAGGCCCTGGGCATTCTTGCTTTTGGCAGTGCCTTGTGCTCTAGGTGCTCATTGGACCGAGCATTTTCTTTTCCCATTCTAGGTAAGATACCTTTTCCGAACTCTGGCTCCTTCTGGTTCTGACAGTCAGAACAAATGCGCTCAGACCAGTGCCCAAAGTGAGCCATGTTGCAGTATTTGCGATGAGTTTCATTACTCGTTGCAATCTTGTTTTCCCAAAGCAAAGTCTTCTTTCTTTCGAAAGCTTCATATGCAAATCTTGTTGATTTTCCTGTCATGGTATTTAACAGTTGCGATCCGTTTACTGAGTTCTGAAAGAACTTAAACAGAAACTTGACTTTGTTCATCTCTGTGAGACGGACCTATAATCCCCATGCTCTTCTGGTTGAGATGAGGTCTTCTGGTAATGTAGAGACTAGTGTAGTCTCTTTCTCTGTGGGTACCTTAATCTTTTCGAGGGCACGTCCGTCGGGCCTCTGAGGCCTAATATAATGGAAGGCTTCATGGTTACCTTTTCCTGCTGGTTCTGGGGCTGCACTGATGAAATACAGCTCTAAAATATCACCTCGGCTAAGTTGTGGATTATTAGCCCATGTATCATAGACCGCTTCTTGAATCCATTTAGGTAGATTCTTGATTTCGGCGAATGATGGTGACGTTGTATAAACTGAGGCGAGTGCCCTAAATCCATACCATCTTTTGACTTCGTGTGGATCGGAATTTGGCATCATCCATACCCGAGGATACTTCCCCGAGATATCAATCCTTATTTTTTCTGGGTTGATTCCCGTCCTTGTATGGAGCTTCTCCCAGTTAGCTTGATAAATCTGCCAAGAAGAAGAAACTTCAATCTTGTCAGTATTAAACTTAGAAGTGCCAGTCATTGGCCTAAGATTAATCTCTCCCTCTTTTACCCCAGAGGTGCCGGGTTGACATGATGGTTCAGAGTGTGACCCCTGAATATCATCTTTTTCTTGGGGCAATGGTTCCGAAGATACCACCACTTTAGAACTCGGGCAAGAGGTATTGGAATCCTCTGCTACAGGTTTAGAGACATGTACTCGAAACTCTTCTTTTACCAAAGGATCTTTGGTCACCCGAAAGATTGGTGTTTGGCATGCAGTCCAGAGTTGACCCTGTGACCGTATGCAAGCTCGTATTCTCTCGGTAACTTTTGTTTTGTTGAGAGTTTGCAATCTTCCCGCTTGTTCAGCATTCAGAACGCACTCGTTCCACTCTATCATCTCCAGATTTTCTCTAAGATGCCTTTGGGCCAGTAGAATGGAGTTCATGTCAGTTTGCTCCATCTCTTGTTAAGAAATCTCGTTTGATCTCACCATGATTCCTTACCAGAAATCCGGGACTGCTGTAAGGTGAGTTTCCAGGTTCAATTAACTTCAAATCAAGGTGTTCCTTGATAATCTCCTTCATATCCTGTTGATCTTTAAGATTCATCAGGATTGGCCTGTATCTAACAAACTCGTATTCCTTATCCAACTTCACCTTCAAGGTTGCTTAGCTTGTTTCTGTCCCACCATGCCAAAAGATTCTCATTGTAACTCCTTCTAATCTTCCTTTTGACATCTTCTAGAGACACCTGTATTTCTTTCCTAATATCTTGATGAGATATTAAGGATGCCTTGAGGATCTGGACCTCTTCATCTTTGAGATCCTTTTCTCTAATACAGCTTAACACTGCTTCACTGAATCTTCTTTGATCCTTCATTTTTGGGCGTCGAAGTTTTCCTTCATCACCACCCTTGCTGCGAAATCTGAGTGGTATCTGGTGATTAAAAGCCCCATTCAGCCTCTGGACAATGATTTTATTATCGCAAATGGTTGTGAACACCAGGTGCCTTCTTTCATTATCCTGCATGTATCTTTTGAACATCTGTAGGAAATTGTTTCCTAACAGAATATCTGCACCTGTATCATGGAAATATATAGGTGGAGTTTTAACCTTATACCAAGGTGTACCTCTGGCTCCGCCAATTAGAATTTCCGTCTCTTTTACTCCTTTAGACAAGAGCAAAATCTTCTTTGAAAAATCTCTTCCTGCAATTCTGGGTAGCTCCTCTTCTACATCTGCTGGGAAGACTCCTCGTTTTGCAGTACGGATTCCTGCACCTGAATCAATATAAGCAGCAAAATATTCCACCTTATATTTTTCGTATAACATCCTAACAGAGATGTATATGGAGAATGGACTTGTCATTCGATTAATAGCTTTTGCCCATTAATCGTGATTTCCATTCCATCTTCTTTACTTGCCCATGTTTATGATTTTTGAGAAAATCCAAACCTAGCAACAATACTGCTTCTCTTCCGGCTCTGCCTTTGATCTCCATTATTCGTCCACCAATCTCTAGGGTACCTATGTAATGGTTGATCTCTGGCTGCTGCAGATAGTAAAGAACATTACAAGAGAAGTTGGTTTTCCATCTTGTAGTGTCAAATTTTACTATCACTTCTCTCCATCCTTCAGGACATTTCAGATTCACTGCAACTTTTTTACTCTGAGATGTCTGAGGTTGAGCTTCTTGGGTGAGACTCCTTCCATATGGTAAAGACATAATTTTGTCTCCTTGGAAAGATAATCTTCCTGCAGTTATCCTGAGACTCTGGTCATGTCTCATGACTTCTCTATCTCGAATTTGAATATCTACGTTTCTCAAACGAGATATTTCCACTCTATCGGGACAAATCGCCATTGTCACCTTCTTAAAGATATCTGGTATCTCGATGAACTGTTTTCCAAGGAATAACTCAGTATGATGTGAGTTGGAAAGCGAATATGATACCTGATATGTAATGGAGTAAGGTCTATTTCCTTCCTCCAATAGATCCTTGCGTTTGAAGTCCTGATATAGCTTCAGGGCTTTGCTGAAATGAGTATCATTAAGATTATATGCAATCTTTGGGTATATGATCCCCACAACTTGTCCTGCACAAAGATTTCCTGCAATTGTTCCCATTACGGATCCAATTTATTTTTTCTGCGACTTCAGGCTTCATCTTCTAGAGATCTTCTCTGATGTCGCTGGTTGGAATCAACTGAATTTCCACTTGATTCCCAGTAAGCTCGATAGGAAGTGACATTTCTCGTATGGTAATTCCATAGACAATATGTTGTTTCCTGCTCCTTAGATTAAAGTTCCTTAGAACTTGATCTATATTCCCTGCTGAAAAGCCTTGATACTTTTGTATATTCAGGCTTCTCTTCATGATTTTATCAATCAGGTTTTGCGAGATATCTTATGACTGGAATATCCAGATCTATCTTCGCTCTCTTGATGGAAAATCTCTAGATTAGTCTGACTCAGATCTTGATCCATCAGACCATTCCGATTCATCTTCATTGAAAACTTCTTCTTGTTCATATATACTCTCATTCAAGGGTATATCTTCGAACTGATATACTTGTACCAATTCCTGGTAGTAGACGACATCTTCGATATCCGGAGTGGATTCGAATTTGTTGATACCTCTTCTCTCGTTGTCGGGGCAATTTGTAGAAATATGCCTTTTTGCCCTGCATGTCCAGCAGTTGTAATCCTTGAAACTTTCATTAAATCTGGTATGAGTTCGTCTGAAAGTCTTCTTTGCAGGTGTTATTCCTTGGGATTTATTAGACCCCTGGAATGAATACCTGTTTCTTGATGGTCCACTTATTTGGTCTGATTTGTAAGATCTGGCTTTCTGTCTTGACCATCTTGTTCTTGGTTTCCAAGAATTTCTTTTTGGATCTCCACCTTTACGATAGGGCTGAAACCTATTCTTCTTGCTCTTGTTCAGCCTAGGTGGTTCTCCTCCAATGATCGTTGGCAGATCATTATCCTCACAATTTAGTGGAGCATACTTGTTGATTCTCCTCAACTTCTTTATATTCCTCAGAGTTGTAGCTTGTTGACACCACTCTGAGAGTTTTATGTACATATAACATCCTCCTTGCGATATTTTCAAGATCTCCTGGTTCGTAATCCCGAATCATCATTTCCTTCCATGGACTTGGAAATTTTAAAAAGAAGATTTCCAATGCAACTCTATCATCAACTTTAGATTGATGTTGATAAAGAGTAAAGAGTTGTAGAAACTCGTTAAGCGATTGTTGATCCAAGACTGCAAGTCTTAGATTATACAATGCCATCAAGTATTTCCTTCTTTTTTCTTGATCAAAACCTTCGAAATATCCTTCTCCCAGAAAATAGCTTTTAAAAATCACCACCATATTCTGAACATGTTCAGTGAAGTTTTCACTCTCAAAACATGCATTCTTGATATCAAGAGACATGAATTCCCATGCTATCTTGACAATTCCTGCAAGGCTAATTTCGAGAATTCTCACGAATCCCTCCTTGTTTAAATCAAGAGTTGCTGCAGTAATTCTCAAAGCTGACGTCCACTCATCAATTACAGATTCTCGATCTTTGAAATTAACTTCATCAAGGTTTAGCATTACTCCGTAGGGATGGATTGGATCTAGGGTAGTCTTACCATAAGGTGTATCCTGCACTTTTGGTTGTGGCCTTCTTGTCCTCGTCCTTCTTGCCGCCATATATGCATCATTTGAGATATGTTGATCATACCTTGCTCCAGTCTGAAAATCCTGGACTACATTAATGGCTCCGGGTGCATTTTGAAAATCCTGTGGATTTCCAACGATAGCTCCTGGTGGAAGTTGATTCACCGGCTGTGGGTTTTGGACCACATTTCGATTCATTTTTAAATCAACCATCGTCATGTTAGTAAAAGATTCGGCTAACTCCTGGAGGTCGTCAAGATTGATTCTTTCGAGATTATTCATCTTTTCTTTTCTCGAATCATTCTTTTTAAAGCCTATACGTTTGGATCCTTCTTGGTTTCTCCCACTGGTAATGGATAAGTAGGTTCATTACCAAAAGGATTCCTCTTTTGACTGGAACGAGGTTGTTGTTCTAGTTTTTCGATCCGCGATTGGATTTCCTTCTGGATATTGTAAATTTCATCCTGCTTCATAGCAATCTTGTAAAGATCGCGTGGTACACCATACAAGTTATCACCATAATGTTGTACCATTTTTTGTATTTCCCTCAGATCCTCCGAAATCTAAGATGAATCTGGAGTAATCTCTTGATATAAAAGAGTAGATGATACTCCTTTATCTTTCTTTGGATCCATCAGAGATGATTCCAGTGATTTCAATTCACTCCCAAATGGATCCAATGGTCTCTTCTCATGGCATATCCTATTTCTCATTTCAGGTAGATACAACTATGAAGGAGGTCTTATTTTCTTTTGATTTCTTGAGAACATGAATCAATTAATTCTTCCTCCTTGCTTTGTTGGATCAGGAGGTCCAACTGCCTTCTCCAGTGTGTTAGCACACTTTGGTATCTCGTTCTTCTTTTCTCCAAGATTTGGAGAAGTTGCTGGTAATGTCCACACTCTGGACATTCTTCAAGATCCATCAGTCAGTATGGTTCTGATGGTTTTCTCTCATCACGTTCTCCGTCACTTCAACTCCTCAATGAAGTTTTCTCTCTTTCTCATCTCTTGGTGGCAAGAGATAATTGATTCATAATCCACTCTTATGGCTACAGAGTAAAATTATCTCTTAGATTGCAAGATCAGTCTGGGTTCTTGTTTTCTGTACCTCCAAATCATGGGGATTGTTACGTTCATTTTTTGTTGCATTTCTGGATATTTTGCATGCGCGCTTTTGATGACATTTGTTTTGTTTCGCATTATTTTAAAGTTAAAATGCGCTAATGATGTTGTGTCGAGCTATCGGGTTGAAAATATAGATTTTTCTTGGGAATGATGAAGGCAACCACAGTTCGCTCAACTTCCGCCGCCGTTGTAAGTTTTCTGCCACAGTAATACGTTCCGTTTCGGTAAACGGGACACCTTCAGGAAGTCAGCGGTTTCTCACCTTAGGAGACCGCTGACCGTTACGTCAAACGGGACACCTTGAGGAAGTCAGCGGTCTCTCACCTTAGGAGACCGCTGACCGTTTGGCTAAACGGGACATCTTCAGAGAACTCAGCGGTCTCTCACTCTAGGAGACCGCTGAGTCCAGCGCCTCACCAATACAGGGCCAGAAGTCAGCGGTCTCTCATCCTAGGAGACCGCTGAGTCCAATGCTCAAGTTTAATATGGTAGTGAACTCAGCGCTCGCTCACAATAGGAGACCGCTGAGTTTGGATTCTTAGCGGGTTTAATGAAGTGCGCTCAGCGGTCGCTGAGGCTAGGAGACCGCTGAGCACAATTAATTCACCGTATGTATAAATACCGAGCGAGAGTTTTTCAGATCAGTACCTTTCAATTCCAGATGCCATTCTTTTTCTTTGTTCTTTTAGAGTTCTTTAGGGTTTTCTTCTAGTTTACTCTCGGATATTTCTACTTAGTGATTTACTATTGTAATTGCATTCCGGATTGGAGACTTCAGTAGTTGCAATTTGTCAGATTCAATTCTAGTTTATCTTCGATTTCGATTACAGTAGTAAGTTTACGATTCCAAATCTTTATTTATACTTTATAATTTCTCCTGCAGATTGCCTTCGAGAATTAATGTAATACAAGATTAATGTTTTTGTTAGATTAAATTTCGATTCATGCCTAGGGTTTAATTTATGCATTTTAGTTCTTGCCTAGGGATTAATTTATGTTTAATTATTCTTTCCGTGTAGTTAGAAACCTCAAACCAATTGATTTATTGCTTTCTGCTTATTTTCTTTTCGCAATACAATAATTTCCCTGCTAAGTTTTCCTTGTGAGACGATACTTGGGTTGACTTGCTTAATCTATAGTGATCTCATTTAATTGCGAGCGACTTAGGGTTAATTTAGTCGAAACAAATTTGGTGCCGTTGCCGGGGAAAACTTTAGGCGACTATTTGTGTTGCTTTGTTATTTGAGTTTATTTTATATTTATTTCTTTTATTCTTTTGGTGCTCGGTTATTTTTCTTCCTTCGGTGCGTGTAATCGGTTGGTTAAGTGTTGTGTATGCAAGGTCGCAGAAGCTTGAAAAAGAATTTGGCACCTTATTTTGACAACATCAATCAACCACGCAAGATTTTGATAAGTTTGCAGGAAGAATCCGAGTCCAGTTTTAATGAGGTTGACGAACCTTGTTTTGAAGAAGAAGTTATTGTTCAGTCAGAAGAATCTGGGTGTCATCCGCCAGACGAACTTATTTTTCTGGGAGAAATGGCTAACAATCCCAGATATATGGGGGATTTTTCCAGGCCTACATTTGGAACCACTGCTTCTGTTATAGTGCTGCCGACAGAAGTCAGGAATTATGATTTGAAGTAGAATCATCTGAATTTGCTACCCTCTTATCATGGAATGGCAAATGAAGATGCTCTGCAATTTGTTCGTGAATTTTGCACAGTGGTACAGTCTTTCCCTTTGTTGGCTATAACTGAGGATCAATTGAAGCTGAAGTGCTTTCCATACACGTTGAAGGACAGGGCCAAAACGTGGTATTTATCTCTTCCACCTAACTCGCTCACCACATGGACGGCAGTGTGCGAGAAATTCATGTTGAAGTACTACCCCAACCATAAAACTCAGGAAGTTCGCACAAAAATCATGAACTTTACTCAAGCTGGCGATGAACCCTTCCATGAGGCTTGGGAAAGGTTTAGGGAATTACTTCAGCAGTGCCCGTATCATCAGATGGCACCAGAAATGTTGTGGCAGTTCTTTTATGATGGATTGGTGCAAACTGCTCAGTTTATGTGTAACGACCCGGCTTCCGGACTGACGGCTGGCCCCACAAACCATCACGAGTCCTTTCTAGCGTACTTTTGTCCTCACTCACACGCTTCCTGAGAAAACTTCCCAGGAGGTCACCCATCATAGAATTGCTCCAGGTCAAGCACGCTTAACCTTGGAGCTTCCACAATGAGCCCCAGAAAAGAAGATGCATCTTGATGGTATAAATAGCCCAATCAATTCCTTTAAGCTCTCCTCGAATATGCCATCCCATTCCGACATATTCTCAGAATCCCTCTCATTCGGGTGTGTTTCGGTTCGTTCCTGCCCCCTCCGCTTTGAAGTCTTATCGGAGCCGCTTCTTGTCCGTGCCTCTGTACCGGCAATCACTCCGTACTTCTGCCCCGGGCGTCACATTATGGTGAATAGCACCGCCGGCGGAAACATTGCAGTGAAAACAGCCGATGAACTGCAAGAGATTTTCGAAACACTTGCAGCTAGTTCACAGCAGAAATCTGCCCGTACTCGACGTGTTGAAGTGAGTGCAGTTGTTGAAAGTCCGGACCTGAAAAAGCAGCTGCCCAACATGATGAGAGAGCTGCAGGAATTGAAGATGAGCAAGTCTGTTGTTTCTCCACCTCGACAGACACCTACTAGACAAGAGATTTTTACTGAGCCATGTGGCATTTGTGGAGAGCAAGTGCACAATCCTGAAGAGTGTCAAAGAATGGGAGAGCCGACATATGAAGGAAGAGCAGAAGTCTATGCTGCTCAGGGGTATCTTCCACATCAGCAGTTGGATCAAGGACAAAGTTTCAATCAGAATCAACGACATCAGAGCTCGGGATGACAGAATCAGTCTAGTTATGGGTGGAGGAACCAAAATCAAGGACAAGGCTTAGGACAGAATTATCAATTTCACCCTTTTCAACAACAACAACCTGTTCAGCAGTATCCCCCTCAGTAGCAGTGGTACCCTCAGCAACAGCAGTTTTCCCAACAATTTCAGCCTCCTCAAAAGACTTCCATGGAGGACAGCTTGAGTGCTTTCATGCAGGAAAATAAGCGAGCAAGGGAAGCTTAAGATGCCACTATCAAGCGTCTTGAAACAGCTGTGGGACAGATATCTGGCACTATGAATCAGATGCAGCAGCAACAGCAGACTGGAAAGATACCGAGTCAAGGACAACAACCTCATCAGGCCCATGTTGTTTCTATCATTAGAGAAGTTGCTCCAAAATTTAAGGAGGAGGAAATCAAGCCTCACAAGGGCGAGCACCAGTTTGACCGATTCGTTGCCTTACCAAGTAGACTAAGAGAAGGACCGATACACATCCTTAATACGAGAGACACCACAGAGAAGTGGAGAAGCAAAACCGTGAGTACAATCAAAGCTTCCCAGCTGCCAGATGAACCTATAACTCTAGATACAGCTGAACCACAACAACTACTACCTAAGCAGGATGATCCAGGTAGTTTTATCATAAGCCTAGACTTGGGTATTAGCGATGAGGTATCAGGAATGCTAGATTTAGGTGCAGCAATTAACCTGATGCCTTTTAGTATTTTTGAGAAATTGGGTAATTGTGAATTGAAGCATACGGACATGAAAATAGAATTAGCTGATGGTTCTATTAGTTACCCTCGTGGGATTGTTGAGGATGTTATGGTAACTGTGAGTGGTATTAGAGTTCCGGTGGATTTTGTTGTGCTGGAGACCGGCAAGGGGATAAGGAGTGAGAATGGTCACCTTGTTTTACTAGACAGGCCTTTTATGGCCAATGCGTCAGGAACTTTGAGTATGGCGGGATCAGGGCGATCAGTGACTTTCTCTGTGTTCAGTAAGAAGTCAATAGCTCCTGACCCTTTGGTGCAAAATTGTTCCTACGTCAAGATGTTTGACTCGGTGGATGAGGATGATATTGTGCACGAATTCCTGGCTAATATGCACAATGAGAATGATATCATTCAGGAATTCTTGGCTAATCTGGAAAATGAGGATGACATAGTGCATGATTTTCTGTCTGACCTGCAAAGTGAGGAGGAAGTCGAACTGGACATTCAAATATGGGATAAGAGAAGAGCAACATGTGCAATGGGTGTTGTTAAGCACCCGAAAGTGAGACCATCAGCTGCAACCTTAGATGATGTGATAATCCAGGTGAGAAGTCAGCTGAAGCTTGAGTCAGAATTTGGTTAAGGGTTTCGCAGTCAAGCTAATGACGTTAAACAAGCGCTGCATGGGAGGCAACCCATGAGTTGGTTTCTTGTTCTTTCCCTTTGTTGTATTTGTTTTGCTTTCTTTTGTTTTGTTTGGTTTTGTTTTGTTTTGTCTTTGTGTTTTTGTTTCAGGTTACTGGATAATGTTGCTTGAATGATTTCTCGCTTGGAGCTGTCGTACCCTCAGTGAAGCCTCTTTTTCTCTCTCCTTTCATTGTCACAATGAGGGCATTGTTTTCTTTTCTTGTGTGGGGGGAGGAACCCGTTTGTTTATCTTGTCTTGTCCTCGTCAGTCTTGATTTGATTCAAACCGTGGAAGTATGTGGATTGAACATGATGTATTATGCTTTGATTTAATTGATGGTTTGAGGATATTTTTCAGCATTTTCTTTAAGCATTGTGTTTACTTCATAGTTGACTGTGGGGCATTTTTCTGTATGTGAATAATTGAGGTGAAATCCTTGAATAAGAGAAGGAGGTGGGAAGTTTTCTTTTTGCGTGGATATCTGTGATTGGTGCTTTGTGTTGTTAAAGTGTAAGTTGAGTCGGGAGGTCTCTGCTCTTCTGGGAACTATGAGCATGGGAAACCACATGAGGATACTTTAGATGAACTCTAAATGTTTCCACCTCATGACTTTTGACCATATAACTCGACTCTCTTGCCACTTGTGTAAAGAAAATTGTTGCTTGGCTTAATGTATGATCCGAGGGGCTCTACCCCGCTCTCTCCACTTATTTATGGAAATGCTTAGGAGAGATGGGTATGGGAAACCACTCTAGGAGACCCGGAATACTCCGGAGGATTTACCTAGTGAATTTTGCCCCGGAGATTGTGTAAAAATGGTTGAATAATGAAATGAAATTTAAAGCATTAAGTGTGTTAGCATGTTTCATCTCTTGCCTCCTATCTTCGCATTTTGGTTTTGAGCCGATTGAGTTTATTTGCAGAGGGGCAACTCGTTAGTTATGGGGTGAATTGCTTTTAGTTAAATAATGTTGATAATGTTCTTGCGCTGGATATGACGTTGAAGAATGATTTGTCATTTTCGATCTACGTCTTTCTTGTTGTGTTTTTAATTAAGATTTGCTTGAGGACAAGCAAGGTTTTGTGTGTGGAGGGTTTGTTACGTTCATTTTTTGTTGCATTTCTGGATGTTTTGCATGCGCGCTTTTGATGACATTTTTTTTGTTTCGTATTATTTTAAAGTTAAAATGCGCTAATGATGTTGTGTCGAGCTATCGGGTTGAAAATGTAGATTTTTCTTGTGAATGATGAAGGCAACCACAGTTTGCTCAACTTCCACCGCCGTTGTGAGTTTTCTACTGCAGCAATAAGTTCCGTTTCGTGAAACGGGACACCTTCAAGAAGTCAGTGGTTTCTCACCTTAGGAGACCGCTGACCGTTATGCCAAACGGGTCACCTTCAGGAAGTCAGCGGTCTCTCACCTTAGGAGACCGCTGACCGTTTGGCTAAACGGGACATCTTCAGAGAACTCAGCGGTCTCTCACTCTAGGAGACCGCTGAGTCCAGCACCTCACCAATACAGGGCCAGAAGTCAGCGGTCTCTCATTCTAGAAGACCGCTGAGTCCAATGCTCAAGTTTAATACGGTGGAGAACTCAGCGCTCGCTCACAATAGGAGACCGTTGAGTTTGGATTCTTAGCGGGTTTAATGAAGTGCGCTCAGCGGTCGCTGAGGCTAGGAGACCGCTGAGCGCAATTAATTCACCGTATGTATAAATACCGAGCGAGGGTTTTTCAGATCAGTACCTTTCAATTCCAGACGCCATTCTTTTTCTTTGTTCTTTTAGAGTTCTTTAGGGTTTTCTTCTAGTTTACTCTCAGATATTTCTACTTAGTGATTTACTATTGTAATTGCATTTCGGATTGGAGACTTCAGTAGTTGCAATTTGTCAGATTCAATTCTAGTTTATCTTCGATTTCGATTATAGCAGTAAGTTTATGATTCCAGATCTTTATTTATGCTTTATAATTTCTCCTGCAGATTGCCTTCGAGAATTAATGTTATACAAGATTAATGTTGTTGTTAGATTAAATTTCGATTCATGCCTAGGGTTTAATTTATGCATTTTAGTTCTTGCCTAGGTATTAATTTATGTTTAATTATTCTTTCCGTCTAGTTAGAAACCTCAAACCAATTGATTTATTACTTTCTGTTTATTTTCTTTTTGCAATACAATAATTTCCCTGCTAAGTTTTCCTTGTGAGACGATACTTGGGTTGACTTGCTTAATCTATAGTGATCTCGTTTAATTGCGAGCGACTTATGGTTAATTTAGTCGAAACAGAGATAGTTCTTGTAACACTCATATCTTGGACAATCGTCCGGATCCATGTTTTTCTTGGATGTCTCATCCGTTAGGATGATACTTAAAGTAATAAATAAAATATAATTCCTTAATAAACCTAGGGCTCTGATACCATTTTGAAAGCGTGGATCGTTTAGCTGAATGCTAGAGCAGAAAATAACCTTGAGTATTTATAATTTATTATATCTTAAATGTGTATTTGAATATTTGTTCAAGAGCAGGTGAGTATTATGTTTTCGGGCTTTTAATTTGTAATTTTCAAATCTTTGTGTCCTGTTTTTGCAACTCAAAATACTTATTGTCATTCTCTTGCAAGTCCGAAAAATTATGGCCTATATTTGCAAGTCACCATAAGTTAGCGGCCCATAAAAACTTTTAACTCGTGGTTGATCTGTAGCTAGGATTTAGGTGCAGTTTCCATATATATCTCTTTCAGAATATTCTGCCTTGTGTCCAGAGCACCTTCCTTATGTGGAATGGATTTGATTTGAACGAATCTTCATGGATAGGGAATGAAATCAATCATTCTTTATCTACTCATTGGATAAGGCCAATCCATTCCTTGCTCCGCACTCTTTCTTGACGAATAGCTGGACCGTCATACCTCTATTGTGCCCAGAACGGACACTCTTTCTCTTCTATGTTCTATCCTTCGTCTTGGCCTATACACTTCACGTATTTCCCAAGATAGATGGAATTCTGTGCGGTATATGAATTGGTTAGGACATGAAACTCAGTAGCTTCACTTGTGATGTTTGCTACTGTGCGCAAGATGCAAGCTCCTATGCCCAAGATGTGTGCTACTATGCCCAGTTGGCGAATGTGCCCAGGATGGAGAGCAACGCTTCTGTGACCATGTGCTTCGTATCTGTGCCCAAAAACCTCTTTTGCAGAATGCACTCTTATTGTGCTCAAAGTGGTACATGTTCTCCCCAGAATGCCTTTGTGTTGCCCATAACGTACCAGCCTTCACAATGTGTCCTCCCAGACACATAAACAAACAAAAAGACAGACAAAAAACTCGATCTATACCCTACGCTAATTGTGACCTTTTATCTTGTAAATGGTACATTTTGTTCTACGACTTTTCTAGACAGCTTGGTCCCACATCTTGGTTAATTGGTAACTCGAATTCTCTTTTTTCTAGGCCTGCCAGTGGTCTTCTCTAAAGGTGGAGGTTCAATTGGTGCATGAGCCTCCACTTTAAAGAACTTCACACCAGAAATAGGAGAAATGGTGTGCTCGTATGCTCTCTGGTATGTGGTCTTATGATATCACTTAGAGATCCTTGTTAGTTGTACATTACACTAATTGCATGCACACAAGGTATTCCAGTAAGTTCCCAAATCCTACAAGTGCACAACCTTTTTATTCAAGAAAATAGTATGTTTGTCTCCTCCCTCCCCAATTTCATATCCTTCATCACCATTCCAAATAACCCTACACCCAACAACAACAGCTTTGTTCTTTTCAAACATTTTCATTGCAGTAGGAGATCACTCATTCAACCATGAATCACACTTGTTCTTCCTATCTATAATCCTACACATGCATTTTATTTTGATCTCCTCTAGCAGGCTCATGATGAGCCTTTGTCTAGCATCAACAATGGGTAAATTAAAACTCTCTGATATGTTGATATCAACCAGAAAACTAGAGCACCTGTTAAATTGAAATGCTCTGCACCAAGCCTGTGGAGGGTATTTGAGCAAGGATTGTGTTGTTACTTTGTGTATTTCACCCAGCTTTGCAAAAGCTATTTGGAAATCCTCTTTAAACGTGCTCCATGCACAAATCCAGAATATTTTCATCAGCTTATTTACACTCTATTTCTTTGACCAATTACTTCAAATATGTCTAGCATACCACCTATGCTCTGCTTTAGGTTGTGTGTTACTGACTGCATTAATTAATCCCTAGCCAAAAGAACATATGAATTAGCAAACATTTATATAGACAAACATATGAAATATGAAATATTTATATATAAAATAAAGCACCTTTTGCATATCAGAGATTACTGTAAGTTGTTATCCATCCTCAAGCTTCAGCTCTTGTCTTACCCATCATAAAAACCAATTTCAATTAACTTTATTCTCCTTACCTCAGCCCATGCAATCGACACTACTTGGTCTTTTCCATCTATTCCTACTGCTGTAAGCAACATACCATTACAAACACCAGTCAAAAAAATCCATCCAAACTAATAAGGGATCTACATCCACCCGAACAGTTCTTCTTACAAGCATCTAACAAGACAAACATTCTTCTAAAAATTCTCTTGCCCTTTTCAAGTCCATCTTTAGACAATTCAATTCCACACTTTGATCCAGGATTACTTTCTTTGACTTTCTCAGCATATGCAGCAAGAATGGAGAACTCTTGCTTGAAGCTCCCTTCTAGATCATGTATGAGCATTCTTTTTGCTCTCTTGCACTTGTACACACTGACCTGTGTATTCAAATATTTCTCTATCTTAGCTTGCATGTCTCTAGCTCTAATCTTAGGATTCTTATAAACAGAATTCTTGAAATATCTAGCTATAAACTTTGCACTAGCACTAGGTACATCCATCTGTGGAAAGCATCTATGTTGCATATTTGTTGTCTTCACAACCAACCCACCTTATTCACCATCCTTGGAAACCAACAGCTTGAATGGACATTCTGCACCATTCTTACAGTAAACCCTTAGTCTAGTCTTTTCATTCTTTTCAAATTTTAACTTGAATCCATACTTTACACCATACTCATTTATTGCTATTCTTGCATCTGTAGCATTAGCAAATGTCTAACCAAGTGAAAAACAACCTTCAAGTGATTTATCATAAGGTTGAGGCTGATCAAGGTCTAAATCTGCACCCTCTGTATAATCCGATTCTTCTTCAAAATCTATATATGTCTCACTGCTGTCAACCTCACACTCAAAGGCATCATTATCTTCATTCTCACTAATATAACCTATAGGATTGACATATGAGCCTGGATCAACTCCTCCTAAGTTAATTTGTTCATCATCTTCTCTCTCTCTCTTGAGTTTAATCTCCATCAAGCCCTCTCAAATTCAATCCCTCTCTCATTAAGTTTCTTTGCTCATTATCTGTAGGACCTTGAAATCCCTGATCAAACCCTTCTAAAGTTCAAATCCTCAACACTTATGTTCATATCATCATTTAGGGCTGAGCATCGGGTCGATTCGGGTTAAAATCGACCCGAATCGACTAAACCGATGGGCCGACAATTTTGGAAAAATGAAACCGACCCCGACCCAATTGGAGGCACGGGCTGAGTCAAAACTAACCAAAATTGCTGGGTCGGTTTCGGTTGATGGGTGGCAGTTTGGCCCAAAAATAGGCAGAATGTTTCTCCTGTTTTGCTGCCATTTTTTTCTTTCAAAATCATCAAGTTCAACAATCCATAATTCAAGAAATTCACAACCATAATTCAACAAGCTCACAACCATAGTTCACAAGCATAATTCAACAAGTTCACATGTTCAAACATACAAAAAAAATCCAAAGTTCCAAATCCAAACAATTGTTCAAAGTTTTAAAATAAAATTATTCATCAAACATCAAGAATCAAGATTCAACTTTAAGTCTCCATAGGGCTACGGCTGTCCATGTCCGTCGATGGTGTTCGGGCTTGAGTTTGAATCACTTCACTTTCATCATCATTAATAGATAAACCTCTCAAACCTACAAAGCAAAGCAAAACTAAGAATCTAACAAGATTTATAAATTATAAGACAAGTATACATATTAAATCATAAAAGCAATGAAACATCTAACCCTCTTCATGTTTAGCAATGTCCTCTAAATTTTCTTTAACACAAATTGGTTTCTTCGACCTCCTCAACCAATCTTGAGAGCAAATGAGAGACTCCACAAGTTTAGGAGATAAAGAACTCCTAAAAGGATCGAGAACTCTCTCCTCCCTTGCTAAAAGCCAACTCCGAAGTAACTGTGGAAATAGGCACCCCTAATATATCTCAAGCAAGATGTGCAAGAATGGGAAATTTATGTTGGTGAGCCTTCCACCACACCAAAATATCTTGGTCTCCGTCTACCTCTTTTTCATTGAGGTATACTTCCAATTCGTTTATGTCAGAAATGGACTGATTTAACACCTTCATCCTTTTGTATTTCTCGGCCATAACACGGTTTCTCCCACTTTGTGATGAAGTAGTTTTCTTTTGAATTGTTGGAGTTTGTGCATTAGTTGCATCTTGAGGAGCATGTAGCAACTTGTATGCTTCATACAACTCATGCAAACTTTCCATCACATTTTTGGCCACTTTCTTCCCAACTTCCTCACCCCATTCTTCAACAAGTGTGAATTCAACAAACTTATACTTCAACTGCATGGGGATCAATCAAAACACTCAAGAAAATGAGTTGATTCATTTTGATTGGATCCCCCCAATACTTGTCATACTTGGCCCTCATCTTTATTCCCATTGCTTTCACATCATCATCATCATTATTGGCCCAATCTCTCAACAAAGAACTAGCTGTAGTGATCTCATACAAAAAAACATTGCAAGTCACATACAAGCACTACTAGAAAAACGCTCATACATAACGGAGAATATCCGTTATGTATGTGCACAAAAATCCGTTATATATAGTGGTGTTATGTATAGTGCGCTCATACATAACAAAGATATTACTGTTATCCATAGTACTTATACATAACGGTTTAACCACATAGATAACAATTCAATCTCCGTCATCTATAGTTAGACATAACGGTTTTTTACCGTTATGAAATATACTTAACACGTAATGTATTATCCTCTAGATAACATTTTTTATGTCTTAGATGACAGTTTTGTAACCGTCATGTATTCTCGTCCTGTTTTCAACTATTTTTATTGTTTTATTATTTTTTTTAAATATACCTATTTTTTATTTGAAAAGCCAATAAATAATATTTCTTAAAATCATAAAATAATACATTTTTATTACCATCAAAACATAGTCTACATATATTATCATCCAAAGTCAAGATGATACATGATAATATTTCACAAAAAAGTTCTATCTAATGCTAGTATCATCAAACATAACACAAGTAACTATACTTTGCTAGTTCCAACCCCATTTCCATCCACTACTTTGTCGACTCCATGTGGCCCATCTTCACCGGAAGGGCGCCTCAATTTTTCGTTGTCATATCTAGCCACTTAGCTTCTTCACTAGAAGCACCGCAACATATACATAAATGGATTTGAATAGAGGTCTAAACCATCAATGTGATGCTGATTAAACACAGCAATGTGAACCTAAAAGAAAACAAAAAATACACCATTTTCAGGAACGTGGAGCATATTGAGATTAAGAATAACATGCTTCAGTCCATTAGTTAAGCAAAAGTAAGCTTTTTAAATCCTTGGATCAATGAGTTATAAACATATAGCATAAAATTCTACCAAGCAGAGCTTAATGCAGAGAGAAAAATGTGTTTCAATTTGAAAAGAAGAAAAGAAAATACAATACATGTCATTTAAATAATGTCATTATTTCTCCCCATTCTTCTATGTGATTATTTCTTTCAGCTTAATGTAACTTGATGCTAGGTGAAGCCTGAAATATGTTTACATTTTATAGTTATGCAATTAAGACAAAGCCTGCAATATGTATACATTTTATAGTTATGCAGTTAAGACGTACATATTACATAAGTTTACAAAGCTTTTCATTTAATTTATTGTTATAAGACAACAACATAAAATTAATAATTCAAAACCGATACAAGTCCTATAGAGTATCATAAACTACCTTTACTCTCCTTAAACAATCCAGACAACTAACTGTAATCACCATTAACCAAATATAGTCGATTTTTTCTAGCTAATATACAAAGAAAATGAGAACATGTAAAATCCAAATATCCAAATAACCATTATGTTAATATCATAATGCTTTTAAATATTGCTAAGAAAATCACATCATGTGCCAACAAACAAGTGAGAATAATATTACACATTTCGGAATACCAACTTAGTAAATAGAAGTAAAAGGAACCTTTTTTGACCCAAAAATGTCGTCAATATCGTCGTCAAGATCTCCAAAGCTTCTCTTAACACCTAACAAACAGAATCACATTCAGAAACATCATGAATCAATGACAATTACTGAATCACATGTCAAAATGTATTAAATTCAACCATAATTTTTTGCCTTTTCAAATTTAACCAAGTTTTAAATACGAAATATTTCCACAAACTAACCTGCTAGAAAAGTATCAAGATCTGCAGCGGCTACATCAAATACAGCACCCTTCCCCGTTAGCAGTCAATGAAAGATCCTTAATTGATTCATCCTTCTCTCTTCAAGTAAAAATCTCTTCAGAGGTTAGAGCAATAAATAAAGTTCCTTTGTTAATCTATATACTAGTACCAATTTAAAATAATGTAAACCAACGAAAAACTCTATTATTTTTATTTTACTTTTGCAAGTAAGATTTAGCATATTTTCAAATTAAAAACCTGAACGAAGAAAGACACATCAAGGATAGATAAAAAAAAAAATAAGTAACACCAATTCTAAACATTATACACAAACAAGCTTATCCAAGTTACATGAATCATAAATTACCAAGTACATAGATTAATTCTACTAGTTCAGAAAACTTACTCTGCCTAAAAGTCCCCTTTGCACCACTATTTTCACCGCTGTTACTACCTTCCAAATAGCTCAATTTTTCTGCACCCACACAAATAAATCGAACTCAAAATAAATCAGCCATTTAGACAAACAAATGCTAACCTTCTTAAACTAATTTATAAAAATAATTAGCAAAAAATTTAGCTTCATTTAACAGGAGGACAAGATTATGAGTTCCATTAACCAAACCAGAGCTTTTCACTTTTATATTATTTTTGGATTCTCAAAAATAGCTTTCTCAATCATACTAGGTGCATCATCCATTTTACCCCGTGGACAAAGGCAAAGTTACGAATTTATCATCCAATCACTGAAGAATTAAAATAATAAACATCATATACTGGGACCTAGGTACAAAACCTGGACAGTACATACAACTCCAAGATTGTTTAGTGATTGAGAAATTTTTGGTTTGATTGACATTGCCAACTGCAAACAAAAATGAATAACATAAGAAAAAACATTTGTCTATTACATTCAACCACAACTATTTGTTGGCTAAAACTTGTCTGGTGACACTCTACTGCTTTATCAAGGTTGACTCGGTCCTTGTAAACTCCTAAATTATTGCAAGCTTCTGCACAATGAGGACTAAATCTATATAGTTCTCATTTTTTGTCGGTCCTGATGAATTTGGGAAACACGACACTTACAAGTTTTAAAAGCTTTGCCTTTCCCCCATGAATTTGAGAAACAGAATGCTTACAAATTATAAGAGAAAATGTTGTATATCTAATGTCATATGAGAAAATCTTCATACACCACTCTCCGAAACAAACCATCTCCCTTTAGATAGTTATCAATTAAAGGCACTATTAAAAATAAATAAAAAAACTTGAGCAGCTGCAACAAAAATGCAATATGAAATCATAAACTACAATCACAAGAGCAATTAAAATCGTGAAAAGTTCATTCTTTCACCCAAAGGCCACAAGCTGAAAAACACCAAGGAATCAGACATCCACTACCTAGACCAATCAAAATCGTGAAAAGTTCATCTGGAAACACCAAATTGAAATCAGAAATTCTAATAAAAAAAGCAAAAAAATAGCAAACAAAAATAAATTATAGAATTGAGCTGCTAAATAGAGAAAATGAGATGGATACCGTCTTTAGCAGCAAGAGTAGCAACGACAGTGGTGGAATATTTCAACTCATACTTATCCCCTCTGCTACCTATCGTCGGTGGCGCCGCTACAATCGCCTCTAGAGACACCGGTGAGTCGCGATGCCAAAAAAAAATGCCCATGTGGCCGTACTCCAGCTCCAAAGAATTCAAAGCAAACACGGGCTTAGTCATCGTTGTCCTGATCTGCACTCTGGCGTTCAATGCCGCCATTATACGATAACGAACTTCCGACACCCCTACTGGTGCCGGATGCCTTTGTTCCCTTCATCCTCAAATCGATCCGCCGTCGTTTATTGTCTAACCAATTTTGAAATTCGTCTTCCTTCTGGTGGAACGTAGGGTTTGGGCGATATATGGATAGAAATGAGTGAAATGCCACCGGTGAAGCGTAAAAACCCTAATTTAATTCTAGATTTAGAAATTTGGGCTGCTGTAGTCGACAGGGGAAGAAGTGGTGACGGAGACGGGGAGGCAGCACACGAACATGAGCAGATCTGACGGCGGCGGTCGGCTGAAGTCCGGCAGCTTGCATACAGCAGCAGCGGCGATATGTTGAGAGAGAAAATGTGAGAGAAAGAATTGTGTTTGTGCAGAAGTGAGATAGGAAAATGATTGGTTTAAAAAAAATGGTAAATTATAATACATAACAGAAATTAATAACGGTAAATTTTACCCTTATTAAAGGAGTTCATACATAACACAAAACATAACGGAATTAAAAATGCGTTATTAAATATGATCATAAGTAACACTCATACATAACGAATGACTCGAAAACGTTATGTATGATCGGAGGTAACAGTTTTCGCATAACAAACTTTTGAAATATGCGTTATCTATGCAAAAAGGGCGCTTATAGATAACGGATATTTGAAATATCTGTTATCTATGAAGTGTTATGTATGAGTGATTTTGTAGTAGTGAAGGAGCCCGAGATTCTCACAGTTAAATCAAAAAAGCATATAGTAACTCACACATCCTCCTCCCAGTATCCCAATCAAAAGAGGTTGGAGGGCCCTCATCAAGGTCAATTCGAAAGAAATGATCTTTCTCAGCATACAATTCAAATGCCCTTTCAAAATTACAAGCCACACTCAACATAAGATAAGTAGAATTCCACCTACTGGGAACATTTAAGCACAACAAACTCTTGCATGAAATATTTTCTTCCTCACAACACTCTCTAAACTTAACTAATCTAGTAATCCCGCTGGAGATTGCCTAACAAACCTCACAGCTTCTTTAATCTTTTTCATAGATGTGCCTATCTTTTTGAATCCATCATTAACAACCAATGCAATAACGCCACACATCTCATGTGAAGGAATTTTCCTTTTGCTAGACAACAATTCCTAGAAGTGAATCTTGTTTTCAGATAAGCAAGTCAATTATCATTAGAGGAGGCATTTTCAACAGTGATAGAAAAACCCTAGAAATACTCCAATCACGCAAACAACCATCAAACTGTCTCCCCAAATATTCACTCCTATGCCTTTCAATTGTACAAAATTGATAATTCTTTTACGCAATTTCCAATCTTTATCAACTGTGTTGTAATACAAATATAGTTCAACCTTTGCAAAGAAGTCCAAGTGTTTGTAGTAATACATACACTCTGCTTAGATACAATGAAAAAATCACGAAATCTTAGCTTTTCATTGAGATATAGTTGATAGCAATCTCTAGAGATAGTCTACCTAGAACACATCTTAAACCTAGGCTGTAATGTTCTAACAAACTCCCTAAACCCTTCACCATCAACAAGTCTGAAAGGGAGTTCATCTTTAATGATCATCTTTATCAATTTTTTCCTACATAACTCCGAATCAAACCTCCAAGAAGTAAGAGTGGAGGTGTTGGCGGTATTATCATCTTGTCCCTCAATCCCCTTAAGAATTGGTTGCAAATTTAACTGACTTTGCCTTAAATCACGATTCTTAGGCATATTCTTGCACTTTTCAAGATGACCGAGAAGAGATGACGTACCATTTTTCTTAGAATCTGCCATGTATTCTTGGGGACAATAATTGCACTTAGCTTTTGTCCTTCAATTTGGAGCTGTGAATGTTGTGAAGTGATCCCACACACATGAAGTTTTCTTACCGGTGCCACCTTTTGTACTTGCAGCATGTGCAGGTGGCGGAGGGCATGGCAGTGGCGGTTCTACTATATTCTCGATGTCATGTCCCGTCTCATCATCCTCAGTACAGGGCTGCTGCTCACGCTCATCCACTTGAGACATCTACAATAAGAAACATATATAACAATTAACACTAAAAACAAGCAACAATCACTCATCTTCCTCAATAAAAATCAGCATCAACATAACCCTTCACACCACAAATCCACAATTAACAACTCAAAATCAATTAACAATTCAAAATCTGCCTATTGCCTCCCAAAAATCTTGTCTAGAAACAATAAGAAACTTAAGAGTTAAGAGAATCAAAATGAGACAAATGGCATACCTTTTTAGGAAGAAAGGTCGAGATGGTGGCGGACGGCGGCACTAGGATGGGTAACGGTGCATGAACGGCAGTGTGAAGATGGGCCAGGTGTTACAGCGCAGCTAATAGCGGTGGTGGTGGTTGTGGTTTGTGATGAGGCATTGGTCCAGTGGAGGGGAGAGCAGCCAAGCAGGAAGGAAAAGAGAGTCAGAGAAATAAAATGGAAGAGAGGAGACTGAAGATAACCTAATTCAATATATATATTTAATTTCCAATATATGGTGGTCGGTTCAGTTCGATGTCGGCTTAAGAAATCTCAAAACCGATACCAAAACCGATATCGATTTTTCTGCAAAAATAAAACCGATACCGATCCAACACATGTTGAAAACCAAAACTGGCCGCTCGGTTTGGGGCGGTTTGGCGGTGGCGGGTAGGTTTTGCACAACCCTATCTTCATTATTGTTGGGAAAATTATTAGAGTTTTGATTTGATACCAAAACTCAGCTGACCCTAACCGAGTAGATGATTGAGCAAACCCAAGGATTGCTTTACGAGGAAATCAAGGAAGAAGACAAGACCAACTTGTCAGAATTAAGTTAGGTAGAGATTCAGAACGGCTCTTTCCAACAACTAGTTCTAATCTCTTCCTATAAATATGAGTCTTCTTCATCATCAGAAAATATGTATAGAGAGAGAAAATACAAAGACGAGAGATCAACAGACTACATTGAAAGATGTCTAATTAAAGATCAAGATCTCTCAGACACTACAAGAAATCCGCTCATAGACTACGAGTATTACCCGTAGTCTATGTGATATGAAAACCGTAGAGATTGATGGTGTAGTCTATGCTCGTGAGCATAGACTACGGGTTTAAAACCGTAGTCTATAATGAATTAAACACTACGGTTATTACCCGTAGTCTATTCATTTCAAACCGTAGTGTTAGGTTATCCAAGACTACAGTTTGTGATTAAAAACCGTAGTATTTGGTACACAATAGTTAAATCTTGAAGCCACTGTTGTGTGTAATTTTCTTAGACTACGGTCTTTTTAAGAAACCATAGTCTTAGATATTTTATAGACTACAATTCTTTTCAATAGGTGTAGTTATTTTGTTACAAAGACTACAGTTTTCGTTTTGCAACCGTAGTTAATTTACAGTTTAATTCTAAAATCTGTAAATTTGAAATCAATTAATTATAAAAATAGAAATTTCATATATTTAAAATTGAAATTTCCCAATACAAATTACAAACATCCAAAATCATAACAATATCATAACGGGAATCCGAAATATAAGTACGTAACATCGCAATATCGTTCAAAAAATTAATAAAACTTGTTTGTTTTCTATTTCCTTACATCCTTGATCTAAAACCTATTTGAAATAATCTCACCAACACAGCATGTCCAACATTGATCAATAGCTCAAAACGGGTCTTCAACATCTTCCTTACGCCAACATAACACACCTACAATATATTTCAATACGTCTCAATTAATTTACTTTTCACAAAAATTACAACACTTCATCAAAGGTTGTGACACAGTCAACACTTCATCAATTTCAATCAACATTTCACCTTAATTCCAAATACTTCATCAAGAAGATAACAACTAGAAATTAAATACACAAGAATCAAAATCCAATTAACCATAAACATTGCACCCCAATTAAATCTTCCAAAAAATACAAATTTAACCAAAAAGTATATATTACCTGGCGATTCCTATATGTTTTCGTCAAGCAAGTAATCGGCCCACTCAACACGAACATCATCAATATCCTTTGGAGAATACTTCCGTTTGTTAAACAATATATTAACAATTAAGAAATAAAATATTATCATGATATGAAAAAATGATTAAGATAAAAAAAATACTTGATATAGAAATAATAGAAAATTTCTTACAAATGATCTTAAAGAAATGGAACCACTTGTTATAACTTCTTCATCAATAAACCACTTAAAAAACAACCTATCATCAATAAACCACTTAAAAAATAAAGTTACAGCCTGAATTTCAGAAAAATAAACATTGAATTAGACTATTAGTTATTAATCTACCTCCCCAGGTGTAATAAGACCCTTTGGCTTCAGCATCTGTAAGCATAGATAATGAAAACACTCTCATGGCAAAAACTCGGGATTGAATCACAACTGTACCAAAATCACATGGAAAGATTGTATTTATAACAGATCCACCAAGCACATCCTATTGTTGAGAAAATGCACATGGAAAAAGAGTAATGCAGCACACTGTTATATAAGCAAGATAATTGATGCTGCAACTTAATGGCAGAGACCAGAATGAAGCACTTTTATTGCATGTGTGATCCTCTAATACAAATGGAAAGTTCAATGCATACTCCAGAAAATCCTTTAGTAGCAAATATACTTTGTACTGCCCTAATAAGTGTTAGCTAACTGGGCTTGACATTCATGCAATATTTGATACTTAAGAAATACTTCATATAACTTCATGGTGATATACCATCATGTCGAATACGAAGATTTAATAACAGTCTAAAGTGGTAAGAAATGAAATAAAACTGGGCATCTGCAAAAGTAATTTAAGACAAAATGGTGAAAAGACGAACAACAAATTATAAAGTTCTCAACATCGGCCAGTGGCACCAAACCTCGCCCAAACTAGAAGGCGAAGCTGCTCGCCTGCCATAACCCATAAGGAAATGTTATTGCTGACTCGGTCCTCAACATATGCTTGATACCCAGCCCAAAGACCTGAAGCAAGTAAACAGCTTCTCATCGGACATTCAAGCAATGGCATGAAAATAGTCCATGCAGAAAGAAAAAGAATGAGCATATCAAAATTAGATCATACATCCAATTTAACTATCAGAATGAATTAATAGAACAGTTACAAAATTAACTGCAATAACATATGGGAGTTTGAATAACTAGTTCTGGAGCAGCCTAGACATAAACATATATCTCACGACAATTGAAGTGAATATCATCATAAAAATCCCAACCAAATCAATAGCAACACTACTTGGTTCAAAATATGGACTCTGCTAATGATGGAACAAACACCGAAATAAGATATATTCTAGGTCCAAAAAACATAGAATTGAATATATCTCAGTTGTGCATACGGTACCGTATTAAAGGCAATCATGTTATAAATAAAAAAGTAAAAACAATGGTGGAAGAAGTGGAGAGCAATGTCATCTAAAATGTGCAAACATATTCAAATTTTGAGATGGAAATAATCGAACTTTAAGCACAAAAGCCTGCTTCCAATGACAAGGAAAACATATAGAGAACCAAAAAGAAAACAATTAAAAATGAGCAATGGATAAATGACACACTTACAGAGAGAGGTGACTGTCAGATAGGAGAGGGAAAGACAGAGGCGCTGATGTGGGAGGAAAAGTTGGGTGCAATTAGGGAACCAGTGATGATTGGGGGTTTGTGGAATAAATTCGGAGAAGTGTGGAGAAGACGACCAGCGGAGAAAGGACGGTGGTGGTGGGGCCGAGTAGAGGAACCAAGGGCCGCCGCCAATGAGCGGAGCCTCCAGCACCATCTCTGCATTGTTCTTCCAATGGTGCTGGAGGAAGCTGCAGTAGCGCGGCGGCGATGCTACTGGCAGACCGACGACGACGACACTACCTCTGCTGCTATTTCCAAGATGAAAGAGAGTGAGCGACCGGTGGAATTTCGCCGGAATTTGAGAGGAGAAAAAAGGGAAAAATTTTCAGATTCGATTTGGGGATCTAGGGTTTGGAAATTTGGGAATTTTAGATAGATCGAAGAAAGAAATGGAAAGTGGCGACGGCGGTGCTACCGGAGATGCATCTCATCGAAAAAGGAGAAGAAGAGCGGCAAAATTGCAGCCGATGAGAAGGTAGCAGGAGAGAAGAGAGAAGAATCGCGCGAGAGTTGTGAGATAATTTAGGAAAGAAAAGTTATTTAGGTCTACAAAAATTATATAAATGATGTACAAATACAATAAAAACACATTCTAAGACAACAAAACATGATGGCCTGGTGGTAACATGCAAGTTCTCAAAGATAATGTGGGTTCGAAACCCGTTAGCATCATATATGGTTTTTTTTTTAAATTTAAATTTTGACTACGGTTTTATCAACACTGTAGAGAAAACCGTAGTCTTGTGCTACCTCTACACACGCACACTACGTTTAGACAAACCGTAGATAAAGTTTCGCGAACATAGACTACGGAATAGACTACAATCGTAGTCTTTGGCAGAAAAAGACGCTCATAAACTATGGTTATTTAACGACTGTAGTGTTTGATAATCATACACTACAGTGAAGACTACGGTTTTTACGCAACCGTAGTCTCTTGGAAAAAAAACACGCTCATAGACTACAGATTGTCGTAAAACCCGTAGTCTATGAAAAAACACTACGGTTTTTTCAAAAAATCGTAGTCTTTGCAACGTAGTCTATGTCTCAATTTCTTGTAGTGAGAAAAGCTTCAAGATCCAGTAGCCTTCATCCTTCTGAGTTCTTATTCATTCTCAGGCTGCTGAAGCTCTCGCCCACTAGTATCTAGGCATATAATCTTTCCCATCTTAAGCCTAGTTTGAACGAGTTCATCATACTCAAAGTTCTTCATTGTAAGAACTCGTTCATAGTTGGAAACCCCAAAACCAAACACTCAAACCCAGAAAAAGGTTAGGTTAAGGTTAAGGTTTGTAGTACCCGTAAACTACAGGATAGGTTCTTCAGTACGCGTAAACTGAATGTAGGCTTCAGCTGTGCCCGTAAACAGACTGGTTGCGTTTCGATATAGTACGCGTAAACTTGTATCTAGCTTGAGGAACTAAGCTGCAACACTTGCTGACTGCGCGTAAAGTCAGTGGTATCCTTAGTGGATTACCAGATATTTCTGGTCGTGGACGTAGGAGTTATTCTTCGAACCACGTTAAATAGCTTTGTTCTTTACTGCTTTATTTATGCATCCAGCTGACCCCTCATAAGCATATTTTCAAGTTGCATAAACTGACTAACAGAAAAGAGAAACAGAGCTTTGCAATATATTTGAAGTAACATACGGACTTTTCAAGACCCACCACATTCCGCACACAGCCAGCTATGTCGATCAAGCTGCCTTCCAGTTGGATCGAACACAGCCAGCTCACTCAAAAGAGTTTTAACTTGGAAAAGTTTTCAAACCTTGGTGTATTCACCCCCCCTCTACACCAAGGTATCTGTCTCGGGACCATTAATTGGTATCAGAACAGTGGTTAAAAAGATCACTATATCTGTGTCAAGTCAGCCTCTTTGCTGATAGTGGTCACCTGAACAGATCCTTCAAAGTTAAATTGTTTTTTTAAAATCATTATATTGCATACTGTCATGGAATCTGCCTTTTTCAGGAATCTTTCGACATTCTCTGTCGATGATTATCAGATCTGGAAGTTCCGACTCAAAAGCTTTCTGAGCACGCATCACGACATGATGTAGGATATTATCACTAACGGACCCATCATCATTATGAAGTCAGAAAGAGAAGCAGAAACCTTACCTGGAGTTGAACCAGTACTCTGGCAAGTTGTGAAGCACAAATGTACAGTTGCATGCCAGAAGTTCGACAACTTCAAGCAACTCCCATGTGAGTCCATCGAGTAAATGAAGCTCAGATTCTCCAGCCTCGTCGTTGAGATTGAGACAATCCGATCTGGGAAGTATAAGGTTCGAGACAAGAACTTGAAAGTTCTTTCAGCTCTTTCCTCATAATGGTGTACACACAAGGTGGTTCACCAAAGCAGAACTGATCTTCGCAGCATGGAGATGGAAAAATTGTTCTCCATCTTGAAAGCCAACGAATTTGATCTAGGGATCACAAGTGGAGAATCTTCCTACCGGATGAATGAACCGGAGCTGACTCCCAAGGCAAAAGAAACAGCCTTTAAAGCTCAATCAAGAAGATCAGCTCAATCGGCTCAGCTTGGAAGGACCAACAAGGAGCACAGAAATATGAGTAAAGAAGAATTGCAAGAAGAAGTTGACATGCTTGTACGGAATATTAATAGGCTAGAACACAACAAGGAAAGGTACAAGATGATCGTGAAGGGTCATCACGACAAGCAATTCTACCCAAAGAGAAATCCAGCTGAGTCGACCTCCCAAAGAAAGGATAAAGAGCTCAAGTCGAGCAAAACTGAAGAAGATCAAGAGTTTTCTTCTGACTGAAAAGATAAAGCATTCATTGAAGATGCATGCTTCATGGGATTCTCATATCCAGCTGTTGAAGAAACTGAACTTACCCAGCTAGCTGACTGAGACCAGCTGTGAAACAAAGACAACTGGATTCAAAACTAAAAACTCAGCCGGTCACACTGCTGAGTACATTGGTCTCAAGAAAAGAATCGAGAAGTAGCAGATGAATCAGCTGGATTTGGGACAGCTGTCTACCTGCTATACAGACGGAGACTTCATCAAAGAAATGAGCCAATGTTGAGAAAATCCGCTCGATAAAAGGAAGTGGGATGCAGCTGAAGAAAAAATCACATACTATCAAAT
The DNA here is from genome assembly GCA_031470985.1 of Agastache rugosa. Taxonomy (NCBI): domain Eukaryota; kingdom Viridiplantae; phylum Streptophyta; class Magnoliopsida; order Lamiales; family Lamiaceae; genus Agastache; species Agastache rugosa. Next base: position 32,701,496 of record CM062601.1, on the reverse strand, counting down.
CAAGGGGGAACTCTACATAAGCTGGAAAGAGTTAGCAAAATCAAGTAGAATACCCAGCAGGATACACTCAACAAGATAGACTCAGATGGAATCTCCAGCTGAAAGGAAACTTGATCCAGCAGAGAAATCAAGCTAATTCTCTCACACGGCTGACGACATGAATGCATCCAAGAGATTTCTCAACATCTGAAGGACTCCATTGTTGGGAAAATTCATACAGAAGGACAACATGCTGAAATCTAAATCAAGATGATGTGGATTACTTGGACTGCTCAATCCAGATGAAGAAAGATCATCCAGCTGAGGGGGAACAAACTCAGCTGGATTTCAAAGCTCAGTTAAGGAGTACCCAGCTGAGGGGAAATCAAGCTCAGCTAGACATCAGTCTCAGAGCTCAAGAGAACTCAGCTGAAGGAAAATCAAGTTAATCTCCAGATACTCATCTGAGGAGGAAACTCAGTCAAGCAAAGGAAAAGACCGCCGTGGTATCAGCTGGATACTATGTCCAAGCTGACCGGTTTGCGTCTCATGCATTTATTACTCTAAGGAATATGCTATTTAATTATTTTGAATTCTTAATTTCAGCGGACATATATTCCTTAGTTAAATTGCTTGATAAGTTACCTTTTCCATCGCATTAATTATAAAGTCTGCAGAGTACTGTAGCACGGTAGGATCGAGGCAGAACGTTAAACGTTTGAACTGCCTCACGTGCGGTTGTAATACACTCGCCGTAAGCACGTCACCAAAACGTGATGAGTGAATCTCTCCCAGTCGTTGATCAGAATATCAGCTATTTCAATCTCAACCATTAATCCATTATGGCAGTTGATATATATGAAAAAGATACGCGGATTCTTTCATATTTCATCTTTATCTCTGCGAATTTCAAATATTCAAAACCTCTATCTATTTTCTGCAAGTTCTTCGCACGATCAAAATCAACAGATTGCAGAAATGGTACCCAAGAAATCAACCGCAGGGATGAACCAGTTTGAAGCTCTAATGACAAAGCTATCATTTAAGAGTGTTATGTCCACCTCCAACCTCCATGTTTCAGAACTCAAAGAGATGATGGATCTAGTTGCAGACTCCAGTGTCTTGTTGTGGGCAACCTCCATGCCCAACCTTATGTTGAAGAGAGATGTTGCCCTCTTCTACCTCAACATCATTGACGAAGATGGATTCTATTCATCTTCATTCAATATGGTCGTCAAAGGCGCAGACAGAAAGTTTGATTAAGCAACTGTTAATATCAAGCTCAACAGAATGCTGCGAAAGGTGTTCAATCTACCCACCATAGGAGAATTTATTCCAGATGATTACAGCCGTGAGAAAGTGGATGAATTCCTCAGTCAAGAGATGCTCATCTCTCCAGAGCCCTACAAAGCAAGCATGTCAAAGCTCTTACTCAAGCCGAAGTACAGGCTGCTGCTGGACATTACACAGAAATGTATTCTTGGGATAGCTGGATCTCAAGGAGAGATCAGTATTCCAAAGCTCCAGCTAATGATTGCCATGATCAAAGGTGCAAATGTCAGCTGGTTTAATTTCTTACTCAACCGACTTGTCAAGGAGTCAGAGAATATCAAGTACGACTCCACCAGGACGACATACTCAAGCTCAGAGCCTCTTTATCTATGCTCTAAGATCTCGTTGTTGACAGAGCAAACTGTGAAAGGGCACACAGTAAAGTGGGCTGATTCAGAACCATTTCCAGAAACGAAGATTCTCTTCCATAGAATTAGTCAAATCAATGATCTCCTGAGGAAACATAGCCAGAAGTTCCAGCTGAGAAGAAACAGACGAAAAGGAAGCCAGCTGACCCCAAACAAGTTGTTGAACCAGCTCAAAAGAAAAAAAAAACAGCTATCGTTCCACCCACTAAGGCGAGCTCATCTTCAGAGGCTACTCCAACAATCTCACCAAGCAAGCTTGCACTCCAGACAAGTCAAGCAATGGTGATTCTCTCCCCGCAGCCAATGTCGGTCTTCAATCAGTTTGGATCAAAGATTCTGGCTGAGATGGGATTGAATGATGGATCGTCATCCAGCTCAAAGGACGAGCTGGATATTCCAAAAAGTAAGACATCTCTTCCACCTCCAACATGTGACATTCCTGTTAAATACAGCTCACCCCAGCCCTCACCGCCTCATAGCTCTCCACCTAAACAGTCTTCTCCTCCACCCAACTCTCCAACCAAAGAGCCATCTCCTGTAAGAGAGCAGGCAGATATTCAACTGGCTGAAGCTCCTTCACAGCCAGGTGACACCCAAGCTGAACCCACTATCATTAATCCCAGCTCACTCCCAAAACAACTATCACCCAAAGCTCAAACTCCCAAGCAGTTGGCTGATGCTTCTTCACAGCCTACTGTGAACCCAATTGAACCAATTCCTCAAATCTCCACAGAATCATATGAGAGTGATTCTACTGTCTCTTCATTACTCAACTCCACTGGCTCAGCCTTCATGGAAGCTATATACGAGAATTTACGCATTGCAAGGATCAAGAGTGGTCTAACTCAGTATCCAATTTTAGCGCACCTGCCTATTGCCCTCACCAAAGTCGGAGATCTCAAGTTCTATCTGGCCACCAAGATGGGAACTTGGTACCAGAATGAGCAGCTGATAGAAACCTTCTCTTACGAGAAGTTGAAGATTGATGAAGCATGCCTCCAGTACACCTTTGGCTTTAGAGGTATCATCGAAGTATCTCAGCAGTACCCCAAGCCACACCCAGCAGACGTCTGAGAGACAGCCAACAAGCTTCTTACAGCAGCAGGATGGGAGACACCTTCTGGAGCTGACAATTCCAAACAAGTCTCAGCTGAGATTACCAAGGAAGCTGTACCAGATAACACAGCTGAGGTAATGATCATTGAGGAACCAGCTGATGCAGCAGCTGAACCAGAGGCAGCAGCCCCACCAAGTCCAATTGCCGATGACACTCGCGCACTGGTCGAGTTCGAGGCAGACAAACCCAGTCATGTCGAATCCGGAACCCAAACGGAGTCCGACACTGAATTCTCTCTTGCTCTTCAAAAGCAAATCCTGGAATACGTCGAAAGGGTATTTCTCATGGAAAGCATGAAAAATCAAACTGACCTTCTCCTTCGATGTACAGCCATTGAAATGCAGACAGAAACTTAAGGAAGGACTATCAATGAAATGCAGAAGTCCATCTACACCCTTGATGAGGACACCAACCAAAATCTCAAGCAGTCCCTCGTTTCTCATGATCTCGAGCTCAGAAATCATCTCGAAAAGAGGGTCCTTGAAATCATTTCTTGTCTTCAAGCTCCACTGATCGACGACATAGCAAATCTTTCAAGCCAGCTGGAAGCCATCAAAAAGTCTACTCTCTCCAACAGCTCTGACATCTGCCAACTTTTTAACCTGTTCAAAGATCTGGATGCTCAGTTCAGAGCTGGAAATAGTAGCACTGCTCAGCTAAACATCGCCACAACTGACAACATAGCCAAGATCGCTGATGATGAAATTGCTCTCGCCAAGCTCAACACAACCGTCGCTGACCTCTCTGCCTCCCTTATTGATAATGCCAAAAAGGGGGAAGAAAATAATGAAGCTGAAAAAACAATAGAGAGGAAACCTGCAACTCAGGGGGAACCGGTGCAGCCAAATCAGTCAAAAATCAACGAATTTGCTAAAGAGCTGGATGAGAAAGAGCCAACTGCAGCAGTCAAAGAGACATGGAAAGAGAAAACAGTCGCTCTAGCCAAAGCTTGTGGATATAAGCCAGAGGAATACAAGGACTACCACTGGCTGTGTAACTATCACAATGAGCAGAAAAGAGAAATAGAGGAGCTGGACAAAATTATTAAGAAGAAAGCTGAATCGCTCAAGCCTGCTGAGAAAAAGCAGAAGAAGAAAAGATAGAGCTACAGGCAAGCTAGGAAGAAACAAGTCCAAGCAGCTTCAAGCATTCCAAGATTTGACAAGAGGAACCCAGATGTAATCAATGAAAATCGGGAACAATGCGAAACATAATTCATCAAAGAATTCTACTACCTGGATCAAAATAAAGGTATGGATCATGAAACTGCGTTCAAAGAATACTTGCTCGAACTTCATGAAGAAGATCCAATGATAGCAAGATCATTAGCCCTAGCTGCCAAGAGAAACGACATCCAGCTCAAAGCTCCAAAAGTCAAGCAATTAAAGCCTCCCACTTTAGCTGGAACGAACCTTCCTGACAAGGCCCAAATTATCAAAGAAGTTCATTACTGGGCTGGCGAGAGAGGAATCTCCAAGTCTAAAAATGAAGATGAATGGAGGAACTTGGAAGAATTCATCTTCAACAGATATGGTCTCAAAACTGACCATCAGATTGACGAACAGAGAAAGTAGCAAAGCTGAAGATCCAGCCAACTGGGAATATTTTTTTTTTGAACTTTTTTTGTAATTAGAAAGTTGTAAAATTTTCTCTTATTAATGAAAAGTTTGTTTCATCAAAATCAACCTGAAGACAATCTCTCTTTGTCCAGGCTCTGAATATGATTATATGCTGTGAATGTTTATTTCTTTTGAAACCCCGTTTCCTGTTAAGGGGGAAGTAAATTGTTTTTCCAACTTGGGGTTATGGCATCATCAAAAAGGAAGAAATTATTGGGAAAATTATTAGAGTTTTGATTTGATACCAAAACCCAACTGACCCCAACCGAGTAGATGATTGCGCAAACCCAAGTATTTTTTTTCCAGCTTACCTGTTTGAGCTTATAGAGTTTCTAAGTTTACAGGTGAAGATGCTGAAGACATCAGAAGATCAGCTGAGTGAAAATCAGCTGAGTAATCAGAGTCGACTCAACAGAAGCTGTATAAGATTACAGCATACAAAAGAAAGACTCAGCTGACCAAGCTAAGTACACAGCAGGGCAAGCCAAGTCGAGTGGTCAGCAATGTTATCCAGATTCAAGACGATCAAGTTCATTTAGACACAGCTGTGAGAAAGACCTAGCTTATGTGGCAACTCAGCTCAACGCCAAAGACCCAGTAGAGTCCAACACTGAGCTCAGCATCAAAGACCCAGCAGAGTTCAAGACAGCTCAGAGTCACCAGCACAGCAGAGTCGAAGTCAACTTGAGATAAAGTCTGAGCTGACCTGAACCATCAGGAACTCGACACCTCAGTACCTAGAAGTCAGACCTAGGATTGCTTTACGAGGAAATCAAGGAAGAAGACAAGACCAACTTGTCAGAAGTTAGGTAGAGATTCAGAACGACTATTTCCAACGGCTAGTTCTAATCTCTTCCTATAAATATGAGTCTTCTTCATCATCAGAAAATATGTATAGAGAGAGAAAATACAAAGATGAGAGATCAACAGACTATATTGAAAGAAATCTAACTAAAGATCAAGATCTCTCAGAAAAGCTTCAAGATCCAGCAACCTTCATCCTTCTGAGTTCTTATTCATTCTCAGGCTGTTGAAGCTCTCTCCCACTAGTATCTAGGCATATAATCCTTCCCATCTTAAGCCTAGTTTGAATGAGTTCATCATACTCAAAGTTCTTCATTGTAAGAACTCGTTCATAGTTGGAAACCCCAAAACCAAACACTCAAACCTAGAAAAAGATTAGGCTAAGGTTAAGGTTCTGTAGTACCCGTAAACTACAGGATAGGTTCTTCAGTACCTGTAAACTGAATGTAGGCTTCAGCTGTGCCCGTAAACAGACTGGTTGCGTTTCGATACAGTAAGCGTAAACTTGTATCCAGCTTGAGGAACTAAGCTGCAACGCTTGCTGACTGTGCGTAAAGTCAGTGATATCCTTAGTAGATTACCAGAGGTTTCTGGTCGTGGACGTAGGAGTCATTCTCCGAACCACGTTAAATAGCTTTGTTCTTTACTGCTTTATTTATGCATCTAGCTGACCCCTCATAAGTATATTTTCAAGTTGCATAAACTGACTAACAGAAAAGAGAAACAGAGCTTTGCAATATATTTGAAGTAACAGACGGACTTTTCAAAACCCACCACATTCCGCACACAGCCAGCTGTGTCGATCAAGCTGCCTTCCAGCTGGATCGAACACAGCCAACTCACTCAAAAGAGTTTTAACTTGAAAAAGTTTTCAAACTTTGGTGTATTCACCACTCTCTACACCAAGGTATCCGTCTCGGGACCATCAATTATCTATAGTTCAGTTAAGTTCATCTCTTTATTTTGAATAGGCTCTTCTTCCACTGTAACAACATCTTAAATTCTAGACTCATAGTTCATGCATTCAATTGTTAGAAAAATTTGGAGTAAACTAAGGCATAGGCATGTTTTCATCATCAACAAATAAGTGAACATATTCCCAATCAAGAATATTCTCTGCATACTCCAAAATAGTTCTAAATATGTGTTCATTACTTATCATATACAGATCATCTTCAAAACCCTTGTCACAATGAATATATATACCTTTCGTAGTTGGGAACCCTAACTCAGAATAGTGCTTCACAACCCGTTCATAAGAGATGGAACTTACCTCTGCAGTGACAATTCCGACCCTCATTAGTCCAAGTTATCATATTTTTTACTCCAGTATCCACCTCAATTAAACCAGAAATCAATCCTTTTCAACTTATTGCAATAAAAAAAATATATATATATAAGAAAAATGCTCAAACTTACAAAATTCTTTAACAATACATACCGAAATTCCAGATCCGTTCAAGACCAAAGTCAATAATCAAAATAGAACCATATTATTGTATCAAGAAACCATAAACATGTTATAATCTTCTATAATTTTTTCGATTTTGGTTAATAGTAACAAGAAATCAAGAATAATTATGGTTAAGAGTTTGCTTTTCTTAAAAACAAGAACATATATACCAAAAGTCCCTATTCAGACATCTACTTTGATCACGAAATATCTAAATGATAACAAAAACATCAAGGACAAAATTAAGAGTTAGCTAACTAACCTTTGGTCTCCTCTATCTTCGAGTACAGAGATTTTTTAGGTTCGTAACTTTTACCGTTTTGCAAAAGTAGGACATATTTTTTCGAACTTTCAATTATAGGATAAAATTTAAAAAATTAATCATCCTCATGACAGATTTAGGCCCGAGTTATGATTTTCGGACTAAGTTGCACGTGTTTATGGCGTAAGCTCAATTAAAGGGCTCGATGCCCATGTGGATGCCCTTGTGTCAGTTACATAATAAAATCTAAAAATTCTAGTTTATGTGGAATTGACATAAAATCTAAAAATTCTAGTTTATGTGGGCATCCAAATGGGCATCGGGCCCTTTAATTGAGCATACGTGATAAACACGTGCAACTTAGCCCGAAAATCATAAATCGGACTCAAATCTGTCATGGAGATGATTAATTTTTTAAATTTTGTCCTATAATTGGAAGCCCGAAAAAATGTGTCCTACTTTTGCAAAACAGCAAAAGTTGCGGCCCTAAAAAAATTTTGTACTCTCTATCTTCTCCAGCCGTTGCATGTGCAGACGATCGTCTTCAACGAAAAGAGAAATTGGAGGAGAAGAGATAAAAAGTTTTTTGTTGTGAAAATAAGGGTTTTCGATTTTGAGTGTAAAACCCTTCAAAATCCCGCTTATTTGATGTTGGGAAAATTAATAGAGTTTTGATTTGATACCAAAACCCAACTGACCCCAACCGAGTAGATGATTGCACAAGCCTAAGCGTTGTTTCCAGCTCACCTGTTTGAGCTTATAGAGTTTCTAAAGTTTACAGGTAGAATCGCTGAAGACAGCAGAAGACATGGCAGAAGACACACCTAAGCAGACAACTGAGGTATTCAGCAAAGCAGACTCAGCAGAGCAGACCAAGCAAAGTCAAAGACCCAGCAGTATCAAGACCCAGCTCAGTGACGGAAACCCAGCTCAGTGTCAAAGACCCAGCTCAGTGTAAAAGACCCAGCTTAGTGTCTATGACACAGCTCAGGTCTAAAACACAGCTCAGGTTATTGACACAGCTCAGGTTGAAGCCACAGCTCATGTTAATGATACAGCACAGGTCTAAGACATAGCTCAGAGTCCAAGTCGCTGAAGACACAGCAGAGACGCTTAGCAGCTCGAAGACGAAGACCTTCTCTAAGACAAGATCCCGATGTCAAAAGATCTTATCTGATGCAGTCAAATCAGAGAAGAAATAGCTTCTGCAGATGCAGACCTACTTCGTAGGTTAAAGGCCAGAAGTCAATGAGAGTAGGTAAGATTCAAACGGCTCTCTTCCAACGGCTAGTTTGAATCTCCACCTATATATATATCTCCTCACCATTGAAGAAAAGAAGAGGACTGGCAAGACGACTGAAGAAATAAAAGAGCAAAATAAAAAGATGAACAACGATCTTCAAAGCCATATCTTTCAAGAACACCCAGCCAGTCAGTTGTGTTCTTAGTTGTTCACACATTCAGTCTTAGGCAGAATAGATCAGAATAAATATCTTAAGCCTAGTTTGAACGAGTTCATCATACTCTCAGTTCTTCATTGTAAGAACTAGTTCATAGTTGGAAAACCCAAACCCAGAATGGTTAGGTAAAAGGTACACTTGCTCGAAGCGTGTAATTTGAGTGGTTAGGTTTTACAGTACCCGTAAACTGTAAGGAAGGTTCTTCAGTACCTGCAAACTGAAGGTGTAAGCTTGACAGTGCCTGTAAACTGTTGGAACACAACTCAGGTTCGAGTTGTGAAGTTGCTTGGTACTTGGAAACCAAGTGGTAGTGAATTACCAGTGAACCTGGTCGTGGACGTAGGAGGTGTTACTCCGAACCACGTTAAAATTGTTTTGTTCTTTATCGCTGCAATATAATTTGAAGCAACAGACGGACTTTCCAAACCCACCAACTTCCGCACACACTCTCACAGCCAGCTGTGTCACTCAAGCTATCATCCAGCTGAGTCGAACACAGCAGGCTCTCTCAAAAGAGTTTTAACTTGGAAAAGTTTTTAAACCTTGGTGTATTAAAGTTTCAAAATCATTTTAAAATCATTATATTGCATACTGTTATAGATACTCCATTGTGTAGGAATCTCTCAATAAAGGAGCTCTTGAGAAATCATGAATCCGGGCATGTGTCTGAGATGCGAATATTACAGGAACTATCTCCATGACTTGGGAGCACGGAGAACAAGATACCAAAGTATCTTGGAGCACTGGAGAGAGAAATTTCACTCAGCAGCAAACCAGATGGACTGCGATGCAATCGTCTCAAGCCAACAGAAAGGCTAATCGACGAGATGCTCAATCAGCTCAGCTTGGAAGGACCAACAAGGAGCACTGAAATGTGAGCAAAGAAGATTAAGAAACCCAGTTAGGTAACTGGGACCAGCTGTGAAATGAAGACAGCTGGATACAAATCTGAAGATGCAGTCAGTCATACAGCTGAGCACATTGGTCTCGAGAAGAATTCAGAAACAGCAGAAACAACACATTGGATTTGAGACAGCTGACTACCTGCTATACAAACTGAGACCTCATCCAAGAAATGAGCCGATGGTGAGAAAATCCGTTCATTAAAAGAAGTAGGATGCAGCTGAAGAAAAAGCCACCTACTATCAAATCAAGGGGAACTCTACATAGCTGGAAAGAATCAAGCAAAATCAAGTAGAATACCCAGCAGGAGGCACTCACAAAGATAGACTCAGCTGAAGTCACCAACTGGAGGGAAAACTGATCCAGCAGAGTAATCAAGATGACTCACTAACCCAGCTGACATCATCCAAGAGATTTATCAACATCTGAAGGAATCCATGACAGCTCAATCCGAATAAAAGAAAAGTTCATCCAACTGAGGGGGAACAAACCCAGATGGATCCCAAAAAGCTCAGATCAGAAGGATCATCCAGCTAAAAGGAGATAAAGCTCAGCTGGACAACAATCGAAGAGCTAAGGGAACTCAGCTGAAGAAACATCAAGCTAATCACCAGATACTCAGCTGAGTAGAACTTTCAATCAAGCAGAGGAGAACACAGCAGTGGTATCAGCTGACTACAATGATCAGCTGACGGGTCTGTAAATTTTGTTTATTATATTTCTCATTGGATTATGCTATGTAAGGATAAAATTATTTGAATTTAATTCAAACATCCAAACATTCCTTAAATGGATTATTCTGCAAGCTATCCATCACATCGCATTTAATGAAAAACATGCAGAATACTGTACCTCAAGAGAACTGAGTCAGAACGTTTCGACTACCTCACACGCGCGTGACCTACACTCATTATTCACACGTCATGGGACGTGTTGCGCAAATCTCTCTCAGCCGCAGATCTTCAATTCAATTGCCAAGATCTCATCCATTAATCAAAATGGGTAATTGATATATACATCAAAAATTTGTGCATATCTTCGCCATATTTTATATCGCTTATACTTATCTGAAATTCATATCTCAGACTCTCAATTATTTTTTTTCCGCTCCCTAGCATCTTCATATCTCTAAACCTCTTGCAACAGAAGAACATCATGGCACCAAAGAAGACAACACCAGGAGCAAGCCAGACTGAGAACTTGATGTCAAAACTTCACTTTGAGAGTTGCCTAACTCTCAAGAACTACCAGAACTCAGAGTTCCAGGAAGTTCTGGATCTCATCGAAAATGCCGGACTTTTGCAGTGGGCGACTGCAAGACCGAAGAACATCTTCCGTCAGGAAGTGGCAGAGTTCTTCTTAGAGATGTCTAACCGTGATGACCGACTCCGTTCCAACGTCTCTCTGCAAATCGAAGAAAAGACTGGACATACAACACCGTGGGACGTAGACATCAACATCAACCGAATGTTGAACAAGCTGTTCGGCCTGAAGACTCTTGGGGACCGCTCCCCAGATAATTACACCAGAGAAGAAATCCAGATCGAACTGGATAAAATGCTATTCAAGCCAGAACCATACAGGGCGAGCATGTCCAAGCTCCTGCTCAAGCCCAAGTATAGATTACTTCTGGATGTCACCCAGAAGAGCATCCTCGGTATTGCTGGATCTCAAGGAGAGATCAGCATACCCAAGCTGAAACCGATGATAGTCATCCTCAGAAATGACCCTGTGGATTGGTTCTCATACTTCAAGGGAAAATTGGAAAAAGAATCTAAAAAGATTCATTTTGAAGATGACAGCTTCACCCGGTACAGCTGTGGAGACAATCTATCTATGCACCAAAGTAGCGTGCATAATAGAAAGCTACTCTACCGGAAGATAAATCAAGTGGCATGACGCAGAAGAATATTCTGTGTCCAGAATACTGTTCGAGAAGCCAAGTCAGCTCACTGACTTGTTGAAGAAGACATCTCCTGAAGGAAAGAAGAGGGCGCAAGAAGCAAAGCTTCAGACTACCTCTCCCTCTCAAGCAAGAAAAAGGAAGCAATCAGAGGATACGCAGTCAGCTAGATCTCCACCTGCCAAGAAGAAACTGAAATTCAAGGTAACCAACAAACCAGCTAAGGAGGCAGCAGAGAAACCGGTTGTCGAGCCAACTGGATCGGAATCCACTCCCACAGCCTCTCCCTGTTCAAAAGAAAAAAACTGAGTGGATACCAGTCACTAAGGAGAAAGCTCAAGGATCCTCCTCCAGCTCAGACAATGAAAGGGAGCTCGTGATTACATCACGAGAAGCTGAAAAATCACGGATAGTGGTTTCTGACCCAGACCCAGAGGATGCTATTCCCCTTCGCCAAATTCTTCAAGCATCCTCACAACCCGCTCCAATTGATTTTACATCAGCTGGAATCCCTATTCAACAATCTCTTCTCCTTCCACGTCATCCTCAGGTACTCCTCGAAGATTCCCCTCCCACTTCCTCAGTACCTAAAACCGACCTACTCCCTAACACCCAAATTTCAGCACCCAGCTCTCCTCCCAAAGAACCATCTCCTATAAGAGAGCAGACAGATATTCAGTTGGCTGAAGCTTCTTCACAGCCAGCTGACTCCCAAGCTGAACTCACTTATTTTCCCAGCTCACCTAAAGTGCCCTGTCCAGCTGACGCTCTTTCGCAGCTGGATGATGAAAACCAAGCTGAACCTTCTAGCCCCACTTCCTCTGAGGAATTTGAAATCCTCAGTCCCAAAACTGTTGCACGTGCTGCTACTATCATGAGGTTCGATGATCTCAGACTTCAAGGATTAAAGAGCGCAATGCAACAATATCTGTCTCTAGTTTCACTTCCCACCGCACTTGTCGCCGTCAGCGACTTCAAGTTTTACCTTGCTACCAAGATGACTACTTGGTACGCAAATGAAGAACTGGTGGAGTTCTACTCTTTCGCTAAGCTCAAAGCCGAAGAAGCAGCTCTGCAAGAGATCTTTGGATTTGGAAGTCTTCAGGATGCTTTCATGCATCAAGACGAGCTAATCGAAATTCTCATCCAGAAGGCTAAGCAAGATAAAGTACCTCCGTCTGAGGAGGTAATCGCGAGAGCCAACTCTTACCTCAACACTCTCAGCTGGATTGTTCCAGTTGAGACCGCCAAGGAAGCTGTACATGCCGACACAACTGAGGCAATGGTGATTGAAAATGAGCCAACTTCTGCAATAGTTGAGCCCGCAGAAACTGCCCCACCTAGTCCATTTGCCAATGACACTCGCTCACTGGTCGAGATCGAGGCAGTCAAACCCAACCAAGTCGAATCTGGGACTCAAACGGATTCCGATGTCGTGCTTTCTGATGTAATGAAGGAAGAAATAGCCAAACAAGTTGAGGAAATCCTATTCCAGGATAGACTCAAGTCAGATGTTGACACCCTTCTGCACATCACAGCTGTAGAATGGCAAGTTCATTGTCAAGGACAATCCATTGATGAAGTTCACAGATTTGCCCAGAATCTACAGGAAAGCACCACTCAAGATCTCAAACAATCTCTCGCTTCTCAATGTATTGATCAGTCAACTCATCTAGAAAATAGAGTCCCTGAGATCATTTCAGAACTTCAAGCTCCACTGGAAAGCAGCTTCAGCGACCTATCCAGCTAGATGGCAGCTCTACAAAAACAAACGCTCTCCAACAGAACTGACATTCAAACCCTGTTCAACCTCTACAAAGAGCTGGACACTCAGTTCAAAGCTGGAAGTAACAGCACAACACAGCTCAACCTCGTCACAGCAGACAACACAGCCAAGATTGCTGATGTTGAAAAAGCCTTGGCCCAGCTAAATGAGACGATCGTCAACCTATCCTCCACCCTTGTTGATAATGCCAAAAAGGAGGAAGGTAAGGGGGAAGGAAATGACAAGAGAAAAACGTCGAGGGCAGGCAAAGGGAAAGCTGTAGCGGAAAATGAAATTCAAGTGCTGCAGTCTGAGATTGATGAAGTTGTTGCTGAGCTGGAAGCAGAAGAACCAGCTGGACGGAGAGGAAAATGGAGCAAAATGATCATTCCTCTTGCCAAAGCTAGTGGAGCCACGCCAGAAGAAATCAATGATACTCAATGGCTCTGCAGCTTTGTAAATCAACTAAAGCAAGAGATGAGGAACTTCCAAACGCAGCAGAAGAAGAAGGAAAGTTTGCTCAATGTTGAAGAAAAGACACAGAAGAAGAAAAGAGCAAACATCAGAGCAACGAAGAAAAAGTCTCAGATGTCAATGAACTGGAGAAGGATAGATGAATGGATTCCAGAAGAGTTAAACGACGACTGGGAACATACAAAATTCGAGTTCATTGAAGATTACTACTATCTGGGAGCCTACCCAAATAAGCCTCCAGATGTTGCTTTCAAAATGCATCTAAATGAGCTCTTTCATCAAGATAGGATGACTGCGAAAGCATTCTTCAATGCTGCAGAGACCGCGAACATCCAGTCCTCTGCTCCCCAGCTGACACTCTAGCCTCCACTGATACCTGGAACCGATTTCCCTGACAAATCGCAAATAATCGCAGAAGTGAATAAATAGGCAATCAGGAGAAAAATTTCCAAGGTAAGTAATGAAGAAGAATACAGGAAGCTGGAACAGATGATCTTCAACCGGTACAGGTTGAGAATGGATGAACAGCTTGAAGAAGAGAGACTGAAGAATCAGCAGCAGAGGAAGTAGAATTGAAAACCCAGCCAACTGGGAATTTTGTCTTTTGAATTTCTATAAAATGTAAAGTTGTAAAATTTCCTTTATTAATGAAAAGCTCGCTTTTATCTCAAGCTCACCCTGATGACAATAACTCTTTGTCCAGGCACTGAACTCTGAATTTGATTTTCCTGCTGTGAATGTTTAAACTTTTGAAAACCCATTTTTTTGTTAAGGGGGAAGTAAATTGTTTTTCTCGGTAAGGTTTTAGCATCATCAAAAAGGGGGAAATTATTGGAAAAATTAATAGAGTTTTGATTTGATACCAAAACCCAGCTGACCCCAACCGAGTAGATGATTGCACAAGCCTAAGCGTTGTTTCCAGCTTACCTGTTTGAGCTTATAGAGTTTCTAAAGTTTACAGGTAGAATCGCTGAAGACAGCAGAAGACATGGCAGAAAACACACGAAGGCATTAACCGAGGTATTCAAGAAAGCGCACTCACAGAAAGGCATCAAGCAAAGTCAAAGACCCAGCAGTATCAAGACCCAGCTCAGTGACGGAAACCCAGCTCAGTGTCAAAGACCCAGCTCAGTGTAAAAGACCCAGCTTAGTGTCGATGACACAGCTCAGGTCTAAAACACAGCTCAGGTTATTGACACAGCTCAGGTTGAAGCCACAGCTCAGGTTAATGATACAGCACAGGTCTAAGATATAGCTCAGAGTCAAGACGCAGTAGAGCCCAAGTCGCTGAAGACACAGCAGAGACGCTTAGCAGCTCGAAGACGAAAACCTTCTCTAAGACAAGATCCCGATGTCAAAAGATCTTATCTGACGCAGTCAAATCAGAGAAAAAATAGCTTCTGCAGATGCAGACTGACTTCGTAGGTTAAAGGCCAGAAGTCAATGAGAGTAGGTAAGATTCAAACGGCTCTCTTCCAACGGCTAGTTTGAATCTCCACCTATATATATATCTCCTCACCATTGAAGAAAAGAAGAGGACTGGCAAGACGACTGAAGAAATAAAAGAGCAAAATAAAAAGATGAACAACGATCTTCAAAGCCATATCTTTCAAGAACACCCAGCCAGTCAGCTGTGTTCTTAGTTGTTCACACATTCAGTCTTAGGCAGAATAGATCAAAATAAATATCTTAAACCTAGTTTGAACGAGTTCATCATACTCTCAGTTCTTCATTGTAAGAACTCGTTCATAGTTGGAAAACCCTTACCCAAACCCAAACCCAGAAAGGTTAGGTAAAAGGTACGCTTGCTCGAAGCGTGTAATTCGAGTGGTTAGATTTTACAGTACCCGTAAACTGTAAGGAAGGTTCTTCAGTACCTGCAAACTGAAGGTGTAGGCTTGACAGTGCCCGTAAACTGTTGGAACACAACTCAGGTTTGAGTTGTGAAGTTGCTTGGTACTTGGAAACCAAGTGGTAGTGAATTACCAGTGAACCTGGTCGTGGACGTAGGAGGTGTTACTCCGAACCACGTTAAAATTGCTTTGTTCTTTATCGCTTTATTTATGCATTCAGCTAACTTCTCACGCATACATCTCAAGCTGCATAAACTGACTAACTGAAAAGTGAAACAAAGATTTACAATATAATTTGAAGCAACAGACGGACTTTCCAAACCCACCAACTTCCGCACACACTCTCACAGCCAGCTGTGTCACTCAAGCTATCATCCAGCTGAGTCGAACACAGCAGGTTCTCTCAAAAGAGTTTTAACTTGGAAAAGTTTTTAAACCTTGGTGTATTCACCCCCTCTACACCAAGGTATCCGTCTTGGACCAACATTTGATTTGTGGGACCTTCAAAAAATAAAAATAAAGCTAAAATAATTAATTTCGAAACAAAAGTTAAGTTTCCATCAGCAATCGGGTTTAGTTGCACTCAAAAACCATAAGGGAGGGTCAATTTACTCCTAAACAAAAATCGGAGGGGTGGGAGTAAATACACCTTTTTTCCTATATATATGTATATGATTTAATGATGTAGAACCTTCATGAATCGTATTAGTATATATTTAACATTAACATTATGTATAAAAGGGTCAATTTATCTGATAGTGTGCACCATTACGATTTTCTCTAAGCCATCAAGACGAATTCTACGTACCATGTTAGCCATGTGGGAGAATGTAAGATATTTGTAGCCCAAGTGACATTTAAATTAAGAATTGAGATATTTATATTAGTTTTAAATATCTTAATTATATTGTTTAAACAACTCATATATATCCGATAAGCTTGGTCATTTTTATTCCTAATTAATTTGGTTATCAGCTGATATTAATCTCGGGTTGATAGAACGTGTATATAAAATATATGCATCGGAAATTAATTCGTCATTATAAATTATATTTCCCTATCGTATGAAGGCTGCATTTTGTGCTAAGGAGAGAAATTAATCAATTGTTTCATCTTCATCTTCATGGCGTATCAAGGTTAATATTTCGATTATATTTGAGTGAACTATGAAGCTTCAAGATCGGCGGCGTTTAAAACAAAAAATAATGTTGTTGGAAAAGTATTTTTTCGAAAAAAAAAAAACTAATTTGTATTCATAACTAATTTACTGTTCTGCATAAAAAATATTTGGTATGTCAACTCAAAATAATTCACTACAACAAAAG
Source organism: Agastache rugosa (assembly GCA_031470985.1). Taxonomy (NCBI): domain Eukaryota; kingdom Viridiplantae; phylum Streptophyta; class Magnoliopsida; order Lamiales; family Lamiaceae; genus Agastache; species Agastache rugosa. The sequence goes on along the minus strand of CM062601.1, from coordinate 32,684,879 downwards.
GTGCCTATTACAACACCCCTTTTACGACAATATAACTTCTATGTCTAGATAAAACCTCTATTGCGACATAATATTAATATGATTTTTTATAAAATCGTTTAAAGCTTGTAACAATATTAAATGGCCGGTGTTGTCATATTGTGCCAATTATGACACTATCGAATGCCCTATTTCAAAAAATGATATATGTTCCCTTCGTAATATTTTTTTTTTGAAAGGTCCTTCATATTAAATTATTAAATTAATTGAAAGAAAGTAGTAAAAGTAAAATGAAAAAACTTACCACAAAAAAAAAACTCAACCTCAGCTCTAGAGATATTGACGGTAACTTTCCCACCAAACTATTGAACAACTTCTATTCTAAAACTTGAAAGAAAATTAAATAAAAAGAAATATAACTGTTCATCCTCGTGCCCTACCCCCCAAATTAATTGACTACTGTCACTACTCCAGTTTTCTCTCCCTCGAGAAGCCTCATTTCGATTTCAATTATTTTGGTGATGAGAAAAACCGAAGATAGCCTCGAATTGGCTCCGACAACGGCGAGGATAGCAGGACATCTTAATCGTCTGGGCAACCGCCCCCGTCCACCGTAACCCCCTTCCACTCTTTACAGGTAGTTATAACTTATAACGCTTTGTTCTTTCTCCATTTCTCTGCATTTTGTGCTGTAATTGATTATCTAAATATTACTCTTCTCCTTGTATTTATGATCTGGTGATTGATCCTTGCCGAAATACTCTAGCTTTTGGAGCATTTATTTTGAAATTTTCTGTATGAATAGAAATCAAATTGTAATTTATAGTTTAGAAATTTATGAATTTTGTTACATTTTATGTTTCTAAATACTTTGTTAGATTTGATTAGGCTTGCAGATTGAGAAAACTTATATCTAAATTGGTGTGGGGTTCTCTGGATGAGTTTTTGTTTTGCTTCTATGAAGCAGACTTTTTGTATTTAGTAATTTGATTTGCTTTAATTAGTCTACATGACTACATATGCTTCCTATATTATGTGAAGTTAAATGCTTATCTTGGTTATAGAATGAATCAAATATTTCTTTTTGTGCAGATTAAGGAATTAACATAAATCACCATATCAATGGTTCATTATTTGGAACATTGAACTCGTATTCTCTATGTCTGCTCGTACTTTTAATTTGCATGTTATTTTTGTATCAAAGTTGAGTTTAGTGTGGAATCAGGAATCATTTAAGGTTTCAGGATTGTTACTTGACAGAGTCCTCATTCTCTTTGGGGGGTGCGAGGCAGGGGGTGTGATTCAGTGTGTAATAACATATTAAAGACAACATTGGGATCTACTTAGTTACCTGAAGATTCTTCTTGGCATGTAATGCAGGTATTTGTGCAGCCATTATGTGATTGAGCTGCCTATTGAATAATGCAACAAATTTGTTTGTGGTTGCTCAGTGTTAATCAAGTGAAGAGCAGCATGTTATGAATATATATATATATATGGAGTGGTTCTAGTGAAAAGAGCCCTTAAACTAAGAAATATGAATAAATCCCAACCCTTGATCCACAATAGATGGATGGCTAGATTTGAAGCGGGTCGGATCCGGGTCAAACCGATCGGACCCGGGTTAACCCGTTGACTTTTCTTTTCTTTTTTTATTGTTCGAAAAAAAAAATTTTCGAATTTTTTTTTCCGTTTTTTTTAATAAAGTGTGGTGCATCTCAATACACTATGTGGTGCATCTCATTTCATGTTGTGATGCATCTCATTACACAGTGTGTTGCATCTACACATTGTGATGCATCTACACATTGTGATGCATCTCATTATGCATGGTGGTGCATCTCATTACACATAGTGTTGCATCTCAAAATGCATTGTGGTGCATCTCATAATACATGGAGATTTATCTCATACACTATGTGTGTGTATAACTATATCAAAACGAAGGAAAATCATGGGGTGATTTGGTATGATGAAATCAAACTACTTTTCAAATCATTGTATTCATACCATATCAATAAGCAAGTGTTTGGAATTTTTTTTTTTTTTTTGTCTCCGCCTTCGGCTCCGATTTTAATTTATAGATAATGATTGTGGCAACATTATATGTTTTTTAGCTCGCTCCGAGGCTTTCGGCTCCCCTCGCTCGACTCTTGAAAAATAATAAAAAATAAAAATAGTGAAAAAGAATATTAAAAAATAAAAAATGGTGCATACCAATACTTAGTGGTGCATCTCATTGCACAGTGTGGTGCATATCATCTGACTCTTAAAAAAAATTCCAAAATTAAAAAAAAAATTCCAAAAAAAAAACCGAAACTCAACGGGTTGACCGGGTCCGACCCGTGACCCGGATCCGACCCGGTTTGACCTGGGTCAGATCTGACCCTTCATTCCTTTTAGATATATGGTGGAGATCTATTCCTATTTCTTAGGTTAAGGTCCATTCTTATATGTTCCTTTTCCTATATATATATATATATATATATATATATTATATTGTATTTCAAGAATTTGAGTCTTGTTTGGTTAATGACAGTTAAACAATCAGGAGCTTGTTGTAAATCTTTCCAAAAGAAGAGGTAGGCTTAATAAAAACACTTAATTTGTATTTCATTTTTATTCTTTTACAGGTTTCTTGACTTTTTAGAAACCTTATGCTAATGGCAGGACAAATACTGATTCACATCCAGGTTAATTCATTGATTAACTTATGGTTGGGCTGTCAATTAAATGTCTATTTCCTTAATATCTCGACCTTTTGGAACTGTGCAGTGAGTGATTCCTTACCAACTCTGTCTACAGAACATTTTGGTGCTCCTCACCCTAAGTTGTATACGGAGGTAATTTTTATCTCTGACGGGAAGTATGTCCTACTTTGACATCATTTGTCTAAACTATAAAGAAACTTTTTCCTTTTCTGTCTGTTTGATGCCCCCTAATATGCATGGTTGTTGTGAAGATAATGGTTATGATACAGAGAGGAGTGTGAAAAACCACCGAATATAAGGGCCAGTCAGCCAATACAAATGGTGTTTCATGTTGTTCTCATTTTTATCTCCATTGAAAGATGATGCAGCAATTAATTTAAACTCATTTTCTGATCTTTATTGAGATTTGAGTTGCTATAGGAATTAGATAGGCGGGGCCTTAATTACATGAATTTGATTTCAGTTGGATTTTTTATTTTGCAGAATTTGTAAAGCCACTTTTAATGGCAGTCCTTGAGTGTTTGATTCGTAATGTCACAGTTAATGTGGAGCAAAATGCAGCTGAATTTAGCTTCAACATGTGCTTCAACAGCTTAATAATGTGATTGATCCTTGTAAAGATGACTCTGTTTTGTTGTATCATTTGTGTACAGATATCAAAAATATAGAAGCTATCAAGCCAACTTGGATGTCTGGAAATCTTGGGAAAATGAAATATAGAAGCTATGAAGCTCGTACTTGCTTAGGAGCACAATGTTACTTATCGCACTTAGATTAAATTGCCAACTGTATTTTTAGCTTTCTCGGATATTATGTCTCGAAGCTCATCAGATAACATTAGTTTTAGTTTCTTTTCTTTTTTATTGATCCGTAGTTTTGACTAGTGCATCGCCTTTTTTAATAGAATATTTTGGTTTTGGTAATATTTGTTTTTGGTGGTGGTTGTTATTATTATTATTATTGAAGTTACATCATACAATATATAAATAAACAAATATCGTGAATTATGGAATATTGTTGGTTGTTACTAAGAATTGTCGTACCAGGACCTTTTTGCCAATATTGGCACGTGTCTTATTATTTAATAATACTTGATTTTAATTTGATTTATTCTGACACTTTTATGTGTTATAATAGCTATAAAAATCTGTTGCAACACTTGAATGGACGACACTAAAAATCAATGTGGAGAAAGGTTGCGATAGCGAATTTTGTTGTAGTGATTGCACGACAAAAGTCTATCCTCTTCTATTGAGGCTCTGTAGATATCGACATTAAATTTTTAATTCTAATTGTAAATTGATTTAAAACTCAGACCAATATGGTTGTTTCTTTCTAGCTAGGTATTCTATTAAGGACCTTGTTCCTTTTTAGTGGATATTTGTAGAGGGTTCATTTTTGGAATTGGGGTGCTTTCCTAGCTAGCTGCCGAGCTAGATTTGCTAAAATTCCTTCACATATTATATTTTGTTTTTGAAAATTAACTCACATTATTAATTATATACTCCGAATATATATATGTGTATACATGAATATAGCGGAACCATAAATTTTTTCTTCAGGGAGCCTCACTGTTGTGTGACACGGCGATATTTCTTTTTTTTATAGACGTGTTACGTCAAACTCAAATTTTACTTATATTCCCTTAAGAAACATGCATGATGGTTTTTCCTTAAAATAATTCGCCATACACTAAACGCAACGGGAAAGATAGTATAATTTATAGACATGCTGTGTGAAACTGAATTTTTCCTTTTATTTCCTTAGGCCATCTCTAGCAGTTTGCACCAAAATACAGCAATTTTAGCACAAAAATACAGCAAAATCAGTAAGTCATCTCCAGCAGTCTGCTCTATATTTTTACACAAAAACATAATATTCTACTTTTAGTCACGGTTGATGATCCTGAAACATGTGATTACTTCCGATCAGAGCAACAAGATATTATTCGAAAGCGGTAACAAGCCAAAAAAGCCAACACTAGTATTTCTGATATGTTTCAAAATTTATTTTCAGATGGGGTGGGACGTTCCGAAGATGGCCTTTATTAGAAATTAAATGTATCGACTTTGTGTTTATGCTTTTATTATGTAATTGTATTTTTTTAAATTTTTTTGTTTATCTTGTATTTTATTTAAATGTATTTTTTAAATAATTTTATGTAATTTTAATGTTGGTATAATATGTTTAGAAATATAACTAAAATATAATATTTTAGAACAAAATAATTAAAGAACACAAAAAATAATAAATATAACAAGGAATAATAATTATAACAATAAAATTAATTGCAAAAAGAATAGAGCAATGAATAGTGTTGCTCCAAATTTGGAGCAACACTATTCAAATCTGTATAATAGAGCAGGATTTTGGTGCTGGGCTGGAGAAGGAATTGCTCCAGATTTAGAGATATGTAAAGATATAGAGATGGGTTGGAGATGCCCTTAAGAAACATGATGGTTTTCCCTAAAAATAATTCTCCATACTTTAAACGCAACGGACATAATTTAAGTCACGATTTTTATATATAAAAAATATTTTTTTAAAAAAAACTTGGGAGGGGCCGAAGCCACCCCACTGCTGTAGGGTGGTTCCGCCCGTGTAATGTAAATGAGTAACCGAAAGAACAATCCAAAACTCACAAATAAATCTTTATTTTCTCCTTGAATAAATGGTTTGGACCTAATAATTATCTTTGAGAAGCCTGGCAATATCTTACTTTTAGCTGGTTTTATATATATTGCTTTAGTAATTAGTATACATGATTCATATTGTGAAACATATATACCGATATACGTTCATTCCTAGCTCTATCTTGAAAGAAAAGTATATATAATGAAACTCTAAAATTGAACATAGTAATATATATAGAGGTCCAAATATTTTGGTACCAAAATTTAAATAGTATAAGTTTTTTAACCCTAAACTTGAAACTACAAGTTTTCTATACCAAAATTGATAAAAATACTAAAGTACCCTTACTAACTATTTTAAAATTTTTTGTCTCTCTCTCTCTCTTAAATTTCGGTTCCCCTCACTACCCTACCACACACCCCCACATTATCTCTCTCATCTCTCTCGCACAGCAGCCGACCGAAACCCACAAAATATTGATTTTTGGTGTGAATTTGGGCTGAATTTATGTGGGCACGATGGGGGTTGGGGACGATGGGGTTGGGGTCGATGGTTGGGGGCGATGGGCACGATGGGGGTTTGGGGGCGATAGGGGTTGGGGTTGATAGCTGGACGCGATGGAAAAACAGCCTCAATCTCTCACGATTCTCTCCCTTCGTCGGCCAGATTTCTTCTGGACACGATGGCTGGACACGATGGGAAGACACGATGGGAGTATTGGACACGATGGCTGGACACGATGGGAAGACACGATGGGGCTATTGGACACGATGGAAATTACACGATGGGTGGACACGATGGGGCTGGACACGATGGCTGGGGGCGATGGCAGTCCATCGTGACTTTGCCATCGTGCCCAGACAGATTGGTCTTTTTATTGTGTTTTGTCTTGTTTTATTGATTTTGTTTGTGAATTTATTGCTTATGGTTTCCCGTTTGTTATTCCAAGAGGGTTGTGTGTGGAAAAGACCCACGTTACAGGCTGTGACACGTGGAATCAATTTATATATGCGTTGTTGCATATATCAATTTGTATAGGTTGTAGGATATTTAGCTTGTCTTTTGATTTGTGATTTTTTGCACGATTGACAATGCCACTCTTATTTATGATATTAAATCCATTTGTCCTAATTTTATTTATTTGTTGAACTTGTGTTGTGTTTAGAAATTGGAAAATGTAAAAAAAAGGGTCATTCCCATAGCCTACTGCCTGTCCACGATGGGAAGTCCCCATCGTGCCCACGATGGAGAGTCCCCATCGTGGGCTGGAGAACAGTGGGCGATGGGGGAGGGGCGATGAGGGCGATGGGCAGGACACGATGGGCAGTCCCCATCGTGCTCACGATGTAGAGTCCCCATCGTCTCCAGAAGAACAGACATCGATATGTATTTTTAATATCTAAATGTTATTCCATAGTGTTTGTTATACCCTATAAATAGTTTTTTATACCTTACATACATAATTATGATCAATCTGAATGTTTTTGGCAACATCGATGATATACAGCCTATAATTTAATAATTTAAAGTAAATATTCATTATGATCCTTTTCATTCTTAAGATATCATATGATTCATAATCATATTAAAGACTACATTTAAATTATTTAAAATGTTAGTTTTTACTTATGAAACTCTTAAATAAGCAATTACAATCAATATATCAGCACCACAACAACATAAAGTCAAAAAATATCTATAAAATCAAAATATCTTGAGGGGGCGATGGGACATGCATCGTGAGGGCGATGCCCACGATGGACACGATGGGCGCTCTGGACACGATGGGCACGATGGGGCGATGGACACAATGGGCACGATGGGGGCGATGGGGCGATGGGCACGATGGGGGCGATGGGGCGATGGGCACGATGGGGGCAATGGGCACGATGGGCACAAAGTGGGCGATGGGAGCGATGGGGGCGATGGGTCTCCTAATCGTGAGCGATGGAGAAAATGGGCAGGCTCGTGCACCCCGCCGCGGCGGGTGAGCCGCCGAAGCGGGTGCACCCGCTTTACAAAGGAAACCCGCTTCGGCTGGTAACCCGCTTATCTTTTTCTTTTATACTTTCTTTTGGATCTTTGTACAAGATTATTCTTTTCAATTCGTTAATCCGTAAGAATTTCTATTCCCGTTTTTATTTGTGATTGTCTTTCTATGCATTATTTATTCTTGTTCGTGCAAAAAATCATAAATCAAAATTATGACAAATGGATAAATTATTATTTATTCTTGTTCCCGCAAAATATCATAAAGAGGGCTAATCTTTAAAGTGCATCGGACATCTTGTTATTGTGTGTTCTTCACTACCACAATTGCTGCATTTCTTCTTTCGTCGCCGTCTCTGACTCGATGGTTCTCCCTCCGGGGGAACATTTAGATCGAAATCTAAAGCGAATGGCTCGGTGCAATTCTTTTTATTGTGGTCGGCCCCCTTACACTTAGAGCATTTTTGCTACGGCGTGTTGTGGGCACACCTTCAACTGCTGAACGAACACGCATCGTGTCCAATAGTACCATCGTGTCCATCCATCGTGTCCACCCATCGTGTAATTCCCATCGTGTCCAATAGCCCCATCGTGTCTTCCCATCGTGTCCAGCCATCGTGTAATTCCCATCGTGTCCAATAGCCCCATCGTGTCTTCCCATCGTGTCCAGCCATCGTGTCCAGAAGAAATCTGGCCGACGAAGGGAGAAAATCGCGAGAGATTGAGGCTGTTTTTCCATATTTTTTTGTGGCTTTTTTAATTTAATTCATAGGTGTATTATTTATTTATTAGTTTTTGTTAAAGGGAGGGCACTTTAGTCTTTTAAATGATTTTGGTATAGAAAACTTATAGTTTTATGAATGAGGCTAAAAAACTTATGCTTATTAAGTTTTGGTATTTTTTTATCCAATTTCACATATATATATATATACACATATCTTAATGAAAAGTAGATTAATATGCTAAAGGGCCAATAAGAAAATATGGTAAAATGGCCTTTATCTCACAGCTTTATTGGTTTTACTCAGAGTCTTCTGTACAAATCTATACTCATTACACAACTTGTACTTGTTGCTGCTGCAGCTTTCCCTCACCTCTCTCTACTCACACTCACACCATAACTACTTCCTCTCTCTCTCTCTCTCTCTCTCTCTCTCTCTCTCTCTTTCTCTCTCCCTCTCTTTTGTTTGTTTGTTTACTTCCTGTTAGAGAAAGTTATCAGAGATAATCCGTGTTTCAGCACTTACGATGCACAAATAAACTGCGGCGAGGAAATGCCTCTCTTAAATTACTTCTGACAAAACAACTTCGTTCTAGGGTTTCGCTACATAATGTAATAGTACTACTACTAATTAATTCATGCATTAAAATAATAATAAAATTTATCCAAAAAAGTTTATTATAATTAATTTCATTAGTGTCAATTTGAAAAAAGTATATATTATTTTCATGATCGATCAGTATATATATATGTTATTGAGTTTAATTTGTGCTGTTGGAAATTATCTGTTAGCTAGTCATGGGAGTTGAAACAAATTTGAGATCGAGAAGAGACACACGTGTGTTAATTTCGGCAAATCATTATATAAAACCTAATTTGGTCTTCACAAAATTACAAGCTGTATTACTACAACATACAATAGTATTATAATAAAAAAATTCCATGTGCCTATAAAAGATAGAAAAGCAAATATCATTGTAACATATCATTTGGATATTGCAGCACAACATATCATAAAAAGACTAGTGCAGAACCTCTCACCTCTCTCCACACACACACACAATATATATATATATATATATATTTGTATATTTACTTAAATAAAAAAATCAACCATCTTAGAGATGTAAATGCATGACTGATCACATTATAGAATCATAGAATCATCATTGCTAGTAAAACAAGAGATCCCAGTGAAAGCTACCACTAAGATCACAATAGCAGCCAGTATTAATTTAAGAGGGGAGAGAGAGAGATCGATCTAAAAATTCAGAAAATGTATTGGCCATTGTGGAGATGAAACTAGTTTAAACAACCAAAAAGGTAAAGAAAAGGCTGCTGTGTTTTGTAGGTGTAGATAGATGCATTAGCATTCCATAGAAATGTTTCAAGACAAGAAACATATATGTATTTTTCTTAGTAAGAAGAGAGTTTGAGAGAGAGATCAACACATTTTGAGCCATTAAATCCACTCCTTGCAGAATTCCCAAAAACCCCCGATTCTTCGCCGTCGCCGCCGCCGCCGCCGCCGATATTCGCCGATGGAAAGAAATTATACTCCATCAACACACCTCCATTCCCACCATGCGAAGATGATGATGATCCTTTCCTGTGAACTGCCACTACCTCTACCTACAAAATCAATTAAGCCCTTCAAATTTTGGAACATCCATACATATAATACATAAATATAAATATAAATATAAATATAAAATGAAGACCAATATTCAAAAACCTTATTGCCATAATTTCCAAGTGTTTGTGGTGCTTTTGCTCCAAGATCGTAATTGTCTCCCAAATCTAGCCCCAGAAAACGGCGATCACCATTACTTTTCTTTTTCTGCACCACCAAGAAATCAAATCAAGAAAATTATTAAAAAATTAATTAAGAGTGTGACATTAATTAATTAATATTGATTTATTATTATTACCTTGTGACAAACATCACAGTGTAGATAGGAGCACTTGACAACATTCCCAGCGATGGCATCATGAGTGCCATTCTTACCCGAAAAATCCGGTTCATGATACTGAAGAAGGCGATGATGATCCGAACCCGAGAGCCCGTAAAACCGCGAAAACCCGACCGGGTTCCGGGTCGAGCCCATATGACCAAAATCAGCATATAAGTGAGCATTCATCTCCAAAACCGGAAGCGGCCGGAAACCGGCTTCATCGGTTTCCGTCATGTCCTGCTCCTGCAGCCTCAGCCGCTCCAGCTTCGCCACTCCCATTCCTCTCCGCGGCTGTTTGTGCTTCTTCGAATCGCCGCCGCTCTTCGCCTTTCTTCTCCCGGAACTACGTCGTATTAGCTGCTGATCGTGGTCGTCTTGCAGGCCGGGTTTGGTGGTTTGATGGTCGCCGCCGCCCATGACGCCGGAAGCGGAAGTAGTAGCCATTGTTGTAACTGGGAGTAGTCTGTGGTACGGTTTGAAGATTAATGGAACAGTGGCGGTGTGGTGCTTTTGTGAAAACCCAAACTGCACAGAGAGAGAGAGAGAGAGAGAGAGAGAGAGAGAGAGAGGCTACCAACCAGAAGTACAAATACAGCTGAGAAATGCAAAATGTGTCCATTTGAGCACACAGGAAGATTTATGTAGAGTTTTTTGGAATTTGTCTTTAGTCATTTTCAGAATTTTATTTTTCTTTTTACCTATTTTTTCTTTTGGGTCTGTCTTCGTTTCGATGGCTAAGATTAATTTCATTGCTACGTACGATTATCAGACAATAACAGATTTACGCCAAATGGCCAAAGTTTTTTTTTTTTTTTTTGCTATTTCCACTTCAATCTTTTTTAGTACCGGTACTAAAAAATAAATAAAAAATTAAATAGGATTGATCCTACCCATTACACTTTTGAAGCCCTAGCTTTTCCATAATTTCAACTTTAGGTAATTCAAAAGCTATCGGTTTAATCTACTTCCCCAACTCAAAAAAATAATAATAAATAATGTCGGTCTAACCACGATTTTAGCAAAAAGAAAACAATGAGTTTACCAATTTATTTTGATTTTGGCCGTTTTTTTTAACGAAAAAAAAAATGAAGTTAACTTTTTTAAGTCCACATAACATATACTACAATATACTCCCTCCTTCCCACAATAAGAGACTTTTTTTTTTTTTGCACAAGAATTAAGCAGAAGGATAATTTAAAAGAAAAGTGGTGGAGCTCACACCTTTATGTGAGATGAGGTGATTTCTAATTTTCTATAAAAGAAAATAAATTATTTGGGTGGGACAAATCAAAAAGGAAAGTGTCACCTTATTTGTGGGACGGGGGGAGTATATTTTTTAAGAGAATTACAAAGGTATATGTAAATAATATCAAAATAAAGCATCACATTATCATAAGTTATACCACCAAACAAGATGGAAAAATACTACACCACATAAAGATGAGACTACTACACCGTACTCAGGCGGGACCACTACACCATTAAACAAGGTGAGAAAATACTACACCGCACACAGGCGGGATTAAACGATCAAGACCTACTCACTAAGAAGAGACTTGTGGTATATAATACAATGTATCTTAATTTGATAAGTTCAACAAAACTTGACCTTCGACTAACAAAATGTTTTTGTTATATGGTCCACAAACTAGCAAACTAGCAAAATATTTTAGGTCCAGACTGGCAAAAGTTGCATCCGACTGTAAGAATTATGATAAAATCGACTAAAAATCATAAGTTTTAATAATTTAGTTATGAGACTATCTTTAAAATAACCTCACGGTCCCCAGTCGATCCCCACTATAGAGTACTTACAACACTACAAAAAATCACCGGATCCACAACGGACCTAGCGATAAAAATGCATCAGTTGTCACTCGTCGACGGTCTAGCGACGTGCATTATTTTACTTATACTCTCTCCGTCCACTAATAGTGTGGTTTTTGATGGTGGTACGAGTTTTAAGAAAAATAAGGTATGTTTTATTTGAATAGAGAAAGGGACCAACTATTTTGAATTTATGTGAGGTTTAAAATATAAGAGAGGTCATTTCCATAACTGAAAAACCCACACTCTTGGTGGACGCTGAAAAAGAAAATATGACCACACTTTTTATGGACGGAGGGAATAGTTATTAACAATGAAAATGGCAACAGGCTGTTGACAGAGCGTGGCGCAAACAAGTCACGCTTAAAATGGCGACGAAGCTAAGTGAATCTTGCGACGAAAATGAATGAGTTAGCGATAATTTTTTATGTCAATAATCCGTGTATTTTTTGTAGTTTGAGAGATATAATTTAATTAGTTAATATAATCTCTTTTTATGAAAAAAAAATGATCGATCAATTTCTTTATTTAGAATATTTACTTATTAATTAATAGATTAATTATTCATATGAATATTAGCATGCATATATTTACAAAACCTATGCCTATTTTATGTTACAAGTGTTGGTGGTTTCTATCTACCAAATTTATTACACTATAGGATTATATGTCATATATAGTTTTATAAGTTCACTTCTTGAAATTTGTCCCTTGAAATGTGAGATATATTAAAAGTAATCACGATGCTCTTCAAAATAATTTGAACAAAAAAAAAAAAAATTTAAGTTTCATCTTCAACAAAATTGAGACCAATAGGGATATACCAGAGAAATTAAAACATGTATCTAACAAAATAAAACATGTTATTTTCAACCAAATATTTGTTTATGCTGACATTATATAGAAATACGAATCTGTGATCAAATTATAGCAACTATATATGTTCTTATACCTCACACGGTAAGGATCGAGTAAATTGGCATGTACAATTTGACAAGGGATCAAAGTAAACCAAGAAATCCATAATAGTACGCCCCCCAAAAAAAAATATACAATTCAATAAAAAAAAAGTAAATTGGAAGTGGAAATACGTACCTCGAATTTTACCTAAAAGTATTAAAAAATTAATTGATTAAGTATATGAGAGCTACTACGTTAAACCCTAATCAATAATTAAGAGGAAAGAAAAAACACTCATATAAGGTACAGACGTAGTAGAGTCAAGAAAATAAATGAAAAAGATCCATAAAAATTAAATAGAATAGCAATAAATATGAACAACCTATTATTAATTAAAAAAAAAAGATAAGTGTATGAAGGCAAAACATACCATCTTAGTTTACGCTGCCTCTATTTGTATACGATACTCATAAGAAAGAGAATAATAAAATGTAGTTTTTTTCTTTTATTAGGGTAAATATGTGAATTACTAAAATAACCTTATTTACCTTCTCTCATTTTTAATAAAATGATGATAACATTTTTGCTCAAACTGAATCAATTGACTAGTCAAAACAATTATTTCCATATTGATCTAGTAGTTCTTCTGTATAAAATCACTTTCAAATGACTATACTTCAAACTAACATTGTGTATTTAATTATGTGAACCCATACCTTAGCTTAGGAAACATGAACTAATCTGATTCAAATATGTTGACTAAATGGATGGCTATGATTGATTTTTTAATATTGCATCATTATGATAATGTATTTAATATATTATTACAGTGTATTCGTATTACAACCGTAAATCATGTAAAGATCAACGTCCAAATTGATTCATATTTTCTACACAAGGGCCATTTTTATTTGATTATATATAAATATAAATAATTATATATTTATATATATACTCCCTCCGTCAATCATAAGTGTAACACTTTGGGTTCGGCACGGGTTTTAAGAAATGTTTGGTAGATTGATTTTGAGTGGAGAAAGGCACCCATCATAATGAATTGTTGTGAAGTTTAAAATAAGAGTAATGGTATCGTCATTTTCCAAATTAATGAAAAGTGTTACACTTATTATGGACGTACGTAAAAGAAAATTGCGTACACTTATCATGGACGGAGGAAGTATAATTTTGTAAATGGATAAGTCCTAAAGCAGCATCCCCAGATGGCGGAAAGCATGAAGCTGGTAACGTAGGGCTGCAAGATATGCAGCATAGGCTTACTTGTTTTGGTTGTTCATGTTTTGGGTGTTAGGAATGGGATGTGTCACCATTTTAAGCAATCATACACACTCAGATTTGCCTCACCTTTCCTTGCTCATAACTATGTTATGCTCTCTCTCTCTCTCTCATAAATGAATATCTTTAAGCTAATTTTCAATTTATATATATATATATATTTTTTTTTAGGTAAAATCAATTTATATATTTTTAAAATAAAGGTTACACAAATGGTTGTGAACGGCCAACCGCACAGTGCGATTGGCCATAGTGAGAGATGATAAAATGAGATTAGGGATAATTAAGGAAATTATAGAGTAATTAGAGATAATTAATTATAGTTATAGATCATTGAATATTATTTATAATTAACATAACCATTATAATTTAAAAAAAAATAACATAACCATTATAGCAAACAGGTTAATCCTAGCTACATAAAATTATTTAAATGTCAAATTTGATGACCATAATGAATAAATCTCGAATATATTTTTACATAATAAGGTGAAGAAAAATCAAGATACGCAACACTTAATTAACCCATTTAGGCTAAAAAATCATAAATATTAAATTAATGATTCATATAAAATCAGAAAATAGAGAACACCACATCAATTTATAATAATCCACGAAAATAAATAAATAAAGTCAAAATGTAAATGAAAAATTTGAAAATGCTGCAGGTTGTGTTTGGCGCATAACCCGAAAATTGTAATTCTATGTAGAGTTCTGTTTCTTCAAGAGCCCCAAAATCCGTCCTGTCTCTCCAAAATAAGCACAAAATCGAACAGTCAAACACATCCCTGCGAGACACGTATCTCCCCGCACGTGCCAGCTCCCCATCTTGATCTTATTTTATTGCCAGCCGCCTTCCCTCCTTAGACCATTAGCAACGGCGATCACCATAAGGTGATCGCTGCTTTTGTGATCACAATATGGTGATCGCTCGTCATTGCAGATCGCATAGATCACATGAAAAATCAACTATCACGTTCATAATTGCGATCACCAAATTAATTTTTCCACTTAATTTTTATTCTTTTCTTTATTTTATAAAATATCATGGTTTAGAGATCACCAAATTCGGTGATGTCCATTGTGAGTCAAAATAGAGAGATCACATGCACCCACTTTTAATATTTAAATAATGGAGAGATCACCAACTTGGTGATCTCCATTGTGGATGGTCTTAGACCTACGGCCCCAATTTTGGCTCTAGGGCTCCCCCTGCCCGAGTAAAGATTCCCTACAACGCCCACCACAATATACATATTCCCTCCGTCCCCGAATAATTGTCACAATCCGTTAAAATATGTATATTAAGATAATGAACAAAATGACTCTCTATACTCTCGTTTGCTACGAAGTATGGGATAAGGCTTGATATGATTAGTTGGGATATCTTAATACGTATAAAGAATTAATATTGTGTTTGGTATGATGTATTAAATTCTCTGCAAAACATATTAATTATGGTAAGAGGGTGAAATTATAGTAATTTATTCTTATATTTAGTTGCAGTATTATTTATACCACCTCATAGATGGTATTAGATAATAACAATAATAGGTATAATTCATACGGGCCCGAATTTTATAAAGGGCCTCATACTTTGTACCAAACAAGATATTAGGGTGTATAATATATATTATACACCCTAATCACCCCTAGCAAAGCAAGCCCTATTGGCTGGTATGCTGGAATGAAATGGTCATTCCTGTCTCCATTCCTAATTTCACAGTTGATGTATTTTTTTTTTTCAGAAGGAATGACCTAAGGAATGATTAATCCCATGAGCATGGGTTTAGCCATTCCTTCCTTCCCCCTAGTATTAGATAATCCCCATCTTCAGGAATGAATATTTTTATTATTATTATTATGAAAATAATTAATAATATTATTATAATTAATATTATAATAATTATTAGTATTAATATTATTATAATAATTATTATTAAGCTAATTATAATAATTAAATTAAAAATAATTATTAGTAAAATCATAATAAATAATCAATATTATTATTAAGCTAATTATAGTAAGTATAATAAAAATAATAAAACTAAAATAATATTTATTATTAGTATTAGTATTAGTATTAGTATTAATATTAATATTATTAAAATTATTAATAATAAGCTAATTATAATAAGTACTCCATTCGTCCACCAAAAGTTTGCATCAAGAATTGCGACACGGATTTTATTATTAACCGTAAAAATAAAATTAGTTAAGAAATGATCATTTCATTCCTGATGTATATCAGCCTTAAGAATATTATTCCTTAATTCATTCCTACCTTCATTTTATTACAGGGTCAGTCCATTGTCTTTAAGTCAAAGAGTAAATATAAAAATTTAACATAACTTTTGCATAAAAATCTAAGATACGACACTTATTCAGGAACAATTTTTTTTTCCAAATACGACACTTTTTTAGGAACGAAAAGATTATTACGTGTCACATGTGTGGGGAGAAAGAGAGAGAGAGCGCGCTAGGGGGACCACCCATATCGAGTAAAAAATGATTCTCACCGTTAGCTGTTTGGGTTCAGGATTGTCTATGGGGTTTGTATGAGGCGTGGAGGCCGGATCTGGAAAGTGCGCCCCAACTGTGACGTGTTGGCTAATTACTAGTCTGCTCTTTTATCGGACTAGAGCGGCGCAGCTGCACCATACGTAGTACATGCTGTTACGGGGATTGCCACTTCGCCTCATCTTCTCAAACTATAATCTTACTGATTATCACTACAAGATAAATAAAGTTATTTAATTTAAATTATTAAGGTTTAAAATAAAGTTCTATTTTGGTGTGTACACAAAAATTTACCCAAATTTTCACTTTTTATCTATATACATGATCCACCTCCACCCACCAGCCTTACATTTTGCAACCCTCATTGAACTATTTACGAAAAATGTCATTATTAGTCCCACATTAAAATAATTTATCAACCCCATTACCCAATTAAAAATTGCCTAAAAAATAATCCACCCAAACAACAGCGGACTCTTCTTCCACTTAAAAAACTTTTTACAAGCTTTTATTAAAATCCGTGTCATTTTATTTGGGCAAACTTTTAGTGGATGAAAGAAATATTTGATAGTAGATTCATGTATAATTATTTAATAAAGGGATTTTAATAATGATCCAAAAGTGAACGAATAATTTTTTTTCCGAGAGAAGCGTAGAGCTATAAATGAGTCGAGCTAATGGTGAGCTATTCGGAACTCGGCTCGATAAAAATTCATTCAAAATTTTATTGATAAGCTCGTTAGCTAACGAGCCAAGCTTGAGCATGACGGTGTTCGACTCGTTAGCTCATGATCAACATCGTTAAGTGATTTAGCTTGAAAATATAAAATTATTAATTAGATATTCATAACTTATAAGTAGTATTTTATACTATAATATAATTAGAAATATTTGAATTCAGTATTTAATTAACTTTATTTTTTATAAAAAAAAATAGTGAATGTATTACTATAATATTGTGAATAAAATAATTAATATTTAAAAAATATCTAATATTTTAAATATAAATTTAAATTTAAAAGACTCGTTTAGGCCTGATTAAGCTTGAATAAGTACGTGAGCATCAAAGTATTCGGTGAATAAAGCTCGATGCTCGACTCGATAATAAACGAGTCAAGCTTGAACATGGTTGTATTCGGCTTACTTACACCTCTAGATAAGCGTGAAATGAATCTTAGTTAATCTTGTTAAAGAACATTAAGATTTCGTTTTTTTTTATTCCTATTTATAAGGTTTCATTGGAAAAATATCAATGGTTCATATAAATTGGTCTACACTAGCATTTTAATATCATCGAATGTAATATCACCATGTATTTGCGTCAAGAAGTGCTTTCTGTTCAAACTTTCAATATGTTCATTTTTAATTTATTTAGATTTGAACTTCGCCACTGTCGATCTTGTTGTAATAGTACAATTTTATAAGATTGCCAAACCCTGCAAATATAATTAAAATTGCATTAACGTTAATAAGATAATTATCGCAACGAAAATACTTTGTATTCTAAATCATCTTCAAAAATAATATAACTAATAATACTGAATTTCAAAGTATAATCGTCCTGATTTCAGTTAAATTTCGAATCAACGTTAGAATCTATTATAAAATTTAATAGAATAATCTATTTTACGCCTTTAAAGGATATATAACATTTTCAATTTTGAAACAGACACTACAACAAAATTAAAGTTCCAATAATAACATAATATTTGAAGAATATAAAACTTATAAATGTCACTAAATAAAATTGTGACATCTTATTGACGGGTAGCTAATATGCGTGCCACAAAAATAAATGTATATCCTTAAATTTAGTGACATTTGAGGGTGTAACTAAGTTATGTGACATGTAAAGATGCAACTATTTTTGTGACATGTAAAAGTGTATCTATTTCTAGTTTTTTTTTGTCTAATTTCGATGAATATATGTACTTGCTATTAGTTTTTAAATATCGCAGTGGAGTTTAAATTAAATAAACGTTCAAGATACTAAAGATTTATCTACGACTGAAAAAATTCTTCGACTTATTAGCATGAAAAAAGATAAACATTGAAGCTCGACTTTTCAATATTTAAAAATTCCCCGCTTGCGAGAAAATGGAGTGGGTGAGTAATTTAAAATTTTAATACTTGCTTCGTCGCCTTGATAAAACCTTATAATCTTTAGAGAAATTGTAATGCATGCATAAATAATATAAAATACAAAGTGAGGTATTGTAGCACATCAAGCATAATATTTTCTCAATGTTCATGCAAATAATACACTGCATCCGTCACATTTGAAATTACCTGTTTTCTTTTTTGGGTTATCCCATTTGAAATGTCATGTTTCAAAAAAAGAAACCACTTTCTCTCATAAAAAGGTGTGGACTTAACCACTTTCAATCTATTTATCATTTAATCACCCTTCTACTAAATACTTATGTCGAAAAGAAACAGTTCATTTTAAATGGGACTGAGGGAATACTAAATTAGGGACATCGATCCTAAAGCTAGTGAGTTTGTATCGTCACTTGATATACTCTATTCTATAAATTTAGTGTGAACTCACTTTAAGATTTATTCTTATATGATCTCTTCACTGCTTTACTATATATGCTTGTTGCGGTGCTAAAGGTCCAGAGTTCGAGCCCTTATTATTGCACAACTCTAATTTTTCCTTTTTGAAACTCGGTCTAATTTTTTATTTTTATTTTTCTTTTTTTTCATTTTTTTTTCACTTCAGAGACCAAATATAGGAAATAAAATAAAAATATAACATCTGCACACTCGGCCTTTTTTTTCTTCTGTTTTTTGTAAAAATATGCACACTCAACTTTAGTTTTCCCCGTTTTTTATTTTCTACATCATAAACCAAATATAGGAATAAAAATCAAATAAATTCTGGAAAAGATCAAAATAAAAAAAACCAAAAATATGAAATAAAAAAAAATCTTTGAGAACGATGAGAAACAAAAACAAAAATTCGATCTCTCACTCTTAAAAAAGAGAAGTGGGGATTGAATCTGGTCTCTCACCCATAAATAAATAAGAAATACCACTAAACTACATGCTTGTGGTATTGGTTATTTAAATCATAGTAGTTGATTATTGTAGTGGGACAAAAATTAAAATAACCACTTCGAATAAATACGAGTGTTTTAGTCACCTCCACAAATGAAAAAAAAATGTTACATAAAAGATATTGTACTATTTCTGTATGAAATTTTATTCTAATTTCGATCAATCGGAACCCCATCAAATCTATAGGTATGCGAATTATGTTTTTATGATTTAGTTCGACTAGAACACATATTAATATATAATTGTCATTTTTATTCTTATTAATGTCACATGCACGTGTATATATATCGACGACGTTAACTCGGGAGCTACATGCTATTATGCTTGGAATCTGATTTTGTTTGGAGAATGATATTGAACCTATTTTTGTTTGCACAGATTCCCATCGACGTCAATGGAGTAGTTCATAATTTAGCTAATTATGTTATTGATGTTTCGGGTTCAATGATCTGGAAGTCTAATTTTTCGTCTTGGCTTTTGGATATTGTTCGTTCTGATTTGAGTTAGTAATAAAATCTCTTTTTCTTAAAAAAAAATTTATTTAGATATAGTTTATAAGAGAATACTTAATACATAATACATATATTATTTAATAACAAAACTAATCTCCCAAATTTGATAAGAGTTTTTTTTTGGGTCTAATGTGTGTGTGTATTAATACAAAAGCTCCAAGTATTTATAAGATTATATTTATTTTTTTAAGGTACCCTCCATCAATATAGTTGGAACAGGTAAATGCTTAACGTAATAAAATATTCATTGATATCAATTTTTTTTTAGAAACAATATACATTGTACAAATCAATTAGTATAAATTATTACATAACCCACACTTTGATGGGACTTGAACTAAAGACCTCTCGTTAAGGAGAGACTTTGTTTAGACTATGAGTACAAAGTGGTGATATATTATTTGAGAGATATTAGATAAATTAAAATCGAGTAGCATAATATTATGAAGAATATCTGTAATAAAATAATACATTTTTGTCATTATAGTTCAAGCAAAAATAATATGAATGTTCATTAAAATATTGTGATATTTCAATTATTATTATTATTATTATTATTATTATTATTATTATTATTATTATTATTATTATTATTATTATTATTATTATTATTATTATTATTATTATTATTATTATTAGGAGATTTCAAGTGTCTATTCAAATTAAAATTATATCTATAATTTGACAGTCGTATTTGTATGTTTACAAGAATTCATATTAAAAACTATTGCCTTTTTGAATTTCCAATTTAGCTACAGGTGAAAAGTTTAGTTTAGAAAATCATTAGTACTTATATAATAATTAATCTTTTTGCATGTTCTTATACTGCTTCAAGATATAAGTACAAAACAAACCAAAAATATTCTTTATAGTTAATTACTACTTTAGTTATTCTTTATATCCTCCACATATGAACAATTATAAATGAATTTCTGGAAGTGACCAAACATAAGATAAAAAAATGTACTAAAATGATAATATTACTATAAAAAATTAAATAAATTTAAATACACTTATCAAAATTTATTTATTAGTAAAAAAAATCATGCAACTTAACATAATCTTCACTAATATTTAAAAAAAAAAAACACTTTAAATAATGCTCATATGGCATCACCAAGCTTTACCAAGGAGTGGGGTGCACATTTGGGACATATTTCATCTAATATATATATATATTTTTTTAATACCTATTTCATCTAATTTTAGTTGCACTATTTTACATATATATGGGAATTAATTTTTGTTTCCTGGGGATTTGCTACAAGGGTGGTGGTGATTTAGGATGACTGTTGGTGGTAGCTTTATGCATATTCTGTGATAGCCTAACTACTCCTGGTAACTGTCCCAAATGCAAGAGAGAGAGAGAGAGAGAGAGAGAGAGAGAGAGAGAGAGAGGGAGCAAATCTCAGTTCAGATTCATATCTGCATCAATACTCTGCAATCTCTCTCACATACACACAGTCATTACAGTTTTGGGTGAAATCAGATCCAGTTAGTAAATAACCTTGAAAGAAAGATTTTAGGCTTAAATCTGGGCCGTCTGTTTACACATCACAATATCAAATGTGTGCTTGTACTGGAATTGAACTAAAAAGGTACAACTTTTTTACAGCCCTATTCTCATGCAAAACAAACCAAGTTTGCAGTGGCTGTCACCTGTTAGTTGTGCTTGTAAGTTGTACCTTCACACACAGTAAAGTAAATAAACTAAACCCAATTAAAAACCAGATACCTCTGTAGCATGTGGTCCTCAAACAACCCTTCTATTTTTTTTTTCTTTTGTTTTCTTTTTATCATATCTCTGCCTATTTTCTAATTTCTCATAATTTAATCTTTACTAAATAAATATTATCCATTCTCAACCGGAATCCCTTCATTTTTCTATTCAAAAAGCTTACAAATGTACACACTTATTTGCGTACAAAAATATTTAAAAGTGATTATATTCAAAAATATTACTATGTCCTCCTATATCCTAATGAGTTTAGTACATGACAGTCACAAGTGATCACATCTTTCTATATGCAAAGATAGATATGAACACTCCAACGTACTAGAATCGTTCCCAATTTTATGATACAATTGAAGTTTAATATCTACATAAACATGTAGCGGGATACAAAGAAAGACAAGAACAAACATATAACATAATGCTAATTGAAAAGGAAAAAAAAATATACATTAGCTAAAGAGTGGTGCTAATTGGACATAAATATCCGGACATAATCTAGCTCGTTTAGGTAAATGAATCGGTTCGATCCATTTAACTTATTTATTTAATTTTGTAATTTCTCCACATTCATTCAGTTTATTATTTTTTGAGTAATCTAATTCAAGTGAATGCATAAATATCTATTAAGTAATAGTATTTCCGAAAGATGAGTGAAAATCACAAAATAACTTTATTAATTTAATTTCGTATTTTTTGTTTTCATATTTCTATCTCTAAAAATGACGGTTTAGATTAATTAAGTAAATACATTAGAGTACTAACCAACACCATTATTTTATTTGATAAATTATAAGTTAAGATTATTAATATATTCATTTTATGTCCAGACATATATGTCCAAAAAGTATTAGTGTTAGCTAAATATCGTCACATTGTCCATAATCACATCCATTTTTATTGAATATCATTGGAGCGCACCGTCAATAACAAGACGAATGAAAGCTGCTGGAGTTGACGCGAAAAGCATGAAAATTGAAAAACTAAAAACAACGGCCAAAAATCTGTAGTTCCCCGATTTTATGAGCCTTAAGGCTATGATATCTTGTTACTATGTTTGAAGACAGAGAACAACAAACATTAATGTAAATGCTGTAACTTGTAACGAAGATGTAAGAATATTAACACACAGGATAAAATCAAGTAAACCAGTATCCTAGGTTATTGATAAATGAATTATTTTTCACTTAATTTTTTTTAATCATTAAGAATCATCAAGATGCTACAGAAAAATTATCAGAAAGATCTCCATACATAGACTGCCATAATTTAACTTGCCCAAACATTGCCTTCCACATCCAATGATAGATCATCAGCAATGCGGGTTTTGTCCAATGAAGTTGGGACAGTCAAAAGAATATCTATACCACATATAAAACACATTTGTATGTCTTCGTCACAATATCTAACCTCTTCTGAAGTACGCCACTCTGTCTGGCAAGACAAACGATGCACACAACATCCATTTTCCTGGAGCGACAAGGCGAATTCTGTGCATCTGAACATCAAAAGCCACCTCTGACAGTGCAATCCTAATTCTCTGGAGATGGGTAAGCCAGAAACAATATGATCAACTTATACGAAGACCGATTTCATCTAGTTAAACGAATTATACCTTACAGATACACAAAGAAGCCAATACCTCATGAAAATCAAATTCCGGATCTTGAGCTTTTGAGAACCCATAAACATGGATTCTTGGTAAAGTACAACCTTTACCGAGACCAAGTCCATGGAAAAGTCCCTTGAAAGATTCTGCATTTAAAAGAGTGCCTTTAGTTTGTATATTCTAGGACACCAGACATTTTATATGAATATCAAATTGCTAATACTAGCCCTGATAGAAAATATTCAATTAATCCAGTGGATTTTCAAGGCAACCACAGAAAAATGTATGCCAATAATAAGAAAAACCACATGGGATGGGAAACCCTGGGGAAATTAACCATCTGGTGATTCTCAAATAACAATACAGTCCAGAAACTTGTTGAGCATCACTACAAATTAGAAGAAGAATAAGCATGAAGTTTTTCAAGATGAATTATACTTCATCCATTTAATGACTTTGGTCTTACAGGTAACTTCAAACTTATCATCCTTGAGTCCCATGTTTCCGAACAGGGAAAAATAATTATAAGACCTAATGTGAAATGCATAGAGTGATGAACCAACATAAGAGTGCAATAGATGAAACACTTGAAAAAGAAACGTAAATTATATGCAGCTTTGAATACCAAGAAACTCAGCAGCATCATGTGGCAAATTCATGACTACTTGAGTGATGGGTTGAACTTTCTGACAAGCAAAAACAGTTTCAACAAATCTCCTCCCATCCATGTTAAATACCTACAAATTGGCAGAATGTGAAGTTGATAAAATTATCCTCGACATACTCAAAAATTTCCAATTAATTTCCCACATTCTTTCACTTATAAATTGTAAAAGGAATAATTAGAGGCTTTCACAGAACATGCTGCCAAATAGAGTACACAAGTTTCAAAGAATATCTTGCTGGCAAAGAAACAGGATTCCACTGCTTTCATGGAATGTAAAATCCAGTAAGGAAAATTAAATTTTCATAATTCAAAATGTGATTCGTTTGCCGCAATTTTCTGTGATATTCTAGAACTCAAACAGGGCACGAGGATGCTACTCTATACCTGAACCTTCCTTTCAAGTTTATTGAGGACACAGTTCTTCTCGAGATACTCAACAGCACAAGGGTTCAGATCATTAGCATACACATATTTGACTTTCTTTGCAGCAGAGATGGCAATTGGACCAACCCCAGCAAAAACATCACCTGAATAAGGAAGAGAATGCAGAAGGCTCCACCAAGTCAAGATTTATAAATGGAAGGCTATAATATTGTAAAAACTCCATCTTCGTTAACAAGGTCAACGGAAAATGTCAGCTTGTATAGGATGACAAACTAGTATGGATGCTCTGGAATTTCATGTGCCAGTTTATAATCTGTGCTTCAACAATTTGACATCAGGTCACAAAATCAATATCCTTTTATATACTAAATATGATGCCATGCACCGGCATTTCAAACTACTTAAGTGTGAACTTACATTTTTGTCATCTTGTGCTGATTTTAAAAATGCCATTTGGTGCTTCATCAATTTCCTCTTTCGTTGACGATATATCTAAAACATTTTAGCAGAAAACTACCATTGTGTTCTCTTTATTTTTAGATCATATCCTCTATGTAATTGGTGAGGGAGTATGACTTAACTCGAGAAAAATCAAAGATGTCTTTGTCAAGAGAATAATTTAGGGAAAAATTCAGTGCTCTAAAAATCAATTGTACCCGAAACACTCCAAGTATTGTCCACACATCACCGAAATAAAGGAAATTCTAAATGATATTACTGTTCAACCGTGCCATTTTCCCTACTAACTATTCTAGCTAAAATATGTCTTAAGAATTTCCAGCATAGTGCCCCTTATCCTAGAAAACACCATGATAGCTTCCAGATTATGAGAATGACAATTTGCAACTATGCAACACTATTAGCCATAACAATTAATCAGACTAAGAAATATAAATCCTGAAAATATTGTGAAGTTCAAGTTATGAATGATTCAAGTATTATATACTAACATACACACAACATCGCTGTCAGTGAAGTGACTTAGCAGCCGCTGCCTTTCAGTTGCGAGCCTCGAGTTCCAATATCTACAAAAAGGAATAATAGATGTTAGATTAAATTACTACTTCCCAGTGCAACAAAACTTATATCCCAGTCGTTTTTAGACGTACACTGCCGCTAAATCAACATGGAATCGCAATCCATTCTCCACTACTGTAGTCACAAGGGAGTTATTTCCTGCCAAAACTTCTAGCTGCATTGTTCTGTAGTCATTTTGAATAGAATCAACTTTGTTTACAACTGTTTGTATCTTTGGCTTATTCTTATCCAAAACCACCTAATGTCAACATAAGTAGAAAGAAAATAAACCCAAATAAATGTTAAATAAACCTCATAAAGCAATAATTCCACTCAAATTCAAAAGTTATCTTTACTAACAAGGAGAATACCTTAGCGATAAGGTTTTTATATTGAAGATGCTCGTCTCTCAGATTCAGGTGAGCAATATGTCCAACTGTTTCAAAAGCTGAAGGAATTA
This sequence comes from Agastache rugosa, assembly GCA_031470985.1. Lineage (NCBI taxonomy): Eukaryota > Viridiplantae > Streptophyta > Magnoliopsida > Lamiales > Lamiaceae > Agastache > Agastache rugosa. Next base: position 32,658,906 of record CM062601.1, on the reverse strand, counting down.
TCATTCCTTTTGGAAGCAAAGCCTCCAAGATCTGCAAATGATGTGTGATATCTACACAGACTCAACTTTTAATACACAACAAGCAAATACTCGTTCATAAACATGCTATAAATTCATAGTCCCATCTTACATGTGCACGACAAAGAGAAGCAGTACAAGAGACATTGTCGGAATGGAAAATAGGATATTTATGCGAAACAGAATAAATTAGTGTTGAGAGTTTCACATGATAGCAATTAATAAATCTTATCTCCACAAAAACTGACCAAAATAAACTTATGATTCTACATGATAAAACTACAACGATTACATAAGTGATCATCCAACTTCCATGGAGCACAGCATCAAAAAGGAAGAGGGGGCGGGGACAACAGCCAAAAAACAACTCAACAGATGATACAGGTCAAAGGAAATACCTCGTTCATTTGCCAATAATCATAAAACAGAGTCAATTTGCATTTCACAAGTTCAAAAGCTGATGTTGACTGCTGCCTATCATGCTCCTTAAAAACAACCTGAACAACACAATTAAAACATTGGTAAGATACTACATTTAGCCTTAGCAAGAAAACTAGCCATCCTCAAAGCTATATCAACAGAAACAGTAAGAATTGCATCAATAAAATATCCCATGGGATTAATGCACAAAATAATCCTATTTCCAGGTAATTAAGTGACCAGACTAGACATGTTTTTCCATATTCATCATCTCAAGGTTTCTTCTTTTGAGCCTAAAAAAGGGGAACTCCCACAAGTCTTATGCTTATCTTTAACAATTTGTTGAAAGTTTCCTACACACCATGAATACCAGAATCTGTTATGCTATAGTACTCAGAAGCTGCAAGAAATAACTGGCAGTTGCATATTATTCACAGAGGAGCTACATCCAAACCCAACAAAAAATAAAATAAAGTTATCAGCCTTATTTGCCACAAAATTTCAAAGGTAAGCTTCCAAGAAAGAATGACCAAGAAATCCAATCATAGCAATGCCTAATATCCAATAAATAATTAAAGCATGACAAATATAACAAGAAAGAGAAGGAGCAATAACGAAACCAGTAATGAAAACTGAACCTTAATTGCCTCAGGCAATTCCTCAATCCTTTTATCCGAATACCGCTCATCCAAAAGCAGCAGCCTCGTTGGCCCTCGCCATTTTTGCTGCTGCGGAACTTCCTCCCCCAGCAAGCGACTCATGTCTTCACCATCATCCAACTCAACAACCTCAACTAACGTCCCCTCACTCCTCCTGACCCCTTTCATCACCCTCTTCTCACCACCATCCCTCGGTTTCCCCTTCTTCGGTCTCGATATCTTCGCCAGATTCTTAAACCTAGCATACCCTACCGAATTAAAAGTTCTCGCTAGCTTATCCCGGTACAGAACCGCATTCAGCTTCTCGCCGTCCCCCTCCGCCTTCCCGTAAATCCTCCGGTTCAACGCCACCATTGTTTCATCTTCCGCTTCATCTTCGACTCCGCGGGCGGATTGGGGCAAAAGAGCTTTGATTTCCTCATCAATTTCGTCGCCGGAGACTCTGGCGATATTCTTAATTCGGGGCCAGTTGAGGAGGTGGCCGCGGAGGCGGTTTTCCAGCGTGGAGCAGATTGCGGAAGGGACACGGAGTGCGGAAATGTCGAAGACGCGAGTGAAGGCGGCTTCGTCGAGGAAGGTGACGTTCTCGCCGGAGGGGGAGGGGCACCTTGGTGATTCAAGAGGAAGAGGCGAGTGGCCTTTGTGTAGGGAGGGGCCGTACGAGAGGTTTGAGAAGGAGAGAGCAGCGGTGGCGCCGCAAGAAAGGACTGCGATGAATCGCGGTTTGGCGGCGGAGTGCGGCGGGGGATGGAGTGTGAAGATTGGTAGAGTACGAGGTCGGAAGAGGGAAAACTTAGTCACCATTGTTTCGCCGGGGAATTTGATTCGGTGTGAGTTGATATTTATATGCACGCACGCAATTATGCAAGCACGCAATTAACTGCAAAATCTAGTACTCTAGTCCAGTGGGGATGGCCTAGTAGTGGTGTGGTTTTTCTATTGACCAATAGGTCAGAGGTTCGACTACTCTCGGCCATAAAAAAAAAATTTAGGTGGGGTGTGTGAGTATTATTATTTATAATGATATTAAAAAAAAAACTAGTACTCTAGTGTGCGTGTGTTAGGCTAGTGGTAGAGTGGTTAATATCCGGACCAAAGGTCACTGGTTCAAGTCTACCGTCACGCGGCTTTAATATTTCTCGTAATGTTTATTCAAAAAAAAAAAAAAACTAGTACTCTAGGCCATAGATCACGTGTTCAAGTTCACCAATATTTAAAATTTCTTGTAATGTTTAATAAAAAAAAACAAAACTAGTACTCTATGCGCGTGTGTTAGCCTAGTATTAGAGTGGTTAATACCCGGACTAAAGGTCACAAATTCAAGTCCATCGTCACGTGGCCATTGAAATTTCTTGTAATGTTTGTTCAAAAAAAATATAATAAAAAATAAACTAGTACTTCATATAACCCGAATTTCGGTCTTCAATCTACTTTATGTTATAATTTATAGATAGAAATTTAAATGTAATTTAATATTTATAAAGGGATAGTATCACGACTATTAATTTGAAGAAGGGATAGGCATTTTCTCGCTCGTTTTGAATTTTAATTATGGATTAAGTAGCAAATAACCCCCTAACGTAGCCATCCAAGGATTCACCCTTAACGTAACGTTAGAGGCTGCTAGCACCCCAACGTACGTTTAAGTAGAACAAAAAAGCCCTTCCGTTTAACAGACATCTCACACCGTCTAAAAAAATTGTTTTTTGCATTTTTGTTTATTGTGTGGGCCCCTAAACATGCTTAGGCATGAATAAGATCAGCAAGCAATCAGGAATTGCTCTAGCCTCTAGTACTCAGGTTTGGAATACAAGATACATGCTTTAACATTTAACTCCATTACCTTCATGTAGTCACAGTATCATAATTGTTTGAAGAAATTTACTTATCAATTTCTAGGCCGAGTTGCTGAAGAAGAAATATCAAGAAGCAAAACAACATAATTCTCAGTAGATGTAGCAAATGCAGTGCAATGCCTTCTTGCCTTTTGGGAGCTCCACAAGTTCCCAAGTGCCATTTAGGAGAAGAGATGCTAACTCATCATCCATAGCAACTCTCCACCTTCGTTTATTACTACCCTGATAGTACCGGCCTCATCCTGGGCCTGACCTAAGGCTAATTGGGCATATATATTAAAGCTCGGCCCACAGAGTTCGGCCCAAACAAAGTCAACATCTGCCTTGAAGACCAAGTAACGAAATCCTACTTGGGAAGAAGATAGAGTTCTACTATGAATGGGAATCGGATATGCATGTATTAAGAAGCTAGATATGTATAAGGAGTCCGATCCCTAGAAGGATTAGGGCTTAATCCAAGGCTTATAAATAGATGCAAGATTAGAGGTGGAAGGATATTCAATACTCATTGTACTCTCAAGCATAATAAAAGCTCTCTATATTCTCTTCCGTGGACGTAGATCACATTGATCGAACCACGTAAATCCTTGTGTCATCGTGTTATTATTTCTTTCAGCTACTTTCGCAAACCCTAGATTTATCATTGGCGCCGTCTGTGGGAACCGATCGACGGTTCTTTCGTAGCTGATTTATGATGGTAACGCGATCACAAAGCGTGCGGGAGGCCCAACGCGGGAATCCCAACGAAGCAGAAAGCCGCCCCATAAGCAAGGAGAATCGCCAGAAAGGCAGTTCGGTTCCAAAGGAGGGGCACAACAATGACCCAATAGAAGGAAATCCCTACGAAGGGATGCCCGCGCTAGAGTACATCCCTCCGAGAAACCCACCGCAAAACTGGCGTCGGAGGGCACATAACGGACAGTCTTTCAGAACAGGTGATACTCCAGAAGGGTACGTCGAAGAAATCAACGACGAGTCAGAGCCGAAGGAATCCGAGTCGAAGGAGGATGATTTCCCCAGAGACTTTGACCTTGCCACCACCTACGCCGCCGCTGAATTCGCTAAAGCAAACAAGGAGCGTTTCAAACGCTTTCTCGCGACGACCCGGATGTCCCCCATACCCGAGGCTAGGGAGAGTTCCACGCGAAAATCCATACCTAAAACTCCTCACCACACCAGGAGGCAGGAGCCAGAGCCGAGGGGAAAGCACGACACCCGACGGGGTCCAAACCAGAGTCAGAGTCCAAGCCCGCAGCGGAGTCCCAGGCGACATCACATCCAAAGGCGACCTCGGAGCCCCAGGAGGAGCCGAAGTCCGAGCTATTGTGAGAGTCGCAGTCCCCTGAGGAACCAACACCGAAGTGAAAAGGAACCAGCTCGACTTGTCAGCCCGTTCACCGACGAGCTGCTTGACACTAAACTCCCCACGGTGTACAAATTGCCAAACATTCTGGCCTACAATGGGCTAGATGACCCCCTTAACTTCTTAACGCGTTTCAAGTACAGCATGCACAACCAGGGCCTTAGAGAGGAACACATGTGCAAGCTATTCCCCGAGATGCTAATCGATTATGCTCGAGCTTGGTTTGACAGCCTCCCAACTGGCAGCGTGGGGTCCTGGACCTATTTGGAAAAAATCTTTAAGCAAAGATTCCATACAAAGGTTCAGGCTCGCCGAGACACAGGCTACCTCCTATCGGTGAAGCAAAAGGACAAAGAATTTATAAGGGAGTACGCTTCCAGATTCATGCAGGAAAGCTTGAAGGTCGATAAAATCGACGATGTCTTCCTCATCTCGGCCTTCCGAAATGGGGTTGCTCCCGGGTCCCTGAACCAGGAGCTCGCTAAACAGAAACCTGAGACAGCCCAGGAGATGTGGAGGATTGTATACCAGTTCGCTGATGGCCAAGACGCGGACCGATTGAAGCGGGAAGAGACCGAGAAGAAGAGAACTGAAGGGGATCGAGGTCGGAATGATCGAGATCGGAGAAGTGCTCACGAGCGCCTTCAACGAGGACCTATCCAGTCCCGACTCGGATCAGGACCTATCCAGTCCCGGCTTGGACCTCGGGTGGGACCAGAGCCGTCTCAACGACCTCCTTTTGTGAAAACGAATGCCGAGATCTTCGCACTCCACGAGGACTGGTTCACTAAACCACGTCCTATGTCAGGGTCTAAACCTCGGGACAGAAACAAACACTGCTCCTTCCATGACGACCAGGGGCACCACACGGAGGACTGCCGCGACCTCGCGGAACAGATAGAGAGGTTAGCCCAGGAGGGGGCTCTGAAGAAATATGAAGCCGGGGGGAAGAAAAACAGAAAAGGAAAACGGAAAGGAAGACAGGGTCGCTGTGCTCCAAACAATAAGCGAGCTAAGGTCGATCACGACGAGGAGGATGACGACCCTCCGTACGACGCACCACAGTATGACGGAGTGGTCTCCACCATCACCGGGCTACCCCCAGGAAAGACAAAAACTAAGTTGAAGGCAGAAGCTCGCAGACCACCAGTCCCATCGGGTGAGGAGCAAACGAAGAAGAGGTTCAAGAAGGGAGAAACAGTCACATTCTCTGAGGATGATCCTGTACCAACAGCTACACCACACAATGACGCCCTGGTGATACAGGTCGGAGTGGCCAACAAGATGGTCCATCGCGTATTCATCGATGGTGGGGCCAGCGTGAGCATCATCTTCCAACACTGCTTGGATAGGATGGGCCTCGACCCGGCTCGGGTGAACTCCACGCCCCTGCCCCTCAAGAGCTTTACACAGCACGAGACGCGACCTGAAGGGACCATCGCGCTTGATGTTGCCATTGGCAGCCCGCCGACCAGCGTCAATAAGCTGATTCAGTTCTACGTGGTTAAAGCGAACTCCCCCTACAACATCATACTAGGTCGGGATTGGCTAAATGCAGTCAGAGCTATCATTTCGCCCTACCACTTACTATTGAAGATCCCGACCTCGGCTGGAATCCTTACTGTCCGAGGTGATCAGATAAAGGCCAAGGAGTGCATGCAGGTTGCTCTCCGAGGTCAACCACAAGCATAGCAATCAAAGTATCCCAAGGAGCCGGAAGAAACGACGTCGATCTCAGACACCTCGGCGGATCAGGTTCCCTTATCCGAAACAGATCCAGCTAAAGTCGTCAAGGTCGGTTTTGCAGGGGGGCCTCAAACTCGCATGCAGGTAATCCAGCTCCTTAGGGAATATCAAGACGTCTTCGCCTGGTCTCCAACAGACATGACGGGGGTGTCATCGGAAATCATTACGCATAAGCTTAACATTAACCCGAACTCGACCCCGGTCAAGCAGAAACGGCGATCATTTGCTACCGAACGAAATCAAGTTATCTACAACGAGGTGCAGCAATGGTTGAAAGCAGGGCTTTTGTTTGAAGTCAAGTACCCAATTTGGCTAGCTAATCCGGTAGTGGTAAAGAAAGCAGAAGGAGAGTGGAGGATGTGTGTAGATTACACCGACCTCAATAAAGCTTGCCCAAAGGACTGCTATCCTCTCCCCGACATCGATGAAAAGATCGAATCCTTAGTGGAACATGAAGTATTCTGCTTTCTCGATCTCTACAAAGGATACTTACTATCAGGTTCTAATGGATGAGGGAGATGCGATCATGACAGCTTTCGCAACAAGCTTCGGTGTCTTTGCATTCAAATATATGCCCTTCGGGTTAAAGAATGCCGGGGCAACATACCAGCGAATGGTCGATTTCCTCTTCCGAGATCATATCGACAAGATTGTCGAAGTATACGTAGACGACATTGTCGTCAAGAGTAAAGAAAAGGCTTCGGCGGTGAGCGACCTACGAACTACGCTCAACATACTAAGGTAGGCGAACCTCAAGCTGAACCCAAAGAAGTGCACTTTCAACGTGCGATCTGGAAAATTCTTAGGGTGCTGGATCTCGCCAAAAGGTCTCAAAGCCAACCCGCTGAAGGTTAGAGTCGTGCAGGAGATGAAGGTACCCCGAACTATCCGCGACGTGCATAGGTTGACAGGATGTATAACCGCGCTAAGTCGTTTCCTCTCCAAGGCTACCGAGAAATAGCTCTCATTCTTCAAAATTCTCAAGAAGGCACCGGAATTTGGATGGGGATCAGAGCATGAGCTAGCCTTTGGGGAGCTCAAGCGCCACCTCGGGGACTTACCAACCTTGTCAGTTCCCCAAGAGGAAGAACCCCTATCTCTGTACCTCGCAGCATCGGAGGAAGCAATAAGTGCAGTGTTGGTCCGAGACGAAGGAGATCGGCAGCTACCGGTGTACTTCGTCAGCCGAGTTCTAAAAGACCCAGAGACGAGGTATCAACCTCTCGAGAAGGTCGCTCTAGCCCTGATAAATGCAGCTCGGCGCCTAAAACCCTACTTCTAAGCTCACCCAATACAAGTTTTAACCGATCTATCACTTCGGCAAGTTCTCACTAAGCCGGAAGCTTCAGGAAGGATCGCGAAATGGGCAGTCGAGCTTGGGGAACATTCTATATCGTTCGGTCCCCGCCGAGCTATAAAAGGACAAGCTTTGGCAGACTTCCTAGTAGAAGCTCAAAGAAAGGACCTCAAGGCACCAAAAGAGATCAAAAACAAAACCGGACTCCAAGAAATCCTAGAGAAGACACCCCCGGACTGCTGGGAGATGTACGTGGATGGAGCTTCGGGAAAGAAAGGAAGTGGAGCTGGCATACTCCTTATCAGCCCGGAGAAAAAGGAGTTGACATACTCATTGCGATTCGAGTTTCCCACTACGAACAACGAAGTGGAATATGAAGCCCTTATTGCCGGACTGCATCTCGCCCAAACCCTTCAGGTACGAACTGTCAAAGTCCACTGTGATTCCCAAGTTGTAGTCAACCACGTGCTGGGGAGGTACGAGGTGAAAAGTGAGAAGTTGAAGAAATACCTGGAGAAGGTAAAGCTCCTAGAACAATCCTTCCAGTTCTTTAAAATAGTTCGCATTCCCCGAAGCCAAAATACCCGAGCTGACGAGCTAAGCAAGCTGGCAAACTCTCCAACTAGCTCGACGCTAGTAGAAAAAGTCCGAAACAGGAGTATAGAGGAGGCAGAAGTCAATGCGATCATAGAGGACGACCCAAATTGGATGACCCCCCTAATAAGATGTTTGGAGAGCGGGGAAGTGCCCGAGGACAAGACGAAGGCTAGGAAAATTCTAGCTAGATCCACGCAGTACGTCCTTGAGGGAGGGATCCTCTATCGAAAGTCATATTTATAGCCCCTCCTAAGATGTGTTGGACCAAGGGAGGCAGACTACATATTAAATGAGGTACACACAGGATCGTGCGGAAGCCACATTGGAGCTCGGGTGCTAGCTCAGAAGATCATGCGATGGGGGTACTATTGGCCAACAATGGCAAAAGATGCGGAAGAATTCGTGAAAAAGTGCCTGAAATGCCAGCTACATGCCAGAGTGACGAGACTATCCCAGACCGACCTCTCTACTATGCAAAGTCCGTGGCCATTTATGGAGTGGGGCATTGACATCGTAGGACCTTTCTACCCGGCACCTAAGCAAAAACGGTTTCTAATAGTTGCCGTCGACTACTTCACCAAGTATCGAAGCTGAACCTTCCACAAAAGTCACAAGTGAGAAGGCCGTTGACTTCGTCTGGAAAAATATCGTGTGCCGGTTCGGAGTACCGAGAGTCCTCATCTCGGATAATGGAACGCAATTTACGAGCAGAGAATTCCGAGAATTTTGTGAAGGACTCAATATCCAGCAAAATTTCACCTCGGTCAACCGACCTCAAACAAATGGCCAGACCGAGGTCACCAACAGGACAATAGTGAACGGACTCAAGGCCCGCCTAGAGAAGGAGAAAACGGAGTGGATCTACAATCTCCAAAACGTCCTGTGGTCATACCGGACTACACCCCGAACTCCAACGGGAGAAACCCCGTACCGTTTAGTATACGGGTCAGAAGCAATCATACCTGTCGAGATCGAAGCACCCAGCCCCCGCACTATCAATTTCTCCGCCGAAGCTAACGAAGAACAGCGCCGAACCGACCTGGACTTATTGGAGGAAAAAAGGGAACAAGCCAGCATAAAAGAAGCTCGGTACAAACAGCAGATGGCTCGGTATTACAACCAAAGGGTTAAACCCCAACAGTTCCAGGTCGGTGATCTTGTGCTTCGAAACAATGAGATAAGCCTTTCAGAGAAGCTCGGTAATCTCGAAGCCACGTGGGAAGGGCCCTACAGAGTACACGAAGTCCTCGGCAAAGGAGCTTACAAAATCGCCTATCTTTCGGGTGAGCTAATACCCAGAACGTGGCACATCGCCCATCTAAAGAGATTCTTCGTATAAGCAGCAAAGTCTTGCATATAGAGTCTTAGGTCTTCTTCTTTTTCCTTAATGTTTTGTTTTTAAATGAGCTCGTCAAAACTCTTTTTTGTTTTTTTCTTTTTCATCTTGCATCTTGTGTCTTTTGACTTGCTTATACGAAGTATCCATAATATCAAAAATCCCCTCATAAGGTCGAACTACGGTTCTCTTGCGTGGTCAGTAATGACCCGACATGGGGTAATAATATCCTACAATGCGCAAAGGAAACTCTTTCCGAGGTCCGAGCTCGTCTCCCTCCAAAAAGGAAGATCCCACGAGGTCCGAGTCAAACTCCCTCCTAAGGATAATTAGTTCTCAACTGGGGTCGGAACCAGGTTCCCCTGGGAGGATAAGATACGAGGTCCGAACCATGGTTCCCTTGTCAACACAAAGAGGTCCGAGTTCAACTCCCTCAAAGATGCATCGTGCAAATAAACCAAGGAAGCAATCTTCACAAAGGATAGGAAGTTCAATGACCAAATATATATATATATATCTTTATTTCTAACTATTTAGAACAGTTTGTGTGTACATAAATTACAGGCAGAATCGAGCTAATCTATGGGGGAGGATGTTTCTTGCTAAAGCTAAGCCAATCTTCCTCAAATGAGGAAGGCCCCAAGAGATCATCAATCGAAATTCGGCCCCGTCCCTGACCTCGACTTCTTCTAGCAGAAAAACTCCGACCTCGCGTCGTCGCCGAACCTCGCCCAACAGCTCGGCTACCTTGGCTCGGGCCAACCTGATGTCCCCGCGAAGCCGTTTTCACCTCGCGGGCAGGCATCGTCCGAGAAGAAGACGGAATGACCGCGCCCGCGCCATTGGCCAGGAGCGCACGTAACTTAGGTCGGCGGTCTAATATACACTTATACCTACCCGCGCTCTCTTTCAGCATGTCAAAAGCACCTTGGAGCCCAAAAGACTCGGGGCCGAGTGCTTATTTCAGCTCGAGATACTGCTCCAAGTCTTCTTTCGTCTTTAATTCCACCTCGGATATGGTAATACCACCGCCGCGACAGATAATATCTTCATACTCGGCATGCTCCTCGGCGATCTTTTCATAATCCTTGGGAACGCGGCCAGCTCGACCTCGGGCAACTTCCAACTCTTCCTCAGCCTGAAGAAGCTTAGCCTGAAGCAAGTCGGTACTTTCTTGGAAAATGAGCCGCTTGACCTCAACCTCCTCACACAGTGCCTCGAACTTCATCTGCCATCCCTTCAGCTCGGCTTCTTGGGATTTCAGCAGAGTACACTTTTTGCCGAAAAGCTCCTCAGCTCGGCTGCATTTCTCCCTCCATTGCTTAGCAATGGACCATTGGTCAACCAGGTCTTGTGAAAGGAGAGCTATTTGAATGCGCAAAGTAGAAACATTGACAGAATCCAAGCTCTACACTCAAGAAAAGGAAAACAAATACATTGATTCGAGGATGTTCAGTACAAATATACAATGTAAAAAAAAAACTAACTAAACATCGCCGACCTTCTTATTTTGAGAAGGTGGCTACTCGGAGGGGGGGTCCTCCACATCCTTGTTGGAGGTCAGATTTTTACCAGTCCCGGCCTCCCGTTCCTCCTCCACTTTCTCTTTGTGGGCTTCGCCTTCTTCTTCTTCTTCGTCGCGAAGAGAATCAAAAGCCGCATCCAGGTCGAGGTCCCGATCTACCGAACAGTCAGCAATCTGCTCGGTAGATAGCAGTGTGGACGAGCTGGCCAGATTTTCTAGGACATGAAACTGACCGAGGTAATCTCGGACCACTCTGGCGTACCGGGAAGGGAGAGCTTCATCCCCTAGCCGCTCGAAGCCATACTTGGAGACATCTAGGTCGGGGAAGTCCTTGGCGGCCCTCTCCAAAGCAGCCACGGCGAAGTTCCCGTTGATAAGCATGGCCAAGTCATTGGCAAGCTCGGAGAAACTCTCCGACAACAGGAACCTCTTTGTATAGGCCCGGAGGAGCTCATCTTGGCTAGCTGCAAGGTTAGCCTCCCGGTCCTTCGCCGTATTCAGCTCGGACTCAAGCTTCCGAGCTTTCTCGGACTCCGCCTCGGCCTTCGCGAGCTGAGAAACCAGCTCGGATTTGACAACTTTCATGCCCTCTTCGGCCTTGATCAGCTCGGCCTCAGCCTTCTTCGCCCGGGCATTGGCCGACATCAGCTTTTCTGAGTATTGGCTTTTCTCGTCCTCGTGTTTCGAGGACATCTCCCCGACGCTGTTCTTCAGCCATCCCACGAACATATCGAGGCCCTGTAAGAAGGAATTCAGTTAGCTACACAGGCAAGAATTAAGAGAAATTGTGTAATGAAAGCAATAAGTCTTCACCTCGGGAAAAGGCAGACCAGCCAGCTTGTTGGGTGGAGCTACCGGGCTCGCGTCACTGCCTGTGACATCGATAATGTCCACTTCGAACTGGTCCCCGACCTTCGATCGTTTCTGATGTGGTTTGGGGGAAGGAGAGCGAACAGTTGCCGCAGCAGACCCCCCGAGCTGACCTTGATCAGAGGAGGAGGCAGATCGTCCAGATAACCTCGCTCTCGTAGCCCCGCGAGCTGGGGCCTTGGCACCGACCTCTTTTAGCTTCCCGAAGTTCTTCACTGCAAAAAAAAACAACAACAAAAGTGTAAGGACGACGAATCAGCAAACAAAACAACCCTAACAGCACTAGCGGGGCCTCACCCGTCGCCGGATCCACCATATTTTGAGGCTCATACGGGCTCAACCCCGCTTCAGCTAGGGAGTCTTCGTTGTAGCTCCCCTCAAAAGGACCGCAATCCCTCATCGCTTTCACAGCAGTCTCCAAATCCTTATCCACCTCGTCTATCACCCATTCGTAAGGCTTTTCTAGCCTCCAAACCAGGTCGACAAAACTATTGTGGCCACAAAAGAAAAATTTCTTGTGCCATTTGTCCACCTTATTTTGAGTTCGCCCCTTGAACTCAGTCCGGGCAGCGGCATAGTACCAGCCCCCCGCCTTTTTGAAAACAAATAGCTCGTGAATGAGCTCGGCGGATATTCGGTGACCCTTATCAATCGCTGCCACACCCAAATCGGTGAATTGCCTAAACGAATTCGGCATTATCTGCCCTAACGCTAAGACAAGCTTATTCTGGAGCTCGGAATAGGACTCAGGGAGGGGTAGTCGAAGACCAGCGTGCAGGCTGTCCTCATAAATAGTAACAAACCCCATCGGGGGAGAGCATGCCCTATCCTCTGCGCGAGGTTCTATTAATTCCGCATCAATAGGAAAATTATACGTTTGGGCAAGAAACCTAATCCTAGCCTCATTTAAGGTTGAGGGGTAATCGGCCACTTTCCTCTTCACACACGGGGGCACTATTAAAGTTTCAACAGTGGGTATAGAGGATCCTAATGAAAAAATGCTAAAAGCAACGCTTCTACTCAAGCCGACTGATGGAGGAGATTCGCTACCACTACTACTAGACTGAGAAGGGGAGGCCATACTTACTTGTAAAAGGGAGCGGAAATGCTCTGGCGCGGTTGCGAACGGAAACCCCAACGGAGTGAACACCGGCGGTATGGAAGCAGTAAGTCGAGGATTTCGGGGAAGACGGGAAAATATTCTAGGCAAAAGATTTTTCTGATGATGGCGGATGTGAAATAATATGATGGGGGGAGAAAAGTTTCAAATCCTATGAATATACATTTGAATCCCGCCGTTACATATGACACACATGTGAACATGGGCCCGCCTTTCTCGGAATGGGAACCGTCCCCAACAAAATTCAAAACGGCCCATTACTTTCCCCGCCCTTTAAATTGGATATGGGCCGCGCCTATTGACCATCCTAAACAGCATAACAAAGGCCGCTGATACGCAGATTGCTCATCTTGTTCTACCTGTTACTTCAGCTCGGAACATAAGCTCGGTCATTCAGCTCGTATAGGTGATTTGCGCGATCAATCACCTCGAAAATAAGACCTCATAGTCTGCGTCTACCAGTCTTCTTTCCTCTTTTTTTAGGGAGGGGGGATGTGATAGTACCGGCCTCATCCTGGGCCTGACCTAAGGCTAATTGGGCATATATATTAAAGCTCGGCCCACAGAGTTCGGCTCAAACAAAGTCAACATCTGCCTTGAAGACCAAGTAACGAAACCCTACTTAGGAAGAAGATAGAGTTCTACTATGATTGAGAATCGGATATGCATGTATTAAGAAGCTAGATATGTATAAGGAGTCCGATCCCTAGAAGGATTAGGGCTTAATCCAAGGCTTATAAATAGATGCAAGATTAGAGGTGGAAGGATATTCAATACTCATTGTACTCTCAAGCATAATAAAAGCTCTCTATATTCTCTCACGTGGACGTAGATCACATTGATCGAACCACGTAAATCCTTGTGTCATCGTGTTATTATTTCTTTCAGCTACTTTCGCAAACCCTAGATTTATCATACCCGTTCCTGCCTCTGCATAGCATTAAAGCTCACCACCGTCAGTAAGTAACAAGTAAAAGTTAAAGGGCGAGTACCTATCTGGTGCATGTCGCTCTCTAGCCGATCTTGGCAGCGGATTATTCGATGGTGGGGTGCTTGGCTCTTCTTCAAGCACCTCTTCAACATTTTGACTCTGCTTGCTCCCACTCGAGTTTGAGATGTCTAACTCGACCACTTGGGGCTCAGAATTGTCAGAGCTCGATGCCTTCACTCTGTCCTTATACAAAACCTGTTCATTGAAAACCACATCTCTACTATGAATAACCTTTCGGTTCTGCTCATCCCTGAGCCTATTACCGAACTCATCAACTCCATAACCAATGAACTTACACTTAACAGATTTAGCATCCAACTTACTTCTATCAACAGAATTAACATGAGCATAAGCAGCACATCCAAAGATGAGTAGGAAAGATATGTTTACCTCTTTTCCCGTCCATTCTTCTTCAGGTATCCGAAACTTCAACGGAACTGATAGACCTCTGTTGATTAGGAATGCAGCTGTGTTGACTGCATCCGCCCAAAATGTCTTCGGTAACCCACTTTTCAAGCTCATGCATCTTGCCCGCTCATTCAACGTCATGTTCATGCGTTCTGCAACGCCATTCTGCTGTAGAGTTCCTTTCACGGTCTTCTCCATGCGAATTCCATTCTCAGCACAATAATTCTTGAACTTTGTAAGTTCATACTCTTCTCCATTATCGGACCGTAGAAACTTCACCTTCAGCCCCGTTTCAGTTTCTACAAGGGCTTTCCACTTCCTGAAAGTATCAAACGCATCAGATTTATTCTTAAGAAAATAAACACATACCTTTCCAACTTCTGCGTCTTCAAGGTTCTGCCACCTCTCGAAAAACTCATCATTTTCTGTTTCCCGAACACGCAATCCTCGCACAAGCCAACTTCAACAGTTTTCAAGCCGGGTAACTTACCCTTCGAACACATCACATTCATCCATTTCTCGCTCATGTGGCCAAGCCGACAGTGCCACAAATCTGCATTGTTTGCTTCACCTGCAAGATCAATGCAATCCTTGGAGTTAGCTGTCATGTACAACGTACCCTCCTTCTTTCCTCGAGCTATTACCATAGCTCCTTTGGTTATCTTCCAATTGTTGTAGCCAAACGTCACTGTGTAGCCTTCTACATCAAGCTGCCCAATCGAAAGTAAGTTCCTCTTCAGTCTGGAAATGTGTCTGACTTCATTCAGCTTTAGCATGGATCCATTGGATGTCACTACTCGCACGTCTCTCTTTCCCACGATTTTCAAAGGCTCATCATCAGCAAGATGTACCTTTCCAAAATCACCAGAGACATAGTTCGTCATCGAATTTGATCTCAACCGAGTTCAACTGCGCGGTGATCATGTTGAACTCGTTCAGATGTTGTTGCACCGGTGTACCCTCTGATATCTTCAGATTGAATAAACGCCTTATCAGATGTACCTTGTTTGCTGTTGATGGCTTCTGATACATCTCCTCCTGGATCTTCAGCATCTCCATTGTCGACTTTGCTGCAGCCGTGTGATAAGCCACATCCTTGGACAACGACAAACAAATCGTGCTCATCGCCTTTCTGTCTAGCAGCTCTCACTCCTCCGGATCCATCTTCTCCGGCTTAGGTTTGAGGGGCTGATACAGATCTTTACCATAGAGATAATCCTCGATCAGCATCTTCCAGAAACCGAAATCAGATTCATCAAACTTCTCGACTGCAATATTCCCGTCGCTCATTGTGATTGCTCCCACTAAACCCGGAGCTCTTGATACCAGTTGTTAGGAAATAAACACACAATCACAAAATAAAAAACACAAGAATTGTTTACCCAGTTCGATACGATGTGTATCTACGTCTGGGGGCGATGCCAAGCCAGGGATTTTCACTATATTTTCGGATACAAATTACAATGAGAGAACAACTATATATATAGCAAACAATTGAGCCCTAATCCTAGTAAAACTAGAAAACCGCATAGAGCCCAAAATACACTTGTACGACAGCCCAAAAATTCGGACCATACAGTTGGATCGCCAGAATCGTGGTATGATTCACTTCCTTTCAGGCTCCATACTCCAACAAAAATGTAGTGCTCTAATTTTCATCAACTCAATCGGACAATGAGATCAACATTCATAAACACGATTATGCATCCACCATTACACTACTGAAATTAGAATGCTTGTTTCTGCTCTACTTCTAAAGCCGAACTAGCAAATTGTAGTCTAATTTCATCACACAACACTGAATTTGAGAAATTGTAATGAGATTAAGCAGAAAATACAAACAAAACCTAATTTAGGAATAAGTGAAAAGAAAACCAATGGCACTCGTGAAAACAAATGTCACTCGTGAAAACAAATGTCATAGCATTTCCAAAAACATGGAAGTTCATCCTTCCTAAACTACTGCAATATAAGAATTCTAAAACATGGTAGTTCATCATTCTTAAACAGATGCCTTTACTTTTATAAAACATTGAAGTCCATCCTTCCTAAACATGGCTAGTGATGTCTCCCTGTTTCTCCCTTCCTTTTTTTCTTGTTTCACGATGCTCCAATAATTGTCTAGTGGTAATAGACGGTGATCCATGCCATTGCAATCCCGAAGGCTTGAATGGTAGTGATGTTGGTCGTCTTACTTCGAAACCCTCACCACTAAAATTGATCTCTCTAAATTTCCTCTTCGCTTAATTTATCTTTCTCTCGTTTGGAATTGGGCCTCTTACAATCAGATCGCTTATGTGTGGACGTTCCCCTTCGTTGATTACTCTCTGTGAAGGTTGCCCAGACTACATGAATGCTCAATATAAGATATAAAATTAATATAAGTAAATACATCATCAATGAAACAAACAAGCCATAGAGTGAATCTCTTAAATAAGAAGTCTCAAAATGTGCACGTTGAAGATTATATTAATCTTCTTCTTTCTTTTATTTTTTTTGTTTAAATGAATAAAACAGATTGAAAAATAACAAATCATGTGAATTTATCAAGAAGTTTTAGCAATGATTTTACTTACCTTTCATTTCCTTCACCGTCTTCTGCCATTGTATGTAGAGAAAAATAGAATTTTGGTTTGTTCTGGGATTGGTTTCTGAAACTATTGAGATGAAAATAGTGTAATGACTCTTGAACTCTTGCACAATAATAATTAGGGGCCCACATTATATAAAAAAATGTAAAAAACAAATTTTATTAGATGGACGTTAGATGTCTGTTAGACGGAAGGGCTTTTTGCTCTACTTAAACGTACGTCGGGGTGCTGGCAGCCCCTAACGTTACGTTAGGGGTGAATCCACACTTAGATGGCTACGTTAAGGGGTTTTTTTTGATACATAACCCTTTAATTATCTCAGTAATTTTATAATTCTTTTATCTCGATGTTTGAGAAAGTTCACACAATGGATCACTTTGGTAGGATCTGATACATTGCCCCATATCTAAATTATATAAAACTCATGAAGATCACCGCCGCCGGCGATGGTGGGATCTGATAGAACAGACAAATATTTTTAGACCATCAACGTGAATGTTTTTTTTATGAGATTCATATAGAAATTAAATAGATTCATATAGGCATCAATACTTGCATTAATCCAATCTGAAAACCCTTTCAATTCAGAAACTTCAACAATTGAATCTAGATTTTGAACAGAGACGGAGCTAGGGGTGGCAGGTGGTGGCGGCCGCCCCCCTCAAATTTTCGAGCTAGGGGTGGCAGGTGGAGGCGGCTGCCCTCCTCAAATTTTCTAATATATATATATATATATATATATATACATATTATAAATATTTATAAATTTGTATAGTTAAAAATATATATTTACATATATATTATAAGATTAATTATAAAGAAATTTCTAAGCCCATTATTCAAGCTCAATCTCAAATGATTTAAAATTTCTAAGCCTATTATTCAAGCTCAATCTCATGATTTAAAATTTCTAATTTAAATAGATTGGGCTTTACTTAATTAAATAACATACTATATCTTTGGATAGATGGAATCAACAACGAAATTTAATTTGGATGAGGAAAAGTGATTTTGTTTGAAACTTTGTGTGATTGAATACGGCAGAGGGCGGCAACGGTGTTGAATTGATTAAGTGAGAAATGCATGTTTATTACCTAAAATTATATTGTCAAATTTGAAATTAGTTGCAGAAGCCTAAACTAGAATATTAACCTTATGTGTTTACTCCGCCGTTTATATGTAATTGGTCAAATTTGGAATTAGTAGTTCTTATTAATTATATATTACTAGGTAATTAATGTTCGTGTATAAAATATGTATATATATTTATTAATATATATTATTAAATATATATCAAGTTTTTATACTTTGGATTTTGAGAAAGTTCGCCCCCCCTACATAAAATTCATGGCTCTGTCCCTGATTTTGAAGTCTTGTATTTTCGTTAATCTCAATACTTTGAAACTATTCCAAAGATAAGAAGAAGTTATTGTTGCATTGATAATATCTCTTGTCTACTACCTTTAGGAATAATTGGCAAAATTTGACGAAAAACTTCACCAACTATTGTTTTACCTTTAAAAGATTAACTAGTATGTCTCCCGTGCGATGCACGGGAGAATGTGTTTATGATATTTATTATTCATATAATAGAAGATAATAAGCATTGAAATTGTATCAATAAAATTATATTAAGTGATCCGAGGCTGAGCCCAAGAAGCTCGCAATGCTGACATAATTTTTTTTTTAATGTGATTGAGGCTTAAGGGATTGAAGCGTTACGCATATAAATATTTTTCACCTAGAGGTTTGGTGTAGTTCTTGTTACTCGTCTTATACCCTTATTTCAATTCATGGTGAAATTCTTTCATTGTCGTGATTTTTTCTTCTTGAATTTCTACGTAAATCTATGTATCATTTTCGTTTGATCTTCGCATTTTTTGCGGTTCTTCGATTTCCACAACAATTACGATTTTGCATTACTGGCACTTTAAAATGAATGTGTAAGAACGAAAAAATATATCAAATGACAGTTTATTTTTATTTTTTAATTTTTTTATATTTCACTCATCATATTTATAACTATCTTTTAAAATGAAAGTATAAGAACAAAAAAATATATCAAATGACAGTTTATATATTATTATTATTTTTTATATTTCACTCATCATACTTATAACTATCTTCTCATTTATCTGACCATTGCAGACGAAGATAAGTTTTTTTTATATATTTTAATAAATAATTATTAGTTTTAGACTAGATAGATGAAATTTAATAACGTAACACTAATTAGCTTCGTATGGGTGTGATTGTTTTCACACACAAAATGTTATTTTCACAAAAATTGCAAGAATAAATTGTTATTCACAGTATTTAATGCTTAGCAAAAATAATTTAAGAAAGCTTAAATATATAAGTTTTTTTTTTGAAATTAACAAACGTATATATAACTCAAACGTACATAACATTGTATTAAAAATGAATATACATGTTGATATTGTCATATAAATATTCTCAATATATATACACACATATATTCGTGTAACGCAAGAAAATATTTAAAAGTACAAAAACAGAATATTACATTATTTTTTTTAAAAAGAAAAGAATATTACATTGTTCGTCTAAATAAACTAAATTAATTGGATTACCCTTAAAAAGAAAATTGGAGCAATAGAACAAAATCATAATGATAAAGTCAGGAAGCCCAACAGAAACCAATGATTTAATTAATTGAAATTGAAAATTGTTTGTTTTCCAATGCATATATAAGCAAAAAAAAGAAAATAATTGTCAACAAAAGCAATTTGAATTGGATTTATGAAAATTCATGACACAAATGTAGATAAAAAAAGTGTGCACTGAAATCGATAAAATGGGCGGGAAAATTTTTTTGCTCATGATTTTGCTTTTAGATATATATAGATTCACACTCAACTCATTTGACAAACGCATAAGATCTCGTAAACTACGATATAATGCTTGAAAACTAGAGGTGGCCAAAAAAACCGAAATCACCGGAATCGAACGAAATCAGCGGTTTCGGAACCGAAACTGAACCGCCGGTTCTGGTTTGGAACCGAGAACTAGGGGTGAACAAAACAAACCGAAAAATCGAACCGATCGACAAACCTTACCGAAACCGTCCCGAAAAAATGGTTAACCGAACCGACGGTTCGGTTTATTTTTCTAATTTTAAAAACTGAGGATAACGGTTAGGTTTTTATTTTTATATATAAAAACCGACGGTTAACCGAACCGAACCGAACCGAAACTCATTTAAAATTATAATTTTACTAATTATATGTTATAAAATTATCATACCAACTAATTATCTGTTATAAATTATAATATTAACTAACTTGATTTTACTACTTTGACTTGAAAACATGAGACTGTTCAATTTATTATTTATACTTCTTTAAATGTATATTTCGTATTCACATTTTAAGATATGGATTTTTATTTTTCATGCTATGAATTATAAAAAAATTGAAAGTTTTCTTTCTACATGGTTAACCGTTGAATAACGTTTAACCGAACCGATATTTAGGTTAACCGCTATAGTAGTTTTTGGTTTTTATTTTCTACATTTTAGCAGTTAACCGAATCGATTAAAAACCGTATGGTCGGTTTTTTTTTGTGGCAAACGGTCGGTTAACCAAACCGTGCTCATCCCTACCGAGAACCGTATAGACGACAGTTCGGTTTCGGTTCCAAAGTTGTCGATACCGCCGGTTTCGGTTTCAATTGAAGTTGGCAAGTTTATGTAGAAGCAAAATTGACTGAAGTGTTTCTGAGTTGTGCGATGACATAAACTAGTTTCTGAGCTTCAGTCTGAGCTAGTTTTTTTGTGGAACAGAATTAAGGATTATTTCCTTATCTATGCGGATTTTGCGGAAGATTCTTTCCCATCTTGTTCACGCGGACAGATCTTTATTTGAGGAAGATATATTTGTTTCTTCCACAAGGTATATCTTCAAAGGAAGTTTCCGTGCATAAGAAAACTAGGGAAAATGAGGTAGATAGCATATCTAGGGTTTCACAAGACATATATATATCGACACCAAAGATCATTGAAGTGTTGCTGCCGCTGCTATTGTTCTTTATCATAGCATTATACGTATTTTTATTGTATTCTTGAGAGCGTTTAAACACTTGAGAGAGGGTGGAGTGTCAAGTTGCGGCTTGAACTTAGATTGTGAGTGGTGCACCTACAATCACCAATTCACTCTAGATCGGGAAGGGTGCGAGTGAATAGGCATCATAAGGTTGGAGACCTGTATGTGTAAGTTCCTTTGTAACTGTAACTTTCGATAGTGGACTGGTTCTCTTTTGGGCGTGGCTCCCAGACGTAGGTTGATTAACCGAACTGGGTTACCAGATTGTGTGTCCTTTTATGGTTTAGTTTTTACTTTCTGTTTTACTTTTTGAGCTAAGTATAATAATGACAATTTTGTGTTAAAAGCAACGGATGCACGTTTACGTAATTACAATTAGTACCAGAGCGGTACACCGAATCTACAGGTATTGATCCAGGGTCAAATTACAACTTCTGTTGCTGTTTTATGAGCCACAATGTCTTCAAGTGGAATGTTTCAAATTATGGATATTGGAAAGTCAGACTGATGACCTACATCAGATCCATTGATGAGAGTGCTTGGACTGCCATTGAATCTGGGTGGAATGCTCATTTACAAGAAGTCAACATAACCCCTAAAGACAGAAAAGATTGGATAGAGGAAGAGCGCAAGGAATATAGGATGAATCAGAAAGTCCTAAATGCCATTCAATCAGTTGTAAGTATGGAAATTTTTGCCTTAATCTCCACTTGCGATACTGCAAAAAGGGCGTGGGATATTCTCCAAAGTTCTTTCGAGGGAAACAGTAAAGTTAAGGGACATCGCCTTCAACAAATTACCTCACAATTTGAAAGTTTGAGAATGGAAGAATCTGAAGTGATTGGTGATTTTTATGCAAAACTTCTTGCTCTCTCAAATGAAAGTTTTGCTCTTGGTGAGAAAATGTCTGATGAAAAGTTGGTTCGAAAGGTTCTTAGATCTCTTCCCAACAGATTTGAATACATGGTTGCTGCTATTGAAGAAGCGCAAGACTTATCCACTCTTTCGCTTGATCAGTTGATTAGTTCTTTAAGAACTTTTGAGATGAGAAAAATGAGTGAGACATCTGACAAGAGGAAATGTGTAGCTTTCGTAGCTCATAATTGGTGAGCTTATGGATGAAGAAATGATTGCAGAGACCTTGGCTTTGCTGGTTAAGAACTACAGTAAATTATTCAAGAAACCAGGAAAGAAAGGAATAGGACAAAGCTCATCAAAGAGAAGCACAGTTAGCCCTCAATTCAAGGACAAAGGTGAAAAATCAGGCACTTTTAAATCTGGTCCGAAATGCTTTGAATGTGATGGATATGGACACATTCAAAGCGAATGTCGAAGCTTCTTAAAGAGATAGAAGAAGTCATATAATATTACTCACAGTGATGACAAGACTGATGATAGTGGCAGTGAGGAAGAATGAGATAAGACTGCAAATGTTGCTACCATTCATTCTTCTAAAATCCAAGACTCTAGCACTACTCCGGAAGATGAGATCGACGATAGCGGAAAAGATGAAGTGGATGAAGACGAGATGATTAAAAGTTTTGAGATTCTCAAATCGAAGTGTGAAGAAGCTGGAAGTGTAAACAATCAGTTGAAGGAGAAGATCAACGAAGTTGTTCATGAAAGGGACATCTTAAAAGTTCAAGTTGTCAAAGCTTGTCAAGAAAGAGATAAATTAAAATCTGCCAATGATGCTCTTATTGCATAGGTTTCTCATCTCAGAGAAGATAATGTGAGAAAAACGAAAGAGATAGACCACTTCAATAAAGTTGTCAAGATGATGACAAGTGGAAAATGAACTTTGAACATCCCCGGTATGTCTCCTCTAAATGACGTCTACCTCGTTGATGGTCTTAAAGCTAATCTCCTAAGCATCAGTCAGTTATGTGATGAAGGTATGTCTGTCAGCTTCACTAAATCCAACTGTTTGGTTACTCAAAATGGGGCCGATTATTTGACTGGAAATCGATCAAGTGATAATTGTTACATCGTCTGTCCAACTAAAGTTTGCTTTCGAGCCAGTAAGTCTGTGACCGGAATTTGGCATCAGAAACTGGGACACACCAGTTTTAGGAATATCAACAAGCTGATTCAGGTTGAAGCTGTTCGTGATCTTCCAAAACTTCAAATATATGCTGAAAAGATGTGTGGTCTCTGTCAAATAGGCAAGCAAGTTCATTTTGGGAGGATTTGTTATGTCCTAAATGATAGAGAACAAAGGAAAAAATTTGATGATAAGGGAGTTGAAGCAATTTTCTTAGGATATGCCAAGAACAGCAAAGCGTTTAGAGTGTATAATAAGACATCACAGACTGTTATTGAGTCTATCAATGTTGTCTTCACAGATACTGATGTAGTTGAAGAAGATGAAGAAGATCAGGAGTTGATATATGTGCCAGCCTCTGAGCCAGCTTCCACATCAAGTCAGGATAATCAGTCTGGATGTGGAGTCTCAGTTAATAATGCTCAGGAGGGGACAAATATATTTAATGAATCTGGTAATGAAATTGTTCCAGCCACTCCTTCACGACGTATTTCCAAAAATCATCCAATGTCAAATGTGATTGGGGATGTTAATGAGGAAAAAAGAACGCGGAAAATTCAAAAGGATTTTAAGAAGATGGTAGCTAATATTGCTTATGTTAGCTATGTGTCAAAAGTTCTTCCCAAAAATGTTAAGGAAGCTCTTCAGATTGAAGATTGGATTGCATCAATGCAGGAAGAACTTCTCCAATTCATACGATGTAATGTATGGATACTTGTTCCTCGTCTCATTGATGTTCATGTGATTGGAACCAAATGGATATTTCGAAACAAGACTGATGAAGAAGAAATTATCACAAGAAACAAGTCTCGACTTGTAGCTCAGGGATACTCTCAGGAAGAGGGTATTGACTTTGAAGAGTCATTTACTCCAGTTACTCGTTTGGAAGTTGTTCGCTTGCTGCTTGGGATGGCTTGTTGTATGAACTTCAAGCTCTATCAAATGGATGTGAAAAGCGCTTTCTTAAATGGAGTTCTTAATGAAGAAGTTTATGTTGAGTAGCCCCCTGGATTTGTGGACCCGGAGTTTCCCAATCATGTATATAAGCTCAACAAAGCCCTATACGGATTGAAACAAGCGCCACGTGCATGGTATGAGACCCTTTCAAAGTATCTAACATCAAAAGGATATACTCGTGGAGGATCTGACAAGACTTTGTTCTTCAAGAAGGATTCAAAAGGTATCATTCTTATTCAAATTTATGTTGATGATATCATAATCGGGTCTGTGTCACAGGATTTGATCCAGGAATTTGTGGATCACATGACCAAGGAGTCCGATATGAGCTTATTTGCCGAATTGCACTATTTTCTGGGACTTCAAATTAAGCAATCCGAGGAGGGGATATTTATCTCACAATCGAAGTATGCCAGAAATTTAGGCTTGACAATGCCAAAGTTCGAAGAACTCCGATGGGCACTAATGTGAAATTGCACAAGGATAAAGATGGTGTTTCAGTAGATCAATCCTTGTATCGAAGTATGATTGGAAGTCTTCTGTACTTAACTGCAAGTAGGCCAGATATAAGCTTCAGTGTTGGTGTTTGTGCCAGATTTCAGTCTGACCCAAAAGAAAGTCACCTTTGTGCGGTGAAGAATATCATCAAATACGTGAAGGGTACAAGTGATTTTGGCATATGGTATGGAAAGGATAGTACTACATCTCTTGTTGGTTTTAGTGACGCTGATTGGGCTGGAAGTCCGGATGATCGAAAGAGCACCTCCGGAGGTTGTTTCTTCCTTGGGAATAATATGGTTTCTTGACATAGTAAGAAACAAAACAGCATATCTCTTCCACCGAAGCGGAATACATTGTTGCAGGTTCGACATGCACTCAATTGATGTGGATGAATCAAATGTTAGGAGATTATGGAGTGACATCAGAGGAATTCACTCTTTACTGTGATAACAAGAGCGCAATTGATATCTCGAAGAATCCAGTTCATCACTCTAAGACAAAGCACATTGACATCCGTCATCATTTCATAGGGGAGTTGATTGAAGAAAAGATTCTTAATTTGGAGTTTGTCTCTACTGAGAAGCAGTTGGCCGATATCTTTACTAAGGTTCTTGATGCCTCAAGATTTGAATCATTGAGGGCAGCCTTGGGAATTTGTTCTCTCTAATTTATAATTAGGGAAACCCTCCGCTTGGGGTTCTGGATGGCAAGCACGAATGGTGTGTTAATTAATTTTGATAGATGGTGATTTTGTTTGGAGCTGTTTGAATTCTGTGCCAGATAGTATGCTGGCTCAAACTCTGGCTCAGAATATTTAAATTGTTCAACGGTCAGTTACGTCATAAAGCTGCCAACGGCTAGTTTCCTACAGCCGCCTCTACGTATTCCGAGCTGCTTCCGGTTTCGTTTGATTTTTTCGGCCGTTGAAGATAAGGATGAGATTTAAAAGTAATATATATCTCATTCCTAATTTATTGGGATACGATTCTATCTATTTTTGGAGAGGATTTTTCAGCCGTAATTTATTTCCTTTAAATTCTCCACATCGGTATTTTTGAGAATTCATTCTCGCTCTCGCTTTTTGATTACTTTCTCTCAAGATCTCGTTGCTACTTATTTGTAATATTTCATCTCTTTCTCTTCCATGGCGTCCGATCGTTCTACTGGTTCCAGATATTCTCAACGATTCTCTGATGATTCGATGGAAAGAACCTTCTCTAATGTTCCCGATGAGTCAGATGCTCCTCGCAGGGAGAGAAAGCGAACCATCTCAGAGTCTTCATCTGAGAAATAGACACTCCTGAAGACTCCATCTCCATCTCCGTCTCAGGAGGTTGCTGCTGACTCTGATCATGAAACGGTCGGGGAAGAGACGCTAAATACACCTCTAGTGGTTCTGAAGAAGAAGGTGAAAGGCACACCAAAAACGATGAAGGCTATTCCTCAAAAGCCTGCTCGTTCCGGTTCGTAGATTCGTAAGCCCACTGGTTCCCATGGCGGATCTTACCGTGAAAAGTCTCAAGTGTCTATTCCGAAGGTGATACCTGTTTTTGAACAGGTTGCTGAGAAAGATGGTGCTGCTGGTGTTGATGTTGGTGAGGAAGGACCGTCGGTTGAAGTTGTTGGGAAAATTATAAGGTTTTGATTTGACACCATAACCCAACTGATTCTCCAACCGAATAGATGATCGCTTCAACCTAAGTATTGTTTTCCAGCTCGCCTGTTTGAGCTTTAGATTTTCTAGGTTTACAGGTTAAGGAAGCGGAAGACAGCAGTCGATCCAGCTGTGTCAGTCGACCCAGCTGTGTCTACAGCATGAGTCAGCTAGCGGAAGACAGCAGGCGTCAACCTTCAGCTGAGTCCTCCAGCAGAGCATGATCAAGCTGAAGATAATTCGAGCTGAGTTCAAAACACAGCCGGTCCAGCTGTACAGAACAAAGGGAACTAACTTTGAAGACATCACTTCAAGTCAGTTTGCCCAATCCATCTCTGAATTCAAAAGCCAGCTCCAAAGGCAGAAGATCCCGGCGTCAGAGGAAGTCAACATGCCTCGACCAATGAGGGATTGCCGAATCAGCATCCTAGACTTCAGGACCTAGGATGTGACACGAATGAAGACAGGTGCAGATTCGCCCAACAGCAGATCTCAAATTTAAGAAGAGTAGGTAAGATTCAAACGGCTCCTCCAACGGCTAGTCTTGAATCTCTACCTATATAAACCCGTCTTCAACCTCAGGATCAAACACGAAAAACTCTCTACAAGCTTTCATTCTCTGAAATCATCAATCTTTCAAAAGCTCTCTCAAGCAGTTCTACATAGTTCAAAGAACACTTTATCTTAAAGTATTTCTAGTTCAGAAACTGCTTAGTTTTTCGTCTGATCCCTAGGCCAAAATCTTTGTATATCTTAAGCCTAGATTTCGAACGAGTTCATCATACTCTAAAGTTCTTAATTGTAAGAACTCGTTCACAGTTGGAACCCCAAACCAAACCCCTCTTTACCCAGAAAGGTTAGGTCAAGGTTACACTTGCTTGAAGCAGGAAATTCAAGTGTGTAAGGTTTTTTCAGTACCCGTAAACTGAAAGGTTAGGCTTGATGGAACACAGCTCGGGTTAGAGTTGTGAAGTTGCTTGGTACTTGGAAACCAAGTGGTAGTGAATTACCAGTGAACCTGGTCGTGGACGTAGGAGGTGTTACTCCGAACCACGTAAAAACTCGTGTGCTCTTTACTTTCCTTTTAAATTCAGTTTTGTACTAACTCTTTCATTACATTGCATATTTGATCAAAACTGCATACGCAGCTGCTCTCCAAAGACAGATGTGTCTCTCAGAAAGTTGCACAACTTGACTAAGCTGAAAACATAAAGTTAATCTTTTCAAGCTGAGTTTTTCTAAGTAACCGAGCTAAGTTTTGAAACCACCACATTCCGCACCGCCAGCTGAGTTATTTACCCAGCTGACCCTTCTCAGCTGGATCAATAACTGAGCTCACCAACTCTGTTATTTAACTTGAAAAAGTTTTCAGAAATCTATTTGGTGTATTCACCCCTCCCTCTACACCAAATACCTAGCTCAGGGACCATCAATTGGTATCAGAGCAGTGGTTCAACAGACCACCGTTTCTGTATCAAGAGATCTCTCTTGACAATCTGTCAGTGGTCATCTGAATAGATCCTCTTTGTGAAAAACTCATAATATTACATACTGCATATTTCTATGGATTCTTATCTTAACAGGAATCTTCCCACCTTCTAGGTAGACGATTATGCAATATGGAAGTTCAGACTGAAGAGCTTTCTCTGTGCGCATCACGATATGATGTGGGACGTCATAACTGACGGACCCATCATCATCTACAAACCAGGGAACGAGCTTGTCCCAACTCAAGATGGCGAACAACCAAGATATCAGCTCATTCCCAAGCCAAAGAGTGAGCACACCTCAGAAGAAAGGAAGCAGACTGGACTAGACAGCTTCGCGAGGAACACCATATCCTCAACGGTCTCCAATGCCTACCTCAGCAAAATCATCAACTGCGAAACAGCAAAGGAGATGTGGGAAACCCTAGCAAAGCTATGCGAAGGGTCGGAGGAGATTAAGGAAAATAAATTCACGATTGCATGCCAGAAGTTTGATAACTTCAAGCAGCTGGTCAACGAGTCCATCAAAGGGATGGAACTCAGATTCTCCAATATAGTGGTGGAAATAGAAACCATCAGAACTGGGAAATACACGCAGCGAGAAAGGAATCTAAAAGTTCTTTCAGCGCTCACAGCTGAATGGAACACCTATAAGGTGGTACACCAAAGTCGAAGTGACTTAGGTGATCTTTCAACAGAAAGATTATACTCCCTGCTCAAAGCCAATGAATACAACTTGAAGATTACCATGAAAGAATCTTCAAGCAATCAGTGATGGAGAGCTGACACCTGGAACAAAGGAGATTGCGTTCAGAGCCAACTCTGAAAAATCCGCATACATACAGTCAGCTGAGTCATCGAAGAAGGATAAGAAGGACATGAGCAAGGAAGAGCTACTTGAAGAAATAGCTATGCTGGTAAAAAACTACAACAGACTCAACACCAGCAAGGGCAAATACAAGAAGTTCGCAAGAACTTACAGAGATAAGTACGCAGCAGCTGATGAGAAGTCAGCTGACAAACGGACAGAAGAAGGTTGCTTCAACTGCAAGGAACCAGGACACTACCGGCTAGATTATCCAAAGCTGTCCAAGAAAGACAAAGACCAACTGAAAGCTAAGGCAGCTGACAGAAGGAGAGCTTACATCGCCGATGAGGAATCAGAGTGCAACAAAATGGATGACAACATGCCATTTTCAGACTCGGAAGAAGAAGCACTGATGGCCCATGATGAACCTGATTGGGATACATGCTTCATGGGACAAACCGACGGCATCGATGAAGATGAGGTAATGTCTCGAACTCAAAATCTATCTAACCTTTCACCATCACACGAACACTCTACACAGGTTTCAGAATCAGGGCTACCTGATTGGAGTCTAGTAGAGAAAGTAATGAACGATTCCAAGGAACTTCAAGAGATCCTTGACGTTAT
This sequence comes from Agastache rugosa, assembly GCA_031470985.1. Classification (NCBI taxonomy): domain Eukaryota; kingdom Viridiplantae; phylum Streptophyta; class Magnoliopsida; order Lamiales; family Lamiaceae; genus Agastache; species Agastache rugosa. Next base: position 32,629,967 of record CM062601.1, on the reverse strand, counting down.
TATGTGTGAGAATGCTGAGCTGAAAGCGGAACTGGAAAAGACAAAGGTATCAGAAACAGCTGATACAACACAGCTCCAACAGGAAGTTGTTTCACTAAAAGACAAAATAGTGAAACAAGATCAGCTGATGAAGGAATTCTACTATGAGAAGAAACAACTGATGGAAGATTTGGAAAAGGTCACAGCATGAATCGGAAAAGAAGTCAACTGAGATCATTGAGCTGAAGAGCACCGAAGAGGTACTATCTAAGAAGATAATAGCTCTCATCAAAGCCACTTCAACAATGGACGAGATCATTAGTGCTCAACGTCCAGCAGCACTCAAAGCGGGACTGGGATACAATGAACCGAAGGACGCCTCAAACATTGCCTCCACAAGTAGAACAAAGGTAATGTTTGTACGGGCAAAAGAATATCCAACCCCAACAACTCAGCATCAACCATTGAGGACACAGTAGGCGTCAGGAAGACCAGCTGTGAAACATTCTCAAGCTCCATCAAGGACACAACAGGCATCAAGAAGGCCAGCTGTGCGACAACCTCAAGCCCAACTCAGACAGCAACGTGCTCAACCTCAACAAAGACAACAGGCTGGATTTTACAGATACCAAGAATAAAGAATAAAGACGTTGAACGATATCAACCGAGATATCAGAGATACCCAGCTGGATATCACTCATATGAGTACCAGCTGGATAATCATTTCCAGCCACAGCATCACATGAGACAGTAGAGACAAAGGAACGTCTCAGCTAGGCACACAGCTGGAAACCGAAAGAAATCAAGACATCAAGACAAGCAGACACTGAGAATGTGTATATTGACTCAGTTGGAAGAATTATCAGATCATATGACCCAATTCGAGTCATCAAGCAGATCTGGGTCGTCAAAGGATCTTTGTCTAACCCTCAAGGACCCAATTAAAACTGGGTACCTAAATTTTGATCTTTTTCTAGGTTGCAAGGAATCGACGCATCACCGAGGAGTCGATGAGAACGCTATGATACTTGGACAGTGGATGTTCCAAGCACATGACGCACTAAAAGCATCTACTCCAGGAGTACATCGAGCGACCAGGCCCACAAGTAACATTTGGTGACAACTCAAAAAGGCCTAACCAAAGGTTATGGTACATTTAAAACTAAAAATGTTATAATCCCAAATGTTTCTTATGTACAAGGATTGCAACACAACTTGCTTTCCATTAGCCAATTCTGCGACAACGGTTTTTCTGTCAAGTTTGATGCACAGGGATGCACAGTGAAGAACAAGGAAACCAAGCAGATACTCCTAAGAGGGAAAAGAGAAGGAAATATATATTTTGCTGACTGGAACAGCAGCCCTCCGGAGACTTGTCTTGTATCGAAAAGTAGCACTGAAGTCAGCTGGCTGTGGCACAGACGGCTGAATCATCTCAACTTCAAGACAATCAACAAACTGGCTAGGAACCAGCTCGCTAATGGAATTCCAGATCAAGTATATGACAAAAGTCATATGTGCAGCGCGTGTCAACAAGGAAAGCAGACAAGAATTTCATTCTCTCTCAAGCCAGTTCAGTCAACTGATCGAGTACTTCAACTCCTTCACATGGATCTTTTTGGTCCAGTTACTCCAGCAAGCTTCAATGGCAGAAAATATACTCTGGTCGTAGTGGATGATTTCTCAAGATTCACATGGGTATCATTCATGTACCAGAAGAGCGAAACCAGGACTAAGCTGCCTATCCTGCTGGAAAGATTATCAACACAGAAGGAGTGCAAGATAATGTCAATAAGATCATATCGAGGAACGGAGTTTCTGAATGAAACTATTTATGATTACTGCGAGAAGAACGGAGTTCAACATCAAACATCTGCAGCACGCACACCTCAGCAGAATGGTGTAGCAGAGAGAAGGAACAGAACACTCAAAGAAGCAGCTACCTCAATGCTAGCCAGCTCTGCCATTCCAAAGAAGTTCTGGGCTGAAGCAATCAACACAGCATGCTTCACTCAGAATCGCTCCCTACTCACATCAAGGCAAGGAAAGACACCGTATGAGCTATAGAACAACAGAATACCATACATTGGATATTTCAAGGTATTCGGATCCAAATGTCATATCCTAAACCATGGAAAGACACAGCTCAAGACGTTCGACGAGAAGACTGACCGAGGAGTATTCCTTGGTTATTCTACTGTGAGTAAAGCATACAGAGTCTTCAACAGAAGAACTCAAACAGTCGAAGTAACTCCACATGTTACCTTTGATGAAACATCTTTCGAATATAGAGACTCTATCAAACGAAGAAACGAAGGAGAATCTTCAAGACAGATTCAGACAAGAGCTCAAGAAAATCGAATCAGGAATTTGGCCGAACCACTAATTTGGGATGATGAGCCAAAGAAGGAACTTCAAATCAACCGGAAAGCTCCACCAGCTGGAAATCAAGAAGAAACTTCAACGCCAAATCAAGGGGGAACGCCATCAGCTGGAAATCCAGACACAGCTGAATCCCCAGCTCCATCTCCAGCAGAGCCTCTACAGAAGTCACCTCAAAATCCAAATCAAGGAGAATCAATCTCTCAAGACTTAACTCCTGAGCAAGTCCAAGACAGACGAAATTTAGCCACTTCAAGCATCAATCAATTGGAAGAAGAAATTCGTAAAAGGAGAAGATGGATTGAAGATCATCCATCATCAGCAATCATTGGAGAACCATCTGACCAAGTCAAAACCAGAAGCTCAGCTGCTCAAGCTTCATCGGATCATCAAGAAGCAGCTGACACAGCTCAACTCTCAGTAGAGCTAGAACTGAAGGTCTATGATGAAGATACAGCTCTAATGGCGTGTTACGTAGCTCAAGTGCCAGAGCCTCAATCAATTCTCGAAGCTTTGAAGAGCGTGCCTTGGACTAACGCCATACAAGAAGAGCTGAACGAATTCCTCAGAAATTGTGTCTGGGAATTGGTAGACAGACCTGAAGAAGTCAAAGTCATAGGACTCAAATGGATATTCAAGAACAAATTGGATACCCTGGGAGTCATCATCAGAAACAAAGCTCGACTGGTTGCCAAGGGCTACACTCAGCAGGAAGGAATTGACTTCGAAGAATTATTTGCTCCAGTAGCGCGATTGGAAGCAATCAGACTCTTTCTCGCCTATGCAGCGCATCATAAATTCAAGGTCTATCAAATGGATGTGAAGTGTGCATTCTTAAATGGAGAAATCAAAGAAGATGTATACGTTGAACAACCTCCAGGATTTGAAGTAGAAGGAAATAAAGTCTACAAGCTAAAGAAGGCGCTTTATGGATTGAAGCAAGCACCTCGAGCTTGATATGACACTCTGTCAAATTTCCTTGTATCCAAAGGATTCAAGAAGGGCTCAGTAGACAGAACCCTCTTCACCATCAAGTCAGGAGAAGACATCCTGGTTATTCAAATTTATGTAGACGATATTATCTTTGGATCAAGATCAAACTTTTTATGCCAAAGATTTAGAGAGATGATGTCAGAGCAGTTCCAAATGTCCATGATGGGAGAAATGAGTTTCTTCCAAGGACTTCAAGTCAAGCAATCAGCAGAAGGGATTTTCATAAATCAATCCAAATACGTGAAAGACTTGATCGCCAAGTATGGAGTTCAATCCAGCAGAACTGTAAAGATTCCGATGAACACCAACTGGAAAATTGAACCAGGAACTGAAGGAAAGTCAGTTGATTCCAGCAAATACAGAGGGATAATTGGTTCCCTGCTGTATCTAATAGCAAGTCGTCCAGACATCTCATTCACAGTCGGAGTATGTGCCAGATTTCAAGTTGATCCCAAGGAAGCACACATGCAAGCTGCCAAGAACATTCTCAAATATCTCAAAGGAACTCAGAATGTTGGGCTGTGGTACCCAGCTGAAGACAATCTACAGCTGACTGGATATTCAGACTCAGACTTCGCTAGAGATCGGTTGGACAGAAAATCAACTTCAGGAACTTGTCAGTTCTTAGAAAGTAAGTTGATTTCATGGTTTTCAAAGAAGCAAACGTGCGTCGCAACCTCCACAACAGAAGCAGAATATATGGCCGCTGGAAGCTGCTGTTCACAAATTCTCTGGCTGAAACATCAGCTGGATGACTATGAAGTGAAAACTGGACAAGTTCTAATTTTCTGTGATAGCTCAAGTGCGATTGCTATTTCAGAGAATCCAGTACTTCACACAAGATGCAAGCATGGGGATGTACGCCATCATTTCATCAGAGATCACGTGGAAAAGAAGGATGTGATTGTTGAGAAAATTCACACAAACATACAGCGGGCTGATATACTCACAAAGCCGCTGATAGAAGCAAGATTCAAAATGCTGTGCGGATTACTTGGATTACTCAACCCAGACGATGCTTCACCTATTGAATGGAAGGACCAAATGGAAGCAGACACAACTGAGTGGAAGCAGACCCAGCTGAATGGAAGCAGACCCAGCTGAATGAAAGCAGACCCAACTGAGTGGAAGCAGACCCAGCTGAATGGAAGCAGACAGCTGGAATTCAGAATCAACGTAACCGGTATCAGCTGAGAAAGAATCCAGCTAAACCAGATGCTGAAATTGAAGGACTATTCAACTGAGGGGGAACCAGCTGGAACCACGATCACCCAGCACACCCACTCAATCGAGGTATCAGCTGACTACAATGATCAGCTGAGAGGTTTGCAACAACATTAACTACTCCTACTCAATCTATTTTCAGTCAAATCATATCTTGTCATGTCTAATCAAATTTATTTAAAAGTCTGAAAAGAACTGAATCATGGGAGTTTCGAGGCAAAAGTCAAAGTGCCCCAACCGTCCTCTCTCACGCATTAACTCGCAATTTCTAAACAAGAAATTGACACAACGCGAGAATCTCTCCCAGTCGTAGATCTTCGTATCAATCGACAAATCTTGATCGTCCATTCATCAAGAAAGCTATATAAATATGCTAGAAGAGATACGTAAAAAGAAAATTGCAACAACCCTAAAAAGTCGGCATTCTTTCTCATTTCCATCAATTGGTATTATTTGTTTCTACTAACAAAAGTTGCAGAAGAAGAACATGGAATCTAGAAAGATATCTCCCGAAGCCGATCAAACTTGAAGAATCTGTCAAAGCTTCAAGATAAGAGTTGCTTAACTCTCAGGAACCTCAAAAAGACGGAGTTCCAGGAGAAGGTGAAGCCCATCGACAGATCTAGTCCAACGCAGTGAGAGACTGTAAAGCTCAAGAACGTCACTCACCAGGAAGGTGCAGAAAACTTCCTGGGAATGTCAAAGGAAAAAGACCTCATCCGCCCTACTGTTTCTCTCAAAATAAAAGAGAGAACGGGACATATAACTCCCTGGGATGCAAAAATCAACGTCAACACACCTGGACCAGATGTTGATAAAGCCGGAGTCTTCAAGAGCAGTCGTGTCAAAGCTCTTGCTCCACCACAGGAGGCACAGAAAAATATGCAGGAGATAAAGCAGCATGCATCTATTTCCGTCCCAGCTGAGAATCGGAAACAACTTAAGGAGACAAAACATGCTGATGCACCGTCTTCAAACAGAAGACTCAAGTCAAAGGTGCTCAGTCAGTCAGCCGAGAAGTCAGCTGACATTATGAGAGAATTCGTAACGACTCTCCGATGAGCAGAAGGCCCACAAGCGGTGGTTTCTCACGATGGAGAAGAAGTTCATGGGCCAGCGTGAACATCGTCATCATCAACGCCACAACGACATATTCCAGCTGATCAACCAAGCTTAAACCCCAAGACAGATGGAATACTTCAACCGTCTTCTCCTCAATTTCCTTCAGCTCAACAGGGACACCAGCTTCGAGATCTTCCGATGAAAGATGCTCAAGCCCCTGCACCAAGATCAAATGAAAGACATCACCCAGCCAATGATCACCAATTGGATGATGATGATATGAGCTGAACCCAATACCCACCACTTCGAAGTGGAAGGGGAATACTCAAGTCCCTCAAGTGCTGAATCAGACTTTCTCATTCAATCTAAGAAGTCTGAAGAAGCAAAATTGCAAGGAATGAAGTTGTGCCCGATTCAGAATATGTTATCTCCAGTGCCAACTCATCCCTCCAAGCACTCAGCTGGACCGCCCCAGCTGAATCAGGCCAAGGACGCTGTGTCTGCAATCACAGCTGAGACTAATGCTACTAAAGAAGAGCCAACTAATACAACAGCTGAGCCACCTCGACTCCAAACCTCGCTGCTCAGAGCTGAAGACCACAGTTTCGCCAAACTAAAACATCGCAACAGCCGATGGTGTATCTCTCCCACCCTGTTTGATCATGCCAAAAAAGGGGAAGTAAGGGGAAAGAGAATGAGACAAAGGAGGCAAACTGTTGAGCTAGAGGAACCAGCTGAATCAGAATCAACTGGAGAAGAGACGAGTCAAAAGAAAGAAGCAACGGATGCAGAAGAGAAGACCCAGCCAATTGGGATTGAAGATTGAAGACTGAAGATTTAACTTGAAAAATTTTTCAGAAATCTATTTGGTGTATTCACTCCCCCCTCTACACCAAATACCTAGCGCAGGGACCATCATAAGTTGTTGTTGATGTCCAGGCTCAGAAGCAAGCTTCTATTCCAGTGGTTGAGCCAGCAACAGAAGTTGCTGGATCGAAGAAGAAGGATTTGTTGACTAAGGGAAGTGCTCGCAAAAATCCTAAGCCTCAGAAGCCAAGAAAGAAATCTAGGGTTATTCTCCCTCCCCTGCAAATTCGTGAGCCCAATCCTGCAAAGCATACGAGGTCTCAATTGTTGAAGGAGACTTTGGAAGAAGCTGCCAAGGTGGGAAAAGAAAAGGCGAAGGTGGATGATCTGCCACCTAGAAGAAAGAGCGCTCGCAAACAGAAGCCTATGGTTGACGTTGAGTCAGGATTTGAAAAATGTTCTGGATAGTGATGCTGGAAATTCAAGGCAGGCCACTCCTCCTCGCTCTACTGGTATTTCAAGAGCACCTATTCATCCTCATGGTGGATCTGACCCTTCTGTGTTCAAGTCAGATCATCATCGTGAGTCTTGGGGAATTGTGCTTCAGAAGAAGCTCATTGTGGAGAAGTATGTGAAGAAGGAGTCCATCGAGGGAACTGGACTTGTTGAAAGATTGAGGGATGCCAACTGGGATCAAACCATATACCCTGTGCGAAGGTTTGTGCCAGCTGTGGTTCTGGAGTTCTACTGCAACATGTCCAAGAGTATCAAGGATCCAACTTTTCCAGAGCGTTTCAAGGTGTATGTCCGTGGTAAGTACATCAATTTCAATCTTGCTATCATTAGTGCATTCGTTGATCGTGAAGAGAATGCATTTGTTGATCGAGAAGTCAGCCTTGATCAAGCTGCAAAAGGGCTGACTGGTGGTTTTTACAAGAAGTGGCCGAAGGATGGTAGCATCAGTGGTACTCACTTGTCAATGAAGTATGCTATTTTGTATAAAATAGCGGTGGTTAATTGGGTTCCCTCCGGTCATACCTCTACGGTGGGAAAAGAATTGGGAATAATTCTGTACAAGATTGGTTTGTTTGAAGACTTTGACTTCGGGAAGTTGGTGTTTAATTTCGTTACCATCCACGCTGATGATTTGAAGAAGGCGAAGTGTTTGGGTTTTCCCAGTTTCATTTTTGGAATTGTGCAATCTCAGTTTCCAGATGTGGTTCGTGATGGTGACATCTGGAGTGATGAACCTAAGCCTTTCAGGTTCAACGAGAAGCTATTCAATGAGGTGAATCACTTTAAGGACATCTCTGGTCCTGCTTTTCATGTGAAGCCTCAGTTCAAGACGTATGTGTCAATCTCTGAGCGTTCGCTGCCTAAAGCTCATGCTCTCTCTGAACGCATGCTTCGCGAGCTCCGTCGTGAATTTGCCTCGCTTGGCAAAACTATCAGATATTTGAAGCTGCGTCAAGATTCCATAGCATCCTTGATTTATGATACTACTGTTCCAGATGTTGCTGCTGAAGATGAAGGAGGTCCTTCAAAGGTTCAAGAGCATGTGCCAGATGCAGAGCCTGAATTTTCTGGCACAAAGACTGAAGAAGAGGAAAAAGATTAAGATCTTGATCTTGGTAATGAGGAATCTGGTTCTGAAAAGGCTGAAGATTCTGAAGAAGATAGCTATGTTCTGGCTATAAATCAGATGCAGAAGGCGGGTTCTGTCTCTCCTACTTTGTAGATTTATTTTTGGTTTGGATTCCTACCTTTTGTCATTTCTGTGAGACAAAAAGGGGGAGTAAGTAGAAGTTTTTGTTGTTCCGCTGCTGTTAAGTAATGAAAGTTTTTGAAGTTTCTCCTAATGTTTGCTTAAGGGGGAGTTTCGTTTCAAGAAGTTGAGTTGTTCAGTCTCTCATTGCTTGGTTAAGGGGGAGCTGTGTTTTCATGAAGTAAGTTCAGCTGCAAGTCTAGCTGATGAAAGATAGTTAGCTGGGTTCGAAGTAAAAGTCAGCCAGCGGTGTTCGAAGTAAAAGTCAGCTAGCTGTGTTCGAAGTAAAAGTTAGCCAGCTGAGTTTGAAGTTTGTTTTTTTCCCGTTTAAGTTTGAGGGGGAGCTTCGTCATCTCCATAATATTTCTGCTTTTGTGAGGTATGGAGATCTTTCATGCTCTGATATTTTGGTTTAATGCTATGAAGTTTTGTCTACCTAAATGCCAAAGGGGAAGTTTGTTAGATTCGAGCTGGTAGCTCAATTGAAGTTGGCAAGTTTATGTAGAAGCAAAATTGACTGAAGTGTTTCTGAGTTGTGCGAGGACATAAACTGGTTTCTGAGCTTCAGTCTGAGCTAGTATTTTGTGGAACAAGATTAAGGATTATTTCCTTATCTATGCGGATTTTGCTGAAGATTCTTTCCCATCTTGTTCACGCGGACAAATCTTTATTCGAGGAAGATATATTTGTATATTTGTTTATTCCACAAGGTATATCTTCAAAGGAAGTTTCCGTGCATAAGGAAACTAGGGCAAAGGAAGTGGAGAGCATATCTAGGGTTTCTCAAGACCTATATATATCGACACCAAAGATCATTGAAGTGTTGCTGCCGCTGCTATTGTTCTTTATCATAGCATTATACTTTCGTATGATAGTATTTTTATTGTATTATTGAGAGCGTTTATTTTCATAGATAAACACTTGAGAGAGGGTTGAGTGTCAAGTTGCGGCTTGAACTTAGATTGTGAGTGGTGCACTTACAATCATCAATTCACGCTAGATCGGGAAGGGTGCGAGTAAATAGGCGTCATAAGGTTGGAGACCTGTATGTGTAAGTTCCTTTGTAACTACAACTTTTGATAGTGGACTGGTTCTCTCTTGGGCGTGGCCCCTTAGACGTAGGTTGATTAACCGAACTGGGTTACCAGATTGTGTGTCCTTTTATGGTTCAGTTTTTACTTTCTGTTTTACTTTATGAGCTAAGTATAACAGTGACAATTTTCTGTTAAAAGCAACGGATGCACGTTTACGTAGTTACACAATATATTAGGATAATGATTTATTTCTTTATTAGATTGAAATTTGTTTATTTTATTTAATTTTATTTTTAGTAGGATTAAGATTTCAGCAGAGGGTAGTTTCCATTAACCGTGACAGGTAGGGTGTTTTACACCTTGTGAAGCATGAGGTTTATCAAGAAAGGTCAAAGAACAATAATGTTGGACTTTATTTTGTGATGGATGTTATTAACAAATGAATCATCAGGATGGAGACGGTCCCTACATAAGAGAATGTTGTAGATATGTTGATTAAGGCATTGCCTATGTTACATAGGTACATGGGACGGGCGTGGGGCGATACAATATGTGTACGGGAATACGAATTTTCAAAAATTATAGGGTGCGATTCGGCAAGAAAATATCAATACTTATGTTTATTTGTAATATTGAGAAATTATAAAATCTATGAAATATTGAGAAATTATAAAATTCATAAGTTGAATGTTTGTAATTCTCATTTTTCTCTACAAAACTTAAGCATTTTCAATAAAATAATCTAATTAAGCACATTTTCGAATTAAAGAAGTGTTGTTAAATTGCAAAAAAAAATGAAGTTCTTAAGACATTACCACATATGCACCCTCCACGTCCAAGCATAAGATTCATGTCCTCTACGTGCGAATTCAACGCGAATCACACCCACCACCTGCACAAAAACTCCTTTGCGACCAGTCGCACATTTCTGACACGCGCCACAATCAGCGGCTTAGATGAGTGTGTGCAGTGAACTCGCTATCCCATGCGCATAAGGCTGGCATCCTAAGATTCACGCACCCCGCCATTTTTTTTATTTTTTTCTAGCATACACGTATATTACACACGCCCACCATATTTTTTAGTATTTTTTAAATGTTTTTAATTTTTTTTCTTAATTAATCTCTAATTAGAGTTTATTACTCGCCAATTAAGATTTATATCAATTAATTAGAAATTGAAAATTTTAAATAAAAAGGAGGCATCTGATCCATAGTACGATCGGTCGCACGGAAGTGTGCCTCATTAATATACTATGGTCATGTTTGCTAGCCTAGATAAGGTCAAGATAGGATAGGTATCTCCCTTTAACTAGTATTTGGTATCCTAGATACACAATCTCTTGAGCCCTCTACTAATCAAAGCCCGGCACTAATTTTACTGTTTCTCTTCACAATACAAATCTCACCTTTACCCACAGATACGTATGATTCACTTCAACAGTGACATAGATAAGGATTGAAAAGACAAAATTACCCTACCCACTTTTCTTCATCTTCTCTTTTCTGCAAACCCAGCAGCAACTTAACTACCATATCTTCTCTCTTCTGTAAACCCAGCAGCAACTAAACTACAATCTCACCTCCATGGATTCTGATGTAAACTGAGGAAAAAGAGAGGTGAGATTAGAGATAATGCAGTAGAGATTATTGGATGAAAAGAAAAAGAAAAAAAAAACATAGAAAGCAATTGCAGAGGGAGAAAAATAGATGAAAATTACAGGTGGAGGAACAGCCAAGCCCAGAGAACGGCGGCAAGCCCCGCTGCGATCGCCACAGATGATTTTCCACCTTCCTATTTGCTAAAACGCTCTCTGGGATTTTATACTAAAAAAATTTCCATCATTCCAATCTAATTTGATACTAGGAAATTTCTGTAAATTCTTCCACATTCTCACATTCTTTTTTGAGATACACACTCTCTCACATTCTTACTGATGAATCCATGGGGATTTCGTGAGGTGTGGTTGTACGGGGAAGAGGTGGCGCTGCTTGGGTTGGAGTCGGCGGACGGCAGAGGTGATTGTGATAGAGGAGGTTGTGGTGGTGTGGTCGGTGGTGGATTGTGTGTGTGTGTGTGTGAGAGAGAGAGAGAGAGAGAAGATGGAATTCACGAAAATGAGATGAAAGATTGAGGAAGCTTGATTAAATTTGCTGGTGTTCTCAATTTGCAAGGAATTATTCCCATCTTTGACTCAATTAAAAATCAATCCCAAATGCAGAAAGTAAAATCAAGAAGGAAGCAACACGAAAATGAGAGGGAGAGGGGAAGAGAGAGAGAATAGAAAGAGTAGAAAATTGTGGTCGGCAATGGCGGTGTGTTGTTGAGAGAGAGAGAGTGTGGAGAGGAATAGGATGAATGAATCTAAAATGAGAGGAGAGAGGTAAATTATTTTAATCTGATTTTTTATTTTTTAATTATACATAGGGTTAAAATGGTAAATTTAAATTTAATCTTACCTTTAAATTAGGGTACCAAACAAGTCATTTTTTATATCTATATTTCCAATCTTATCTACCAAACAGAAAGATTTGATATCAATCATACCTTATCTACGATACATATCTTGACTTAAACAATCTTGCCTTATCCTAACATGACTACCAAACGAGCCCTATGTATATATGCGCCAAGTTCAAACAGCTTTCAGTACCTTTCAATTACCTCGTCATTCTTCTAACATCATTGGAATTGAATGCCATCTTTTGCAGAAATGGAATTCTACTATTCATTTATTTTACTAGCAAACATGGAACATAGAAAATTAAATAAATGATGCTTTGGAACCACAATTAGTTATAAATCAAGGAAAATATGTGAGCATTGAGGAGAAGAATAACGATATTATTGACATCTCAAAAAATATTGTCCTCCAATGAAACAATTTAACATCTGGAACAACCTACATCCACAAACCAATAATCGAACAAAACTGCACACACCAACAAAATCAACACAATATATATATGAATAGAAGACATATATAGATATACAATATGATGATCAGAAATCAAAATCATCCTGATTAGGTTTGGGGGATGTGAGCAATGCTGTATAAAGCCTGAGCCTGTCTTCTCCAAGCGAAGAGCATCTCGACAACGGCCTCCGTGGCCTTATAAAGGAGAGCGAAGAGAGCGTGAGGCGATGCCTGTACCTTCTCCAAGCAAGCTGGATGGCGACAGCTGCCCACGTCCGCCATCCAGGCGAGTAGTAGCGCGCGCTCCTCTTCACTTTCTCGTTCACAAATGTGTAGCGAAAGTGCTGCGTCACATACTTAACGTCCTCTGCTTCAAGCCCGAAAGCCTCCGTTGTTTCCAGGGTTACAAGTGAGGACGACGAGGGCGGAAGCCTCTCCACAAATGGCCTTCTGAGACACCACGACAGCAGCTCGTCTCCGCTGAAATTCCCCGGGCCTAACATGCAGCAGCTCTGCACCCCGTCCCGCAGCACCTGGCTGCTCTGGAGGTGCCCTCTTACAATGAACAGCATCCTTTGCACCGGATCGCCTTCCCTTGTTATCTTTAGCACTCTTTTGAATCAATTATAATACTGAGACATATATAATACATAAATACACGAATGGATTGATGGAATTACCGTTTCCCCTTTCGTGAAAATAAGGGATTTAACGCGGTCGCATATGTTCTCGAGGACGAGATTATCCATGTGCTGGAACAACGGCACCTGTCTGACGAGATCCAGACAGAGATGGTATTTGATGTCTCTCCTGAGCCCTTCGGGCAGATTTCTCGTCATCTCACATTCATCAACGCCGCGCATCGCCGCCCACCGCTGCCTCTCGTAGTTGCGCACCCTCTGCCTGAACGCCTGCGGCAGCCGCCTCTTTCTCATCCACCACTCTATGTTCCTCATCTTCAACTGCATTGCCTGCTTCTTTGAAGTCGTCGCGTGCAAGAACACCTGATGATCGATCGATCAACACAAACACAAACACAAACAAGATTCAAACTAGTTATTATATAGTATATTTTATTTCAATGTATCATTAATTTACCTTGATGTTACCAATCAACATTGTGACAAGCAGGAGTCCAGTCGTGAGGACAATAATAATAAACACCACTTCTAACCAGTCCGTCGTGCTCTCTAGGTTCCCGAATGTACTGTTCCATTGACAAACTAAGCTTTTCATTTTCTAGAATCGAAACTTAAAAAAAAAGAAATAAAAAATATGTTGATACCTTAGAGTCATGAGTCCCCAGAAAATAGGAAACAAAACTTTCTCGAGACGATTGTTGTTGGTGACGAGCTGAACGGTCCATTTGTAAGCACCGTAGTCGAAATTGTCGAAATTTTGGAGGCACGAAGATCGTGCGTGTCTGTTCTCTCCCCAAATGAATCTTGTTCTATCACTGATGAGATTTTTGGAGCCATAGTAGATTGAATCTTGGCAAGCCATCATTCTCAGATCGCAGCCCTTGGTCGCTATGCATTGCTCCTTCAAGCATTTCGCCGCCCGTTGGATGCCTAGCAAGTACCAGCATGCTCCTACAGCCTGCAGTTAATTAATTTTATTTGTTTATTAATTAATCTAATTATTATTAGTTGGGACAAAATTTAGGGGCAAGTGGGGAAATAGTACTTTTAGGGGGGGTTTATATATATGATTGAATATTTGAAGGATTAGATGATCAAACAAGTTCAAAAGTAATCAATTCATCAAATTGAATGGTAAATTAGCCTATACTATTTTTATCAATCAATCATATCATACAAAGTAAACACCCCGTTAGGGATAAAAGTAATAATTATAGCATCTATTGAAAAAACTACAAAAAAATAGCATTTTTGGACATTAATCTATACCCCTAATTCTTTTATTTAATGATCTCCATATCCTATTTTTGGACATTTATACCCCTAATTCTTGTATTCAATGATCTACATATCCTATCGTTTTCACATTTGCAAAAATGTGAATTCACATATTATTATACGTGTGATTTTCACATAATTATGATTTTACAAATTCTTTTTTGTGAAAGTACGTGTATAAACCAACAAAAATGTGAATTCAGGTGTGCGTGTGTTAGCCTAGTGGTAGAGTGGTTAATGCTCGGGCCAAAGGTCACGGGTTCAAGTCCACCGTCACGCGACCTTTAAAATTTCTTGTAATGTTTGTTCAAAAAAAAAAAAAATGTGAATTCACATACTATTATAGGTGTGATTTTTACATAACTGTGATTTCACAAAATTTTTTTCTGTAAAAGCACATGTACACATTTGTGCTTTCACATATTATACTGATGTGATCCACATATTATACTGATGTGAAATCGGGGAGGAAGAGCAAAAATAACCTAAAGTGCTATTTTTTTTTATTTTTTTTGTAATTTTTACAAAGGTGCTATAATTAAAAATACTTTTATCACTACTATTTCTCTAAAATTTAATAACAATGCTTTTCCTTTATCATAAAGAGAGGTATCTAGATTTTTGTTTTCAATGATATATAATTATATAAAGGCAAAAACTATTGTACATCATGATGTACCATACATCCGGTTCAACCCGACTCGACTTGCCGACCCGCCTGACCCGCCCGGTCAATGTTGATCGGTCAATGGTCAATGTTGACCGGTCAATGGTCAACGTTGACCGGGTTGACTTTTTATTTTTTTTTTAATTTTTTTCAAGAGTCGAGCGAGGGGAGCCAAAGGCTTCGGAGCGAGCTAAAAAACATTAATGTTGCCACAATCATTATCTATAAATTAAAAATCGGAGCCGAAAGCGGAGAGGAAAAGAAAAAAAAAACGTAAAAGTCAACGGTCAAAAGTTGACCGTTGACCGGTCAACATTGACCGGAGCGGGTGGGTCGCGGGTCGGGTCGGGTTGGCGGGTCTGGTCGGGTTGATGTATGGTACATCATGTTGCACATGAGTGCAACTCTTATATAAATTGGTGACCTATCAATTAATTAATTGCTTTAAAAAAAAAGTGAGATGAATCGAAGAAGGAAAGTTATTGTATTGTTAGAGATGGCAGGCAGAAAAATGAATTATGAATGTGCTTACGTGAGCTGCGACAAAGTAGGCGATCATGTTGAGAGCAATGCCCCACCAAACAGTGCCGAAAATGTAGCCGGAGAAATTTTGCATACGGCGGAGCAGACATACTGAGTGGTAGATTTTGGGCAAAAATTGGAACAGAAACATTACCAACAACACCGTCATCACCACCGGCGTCCATCCTCTTTCCAGCAGCTTCGGTATTACCACCCATATTACAATCTGCGCATATATATTCTTTATTAATTGTCCCAAACATAATCTTATTAAGAATCTCATATATTCATAAATCAAAATTCGAGACAGGTCGGAAGCCAACATAACAATAACTTGTATAATTAATACTTTTTTTTTTTGTTAAATTTTTTCGAATGAAAAAAACTTGGGTACAACCTATATCTATAGGCAGGACTGATGTAATTAGGGATAATTAGTGGAAATTAAGAGGTAATTAAGGGGATTATGATGTATTAAGGAGTAATTATAATTTATTAATCGTAAATTGGATTTATTCATTTTAATTAAAGTTTATTAATCATCGCATCAAAGTTTATATGAATTTTTCAATTAAGTTTATATGAATTTCACAAAATTAAAATAAGAAAAACTTAAAATAGGTGCACGGTGCACGGCATAGCACCGTACCCAAGACTATCTCTTTTCAATTCATTTCATCTCAGTTTATGATTTTCTTTTGTCCGTTTCTTTGGTTTCATACTTTCATTTATTAAGATTAATTTTATTTGTTTTTAAAATTTCTGATTTTTAGTTGTTAATTAGAGCAAATTATTTTATAACTGGGCTTTAATCTTATTCATTCATGTTTTATTTGTTCGAAAATAATATTGTCTTATAAAAAAAAAATTCATATATGTGAGCAGTTTCTATTAACAATGAAATTTGTATAATCAATCAATTCAAGTTTCTTTACAAATTATATAGAATTAAGTAAAAATGATAAAGAGGAGGCGCCGCAAATAGATATCATATGAATTTAAAAAATTAGTAATGTTTCAAGACTGGGAGAATAATAGAACCCAGTCGAGTATCTCCAGGAACAAGCTTCACTCAAACTTTATTTACTTTCGAGGCTCACAAACTTATTCGAACTTAATCGAGCCTAAACAAACTTTTTAGATTTAGCTTTAAATTTTATGCAATCATCACTATTTAAAACCAAATTATAATTATTGATTGAAATATATAATTAAAAAAAATTATAATTTAATTTTGTTTCAACCAACAAACGTAAAGACAATATGCTTATTATTCACTACATCTTCAAATTATTCAAATCTTGTATTTAAATAATGAGAAAATAGTACTTTCATCAATATTCTTAAAAATTAAAGAGAAAAGCCAAAATAACTCCTAATTAATATATTTTAATATTTTTGTGTTTTCTTTTTATTTTTTTCTTTCGAAACTGAGGAAGAAATTTGGCACTTGGGAGCCAGTGTCCCATTATGTACCACTTTCAATTTTTTTCCTTCAATTTCAATTGCAATTTCTTATGTTTACTTAAATTTAAAATTCAAGTAGGGTATATAATTATTTATAGAATTTAATTTGAGTTTTATTAGTTATTAATTAATTTTTAGTGTTGATGAATCCATATACTTCAATATTTAGTAATAAATATTAATTATGATTATAATAATTTTTAATTTGATGTGAAAAATTCTTAAGATTTATAGTGAGTATTAAATAATAAATTTAATAGTGGGACACAAGTAGGCGCATGATCCGGGATCGAATATGGTGGAGTACGAATATATTTTTTCTTCTTTTTATTCATTCTATTATGTAAAACTTTAATTTCAATAGGATTAATATATCATAGGAGCAAGCCTAATTGTAAAAGTAGAGAGCCCACTATTAAGATTATTAGTATATTCCTGATCGATGATATAGAAATTCTAAGTTTTGGATGTTGATATATGGACCACCATTCCTAAAAACATGAACACAAACTAGGAATGTGCCAAGTATTTTAATAATTAAATAATAATATAGTAATCTAACATTGTAGATACGTAGAGTAACTTATTTCCATGGTGTAAATTTGTTGGCATAAACAAACTCATGTAAGGACACTCACGGTCACATGTTATTGTAAGTAGCAAGCGATGTGAGGCTATCATATCAGTCATTAGCAGCACTAGTAATACACATGCTATTTTGTCTCCTTTCTTTATTATATAACTATACTCTTAATAATTCCAAAACAAAACAAAACCTTGCTACCATTCCATGTAATAATAAACTAAAATTATTCTCGAAGCCAAGTTTATCCCGTACGCATCTCGCGACAGAATTCGCATGTAAAAAAATAAAAATAAAAACTAAAACTATTATCTACTACTATTTTTCTCTTGACCACTAAAGATTTGACAAAAAGAATTTCATGATTTAGAAATAACGAAACAATGATTAATTAAATAGAAGATATATTAATTACGAATTAAAATCTTACCTGAGGCAACGGCAGGATGACGAAGAGATCAAAAGAGAAACCCCTCTCCGACTTGAAGTATTTCAAGGCGACAGCTCCGGCCGTGGCGGCGGCGGCGCCGTCATGCATTCTGCGGTCGGGGCAGCGGTTCATCTTGAACTGCAGCCACACGTTCCAGAGGTGCAAGGCGTCGATCATGCAACGAATGACGGTGACGGTGACGGCGAACCACCCGTCGACGAAGAGGCACATGCAGCTCTCGCTGATGGAGAGGGTGTAGAAGAACAACGGGTCGACGAACAAGCCGACGGCGCAGACGAGGAGGAACAATCTGTTCCATTCCTGCACCCACGCGGCTCTGGGGTCTAAAATCTTGCCCCAAAACCGCCACCCCCTGCGGCGGAAGGTTCCACCGCAGCGGTCGGGATTAACGACTTCTTCCTCTTCCTCTTCCTCGGCTTCGTCGGAATCGCTGTCATTGCTGTAACGGTAGCGGAGCCCTTCTTGGTCGTAATTCGGCATGATTTATTGATTGTAATTAATTTGCTATTTTTCTAATTTTTATTTAATTTGTTAATTAGTAAAATGGAATATTGTGTTGGTGGTGGGAAGAAAGGAATACTAGGTTGGTGAGACAAAGTGTGCTGTTTTGACAAGAAGAGTACAGATGAACACATTTGATTGCAGATATGGAGTGGAGAAGATGGAGAGTTGAATTACTTTTATGCCCCTGCAGTTACACGTCTATTCACGACACCTCTTTGGATTTATTAGCTCTCTCATTTTTCATGCATGTTTGCGGTATTATTTTATGGTTGAGAATATTCTTAATACTCCTTGTTTTCTTTTCTTTTTTTTCGAGAGTTTGAAACATTATATACACTTAACTAAAGTGACACACCTAAAAATTACGAATTCAAATAGATACATTTATCATAATTTTAGAGAATTTTAAATTCAAAATGAGTTTATATCTTATTATATTAAAATAAATAATATATATATAGGGAAGATATCATATGTAAAAGCATTTTTCCCGTAAGAAATAAGAAGCGATTTGGACCATCGATCTTTGTAGATCTACGGTTGTCATTGACCGGTGCATTATAATTGAACATGGAATGCATTATCGTAACAATGCATTGTAGTAAATCAAAAATGCATTATTATGACATTACTTTGTAGTTTGTAATAATACATAAAATGCATTATTTTAGTACATAAAATGCATTATTCTAATTTTTTACAGGAAAAGTATTTTATATGTGAACCAATTCCTATATATATTAAAGTTCTAAAGTATATTTAGAAATAAAATAAATAAGATAATGCGCATCAAAATTTATAAGAATTCACACTTTATTATAAGTATAATAGATACACACGTACACAGACAGACATATATATTTAGTACATTGAGTAAATTTTGTTCATGTTCAATAAATAGTCTAAATACAACACATGATAGGTATAGTAAACTAGAAATCAATGTGTAACTCTACTTATAAGGTGTCGGTGGTATTCAAACTTGAGACATTTGATCATAATTAAGAATACTATCCTTAAAAAGACATCTTTCATTTTTGTTTTGTATATATGGGAAAGTCGATATGAGGTATAAATTAGTAGATATTTTTAAATTTAGCTCGATCGTCTCTATCTTATACTTTACCATTATCTTATCATATAATAAAATGTAATACATAATTAACATATATAGTAATATACCAAGCAATGCCTTTAAATCATGACTACTCACAATATTGGTGAATGAAAGAATGCGAAATGATATGGAATCGGAAGATATATTTCAAAATAAAACAACTATACTCAAAGTAAATTAAATTGCCGATGACATTTAATTTCCAAATATTGAACATACGTGGGATCCATGTTAAAAAGAAATTAAACGAACCTTTATATAAATATGCATATAATTTATGGACGAGTTGAAAAGTTTATCGAATTGCTTCATATTAAACCATACACAAATTATTCCTTAGATTGAAAGCAATACACACACACACACACACATAACTATTTGTATTTTTACTTTCGATTTTGTAGAAAAAAATTATACTTATATTTCATAATTTACTTTTTATCTTATACTGCAAGTACTTTTTTAAAATTATTGGTTAGTTAATCATATTTTCGACCATTTTTTTAATATTTCTATGGGATAAGTTTTAGGTTTTTGTAAATTTTGGTATTTCAATATATATAAGCTTTAACCTTAACAGCTCACTAGTTTAGTTTTCATGATTTTCGGTAGGTTCTTGAACATTAATTTATATATTTTATTTGTTCTAATCTTAATTAAAATTATCAGTTAAATTTCTTTCAAGTTTTCTGAAAAGCGTCTCATATATATGAATCTGTCATATATTTAATAATCTTGTCATGTAGATATTTTTTCTAAATAATTTAAAAGTCTAATGATCGAGTTCCCATATATAAATCATTGAGGAATAATTAATTTCTGCAAATGTATAGTAATTTATCCTATCGCCTTATCCGAAAATCTTGTTTCGTCAAATCTGGCAGCATGCATCTATATATGAAGAAGGCAACTTTTTCTTGATTCTCTTTGAAAATTGATAAGGAAGAAATGATGCGTATAAAGGAGAGAAGGCCAAATAAAAGAAAGTTTTGAAGAAAATGGAATACATATACTATATATATTTTTCTTGATTCGCTGTGAAAATTGAAAAAATAAAAATAAAAGAAGTGATATGATATATGATGCGTAAGAGTAAGAATGGGAGAAGGGCAAAAATGGGGAAATTAATGGAAAGGGAAATGAAACAAGAAGTTGAGTAGGGCAGCAAAATGATATGCCAAACTCATTCATATTATTAATTATTCTCTCAAATAAGTTTGAGGGACACAGGTTCCATGCAACTTCGTCGATTTTGTTTTTTAGTACATCAATTATTTATGGAATTGCAAAAGTACATATTTTACACATACATACACTAATCGTAGCATCAAAACGACAAAGGGCGTACCTGCATGAAGAGGCGTTTGATAATAAAACCGATATATATCATTATCAGTAATTTAAATGACTGATACAAGATGATCGATCCAATAATCGCCAACTTGCATCATCTTGTATTTTACTTACTTGTGATCATAATGAGAGAGCGTCTTCCGATCGCCTAAGTTTCTTTTAAGGAGTTTACAAACTCGACCGTTATAAATATCTTTATCTTATGAGTACGTATACCAGAGCTGACAGTTTGTACGTGTTGTGTTGTTATCGTGTCGACACGACATTGATAAAACCAAATGCGAATGAATATCAATCCATTAATTAAGAATTTGCTTGCCCAAATATGATACGATTTTGTACGACACGAAACCCTAAACCCTAATTAGTGAAGTGAACTCAAAGTTTTAATCTAAAATTCTAACCCTACAAATTAGGAAATAAATTAATAATAACAAAATAAGAAACTTAATAATACTAATAACCTAAAATAAGAGTAATATATTTAATCATTCTGGCCTGATCATTTTCAATGACTTCTTGAAATTATTCCGACTTTTGAAAAAAAACAACAGTTTAATACCTTGACCTTTTACCCATTTTAAGCTAATTATTAACATGTATGATAATCCAAAAATGACGTGGACTGTGAGAATCCTATGTGTATTATTTCATCAAAATATTTAAATTATGAGAAATTACGAAACTACGACGTCTTGAGGAGCAAAAATTAAATGAAAAAAAGAAAAAGGAAAGGAGGACGACGTCGTTGGTGGATCGAGAATTAGCCAAGTATGTAAATAAAATTAGGGGTCTCGTAATGATCGAAAATAGAAATAGGTAACCTCCCATCTTTCTTTATTTTTGTTTTATCTTTTTATGCCAATATTATTACAGCATCCCTCATTCGACAACACACCACCGCCTGCTAGGTAGGCCAATATTGTGGGCCATCGCTACCTGCAATGGGATAGCTATTATTGCAACATGAATAATTGAATAGTCACCCCCCACAAACCATTGACAAAAACTCTTGTACGCTTCGTGTATTTAGAGTGCACCTAGTTATTAGAACTTAGAAGGTTGATTAAAGAGTATTAGAGCATCTACATTGGTCGGGGGGCCTCGAGTCCACCAGCTATCGAGCCGCCCCAATAACGAGCCCACCAGATCGAGTCCCGGCATGATGCAACGAGCCGAGCTTGAATAATATCTATGGATTTGGCATGCCTTTTTGGGGTTGCTGGCTCAAACAATAACATCAACGTGCTGAACCAGTCAACCTTGTTTGCCGATATTCTGAAAGGAAAGGCTCTGCCGGTGACATTCCAAGCAAACGGGTCATATTATAACATGTGTTACTATTTGACCGATGGAATCCAACCAGATTGGGCAACATTCGTGAAGAGCCCTCAACTCGCGACGAAGAGAAGAAGGCAGTGTTCAAGAAGATGCAAGAAGCAGTCATGAAGAAAATCGAACGAGCATTTGGGGTTCGTCAAGCACGGTAGGCAATTGTCAAATGTCCGACTCATCTTGGGTATAGAGAGGACCTCAGAGATATCATGTTTGTGCGTCGCAACATGATTATCAAAGATGAAGGAGAATGTGATGTCGATTGGCAAAATGAAACCAACGACAACTGGGCATCTACCAGTAATCCCCTTGCAAGGCAATCATTCCCGCCTTGTTTTCAAGCTTTATTTTGTGAGGGATACACAAATGAAAGATAAAGCAGGTCGTCGCAGCCATTGCAAATGATTTGACCGAGCACATTTGGGCACGATTTGGGCCTCTAGGGCCGGAGCAGTGATTTCTTTAATTATGTAAAATTAATGTAATTAATGCTCGATTTTTAATTGATGAAAATTACATTTTTATTTAACAAAATCTGCAAAATTCTATTGCACCAGTTATCACGTCCAACCAATGTGAGACTGGATACTTGGCTGATGTGACAAGACTATTGTGCCAATAAGAGGTGCAACCAGTGTGAATGATCTTAGGGCGTGATTAGTAGGGGTGAGCACGGTTCGGTTAACCGACCGTTTGTCACAAAAAAAACTGACCATACGGTTTTTAATCAGTTCGGTTAACCGCTAAAATGTAGAAAATAAAAACCAAAAACCACTATAACGGTTAACCTAAAAATAGGTTTGGTTAACCGTTATTCAACGGTTAACCATGTAGAAAGAAAACTTTTAATTTTTTTTATAATTCATAGCATGAAAAATAAAAATCCATATCTTAAAATGTAAATACGAAATATACATTTAAAGAAGTATAAATAATAAATTGAACAATCTCATGTTTTAAAGTTAAAGTAGTAAAATCAAGTTAGTTAATATTATAATTTATAACATATAATTAGTTGATATAATAATTTTATAACATATAATTAGTAAAATTATAATTTTAAATGAGTTTCGGTTCGGTTCGGTTAACCGTCGGTTTTTATATATAAAAATAAAAACCTAACCGTTATCCTCGGTTTTTTAAAATTAGAAAAATAAACCGAACTGTCGGTTCGGTTAACCATTTTTTTCGGGACGATTTCGGTACGGTTTGTCGGTCTGTTCGGTATTTCGGTTTGTTTTGCTCACCCCTAATGATTAGTGGTAACTAAGGGTGATTAACGACAATTGGGATTTATTTATCCTAATTAGGTTTATTAATCTTTAATGAGAATTTATTAAACTCAATTAAAGTTTATTAATCATAATAATTAAAATTTAAATCTCAATTAAGATTTATTAATCTTAATTAAGATTTATCAATCCCCAATTAAATTTATTAATTATCAATAAAGATTTAAAAATCACAATTATGATTTATTAAGTCTCATAAATTAAGTCCAATCAGGATTAATTAAATACTCCATCCGTCCACAATAAATTTGCCACATTGTGGATGACACGGATTTTAATAATTTGTTGGTTGATTATATTGTGAGTGGAATAAGGGTCCCACTTTTGTATAGTTTTAAATTGTGTTGTGAGTAGAAAAGTAAGTGAGGTGTGTGGGGTCTATTACTATAAATGGATGTGGCAAATTTTTTGTGGACGGACCAAAACGGAAATTATGGCAAATTTATCGTGGACATAGGGAGTATTAAATTTTAATTATAGTTAATTTAAAATTAATTAATTAAAAATTAAAAATCTATTAGGAACGACGTTCACCGTGCGCGCGCACGGGAGTTCGCCTGAAAAGCAATTGAGTCCAAAGTGGTTTTGCTAGCAAAGAAAAATAAATACTCATCTAATGTACAATGCAAATATAAAAGAACAATACTCCACCCGTCCCAATATTCATGGCTTGTATTCCTTTTTGGGCCGTCTCATGACATGACATGTTTTCCTTTTGGGCTAATTTAGAGCTTACTTATGTTCTAATTAAAACATTTATTGACTAAATGAAATATTGAATAAAAAATACACTAAACATGTGGGTCACACACCTTTTGATCCCTAATTTTCTTTTCCTTAATACCTGTGTCCAAAAGAAATTGGTCATGAATATTAAAACGAAGGGAGTACAAATTTTCAAGAACCATCCCATAAAAATGTAGATGATCAAATTGAATAGTGGACGGACTTGACATTGTATTAGCAACTTAATTGATTTTCTTCATGGTAGATATGAGAAACTCGAAACTCTATTCCCTATATATAAGTGTTGTCGTGATCACTAAACCGCTAAGAAAATTTGAGATAACAAACACAAAAGAAGAAGAAGAAGAAACAGATTAACAATGTGAACCGTGTCTTATTCAAGTTAAAGAAATATAAAGAAAATTTTAAAAGAAAAATTATAGTACATGTTATTTGCAATTTTGCATCACCTTAACATAAAAGAAGATCCGATACGTATTTTGTTATGAATTCATGGTCACATTTCGTCCGAATTGTTCTATGTTGCAATTGTGTTG
Organism: Agastache rugosa; assembly: GCA_031470985.1. Taxonomy (NCBI): domain Eukaryota; kingdom Viridiplantae; phylum Streptophyta; class Magnoliopsida; order Lamiales; family Lamiaceae; genus Agastache; species Agastache rugosa. The sequence continues at coordinate 32,605,311 of CM062601.1, read as the reverse complement.
CTTATGGTTGTATTAGTTATCTTCGCAAATAAAAAGTATGATTTGTTATTCAATTATTTTAATTTAGTCCTATTCATTAATTAAGTTAACTAGTAAATTAATTATTTTTAATTCAGTCAAATCAATTATCTAAGGATATACTTATCTATAATTAATATAATTGAATAACTAATTATTCAATATTTGTCATGTGCAGTTATTGAAAATTAATAAAAAGTAAAAATTAAAGTATGTACTTGGAAGTCTTTTTTTAAAATAAAATAGAAATATGCATTTATTCAGACGGTCTTAATATTGTATTGTGGGTTCAATTACGTAATTAGAATCTCGTGTTTCCTTACCTTTCATAACTACACTCTTTATATGCTCCCAAAAAAAAAAAAAAAAAGAAAGGAAAAACACTCTTTAAAATTAAAACTGTTCTAAAATTCAAAATTTAAACATTTCAATTTTCAACGGCATAAAATTCAAAATTTAAACATCCGGTTCCATTTTTCGCCTCGGCTCCCATCTCCAGTTCAAATTCTGTTCCAATGGCCACCGACGGCGGCGGCGATTTCCTCACTACACCCTCCAAAACTTCGTCAGGCGAGAAGTCGGCTTCCAGAAAACACAAGCAGCACCGTCAAGCTATGGATACTTCGAACAAACGGAGATTCGAGGCCTACAACCGGTTGCAGGCAGCCGCCGTCGCATTTGGAGAGAAGCTCCCGATCCCAGAGATTGTAGCGTTGGGCGGCCAGTCCGACGGCAAGAGCTCGCTGCTGGAAGCGCTGCTAGGGTTCCGCTTCAATGTTCGTGAAGTCGAAATGGGCACCCGACGCCCTCTCATTTTACAGATGGTTCACGACTCCAGTGCGCTTGAGCCTCGCTGCCGATTTCAGGTCCTCCACATTTATTCCTATTTTTATTTGCAGTTTTATTATATGTTGAATTTTTCTGGATATAGAGTTCGCATAATTTGATTGAGTATATCGATGAGTCATTTTGAATTAGAATGAATCGAAACGGAAGTTCGAAGGGATTCGAGAATCGATAATTATGATCCATATTCTGAATTTTATACGGAGTGCTTGAATCAGCAAATTAGTGAAATCATGAACTTGACCTAGCATCATATTGATCAATGTGTCTGGCTTTTATTCAGATTTGACCTCACCGCGTACTGCTATCAGTAATTATAATTTTAGGTTAATTTACCACTAAAAACTATAATCTAATAAAATAATTGTAGGAAAAAAATCAACAGAATCAACCTTGCTTGTTATAAGTTTAGATGTTGAGTATGTGAATATAGAGGGAAGAGCTAATTTGGTTAGTGGAGCAGGAGGAGGATTCTGAAGAATACGGGAATGCAATTGTATCATCTACAGCGATTGCAGATACCATAAAATCGCGTACTGAAGCACTTTTGAGGGAGACCAAAACTGCAGTTTCACCTAAGCCCATTGTTATGAGAGTGGAATATGCACATTGTCCTAATCTTACCATTATAGATACTCCGGGTTTTGTTCTCAAGGTACACAAGGAAACTTGAATATTACTATATAGAGGTAAAATATTCTTTCTTTGGTTTCTCTTTCCTACTTTTTTTATGATTTGGATTCAACAGGCAAAGAAGGGTGAACCAGAGAGCACACCTGATGAAATTTTGTCGATGGTGAAGTCCTTGGCTAAACCACCTCATCGCCTTCTTCTATTTCTTCAACAGAGTAGTGTTGAATGGTGTTCGTCTTTGTGGTTGGATGCTATACGTGAACTAGATCCAACCTTCAGACGCACAATGATTGTTGTCTCCAAATTTGATAACCGACTCAAGGTATGTGATTTATATATTCATGTTTTGTTCTGACTTTTACTTCTATGTTAGCAACTTTTATGTAAACTTGAGAGAGATGTTGGACATAGTTTGTTGCAATGAATTGAAAGTTTAAATTTTCAGGAGTTCAGTGATCGTTGGGAAGTGGATCGCTATTTGAGTGCAAGCGGATATCTTGGAGAGAACACTAGACCCTTTTTTGTTGCTCTTCCAAAGGATAGAAGTATAGTTCCCAATGATGAGTTTCGTAGGCAAATATCTCAGGTAGATACAGAAGTGATACGCCATTTACGTGATGCAGTCAAAGGTGGATTTGATGAAGACAAGTATAGATCCTACATAGGTTTTGGTTCTCTTAGAGATTATTTAGAATCTGAGCTACAAAAAAAGTATAAAGAGGCTGCTCCTGCCACATTGGCCTTACTAGAACATCGCTGTAGTGAGGTAACAGCTGAATTGACCAGAATGGAGGGCAAAATACAATCAACTTCTAATGTCGAACATCTTCGCAGATCTGCCATGTTGCATGCTGCATCTCTATGCAACCATATGGTGCATATTCTTACTTGAATAAAATATTTCATTTTTGCAATTTGAGTCTCATGGCTCTGATGTTGATTTATTTGTAAAGTTTGTGACTGTATTTACTGTAATTCTTGAAGGAATCACTTCTTGATGGAGCAGCTGATCCAGAACCAGAGCAATGGGGGAAAACAACAGAAGAAGAAAAACTGGAGAGTGGTATAGGCGGTTGGCCTGGTGTTAGCACAGATACAAAGCCTCCCAATTCAACTCTTCGTCTCTATGGTGGTGCTGCGTTTGAAAGAGTGATCCATGAGTTTCGCATGGCCACATATTCTGTGGAATGCCCAGTAGTGTCAAGAGAGAAGGTGCGTATCACCAAATTGAAATAATTTTCAAGTAATAATATGGATGTTAAGAATTTCTTGCCTGGTTATTTTGCAGGTGGCAAATATCTTACTTGCACATGCTGGCCGGAGTGGGAATAGAGGAGTTTCACAGGCTGCTGCAGAGATTGCTCGTACTGCAGCTAGGTCGTGGCTTGCTCCTCTTCTGGACACGGCATGCGACCGGCTTGCTTTTGTCTTGTGCAATCTTTTTGATATTGCCATTGAGAAAAGTCGCCATGGTCACACTGGATGTAAGTTCAGAACCATAAAATTTTATCAGTTCAGGGTTTTTTAATGACAAGTCTATTCTAATGGTTGCTTTTTGGAGTTCAATAGTTATACATTATCACCTTGCAATATGCAATTATTGATTGCTACTATAATAGAGTATGATCAAGTATACGGTGGCCCCCTAACATAATAGTTTTACTCTGTTTAGCTCCAAGAAAATACTGGCTTCCTCCAGGAACCCACCCTTGTTTGTACCTGCAGTCGAGCTTGTGGGAATTTCCTAAGCCTTTGTTTTATAGTTGGGACTTCTAAAATTATTTATCACAATGTCATAGAGTAGTACAAAATGTAACTTAGCTTACATTTACACATGTGTCTACCTTCATAAATCCACTAAAGGCTGTTAAAATTATTTACTTTTTCAAAAGAGTTGCATATTTATTGAATTTGGATTTGATCTTTTTCCCTCCCACCCTACACCTAACCTGTACTTCTCCCTTTTTCCACTTATGGACCAAGAGCTAAAATCTAGTTTCAGCTGATAAGTTGACTCGATTGTTTTTTTTTTTTTTGGGTCTTAATTTTTTAGACGGTCAGCAAGCTGGAGACATGGAAGGGTTTGTTGGTTTCCTTGCTGCTTTGAGACATTCTTACTACAGCTTTGTAAAGGAGCTTTCCAAGCAATGCAAACAAGTAGTTCGACACCATCTTGATTCAGTTACGAGTCCCTACTCTCTGGTTTGCTATGACAATGACATCCATGGGAGTTTCAGTTCAGGTGTAAGCTCAATTTATCGTGCAAATCAAATCCCAAATGGATCATTTGCTCTTGATCTTTCAGATGGAGGGCAAAATCAAATAGCTCGCAGGGAAATCATTGACGAGCAAGAAAACATCCCCCCAAGAAAAGATGAGACCACTCCAGGAAAAGTGGTTGAATCTAGAGAAGCTCTTAGAGAATGCCAGATGACTGTGCCTGAAACCCCATCACCTGATCAAACATGTGATGGAAACTACGTGGTAAAGAAAGAACTCGGTAATTGTGTTGAAGTTGTAGCGAGAAAACGGCATTCTAGAATTGCTGGCAATAACAGGAATATGGATCAGCTGAGAACCCAAAATGGGGGTAACCTTCTGCTTTGTGGTGGGGCAGGTTCAAGATCAGGATCAGCTTACACCGAGATATGTTCATCTGCTGCACAACATTTTGCTGGAATTCGCGAAGTTCTAGTCGAGAGGGGTGTTGCGTCAAGTTTAAACTCAGGATTCCTCACACCTTGGTACCATGCCTCTCTTTTCCTAGATTTATTCTGTTAGTTTTATTTTGTTTTCCTGATTTACATATGTCGTTTGGTGTTGTAATGCAGCCGCGAGAGGCTAATGGTTGCGCTTGGATTGGATTTGTTTGCTGTGACGGATGTGAAATTCATGGACATGTTTGTTGCACCTGAAGCAATTGATATGCTTCAGAACGAGAAGGAATCCCTGCAGAAGCGCCAGAAAGTATTGACTTCATGCTTGAATGAGTTCAAGAATGTTGCCAGATCACTTTGATGGAAACATCTCAAATGTTTGCGTATAGAAAAATCTCTGTTTGATCAAAATATGCAAAAGGTTTCACAGCTGGTGAAATAATCAGACCTCTAGAAGGTCCTGTACTGCATTAACTATTTCTATGAATAGATGGATGGCAATTTTTGTTCATTGTGTGATGTTAATTATTACATCCATACAGAGTTGGCCGGGCAACCCCAGCTCAACCCGATTTAGATCAGAGCAGGCTCAATCCATCATAATAGGTGGGCTTGATTGAGTGGGTCATAGCAAGCGTAATAAGTTCTTTCTGGGCTTTTTTTAAGTCCAGGACAGGCCACCTCAAACCCAATCCAACACAATTCAAGTCCATCTTAGACCCATCCCAAACCTAGATGGTTTTATTAATTTTATTTATTTCAATTAATTTGAATACTTTTCTCTTTTTTCCAATTAAATTCATTAAAAAGTTAAATCCTAGAATTGTTTCTAAATCTTTTATAATTGAAGATAATCCAACTAAATTGATTAAATAATTATTAATAAGAAAATCAATATAATTGCACCAAAAATGATATTGTATTAATAATTCCTAACACAAGTTCAATCATGCATCTCATGATGAGCCGGTCCTACATATTTTCATAAAAACAGCCCAGCCCCCGACCCAATTCAATTGTGGCCTTGGGCCGAATTGGGTCTAATTAGTGGTGGGTCTACCCAAGCCTGAACCGATCCAGCCTATTTGACAACTCTACTTCCATATCAAGTAGAGATTAGAGTCAGAGATATCAATCCAAGCCCTAGACCACGGAACAGTCAGGCTAACGGGGTTGAGTCCTGCCAGGGCTCACTGTCTATGAGATTAACATATGGTTTGGAGTACAAGTTAACCAAAAAAATAGGTATTACTCATAAATAAAGAGCAAGAGGCTTTTCCTAAACAAAACATAAAGAAGCACGCATCAAACTCGGTGCTTCTGCAAATATTCAAGCTCTATTATTCAAGCATTTTTTTATATACATTCATGAGCATTTAGAACTGAAGAATATCTTCCAATCTGGGATTTATTAGGCTTGCAAGTAATTTCACAAAGAACCTGATCCAGTTTCAATTGATTAAAAAATTATAATAATAACATACTGTATTAATTATAGTTTAATGTAAACAAATAGTAATACTTTTATTCTAAAAATTTGAGGGATGACCTAATTTGTCAAGTGGGGTGAGCTCATTGTTTTTTTATTTTTTTTGAGGAAAGGGTGAGCTCATTGTTAAAACGTCATCAATTCGAATTCCAACAACATCTGTTTAAGTCGAGTCAAGCTTAGTGCATATATACGACTTGTCTACTACAATTCACCTTTCACGTGTAATTTACAGTTCACTGAACAACTAGACCACACTTATGAATAACATTGAGGACTTGTCCTTCAACGAAAAATCAAAAATCAAAAATCAAAATGAAAAAATGTGGCTCGAACATGATAACATGATAACATGATACAACTTACAAGATTCATTCATTAATTCATTTAATAGAAACCTTCAGCACATAATCACCCATAGTTTTTCCAATTTAATCCTGTTAAATGTCACATGTCAAAAGTTAGATTTCAGAGAAGGAATTAATAGTTTGAAAACCATGATTCTCTGGTAGCGGTCCATTTCCTGGTCGGATAGATATCACCACCTCCAAACCTACATTATATATTAGTAACTCAGATTCGCAGCACAAAATAAATATCGATCTCCACGGACAGAAACAGAAATATATTTGTGGGGTGCTAAAGTCGATTTTTTTTTTTTTGGTGAAATACCTAAGTATAAGGTTTAAAAAAAAAAAAGAAGAGAGAATTCAGTTGGAGGGTGTTGAAGCCACTGTTAGTTTCGACGAGTTCATAAGTTTGATATAAGGTTCCTATTAATTGTAAGGAATTAGTCTTAGACTTCCTAACAGCAGATTACCAGTTTACCGTTGAAATATCAAGAAAGGCCGAAAGCAAAGAATTGAAAGAAAGTTATTGTTACCTGCTGCTTTTGCAGCTGCAGCTTCTTGATACACATCAGTGACAAATAAAATTGCTGATGGATCATCGACTCCAAGAGACTCCGTGATTTCTACGTAGCTTTTTGTTTCTTTTTTGTTCCTGCAAGTCAGTAAGAAATTTCACGTAACAAGTGATGGGAATAGAAGCACGAGTTACTGACAAGAAAACGCGATAAAAGAGCTCTACCCGATTGTAGTATCAAAAAATCCACACAAGTATTTTCTTAGGTCCCCGTAGTTTGTATTGCCGAACAAAAGCCTTTGTGCCAATCTGCTACCACTGGAATATATGTATACCTAATGGAAGAAAGTGGAAGAGAATAGAAAATTTACTAGCATCTAAACCGAAAGAATCCCACTGATACAAAATTCAAGTCATCCCTTAAGATTATTAATCAAGAAAAAAAATAGAGATCTTTCTTGTTTTGCCTCTCTAATTCATACCTCAAGTCATTATAATATGCCTTCTCTGTCCCATTTTCAGCATAGACAAATGTTTGGATGACGAGCTCAAGAAAAAGGAAACTTTCCATGCTATTCAGAGATCTAGAAATTTAGAAACTGCATAACATTTAAATGAAGTAGAAACACAGAATACCTTGAGTCCGAGAGCTTGCCACTTTTCCAGAGCTTCAGGTACATCATCATATACAACTGCCTCTATCTCATTATTCTGAAACCCCGTTCGCCATATATGGCCCTGATAGACGTAGTTAAATATTAGAAGACATATATAATTCTGAAAAATTCACGAAAAGAGAAATAAGAAGCTTTTAGTAGCCTTACCTGCAATTGCTTCAGGGAAGTAATTTTCCTATCAGCTTTTATCATAGCCTCTACGTTAGCAACCAAAGTTGCAATTACCTCCTCTTTGTCTCCATCTCTAGGGATAGGAACTGCCCCGTCAACATTGTTTTCGAGATCTTCTTGCACCTGCATCAAGAAAACACCAGTTGATGCCAAAAAGAGCCATATAGTGATGATCATGCAGAATTTTTCTTAAAATTCACTTTTTTTTTTCCTTTTTTTTTTCTTTATGAGAAGCCAAAGAAAAGGTTTTCAGCTCATTAGGTTGATTATAAGCATGCGGATTCATCATCTCGTGTATCTTAAAAAATAGTAGAATGGTAGTTAAAACCCAAATGTGCCGGTAGTATTTATAGAACCAATAATTTCTGAAAAAATACCTAACTGGCTTTTATGTTAGACATAATGGTCGACGAACTAAATTAGCATAAGAATCTATAGCAACAAAATAGCAAAGAAAGAGACGAGGCTGTTCCATTAGCAGCATTTCATAATATTAGCTGATTTATCTTTCCTCATGGTAAAAGTAGTAGCACTTCTAGACATTGCTAAAGAAACAACAAAGCATATGCAAACTTTTTCTTTCTGAAGAACGAAAAATTTGAGCATTAACTTTAAAACTTTCATCTCGAAGAGTTGTTAACAGTTGACTTACTTGAGCTCGTAGTAACTCAATGTCATCTCGAGTTTCTGCAGTATCATACGTCAGCTCCAAATGCTTCCCCACATTGTCACGGGCATATGGAAAGAGAACATCCGTAACAAATGATATAGGCGTAGTAGTTCCTTCAATGTCCAGAACGATACAACGCTGCAATTGATTGATTTATTGACTTAGAATAAACGGAGAGGTCATAAAGTTGTACCACATTGTAGAAAAGAGCTAAAAACTTACTCTTGGTGGTTCAATGCCACTACTTGAAGTTCCTGCCTTAGCAGTCACTTGAGTATTTCGATGTCCACCCAGAACTCTCTGTGAAATTTGAATTGGACCGTGAGACGGCGTTTCCCAGTCCAATCCTAATTGATGGAGTTTAATGGCAGCATAAATAAGATAGTGGAAGATCAATTTTCCAATCAAAAGGAAACACGGAAACAATAATACGTCTCCAGTGATATCTCAAATCATTCAAACAGCATGCATGGTATATCACTGGAGACAGATCATTGTCCGTGTGCTTATAAAATCAAGCAAACAGAGGCAAAAGAGCTCCCTAATCTTAAATTGAAAAGGACGTATACAAATAACTTAAACCGCTCCACATCCCTGAAGACACGTCAAATTAAACTGTTATGTCGTTATATTATTACTCCAAAAACACTTGGCAGACTACTGGCTGGGTATTCTTTAGAATACGAGAAGTTAGGTAGGTACTAAGCAAAAGCATACCTGTATAGCTTTTATGAGTTAATTTAAATGAAATGTTTAAGATAATTCTCACAAAGGATGGATATAGACATCAAAATAGAAATTATTTCAATCAAGTTAGCATGTTGCATAAAACAATGTCATCAATTAGGTAAGAGTTATCTCCAAGTGACAACATCATATAATATTATGTACATCTAACTCTATATGCATGACAGTTTATGATATGATCAGCAGCATTAATATGATCTACTACTATGTTCATATGACATTCTTATAATCCTAAACTCAAGCACAATAACGTAAACAATGAAGGGTTCATTGATTAGTTAAGTAGGATAAAATGAGCAACTGAACCTAGGCAGATTGCCAGATAATATACCTGTGATTTAGCACTAATCCAAGAATCATCCATGGCGTATATTCCATGATTCCGAACAAGCACATCACTTGTTTTTGGGTAAGGTTGAATCTAGAAGTAGAAAGCAAGCAAACTGGATTACATACAAGCACTACTCTACAACATTTTCTTATTTTTGTAATGTCATAAATTCCATTCCTTTAGAAAATCACCACATTACGGAAAAGGGAATAACGTGAAAACCAAAAGGTGTCTACAAATGCAGTGCCTCTGAGCTCGAAAATTCACCTAAACTAATCGAAAAGAAGATAATTAAATACTCCCTCCGTCCCACATTAATGTGGTTCAACTAATATTTTATACCTCACAACAAATCAAATATGCACCACACTTTTTGGGGACGGAGGGAGTATTGTTGAACCAAATACCACACCTTGAGGTTGAGGAAGAGGGAGGCAGCCCCAGCCACAATCCCAACACTTGGGTTGGGAGACAACACATACATATCTTTCCGCACACCTACAAGATTAACCGCAACAACCCAAACTCTTATGTCTAAAACAGAGAGTGATGGAATAGAATCCAGCCATAAAAACCCAAAAAAAAAATAAATTAAAGATAGATACACCTGAAACCCAGCCCAGACGGTAGGATTGGCGGCAGAATTCCGAAATTAATGGCCTTAGTTTTTTTACACTACTGCCCTCTAATGGGAAAAGGAGGGCTGCTGAAGCCATTCTTGTTTCTGTTGTGTCCAATGGTGTTTTCTTCTGATTTTTATTAAGCTTATTTTGTGTGGGTGTGGGTAACACAATGGCACCAAATTAATTTTCTGGCAACAGAATGTTCAACTGGCATTTCAAGCTTATTTTTGAAGATGAGGTGGACCTTTTTTCCCACCACATCCTAAAACACTGTCTGTTATCTTATATATCTCATAGAAAATTACTCCACCGTCCACGATATAAAGTCTCATTGTGTGAGTAAAATAAATGTGCAATTTGTGGAATAAAAGTATAATTTATAGGAATAAATGTACAGTAAAGTACAATTTATAGAACTAAAGGTAGAATTTGTTGGGTCCATCAATGACAAAAATAAGTAAATATACGAGAGAATGGAGGGTGTGATAATATAAAAAGTGGAGTAAGATTTTTTTTGTGGATAAATATAAATAGGTAATTAGGACTTTATATAGTGGACGGATGGAGTACTTGTTTGTGTTTTGGGGGATGGATTCTTCACTCATTTCTAGCTCTAATTTGTTTCTTCATTCATTCCAAGTTCAAGTCCTATCAAGCTTCTCGGCTATTTGGTTCGGACTAATCGGACTTAATTTTTTTTTATATACGAAATCCTATACCTTCATACTGAAAAAATTACGAAAAACATTGGGCTTATATGAATTTCCTTGACAATCATTCTTGTAATAAAAAATAGGTAATGTTTTCTAAATTCCAAACACTTGACCTCGGTTTAAATGAAAAAATGAATGTCATTTCAATCCCAATTTAATACTAATAGCTAATAAGTAACTCTGTGAGAGGTAGGAATCGAACAAATATTTTCCAAAAATGATTATCTTTTTTTAATTTTCACATCAGAAAATTTTTCATAAGTGTTTGTGTAAAAAGACAAAGAACATGATGAGTGCAACTTTCGAATCGAAAGTGAAAACACACATCACAAGTATTTGAAACAAGACCTTGTTATCAAATTAAGAAACATAGTAATGAAGTTCGAAATACAATAACGAAATTTTTTTTTGGTTAATCGATTCAACCCACTTGGTTTTCGAGCCAATTATTTTAAATTTATTTGAGCTAATTAATTAATTTGGCTAGAATTTTTTTTTAGACTAACAATATTTGATCATAATCCTTCTTTGGCATCCCTACATATGGTAATCATGAAAGGAGTTCTCAAGATACTAATAGACAACTATTGTATGATTAGGGCTCATTCATAGTAGAAAACTCTATCATAAGTAAACATATCTGCTGCAGCCCCATTCCTATCGCAATCAACACATAGAGTAACTATCACAATTCAAGTTAGCACAAATCAAAGCACACGTATCACGCAGTGTCTTCACAGTATTCAAACTCGAATGCCTAAATAATTTTTGTCTACATAATTTCAATATAACATAGCGTATAATCTATGCACTAACAAATATATTTTTTATTATGCGCAACAATTTGAGTCGGGTTTTCTCAAGAGCAACCCTGAAGGCGGGTGGTCGGGGCAACGGCCTAGGGTCCCAAAATTTATGGGTTCCAAAAATACATACTAATTACATAGATAAAAATTAATAAAAATTTAATAAGTGTGTTTGCGGCTGAAAAAAGTAAAAAAAATGAGATGAATTTTCATATATCTTATTATAAACGTAAGTTTCTTAGATTTATCGCCTCACGCCTCAAATTTTCTTGGACCGTTCCGACAGTTTCTCTCTTCCTTCATCGATCCTTCTCTAATGGGTCGGGCCCACCGGCTAAACCACTTTCATAAGAAGAGAAAATTTTCATTAAGAAAACCAATATCATGATATGAAATTTCACCTAAATGATGAGGAAATTTCCTCCGGACATCAATCAAACCAACCGCAAATCAGATTTGTGCTCTGCTCATCATTTGTGGCTGTTTACACCACTACTTCAGTTTCACTAAATCTGAAATTGAAAAACACTAAATCATACATCCGAAATTTTCCCCAATATTCTCATGCCCCACCTCCGCCATTGTAGTCGACGCCGGGAACTCCTTCGTCCCTAAGGTTAGTAGCGAAACTCTGATCTTTCATTTTTGTTTCATTTAGGCGCTCTACTCTGCACTTTTCTATTTGAGCTCCAACTGTTTGATTAAATTACCCAATGAAATGTTATATTAGTCATCTCAAAGATATCAAGAAGCTTAGGGACTGATAAGTACACCCTCCGTGCCACTACATACACTTTCTTAATCGGGTAATGTCTCATTTTAAAAAAGAAAACTCCTTCTCTCACTAAAAAGTATGGCTCCACCATATTCTATCTATTTATATTTAATCAGCCTCCTCCTAACTATCTATTTGTGTCGAAAAAAATGGGACATATGTAATAGGACGGAGGAAGTACTAAATTTATAATTTACTGATAATAATAATAATATTAATAAATTATATATGTTGTAGTGTCCACCCGTCAATTTGTTTTATTTTTAATTTTTAATTTTAATTTAATTAATATTAATAACTCACTCCGTCCCAGGTTATTGTGGTTCAACTAATATTTTATACCTTACAATAAATTAAGAGAGAATGCATGTTTTAATACCAAAGAATAAAACATAGAAGTTATTCACACTCATTCATAAGAGTAGGAGTTTTTCATACCAAAATCAGTAAAAAGACTAAAATATCCCTAACTTATCATTTTTGTCTTTTTTTCTTTTTTTTAGTCATCATCTTCATCAACAAATAAAAAAATAAATAATAAAAAACTAAAAACTAAAATACATTCAATTCGTCGTCTATCACAACCCCTACAACAACATTCATTCAATGTTTTGTAAGAGAGGTTGTTTACTCTCATTAATATCACAACAACAACTAAATACATTACATTTGGGACAAAAAGGAAGAGAAAAAAGATTGAAGAAAAAACGTGCGATTTTTTTACAAATGGGTCTTTCAAAATCTTTGTAAAAATCACAAGATTATTCGAAAAAGAGAAGTTGAAGTCCAAATAGGACCGCCGATAAGTGTTTCTGGGTTCATAAAGAAGGTATGAAGCTATATTTAGCCCGCAAATTATTTTTTTTTCGCGAGTTCTACACCACACGGTCATGCACACGGTGGTTCACACGATAGTTCACACGGTGGCTACCACCGTGCACACAGTGGTGGCCTGCACCGTGTGCACAAGAACACAATTAATTTTGCATTAAATGCATGACAAATCACTAATTTACGTATTATTGAGTGCGTATGAACGATTATTATGAACAAATATGTCTATTTGTATCATTATAGGATTGCATGAACGAAATCCATTATGTATTGTGTATAATTCTTAGATTAGGAAGATAGTTGTAATATACTTTGACATCTTGTTATTGAGAAAGTACCTCGTACACTAGTGAATTACACAAATGTTATATGTACGCGTTCGATTGAGGTGTTTAGTGGTTATAAATGTTGAAATAAGCTTTAGAGAATCGCTAAACATCTAAATCGATAACACATGGAAAGATAATAGGCCTAAATGAAATGTTCTTGTGCACACGGTGCATGCCACCACCGTGTGCACGGTGGTAGCCACGGTGTGAACAACCGTGTGGTGCGACCGTGTGAACAATTAGGCCTCTTGATTGTTCACATGATCGCACCACAAGGTGGTTCACACGGTGGTAGCCACCGTGTGAACAATTACGCCTCTTGATTGTTCACACCATCGCACCACACGGTGGTTCACACGGTGGTAGCCACCGTGTGAACGGTGGCTACCACCGTGTGGTGCTACTGTGTGAACAATTAGGTCTCTTCCGATCGATTTCCGCTCATGGTGCCGTCGAGGGTTGGTTCACACGGTGATGGCGTCGGGTTGAGAGAGAGAGAGACGAGTTTGAGAGAGAGAGACAAGTTTGAAGAGAGAGAAAGAGAGACAAGTTTTTTTTTAGTTGTTTTTTTTATTTGTTTTAACCTTTATTTGTTTAATAAGGGTAGTTTAATCTTTTTACTGATTTTGGTATGAAAAACTCCTACTCTTATAAATGAGTGTGAATAACTTCTGTCTTTTATTGTGTGGTATTTAAAAAGAGTTGGCCCATAAATTAAATATGTACCACACTTTTGGGGATGGAGGGAGTATTTATTATTGATTAATTCTAATTGAAACTTAGTAAATTGAATAACATATTCTTTACATTCGTGCAACGACCATAATTCGAAAATCGTTTTCGGTTGCAGAGGAAAAGAAAATTCTGTTTATGGATTTGGGCCAAATCGTTTTGATGTTTTGTGCCCCCAAAATCTAATAACAATAAGGGTAATTCTTAACATAGCCCCCATTTTACTCTTTATAGCCTCCAATTTAAAAAAATAATTAAAATTATATTAATTTTACAACTTTAACCCTATAGCCCCAAAAATTATAATTACTACAAATAAACTCTAAAATAATATTAATAATATGTCATTATACCATAGAATCCTATTCAACACAGAAATTAATTTAAAAAGCTTTTTACATCAGAACTTACAGATTCAGAGTTGCAGCAGATAATAAGAGGAGATTAAAAATTCATTCACTGTTCGAATGCTAAATCCAATATAAGCTACAGAGAATAAAAGATTAAAACTATAAAAAATAGCTTTAAGATAAAATCTCATGAACCTCCTCTTCTTTCTGGATCTGGATATAAGATTGCAATTTCTTCCGCAGTTGCTCGTGTCCATCAGCCCTCCGTTTTCGATTCAATGCAAACAATAGTGGCATAATCTCAAACTCTTTTTTTTTTGCACGACGCCACCCACGCCTTCAACAACGTCACAATCGCCTCCAACAGAGAAGAAGGAAAAGTAGAAATTATACTGACCTTCATTGACGAATTACACATGCTTTTCTTTTCTTAATTAGAATAATCAGGTAGAAATCCCTCTGCAGTATAGTTCCATATGTCGTCCTCCGATGCACTATTCAAAAATTATAAATATAAGTTCTGTTGATCACTCTCTTGTAGACGGATTTTGTCATCTGGTTTCTTAAAATTGTTTGTGAGTTGAAATTTTGAGTCGTGAAAAACTGCTTATAGTAGAAATTAGTGGCGACGCTGAGAATTTTCCGGCGGGGATGCTTTGGGGCTATGATTTTGTATATATTCGGGGGGGCTTTTTTTTACCATAGAATTTTAGGATTTATTAGTTAATCATTTTAGTGGCTATAGGGATAAAATTGTACCATTAATATAATTTTAATTATTTTTTTAATAAGAGGCTATAGAAAGTAAAATGGTGGCTATATTTAAAATTACCCTAACAATAATAATATAAACTTAAAATTACCCTAACAGTAATAATATAAACTTAATGTAGACATACCAAATTAATTCAGCACGGTCATGCCCAACGCGATCCGCTAGTTTTACTAGTAAACTAGCCATTCAACCTATAGTTTCATCTGGGCAACGGGTGAATCATAACCCCCGCCACCTCACAGAAGTAGAGGCTCGTGAGTATCGTGCCAAAGGAAAGTGCTACCGCTGCGGCTTAGCTAACAGCCCCTTACATAAGTGTCAGCAAAAATCCTTGGCGATGATTATGGATCCAGAGAAGGATGACCCGATAGGGGAGGAGGAGTTGGAGCGTCAGTCTGAGGAGAAACAGGAGAATTCAACTCCAACAATTGAATTACAACAGTTACAACTCTCTCGGATGTCGTCAAACGGGTTTGATGGAAGCAAGACGTTGAAACCGTTCAGTAGAGTTAACGGTCGACGATAGCTGACCATGGTCGATAGTGGGGCCAGCCATTGTTTTCTGGCAGAGCATGTGGTCAAGGCTCTGAGATTGACGGTAGATTCGACGGCAAAATTCAGTGTGGGGCTAGGAGATGGGTCAAAGGTGCACACTCAGGAAGTTTACCACGCGGTACCTTTCGTCATCACTGATCATACATTTTTTAAGATGACTTTTCGAACACACTCCGGTCATTATGAGTTTATGGTGATGCCATTTCGTCCACACCTTAGAAAGTTTGTGCTCGTATTTTTTGACGACATATTGGTATACAACACTTCATGGACAGCCCACTTACAACTCTTGCATCAGGTACTCGGAATTCTTGCTACTCATTCTCTGATTATTAACCTAAAGAAGTGTATTTTTGGCACTTCGCATGTAGAGTATTTGGGGCATGTTGTGTCTAGCCAAGGTGTACAGATGGACCCAATCAAGATTAGTGTCGTATTGAAGTGGCCGACTTCGACGACTCTTAAAGGGTTGAGGGGGTTCCTCGGCCTAACGGAGTACTATCGTCACTTTATTTGCGGCTATGGTAGGATCGTAGTGCCACTGACAGCTTTGTTGAAGAAGAAGAGGCAGGGCACTTGGAAGTGGCCTGTGGAGGCGGAGGAGGCGTTTCAACACTTAAAACAAGCACTAACTACATCCCCGGTGTTGCGCATGCCAGATTTCTCAAAACCTTTTTGTCATCGAGTGTGATGCGTCCGGGCGAGGCATCAGAGCAGTTCTCATGCAAGACCAGCAACCAGTTGCATACTTCAGTAAGAGTTTTGCGGATATAATGCTCTCAAAGTCAGCTTATGGGAAGGAGCTTATGGCGCTCGTTTTGGTTGTTCAACATTGGAGACCATATTTGTTAGGCAGGCGGTTTGTGGTTCGGACGGATCAAAGGAGCTTGAAGCACCTTTTAGCTCAAGTTTTGACTACTCCAGCTCAACAAAACTGGGCGGTTAAACTATTGGGGTTTGACTTTGAGATTATGTATAAAGAGGGCAAGGCCAATCAGGCGACTGATGCTTTATCTCGACGTAATGAAGAGTTGGAGTTAGCTATCATAACTATGCCGACGTGGTTGGATTGGCAGGATGTGAGTGATGCAGTTCGGGCAGATCATTTTCTCTCTTCGATTATAGCAAGGTTGGAGACGGGTCGGGCAGTACTTAAGCACTACACTCTCTTTCAAGGAGTTTTGTTCTACAAAGGGCAGATTGTGATTCCGAAAGATTCGTTGTGGGCATCCAAACTCGTGGCTGAATTTCATGCTACGCTAGGCGGAGGTTATGCAGGGGCATTTAGGACGTATCGGAGGTTAGTGGTTAACTTATATTGGCCAGGCATGACGAAGGCTGTTGCTAAATACGTCGATGCAAGTGACACATGTCAACGCAACAAGTATGAAACGAAGAGTCCAGCGGGGTTGCTCCAACCGCTTCCGATTCCTCAACAGGTTTGGAAAGACATTAGCATGGATTTTATCACTGGGTTGCCTCGTTCTGGAGGACTAGATTGCATCTTGGTTGTTGTGGATCGCTTCACTAAGTACTGCCATTTTATAGGGTTGAAACATCATTTTTACGGTGCGGTCTGTGGCAGATTTGTTTGCTAAGGAGGTGGTGTGACTTCATGGGATGCCTGGCTCAATAGTTTCTGATCGTGATCCTATATTCTTGAGCTCATTTTGGCGAGAATTGTTCAGAGTTTCTGGTACCACTCTCCGTATGAGTTCTGCATATCATTTGGAGTCAGACGGCCAATCAGAGGTGATGAATAGGTGTTTGGAAACATACTTGAGGTGTTTTACTTCGGAGAGGCCGAAAGGTTGGGAAAATGGCTTCCTTGGGCTGAATTTTGTTTTAATACGGGTTTCTTGTTAAGCACATGCATGACTCCGTTCGATGCAGTATACGTTCAAGGACAAGGTTGTTTCGTCGCCAAGAGTAATAGATAGAGATGCTGAAGGGATTAAGGTTTATTCGAGGAGGCGGAAGAACAAAGATGCAGCAGTTTAATTATAATATGCGTTTTTTAGTATTGGATTATGTTTATTTTATCATGGGCTTTATGTGGGTTAGCATGGGTCTTAGTAGTATTTATATTTAGACTTCTACGTAAATTAGGGTTATGTTTTTTATCATTAAGTTTCAGCGTACACTGCGGACAGAGATTTGAACTCTGGGCCTCGTTTGAGGTGGTGACTATCGTTCCGAATTAAGTTCTTAATTTCTTCTTATCTTCACTCTATCACCGTCATCTCACTATCACTTATATGAAGCTCCTCAATTTGTGGAAGGCAATCCTTTCCTCCAATTGACAACTGCCCTAGATTCCGTAGGCGATCACAACCACTGATTTCAATGTAGGAGAGGTTGCTGAAAATTGGAACATAATTATTTTGATTACTGCTCTTCAAGAATTGCTTCAGTCCCGAATCTATGACTGCTAATTTCTTTAGGTTCTGAAAAGAATTCAACGAAATTGGACCATCACATATCTCTTCTAATTCGGGAAGAGAGTAAAGCATCAGATTCTCTATGAGAGGGAATGGAGTAGCATCATCAACTAATATTGATTTTCTTATAATACTCTTTATAGTCTTACATTCCATCAACTGCAAAGACTGAATATTCTGACATTTTTCCAAGTCAACATTATATGCACCATTTCCACACATATACAGACCTTCGGTATCTCTTAGAAGCTGCATCTTAATCCAATCTCCTAAACAACTTTCTCCTTTCAACCATAGATTCATTTTTTATGATGCAATTCGACTATTGGAGAAAAACCATATGTAGCAATCATAATGTTAAATCTCTTCAACTTTGATGAAAGTTGCAAGTTTTCAGCAGCTAATGCAGGATCATTTATCTCAATCTCCAAGCACCTTAAATTGGTCAAGGCCTCAAGCTCTCTCAACCCTGCATTCTCTCTTTCTTCTCTATCCTCTTTCCCATCTCACGAAACTCCCATGCATCTTCAACTTCTCCAACCCAACTAGACTTGATATGATGTCTCGACCTATACTTTGGAGCTTTCCACATGCCGTAAGTTCTAACAATTTCAGTCGAAACAATCCCTTCATCTCTGATGGTAACTCCTCAGTCAATTCACATTCACGACAAATGAGAATCTCAAGATATCGTAACTTCCCAACAACAGATATTGTCTTCAATTCCCTACATGAATCTATGAGCATGATCTTTAGATATATAGGAAAATGTGTTGCATGTGGCAACGACGTCAATCCCCAATAACTTTCAATGTACAACACGTAGAGATCTTTAATCCCTTCAAGGAAGGCATTGCTAAATTTGAATTCTTCCTCTGCTGGACTCAAGAAGAGAAGACGTAAGTTTGGGAATCTTAACTCGGTAAGAAGCTCATTTCTTTCTCCAACAAGCTGAGATGAAGAAATCCAATTGCAATTATTGCCACCAATACATCCTTCCTGTTTAGCAATGAATATGCAAACATCACGAACAACATCATGCATTCTCACATGATCTCTAATATCAGCATCCAACAGCAACGATCGACTTTTAAGAAAGTCAGTCAAAAAGCACATCTTATTCCTTGCGTCTTCCACATTTGTGATGCCTTCAAATATGCCTAATCCCATACAAAATAAGTTAAGTGATTTAGAGGAATATTAGAATCTTCAGGAAACAAACAACAAAGCAAGAATAGGGATTTGGCTTGCTTTGAGTCCAAGAAATCGTAACTTAATTTCAGGGGAATATAAACTTCATTAATAAAATTTGGGATATCTCGAACAATAATACTTTTCGTACATAAATATCCGGACATAATTCGGGCCATTTAAGAAAATGGAGCGAGTCGACCCGTTTCAAATCATTTGTTGTTGGAGATGGAGGTGCCAGCTCCTGGAGGGAATGCTGTGGATGAAGAGGCAGGTAGCTCCAAAGCCACTGCAATCATCACTATTTCCAGTGATACCGAAGTTTAAGTATTTATTTGTTTCTAAGTTTAGTCTTCGGCTTCGCATTTCCTTTTTTTGTTTTCATGTTGTTGTGTTGTACTACCTTTCAAAGGCCAAATTTTTCAACTTAATGGTCAATAAAATCGAGGCATTTCTATTACTAATCTTAGTTACGAAATGGTTTCTGAATGTTACTAGCCTGGAGAATTCCTTGTCATGCTCATAAAATAAATACAAAGCCATTTCAATTATATTGTTGAGAGCCAAAAAATGTAAAGGATAAAATGGTAACTCTACATATTTTCTTTTAATTACAAAATTAAATAAATAAGTAAAACGGATCGACCCGCTCCATTTAATGTAAAGGATAAAATGATATGAAATGCTTATATTACATCAAAATAAGGCAACATCATTACGTAAATATGTTAATAATAGAAAATTCATGATTCATGCGCAAAGCAGGTATCTATTAATATATAAAAACACAGGTTTTGGAGAGATGTTTTTGGAGCTATTTTTAGGGTATTTTAGTCATTTACATTTCTAGGAAGTTATTTTCAAATAAGAAGTGAAGTTAGATTTATGAAGTGCAATTTTATGTAAAAAGAATTCTCGAGCAGTTATTCCGTACCAATTTCAACAATCAATATTATGGAGTTCTGCAATTATGTATGTGGTGGAGAACGTCAGTTTTTTTTCTAAGAAATCGTGGGTCATTTCTAAGTATAATTTTTTTCTTACAAATATCACAATCGTCATTTCTGGTTCGTTCATTTAATCACTATATAAATTGTTGTCCTTTCTATAACTCCTCCCCATGTTGATAATCGGATTGGAAATTGAATTATTTGCCTACAACAAGGAGAGCACTGATTCACCGAGAATAAAGATGGTGGAGATTGACAAACTGCAACAAAGAAAGTGGAGATTGAAGTACAATAAAGAGGGCCGATCGACATCTTTAGCAACTGATGAGTGATGAAGATAACAATAGACACGGTAAAGGAGAACTTGCATCTTTTGCATCCAAGTCAATATTGCTCTGCATATCATCTTTTGTATGCAGTTTTTCAACGGTACTTGCTTTATAGATTTTTCATTTATCCTACTTTAGTATCCGCACATAGAACAATTTAAAAAAAATAGATATGCAGGTAGATCTAATAGTTACAAAATATCTATGAGAAATAATCTGCAAATCTAATCGTTATTTAGATCTATATCTGAAGGTGGACAGGTACATTAACAATTAAAAGTGCTACAAATCAACTATGGTTCAATAAGAGATATGTAAAATCAGTACCTGTACAGTCCAGGATTAATACAGAGTTAGAATACTGCTGATCCATACGTTGCTGGAATACACATAAATGACAGTAAAGAAGTAAATAATGTAATTCATAATTAATTGGAACTAACTTATTTCAAAAATCAAAATATTTTTGTTTTTTAGTACATTTATCCGTGTAATGCACGAATATGACATATAAAAATATTCTATAACTCTAAATAATAATGGTAATAAAAAAAGGTACTCCCTCCGCCCCGGGTTAGTGTGATGTGTATTTGATTGTTGTTAGGTATAAAATATTAGAAACACTACATTAATCTGGGACGGAATGAGTAATACTTAGGTGCCTTATTTGTATATTCTATATTTCTGTGACTTCAAATCTCTCACATTATTGTGTAAATAAAAACAAATGGTGAAACCGTGGGCATTGTACCAACTATAAAAAAAAAAATCTTGCAAAATGTTACTCATGTTTTGTTATATATGTTAACAATGCTGCCTAGAAAATGGAAGAAAAAAAATGCAATTACATTATTAATTATTTTTGCTATAAAATCAATTAGACATACTAACAATATTATGTTAAAGTTTTTAATGTTAATCATGTTGATTAAAATTTAATTTGATAACAAACTCCAGACAGATATATTTATAGGCCCAAAAAACAAAAATCATGACAAAGGTCTACGTCTATCAATCAAACAAAAGTTACAAAACCCTATTAGAGTACAGAGTTTTTTTAGGCCTGTAAGTATAGGCGTTTTGCGTTTTTAGGACAGTCTTTTGCGGCTTGCAAATATAGGACAAAGTTTTAAAAATTAAGCGTCCGCAGGCCAAAAAAAGCCCGATCGAATTTTGTCGCTATATAGAAAGTTGCAGAAGTGGGGTTTTTGTGAATAGTCAAATGAAATGTTCTTTATTGTTTTTTGCAAAGGTGTATACTTTATACTTTGTGTGGTCCTGCAGATGAAAGTTCGATGACTTGAATATTTAGGGTTTGGTTGGTGGGGCCTTTAATGTTTTCTTTATTCTTACTGTTGGTTGCATTTTGTGTTGGTTGCAGAGCCTGGTGGAGTTCATTTAACACTTGTATTGAAATATGGAGGCACTAGGGTTTCCAGCCCTAATGCAAGGTATGTTGGTGGTCAAAAATTGGTTGTAGATTATGTTTTAGCTAAACAAATTACCCTAAAATCTCTGAAAAATAGCATTGTGGAATGGTTGAAAATGACTGGAGAAATAAATATTTATATCATAAGTGATAACACTTTTAAGCAAATGGAGACTGATGAGGAAGTTAGGGAGTTCTGTTTAGCTTCTCTAGGTATGAGAGAGGTTGTTTTCCTTGTACAAGAAAGCTATGGTAAGCACCAGAACAAGAACTTAGGATTATGATCATGTTTTATGATTGTGGATTATGTGGGGAGTTCTGGTGTAAGTAATGAGGCTGTGGCTAGTGATGATGATCATGATTTGTGTGATTCTGATTATACTTTAGATGAGGAATCTGATAATGATGACACATTGTTTGATAACTATGTGTCAAAGGATGTGGCTGACAGAATGAGTTCAGATTCTGAGGGTGAGGAGAGTGAAGAAGATTTAGATGTTGTGAACTTAGATAGGAATGATTTTGATGAGCATAAAGACTCTGATGGTGAGCAAAATGGTGAAAACTATCCAGTTTTTAATCAAGAAGTTACATTTGAACCTGATTTTGCACTAGGCATGTTGTTTACTTCTAAAAAATCCTTTAAGCAAGCAGTTCAATCACATGCCATTAATAGTAGGAGAAGTGTGAAGTTTACAAAAACTGATCCAACTAGGGTTTATGTGAAATGTGAAAGTGATGATTGTCAGTGGTACATAAGTTTGGTCAACCTGAAGAATGAGGCTAGTAGGCAGATTAGGAAATATGTGAGCACTCATGACTGTGATGATACATTCCATGTTAAGAATGTGAAGGCTCCTTGGTTATGTGATAAATACTTAAAGAAGTTTGTGTCAGATCGTAATAGGAATGTGAAAGTCTTTAGGCAAGATGCCATAGATGACCTTAATGTAGACATATCCAAATACCAAGCTTACAGGGCTAAGAAGCTTGCCCAGAAAAAACTTGAAGGGGATCCTGATGCACAATTTGGTAAATTATGGGACTATGCTGAGGAATTAAGGAAGTCTAATCCTGGGAGCACTGTCTTATAGGTTCTTTAGAGGATGAAAATGGGCAATCAAGGTTTGATAGGTTGTATATTTGTCTTCAAGCTGTGAAAAAAGGGTTTAAGAATGGGTGTAGGCCTATCATTGGGATTGATGGCTGCCACTTAAAAGGTCCAGTGAAGGGTATTATGCTCACTGCTGTTGGGGTAGATTCAAACAACAATATATACCCTATTTCATGAGCTGTAGTGAGTAGGGAGTCTAGGGATACTTGGGAGTGGTTTCTAGTGGTTCTCAAACAAGATTTACAGCTTGATATATATAGTGATTACACATTCATGTCAGACAAGCAGAAGGGGCTAGTACAAGCAATGGCTGAGATATTTCCAAACTCTCAGCACAGTCAGGCATCTTCATGCCAACTTTCAACTAGCAGGTTTCAGAGGTTTGAGCTTCAAAGCTCATCTTTTGAATGCTGCAAATGCAAGTACAGTAGGAGAGTGGAAGGCTAAGATGTTGGAGTTGAAAATGTTAAATGAGGCAGCATGGGCTTGGTTGGATGAAAAGCCTCCTCATCAATGGAGCAAGTCTCACTTCAGTGAGGACTCCAAATGTGATATGCTGCTCAACAATGTGTGTGAGGTGTTTAACTCCACAATTTTGGAGGCCAGAGAAATGCCAATCCTGACCATGCTTGAATGGATTAGGTCTTGGATCATGGTGAGATTTCAGAAGAATAGAGATCTAGCAGCCAACAAATGGAAGTCCAGATTATGCCCAAGAATAAAAAAAAAATACTTGAAAAACATGCTGTGAAAGCTGGTGAATGTATACCAATCAAGGGAGATAACAGTGAATATGAGATCAAATGCCATGATGGGAGGCAGTTTGTAGTGAAGTTAGAAGAAAGGACCTGTACCTGCAGAATATGGCAGTTAAGTGGAATACCTTGCAATCATGCCATCTGTGCAATCAACCACCAGAAGAAGATGAGAGATGACTATGTGGCTCACTGCTACACAGTAGACACTTTCAAGAAGATCTACTCTGAGACAATTGGGGGAATGAATTGTGAACAACTCTGGGGGGAAACAATGTTTATTCCACCACTGCCACCTCATATGGAGAAAGGAGAAAGTCTGCAGATGAGAAAGCAGATGAGAAATTGAAGAAGAAGAAGAAGAAGAAGAAGAAGAAACAAACAAGGTTCAAGAGAGCACAATCAATTATCAAATGCGGTGTATGTAGAACTGAAGGCCATAATGCTAGGACATGTGATAGAAAAAAGGTAATATCCTACACCAACTTTTCATCTATGCAATCAATCAATCCATAATTCAATGCTCCCACCTAGCGGTAGTCAGCTTCCTGATGAAGGAGAAGATGAAGACAACCACTTTATGCAAGTCGAAATACCTACTCAGGTGTCTCAAGTGCAATCAAGACCAGGTCCATCCATGCATGAACAACTCCATCATAATGAAAAGAAGAGACAAGGTCCTCTGATTCTTGCATGTGAGAAGAAATTTATGCGTCTTGCTGATCTCAATCCTAAGTGGTTCAGCAAATGATGTTTACTGCCAACAACAATGTTCACTGCTTTTTTGTTGTTTTTTGCTACAAGAAATCATGTTTAGGCTTTAACTTATAGCCATATTTAGGGCCATATTTTGTTATTACTTTGCTACATATTTAGGCCATATTTTGACTGTCATGTGAACAAGATTAAACTTTTGCCAATAAAATCAACTTTTAAGCAATTTGTTTATAGAGCTACTGTTTTTATTTTTATGAAAATATGTCCAGTGAAAATATGTCTAGTGTTACTCAAGTGAATTATCCCCTATTGTTTTTATCTTGTGCACATGGTGGTTATTTTCTGAAATTAAATACAAAAATGGAATTCTTGATAAAATATTATACAACAAAACAAGGTCAGGATGAATTTTTTCATTACAACAACCTAGCATTTCTTGATTACAACAACCTAACATTTCTAATTGATTACAACAACCTAACATTTTTAAATAGGAAAATCCATACTGCAATTCTTGATTACAACAACATAACATTTCTTGATTACAACAACCTAGCACTTTTAAATAGGAAAATACATACTACAATTCTTGATTACAACAACCTGCAAATACCATTTCTAAATAGACAAAAAATATTGCAATGCTACAAAAAATAGATGCAATTAAACACTACATCTTCCACCAATTAATGCAACAGAACATCGCCATCAAGAATACAACAAACTGCCATTTTCTCTTGTTTTTTTGGAGCTTCTTTATCTCAGCCTCCTGCTCATTCATCCTTCGTAATAATCCCGAAATTATTGCCCTTGCTCGAGCACACATTGGAGGGTCTTTCCATGTCCAAAAAGAGCATCTAGCACTCTGAAAAGAAAGGAAAAATTTGAGACGCAAATCCAAGAAAAAAATACAAATCCAAGAAAAATACACAAATGAAGATACTTACACCGGATTTGGGGCAACACAGATACCTCCTCCCCGGATTATTGGGCGTCCACGATGTACGACTTATGGCTCTCATGGGAATTTCACAGATACACATGACCGGGTCATTTGCTCGGCTGCCCATGGAAAAAGTGCTTCAATGGAAGCTAGGGTTCATTACAGAATTTGGGGGAATGAAGAAAGCTCAGTTTTTAAGGTTTATATACAATAAGAAGACTTTAATAATGCTTACTAGGATGTAAATGCCGACTAGATTGCTTACATGGCGGCCAACTAAGCATCGGGCCTGATAAAATGCAATCACGTGAGAAATAGCCCGATCGGGCTTTTTTTGGCCTGCGGACGCTTAATTTTCGAAACTTTATCCTATATTTGCAAGCCCGCAAAAGACTGTCATAAAAACGCAAAACGCCTATACTTATAGGCCTAAAAAAACTCTGTACTCACCCTATTATTAACTAAAGAAGCTCAAACGCAACTGTAAAACACAATTGAGCTACAATTGAGCTGACTCCGTTCAAGTCTCCATTCAAGTCTCCGTTCAATTACTATAAAAAATTTATCTTCTTTCTCAAGTCTCCGTTCAATTACATTCTGTTGTCTGTAAATAATAAAATAAAACAATGAATTAAATAAAATATATACGATTATTTATTTAGATATTTTAAAATTGCACCTAAGTAGTATACTCCCTCCATCTACGATATCCTTGCCACATTGTGGACGACACGGATTTTAAGAAATTGATGGATAATAGTGGATATTATTGTGACTGGAGTAAGGGTCGAACTGTAAATGTTAGTGGAGTAGTGGAGAATATAAGTAGATTCTACTACTATAAATGAAAGTGGCAATCATATTGTGGACGAACCGAAATGGCAAAAGCAACAAGAATATTGGAGTGGAGGGATACTTTTTTTTAAAACTTAAATATAATTTTATTTTTTATTTTATGATAATATTTATGAAATATTTAAATTAATTGATAATTATAATTACTATTGCACGTTAGAATTGTTGGATTTAAAATGTCATATCCGTGTGTAGCGCGGGAGGATGTACTAGTATTATAATAACAGAAACAAGATTGAAGAATGTTTAAAATACTATGTAATTGGAGGTCATTATATACATAAATGGTAAAAAACAATGATTAAGTTGTCAGTGTGGTAAATATGCAGATGATCTATGGATTAAAGAGACGAAGTTGTAATATTTCTAAGGAAAAAAAAAAAGATTTAAGACAAAGATGAAAATAATTATGAATGTTGATATTATGCAAGCAACTTTTATGAGAAATTAAGAAGTGAGAGTCGATAATACTATTATAAATTTTTTGTTGGGCACTAAGTTTATATTATTATTACTATTATTTACATAATCTGAACACTTTTACAGAAAAGTTTCCATTATATTTTTAAAGTTTTATGTTATCATAACTAACAACTATAAATTCCTAGTCACTAGTGAGACCGTGGATTATCTATAAGCAGCCTTACGTTTTTCTTCACTAAGATTTATTAATCTTAAATATAATTTATTTAATTAATTAAAAAAACGAATTAAGGAGTGAACCGTATGGTAAAACCAACTGTACATGAGTCAACCACTTTATAAAATTAATCTTCTACAATTTGTATTTGTGAGTAGCTAAAAATCTCTAATTAGTATTTTTGAGTCCCTAATTTCTAGATCTAGAAAAGTTTATCTCGAAGAGGATCTACATTGTGGTTGTGGAATGTCATCCAAATGTCGAAATTAATTTTTTTTTGGGCCCTATTCATGATAATGGTTTTCTTAATTAAATTGAAAACGGGTTAAACGGGTGGGTCCGACCCATTGCCATCATTAGAGAAGGATGGAGAGAGAGAGGAATTGTCAAATGTGGGGAATTGAGTCAAAAGGCTGAGACGATAATATTATTATACTAATTTTTTTGTTGGGCCTTAAGTTTATATTATTATTGTTAGGGTAATTTTAAATATAGCCACCATTTTACTTTCTATAGCCTTTTATTAAAAAAATAATTAAAATTATATTAATGGTACAATTTTATCCCTATAGCCACTAAAATAATTAACTAATAAATCCTAAAATTCTATGGTAAAAAAAAAGCCCCCCGAATATATACAAAATCATAGCCCCAAAGCATCCCCGCCGGAAAATTCTCAGCGTCGCCACTAATTTCTACTACAAGCAGTTTTTCACGACTCAAAATTTCAACTCACAAACAATTTTAAGAAATCTGTACACCTTGGCTAGACACAACATGCCCCAAATACTCTACATGCGAAGTGCCAAAAATACACTTCTTTAGGTTAATAATCAGAGAATGAGTAGCAAGAATTCCGAGTACCTGATGCAAGAGTTGTAAGTGGGCTGTCCATGAAGTGTTGTATACCAATATGTCGTCAAAAAATACGAGCACAAACTTTCTAAGGTGTGGACGAAATGGCATCACCATAAACTCATAATGACCGGAGTGTGTTCGAAAAGTTATCTTAAAAAATGTATGATCAAAGATGACGAAAGGTACCGCGTGGCAAACTTCCTGAGTGTGCACCTTTGACCCATCTCCTAGCCCCACACTGAATTTTTCCATCGAATCTACCGTCAATCTCAGAGCCTTGACCACATGCTCTGCCAGAAAACAATGGCTGGCCCCACTATCGACCATGGTCAGCTATCGTCGACCGTTAACTCTACTGAACGGTTTCAACGTCTTGCTTCCATCAAACCCGTTTGACAACATCCGAGAGAGTTGTAACTGTTGTAATTCAATTGTTGGAGTTGAATTCTCCTGTTTCTCCTCAGACTGACGCTCCAACTCCTCCTTCCCTATCGGGTTATCCTTCTCTGGATCTATAATCATCGCCAAGGATTTTTGCTGACACTTATGTAAGGGGCTGTTAGCTAAGCCGCAACGGTAGCACTTTCCTTTGGCACGATACTCACGAGCCTCTACTTTTGTGAGGTGGCGGGGGTTATGATTCACCCGTTCCCCAGATGAAACTATAGGTTGAATGGCTAGTTTACTAGTAAAACTAGCGGATCGCGTTGGGCATGACCGTGCTGAATTAATTTGGTATGTCTACACTGGTCGTGTGAACGCTCCCGACACAAAGGCTGATTTAGTCTGTGTGGAAGGGGCCTTTGGCGATCAGTCAATTCGACGAGCTGCCTAGATCGCTGCGAAAATATCAATCATCTCTAATTCCGGCAAACGATCTCGAATCCTTGGTTGCAACTAGCCCAAGAAAATACCTAAATAGTGCTCAGGCAGCAACTTTGGCAATTGTACAATCTGCTCTTCAAACAAGGAGATGTAATCTTCTAAGGATTCTGTTTGGCTGGTCAGGTGCATTGCTTCATAAGCATTGACAGCCGAGCTATCGTCAAAATGCTCTATCAATTCCCGAGTGAATTGATCCCACGATATTGTCGCACAACGGTGCAACACCCACTGCACCCAAAACAAGGACCGCCCGGACATAGCAATGACAGCCAACTGAACCTGGTCCTCTACGACCATCCGTTGAACAAGAAAATACTGTTCGGCTTGCGTGAGCCACGTTATCGGATCTGTTCCATCTAATTGGGGTAGGTCCATCCGTGGAGCGTTGGCTGCAAAAGTCACTGGCACCCCACTTCCGTTGTTGTCGGTCTTCTTAGAGATAGAATCCCCTGATTCTGTGGTGTGTTTCTCACCCGTCGAGGACAAGGGCTGGTCGCCAGATTTTAGAGCATCAAACTTAGCCATGATCGCCGCAAACTGAGCATCGTGTCGCCCTACAGATTCATCCAGCATACCTAGCGACCCTTCCACGATAAAACCCTAGTCATGGCAGCTTCCATTCACCTCCTCAGCAACTTCTCAATCTTCTCCATCAGTGTCCCTTGTCTGGTCTTGGGCATGAACCGAGCAGGTCGGACCAATTTGATAGAGTGAAGATGAGAAGAAATTAAGAACTTAATTAAGAACGATAGTCACCACCTCAAACGAGGCCCCAGAGTTCAAATATTTGTCCGCAGCGTACGCTGAAACTTAATGATAAAAAACATAACCCTAATTTACGTAGAAGTCTAAATATAAATACTACTAAGGCCCATGCTAACCCACATAAAGCCCATAATAAAATAAACATAATCCAATACTAAAAAACGCATATTATAATTAAACTGCTGCATCTTTGTTCTTCCGCCTCCTCGAATAAACCTTAATCCCTCCAGCATCTCTATCAGATGGAACAAGTGTTTTTGTGGAACAATGAAGAAGTAGGCGAAAACAAAAACAATAACGAATCGTGGCGAGATATGTCAAAACTGAAGGAGGTTGAGTTAGTTTCTCTGCCAAATTTGACAACTTTCTATAAAGGAATTGAAGGCATTGAATTCCCTCTACTGAGGGAAATGAAGATTGAAGAATGCCCTATAATGAAGAGTATTATCATCGGAAGTAATGAGAACAACTCGTGATGAAGCATGAGTGCAGACATTGATGATGATCATTCTTTGCATCTCTTTTGCCAACCACAAAAAGTAGGTACCCACATGATTTATTCATTTTCTTTCACTATTTTATACAATTATATATGCTATATAATATGATAATATATATTATTAGTGAATGCAAACCTTCAAATAATTGCTCTATTGTCAAAAAATGAAAAGAAAAGCAAGAACTGGCCCTTAATTGGTTGAGTTAGTACTCAATATTTTTATCCTATTAAAAAAAAAGATTAGTAAAGAAAATGATCAAGGAAAGAGAAACAACACTAATTCCTTCTTCATTTGCAGGTATACTTCGGCGGCCTTAAGGTATTATAGATCAATCATAATCCATTTTGTGGTCACGAAATTCCTTCATCGCTCTTTAATGGATTGGAAGAGTTAACACTCAACAAGTATGGGGGCAGTATGAGGCTTTTCACACTTTCAATGGTTGGAGATCTTGTGAGTCTCAGAAAATTATACATAATAAACTGTGATGAGATGATAAAAGTGATTGAAGACGAGGAAGTGGCGAGTGGTGGTGAAAGGATTCTTCTATTTTCTAAATTGGAGGAGCTTCATTTGAATTACTTAAGTAAATTAGTGAGCTTCTTTGAATGGAAATGTGATGTAGAGTTGCCTTCATTGAGAAAAATGGAGATTATGAAATGCCCTAATATGGAAAATTTCAGCTTGGGAATGGTAGCTGCACCAAATTTGAAAATGATCGAAATAAACCGTGAGTACATTCATGGCGCTAAGGAATTGAATGGCTTGCTGCAACAACACTTAATTCAAGAAAAGGTACGTAAAAGCAACTAACAATAATCTAGTCCCTCCGTCCCCAGGTTAGTGTAGTTCAACTAATATTTTATATAACTCACAACTAATCAAATATGCACCATACTTTTGGGGAATGGAGGGAGTAAATTAATTCTTTTCCATCTTAATTAATTACTAGCTAGTGTGTCTACTTCCTTAGCTTAGCTCTAATTATTTATTTGATGGCTACAATAAGATTTTCTCCTAAACGGACATTAATATAATCAGGAGAAGGAAGAAAGAAAAGGATGAAATACAGGAGGAAGAGGAGAACCAAAATTGATACTTGTTCAACAATTAATTAATTTGATGTGGTAACAACATGTCAACATCGCCCTTTCATTCATTTGCTTCAATTTTTTTTTTTTCATGTTCTATATGATCGAATCCAATAATTTTATTCCGTCTAGAGGTGAGGTGGTTGCAGAAAAAGGAAGCATCGCAAGGGCTGGATTTCAGGGGATTTCAAAATGGCCAAAAACAACACTTAATTATTTTCCATATATATTTGGTTGCATGGTGTGATTTTTTATTGCTTTGGTTGTGTGCTTTGTCATGTGTTCTTCAATATATATAACTCGAGTTATATATATATGCAGTGTGCATGATTGATGGAGATGTTAATGTTATGTTATCCAGTTAATATTCGGATATTGTTTAATTGTTTGCAGTGTGACTTATTTTGTATGATGAATTGATGAAAGCTTGAGTGGCAAGCTTGCATGAGTTGATTTAATTAATTAGAACAAGATTATAATAAATTAACATGACTTTGTTGATTGGTGTGTACCCTCATCAGTCTAGTTGAATCTGTTTCTACAGCTTCCAATATCTGCAGTAACTACCTTAAATCTCATGATTCTTTATGTAGGACAATAAGACACACTTGCATAGATTAATTCCTCCCTTTTTGTAATACTATTATCAATAATTTTTCAATAATGTTGCGAGGCACAAATCTCGGGATCGAAAAATTCATGTGTCAATCTGAATGTGACTTTGTATATAAGTGTCATATTGCGTCTTTATGATGATAATTGATAGAAGAGTATTCATTTTTATTATTCCACCCTGCGTGGGCATCTTTTTTATTAGGACCGGCCCTGAGTTATATCGTAATTATTTTTGTGCGTCCACCAATGACTGTACACAATGACGGATCTACATTACCCAAGGTGGGGGCACGTGCCCCCACAATATTTTTTTTTACTAGTGTCTATATATATATATATATATTTATTGTATATGTATTAATTAAATTATTTATATCATATATTTTGTATATGTATTAACTAAATTAATAGAAACCCTTTCTCTCCTTGTTTCACCCTCATTCCGGCGACTGCTTCTCGCCCCTGGTTTCTCATCTTCCATTGGCCAAAATAAAATATCTTCTACAATATCATAGATATTGATTTAAAAAATAAATAAATAAAATAAAATATCTTCTAAAAGAATGTCCTTCACCCGAGGTATACATGTTCTATTGATATGTTTTGAAGACTAAAAGGTAGTGGAGCTCTTGCATAAAAGATGGTAAAGACAAAAAAACATGAGATAAATCTATTAATTCGTCTCAATAATAATTAGTTTTGTGTCCCCCTAATATAAAAATTTTGGATCCGTCCCTGACTGTACATCACGGTATTGTAGTGGTGATATTGATTTGCGAATAGTATTCGATAAAAGAGTCGTTTGCCGATAATGATCTAAGGATATATATATATATATAGGGATGAGTTACTATAAAAATTATTCCTCCCGTGAGAACTTGAGAACATGCTTAAATCTACATATATTCATGCTTAAATCAATATATAATCATGCTTAATGAGATTCATGCTTTTTTGTGTAAACAATTGTGCTTATATAAAATCATGCTTAAATCTATATATATTCATGCTTCGAATAATGACAACCATAGATCATACAAAGATCAACGGTTCAGATTGGTTCCTAGTTCCCACACTAGGAATAGTTTCTATATGAACCAATCCCTATATATATATAAATATATTTATAATCTCATTAAGCATGATTATATATTGATTTAAGCATGATTTTATATAAGCACAATTGTTCCCAAGTTCTCACGGGAGGAATAATTTTTATAGTAACCCATCCCTATATATATGTATATATCAATACCAAAATTATATGAACATACAACATTTTATTTGACGATGTTGTTAGTCCGAGTTCTACGTACTATTATTAACCATGACTACATTTAATGATGTGGAACTCATGTGTCGATAGAGATTTAGGTAGAAAGGAAATAACAACAAATTTTCAATAATTACATATTATATATTTTCTAAATAAAAAATTAAATTAGTGGCCAAAAGAGAGTACTGTCTATTACAAACTAACCACTAATTACAATTTGCATGCAGCACCCAAGACAATGGTGCATTGTTCATTCCATTCTTGAAATCCATCAACTCGATGTGCATAAAAGCAGATATATATATATAAATACATATAAATAAGGATCAAGAAAAGAAATATATATTAAGTAAGAAGGTTAATTAATTTGTTGTGCAATTAATGCAAGCAGTGAGAGTCGTAGCTTAGCTTAACGGGTAGTTCTAGCGCAGCTGGTAGCCCTGGTGCAGCCGCGGTTGTAAGGGTTGGCTCTGTTATGGCCGCGGCAGTTGTAGTAGGACGCGCCGCGCTGCTCGCACGGCACTCTGTTCCGGGCGAGGGCGGCGTAGCTGATGTAACCGGCGCTCCCTAGCTGCCGCCGAGCGCTTTCTGATTCCATCATCATTTCCTCATCCATCTCCATGGTGGTGTCCTCCGCCCCGGCCAGCATGCCGATGTCGTACTCACCGGCATGCGCCGCCGTGGCTGCCAGTAAAAGCATTAGGACAAGCAACCCTATTCGGAAAGCCATCCTTTCTAATTCACGATTTTGAGATTAACAAGATATATGGAGATTTTGACGGAAATGGGATGCCGGAGGAGATGAGGAAGAATTATAGGAATGGTGAGTTAGCAAAAATTAGGCTCCCTTTAAAGCGTCCTTTATTTTTCTTTGATGATATTGTACCCGAGGTCGCAACTTTTGGTTCGCAGTGTGCACGGAGTAAACTCATGTTAGTGTGCAATAGTTTAAACTATATGTAAAAAAATAAGCCACACGCATTTGAAAAAAAAAATGAAATTATGTAGTTTGTATATTGTATAATTACTTGTTCTTTTTAATTGGCATAATTTTATTCTGTATTTTTTTTTTATAATTACAGTAGTTTTTTTATAATTACGATAGTTGTTAGCTAGGTAGTACAATTATTTGAGTTCTTGCACAATTGCTTATGAAGTTATTATGTAGAGCTTAAAAAACATGAAATAAAGGAAAAATATTACTCCCTCCGTCCCTCAAAAGTGTTGTGTACTTTTTACTTATTGTGAGGTATAAAATATTAGTTGAACCACACTAACATGAGATGGAGGGAGTATGAGAATCATTTTTAAATTTTTGAATTTTTTTGGACGTGGTGATATAATTTAAACGGTAGTATATTTGTACTAATATTTTTTTTTATATATGAATTTTGTATTTTATTTTAAATTTTTACTTATGACCTTTTAAGATTATGTTTAGTTGGCGAGTGAATATGTCAAATAACCACTATGGATAGTGAAAATTAATAGTTGTCCAAAACTTAATTTATCATAAATTTTGTCTGACTTTCGGATTTCTGGACAGCTTTGCCCTTATTCTTGGTACGAATTGGACGAATGGTTTCATTCGTACCAGTCGTACCAAGTTACGGAGCAAATTTACAGTCAGCAAATTTTCACGCTCTCATCTCTTCTCTCTGTCCTCTTTCTCGTCCCCTCTCTCTCGTCCTCCCTCTCACACTGAAAGCTCTGGCCTCCGCCTCTCTACCACCGTCGATCATACATGACGACGGTACCGACGTTGAAATTAGATCCAAACATTCCGGCGACGGCGCCGCCTCACAAAACTTCAATCCCAACCACAAAACCTTAGATCTAGTCCCAAATCAAATGCCAAAATACAGATCAGATGGTCGCGCTGTTACAGAAAAGTAAAAATCTAGATCCAGTAATGGCTGCGCCGATTTAAAAAATCGAGAGCCGAAATCGTGGTGAGAATGGTACGAAATGAATTCATTCGTACCACTCGTACCAATTCATGGTGCGCCACTAGTTGGTACGAAAGAGACTAATGAGTTCATTCGTCCCTCTGGTACCAAATTATGGTGCACCACTAGGTGGTACGAAAGGGACGAATGATTCTATTCGTATAACTCGTACCAAGTTATGGCGCGCCACTAGTTGGTACGAACGGTACGAATGCGTTCATTCGTACCAGTCGTAAAAAATAATTGCACTGCGCGTGGTACACTTGAGACGAATGACATTCATTCGTACCAAGTTCGCCGGAATCTGCTGTTATTCCAAATAACGAGCAGCAGAGTTCGCCGGAATCTGCTGCTATTCCAAATAACGAGCAACAATAAAACTACTACAGAAATAACAACAAAAAAACCTCACAAACAACCCTCTATCAATAATTCCAACTCTCTATTCTCTCTCTCTCTCTCTCTCTCTCTCTCTCTACATCAAACACTCCAAGCTTATTTCCGGCAGCCAAGCTTAATATAACCAGAACTGCAAAATCTCCATCAATTCTCCAATTCATGGCTACATTCACAAACTTCTTAGCCAAATAGATCCCATATCTCACTCCCATAACCAAAACAATTCCTCTCAATCTCATCAACCCCCAATTCTCATCCCTCCCATCCCTACCGTCCAAACCAAGAGAAAACCACATCTTCAAACTAGATCCCTGCAGCCGCAGCAGCTCCGCCGTCAAAGCCTTCTCCGCCGCCGCCGATGTCGAAAAGACCAGCCGCCTCGAGCGAGTCCAGAAAGTGAACAGTACGGAGGAGTTCGGCGACGCCCTAGTAAAGGCGAAGAACCGGCTGGTGGTGGTGGAGATCGCCACCGACCGCGAAAACAGCAACCAGATCTACAGATCGGAGGGGAGGGCGGCGTCGACGGCGACGACGATGAACGGTCTGAAAGGGCAGAATCTAGTGAAGGCGAAAAACCGGCTGGTGGTGGTGGAGTTTGCCGCCATCGACAGCGAGAACAAGAGCCAGATCTACAGATCGGATGGGAGGGCGGACGTAGGAGGAGTAGTTGAGGCGGATCTTCAGATCGGAGGGGACGGCGGCGGTGGACGGTAGGGAACGGCAGAACCATTTTGGTTGTAGCAGAGGGAGGGAGAGAGAGAGAGGAGAGATTACGTGTGAAAATAAAAAAATGAAAAGATAGAAGAGAGAGAAATATACTCAAATAATAAAATTAAGGGTACAATTGTCTCATCACACTAAAATCTGCTAAAATTTATAACAAGTTAAGTTTTTGACAACATTTATTTTCCACTAACCATAATGGCTATTTGACATGATAAACTCTTAGTTGGCCCCCAATTTTTTATTTTTTGGTTCCGCCACTACTCGTGTACACATGGCATTGCAATATCTGCGATGGGTAAGTTAACTAGTGTCCACAGTGCGTAAGAGGGTGATTCTGATCGTCTACATACATATAGGATATTAAATAATTTTTTAAAAGTGAGACCTCTATATTAGAAAATAAATTATATTTCAAATAATCAAATTGATTTTTTAAAAACCCTTATTTCAAACATGAATAGGAAGAAGACCATACATCCTCGTACCAGCGCAACCTAATAAAAAAAAAGACAATCTGAAATACTCCTTCTGTTCCTAAATAAATATCTCAAGTTGTCAAAAATCTTATATCAATGACTAAATTTTCAATTTTTAATCTTAATTATTGCATTAAAAACGTAACAACTAATTAGACGACTAGACACGATAAAAAAGTTTAAATTAATTTTATATAAAATTATGAAATTTATTACCCGTCCCATTTCAATTGACTGATTTCACCGGGTACGGATGTTAAGAAAGATGGGCTGACAATAATTGCAGCCCACGCTACTCCAACATCCATCATGATGTAATTTTCATCCCATCTCTTATTTCTCTTTCTTTTTCCCATCACTGCTTTTTGCCATTTCCATTTGCCGCTTCTATCTCCATTCTCTCACTTCCGCACAGCTTATGATTCCATTAATATTTTCAGCCTATTTCTACTTTTTAAATGAGTAAATAAATATGTCGATTACTTAGTTCTAACAATTGCTCGTTTGCTTACGTACAATACTTTGTATTGGGTGTATATTGTATAATAAGTTAATAACCAATTCTGTAACCACCCGATCCCTATGGCATGGTTGTTAATATTTTATCAGATAATATTATACATAGTTATTCAGCACTGTTTGAATTTTTCCTATACATACTATATATATAATTTGGGTTTATTGGAAATTAATATCCATCTTCGGTGTCTTTTGCAATTTAAACTCAACTTTTGAAATATTGCAAATTATTGTAACGAGTGTAACAAAGATAAATAAATCGACAATAAACATACAAAATTACGTGGTTTACTAACTTGCGTTAGCTACGTCTACGGGCATAATAGAGAATAATATTAATCAGAGAGAGAGATTACAGATGATTTCTGATGGCCAGGTAATGATTAGAGAATTTATATATACTTATAATTCTTAACAGACTAGGACAAAGAAATAAGCTCAAGACTCAAAACCAAGCTCAAATATATTCAAGACATTCCAACGCAAATAAATATATAATTTTTACATTTTTTGTAAGTTCGACCTACCCTGTTTTTTCTGTTGTCCATCATGTTAATTTGATGCTTTCATTAATGACGTGGATTATGATTCCATTATGTATATACTATGTTAACATAAATATTTCAAAACGACATCGTGTTTGGGAAGTGGTCGATAAATTATGATTCTTCAATCACCGAAATATATACAGAACGATGTCTTTTTTAAAAGATTTATGACGACGTAATATATATAGAACGTAAACCCAATCTATATTGTCAATAGAAAATCAGTTTGTCGAGGGCTTGAAAAAATAGAGTATTGAATTTGCAGAAAATGTGTAAAGATTGGGTATTTATTTGCAATATTTCAAAAGTTAAATCTAAATTACAAAATGACATAAAAAATTGAGTATTAATTTTCAATTAATCCTATCTAATTTATAGAAAGATATAGTTTTTAACAACATAATGTTATTTTTACACACAAGATGTGAAATTAATATTATATTATTAAATATTTTCAATAAATTACTAGTATAGTATTATATATATCATCTCAAAGTTTCCCATATTATACAAAATACATATACTATAGTCGTATATTAATAGGGAGAATAGACAATTTTATATCAGATAAATTAGTCTGGTATTAATTTTATCCCAATAAAAACCTAACGTCAATAACATATCCAATACATACAAATTAATTTCAATTTTATCCTAAGTTGAAATTCCGGCACCAAATAGTAAAATACACACATGACAATTAGAATAATGTGTGGCATCTATGTGATCAAAACAACATTGGTTTTTAGTTGGCACAGCTTAATTTTTTCTTCACTTCAAATTTCGGCTGTTTCTTAAAAT
Organism: Agastache rugosa; assembly: GCA_031470985.1. NCBI lineage: Eukaryota > Viridiplantae > Streptophyta > Magnoliopsida > Lamiales > Lamiaceae > Agastache > Agastache rugosa. Next base: position 32,566,944 of record CM062601.1, on the reverse strand, counting down.
AAACAAAATCTATATAAAAATTTCAATATCCTCTTCCAAATTGAAGAACCGTAACAACAGTTACAAATACATTCACGCGGCCCAAAATCAGAATTACAAATACATTCGACAACACCCCAAATTACATAACAAAATCAGAAAGTTATAAACTGTTCAAATTAATTGAATAGGCCAATTAATTACAAAAATCAGAAAAGAGTTAAAATCGTACAGTGGTGCAGCTTGATACTAAAGAAAGGAAATATAAGTATTGAGCCTGGTCTGGGGTGGGCCTAGTTGGGCTGAGTTGGCTCGTTGACACCTCTAATCCAAAACTATTCATAATTAAATTAAATATCTAAACTATCACAAAACTAACAAATATATTTCAATATCTCATTCACCCATAGAAAGATTTTGTAGCTATATCGTGAGAATTATTTTTTTATATATAAATTTAGCACATAATATTACATTGTCTGTGTTAAAATCCATGTTAGTGTCTGACGAGCTACAAAATGATTTCGCAGTCGGAAATTGAATTTTGTGATATTTTTGTCAGTTGATAATTTAAATATGTAATTGTAATTATGCTTATTTCAGGACATTTTTTTGTTATCAATAATTCAAGTACGTAATTGCATGTAATTAACTATAGTTCGGGAAATTTCATTAAAAAAAATCAATAATTCGGATATTAAACTATTTCTTCAAAAAAAATAACGAAATGAGAAGAAAAAAAAAACAATTTTTCAGCCCAAGCATAGCACCTAAACACCTCAAAAAAAAAAAAACACACACACACACACACAGAGCACCTAAAAGATAACAATAATGTAGCCAAGTGAAATCGTTGCCACCAAAACAGCTAAAGAAGTTGACGCGGCAGTTGCAAATGAGCGACCTGCGGTTGTGTTAACTACTGGCGGAGTGTCAGCGTCGGATGCTTCCGGTGAAGGCGTCTCCGCCGGTGGCGAAGTAGCCTCAACCGGAGCTTCAGTCGGCGGTGGGGGTGATGACAAAGACCGGTGCTTTCTCACGGCTAACACCAGAATAATCAACTTTTGACCATTGTCACAGTTGGATTTTCTCCCACTGACGAAGAAAAATAGCCCAGATTTATCAAATCTAAACGTCGAATACCCATCTTCCAATTTCAGGATAGGATTTCTCGTGTTGCATTTTTCATAATCGCGTTTGTTCACCACCATCACCGACTCCGATCCTTTCTTATATTTGAACACTACAAAAAATTCAATAATGAAAAGCGATATATATATATATATATATATGTTAAGCCGCATTCTCTATTAGAGCATTATGCAACAACTCAAATATTTTTTATTCTGTACATGCAAAATTGTATCATTTTTTGTGAATTTACATAATCAATTCTATGGTATATTTTTAAATTTTCTTGACACGTGACGATCATGAATAGATGCTATAAGTGCGTGTGTGCGTGTGGGGAACGTACAGAGGGTATCATTGACTTGAAATCTCATTCGTTCAGCCCAGTGATTGTAGTTTTCAGAAGGGTTTAAAACCCATCCATCTCGGCCTCCAACGACGAATTCATGAAAAGCTTGTAATGTAGAGCCCAAAGTAGAAAACAAGACGAAATATATAAAACTCCGTTGATCAACCATGGAGGAAAAATTAAAATCGTACGTATTTTCTTATTTCGTGTATTGTATACCACTGATACGGAAGAGAAAATTGGATTAATGTTAGAGCAATCGGTAAATATTGTGCTGAAAAATAGTAGAATTGAATTATGAGGAGGAGAAGGAAACATGAAGCAAAGATAGGAGTATATATATATATAGGAGATGGGCTTAGAGTTACCGTTGAAAATACTAAAGGAAGCAATAAATAAATCAGGGTAATAAAGTTTCACGTAGTATACTAATAAATTCAGGTTATTAATTCGTAGTCAATGGTAAGAAATAATGGGTTTCTTACTGCTTACTTACAAAGTCATGTAACGTATATAAAATGTAAATAACCACTGATCTTTAACTCACTGGGTCATGAATTAACGTACTTACCGCTGGTCGTGCCATAGGCACAGTAGTCTCATCCTTATTTCATTGAAATTAATTTTTTTAACTTTCATTATGTTAAATAAATTTTATATAGCAGTTTGCTATACAACACGGTAGTAATTAATATATATCGATACTCAATCTGGGTCGGTTTTCGGATAAAAAAGATCCGGTCTTACGGATAAGACCATCGTCCCACGTATACATTAAGAGTTGTTGTGTAAGACTTTTTAGTTTTGTTTATCAACTTAAAAGAAAAATATCGCATGCACGCACATTCTTAGGCCGAATTTATGTCAATGACATATACATATTGGAGGATATTGCCCTAGGATATATGTCGCCCATGCATTTTACGTAAAATGATGTATTCGTTGGATTGAACAAGATAAAGTTAATCCATGCTAGCTCATTAGGAAATGTAAATTAATAATCCTTTTAGAGGCAGACTCCCGTGCGGTCGAGCATACGGTGAGGTTGCTTATTTATTTTTTTGAATTTCTTTTAATTAATTAACATTTCATAAATTCTAATCAAGGATTAGGAAATCCTAATTGGAGATTAATAAACTCTAATTGGGAATTAATAAATCCTAATTTGGAATTAATAAATCCTAATTGAGAATTAATAGATCTCAATTGAAAATTAATAAACCTAATTAGGAAGAATTAAGAAATATAAAAATTAAAGAAAAAATAAAAGAATTGTTTTTCAAAAAGAAGAATTAAAATAGAGAATATGGCGGACGTGTGAGATGCACGCCCCTGACAAAAAAGAAAATTATTAAAAAAAGGATGTGTGCGTGCATCTCACGTGCCCACCTAACGCGCATGGAGGCGCCATGTGCTGCATGCACCAATCCTCACCGTTGTTTATCTCACACGCCCATGGTTTACGCGTTGGACAACCGCACATGAGTGTTTCTGATCCTTTTATAAACGTTTCACATAATAATTATAAGATAGAAAAATGTAAATTATATATGTATATATACACATGGGAAGCGGATCTGGTAAGAACACATCTTTATATGAGAACGTGAGAACAATGCAATTTTATTACATTGGAAATGCATAAAATACATAAACTAAATGCATAAATATTTTAATGCATAAACTACAATAACTTAATGCGTTAACATTTAAATGCATAAATTACAGTAACTAAATGCACGGTTAAATTTGGACCGTAAATCAATAAAGATCAAGGGTCCAAATTTGTTCTTATTTCTCATCTAAGAAAGTGTTCTTATTTGATTCGCGCTCTATACACATATATAGAAAAGACAGAAAGAGAAAAGATTAAGAAGAAGAATAAAGAAAATAAAAAAAAATGTGAAAAATAAATTGGCAATGTAAAAGTGATTAATAAATTAACTTTCGCGAAGATGACTAAAATAATAATTTTACCAAATTAAAGAGAAAAGATTATTCACTATGAAAGAAGAAGAATAAAGAAAATAAAAAAAATGTGAAAAATAATCGAATTGACAATGTGAAAGTGACTGAGAAATTAACTTTCGCGAAGATGACTAAAATAATAATTTTACCAATAAATTTTATTGTATTTTACACTTAAAAAAAGTGGAGCGGTAGAGATTGAACCCGACACTTCTCTATTCATAGACAAAAACTATTACTGTTTGGATGTCCGAAAGTGACATAATTTTACCAATAATTAAAAAATTACATGCACAACATTGATTTGTTTATCTTTAATCTATGGTTCAAAATAGATACATCTTATTCTATGGCATATACTCCTACATAATTATTAAGATATATTTCAATTAAAATTATTTTGAACCACCGGAAAAAAAGGGTATCAAATTATAAATGCACGAAACGCGTTTTCTGCTCTTATATTTCAAAGAGTTGAAAGACAGCATACGGCACAAGAAACTATTGAACACCGAAATTTTTGTACTTTTACATTGGTTTGGATTTATTTTTAACTATTTCTATGTTTTATTTATGGAAGAATTCATTCAAGTCTAGCCCAGTTCCCAGCGGATTTTAGTTCGTATCCTAAAAACGTTAATTTAGTCAATTTTATTCTGAGGGAATTAAGTGCAATGTTTAAATGCATAACAACCAAAACCCTCAATTTACAATTAAATAAATTGATTATGAGACTACCATATAAGACAAAAGAACAAAAATTGACTCCAATATATTATTAGATTAAAAATTAATTCTATTTAAGATTACAAAAATTTGTGGAGCGTAAATTTCGGCAGAGAGCAGGGAGGGAATGAACAGCACAAGTGCCAACTCAGAACAGTAGGATCTACTGCCAGAGAATAACAAGAGCGCTTAGGATTAAAAGTCAAATTAAAGCATTTGATTATTTAATTTCCCACTTTCTCTATTTTTAATTTTGTGTTTTGGCCGGTGACCGGGGTTCATGTTGTATCATACTGTATTAATTAGAACTCGAGCATAGATAAACTATGCTAAAAAATTTTGGTGTGACACGCTTGATCTATATTTATAGTATCGGAGGATTCAAATTTGAAATATTTGATCATAAAAATACACATTCTGCTAATAGATCATTCTCCATGTAAGCAAAACTTGGAATTCATGTGTCACACAGGCTTGGCCTATTTTAAGGTGATTGTGGGATTGATCCCGAAACCTTTGGAAGTATTATTTTTTAGGGAAATAATATACTTTCATTCGTCCCACAAAATTAATTCCTTACTTCTTTATGGGATGTCCCAAAACACGAGTACAAGATTCTTTTAAGCCACCAACTTTTCCCTTTTTGGATAATAGGCCAATATGTTTGCGGGCTAGCAAAAGTAGGACAATAAGTCTTAAAAGTTGCATTAATAGGCCACTTTTCAGCCCGAACAGTACTTCGCAAGCCCACTAATGGCACATTTGAAATAAAATCCATAGAAAATACTCAAATTTATCATTTCTTCCCATTTTAATCCAATTTTCAATTTGGAGATAAATCATGCAAAACTATCAGGCCCATCACACTTCCGTATAAAAATTCTAAGCATACCAACTTCATACCTTTTTTACCGTAATGCTGCCGGGTATTTCAACCGGAAGTTTTAGGGACCTCGTCCAACTACACGATCGCAACCGATGGTTTCCAGACGCAGACTCCTTCAGCAACACTCAGCACAACCCTCGTTCGTTTCCTACCCGGGGCGTATAGTATTTAGTCGGTATTTAGAGAATAATTAGACACTAGAAGGGATGCGCAAAAGCCCGAACTTTATTTAGGAATTATATAATATTTATTACAACATAAGTATATCTCCTTTAGGGAGAAGACAGACTTGTTTAGCTACCTATGGTAGCGGAATTGAAATACATAAACTAAACTATACTAGAATAGAAACTATAACAATTTTATTTTGTAGAGAGCAGAGAAGATGGTGTGGAGAATTTCTGATGGATTTTCGATGATCAATGCTCTCTTCAATCCTTGTTTATATAGAGGTCTGTGTGAAAGGCATCCCTCTGCATTATTGCCTCGGATGCTCTTATCCTTGGCCAGCTTGATTCCATGTGAATGGGATCCTCCATTGTCTTCCATTATTGAATGAAGACAACCAACTTTCGGTGTGAGGTCCCTTTCTTGTGACTAATTGACCACTTTTCTATTGATAGTGGTTCTCCTGTTGCTTTACCCATTTGTTATTTAGTGGGTAATCACTTTTCCCTCCACCCACTACTGTCGTTTTCTTTTTAGTGGGTGCTCCAGCTCAGAGTCACATGACTCCACCAACCTGTGTCGGGAATCTACTTTTTTCCCGGGGCCTTGAGCGTCCTTGCTTTTGGCAGCGTCTTCTGCTCGAGATGCTCGTTAGACCGAGCCTTCTCTTTTCCCTTTCTGGGTAAGAACCCCTTCCCGAACTCTGGTTCCTTTTGGTTCTGACAATCCGAACAAACGCGTTCAGACCAGTTTCCAACATGAGCCATGTTGCAGTATTTGCAATGAGTTTCTTTGATTGTCGCAATCTTGTTTCCCAGAGCAAGGTTCTCTTTCATTCGAAAGCTTCCTTTGCGAATCTTGTCGATTTTCCTGTCAAAGTGTTTAACAGGAATGATCCGTTCACTGAATTCTGAAAGAATTTGAACGGGAACTTGACTTTGTCCATCTTAGTGAGACAGACCCATAATCCCCATGCTCTTCTGGTAGAGATGAGGTCTTATCCAGGGTCGCCTTTCCATAAGGTGTATCATGCACCTCCGGATGCGGCCTTCTTGCCCTTGTCCTTCTTGCCGTCATGTATGCATCATTTGGGGTATGTTGATCATACCTTGCTCCAGTCATAAAATCCTGGACTACATTAATGGCTCCGGGTGCATTTTGAAAATCTGTTGATTTCCAATAATGGCTCCTGGTGGAAGTTGATTCACCGGCACGAAGCGCAGCTCTCCGTTAGGGATGACCAGGGCTCCGATACTTGGGTGGCGCTGTAAAAAGTCTAATGTGGATATCGCCACGGGGCTCCCACTCTTTTGTGGGTTGGAAGTGCGGCAAGGTCGGGTCTTGGTTTGCAGAAAAGAGTGTGACCCGTGAATATCATCTTTTTCTTGGGGCAATGGTTCCGAAGATACCACCACCTTAGAACTTGGGCAAGATGTATTTGAATCCTCTGCTACAGGTTTAGAGCCCTGTACTCGAAACTCTTCTTTTACCAAAGGATCTTTGGCCACCCGAAGGATTGGTGTTTGACATGCAGCCCAGAGTTGCCCCTGAGACCATATGCAAGCTCGTATTCTCTCGGTGACTTTCGTCTTGTCGAGAGTCTGCAATCTTCCTGCTTGTTCAACATTCAGAATGCACTCGTCCCACTCTCCCGTTAACATCTCCAGATTCTCTCTGAGATGCCTATGGGCCAGTAGAATGGAGTTCACATCAGTTTGCTCCATCTCTTGTTAGGAAATTTGCAAGAACATTTTCGTGAGATTTCAAAAGGACAATATCAAAAATATAATATTGGCATTCAGCTTGCCATCTAATTAATCTAGCCTTTCCAGGCTTAGATTCCATTTTGTTTCTTAAGAAAGCCTTAACCTGTGTGTTATCTACTTTCAAAGTAAATTTCTTTGCTAATAAGAATAAAGGCCATTTTTTAAATGCCTTTCGGACTGCAAAGAATTTTTTCTCGTTGATGTGCCATCGAATGACCTCATCTTCTGAGAATAAACCGCTACAGTATCTGCAGGGTTCTTCCCCATTAGGAGTAATCTTGGTTAAGACTGCTGCCCACCAGTAATCACTTGCATCTGTATACAGGACCAAGTCGTCTTCGTCCTGAGGTATCGAGAGTTTTGGGAGATTTCTGCAAACCTCTTTTAACTCTTTCATTCCCTGTCGATGTTCTTCTGTCCAAATGAACAGAACATCCTTTTTCAGTAATGTACTGAAAACTTTTCTATGTTTTGCGAGATCTTTAATGAATAGTCCCGCGAAATTAACTTCTCTTCCGGCTCTGCCTTTGATCTCCATCGATGGACAACAGCACATAGACAACGGGTTTTGAACATAAGTTGTCCATTACAATATAGACGACGGGTATAGTCGTAGCCGTTGTGTAATACTGTGGCAATAGACTACAGGCTGTAAAGCACGTTTTCTATCAGCGCCTGGCTACAGCCATAGACGACGTCTATTATACTACGTTGTCTTTTAGAGACATAGATGACGGTGTTGACCACCGTTGTCTATAAGCGCTAAATTTAAATGGGTATAGACAACGAGATTTATCCAACCCTTGTCTATTACTAATATGCACAACGGCTTCATTACTCGTCGTCTAGAAGCGAGAATTTTATTTTGTGCTTTTTGGAGTCGTCGTTGTTTAGTTGGTAAAAATCTCCAAATTTTATTTTATTTATTGAGGGAAAAATCTCCAAACTTAATTGCCCTAACACAGATTCAACCTAAATTATTCCTCCTCTCTTCTCTTCGCTGATGTTCGCTGTCTGCCATCCAGGTACAGCATGCTCCTCGAGTTCAAATTATCCGCCTTCGAATCGAGAATCTCCGGCACGCCGTTGACAGCCGCTGATTCGACCTGCCAGATCTGCTTCAGCGCCGAGGTCTCCCTCGGCAGCGCAAGCGCGGCGATGATTGTAATCGTGCCCTTAGACGACTCCGCGCGCTTGCTCAGCACACCGTAGGCGATCGGCGACTCGGAGATCAGGCTGCCATACGACGAGATATTGTACGTCTTCACTACCGTAGATCCGTTTGCCACCATGAACGCCACGAGCGATTGGGCACCGATCATACCGGTGCCGGTCGGATTCAGCGCCCACGCCACCTAGCCACGGGGCTTCGCCGGCGGAGCGGTGAAGGCGATGGAGAGCGTAGACGTTGGCTTCGCCGTCGGGTTGTAGTTTCAGTCGAGAGAGGCTTTCAGTGTGGGAAGGTCGCCACAGTTGGTGAAAGTGAGGTTGCGCTGAGAAAATGTCTGTAATTTGCATGTGAGCGACAGCGCCGGCCTCTTATTTTCCTCCGTCCGCCTGTTCGACCACCTACCGAAGCTACTGGCGTTCCACGGTGATGATTTTCGGCATTAAAGCTAAAGCAACCAAATTAGAATCTGCGACTTTGACTTGTAGTTTGTCGCACAAACAAATCCGCCGCTACTTTTGAATCAAAATGGAGGAATATTCAACCAAACTGGATTTTTCATCGCTGCTTTTGAGGGTAATCTCTCTCTCTCTCTCTCTCTTTCTCATAGTGGCGAATTGGGGTCAAAATTTGAATTGGTTATTCAAAATTATCGTTGTTTTGGGAATTCATTCTAATTAATTTTATCTGAATACTACAATTAAATAGTTCTAAATCCTCTAAAAACTATTATCTGCAATTTCCTTTCTGTTGTTGAGGTGTTGAGTTCAAAATGATTGTCAATCATTAATCCTTATACCAATTTTTTTTTATTCGAAGGAACTGCAAGTGAGCCAAACGTATCAGGAAGTTCTCAATGTTTTACATTTTTTTATTCATTTTGTAAATAGTTATGTGTAATGTGGGTTTTAAGGCTGTTAACTAAAAAGTATATGAAAAGGGATGACTTCTATTGATTGTTAAGTGAGTGAGAAATTTATGTGAGAAAGTTGCAACACTCGTTAATGGCCTTTTGATTTTCTGGTGTCTGTGCTCTTAATTGATTTTCAAAATGATTTTCTTTTGCTGTGCAAGTCTATTATTTTTTATTAATTTCATTGATGAGCTCTTTTGTTGATGGAGTTTTTTTATTAATTCCATGTTTTGATTGGGATTCTACATGTTTTGATTCTTGTTCAATCTTCTGGTAAGTTCGTATTGCCTAAATGTGTGAAGATGATAGATGAGGCTATAGTGTCTCGTATTCTTTCTGCTCTTTGCCTCTTAGAAAAGTACATTTTAATCATCATATAAATCGGGTCTTGATGCTTTGTGACAGAACTCGACCCAAATGTTTCGTGTCACTAATATGAACAGTTTTAAATGTGTGTATATATTGTGTACTAGTATGACTGCTCAAGTATGTTTACATTTGCAAATTAATTTTATGTGTTATTTGCAAATTTGCTTCATCTAACATTATTTGATGAATTCTTTTAAAATTGATTCATAATTTTCAAATTCATGTTAGAATATATAGTAACAAGTATGGATAAAGGGTGGATGCAAATTTTGTGTTTGAGAGAAGTCAGTAATTTGATTAAGGGGAAATTCAATTTGATAGGCCTTTATTTTAGTTTTAAATTGCTTGGCTGCTTTTATTATATCTTTATGCTTAAAATTTGCTGCATCATAAATCTTTTTTAATATTTGTTGCATCTAACATTATTTGATGAATTCTTTTAAATTTTTTTTAATACTTTTTAAATTCACGAAGTTTTTATACATCTCATAAAGTGTTTTGATATGCACAACTAATGTTGCTTGTGAATTTAAACTTAAACCTTTTTTGCTTTGGTAGGGATTTGTTGATGCACTAACATTTGGTTTTATTTTGTTTCCAGCTCCTACACTAACGGCAAGGACTTTATATTCCCAAGGCTCATAATGAGTATTCAATTCCGCGGTCAGTACATTTTACCTTTGCCACGACCTTGAGCTTCTCCGTTTTTGTCTCTTTATAAATCTGAATGTTTAATTAAACTGAAATGGCTATACAGCTTTGTTACTTTACAAATCTGAAAATGTTTGAATATATGGGTGAAAATTTAAAGGTCGTGGTGAAGTATGCTGCCATTTAGCAGGAAAGGAACTTCTGGTTGGAATACGAAGAAATTCTATTCAAATGTATTCATTGTTGGGAGTTAGAAATGGTAAATTTAAAGTTGTGACTTAGCTTTAACTTCCTTCATCTATGTTGGTGTATGTAGGGTGGAAATGTATTATGTTAGTTGGAATTTGTTGAAAATGGTACTATTACATTATAATGCCATAGAATGACTGATACTTGTATTGTTGAAGTTCATAGAATTATATTTATATGTAAAAGCTCGAAATTATTTTGAAGTTATTTGTTTGAGTTTGGCCTACTTTATATGAAGTAGGCTACAATTTTTTTTTAATTTTTGCAATTGATATAGACAACGGGGATTCCGTGTTGTCTATAATGCATTTCACGTTGTCTATAACGCAATAGACAACGGGGATTTCGCGTTGTCTATAATGCAATAGACAACGGGGATTCTCCGTTGTCTATAATGCAATAGACAACACGGTTTCCCCGTCGTCTATAACCGCTTGTAATAGACAACAAGGCTGTAGACAACGGGGATTTTCGTTAAAGACAACGCGTTTTCCCCGTTGTCTATAACCTTTTTTCTTGTAGTGATCACTTGTCCCCCAATCTTCAGGGTACCCTTGTAATGATTGATCTCCGGCTGCTGCAGATAGTAAAGAACATTACAAGGGAAGTTGGTTTCCCACCTTATAGTGTCAAATTTTACTATCACTTCTCTCCATCCTTCGGGACATTTCAGATTCACTGGAACCTTGTTATTCTGAGATGTTTGAGGATGTGCTTCTCGAATGAGACTCCGACTCCTCCCATATGGTAAAGACATGATTCTGTCTCCTTGGAAACATAATCTCCCTGAAGTTATCCTGAGACTTTGGTCGTGTCTCATGACTTCTCTATCTCGGATTTGAATATCAACATTCCTTAACCGAGCAATTTCCACTCTATCGGGACAAACTGCTGTTGTCACCTTGTTGAAGATATCTGGTATCTCCATGAACTTGTTTCCTAAAAATAACTCAGTTCGATGTGAGTTGGAAAGAGCATATGATACCTGATAAGTAATGGAGTAAGGTCTATTTCCTTCCTCCAGTAAATCCTTGCGTTTAAAGTCCTGATAAAGCGTCAGGGCTTTGCTGAAATGGGTATCATTAAGATTGTAAGCAATCTTTGGATAAATGATTCCCACTACTTGTCCTGCACAAAGATCTCCCGCAATTGTTCCCAATACGGAATCTTTCAGATTTCTAACTCTTTTATCGCATATAGCGATATCGATCGGCGTGTGAACTCCGGTAAAGAGAGCCGATTTTAACATCAACTGGATTGCTCCAATATGGATCCAATTCATCTTTTCAGCGACTTCGGGCTTCATCTTTGATAGATCTTCCCTGATGTCACTAGCTGGAATCAATTGCATCTCCACTTGATTCCCTGTGAGCTCTATAGGAAGCGACATTTCTCGTCTAGAAATTTCATAGACAATTTGTTGTTTCGTTCTCCTTAGATTAAAATTCCTCAGAATTTGATCTATATTGTTTTCTGAAAAGCCTTGATACCTTTGTATATTCAGACTCTTCTTCATGATTTTGTCAATCAGACTTTGAGAGAGAGTTGTGTGACTAGAGAATCCCGTCCGGTCCTCTTTCTCCTGATGAACAATCTCTGGATCAGTCTGACTCCGATCTAGTTCCATCAGACCATTCTGAATCTTCTTCGCTGAAGACTTCTTCTTGTTCATATATACTATCATCCGAGGGTATATCTTCGAACTGATATACTTGTATCAGTTCTTGGTAGTAGATGACATCTTCGATATCTGGAGTGGATTCGAATTTATTGATACCTCTTCTCTCGTTGTCAGGGCAATTTGTGGAAATATGTCCCTTTGCACCGCACGTCCAGCAGTTGCAATCCTTGAAACTTTCATTAACTCTAGTGTGAGTTTTTCTGAAAGTTTTCTTGGCAGGTGTCATTCCTTGGGATTTATTATCTCCTCGGAAAGGATACCTATTCCTTGATGGTCCACTTCTTTGGCCAGATTTGTAAGATCTGCCTTCTGTCTTGACCATCTGGTTCTTGGTTGGTTTCCAAGAATTTCTTTTTGGATCTCCACCTTTATGATTGGGCTGAAACCTATTTTTCTTGCTTTTCTTCAGCCTCGGTGGTTCTCCTCCAATGATCGTTGGCAGATCATTTTCATCACAATTTAGAGGAGCATATTTGTTGATTCTCCTCAATTTCTTCATGTTCCTCAGAGCAGTTGCTTGTTGACACCACTCTGAAAGCTTTCGATGTACATATGACATCCTTCTTGCAACGTTTTCAGGATCTCCAGGTTCATAATCCCGAATCAGCATCTCTTTCCATGGGCTTGGAAATTTTAGAAAGAAAATTTCCAGTGCAACTCTATCGTGAACTTTAGATTGATGTTGATAAAGAGTAAAGAGCTGTAGAAACTTGTTAAGCGATTGTTGATCTAGGACTGCCAGTCTTAGATTATACAATGCCATCAAGTATTTCTTTCTCTTTTCTTGATCAAATCCTTCGAAATATCCTTCTCCCATAGAATGGTTTTTAAAAATTGTTGCCATATTCTGGACATGTTCTGTGAAGTTTCACTCTCAAAACATGAATTCTTGATGCCTACAGGAATGAATTCCCATGCAATCTTGACAATTCCTGCAAGCACAACCCTCGTTCGTTTCCTACCCGGGGCGTATAGTATTTAGTCGGTATTTAGAGAATAATTAGACACTAGAAGGGATGCGCAAAAGCCCGAACTTTATTTAGGAATTATATAATATTTATTACAACATAAGTATATCTCCTTTAGGGAGAAGACAGACTTGTTTAGCTACCTATGGTAGCGGAATTGAAATACATAAACTAAACTATACTAGAATAGAAACTATAACAATTTTATTTTGTAGAGAGCAGAGAAGATGGTGTGGAGAATTTCTGATGGATTTTCGATGATCAATGCTCTCTTCAATCCTTGTTTATATAGAGGTCTGTGTGAAAGGCATCCCTCTGCATTATTGCCTCGGATGCTCTTATCCTTGGCCAGCTTGATTCCATGTGAATGGGATCCTCCATTGTCTTCCATTATTGAATGAAGACAACCAACTTTCGGTGTGAGGTCCCTTTCTTGTGACTAATTGACCACTTTTCTATTGATAGTGGTTCTCCTGTTGCTTTACCCATTTGTTATTTAGTGGGTAATCACTTTTCCCTCCACCCACTACTGTCGTTTTCTTTTTAGTGGGTGCTCCAGCTCAGAGTCACATGACTCCACCAACCTGTGTCGGGAATCTACTTTTTTCCTGGGGCCCTGGGCGTCTTTGCTTTTGGCAGCGCCTTCTGCTCGAGATGCTCGTTGGACCGAGCCTTCTCTTTTCCCTTACTAGGTAAGAACCCCTTTCCGAACTCTGGTTCCTTTTGGTTTTGACAATCCGAACAAATGCGTTCAGACCAGTTTCCAAAATGAGCCATGTAGTATTTGCGATGAGTTTCTTTGCTCGTCGCAATCTTATTTTTCGAGAGCAAGGTTCTCTTTGTTTCGAAAGCTTCCTCTGCGAATCTTGTCGATTTTCCTGTCATAGTATTTAACAGGAATGATCCGTTCACTGAATTCTGAAAGAATTTGAACGGGAACTTGACTTTGTCCATCTCAGTGAGACAGACCCATAATCCCCATGCTCTTCTGGTAGAGATGAGGTCTTCTGGCAATGTAGAGACTAGAGTAGTCTCTTTCTCTGCAGGCGCTTTAATCTTTTCGAGGGCGCGTGCATCTGGTCTTCAAAGCCTAATATAGTGGAAGGCTTCATGGTTTCCTTTCCCCGCTGGTTCTGGGACTGCACTAATAAAATACAGCTCCAAAATGTCTCCTCGGCTAAGTTGTGGATTGTTAGCCCAGGTATCATACACCGCTTCTTGAATCCACTTAGGTAGATTCTTGATTTCGGCGAATGATGGAGATGTGGTAGAATCCACTCCGGATATCGAAGATGCCATCTACTACCATGAACTGATACAAGTATATCAGTTCAAAGATATACCCTCGGATGAGAGTATATATGAACAAGAAGAAGTCTTCAGCGAAGAAGATTCAGAATGGTCTGATGGAACTAGATCGGAGTCAGACTGATCCAGAGATTGTTCATCAGGAGAAAGAGGACAGGTCTAGATTCTCTAGTCACACAACTCTCTCTCAAAGTCTGATTGACAAAATCATGAAGAAGAGTCTGAATATATAAAGGTATCAAGGCTTTTCAGCAAACAATATAGATCAAATTCTGAGGAATTTTAATCTAAGGAGCAGGAAACAACAAATCGTCTATGGAATTTCTAGACGAGAAATGTCGCTTCCTATAGAGCTCACAGGGAATCAAGTGGAGATGCAATTGATTCCAGCTAGTAACATCAGGAAAGGTCTATCAAAGATGAAGCCCGAAGTCGCTGAAAAGATGAACTGGATCCATATTGGAGCAATCCAGTTGATGTTAAAATCGGCTCTCTTTACCGGAGTTCACACGCCGATCGATATCGCTATATGCGATAAAAGAGTTAGAAATCTGAAAGATTCCGTATTGGAAACAATTGCGGGAGATCTTTGTGCAGGACAAGTAGTGGGAATCATTTATCCAAAAATTGCTTACAATCTTAATGATACCCATTTCAGCAAAGCCCTGACGCTTTATCAGGACTTTAAACGCAAGGATTTACTGGAGGAAGGAAATAGACCTTACTCCATTACTTATCAGGTATCATATGCTCTTTCCAACTCACATCACACTGAGTTATTTTTAGGAAACAAGTTCATTGAGATACCAGATATCTTCAACAAGGTGACAACAGTAGTTTGTCCCGATAGAGTGGAAATTGCTCGGTTAAGGAATGTTGATATTCAAATCCGAGATAGAGAAGTCATGAGACACGACCAAAGTCTCAGGATAACTTCAGGGAGATTATCTTTCCAAGGAGACAGAATCATGTCTTTACCATATGGGAGGAGTCGGAGTCTCATTCGAGAAGCACATCCTCAAACATCTCAGAATAACAAGGTTCTAGTGAATCTGAAATGTCCCGAAGGATGGAGAGAAGTGATAGTAAAATTTGACACTACAAGGTGGGAAACCAACTTCCCTTGTAATATTCTTTACTATCTGCAGCAGCCGGAGATCAATCATTACAAGGGTACCATGGAGATTGGGGGACAAGTGATGGAGATCCAAGGCAGAGCCGGAAGAGAAGCAGTTTTGCTATTGGGTTTGGATTTTCTTGAGGATCACAAACCTTGGGCAAATAAAGAAGATGGAATGGAAATCACGATTAATGGAAGAAAACTATTAATCGAATGACAATCCATTCTCCATATACATCTCTATAGGGATGTTATATGAAAAATATAAAGCAGAATATTTTGCTGCTTATATTGTTTCAGGTGCAGGAATTTGTACTGCAAAACGAGGAGTATTCCCAGCAGAGGTAGAAGATGATCTACCCCGAATTGCAGGAAGAGATTTCTCAAAGAAAATTTTGCTTTTGGCTAAAGGAGTGAAAGAGACGAAAATTCTAATTGGCGGAGCCAGAGGTACACCTTGGTATATGGTTAAAACTCCACCAATTTATTTCCATGATACAGGTGCAGATATTCTGTTGGGAAACAAATCCCAGATGAATCCAATGGTCTCTTCTCATGGCATGTTCTATCTCCCATTCAAGGCAAATACAACTATGAAGAAGATCTTCATTTCTTTTGATTCCTTGGAGGCAGGAATCAATTAATTCTTTTTCCTTGTTTTGTTGGATCAGGATATCCAACTGTCTTCTCCAGTGTGTTAGCACACTCTGGTATATTATTCTTCTTTTCTCCAAAATTTGGAGACGTTCTTGGAAATGTCCACACCTTGGACATCCTTCTAGATCCATCAGATATGATTGTTCTGATGGTTTCTCCTCATAGTGTTTATCACCTCGAACTGGAGAGTGCTTAGATTTGCATCAAATCTCACTCTTGCCTCAATTTCTTGAAACAAAGGCTCCACGTATTCAAGCCTTCTTTCTCGTACGACTATGGAGTCGAACAATTCTCTCCAGACTGTCCGTAACATCTGGTTTCTTTCTCTTTTTATCTCCAGATCTTGGAGATAATTCCTGTAACACTCGCATCTCGGACAATTGTCCGGATCCATGTTTTCTTGATGTCTCATCCGTTAGGATAATACTTAAAGTAATAAATAAAATATAATTTCCAGATAAACCTAAGGCTCTGATACCATTTTGAAAAGCGCGGATCATTAAGCAAAATTGCTAGGGTAGAAAAATAACCTTGAGTATTTATAATTTATTTTATCTCAAATATGTAGTTGAATATTTGCTCAAGAGCTAGTGAGTATAATGTTTTCGGGCTTTTAATTTACAATTTTTAAAACTTTGTGTCATGTTTTTGCAACTCAAAAAACTTACTGTTCTTTTCTTGCAAGCCCGAAAAATTATGGCCTATATTTGCAAGTCACCCTAAGTTAGCGACCCATAAAAACTTTTAACTCCCCAAAACATAGTCATTTTTTTAATTTGATTGTAGATAGGAAGAACAAAATAATAAATTTAAAATAAAGTGTAATTCAAATAATAATGGGATTCACCAATTGGTTCCTTGATGTTATTTTTTATATCACATTTGGTTAAATTGCAGTCTTGTATACTCACACCTTGTGTGATGGTGTAGTGGTCTCGTCTTTATGGAATGTAGAGGTCTCACCTATATGGTGGTGTATTAATTTATTTAATTATATATATATATATATATATATATATCGTGTATTCCCTTAAAAAAAATTATATCTCTATTTAAACTGCGAGTAGAATATATTTTATAAGATATAAACTGATGGAACAAGTAATAACAAATTCATATTCCTGGGATGTTCAATAAGTGTACTTTTTGTACAATGATGAAATTTTTTTATAAATAAAGAGACCTAGGGTTCAAACTTAAATACTCTTCCTATCCGACATAACAAAAAAAAAAAAAAAAGGGAAAATACATTTTAATTTTCATTTTATCTAGAATTAATGCATACCAGTAAATCCCCACTTTCAGACTTATCATACTGCCTCCGATAATTGTTGTTTACTTTGATAACACATATTTAGGTCGGTGATAACTACGAATCTTATCTGGGTAAGATGTACGACACATACTTTGCTTCTAGTCATCAATCCATAATTCGATATATTATTATTGACATAGAAAAGTAGGAAATAGAATTTGAATTCATCAACTAATATATATTATTTTGAATCATTATAATTAACAATACCATACATCAAATGAAATTTAATCTAGTCTAGTCGTACAAAAATTTAAATGCACTCTAATCCGAACAAATAGTCGTCATTACCAACATGTTAGAATTAAGTATTCTCACTTGATAAAAAGTAATTATAACAGAATCGATCATGGGAACAACTAATGAAGTAATGATTTCATTTTCCCCATATATAACATAATAAAAAAGAGTCTAATGTGAAACAGTTTATACGTTAGGTCCTTTTACGCATTCACCATCCACTACACCTAATTTTTATTAATCTTGGTGCCCACCGTCCCGGGGAACTTTATCGTGGACGAAGGGAGTACTTAGTACTGTAAGAATAAAGTCACATAATATAGGACATACTTTATATCATAATTAAAGTTCTATATTAAACTCTATGACGATAATTTGAGAAAGCATAAATTAAAAGCGAAAGCACTGACCTGAAGCCATAATCGAAGATTGCCTAGAAAGTTTGATCCTCCAAGAATACAAATATCTTTATTGTGTATATTCCCAATAGGGATAGAAAACACAGAAAAAGTGTATCATTTCTTGGGGACCAGAACACTATATAATTGATTGTGCCTGTTCGCGAAGGGGTGCTTCCAAACAGACATATCCTTCTGGAAATAACCAGCCAATTATTAGTTATAATTTATTATTTGGCCCCTCATCAAATAATAAATATAACATTTACTATATATATTATAATAGCATATACATTAATTATATATTTGTCCACATATTATTGGATTTTAATTCAACAAGTACTGCAATATATAGAGTTGTCATCCGAATAAAGTTGATGACATTGTATATTGGTAAGTTGCGCAATTATATATATCTAATAAACTTGGCTCGGTGCACATTGAAGATAGTGGCTACAAATTTCGACGATGGTATAAAAATTTATTTAACATGGTAGGGCCGGGCCGGGGGCCACTAAACCTATTATATTCATGAGCAAAAGAATTAAATATCTGTCATTAGCAAAATAATTTATTAATTTTGAGGATCTAACATGGGTGGTAGTGGCAGTGTCTTGCATCCAGCGGAAAAATAGGATCCTTTCTCGTGCGAGCGACTGGGTTTATCAATTCTTCATAATCAAGTGATTAGTGTTTTTAGTTATCTTAAAACCATTGTCTACTTATCCCATTATTAAATTAATTTGAAGTTATTATATATATATATAAATATTCATTTGATATATATATCCCCTTGCTTATGTACTACATTCTAGAAATAGAATCTTGTCACGAGGGAGTTCATTCCAACTCCTCTAAAGTCGTCGTTGTAATTAGTTATAACAAGTCAACATTTTTAGTTTGTCAACGTTTTTAATCAAATTTAATTTAGAGGCTCATTCTTCTAATTATATAAAAAATGTTAGGCACAGAATCTAGACTTTTGTAACTGCAAAGCCTAACATGCATGTTGAACAAAACTATTGGCCTCCTAATTTACTTATTTAATTTAATTAATCCTCCAAACTGTCGCAGAAATCTGATATAAAACCCCTCAATCATCCCTTTCTTTCCATGATAGAGAGACAATGGCTAAAACCCTAATGCTCAACCTCATAACCATTCTTTCCCTCTTACTACTCGCCATACATTTCCCAATGGCGGTATCGTTCCAAGAAGACGACGACAACGACAACGACAACGAAGCAGAATACTACGTTCTCGATTCGGTTCCCGCTACTAGTAGCGTGAGAGGGATCCGATTCTTGACATCCACCATCAAGAAGATCAAGAAAGGCACGAGCTGCGACGCGAAAACGAATCCTTACGTGTGCAACGGGGTTTCGGCAAATAACGGCACGAGCATTCTCTACTGCTGCAAGAAGCATTGCCGGAATGTGCTCGGCGACCGCAACAACTGCGGCCGCTGCGGCCATAAGTGCCAGTTTGGTGAGCGGTGCTGCGGCGGAGTTTGCACAAATATTTTGTACAACCGCGCCAACTGCGGGAAATGCAGTAAAAAGTGCCCTAAAGGGGTCAGGTGTGAGTATGGCTATTGTGGCTATGCATGAGAATATATCGTTAGCAATATCAGTGAGGGACGTAGAAAAAAATAATATTATTAGTGGAGGCTCTGACTTCCATTGTTTGGGCAATGTCGTGGAGATAGGGCTATCTCTACATTTTTCGTCGATTTGCTGTTGATATATGATTTTTTATTTTTATTTTTTGGGTTGGTGGGCCTTGAAGCCCCTTTGGGATCATGTATGACAAATTTACCATGGGATGACAAATTTATTTCCGAAAATTGATTGATGAAAACCCACTTTTGGTGAGTGGTTATCTTTTGCATAGATAAATTATAGTGCATCATTTTCATGGGTAATGTTATGCAAGGTATATGTAAGACCTCTATAAATTAATACAGTCAGGACTAGAAAAAAATTATTATTTTATAAAGGTTATAAATTTATTGAGTGTTAATTTAAGGGACAGTAATACAATAGGGATTACCACAAATTATTAACTTAAAATATTATTAATTTATCAAGTATTAATTCAAAGAGATTCTACAGTATAAGTAATTCCATTTTAATTTATTTTTTAGCACGTGCACTAAATAAACACGATTAAAATCCGATTTTTCCCACAAGTTTCATTGTGTATGATAAATCCGATTTGTGGTTCAATCGCTACAAGAGAATTGGTTTGTATTGAGGCAAAGAATCTTAAAAACTTTAGAATTGTTATTGTCTTGAAGTTATTGTCCAAGTTCATATTGTATCATCATAATTTTAGGATATTAGAAATGCTGCTACTAACAATATCAAGACATGGTTTTTCAACATAAAAACAATTTTTAATTATAAATAGTGCGGCAGCTTCATATGTAAATTAAATTAAAAATTATTTGCAAGTTGAAATAAACACCTAACAAAACTAGAAATGATACGCCTCTCAAAAAAAAAAAAAGAAAAAGAAAAAGAAATGATACTTCAATATAAAGGTACTTAATGAAACCACGCCCAAGGGTTTGGGCGAACCACGGTCAATGGTTCCTGGCCGATGACCGTGGTCAATAGGTGGCCCGATTATGGTTTGAAATTCTAGAACATGCCGCACTTTTGGGAAAATTTTAAGTTTTGATTTGATACCAAAATCCAACTGACCCCAACCTAGTAAATGATTGTGCAAGCCTAAGTTGTTTTTCCAACTCGCATGTTTGAGCTTATAGATTTTCTAAATTTACATGAGAAGAAGCTGAAGACAGTAGAAAACCCAGCTGAGTGGTCAGCTGGAGTGATCAGCTGAGTGAAGATCAGCTAAGAAGTAAACAACTGTAGAAGATAGCTAAGCAAAGTCAGCTGGAAAATAAAGCTGAGCTGACTCAAGCAAAATGAACACAACAGAAGAGTTCCAAACGGAGCTAAGAAAACTGAGCTGACTCAAAAAAATCCAGTAGAGTAGACCCAGCTGAGCCGACAAAGAGAAATTGACTGAAGTTTAACTGAGATCAAATCAGTCAGACTGAAGGATCCAGCTCGAAATTTAAAAGACAGCTCCTAGGACAGGATCTCGATGTCAGAAGATGTCAATAAACCTCGACCAATGAGGCATCGATAACAAACTCAAGATCTGACACACTGACGAAGACAGGTGAAGATCCGGAGACTGCAGATCGCCAAGTCAGAGAGTATGTGGGATTAAAACGGCTATTCCAACGACTAGTTTTTGAATCTCCACCTATAAATACCAGTCTTCAACCTCAGATTAAAACAAAAAAAAAAAACAAAAAACTCTCAACAAGCTATCAACTTTCTGAAATTCTCAAGTCTCTCTCAAAGCTTCAAGCAGTCAGCCCTTCTCTTCAAGAACACTTAATCTTCAAGTGTTCAAGTCTAGAACTGCTAGTTTTTCGTCTGTAATCTCTAGGCAGCTTTCATTTCATATCTCTAGCCTAGATTGAATGAGTTCATCTAACTCTTGTTCTTCATTGTAAGAACTTGTTCACAGTTGAAACCCCAAATCCAAACACTTTTACCTAGAAAAGGTTAGGTTAACGTCCGCCTGCTCGAAGCGTGTAATTCGAGTGTGTAGGTTATTTTAGTACCCAGAAATTGAAAAGGTTCAGGCTTCTACAGTGCCCGTAAACTGCTAGAACACAGCTCTGGTTTGAGCTGCGAAGTTGCTTGGTACTCGTTAAATCAAGTGAATATCCTTAGTGAATTTACCAGTGAAATGTGGTCGTGGACGTATGAGTAGTTTCTCCAAACCACATCAAAAACCTCATGTTCTTTATTGCTATGATTATTTTCTGCATCTCTATTTAAATAACTAACCGCATCAAGCACTTCATAATTTTTCAAGTTAAATTTTCTGGCTGAGTGACCCAGTCAGCTGTATTTTCAAAACTTGCATAACTTGACTAAGCAGCAAACTAAAAGAAAGTTTTCAACTGAGTTTTTTCTAAGCGAACGAGCTAAGTTTTCAAACCACCACATTCTGCACCGCCAGCTGAGTTATCAGTCCAGCTGACCATCTTCTTCAAGAAGTCAGCAGGATTTATAACTGAGCTCACTCTCAGTTTTAACTTGGTTAAAAAGTTTAAAAAGTTTTAACTTCGGTGTATTCACCCCCCATCTACACCGAAGTACTCGTTCCGGGACCATCACGCACAGTCGTGCTGAGCTGGCGGTTCAACACATCTATTAAAATAAAATAATAGCAAATCAATTTTACCGTCAAAATCAATTGCAATTCCATATTTTATAAACTTCAATCTAATCAATCGTGTTTTATATCTAAACTTGGAACTAAGATTATAATAGAGATAATAACATTATGTTTTAGTTGATTTCATTGATTGATGGAGGTGTGTTTGTGTGTGTGCAGAGCAAGAGGAATCTGGTCCGATGGTTGGAGAAGATTTACAATGGTATAGTTTTATGCTTCAATAACATTACTCAATTATCATAATGTTCTAAATATTGGTGGTGGAACATAAATACTGAAAGATCTTCTACATGAACAAGAAAGTGTTGGAACGGCTAGTGAAAGTCGATCCACTTTTGCCCACGGATCTATTTCGGATATCTAACTCGACATACAAGAATCATTCCTAGAATGCTTCTATTAATTTAAAGACAACCATACAAGGTTTCGATTTACCGTTCTCTTAGATTCGGAGCTCGTGCAACGATTCCACTAGTTGATCTTATAGGATGTGTCCCGTCTCGATCTCGGATGCCACGTTGTTAGCAATCTTCCAAGATCCTCAAGATGCTTCTCAAACCACACTATTTTCTCTCTCAAACCCTTGTTGGTGGCTAACAAAAATGGAAGCTTAGATTAGGATTTGATGATAGAGCTTGTAGTTTTATCGGTCAATCCATGGGCCAAGGCCCATTATGAATTAGGGGGGGTTTGGGCTTGAAATAGAGAGACATTTGGGCCATCCTAGGGATCTACTAGAAAGCTAGAGTTGGGCCTCCAATATATTTGTATTCAATTATTCAAGCCCAGAATAATTACAAGCGTATAATCACTAATTCATTCCACTAAAGAATTAGTGATGCACTGCCGCTCTAGCCCACTGATGAATCAGGACTTCTAATTTTAACTTTGATAATCCCCATGTTTAAGATATCAAACATTCATTAATTAATTAAAGCTACTGATAACTTAAATTAATTAATATCTTTAATTCCTTAAGTAGTACCACTCAACATTATTATCGTACCGGATAACTAAATCCACCTGCAGGGTTTAGTACGATAAACTTAATGAGCTCCTTAAGGGAATGTCATCAACTTGGGGTCTCCAGGACATGGTTCTCTAATACAGTTAATTAAGTATCGAACAAATGCTACTGTCACCCAAGATACGGGGCATATTGAGCTAACTCATAACTCTCACCCATGGTAAGTTAAAGTGACAGAAAGACACTTGAACACACATAATAACTAATTAGGATTTAGATCTATCGAGTCACCGAGACCTTGGTTCTTCTCAAACGGTAAGAATAGAAGAACACGTCTCACTGTGATCATTTCAATACGTAGACGTATTAGCATAAATAAGTAGTCAAGACAAACTACTTTCCGTTTTATGCTACAGCCTAAACCGATAACTTGTTCAAAATTATCTCGGCCGTGAATACTGATTAATATATCTCATGAGAAACTGATTAAATGATCTTCTGTGATCTACAACACACTATTTAATCTATAACACGAGATAATGGGACATGATGTATTATGCGACAAACAATCAAATCAGATATAGGAGAAATAGCGGAAATAGAAACCGTGTATACAAGCACAAAATGTTTGCTTTACAGTATACACCTTCAATTCTCCCACTTATACTAAAGCAAACTTTTAGTATACTTGTGGCTACTACAATTATTACAACATATCTCCCACTTCTACTCAAAGGTCTGCTAGCAAACATCGTAAACCTAGCCCTTCAACATGTTTGTCGAAGATCTTAGCCGGAAGGCTCTTTGTGAAAGGATCGGCCAGGTTATCCAATGATTCTATTTTGGTCACAGCTGCGTCTCCTCTCTTTACGATGTCTCGTATAAGATGGTACTTTCTTTGTATGTGCTTGCTTGCCTTATGGGCCCTTGGTTCCTTCGAGTTTGCTACTGCACCAGAGTTGTCACAATAAATTGTGATACACTTAGGCATACTCGGAACCGCATCTAGGTCCAACAAGAAGCTCTTGAGCCAAACTGCTTCCTTAGCAGCTTCCGAAGAAACCACATACTCGGTTTCCATGGTGGAGTCTGCAATGCATTTCTGCTTTATACTCCTCCATGAAACTGCTCCGCCTCCCAAGGTAAACACATAACCTGAGGTAGACATGCTTTTATCCCGGTCTGCTTGGAAGTCTGAGTTCGTATACCCTATAGGGACTAAACTGTCGGATTGGTAAACTAGCACATAATTTCTAGTCATTTTTAGGTACTTAAGAATGTGCTTTACCGCAATCCAGTGTCCCTGTCTTGGGTTAGACTGATATCTTGCCACCATGCCAATTGCATAGAATATATCAGGTCTAGTACATAGCATGGCATACATGAGACTTCCTACAGCAGAAGCATAAGGAATTCTCTTCATGTCCTCTATCTCCTTTTGGGTTTTAGGATACATATCCTTATACAGAGGGATGCCATGTCTGAAAGGAAGAAAACCTTTCTTGGCATTTTGCATGCTAAAACGGGCTAAAATAGTATCAATGTAGGATGCCTGAGATAAGCTCAACAACCTATTCTTGCGATCACGTTTCACTTTGATCCCAAGGATGTACGCAGCTTCTCCCAAGTCCTTCATTTGAAACTGATCGGACAACCATAGCTTTACGTCTGACAACACCTTCTTATCGTTGCCAATGAGAAGAATGTGATCTACGTACAGTACCAAGAATACCATCACGTTTCTGTCACCACTGAGTTTGTACACACAGCTCTCGTCAAGGCATTGCTCAAAACCATAGGATTTGACAACCTCGTCAAAACATTGGTTCCAAGACCTTGAGGCCTGCTTAAGCCCATAAATGGACTTCTTAAGCTTCCAGACGAGATGCTCTTGGCTCTTTTTAACATAGCCTTCAGGTTGCTCCATATAGATGTCTTCATCCAGATATCCATTAAGGAAAGCTGTCTTGACATCCATTTGCCAAACCTCAAAGTCCATGTAGGCAGCTATGGATAAGAGAATCCGGATCGACTTAAGCATCGCTACAGGCGAGAAGGTTTCCTCAAAATCGATTCCTAATTTTTGAACGAACCCCTTTGCCAACAAGCGTGCTTTGAAGGCAATAAGCTTCCTGTCAGTTCCTCTCATTCGCTTGAAGATCCACTAGAAACCAATGGCTTTCTTGCCTTTAGGAAGCACCCGTAGATCTTTCACATCCATATTTTCCATTGATTCAATTTCAGAATCCATGGCCTTACGCCAAGAATCTGCATCCAAATTTTGGATTGCCTCTTCGTAGGTGCAGGGATCGTTTTCCACAGGCTCGACTTCTGGGTATAAATCCGAAGATTCTTCCACGAGCGTGTAATGATGAGGCAATACAATTGCTCTCCCACTATGTCGAGGCAATACATGTGTATCAGTGTTGACGCGTTGTGCAGTGTCAGATGGTATATCATCTTGTACACTCGATATAGGAATCTGAATGTCTCCTCTCATCTCCTGGAGGATAATGTCACTCCTGGTCTTGTGATCATTCACATAGTCATCTTCCAAGAATCGTGCGTTGGTGCTTCCAACGACCTTCTGATCCTTCTGACTATAGAAGTAACCACCTTTCGTTTCTCTAGGATATTCTACAAACAACATTACTTCGGTCCTAGACTCCAACTTATCAGCTCCCTTATTCAGCACATGTGCTGGATTACCCCAAATCCGAATGTGGTTCAAACTGGGCTTGCGCCCTGACCATAACTCAGAAGGAGTCTTGGGGACCGATTTGGACGGTACTAGGTTGAGAATATACGCCGCTGTTTCTAAGGCATATCCCCAGAATGATATAGGTAGACTCGCAAAGCTCATCATTGATCTAATCATTTCCAACAGAGTTCTGTTTCTTCTTTCTGCCACACCATTCTGTTGGGGAGTACCAGGTGCAGTCAACTGGGATGTAATCCCATTTTCTGATAAATATTGCCTAAACTCAGTGCTCAAGTATTCGCCACCGCGATAAGACCGCAATGTCTTAATACTTTTACCTAGGCGTTTTTCCACTTCCGCCTTAAATTCTTTGAACTTGTCAAAGCATTCAGACTTGTGGCGCATCAGATAAACGTAGCCGTATCTAGAGTAATCGTCAATGAAAGTGACGAAATACTCATGGCCATCTCGAGCCTGAGTGGACATAGGCCCACACAAATCAGAGTGAATCAATTCCAATACATCATTGGCCCTATTCTCCTTGGCCTTAAAGGGCCTAGTGGTCATCTTACCCTCTAAGCAGGATTCGCAGACTGATATTGGCTCAACTTGAAAAGACTCCAAGAGGCCGTTACTAACCAGTCTTTGGATCCTTCTGAGATTGATATGACCCAACCTTAGGTGCCAAAGATATGTTTGATTCATCTTAGAAGAAGTTTTTCTCTTGTTGAGGCTAGAAGACGATGAAGCAAGAGTTTCAACAGGAGTATCATGCGCACAAGTAATAGTGTAAAGACCATTATTTAACATGCCAGAACAGATAAAAGAGTTATTTCTCATGATAGTCACAGAGCTATCAAAAACAACAGA
Source organism: Agastache rugosa (assembly GCA_031470985.1). Classification (NCBI taxonomy): domain Eukaryota; kingdom Viridiplantae; phylum Streptophyta; class Magnoliopsida; order Lamiales; family Lamiaceae; genus Agastache; species Agastache rugosa. The sequence goes on along the minus strand of CM062601.1, from coordinate 32,540,124 downwards.
ATATCCATTCTTAAACAATCTCGTAACCGAAATCAAGTTTCTACGAAATTCAGGCACATATAAAACGTCTTTAAGCACTAAAACATAATCAGAATTAGAAAATCTGAGGTGCACATCTCCCACTGCAACAGCTACTAGTTCCGCAGTGTTGCCCATGGAGATGGTAATCTCGCCCTCACTCAGCTCCCTTGTCTGTAGGAATCCCTGCAGGGTGTAACAAACATGATCAGTTGCTCCCGTATCCACTACCCATGACTGGGTAGAACAGGTTGCTAAACATGTCTCAGTTACTAGAGCGAGATACGTACCCTTGTTATCATTCTTTAGAAGTGGACAATCAGTTTTCCAATGTCCTGTTTGATTGCACTTGAAGCATTTTCCCTTAGGCTTTTTAATGCCACCAGAGGGACCTGCTCCACCTGTCCCTTTGCTCTCACTAACCTTCTTACTTCTAGGTTTCTTCTTCTTCCCGCCTTTAAAGCTAGAAGAAGAACCCTTAGTAGAGGCCAATGTTTGTGGCTTCTTCTCCATTACACCTTCTGTTGGGAAAATTAATAGAGTTTTGATTGGATACCAAAACCCAGCTGACCCCAACCGAGTAGATGATCGCACAAGCCTAAGCGTTTTTCAGCTCACCTGTTTGAGCTTATAGAGTTTCTTAGTTTACAGGTAGATTCGCTGAAGACGGTGAAGACGACGGGGAAGACACGGAGTAAGCGAACGGCTTAAGAACTCAGCAGAGCAGACTCAGCAGAGTAAGACCAAGCAGAGTCAAAGATCCTGCAGTATCAAGACTCAGCTCAGTGACGGGAGCCCAGCTCAGTGTCAAAGATCCAGCTCAGTGTAAAAGACCCAGCTTAGTGTCGATGACACAGCTCAGGTCTAAACAGCTCAGGTCAGTGACACAGCTCAGGTTGAAGACACAGCTCAGGTTGATGATACAGCACAGGTCTAAGATACAGCTCAGAGTCGAGACGCAGCAGAGTCCAAGACGCTGAAGACACAGCAGAGACGCTTGACAGCTCGAAGACGAAGACCTTCTCCAAGACAATATCCCGATGTCAGAAGATCTTGTCTGACGCAGTCAAATCAGAGAAGGAATAGCCTCTGCAGATGCAGACCTACTTCGTATGTAAAGGCCAGAAGTCAACAAGAGTAGGTAAGATTCAAACGGCTCTCTTCCAACGGCTAGTTTGAATCTCCACCTATATATATACCTCCTCACCATTGAATAGAAGAGGTTGGTGAAATTTGGCAAGACGACCGAAGAAATAGAAGAAAACGAGAAAAATGAACAACGATCTACAAAGCCAAATCTTTCTAGAACACCCGGCCGATCATTTGTGTTCTTAGTTGTTCACATATTCAGTCATAGGCAGAATAGATCAGAATAAATATCTTAAGCCTAGTCTGAACGAGTTCATCATACTCCTTGTTCTTCATTGTAAGAACTCGTTCATAGTTGGAAAACCATACCCAAACCAAAACCCAGAAAGGTTAGGTAAAGGTACGCTTGCTCGAAGCGCGTAATTCGAGTGGTTAGGTTCTTCGGTATGCCGGAAGCGAAGGTGTAGGCTTGACAGTGCCCGCAAACTGTTGGAACACAGCTCGGGTTAGAGTTGTGAAGTTGCTTGGTACTTGGAAACCAAGTGGTAGTGAATTACCAGTGAATCTGGTCGTGGACGTAGGAGGGGTTACTCCGAACCACGTTAAAAATGCTCTTGTTATTTATCGCTTTGTTTTATGCATGTTACTAACCCTCATAAGCATACATTTCAATCTGCATAAACTGACTAACTGAAAAGTGAAATAGAGCTTTGCAATATATTTGAAGCAACAGACGGACTTTCCAAATCCACCACATTCCGCACACAGCCAGCTGTGTCGATCAAGCTGCCATCCAGCTGGATCGAACACAGCCAGCTCACTCAAAAGAGTTTTAACTTGGAAAAGTTTTTAAACCTTGGTGTATTCACCCCCCCTCTATACCAAGGTATCCGTCTTGGGACCAACACCTTCCATCGCAACCAAGTCATTAAGGAGCTCACTTTGGGTGTACTCATTTTTGCTCATGACATGGTTCATGCGAAAGTTCTCAAAAGTTTCGGGAAGAGTATGCAAGATCATGTCGATCTTAGTTTCATTATCAAGCAGTCCGCCGAGCGACTCTATCTCATTCTAATATTGAAACATCATGAGACAATGCTCGCGAACAGAAGTGCCCTCAGCCATTCGAGTCGTCATGGCCATATCATTCGAGTCGTTATGTGACAACATCATGTTTATCTTTTCAGATATGGCTTTCTTCATGGCCTCAAATCTTGCTGATCTGTCTTTTTCCTCTAAGAGCTCCTTGAGGTTCAACAAGATGTCAGCTGCTGTAACCATATTTTGGTGTTGCAGCTGCAGAAATGTGGACATAGACGCCATGATATAGCACTTGGCCATATCATTAGCCTTATGCCATTTTCTGTGAACCTCCATTTTCTCTTCAGTTGACTCAAGAGTCAGAGTGGCAGGAGCAGGGGTTGTGAGTACAAACATGTACTCTTCAGCAATCAAGACAAGGTCCAAGTTTCGCTTCCAATCCAAATAATTGACACCAGTAAGCTTAATCGAAGTAACAATAGTCATAAGAGGATTGAAAGCCATATTTGAAAAGATAAACATGTATACACATAAGGATGTTGTCACATAAAGTTTTGATACAATTAATATTAAAACCTTTAGAAAATAATATTAAGGTACCCTTCAACAGCCCAATAAATATCCAATGCAAGTCACGATCGTGTGGACGTTTACATTTATATCTATTGACCAGACACCCAGTCTTTAATTTCACTGTCACATCAACTTAGCCTTATGATGAATGAAATTAATAGTTGAACCTTTTTAACAGGCCGCACAAGTTAAAATATGGACCCCGTTGGAGGGTTATATTAAAACTTGTACCTACGCAATGACCACAATTTAACACCAAGGTCATTATTCTACGTTTGACATACTTACTAGAACCATGTCGTACGCAAAGCAATATCCTACAATTATCTCGTTAAAATTTTATCTTGTGAAAATCTGTGAACAATGTCACACACAAGCCACGATCGTGTGGACATTTACACATGACATTGCACACTTCACATAAAATTTAACGTTTTATTAAGAAATCTGATCTGACGAACTCACGTGTAATGAATACGTGCAAGTTACGTTCGTGTGGACGTTTACACGCATAAATCTCACATTTCATCTAGAGATCAATTGTGGAGACCTTTATGAATTTTAATTAATAAAATTTATTTTATCTTGCATAGACATTTTTAATTAAAGGTTTTACTTTGGACATGCAAAACATGTAAATCACATAGCATGCTTAACAAGAATTTAAAACATAATTAAATCATGCTTCTCAAAATTCTAAAACATACTAATATGAATTTTCTAGCATGATCAAAGAACGCAATAAAACACATTGACAAATAAATCATGTTTTCACATAATTATATTATCATAACGAAAATTAAATTGCGTTGTCATCCACAAAACGATAAATAACATAATTAAATATGTTATCTATCGTAGCCCTTGTGCATCGCCGTCCGTACCTGTTTTAATTACATATTTAAATAAATAAATAATTAAATTAAAACAATGAGCTAGCTATTACAAGTTTTGATCTTGGTCTTCATCTTCAAAACTGAATTTGGACCAAAACCTCACCACAAAACAACTGAAACAGCAGCACTGGGCTTTTCAGCAAATGGGCCAGTCATCCTGCCCAAGGTCAACAGCCCAATGCATTGAATAAGGCCCATCATCTGCTCAAGCACATAAGCCTTTGCGGGCTGGATCAGGCTCGGGCCCGGAATCAGCGGGCCGCGGGCCCAAAACCCTAGGGTTTCGGCCCGCGCAGCCTTTGCCGGACCACTCACCGCCAGCGCCGTCATCGCCGGGAACCTAGACTTCTCCGGCGCCATTTTCGCTGGATTTTTTTTTCCTTTTTTTTTATAAATCCGGAAAAATGTCGCTGTCGGAATCTGGGCTTCCATGGTCGCTGGAGAAGCTCCGCCGCACGCACGCTGAAACACAGCGCCGCCGCACACGACTATCTCCTTCCGCGAAGCTGCCCGCCACCGGAATCGCGACGCCGAAGCCGCTGCTGCATAGATCTGGGCGAGGTGAACGGAGAACCGCCGCGCGCACGCCGTGAAACTACGCGACCGCGGGCGACCACTGCTCGATGTTGCGTTACTGCGCCTCTACCCCGACGCCGGAAATGCGAGGAAAAAGGAGCAGCCGCTGCTGCTGCTCGCGCCACCACCATCGATGGCGCTGGAGCTGCTGCTGTCCAGATCCGCTGCCGGCAAGATATGTGGATGTTGCTGCTGTTTGCGATGTCGCCGGCAACCAAACCAAGGGAAGATGGCCCCCGCACGTCGCAGACAGATCTGCTGTTGCTGTACGCCCGTGCCTCCATTTTCGCCGGGAAAACAATCAACACCACCGCCCCAGATCTGGCGTTGAACCGTGCGCCGACACGGCTAAGGCTCTGCCGCCCGCCGCGCGCCACCGTGCCAGCGGCTCTGCAGCCTTCACAAGCCTCTGCCCACCGCAACCCATGTCTCTCTCTTCACCTCCATTTCCGTCATCTCCACCACAGAAACATTACAGCCAATACAATGGAAATTCTAATCTAATCCACGCATAGCTTGTCGTGGAAATAAGATTACAGACTGAAAGAGAACAAATGGACAAGGGCTACGATAGACAACCACAGGAGCTGCAAATAAATCATAAGAAGCATACCAAAACAGATTCTACTCGAATTAATCCGATAGAGCCGAAAAATCTGAATCCGGGCTCTGATACCAATTTGTTGGAACAGCTAGTGAAAGCCAATCCACTTTTGCCCACGGATCTATTTCGGATATTTAACTCGACATACAAGAATCTTCCTGTTCCTATTAATTTATAGACAATCATACAAGGTTTCGATGTACCGTTCTCTTGGATTCGGAACGCGTACAATGATTCCACTAGTTGATCTTCTAGGATGTGTCCCGTCTCGATCTCGGATGCCACATGGTTAGCAATATTCCAAGATCCTCAAGATGCTCCTCAAACCACACTACTTTCTCTCTCAAACCCTTGTTGGTGGCTAACAAAAATGGAAGCTTAGATTAGGGTTTGATGAGAGAGCTTATAGTTTTATCGGTCAATCCATGGGCCAAGGCCCATTATGACTTAGGGGGGGTTTGGGCTTCAAATAGAGAGACATTTGGGCCATCCTAGGGATCTACTAGAAAGCTAGAGTTGGGCTTCCAATATATTTGTATTCAATTATTCAAGCCCAGAATAATTACAAGCATATAATCACTAATTCATTCCACTAAAGAATTAGTGATGCACTACCGCTCTAGCCCACTGATGAATCAGGGCTTCTAATTTTAACTTCGATAATCCCCATGTTTAAGATGTCGAACATTCATTAATTAATTAAAGCTACTGACAACTTAAATTAATTAATATCTTTAATTCCTTAAGTAGTACCACTCAACATTATTATCGTACCGGATAACTAAATCCACCTGCAGGATTTAGTACAATAAACTTAATGAGCTCCTTAAGGGAATGTCATCAACCTGGGGTCTCCAGGACATGGTTCTCTAATACAGTTAATTAAGTATCGAACAAATGCTATTGTCACCCAAGATACGGGGCATATTGAGCTAACTCATAACTCTCACCCATGGTAAGTTAAAGTGACAGAAAGACACTTGAACACACATAATAACTTATTAGGATTTAGATCTATCGAGTCACCGAGACCTTGGTTCTTCTCAAACGGTCAGAATAGAAGAACACGTCTCACTGCGATCCTTTCAATACGTAGACGTACGTATTAGCATAAACAAGTAGTCAAGACAAACTACTTTCCGTTTTATGCTACAGCCTAAACCGATAACTTGTCCAAAGTTATCTCGGCCGTGAATACTGATTAATATCTCATGAGAAACTGATTAAATGATCTTCTGTGATCTACAACACACCATTTAATCTATAACACGAGATAATGGGACATGATGTATTATGCGACAAACAATCAAATCAGATATAGGAGAAATATCGGAAATAGAAACCGTGTATACAAGCACAAAAGGTTTGCTTTACAGTATACACTTTCAGAAAGTAACATCATCATCGAAACCACTATTCTTATGTTTATATTCTTATGCTGGGCATATATAGTTAAGAGTATCTGGCTGAGAACTAATTTTTTGTGATCTAATGGGTTGAGGAAGACTGATCCAATAAGATGTATTTTATATAGTATTTTGAAGCTAGCCATTTGGTTGCATATTATTTTGTCTCTATTTTCTATGTTTTGGGGAGATATGAAGCATTCGATTACCTGTCTGTCTGTCTAACATTGTAAATTTTCACGATGTTGTTTAGTTTTCTCTTAAAGTTTTTAAGAGAAAATTTTAGGATCTTGCAACAATTGGTTGTTTTGTTGTGCCATTTTTCGTCTCTATGGTTGGTTGGTATTGATAAAGCTCTTACTCTCAAGATAGTTCTTGAATCAATTCTAATTTTTCTCCATTTTCTTCCACATGTCTCATTTAAGATGGAAATTTAACATGTGATGGAGGATTCCAAAGGTTAAGTATGCAGTTAAAAAAAATATCTTGAGAACAATGAAGTTCTTTTTTTGGAGAGTTCTACTTCCATGGTATATATTCATTGACACGGCCCCATATATTAAAAATCAAAGTGTGATGTTTCATATATGTTAGCAAACTTAACCAAGAACAAGATGTAAAAAGGTTGTTGCTTTTCTTGATGAAGAACTAGGAAGGGAGAAAGTATTGCGTAAATCTGATGTTACATATATGCATATAATTCTTTGCACATTAAGAAGAGAATTCTCATGCACCTTATGATTTGACTTATGGAGTTGACATGAAGCATATTTGTTGGTGTGAATGAAATTGATTTTGGTAATTCTGTGATATTGTAGCATACAATATTGCCTGTTGCGACGAAAAATTTCTATTTAAATGAAAATATTGAAATCTATTTGAAGTGTTGTACAGGTTCCTTTCAAAGGCAAGATGGTGTTCTGCTACACTTTTTTGAAAGAGCTTACGAGTTCTTATATATGATATTTATAAACATTATAAAATATTTTAAATTTGATTTTATAATAAAGTTGTTAACGTGGTTCTTGCCTCTCTTTGTGGTGCTTCTGCAGACGAGTCAGAGCAAAGCATATGAATAACTTTTGTGCCTGTACGCAGATAAGGAAATCTGATGCTCATAGTCAATAGTATCAAGTTATCAAGGACAATCTTAGCATGCATGGCATGTATTAGTGAAATTTTGGAAATTCATTGATAAAAACAGTTAGCTCCTTGCTTTACTCGACTCCCTGATCGTAGATGTTGTGGCAAGTTGTCGTTTGAGGTGACTGATCTTCCGTGTGAAGAAGTTGAACTGATGATACTTTACAAGTTCTTTTGGCTTGCATGAAAAGCATGGCGGGTTAATTTGAACAACCATCATGTACGGTATATAGTATTTTAATTACTTTGTTTGGTATATGGTTCATCAGGCAAGCTCAAAAAGTGAATTGTTGTGAATGCATTACAATAAAGTCGATTGACAAGGCAGAGAACGCAGCATATATGACACTAGAAAAGACGATATGTGTGGTGTCCATTGAAGAAGAGGCGCTTTAGCAATCTAATGCAATTCAGTCTTATCCATAACAAGGATTAATTTTCATATTTTCATATTTCCTGTTTTTTTTTTTTTTTGAACTTTGTGTATTAATTTGTTGGTTGGGAAAACAGTTAGTTACATCATATTTTGGTCTTTCCAAAACAGGGACCATGAAAACTGGTGATCGCTCCATGAAATGGTTATGAATCTACATATGTATGTAGCTAATTATGTTTATTTACATTCATGAAAACTCAAAGAAACAAAAAAGAAAAACTAACTGGTAGTATTTGTATATCATTTTGTTTGCAGAGTCTTAAGGTGCTTACCATGGAAGACAAACTGGCGGTCCTTTGATTAAAGTATATATTTTCATGGCTAAGTTTCTTTCAATATGCATAGAACTTAGGACATATTCGTGCTTATATCGATAAACATGTTCATGGGGTTTTTCTTCTCTTTCTTTTTTCCAATGTAGAATTTCTTGGGGTCTATGGACTTTTTTAATTTTATCCTTTTCTTAGTATTGCTTCTATGCAATTGACCTTTAGTTTTTACATTATTGTAATAGATAAATGAGGAAATGTATTTTTAAATACCAAACCATAAAGTCAATAAGTTATATATCCTCATCCATAAGAGTATAAGTTTTTTATACCAAAATGAGTTAAAAGACTAAAATACCCCTTAAAAAGTTATTGATGTTGACTTATGTTTTTTTGGGTTTTTCCTTTAATATTTTCGGTCATCCCCTCCAAATTTTCTGAAAATTAATTACAAAATATTTGTAAAATAAAATCAAAATTATTCATTCAATTTTCGATTTTTCTTCCACTTCAAACTACTTCATTTAATTTTGTGTAAGATTCTACAGTACAACTTGCTTTAACACCCTTTTTCTCACTAAAGAAAGAAAAAACACAATGCCCTCACAGTAGAAAATTAAAGAAAGTTTTTACACAAATGGGTCTCCAAAAATCTATCTAAAAATCACACGATAATTCGAAAAGAGTAGGAGTTCAAGTTGAAATATCCGTACAAACGTGTTTCTGAGTTCATATAAAAGGTATGTAGCTAAGTATCATCCTCCCGAAATTATTTTTTACTCGAGTTCTTTACAACACGATCATTGCACACGGTGGTCATAATCTTGCACACGATGGTTACAAATAACACACGGTGGTCAACCATCGTGTGCAACCACTGTGTGCAGCCACCGTGTGGTAGGTCGTTTCCACAGTGGAAGCGAATCATAAACGTGCCCACGGTGGCAAATCATCGTGTGCAGACACCTTGTCCACCGTGTGCAGCCACGGCAGCCATCGTGTCCACCGTGTGCGGCCACGACATCCATCATGTCACAAGCCATGTGTGCACACGATGGGCTCAACGACCGTGGACACGATGGTGGGATGCACCGTGTGCATAAGAACACATATCATTTTACAGTAATATCCATAGTAAATCACCAATTTCCATGTTATTTAGTGTCTAATAACTATTATTTTCTAACAATATACATGTTCACAATGTTATGGAATGAATTAACAAAATTCATTACATATTGTGTACAACTTTTAGACTTTCAAGATTTAAGTACATAGTAGTTCATATATTACTACATACAAAGTGCCCCCTATACAAATGAATTAGACGAATGATATATGTTTGTGTATGGATGGAGTGTTGTGTAGTTATTAATGTTTGAATAATGTAGGAAATAATCATAAAATACGCAAATCGTTAACAGAAAGAACCAGAATCGGCCTCAGTAGGTTGTTCTGTAGCACACGGTACAGGCCACGACCGTGGGCACGATGGTGGCCATCGTGCCAACGGTGGCCTGAGCGTGGACAGCCTCATCGTGGGCATGACGCAGCACACGATCGCTGCACACGATGGTTGCTACCGTGTGCAGCGATCGTGTGCTTAAGATAGTAACCTATTTTCCCCTATTATTTCCATGTACCATCCAATTTATGCACTGAACACATATATAAGGCCATAACTGTGACTGTTGGTTTGTTTAAACTGCAACTCCTTTGGGAACAGAGAACAACAACATAGCATACCGTCGGGCAAACAATACAGATTCAAGGCATACTAATACACGCACTCACCGGCGGTTTATTTGTCGCAGCCCGAACCCCGATATCAGATGTCAAGGCCGGTAGGTCCCACGACTTACACAATTTATGATTAACAAAGGGAATTTAATAGCGACCCAGCTATTGATTATGTAAACAAAGGACTTTCATACTTAATAAATCTCAAGAATTCTGAATAATCACGACATGCATGACTCGAGTTAAATGAGACGATCAACGATTTCAATAACAACATGCAATCAACAATATAATTCAAGTCAGCTTGAAAATAAAAGACCTGATCAACCAAATAACCGACAATTGATCTAGAAGATGACGAATTTATTTGAGGATCAAGAAAACAAGATAAAGAAAACTGTTTCAAGCTCGACAAAGCTTCTCAACACAACTAACAACTTATGTACATATGATTCACTGGTTGAGTTTCAAAAGAACTTGACAAAAGAGTTCGACTTTAGAATTCAAACATTGTAATAATATCGATTTCATTTTCTTGCAGCGGAAAACATGAGAATATATGTATGAAGACATATATTCTAGGTCAACTTCTCAAAAACGACTTTCTTTACATAAACAACGTTTAACAACAACAATAGTCCATCCAGTACTCATCATCTTCATCCTTGCTAACCTGCACGTTTTAGAAATAACATGCAGGGCTGAGTACTACGTACTCAGTGAACACATGCCGAAAACATTTGAAAACTTTGCTGAATACAGCTATATATGAAAACTTGCCAGAAAACATAATACGAGGATTTTCTGAAAAACAACTCGTAAAATGCTAAAAATACTTTCTTTTCAAAACTCATTTGTCTGCAGACAATTATAACAGTATGAACCATATCTACAAATAAATAATGGTGATGAGAAAGAGGCCTCTTTCTCAATCACTTGTAACCGGCATATCGAGGAAAGGCTCACGATTATGAATAATCGGCCTATCAAAGAAATGCGCACGATTACCAATGTGTACACAGATTTCACCTTGCGTGAAACCGAATTCGTCTTTCTGAAGTAGATGGTAACATACTTAAACATTTTTAAAATCATTTGGCAAGTATCAAAACTTTGTAAAACATACGATATCATGCTTTTCACATATTTTAGTTTAGAAAGCCCACCTGATATACTTAAGCTTTAAACTTTAACTTTATCGTTTGAAATCCTTTTACTTCACGTTTCTGCTCCCGCTTCCGCTTGCTCCTTTAAATCGAAACGGAATAACGATTTTAGAACGAGAGCTTCTATCGACTAACGACTTCGATAATCTTAACGAAATTCTATTCGAATTTCTACGCCGTAACTTGATGAAATTCGAGAATTCCTATCTTAACTTTTCAAACGTTCTTAATCTATCTTAATCTATCTAAATTCCTCATTAAGCATCAACATCAATCAAATCTCATACAACATTAACATTTATAAACTACTATTCATCACAACTGACTAAATCGATTTTAATCCGTCTAACGGATTCAGAAAATTCTCAATTTAATTCTATACATTTATTTAATTATAACAAACATAATTATACTTTAAATACACACATTATCTCAATTAATCATATAAACTCTTAAATCGGGAAAATCATCCAAAAATAGAAAATCTTTACTATTTTGAATTAAATTTCTAGAAAATCATATAACACTTAATTTTTATTAAGAAGTTTATAAATGCAATTAATTTCTTAATTAAAATTTAATTAATATTTTATTTATTTATTTTGAATTTTTGGTTTTTATAAAAATTAACATTTCTTTATTTATCTTCTCTTCTTTTCAATTTCTAATATACTTATTTATTATTTTAAGCTCATTTCTTCATTTAATTTCATTCAATTTAGTATTAATCTTCCAACCCTAATTTAAGAACCCTAATTCGATTTTCTAGGGTTTCTAGGGTTAATCAAGCTCATTTTTCATTATCTCTTGATCTAATATACTTCATTAATATCATATATCTTTAATTGAATCATCAAATCCATCATATAACATTACATTATTAAACCCTAATTTATATTCTTATTTAATCGATTATTTTCACAAAATGAAATTGGTTGGAAATTTTTAATTACTTCCAACATGAAACATTCTTAAAATACTTAACTAAACTCATTTATATCATTAAATCAATCATACAATTCATGCATCAAGTGTTCTTCATTTTCTCCCATTTTCGAAAATTCTCAATTATGATCTAGGGTTTCTCATACTTAAATCTAATTACATATTTGATCTTATAATCATATTCTAAGCATAATTCATGAAGAACAAATCATCATTCAATGCATGAATTAAAATTTAGTATTTTCTTCTAAATTTCGATTTTCATGCAACTTAGGGTTAGGGTTTTGATTTTTCTAATTTAATCACACAATTCATCATATAATCATGATATAAGCATCATATTAAGACATGAAGATTAACTAATCATTTCTAGGGTTTCTCCCAAAATAATCGACATATATATATATATTCATAACTAGAATTCTTCATGCATCATCTTAAGCTTAATAATTGATCATAAAATCATCATATAAACATCATTCTAAGAAATCAAGATCATCCAACTACTTTTTCATATTTCTTCCAAATTTTCGACACATATATATATATATAATTCTTCCACCAAAGACATGAATCAAGAGCTTGGAAGAGAAGAATCTAAGCTTACTTGACTACTTGAGAGGATTGCTAGAAGTTGAAATCTTTGAGCTTGAAGATCAAGATGGTGTTCTTAAGTGTGTGTGAGTGTGTGTATTGAGAGAGAAGAGATCGAGAGGTTGAGAGAGAGAAGGAGTGCAGGCCGTCTTCTTTGTTGCTGTGTGTGTGCGTGTGGTATGGGTAGAGAGAGTGAGAGTTATATGCATGTTAGATGCATAGGGTAGGGTAGCTTAGGTCTAATATTTTAATTTAGCTTAATTCTTAAGTTTTGGTTTAATCCTTTAATTAGTTATTAATTCAATTAATTAATAACTAATTAATCTTCTAATAACTCTCTAATTTCTCAACAAAATAATTAAGATTACGGTTCCACGAATCTTAGATAAAAATCTCACAGAAAGAATCGGAGATTCAAGTATTTTCAAATCGACCGAAACTAAATTTTTAAACGATAAATTACGTAAAATTTCACGTAATTAAATTAAATTCTTCTTCTTGTCAATTAATGACTAAACATTTATCATCTATTGATAAATGTAAAAACTTCTTCGTTTCGGATTAACCGAGACGATAAAAATTAATTAAAACTCATTTTTCCAGTAGAATATATCTGCCGGGTAAAATTTTCGGAAAGAAAATCTTTATTTTATTAAAATTCTTGTCTCTCTCAGAAGATTAATTATTTTAATTACTTAAGAAAGACGATATACTACATTATTTGCGAAAGGTTCTTGCTCGGACGCCAATGAAGACGCCAGTGACTTCTCTAGATGGTCAGATTCAGTCTCGCTTCCACTCATAATTTGCTGTCAATATCGGACACGGGGGTTGCCTTCGTGTGTGTGTTTTTTTTACAGTTGAGAGAGGGAGAGAATCGAAAAAAGAGAAAGAGTGTGAGGTTGGGGTGGTGAGGACGTTACTTTTTTTTTTATTTCTTTTATCTTTTAGTGGATGAGTAGGGTTAGTTTAGTCTTTTCATTTATTTTGGTATTAAAAACTTATACTCTTATAAATGAGGATCTATAACTTCTATCTTTTATGATTTGGTATTTAAAAAGAGTTTCCCCTAGATATATTCCTTTGATCTTTTTTGTTCAACTTTCGAAATTCATATTTTTATTTTCTTTGGTTATTTTTGTTCAATTATTCTATTATTGAATTATATTTTTATTCATTTCTATGTTTAGATAAGTATCCAGCTCTATTAAATTTCCAACAATAGAACATTACATAATTTAAATTTTAATGTTTAACTTTCTCAAAATATAAACTGCTTTTATGAAATTATGCATCTAAAAGTAATCATCTCAATGATTTAAACTAAAATATTTATTTGATTAAATATTTAAATATTTCAAGCATTTCATGCTATTATTGTATTAGCTTAATTCAGTTTACACTTTAAGTATTGTACAAGTTTTATCTTCTATACATTCGAGCACTTTAAAGATTGTTAATACAAAGTTAACTACACCTATGGCACACACGGTAAACAACTTGAAAGACTTCATCATATTCATTTATTTCAAAAACAATATTATTTTTTATCTATAAGAGTGCATATTTTCATTTGTTTGTAAATGGGTTAAATTAGTTTTTATATTTATTGAATGTTCACTACAAAATCTCGCACTTTACCGACGGATAATTCCGTCGGTAAAGTCATTAAAATCCGTTGGTAATTCACTCACCGACGGAATTATCGACGGAAATGCTTCCTCGTTTTTTCATTCGTAGCTAAAGGATTTAACGACGGAAATCTTACCCGTCAACAAATTACCGACGGATTTGTGACGGAATATCCGTCAGCAAATTCTCGTTTGACAAACTAATTCCCAAACGGATTTCTGACGGAAAATCCGTTGGTAAATACCAACAGAATCGAATCATCGATAATGTTTGACGAATTGCATTTCGTCAATTTTCGATTTTACTTACGGATTACTGACGGATTTGTCCGTCAGTATTTTCTGACGGATTTAAAATCCGTCAGTAATTAATGACGGATAAAAATTCCGTTGGTAAAATTTAACGTCCTCAATTTCGTCAGTTTGGAAATATTGTGACGATTTTGTGACGGAATTTCCATCAGTATTTTAGCGACGAATTAAAATTCATAGACAATAATTGTTGTTTTAATTTAATAATTATTTTGTTTTAATTTAATTTTATGATATTTTTGGAATATTTAATTATTTAATATTTTAGCCCGATTTTTACTCATTAATTTATTAATATTTTAGCCCCAATTTTGAACATACCAAACAAGCAATTTATAATATAAAAGTCGCTAAGTAATATAATAATAAAAATCTGATATTTTTGGTAACAAAGTACGTACAAATATGAAAGAAACATTAAAGTAAAAGAATGTTTGTGACACTAACTAAAAGTCACGGACTACTCTCTGTCCTCTCTTTGTGCAGCTCCTCCTCAACCGCCAATCTCCTCTGGCGCTTCTCCTCCTCGTGTGCAACCCTCCTCTGGCGCTCCTCCTCCAGCTGCAGTAAAAGTAATTACCTATTCCTAGCTGTAAATTAACTTGCGTGAAGAAGCAGATGTAAATTAACTTGCGTGGAGTAGCTGCTATAAATTAATTTGAGATAAGGAAGGGAAGAAGAAGCTGCAGGGGAATTACAGTCAAGATCACAGCAACACAATCATCAAAACTTCTTCTTACAAACCACCAATCTACCAATTAAATCCAGTAAGTATATACAACTCAAATTTCCAAACTTTGTCTAGCAAATAGAAGCTCTGTTTGTTTCTCAGATAAGCAGCTCCAAACTGAAATCATAAGCAAATAAGAAAATATAATTGCAGTAACCTATTCTATCTTTCAATAACTACAAGCATGATCATCAAACCAAGTAAAAAACCATAGTCCACAGTTTACTAAAACTCGAACCAAGAATTATAATCTGTGAAGTTTAAATCTTAATCTTTGTATCTCTTGCTTTCAATTGAAGCAAATAGACTTCAACTAATTAAGATTCTATAAGTTCATGACATCCTAAACTCAAAATCAAGAACAAGAATAATTTGTTTAGAACCTACCCTGTTTTTCTTCTTTTATCTTGAATTATCGAGTCTCGGTTGCTAGCGTGTTGTCGAGTCTTGATCAGGTGAGAGAGAGACGAGGCAAGAGAAGAGAATGATGAGAGAGTGGGATGGAGAGAAAGGGCGGCGGCGGCGGTGTGAAGGTGAAGCGGCGACCGGCGAAGTCTCGCCGGAGAAGAAGATGAAGGGAGGTGGTGCTACTGCTGATGGTTTTGTTAGAGAGAGAGAAATGAAGAGATGAAGAGAGAGCAGAAGAGAGATCGAGAGTTGTGAAGAGAAAGTGAGGGAGAAAGGAGCCCGACCGTGAATGTGAATTAAGCATTCAATTTTACCGACGGATACCATCCATCAGTAAAATCTGACCCGCAAAAATTTAACGACTGATTGTCATCCGTCAGTATTTTACCAAGGGATTTATCCGTCAGTAAATTAAAATTTTAATTTATAATTCGTAAATATAAAATACTGACGGAAATTTCCGTCAGTAAATTAAAAAAAAATTAAATATGTAATAAAATTCTTCGAGAACGAGTCCCTAGTCGAGATTAGTCAACATCTAACTTGATCTCTTCGTTGACGAAATTCTCATTAACGTCATTAACTAATCATCGCCATTATTGCACTCACGGATGTGAAATCCGTTGGTAAAAATAATTTTTTTTATTTAAATTTTTTTTACAATCTTACTGACGGATCATAATCCGTCACTAATTTTTCCTCACTAATCCGTTGGTAAATCCGTTATTAAATCCATAACTTAAAAAATTAAATCGAAAATAAATTAAAACATTTACTGACGGATAGAAATCCGTCTGTAATTTTTTTTTATTTTTTTAAATATATAATGAACTTTACCAACGGATATTTCCGTTGGTAATTTTTACAAGGGAAAATCTGTCGGTAAATCCGTCAGTATTTGCGGCGCGAATTACCCCGCCAAATTTTTGTCAGAAATCCGTCGGTAAATATTTTTTAGCCGACCCGCTTTTTTTCCGTCTCTAATCCGTCGGTATTTACTGAGGGATTTTGAATCCGTCAGTAATTCCGTTGATAAATCTTGGTTTTTTTGTAGTGGTTGTATAAAAAAGAGGATCTCAAATTTTATAATATTTCACGATCTTATATTTGATGTCTTGGATTTGTAATTTCATGATAATTATCTGTTACTATTTTGCTTACAAATAACAACTATCTTCATGTCGTTCATCGCACGCTGTCGATGTACTAGTTTTTTTAAAAATAAAACCCTGTAAACCTGTACTTTTTTTAATCAAAATACATAATTCAAAGTTGAATTAACGTAATTAAATAATAAAACATGCAAGAATTAAAAAAAAGTCATTTTAAAATTACTTGAGGTCCCGAAATGAGTTCTCGGTATAGCGGGGTGAATACACCGAGATGAAAACTTTTTGCATGTTAAAACTTTAAGTGTGAACTCAGTTATAAATCATGCTGACTTCTTTCGAAGATTGTCAGCTGGACTGATGTAATATCCCGTATTTCTTGCGTATTAAAAATTATTAATTTAGTGAGAAAGATAAGATTTTAAGTAAAAGAAAAATTTTCGTTTAAGAAAATTTTATCCGGCAGATATATTTTGCCGTAAAAATGAGTTTTAATTAATTTTATCGTCTCGGTTAATCTGAAACGATAAAGTTTTGATATATATCATTAAATGATATATGTTTAGTCATTTTCTGACAAAAAGATGAATTTAATTTATTTAAGTGATTTTCTGTGTGAATTATCACTTAAATTTTTAGCTTTTATTGATTTGAAAACTATTCAGTTCTTCGAATCTTTCTGTGAAATTTTTATCTAGGGTTCGTGAAACCCTAATTGGATTTCCTATATTGAGAAATTAAGGATTTAATTGAGGATTTATTTGTTAGCAATTAATTGAATTGATTAAGTATTTAATTAATTAAATAATCTATCTTAATGACTAAGTATCCTAGATATTTTTTTTTTCAATGATCAAGATGATTAAGCTATTTAAAGAGGGATTGGAACCTTCTATTAAAAATATCTAGGATACTTAAATTGATGTTATATTTGAGCTTAGATAATGATTATAAGCATGTTTGATGTTGGAACAAAGCATGAATTCCCAACCCTTCAATTTATTTTATTATTTTCGAAAATTAAGGGTTAAAATTAGGATTTTGAAATGTGGATGTTTTAAAATCCAAATGATGATGTAAATATGTTTATATGATGTTAATGTGTATGATTGATCATGATTTAAATGAAAGAGAGCATGATTACCTAAACCTTAGCCTAATTGAAAATTAGGGTTCATGAATTAGGAATTTTAAATTGATGATTTATTGAATGAAATTGATTAAGGAATTGAACTTATGTTAATTATATAAGCATGTTAGAAATTAAAATGAAGAGAAAAGAATTCTAGAAGCACTAATTTGAAAAGGAGCGAAAATTAAATAAGAAAAATAAATTATTATTTGAATTTTAATTAAGAAACTAATTGCATTTATGAACTTCTTGATAAAAAATTAAGTGTTATATGATTTTCTGGAATTTTAAATTCATTGTACTAAAACTTCTCTATTTTTGGTTGATTTTCCCGAGTTGGGAGTCTATATGTTTAATCGAGTCGAATGTGAGAATTAAATGTGTGATTATGTATATAATGTTGTAAAGTGTGTGTGAAATTAATTTGAGAATTTTCTGAATCCGTTAAACGGATTAAAAATCGATTTAGTCGATTGTCCTGAATAGTAATTAATGTATGAGTATGTTAAGTGTGATTTTGATTAATGATGAGTTAAGATAGAGTAAGAGCGTATAAGAAGTTAAGTTAGAAATTCTCAAGTTTCGTCGAGTTTCGACGTAGAATTTCGAAGTAAATTAGAAGTTAAGAATATCAATTCCTTTATTCGATAGTAGTTAAGAATATCAATTTCTAGTTCGAATGAAGGATCGAGTGGAGGTGTGAATCCGAGGATTCAGAATTGATAAAGGTTAAAGTCCAAAGCTTCAGTTATCAGGTGGACATTCTAAACAAAGAAATGATGAATGATATATATATATATATATATATATATAATTATATATAAGTGATGTTTTTAAGATGATTAACTTGCCAAATGTTTTAAGTTTTTGTATGATACCATCTACTATAGCAAGACGAATTCGGTCCTACGCAAGGTAGGATCTGTGTACACTATTTTGTAATCGGGAGCCTTCCGAAAGGAGTGGACGATTACAAGTGTTTGAGAAGGAGGTCTCCTTCTCAACACTATCTTTATGTGATTGTAGATCTGGTACATACATCCTAAAGTATATGTCTGACCAGATAAACATGATTTACAAAGAAGAAGATGTTGAGCATGCACAGGTTTATTTTTTAGAAACAAAAATTTCTTGTGCTTAAGCTTTATGGCAAGTTTAATCTATAACTCTAAACAGTAGTTTTCAAGTATTTTTGGCATGTGCCCACTGAGTACTTCGTACTCAACCCCTCCTATTATTTCTAAAATGTGCAGGTTAGCTGGGATGAAGATGATCATGTGCTGGACGGACTTACTGTTGTTGTTGTTGTTGTTGTTTGTTTAAGAGTCATTTTGAGGAGTTTAGAACCTAGAGTATATGTCTTCATACATATATTCTCTCGTTTTTGCGCTGCAAGTTTATGAAGATTGAATTTGGTATAAGTTTGATGAAGTGTTGAAGTCTGAAGTCTCGAACTATGTTTGTTATCTTATTTTGAAGTTTAGCCGACCTAATTATCTATATAACAGTTGCTCGTTATATTGGAAGTTTCAGTCTTATTGCAACTGATCTTTATCGTGCTTTCTTGATCCTGAAAATCAGCTCATTTCCTTCATGGTTGTTGTCATTAGTTTGGTTGATGAGATTATTGATTTCCGAGACGATTTGAGTTCGCGTTACATGATATGCATGTTTTTAAAAAGAGATCAAATGTTCGTTTCATTAATCTCTAGTTATGCATGTCATAAATATCCTAAGTTTGATGTTTTGTCGAGCACAAGTTGCCTTGTTTGTTCTTGAATGATAGCTGGGTCGCTATTGTAATATTTTGTTAATCATAAATTGTGTAAGTCGTGGGACCCACCGGCTTCGTCATCTAATTTCTAGGTCGGGCTGAGATAGAGTGGTATCAGAGCAGGTCTGTCTGCTCTGAGTCAATGTTTCTTAAAAGTCTAGTCTAGTTTGAATCCCTAGACTAGTCGAGAGCAAGGTCTAATTGTTCTAAGTTCTGTTTGCTCTAAGTTCATAATTCTTAAATTCTAGTCTGGGTTGAATTCTAGACTAGTCAAGTTTTAACAACAACAAAAGTCCAGCACCTCGTCTCATCCGGCAAACCAGGTATGCATTTAAAAGTTTTCTATGTTTAAAAGTTTAAAAAAAAAAGTTGAAGTTCCATGTGACTGACGGACTGTTATGTGGACCTGATCAACCCACATAACTAGAAACTCAGTAATATGGTCTTCTGCCTCCTTAACGGAGTTAATTAATAAGATGAAGTTAGAAAATTTAATATATATAAAATTGTGTTGCGGATTTGAGATTTTAAATGAGATTGTTTTATGATTGAGTTGTTTAAAGTAAGTTTTAACAATTGCAAGCAAAGCAAGTGTACGTTTTTGGAAAGTATCGTGAGCTTGGTATCACGTATGGAAAGGAAATTAGTTTCTCGAAGTGACGAGGCCATGAGAGAGTTTTAGCAATATGCGTATGAGTTACACGGAAGCGTTAGCAGAGTTTTTAGACGTTTCCATCATGTTTGGATGGATATTAATGAGAGAAATATTTGAGGAGTTCTCGGAATAGTAAGGCTGGTTCCTCTTCTTCCCGATGTGTGGATGGAACAGGATTGCAGGATCTAATGCATCAAGACGATCCAATTTCTTTTCTCATTTCTCAAGAGAACCCTGAGCTCGTTGTTAATCCTCATCCTAATATTTATGGGTTTGATGTAAACTCATTTCTTTCTTAGCCGTTGTCGAATGGCTATATTTCATCTCCACCCTTATCGAATGTTTTGCTTCTGTTTTCAAGCCTTCTGCTTCGGTGAACAACTTGGTTTTAGCTCCCTCTATTGATGTAATTCCATTAAATCCTTCTTTGAATACTCTTCAAGTTTTGAATTCTTCAGAGCTTGATTATTTCTTTGGAACTCAGCTTGTTTCTTTCGTTTCTACGAGAGAAGTACGTCTGGACCGCGTCGTCATGTCAGTGACGAGGAGATCGTTGACCCAGAGGTCGGAGCAACCGAAGGATATTTTTATCTTTGTCGTATGTTGTTTAGTCATCTAGAATTTCAACCTAGTTTTAGACCTTTTTCAGGTGTGGTCAACGTGAGTGTTGTCCGTTTGACGTTAGATGAAGTAGAGAAAGTCGAGGAGAGTACCGAGTCTGAAAGTGAGAAGAAGATTCATTAAAGAATGATCAGTGAGAGAGAGAGAGAGAGAGAGAGAGTTTGAGAGTGGCGTTAATTTAATAGATTGATAATCGAACAAATTTTACGCTTTGTCGTTTTAAAGTTTTATGTTGTTAGTAAGATTTCGTAAAAAGATGCATAATATGTTAGTTCTAAAAAGATCCAGTAGCGATGAAGAATTCCGCTCCGAGAAAGTAGTTTTGCGTGATGTCCTAAAATCACGGTTAACGTGGGAAGTTTTTGTTATAGAAAAAAAATCCCTCGTTTTTGTGAAAAAGTCCTCGAAGAGGTAATTTTTCCGTTATAAGAAGAAGTATGGCCAAAGCGGTAATTTTAAATAAATTTCTGAGTTTTGTACTTATGTCGGAAATTATTTCTTAAAAATGAATTAATGAAACGAGAATTTTTGAAGTAAAATGAAGTTTATTTTTAGTAAATAAATGCGTTAAAACAAGGATTTAAAGGTAGAAAGTTCGTTGAACGCATAAAGAATCAAAGGAGAAAATTTTCAGCCATGAAAGTGAGAGATGGCTGCACCTCAGAGATGGCGGAAGAAATAATACAGAGATGAAAGTGAGAGACTGCTGGAAAGTCAGAGACGGCTGAAATAATACAGGGTGAGAAGTCAGCCATCTCCTAGACTCAGCGCTCGCTGAATAAAGAAGGACGCCGGAACTCAGCGTCCGCTGAGGTCGAGCGGTCGCTGACCATGGGAGGTCAGCCGTGGCTGAGGCCCAGCGGTCTCTGACCTGGGCGGCGGCAGTTCTGCTACCTTTTACTCCGGAGGCCATAACTTCCTGCTCGTTTAACGGAATTCAGATCCGTAAATTGGGTTAAAAACTAGACATCCATGGTTTTCTAATGGTACCCTGTACTTCCCCTAATTCTAAGTATTCTATTCTAAAATCTAGTTTGAATCTGCTGCAGCTGTGCAGATTTTTCTACAAATTGTTTCTTTCAAGTTTAATCAATTTATTTTGATTTCTTGGAAACTTCTAAATCAAATTTTGCTAGTCATTATGAGCTTAAGATCCTTTATGTGACGAGCTTTCGTAAGCGAAATGATGAATTAATTGCAAGCATGGCGATTGTTTGTCTTTGGATAGTAAAGTAAATGCGAAATATCGTTGGGAAGCGACAACAAGATGAAATCGATTGAAGAAAAATAAGAAAAAAATGAGTATGAAGAAGAGAATTATAATAAGTAATGAAGGGTGAAAACATAGCTTAAAGTATGAAAGATCTAAAGAAACAGTATATCAGCCCAACTCAACGCCGGCTGACTCCCAACGGTCGCTGGCTGGGCAGGGCAGGCCGGAATTTTCGTCGTTCGTTTCGTTCGTTTCGTTCGTTGTTCGTTTCGTTCCTCGCTAGTTTCATCCGACGTTCGTTGATCCTTTTCACCGTATACCTTCTTATTATATCTCAAAAGAATTAATCGATGAAGTTAATATCTCAGGATAATGTTATTCCTTTCTATTTTGTTAGGAATACCTGAACTAAAATTTTATTTAGCCTCAGTTATTCGATTTAATTAAGGTTTGGGATTCTTTCATTACCCAACCTACTTCTCGGATTGTTAATCCTGTCATTTCCTTATTCGGTTAAACTCGTCAGTCTTGACTTCAGAAATTTTTATTTTAAGGATTTAATTTAATTTTAGCCTTTCGCGCAGAGATGATTTATTTTCTCTTTCCGAGGGTCCTTAATATTCTCAACCCTACGAATATTAAGTTTTCTTTCGTTTTCATTTCTCCGATTTAGCAAAGGAGCTTGAAGCGGGATTATTCTAACTATATCACAAGGATAATAATAATAATATGACGATCTCGACAGCAATTCAGCTACTAAGAGGATGGACTATTTGGCCCAACTTCGACGTGTTCCTCCTCAGAAGTCAAGCTCGAGCCTAACTTCTCGTCGACACCAGTTGTGGACGTTGAAGATGAAGTCAAGCTTACTTTGGGTTGAGATGTGATCGTCAAAGAAGACGTATCAGAAAAAGATGATGTAGAAGTCGATAGTGTAGATTTCGATAATGCGCTTAATAAAGAAGAAAAGTTTTCCAAGGACGACCAATAGAGAGTTGATATTTTTAATTATTGCCAATATTGAGAGCGTGAAAGAAAGAAGTAGTATAAATGAGGAATTATGAGTTTTAAATAGCATATATGATGCATAGTTTAACCTTAGATTTTTCAGTAACAGATTAGTAGTCTGTGTTGTCGCTATTATGTTAGTGTGATACTAAAACATCACAGTTGAGATAAGAATAATTTATCTTTTGATAGATTCTTATCTTGAAAAGATCTTAAAGAGAAAAAATTTCCAGTACACGAAAGAATGACTAAAGCAGTCATTTAGTTCAGTTGATGAGTTTTTATATGTTTAAGAAAAATAAGAAGTTATGATGCTTTGTTAAGCATAAAGTAAGTTGACAATAAATTGTCAAGATGAAACTAAAGTTTGAAGAATAAGAATTTTATGATTATAAGCTAAGTATGAAAGAAGTAAGTTGCTTTGTCCAAAGTTAAAAGTAATTTAAGTTAGTAGTGAATTGTTTGAATGATTAAGAAAAGTTATGAAGTTGAGTGCTTTGATATTGATTGCCAATATGAGAAAAGTTTATGAAGCTAAGTCGTTGTGCTATTGCTTAATTATTGAGTTAAGTTATGAAAGTGATTATGCTATATAAGATTTAAATTACTTGAATGTTAAGTTCCATGATTGGAACTATTATTTGAGAAGTAACGGCTTTTATATTAAAGCTTAATATGTGAAAGTGCTTAAACTTACAAGTTAAATTCTTGATGATTCGATTGTATGATGATAAGAGTGAATCGGTTGATTCATTATTTATGATGAGCATGTTATGTGCTAAAGATGTGAATAAGAATTTTATTAAGTTTTAAAATCAAGAAAGTTTTATTTCGTTTAAAGAAAATAAAATTCTTCGGAAAACCTTGAGTTGGTTAATTAGAATGCCTTCTAGAGAAAAAAATAAGGTAGAAAAGAGGAGCAGCAAGAACCTATTTTCGTCTCCTCAGCTCTAGATGAGGATAGAAGAACTTCTCCTTTGCCAAAAAAAAAAAAAATTTCCAACTCTAGACAGAAGAAGAAATCCGTCGGAATCTAAAGAATGGGTTCGATCATTAGAAAGAATTTTTAGGTTTCTTCGTTTATCGATCAAGAGCGTCTTAAGTGCATAACCTACCAGCTCAAAGGATCTACGGATTATTGGTGGGAAGCTCGTCAGAAGACGTATACCCCGAGCAGCAAAAGAATTTAACTTGAGAGCAGTTCAAGAATGCTCTTTTCGAGAAGTATGTCCCAAGAAGTTATCGCAAATAAAAGGAGAGTTAGTTTTCCAATCTTAAGCAAGGAAAGAAATTAATATCCAAATATGATCGAGAATTTTATTATCTAGCTCGTTTCACCCAAGATAAAGTAGACACTGATGAGAAGATGTATGAGCTCTTCCGAGCCAGACTACGTTAAGAAATAAGAGTCGTGCTACTCAGTTAGAGTGCATTGACCTATGCAGAGACTTTAAATCGAGCCTTGGATAGGGAGTTAGCTATGTATCCAAAAAGATCGTTGCAGATATCAGCACCATTTTCTCAGCAAATTCAAGCTCCATAAGCAGCAAGGACCAGAAAGAAGTAGACCTAATCAGAATCAGTCCCAGCATTTGAAGACGATAGAACGAGTTCCTCAAATGCCGTAGCAACAGCGCATTCGTCAAGGACTCTGTCCTAGGAAACATTCTCAGCATAAGTAAAAGTAGCCTCAACAACAGCACATAGAGCCTCAACAGCAATATCAAAGGATTTTTGCCTTGAGCAAAAGCCGTGCATTAAAGATCAAGGAAATTTAACAAGGTTTAGGTCAATCAAAAGGCATACCTGTTAAAATCTTATAGGTACATCGCATTCATTTATATAAAATGCATGGGATAATAATCTTATTTTAAAATGTAAAATGTTCTAGGCAAAACCTAATAATAATTATTCTAGTAGGTAAACCTACCTCTTGTTTGTCCTAAATTAGAGTTCAATTAGGACTTCTCAAAATGATAGTCAAAGCCTTAACCTAAATTAAAATGTGAAATGTTGATATCATTCTAGGAATGGATTAGTTAACCGAGAATTTTGTAACCATTCGATATAAGTATAGACAAATCTCTTTTCAGCCATCTAGTCAAGAGTAATCTCTATCCTTCGGAATAGAAAGAAGTCATAAGAAATCGCCGATTATCTCGGCAGTTTAAGTAAAGAAATTGTTGAAAAAAAAAGATGTAACAGCATATCTCATCTATCGCAAAAAAATGAAGATCGAGAAGAAAGTATTGAAGATGTAGCTATAGTTAAGAAATTCCAGGAAGTATTTTCTGATGTTTAATCGGGATCAACTCCAGTTCAAAGGCGCTATATAGGATGGCCCGAAAGAGTTGCAAGAACTAAAGATCCAGTTGCAAGAGTTTCTTGTTTTAGGTTTTATCCGACCTAGTGTTTTCCCCTTAGGTAGCACTAAATAAATGCGAATTTTAGCTACGAAAAAGTACATTTCCTTAGAAATGTTGTTTTCTCTAAAGGAATCAAAGTCGTTTCGACAAAAGTGCAAGCAGTCCAGGAAGGGAAGTTTTTAACTATGCCACATGAGATTAGGAGTTTCTTAAGTTTAGTAGACTACAATCGAAAGATTCTCCAAGATAGCAAAGCCAATGACCCAACTCTTAAAGAAAGAATCAAAGTTTGAGTAGTCTAACAGTATGAAGAAGGTTATCAAAAACTCAAGAAAAGTTTATTCATTGCTCCAGTGCTAGCATTTTCAGAATCAGATAAAGATTATACCGTTTCCACGGATGCATCAAAGAATGGACTAAGTTGTGTCCTGATGCAAGAAGGAAAAATCATTGCTTATGCTTCTAGATAGTTTAGACCTCACGAGGAAGAACCATTCGAATCCTAGAGGATATGTTGGGAAAATTATAAAAGTTTTGATTTAATACCAAAACCCAACTGATTCTCCAACCGAATAGATGATCGCTTCATCCTAAGTAATGTTTTTCAGCTCACTTGTTTGAGCTCTAGATTTTCTAGGTTTACAGGTTCATGAAGCAGAAGACAGCAGACGATCCAGCTGTGTCTACAGCAGGAGTCAACCTTCAGCTGAGTCTTTCAGCAGAGCATGATCAAGCTGAAGAGAATTCGAGCTGAGTTCAAAATACAGCTGGTCCAGCTGTACAGAACAAAAGGAACTAACTCTGAAGACATCACTTCAAGTCAGTTTGCCCAATCCAGCTCTGAACACAGAAGCCAGTTACAAAGGCAGAAGATCCCGGCGTCAGAGGAAGTCAACATGCCTCGACCAATGAGGGATTGCCGAATCAGCATCCTAGACTTCAGGACCAAGGATGTGACACAAATGAAGACAGGTGCAAATTTGCCCAACGACAGATATCGAATTTAAGGAGAGTAGGTAAGATTCAAACGGCTCCTCCAACGGCTAGTCTTGAATCTCTACCTATATAAACCCGTCTTCAACCTCAGGATTAAACACGAAAAACTCTCTACAAGCTTTCATTCTCTGAAATCCTCAATCTTTCAAAAGCTCTCTAGCAGTTCTACATAGTTCAAAGAACACTTTATCTTAAAGTGTTTCTAGTTCAGAAACTGCTTAGTTTTTCGTCTGATCCCTAGGCCAAAATCTTTGTATATCTTAAGCCTAGATTTCGAACGAGTTCATCATACTCTAAAGTTCTTAATTGTAAGAACTCGTTCACAGTTGGAACCCCAAACCAAACCCCTCTTACCCAGAAAGGTTAGGTCAAGGTAACGCTTGCTTGAAGCGGGAAATTCAAGTATTTGTAAGGTTTTTTCAGTACTCGTAAACTGAAAGGTTAGGCTTGACAGTGCCCGTAAACTGTTGGAACACAGGTCGGATTAGAGTTGTGAAGTTACTTGGTACTTGGAAACCAAGTGGTAGTGAATTACCAGTGAACCTGGTCGTGGACGTAGGAGGTGTTACTCCGAACCACGTAAAAATCTCGTGCTATTTTCTTTCTCTTTAAATTCAGTTTTAGTACTAACTTTATCATCTCATTGCATATTTGATCTAAAACTGCATACACAGCTGCTCTTCAAAGACAGCTGTGTCTTTCTGAAAGTTGCACAACTTGACTAAGCTGAAAACATAAAGTTAATCTTTTCAAGCTGAGTTTTTCTAATTAACCGAGCTAAGTTTTCAAACCACCACTTTCTGCACCGCCAGCTGAGTTATTTGTCCAGCTAACCCTCCTCAGCTGGATTAATAACTGAGCTCACCAACTCTGTTATTTAAACTAGAAAAAGTTTTCAAAAATCTATTTGGTGTATTCACCCCCCCTCTACACCAAATACCTAGCTCAGGGACCATCAATTGGTATCAGAGCAGTGGTTCAACAGACCGCTGTTTCTGTATGAAGAGATGACTCTTGACAATCTGTCAATGGTCATCTGAATAGATCTTCTTTTGGAAAAACTCACCATATTACATACTGTGCATATCTCCATGGATTCTTATCTTAACAGGAATCTTTCCACATTCTCGGTCGACGATTATGCAATATGGAAGTTCAGACTGAAGAGCTTTCTCTGTGCACATCATGATATGATGTGGGACGTCATCACAGACGGACCCATCATAATATTCAAACAAGGGAACAAGCTTGTTCCAACTCAAGATGGTGGTCAACCAACATATTAGCTCATTCCCAAGCCCAAGAGTGAGCATACCTCAGAAGAAAGGAAGCAGGCTGGACTAGACAGTTTCGCGAGGAACACCATATCTTCAACGGTTTCCAATGCCTAGCTCAGCAAAATCATCAACTGCGAAACCGCAAAGGAGTTGTGGGAAACCCTAGCAAAGCTATGCGAAGGGTCAGAGGAGATAAAGGAAAATAAATTTACTATTGCATGTCAGAAGTTTGATAACTTCAAGCAGCTGGTCAACGAGTCCATCGAAGGGATGGAACTCAGATTTTCAAATATAGTGGTGGAAATAGAAACCATCCGAACTGGAAAATACACCCAACGAGAAAAAAATCTAAAAGTTCTTTCAGCGCTCACCGCTGAATGGAACACATATAAGGTGGTACACAAAAGTCGAAGTGACTTAGGTGATCTTTCAACTGAAAGATTATTCTCCATGCTCAAAGCCAACGAATATAACTTAAAGATTTCCATGAAAGAATCTTCAACTAATCAAAATGATGGAGAGCTGACACCTGCGCCAAAGGAGATTGCGTTCAGAGCCAACTCTGAAAAATCCGCATACATGCAGTCAGCTGAGTCATCGAAGAAGGACAAGAAGGACATGAGCAAGGAAGAGCTACTTGAAGAAATAGCCATGCTGGTCAAAAATTACAACAGACTCAACACCAGCAAGGGCAAATACAAGAAGTTCGCAAGAACTTACAGAGACAAGTACGCAGTAGCTGATGAGAAGTCAGCTGACAAACGAACAGAAGAAGGTTGCTTCAACTGCAAGGAACCAGGACACTACCGGCTAGATTGTCCAAAGCTGTCCAAGAAAGATAAAGATCAACTGAAAGCTAAGGCAGCTGACAGAAGAAGAGCTTATATCGCCGATGAGGAATCAGAGTGCAACAAAATGGATGACAACATGCCATTTTCAGACTCGGAAGAAGAAGCACTGATGGCCCACGATGAACCTGATTGGGATACGTGCTTCATGGGACAAACAGACGGCATTGATGAAGATGAGGTAATGTCTCGAACCCAAAATCTATCTAACCTCTCACCATCACACGAACACTCTACACATGTTTCAGAATCAGGGCTACCTGACTGGAGTCTAGTAGAGAAAGTAATGAACGACTCCAATGAGCTTCAAGAGATCCTTGACGTCATAATGTGTGAGAATGCCGAGCTGAAAGCGGAACTGGAAAAGGAAAAGGTATCATAAGCAGCTGATACAACACAGCTTCACGAGGAAGTTGTTTCACTAAAAGACAAAATAGTGAAACAAGATCAACTGATGAAGGATTTCTACTATGA
Source organism: Agastache rugosa (assembly GCA_031470985.1). Taxonomy (NCBI): domain Eukaryota; kingdom Viridiplantae; phylum Streptophyta; class Magnoliopsida; order Lamiales; family Lamiaceae; genus Agastache; species Agastache rugosa. Next base: position 32,511,074 of record CM062601.1, on the reverse strand, counting down.
GAAGAAACAGCTGATGGAAGATTTGGAAAAGGTCACAGCTGAATCAGAATAAAAGTCAGCTGAGATCCTTGAGCTGAAAAACACCGAAGAAATACTATCTAAGAAGATAGTAGGTTTCATCAAAGCCACATCAATAATGGACGAGATCATAGGTGCACAACGTCCAGTAGCACTCAAAGCGGGACTGGGATACCATGAATCAAAGGACGCCTCAAACATTGCCTCCACAAGTGGAACAAAGGTAATGTTTGTACGAGCAAAAGAACATCCAATCCCAGCAACTCAGCATCAACCGTTGAGGACACAGCATGCATCAAAAAGGCCAGCTGTGAGACATCCTCAAGCTCTATCAAGGACACAGCAGGCATAAAAAAGGCCAGCTGTGAGACAACCTCAAGCTCAAATCAGACAGCAACTTGCTCAACCTCAACAAAGACAACAAGCTGGACATTACAGATACCAGCAACAGCAACAGCACGTTGAAAGATATCAACCGAGATATCAGAGATACCCAGCTGAATATCACTCATATGATTACCAGCTGGAGAACCATTTCCAGCTGAAGTATCACAAGAGACAGCAGAGACAAAGAAACGTCTCAGCTGAGTACTCAGCTGGATACCAAAGAAGACCAAGACATCAAGTCAGGAAGACACTGAGATCAAGACCCCGCCAGCAATAATCGAAGAACACAAAGAATGTGTATATCGACTCAACTGGAAGAATTGTCAGATCAAATGACCCAATTCGAGTCATCAAGCAGATCTGGGTCATTAAAGGATATCTGTCTAACCCTCAAGGACCCAATTAAAACTGGGTACCTAAACTTTGATCTTTTGTATAGGTTGCAAAGGAACGACGTATCATTGAGGAGTCAATGAGAACGCTATGGTACTTGGACAGTGGATGCTCCAAGCACATGACGCACTTAAAGCACCTACTCCAGGAGTATATCAAGTGTCCAGGCCCTCAAGTAACATTTGGTGACAACTCCAAAGGCCTAATAAAGGTTATGGTACATTTAAAACTAGAAATGTTATAATCCCAAATTTTCTTATGTACAAGGATTGCAACACAACTTGCTTTCCATTAGCCAATTCTGCGACAACGGTTTTTCTATCAAGTTTGATGCACAGGAATGCACAGTGATGCACAGGGAAACCAAGCAGATACTCCTAAGAGGGAAAAGAGAAGGAAATATGTATTTTGCAGATTGGAACAGTAGCCCTCCGGAGACTTGCCTTGTATCGAAAAGCAGCAATTAAGTCAGCTGGCTGTGGCACAGACGGCTGAATCATCTCAACTTCAAGACAATCAACAAACTGGCTAGGAACCAGCTCGCTAATAGAATTCCAGATCAAGTATATGACAAAAGTCATATGTGCAGCGCGTGTCAACAAGGAAAACAGACAAGAATTTCATTCTTTCTCAAGCCAGTTCAGTCAACTGATCGAGTACTCCAACTCCTTCACATGGATCTGTTTGGTCCAGTTACTCCAGCAAGCTTCAATGGCAGAAAATATACTCTGGTCATAGTGGATGACTTCCCAAGATTCACATGGGTGTCATTCCTGTACCAGAAGAGTGAAACAAGCTTAGCCTATCCTGCTGGAAAGACTGTCAACTCAGAAGGAGTGCAAGATAATGTCAATCAGATCAGATCGAGGAACAGAGTTTCTAAATGAAACCATTTATGAATACTGCGAGAAGAACGAAGTCCAACATCAAACTTCAGCAGCACGCACACCTCAGCAGAATGGTGTAGCTGAGAGAAGAAATAGAACACTCAAAGAAGCGGCTACCTCAATGCTAGCCAGCTCTGCCATTCCAAAGAAGTTCTGGGCCGAAGCAATCAACACAGCTTGCTTCACTCAGAATCGCTCCCTACTCACATCAAGGCAAGGAAAGACGCCGTATGAGCTTTGGAACAACAGGATACCATATATTGGATATTTTAAGGTCTTCGGATCCAAATGTCATATCCTAAACAACGGAAAGATACAGCTCAAGATGTTCGACGCGAAGACAGACTGAGGAGTATTCCTTGGTTATTCTGCTGTGAGTAAAGCATATAGAGTCTTCAATAGAAGGACTCAAACAGTCGAAGTAACTCCATATGTTACCTTTGACGAGTCATCATTCGAATATAGAGACTCTTTCAAACGAAGAAACGAAGGAGAATCTTCAAGACAGATTCAGACAAGAGCTCAAGAAAATCGAATCAGGAATTTGGCCGAACCATTAATTTGGGATGATGAGCCAGAGGAGGAACTTCAAGTCAATCGGGAAGCTCCACCAACTGGAAATCAAGAAGAACCTCCAACGCCAAATCAAGGAGGAATACCATCAGCTGGAAATCCAGACACAGCTGAATCCCCAGCTCCATCTCCAGCAGAGCTTCTATAGAAGTCACTTCATAATCCAACTCAAGGAGAATCAATCTCTCAAGACTTAACTCCAAGCCAGACGAAATCTTGCCACTTCTAGCATCAATCAGCTGGAAGAAGAAATTCGTAAAAGGAGAAGATGGATTGAAGATCATCCATCATCAGCAATCATTGGAGAACCATCTGACCAAGTCAAAACCAGAAGCTCAGCTGCTCAAGCCTCATCGGATCATCAAGAAGCAGCTGACACAGCTCAACTCTCAGTAGAGCTAGAACTGACGGTCTATGATGAAGATACAGCTCTAATGGCATGTTATGTAGCTCAAGTTTCGGAGCTTCAATCAATTCTCGAAGCTTTAAAGAGCGTGCCTTGGACTAACGCCATGCAAGAAGAGTTGAACGAATTCCTCAGAAATTGTGTCTGAGAATCGGTCGACAGACCTGAAGGAGTCAAAGTCATAGGACTCAAATGGATATTCAAGAACAAACTGGATACCCTAGGAGTCATCATCAGAAACAAAGCTCGACTGGTTGCCAAGGGCTACACACAGCAGGAAGGAATTGACTTCGAAGAATCATTTGCTCCAGTAGCACGATTAGAAGCAATCAGACTCTATCTCGCCTATGCAGTACATCACAAATTCAAGGTCTATCAAATGGATGTGAAGTGTGCATTCTTAAATAGAGAAATCAAAGAAGATGTCTACGTTGAACAACCTCCAGGATTTGAAGTAGAAGGAAATAAAGTCTACAAACTAAAGAAGGCGCTCTATGGATTGAAGCAAGCACCTCGAGCTTGGTATGACACTCTGTCAAAGTTCCTTATATCCAAAGGATTCAAGAAGGGCTCAGTAGACAGAACTCTCTTCACCATCAAGTCAGGAGAAGACATATTGGTTGTTCAAATCTATGTAGATGACATCATCTTCGGATCAAGATCAACATTCTTATGCCAAAGATTTGGAGAGATGATGTCAGAATATTTCCAAATGTCCATGATGGAAGAAATGAGCTTCTTCCTAGGACTTCAAGTCAAGCAATCAGAAGAAGGGATTTTTATAAATCAATCCAAGTACGTGAAAGACTTGATCGCCAAGTATGGAGTTCAATCCAGCAGAACTGTAAAGATTCCGATGAACACCTACTGGAAGATTGAACCAGGAACTGAAGGAAAGACAGTCGATTCCAGCAAATATAGAGGGATAATAGGTTCCCTGCTGTATTTAACCGCGAGTCGTCCAGACATCTCTTTCGTAGTCGGAGTGTGTGCCAGATTTCAAGTTGATCCAAAGGAAGCACACATGCAAGCAGCCAAGAACATTCTCAAATATCTCAAAGGAACTCAGAATGTTGGGCTGTGGTACCCAGCTGAAGACAATCTACAGCTGACTGGATATTCAGACTCAGACTTCGCTGGAGATCGGTTAGACAGAAAATCAACTTCAGGAACTTGTCAGTTCCTAGGAAGTAAGTTGATTTCATGGTTTTCAAAGAAGCAAACGTACGTCGCAACTTCCACAACTGAAGCAGAATATATGGCCGCTGGAAGCTGCTGCTCACAAATTCTCTGGCTGAAACATCGGCTAGATGACTATGAAGTGAAAACTGGACTAATTCCGATTTTCTGTGATAGCTCAAGTGCGATTGCTATATCAGAGAATCCAGTACATCACACAAGATGCAAGCATGTGGACGTACGCCATCACTACATCAGAGATCACGTGGAAAAGAAGGATGTGATTGTTGAGAAAATTCACACAGACATACAACGGGCTGATATACTCACAAAGCCGCTGATAGAAGCAAGATTCAAAATGCTGTGCGGATTACTTGGATTACTCAATCCAGACGATGCTTCACCCAGCTGAATGGAAGCAGACCCAACTTAATGGAAGTAGACAGCTGGAATTCAAAATCGACATCACTGGTATCAGCTGAAAAAGAATCAAGCTCAACCAGACGCCAAAGTTGAAGGAGTATTCAGCTGAGGGGGAACCAGCTGGAACAACGTTCACTCAGCACAACCACTGAACCGAGGTATCAGCTGACTACAATGATCAGCTGAGAGGTTTGCAACAACATTAACTACACCTATTCAATCTGTTATCAGTCAAATCATATCTTGTCATATCTAATCAAATTTTAGTAAAAGTCTGCAAAGAACTGAATCATGGGAGTTTCGAGGCAAAAGTCAAAGTGCCCCAACCGTCTTCTCTTACGCATTAACTCGCAATTTCTGAACAAGAAATTGACATGACGCGAGAATCTCTCCCAATTGTAGATCTTCTTATCAATCGATAAATCTTGATTGTCCATTCATCAAGAAAGTTATATAAATATGCTAGAAGAGATACATAAAACATTGCATCAACCCTAAAAAGTTTTTCGGCATTCTTTATTATTTCCATCATTTGGTATTATTTGTTTCTACTAACAAAAGTTGCAGAAGAAGAACATGGAATCTAGAAAGATATCTCCCGAAGCCGATCAAACTTGAAGAATCTGTCAAAGCTTCAAGATAAGAGTTGCTTAACTCTCAGAAACCTCAAGAAGACGGAGTTCCAGGAGAAGATGAAGCCCATCGACAGATCCGGTCCAATGCAGTGGGAGACTGCAAAGCTCAAGAACGTCATTCACCAGGAAGGTGCAGATATCTTCCTGGGAATGTCAAAGGAAAAAGACCTCCTCTGCCCCACTGTTTCTCTCAAAATAAAAGAGAGAACGGGACAAACAACTCCCTGAGATGCAAAAATCAACGTCAACAGAACTGGACCAGATGTTGATAAAGCCGGAGTCTTCAAGAGCAGTAGTGTCAAAGCTCTTGCTCCGCCACAGGAGGCACATAAAAAGATGTAGGAGACAAAGCAGCATGCATCTATTTCCTTCCCAGCTGGGAATAGGAAACAACTTGAGAAGACAAAACATGCTGAAGCACCGTCTTCAAACAGAAGACTCAAGTCAAAGGTGCTCAGTCAGTCAGCCAAGAAGCCAGCTGACATTAAGAGAGAATTCGTAACTACTCTCTGAGGAGCAGGAGGTCCACAAGCGGTGGTTTCTTATGGTGGAGAAGAAGTTCACGTGCCAGCGTGAACATCGTCATCATCAACACCACAACGACGTATTCCAGCTGATCAACCAAACTTTAACCCCATGACAGATGGAATACTTCAACCGACCTCTCCTCAATTTCCTTCAGCTCAACAGGGACACCAACTTTGAGATCTTCAGATGAAAGTTGGAGCTCAAGCCCCTGTACCATGCTCAAATGGAAAACATCATCCAGCCGATGATCACTTGCAGCTGGATGATGATGATATGAGCTGAACCCAATACCCACCACTTCGAAGTGGAAGGGGAATACTCAAGTCCCTCAAGTGCTGAATCAGACTTTCTCATTCAAACTAATGAAGTCTGAAGAAGCAAAAATTGCAAGGAATGAAGTTGTGCAATACTCATAAGATGTTATCTCCAGTGCCAATTCATACTTTCAAGCACTCAGCTAGACCGCCCCAGCTAAAACAGGCCAAGGACGCTGTGTCTGCAATCACAGCTGAGGCTAATGCTATTGAAGAAGAGCCAGCTAATACAACAGCTGAGCCACCTAAACTCCAGACCTCGCTGCTCAGAGCTGACAACCACAGTTTCGCCAAACTAAAACATCGCAACAGCTGATGTTGTATCTCTCCCACCTTGATTGATCATGCCAAAAAGGGAGAAGTAAGGGGGAAGAGAATGAGACAAAGAAGAGACAAACTGCTGAGCTAGAGGAACCAGCTGAATCAGAATCAGCTGGAGAAGAAAGAAGACTGGATGCAGAAGAGAAGACCCAGCCAACTGGGATTGAAGACTGAAGAATTGAAGAATTTTTTTCTTTCTTTTTTTCCTGTTTTATGATGTATTTTCTTACATTAATAAAACACAAGTTTTTCTGCATCATAAGTTGTCTCAGTTATGTTTTGGCATCATCAAAAAGGGGGAAATTGTTGGGAAAATTATAAAAGTTTTGATTTAATACCAAAACCCAACTGATTATCCAACTGAATAGATGATCGCTTCATCCTAAGTAATGTTTTCCAGCTCACCTGTTTGAGCTCTAGATTTTCTAGGTTTACAGGTTCAGGAAGTAGAAGACAGCAGACGATCCAGCTGTGTCTACAGCAGGAGTCAACCTTCAGCTGAGTCTTTTAGCAGAGCATGATCAAGCTGAAGAGAATTCGAGCTGAGTTCAAAACACTCGGTCCAACAGACAGAACAAAAGGAACTAACTCTGAAGACATCACTTCAAGTCAGTTTGCCCAATCCAGCTCTGAATTCAGAAGCCAGCTCGAAAGGCAGAAGATCCCGGCGTCAGAGGAAGTCAACATGCCTCGACCAATGAGGGATTGCCGAACCAGCATCCTAGACTTCAGGACCTAGCATGTGACAGAAATAAAGACAGGTGCAGATTCGCCCAACGGCAGATATCGAATTTAAGGAGAGTAGGTAAGATTTAAACGTCTCCTCCAACGGCTAGTCTTGAATCTCTACCTATATAAACCCGTCTTCAACCTCAGGATCAAACACGAAAAACTCTCTACAAACTTTCATTCTCTAAAATCCTCAATCTTTCAAAAGCTCTCTAGCAGTTCTACATAGTTCAAAGAACACTTTATCTTAAAGTGTTTCTAGTACAGAAACTGCTTAGTTTTTCGTCTGATCCCTAGGCCAAAATCTTTGTATATCTTAAGCCTAGATTTCGAACGAGTTCATCATACTCTAAAGTTCTTAATTGTAAGAACTCGTTCACAGTTGGAACCCCAAACCAAACCCCTCTTTACCCAGAAAGGTTAGGTCAAGGTAACGCTTGCTTGAAGCGGGAAATTCAAGTGTTTGTAAGGTTTTTTCAGTACTCGTAAACTGAAAAGGTTAGGCTTGACAGTGCCTGCAAACTGTTGGAACACAGCTCGGGTTAGAGTTGTGAAGTTACTTGGTACTTAGAAACCAAGTAGTAGTGAATTACCAGTGAACCTGGTCGTGGACGTAGGAGGTGTTACTCCGAACCACGTAAAAATCTCATGCTCTTTTCTTTCTCTTTAAATTCAGTTTTAGTACTAACTTTATCATCTCATTGCATATTTGATCTAAAACTGCATACACAGCTGCTCTCTAAAGACAGCTGTGTCCTTCTGAAAGTTGCACAACTTGACTAAGCTGAAAACATAAAGTTAATCTTTTCAAGCTGAGTTTTTCTAATTAACCGAGCTAAGTTTTCAAACCACCACTTTCCGCACCGCCAGCTGAGTTATTTGTCCAGCTAACCCTCCTCAGCTGGATTAATAATTGAGCTCACCAACTCTGTTATTTAAACTAGAAAAAGTTTTCAAAAATCTATTTGGTGTATTCATCCCCCCCTCTACACCAAATACCTAGCTCAGGACCATCAGGATATGTTAAGAACTATTGTTCTTGATCACTGGGAGCAAATTTTACCTCTTGTCGAATTGTTTATAACAACAGTTACTAAATGACGATAGGCATGCCACCCGATGAAGCCTTCATGAAAGAAAATGTTGATCTCTGCTCCATTAGAATAATGTGGGTGAGAATAAAATGTTAGGGCCGAAGTAATTAAAGAAATGATAAAGTTTGTGTGCCAAGTCCAACAATGAATCAAAGAAGCACAAGATCGTCAGAAGTTATATGAAGTACGCATAACGTGTTTCATGTATCTTAGTTGCGTTAATACATGTTTGATCCAAAGCACGTTATCCATCAAGAAGAAGTAATCTTAATTCCAGATCTTAAGAAGAAAAGCCAGAAGCAATTTTGGATCGAACGATCTAGCAGCTTAGATTAAGTCAATCGTGTCAGTAAAGATCAAGTGGAATCATAATAATTTAGAAGAAGACACATGAGAGTTAGAAAGTAAGAAGAAAGAAAAGTATCATGAGTTATTCCAAGAAGCAAGTAAATTTCGGGACGAATTTTATATTTAGGGGGAGAGAATGTAATATCCCGTCTTTCTTGCGTATTAAAAATTATTAATTTAGTGAGAAAGATAAGATTTTCAGTAACAGAAAAATTTTCGTTTCAGAAAATTTTATCCGGCAGATATATTTTGCCGTAAAAATGAGTTTAATTAATTTTTATCGTCTCGGTTAATCTGAAATGATAAAGTTTTGATATATATCATTAAATGATATATGTTTAGTCATTATCTAACAAAAAGATGAATTTAATTTATTTAAGTGATTTTCTGTGTGAATTATCACTTAAATTTTTAGCTTTGATCGATTTGAAAACTATTCAGTTCTTCGAATCTTTCACTCTTTATTGCTCCTCTTCTTCGACACATACATACATATACATATATCTCCATTTTTATTCAAGTTTCACGCTTGAAGATCAAGATTCAAGTCCATCAAATCACCTTCTATTAATTAAGTAAGGATCTATCTTTGTTGTTCTAAGTTTTAACTCAAGATCCATGCATGAATCATCCTCTTTCCTCTATATATATATATATATATATATATATATATATATATATATATATATATATATATATATTTTTGAAATTTTTAAGAGAAATTGGCAAAGTGATTGGATGATTTTTGATCATGTAGTATGATGATTATTTCATGCTTAGAAGATCATTTATGAGACTAAATTATGAGAATCAAAACCCTAGCCTAAAGTATGAAGAAAGTCGAAATTTGGAAAAATTGGGGGGGTTTTTGATTCATGTGAAGTATGATTAAATTGATGTTATATTTGAGCTTAGATAATGATTATAAGCATGTTTGATGTTGGAACAAAGCATGAATTCCCAACCCTTCAATTTATTTTATTATTTTCGAAAATTAAGGATTAAAATTAGGATTTTGAAATGTGGATGTTTTAAAATCCAAATGATGATGTAAATATGTTTATATGATGTTAATGTGTATGATTGATCATGATTTAAATCAAAGAGAGCATGATTACCTAAACCTTAGTCTAATTGAAAATTAGGGTTCATGAATTAGGGATTTTAAATTGATGATTTATTGAATGAAATTGATTAAGAAATTGAGCTTATATTAATTATATAAACATGTTAGAAATTAAAATGAAGAGAAAAGAATTCTAGAAGCCCTAATTTGAAAAGGACCGAGGTCGATAAGAAAGCTCTGTTACGCACCAACGACGGCCCCTTTCTCCCATTCAAGCCAACAAAGGAAGGGAACTCACCTAAGAGCAGAAATGCCGACATCTTTCCTCGTTCAAGCAGCTAATCAGTGAACGACTTCTCCGTCACTTCTTCTTATAACCTTCGTGCCCCATACTATAATTGATTTCTTCTGTGTAATACTAATCGATAAGGACCAAAGATTTTACCTACCCTATAGTGAAATCCTGCAAATAAAGCAAAAACGGCTCCCATAGAAAGTACATAATGGAAATTTGCAACCACATAATAAGTATCATGTAGAGCAATGCCTAGCCCAGAATTTGCCAGTGGCCTTACACCAAAGTCTCCAAAGACGGAAGAAAGCCACAGAGATATGGGGCGTCGGGGAGAAGAATAGTGGAAATCCTAGCAGCTTAGGATTGGTAGGCCCTTATTCAATCTATTCCTATTCATTATCATTAACTCGGAAGTCAAGTCTACTTAGCTGCCCTTGATCTAGAGGTTGGTTTACCATTTGACCGGATACGTGTAGCTACTAATCGTTCGGGTCTATCACCCGATAGTCCCTCACTGTTCTTGTTGCTGTTGCTAATCGCGCCTGTTGCTAAAAGCGGTTGACCGAGTTGTTCCTTTAACAACCCGAGAGTCACGGAGTTCTCAACAACCAGTGGCGAGTGACGGGACGGATAGGCCTGAAGGCCTTTTGCGGAGGGTCTAGCATTTAAGGGAGGGTATTTCTTCCGGATGGAGCACCATTCGTATATCGAGTTTATGTGCTTTCAGTGGTAGATTCAAGACGAAAAAGTTTTGATTCTAATTGTGAGAGTCCCTTGTAAGTACGATTAACCGAGCGAGTCCATTTAAAAAAAATGGAGTAGTTGTTCGCTCCTGAACAAAGCCATTGGGACAGCGGCTTTGATAGCGCTTTCTCCGGCGGTAAGAGCGAGTTCTTTCTAGTGTCTTAATATTGTCTTTCTTGTTCTCGATAGGGAATACACGGATATACTAGTCTAGGAGTACGATTTTCTTAGTGTGGACATGCTTTTATGATTGCTTTCCTCGCCCTTGGTCTATGCGGATCAGGGGCCCAGCTAACGCGTGAAACACTCCGCCTGGGGAGTACGGTCGAAAGACCGAAACTCAAAGGAATTGATAGGGGCCTGCACAAGCGGTGGAGCATGTGGTTTAATTCGATACAACGCGCAAAACCTTACCAGTTTCTTAATAACCAAGAGGACAGTGTTAGCATTCTTATTCTAAACCTCGGATATCTCTTCCCAGAGCACGAAGGCTATGACAGCTGCCTCCCGACAAAGTTGGGGCAGACTTATCTGAGAATCCAGACGAGCAGCCTATTGATCCAGAATAGCCTATTAAAGTCAAGGGAGGATTAGGAAGCCGATTAGAACGCTGGCGAAGCGTACTGACCCTCCAGATGATTGTACCCAATGAATATTATTTTTTGGAAGGATGGCCTAAACACATGCAGTACGTGGCCAGCGTTCCGATAAGCGGCTAGTTGAAGGGATCGTCCAAGCCGGTTGAAGAAGAGCTGTGTCTCAGGAGAGCTCTAGTAGTAAATCATGAATCAAGTCAAGAGTCCGTTAATTCTCAAATAATTGCACAACGAGCTCTTAGCATAGATAACTACTAATCTCCAATTACTTTTCTCAAATAAAAACATAGTCGATGATTTTGCTCGATTTTCCGTCTCTTACAAAACGAGAAATATTCTTAGAAAATTCTTAAACTTATATATTATGGTCATTAAGCTACTAGATTAACTAATATGCAAACCATATGATCATATCATAAACAATCTTTAATATATTCTCGATTTTTCGTCTCTAACGAAAAATAAAATATTCTTAGAAAATTCTAATTAATTTCCTCAATAATCAACATGCTTACTAGTGACCAATAATGCAAACACAACTTCCAAACTATTTTTATTCATTCGATTTTTATCGAATGTTCGTCTCCAATGGTTTTTATTTTATTTTTAGAAAAATCTAAATTAAACATATATTTAACTACATGCTTTGTAATGCTCAAATCCATAATCGCATTCCTCATATTATCATCATACTTCAATCTAAATCACATTCTTCATCTCATTCAATAAATAAAATATTTTTAGAAAAATCCCAAACATTTATCACATGCTTATATCATCAGATAGAAGCATAATCTACAAACAATTTATCAAGAATCAAAGCCAAAATCAAAAACATATTTTCCCTAGAATTTTCGGTCATAGCACAAAAATGTGCAAAACTTGGATCCAACCTTAATTAATTTATTAAAAACACTCTCAATTAACATTCAAACATTAATTAAAAGCTCAAACATTATCACCCTCCAAAATTTTTGAAAATTTCAAGATGGAAGAAATGAAATTTTGTTTGGTTGGGAATGAAGAAGAAGCTCCTACCTTATCAAAATCATACTCGGATCGAAAATCGGATGGAAAATGAGCACTTGATCGAGACTTGAAGCATGAAGAATTGAAGCAAAAATGGTGTTCTTGAGAGAGAGAGAGTGAGAGAGAGAGAGAGAGAGAGACGGCAGTGGGGAGGGGGGAAGAAGTGAGTGAAATAGTTGATGGTGAGAGTGGGGGTAGCAGAGTAGTGGCCAAGTTTCACTTAAATAGAGAACTTTTAATTTAATTAGACTAGATATTTAGGCTAATACCGGGAAATTAAGACGAGCAACTAGAATTATTTGGTAACAACATATTTGATAAAAACGGATGAGTTCATTGGTTCCGAAATATTTTAATTAGTCGGGAATGCTGGTTCGTTTTTCAAAAAACAAGAAAAAGTCGAGACGCAACGGTACGATTATTTTCTCTGGAAAATAATAAAAACTGAATGTTCGGAATAGATTTGTATCAAGAAATAAGTGTATGGAAATGCAGACGCTGCACAATTCTGAGGTCTCGAACGAAAAATTAATCGGGCGCTGAAACCGTAATCATGTATCCGGTTACTCGATTTCTGAAATTTGTTTTCAGAAACGGTTCGCGCTATAAATCTTATAATTAAAAATTAACAATTAAGAAATGCAAAACTTTAATAATTAATAAAATTTTAATTATGACGAGATAATAAAACTCGGGGTATTACTTTATACCCCTCTAATAAGAAATTTCGTCCTGAAATTTGCATACCTTTTTCAAATAGCTCAGGGTATTTTTCCAACATCTTTTCTTCGAGTTCCCACGTAGCTTCTTCTTGCCCGTGGTGATTCCATATAATTTTTACAAGCGGTATCGTCTTAGTTCGGAGTTCTGGTACCTTTCGATCCAAAATAGTTTGCGGTCTTTCTTCATAGCTCAAATTCGGACTAAGAACAATGTCTTCCTGGTGAACCACGTGTTTAGGATCGAACATGTATTTTCTTAACTGAGAGACATGGGAAACATTATGAACACTCCTTAGACTTGGCGGTAAAGCCAATCTATAAGCAACGAGTCCTATCTTTTCCAAAATTTCAAAAGGTCCAATAAATCTGGGTAGGCTTACCCTCCACGCCAAATCTAATAATTCCCTTAGATGGAGAAACCTTGAGGAAAACCTTATCCCCAATTTCGAATGACAGTTCAGATCGACGTACATCGGCATAAGATTTCTATCAGCTTTGGGCTTCCTTAATTCTCAGTCGGATCTGTCGAATGATCTCTATCATTTCACTTACTGAATCTGGCCCTAGATTTTTCCTTTCACCTACTTCATCCCAGTAAAGCGGTGATCTACATTTCTTTCCATACAATGCTTCATATGGCACAATGCCTATTGTTGCTTGATAACTGTTGTTATAAGCAAATTCGATTAACGACAAAATATTCTCCCAGCTCCAACCTTGATCCAACACCACAGTTCTCAACATGTCTACTAGTGTTTGGATTGTTCTTTCAGACTGACCGTCTGTTTGAGGGTGAAAAACTGTGCTAAAATTGAATTTGGTACCCAATTTTTTTTGCAAGCTGATCCAAAATCTTGAGGTGAATTTTGAATCTCTATCTGATTTTATCTATGTTGGTACTCCTTGCAGACGTACGATCTCACGGATATACAATTGGGCTAATTTTTCCGATCCATAGGTAATAGAAATTGGTATGAAATTAATGAGCTGACTTTGTGAGACGGTCTACTACAACCCATATTGCAGTGTTCCCTCTTTTTGAGTTTTGCAACCGGTCACAAAATCCATTGTGATACCTTCCCACTTCTATATTGGGATATCCAACAGTTGTAACTTTCCATACGGCCGTTGGTGTAAAGCTTTTACTTACTGACAAGCCAGACATCGCTCTACGAAGAAGGCTACACCAAAACTTTTCTCTTTAAGTCCTGATACATCTTCGTACTTCCTAGATGAGCGGTGTATGGTGTATCATGAGCTTCACTCATGATGTCATTTTTCAGTTCGTCATCATGAGGAATACAAAGCCTTCCCTCAAACTCGGTTGCATTATCTGCTGTTTCGGAGTAACCGCTAGGGTTACCTGATCTCACCTTCAGACGTAGTTTCTCAAACACCTCATGTTTCCTTTGAGCACTTATTATTCTTTTTCGTAGGTCTGGTGTAGCTACTAGGGTTGCAACACGGCTAGTTATTATTTTTGGTGAATTGATCACCTCCAAACTCATTCTCTCAATGTCTTGAATGAGTTCTCCTTCTTCGGTAGGGAGACAAGCTAAGTATGTTGGAGTTTTGCGACTCAAACCATCCGCTACAACATTAGCTTTGCCTGGATGGTAATTGACACCACAGTCATAATCCTTTACCAATCGAGCCATCGTCTTTGTCTCATATTCAGTTATTTTTGCTCGAAAAAGTATTTTAGACTCTTGTGATCAGTATAAATCTAAACCCTAACTCCATATTTTAACGAATGCACAACGGCTGCTAATTACAGATCGTGTGTGGGGTAAGTAACCTCATGTGGCCTAAGTTGTCGTGATGCGTAGGCTATCACATTTTCATCTTGCATCAGCACACAACCTAGTCCATTTTTTGAAGTGTCTGTATACACCACGTTTTCTTTATTTGCTTTTGGAAGAGCCAAAACTTGTGTCGTAGTTAACTTGTCTTTTAGTTCCTAGAAATTTGCCTCACACTCGTCCGTCCCCTTGTATTTGATTCCTTTCTTGAGTAATTGTGTCATAGGTCTAGCTATCTTAGAAAATCCTTCAATGAATCTTCTATAGTATCCGGCTAGACCTAAAAAGCTCCTAATCTCATTAGGATTGGTTGGTGACTTCCAATCACGTACTGCTTTCAGTTTAGCAGGATCCACTTTGATACCTCCTGCTGATACAATATGCCCAAGAAACATCACTTCACTCAGCCAAAACTTGCACTTACTGAATTTGGCATATAGTTTCTCAGTTCTGTAAGTTTCCAACACTATTCTCAAGTGTTCTTCGTGCTCTTTCTCATTTTTGAAATAAATGAGAATGTCGTCAATGAATACTAAGACAAATTTGTCTAAGTATGGGTGAAAAACTCTATTCATGAGATCCATGAATACTGCATGAGCATTAGTCAATCCGAATGGCATAACTAAGAACTCGTAGTGGCCATATCGTGTTCTAAAGGCCGTCTTAGGTATATTTTCTGGTTTGATTTTCAATTGATGATACCCGGACCTAAGGTCTATTTTTGAAAACATGCATGCTCCCTTGAGTTGATCAAACAGGTTATCTATCCTTGGCAAAGAATATTTATTCTTGAGAGTTATCTTGTTCAACTCTCGATAATCTATGCACATCCTCGTCGTACCGTCCTTCTTCTTTACAAATAAAAATATGTGCTCCCTATGGTGAAACACTTGGTCTAATAAAACCAAGATCCAACAACTCTTGTAGTTGTATCTTGAGTTCTTGTAACTCCTTCGGTGTCATTCTGTATGGTGCTTTCGACACTGGGGCTGAGCCAGGCTCCAGGTCGATGTTGAAGTCTACTTGTTGATCTGGTGGCAATCCTGGTAGTATTTCTGGAAATACATCTTCAGATTCCCGGACGATCGCCACATCTCCTATGGTCTTTTCGGCTCCGGCTTTTCCGTTCAGATAAACAAGGAAAGCTTGACAGCCCTTCTTTTTCATCATCTTCTTAGCTTGTAGGGCAGAGATAACAGGCACTCTTCTACCCATTGTAATTTCGTGAAATTCCGTGGATTTCTTTCCCGAAATTTGAAAAGAAATTCTTCTCTCATTACAGAGAATTATAGCATAGTTCTCAGCTAACCAATCCATTCCTAGGATTATATCTACGTCCCGCAATTCCATGACATTCAATTTGTTCGCTAAAACCTTAAGAGTTCCCAGTTCCAATTCTAGGTTAGAGCAAACAAGTGAAGTGGTTGTGATTTCTCCAGATGGCGTAGTTACTCTTATTTTATGACTAGCTCGTTCTGGTATGATATCTAAATTATCGACACAAGAACTAGTAATAAAAGAGTGCGATGCTCCGGTATCGAACAAAATAATTATAGGGAAGTTAAGAAGTTTGCCCATACCTGCCAAATTTTCTTTGTTCTTAATTGGCAGCTTTTATAAAGGCCATAACATTCCGCTGCTGTGGTTGCTGTTGAGGTTGTGGCTGCGCCTGTATAGCCCTTAGAGCCTAGGGTTGACCATATTGGTTCGACCTAGGTGCTTGGGGATGGTCTCGGTCACTGTCTCATCATGTGACCCTTCTAGCCGCAGTTAAAACAGTTTCTAGTGCCCACCTGACAGACGCCGAAGTGCACCCTATTGCACTTAGGGCAAGCAGGGATTACAACCTTTCCTTGACCATTGCCTCCTTCATTTGGAGCATTCTACCGCCCTTGTCCTTGCCATTAACTTGACTGGTTGATTTCTTGCCATGGCCTCTTGCCGTTGTTGTTGTTGTTGTTGTTGTTGTTGTTGTTGTTGTTGTTGTTGTTGTTGTTCTGATTGCTATTCTGATTAGGCTATTGAAACCCACGTTGATTACCACCCTGATTACCTGATGATTGTTGTGTTGATAGTAACCACTGCTGTTTCCGCCTTCCCATTTTCTCTTTCCCTTGTAGTTCTTATTATTCTGAGTCTAAGCTTGAGTTTGTACCGGCACGGATACTAGAGCTCGTCTCTCTTCCAGCATTACTGTCTCCATCTCTAGAGCTCTCTCTAGTGACTCAATATAGCTCAGCTCTCCATGACTGGCTAACAACACTCCAATCTCGTGTCTTAGTCCCGAACGGAACTTCTTCACCATTTTCTCATCCGTATCAACCTAATCCGGCGCATATTTGCCAATTCACAGAATATTCCATCGTATTCCGTCACAGACATCTTCCCTTGTTTCAGGTTATAGAACTCCGATTCCTACATTGCTTTATAAGTCTTTGGCACGTATTTGTCAAACAGTGCTTCTTTGAATTCATTCCAGGTATACTGATCCAGATGCTCCTCTGGAATGATTTTCTTACGAGCCTCACACCAGAAGTCAGCAGGTTCAGTGAGTTGAAAGGCTATGCAAGAAAGACGCTCCTCATCAGTACATCTGAGAAGCTGGAAGATTCTTTCAATAGCTCTTACCGAAAGCTCATCATCGCTCAGTTTTATAGATCCATTGAAAGAAGACAGATTTGTTTTGAGGAATAGATCTTCGATATCACGTGGAGGTGAATGTGGAGGTGAAGGAGTTTGTTGACGTTCCTGATTTTCTGTTTGAGGTCTACCCCTACCCCTACCTCTCCATCTACCTCTCCCACGTCCTCTTCTTCCTCCTTCGTTTTTAGCTTCCATTTTGAAAATATTATGAGATTTAGAAAGAAACTTATTAGAACAAAACTTATCAAACTGGTATACTCATTGACAACTTTAAACAGATTGACAATTATTACTTGGACAAGGTTAATTTGATTTTTATTGCACAACTTCTTAATTTAACAAAAGTAAGAACATAATATAAGAAGATTGCAACATAAGAGAAAACCCTGACACGGGGTCATATACACACTGGAAGAACCAAAAATTTGCCTCCACGAGGTCTTACATCCCAAAAGATCTAGACTTCATCTAGTCCAGACTAGGGTAACTGCATATCTATAATATGCTTCTATAAATTTAAAAGATGGGATGGTCTAACAAGATGCATTGCTGTCAACAGCAGGGAAAAGTGCTAGACCCGGGATTATATTTACACTAATACCCATCTATGAACACCAAAAGAAGCCTAACACATTCCAGTTCTATATACAAAAGCAGTAAACTAACTCCCACAGCTAACTAGCCCTAGACGGGTCCGTGCTTGACTCCCGGAGACACTGTTGTGCTCTCTGCGCTGCCCTCAGCAGGCTTCAACCACCAAGGAAACTCCTCAGGGTCCTCCTCATCCCTCAGCTCTGCGCCGAAAATTACTTTCAAGGTGCCCTCGACCTCGGCGTAGGGCAGGTGCTGATCCGGTGCGGCCAGCTCTGCTACTCCCTGGTGTGGCTCGGCCGGTGCTAGCTGCTCGGGCCCCCAGTACAACTCTGGTGCTGCCACCTCCTCAGCAAGGTCAGTCCAGTCGATAGTAGCTATCGGCTTGTCTAAAAAGACAGGGTATGAGAGCTCAGGAAACAAAAGTCGCATGTAGGCTGTAATACCCCGCTTTTTCATAACCAATTCTAGTAATTAATTAAGAGCTCGCCTGAGTTATTTAAGCTGAGAAATTAGAAGGAAAATAAGTTCAGGCAATAAAATTCTTCGACAACCCTAATTTGTCGAATTTATTGATTTAAAGATTTTATCTCGTCTCTGTTAATCCGAAATGGAATGATGAAGATAATTATGATTATATGTTTATATGTTTGAATTTATTTGATAAATATGTGTTTTATTTGAAAGATACTATTTCTCCGGAAATCATAAATTGCTCCGGCAATTTTATTTTATTTTCGGATTTTATTTTCGGAAATTTCTTGAGAAAGCTTATATTAGGGTTTGAGTAACCCTAATAAATTTTTATAAGTTCGAAAGTTATTTAATTAAAGTCATTATGATTGTCTAATTGATGTTTGATTAATTAATTGGAGAATTAATTAATCAATTAAAGTAAGAATCATATGCTTAATGTTTAATTAATTAATTAGATGTTAATTAATTAATTAAGCTAATTTATTAAGCATAATGTTCCTAGAAATAAAGCTTGTCTTATAAGCGTTATTAATATTTCCTAATTATTTTAAATCTAGCAATATCTAAGTGAATATTCCTTAAGATTTGTTAAGTATTAAAATTAAATCATAAAATCTGAAAGAAAGATATGTTAGTATTAAAATCTAACAAGAGATATGATAAGATCTTATTTAGATCTTTTCCCAACATAATCTTGACTAAAAGATTAGTCAAAGATTATCATTCAATGTATTAGATGCAATGTGTTAGTGTGTTAGCATGTGGATATATCTCCATCCATCAT
This sequence comes from Agastache rugosa, assembly GCA_031470985.1. NCBI lineage: Eukaryota > Viridiplantae > Streptophyta > Magnoliopsida > Lamiales > Lamiaceae > Agastache > Agastache rugosa. Next base: position 32,492,090 of record CM062601.1, on the reverse strand, counting down.
TCATCTCTCTCTCTTCACTCTCAACACACGCATAACACACACTCACAAACACACATACACACTAAATCCATTGAAGAAGCTCCATCAAGCTTAAGAAAGATCAAGGTTTAGCTTCCAAATCATCCAAAAAGGTTAGATATTCCAATAATTTAATTATTAGCTCAAAATTAACAAGAAAAATCTAACTTCTTCTCTTATAAATTTTTTTTTCGAAAATTATGTATATGTTGGTAGATGAAGTTGATCTTCAAGTATGATGTTAAATCTATGATTTATATTATATTTCTATTATTAAATCATTAAGGATCAAACTCTAACCCTACTTTATTATTTTTTCGAAAATATTGAGAAAAATTAGGGGTTTTGAGTCTTGGCTTTGATGATCAAATTGATGATTTATATGAGTTCCTATTATGTTTAGAAGCATGCTTGATAGTTTAATTTATCAAGATTTGATCAATTATTAATTCATTTTAATTAAGGTTGAAATTGAGCTTAAAATTAGGAGTTTTTAATTTTGACCTTCTAAGCTTAAATTGATGTTTAATTTGAGCTTATATGATGTTATTGAGCATGATGATATATGAGTTAAATGATTTGAAATCCCTCTTGCCTTAATTTGAAGAATTTAAAAAATTAGGGTTTTTGAAATTGGGAATTTTTTATGATGAATTTTTATGATGAAATTGATGATGGATTTGAGCTTAGAATGATAAATTAAGTATGTTTTAATTTTATGAGAATTTTTGAAGCTCATTTGATTGATTTTCAAGAATTAAAGTTTATGAAAATTTAGGGCTTTTTGATTTAAAGACGTAATTGGTTAATTAAAGTTATAATTAACCTCTATAATTTTAGTTAAGCATGTTATAAATTGAATTGGAGAGAAATTAATTATCTAAACGCTAAAAGATAACAAAGTCGAAACATTTAAGTGTAGGGTTTTGATTTTCTCCAATTTATTTAAGTAATTAAGTTATATTTGAGGTTTACAAATTAAATAAACATGTTTAGAAGTAATTGGAATGAAATTGGGCATTTAACCCTAATTATAAAGAAAGGGCCGGAAATTATATATATTATAAGGCCATGTAATTAATTTTAATTGAGAAAATAATGATAGAAATGAGTTCTACGATAAAAATTAAGCATCGTAGAATTTTTCGGAATTTTAATACGAAGTTTTGAGAATTTTCTATTTTTCGGCTATTTTTCAAAGTCGGATGTTTATACATATAAATGATCTGGTTTGATGATGTGATTATTTAATTATGTTCATTATAGTATAAAAAGTATATGGAATTAATTTGAGAATTTTCGGAGCTCGTTTGTCGAGTCGGAAATATTTTTAATTCAAAGATATAAATAGTAAATAATAAATTATATGTTAAATGTATAATTTATGATGTTGTCAGTTGTTAATTATATACTAAAGATGATGTTAATTGTTAAGTATAAGCTAATGATGAATTTAATAACCAATGATATGCTAATGATGAGTTTAACCTCTAATGATGAGTTTAAGTATTAATGATACATCATTAATGAGCTTATATGTCAAGGACATATATTGATAAGGGGAAAAATTTATTTTACACACTTTGAGTTGAAACAAATGAAAAATACACACCACATGCAAAACAAATAAAAAATACACACACCTACAGCACTAACCCGAGAATGGCCCACAAAACATCAACTCATAGCACAAAAAACAAGGTCTGTGACTTTGGGGGGAGAAAAAAAAGAAGAAAAGCTGCGGTAAGTACAAAATCATGTCGGGATAAGAGGTTAGTTAGCGGGATCTTGATTAATTTTATTTTGTTTCGATATTTTTTTCATAAATTGAAATCCCTCTCGGATAAAACTATTTCCCTCTCGTGAATACCTATTTCCCGCTCGAGCGGGAAATAGGTATACACGAGAGGGAAATTGGTTAATTCAATTTATAAGTATTTCACGCTCGAGCTGGATATGGTACTCGAGAGGAAAATAGACTTAATATGCAGCAGGTATTTATTAGCAATCATTAGTCACTTTTTTATTAAAATAAATCACAATCAAGTGTCATATCGACTCTTCAAACGAAAAGTGTGTAAAATTCATTTGTTTTGGAGGATGTGTGTATTTTTCATTTGTGTAAAGTGAAAGTGTGTATTTTTATGGATTAACACTATTGATAATATAAGATTGAGATTTAATGTTACTAATGAGATTACACATTAATGATATGCTTATATCTTATCAAAGAGCTTAAGTATTAATGATGTGCTTAAGTAAATAATTGAAGAGCTTAAGTATTAATAAGATACTTATATAAGTAAATGATATATTTAATTGTTCAGGAAATGTTTATGTGTTAATGATTTGATGATATGATTCATGATAAGCTTGAATGGTTAATGATGTAATAAGTATAAGTTTAAATGTTAGTGAAGTGCTTATATGGATAATGATGAGATTAAATGATTAGAGATGTACTTATATGTTTATTAATGATTCTATAAGTTTGTGAAGGATTTGATAGTTGATTAAAAGTTAAGTATATGTTGAGCATGTGCTAAGTAAATCTTGAGTATGTGTTAAGTATATGTTAAGTATTATGTCGTGAATGGTATGTGATATGTTCATTGGACTAAGTTAATTTATCGAGATTATGTTGGTTAACTAGTTGTATTATGAAGTTAAGTGTAAGGTTAAGAAGTAAGAAGGAAAGTTAAGTAAATTAAGTAAGTTGAATATAATAAGAATGTTAAAAATAAGAAGAAGAGCCCTAGAATTCTAGGTTGTGATAGTAACTTAGAAATATCGAGAAGACATCTCTTTATCCCTTGCTATTCCTTTCTTGCTCTTATGTCTAAATGTGAAATTCAATGAAGGCTCGAGCAGGAACGTGAAGTAAAAAGAGGATCGAAAAGAGAAAGAGTAAGTAAAAGAAGTGACGAGTCAGGTCGGCTTTCTAAACCAAAGAAATGACGAATGTGATTATATGATTATATATATGATGTTTTTAAAGTGATTGACTTGCCAACTGTTTGAAGTTTTTGTATGATACCATCTACTGAAGAAGGATGAATTCGGTCCTGCACAAGGCAGGATAGTGTACACTTATGGTGATCATGCGCCTTCCTTAGGGTAGGCCGGTCACAGTGTTTGAGAAGAAGGCCTACTTCTCAACACTAATGTTTATGATAGTAGATTTGGTTCATACATGATAAAAGTATAAGATTCGCGAATCGTTATTATTAAAAGAAAATGTTTAAGCAGGCACAGGTTTGTTTTCAAAAGTTTATTTGTGCTATGCTTTATGGCAAGTTTCAATCTATAGCTCTAATTAGCAAGTTTTCAATTATTTTCTGCATGTGTCCACTGAGTACGAAGTACTCAACCCTGCATGTTATTTCTAAAATGTGCAGGTTTGCTCGGATATAGATGAAAGTGTGCTTGGACGGACTTTTGTTGATTAAACTCTTCTCAAAAGTTATTTAAGCTAGAGTTTGGTTATATGTCTTCATACATATAACCCAGTTATGTCTTCCGCTGCAACACCCTTAACTCGTTTCAATTTTGTTGTTTATCATGATACTTATGTTATGAATTTCTAAACCTGGTTTATCAGACTGCTTAAGTCTAATGCAAGATGGTGTAGCTTCTTGACCATCTTCGTTGATCTTTTGATGGATCTTGAAAGTTAGCTGCCGTTTCTAAGTAATTAATATTATTGTTTGATACTTGATTGATTCCGTTCATTTCAAAAGCATGATTTATTGGATGTTTGGTTATTGTTTGATAACTTGGGTCGTTATCTTATCCTTTGGTTAATCATAAATTGTGTACGTCGCGGGACCCACCAGCTTAGTCATCTTCATTTTAGGTCGGGCTGCGACATAGGCTCTGTATCAGCTCCCACCAGAACAAGGAAAAACCAAGATTGTTGTTGCGCCCATCCCTTCCATTTTTGGGACATCATGGCTATACAGTCCACCATAGCTTGCCTATCACTCACTCCATGTGGCTTAACTGGTTTCCAGTAGTGTAGAAAGTCTATGACATACTGTCCGAAGTCGCAACCTGAGCGTGGAAGGAAGTCATGGTACAACTGTAGTAGTACCTCAGGCCTAACTGGAGGCCTCAACCGGTTGCTATAGTAGCTCGACAGGCACTCCGTACTCATCCTATGAGAAGAATTTGCAAAACACAGATCAATAACTGGTAGGATAATTAATTAACACAACTTCAGGGATTCTTAAAGTACATAAAGGATAAACTCAATATTTAAACAAAAACAACTTAAGCATTTCAAAGTACCACTTAACTTAAGCACTTAGCAATTATCTCAAAATTGTATATAATTTCCCTAAAAAAAAATTCCTCAAATTTTATAACTCTATACTTAAAGGTTTCTTTAACTCTAATAAAGGAAGAACTCAGCTAAACTTTACTTAGCTAGATTCGACAAGCAAAATCTAAACGGTTCTCTATAATGGAAAACAAAATCAAATTAAAACTCCGTCGAATAATGAACTTCAATGAAGATGACTGTGCTCATATCACTTATATGCAAGTGACATTCGTTCTCTTTTGCTTTCGTTTCTCTTTATTTCTTCATTTCTTTGTTGATTGGGTTCTTCTTTATTGCTTTGAAACCAACGATTCTTAAAAGTCCAAGTTCTCAAAGAATCGGGAAAAAGCCTTAGAGAATTCTTCTAAGTTCTCAATCTGACATGCTCTTGAAAATGAAAATTATAAATTATATAATTCCAAGAAGATAAATTCAAGCATTAATTTCATGCTTAGAATAACATTTAAAATATGTTTTCAAGATATTGTTGAACTTCTGAAAAGAACGAGAACTTTTAAAACTCTTCACCTACTTATTTGGTTGGGCCGGCGTAACGGGGTGTTGAATTGGTAACTAGTTTCTCAAGTTTAGTGATTCGAACTAAACTTACTCAAAAGAAGATTCAGGTTCAGGGCAAACGAAACGCTCTGATACCACTCTGTCACAGCCCCAAATCCCGAAGGACGGTTAAGCAGGGTGCAACTAGGGGTTGGAATTAAGAAGCGGGGAAGAAAGGGGATTAATAAATAAATGAAGAATAAATCTTGAATCATCAAGAAATTATGTAGAAGTGAACTTTGATTATATAATGCGAGACAATCTTGAAGGATTTCTCGACATAAAAGTAGCAAGTCGTTTCAAGTTTCAAGTACAACATACTTAACGAAAAGTGTTATAACATATTAGAGTGTTTGCAGCAGAAAAAAATGTAGATTGACTTCACATTTGAAGATGTGAAATCGAGGCTCGACTAGCTTTATTCAACGATTTTACAACCACTCAACTTCCACCGTCACCCGTCACTCAACCTGCATATTTAAAAACATATACAGGGCTAAGTACAAAGTACTTAGTGAACAATTGTGAAAGTTCTAAACCGAGCACTTTATGCATATAAAGTACGAATCTGTCACAACAAAACTTAGCACGGAATATAACACATAATATAATAACTGAACTAAGTAAACGACACACAGAATGGTAATCCAGTTCGCCTAATCAACCTACGTCTGGGGGGCCACGCCCAAGAGAGAATCAATCCACTATCCGAAGTTGTACTTACAGAGGATCTTAGGCATACAAGTCTTCCACTTTATGCTACTCGTTCACTCACACCTTTCCTGATCTACGTGAATTGATGATTGCAAGTGCACCACTTACAACATAAGCTCGAGTCGCAACTCGACACCTAACCCCCTTACAAAAGTATTTATATCTGAAATAAACCTCTTAAGAACAGTATGAAAAATACTCTCACGAAATAGTATAAGCTATGAACAATAACAATAACAACAGCGGCTCACTTCAATGTATCTCGGTGTAGATATATATAGGTCTTGAGAAATCCTAAATATATTCTCCACCTCCTTTGCCCTAGTATCCTTATGCAAGGAAACTTCCTTTGAAGATATGCCTTGTGGAACAATTAATTATATCACCAATATAACATCTTTTCCGCGTTACATATGGATAAGGAAATGATCTCCGTAAAATCCGCATAAACATGGAAAGAATCTTTCAGATTTGTTCCATTCTGTTCCACATCAAACTAGCTCAGACTGAAGCTCAGAAACCAGTTTCTGTTCTTGCACAACTTAAAACACTTCAGTCAATTTTACTTCTACATAAACTTGCCAACACCAATTGAGCTACTAGCTCGAATCCAACAAATTGCCTAAAACATATCATAGTTTTTTAGAGGTTATAAACATGTTTTTCAGGTAACACACATGGGTTTTTTAATAAAAAACCTGTGTTTACAAAATTATTTTCGTACTTGGATAAATAATATTAATTCGTCAAAACTAAATCTGAAACAACGCCGAGAAAGACGGTCGTCTTCCACGTACGTTCCTCACCGAGGTTGGTCGCTCCTTAACAGATTTCCATACTCACCGGCTACCGTGTACACTAACTCTGGAGTCACACTACAAGAAAAATTGCTTTTAGTGGCGACAATATGAGTGACGATACTGATTTTGTCACTACAAGCATGCATACAGTGACAATAATTTTAATCGTCACAAAAAAATATAGCAGTGACAAATTTTATTATCGTCAGTATTTATTGTCACTATATGTAAGTGATGATTGTCTTTCTGACACTACAAACATATATACAGTGATAATAATTTTTCTCATCACAAAAAAATATAGTAGTGATAAATTTTATTATCGTCGGTATTTATTATCACTAAATGTCTGTGACGATAGTTATTTTGTCACTACAATCGTATATATAGTAACAATTATTTATCTCGTCACAAAATTATATAGCAATGATAATTTTTATTGTTGTCAGTATTGATTGTCACTATATATAAGCGATGGTCATATTTTTGTCATTATAGTCGTATATATAGTGACAATCATTTTTCTCATCACAAAAAAAAATATTCGTGATAAGATTTCTGTTGTCGGTATTTATATTGTCACTATATGCTAGTGACGATCAATTTTCGGTCACTATAAATCGTATATATATTGGCAATCATTTTCTCCATCACATAAATATATCATTGATAATTTTTATTGTTCTCAGTTTTTTATTGTTATTCGCGATCGTCTTTTTCTCACTACAAATCCTATGTAATGATAATGTGCGAAGTAACGTGATCACACTAATTCAGAAATTAGCTCCATAACTCACATTAACAAGGCTGAGAAGAAAATTCATGAAGTAGTGTGATCACTTTTTTTAGAAATCAACTCCACAACTCATATTAACAAAGATAGAGAAGATAATTCACCTAATAGAGTGATCACGCTAACTTAGAAATCAACTCCACAACTCATGTTAATAAGGCTAAAGAAGATAATTCATGAAGTAATTTGATCACGCTAATTTAGAAATTAGCTCATAACTTTTGTTAACAAGGCTAAAGAAGATAATTCACGAGATACCATGATCATGCTAATTTAGAAATCAACTCTATAACTCATTTCAACAAGGCTAAATAAGATAATTGACGAAGTAACATGATCACGCTAATTTAGAATTCAGCTACATAACTCATGTCAACAAGGCTAAAGACGACGGTCAATAAATTGCACTAATTCTCAAATCACATGACTAGAACTATGTCATAACTTCTACTCTTTCCGTCTCCCAAAGTGTGGTGCAAATTTGATTTGTTGTGAGGTATAAAATATTAGTTGAACCACACTAACCTGGGATGGAGTGAGTATTAATTATTAATGAAACATCACTACAACCAAGCTCATACATAGAGCATTTGAAGTATGAGATCCAATGACTACGTAGAGCATTTGAAGTATGAGATCATTCTCTAGCTATAAATGCAAAATTGTTGTAAAAAACATAGTCTTCAAAGTAAATAGCTTAAAGACAAAATTAGATCTATAAATTTTAAGTTTACAGAAATTCTGGCTACAAGCACCATCATCCATCTCATCCATCATCATAGCGTTCCTATGTATTATTCCTTCATCTCCACCATCCTTAATCTAATTACTTTTGAAAGAATTGAGTGCCTGAGATTACAACAAAATCACGCATTTTGTTAAAACAAGAGTGTTAAATCACATGTTAACAACAATAGATTTAACGTGTAGCGGAAATTTAATAAATACACAAATTAAACTTTTTGGCAGGTGATTAAACCTGCCGGTGCCTTACGGTAAAACACTATATTGAAACCAAAGATTACAATACAGAGAAAACAAACCATTCGATCCATATAGTAACAAGCTCTAAGTAACGAATGGGTAGAAGATTAAATCTACACTAATCTAATCAACTACACAAACATGTTCGAACCTTTACAGCCAATCTGCCTAAGAATCAGAACATGTAAAGATAGAGATTAATCTCTTCGAAAACTATCTACCTTAGTGACTTGCTTCTACACAACCCAATCCTCCACAGCGTGTTGGTTTGTGATGTTGCTAACACTAGGTAGACAGAATGGCGAAAGCTGAATCTGGAATTTGCTAAGTGTGATCTTTGATCAAAATGCGCAACCTTGAGAATGAAGCTCGTGCAGTATTTATATTCCTCCAAATGTTGAGCAGTTTATTTCCACCCTCTCATCATTTGAACGTCCACAATCTGTTCTGTATTCCATTGTAGCGGTTGAGAAAGTAGTGGACAAGGGCGGTTACACTAGCGGTTATTTCCATGATCTCCTAACATGTATTGGATAAAAACCTCCGTGTACTTCGCCTTAAACCCCACTCGTTCTGCTGATAATCGTCATTCAACTGTTCTTTTATCTGCACATGAAACGTGCACAGAAAAAACAAGACAAGATAAAATAATATACAATTAAATAAAAATAACGGTTTTCACTGTCATCAGGCATGTTGGTAACACATGTTACCAACAGCCAAAGTAACACTTATGCCAACGAATAAACAAATAAACCTTTGAAGAGTGAAAGGAAGCTCTTCAAAGAAAGAATAAAGAATCAAAAGAATAATGGAGGGCAAACGGAAAACCGTCCCAAAATAAAAATTATGTACAAATTAAATAATAAAGAATAAAGAATAAAAGAATAAATTCACAGAGAAATAAAAAGCTCCCCCTGAAACGAATATATACATATTTACATATTTACAGGATATTTACATATTTACAGGATATTTACATATATGAGGGCAGGGATTAATGGATGATCAAAACATAACAACAATATAAGAAGGAGTAACATAACTTCCACTTAAAACTCTCCCTAAAATCCTTATGTCAGTAACACCTGTTAGAACATCTGTAACAGAGAGATAGAACTAAAGAAGTAAGACTTAATTCTAGAAATGATCATTTTGATATCGAAGGTCGGCCGAAGGCCAAGACCTTCAATTATCATATTCGATCCATGCTATGCATCTCCTACGAAAAATCAGAATTCAACCAGCAAAGGAAATCATATTCATCGAATCATTCAACATTAAACCAACAACAAGAAGATATGTGTTCATACACATTAGACCAAAAAACCAAACAGAATACACATTAGAAGATATGTGTTCAAACAGAATAGAAATGTGCGTCCATCGCAAAAACCAAACAAAATATAAATGCGTCCATCGCAGAAAAAACATAACATGATACCAACACATGCCAACATCAAATGCAACAGATTATACTCCAACAACCAAAACAAATTTTATCAAAAATCACTCATCTTCATTCTTTCCCTTTTTGGTTGAGGGTAGTAGAGACTTGAAGAAAGTTTCCACTTCTTCAAGGCGACGAACCACATCACGAGCTTCATTAAGAAGCTTGGGAAATGCTATGAGAACCACCTGAATGTCAGCTGAGGTGAGAGTAACATCTCCAGTGATGGGATCTGTGACTTGAGTGGGAGGAGCCGGTTTACTTGGCTCAGAGTCACTATCAAACGAGGCTGCTTCTTGATGAGATGATGGAGGTCTGTAGGGAAGATCCTTCACACGTCCATGATTCTTCAGAGCTTTGGGAAAGTTGCGTGTGGTGTGTTCTTTGGTAAGAACATCCTTACCTAGTCTTCAAATCCTTGTCGCTTCAGCAAGGAGTAGATGAGACTTGGAAATGGAAGCACACTCTTGGAGTCTGACTTGTCAGCTGCTCGAGCAATGAAGGAGAAAGTAACTTCACCAAAATTAAAGTGAAGTGGTTTCCTTATCTTGTACATAAAGTTTGCCTGCTCCTTCGTGAGAGTTGTTGTATTTGTTGTTGGCAACCAATTGTACAGGCTGATGGAGTGAAGAATTTTGAATATTTGAGTCAATTGGCTCGTGCCAAGAGAACTCTTCTACTCATCCGTCTTATTTCCAGTAATGGTGGACATTACTTCTCTCTCAGACAGAGTGTCCTCAACATCATCACCAATGAGACTAAAGAGCATGTTAATAGCAGAAGGGGAACAATCATAGACCTTGCCTCTAACAAAGATTCTACCAAACATTCTAGCATCACGATGAGCAACTTCAGGAATAAAGTTAACATAGAATTCTCGAACTATCACTTCATCATATGCATGAATGTTAAAAACCGTACTCCACAATTACCTATCTTTAAGAAAAGTATCTAACCCATGTTTGGCAAAGAAATCAAGATTGGCTTTCCTCTCATTGTGAAACTTTCGAGACTCCACAACATTGTGAAAAATGTAGCTCTTGACATCATAAAACAGAGAGTTATACTCTTTAGCTGGAACATAATCCTTCTTCAGATCCACCCTTTGAGCACTAGCTTTTTCAGGAGAAACATCCATGTCATCAACATTGATGGGTTGTTGAGATGAGGAAGAGCTACCTTCTGCAGTTTGAGCCCTTGAGAAGGATCCCTTTTTAGGCAGAGGGGGCTTAGAGCCAGTCGTGCTTCCAGCTTCAACTTTCTGTCTTTTGGGAAGACTTGAAACAGGTTGTGGAGGAAGAGAGGACTTGGAGGAGCGAGTGTTTCTCTGTTCTGGAGTGTGACCAACAATATCAGTAACAGTCTGAGAACGCTTTCTTTTACCAGTTTCAAGAACTGGTTCATCTGCAGCAGAGCCTTCTTGTGGATCAGAAAGTTCAGAGATTGTCTCTTCATTGATTTGTACCTCGATTTCATCACTTTTGTTAGAAGAATTCTTAGATGACTCAACGTGCTTGTCATCCTCATGCTTTTTATCATCTTCGTTGGAGCTATCACCAACATCTTTTTCATCAGTGGGTTCATTCACCAACACAGTTTCCTTCGTGCCATTTTTCTTTGGTTTTTTAGCAGGGGTTTTAGCTTTAGCAGCCATCTGCTTCTTGGTGAGTCTCTTTGCCGTCTGTTTCAGTCGAGGACCAAATTTTGAGACTGAGATTTGTTGTGTTTCTTCTTCAGCAGGGGGGTTTTCCTCTGATGTTGCAGTGTGAGTTGGCGACATCACTTCAGCATCTTCGACCGATTGATATTGTGGAGGTATAGGAGAAGGTGACGCTTCTTGTGTTGATACTTCCATGGCCTTATGAGCGTCGGGTTTCTTCTTCGATTCTGGCAGAGAGTCGTGTGATTGAGCCCTAGAATGCGATGGAGTTTTCTCCTTTTGGGAAGATGAGTGAAACTCAAGAAGAGAGGTCATCTTCTTGATGATTTCAGGAGAGCTCAGATCAAGGAAGGTCTCCTTTAACGATTTCAGGAGTTCCTTATCTTGGTTTGCCATGGCGAGGGAAAGAGAGAAATAGAATGTGAGCAGAGAAAAAAATAGAGATGAAGGTGAGAGAATCGAGGTGTATCAGCTGTGAGAAAATGAAGAGGCAGTGGTTTAATTTATAATTAAGGAGAAGAGTCCTATATAAATATATCACTTAAATGATATACTTAAAAGATTTGGTTTATCAAATCTGTTAAAGAGAACGGATAAAAGATTTTGAAAAATCTTAAAAAAAATTTAGGATTTGATTTTTGATAAACACAAAGATATCCTGTTTATCAAAAAGAAAATAATTAACAAAATTCGAATTACTTGAATCTTATTAAAAAAACATTTCATATTGACATGGCTGTTGTCAACAAACAGGGGATCAAGATTCTTACACATTAGATCATCAAACACAGAAGATTGAAGGTCTTGGCCTTCGGCCGACCTTTGAATAACAAAAATCAACAAAATATTGAATAAAGAAAACCATTACTTAATTAACTTAAGTACACAAATCAGAAGATACCAATTGAAGTAAACAATCTAACTTAGTTCTTACTTACAAATTCTCTCAAAATCAAATATTGGATGATCACGAACCAACATTAGTTTCAACAGTCTCCAGCATATTCCAGTCTTCATAGACTTGTGACACAGGAAACAACATAGGTCTCAACACTAGAACTGATTGGATTATGGAGAGAAGATTCCAAGTGCTTTACGTAAAAAGGATAATCTTTCAAAGTCTAGAGCTTTAGGGGGTGTTTACTTTATGTGATAGGATAGATAGATAAAAATAGTATAGGTTAATCCACCGTTTACTTTGATGGATTGATTACTTTTGAACTTGTTTGATCATCTAATCCTTCATATAGTCTATCCTATGTTTTATCAATCTATCCTATCACGCAAAGTAAATGCCCCCTTAGTGAATATGTCAGCCAATTATTTATCAGTAGGAACAAAGCTAAGACTTACAATCTGTTTCTCAACCAGCTCTCGAATGAAATGGTGTCTTATGTCGATGTGCTTCGTATGAGAATATTGAACAGGATTCTTGAATATTTCGATGGCAGTCTTGTTGTCACACATGACAGACAGAGTGTCAGTTTCCATGTCGTAATCCTTTAACATCTGCTTCATCCATAACAGTTGAGCACAACAACTTCCAGCAGCAACATACTCAGACTCAGTCGTCGATAGAGTCACACAATTTTGCTTCTTGCTTGACCATGATACCATGTTGTTACCAACAAAGTAACATGCACCACTTGTGCTTTTCCTGTCTGTAACATCTCCAACCCAGTCTGCATCACTGTATCCAACAAGGTTGGAGTTGGTATCTTTAGTATACCAGATTCCTAGATAAACAATCCCTGCAACATAGCGAATGATTCTCTTGACTGCTTTCAAATGAGATTCCTGAGGCTTAGCTTCATATCTAGCACACACTCCAACACTATACATGATATCTGGGCGGCTTGCAGTTAGATATAAGTAGTTTCCTATCATTCCACGATACATGGTTGGATCAACGTTCATTCCAACATCATCCTTGCTGAGTTTGTCACTTGAACCCATAGGAGTCTTCATGTATTTAGCTGATTCCAATCCGATTCTTTTCACCAAGTTTCATGCGTACTTGCTTTGTGAGAAGAAGATGCCATATTTGGACTGCTTGACTTGTAATCCTAAGAAGAAATTGAGTTCTCCAACCATACTCATTTGGAAGGCTTCCACAAAGTCATTAATAAGCTTAGGGCACGTAGCACCAAACACAATGTCATCGACATAAATCAGTACAACATAAAAATGTTCATCATTTTTGTGAATAATCAATGTTCGATCAATAATTCCTCTACAAAAACCATATTGTAGTAAGAAATCAGTCAAGCAAGCATACCAAGCTCCTGGAGCTTGTTTTAAACCATACAAAGCTTTCTTAAGCTTATAAACATGATTAGGAAAAACTGGATCTTGAAAACCTTTAGGTTGAGCAACACATGCTTCTTCAACTAACACACCATTCAAGAAAGCACTTTTGACATTCATTTGGTGGAGTTTAAAACCAAATTGACATGCAACTACAAAAAGTAATCTAATAGATTCAAGTCCTGCAACAGGTGCAAAAGTTTCATCAAAATCAATTCCCTTAATTTGAGTATAGTCTTGTGCAACTAACCTTGCATTGTTCCTAATAATATTACCGGATTCATCAGATTTGTTCTTAAAAATCCATTGTGTTTCAATAATATTCTTATGGGCCGGTTTTGGAACAAATTCCCACACATAATTTCTGACAAATTCATTTAATTTCTCATGCATTGCATTCATCCAAAATTCATCTTTCAATGCTTCATCAACATATTTAGGCTCAAAGGATGAAAGAAAACAACTATGACAAATCTCGTCATATAATGTAAACATACAAGCAAGTCTTACCATTTCTTTGTAGTTTACTGGACCTTTTCTCCTGGTCTGAATTCTTTCAGATGATTCACCAATGATTTGTGATGCGGAATGATTCTTTCAGATTCGTCCTGGAGGATCTCTGTTGCCAGAGGTGTTGTCAACATGGATCAGACTGTAGATATCAATGTTATCAACATCATCATCAACATCTGATTGAGTGTTGGATTCTGATGTCAGTTCTATTAACACTTCTGATGTTGGTTCAGAGGTACTTCCTCCATCATTTTCAACAGTTTATGAAGAATTCTCACTATTTTCACCATTTTCAAGTATGAGAGAATTACCATCATCACGAACATCTATATCAAGAGTAGAGAAGTCCTCAAACACAACATTGATAGATTCTTGAATAGTCCTAGATCTCAAGTTGTAAACACGAAAAGCTTTACTGTTAGGAGAATAACCCAAGAACAAACAATTGTCACTCTTTGAATCCATCTTGTTTAAGAACTGCCTGTCATTAAGGATGTAACAAACACTTCCAAAAGTATGAAAGTATTTAAGATTTGGCTTCTTCCATTTCAAAAGTTCATAGAGAGTCATGTTAGAGCCTGGTCTCAAATAAACTCTATTGATGATGTGACAAGCTGTGTTAACAGCTTCAGCCTAAAATCTTTTGGAGATGTTTCTACCATGTAACATGGCTCTAACCATTCCTTGGAGAGTTTGATTTTTCCTTTCAGCAACACCATTTTGCTGAGGAGTCTTTGATGCTGAAAATTCATGAGAAATTCCTTCATTCTCACAAAAATCAGAGAAGTATGAGTTCTCAAATTATTTTCCATGATCAGACCGAATCCTTACAACATTCATGTTATAACGGTTTTGAAGACTTTTGCACAACTTCTTAAACATTGGAAAAATGTCTGATTTTTCTCTTAAGAATTCAACCCAAGTGAAACGTGAGTAGTCATCAACACAAACTAGAACATACCTCATTCCTCCAAAGCTTTCAACTTCCACGGGACCTATAAGATCCATATGGATTAGCTCAAGACATCTGTTGGTATTGCATGTGCCTAACATCGGATGTGATGCTCTAGTCTGCTTGCCTTGTTGACATGGTCCACAAACAATTTTCTTTTTGATATTTAAACGAGGAAGTCCAACAACATCATTGGTAATTAGCTTCTGCATGTTGGTCAAGCTAACATGACTCATTCGTTGGTGCCACAGCCCAGCTTCATCAACTTTGGCCGGCTGACATGAATTTTCATTGTCAGTTTGGTAACAATTGTCAGTTGATTTGCTTCCCAACATTACAGAATGATTAAAATGATCAAACACTTCACAAAGATTTCGGTCAAATCTTACAGTCATGTCATCATCACACAATTGACTGATACTTATCAAATTTGCCGTTAGTCCTTCAACATGAAGGACATTGCTCAAATTAGGAAAATTTGGAACGTTCAATGTTCCCTTGCCAATTATGTTGCCCTTTGCTCCTCCACCATATGTCACTTTTCCTCCATTGATCGGAACATAGTCGATGAGGTAATTTTTTACTCTGGTCATGTGTCTCGAACATGCACTATCAAAGTACCAATTTCCTGCAACATCAACTTTCAATGAAGTGTAAATAACAAAACAAGACTCATTTGAGTGAGGCCTTTTCTTTTTCACAAAAGGTGAAGCTGTTGATCCGGATGCTTCACTGTTGGTAACAGAGGAGTCCTTTCTGAGATTAGACAATTCTTTTCTAGATCTTGACAAAAATTATCCAGGTATCTTTTCGTTGGCAACATCTTCAATATATTGATTGCAGTATGGTTTGATATGACAAGGGGCAGAACAATAATGACACACACAAACCTTAGATTTTTCTTTGTTAGTAACACTAGTGTCACAAATATCCATATCAACATGATTTGGACCCTTTTCTTTCACGAAATTCACATCAAAGAAATTATTTTCAGAAACATTTGAATCAAACCCTAGACCATGTCTATTAATTTGACCCAAAGAAAGAGCTTCTTTAAGAACAAGAGTACCTCTGTTCAGCATGTCAAAGGTTGATTGATCATCTTCATGTTTCCTCTTCAAGATGTGTAACTCATAATTCTTTTTAGTGAGAAGAACTTCAAGTCTCTTGATTCGACTCTTGAGGGATTGATTCTCATCAAGAGATCTTTTCTTTGATCAGCACATTGCTCGTCAAGAATTTCATAGAGTCTTCTTCTTCAAGAGCTTCGACCGGATCAAAAACATGTCCTTGATCACTAAGGATTGCGGTGTTAGCACATTCTTCTTCTTGAACTGTCATATCAAACCATGATAGATGTGATGTTGGTTTGGAAGTGATCACAACATCTGGATCAACAATCACTTCAGTGTGGGCTGGAAGAGTTGAAATGTGCATGTGATGCTCATTGGATGAATCAAATTTTGTTATGATAACATCATTGTTATTGACATAACTCTTTGGACTAATGTTATTAACAGTGCATCAACACAGTTTTCTTCAAAAAAAATATCAGTTGTGTCATCTACAAAACAATCAACACCTGATAGATTTGAGAAAGAATGATCAACGGACATATTAGGTGTAGAAACATCAAAAGGATCATAAGAAAATGTGTTAGTTGAAGGATTACCTTCAATATTTGAGACAAAGGTGAGTTGATCATTCAACTCATCTTCTAACTCATCAATAACAATGTCATCATCAATGTTGAGTAACGCGTCAATCATTTCTTCACTAGTAACATCAACTTCAGTAACTGAAGCAAAGAAAAGTATCGGCTGAGAAACGATTTTATCACTCTTTTCGACTTCTTCAATTTCTGAGTTATCACTCATTATGACATTGAAGTTCTTCTACATTCTCCTACGAACAGTAGGACATTCTTTTGCATAGTGCCCTATCCCTGAACAGCCTCTACACTGAATAGATTCAATATTAGATGATGTGTTCTTAACAGGCTCCTTAACAGTAGGTTTGACAGGAGACACAGGAAAAGATGATTGAGTCTTTCTCTTCCTGAAATTTGATTTGTCGTTTTCTTTCTTCATTCTTTTGACGACAGAGTTGAACTTCTTGGTCAACAAGGCCATGCTAGAGTTTTCTTCATTGATAGGCTCTAGATCTGAATTCTCGGATTATTCTTCTTCGCTTAAAGTCTTGACATCATCAACAAGGAAGGCAACACTCTTGCCTTTCATTCCAGTCTTTTGTTGGTTTAAGTTCATCTCAAAAGTAAGTAAGATACTGAATAACTCACTTACACGCAACCTAGAAACATCTCTAGCCTATTCAATTGTTGAGATCTTCATGTTAAATCTTTCAGGTAAGGATCTCATGACCTTACTAACCAAATGATCATTTCCAATTGGTTCACCAAGAGCAACATCTTCATTAGCTATTTTAGTTATCTTATCGGAGTATGTTGAGATTGACTCATCCTCCAACATCCTCAAATTTTCGAACTTAGTTGTGAGCATTCTCAACTTAGTTCTCTTCACACTTTCAGAACCTTCACATTGTTCCTGTAAGATATTTCAGGCATCACGAGTCTCAACACAGTCGGAAATCAACCGAAAATATGAAACATCTACAGAGACAAAAATCGCATTCAAAGCACGAGAGTTGAAGTTAGTGACAATTCTCTCATCGGCTGTCCAACGTCCCTCAGGGGTTAACGTTGAAATTCCATCAACTTCTTCACATGGTGCAACCCAACCATTTACAACAGAAAGTCATGCTCGTTTATCAATTGACTTGATAAATATCCTCATGTGTGACTTCCACAAGGGATAGTTCTTACCATTGCTATCCAAAATAGGGGGTCTTCCAGTGGCGTCCATGGTGTAATCTGCACACAGTATCAGAACTTAGTATATCAAGTTAAGGCTCTGATACCAATTGAAAGAATCGAGTGCCCAAGATTACAACAAAATCATGCATTTTGTTAAAATAAGAGTGTTAAACCACATGTTAACAACAACAGATTTAACGTGCAGCGGAAATTTAACAAATACACAAATTAAACTTATTGGCAGGTGATTAAACCTTTCGGCAAAATACTATATTGAAACCAAAGATGACAATACAGAGAAAACAAACCATTCGATCCATATAGCAACAACCTCTAAGTATCGAATGGGTAGAAGATTAAATCTACACTAATCTAATCAACTACACAAACATGTTCGAACCTTTACAGCCTATCAATCTGCTTAAGTATCAGAACATGTAAAGATAGAGATTAATCTCTTCGAAGACTAATCTAGATAAGACTATCTACCTTAGTTAACTTACTTTTATATAACCCAATCTTCCACAGAGTGTTGGTTTGTGATGTTGCTAACACTAGGTAAACAGAATGGAGAAAGTTGAATCTGGAATTTGCCAAGTGTGATCTTCTATCAAATTGCGCTGAGAATGAAACTCAAACAGTATTTATATTCCTCCAACTGCTGAGCAGTTTATTTCCACCCTCTCATTATTTGAACGTCCACAATCTGCTCTTCATTCCATTCCAGCGGTTGAGAAAGTAGTGGACAAGGGCGGTTACACTAGCGGTTATTCCCATGATCTCCTAACATGTCATGGATAAAAACCTCCATGTACTTCGCCTTAAACCCCACTATTTTTGCTGATAACCCTCATTCAACTGTTCTTTTATTTGTACATGCAACGTACAAAGGAAAAACAAGACAAGATAAAATAATATACAATTAAATAAAAATAACGGTTTTCACTGTCATCAGGCATGTTGGTAACACATGTTACCAACAACCAAAGTAACACTTATGCCAACAAAAACCTAACAACTTTGATTGATCATTATTTAATATCTTTCACTAGTCAACTAAATAGTTTATCTTAAATATAATGTAATTTTCAAATTTCCCTTAATTATTAAGTTCAACAAATTGAGTGAGGATTTGATGTCTCACTCAGTCTTTCGGTTCAATTAATCATCTCCAAAAAACTAAAGAGATGATTTATAATATTAATGAAAATGTATGGATGGAATAAATTAATGAAACAAAATGGTAGTATGAATAGAATAACTTTTCATATAATTATTTGTATGTGCACAAAATAAAATACAAAATAAAATTTTAGTTTATCATTTTAATTATCTTATTATTTGGATAAATTTTGTATTTAATTAATTTTTCTTGTTATGTAATGAAGTATAGTGTCTGATATTATCAATATTTTCATTTTTGAGATTGTCTAATATTATCAATATGACAGTAAAACTTTCCTTACATATGTAAGCTTATTTTCTATTTTTATTCACTATATAATAATTTTTTAAAATTATAGATTTAGATAATAAATATTAATTCAAGTAAGTAATATAAAA
The DNA here is from genome assembly GCA_031470985.1 of Agastache rugosa. Classification (NCBI taxonomy): domain Eukaryota; kingdom Viridiplantae; phylum Streptophyta; class Magnoliopsida; order Lamiales; family Lamiaceae; genus Agastache; species Agastache rugosa. The sequence continues at coordinate 32,472,621 of CM062601.1, read as the reverse complement.
ATGAATTAGATTAACTTAGCATTGTGTATCAAAATTAATTAACACTAAAATTAAATTTAATCACAAATCTTTGTATCAGTGAAATAAAAAAATAAAAAAAAACAAATAAACACCACTAGAAGTCTAGAACTAAACTCATACATTGAGTATACATTACATTTATATTGATTTTTCAAACACGAGGTGTATAACACTACAAGAAAAACGGTTATAGACCACGGTGATTCCGTGTGGTCTATAACAAAAATTCCCGTGGTCTACAGCCTTGTTGTCTATTAGGGGCGGTTATAGACCATGGGGATTTCCCGTGGTCTATTACGTTATAGACCACGGGGATTTTCCGTGGTCTATATAGCTAATAGACAACGGAAAAACTTCGTGGTCTATAACTACAATATCTGTGGTCTATAACGTGTTGTCTATGACCGTTTTTCTTGTAGTGTAATTAGTATAAGCATTAATTTTTTAAATTTCTTTAATTGCAAAGTATAAATTGAACGAATTATTTTGTAGAGAAAAATAAATTAGAAAACTTAAAACTTAACAAATGATGAAAATTTGCCAAAACTTTTCACTTTCCCGCCCTACACTAAAAACCCTAGATAAATATACCTACATAGCAGTTTTCTTTCTTCCATCTTCTAAATTGTTACCGGCGGTTCTCTTCTATCTTTCTCCTCTCAAATCCCTATTTCTCCTTACAAATTCCGGCGACCTTGTTACCAATCTCCACCACTTCTAGTCTATGGCGCAACTCACCACACCATCACACTGCGATCCTCATCTTCCTCATCTCGACCTGACGCGACGGTCAACAATCAATGGAAACTTGCCACTTCCGATGCCAAAACCACCGACATCCTCTCTAGTCTCCCTTCTTTCCGCATTCGCCAAAACAGATATGGCCATTGCAGCCAAAGAACCATCGCACGTACGCCATAGGATAACGCCCCCGCGCACGATTTCTATTAGCGACCCTGCCCACTAAAAGCAGTTTTTTTTGTAGTGTCACCCTTTCGGAGCTAACTCAGAATCCAATCGAACTTAAGGTTGGCGAACCAATTCAGATAGGCATAAGAGAATCTTCCTCCGAAAATCCTTTTATGCATGTTAACCACTATAAAATAAATAATTTTAAAGCATTTCGAAAACAGATCAAGCCCACATTATTTTTATATATGGAAAGCTCACCTTAATGGTTTACGGAATGAAATACCAAGCTTCAGTCTTCCATCCTTTCTTCTACGTACGATGTCCTCCTTTTATCGTAAATAACAAATCTTAGTAAAAGATCGAGAGGAAAATTAAAGATAACGAACTTAACAACTTGATTAATCTTTAAAGGCTTTCGCATTATATTAATAGATTATTAATAAAAACGTATCTTAAGAAATTTCAAGTTGGATTCCAACTTGACTCTTACTCGAGGCTTAGAAAGATTACATCGAAGGTCAATGATGAAAATTGACTTAGAAGGTTCCAAGAAATCAAAACAAATTGATTAAACTTGAAAGAAACAAGCTTTTGAAAAATCTCCACAACTGCAGCAGATTCAATCTGAATTTCAGAATAGGATACTAAGAAATAGAGGATGGATAGGGTACCATTGGAAAGCCACAGACGTCTAGTTTCTAACTCAATTTACGGATCTAGATTTCGTTAAATGAACAGGAAGTTATGGCCCCCGGAGTAAAAGGTGGCAGAACTGCCGAAAATCCAAGAAACCCTAATTCTCTGTGCACGTTTCCCAAACCTCAGGAATTGCCATGCAAACCCTAATTTCACTCAAACCCTAGCCATGCAAACCCTAGGTTCTTAACGGACAAAACATCATGCTTCTCGAATCTCAAATTTGACCTTTTTCATACTTTGCATATTTTTGCAAACAAAACACAAATAATAAACAATTAACTTCTTAATAAATCCTATAATGACATAATCACCAACTAATCATTTGATTATCAATTAATAACATAATCAAATCCACCACCAAAGTTCTAAACAAAACTCATATACAACTTTTATCGAGCAATCTCCGACACATTTTTTATTAAATCTAATAAAATCACAATAAACATTCACCAACATGCTTATTAACAAAATATGAACCACATTATCAAAAGATAACATATAAAGCTTCGTTTTCTAGATTCTTTGCCTAAGTACTTACTTACTTTTATTATAAAACCAAGCTCTACAATCCCTTTTCATTTTCTTTCAATTTCCTTTATCTTATAACATTAATATAAACATATTAACATGTTTAAAAACACTAAATCAACCATTTAATTTATTTCTCAACAATTTCAATCCTTAATATATTTTTAAACAAAGTTGGTCCGTTAATTCTCAAATAATTGCACAACGAGCTCTTAGCATAGATAACTACTAATCTCCAATTACTTTTCTCAAACAAAAACTTAGTTGATGATTTTGCTCGATTTCCCGTCTCTTACAAAACGAGAAATATTCTTAGAAAATTCTTAAACTTATACATTATTATCATTAAAACACAATAATGCAAACACAACATCCAAACTATTTTTATTCATTCGATTCTTATCGAATGTTCGTCTCAAATGGTTTTTATTTTATTTTTAGAAATATGTCGGTATTATTGTTGTTGCTTATGCAATATTAATTATGATTAATTAAAAATAATTAATCAACGATTATATATTTTATAATTGTCTATTTGATTTTGAAGAAGGGTTAATTGATGAAATAATATGGATATTAGTCTCGTTAAGACCGAAATAATTAACTCTACTTATATGCCCGATAGAAACTTCGATCCGATAAGTGAATGTCGTATTATGGAACGAAAGATGAAATATACTATAAAAGGAAAATCTTATAATATAATAATAATATATATATATATATATATTATAAGCATATAAGTGGATGTATGCGTGTGCGTGTGTTGTGTGCGTGTGTTCTGTGTTCTGTGTAGGGTGTGTGTGTTTAGATAAGACAAAGGTTAAGTAGTTAAATTAAATAAATAAATAAAAATCTAAGTAAATAAGATTGGGAAAATAGAGAGAAGCAGACAAGGGAATAAGTAAGAGAGAGGGAGAGACGGCTGGAGAGGGAGAAAAGAGATCCTTGCAGAGATTTCAATCCCAACACCATGATTATTATTTCATTCTCCCAGAAATTCACCTCTCATCTGAACCAATGGAGACACAGTAGAAGGAATAATAACCTAGCCCCTACATATTCCCCTTCTTCTCTTCACCCCTTCAATATCTCTGCAGATGAAACCTCTTCACCATCATCTGCAAATTCATTTTCTCCATACTTTCCATCACAAACCTTTCTTTCAAGCAAAATCTGAAGAAAACCCTAGCCCCCAAAAACCACCATCACCCTCTGCCGCCTAACCGCTGCCGTCCGCCACCACCGGAGGAAAATAGGCAACCAGAATATGGTGAGAGATGGAAAGAAGAGTTTAAGGAGAAGGAGAATGTGAGGGAAATCAGAGAAACGTGAGGGAGAAGGAGAAGAACATGAAGCTAGGTATAATCTTCCTCTAGTTTCTTTGCTTTGCTTTCTTATGTAAGCATGTTAGGTTAGTAAGAATGGGTTATAAAGGCTGTAGATTTATGTTAAAATCATGATAATCTCGTTTATATGAGTTATGAGGGTGTTCTATATGTTAGAATCTAAGTTATGAATGTTTATGTATGAAGAGAGTGCTTGGCAGTTTGAATGGCTGCACATGTTTAATAATGAACGAACCATATCTCTCAACCTACTCCATGAAAATAAGTGAAATCACCTTCTAATGAAAGCCTTGTATGTTGGCTGCATTGTGTGTGAAAATGATCACTTGATTGTGAGTTTAAAGGTGTCAAAACGTTTGAGTTTGTAACTTGCACGAATCTGTTAAGAAACTGACTAAGTCTAGAAGAGATAATAATATCTTGAAAACGGCTAATAACTTGATAACATGGCTTGTTGTAGTTTATTCTAGATTTCTTGTAGTTTTTATAATGAAAAGACACATTATCATAGGATGAAGAACTCTATTTTATATGGATTTTACAATAAGCCACTATGTGCTGCCAAATTTCTAAAGTATGATAATGTAAGTGAAATGTGTGATGTTTATGCTTGAAGTTTGAGATGCTTCTTGGTGTGTTGCATATGTGTACATGATGAAATGTATTTAGTTATGATCTTGATGATAATTTTACGAGTTTTGAATGTACTAAATGGGTGTTGGGAAAATTCTAAATTTTGATTTCATACCAAAACCTAACTGATCTCCAACCTAGTAGATGAATGCCCAAACCTAAGTTGTGTTTTCCAGCCCGTCTGTTTGAGCATTAGATTTTCTAAGTTTACATGTAAGAAAGCTAAAGACAGCAGAAGATCCAGCTGTGTTACCAGCTGGAGTCAATATCAGCTGAAGAGATTTCCAGCTGAGCAGAGTTCAAGACTGAAGTTGAATCAAGCTGAAGGGGACAGAGCCGAGTCAAGGAAATCCAAACCTTGTAAAGACTAACCGAGCTGAGTCAATAAGATACATGGAGTCAACTCTGAAGACATCACTTCAAGACAGAACTTCAGATCCAGCTGTAATTCAAAAACCAGCTCGAAAACAAAAATCCCGGTGTCAGAGGAAGTCAACATGTCTCGACCAATGAGGGATTGCCAAATCAGCATCATAGAGTGTAGAACCTAGGATCTGACACTAATGAAGACAGGTGAAGATATGCTCAACGGCAGATCAAGCAAATCAGAGAGTAGGTGAGAATCAGAACGGCTATTCCAAAGGCTAGTGTTGCATCTCTATCTATAAATAGCAGTCTTCAACCTCAGAATCAGACAAGAAAAACTTACGAGAAACTCTCCACAAGCTTTCAACTTCTGAAATTCTCAAGCATTCAAAGCTCTCAAGCAGTTCTCAATCTTTCGAAGAACACTTTATCTTAAAGTGTTTCTAGTCTAGAAACTGCTTCAGTTTTTTGTCTGATCTCTAGGCAGAATTTATTGTATATCCAAAGCCTAGTTCTCGAAAGAGTTCATTTAACTCAAAATTCTTCATTGTAAGAACTCGTTCATAGTTGGAAACCGAAAACCAAAACCCTTATTTTCCCAGAAAAAGTTAGGTTAAGGTCACGCTAGCTTAAATAGCATAATTCAAGTGTGTAAAGGTTTTTTCAGTACCCGGAAATTGAAAGGTTTAGGCTTCTACAGTGCCCGTAAACTGTTAGAACACAGCTCAGATTCGAGTTGTGAAGTTACTTGGTACTTGTAAACCAAGTGGTATTCTTAGTGGATTTACCAGTGGTATCTGGTAAAATATCGTGTTCTTTACTGCTTTACCTTTTTCATTTCAATTCAATTTAAAGAACTAACTCCATCAAGCATATCATATTTCTCAAACAGCATACCTGGTTGTGTGAACCAGCCAGCTGTATTTTCAAAACTGCACAATTTGACTAAGCTGAAAACTTAAAGATTAAAATTTTCAAGCTAAGTTTTTCTAAGAAAACGAGCTAAGTTTAAAAACCACCACTTTCCGCACCGCCACATGAGTTATCAGTCCAGCTGATCATCTTCGTCAAGAAGTCAGTAGGATTTATAACTGAGCTCTCACTCTCAGTTTTAACTTGGTTAAAAAGAGTTGAAAAAGTTTTTATCTTTAGTGTATTCACCCCCCTCTACACCAAAGACTCCGCTCAGGGACCATCAATTGGTATCAGAGTAGTGGTTCAAAAGACCGTTGTTTCTGAATCAAGAGATTCGTCTTAATATCTCTCTGTCAGTGGTCAACTGAACAGATCCATCTTGGAAAAACTCATATTATTGCATTATGTGCATATCTTCATGGATTTTTCTCTTAGCAAGAATCTCCCTACATTCTCAGTTGATGACTACGCCATCTGGAAGTTCGGAATAAAGAGCATCTTATGTGTGCATCATGACATGATGTGGGACGTTATCACAGACGGACTTGTACCAGCTCAAGATGGTGGACATCCAGTATACCAGCTCATCCTCAAACCAAAGAATGAATATACTTCAGAAGAGAGGAAGCAAGCTGGACTAGATAGCTTCGCAAGGAACACCAACTCATCAACCGTTTCCAACGCTTACCTCAGCAAGAAAATAAATTCATGATAGCTTGCCAGAAGTTCGACAATTTTAAGCAGCTAGCCAACGAATCCATCGAAGGGATGGAGCTCAGATTTTCAAGCATCGTTGCTGAAATAGAAACAATCAAAACTGGAAAATACACCCAGCGAGAAAAGAACTTGATGGTCCTTTCAGCACTTACAGCTGAATGGAATACATACAAAGTAGTTCACCAAAGTCGAAGTGACTAGGGTGACCTATCCATTGAAAGATTATTCTCCCTATTCAAAGCCAACGAGTACAACTTGAAGATTACCATGGAAGAATCTTCAAGCAAGCAGAACGACGGAGAGCTGAAGCAAACACCAAAGAAAATTGCTTTCAGAGCCAACTTTGAATAATCAACACACATGCAGTCAGCTGAGTCCTCAAAGAAGAAAAATGACAAGAAAGATATGAGCAAGGAAGAGTTGCTCAAATAAATTGCCATGCTAGTCAAAAACTACAACAGACTCAACACCAGCAAGGGCAAATACAAGAAGTTTGCAAGAACTTACAGAGACAAATATGCGCCAGCTGATGATAAGTCAGCTGACACATCAAAGCGGACAGATGAAGGCTACTTCAACTCCAAGGAGCCGGGAAACTACAGGCAGGACTATCCCAAACTATCCAAGAAAGAAAAAGATCTTCTGAAAGCTAAGGCAGCTGACAGAAGAAGAGCTTATATTACCGACGAGGAGTCCGAGTGCAGCAAAATAGACGATGACATGCCTTTCTCAGACTCAGAGAAAGAGGCACTCATGGCCAATGATGATCAAGATTGGGATGTTTACTTCGTGGGACAGACGGACGGACTCGACGACGATGAGGTAACCTCTAGAACTCAAATCGTATCTAACCCCTCACCATCATACGAACACTCTACACAGGTCTCAGAATCAGAAGGTCTACCTGACTGGAGCCTAGTAGAGAAAGTAATGAATGACTTCAAGGAGCTACAAGAAATTCTTGACATCTCAATGTGTGAGAATGCCGAGCTAAAAGTTGAGCTAGAAAAGAAAAAAGCATTAGAAGTAGCTGATGCCACACAACTCAAAGAGAAGGTTGTTTCACTCAAAGACAAGATAGTGAAACAAGATCAGCTGATGAAGGAATTATACTACGAAAAAAAACAGTTGTTGGAAGAATTGGAAAAAGTCACAACTGAGTCAGAAAGAAAGTCAGCTGAGATCATAGAGCTGAAAAAGTCCAAAGATGCGTTAACTACAAAGATGATAGCACTCATCAAGGCTACAACAACATTGGACAAAATTATAAGTGTTCAACACTCAGCAGCACTCAAGACGGGATTGGGCTATAATGGATCAAAAGAAATCACAAACATTGCTTCCTCAAGTAGAACAAAAGTGATGGTTGTAAAAGCAAAAGAAAACCCAACATCAGCTGCTCAACAGTCTGACACATCAAGAATACAACAGGCTTCGAGAAAGCAAGCTGTGAGGCAACCTTAAGCATAAATTAGACAGCAACATCGTGGTCAGCTACAAAGAAGGTAGAACAATAGGTATACAAGATACCAGCCACAACAACAAAAGGCAAGATATCAGCCAAGATATCAGAGAAGATACCCAGCTGGATATCAGTCATATAATTACTAGCTGGATCACCAGTTCCAGCACAGAGATCATACAAGACAGCAGAGACAAAGAAACATCTCAGCTGGAAACTAGAGGAGAACTGGATATGATCAGCAGAGAAATCAAACTGGCGAGCCTCCTCTCAACAAGATCCAGCTAATCAACTAAGCTTAAACCTCACATCAGCTGAAATCTCTCAACCACACTCTCTTCTCCCTCGTTTTCATCCTCTAGGACCATGTCGAGTTTGCTCCTCTCCTCCTCTTCATTCTCCTCAAACTCGACAGGGACATCAACTTCTTGATGAAGTATCTGAAGCTCAATTCCAGCACCAAGCTCACCTAAAGAGCCCCGTCCAGCTGACACTCCTTTACAGCTAGATGATGAAAACCAAGCTGAACCATCTAGCCCTACTTCATCTGAGGAAGTTGAGTACCTTAGTCCAACAACCGTTGCACGTGACGCCAATGTTTCAAGGTTCAATGACTTATGCTCGAAGGTGTCAATAGTGCACTACAACAATATCTAGAGCTAGCTTTGCTCCCCGCCACATTAGTCGTCGTCAGCGACTTCAAGTTTTACCTTCTTACCAAGATGAGCACTTGGTAAGCAACTGAAGAGTTAATTCAGATCTACTCCTTCAACCATCTGAAGTCTGAAAAAGCTCAATTGCAAGAGATTTTTGAATTTGGAAGTCTCCAGGATGCTTTCATGCATCAAGATGAGTTAATCCAAAATATAATTCAAAAGTCAAGGAATGATGTTGTGCCACATTCAGAAAGTATCATCTTGATGAGCCCATATTTTGTGCTCATTTTGTGTCTTGTTTATAGGTTTAGATCGAGTTTTTTTCGTGTCTTTTTGGTCGTAGTCGTGTCTGGGAGGACACATTTTAGAGACAGGTTGTTCAGGGCAAAGCAAGTGGACTTTTGGGCAAAACAAGACTGCATTCTGCAAAAGAGACAAGAGTACAGATAAGAGGCATACGTTGCAGCTCTCAAGCTAAGGCGTTGTAGCCCAACTGAGTACCGTGCAGGATCCAGACCTATGTGAAATGCTATGGGCAAAACAGAGGTAGAGCAGTGCACACTTTGGGCAGATGAAGACATGCTTTGGGCATAGGACGGTGAGCGAATCTTATCCGAAGCAAGAGATAAGGATGGGGCTGATTTCTTACCTTATCTAGAAGATATGCACCAGATCTATATCTTTGAGGATAAGGAAGGAGATCCATATCAATTTCAAACTCTACAAGGATAAGGAAGGTGGCCAACCCTAATTTCTATCCTTATCTAAAAGATCTCCTCAAATTCAAATCTTGTGTTGATAAGGAAAGAGATCTGGGCATATCAATCTAAAGAAGGAAAGTCATAGCTCAGCCCATCCAAAACCCTAGTTCAAACAAGCCCATGGGCTTGGCCTTTTAGCCCACGATTGTAACTCAATAAATACTACTTCTCATCAAGCCAAATTCATTCCATACACTTTAGAATTTTGTTTTTATATTCAAACACTTAGCCTAGGGTTTTACTTTAGTACATTTGAGAGTTTTCCCCTTCGGGGGTAAACGATCTTTGTATTTTCATTTTGGCGCTTTGTCCAAAGTAATAAGTAAGTTTTATTTCTATTTCTTTTGCTTTCGTTTTTACTGTATGCTTAGATTTATTTATGAATCTGGTTATGGGCAAGATGACACAAACATAAACGAAGAATCGTGAGGTCTAATTTGGGCAAACGATCTACATGCATGTGTTCACGAAGCACTAGGATTGATTTCAAAATAGTCTTGTTGAATTTGAATAGTTAATAGGCCGTTAACAACTCAGATAAAGTAAGATCTCTAATAATTTTGGAATAAATGTTTAGATGCCCAATTGCATTCGAAAGTATAACGAGTGTGGGCGAGTGGTCGTATGTCTTTGAGCATGCTTTTGGCCATATCGGGTATGTCTAAATCGAAATGTTGTCTGGGCAAAGATTCTGTCGAAATGCCATCGTAGGGTAATGTCATCATATTAGATAATGGGTAATCGTCATAGACTTTACTTGTTATACACTGAACGGATAGATTGGTTCTAGAAAAAGAGGCACGTGACACAGTGACAATGGGGGCAACTTTGTTTTGGGGCTATAACCGATTGATGCATTCATGTAGTGAAAATATTTGTACCTATGACCGAATCGGGTTTATGTTCATTGATTCAAACCTTAACCCAGATTCATATTTTATTTGTTTAATGTTTTTATTTCGTGTTGGCCAAAGCATGTGGTCTGTTGCCCAAAGCGAAACTCTTTTTAGTGACACCGGTGACCAAGAGAAAGCTACACTCAACTCCTCGTGGGATCGACCCTATACTTACCGCTTGCTAAGCTTGTTGTGGGCATAGGAAATTATAAATGTATTTTGACCGACACGATAAAACGACAATCGGGGCGTCGTCAAAATTGGACACACTTTAAGTACGCTTGTCCTCAAGCGTGTGAATGCGATTTGCCCAAAACCAAGACAAAAATAAAAACAAAAAATAAATAAAAAAAGACTCAAATACACGTATCAGCATGGTCAGAGAAATAATCTCATAGGTCATAGCAATTCTCATTAAAAGATTAGCAAGTAATTTAACATAGAGAACATGCATTGCCATCAAAAGAGTGTTGTGAAGAAAAGAACTTGAAAAAAACAATGAAAAATATGAAAATGATAAGTTCAAAGGTTGGATAGGCTCAGGCCTGAGAGTAAGGCTAAGGAGAAAGACAAAAGAATTGTATCAGTAAGCCCATATCTAAGTTCACAAGACCTTAGCTCGTTCCAAAATACTTCCTATCCCATGCCTTAAGCCTATGTTACAACCAAATAAAAGACCCAATGATGAGTACCAAGAACTTAGTCTAAAAGGGTGGAGGTGTTAGAGGGCAAGCAAGCTTATGGAATGACCGTTCCAAAAATGTCACGATCGTAAACACTAAGCCTAAATACAAGAGTGAAGAGTGTTGGTGAGGAAAATCCTTATTGTTCGTAATTCGATCTTGACTCTTTTGATGGCATTTGCTTGATTTCTATTGTGACTATTTGCTTGTATATTTTGAGAACTGCTATGCCCGTTAGTACTCGTGCCTCTTTTGCGGAATGCAGCCTTGGTTTGCCCAAAAGTCCTCCTGTTTTGCCCTGAACACCCTGTATCCAAATTGTGTCCTCCCAGACACGACTACGACCAAAAAGACACGAAAAGAACTCGATCTAACCTAAAAACAAGACACAAAATGAACACAAAATATGGGCTCATCACACATACACACTTTAAGTACGCTTGTCCTCAAGCGTGTGAATACGATTTGCCCAAAACCAAGACACAACAAAGACACGACAAAAACAAAATAAAACAAAAACAAACTAATCACAACTCCAACTAAAAAACAACATGGTCAGATAAATGATCACAACGGGCATAGCAGTTCTCAAAATATATAAGCAAATAGTCACAACGAAAATCAAGCAAATGCCATCAAAAGAGTCAAGGTCAAATTACGAACAATAAGGATTTTCCTCACCAACGCTCTTCACTCTTGTGTTTAGGCTTAGTGTTTACGCTCGTGACATTTTTGGAACGGTCATTCCATAAGCTTGCTTGCCCTCTAACGCCTCCACCCTTTTAGACTAAGTTCTTTTTTATTTGTTTGTAACGTAGGCTTAAGGCATAGGGTAGGAAGTATTTTGGAACGAGGCTAAGGTCTTGTGAACTCAGATATGGGCATACTAATACATTTCTTTTGTCTTTCTCCTTAGCCTTACTCTCAAGCCTGAGCCTATCCAACCTTTGAACTTATCATTTTCATATTTTTCATTGTTTTTTCCAAGTTCTTTTCTTCACAGCACTCTTTTTAATTTTGGGCATGTTTCTCATCCCTCATTTGAGCAGTGCTTTGCCCAGATCAGTCCACTACGATCTCTCTTTTTCCCTATTTCTTCTTTGATTGCCTAACGAGTTCTCAAGACCGGGTAGGTTCATAATTTCATGGAAATTTTTAAGTGATTAGAAAGAATTTAATCAAGCTCAAAGGGGCTAAACAAGAGATAAATCGTAGGGTCGGCTTTTAAGGTCATCGGGGCTAATTGAAAGAAAATATGCCCAAATCATTTAAGCACCTCACCTAGTCAACTGAGTTTTAACTAGAGTGCAAGCAAGTTCTAGTATAGACCAAACCAAAATGTCAATCACTCACAAGAAAGAAAAGCTGTACGGCATATGACAACAATTTAAGCTCAAATCCTCACTAGGTATGCTCATAACCCATTTCCATCATACTCAATCTCATCTAGCATTCTTGACATCACATTATAAACAACTTGCACAATTAAAATCAACAGAAACTACTACGCTCAATTCGATCATCTACCTAATCATGCTCTGACCAAAACAAACAACACTGAGGCCCCCCCACTTATACACTTTGCCTTGGGCAAAGTGGGTCAGGAAGGGGTCTCAACCGACTCAATACAAACCAACAGATTTACAGACAAGAGATAAATCGATGTGATTGTCAAAGGCGATGATGGAAAATTTGACTCAGCAACCGTCAACATCAAACTTAACAAGATGCTGCGAAAGGTGTTCAATCTACCCAGCGAATGAGGATTCATCCTAGACGATTACAGCCGTGAGGAAGTAGATGAATTCCTCAGTCAAGAGATGCTTATCACCCTAGAGCCGTACAGAGCGAGCATGTCAAAGCTCCTACTAAAACCAAAGTATAGGCTGCTGCTGGATATCACGCAGAAGTGCATTCTGGGGATAGCTGGATCTCAAGGAGAAATCAGTATTCCAAAACTCAAGCCGATGATTGCCATGATCAAAGGCGCAAACGTCAACTGGTTTGATTTCTTACTCAACCGACTGGTTAAGGAGTCAGAGAAGATCAAGTTCGACTCCACCAGGACGACGTATTCAACCTCAGAGCCCCTATATCTATGCTCTAAGATTTCGTTCATAATAGAACAAGCTGTGAAAGGATACACTGTTAAGTGGGCTGATTCAGAACCGTTTCCAGAAATGAAGATTGACTTCCAGAGAAATAGTCAAATCAATGATCTCATAAGAAAATAGCCTGTTGTGAGAAAAGGCAAGAAGCAGCTAGAAGAAACAGAGGCAGATGTTCCAGCTGAGAAGAAACAAAGAAAAATGAAGACAGCTGACCCCAAACCAGCTGAAGAACCAGCTGAAAAGAAAAAGAAAACAACTGTCATTCCACCAACTGAGGATAGTTCTTCTTTAGAAGAAACTCCAAGTCAAGAAATGGTGATTCACTCCCCTCAGCCAGTATCAGCCTTCAATCAGTTCGTATCAAACATCCTGGCTGATATGGTGTTGAATGATGAATCATCCAGTTCAGAGGATGAGCTGGATAATCCAAAGAGTCAGACAACTCTTCCCAGCTTACCCAAGCCCTCACCGCCTCACAGCTCTCCGCCCAAACAGCCTTCTCCTCCACTCACTTCTTCATCCAAAGAATCATCTCATGTATTCGTACAGGAAAATATTCAGTTGGCTTAAGCTCCTTCACAGCCAGCTGAACCCTCTTCCTCCAATCAAAGCTCACCCCCAAAACAGCTATCACCCAAAGCTAAAATCTCCACAGAATCAGAGGAAAGTGACTCCTCTGCCTCTCCATCACTCAACTCCTCTCGCTCAGTCTTCATGGAAGTTATGTACGAGGAGTTACGCATTGCAGGGATCAAGAGTGTTCTGACTCAGTATTCCATCTTGGCACACCTGCCAATCGCTCTCATCAAAGTTGGAGATCTCAAATTCTATCTCGCTCGCAGGTCGAGCCCGAGGAAACAAACCCTGTCATGTTGATTCTGCAACTCAAACGGACTCAGCTGTCGAGCTCTCAACCGCAATGAAAGAAATAATATCTAAAGAGGTTGAAGAAATTCTTTTTCAGGACAGACTGAAGTCTCAAGTGGATGTCATTACAAGATTCAAAGCTCTAGACTGCAAGTTAGAAAGCAACAGCGAACAATTGATGAAGTCCACAAATTTGCTCAAGATTTACAAGAAAGTACAAGTCTAGATCTCAAGCAATCTCTTGTCTCTCAAAGCATTGATCAGTCGCACCTTCTAGAGAAGAGAGTTCCTGAGATTGTAGCAAGACATCAAGCTCCACTGGTCGACGACATAGAAAATCTTTCAAGCCACCTGGAAGCCCTCAAAAAATCCACTCTCTCCAACAGCTCTGACATCCGCCAACTCTTCAACTTGTACAAAGATCTGGATGCTCAGTTCAAAGCTGGAAGCAGCAGCAATGCTCAAATGAACATCGCTACAGCTGACAACTCAGCCAAGCTTGCTGATGTTGAAGCCGCTCTCACCAAGCTCAACGCAACAGTCATTAACCTCTCCACCTCCCTTGTTGATAATGCCAAAAAGGGGGAAGATACGAATAAAGCTGAAAAAATAATAGAGAGGGAAGCTGCAGCTCAGGGAGAACATGTGTAGCCAATCCAATCGGAAATCGATGACTTCGCCAAAGAGCTGGATGAGGAAGAGCTAGAGCCAACTGCAGCAGTAAAAGAGACATGGAGAGAAAATATGGTTGCTCTTGCCAAAGCGTTTGGACATAAGCCAGAAGAATACAAGGACTATCACTGGCTATGTAACTTCCACAACGAGCAAAGAAGAGAAATGCAAGAGCTGGACAAAATCATCAAGAAGAAAGCCGAATCGCTCTAGCCTGCTGAGAAAAAGCAGAGGAAGAAAAGGCTAAGTTACAGGCAAGCTAGGAAGAAACAGGTCCAAGCAGCCTCAACTAACAAGAAGAACCCAGATGATATCAATGAAAACTGTGAACGATGCAAATCAGAATTCATCAAAGAATTCTACTACTTGAATCAGTACAAAGGCATGAATCCAGAAACTGCGTTCCAGGATTATCTCCTCGAACTCCATGAGACGGATCCAATGATGGCAAGATCAATTGCCCTATATGCCAAAAGAAACAACATCCAGCTCAAAGCTCCAAAAGTCAAGCAATTGAAACCTTCCACTATAGCTGGAACGAATCTTCCTGACAAGGCCCAGATTTTCAAAGAAGTTCATCACTGGGCTGGTGAGAGAGGAATCTCCAAATCTAAAAATCAAGATGAGTGGAGAAACTTGGAAGAATTCATCTTCAACAGGTATGGTCTCAAGACTGACCATCAGATTGATGATCAGATGAAGCAGTAGAGTTGAAGACCCAGCCATCTGGGAATTTTGTCTTTTGAATTTCTGTAATTGTAAAGTTGTAAAATTTCCTTTTATTAAAGAAAAGTTCAATTTTGATCTCAAGATCACCCTGATGACAATAACTCTTTGTCCAGGCACTGAACTCTGAATTTGTTTACCTGTTGTGAATGTTTTAATTTTTGAAACCCCGTTTCTTGTTAAGGGAGAAGTAAATTGTTTTTCTCAGTTAGGTTTTGGCATTATCATAAAGGGGGAAATTGTTGGGAAAATTAATAGAGTTTTGTTTTGATACCAAAACCCAACTGACCCCAACCGAGTAGATGATTGCACATGCCTAAGCATTTTTCAGCTCACCTGTTTGAGCTTATAGAGTTTCTTAGTTTACAGGTAGTCGCTGAAGACAGCAGAAGACTTGGCAGAAGACACAACTAAGGCATACCGAGGTATTCGGCAAGAAAGGCACTCGGCAGAAAGGCATCAAGCAAAATCAAAGACCCAGCTCAGTGACAGAAACCTAGCTCAGTGTAAAAAAAACCCAGCTCAGTGTAAAAGACCCAGCTTAGTGTCGATGACACAGCTCAGGTCTAAAACACAGCTCAGGTCATTTACACAGCTCAGGTTGAAGCCACAGCTCAGGTTAATAATACAGCTTAGGTCTAAGACAGCTCAGAGTCGAGACACAGCAAAGTCAAAGACGCTGAAGACACAGCAGAGACGCTTAGCAGCTCGAAAATAAAGACCTTCTCAAAGACAAGATCCCAATGTCAGAAGATCTTATCTAAACCAGTCAAATCAGAGAAGGAATAGCTTCTGCAGATGCTGACCTACTTCGTAGGTTAAAGGCCAGAAGTAAATGAAAGTAGGTAAGATTCAAACGGCTCTCTTCCAACGGCTAGTTTGAATCTCCACCTATATATATCTCCTCCTCCATTGAAGAGAGAAGACTGGAGAGACGACTGAAGAAATATAAAAGAGCCAACCCAAAAATGAACAACAATCTTCACAGCCAAATCTCTCAAGAACACCCAGCCAGTCAGCTGTGTTCTTAGTTGTTCACATATTCAGTCATAGGCAGAAAAGATTAGATTAGAAATATCTTAAGCCTAGTTTGAACGAGTTCATCATACTCTTTGTTCTTCATTGTAAGAACTCGTTCATAGTTGGAAAACCCATACCCAAACCCAAACCCAGAAAGGTTAGGTAAAGGTACGCTTGCTCGAAGTGTGTAATTCGAGTGGTTAGGTTCTTCAGTACCCGGAAACTGAAGGTGTAGGCTTCACAGTGCCCGCAAACAGTTGGAACACAGCTCGGGTTAGAGTTGTGAAGTTGCTTGGTACTTGGAAACCAAGTGGTAGTGAATTACCAGTGAACCTGGTCGTGGACGTAGGAGATGTGACTCCGAACCACGTTAAAATTGCTTTGTTATTTATCGCTTTGTTTTATGCATTTTACTAACCTCTTAGGCATACATTTCAAGCTGCATAAACTGATTAACTGAAAAGTGAAACAGAGCTTTGCAATATGATTTGAAGCAACAGACGGACTTTCCAAACCCACCAACTTCCGTACACACACTCACACAGCCAGCTGTGTCGATCAAGCATCCATCCAGCTGGATCGAGCACAGCCAGCTCTCTGAAAAGTTTTTAAACCTTGGTGTATTCACCCCCCCCCTCTACACCAAGGTATCCGTCTTGGGGACCAACATGAGCTTTCTTCATCCTTTCTTTGTCAAGCACTGTATGTTGCCCAAATATATGTCCAAAACAACAAAAGTATTTGTTGCCCGCTAACTTTTCCAATACCTTATCTATGAAGGACAAATGGAAGTGATCTTTGGGTGTGTTTGGGTTCAACTTCCAATAGTCGATGCATACTTTCCAGCCCGTTTCATTCTTCTCTTTTCCAACCACTTGTTTACCCAACAGTTTAGGTACAACATGAACCAAACTGATCCATCTACTATCGGAAGTTGGGTATATTATGTTCAAATCCAATAGCTTCAGGACCTCCTTCTTAACAACCTCTTTCATGGCTGAATTGAGTTTTTGTCGAGGGTCTCTGACCGGAACAACATCTTCTTCGAGCAACATGTGATGCGTGCAAACAGTTGGACTTTTGCCCTTCTCCTTCTTGTCGATGGTCAAATCAACATTATCTTCCGGGCTGAGAGTGGGCATATCAAGTAGTTAAATATTCTGATGGCTTATGCCTTCTTGAATCACCACATTGAAAGGGTCTCCGATTCCAATCTCTGGGCAGACCGCCTCCACAGCTTACTCAATATGGTCAATGCTTTTCACCATCTCTATGTCGTTAGGATGCTTCTTTGTTTGATAGATATCAAAAGTCACCTTCTCTCCCTCGAATTCGCATGTTAGTTTGCCCGTATCGCAATCAATACGGGTCCGAGCAGTCTTCAAGAATGGTCTACCCAAAAGCATGACTGGTGCTTTGCCACTCGCTTTGCCCATATCCAGTACATAAAAGTCAGCTGGGAAGATTAGGTCATCCACTTTAACCAAAACATCCTCTAATACGCCCTCAGGGAACACCTCTGACCTATCTGCCAATTGGATCACAACTCTTGTAGGTTTCAGCGGTCCCATTTCAAGTCTTGGTACATCGTTAAGGGCATAACATTGATCGAAGCGCTCAAATCGAGCATGGCCTTTTCAACCTTCATTGAACCTATAACGCAAGGAATATAGAACATCCCCGGATCTCCAAACTTTGAGGGCATATTTGGTTGCAATACGGCTGAAACATTCTCTCCCACATGGAACCTTGCATCGTCGGTGTATTTAACTTTCTTATTGCATAATTCCTTCAAGAACTTGGTGCATCTGGGCATAGAGCGAAGTGCCGTGAGCAAAGGTAGGTTAATTTCCACCTTTTCAAACACATTGAACATGTCGTTCATCTCTTGCTTTTCTTTGTCTTTTATCAACCTCACGTGCTCGTTGTCTTGCCGCTCTTTGTGCTCTTCTTATTGCCCTTATAGTTCCTTCAAGATCTGGATCGTATAACAAAGGCCCGAACTCTCCTGCGGGGTTAGGTTGAAGCATACACAAGAAGAACACAACTCACACTTAAGAGAAAATTACTAGAATTACCAACTTCCCGGCAACGGCGCCAATTTCGACTTCGTCCTGATTGTCATTTTATCGGGTTGGTCCAAATAAATTTATAAATTCCTATGCCCATAATAAGCTTAGCAAGCGGTATGTATAGGGTCGATCCCACGAGGAGTTGAGTGTAGCTTTCTCTTGGTCTCCGGTGTCACTAAAAATAGTTTCGCTTTGGGAAACAGACCACATGCTTTGGCCAACACGAAAATAAAAACATTAAACAAATAAAATATGAATCTGGCTAAGGTTTGAATCAATGAACATAAACTTGACTCGGTCATAGGTCTAAATAATTGCCCCACATGCACACATCAATCGGTTATAGCCCTTAAGCAAAGTCGCCCCCATTGTCACGGTGTCACGTGCTCCTCTGCCTAGTACCCATTTATCCTTTCAGTGTAAAATAAGTAAAGTCTATGACAACTACCTATTATCTACGATGGCGTTTTGACAGGACCTTTGCCCAGACAGTATTTCGATTTAGACAGACCCGATATGGCCAAAAGCATGTGCAAAGATAAACGACCGCTTACCCACACTCGTTATACTTTCGGATGCAAGAGGGCATCTAAACATTTAGTCCAAAATTATTAGAGATCTTATTTTATCCGAGTTGTTAATGGCCTATTAACTACTCAAATTCGACAAGACCATTTTGGAATCAAACCTAGAGTTTCGGGAACATATGCATGCAGATTGATACGCCCAGAACATACCTCACGAGTATTTAAGCATTCATGCTCAAATCATCTCACCCTATCCAGGGCCTTGATGATTTAGCTAGACATAATTGAAATAACAATAACAATAAAAGAGATAAAAGAAAACATTACTTGGAATTGAAATAGAATGCTTAAAGTATCTAGCAGAAAGCTATCACCAAAGCGGCCAAGCAAAACATGTGCAGAAAAGTAAAAGAGTTTGCTCGTAGGGCTAGTTCTTCCTCACACCACTCGAAATTGAAAAATCAAGACAGAGATAATATATCCTGCAAATTTCGTGCACCCTTCCTCCTTATATAGACAAGTATCGATCCAGCCCATGGAAATTAGGGTTGGCCACCTCCCTTATTGATGTAGAGTTTGAGATTGTTGTGGATCTTCTTCCTGATCTTCAAAGATACATATCTGCTGCATATCTTCTGGATAAGGTAAGAAATTCACCCAATCCTTATCTCCTGCTCCGGATAAGATCCGCGCTCCGTCCTTTGCCCAAAGCATGTCTTCATTTGCCCAAAGCGTGCACTGCTCTGCCCATAGCTCTTCATGTAGGTCTGGATTCCGCACGGTATTCAGTTGGGCTACAGAGCCTTGGCTTGAAAGCTTCAACGTATGCCTCTTTCCATCTCACTTTGGTACTCGTGCCTCTTTTGTAGAATGCAGCCTTGGTTTGCCCAAAAGTCCTCATGTTTTGCCCTGAACACCCTGTATTCAAATTGTGTCCTCCCAGACACGACTACGACGACACGAAAAAGACTCGATCTAACCTATAAACAAGACACAAAATGAGCACAAAATATGAGCTCATCACATCTCAAAGGCCAACTCATACCTTCAATCACTCAGCTGGATTGTTCCAGTTGAAACTGCCAAGGAATCTGTGCATGCCACCACAGCTGAGGCAATGGTTATTAATGAAGAGCCAGCTAATGCAACAGCTGATCCACAAAGTCCAAATGCCAATGACACTCGCACTCTAATCGAGATCGAGGCATCAAAACCCAGTACATCAAAATCCGGAAGACAAACGGATTCAACCCAAGTGTTTTCAAACGCAATGAAGGATGAGATCACCAAGCAAGTCAAAGAGATCCTTCACCAGGATTGACTGAAAAGCAATTTAGAAACCCGTCTGCGAATCTCAGCTGTAGAAAGGCAAGTCGATTGGCAAGGACAATCAATCGATGAAGTTCATCGATTTGCCCAGAATCTACAGGAAAGCACAGATCGAGATCTCAGACAGTCTCTCGTCTCTCAAGGAATTGATCAATCCAATCATCTTGAAAAGATAATACTGGAGATTGTATCAAGACTCCAAATTCCACTGGATGTAAAATTATCAAATTTATCAAACCAGCTGGATGCTATTACACAGCAGAACCTCTCCTACAGCACAGATATTCACCAGTTGTACAACCTCTACAAAGATCTAGACACTCAGTTCAGAGCTGACAGCAGCAGCACTGCTGAGCTCAACATCGCCACAGCAGATAACACAACCAAGATTGCTGAAGTTGCTCAAGCAATTGCCCAGCTGAACCAGACTGTCGTCATTCTTTCCACCCTTGTTGATAATGCCAAAAAAGGGGAAGGTAGAAATGAGAAAAACCTCAAAGAATGGCAAAGGCAAAGCTGTAGTTGAAGAAGAAGAAGTTCCAGTACTTCAGTCTGCGATAAATGAAGCTATTGCTGAGCTAAAAGCAGAGGAACTAGCTGAAAAGAGAGGAAAATGGAGTAAAGGAATAATCTTTCTTGCCAAAGCCAGCGGAGCTGCACCAGAAGAGCTAAACAACCTGCAGTGGCTCTGTGATTTTGTGAAGAATCAGAGGCAAGAGATAAAGATTATTCAAGATCAATAGAAGAAGAAGGAAAGTTCGTTGAAGCCAGAAGAAAAAATGCAGATCAAGAGAAGAGCCAACCTTAGATATGCAAAGAAGAAGTCTCCAAGTCCAGCAACCTGGAACAGAACTGATTTGTGGATCCCAGAAGAATTCAATGACAAATGGGAGCACACAAAGTTCGAGTTCATTGAAGACTACTACTACTTAGGCATTTTCCCAAGTACACCGTCAGATGTTGCCTTCAACATACACCTCGACGAATTATTCCATCGAGATAAACTGACAACTAAAATCTTCTTCAATGATGCAAAGAATGCAAAGAATGCAAAGATCAAGTTCTCTGCTCCCTAGCTGAATCATATCCAGCCTGCAAAGATTCCTGGAACTCAACATCCTGACAAAACCCAAATCAACGCAGAAGTCATCTCATGGGCGACCAGGAGAGGAATTTTCAAGGTGAAAGACAAAGAAGAATACAAGAAGCTGGAGCAGATAATCTTCAACCGTTACATGTTGTTGACAGATGAGCAGATCGAAGAAAGTAGAAGAAAGAAACAGCAACAGCAGAAGTGAAGACCCAGCAACCTGGGATTGAAGATTTCAATATTCATCTATTTCATTTTTTATTTCATGTACTCACTCTTTAAAGATTAATAAAACTGAAATCCTTTTGCTCTCAAGCGCACCCTGATGACAATAACTCTTTGTCCAGACTCTGAACTCTGAACTTGTTTTTCTGCTGAAATTTTCTCCAATTCTTAGATTTAGGGGGAAGTTTCGTGTTTCCTCAGTTAGGTTTTGGCATCATCAAAAAGGGGTAAATTGCTGGGAAATTCTAAGTTTTGATTTGATACCAAAACCCAACTGATCTCCAACCTAGTAGATGAATATGCAAACCTAAGTTATGTTTTCCAGCTCACCTGTTTGAGCGTTAGATTTTCTAAGTTTACAGGTAAGGAAGCTGAAGACAGCAGAAGATCCAGCTATGTTACCAGCTGGAGTCAATATCACCTGAAGAATTTTCCAGCTGAGCAGAGTTCAAGACTGAAGTTGAATCAAGCTGAAGGGGACAGAGCTGAGTCAAGGAAATCCAAACCTTGTAAAGACTAACCGAGCTGGGTCAATGAGATACATGGTAAAACCTTGTAAATCCACGAAAATTTAAGAGAAACTCTCCACAAGCTTTCAACTTCTGAAATTCTCAAGCATTCAAAGCTCTCAAGCAGTTCTCAATCTTTCGAAGAACACTTTATCTTAAAGCGTTTCTAGTCCATAAACTGCTTCAGTTTTTTGTCTGATCTCTAGGCAGAATTTATTGTATATCCAAAGCCTAGTTTTCGAACGAGTTCATTTAACTCAAAGTTCTTCATTGTAAAAACTCGTTCATAGTTAGAAACCCAAAACCAAAACCCTTCTTTACCCAAAAAGGTTAGGTTAAGGTCACGCTAACTTGAAGCGCGAAATTCAAATATGTAAAGGTTTTTTCAATACCCAGAAACTGAAAGGTTCAAGCTTCTACAGTGCCCGTAAACTATTAGAACACAGCTCAGGTTTGAGTTGTGAAGTTGCTAATCATCTTCGTCAAGAAGTCAGCAGGATTTATAACTGAGCTCTCACTCTCAATTTTAACTTGGTTAAAAAGAGTTGAAAAAGTTTTTTATCTTTGGTGTATTGACCCCCTACACCAAAGACTCCTCTCAGGGACCATCAATGGGTCCATGATGATTTTGAGATGAAGCTGATTAATAATGTGTTTGGAAAACTTGCTAACAATCTGCCATCTTTTCATAACCGAATTAATTATGATATTTGAAGACATGAAATAAGTGTTTTTCTAATGGATAATGAATCTAGAAGTCCTCTAGTATTTTTGGTTTTAATATCATGATTTTCTTAGGTTCTTAAGAACTCTCAAACAATTTTATAAGAAAATTCAGTAGGAAATTTCAGCGCCTGTATAGATGTTTGGAAAACGGTGGTGAAAACTTTAATGTTAAGAATCTGGATGAATGGTTGTTTGGAGATGAAAGTAGACTTACTAAGCTTTCTGGAATGATAAGAAACTCATAATTTGGTTAAGAATTCAAACCTAGGTGAATTAATCTTATAAGTCATTGTGCAGTCCAGATTTAAGATCGCGAATTAGTACACTATTCCTAAGATGAAGTTTAAGGCATTAATTTTGTTCAGTTAAAAATTCAAGTCCATTGGAGGTGTCGAATTATTTTATTAAAATCATGAATTAGTACACAGCTCCTAAGAAGAAAAGAATCCAAAATTGGGCCTTGGTGTGTTTTATTTAATTCATTTCGGTTGGGCTTAGATTAAAGTGAATTGAGCTTATGATTTAAAGTCGGATGGGCCTAGCTTTTAAAAGGTTGGGCTCATTTACTTATTTATTGGACTTATATGATAATAAAAAGATTGGGCTTGTCATTTATGAGATAATCAAATGATTGGGTTTATTTATTAATAAACCACTAAAATGATTGGGCTAATAATAACAAAATGCTAGACTATGTGATTAATTAATTATAATTGTCCAAAATGACTTGGTATGTGTCATATGGACCCTTAGTCTATATCTATATGTGATAATATGAAAACCAACTTGTATTATATGATTGATGTTTATTATTATGATTATACATGATTAATTATTTATTATTTATTTGTTAATTAAGTAAATACATAATTCTTTTATGATTTATTAATTCAAAATTAATATTTATTTATTTATTTTTAATTTGAAATTAATTAATTCGAAATTAATTAATTAATAATTTAATAATTATTTAATTAATTATTAATGTCTTGAATAATTAATTATTTATTCATTAATTATATGCTTTTATTAATTAATTAACTCTTTATAAATTAATTATATGTCTTTAATAATTATTTATTGATTAATTAATTATATGACTTCAATAATTAATTAATTCTTTAATTAATTAATTATTCTTAAGTAATTAATTGATTCTTTATTAATTAATTAAAATGTCCTAAGTTAAGTATAAATGTTTTACTTGTATTTTTATGATATGAGATATTTGATTACATGTGTATACATGCATCAACATAACATTATACACTTAAGACATCAATATGACTCATGTGACATGACATGTATAAGATAAATATTATAAAAAATGAATAAGCTTGACCTAAGATGCTATGATCTTAGACAATTTTATGCTCGTGAACCTAAGTGTTTAAGACAACTATTGTAGGACCAAGCAACCCTTAAGTTCCGAAGACTGGTCAAGAGAACTTGAATCAAGGTGGGTTTCTATTTTCAAACTGTGAGATTACAAACTCCCACTAAGGTAACTTTAGGGTTATTAAACCCAATGCTTTCAAAGTGTGATATGCATGCTAAATGTTTATGCTCAATTACTTGTGGTTTACCAATGTTGAATGTTTTATAATACGATCGGCATTGTGCTCCGTACAAGCCAAGGTAGTGTACACATGTATGACGGTTCGATTGAATGGAGTGGCTCCCCTCTAATTGAATCGGGCGGTAACCCAAGAATATGAGTTGTTTTCGATACTGAATACTCTTTTAAACTTATGAGAAGGATAGTTTTTTACCAAATTAACCCCCTTCCATAAGATTGAAGCATGCCATATCTTCTATATAATGTTTTCAAAAGACGGGCACGAAATCCATTGATGGTCCCTGAGCTGGGTACTTGGTGTAGAGGGGGGGGTGAATACACCAAGTAGATTTTTCGAAACTTTTATCAAGTTAAAACGGAGTTGAGTGAGAGCTCAGTTATTGATCCAGCTGGGGAGGGTCAGCTGGGTAAACAACTCAGCTGGCGGTGCGGAAAAAGTGGTGGTTTGAAAACTTAGCTCAGTTACTTAGAAAAACTCAGTTTGAAAATATTAACTTATCGTTTTCAGCTTAGTCAGGTTATGCAACTTTTCGAGAGACACAGCTGTCTTTGGAGAGCAGCTGTGTGTGCAGTTTTGAACAAGTATGCAATGATATGAAGGCATTAGTACACAGCTGAATATAAAGCAAAAGTAAAGAGAGAGAGATAGAAGCACGCGAGTTTTTACGTGGTTCGGAGTAACACCTCCTACGTCCACGACCAGGTTCACTAGTAATCCACTACCACTTGGTTTCCAAGTACCAAGCAACTTCACAACTCTAACCCGAGCTGTGTTCCAACAGTTTGCGGGCACTGTCAAGCCTATACACCTTCAGTTTACGGGTACTGAAGAACCTAACCACTCGAATTACGCGCTTCGAGCAAGCGTACCTTTACCTAACCTTTCTGGATTTGGGTTTGGGTATGGGGTTCCAACTGTGAACGAGTTCTTACAATTAAGAACTTCAGAGTATGATGAACTCGTTCGAAATCTAGGCTTTAGATATACAATGAGTTTGGCCTAGGGAACAGATGAAAAACTAAGCAGTTTCTTAACTAGAAACACTTTAAGATAAAGTGTTCTTTGATCTATGTAGAACTGCTTGGGAGCTTTTGAAAGAATAATGAATTCAGATAATGAAAGCTTGTAGAGAGTTTTTCGTATCTGATCCTGAGGTTGAAGACGGGTTTATATAGGTAGAGATTCAAGACTAGCCGTTGGAGGAGCCGTTTGAATCTTACCTACTCTTCTTAAATACAAGATCCGCCGTTGGGCGTATCCGCACTGTCTTCATTTGTGTCACATCCTAGGTTCTCAAGTCTAGGATGCGATCCGGCAATCCCTCATTGGTCGAGGTAGGTTGACTTCCTCTCGATTCCGGATCTTCTCGCCTTTAGAGCCGGCTTTTGAATTCGTAGCCGGACCGTCTCGTCGTGGAGTCTTCGAGATAGTTCCTTTGTTCTCGCATACCGGACCAGCCGTGTTTTGAACTCGGCTCGAATTCTCTTCGGCTTGATCGTGCTCGCCGGATCACTCACCGAAGGTTGACGCCGTCGTCTTTTGCTAGCCGACTCCGTGAACACAAACTCGGTCGACCGCCGTCTTCCGCTAGCCGACTCCCCGCCGTAGACACACTCGGGTCGACCGTCGTCTTCCGCTTCCTTAACTCGTAATCCTAGAACATCTAAGGCTCAAAAGCCGGAAAACACTATTTAGGTTGGCGCGATCATCTATTCGGTTGGAGAATCGGTTGGGTTTTGGTATCAAATCGAAACCTTATAATTTTCCCAACAATTTCCCCTTTTTGATGATGCCAAAACCTAACCGAGACAACTTATGATGCGAGAGAAACTTGTGTTTTATTAATGTAAGAAAATACATTATAACACAGAAAAAAGAAAGAAGGAAAAAAGATCTTCGCCTTCTTGATCCTTCGATCGGCCGGGTCTTCTCTTCGCATCCGTTGCTTCTTTCCTTTGACTCGTCTCTTCTTCACTCGATTCTCGATTCAACTCGGTTCCTCTAGCTCATCGGTTGCCTCTTCATTGACTTGTCTCTCTTCTCCCTTACTTCCCCCTTTTTGGCATGATCAAAATGGGGAGATATTCACCATCGGCCGTTGCGATGTTTTAGTTTGGCGAACCGTGGTTTTCGGCTTCCGAGCGGCGAGGTTTAGAGTCTTAGTGGCTCACCGTTGTATTAGCCGGCTCTTCTTCGGTTGCATTAGCCTCACGTGATTGCGGACACGGCGTCCTTGGCTCGATTCAAATTGGGCCCAGTGAGTGCTTGGAGGGATGAGTTAGCACGGGAGATAGCATCTTCTGAGTCGGGCATAACTTCATTCCTTGCAATTTTGCTTCTTCAGACTTCTTAGATTGAATGAGAAAGTCTGATTCAGCACTTAAGGGAGTTGTATTCAGCTCATATCATCATCATCCAGCTGCAGGTGATCGTTTGCTGGGTGAAGTTTCTCATTTGAGCTTGGTGCAGGGACTTGAGCATCTTTTATTGAAAGATCTCGAAGAAGGTGTCCCTGTGGAGCTGAAGGAAACTGAAGAGAAGGCGTTTGAAGTATCCCATCTGTCTTGGGATTTAAGCTTGGTTGTTCAGCTGGAATACTCCGTTGCGGTGTTCGTGATGATTATGTTCAAGCAGGGACGTGAACTTCTCTTACACCGTAAGAAACGACCGCTTGTGGGCCTTCTGCTCCTCGGAGAGTGATTACGAATTCTCTCATAATGTCAGCTGGCTTCTCTGCTGACTGACTGAGCACCTTTGACTTGAGTCTTCGGTTTGAATATTTTGTCTCCTCAAGTTGTCTCCGATTCCCAGCTGGGACGGAGTTAGATGCATGCTGCTTTGTCTCCTGCATCTTTTTCTGTGCCTCCTGTGGCAGAGCAAGAGCTTTGACATGACTGCTCTTGAATACTCCGGTTTCATCAATATCTGGTCCAGGTCTGTTGACGTTGATTTTTGCATCCCAGGGAGTTGTGTGTCCCGTTCTCTCTTTTATGATGAGAGAAGCGGGCCGAGGAGGTCTTTTCCTTTGTCATTCCCGAAGTTTTCTGCACCTTCCTGGTGGATGACGTTCTTGAGCTTTGCAGTCTCCTACTGCGCTGGCCTGGTTCTGTCGATGGGCTTCACCTTCTTCTGGACTTCCGTCTTCTTTGAGGTTCCTGAGAGTTAAGCAACTCTTATCTTGAAGCTTTGACAGATTCTTCAGGTTTGATTGGCTTCGGGAGACATCTTTCTGGATTCCATGTTCTTTTTCTGCATCTTTTGTTAGTAGAAACAAACAATACCAATTGATGGAAATAAGAAAGAATGCCAAAAAAAAAACTTTCTACGTTTGATGCGTATATCTTCTAGCATATTTAAAGAGATTTCTTGAAGAATGGACGATCAAGATTTGTCTGTTGATAAGAAGATCTACGACTGGGAGTGATTCTCGCGTCATGTCAATTTAATGCGCGAGAGAGAACGGTTGAGGCGCTTTGACTTTTGCCTCGAAACTCCCATTATTCAATTCTTTGCAGACTTTTAATTAATATTGATTAGTAATGACAAGATGTGAATTGACAGAAAACAGATTGAGTAGGTGTAATTAAAGTTATTTCAAACCTCTCAGCTGATCATTGTAGTCAGCTGATACCTCGGTTGAGTGGGTGTGCTGGGTCATCGTGGTTCCAGCTGGTTCCTCCTCGAATAATCCATCTGGTTTAGTCAATTCTTTCTCACCGATATCGTTGACATTGATTCGATTTTCGGTTATTGCTTGTATTCAGCTTGGTCTGCTTTCATTCAGCTGGGTCTGTTTCCGTTCAATTGGTCTTCCATTCAATTTGGTCTCCGTTCGTTCGGTAGTCTGCCGTTCGTTCAGTGGGTGAAGCATCGTCTGGATTGAGAAGTCCAAGTAATCCGCACAGCATTTTGAATCTTGCTTCTATCAGCGGTTTTGTGAGAATATCAGCCCGCTGTATGTCTGTGTGAATTTTCTCAACAATCACATCCTTCTTTTCTACGTGATCTCTGATGAAATGATGTCGTACGTCTACATGCTTGCATCTTGTGTGAAGTACTGGATTCTCTGAAATGGCAATTGCACTTGAGCTATCACAGAAAATTGGAACACACTTGCTTTTACTTCATAGTCATCCAGTGATGTTTCGGCCGGAGAATTTGCGAGCGACGGCTTCCGGCCATATATTCTCGCTTCGTCGTGGAAGTTGCGACGCACGTTTGTTTCTTTGAAAACCATGAGATCAACTTACTTCCTAAGAACCGACAAGTTCCCGAAGTTGATTTTCCGTCCAATCGATCTCCGAAGTCGAATCGAGTATCCGGTCACCGTAGATTGTCTTCAGCTGGGTACCACAGCCCAACATTTTGTGTTCCTTTGAGGTATTTGAGAATGTTTTTGGCTGCTTGCATGTGTGCTTCCTTTGGATCAACTTGAAATCTGGCACACACACCGACTGCGAAAGAGATGTCTGGACGACTTGCTGTTAGATACAGCAGGGATCCTATTATCCCTCTGTATTTTTGGAATCAATCGACTTCCCTTCGCGCTTCACGGTTCAATCTTCCGGTTGGTGTTCATTGGAATCTTTACAGCTCTCGCTTGATTGAACTCCATACTTGGCGATCAAATCTTTCACGTATTTGGATTGATTTATGAAGATCCCTTCTGAAGATTGCTTGACTTGAAGTCCTAGGAAGAAACTCATTTCTCCCATCATGGACATTTGGAACTTCTCTGACATCATCTCTCCAAATCTTTGGCATAAGAAGCTTGATCTTGATCCAAAGATGATGTCGTCTACGTAGATTTGAACAACCAGGATATCTTCTCCTGACTTGATGGTGAAGAGAGTTCTGTCTACTGAGCCCTTCTTGAATCCTTTGGATATGAGAAAATTTGACAGAGTGTCATACCAAGCTCGAGGTGCTTGCTTTAATCCATAAAGAGCCTTCTTTAGTTTGTAGACTTTATTTCCTTCTACTTCGAATCCTGGAGGTTGTTCAACGTAGACATCTTCTTTGATTTCTCCATTTAGGAATGCACACTTCACATCCATTTGATAGACCTTGAATTTGTGATGTGCTGCAAAGGCGAGAAATAGTCTGATTGCTTCCAATCGTGCTACTGGAGCAAAAGATTCTTCGAAGTCAATTCCTTCCTGCTGAGTGTAGCCCTTGGCAACGAGTCGAGCTTTGTTTCTGATGACGACTCCCAGGGTATCCAACTTGTTCTTGAATATCCATTTGAGTCCTATGACTTTGACTTCTTGAGGTCTGTCGACTAATTCCCAGACACAATTTCTGAGGAATTCGTTTAGCTCTTCTTGCATGGCATTTGTCCAAGGCACACTCTTCAAAGCTTCGAGAATTGATTGAGGCTCTGGCACTTGAGCTACGTAACACGCCATTAGAGCTGTGTCTTCATCATAGACCGTCGCTCTAGCTCTACCGAGAGTTGAGCCGTGTCACCGCCTCTTGATGATCCGATGAAGCTTGAGCGGTGAGCTTCGGTTTTGACTTGGTCGGATGGTTCTCCAATGATTGCCGATGATGGATGATCTTCAATCCATCTTCTCCTCTTACGAATTTCTTCTTCCGTTGATTGATGCTTGAAGTGGCTAAATTTCGTCCGTCTTGGAGTTGTTCGGATTTAAGTCTTGAGAGATTGATTCTCCTTGATTTGGATTTTGAGGTGACTTCGAAGAGGTTCACTGGAGATGGAGTAGGACTCACCGTGTTTGGATTTCCACCGATGATGTTCCCTTGATTTGGCGTTGAAGCTTCTTCTCGATTTCCACTGGTGGAGCTTCTTGGTTGATTTGAATTTCCTCCTCCGGCTCATTGTCCCAAATTAATGGTTCGGCCGCATTCCCCGATTCTATTCTCTTGAGCCCTTGTCCGAATCAATCTTGAAGATTCTCCTTCGCTTCTTCGTTTGATAGAATCTCTATATTCGAAGGAGGATTCGTCAAAGGTAACATGTGGAGTTACTTCGACTATTTGAGTTCTTCGTTGAAGACTCGTATGCTTTACTCATACGGAGTAACCAAGGAATACTCCTCGGTCCGTCTTTTCGTCGAACGTCTTGAGCCGTGTCTTCCCATTATTGAGAATGTGACATTTGGATCCGAATACCTTGAAATATCCAATGTATGGTATTCTCGTTGTTCCATAGCTCATACGGTGTCTTTCCTTGTCTTGATGTGAGTAGGGAGCGATTCGAGTGAAGCAAGCCGTGTTGATTGCTTCACAACTTCTTTGGAATGGCGAGCTAGCTAGCATTGAGGTAGTCGCTTCCTTGATAGTTCTCGTTTCTTCGTTCGCTACACCATTCTGCCGAGGTGTGCGAGCTGCAGATGTTTGGTGTTGAACTCCGTTCTTCTCGCAAAAATCATAAATAGTTTCATTTAGAAACTCCGTTCCACGATCCGATCTTATTGCCATTATCTTGCACTCCTTCGTGTTGATAATCTTTCCACAGGATAGGCGGCTTAGTTCTCGTTTCGCTCTTCACGGTACAAGAATGATACCCATGTGAATCTTGAGAAATCATCCACAACGACCGCAGTATATTTTCTCGCCATTGAAGCTTGTCGAGTAATCGGACCAAAAAGATCCATGTGAAGAAGTTGAAGAACTCGATCGCCTGATCGAGCCGGCTTGAGAGAGAATGAAATTCTTGTTTGTTTTCCTTGTTGACACGCGCCGCACATATGACTTTTGTCATATACTTGATCTGGAATTCCATTAGCGAGCCGGTTCCTAGCCGCCTTGTTGATTGTCTTGAAGTTGAGATGATTCGGCCCGTACGTGCCATGCCTACCGAGTTCATTGCCGCTTTTTGATACAAGACAAGTCTCCGGAGGGCCGTCGTTCCGCCGAAGTACATATTTCCTTCTCTTTTCCCTCTTAGGAGTATCTCGCTTGGTTTCCCCGTGCTTCACCGTGCATCCCCGTGTATCAAACTTGACGAAAAACCGTTGTCGCAGAATTGGCTAATGGAAAGCAAGTTATGTTGCAATCCTTGTACATAAGAAACATTTGGGATTATAACATTTCTAGTTTTAAATGTACCATAACCTTTGGTTAGGCCTTTGGAGTTGTCACCAAATGTTACTTGTGGACCTGTACGCTCAATATACTCCTGGAGTAGATGCTTTAGGTGCGTCATGTGCTTGGAACATCCACTGTCCAAGTACCAAAGCGTTCTCATCGACTCCTCAGAGATGCGTCGATTCCTTGCAACCTAAACAAAAAGTTAAAATTCAGTACCCGGTTTAATTGGGTCCTTGTGGGTTAGACAGAGATCCTTTGACGACCCAGATCTGCTTGATGACTCGAATTGGGTCATTTGATCTGATAATTCTTCCAGCTGAGTCGATATACACATTCATTGTGTTCTTCTTTTGTTGCTGGCGTGGTCTTGATCTTCGTGTCTTCTTGTTTTGTTGTCTGTATTTTGTTTGATTTCCAGCTGTGTGCCTAGCTGAGACGTTCCTTTGTCTCTGCTGTCTCTGATGCTGTGGCTGGAAATGATTATCCAAATCGATACTCGTATGAGTGGTATCCAGCTGGGTATCTCTGATATCTTGGTTGATATTGATCAACGGCTGGTGCTGTGGCTGGTATCTGTAAAATCCAGCTTGTGGTCTTCGTTGAGGTTGAGCACGTTGCTGTCTGAGCTGAGCTTGAGGTTGTCGCACAGCTGACCTTCTTGATGTCTGCTGTGTTCTCGACGGAGTTTGAGACTGTTTCACAGCTGTTCTTTTTGACGTCTGCTGTGTCCTCAACGGAGCTTGAGAATGTTTCACAGCTGTTCTTCCCGACGCCTGCTGTGTCCTCGATTGTTGATGCTGAGCTGCTGGGGTTGAAGGTTCATTTGCTCGTACAAACATAACCTTTGTTCCACTTGTGGAGGCAATGTTTGAGGCATCCTTTGATTCGTTGTATCCCAGTCCCGCTTTGAGTGCTGCTGGACGCTGAGCACTAATGATCTCGTCCATTGTTGACGTGGCTTTGATAAGAGCTACTATCTTCTTAGATAGTACCTCTTCGGTGATTTTCAGCTCAATGATCTCAGCTGACTTCCTTTCCGATTCAGCTGTGACCCTTTCCACATCTTCTATCAGCTGTGTCTTCTCAGTGTTGACTTTCTTCATCAGCTGATCTTGTTTCACTATTCGTCATTTAGTGAAACGACTTCCGTTGAGCCGAGTTGTATCACTCGTGTCCGATACTTTTGTCTTTTCCAGCTCCGCCTTGACTCGGCATTCTCACACATAATGACGTCAAGGATCTCTTGAAGCTCCTTGGAATCGTTCATTACTTTCTCTACTAGACTCCAATCGTAGTCCGTATTCGAGTCCCGTGTAGAGTGTTCGTGTGATGGTGAGGTGTTAGATAGATTTAGAGTTCGAGACGTTACCTCATCTTCATCGATGCCGTCCTGTTTGTCCCATGAAGCAAGTATCCCAATCGTGTTCATGATTGGCCATCGTGGCTTCTTCTTCCGAGTCCGAAAATGGCATGTCATCCATTTTATTGCACTCGATTCTTCATCGCCGATATAAGCTCTCCTTCGGTCACCGCCTTAGCTTTTAATTGGTCTTTATCTTTCTTGGACAACTTTGGACAATCTTGTCGGTAGTGTCCTCGGTTCCTTGCAGCTGAAGCAACCTTCTTCGCTCGTTTGTCACCGACTTCTCATCACTTGCGTACTTATCTCTCGTAATTCCCGAAGAACTTCTTGTATTTGCCCTTGCTGGTGTCGAGTCTGTTATAACTTTTCACCATCATGGCAATTTCTTCGAGTAGCTCCTCTTTGCTCATATCCTTTTTGTCCTTCTTCATCTTGGAAGACTCAGCTGACTTGACATGAGCTGACTTTTCGTAGCTTGGCTCGAAAGCTATTTTTTTGGAGGGTGAGTTCTCCATCATTCCGTCTCGCTTGAAGATTCTTCTTGAGTGATCTTCAAGTTGTACTCGTTGGCTTTTAGGAGTGAGAACAATCTTTCTGTAGATAGATCACCCAAGTCACTTCGACTTTGGTGAACTACCTTGTAAGTGTTCCATTCAGCTGAAAGAGCTGAAAGAACCTTTAGATTCTTTTCCCGCTGGGTATACTTCCCGATTCGATTGTCTCTATCTCAATGACTATGTTTGAGAACCTTAGCTCCATCGCTTCGATGGACTCGTTGGCTAGCTGCTTGAAGTTGTCGAATTTTTGGCACGCTATTGTGAATTTGTTTTCTTTGATCTCTTCTGATCCTTCACATAGCTTGGCGAGTGTTTCCCACATCTCTTTGGCTGTCTCGCACTTGATGATTTTACTCAGGTAGGCGTTTGAGACTGTTGAAGAGATGGTGTTCCTTGCGAAGTTGTCCAGACCAGCTTGCTTTCGCTCTTCGGAAGAATATTCCTTCTTTGGCTTGAGAATTGGCCGGTATTCGGTTGGCCTCCATCATGAGCAGTACGAGTTCGCCTTGTTTATATATAAGGATGGGTCCGTCTGAAATGACGTCCCACATCATGTCGTGATGTGCACAAAGGAAGCTTTTCAATCTGAATTTCCAGATTGCATAGTCGTCTACCGAGAAGGTGGGGAGATTCCTGTTAAGATAAGAATCCATAGACATGTGCAGTATGTAATAAGATGAGTTTTTCTGAGAAACGGATCTGTTCAGTTGACCACTGACACAGAGCGTCAAGAGAGATCTCTTGATACAGAAACGGTGGTCTTTTGAACCACTTTGCTCGATACCAATTGATGGTCCCCGAGGGTACTTGGTGTAGAGGGGGTGAATACACCAAGTAGATTTTTCGAAACTTTTATCAAGTTAAAACGGAGTTGAGTGAGAGCTCAGTTATTGATCCACGGGAGGGTCACCGGGTAAACAACTCACCGGCGGTGCGGAAAGTGGTGGTTTGAAAACTTAGCTCGCCATTACTTAGAAAAACTCGGTTTGAAAATATTAACTTATCGTTTTCGGCTTAGTCGGGTTATGCAACTTTTCGAGAGACACAAATCTTTGGAGAGCAGTGTGTGTGCGATTTTGAACAAGTATGCAATGATATGAAGGCGTTAGTACACGGCTGAATATAAAGCAAAAGTAAAAGAGAGAGATAGAAGAACGCGAGTTTTTACGTGGTTCGGAGTAACACCTCCTACGTCCACGACCAGTTCACGTAATCCACTACCACTTGGTTTCCAAGTACCAAGCAACTTCACAACTCTAACCCGAGCCGTGTTCCAACGGTTGCGGGCACCGTCAAGCCTATACACCTTCGGTTTACGGGTGGAAGAACCTAACCACTCGAATTACGCGCTTCGAGCAAGCGTACCTTTACCTAACCTTTCCGGGTTTGGGTTTGGGTATGGGGTTCCAAGCGTGAACGAGTTCTTACAATTAAGAACTTCGTAGTATGATGAACTCGTTCGAAATCTAGGCTTTAGATATACAATGAGTTTGGCCTAGGGAACGGACGAAAAACTAAGCGGTTCTTAACTAGAAACACTTTAAGATAAAGTGTTCTTTGATCTATGTAGAAGCTGCTTGGGAGCTTTTGAAAGAATAATGAATTCGGATAATGAAAGCTTGTAGAGAGTTTTTCGTGTCCGATCCCGAGGTTGAAGACGGGTTTATATAGGTAGAGATTCAAGACTAGCCGTTGGAGGAGCCGTTTGAATCTTACCTACTCTTCTTAAATACAAGATCCGCCGTTGGGCGTATCCGCACTGCCTTCATTTGTGTCACATCCTAGGTTCTCGAAGTCTAGGATGCCGATCCGGCAATCCCTCATTGGTCGAGGTAGGTTGACTTCCTCTCGATTCCCGGATCTTCTCGCCTTTAGAGCCGGCTTTTGAATTCAGTAGCCGGACTCGTCTCGTCGTGGAGTCTTCGTAGATAGTTCCTTTGTTCGTACATACTGGACCAGCCGTGTTTTGAACTCGCCGAATTCTCTTCACTTGATCAGCTCGCCGGATCACTCACCGAAGGTTGACGCCCGTCGTCTTTTGCTAGCCGACTCCGCTCGTGAACACACTGGTCGACCGTCGTCTTCCGCTAGCCGACTTCGCCGTAGACACACTGGTCGACCGTCGTCTTCCGCTTCCTTAACCTGTAATCCTAGAACATCTAAGGCTCAAACAGGCGAGCTGGAAAACACTATTTAGGTTGGCGCGATCATCTATTCGGTTGGAGAATCAGTTGGGTTTTGGTATCAAATCGAAACCTTATAATTTTCCCAACATCCATTGAATGCTTTTGTACTCAGCCCCTGCATTATTTTTCCTAATGCAGGTTGATCAACGTGGAAACGAAGGAGGGGATGTCAGTGTCGTTGTTTGTCCGTATGTTCTTCAAGTACTTGTTGTGTCGGTCTTTATGACCGTCGTTGTCGTCTTCAATAAGGCTTACGTCATCATACTCATGTTACTTCTTATGTTCTAACCATCTACTCTTAGATGGTTATCTTTTGAAACGCTTCAGCAGTGCGGGGCCGGTGTCCTAATACACCGACCCCAATTATGTTATGTTAGGGCATCGATGTTGAATAATTACACACCTTGCATTTATTATCTCAAACATTATCATTTCAATGCTTCCAATAAAATAACCTTTGTTATTATTTATGCTTATGATTTCAATGGTTTCACCCCACCCACAGTGTGGCGGCTCGGACGGATCCGCATAGGCCCGGGTCATGGATCGCCACAGACATGATATCAGAGCAGTTCGTTTGCTCTGAGCCCTAGAAGCCTTATTTCTGGTTTCAACTTAGAGTCATTAGATATGAACCAACTAAAGTCAAGAATTCTTCAAGTCCAAGTTACTCATGACATCCTTCTCATCCTTTCACGTCGATTGAAAAAGGAACATTATACTTTGAACTCTTACATTGATTATGTGATTGTTAAGCGTGACATATAAATTCATGCTCATAAACTTGTACTTGCATATACTTTATTCTTAACATGCTATATGTGCCATATTGTGTTTACATGCTCAATTATATGCAATTTTTGTTTCTTTTACGCAAATTCATTCGTATGAGGACCGCCAACCTTCGATGATCGTTTACAGTCATCAGTTGGGATTGGAATCCCTAGTTGACTGACGAGTGTGCACCGGGACTAAATCATATATGTGGGAACCTCTTAGAACTAACACCGAGAGGACCCAAACCGAACCTAAACCACAGTCCTGAACTTAGACGTTTTAAGAATCTCACTTCAAGATATGTACTAATAGAACAACTCTTTTATTTTGTTCTTATAAATGGCGGGGTACACTGGACTGACTTTCGAGAAGCTCGTTGAGCATTTTCACAGCATTCGGAAGTACACGGAGAAATCTGGAGGGTAGTTCGTGGCTCGATTTTTAGAGGAATATTGCCTAGTTGGAGGCGGTCGATGGACCAGCTACGAAAGCTGTAGGGTAATGGTTTATTGGTTACCCTTGAATTGGGGTGTTTGGGCTGGAAAGGAGTTAGAAGCGATGAAAGTAAAAGGCCTTCAATGTCGGCCGATTGCTAGCCTTAATGACCTAACCCTACTGATCCTAACTCGCTGGATCCAGGACCCGGTAGGACCACCATCCCCAGGCCCGTACGATCACATACCTCAGCCACCCTCGGGCTATTACCCTCTAATTTTCCCGACCGATATGAGTGCACCACTTCACCACCCACTCTCACCTCTAAGGATCCATTTACCAGTGGGAGGATGGATCTTCTTTCGGCTCTCGCCCATACAGCCTTCCACCGTACCCAGGGTCGAAGAGACCTTTGGCAGACTTAGAGGGTGACTAGAACTCTGAGTATGAGTTAGACTCCGACCTAGACACCTTTCATGAAATTTATGTGGATTGTGTAGGACTTCACGACGGAGAGGCCGGTCCCTCTGAGCCTCCCCAAGTTGGCTCACTATCTCCCTTCTACACTCCAGGCATACAGCCTTTCTCACTCACCTACACTTCGAGCTCTCCACCACTTCAACCCACTCTTGCATCTAGTGCACCAGTTGTGGCGACCCGCCACCCGGGCCTATGCGGATCGAGCAGGATAAATATATAGATATATATACATGTTTAATATTTAAACATGGATATGAATTCAAAATAAGTCGTTTGATGAATAACTTGCCCAGATACTAACTAGAGTTCGAAGTATGAGGACTTCGGACCCTGCACGGTGAAAGCAATTTAGGCTTGAGTTTTATCAATTACTCTCGATCGGGTAATTGACAGAAAACAAAACGAAAATAAGTACTGTGTTCGAATTTATTTAAATTATTACATATCAAATGTGGAAACACGTATCACCATATGTTTTAGCAAGATAATGATGACGTCACACCACTTGCGTACTAGCGTACTCAGTGAGTTCTTGCCCTCTTTGGCAAACATTTATATAAATCATTTCGTAAAGATATTGCATGCTGCTTCACATATATGGGATGATACTTTGAAAAGAAAACATTTGAATCCCATATAAGCGTAAAACATTTTATCTTAGAGCAAAGCTCATCTAGTGCACGCAATTAAATACTTACTCCATCGTGTTACCAGCCGAGACAATCAAGGGGTAGCTAGCCCCATCAATTGGACCGAATTACTGCCATGGAAAATCCCTTTTGATTTCAATCATAAACAGTCTTCTGTGTACACACCCTTGCTCGATCAAAGCCAGAGATCGATCGTTTAATGGTGGTCGGCACCCTTTGGTGCAAACCGATAACAGAAGGAATACCCGTTCATTAGAAAAAGTTTAGGGTTTAGTAACCCCAAATTTACCTCTGTATGATTCTAACCTACGGTTTGAAAATAGGAACTCACCTTGATTCCTCCAAAAGTAAAAGATCTCAAGCTCGATCTAAAGCCTGACGTCTCCTATAAGACCGTCTCAACACTTAAGCTCTTAACATAGGGAAAGTCAAAAGCACAAACAACTAAGTCCTAGGTCAACCTATTCCCGATTTACCCTTTAAACTTGAAGAAAACCAACGAGAGGCTGCTCGTGTTTTTTATTCTTAATTACATACCAAATTAAGGTCCAAAACTTTTAAACTTGATTTTAGAAATCCATGTCATGTCATGTAATGCACATAAGAAGTTCACGTAGTTCATATATGCATTTCATCAAACACTTATGCTCAAATAATTATTTTTGAATCATATATCATAGTAAAAATGGCTAAAAATAATTAGTAAGCTCTCATTTCATATTTACATATATAACTAGCACATATATTCGTCATTAAAGTCATATCACATGTTAGAATTCGTAAAATGTCATAAAAAATAAGAATTAAAAGTAAAAACTTCACTGAGGCATTTTTATAGACAAGTACCGTGCATATAAGTACATGGAGTGGCCATATTTGACGTACTATAATAGACTGATCAATGAACCTTTATAAACGTGCCTTGTCATTATGGAAAGGCTACACTACATATTTTAACATGAAACTGACCTTATATAAATATAAGTGATGGTTTGAAAGTTACGTTTAAATAAATATAGGCCACTACACACTAATTTTATATCTCAATAAAGTCCAACAAATAGACTTAAATTAGTAAAATAAGTCCAAAAATTATATAATTCATATTCTTAGTAATTTATACACTTACAATATACTGAAAATAAGTTTTAAGATCAAATCAATATAATTATTTTCCAAAAAATCGTTTTTGTACTCATGTTTGAGCTGAATATTCACTCAGGCAATTTATCAAATAGGTGGCGTGCACAAAACTGTGGTTTTTATCCATATTCATGAGGTTGTCATTCTCTTTATACTTGACATATAAATGCATAGCTTATCATTACAAAGACATTGTTAACTCTATTTTCACATGCAACTAGATTCACTCAAAAATATTGGATGGTTTGAAAACTACGCTCAATTTAAAAGGGGTCATTGACCATTATAAAGTTTAGACTTAGAATTTTCTGGATAAGTAACACTTCTGCAGCAACATAGTTCGATTTTATAAAAATACTAAACGTGATCCAAATCCCA
The DNA here is from genome assembly GCA_031470985.1 of Agastache rugosa. Taxonomy (NCBI): domain Eukaryota; kingdom Viridiplantae; phylum Streptophyta; class Magnoliopsida; order Lamiales; family Lamiaceae; genus Agastache; species Agastache rugosa. Next base: position 32,433,544 of record CM062601.1, on the reverse strand, counting down.
AGAAATTTGGACTGTATACTCTTTACATATCCTACTATACTCAGAAAATAATTCCTAGCATTTTCAAGGTATTTAACGATACTCAAAGTGACTCCAAAAACTGACCAAAACAAGTTTAAACTGCACACATTTAGAGAAACTTATTCGGGTGACCATTTTGCAGAGATTACTACGCCTATTTTACTTGATATAAAATGCTCTAATTTCACATGTATATAGAGGAAATGGCATAGAACAACATATAAAAATTTCAAAGCATTTAGAACACTCTAACCCACTGAAAAAGTCATCGACATCTTACGGCAACATGCTGTCAAAAACGAATTTTTTTTAAGACTTAGATCTTCAAGTCTAGCTTTCTTCAAGCTGTAAATTTCGTTAACTGTTCTTGAAATCACGTATATCATGCAGATTACACATCAAGAAACATACGGGGGTTGAATTCCAGCATATTCGATGTCTCATAAATTCATATAAATCATCCAAGTTCAACCATAAATCCACCACTGTAAACGAAGGAACTCACTCACACCCATTCTCCTTCATGCTCGACTCATTCTATCCTAAACATGCATCTAACATCATAAATAATATTAACACAAGAATAAAATGAAAGTTAGCCGAGATACCTAGCCTTCAAACTCTCAACTCTCGATTTCTCTCTCACAATCTCTCGCGAACTCCCTCTCTCTTGTCCAGCTACTGCTACTGCTGTCCTCCTACGCCGTCCCTTGCGAGTTTCTGTCGTCGATAGCGGTGGTGGCGGCGGAGTGGTGGTGTGGTGTGTGGAGAGAAAGAAGGAAGAAAAGTAAATGGAGAGATGGTGAAGGTGTGTGTGTCTGCCGAGATGTGAGTGAAGGGTGAAGAGAGATGTTCTTGCTTTTATCCTTACTCATGATGATTATGCAGTTGTTGTTGAGTGTTGGAGAGAAGTAAAATCTGATATGGATGGCTGGAGGTGTGTGTGGATTGGACGACTGCTTCTAGGATTGTAGGGTGAAGTGTAGAGTTTAATTTCATCATTACATTGACCTCAATATACTAAAAAGCACCTCTCACTCTCACATGCTAAAGAAGACATCTGCAATCTATTTCTCATAGCCATAAATTGGATTCTTATATATTTGTCTTGTTGTCATTTGTCTTGCTATCTCAATTAATAAAATAGTCAAACCAAATTCCCATGCATACATACAGACATAAATACACATACATATATGATACACACATATATTTGCTGCACACACACACACACATATACTTATATAAATATTTTATATATTTATCTCTTAATTCGGTTGTACGAATTGCGACACACCGTTCCTTAGCCGAATCGTATTTTAGAACGAGTACTCTAATAGGATTTAATATTACGATTCTAACAAGTCCAAAATTGAATACTAAATCATAAAAAGAAACTCTTTAAAATTTAACGGGAAAGTATACGAGTTAATTCACATTGTCCTGGATATATTTTTTTTTTATCACCTAAGATCAATCATTTCTTATCCGTCTAATTCACATAATCACAATTCAAAATTAAATGAAACCATAGCATAATTAAATAAATATGAAATTATGCAATGCATGAAGGAAATGAAATTTAAATTCTTTTGGTTTTATTTTCTAGAATAAAATCTTTCTTTTTTTTTCAACTTAAAAATAAAATTTTCATCTTCTAAAAATTAAATTTCTTTTCATTGAAATCTTCCGGGAAATAGGGACCTTCTTAAGGTTATCTTATTCTTAAGTCAATATATTCTAGGGACAAAAATTCGGGCTCTTACACCAGTTGACTCCCCACCTGGCACCCAGTTGTCACCTATCAGTCGCCTTCGCGGACCTAACATGAACTACTCAAAGTACAAGAAGAGTATACCTAAGAAGAATGAGTCGGAGAGAGCCTTACGGAGGGATATCGCAGAGGCAAGTGATAGAGCTATAAGGAATTTGGAGGCGAGGCTAGGTATAGACGCTCTAGAGGAAGATCCCGAGGAGAAGGACCCTGAGAAAGATCCGATGGAGGACGAGTCGGGAGATGAGAGCTACAGAGAGAGTCGATATTATTGTTGTACTGATTTATAATTGGATATGATGACAATGTTGCACTTTTAAGTTTCTTTCATGAGTCCATCTTTTGTAGTTATGATGGAACATTTTGACATGTTTATGATACCTTTTTAAGTTATGTTGTTTTCATAAGTCCTTAGTTTGAGGCATTTTTGTGGACATAAGACCTCTTGTATGAGGCAAATTTTCATGATGGGCCCTCTATTTTTGGGCAAACTAATGATATGAGATGTTATGAAAAGTTTTGCAATGTTATGTTTATGATATGATATGGTCAACATGATATGAAATGTTATGATGTTATATGACATGAAATAATACAAAGATATAATATTGAAATGAACAACAATGAATTATATGGTACGCTATGACTTCTAAAGCTTTTATATTCAAAACTACTAGTCTTAATAGACAAACCAAGATAGATGCTAGTTACTCAACCAAATGAAATAGAAATGTAAGGGCCATAACAAGAGGTGTATGACCAAATTCTACCTTAGCAAGGTTTTAGATAGATTAATCTCGTAAATCCGCATATCTCTTAGGAACCAATCGAGTATCAAGTTATCATTTTTATGTAATCTTACAAACCGTTTCAGAATGGCTGAGCAACACGAAGAAAGGTTTGAAGGAGAGCATGAGCAAGAACAAGAGAAAGAGTATGAGCAAGAAGAAGACCAAGGTCAAGGACGAGGTAGAGGCCAAGGCCGAGGCCGAGGACGAGGACAAGGCCAAGGACGAGGTCGAGGCATAGGGCCCGGTCGTGGTTGTGGTCGTGGTCGTGGTCGTTGTTGAGGGGCCGGCCGAGGAGGCCCTGACCAAGATGACGAAGAATCGGATCACGAGGAGCACGCCCCACCTCCACCTCCACCACTTGAGCAACGAGTCGAGACTCGCTTTAGAAAGCAAAACCCATCAACGTTTGGAGGACTCGCTGAACCCCTGAAAGTTGAAAAATGGGCACGTAGCTTAGAAAGGATCTTCGACTTCATGGATCTCAATCCTAATGAACGCGCAATTTGTGCCATCTTCCAGTTGACTGACGAAACTTATCATTGGTGGGAAGCTGAAAAGAACGCAATGACCCCTGAAGCTTTGAGAGACCTGACTTGGGTCCAATTCAAAGAGAAATTCTTCAAGAAATATATCCCAGAAACCTACCGTCATCAAAAGGAGAATGAATTCTAGAACCTGAAGCCAGGGACGAAGACTGTGATCGAATATGATCGACTGTTCAACCAACTGTAACGTTATGCTCAATATCTAGTGAGCACTGAAGAAAAGAGAGCATTCAGGTTTCATCAAGGACTGAGAGCTGAGATTAGACTACCTCTAGCTAGTCATGGACGCCTAACTTACCCTGACATGCTTAGCTGAGCACTCAACATGGAGGCAGTCCTGCCCAAAGAAGAAAAAAAAAAGCTACTCATCCTGCTCAAGAGAACAAGAGAAAATGGGACAACGCCAATCCCAACCAGCGTGACCATAATCAGAATAACCATAAGGGAATGAAGCCGTGGAAAGGATAGAACCAACTTTCTCAGTCGAAACATCAATCTGGATTCAAAGCGTTACCGCCACCGCAAAAACAGCCATGCCCTCAATTCAAGAAGCAACACTCTGGACAGTGCAAACTGGGAACCAACTTATGCTTCGAGTGCGGACAATTCAAGAAGAACTGTCCTAAAAATCCTTCACCCATGCCACTAAGGTAAGTCCCACAAAACCCTCCTAAACCAAATCAGAATCAAGGAGGCAATCAGAAGGGAAAGCAGCCTCAAGCATCTAGAGTGTACGTCATGAATCAGCAAGAGGCGACTCAGAACCAAGAAAATCTGGCAGGTATGATCAACATTGCTGGAAAAACCTGTTTTAGCCTTATTTGATACCGAAGCATCGCATACTTTCATATCTTGGAAAGCATGTCACGAATTAGGACTAACTCCAGTAAGCTCAAGTAAAACCTTAGGAGTATTACTTCCGTCAGGAGAAACCATGAAATCTAGAGATAAATGCTTGAACATAGAGTTGGACTTAGAAGGGTCACTCCACGAAGCGAATTTTCACGTCATAGATATGCTTGATTTTGATATCATTTTAGGAATGGACCCCCCAAACTTAAACCGTTGTTTGTCCCCAAACAACAAAAAGAAAAGAAAAGAAGAACAAACATGAAAGGGTGAATTGATGACATTTAATGACTTCAACATTTCAAACATTTTAAATCACATGCTAGTAAGTATTCAATATCTCACAAGTTTCAATAAGTTTCAACACTTAGGCCTCTTCAAACATTAAATCCTCACAAAATGATTTTAGCAAAGAAGCACTCAACTCTCAAGTGTGTATAGATGGAACGTATTTTCTCTCAAATTGAAACAATGCATGTAGTCCATCATAAGCTTGCCATTCATGTAACCTTCCAAATGATCAAAATGTGCTCTAAATACAGATCAAAAAGGGCTTTCATTTTATTGCAATGAGGGCTTTTTGGTAAGGTGTGGAATTTTTTGGCAAAGTGACTTACTTCTCAATAATCTAGCAAAATCATAACCACCAAGTCAATTTCACCAATTTCAAATTCAATCTAAGACCAACCCCAACACCTTTCTTCTTTTTGGAACACTTCCAACCCTTGTGCTCAACCCTTCCTTGCTAAATGCTCTAAAGGTATTTCCTAGATGTAGCCTTTCATGCTCAATTTATTCGTGAATCGATATTTTTCATCATTTTTCTTTTATTTCGAATATCAGGAGCTTATAAGGATACTAGCATTTTTCAACACAAATCATACCCTAGCAAGGTGCAATTCCAAATTTTCAATCACCAAATCAACCAAACAACATCTATCACAAGTTCTACCCTTCAACATTGGTTAGTCAAAGAAAAGGTTAAAGGCACAAGAGGGGTGAACTAGGATTTTATAGAATTTTGGACACAATTTTGGATGAAGTGGCTACAAAGATGGCCTTTAATCATTTCTAAATCTAGAGCACATTTATTCCAACTCCAAAGTAAAAATCATGGCAAGTTCTAGAGACTAACAAGCATGCTCAACCATTCACACGCAAGAAAGGAAATAAGATTGCAATCATATGACAATCAAGGCTCAAAATGCTCACAAGCTTATTTTCGATTCAAGTTTTGGACGCCAAGTGTCTAGCTTATTAATCCAAGTGCAACAAATTATAAGAACCAACATATGATTTCAATAAAAGCAAAACAATTTTCCATGTCAATCAATTTCCCCAACACATGTTCATTTCAACAATGAAGCTCACAAAAAAGAGTTCTTCAAGGACAAAACAATACAAGAATTTATTATTCAACGAAACAAAAATACTAAAACCAACCAAAGACGATAAAAATAAATAAAGACAACAAAAGAAAGCAACAAAAGAAAAAGAAAAATTGAGCAAACTAAATACACTTCTCTCTCCCTCCAAACTTATTCGATACAAAGAGAGAATAAGTTTGGACAAAAAAAAGTGCTTTAATAAGCTCGAACTTACAAACAAGGTGGAGACTTCAGCGGTGGCCACTCTTCATCAATCTTGATTGCTTCATGAATTTGCAATTTTGCTCTCACCATCGTAATTTGAATTTGGAGATAAAAAATTATGTCATCATCATTCATTTTTTCCAAATTCACGTCTCCTCCTAACAAGAAAAACAACAAAAAGAAGATATAAAATAAAATAAAGATAATGTCTATATTGGGCTAAAATAGCTTTTCATAATATCACAAGTACTAACTCTACTAGTCCCCGATAACGACGCCAAAAACTTGTTCGCCTTTTTTCTTTTTAAGCAAATAAAACCCGCAAGTGTATGGGGCTATTGTAATATTCGGCAAGGAAGGTCGTATTCCACGAGGACTAGCTCGAAAGTCTTATGAATACTACTAATAAGCTATTTTAATCTATTTAGACTCACGAATAAATTGGGAAGATTAAACTAAATTAAAGAAAGCAAATAAACACTAAATAAAAATAATTAAACTATGAACGGGAGGAGAATATGGAAACGAAGTTATCCTAGGGACTAGATTTTGATGGATAAGCAATTAGAAATTAGTTTACTAATCAATTATCGATAGAATCCTAATTATCTAAGGCGATCTCTTTTCCACTCTAGCCCCCTCTCGGGCTACTCAAGTTGTAGATTACAAGCTAGTTATGCTGTCTCCGGTCACTAAGCTAGCCTATAACTCCTAACGGCTCCTTGGATCAAATGTCCTCACATAACCACTCACCCTCTCGGGTTATTACAATATTGTGCCTCGTGTTTGGTTCTAATATCGATTTCTCCTCTCTCGAGCCTCAACTCGACACAACAAAACATTCAAATGGTAGCTAAGCATTTAAATATTCAACCAAATCAACAAACACAAGGAAATAATATAACTCATCAACAATTAATTAAAGTAAAGATCAATCCATCACAAACCCATCTAATCCAATCCCTAGAATAGGGAAATTTAGCTAATCATAATGAAAAGTAAATATCTACCAACAAAGATAAACAAGAAAGAAAAATAAGAAAACAAGAGATTCATAGACAAATCCTTGGTAATCTTGAGCTCCAATCTTGAGATCCTTGTTGTCTTCTTCCCAATTCTCCCCCAAGTACACTTTCTCTCTCTAGGTTGTTGGGTGGAAGATGAAGATGGTAGAGATGTGTGGAATGGTGGGTAGTTAGAGAAAATGAAGGCTAAGAATTGGGGGTATGTCTTGATTGGCAGGGTTTGAGTTTTGGAGGGGTATTTATATGTTTTACAAGTGGGAGAAATGATTTGGGAGTCAAAAATACGAAAATAGGAGAAAAAATTAGTCCAAAACGTGTTTTGGGCGTAAGGAGACACGCCTCGCGCGGTCACTCGGCAACCCGTTCCCGGAAGCACAATTTTTCTTCTTCCGTGCGCGGTTTGTACCCGGCGGAGTGTCCCGCGCGCCCAAGTTGCGCCCGGAGGCGGTTTTTGTGCATGATCCGCGCGGCCGCGCGCCAAGGTCAGTCCCGGCTGCGCACCTTTTTTGTTTCGGTCAGTTCTCCCTTGTTCGGACTCCGAATTGACCTCCGTTTTTTCCCACGTTCTCATATCAAACTCCTCTACAACATTCCAAGATCCTTTTACTCTAATTTGGTTTTCATTTTCCTGAGATTTAATCAAACCTACCAAACAAGTGTGAAATCTTCACAAAACAACACTTTTTGCAATAAAGCTCAAATCAAGCGTGGTTTTCTTTGAATAAATGGCATCAAATACACCCTAAACAACGTGAAAAACACATATTTGTCAATTGGATTTTGGCCAATAGCGCGACGAGATTCACAGTCAAGAGAGGGTTATTTCCTTTCGACCTCCCGGAAAAGAAGAGACGAGATTCTATGGAGCTAGAGTAGGATCTGGAAATCAAATTCCAATAATTTCCGCAATGAAAGCCATCCAGATGTTGAGGAAAGAAAACTGCCAAGCTCTCTTGGTTAGTTTGGAAGGTGACGTCGAAGTAAAGACAAAAATCGAGGAAGTGCCGATAGTGATAGAATACCCAGATGTATTTCCTGAAGATCTAAATAGACAAGTGGAATTCATAATAGACCTCGAACCTGGAGCAGCACCAATATTCAAAGCGCCGTACCGAATGGCACCTAAGGAACTTCAAGAGCTAAAGGTGCAACTTCAAGAACTGTTGAATCTTGGATTCATAGGACCTAGTGTTTTACCTTGGGGAGCACCAGTTCTCTTTGTAAAAAAGAAATATGGATCACTTCGCATGTGCATCGATTACCGGCTCTATGCCAAGTTTAGCAAGTGTGAATTTTGGCTTGACCAAGTAATCTTCTTAGGCCATGTGATTTCAGCTGAAGGATTGAAAGTCGACCCAGCAAAAGTTGAAGCTATGAACAATTGAAAAGCTCCAACTACTGTAACAGAAGTCCGTAGCCTTTTAAGAATGACTGGATACTATAGGCGATTTATTGAAGCTTTTCAAAGATAGCCAAGCCAATGACGAAACTATTAAAGAAGGATACCGCTTTCAAATGGACTCCTGAATATGAGGCCAGTTTCAAGAGTTGAAGAAGAAGTTAACGACAGCACCAGTTCTCACCATACCCGAAGGAAATGAAGAGTACATCGTGTACACTGACGCGTCAAAATTAGGACTAGGATGTGTTCTAATGTAAGGACGAAGGGTAGTGGCGTATGCATCACGTCAATTAAGACCACACGAGTCGAAATACCCAACACACAATCTAGAACTAGTAGCAGTTGTGCACACGCTTTGATATAGAGACACCGCCTCTATGGAGCCAAGTGTGAGATATTCACTGACCACAAAAGTCTGAAATATTTCTTCGAGCAAAAGGAACTTAATATAAGACAAAGAAGATGGCTTGAGCTAGTCAAGGACTATGACATCACAATTAGTTATCACCCTGGAAAAGCCAATGATTTTGCCGATATCTTAAGTCGAAAGCCCCGATCAAAGTTAGGATCATTTTTTACCAAAGAAAGAGAACTCGCTAGAGATTTAGAGTAGTTGAAAATAGAGAAGGTTTGCCCTCCCGAGATAACCCAAGGTCGTATAGCTGTTGTTATGGCAAAACCTAACCTTCGCGATTGGATCATTACCTCACAACGTCAATACAATTTCCTCGAGAAGATGCGCTTAAAGGCAAGAATGGATGACAAGTCTTAATATAAGGAAGCACCAGACAATGCTCTGACATTTAAAGGAAGATTATGTGTACCCAATGATGCTGGTTTAAGAGAAGAAATCATGAGTAAGGCTCACAATACACCTTATACTATCCACCGAGGGGTACCAAGATGTATCAAGATTTGAAACAGAACTTTTGGTGGGAAGGCATGAAGAGAGATATAGCTGCATACGTTGAAAGATGCTTAGCTTGTCAACAAGTAAAAGCATTACACCAACGACCATATGGGACTCTTCAGCCTTTAGATACCAGAATGGAAATGAGAACGCATCACAATAGACTTTGTAGTAGGCTTACCCCGATCAAACCATGGAAACACCGCAATTTGGGTCGTAGGTGATACTTTGACCAAATCTGCACACTTTTTGCCAGTACAAATGACATGGAATTTGGATCGTTTAGCTAGACTGTACGTCAAGGAGATCGTACGACTGCATGGCGTGCCAACCATGATCATTTCTGATAGAGATACAAAGTTCACGTCGAAATTTTGGACAAGTCTGCAAAACGCCATGGAAACACGCTTGCCTTTTAGCACCGCTTATCACCCCCAGACTGATGGACAATTCGAAAGGACTATTCAGACCTTGGAAGACATGCTACGAAATGTAACCCTCGACCAAGGAAGACAATGGGAGATGTATCTGCCACTAGTCGAGTTCGCCTACAACAACAACTACCAAGCAACCATAAGAATGACGCCTTATGAAGCTCTTTATGGTCGGAAATGTAGAACACCTCTTCACTGGGACGAAATTGGTGAAACAAATATGTTAGGACCAGAACTAGTCCAAGAGATGATTGAGATTACTGAGAAAATTCGTGTGAGGATCTAAGAGGCCTAGGATCGATAGAAGTCATACGCAGACGAGTACCGGACTGAACTAAGTTTCCAAGTTAGAGACAAGGTTTTTCTTAAAGTCTCACCTTCTAAATGTGTCATACGTTTTAGCAAGAAGGGTAAATTGTGCCCTAGGTTCATAGGACCCTTCGAAATTCTGGAAATGATAGGGGAAGTCACTTATAAGCTTCCCTTACCTCCAAGTCTAGAAAATGTGCACGATGTTTTCCATGTTTCTCAACTGAGAAAGTATGTGTATGATCCAAAGCACATTATTCGATACGACAACCTTGACCTTAATCCAGATTTAATTTATGAAGAATGACCCAAATATATCCTCGATAGGAAAGTCCAAGTGCTTAGAAATAAGCAAATTCCTTTAGTTATGATCCAGTGGATGCGCCATGGATAAGAAGAAGCTACGTGGGAGCTAGAGTCCAAGATGAAAGAACTCTACCCCGACTTACCCGTTAAAAGTACGTAATTTCGAGGACGAAATTATTTTAAGGAGGGTAGGATGTAGAACCCCGAAAATTCGAGCCTAATAATTTCGTTTTAGTATAAAAAAATAAGATACATATAGAATAAATCGAATAATAGAACTGTCACTTATTCCCGATAAAATTTAAACGTCTAAATTTTAAAATTTAGATACTATATGCATTGCATACTACGAGCATTCATATTATATCATTCGAGTGAAATATGTCAGTATTATTGTTGTTGCTTATGCAATATTATGATTAATTAGAAATAATTAATCAACGATTATATATTTTATGATTGTCTATTTGATTTTGAATAAGGGTTAATTTATGAAATAATATGGATATTGGTCTCGTTAAGACCGAAATAATTAACTCTACTTATATGCTCGATCGAAACTTCAATCCGATAAGTGAATGTCGTATTACGGAACGAAAGATAAAATATACTATAAAAGGAAAATCTTATAATATAATATATATATATATATATATTATATAAGCATATAAGTGGATGTATGTGTGTCCGTGTGTTGTGTATTATGTGTAGGGTGTGTGTGTTTAGATAAGACAAAGGTTAAGTAGTTAAATTACATAAATAAATAAAAACTTAAGTAAATAAGATTGGGGAAATAGAGAGAAGCAGACAAGGGAATAAGTAAGAGAGAGGGAGAGACGGCATGATTATTATTCCGTTCTCCCTACACCATGATTATTATTCCCTTGCAGAGACTTGCAGAGATTTCAAAGAAAGGGAAGCTAGGTATAATCTTCATCTAGTTTCTTTGCTTTGCTTTCTTATATAAGCATGTTAGGTTAGTAAGAATGGGTTATAAGGGCTGTAGATTTATGTTAAAATCATGATAATCACGTTTATATAAGATATGAGGGTTTTCTATATGTTAGAATCTAAGTTATGAATGTTTATGAAGAAAGTGCTTGGCAGTTTGAATGGCTACACATATTTGATAATGAACGAACCATATCTCTCAACCTACTTCATGAAAATAAGTGAAATTACCTTCTAATGAAAGCCTTGTATGTTGGCTGCATTCTGTGTGAAAATGAGCACTTGATTGTGAGTTTAAAGGTGTCAAAACGTTTGAGTTTGTAACTTGCTCGAATCTGTCAAGAAACTGACTAAGTGTGAAAGAGATGATAATATCTTGAAAACGACTAATAACTTGATAACATGACTTATTGTAGTGTATTCTAGACTTCTTGTAGTTTTTATAATGATAAGACTCATTATCATAGGATGAAGACTCTATTTTATATGGATTTTACAATAAACCACTATGTGCTGCCAAATTTCTAAAGTATGATAATGTATGTGAAATGTGTGATGTTTATGCTTAAAGTTTGAGATGCTTCTTGGTGTGTTGCATATGTGTACATGATGAAATGTGTTAAGTTATGATCTTGATGATAATTTTATGAGTTTTGAATGTGCTAAATCATGGGTTCATGATGATTTGGAGATGAAGCTGATTAATAATGTGTTTGGAAAACTTGCTAACAACTGTCATCTTTTAAAAACCGAATTAATTAGGATATTTAAAGACATGAAATCAGTGTTTTGCTAATGGATTATGAATCTTTAAGTCCTCTAGTATTTATGGTTTTAATATCATGATTTTCTTAGGTTGTTAAGAACCCTCAAATAATTTTATAAGAAAATTTAGTAGAAAATTTCAGCGCCTATATATATGTTTGGAAAACGGTGGTGAAAACTTTAATATTAAGAATCTGGATGAATGGCTGTTTGGAAATGAAAGTAGGCTTACTAAGGTTTCTGGAATGATAAGAAACTCATAATTTGGTTAATAATTCAAGCCTAGGTGAATTAATCTTATAAGCCCTTGTGCAGTCCAGATTTAAGAATCCCAGTTTTTGTCATATAGTAAGGATTAAGTTGAGATACTTAAGTGTAAGATAGTTCGATGTTAATATTTTTAACATGAAGTTGAAGGCATTAATTTTGTTCAGTTAAAAATTCAAGTCCATTTGAGATGTCTAATTATTTTATTAAAATCGTGAATTAGTACACTGCTCCTAAAAAGGAAATAATCCGAAATTGGCCCTTGGTGTGTTTTATTTAATTAATTTCGGTTGGGCTTGGATTAAAGTGAATTGGGCTTATAATTTAAATATGAATGGGCCTAGTAATTAAAAGGTTGTGCTCATTTACTTATTTATTGGACTTATATGATAATAAAATAATTGGGCTTATCATTTATGAGATAATCAAATGATTGGGATTATTTATTAATAGACCACTAAAATGATTGGGCTAATAATAACAAAATACTAGACTATGTAATTAATTAATTGTAATGGTCCAAAATGACTTGTGTATGTGTGATATGGACCCTTAGTCTATATCTATACGTGATAATATGAAAACCAACTTGTATTATATGATTGATGTTTATTATTATGATTATACATGATTAATTGTTTACTATTTATTTGTTAATTAAGTAAATAAATAATTCTTTTATGATTTATTAATTAAAAATTAATTATTTATTTATTTATTTTAAATTTGAAATTAATTAATTAATTAATCATTTAATTATTTAATTCGAAATTAAGTAATTAATTATTTCATAATTATTTAATTAATTATTAATGTCTTGAATAATTAATTATTTATTAATTAATTATATGCTTTTATTAATTAATTAATTCTTTATTAATTAATTATATGCCTTTAATAATTATTTATTTATTAATTAATTGTATGACTTCAATAATTAATTAATTCTTTAATTAATTAATTATAAACCCTTAAGTAATTAATTAATTCTTCATTAATTAATTAAAATTTCCTAAGTTAAGTATAAATATTTTATTTGTGTTCTTATGACATGAGATATTTGATTACTTGTGTAGACATGCATCAACATAACATAATACATGTTGGGAAAATTAATAGTTTTGAAGTGATACCAAAACCCAACTGACCCCAACCAAGTAGATGATTGCACAAGCCCAAGTGTTTTTCCAGCTCACCTGTTTGAGTTTATAGAGTTTCTAAGTTTACAAGTGGTCGCTGAAGACAGCAGAAGACCCAGCTGAGTACACAGCAGGGTAAGCCAAGTCGAGTGATCAGTAACGTTATCCAGATTCAAGACGATCAAGTTCTTCCAGACACAGCTGTAGGAAAGACCCAGCTTGTGTGGCAACTCAGCTCAGCGTCAATGATCCAGCAGAGTTCAAGACAGCTCAGAGTCACCAGCACAGCAGAGTCGAAGTCAACTTGAGATAAAGTCAGATCTGATCTGGACCATCAGGAACTCGACACCTCAGCACCTAGAAGTCAGACCTAGGATTGCTTTACGAGGAAATCAAGGAAGAAGACAAGTCAATCCTGTCAGAAGTTAGGTAGAGATTCAGAACGGCTCTTTCCAACGGCTAGTTCTAATCTCTCCCTATAAATATAAGTCTTCTTCATCATCATCAGAGAGAGAGAGAATATACACAAGAAAGATCAACAGAGAAAGAAGTCTAACAAAAGATCAAGATCTCTCAGAAAAGCTTCAACATCCGGCAGTCTACTTCCTCATGAGTTATTATTTATTCTCAGGCTGCTGAAGCTCTCCCCCACTAGTATCTAGGCATATAATCTTTCCCATCTTAAGCCTAGTTTGAACGAGTTCATCATACTCATTGTTCTTAATTGTAAGAACTCGTTCATAGTTGGAAAACCCCAAACCCAAACCAATAAAAGGTTAGATAAAGGTACGCTTGCTCGAAGCGTGTAATTCGAGTGTTGGTTCTGTAGTACCCGTAAACTACAGGTTAGGCTTCAGCTGTGCCCGTAAACAGTCTGGTTACGTTTCGATACAGTACGCGTAAACTTGTATCCAGCTTGAGGAACTAAGCTGCAACGCTTGCTGACTGCGCAAAAAGTCAGTGGTATCCTTAGTGGATTACTAGAGGTTTCTGGTCGTGGACGTAGGAGTAGTTTCTCCGAACCACGTTAAGTTGCTTTGTTCTTTCCTGTTTATTTATGCATCCAGCTAACCCCTCATAAGAATTATTTCAAGCTGCATAAACTGACTAATGGAAAAGAGAAACAAAACTTTGCAATATATTTGAAGCAACAGACGGACTTTCCAAAAACCCACCACATTCCGCAAACAGCCAGCTGTGTTGATCAAGCTGCCCTCTACACCAAGGTATCCGTCTTGGGACCATCAATTGGTATCAGTGCAGTGGTTCAAATGATCACTTTTTCTGTGTCAAGTCAGCCTCTTTGCTGATAGTGGTCACCTGAACAGATCCTTCAAAGTTTCAAATTTTTTTTAAAATCATTATATTGCATACTGTCATGGAATCTTCCCTATGCAGAAATCTTCCGACATTCTCTGAGTGCACATCACGACATGATGTGAGATGTTATCACTGACGGACCCATATCATCATGAAATCAGAAAGACAAGCAGAAACCACACCTGGAGCTGAACCAGTACTCCGGCAAGTTGTAAAGCCCAAAAGGGAGTACTCTCCAGAAGAAAGAAGACAAGCTGGATTGGACAGCTACGCTCGCAACGTCATCTCCTCAACGGTGACGGACGCTTATCTCAGCAAGATCATTAACTGCGAGACAGCTAAGGGGATGTGGGACACTCTACCCAAGCTGTGTGAAGGCTCAGAGGAAATTCAAGAGAACAAATTCTCAGTTGCATGCCAGAAGTTCGACAACTTCAAGCAACTCCCCTGCGAGTCCATTGATCAAATGGAGCTCAGATTCTCCAACCTCGTCATCGAGATCGAGACGATCCGAACTGGAAAATATACAACTCGAGATAAGAACTTGAAAGTTCTTGCAGCTCTCTCCTCAGAATGGTGTACACACAAGGTGGTTCACCAAAGCAGAACTGATCTTGGCTGCATGGAGACTGAAAAATTGTTCTCCATCTTGAAAGCCAACAAATTTGATCTGGGGATCACAAGCAGAGATTCATCCAGCCGAATGAATCAAGGAAAGCTGAGGATCAAGCCAAGGAAAGAAGCTCAATCAGCTCAGCTTGGAAGGACCAACAAGGAGCACAGAAATATGAGCAAAGAAGAATTGAACGAAGAAGTTGCCATGCTTGTACGGAACATTAATCAGCTGGAACAAAGCAAGGAAAAGTACAAGAATATCGTGAAGGTTCATCACGACAAGCAACTCTATCCAAAGAGAAACCCAGCTGAGTCATCCTCCCGGAGAAAGGATAAAAGGTTCGAATCGAGCGAAACGGATGATGATCAAATCTCCTTCTCCGACTCAGATGAGGATGACTGCTCTGATTAAGATGTCTGAAACATTTTATTGATTCAACCAACGAAGAAAATAAAGAAACCCAGCTAGCTGACTGGGACCAGCTGTGAAATAGAGACAGCTGGATACAAAACTGAAGATTCAGCCAGTATTACAGCTGAGTTCATTGGTCTCAAGAGAAGATTAGAGTAGCATATGATTCAGCTGGATTTGGGACAGCTGTCTACTTGCTATACAAACTGAGACCTCATCAAAGAAGTGAGCTGATGATCCGTTCGATCAAAGAAAGTAGGATGCAGCTGAAGAAAAAGCCACCTACTATCAAATCAAGGGGGAACTCTACATAGCTGAAAAGTATCAGCAAAATACCAAGCAGGATGCACTCAACAAGATAGATTCAGCTGGATTCACCAGCTGAAGGGAAACCTGATCCAGCGGAGCAATCAAGATGATTCTCTAACCCAGCTGACGACATGAAAGCATCCAAGAAATTTCTCAACATCTGAAGGAATCCATTGTTGGGAAAATTCGCACAGAAGCACAACTTGCTGAAATCTAAGTCAAGATGATGTGTGGATTACTTGGACTGCTAAATCCGGGTGAAGAAAAACCATCCAGCTGAGGGGGAACAAACTCAGCTGGATCCCAAAGCTCAGTGCAGAAGGATTTCCCAGCCACAAAGGGAATCAAGCTCAGCTGGACGCCAGTCGTAGAACTCAAGGGAACCCAGCTGAAGAAAATTCAAGCTAATCTCCAGTTTCTCAGCTGAGGAGAAAAACTCAGTCAAACAAAGAAGAAGACCGCCGTGGTATCAGCTGGATACTGTGTCCAAGCTGACCGATTTGCGTCTCATGCATTTACTGCTCTGAGGAATATGCTATATAAGTCCAATTATTTTGAATTTCTATGTTAAGCGGACATATATTCCTTAGTTGAATTGTTTGATAAGTTTCCTTTCCCGTCGTATTAATTATAAAGTCTGTAGAGTACTGTAGCACGGCAGTATCGAGGCACAACGTCAAACTTTTGAACTGCCTCACGCGCGGTTGTAAAACACTCGCCGAAAGCACGTCAGCAAAACGTGATGAGTGAATCTCTCCCAGTCGATGATCAGAATATTAACTGATTCAATCTCAACCATTGATCCTATATGGCAGTTGATATATATGAAAAAGATACGCGGATTCTTTCTTCCTTCATCTTTATCTCTGCAAATTTCAAATATTCAAATCCTCTATCTATTTTCTGCAAGTTCTTCGCACGATCAAAATCAACAGATTGCAGAAATGGCACCCAAGAAATCAACCGCAGGGATGAACCAGTTTGAAGCTCTAATGACAAAGCTATCTTTTGAGAATGTTTTGTCCACCTCCAACCTCCATGTTTCAGAATTAAAAGAGATGGTGGATCTTGTTGCAGACTCCGGTCTCTTGCTATGGGCAACCTCCATGCCGAAGCTTATGCTGAAGAGAGATGCTGCCCTCTTCTACCTCAACATCATTGATGAAGACGGCTTCTACTCATCTTCATTTGACATGATCGTCAAAGGCGCAGACGGAAAGTTTGATTCAGCAACCGTAAATATCAAAATCAACAAGATGCTACGAAAGGTGTTCAACCTACCCAGAGAATGAGGATTCATCCCAGATGATTTCAGGCGTGAAGAAGTAGATGAATTTCTCAGTCAAGAGATGCTTATCTCTCCAGAGCCATATAGAGCGAGCATGTCAAAGCTCCTTCTCAAGCCAAAGTACAGGCTGCTGCTGGATATCACGCAAAAATGCATCTTAGGGATAGCTGGATCTCAAGGAGAGATCAGCATTCCAAAGCTCAAGCCGATGATTGCCATGATCAAAGGCGCAAAAGTCAACTAGTTTGATTTCTTACTCAACCGACTGGTTAAGGAGTCAGAGAAGATAAAGTTCAACTCCACCAGGACGACGTATTCAACTTCAGAGCCACTGTATCTATGCTCTAAGATTTCTTTCTTGATAGAGCAAGCTGTGAAAAGGCACACAGTAAAGTGGGCTGATTCAGAACCGTTTCCAGAAACGAAGATTCTCTTCCAGAGAATAAGTCAAATCAATGATCTTCTGAAGAAACAGCCGGCTGTGAGCAAAGGAAAGAAGCAGCTGGAAGAAACAGAGGCAGAGGTTCCAGCTAAGAAGATTCAGAGAAAAAGGAAGACAGCTGACCCCAAACCAGCTGGAGGTCCAGCTGAGAAGAAAAAGAAAACAGCTGTCATTTCACCATCAAAGGCGAGACCTTCCTCTGAAGAAATTCCAAGTCAAGCATTGGTGATTCTCTCCCCACAGCCAGTGTCGGCCTTTAACCAATACGGATCAAACATCCTGGCTGAGATGGGATTGAATGATGGATCGTCATCCAGCTCAGAGGACGAGCTGGATAATCCAAAAGGCTCACCCCAGCCCTCACCGCCTCACAGCTCTCCACCCAAACAGCCTTCTCCTCCACCCAGCTCTCCAACCAAAGAGCCATCTCCTGTAAGAGAGCAGGCAGATATTCAACTGGCTGAAGCTCCTTCACAGCCAGCTGACACCCAAGCTAAACCCTCTTCCACTAATCCCAGCTCACCTCCAAAATTGCCTTCACCCAAAGTTCAATCTCTCACGCAGTTGGCTGATACTTCTTCACAGCCTACTGTGAACCCATTTGAACCAGTTCCTCAAATCTCCACAGAATCAGAGGAGAGTGATTCTTCTACCTCTCCTTCACTCAACTCCACTGGCTCAGCCTTCATGGAAGCCATGTACGAGGACTTGCGCATTGCAGGGATCAAGAGTGTTCTAACTCAGTATCCGATTCTGGCGCACCTTCCCATTGCCCTCGTTAAAGTAGGAGATCTCAAATTCTATCTGGCCACCAAGATGGCAACCTGGTACCAGAATGAGCAGCTAATCGAGACCTTCTCTTATGAGAAATTGAAGACAGATGAAGCATGCCTCCAGCACACCTTTGGCTTTGGAAGTCTGGAGGATGCATACTTGCATCAAGATGATCTCATCAGAGGTATAATTGAAGTATCTCAACTGTACCCCAAGCCGCACCCAGCTGAAGTCTGGGAATCTGCCAACAAGCTCCTTACAGCAGCAGGATGGGTGACATCTTCTGGAGCTGTCAAATCCAAAGAAGTCGCAGCTAAACTTGCCAAGGAAGTTGTCCCTGCCGACACAGCTGAGGCAATGATGATTGAAGAAGAGCCAACTAATGCAACAGTTAAGCCTACCGAAGCTGCCCCACAAAGTCCAATTGCCAATGACACTCGCACAGTGGTCGAGTTCGAGGCAGACAAACCCAGTCATGTTGAATATGGAACCCAAACGGACTCAACTGTCGAGCTCTCAACCGCCATGAAGGAAGCAATCTCTAAAGAGGTTGAAGAAAAAATTTTTCAGGACAGACTGAAGTCTCAAGTCGACGTCATCATGCGATTCACAGCTCTCAATTGTCAAGTTCGAGAATAACAGCGGACAATCGATGAAGTCCATAATTTTGCACAAAATTTACAAGAACATACAAGTCTAGATCTCAAGCAATCTGTCGTCTCTCAGAGCATTGATCAGTCAAACCATCTAGAGAAGAGAATTCCTGAGATAGTGACAAGACTTCAAGCTCCGCTGGTCAACGACATAGCAAATATTTCAAGCCAGCTGGAAGCTCTCAAAAAGTCCACTCTCTCCAACAGCTCTGACATCCGCCAACTCTTCAACTTATACAAAGATCTTGATGCTCAGTTTAAAGCTGGAAGCAGCAGCAATGCTCAGCTGAACCTCGCCACAGCTTACAACTCAGCCAAGATAGCTGAGGTTGAAGCTGCTCTCGCCAAGCTCAACGCAACAGTTGCCAACCTCTCTCCCTCCCTTGTTGATAATGCCAAAAAGGGGGAAGAAAAGAATAAAGAAGCTGGAAAAACAATTGAGAGGGAAGCTGCAGCTAAGGGGGAACCTGTGCAGCAAATTCAGAGGGAAATCGACGATTTTGCTAAAGAGCTGGATGAAGAAGAGACAGAGCCAACTGCACCAGCCAAAGCAGTCAAAGAGACATGGAGAGAAAAGATGGTTGCTCTTGCCAAAGCATGTGGACACAAGCCTGAAGAATACAAGGACTATCACTGGCTGTGTAACTTCCACAACGAGCAAAGAAAAGAAATGCAAGAGCTGGATAAGATTATCAAGAAGAAAGCTGATTCGCTCTTGCCTGCTGAGAAAAAACAGAAGAAGAAAAGGCAGAGCTACAGGCAAGCTAAGAAGAAACAAATCCAAGCAGCCTCGACTGACAAGAAGAACCCAGATGATATCAATGAAAACTGGGAAAGATGCAAATCAGAATTCATCAAAGAATTCTACTACTTGAACCAATTCAAAGGCATGGATCCAGAAACTGCTTTCCAGGATTATTTCCTCAAACTTCATGAGACAGATCCAATGATGGCAAGATCAATTGCCCTATATGCCAAGAGTAATAACATCCAGCTGAAGGCTCCCAAAGTCAAGCAATTGAAGCCTCCTTCTCTAGCTGGAACGAACCTTCCTGACAAGGCCCAAATTATCAAAGAAATCCATCACTGGGCTGCAGAAAGAGGAATTTCAAAATCGAAGAATCAAGCAGAATGGAAGGAGCTGGAAGAGTTCATCTTCAACAGATATGGTCTCAAGACTGACCAACAGATTGACGAACAAAGAAAGCAGCAAAGCTGAAGACTCAGCCAACTGGGAATTCTCTTTTTGAACTTTTGTAATTAGAAAGTTGTAAAATTTCTTCGTATTAATGAAAAAGTTCGTTTTATCAAAATCAACCTGAAGACAATCTCTCTTTGTCCAGGCTCTGAATATGTTTACCTGCTGTGAATGTTTAATCTTTTGAAACCTCGTTTCCTGTTAAGGGTGACGCAATTTGTTTTTCCAACTTAGGGTTTTGGCATCATCAAAAAGGGGGAAATTGTTGGGAAAATTAATAGTTTTGAAGTGATACCAAAACCCAGCTGACCCCAACCAAGTAGATGATTGCACAAGCCCAAGTGTTTTTCCAGCTCACCTGTTTGAGTTTATAGAGTTTCTAAGTTTACAAGTGGTCGCTGAAGACAGCAGAAGACCCAGCTGAGTACACAGCAGGGTAAGCCAAGTCGAGTGATCAGTAACGTTATCCAGATTCAAGACGATCAAGTTCTTCCAGATACAGCTGTAGGAAAGACCCAGCTTGTGTGGCAACTCAGCTCAGCGTCAATGATCCAGCAGAGTTCAAGACAGCTAAGAGTCACCAGCACAGCAGAGTCGAAGTCAACTTGAGATAAAGTCAAATCTGATCTGGACCATCCGAAACTTGACACCTCAGCACCTAGAAGTCAGACCTAGGATTGCTTTACGAGGAAATCAAGGAAGAAGACAAGTCAATCCTGTCAGAAGTTAGGTAGAGATTCAGAACGGCTCTTTCCAACGGCTAGTTCTAATCTCTCCCTATAAATATAAGTCTTCTTCATCATCAGAGAGAGAGAGAGAGAATATACACAAGAAAGATCAACAGAGAAAGAAGTCTAACAAAAGATCAAGATCTCTCATAAAAGCTTCAAGATCCAGCAATCTACTTCCTCATGAGTTATTATTTATTCTCAGGCTGCTGAAGCTCTCTCCCACTAGTATCTAGGTATATAATCTTTCCCATCTTAAGCCTAGTTTGAACGAGTTCATCATGCTCATTGTTCTTAATTGTAAGAACTCGTTCGTAGTTGGAAAACCCCAAACCCAAACCAATAAAAGGTTAGGTAAAGGTACGCTTGCTCGAAGCGCGTAATTCGAGTGTTGGTTCTGTAGTACCCGTAAACTACAGGTTAGGCTTCAGCTGTGCCCGTAAACAGTCTGGTTACGTTTCGATACAGTACGCGTAAACTTATATCCAGCTTGAGGAACTAAGCTGCAACGCTTGCTGACTGCGCGAAAAGTCAGTGGTATCCTTATTGGATTACCAGAGGTTTCTGGTCGTGGATGTAGGAGTAGTTTCTCCGAACCACGTTAATTTGCTTTGTTCTTTCCTGTTTATTTATGCATCCAGCTAACCCCTCATAAGCATTATTTCAAGCTGCATAAACTGACTAACTGAAAAGAGAAACAAAACTTTGCAATATATTTGAAGCAACAGACGGACTTTCCAAAAAACCCACCACATTCCGCAAATAGCCAGCTGTGTTGATCAAGCTGTCTTCCAGCTGGATCGAACACAGCCATCTCACTCAAAAGAGTTTTAATTGGAAAAGTTTTTAAACCTTGGTGTATTCACCCCTCCCCCTCTACACCAAGGTATCCGTCTTGGGACCATCAATACACTTAGGGCTCGTTTGGTAGGTATATTAGGATAATGTAAGATAGATAATATCAAGATAAATGTAGTGAATATGGAATGTTTATTAGTGTATACTTTGTGTTTGGTAGGTAAGATAATGTCAAGATAAATATAGTGTATAATAGGTTAGTTGTTTGGTACCTTATTTTAAAGTCAAAATTAAATTTGAAATTACAATTATAACCCCACATTTAATTAAAAAATAAAATATTTTTTTTCTCTCTCTCTCTATCTACATCTATTTTTCTTCTCTCCCAATTTTCTCTGCACCTTTCTTTCCACCGCCATTGCTCCTCTCTCTCATCTCTCCTCTTTCTCTGACTTCTCTCTCTGCATCCCCGTTAAGCTCCGTGCCACAACTCTCGGTCAAACCCTCACTTTCTCTCTCTTCATCCCATCTGCAAACCTCCACCACCACCACCATCAACGACGAGCCGCCGCCTCCCCACTGCTCCCTTCATCATCTTCTTCGCAGCCACCACGACTAATATATCTATCTCCCACTGTCGTCGAAGCATCCAACTATTCACCTCCGCGCGACCAATTGGTCGACACCACCTCTGTGGTTTCAGTTCACCGCCTCCTCCGGCCATAGAATCGGCAAATCAGATCTGCAAAGGTTGAGCTCAAGCTTTTCAACCCCATTATAACTGATTTTTAATACCAATTTGCCTTAATCTGGGGAATAAAGAGAGAGAGGGAGTGACTTTGTACTCTCTGACCACCACTCTTATATATACAGCAGAGGAGTGATGGCAGCAGCGGTGCCCGGAGAAACGGTGGTGGTCGTGACGGTGCCGGAGAAGGGGTGGCGGTGGTGACGGGTGGTGGAGGGTGATTTGGACATCATGCTTCTAACATATGTTACTGTAGTAGAGGTATAATTTATCTCTCCAAAATGGAGAGATATATAAGCTGAAGAGAAACAGTAAAATAACATAAGGCTCAACTTAGTAACGGGCTTTCACTAGGCTCAAACTTGGATACCAAACAGGTGAATAAGCCAAGATAAATAAACTTATCTTGGCTTATCTTGACTTATACATACTACCAAACACCCCCTTAAGACATCTATATGACTCATGTGACATGACATGCATAAGATAAATGTTATAAAAAGGGAATAGCTTAACCTAAGATGCTAAGATCTTAGACAATTATATGCTCGTGAACCTAAGTGTTTAAGACAACTCTTGTAGGATCAAGCAACCTTTAAGTTCCGAAGACTTGTCAAGAGAACCTGAATCAAGGTGGGTTTCTATTTTCAAACTGTGGATTACAAACTCCCACTGAGGTAACTTTAGGGTTATTAAACTCAATGCTTTCAAAGTGTGATATGCATGCTAAATGTTTTATTCTCAATTACTTGTGGTTTACCAATGTTGAATGTTTTATAATACGATCGGCCTTGTGCTCCGTACAAGCCAAGGTAGTGTACACATGTATGACGGTTCGATGGGAGGGAGTGGCTCCGCTCTAATTGAACCGGGCGGTAATCCAAGAATGTGAGTTGTTTGCGGTACCGATTACTCTTTTAAACTTATGGGAAGGATATATTTTTTACCAAATTAACCCCCTTCCATAAGATTGAAGCATGCCATATCTATTATAAAATGTTTTCAAAAGAGGGGCACGGAATCCATTGAATGCTTTTGTACTCAGCCCCCTGCATTGTTTTCCCTAATGCTGGTTGATCAACGTGGAGACGAAGGAGGGGATGTCAGTGTCGTTTGTCCGTATATTTTTCAAGTACTTGTTGTGTCGGTCTTTATGACCATCGTTGTCATCTTCAATAAGGCTTATGTCATCAAACTCATGTTACCTCTTATGTTTTAACCATCTACTCTTAGATGGTTATCTTTTGAAACGCTACCGCAGTGCGGGGCAGGTGTCCTCATACATCGATCCCAGTTATGTTATGCTAGGGCATCGATCTTGAATAATTACCCACCTTGCCTTTATTATCTCAAAAATTATCATTTCAATACTTCCAATAAAATAACCTTTGTTATTATTTATGCTTATGATTTCAATGATTTCACCCCACCTACCGCGTGGCGGTTCGGACGGATCTTCATAGGCCCGAGTCGCAGGTCGCCACAATTTCTAAAATTTCTTTTCAGAAACGGATCGCGCCATAAATCTTATAATTAAAAATTAACACTTTAGAAATGCAAAAATTTAATAATAAATAAAATTTTAATTATGACGAGATAATAAAACTCGGGATATTATAGTGGGTGACCTCGGAACTAGTCTCTTTTTCTTGCCTTTGTCATTGGCTGCATCCTTCGCCGCCTTTTGGCCCATTGGGTGGGTTTACACGGTTCTTTAGGTGGAGGATGTATTATAACCGTCCTCAGCCGATGTTTTCATTCTCTTGGAAACATGCA
The DNA here is from genome assembly GCA_031470985.1 of Agastache rugosa. Taxonomy (NCBI): domain Eukaryota; kingdom Viridiplantae; phylum Streptophyta; class Magnoliopsida; order Lamiales; family Lamiaceae; genus Agastache; species Agastache rugosa. The sequence continues at coordinate 32,409,403 of CM062601.1, read as the reverse complement.
CGTTTCCGAGCTTTCATATGTTTGAAACAATGTCCCTTTTCAAAGTTGGTGAATAGGGCTTGGGCTTCCTCCTTTATTTGATCGTCGTTACACCCGCTCTCCAAAATCGACCGCGTTGTCTCGTAGGCATCTTTCTATTTCCTCACTTCCCCTACCACTCGACCGAAGTGGCTTTAGAGGTGCCTCAACTTGCGTTGCATCGTGCCTTTAGGACGAAATGACATTGTATCTGTCTGTCACTCTTTCCCAATATGCCTCTGCCTTTTGATCAACGCCTTAAATAGCGTCGTGCATTTCCTCCACCCAAATTGCGGCTATGATGTTGGTCTTCAATCGAATAATTAACGCGCTTCGACTTTGAGGACCCCTTCGACTCGTCTTCTTCTTCTTTGGGCTAGAGCTCGTAATCTCTTGGCAGATTTGTGATGGTCCCAAAATGAGTTCTCAGTGTAGGAGGGTGAATACACCGAGAAATAAAACTTTTGCAAGTTAAAACTTGTAAGAGTGAGCTCAGTTATGAATCCTGCTGACTTCTTTGGAAGATGGTCAGCTGGACTAATAACTCAGCTGGCTATGCGGAATGTGGTGGCTTGAAAACTTACTAGTTTGTTACATAGAAAAAATCAATTTGCAAACTTATGTTTCAGTTTCCAGTTAGTCAAGTTGCATGCACTTTGCTAAAATCCAGCTGGTTGGGTCACACAGTCAAATTATAAACTTTAAAACAAATGACGTGCTGGATGATTTGGTTAGTTCTTGAGACAAATAAATATAAATCAAAGCAGTAAAGAACACCAAGAAATAACGTGGTTCGGAGATAACTCCTACGTCCACGAACCAGATAAACTGGCAAATCTCTTAACCTTGGATTCACTGGCTTTACGAGCAGCCAGTCAGCTTGCAGCTCAGTTCCTTTGAGCTGGTTGTAGTTTACGCATACTACAATAAACGTGATCTCTCAGATTACGCATTTTGAGAAAACGTACACACTGTTTTCGCGCACAGTGAAAACGTACTACTTCAACCTTAACTTTTCTTAACCTGGAAAGAGGGGTTTTAAATAGGTGGAGTTTTCCAACTTGTGAACAAACTTTTACAATGAAAAACAGAGTTCTAGATTATTTGTTCACTTCTAGGCTTAGCATATGGAAGATATATATACCTAGATTCTAGTGAGAAAGAACTTCAACAGCCTAAAAGTGTTAAAGAACTTGAAGAATGAAGGCTGATTAAAAATGATAGCGAGGCTTTCGTTTTCAAAGAGATTTCTTGATGTGGAATGAATGTTTTCTTTTTGAATTCTCTGTGTAATCTCACGTTCTCTCCTCTGTGTGTGGATGAAGACTTCATATTTATAGATGTAGATTCAAACTAGCCGCTGAAAGAGCCGTTTGAATTCACCCGTATCTTCTTTTGTGTGTCAGATCCTAGGTTTATTTTCTAGGATGCTGAGTTGTCGAAGCCTCATTGGTCGAGGTTGATTTTAACCTCTGATACTGGGATCTTGTCTTGGAGTTGGCTTCGACTTTGAGCTGAGTCTTTAAGCTTTGGCTGTGTCTTGATCAGCTGCAAGCTTTGTTGGATCAGCTCCGCTAGATCCGCTCTGCTGGATCAGCTTTACTTGGATCCGCTCTACCGGATTTACTCTGCTGGATCAGCTCTGCCGTATCCACTCTGCTGGATCATCTCTGCTTGGATCAGCTATACTTGATACACTCAGCTGGATCTACTCTGCTGGATCCGCTCTACTTGGCTGACCTCTCAGCTCTGCTGACCTTTACTTGGCTGACCTCTCAGCTCTGCTGTCCTTTACTCAGCTGCCTTCTCTGGCTGTCTTCACCTGCTTTACCTGTAAACTTAGAAAATCTAGAAGCTCAAACAGGCGAGCTGGAAACAACTTAGATTTAAGCAATCATCTACTAGGTTGGGGTCAGTTAAGTTTTGGTATCAAATCAAAATACTTAGAATTTTCCCAACAATTTGGTTGGTTCAAATTGATAGCATCAACGCCAGCTGACTAATAATATTGCGAATTTTGTAGAATAACGAAAGGTCGGGAGACCAAGAAGACGAGATGTGTAATCATTGTTGTTTGGATTCATTTCGAGAAACAAAGAGATGAAGAAATGATAAAGAGAAAATTGAAGCAAAGAGATAGAAAAGATGGAGAGAATTGGTGTGAAATTATGAATGTAATAAGATGTATTTATAGTTGGGAAATGAAGATAAAAAGTACTCCCTCCGTCCTGCCCAAAGTGGTACATTTCGTTTCAGCATGGCTATTAAGGATAAAAGTTATTATTGAAAAGAGATAGAAAGTGGTGGAGCTCACACTTTTTTGTAAGGGATAGTGGTTTCCTTTTTTGAACTGTGTTACTTCGAGTGAGATGGTTCAATAAGGAATACATGTCAGTTCGTGTGGGACGGAGAGAGTATTAAACTTTTAAAAAATGCTAATGAAATAGCCATTGCTAGCAACGACCATTCCGATTAGAATATACTTCGACAATGGTCAAAAAATGGCAACAACTTGATTTCATATTTTTAATTATTATTTTTAATAATGGCACGTGAGCGAGCTGGGCTCGTTCCCTCGCACCGCGACTCGTTGGAGTTGTCTCGACAACGATGGGGAGCGATATTAGGATGGCTCGGGCCAGCCATCGCGCCCACTGTTGTAGGTGCTCTTATAAGTTTGGTTGAAAAAATCCACATAAATGGAATGTGATATTAGCTTTATCGGAGTTTTCTGATATATTATCGCTCAAATAGTGTCAAACTATCGGAAGAAGTCCATTAATTGAAAGTTGTGTATGGCAATAATTCAATCACTCTGTTGAATTTGACTCATCTTCCTACTATTCTTTATATTAGTGGTAATGTTGAAGAGCATGCAAGTACATCATGAAGTCAAATGAAGAAGTTCGTGTCGAAAAAAAATGAGAAGTATAAAAAAAAAAAAGAGTATTTAAGCATCTAAAAGCAATCAATCTTCAAGGAAGATGATTTTCCTTATGGACGTTATGAAAAGATCTAGCCAAGAGCTGACATACCTTTTAGAATTTTGCAGAAGATTGGTGATGGTGCTTACAAGGTAACTATCTGAAGAGTATGGTGCGTTTCAAACACTTTCAATTGTTGGAGATATTCTCCTTATATTGGAGATAAACTTTGGTGGTTACAAATGAAAATTTTATTTAGCATGAAATCAAGATTCAATGGCATATGTTGATATAAAAGAATTAATGTTTTTAGTTAACACATGGGAAAACGATTTTATCGATACATCTTTCATACATACATATACTACTGGGCTTTTACTCCTTTAGGGCTGACCTGATCGGCCCGAAATTACATCAGACCTATGATATGTAAGCCCAAGCCCCCTCAAAATCAAGTCGGGTTGGTTCGGGCTTATTTTGCCACCTTCAATCATCGTAATACATAACATGTATTATCATAATGATACATCACTGTAATATATAAAATGTATTATCATAAAGATGCATTTTAATATATTACAATAATACATCTTCTCTTCTTATAACAATCATAGATCATACAAATATTAATAATCCAGATTGATCCCTAATTCCTACCGAGTGAGCGATTCCTACCAAAAACTCATCCCTATATATACCTATAAAAAACATTATATTCTAACACTACAAAATAGATCACATTATAGAACAAAATTCTCGTATACGAGGACCACACGAGATGGCGACATAATAGTATATGAGGTTCCGGGTTTTGGGGGGACCATGCTAGAAATTAAATGGACGGCTGAAACTATAAATTTGGCTATCAGGCCAAATTCAAAAGTAAAATGTACAATGTGACACTCCATTTTTAATTATATTTTTGTCCTCTCTAGAATTAGGCTTATTTCTATGTATTTACTTCAATTCCATTTCCGGAGCACTCCATTTGGGTTTTTTACACTATTTTATTTGACCTTGTTGTTTATATGTGATATATAAATATTCTAATATGCATATAATGTGTTCCGCTAAAATCAAATCTATATATATATTAAAACAAAATAGTAAAACTGTTTTGAAATTAATTTTTGACTTTTTTAATAATTTTGACCAATTTTATGAGCAATTTTTTTTTTTTTTTCATCATTATCAAAAAAGTCAGTTACATTTGAGAAGTTTATGGGTCAGTTATTTCAATAAATGATGGATCATATAACTTTTAAAATCGATTACATAATAGTGACAAGGACTAATATTTACTATGTTTTTTAAGGTATTTAAATTGCAACAATGTGAAATTGCTTTTTACATAAATTTATATTATCACAAATGATTGTAGAAAAATGAATATTCTTCTCTTTATTATCTTTTAAATTACTAAACTATTTATACTAATACTATATGTCTGTCGTGTTCATGCTATCTTTCGATCTTTGATTACAATATTGCCGATAAAGATTGGAAATAGATGACATCAAGTATTTGATCATCTTTTTTTACTAATGTAATAGTAGTGTATGTACAAATTAGCATTCGTGCATAGTTCTTAGATTTATTTTATTTTATTTTTAAATTTTCAAGATTTTTTTAAAAAATTTACTTTGAACTATCATGGTTTTTTATGTAAGCCTTATGTTGTAATGTAATTTTAAAAAATCAATAATATTTAATGATCTTAAATATATATATATATATATATATATACATATGCATGATATGAGTGTAACGTAATAATCACCACGCATCGCGCGGGAAGGTAACTAGTTATAATATTGTAACATAATAAAATCATCGGATATAATCAAATATTCGAACTATTACAAAACTAATACTCCCTCCCTCCACGAAAAATTTGATATGTTGTCGACGACACGAGTTTTAATAAAGTGGTTGGCTATGTTGTGAGTGGAGTAAGAGTCTCACTTTTAATATAATTTTAAATTGAGTGGAGTAAGGGTTTTAAATTGTTGGGGTGGGACCAACAATGACAATTTTTGTAAATAATACGGTATAAGAGATTAATAAGATGGTGAGTTATATGGGCCATATAAATGGATGTGGTAATATTTCTTAGACGGACAGAAAATGAAATTATGATAAATTTTTTTGTGGACAGAGTAAGTAATAATTTTCAGTGACATAAAGCTTACGTGGCTCGTCAGACACAGGTACGGATTTCAATATCAAAATATAAAAAATTAATTATGTGGAAATTACAATCTTACTGGAACCAAAATGATGTGGTTTTGGTCCAATATCAAGCGAGCCACATATATAAGCTTTTCGTTTCCAGACATTAACCTCCCGAAAATGAAATTTAGCCTTTATAGTTCGGATAGTTTGTAATAATTATATTAAGTTTGTGACATTTCTATTAAATATTGACAATTTGAGTATTAAATTGTATTTTATCTTATTTTCTAGAGGTATTCCGTGAAATTGTATTGCTACTATTTATTTTTTTTTGTTTTTTCGGAGGGATTCCGTGATAATTAATACTACAAACGAGATTAAAGAGGTGCCTCCCTCACAGATATAATGATATCTATAAGTGTGTACGGAGTATATGGCGTTATTAAGTATGAAGACAATAGCCTCCTGAAACCATCAGATTATAAGATATAGTTATATTTTCCCTTTGGAGATGGGTAGGTGGGTATTCCTAAAACTAAAAGTTTCGTGTTCGAATCTCATAACGTCTTTAATAAATTGAGTCTATATATCACACATGATTTTTTAAGCGTTGTTTATCTATTTTGTATGGTTTGCAGGCTATTACATAGGAACATGTGGATTATTCAATGCGCACCGAAAGTACAGGTTGCGAATTCCCAAGACATAAGTAAATAATAACCCATTATTTGTATTGACTACATATATAAGTGTTTTTTGGCTCTATATTTTTTTCAATGTATTTGGTCATGGAGAATGCATTAATTTTCAGAGTGAGAGAAGTTTGGAAGAACACATATATGGTCAAGGTTTTATTGATGGATTTTATAAGTGCAATTAATAGTTTTTTAATTCTAGTCCAAATGATCAAAAAATCAAATATTTAAAAACAGATGGAGTATGTATTATATATACAAATATTTCGGAAGTAACGACATTAGATATGAATCAAATGAGTCAAGGAATGAAATGACATTTCTTATGATTAGTATGTTTATGGAATGAAATACTCCCTCCGTTCCACTACGAATGTCCAATTTCCTTTCGGCACAAATTTTTAGGTTTTATCACATCAATGCAAAGGACTTCCATCATATGCATGCTTCTGGATCAAACGCCTAGTTAGAGAAAATTCCGACGAAGAACGCATTACCTCTCCAAAGAATATGCATGGAGACCTTATTTATAATATGTCGTAGGAAAATCAAATATGAGGGATTCAGGGCAAGCGTGGGGCAATCTCAATAGTTCTTGACTATGATGCATGGATTCTCCGAAAAATACTACAATGCAGAATTCGATACGCGTAGGGTGCGGGTGCGGGTGCGATTCGCGTCTGATTCGCACCCGATTCGCCACCTGGCGTATCCTATTAAAAAAACAAAATGGATACGCGAATTGGATTCGCGAATTTCAAGAATCCGATGCATTTGGGGTTATTTTTTATAAACTTTAATTTTTTTGGCCCTGTTTTGTTTCGTGATGAATGAGAAGTACCAAGTAATTCTTAGATGTGATCATGTATTAAGCATTAACATATGTTATTTGACTATTTTAATTGAAACTTTTATTTTAACTTATATTTGCAATGCAAAATTTAATTAATGAATATATTTTTTTTATAAATTTGTTAGGTCGTATATAATAAAATATAAATATAGCAGACGTATTCTTCACGAATCGCACCCTATAATTTTTGAAAATCCGTATCCCCGTACCCGTATCGTATCGCCCCCGCACCCGCACCCTCGCACGCATGCAACATAGGTTCTTGAAAATTGACACATTTTCTACCAATGTTTAATTTTCTTCCAAAGAAATCGATCTTGATATCTTCATTAATTAAATATTATATCTAACTTTTTATTATATAATTAAGATTCCAAAAGTTAATAAACAGTATAATTTTCTAGTAACTTCCATGGGCATTTACAATAAATATAAAACTATTGATTTTATTAAATATTTTTAAAATTTAAAGTTAAGAAAAGAAAAAGTAATGTAAAATTTATTATCAATAATTATAATAACTTATTTAAACTTAATTTTAACTATTATTCTAAAATTTAAGAAAAATAATAATTCTTCCATCCCACCCATCTTGAGTCTCTTTTCATATAGGAACGTTTCATCTATCTTGACCAATTTCCTAAAAAGGAAACAATTTACTCTTCAACCTACTCATTTTCTATCTTTTTACTCATCTCCTTTAATTTTCTTGCTAAACAGTAAAGGCTCACAGGACGGAGGGAGTACGATACATGTAATTATATGTAAAAATATCATATATTAGCTGTTTTGTGACTTTTGTCTCAAAAGGAATGGATAAACACATGGGGATATGAGTATAAACTATCACATAAAATCAAATTGAATGGCTTTTTTTTTAGTTGATGGAAAAATTGAGATTCGTATCTAGCTCTTTCACCTAACAAAGGGGAGGAATACCAGCCAAATTTCATGTTAGTGGTAAATTGAATAACTTATTTCATATAAGTATAAAATATGTAATAAATAGAAATCGAAGAGTCTCTTGATATGATTATAAAGTGCCATAAAATTCAAGTTTAAGATTTCTAGAGTGTGAGTTTTAACTATTCACAAGTTGAAAGTTAATAACTTTTGAACATATATATATAGGAGAGGCAATTCATTCTAACCAGTATAGAAATAGTGTGTACCTCCTACGACCACTTTTGATAGCAGGTATAAGCAGTACCCACTGACCCACCAATAAGATTATTATATCCAATTTTGTGTATAAAATATTGTATAAAATAAGGGGAAATATTGATATAACCTAATCAACCTTATAATCATACAATATGCGTAGAATTCTTTTTACCCTTCTACTGAATTTCTTCATTACATACTCTGATTTATCAATTCATTTCTTCAATATGGAGATAAATCATGCAACATCATCAGGCCCATCACACTTCCGTATAACTAAAATCAAAGCATACCAACTTCATATATTTTTGACCGGAATGCTGCCGGGTATTTCTGCCGGAAGTTTTAGGGACCTCGTCCAACCACACGATCGCAACCGATGGTTTCCAGACGCAGACTCCTTCAGCAGCACACAGCACAGCCCTCGTTCGTTTCCTACTCGGGGCGTAGGGTTTTCGGTCGGTACACAAAGAAAATAATATACTGGAAGGGATGAACAAAAGCTCAAACTTTTATTTAGGAATTATATAATATTTATTACAACATAAGTATATCTCCTTTAGGGAGGAGACAGACTTGTTTAGCTACCTATGGTAGCGGAATTGAAATACATAAACTATACTATACTAGGAACTATACAATCACTATTTTATTTTGGAGAGAGCAGAGGAGATGGTGTAAAAGATTTCTGATGAATTTTCGATGCCTTTCTGCTTTCTTCAATCCTTGTTTATATAGAGGTTCGGATGTCCTCTATTCATGCATTATTGCCTTGGATACCTTCCTCAGCCAGCCTGTTTCCCATGTGAAGCCTGGTCCACCATTGTCGTCTATTATTTAGTGCACCCAATAGACTTTCGGTGCAGCCTCAATCATGCCACATTATCTTTAGATAATGCTTTTCCTGTGCTTTTACACGTTTGGATTTTTATGGGTAATTTCTTTTCCCTCCACCCACTACTGTCGTTTTCTTTTTAGTGGGTGCTCCAGCTCAGAGTCACATGACTCCACCAACCTGTGTCGGGAATCTACTTTTTTCCCGGTGCCCTGGGCGTCCTTGCTTTTGGCAACGCCTTTTGCTCGAGATGCTCGTTGGACCGAGCCTTCTCTTTTCCTCTTCTGGGCATGAACCCCTTCCCGAACTCTGGTTCTTTCTGGTTCTGACAATCTGAACAAACGGACTCGGACCAGTTTCCAAAATGAGCCATGTTGCAGTATTTGCGATGAGTTTCTTTACTTGTCCCAATCTTGTTTTCCCAGAGCAAGGTTCTCTTTCTTTCGAAAGCTTCCTCTGCGAATCTTGTAGATTTTCCTATCATGGTGTTTAACAGGAATGATCCGTTCACTGAATTCTAAAAGAATTTGAACGGGAACTTGACTTTGTCCATCTCAGTGAGACAGACCCATAAACCCCATGCTCTTCTTGTGGAGATGAGATCTTCTGGTAATGTAGAGACTAGAGTGGTCTCTTTCTCTGTGGGCGCCTTGATCTTTTCGAGGGCGCGTGCATCTGGTCTTCGAAGCCTAATATAGTGGAAGGCTTCATGGTTTCCTTTCCCTGCTGGTTCTGGGGCTGCACTAATAAAATACAGCTCCAAAATGTCACCTCGGCTAAGCTGTGGATTGTTAGCCCAGGTATCATACACCTCTTCTTGAATCCACTTGGGTAGATTCTTGATTTCGACGAATGATGGAGATGTGGTATAAACTGAAGCAAGTGCTCCAAATTCATACCATCTTTTGACTTCGTGTGGATCTGAATTTTGCATCATCCACACCCGAGGGTATTTCCCCGAGACATCAACCCGTATTTTTTCTGGGTTGATTCCAGTCCTTGTGTTTAGTTTCTCCCAATTGTCTTGATAAACCTGCCACGAAGAAGAAACTTCAATCTTATCAGTATTAATCTTAGATGTGTCAGTCATTGGCCTAAGATTAATCTCTCCCTCTTTTTCCCCAGAGGTGCTGGGTTGACATGATGGTTCAGAGTGTGACCCCTGAATATCATCTTTTTCTTGGGGCAATGGTTCCGAAGAGACCACCACCTTAGAACTTGGGCAAGAGGTATTTGAATCCTCTGCTACAGGTTTAGAGCCCTGTACTCGAAACTCTTCTTTTACCAAAGGATCTTTGGCCACCCGAAGGATAGGTGTTTGACATGCAGCCCAGAGTTGCCCCTGAGACCCTATGCAAGCTCGTATTCTCTCGGTGACTTTCGTCTTATCGAGAGTCTGCAATCTTCCTGCTTGCTCAGCATTCAGAACGCACTCGTCCCACTCTCCCGTTAACATCTCCAGATTTTCTCTAAGATGTCTATGGGCTAGTAGAATAGAGTTCACATCAGTTTGCTCCATCTCTTGTTAAGAAATCTGCAAGAATATTTTCGTGAGATTTCAGAATGACAATATCAAAAATATAATATTGCCATTCAGCTTGCCATCTAATTAATCTAGCCTTTTCAGGCTTAGATTCCATCTTGTTTCTTAAGAAAGCTTTAACTTGTGTGTTATCAACTTTCAAAGTAAATTTCTTTGCGAGTAAAAATAAAGGCCATTTTTTAAACGCCTTTCTGACTGCAAAGAACTCTTTCTCGTTGATGTGCCATCTCACGACCTCATCATCTGAGAATAAACCACTGCAGTATCTACAGGGTTCTTCTCCATTAGGAGTGATCTTGGTTAAGACTGCTGCCCACCAATAATCACTTGCATCTGTATACAGGACCAAGTCGTCTTCGTCCTGAGGTATCGAGAGCTTTGGGAGATTTTTGCAAACCTCTTTTAACTCATTCATCCCTTGTCGATCTTCTTCTGTCCAGATGAACGGAACATCCTTTTTCAGTAATGAGCTGAAAACTTTTCTATGTTTTGCGAGATCTTTTATAAATGGTCCCGCAAAATTAACAACTCCCAAAAAACTCTGAAGTTGTTTCTTTTCTTTTAGATCTTCAGGAAAATTCTGGACCTTTTGAACAATATGGGCCTGCAGAATAATTCCTGCTTCATCGATCTCAATACCCAGAAATTCCATTTTCCGAGTTGTAACGACTGCCTTCTTTTCAGACAGTACTAAACCTTCTTTATAACAAACATCTGCAAAGATATCAAGATGTTTGATATGTTCTTCCATATTTTTTTATGCTAATAAAATATCATCAATATAGACGAACATAAAAGAAAAATAATCTTTAAACAGATTATCCATCTTTCTCTGAAATATTTAAGGCGCATTAGCTAGCCCCATTGGCATTACTTTCCAAACATAATGCCCTTGTGGAGTAGAGAAGGCTGTAAACTTCTTACTCCCTTCTTCCATGCGAATCTGGTAGAAACCTGACTTGCAATCAAACTTAGGGAATACCTTAGCATTTCTAATGCAATTAATAAGGTGTTCCCTACTAGTGATAAAATATCCATCAAACTCCAGAATATCATTAATTCCTTTGTAATTAATAACTAGTCTGGATTTACCTCGTTTGATCTCCCCATGATTCCTTACCAGAAATCCGGGACTGCTGTAAGGCGTGTTCCCTGGTTCGATCAATTTTAAATCAAGGTGTTCCTTGATTATCTCCTTCATATCCTGTTGATCTTTGAGGTTCATCAGGATTGGTCTGTATCTAACAAACTCATACTCCTTTTCTGGCTTCACCTTCAAGGTAGCTTTGAGCTTGTTTCTGTCCCACCATGCCAAAGGATTCTCATTGTAATTCATTTTAATCTTTCTTTTGACATCTTCTAGGGACACCTGCATTTTTTCTTTAATATCTTGATGAGATACTAAAGATGCTTTGAGAATCTGGACCTCTTCATCATTGAGATCCTCATCCCTAATACAGCTTAGCACTGCTTCGCTGAATCTCCTTTGATCCTTCATTTTTGGTTGTCGAAGTTTTCCTTCATCACCACACTTACTGCGAAAACTCAATGGTATCTGGCGATTAAAAGCCCCTTTGAGCCTCTGGACAATGATTTTGTGATCGCAAATGGTTGTAAACACCAATTTCCTTCTCTCATTATCATGCATGTATCTTTTGAACATCTTTAGGAAATTGTTTCCTAACAGAATATCTGCACCTGTATCATGGAAATAAATTGGTGGAGTTTTAACCTTGTACCAAGGTGTACCTCTGGCTCCCCCAATCAGAATTTCCGTCTCTTTTACTCCTTTAGCAAGGAACAAAATCTTCTTTGAGAAATCTCTTCCTGCAATTCGGGGTAGATCATCTTCTACCTCTGCTGGGAAGACTCCTCGTTTTGCAGTACAGATTCCTGCACCTGAATCAATATAAGCAGCAAAATATTCTGCTTTATATTTTTCATATAACATCCCTATAGAGATGTATATGGAGAATGGACTTGTCATTCGATCAATAGTTTTCTCCCATTAATCGTGATTTCCATTCCTTCTTCTTTATTTCCCCAAGGTTTTGTGATCTTCAAGGAAATCCAAACCCAAAAGCAAAACTGCTTCTCTTCCCGCTCTACCTTTGATCTCCATCACTTGTCCCCCCATTTCTAGGGTACCTTTGTAATGATTGATCTCTGGCTGCTGTAGATAGTAAAGAACATTACAAGGGAAGTTGGCTTCCCACCTTGTAGTGTCAAATTTTACTATTACTTCTCTCCATCCCTCTGGACATTTCAGATTCACTGGAACTTTGTTACTCTGAGATGTTTGAGGGTGTGTCGCCTCTCGAATGAGACTCCGACTCCTCCCATAGGGCAAAGACATGATTCTGTCTCCTTGGAAAGATAATCTCCCTGAAGTTATCCTGAGACATTGGTCGTGTCTCATGACTTCTCTATCTCGGATTTGAATATCTACATTCCTTAACCGAGCAATTTCCACTCTATCGGGATAAACCGCCGTTGTCACCTTGTTGAATATATCTGGTATCTCAATGAACTTCTTTCCTAGAAATAACTCAGTGTGATGTGAGTTGGAAAGAGCATATGATACCTGATAAGTAATGGAGTAAGGCCTGTTTCCTTCCTCCAATAAATCCTTGCGTTTAAAGTCCTGATAAAGCGTCAGGGCTTTGCTGAAATGGGTATCATTAAGATTGTAAGCAATCTTTGGATAGATGATTCCCACTACTTGTCCTGCACAAAGATCTCCCGCTATTGTTCCCAATACGGAATCCTTCAGATTTTTATCTCTTTTATCGCATATAGCGATATCAATCGGCGTGTGAACTCCAGTAAAGAGGGCCGATTTTAACATCAACTGGATTGCTCCAATATGGATCCAGTTCATCTTTTCAGCGACTTCAGGCTTCATTTTTTATAGATCTTCCCTGATGTCACTAGCTGGAAACAGCTGCATCTCCACTTGATTCCCTATAAGCTCTATAGGAAGCGACATTTATCGTCTAGAAATTCCATAGACGATTTATTGTTTCCTGCTCCTTAGATTAAAGTTTCTTAGAACTTGATCTATGTTGTTTGCTGAAAAGCCTTGATACTTTTGTATATTCAGACTCTTCTTCATGATTTTGTCAATCAGACTTTGAGAGAGAGTTGTATGACTGGAGAATCCCGTCCTGTTCTCTTTCTCCTGATGAACAATCTCTAGATCAGTCTGACTCCGATCTAGTTCCATCAGACCATTCTGAATCTTCTTCGCCGAAGACTTCTTCTTGTTTATATATACTCTCATCCGAGGGTATATCTTCGAACTGATATACTTGTACCAGTTCCTGGTAGCAGACGGCATCTTCGATATCCGGAGTGGATTCGAATTTGTTGATACCTCTTCTCTCGTTGTCAGGGCAATTTGTGGAAATATGCCCTTTTGCACCGCACGTCCAACAGTTGCAATCTTTGAAACTTTCATTAACTCTAATGTGAATTCTTCTGAAAATCTTCTTGGCAGGTGTCCTTCCTTGTGATTTATCATCTCCTCGGAATGGATACCTATTTCTTGATGGTCCACTTCTTTGGCCGGATTTGTAAGATCTGGCTTTCTGTCTTGACCATCTGGTTCTTGGTTTCCAAGAATTTCTTTTTGGATCTCCACCTTTATAATAGGGCTAAAACCTATTTTTCTTGTATTTCTTCAGCCTCGGTAGTTCTCCCCCAATGATCGTTGGCAGATCATTGTCTTCACAGTTTAGAGGAGCAAATTTGTTAATCCTCCTCAGTTTCTTCTAGGGCTGTCAATTTAGGCCCGGCCCGACAGCCCGGCCCGATTTCGGGCCGGGCTGGGCTATTCATTTCCAGGCCCGGTGAATTTTCGGGCCGGGCCGGCTCGGTCCGAAATGGGCAAAGCCCGGTGGGCTCGGGCCGGCCCGGCCCGGCAAAAAATACACTATAAATTATATTTCGGGCCGGGCTGGGCTGCCCAATTTCAGGCCCGGTCAATTTTTGGGCCGGGCCGGCCCGGCCAAATTTTTGCCAAAAGCCCGGCGGGCTCGGGCCGGGTAATTTGCCAGCTCTAGTTTCTTCATGTTCTTCAGATATGTTGCTTGTTGACACCACTCTGAGAGCTTTCGATGTACATAAGACATCCTTCTTGCGACGTTTTCAGGATCACCAGGTTCGTAATCCCGAATCAGCATCTCTTTCCATGGGCTTGGAAATTTCAGAAAGAAAATTTCCAGCGCTACTCTATCATCAACTTTTGATTGATGTTGATAAAGAGCAAAGAGTTGTAAAAACTTGTTAAGCGATTGTTGATCCAAGACAGCCAGTCTTAGATTATACAATGCCATCAAGTATTTCTTCCTATTCTCTTGATCAAATCCCTCGAAATATCCTTCTCCTATAAAATGGTTTTTAAATAGTACTGCCATATTCTGGACATGTTCTGTATAGTTTTTACTCTCAAAACATGAATTCTTGATATCCACAGGAAAGAATTCCCATTTAATTTTGACGATTCCCGCAAGACTCATTTCGAGTATTCTTACGAAACCTTCCTTGTTCAAATCGAGAGTTGCTGCTGCAATTCTCAGGGCTGACGTCCACTCGTCAATTACGGATTCTCGATCTCTGAAATTTACTTCATCGAGGTCGAGCATCACTCCGTATGGATGAATAGGATCCAGGGTTGCCTTTCCATAAGGTGTGTCTTGTACCTTTGGATGCGGCCTCCTTGCCCTTGTCCTTCTTGCTGCGATGTATGCATCATTTGGGTTATGTTGATCATACCTTGCTCCAGTCTAAAAATCCTGGACTGCATTAATGGCTCCGGGTGCATTTTGAAAATCTTGTTGATTTCCAATGATGGCTCCTGGTGGAAGTTGATTCACCGGCTGTGGGTTTTGGACCACATTCTGGTTAATTTTTAAATCAACCATCGTCATGTTAGCAAAAGATTCTGCTAACTCCTGGAGGTCGTCAAGCTTGATTCGTTCAAGATTACTCATTTTTTCCTTTCACAAATCATTCTCTTCAAGGTCTCCATGTTGGGATCCTTTTTGGTTTCTCCCACTGGCAATGGATAGGTGGGTTCATTACCAAAAGGATTTCTCCTTTGACTGGAACGAGGTTGTTGCTCCAGTTTTTCGATCCGTGATTGGATCTCCTTCAGGATATTATAAATTTCATCCTGTTTCATAGCAATCTTGTAAAGATCGCGTGGTACACCATACAGGCTATCGCCATAATGTTGTACTGTCTTCTGTATTTCTCTTAGATCCGCCGATATTTTGGAGGAATCTGGAGAAATCTCTTGATATAAAAGAGTAGATGATACTCCTTTATCTTTCTTTTGTTCCATTAGGGCGAAACAGCATACAAAAGCTAATTCCAATTCAATCTCAGATGGATCCAATGATTTCTTCTCATAGCATGTTCCATCTCCATTTCAAGGAGTATACAACTATGTAGAAGATCTTCTTTTCTTTTGATTCCTTGGAGACAGGAATCAATTAATTCTTTCTCCTGGTTTTGTTGGATTAGGGTATCCAACTGCCTTCTCCAGTGTGTTAGCACACTCTGGTATCTTGTCCTTCTTTTCTCCAAGATTTGGAGACGTTCCTGGAAATGTCCACACCTTGGACATCCTTCTAGGTCCATCAGTCAGTATGGTTCTGATGGCTTTCTTTCATCACGTACTCCGTCCTAAGATGGAGATACTTCAACTCCTCGAGGAAGTTCTCTCTTCTTCTCATCTCTTGGTGGCAAGAGATAATAGATTCACAATCCACTCTTAGTGCTGCGGAGTGGAATTCTCTTTTCCAGATTACTAGTGCAGTCTGGGTTCTTGTTTTCTGTACCTCCAAATCATGGAGATAATTCCTGTAACCTTCGCATCTCGGACAATTGTCCGGATCCATGTTTTCTTGATGTCTCCTCCGTTAGGATAATACTTAAAGCAATAAATAAAATATAATTCCCAGATAAACCTAAGGCTCTGATACCATTTTAGAAGCGTATGATCGATTAGCAAAATATGTAATAAAGAAATACGTAGCTATCATTTTAATAGCTAAAATAGAAGGGTAAATACATGATTTTATATGATTTTGGTTAACTAGTCCAATTTTTCCCCAATTTTCACACAAAATGACACTTTTTTAGAAAATGTCTCAATAGATATAATTAGAAAAGTCAAAAAGTCTTGGTGGTTATGTGTTATACATGTCTTCAAAACTGGTTATGGGGGGTACACACTATCACCATACTGGATATACATAAATAATACTCTATATATAGGGTATGGATCTAATAGAAAATCATTCTTATATGAGTTCGTAGGAAACTAGAAAACTAATACTCTATGTAGAAACTAGAAACTAATGTTGACCATAAATTATTATTTAATCAATAGTCAAGATTAAAATGACATGGATTGGACTTTCTTCTTTAATTAATACATAAAATACGAAAAGGGTGATTTTGTAACTTTCTTTAAACCTCTTTCTCTTTCCTCCAATTATTATGGGTGATATCTCTCGCCCTCCTAATTTAGTCTTGTATACAAAAGTAATCAAAATTTCAAATCCCTTCGTACCCATGTTGCAAATTCAAGATGGAGAACAATTTGACAGTATGATTAACACTTTTCATTTTTTGTGTGAAATATACGACATTTATTTTGCATTTAGTTATATATTGCACAAACATTAAATTAAACTGAAGAAAACATTATATTTCATATTAAGGAAATGTTTAACATCACATTAATTAATGGGAAACATTATCAAATTCATGGTCGATCATGCAATTAAGGTGAAACATTGCATTAGTAAATGGGGAATATTATTACATCTTTGGAGGAACATTATATTATGAGCAAAAATACTCATGATCATGCAATTTATTGTGGAACATTACGTTAGTAATTAGGGAACATTATTACATCTTTGAGGAACATTATATTATGAGCAAAAAAAATTATGACCATGCAAGACTCCTATATTTTTCCTATATAAATTTTGTTAAAAACTAAGACTTCTCTATTATAATTTTGGATTAAAAATGCGAATGACTCCTCTCATGTGACATCTGAAATCAATAACCCAAATTACCTGGAGATAAAATCTCATATGAACAATCAAGATATGATTTAAAATTAAATAAAATAAAGTGTGTGAAATGAAAAATAAACTTAAAATATAAAAATACAACCAAACAAAATCAATAAAATGATTTGGTCAAACCTCTCCTAAAATAAATGTCCATTACTGTATCGTTTCTAATTTCTACATAAGGGAGGGTTCTATTTGATCCAACCTCTATATATATATATATATATATATATATATATAAATTATTTACTAATTCAAATTCAAAAACTACTTGATTTAAATATAAATTAGCGAATAAATTCAAGATTTTCTAGACACTCGTTCATTTTCAAGGTAAGTTGACCCATGAACAAGTCTCAAGGGGTATTTGTAGAAAATATATCTTTACTAGAAAATTATCTTTTTTTCTTATTGACGTTATATATTTATTCAGTCATGGAGTCAAATGAAATTCAAAATTAGGTAAAAATTTTAACCAATTAAGATACTCTTATGATAAATGTAAATATCAATTTTTTTTAGGGAATAGATATCAATTTTTTTAACGAGTAAAAATCTTCAAGATATAATATTAATATGTATCAAATTATCAATTTTCAAGAACCAATAAGATCCCACCAATTCAACCTTTAGGCACAACCATAAATTTCAAATTAGTTCTCCCTACAATTAAGATTTTTGGAGCATAAGAATTTGAAGGGATACTCACCATATATCAATTCTCTCTGGTATAGTCGTTCTTGCAAAATACAATTTGTTCTTCCTAGAAATGCATTCTTCAAAGAAATAACCTCAAATCTAATTTTCATTCCTAAAAAAGGTCTTGTAACACGCATTCAATGATATCTGTTAGGGAAAATAATAAACATGTTTTGAAGTGATACCAAAACCCAGCTGATCCCAACCGAGTAGATGAATGTACAAACCTTGTATTGTTTCCAGCTCACCTGTTTGAGCTTATAGAGTTTCTAAGTTTACAGGTAGAGTCGCTGAAGACAGCAGAAGACATGGCAGAAGACACAGCTAAGCTGGACCCAGCTGAGGTACTTAGCAGAGCAGACCAAGCAGAGTCAAAGACCCAGCAGTATCAAGACCCAGCTCAGTGACAGAAACCCAGCTCAGTGTCAAAGACCCAGCTCAGTGTAAAAGATCCAGCTTAGTATCAATGACACAGCTCAGGTCTAAGACAGCTCAGGTTAATGACACAGCTCAGGTTGAAGACACAACTCAGGTTGATGATACAGCTCAGGTCTAAGACACAACTCAGAGTCGAGACATAGCAGAGTCCAAGACGCTGAAGACACAGCAGAAATGCTTAGCAAGATCGAAGACGAAGACCTTCTCCAAGACAAGATCCCGATGTCATAAGATCTTATCTGACGCAGTCAAATCAGAGAAGAAATAGCCTCTGCAGATGCAGACCTACTTCGTAGGTTAAAGGCCAAAAGTCAATTAGAGTAGGTAAGATTCAAACGGCTCTCTTCCAACGGCTAGTTTGAATCTCCACCTATATATATATCTCCTCACCATTGAAGAACAGTGACTGGTGAAGAGACGACTGAAGAAATAGAAAAAAACAGAAAAATGAACAACGATCTTCAAAGCCAAATCTTTCAAGAACACCCAGCCAGTCAGCTGTGTTCTTAGTTGTTCACATATTCAGTCATAGGCAGAATAGATCAGAATAGAAAATATCTTAAGCCTAGTTTGAACGAGTTCATCATACTCTTTGTTCTTCATTGTAAGAACTCGTTCATAGTTGGAAATCCCATACCCAAACCCAAACCCAGAAAGGTTAGGTAAAGGTACGCCTGCTCGAAGCGTGTAATTCGAGTGGTTAGGTTTTACAGTACCCGTAAACTGTAAGGAAGGTTCTTCAGTACCTACAAACTGAAGGTGTAGGCTTGACAGTGCCCGTAAACTGTTGGAACACAGCTCGGGTTAGAGTTGTGAAGTTGCTTGGTACTTGGAAATCAAGTGGTAGTGAATTACCAGTGAACCTGGTCGTGGAAGTAGGAGGTATTACTCCGAACCACGTTAATATTGTTTTGTTCTTTATCGCTTTGTTTTATGCATTTAGCTAACTCCTCATGAGCATACATTTCAAGCTGCATAAACTGATTAACTGAAAAGTGAAACAGAGCTTTGCAATATAATTTGAAGCAACAAACGGACTTTCCAAACCCACCAACTTCCGCACACACTCACACAGCCAGCTGTGTCAATCAAGTTGTCACCCAGCTGGATCGGACACAGCAGGCTCTCTCAAAAGAGTTTTAACTTGGAAAAGTTTTTAAACCTTGGTGTATTCATCCCCCCTCTACACCAAGGTATCCGTCTTGGGACCAACAATATCAAAGTCCATTCCCTAAAAAAAATTGTTATCCGAGTCCAGGCTGTCCAGCAATTTGTGAAAAAGTTTTAAAAGAAAATCAGATATCATCACAAACTTATTGAATCAAAGTGACGAATTATATCAACATTTGTTCATGATCCTTAACAGAAGAGAGAGAGAGAACCTTTCGATTTGACATATTAGAAATTAATAAGTCAAGAATGGAAGATTGAAAAGACAAAGTTCAATTTACTATGATGATCTCAAAGACCTTTGAAGATCAAGTTTGTATTTTAATCAGAAGACAAAATCATATTAAATTTCCATCATAAATATACACATATATTGGAATGAAGGTTTAAAAAGGAGAAAAAAAAAAAGAAAAACCTTATGTATTAATTTAATATCTTACGACATACACATATTTATAGAAATGTAGGAGATATTCAAGATATACATCACACGAATATTCAGAAATCCTTATTTTCATAATCTAAAGATTTTAAGACGGATTAAAAGTTTAAATACTTGACAGTAACTATAGTACGTACGATTTAACCATAAGTTCCTAACAAAATAAAACAAACAACATTAAGTTCGTAAATTAAAATTACAAACCGAATAGCCAAATTAAAAGTCGCATAGTTTTCATCATAGCTAAACTTGTTAAAAAAGTGAGGATTTCTGCATTAATTAATTAGTAACTCCACATGCAATCAAGCTCCGTCGCACCCACTTTCTGATTCTCAGGCGGCGGCGGCCACTGCCCAACATTTCCATAAGCACACACTTGATCGGCGCCGCCTTGCACCGGCGGCGGAGCAACCGTGGAGAAAAAGAACGGCAGCTGGAGGTTCTCCTGGAGTGATCTCAGGCTCGGAAAGGCAGAAACCCCAAGGCCATGCCTCGAACAATAAGAAGCAAAAGATGACGATAGCGACGACGACGATGCGGGGTCGTGGACCAGTGGATTATTCACATACGTCTCCGGCAGCGGCGGCGCTGCCTCAAGGAGAGAGTTGTGGTTGAAACCGGATAATGCGGTCGTGGAGAAACAGGGCACGTGCTCCTTTAGGCTGGGGATACCGCCACCTTCGTATGAGCAGCTCTCACGGTCAGTGGAACTGACCGTGGACTGCTCAAGTAGCGGCGGCAAGGAGACCGACGACGGCGAACTCACTTCAGGGTTTGAGTTTAAGCCGGCGGGCGGCCTCTTCTTGCTGCCGCCACCGCAGATGGAGGAGCTGCCGACGCCGCTCTTCTGGAACACCCGAGAAATTACCCATTCGCCCTGTAACCCCCACATGGTATTTATTATACATTTCTTGTCAAAATCTATAAATATGGAATTAACGTAAATACATAAAATTACGAAAGGGAAAAGACATCATCACAAATGACAGGTGAGGATTCATATAAAATAAAACACATTTGTAGAAAATCAATGAAAAATCCTTACTGTTCTTGACAAGTTGATTTACATCTGTCTCACAAACACACACAAAGAAACCAAACTACGAAAGACAATATAATTACATGTTATGAAATCTGAAAATTACTAACTTAATTAGCAACCAGACTGTTTGGTGATGATGATGAAGACAACTAAAATAATTAACTCGAAAATTACAAATAAATGGCACGTAAATGTCATTTCGCTTTCATAAAGCGATAGCAGGCGAAATGATACACCACGATAATTAAAAAGAAATGTACTCCTCTCTGAACATCATAATAATAATTAACAGCTTTAAAATCAATCACTACTGCTGACATAAAAAAAAAGAAAAAGAAGTAGCAGCTGCACCTGAAATGATGCTCAAAATATTTCCTTCTGAAAATCAATAATGCTAAATTATGTCCCCTACTAATTTTCTCTCAAACCACCAAATATTTGACAAAACTTGTGAATAACACCAAGCCACAAAAATTAAAATTAAACCAAACCTCAATACATAGGAGGAAGGGTTTGGTAACCTTTCCTCCTATATATTAATCAATCCATAATGTAATCTAATTAAATTATCAAATACTATATGTAATTACCTTGGAATCAGTGGATAAGTAGTGGTAAGCAAAGTTTCCTTGGAGGCGATACTCGTGCATGACCCAATTAGTTTTCTCTCCTTTAGGAGCCCTTCCACGGTAGAAAACTAGGGTTTTCTTCATCCCCACCAGCGAGCAGCTTCTCGAACTGTAAATCTCCCGGTCTTTCCCGGTTGCCTTCCAGTACCCGGCTTCCGTCGCCCGGTTCGTCCTCAACCCGGTCGGGTATTTCCGGTCGCGCAGGCTGAAGAAGTACCACTCTTTCTCCCCCATCTTCGCTTTAGCTGATCATAATAACACAATATTAATCATTATTTTTTCTATTATATTTAATAGAAATAAATAAATAAATAAATAAATAAATAAATAAATAAATAAGAAATGGATCGGACCGGGAAGATGCCAGGGTTCGGACTTGTTGAGATCGACTTCGGCGATGGCTCGGGTGGAGAAGTTGAAGTCTAGAACCTTCTTGAGGAGGTAGTAGGTGATGAGTTCTTCATCGGTGGGGTGGAATCGGAATCCCGGCGGCAACGCCTCATACTGGCTGCTATCCCTATCCATTTAGTTTCCACCTCACAAATAAATTAAGGCCAAAATAAAATCAAATCTACGCAAAAGGGTTGAGAAAATGAAGGAAAATTAGCTAAGGGCCGACCTTGGAAGCAGGCATTCTCTATCTAGCTCTGCATGTAAAGGAGTGGGTTACAACTTTTTGGGCTATTTATACAAATGTCTGTGGCAAGAAAACAAAGGGGGGAAGGGGGGACGATTGAAGAGAGAGAGAGAGAGAGAAAGTGGGGGGCAGGCGATTGGGGGAGGAGGGGCTGGAGTGTTGTTAGGTTTCATGGGGATTTGATTAATCAAGAGATGGCAGAAGGAAAAGGCGAAATAATATTAAGGTATGATATGGGTAGAAAAATCTGCGCTAGCTAGCTTCTGTGGCGTCTGATCTCTCTGAACTCTGCAGCGTCCCCCATCATATCCATATGGCTATGTAGTAGAGGGGTGGGGGGATATGTATGTGTCATGTATGTATGTGTAATGTGTGTACGTGTGTGTGTATTTGAGGGAGAGATGGAGATAATTTGTTTGAATATGCGTGCGTGCGTGAGGAAGTGTGCAGGTATTCCTATGTCAGTGAAGAAAATGAAAGGGAAGGAACAGAAAGTAGTTTAAACGGGGATGAGAGGGGAGGGCCTTTCGGGAGTAAATGAGAGAGGAGAGAGAGGGGAGAGAGAGCGTTTTTTTCCTTGTTAATTCACCATGGATCGATAAAGCTGATCCATATCTCATCTGTCAGAGCAGTACAAAGATTAAATAATACTAATCGTGTGGACAGAGACAAGGTAAATCCATGTCCACCTTTTTCCTTTTCTTTTCCTTTTCATTTTTCTCCTCTTCACCCTCTAAATTCACTTTGACATCACATGCTCCCTTCGTGGACGAAGATTGTTCTGTGGAGCGAGGGATGCATAAAGAAGAGATATTAAACAAAAATATAAAAGAAACAATCTTTATGAATAAATTAAAAAGCAAAAGATGGAACAATAGCAAGATTCATTAAGCACAAGAGCAAGAATAAGAAGGAAGATCCTCCACAAACGTTGGGGGCTCATCTCAGACAAAAGGCGAAGGAAATTTCCTAGAAGCTCTAGCTAGACAATGAGCTATAATTTACCATAATTGTGTATTTTTAATTATTGTTCATTTACTATACTTTACTTCATTTGTATTGTTCTTAAATGTAGAAAGAGAGAAGTAGTAAATATCCTCCTATCATATACTCCCTAGTATATTTATCTTTATATTTTTTTATTTGGAGCTGTCAACACTCCCACGTGCAATTAATGGTGCAAAAACCCCCCGCCTCTAACGAATGACTAACACCGTTAATAATTTTTTATTTTTTTTTAAATTTTCTATTTTTGTATTTTCTATAATTTGACTAACAAAAACGTTAATCATCTCCTTGAAGTTTTATACATATCATTTACTTTGAGTGAGATGATAGATTGATATATCATATGATCGAGTATATACGAAGGATTAAATAATCAAATATGTTCAAAAGTAATCAATCCATAAGTAAATGGTAGATTGATATATACTATTTTTATTTATCTATCACATCACCTAAAGTAAACATCCGATTTTGGTGTGGGTTTTCATCTAGAGTATTATTTATGTATATCCAGTATGATGATAGTGTATACCCCCCATAACCAGTTTTGAGTGCATGTATAACACATAACCACTTGGACTTTTTGACTTTTCTAATTATATCTATTGTGACACTTTCTTAAAATGTGTCTTATTTATGTGGAAATGGGAAAAATTGACTAGTTAATCAAAATCATATAAAATCATGTATTTATCCTCCTATTTTAGCTATTTAAAATGATAGCTACGTATTTCTTTATTACATATTTTGCTAATCGATCCTACGCTTTTTATTTGGTATCAGAGCCTTAGGTTTATCTGGGAATTATATTTTATTTATTGCTTTAAGTATTATCCTAACGGAGGAGACATCAAGAAAAATATGGATCCGGACAATTGTCCGAGATGTGAAGGTTACAGGAATTATCTCCATGATTTGGAGGTACAGAAAACAAGAACCCAGACTGCACTAGCAATCTGGAAAAGAGAATTCCACTCAGCATTACTGAGAGTGGATTGTGAATCTATCATCTCTTGCCACCAAGAGATGAGAAGAAGAGAAAACTTCCTCGAGGAGTTGAAGTATCTCCATCTAAGGACGGAGTACGTGATGAAAGAAAACCATCAGAACCATACCGACTGATGGACCTAGAAGGATGTCCAAGGTGTGGACATTTCCAGGAACGTCTCCAAATATTGGAGAAAAGAAGAACAAGATACCAGAGTGTGCTAACACACTGGAGAAGTCAGTTGGATATCCTAATCCAACAAAACCAAGAGAAAGAATTAATTGATTCATGCCTCCAAGGAATCAAAAGAAAAGAAGATCTTTTACATGGTTGTATCCTCCTTGAATGGGAGATAGAACATGCCATGAGAAGAGACCATTAGAGCCATCTGGGAGTAAATTGGAATACTACACCTCTTTGATGGAACCAAAGAAAGATAAAGGAGTTTCATTTACTCTTTTATATCAAGAGATTACTCCAGATTCATCCAAGATATCGGAAGATCTGAGAGAAATACAGAAGACAGTACAACATTATGGTGATAGCCTGTATGGTGTACCACGCGATCTTTACAAGATTGCTATGAAACGGGATGAAATTTACAACATCCTGAAAGAGATCCAATCACGGATCGAAAAACTGGAGCAACAACCTCATTCCAGTCAAGGGAGAAATCCTTTTGGTAATGAACCCACTTATCCATTTCCAGTAGGAGAAACCAAAAAGGATCCCAACATGGAGGCCTTGAAAAGAATGATTCGAGAAAGAAAAAGATGAATAATCTTGAAAGAATCAAGCTTGACGACCTCCAGGAGTTAGCAGAATCTTTTGCTAACATGACGATGGTGGATTTAAAAATGAACCAGAATGTGGTCCAAAATCCACAAATTTGGTGAATCAACTTCCACCAGGAGCCATTATTGGAAATCAACAAGATTTTCAAAATGCACCAGGAGCCATTAATGTAGCCCAGGATTTTCAGACTGGAGCAAGGTATGATCAACATACCCCAAATGATGCATACATGGCAGCAAGAAGGACAAGGGCAAGAAGACCGCATCCAAAAGTGCAAGATACACCTTATGGAAAGGCAACCCTGGATCCTATCCATCCCTACGGAGTAATGCTCGACCTTGATGAAGTAAATTTTAGAGATCGAGAATCCGTTATTGATGAGTGGATGTCAGCCCTGAGAATTGCAGCAGCAACTCTCGATTTAAACAAGGAAGGATTCGTAAGAATTCTCGAAATGAGTCTTGCAGAAATTGTTAAGATAGCATGGGAATTCTTTCCTGTGGACATCAAGAATTCATGTTTTGAAAGTGACAACTACACAGAACATGTCCAGAATATGGCAATGCTTTTTAAAAACCATTTTCTGGGAGAAGGATATTTCGAAGGATTTGATCAAGAAAAGAGGAAAAAATACTTGATGGCATTGTATAATCTAAGACTTGCAGTCCTAGATCAACAATCGCTTAACAAGTTTCTACAGCTCTTTACTCTTTATCAACATCAATCTAAAGTTGATGATAGAGTTGCACTGGAAATTTTCTTTCTAAAATTTCCAAGCCCATGGAAAGAGATGCTGATTCGGGATTATGAACCAGGAGATCCTGAGAACGTCACAAGAAGGATGTCATATGTACATCGGAAGCTCTCAGAGTGGTGTCAACAAGCAACAACTCTGAGGAACATGAAGAAACTGAGGAGAATTAACAAATTCGCTCCTCTAAACTGTGATGACAATGATCTGCCAACGATCATTGGAGGAGAACCACCGAGGCTGAAGAAAAGCAAGAAAAATAGGTTTCAGCCCTATTATAAAGGTGGAGATCCAAAAAGAAATTCTTGGAAACCAAGAACCAGATGGTTAAGATAGAAGGCCAGATCTTACAAATCAGGCCAAAGAAGTGGACCATCAAGGAATAGGTATCCTTTCCGAGGAGATAATAAATCCCAAGGAAGGACACCCGCCAAGAAAACTTTCAGGAGAACTCACACTAGAGTTAATGAAAGTTTCAAGGATTGCAACTGCTGGACGTGCGGTGCGAAGGGGCATATTTCCACAAATTGCCCTGACAACGAGAGAAGAGGTATCAACAAATTCGAATCCACTCCGGATATCGAAGATGCCATCTACTACCAAGAACTGATACAAGTATATCAGTTCGAAGATATACCCTCGGATGAGAGTATATATGAACAAGAAGAAGTCTTCAGCGAAAAAGATTCAGAATGGTCTGATGGAACTAGATCGGAGTCAGACTGATCCAGAGATTGTTCATCAGGAGAAAGAGGACAGGACGGGATTCTCCAGTCACACAACTCTCTCTCAAAGTCTGATTGACAAAATCATGAAGAAGAGTCTGAATATACAAAAGTAGGGATGTCAATTGAGCCCGAATCTGACGGGTCGACCCGAATAAACCGAACAAAATAAAGGGTTAGGGTTGATATTTTACAACCCGAATACATAACCGGGCTATTTGGGCTGGCCCGCTAGCGTTGAAGGGTTATCCGGGCTAGCCCGATCAAGGTTAGGGTCAACCCGAATAACCCTGATGTATTTTTTAAAAAATAAAATAAATAATACATAATACTAATTACTTGTAGTAGTTGTATGTCGCGCCCTCTTTTGCTCTACACAGAAATCATAGAAGATGAATGTCATTCAAGTGTTTAGTTTCATTTGTGAGATAACGAATTAAAGTTGAATATTATTGTTATGTTTCATGTCGTGCAGTGCTACTAGACTTGTTTTGTTGGATGCTATTTTTTGGATTTAATCAAGTTTCTATTTTTGGGGCCACTCGTATTCTTGTTTTGTTACTTTTTAATTTTTTGTGTGTAGTTTTTTTGCGACAAATATTGAATAATCAAGAAAATATATACATTTGAATTTTTATTTACAAACTTTGTGACCCGACGGGCCAGCCCGAAAACCTAAGAGTTAGGGTTAGGGTTGAGTTTTTTCAACCCGAAAAAAAATCAACCCGATTTAACCCGGACCGAATAGCCCGATAACCCGATAGGGTTGACCCGAAACCGAAAGGGTTGGCCCGATTGACATCCCTATACAAAAGTATCAAGGCTTTTCAACAAACAACATAGATCAAGTTCTAAGGAACTTTAATCTAAGGAGCAGGAAACAACAAATCGTCTATGGAATTTCTAGACGAGAAATGTCGCTTCCTATAGAGCTTACAGGGAATCAAGTGGAGATGCAGTTGATTCCAGCTAGTGACATCAGGGAAGATCTAGCAAAGATGAAGCCTGAAGTCGCTGAAAAGATGAACTGGATCCATATTGGAGCAATCCAGTTGATGTTAAAATCGGCTCTCTTTACCAGAGTTCACACGCCGATCGATATCGCTATATGCGATAAAAGAGTTAGAAATCTGAAAGATTCCGTATTGGGAACAATTGCGGGAGATCTTTGTGCAGGACAAGTAGTGGGAATCATCTATCCAAAGATTGCTTACAATCTTAATGATACCCATTTCAGCAAAGCCCTGACGCTTTATCAGGACTTTAAACGCAATGATTTATTGGAGGAAGGAAATAGGCCTTACTCCATTACTTATCAAGTATCATATGCTCTTTCCAACTCACATCACACTGAGTTATTTTTAGGAAACAAGTTCATGGAGATACCAGATATCTTCAACAAGGTGACAACAGCAGTTTGTCCCGATAGAGTGGAAATTGCTCGGTTAAGGAATGTGGATATTCAAATTCGAGATAGAGAAGTCATGAGACACGACCAAAGTCTCAGGATAACTTCAGGGAGATTATCTTTCCAAGGAGACAGAATCATGTCTTTGCCATATGGGAGGAGTCGGAGTCTCATCCGAGAAGATCAACCTCAAACATCTCATAGTAACAAGGTTCCAGTGAATCTGAAATGTCCTGAGGGGTGGAGAGAAGTGATAGTAAAATTTGACACTACAAGGTGGGAAACCAACTTCCCTTGTAATGTTCTTTACTATCTGCAGCAGCCGGAGATCAATCATTACAAAGGTACCCTGGAGATTGGGGAACAAGTGATGGAGATCAAAGGTAGAGCCGGAAGAGAAGCCGTTCTTCTATTGGGTTTGGATTTTCTTGAGGATCACAAACCTTGGGCAAATAAAGAAGATGGAATGGAAATCACGATTAATGGAAGAAAACTATTAATCGAATGACAAGTCCATTCTCCATATACATCTCTATAGGGATGTTATATGAAAAATATAAAGCAGAATATTTTGCTGCTTATATTGATTCAAAGTGTGAATTTGTACTGCAAAACGAGGAGTCTTCCCAGCAGAGGTAGAAGATGATCTACCCCGAATTGCAGGAAGAGATTTCTCAAAGAAAATTTTGCTCTTGGCTAAAGGAGTAAAAGAAATGGAAATTCTGATTGGCGGAGCCAGAGGTACACCTTGGTATAAGGTTAAAACTCCACCAATTTATTTCCATGATACAGGTGCAGATATTCTGTTAGGAAACAATTTCCTACAGATGTTCAAAAGATACATACAGGATAATAAAAAGAGGCAATTGGTGTTTACAACCATTTGCGATCACAAAATCATTGTCCAGAGGCTCAAAGGGGCTTTTAATCGCCAGATACCATTGAGTTTTCGCAGCAAGCGTAGTGATGAAGGAAAACTTCGGCACCCAAAAATGAAGGATCAAAGAAGATTCAGAGAAGCAGTGCTAAGCTGTATTAGGGATGAGGATCTCAATGATGAAGAGGTCCAGATTCTCAAAGCATCTCTAATATCTCATCAAGATATTAAAGAAGAGATGCAGGTGTCCCTAGAAGATGTCAAAAGAAAGATTAAAAGGAATTACAATGAGAATCCTTTGGCATGGTGGGACAGAAACAAGCTCAAAGCTACCTTGAAAGTGAAGCCAGAAAAGGAGTATGAGTTTGTTAGATACAGACCAATCCTGATGAACCTCAAAGATCAACAGGATATGAAGGAGATAATCAAGGAACACCTTGATTTAAAATTGATCGAACCAGGGAACTCACCTTACAACAGTCCCAGATTTCTGGTAAGGAATCATGGTGAGATCAAACGAGGTAAACCCAGACTAGTTATTAATTACAAAGGAATTAATGATATTCTGGAGTTTGATGATATTTTATCCCTAGTAGGGAACACCTTATTAACTGCATTAGAAATGCTAAGGTATTCTCTAAGTTTGATTGCAAGTCAGGTTTCTACCAGATTCGCATGGAAGAATGGAGTAAGAAGTTTACAGCCTTCTCTACTCCACAAGGGCATTATGTCTGGAAAGTAATGCCAATGGAGTTAGCTAATGCACCTCAAATATTTCAGAGAAAGATAGATAATCTGTTTAAAGATTATTTTTCTTTTATGTTCGTCTATATTGATGATATTTTAATAGCATCAAAAAATATGGAAGAACATATCAAACATCTTGAGATCTTTGCAGATGTTTGTTATAAAGAAGGTTTAGTACTGTCTGAAAAGAAGGCAGTCGTTGTAACTCGGAAAATGGAATTTCTGGGTATTGAGATTGATGAAGCAGGAATTATTCTGCAGGACCATATTGTTCAGAAGGTCCAGAATTTTCCTGAAGATCTAAAGGAAAAGAAACAACTTCAGAGTTTCTTAGGAGTTGTTAATTTCGTGGGACCATTTATCAAAGATCTCGCAAAACATAGAAAAGTTTTCAGTACATTACTGAAAAAGGATGTTCCGTTCATCTGGACAGAAGAACATCGACAGGGTATGAAGGAGTTAAAAGAGGTTTGCAGAAATCTCTCAAAACTCTCGATACCACAAGACGAAGACGACTTGGTCCTGTACACAGACGCAAGTGATTATTGGTGGACAACAGTCTTAACCAAGATCACTCTTAATGGAGAAGAACCCTGCAGATACTGTAGTGGTTTATTCTCAGATGATGAGGCCGTGAGATGGCACATCAACGAAAAAGAATTCTTTGCAGTCCGAAAGGCTTTTAAAAAATGGCCTTTATTTTTATTAGCAAAGAAATTTACTTTGAAAGTCGATAACACACAGGTTAAGGCTTTCTTAAGAAACAAGATTGAATCTAAGCCTGAAAAGGCTAGATTAATTAGATGGCAAGCTGAATGCCAATATTATATTTATGATATTGTCGTTTTAAAATCTCACGAAAATGTTCCTGCAGATTTCCTAATAAGAGATGGAGCAAACTGATGTGAACTCCATTCTACTGGCCCATAGGCATCTCAGAGAGAATCTGGAGATGTTAACGGGAGAGTGGAACGAGTGCATTCTGAATGCTGAACAAGCAGGAAGATTGCAGACTCTCGACAAGACGAAAGTCACCGAGAGAATACGAGCTTGCATATGGTCTCAGGGGCAACTCTGGGCTGCATGCCAAACACCAATCCTTCGGGTGGCCAAAGATTCTTTGGTAAAAGAAGAGTTTCGAGTACAGAGCTCTAAACCTGTAGCAGAGGATTCAAATACCTCTTGCCCAAGTTCTAAGGTGGTGGTATCTTCGGAACCATTGCCCCAAGAAAAAGATGATATTCAGGGGTCACACTCTGAACCATCATGTCAACCCAGCACCTCTGGGGAAAAAGAGGAAGAGATTAATCTTAGGCCAATGACTGGCAGTTCTAAGATTAATACTGATAAGACTGAAGTTTCTTCTTCGTGGCAGGTTTATCAAGCTAGCTGGGAGAAGCTCAATACAAGGACTGGAATCAACCCAGAAAAAATAAGGGTTGATGTTTCGGGGAAATATCCTCGGGTGTGGATGATGCCAAATTCAGATCCACACGAAGTCAAAAGATGGTATGAATTCGGAGCACTTGCTTCAGTTTATACCACATCTCCATCATTCGCCGAAATCAAGAATCTACCCAAGTGGATTCAAGAAGCGGTGTATGATACCTGGGCTAACAATCCACAGCTTAGCCGAGGTGACATTTTGGAGATGTATTTTATTAGTGCAGCCCCAGAACCAGTGGGGAAAGAAAACCATGAAGCCTTCCACTATATTAGGCTTCGAAGACCAGATGCACGCGCCCTCGAAAAGATCAAAGCGCCTGCAGAGAAAGAGACTGCTTTAGTCTCTACATTACCAGAAGACCTCATCTCTACCAGAAGAGCATGGGGATTATGGGTTTGTCTCACAGAGATGGACAAAGTCAAGTTTCCGTTCAAATTCTTTCAGAATTCAGTGAACGGATCTTTCCTGTTAAACACGATGATAGGAAAATCGACAAGATTCGCAGAGGAAGCTTTCGAAAGAAAAAGAACCTTACTCTGGGAAAATAAGATTGTGACGAGTAAAGACACTCATCGCAAATACTGCAACATGGCTCATTTTGGAAACTGGTCTGAGCGCGTTTGTTCGGATTGTCAGAACCAGAAAGAACCAGAGTTCGGGAAGGGGTTCATGCCCAGAAAGGGAAAAGAGAAGACTCGGTCCAAAGAGCATCTTGAACAGAAGGCGCTGCCAAAAGCAAGGACACCCAGGGCCGCGGGAAAAAAGTAGATTCCCGACACAGGTTGGTGGAGTCATGTGACTCTGAGCTGGAGCACCCACTAAAAAGAAAACGACAGAAGTGGGTGGATGAACAGAAATTACCCATAAAAATACAAATGGGTAAAGACACAGGAAGAGCATTATCAATCAAAGATAATGCGGTATGATTCATAAAGTAGCACCGAAAGTTTAGCGTCCTTATTCAATAATGGACGACAGCAGTGCTCCTACGCTGAGTCAGATACAGGCTGGCCACGGAACAAAAGTATCCGAGGTAATAATGAAGGAAGTGGGTTGAGAATTGAAACCTCTATATAAACCAAGAGGCTGGAGAGCAGAAGATCATCGAAAATCCATCAGAAATCCTCTACAACATCCTCTCTGCTCTCTCCAAAATAAAATTATAGTATAGTTCCTATTCTAGTATTGTATAGTTTATGTATTTCAATACCGCTACCATTGGTAGCTAAACAAGTCTTTCTCCTCCCTAAAGGAGATATACTTATGTTGTAATAAATATTATATAATTCCTAAATAAAAGTTTGGGCTTTTGTTCATCCCTTCCAGTATATTATTTTCTTTGTGTACCGACCGAAAACCCTACGCCCCGAGTAGGAAACGAACGAGGGCTGTGCTGTGTGCTGCTGAAGGAGTCTGCGTCTGGAAACCATCGGTTGCAATCGTGTGGTTGGACGAGGTCCCTAAAACTTTCGGCGGAAATACCCGGCAGCATTCCGGTAAAAAAGGTATGAAGTTGGTATACGTAGAATTTATTTATACGGAAGTGTGATGGGCCTGATAGTGTTGCATGATTTATCTCCAAATTGAACAGTGAATTGATAAATCAGAATATGTAATGAAGAAATTCAGTAGAAGGGTAAAAAAATTTACGCATATTGTATGATTATAAGGTTGACTAGAATATATCAATATTTTCCCTTATTTTATACAATATTTTATACACAAAAAATGGATATAATAATCTTATTGGTGGGTCAGTGGGTACTGCTTATACACACCAACAAAAGTAATCATAGAAGGTACACACTATCTCTATACTGGTTAGAATGAATTTCCTCTCTTTCATCTATCGTTTTCTCCTTACTTTCGTTATCTTCTCGGTCCTATCTCTATTGATGTCTCTTCACAAATTTTCTTTAATGGCATTTGTATATCTCCTTGTTGTTTGTTAGGTATGATAAGTTCATTTCGTGTCTAGTGTAGTTCGCTTTAGGATCTAGGACACATATATATTTCATTAGAGGACTATATGCAATTAATTTCATATATAAGTCCCAAAAAAATTGATAAATTATAGAGAGAAACAAAAAAAGATATGCAATTAGTAGAGCACGAAGATTCATAAGATTAAATTAAATAGATCGATTGAAAATAAAAATGCTTTAAGTGTCTAATTGGAAATGTAACGACCCGGCACCCATCATAGAATTGCTCCAGGCCAAGCACGCTTAACCTTGGAGTTCTTCCACAATAAGCCCCAGAAAAGAAGATGCATCTTGATGGTATAAGTAGCCCAATCAATTCATTTAAGCTCTCCTCAAATATGCCGTCCCATTCCGACATATTATTGGAATCCCTCTCACCGCTTTGAAGTCTTATCGTAGCCACTCCTTGTTCGTGCCTCTGCACCGGCGATCACTCCGTACTTCTGCCCCGGGTGTCACAGGCCCACCAGCTTCCGCTTGGTTCGTCCAAGAACCACACCTTACTGGAAGAGGTTCGGCTCTGATACCATTTGTAACGACCCGGTTTTGGACTGACGGTTGCCCCCACAAACCATCACGAGTCCTTTCTAGCGTGCTTTGTCCTCACTCACTCACACGCTTCCTGAGAAAACTTCCCAGGAGGTCACCATCATAGAATTGCTCTAGGTCAAGCACGCTTAACCTTGGAGTTCTTCCACAATGAGCCCCAGAAAAGAAGATGCATCTTGATGGTATAAGTAGCTCAATCAATTCCTTTAAGCTCTCCTCGAATATGCCGTCCCATTCTGACATATTCTTGGAATCCCTCTCATTCGGGTGTGTTTCGATTCGTTCCTGCCCCCTCCGCTTTGAAGTCTTATCGTAGCCGCTCCTTATCCGTGCCTCTGCACCGACGATCACTCCGTACTTTGCCCCGGGCGTCACAAGAAAAATGTGAATTTATAAAACTTTCAATCCGTTTGTTTTGTGGAAAGAAAAAAAAATTGAAATCGCACTAATGAAGAGATTGAATAAAAAAAAAATCTTCTTCTTTGGATTCAACCATTGGAGAGATGTGGAGATTGTACTTTCGATAGAACCATGACATTTGGACAAAAAATGTGCTAGTCCTTAAAATTTGCTATATGTGCTATTGGAAATATTTAGGTGAAATTGGGTATAGATAAAGATTACTTGGGGCAATATTAATTCCTATATTAACCTTTCTCCTTTCCGATCATTTTGTCTGCGTTCCATTCAATTTGTTTACTTCTCAATAAATAAATAAAAGTTTCAACTTTTAAAATCTTTTAAAAATGGTGAGACCTACCCACTTTCTATCTTTTTACTCTTATTATTAATCTACATGCCGAACAGTAATAGACAAAATGAACGGAACGCAGAGATTATATAAACAAAGTTAGTGATATGGATGTCATGCATGTATCTCATCACACATCCCATCCAAACAATTCAATCCCATCCATCTATCTATATCTATACACATATATACACTATCAGTGTATCAGTGAGCGTCATCCTTATATTTCCTTGCACTAGCAACCTTTACATCAAATCATACTTCCACATCCTTCTTACTATTACCCACTCCATTAAGGTTATATTTGGTAGATAAGTTTAGGCCCAAATAAGTATCTAGGCTTAACTCCTTGTTTGGTAGCCCAGATAAGTAATCGGTCAGGCCCTCTATTAATTCAAGCCCTTTACTATATTACTATTCATCTTCAACAAAGGTATCTCTCCCCTACCCTCCGATGCACATTCTTACTTCAACAGTGGAACGGCTTAGATTTGGTGAAGACAAAATTACCCTCGACCTCTGCCACCACCAATCCGTTCTCCTTCGATCACCACCATTAAACGATGAGTCGTCTCCCCACTGTTCGCCTTTTAATTATGCAAATATTAACCGCAAGTGTACGGTGTATATGTAGAAAATGGCAAGCAAGGTCGTATCCACGGAGTCTAATTTTCAACACTTATAATTACTATTACTAAGTCGTTCTAACCTATTTAGACTAATCGGAGTTTTAGGGACAATTACTAAATTAGACGAACAAGAAAAATTAAATAAATTAACGAACTCAATTAAATTAAACAAAGATGAAGACAATGACTTAAAACTTAAGAGAGATGAATTTCTAAGGACTAAGCATCGACAACTTGCAACGAATTAAAATTCCAACACTCAAGTCTCGTTTTGTTATCTCTTTACCTAAGGCGATCTCTCGTTCACTCGAGTCTCCTCTCGTTCACTCGAGTCTTCTCTTGGACGACTAAAGTAGTTGATTACAAGCTAGGATTGTTGTCTCCAATCAAACACTAGCCTATAACTCCTAAAAGTACCTAGGATCACTCTTACCTTGCAAAACCACTCACTCTCTCGGGCTATTGCTATATTACACTCGGTTCTAATATCGATTCACCCCTCTCTCGAGCCTCAAACCGACACAACAAACACATTTAAATGGTTGCAAATCATCCAAATGCTTAAATAAATCCACAAACACAATGAGGTAAGAGAAAACTCAATAATTCTTGAATATCAAAGATTTTAATCCATACAAATTGTCTAGTTTAATCCCTAGAAAGAGGAATTTAACTAACCATGTTCATAATCAACACAAATCCCAAATCAAGAAATAAAAACATCTAAAATGCAAGAGAATAGAGGTGAAGTGACAAATCCAACTCTTGATCTTCAATATTTCTTCCTAGACTTCTTCTTTTCCAAGTTTCAAGCTCCAACAATGGTGGATGGTGGTAATGTGTGTAAAAGTGTGAAATGTGTGTGGGTGGTGAGAGGAGTGAAAACTTGACCTAGAAGAGAGAGCCCAAATGCCCTATTTATAGGTTTTTGAGGTGGGAGAAAAGTGTTATGGAGTAAAAATCCAAAATGGGGTGGAAAAATGAAGCAAAAACGTGTTTTAGAGAAATTCTGCTGCGCAGTCGCGCCCTAGGTCGCGCGGCCAAGAAGAAAATTTCTTCTTCCGCGCCCGACATGTGCCCCGGCGGATTGTCCAGCGCGTGCATCCCGCGCCCTGAGGCGACTGTCATGCACGTTCCGCGCGCCCGCTCGCCCTACCCACTTTCGGCTGTGCACTTTTTTTGTTTCGGCCCGTTCTCCCTCGTCCGGACTCCGAATTGACCTCCGTTTTTTTCCACGTTCTCGTATCGAGCTCCTATTTCTCATTCCAAGCTCCTTTCACTCTAATTCCACATACATTTTCCTGCAATTATTTCAAAACAAGAAAACAAGCGTAAAAACCGACAAAACTTGGTTTAACTTTGGGAAAAAAGGTTAAACGACATAGTTTTTCACTAACAATTGGCATCGAATGCACCCAAAACATCGTGAAAAATCCATGTTTTTCAACTCCCCAAACTTAAACCATTGTTTGTCCCCAAACAACAAAAAGAAAAGAAAAGAAATACAAACATGGAAGGGCAAATCGATGAAATTAGAAGGGCCTCAGAAATTATTATTTTCAACAACAAAATTGCAAATGCATTTCTCAATCAAAATTGAACATGTTACAACAAAGTCAAATATTTAACCTCTTAGGGATTTCGAATTCTCACACAAAGACTTAAAATGAAGCACTCAACGCTCAAGTGTATAAATGGGACGTGTTTTCACTCAATTTGATGACATGCATAAGTTCTACCATAGGCTTG
The DNA here is from genome assembly GCA_031470985.1 of Agastache rugosa. NCBI lineage: Eukaryota > Viridiplantae > Streptophyta > Magnoliopsida > Lamiales > Lamiaceae > Agastache > Agastache rugosa. The sequence continues at coordinate 32,372,630 of CM062601.1, read as the reverse complement.
CCATTCGTCTAGCCTATCTATTGCTCAATGTGCTTCAAGATAAAGATCAAAAAGGGCTTTCACAAGGTTGTAATGAGGCTCTTTGGTGGGTGAGTGAGTTTTAGGCAAAGTGACTTCCCATGTTATTTAACAACTTCAACAATCGACAACCACAATTGCCATATTTTGCACAACACTCCACTGATCACACTCACTCTTTTACTTTTCCTTTTCTTGCTTTAGCTTCTCATTTACTTGTTATTTCTACCCTTTAATGCTATTTTCATCTTCATCAATTCTCAAGAATTTGAAAATTTTCTTTCTTCTCATTTTTCAACAATTCTCACGAGCTCATAAGGGCTAGCCATCTACAATATAATTCGAGCAAGATAACCTCAATTATATACCAACTCCTCTTTTCCTAAATTCACAAATTATCACAAGTTCTACCCCTTCCCAATTCCGCTAGATCAAAGAAAAGATAACGGCTCAAAGGTGCAAACTAAGATCACGCTTTTAGCATTTTGGTCCAGAATGAGGGAAATTTTGGCTAACAAAGAGGGCCTTTAAGCATATCAACATCTAGAGCACATTTACTCATTTTCAAGGAAGAACCATGGCAAGTTCTAGAGATACAAATACATGCTCAAACAATCACACACAAGAAGCGAGAAAGACTATAATCAACGGATAGTCAAAGGCTCAAATCTCACATAGGTTCATTTAATCCACAACCTAAGAGGTCAAAACTTGCTTCATCAAAGCATATCCAACAAATCAATCAAAATACATAAGCAATCATTTCAATCAAAACCAAATTTTTCCCTTCTCATCATTAGCCATGTCACAATTCACCCAACACATGCTTTAAAAATGACTCAACTAGACACTACAAACTCCAAGTTCAACAATTAAAAAGAAACACTAGAAAGATAAATAATAAAATAAACGATAAAAGATAAGCAAACCACGCTTCTCCCACCCCCCAAACTTATTTCTCACAAAGGTGACAAATAAGTTTGAAAAGAGAAGAGATGGTTCACTTATCTACCTGACATCAGTCAAGGAGGCGGGTAGTCTTGAGCATTCCTTTGTTGTAGCAGCTGAAACATTTGGGACAATTGCTCTTGCATCACTCGGCCATTCTCTCTTAAGATTACGAACTCATCATGACTTTTTTGTCGATGCTCTCTCATGGTGGCGTCCATTGCAACGTGCCTCGTCTCACTTGTCCGTTGCATTTCATGCATCATGTGGGTCAAAGATGCAATTTCGTCTTCATGATCATCTTCCCTAGTACACCGGCGATCGGTGTTGCCGGTTGAGGGACAAGGAGCGGGGCGAGAAAGTGGAGTCTGTGGATCAATCACATGCAATGCCGCGTGTGCAGGAGTTGCCATCTTCCAATTTTCTCTTGATGTTGGGTCACTAACGGTGGTGAGACCGGGATGTGGTAATGGAAAGTAGGTGCCATCCCGTTGCATGAGAAAGATGTGGTCCATATCATTAGTGACCATTTGCATCTTGTTGATCACCGAATAACTGAGGTCCATGTTTCCTTTCACGTACGCATAGTTGTGATCGAACCCAAAATACTCGGCAATAGGAGTGATGAAACCACCAATACCGATAATCGAGACCGACCGGAGTAGATGCTAAAAAACTTCCATCAAATAAGCTCCAACATTAAAATTTGTGCTTGTAGCCATGCAGTGAAGGGCAAATAGCTCCTTTTGGAGCACTCCTCCATTGTTATCCCTGTTGAAGAGTCCCGAGGCCATTACTCGTTGTATGTAGCGAAAAACCGGATTACGGATAGCGGTGGCCTTGGAGACATTGGAGACGTACGAAGTGCCATCAGTAGTTAGCTCAAGCCACATATCATTATGTGTCGTATCACCTGGTGGTTGCATGACACCCCCAAGAGGAACCCTTAAGATTTCATTGAGTTCATCCGGCCTAAGTGTCCTTTGCTCATTCCCCATTTGAAAGGTCATCTTGACAATTTGTTGCTTTCTCTTGTGGATGACCATGGTGCTCAAAACCTCGAGGACAATGGGCTCATATGTAGGCCATCGAGCTTGCATGAAATACGTCCATCCAACCCTCTCAAAGAGACGCCAAACATCGACATTTATCCCCAAAGCTCGCATGCAATCTTCATCGGGGTAGAGTGTGGGCTTCATCTTGGCCGCAAACAAAGTTTCCCAATGTTCAAGAGCATCCCGAGTGGGGAGATGGATACCATAGCTCTCGGGATCGGCCGGTCTCCATTGACGCTCGGCTTGGGAGGAGTTGCTTTATTTTTGCCCTTTCCTCCTTTCTTTGGTTCTATTTCCTAGAAAATAAAATAAAACAAAAGCAAACAATTAAAAAGAGATTTATTACAAAATAAAAGCACCATTATAATTTCCATTAAACAAGCAAAACTCAATCCCCATGTTAATGTCATGCATATGCTTGGTTCATGGATTTACATTGAAGCTCAAAAGTGCCCAAAGATCAAAAAAATAGGATAATTGGTGCATAAGAACATGCTACAACATAGAGAGATTTTAGACATTATATCCCAATTATAATAAACATCTAAGCTCAAAAATTCTCCCTCTAAGTTAAAACAAGTTGGTAAAAGATTATCCAATTTCCTAAGTTCTTAAGAACAACCAAACAAGAAAATAAAGTAGAGCAATTTTTCCTACTTTACTTTTCTCTCCCAACTTCAAGTTAAAATTTAGAAACACACACCAAGCAAAACAAACCTTCCCAACTTCATTCTCATCAAATGAACACATTCCAATCTCTAATTTACATAATTAAGCACAAAAACTCAAAATCTCCAATTCACAAGCTCAAAATTCAAAATTCAAGCAAATTCACAATTTCTTCTCATCAAGCTCAAGGGATTCGTCAATTAAGCACAAGCCCATCACAATTAGTACATAATCAAGGCATGAGGAGCATCAAATTAGCAAATTAGAGCACAAATTCGAAAATTCCCAATTCTTGCCCTAACATGCATAATTTCCAAAATTTGCTTCAATACTTCCAAATTGGCCAACAAATTGAAGAATTAAGCATGAACCCATATTTCTAGGCATGTACATTCATCATGGATAGCATCAAATTAGAGAAAAATCCATGCCCAAAAATTTCGAAATTTAGAGCCCTTGGTTCAAAGTTCATTCAAATCCTCAAATTTCATGAATTAAATCGGTCAAAAAGCTTTGAAAACATGTAGAGAACAAGAATTGAGGCAGAGAAGTACATACCTTGATGATTTGTGGAGCTTAGATTAGAGAAGAAAAAGAAAAAAAATGGAGAGGGAGATGTATACGTGTGTGTGCGTGTTTGAAGAATGAGAGGGAGAGTGAAAAGAGTTTGAAAAATAAAAGGGGAGGGGGGACTGCTGGACACGCACGCGGCGCGTCAAGAAGTCGCGCGGAGGAGGCGGAAAACTGTGAGGAGGGCGGGGGGATGCACCCCGGCGGATTGTCCCGCGTGAGAGACCGCGCGCAACGCACATTTTTCAGCAGGACCGGCGCGGCCGCGCCCCTCAAACCGCGGGCGTGCAATTTTTTTTTTTAGAGAAAACTAAAATTAAAAGTAAAGATTATTTACAAAAATCATATATATATATATATAAGAGAAAGCTGTATAGATACTTATATATATTTATAGACAATTACTTCTATATATAGATATTTAAAATAAAAATAAAATTAAATAAAGATCAAAATAGAAACAAAGCTAAAAATTAAACTAGTGCAAAAATTAAATATAACCTTGTTGGGGTGCCTCCCAACGAGCGCTAAGTTTAACGTCGTTAGCTCGACTTCTCCTTAGCTAAGCATTGACTTGATCATGGTAGATGATGAACACATCCTCCCTTTGCTCTTGTTTGAAATAGGCCTTGACACGTTGCCCGTTGACCATGAAAGTGCTACCATCACGCCACATCAATTCAACGGCTCCATTCTCAAACACCTTTTTGATAGTAAACGGCCCCGACCATTTCGATCTCAACTTGCCCGGAAAGAGAGATAGACGAGAATTGAAAAGGATACTTCATCACCGGGTACAAACTCTCGTTTCTTGATCAACTTGTCATGGAATCTCTTGGTTCTCTCCTTGTAGAGGCTTGAATTCTCAAATGCCTCACACCTAAATTCGTCCAACTCATTGAGTTGGAGAATTCTTGCTTGGCCCGCCTTCTTGAAATCAAAGTTGATTTTTTTTTATCGCCCAATACGCCTTATACTCCAATTCAACTGGCAAATGGCACGACTTTCCAAATACCAATTGATACGGGGACATTCCAAGCGGAGTCTTATAAGCCGTCCTATAAGCCCAAAGAGCTTCATCAAGCAACATCGCCCAATCCTTCCGGCTCCCATTCACCGTCTTCTTCAAGGTTTGCAAGCTCGGTTTGCCCGTTAGCTTGTGGGTGGTAGGCGATGGTGATTCTATGCTTCACTCCAAACTTGATCAAGAGACCATTCACCCATCTATTGCAAAAGTGGCTCCCCCTATCACTTATTATGGCCCGGGGTGCTCCATACCTCGACAAAATGTTCTTTTGCACAAACTTCAATACAACCTTGGCATCATTTGTTTGAGTAGGGATTGCTTCCACCCATCTAGAAACATATTCAACCGCCAATAATATGTATTGAAATCCACAAGAAACGGGAAAAGGCCCCATAAAATCAATGCCCCAAACATCGAACAATTCAACCTCCACAATACTCGTCAAGGGCATCTCATGCCTTTTAGAAATTCTCGCCGTCCTTTGGCATCTATCGCAACAACTCACAAAAGCATAGCAATCTTTATAAATTGTAGGCAAATAAAAACCACATTGAAGTACCTTCATTGCCGTTCGGCGAGCTCCAAAGTGTCCACCACTTAGTGAAGAGTGACATTGTTTCATGATCGGCTCTTATTCTTCTTGAGGCACGCACCATCGGATAACCATGTCGGCGCATCTTCTATATAAGTAGGGCTCCTCCCAAAAGTAAAACTTCACATCGTGGTAGAACTTCTTCCTTTGATATAAGGGCAAGTCGGATGGCGGGGGAACATTGGCAACAAGATAAATTACAAAATCCGCATACCAAGGAACATGTGCTTGCCCTTGAAAGAGTTGTTCATCCGGAAAGCTCTCATTAATTGGGACTCCAAGCTTCTCCCCTTCAACCGGATCTCAATTCTTGAAAGGTGGTCGGCTACCATATTTTCACATCCCTTTCGATCCCGGATTTCAATATCAAATTCTTGAAGGAGTAGAATCCACCGGATTAGTCTTGGCTTTGCATCTTTCTTGTCAAACAGATAACGGATGGCGGCATGATCGGTGTGAACTATTGATTTGGTTCCAATCAAATAAGACCGGAACTTATCAAAGGCATACACCACCGCTAGCATTTCCTTCTCGGCGGTGGTATAGTTTAGCTTGGGCTTTGTCGAGGGTTCTACTAGCATAGTAGATCACCCGGAAGATTTTATCTCACTTTTGACCCAAGACAGCCCCGACGGCTATATCACTTGCATCGCACATGAGCTCAAATGGTTGAGACCAATCCGGAGATATCAAAACGGGAGCAATCACAAGTGCCTTCTTCAAATGCTCAAAAGCCTTCAAGCATTCTTCATTAAAATCAAAGCAAATCCTTGATGAACCGTCTATAGAAACCGGCATGACCAAGGAAACTTCTAACGGCCTTCTCATTTGATGGAGGTGGCAACTTCTCAATGGCTACAACCTTGGCTCTATCCACTTCCAACCCGGCACTAGAAACCTTGTGCCCGAGCACCACACCTTCTCTCACCATAAAATGGTATTTCTCCCAATTCAATACAAGGTTGGTTTCTTCACACCTTTTCAAGACCAAGGAGAGATTATGGAGACAATGATCAAAAGAATTTCCAAACACGGAGAAGTTATCCATGAAAACCTCCATGACCTTTTCAATCAATCCGTCGAAGATAGCCATCATACATCTTTGAAAGGTAGCGGGAGCATTGCACAAGCCAAATGACATGAACCGGAAAGCAAAGATTCCATACGGGCATGTGAAAACGGTTTTTTCTTGATCTTCGGGAGCAATCATGATTTGGTTATACCCCGAGTAGCCATCAAGGAAGCAATAATACTCGAACCCGGCAAACCTATCCAAAATTTGATCAATAAACGGGAGATGGAAATGATCCTTACGGGTGGTGGCATTCAACATCCTATAATCAATGCAAACCCTCCAACCACTCACTATCCTTATAGCAATTAACTCATTCTTCTCTTCTTTTGTAACCGTCATGCCCTCCTTTTTGCTCACCACTTGAGTAGGGCTTACCCACTTGCTATCCGAGATAGGATAAACTATCCCAATATCCAACCATTTGAGAACTTCCTTCCTAACGACTTCTTGCATCACCGGATTCAATCGCCTTTGATTTTGCCTCTTAGGCGTATAGTCATCTTCCATGAGAATCCTATGCATGCAAATGGACGGGCTAATTCCTTTCAAATCCGAGATTGACCACCCTATTGCCGATTTATGCTCCCTCAATACCTCTAGCAATTTCTCAAGCTCAATAAAAAAGAGATATGAAGATATTATAACCGGATAAGTGTCGTTCTCACCAAGAAAAGCATACTTCAAATGCTCGAGAAGAGGCTTCAATTCCAAAATGGGAGCTTCCTTCTTCTCTTTCCTTTGCTTTACTTCCTCTTTTTCTTCTCCACTCCGTAGTTCTAGAAATCTTTCTTTGAACCTAGGAATTTCCTTTGCAACATTCAAAGCATTAACACAATCAAGCAAACTTGAGTCATCACAATCATCATTTAAAGCATAAGAGTAAAAAGAGTTGAGTAAGCAAGCCTCCAAGGGTTCTTTGGGTGAGCAATAAGACTTCAAATCCATGCAAGAATCCACGATGCTCAACATCTTGCATTCATCCATTCTTTGCACATCTTCATCATCATGGAGTTTGAGAGCTCGGTGGATAGAGAATGTGAAACTCTCCTCGTTGAATCGAAGTGTGAGCTCTCCTTTGGAAACATCGATAAGAGCTCTCCCCGTGGCTAGGAATGGGCGCCCTAGGATTAATGGGACATCCTTGTCTTCCTCCATGTCCAAGACAACAAAGTCCACCGGAAAGATAAAATCATTCACCTTGACAAGCACATCTTCCACAATACCCTTCGGATAGGAAATAGATCGGTCCGCCATTTGAAGAGCAATAGTGGTTGGCTTAATGACTCCAATTTGTAGCTTGTTGAAGATGGAAAGGGGCATCAAATTGATGCTTGCCCCCAAATCACATAGTGCCTTCTCAAAGCTATCATTTCCAATGCCGCACGGTATGGTGAAACTTCCGGGATCCTTGATCTTAGTAGGCAATTTTCTTTGAATGACGGTGCTACACTCCTCCGTTAGATTAACCGTTTCACAATCCCCCAATCTCTTCTTCCTTGATATGACATCCTTAAAAAATTTAGCATAGTTTGGCATTTGTTGCAATGCCTCAACTAAAGGGATGTTGATGTGCACTTTCCTAAAGATGTCAAGGAATTTAGTGAATTGCTCCTCCGTTTTCTTCTTTTGTAACCTTTGTGGAAATGGAATAGGAGGGCAATAGGGAGGTGGAATCTTGGTTCTCTCATTCTGCTTCTTGCCATCTTCTCATTTAGAAGCTTGAGGAGCCGGATTAGGAGAGCTAGTTGAAGAATGAGTAATATCACTTGATGTAGCTCTTCTACTTTCTTCATCTTTGTCACTCATCTCCCCATTTTCTTTTGAGTGCTCATCTTCGACACTTTCCAACTCATGCTCAACATTTTTATTTTCTTCATTGGGCATCTTGGGTCCCTCATAGGAAGTACCACTCCGAAGCTTGATGGCCTTACAATGCTCATTGGGATTGACAATAGTGTTGCTCGGAAATTAGCCTTGTTGGTGTTGATTGCTCATTGAAGTAGCTATTTGGCCCAATTGTTTTTCAATGATCTTGAGTTGAGCCCCTTGAGCTTCCACAATAGCTTCGGTTTTCTCCATTCGAGCTTTGGTAGTCTTCATGAATTTCATGAGCATGTCATCCATACTCGGCTTCTTTTCCTCATTAATCATTCCATTCGTCACCGAAAATCCCGGCAGAGGTTGTAGGGCATTATTGGGATTTCCATAAGAAAGATTAGGATGTGCCCGGTTTCCTTGATACCCTTGATGGTATTGATTTCCACCTTGTTGAGGCCGATAATTGCCATAATTTCGGTTGTTGTGTATGTAGTTGACATCTTTTACATTGGTTGGCTCCTCCACCCTTGGCTCATTCTTCGTTTGTGCCATAGCATCAATCTTGCTATTCATAGTAGACATTTGAGCTGTCAATAAAGCAATAGGATCCGAACTTGTGGCGGAGGCAACCTTCTTCAATGTAGTCCTCTCTCCCGGACATTGATAGCTATTGATAGCCATATTCTCAATGATCTCCGTGGCAACCTCATGACTCTTTCCAAATAAAGAACCACCCGCCGCGGCGTCAATGAGCCTCTTCATTTCACCATTGCAACCATTGTAGAAAAAGCAAATTTTTGCATCTTGATCAAAACCATGGTTGGGACATTTCCTCACCAACCCCTTGAACCTTTCCCAAGCCTCATAAAATGTCTCTCCATCCAATTGTTGAAATTGCATGACCTCCGCCTTTAGCTTCATAGTCATTCCCGGTGGAAAGAACTTCATAAGGAACTTGTGAATCATGTCATCCCACGTCTTTATGCTCCCATCATCTAGAGATTGATACCACAACTTTGCCTTATCCCTAAGAGAAAAGGGAAAGAGACGAAGTTTAATGACATCGTCCGGCACGCCATTTATCTTCGTAGTGCTACATATCTCCAAAAATTGGGCAAGATGATCATTGGGATCTTCCAACGGACGGCCTCCAAATGTGTTTTGTTGAACCATAGAGATGAGAGCGGGCTTGAGCTCGAAATTATTGGCATTGATCCTTGGGCCATGATTGCCCCCTTGTTGAAAACCGGGTTGAAAGACATCTCGAATAGGGAGAATTGGTGCCCTATTCCGTTCTTCCTCTTGTGCTCTCAATTGATCTTGCATAGTCTCCAATTGCGCTTGGAGTTGCCTTATCATATTTTCGTCGGTCATTATTCTCCGGGCTTCTCGTTCCCTCCTTGCCCTTCCTTGATTCCTTCGGCAAGTTGCTTCAATCTCGTGATTTAAGGGGTCAAATGATAACTTCTTAGACCTTGTGTTCATGCACCACCTAGAATCCAACAAAAAAGGCAAGTCAATCACAAGCAAAACATGGCAAAACAAAATACAACAAAATAAACATAAATAATATCTAATCTAGATTATCACAATGGTTTATAATATCACAAGTAGTAAATTAATTAGTCCCCAGCAACGGCGCCAAAAACTTGTTCGCCTTTTAATTATGTAAATATTAACCGCAAGTGTACGGTGTATATGTAGAAAATGGCAAGCAAGGTCGTATCCACGGAGACTAATTTTCAACACTTATGATTACTATTACTACGTCGTTCTAACCTATTCAGACTAATCGGAGTTTTAGGGACAATTACTAAATTAAAGGAACAAGAAAAATTAAATAAATTAACGAACTCAATTAAATTAAACAAAGATGAAGACAATGACTTAAACTTAAGATAGATGAATTTCTAAGGACTAAGCATCGACAACTTTACAACGAATTAAAATTCCAACACTCAAGTCTCGTTTTGTTATCTCTTTACCTAAGGCGAACTCTCGTTCACTCGAGTCTCCTCTCGGACGACTAAAGTAGTTGATTACAAGCTAGGATTGTTGTCTCCAATCAAACACTAGCCTATAACTCCGAAAAGCACCTAGGATCACTCTACCCTTGCAAAACCACTCACCTTCTCGGGCTATTGCGATATTACACCTTGTGCTCGGTTCTAATGTCGATTCACCCCTCTCTCGAGCCTCAAACCGACACAACAAACACATTTAAATGGTTGCAAATCATCCAAATGCTCAAATAAATCCACAAACACAAGGAGGTAAGAGAAAACTCAACAATATTTGAATATCAAAGATTTTAATCCATACAAATTGTCTAGATTAATCCCTAGAAAGAGGAATTTAGCCAACCATGTTCATAATCAACACAAATCCCAAATCAAGAAATAAAAATATCTAAAATGCAAAAGAATAGAGGTGAAGTGACAAATCCAACTCTTGATCTTCAATATTTCTTCCTAGACTTCTTCTTCTCCAAGTTTCAAGCTCCAACAATGGCGGATGGTGGTAGTGTGTGTAAAAGTGTGAAATGTGTGTGGATGGTGGGAGAAGTGAAAACTTGACCTAGAAGAGAGAGCCCAAATGCCATATTTATAGGTTTTTGAGGTGGGAGAAAAGTGTTATGGAGTAAAAATCCGAGATGGGGTGGAAAAATGAAGCAAAAACGTGTTTGGGAGAAATTCTGCTACGTCGCGCGCGGTCGCGCCCTAGGTCGCGCGGCCAAGAAGAAAATTCCTTTTTCCGCGCGCGACATGAGCCCCGGCGGATTGTCCCGCGTGTGCATCCCGCGCCCGGAGGCTATTTTCATGCACGTTCCGCGCGCCCGCGCGCCCAACTCGCTCTCGGCTGCAAATGTTTTTGTTTCGGCCCGTTCTCCCTCGTCCGGACTCCGAATTGACCTCTGTTTTTTTCCACGTTCTCGTATCGAGCTCATCTTTCTCATTCCAAGCTCCTTTCACTCTAACTCCACATCTATTTTCCTGCAATTATTTCAAAACAAGAAAACAAACGTAAAAACCGACAAAACATGGTTTAACTTTGGGAAAAAGGTTAAACGACATAGTTTTTCACTAACAATTGGCATCGAATGCACCCAAAACATTGTGAAAAATCCATGTTTGTCACCACTGCTCGGTATTCTTCTTCCCCTCTCTATTCCTTCTCTCTCTCCCTCCCTCTCATTCTCTCACAGGTATGCAAAAAAAAAGGTCTCAAGATTTGGATTTCTGCCACCAATAGCAAGAGCAAGAACCAGAATTGGACCATGGAAAACATCTCCCACAATCCAAATACTCAAATCTCGAGCTTTCTACCTCCATCCATAAATTCTAACTAATTTGACTGAAAAAAAAGAGGTTGCACAAATTCAATAGATTTTGCGGATCGGAGGCCGCCATGGGAGCTTGAGAAAAGGTGTTTGTAGGGATTGTGGAGTGAGAATCAGTAGTTGGGGATAGAGAGAAAGAGTTTAGAATTTGAAGGCTGTTTTGTGATTTTGAGGGTGGAATTTGATAATGTTGTTGGGCAACTTGAGTATTTTTTTTTATAATATTGTTCAAAGATGAATACGCTTCTAGAATTTTTGCAGCCCATAGGTAGAGAAAATGTGGTATGTCTTTTGTTGGTGGAGGTGGTTGGCCATGGCAGTGGTGGATAGAGTTAATCATATTTCTTTATTTTTTTAATTATATATTAAAAAGATGTAGAAATTTTATTTAATTGTCACCTAGAGAAATTTTATTCATTAATTATAACTGATTTAGATTTGTTATTTTTTAATTGTGATAGTGTTAAAATCGGAAATTCAAATTTAATCTTGATTTTAAATTAGAGTACCAAACAACTAATTTATGATATCTACGTTTTCATATCTTACCTACCAAACACAAACATACAATACCAATCACACTTTATCTACAATACATATCTTAACTTAAGCTATCTTGTCATATCTTAACATACCTACCAAACGAGCCCTAATTTTCTAAGTGTTTAGTTGCTCCAATTACATACTCCATTATAGAATAGATATGCTCGTACTCTCTCCGTCTCAATAGTAAGTTACATCTTGTTTTGGGTATAGTTATTAAGAAACAAAAGTAAAAGGATAAAAAGTGGTGGATTTCAAACCTTTTGAAGAGTTAAATTGTTTTTATTTTTAAAATGTGACCTTACTATTGGGATAGACGAAAAAGGAAATATAGATCTTATTATTGGGACAAAGAGAGTATTAAATAATCTAAGACTAACTTTGTAAGGGAAGAGGTCATGACTCATAAAATAAGATAGAGCATGACTAATCCTATGTGACAGTATTATGATATTATGTCACGAGCCGGGTCTCTCTAACCAAGCATCACTAAAAGTTTAGTCATGAAACTAAGTATAGTCTAATTATAGCAATCAAACACACAAAGCAATTTCCTTCTCGAAAAAAAAAATAGCAACACTAGTAACTTTTTTTTTATTACTTTCCATCGCCAATGTCTAGAGGCTATGCAAAGTTTTAAAATATACTTCATATAGATATATATATATATATATATTGGGAGCGGATTTGGTGAGAACACATTTTATATGAGAACATAAGAATAATGTATTTTTATTACATTGAAAATGCATAAAATACATAAACTAAATGTATAAATATTTTAATGCATAAACTATAATAATTTAATTCATTAACATTTAATTGCATAAATTACAGTAACTAAATGCACAGATAAATGTGGACCGTAGATCAATAAAGATCAAGGGTCCAGATTTATTCTTATTTCCCACCTAAGAAAGTGTTCTTATTTGATACGTTCTATCTCCCTTTCTCTCTCTCTCTCTCTCTCTCTCTCTATATATATATATATATATCAATTATTTTAATTTAAAATTTTATAACATTAAATTTAAAGATTGTGTCACGGTAGATTTGAACCTGATACTTTTGGCCTCAGACATTAACCACACTACCACAGCATTGCTAGACCAACACACGCACACGTAATCTAAAACTTTGTATTACCTCAAAAGATATGAACTGTAAATTAGGAGCTAGTGCAACACGTATTATGAAATTACTCGTTTTTGTTACTATGATCTCTAAAACTAATTAACATCTATATTCGTAAAAATTATTTTCAATATATTTATAGTAATATAAAGACTTTGTGATTTAGGAATGGAAACATCAAAATATCGACGAAGTCAATCAATCGTGCTAAACATGATCAGTAGTCATACATTTTTTTTTTTTTTTGAAAAGGGAGAATGGTGGGATTTGAACCCTAAACATCATTACTTATCTATCTCGTTTGGTTCGAGTAGAGGAATGAAAAATGAATGGAATTAGGTAGAGGCGAGGAATGAAACAATGGAAAGGAACCACCTTGTGAAATTATGCCGGAGAGGAAATGATTTTGTTACCGTTCTAGTTTGGAGGGTAACATTTTGGGGGATTGGGTTACCCTCAAGTAAGGTTAATGGTTAATCCAATACCCAAACCAAATAAGAAGTAAAAGATTCAATTAATTGAATTCCTTTTCATGCCAAAAAAAATACCGAACCAAACATGGGAAGTTGTACTGTTTGAACCCTCAAAATTAATACTCCCTCTCATCCATATTATAAGTCGTTTTGAGATTTATTAATGAAAAAAATTTCTACCCATATTATGATATTAATCTTAGAGAGGAAATTCATTCTATCCAGTATCAAGATAGTGTGTACCTCCTACGACCACTTTTAATAGCGGGTATAAGCAGTACCCACTGACCCACCAATAAGATTATTATATCCATTTTTTGTGTATAAAATATTGTATAAAATAAGGGGAAATATTGATATAACCTAGTCAACCTTATAATCATACAATACGCGCAATTCTTTTACCCTTCTACTGAATTTCTTCATTACATACTCTGATTTATCAATTCATTTCTTCAATATGGAGATAAATCATGCAACATTATCAGGCCCATCACACTTCCGATAAATAAATTCTACTTATACCAACTTCATACCTTTTTGACCGGAATGCTGCCGGGTATTTCCGCCGGAAGTTTTAGGGACCTCGTCCAACCACACGATCGCAACCGATGGTTTCCAGACGCAGACTCCTTCAGCAGCACACAGCACAGCCCTCGTTCGTTTCCTACTCGGGGCGTAGGGTATTAAGTCGGTATTTATAGAATAAATAGACACTGGAAGGGATGAGCAAAAAGCCCGAACTTTATATAGGAATTATATAAAACTTATTACAACATAAGTATATCTCCTTTAGGGAGGAGACAGACTTGTTTAGCTACCTATGGTAGCGGAATTGAAATACATAAACTATATTATACTAAGCTAAGAACTAAAACAAATATTTATTTTTGAGAGCAGAGGAGATGGTGTTGAAGATCTCTGGTGGATTTTCGATGATCTTCTGCTCTCCAGACTTGTGACTTATATAGAGGTTTCAATTCGCAACCTCCTTCCTTCATTATTGCCTCGGATTCCTTTGTTCCGTGGCCAGCCTGTATCTGACTCAGCGTAGGACCACTGCTGTCGTCCATTATTGAATAAGGACGCTCAACTTTCGGTGCTACTTGTCATTCTGCATTATCTTTATTCAATAATGCTTCTCCTGTTCTTTTACCCATTTGCTATTTAGTGGGTAATCACTTTTCTCTCCACCCACTACTGTCGTTTTCTTTTTAGTGGGTGCTCCATCTCAGAGTCACATGACTCCACCAACCTGTGTCGGGAATCTACTTTTTTTCCGGGGCTCTTGGCGTCCTTGCTTTTGGCAACGCCTTCTGCTCGAGATGCTCGTGGGACCGAGCCTTCTCTTTTCCTTTTCTGGGCATGAACCCCTTCCCGAACTCTGGTTCTTTCTGGTTCTGACAATCCGAACAAACGCGCTCGGACCAGTTCCCAAAATGAGCCATGTTGCAATATTTACGATGAGTGTCTTTACTCGTCGTAATCTTGTTTTCCCAGAGCAAGGTTCTCTTTCTTTCGAAAGCTTCCTCTGCGAATCTTGTAGATTTTCCTGTCATAGTATTTAACAGGAATGACCCGTTCACTGAATTCTGAAAGAATTTGAACGGGAACTTGACTTTGTCCATCTCAGTGAGACAGACCCATAAACCCCATGCTCTTCTTGTAGAGATGAGATCTTCTGGTAGTGTTGAGACTAGAGTAGTCTCTTTTTCTGCAGGCGCTTTGATCTTTTCAATGGCGCGTGCATCTGGTCTCCGAAGCCTAATATAGTGAAAGGCTTCATAATTTCCTTTCCCTGCTGGTTCTGGGGCTGCACTGATGAAATACAGCTCCAAAACATCACCTCGGCTAAGCTGTGGATTATTAGCCCAGGTATCATACACCGCCTCTTGAATCCACTTGGGTAGACTCTTGATTTCGGCGAATGATGGGGATGTGGTATAAACTGAAGCAAGTGCTCCGAATTCATACCATCTCTTGACTTCGTGTGGATCTGAATTTGGCATCATCCACACCCGAGGATATTTCTCCGAAACATCAACCCTTATTTTTTCTGGGTTGATACCCGTCCTTGTGTTGAGCTTCTCCCAATTGGTTTGATAAACCTGCCACGAAGAAGAAACTTCAATCTTATCAGTATTAATCTTAGAATTGCCAGTCATTGGCCTAAGATTAATCTCTCCCTCTTTTTCCCCAGAGGTGCTGGGTTGACATGATGGTTCAGAGTGTGACCCCTGAATATCATCTTTTTCTTGGGGCAATGGTTCCGAAGATACCACCACCTTAGAACTTGGGCAAGAGGTATTTGAATCCTCTGCTACAGGTTTAGAGCCCTGTACTCGAAACTCTTCTTTTACCAAAGGATCTTTGGCCACCCGAAAGATTGGTGTTTGGCATGCAGTCCAGAGTTGACTCTGCGACCGTATGCAAGCTCGTATCCTCTCGGTGACTTTCGTCTTATCGAGAGTTTGCAATCTTCCTGCTTGTTCAGCATTCAGAATGCAATCGTCCCACTCGCCGGATAACATCTCCAGATTTTCTCTGAGATGTCTATGGGCTAGTAGAATGAAGTTCACATCAGTTTGCTCCATCTCTTGTTAAGAAATCTGCAAGAATATTTTCGTGAGATTTCAGAATGACAATATCAAAAATATAATATTGGCATTCAGCTTGCCATCTAATTAATCTAGCCTTTTCAGGCTTAGATTCCATCTTGTTTCTTAAGAAAGCTTTAACTTGTGTGTTATCAACTTTCAAAGTAAATTTCTTTGCAAGTAAAAATAAAGGCCATTTTTTAAACGCTTTTCTGACTGCAAAGAACTCTTTCTCGTTGATGAGCCATCTTACGGCCTCATCATCTGAGAATAAACCACTGCAGTATCTACAGGGTTCTTCTCCATTAGGAGTGATCTTGGTTAAAACTGCAGCCCACCAATAATCACTTGCATCTGTATACAGGACCAAGTCGTCTTCGTCCTGAGGTATCGAGAGCTTTGGGAGATTTTTGCAAACCTCTTTTAACTCCTTCATTCCTTGTCGATGTTCTTCTGTCCAGATGAACGGAACATCCTTTTTCAGTAATGAACTGAAAATCTTTCTATGTTTTGCGAGATCTTTTATAAATGGTCCCGCAAAATTAACAACTCCCAAGAAACTCTGAAGTTGTTTCTTTTCTTTCAGATCTTCAGGAAAATTCTGGACCTTTTGAACAATATGGTCCTGCAGAATGATTCCTGCTTCATCAATCTCAATACCCAGAAATTCCATTTTCCGAGTTGCAACGATTGCCTTCTTTTCAGACAGTACTAAACCTTCTTTAAAACAAACATCTGCAAAAATCTCAAGATGTTTTATATGTTCTTCCATATTTTTTGATGCTATTAAAATATCATCAATATAGACGAACATAAAAGAAAAATAATCTTTAAATAGATTATCCATCTTTCTCTGAAAGATTTGAGGCGCATTAGCTAACCCCATTGGCATTACATTCCAAACATAATGCCCTTGTGGAGTAGAGAAAGCTGTAAACTTCTTACTCCCTTCCTCCATGCGAATCTGGTAGAAACCTGACTTGCAATCAAACTTAGAGAAAACCTTAGCATTCCTAATGCAGTTAATAAGGTGTTCCCTACTTGGGATAAAATATCCATCAAACTCCAGAATATCATTAATTCCTTTGTAATTAATAACTAATCTGGGTTTACCTCGTTTGATCTCACCATGATTCCTTACCAGAAATCCAGGACTGCTGTAAGGCGAGTTCCCTGGTTCGATCAACTTTAAATCAAGGTGTTCCTTGATTATTTTCTTCATATCCTGTTGATCCTTGAGGTTCATCAGGATTGGCCTGTATCTAACAAACTCATACTCCTTTTCTGGTTTTACCTTCAAGGTTGCCTTGAGCTTGTTTCTATCCCACCATGCCAAAGGATTCTCATTATAATTTCTTTTGATTTTCCTTTTGACATTTTCTAGGGATACCTTCACCTCTTTCCTAATATCTTGATAGGATATTAAAGAAGTTTTGAGGACCTGAATCTCTTCATCTTCGAGATCCCAATCCCTAATACAGCTTAGCACTGCTTCGCTGAATCTCCTTTGATCTTTCATCTTTGGGTGTCGAAGTTTTCCTTTATCACCACGCTTGCTGCGAAAACTCAATGGTATCTGGCGATTAAAAGCCCCTTTGAGCCTCTGGACAATGATCTTGTGATCGCAAATGGTTGTGAATACCAATTGCCTTCTTTCATTATCCTGCATATATCTTTTGAACATCTGTAGGAAATTGTTTCCTAGCAGAATGTCTGCACCTGTATCATGGAAATAAATTGGTGGAGTTTTAACCTTATACCAAGGTGTACCTCTAGCTCCGCCAATTAGAATTTCCGTCTCTTTTACTCCTTTAGCCAGGAGCAAAATTTTCTTTGAGAAATCTCTTCCTGTAATTCGGGGTAGATCATCTTCTACCTCTGCCGGGAAGACTCCTCGTTTTGCAGTACAAATCCCTGCACCTGAGTCAATATAAGCAGCAAAATATTCTGCTTTATATTTTTCATATAGCATCCCAATAGAGATGTATATGGAGAATGGACTTGTCATTCGATCAATAGTTTTTTCCCATTAAACGTGATTTCCATTCCGTCTTCTTTTTTTCCCCAATGTTTGTGATCCTCGAGAAAATCCAAACCCAAAAGCAAAACTGCTTCTCTTCCAGCTCTACCCTTGATCTCCATCACTTGTCCCCCAATTTCCAGGGTACCTTTGTAATGATTGATCTCCGGTTGCTGCAGATAGTAAAGAACATTACAAGGGAAGTTGGTTTCCCACCTTGTAGTGTCAAATTTTACTATTACTTCTCTCCATCCCTCTGGACATTTCAGATTCACTGGAACTTTGTTACTCTGAGATGTTTGAGGGTGTGTCGCCTCTCGAATGAGACTCCGACTCCTTCCATATGGTAAAGACATAATTCTATCTCCTTGGAAGGATCATCTTCCTGAAGTTATCCTGAGACTTTGATCGTGCCTCATGACTTCTCTATCTCGGATTTGAATATCCACATTCCTTAACCGAGCAATTTCAACTCTATCGGGACAAACCGCTGTTGTCACCTTGTTGAAGATATCTGGTATCTCAATAAACTTCTTTCCCAGAAATAACTCAGTGTGATGTGAGTTGGAAAGAGCATATGATCCTGATAAGTAACGGAGTAAGGCCTATTTCCTTCCTCCAATAAATCCTTGCGTTTAAAGTCCTGATAAAGCGTCAGGGCTTTGCTGAAATGGGTATCATTAAGATTGTAAGCAATCTTTGGATAAATGATTCCCACTACTTGTCCTGCACAAAGATCTCCCGCTATTGTTCCAAATACGGAATCCTTCAGATTTCTAACTCTTTTATCGCATATAGCGATATCAATCGGCGTGTGAACTCCGGTAAAGAGAGCCGATTTTAACATCAACTGGATTGCTCCAATATGAATCCAGTTCATCTTTTCAGCGACTTCGGGCTTCATTTTTGATAAATCTTCCCGGATGTCACTGGCTGGAATCAACTGCATCTCCACTTGATTCCCTGTAAGCTCTATAGGAAGCGACATTTCTCGCCTAGAAATTCCATAGACGATTTGTTGTTTTCTGCTCCTTAGATTAAAGTTCCTTAGAACTTGATCTATATTACTTGCCGAAAAGCCTTGGTACTTTTGTATATTCAGACTCTTCTTCATGATCTTGTCTATCAGACTTTGAGAGAGAGTTGTGTGACTGGAGAATCCTGTCCTGTCCTCTTTCTCCTGATGAACAATTTCTGGATCAGTCTGACTCCGATCTAGTTCCATCAGACCATTCTGAATCTTCTCCGCTGAAGACTTCTTCTTGTTCATATATACTCTCGTCCGAGGGTATATCTTCGAACTGATATACTTGTACCAGTTCCTGGTAGTAGACGGCATCTTCGATATCCGGAGTAGATTCGAATTTGTTGATACCTCTTCTCTCGTTGTCAGGGCAATTTGTGGAAATATGCCCCTTTGCACCGCACGTCCAGCAGTTGCAATCCTTGAAACTTTCATTGACTCTAGTGTGAGTTCTCCTGAAAGTTTTCTTGGCCGGTGTCCTTCCTTGGGATTTATTATCTCCTTGGAAAGGATACCTATTTCTTGATGGTCCACTTCTTTGGCCTGATTTATAAGATCTGGCTTTCTGTCTTGACCATCTGGTTCTTGGTTTCCAAGAATTTCTTTTTGGGTCTCCACCTTTATGATAGGGCTGAAACCTATTTTTCTTGTATTTCTTCAGCCTCGGTGGTTCTCCCCCAATGATCGTTGGTAGATCATTGTCTTCACAGTTTAGAGGAGCAAATTTGTTAATCCTCCTCAGTTTCTTCAAGTTCTTCAGAGCTGTTTCTTGTTGACACCACTCTGAGAGCTTTCGATGTACATAAGACATCCTTCTTGCGACGTTTTCAGGATCACCAGGTTCGTAATCCCGAATCAGCATCTCTTTCCATGGGCTTGGAAATTTTAGAAAGAAAATTTCCAGTGTCACTCTATCATCAACTTTAGATTGATGTTGATAAAGAGTAAAGAGCTGTAGAAACTTGTTGAGCGATTGTTGATCCAAGACAGCAAGTCTTAGATTATACAATGTCATCAAGTATTTCTTCCTCTTCTCTTGATCATATCCTTCGAAATATCCTTCTCCTAGAAAATGGTTCTTAAAAAGAACGGCCATATTCTGGACATGTTCTGTGTAGTTATCACTCTCAAAACATGAATTCTTGATGTCCACAGGAAAGAATTCCCATGCTGTCTTGACCACTCCTGCAAGACTCATTTCAAGAATTCTAACGAATCCTTCCTTGTTCAAATCGAGAGTTGCTGCTGCAATTCTCAGGGCTGACGTCCACTCGTCAATTACTGATTCTCGATCTCTGAAATTAACTTCATCGAGGTCGAGCATCACTCTGTAAGGGTGGATAGGATCCAGGGTCGCCTTTCCATATGGTGTATCTTGTACCTTTGGATGCGGCCTTCTTGCCCTTGTCCTTCTTGCTGCCATGTATGCATCATTTGGGGTATGTTGATCATACCTTGCCCCAGTCTGAAAGTCCTGGACTGCATTAATGGCTCCGGGTGCATTTTGAAAATCTTGTTGATTTCCAATGATGGCTCCTGGTGGAAGTTGATTCACCGGCTGTGGGTTTTGGACCACATTTTGGTTCATCTTTAAGTCCACCATCGTCATGTTAGCAAAAGAATCTGCTAACTCCTGGAGATCGTCAAGCTTGATTCGTTCAAGATTACTCATTTTTTCTTTTCACGAATCATTCTTTTCAAAGTCTCCATGTTGGGATCCTTTTTGGTTTCTCCCACTGGCTTTGGATAAGTGGGTTCATTACCAAAAGGATTTCTCCTTTGACTGGAACTAGGTCGTTGCTCCAGTCTTTCGATCCGTGATTGGATCTCTTTCAGGATGTTATAGATTTCATCCTGCTTCATAGCCATCTTGTAAAGATCGCGTGGTACACCATACAGGCTATCGCCATAATGTTGTACGGTCTTCTGAATTTCTCTTAAATCCGCCGATATCTTGGAGGAATCTGGAGAAATCTCTTGATACAAAAGAGTAGATGATACTCCTTTATCTTTCTTTTGTTCCATCAGAGCGGAGTAGTATATGAATTCCAATTTACTCCTAGATGGATCCAATGATCTCTTCTCATAGCATGTTCTATCTCCCATTCAAGGAGTATACACCTATGTAGAAGATCTTCTTTTCTTTTGATTCCTTGGAGACAAGAATCAATTAATTCTTTCTCCTGGTTTTGTTGGATTAGGATATCCAACTGCCTTCTCCAGTGTGTTAGCACACTCTGGTATTTTGTCCTTCTTTTCTCCAAAATTTGGAGACGTTCCTGGAAATGTCCACACCTTGGATATTCTTCTGGATCCATCAGATATGATTGTTATGATGGTTCCTTCTCATGGTATTTGTCACCTCGAACAGGAGATCGCTCAGATCTGAATCATATCTCCTTCTTGCCTCAATTTCTTGAGTAAAAGGCTCGATGTATTCCAGCATTCTTTCCCGTACGACTATAGAGTCGAACAATTCTCTCCAGATTGTCCGTAACATCTGGTTTCTTTCTCTTTTTATCTCCAAATCTTGGAGATAATTCCTGTAACACTCGCATCTCGGACAATTGTCCGGATTCATGTTTTTCTTGATGTCTCCTCCGTTAGGATAATACTTAAAGCAATAAATAAAATATAATTCCTTAATAAAACCAGGGCTCTGATACCATTTTAGAAGCGAAGGATCGATTAGCAAAATATGTAATAAAGAAATACGTAACTATCTTTTTGATAGCTAAAATAGGAGGGTAAATACATGATTTTATATGATTTTGGTTAACTAGTCCAATTTTCCCCATTTTTCACACAAATAAGACACTTTTTTAGAAAATGTCCCAATAGATATAATTAGAAAAGTCAAAAAGTCTTGGTGGTTATGTGTTATACATGTACTCAAAACTGGTTATATGGGGTATACACTATCATCATACTGGATATACATAAATAATACTCTTAATCTTATTTATCGCAATAATTAATTCTTGTTACTATTGGAAAAGGTAAAATGCAAGTATGAAGGAGGAGAGAAGAAATGGTCCACCAATTAAGGGGAAGAAGAAACGGAAGATAAAGTAATGATAGATGTTAATAAATACTCCTTCCGTTCTTTTATAAGTGTCTCCCTCCATCAAATTACACATACCAAGAAAATAAAGAAATTTACCTATGTAGCCTTATTAATTACCATCATTAATGTATACATATAACTAATTAACAAATTACGATAAACATTAAATAAGGATAAAATAGGAAGAATGCCATTATTTTATTCTCAAATTTTGAAATAGGACATTTATTTGAAAACAAAAAATTGAGCTAAATGGGACACTTAAAAAAGAACGGAGGGAGTAAGATTAAGGATGGTATATACTACTGAAACGACTTATAAAATAAATTAATACAAATCATCAAAACGACTTATATAATAAATGAAAGGGAGTACTATTTTGTCATTCCGCATTTTATTCCGCACATGTCTAAGAAATTATTTGTAGAATTTTCTTTTTAAAGAAATTATTATAATTTGAATCATGATTTTTAGGTTTTGGTTTCATCAATGTGATGATGATGTTTTGATTTAAATATTTGGAAAATTGTTTTTATTTAAAAGTTGCACTCATCATTTTCGTTTCTTTGTCTTTTTTTTCTCCAATGCTTGATAAGAAATTTATTGTCATGAAAATTTAAAAAAAAATACTCCCTCCGTTTCAATAGCAAAATTCCCCTTATTTTGGACACGATTATTAAGATATAAGAGTAAAAGATAATAAGTGGTGGGTCACAAGCCTTTGAAAGAATTAATTATTTCTATTTTTGGAATGAGACTTTGTTATTGGAACAAACAAAAATGAAAAGAATGATCTTACTATTGGGACAGAGGGAGTAATCAATTACTCCTTCCGTCTCCCAAAAGTATGGTCCAATTAATATTTTATACTTCACATATAATCAAATTTGGACCACACTTTTGGGGGACGGAGGGAGTAGATCTTATTGTTATGAAAATTAAAGATATACTAATTAATTAGAGAAAATGTGTTTCTAGTCCTTATTCTCACAAAGTTACTTATTAATTAGTTATTTGGTAAGCTGAGGTTGTGATGACATTCATTTTTGTATTTAATACAATATCAAGTGTCTTAGATAATAAAACATGACTTATTTATTTGTTATATGAGTATTGATATTTTAAAAAATTATATACATGTTCCAAAAATTTCAAATTCTTTTTGCCCCGACTGTCTAATCCCAAAATAGAATGTTTAAGTTAGAACCGAAAAAAAATTTAGCTCGAAAAAAATTCAACTAAACTATTTAGAACATTATAGTCCAATAATTTAATAGAATTGGCTCGAAACTGAGTAGGTTGCCGACATAGTTGCAGGTACCGCGCTAATTTAAATAGGCCATATAAGACCGAAAAACTTCACGTATCTGCCGTACTACTTTTGGTTGCATGATTTACATTTCTTTTACATATTCAATATTGTGATATTGGGGTAAAATACACACTATTCATTTTGTAAAATGAAAATTACACACCATCACCAAAACAAATGAAATATACACAAGATGACTATTATACCCCTCTGTTTAAACTATTGACAGTCCAGATTTGCTATGGGCAGAAAATAGCTATGTATTTCTTTATTATACGAACTATTTATCATAGATTCTGCTGTTCTTAACTCACGCTTCAAAAATGGTATCAGAGCCCTGGTTTTATTTAGGAATTATATAATATTTATTGCTTTAAGTATTATTCTAACGGAGGAGACATCAAGAAAACATGGATCCGGACAATTGTCCGAGATGCGAGGGTTACAGGAATTATCTCCAGGATCTGGAGATAAAAAGAGAAAGAAACCAGATGTCAAGGATAATCTGGAGAGAATTGTTCGACTCTATAGTCGTACGAGAAAGAAGGCTTGAATACATTGAGCCTTTAACTCAAGAAATTGAGGCAAGAAGGAGATATGATTCAGATCTGAGCGATCTCCTGTTCGAGGTGATAAATACCATGAGAAGGAACCATCATAATAATCATATTTGATGGATCTTGAAGAATGTCCAAGGTGTGGACATTTCCAGGAACGTCTCCAAATATTGGAGAAAAGAAGGACCAGACACCAGAGGATTCTGACAGACTGGCGAAATATGCTGAACCTTTTAATTCAGCATAACAAGGCAAGAGAATTAATCGATTCCTGCATCCAAGGAATCGAAAGAAAAGAAGATCTTCTACATAGGTGTATCCTCCTTGAATGGGAGTTGGAACATGCTATGAGAAGAGACCATTGGAGTCATTTGGGAGTAAATTGGAATTCATATACAACTCCGCTCTGATGGAACAAAAGAAAGATAAAGGAGTATCATCTACTCTTTTATATCAAGAAATTTCTCCAGATTCCTCCAAGATATCGGCGGATCTAAGAGAAATTCAGAAGACAGTACAACATTATGGCGATAGCCTGTATGGTGTACCACGCGATCTATACAAGATTGCTATGAAACAGGATGAAATCTATAACATCCTGAAAGAGATCCAATCACGGATCGAGAGATTGGAACAACAACCTAGTTCCAGTCGAGGAAGAAATCCTTTTGGTAATGAACCCACTTATCCAAAGCCAGTGGGAGAAACTAAAAAGGATCCCAACATAGAAACCTTGAAAAGAATGATTCGTGAAAAGAAAAAATGAATAATCTTGAACGAATCAAGCTTGACGACTTTCAGGAGTTAGCAGAATCTTTTGCTAACATGACGATGGTGGACTTAAAGATGAATCAGAATGTGGTCCAAAACCCACAGCCAGTGAATCAACTTCCACCAGGAGCCATCATTGGAAATCAACAAGATTTTCAGAATGCACCAGGAGCCATTAATGCAGTCCAGGATTTTCAGACTGGAGCAAGGTATGATCAACATACCCCAAATGATGCATACATGGCAGCAAGAAGGACAAGGGCAAGAAGGCCGCATCCAAAGGTGCAAGATACACCCTATGGAAAAGCGACCCTGGATCCCATCCATCCTTACGGAGTGATGCTCGACTTGATGAAGTAAATTTCAGAGATCGAGAATCCGTTATTGACGAATGGACGTCAGCCTTGAGAATTGCAGCAGCAACTCTCGATTTGAACAAGGAAGGATTCGTTAGAATCCTCGAAATGAGTCTTGCAGGAGTAGTCAAGACAGCATGGGAATTCTTTCCTGTGGAAATCAAGAATTCATGTTTTAATAGTGAAAACTATACAGAACATGTCCAGAATATGGCCGTTCTTTTTAAGAACCATTTTCTGGGAGAAGGATATTTCGAAGGATATGATCTAGAGAAGAGAAAGAAATACTTGATGGCATTGTATAATCTAAGACTTGCAGTCTTGGATCAACAATCGCTCAACAAGTTTCTACAGCTCTTTACTCTTTATCAACATCAATCTAAGGTTGATGATAGAGTGGCACTGGAGATTTTCTTCCTAAAATTTCCAAGCCCATGGAAAGAGATGCTGATTCGGGATTACGAACCGGGTGATCCTGAAAACGTTGCGAGAAGGATGTCTTATGTACATCGAAAGCTCTCAGAGTGGTGTCAACAGGCAACAGCTCTGAAGAACTTGAAGAAATTGAGGAGGATTAACAAATTTGCTCCTCTAAACTGTGAAGACAATGATCTACCAACGATCATTGGAGGAGAACCACCGAGGCTGAAGAATTACAAGAAAAATAGATTTCAGCCCTATCAGAAAGGAGGAGATCCAAAAAGAAATTCTTGGAAACCAAGAACCAGATGGTCAAGACAGAAGGCCAGATCTTACAAATCAGGCCAAAGAAGTGGACCATCAAGGAATAGGTATCCATTCCGAGGAGATGATAAATCTCAAGGAAGGACACCTGCCAAGAAGACTTTCAGAAGAACTCACACTAGAGTTAATGAAAGTTTCAAAGATTGCAACTGCTGGACGTGCGGTGCAAAGGGGCATATTTCCACAAATTGCCCAGACAACGAGAGAAGAGGTATCAATAAATTCGAATCCACTCCGGATATCGAAGATGCCGTCTACTACCAGGAACTGGTACAAGTATATCAGTTCGAAGATATACCCTCGGATGAGAGTATATATGAACAAGAAGAAGTCTTCAGCGGAGAAGATTCAGAATGGTCTGATAGAACTAGATCGGAGTCAGACTGATCCAGAGATTGTTCATCAGGAGAAGGAGGACAGGACAAGATTTTCCAGTCACACAACTCTCTCTCAAAGCCTGATTGACAAGATCATGAAGAAGAGTCTGAATATACAAAAGTATCAAGGTTTTTCGGCAAGTAATATAGATCAAGTTCTAAGAAACTTTAATCTAAAGAGCAGGAAACAACAAATTGTCTATGGAATTTCTAGACGAGAAATGTCGCTTCCTATAGAGCTTACAGGGAATCAAGTAGAGATGCAGTTGATTCCAGCCAGTGACATCCGGGAGGATTTATCAAAAATGAAGCCCGAAGTCGCTGAAAAGATGAACTGGATTCATATTGGGGCAATCCAGTTGATGTTAAAGTCGGCTCTCTTTACCGGAGTGCATACGCCGATTGATATCGCTATATGCGATAAAAGAGTCAGAAATCTGAAAGATTCCGTATTGGGAACAATAGCGGGAGATCTCTGTGCAGGACAAGTAGTGGGAATCATTTATCCTAAGATTGCTTACAATCTTAATGATACCCATTTCAGCAAAGCCCTGACGCTTTATCAGGACTTTAAACGCAAGGATTTGTTGGAAGAAGGAAACATGCCTTACTCCATTACTTATCAGGTATCATATGCTCTTTCCAACTCACATCACACTGAGTTATTTCTGGGAAAGAAGTTTATTAAGATACCAGATATCTTCAACAAGGTGACAACAGCTGTTTGTCCCGATAGAGTTGAAATTGCTCGGTTAAGGAATGTGGATATTCAAATCCGAGATAGAGAAGTCATGAGACACGACCAAAGTCTCAGGATAACTTCAGGGAGATTATCTTTCCAAGGAGACAGAATTATGTCTTTTCCATATGGAAGGAGTCGGAGTCTCATTCGAGAAGCGCCACACCCTCAAACATCTCAGAGTAACAAAGTTTCATTAAATCTGAAATGTCCCGAGGGATGGAGAGAAGTAATAGTAAAATTTGACACTACAAGGTGGGAAACCAACTTCCCTTGTAATGTTCTTTACAATTTACAGCAACCGGAGATCAATCATTACAAAGGTACCCTGGAAATTGGGGGACAAGTGATGGAGATCAAGGGTAGAGCTGGAAGAGAAGCAGTTTTGCTCTTGGGACTGGATTTTCTCGAGGATCACAAACCTTGGGGAAATAAAGAGGACGGAATGGAAATCACGATTAATGGAAGAAAACTATTAATCGAATGACAAGTCCATTCTCCATATACATCTCTATAGGGATGTTATATGAAAAACATAAAGCAGAATATTTTGCTGCTTATATTGTTTTAGGTGCAGGAATTTGTACTGCAAAACGAGGAATCTTCCCAGCAGAGGTAGAAGATGATCTACCCCGAATTGCAGGAAGAGATTTCTCAAAGAAGATTTTGCTCCTTGCTAAAGGAGTAAAAGAGACGGAAATTCTGATTGGAGGAGCCAGAGGAACACCTTGGTACAAGGATAATGAAAGAAGACAATTGGTGTTCACAACCATTTGCGATCACAAGATCATTGTCCAGAGGCTCAAAGGGGCTTTTAATCGCCAGATACCATTGAGTTTTCGCAGCAAGCGTGGTGATGAAGGAAAACTTCAACACCCAAAAATGAAAGATCAAAGGAGATTCAGCGAAGCAGTGCTAAGCTGTATCAGGGATTGGGATCTTGGAGATGAAGAGATTCATATCCTCAAAGCTTCTTTAATATCCTATCAAGATATTAGGGAAGATGTGAAGGTATCCCTAGAAGATGTCAAAAGGAAAATTAAAAGGAATTACAGTGAGAATCCTTTGGCATGGTGGGATAAAAACAAGCTCAATGCAACCTTGAAGGTGTAGCCAGAAAAGGAGTATGAGTTTGTAAGATACAGACCAATCCTGATGAACCTCAAAGATCAACAGGATATGAAGGAGATAATCAAGGAACACCTTGATTTAAAGCTGATCGAACCAGGAAACTCGCCCTATAGCAGTCCTGGATTTCTGGTAAGAAATCATGGTGAGATCAAAAGAGGTAAACCTAGACTGGTTATTAATTATAAAGGAATTAATGACATTCTAGAGTTTGATGGATATTTTATCCCAAGTAGGGAACACCTTATTAATTGCATTAGGAATGCTAAGGTTTTCTCTAAGTTTGATTGCAAGTCAGGTTTTTACCAGATTCGCATGGAGGAAGGGAGTAAGAAGTTTACTGCCTTCTCTACTCCACAAGGGCATTATGTTTGGAACGTAATGCCAATGGGGTTAGCTAATGCGCCTCAAATATTTCAGAGAAAGATGGATAATCTATTCAAAGATTATTTTTCTTTTATGTTTGTCTATATTGATGATATTTTAATAGCATCAAAAAATATGGAAGAACATATCAAACATCTTGAGATCTTTGCAGATGTTTGCTATAAAGAAGGTTTAGTACTGTCTGAAAAGAAGGCAGTCGTTGCAACTCGGAAAATGGAATTTACGGGTATTGAGATCGATGAAGCGGGAATCATTCTCCGGGACCATATTATTCAAAAGGTCCAGTAATTTTCCCGAAGATCTTAAAGAAAAGAAACAACTTCGTAGTTTTTGGGAGTTGTTAATTTTGCGGGACCATTTATTAAAGATCTCGCAAAACACGAAAAGTTTTCGGTTCATTGCGAAAAGGATGTTCCGTTCATCTGGACAGAAGAACATCGACAAGGGATGCGGGAGTTAAAAGAGGTTTGTAAAAATCTCCCAAAGCTCGCGATACCTCAGGACGAAGATGACTTGGTCCTGTACACAGATGCTAGTGATTATTGGTGGGCAGCAGTCTTAACCAAGATTACTCCTAATGGAGAAGAACCCTGTAGATACTGCAGTGGTTTATTCTCAGATGATGAGGCTGTGAGATGGCACATCAACGAGAAAGAGTTCTTTGCAGTCAGAAAGGCGTTTAAAAAATGGCCTTTATTTTTACTTGCAAAGAAATTTACTTTGAAAGTTGATAACACACAAGTTAAAGCTTTCTTAAGAAACAAGATGGAATCTAAGCCTGAAAAGGCTAGATTAATTAGATGGCAAGCTGAATGCCAATATTATATTTTTGATATTGTCATTCTGAAATCTCACGAAAATATTCTTGCAGATTTCTTAACAAGAGATGGAGCAAACTGATGTGAACTCCATTCTACTAGCCCATAGACATCTCAGAGAAAATCTGGAGATGTTATCCGGCGAGTGGGACGAGTGCATTCTAAATGCTGAACAAGCAGGAAGATTGCAAACTCTCGATAAGACGAAAGTCACCGAGAGAATACGAGCTTGCATACGGTCTCAGAGTTAACTCTGGACTGCATGTCAAACACCAATCCTTCGGGTGGCCAAAGATCATTTGGTAAAAGAAGAGTTTCGAGTACAGGGCTCTAAACCTGTAGCAGAGGATTCAAATACCTCTTGCCCAAGTTCTAAGGTGGTGGTATCTTCGGAACCATTGCCCCAAGAAAAAGATGATATTCAGGGGTCACACTCTGAACCATCATGTCAACCCAGCACCTCTGGGGAAAAAGAGGGAGAGATTAGTCTTAGGCCAATGACTGGCAATTCTAAGATTAATACTGATAAGATTGAAGTTTCTTCTTCGTGGCAGGTTTATCAAACCAATTGGGAGAAGCTCAACACAAGGACGGGTATCAACCCCGAAAAAATAAGGGTTGATGTCTCGGGGAAATATCCTCGGGTGTGGATGATGCCAAATTCAGATCCACACGAAGTCAAGAGATGGTATGAATTCGGAGCACTTGCTTCAGTTTATACCACATCCCCATCATTCGCCGAAATCAAGAATCTACCCAAGTGGATTCAAGAAGCGGTGTATGATACCTGGGCTAACAATCAGCAGCTTAGCCGAGGTGACGTTTTGGAGTTGTATTTCACCAGTGCAGCCCCAGAACCAGCAGGGAAAGGAAATCATGAAGCCTTTCACTACATTAGGCTTCGAAGACCTGATGCACGCGCCCTGGAAAAGATAAAAGCGCCTGCAGAGAAAGAGACTACTCTAGTCTCAACGTTGCCAGAAGACCTCATCTCCACAAGAAGAGCATGGGGTTTATGGGTCTGTCTCACTGAGATGGACAAAGTCAAGTTCCCGTTCAAATTCTTTCAGAATTCTGTGAATGGGTCATTTCTGTTAAACACCATGACAGGAAAATCTACAAGATTCGCAGAGGAAGCTTTCGAAAGAAAGAGAACCTTGCTCTGGGAAAACAAGATTACGACGAGTAAAGACACTCATCGTAAATATTGCAACATGGCTCATTTTGGGAGCTGGTCCGAGCGAGTTTGTTTGGATTGTCAGAACCAGAAAGAACCAGAGTTCGGGAAGGGGTTCATGCCCAGAAAGGGAAAGGAGAAGGCTCGGTCCCACGAGCATCTCGAGCAGAAGGCGTTGCCAAAAGCAAGAGTGCCAAGGGCCCCGGGAAAAAAGTAGATTCCCGACACAAGTTGGTGGAGTCATGTGACTCTGAGCTGGAGCACCCACTAAAAAGAAAACGACAGTAGTGGGTGGAGAGAAAAGTGATTACCCACTAAACAACAAATGGGTAAAAGCACAGGAAAAACATTATTGAATAAAGATAATGCGAATGACAAGTAGCACCGAAAGTTTGGCGTCCTTATTCAATAATGGACGACAGCAGTGGTCCTACGCTGAGTCAGAAACAGGCTGGCCACGGAACAAAGGCATCCGAGGCAATAATGAAGGAAGGAGGTTGAGAATTCCAACCTCTATATATTTCAAGAGTTTGGAGAGCAGAAGGATATCGAAAATCCACCAGAGATCTTCAACACCATCTCCTCTGCTCTCAAATATTAATATTTGTTATAGATCTTAGATTAGTATAATATAGTTTATGTATTTCAATTCCGCTACCATAGGTAGCTAAACAAGTCTGTCTCCTCCCTAAAGGAGATATACTTATGTTGTAATAAGTTTTATATAATTCCTAAATAAAGTTCGGGCTTTTGCTCATCCCTTCCAGTGTCCATTTATTCTATAATTACCTACTAAATACCCTACGCCCCGAGTAGGAAACGAACGAGGGCTGTGCTGTGTGCTGCTGAAGGAGTCTGCGTCTGGAAACCATCGGTTGCGATCGTGTGGTTGGACGAGGTCCCTAAAACTTTCGGCGGAAATACCCGGCAGCATTCCGGTCAAAAAGGTATGAAGTTGGTATACGTAGAATTTATTTATACGGAAGTGTGATGGGCCTGATAGTGTTGCATGATTTATCTCCATAATTGGAAAATGAGATTGGAATAAGCAGAATAAAATGAAGAAATTCAGCAGAAAGAGTATAATAGTTATAGTGTGTATTTTTCATTAATTTCAAAAGAAGTGTGTATTTTTCATTTTTTGTTTTTCAAAGTGTGTAAAAGGAATTTTGTCCCTCAATATTTGACAGATGACATTTTGCCCTCTTAGTTGCCAAAATTATTTTGAAGTATAAATTGTCTTCGTCCTTTTGAATCTTGAGTAAATTAGAATATATTTACAAGTTTTTTATTTAGTAATATTTAGTGAATCCAGTCTTTCGGCCAATAAAAGCGATTATTTTTCATTTGAAAAAATATATATTTTGGTCATTCAGTTATGTAGTTTTGTTTCATCAAGTATTCATTTTTTTTTTTTAATTTGGTACTGATCACTCAATTAGAATTTTTCTTAAAATTATTTTGGTACGTATAATCCATATATATACTAATAATTTATAAAAAAAAAATTCAGTTTTACTTCCAACTTTATTTAATACGGAGTAACTCTTAACGACATTAATGCATGGATTATACTCTTTAAAGCTAGCACTGTCGTAGATGTTCCTAAGAAGTTACAAAATAAAGTATTAGTACTATAACTTAAACTAAGAGCATCCAATGCAATAAAAGTAAGTTTTTTAGCACAAGAAAAGTAAAATTTTGATAGCTCATTAATACAGTAAATTATCTCAAGGCAAGTGGGGAAAAATCAAAAAGTTGTGCCCACCAATATTTAATTAATATTTGTGGGGTTTTGGTGGGCTAGGGTGGGCACAAGTATTTTGCCCACATTGGTGGGCACAAATGATGGTGAGCACACTTATTTTTTAATGATTTTATTTTTCACTTTTATTTTTTTCATAATTTAAATAATAATTATTTTTAAAATGTAAATTTTATTTAATTGAAAAAAAATATTACATAAAAAAAATAAAAAAATACATTAATCCCGACCGAATCGTGCCCACATTTCTTCGATCAAATCATTCTCTAGTGTTGCGTGGGCTCTCGCATTGCGAAGGTCTGCCTTTCTTTTAAAAAATTCTTCAAATACTTCGGTTGCTCCACGAGTCGCACCCCTATTATTTGTCGAGCTCGATGCGCCTTTGGGGGTCCAATTACTCACATGCTCGCCTTCGTCTTGGACAATCATATTATGCAAGATAATACAAGCATACATGACCTCTGCTAAATTTTCTTCAAAAAATAGGCGTGCCGGCCTATTTATAATTGCCAACGAGCTTGGAGAATACCGAAGGCCCTTTCGACGTCCTTCCGGGCAGATTCTTGCTTCTGTGCAAACAGGGCTCTCATCGGGTCAGTCGGGCATGGGAGAGTCTTCACGAAGGTCGGCCAATTGGGGTAGATGCCGTCGGCGAGGTAATAGCCCATGCTGTATTGTTTGCCGTTGGCATTGAAAGTCACCGAAGGCACTTTTCCATTCAGAAGATCGTTAAAAACATCAGACTGATTCAACACATTTATGTCGTTGTTTGAACCGCCACTCCAAAAAATGCATGCCATATCCACAAATCCTGCGAAGCAACGGCTTCGAGCACAATGGTCGGATGACCTTTCTTCTGGTTGGTGAAAGCTCCTTTCCAAGCAGTCGGGCAGTTATTCCATTGTCAATCCATGCAATCGATGCTTCCGAGCATCCCGGGAAAATCGTGCTTCTCCTCATGCATTTTGAGTTGTCGGTCGCAATCCGCTGCAGTCGGTTTCCATAAATACTCTGCACCGAAGGCCGCAATAATGCCGTAATAGAATTCCTTCAGGCATTTAATGCCCGTTGTGTCGCCAATACGTAGGTACTCGTTGTATTGATCCGATGTGCCGCCGTTCAAGTTGCCGGAGCGCAACAGTGCATTTTTGCATGGCGGATAGTCTCATTCTTCCGGTTGCATCAGGACGTTGTTGAAAATATGGCTCTCGCGCCTCCAACGTAGTGACTATCCGTTTGAAGAGATCTATCCTCATATGAAATCGACGGCGAAAAACATCTAGGCCGTACGTTGGGTGATCTGCAAAATAATCGGCGTGGAGGCGGGCTTCAGCGTCCTCCCGGTTTCTTTCCACGTACGTCCTCTTTGGGCACTTACGCCGTCTCTCTTCTTCGGCCTCTTCTCGCTCACGTGCTTCGAGTAGTTCTGCATATAATTTTGTTGCTTCGAGAGCGAGCCGCCTATTTTCCTTCATTTTTCTGTGGAAACGATCGTCGCCCGACATGATTCAATGGAGATACGAAGAAAATTGGAAGAGAGAATTTAGAAGAAATTGAGAGAGAAATGTAGAGAATGGAGTGAAAATTAATAGAATAATTTATAGGTAAATATTAGAATTAAATTAAATTAAAATTAAAAAAAAAGGATTAGCCATTGAGCAACGGTTAAAAAACCGTTGCCCAATAAGGTGTCGCCACGTGGCACCACTCCTTCAGCGCCCACCCTCCACTGCCCGGTCGCCCAAGCGCCCTCCCCGCCTGCCCGCCCCTGGGCGCCATCGGCACCGCCCACCACCCACCCACCTCCATGCGCCCACCGATGGCTATGCTCTAACTATCACTATTTTTTAATACATAATTATAATTTTATCCATTCGTTCAATAAGGTCAACAACACCTAAGTATTTGTGTTACATGGGATAACCAACATTGGATCCAAATGAATCGCGTAGGCCGTAGTATGCCAGGTGCATAAATGTGATTCTTAAAATGGATGGTTATTAATTTTGAAAACGAAGGTTGTGTTTTCAGGTTGTACTAATGTCTAAAGCTACTTATCCTTGCTCAAAATATGTAAAATATAACAGCTCTAATGGCATAGCCTCTCCTATTTGTAGGCATGTAGCGACTTGCCAAACTTACATTCTCATGTACTCCTTTAATCCCGCTCGAAGTGACACACTTCTTTTAGTCACAGTTATTTAGGAAAAGAGTTAATGAAGAATAAAGAGATAGAAGTGGTGGAGCTCACACCTTTTTGTAAGAGAAAATGATTTCTTTTTTTGGATTGTGTCATTTTGAATGGAGCGGCCCAATAAGAAATACGTGTCACTTCGAGTAAGATGGAGAGAATATATGACTAAGTTGTAAAAAAGATTTAGTTAAAAGAATGAGATAATACATGATTATAACACTTTTAGGGAAACAAAACATTAATAATAGCACTACTTTTTAAAATATATAAATTATAGCACTTTTGTATATTTTTACCCCTTATTCTTTTTCTAAAATATCTTTTATTGTAAATGAATTAAAGTATTTTTATTCAACAAATAAAAACTATACACTAACCCTAAAATTGCACTCACCTCATCGTCAGCCGCTTAACCCATAATTCCCTCTCAAATCTCAACATCTCTCTCTAACACTCTACTGCAGCTACTGATGCACTCATCCGTAGGGGTGTGCATTCGGTCCGACCCGGACCGACCAGATAAAATCGAGGACCGAAATTTATTTAAAAAAAGATTGATCCGGACCGAAGTAAGAAAGGAAACCGAGCCGAAACCGACCCAAAACCGATTTCGGTTTCGGGTTGGTTTCGGTCCAAACCGAAAAAAATGGATAGTGAAGGAGGTAGGTATTCCCCCTGTTTTGATAATATTCAAGCAAGCATTTTTTTTCTCCATTAAAATCATTCAAGCATTTTTCTTCTCCAGCAAACATTCAAGCATTAAAATCGACAAAAATTCACAAAATCCATCATTAATTCTCGATTTTGATAATAACTGATAATTGCCCTTAAATCGTATTCTCTTCGCCATATTTCCCATTTAGAATACATGAATTACCTTAATTCAAGCCCTACTTGGCTACTTGATCGGTGGAGGCAGGTCGGCGGCCGAGGTCGGACATGAGGGGTGACGGCCTGAAAGGGTGACGGACAGACGGGGTCGGCTCTGCGCTGCTGCCGCTGGTGGTTTAGAGCTAGTGGTCAGACGGACTGACGAGAGATGAGGGACGGAGCCAGCGTGCGCTAGCGAGTGACCGGCAACGAAGGACTGAGACGGCGGCGGCGCAGTGGCGAATAGCTGGTGCCGGTGGGTGGTGGCTGCTTTAGAGCGAGAGAGGGAGAACGGGAATTAGGGTGACAATGGTGAATGACAGGAAAACGAAAAAAAAGCTTTTATTATATATATTCGGTTCGGTCCAGGTATGGACGGGTTTGAAAAATCGAAACCGAGACCAAACCGAAAATTTGTCTGTTCCAAAATTCCCACCCGACCCGGACCGCTCATCCTCACAAAATCGGACCGACCCGCCCGAATCCGTCTGTTCGGGTCGGTTCTGCGGGTTTGGGTCGGTCCTGCACACCCCTACTCATCCGTCCACCACCACGCTCATAATCCCGTCGGAAATCCTCGGGTCCTTCCCCAATGACACTTTTACGGCTTCCGCTTCCGCCGCCACCGCCTCTCCTCTTTCTCTCCCCAACTCATCCTTCACCCACTCCCCGAAGCTCTCCGCTATCGCCTAACAACAGCGGTAATATCGGTTTGGGTGCTTCGGCTAATTGTCAAAATTGGACCATAATTTTCAATGAAGTTAACGAGGTTACAGTTGGGCTGAAATCATAGATCCCCAGCAAAAACCTTAATCCTCAGCTATTGGCAAAATTGGGTGCTTCTAAAATCCGGCGAGAGAACTACCATATTCCGGCAAATCTACCGTGCGTCTAACGACGGGGTTCGGATAGGAGCAGCAGCAGCAGCCGCTGTCGCTGCCATCAGCAGCGCGACCGCGCCTCCACTGTCCGCTCCTCTCCTACTCGTGGTCGCCGGCGTCGCCGGAAGATTTCTCCCATTTTTTTGCCTTCTTAACATTTCCGTTTCATTTTTTTTTGAGATAGAGATAAAAAAACTAGAATTCACATGGTTTTTTATGTGAATTCCCATTTTTTTCACGTGAATTCACATTATTTTTCATGTGAATTCGAATTTTTCTCTTTTTTCATTTGAATTCCCATGTGAATTCCCATTTTTCTTCAAGTGAATTCCCATTTTTTCCACGAGAATTCACATTATTTTTCATGTGAATTCGAGTTTTTCACTTTTTTCATTTGAATTCCCATGTGAATTCCCATTTTTTTCATGGGAAATCCGGCAAAATCGCCGTCAATACCGCCGTTTTCTTCGTTTCCGGCGAGTCTTCGTCCGCCGGTCTCACGCCGGTGACCGGCGTAGTCTCGCCGGAGGAGAAGATGAAGGGTTGTGGTGCTGCTGTTGTTTGGTTTCGATAGAGAGAGAAACGTAGAGAGGAGGAGAGTGGGAGAGGAAAAAAAACAAAACGAAAAATGAAAAAATAGAAAAGAAAGAGGAAGGGTAAAAATGTACAAAAGTGCTAGAATTTGTATATTTTAAAAAGTAGTGCTAGAATTAAGATTTTCAATCTAAAAAATGCTAAAATTCCATTTCTCCCGAAAAGAATATTAGATACGATTGACTTTAATCTTTGAAACTTGATTCTTTGAGAAAAGAAGACGAGTAAATAGAAATTACAGAATAAAATGTACATTTTATTGGTGATAATAAAATTTACACTAATTTTGGATCAATTTTAATTTTGCATGTGACTTTTAATTAAATTATTTTCCAAAATACACAAACTTTATGTTCATTTTTGGCAATTTTATCATGATTCAAAATATTGGCCTAATAAGAACTGAAGTGATAACGATAAGACATAAGTTCACTTAGTTAGCAACGATGTGTCATTAGTTGAAGGGTATGCCCAAATGGAGATGCCACCTCAATTTCGATTAGACCTGAAAGTTTTGATAATATTGCAAAATAAAAACAAAAAAAACTATGTGTATAATGAAACAACTATCCATTTTATTTATAGACAAATCACTAATGCAGCTACATAAAAAATTATGAGTTTTGAAAATACTTAATCGGGATTCTTTTACTCGATCAATATATAAATTAATACAACCATGATGACCTTATCTGTGGGTGTGTTTCAATGCTCAGATTATTTAGGGCAAAACTTATCATTGTTTAATATTAAAAATCAATTCTGAAATTAAAAATTATTTAAAATTAAGAATCAATTATGAAATTAAAGTTTAAGAATCAATTTATTTGCTACTCATCTTGAAATATGCCGAGCCAAGACAAATGTACAATATACTCAGACTCAGTGTCGTATTTGGGAAAAAAATGTGTCCCTGAATAAGTATTGTATCGTATATTTCTATACAAAAATTATGTCAAATTTTAATGTTTACTCTTTGACTCAATGTAAGAAGATTAATTTTTTAGTTTTCCATGCAATTATATTAGAGGTACATAAGAAATGAAAAAAAAAATAAACAAAATAATACTCCCTCCGTCCAAATATTCATGACTTATTTTTTTTGGCACCCGTTATTATGGTGAAGGAAATTATGGATCAAAAGGTGTGTGACCCACATGTTTAGTGTAATTTTTATTAAATATTTAATCTTTTAGTCAATAAAGTATTTTTTTTAATTAATAAAGTATTTTAATTAGAACCAAAATAAGATTTAAATTAGCTCAAAAAGAAAATATGTTATATTACATGAAACGTCTCAAAAAAAATACAAGCAATGAATATTGAGGCGAAGTAAGTAATATTCAAAATTGATTATATTAATATACCTTCCACGAAGAGTTGACTTTTTCAATAAGCATAGTCACGAGAGAGTATCATCCATTTTTATATTTTATTTTATTTTTATTTTCCCCTTCTCCATAAGTCTTAGTTAGCTTACACGCATAGAAATTGTCATTGCCATGCAAAAAAGTGCGATGAGAAAAAACAAGAGAGCTCTCTAGCTAGGTAGTAGCTCTATTATCGAAGATCTAGAGAGAGAGATCTAGAAAGAGAAAGATGACGAGAAGTGAAGTAAGCCGCGCCGCCCTCGAAGTTGGTAGTTTACAGGTGCGGTAGTGGCTCGCGGCGCAGAATCCGAAATATACAAAAAAATGAGCATGGCGTGAACATTTGGTAATCCACCTGCTGCCCCCAGTCACTATCTACCTATTCCTCGTGGTCCACACTCTATAATTCCCATTGGACCACATCTTTACCCACTGGATCCAATCCATTTTTGTTAATTTATTTTTTAGATAAAAAATTTTGTATTACTTTTATTATATTTATCGAAATTTATGTTATGTCCAAATTCAAATATTTTAATATAAGTTTATATAATTAAATATTTTAAATATTAGAGGTTATTTAGAACTAAATTTTTTAAATAATTCGAGTTTTTTTTTATGAATCAAATTATGGTTAATCATAATGTGGCTGTATAGATTTATTTTTGTATTTTATTCTTTTCATTTTTTTTTTGGTCAACAATGTTGGTTGGGCTGCACTTAGCTAACTGGATTTATAAGTTCCATTACAAATTTTACTTTTAATAACTCACTGAAATTGGACTGCGACCCATCACTCTTTGGGCTTGATTTTATTCATTTGACAATTTTTATAAAGGCCTAATGCATCATATAGACTCAAATTAGGCCTATTTACACTAAAATAACCTATAATATTATTATTACATCAAAATAATCCAAAATATTAGAGTTTTACATTAATATGGCATATATTAGTTTGCCCCAAATGGAACCGCTAAGGGCTCGTTTGGTAGGGGTGATTAGGGTGTATAATATGTCTATGACACCCTAATGTCTTGTTTGGTATGAAGTATACGGCCCTTTATAAAGTTCGGCCCGTATGAATAATACTTACTTTTGTTGTTATGTATACTATCTATGAGGTGGTATAAATAATACTGTAACTAATTATAGCAATAAATTACAATAATTACTATGTGTTGCAGAGAATTTAATACTTCATACCAAACGGAATATTAATTCTTTATATTTATAAGACATTTCAATCAAACATATCAGGCCTTATCCCATACTTTGTACCAAACGAGCCCTTAATATATGCTAACTTAGCCAACCGTTAATATAAATAGTGGTGAAATAGATTTAACATTTTCATTGATTTTATATTCGAATTTCTTTATATTTATTTTTTTCAAAAATTTTATATTATTTAAAAAAAATAAAATAAATTTTATATATTAATTAAATTTAGTTCAAAATTCTTTTATAATTAATTTTGGAAATTTGGATACCCGTTTACCCAACCCGTATAACCTAGCCGGATATTTGGATACCTATTACAGCAATTCGGTATGGGGTCGGGTGGAGGTTTTTGAGATTTTCAGGGGATGATGAGTACCCAATTTCTCCGGGTAGGCTACTCGCCCCGTACCGTTTTTCACCCCTAATGCTTGCTATCATTCTATCATAAAACTATATGCTCTCCCCGTCCATGAAAAATATGTCTAGGAGGAAGTGACACGAGTTTTAATAAAATCTTGTAAAGTGTTTGTAGAGTGAAAAAAAAGGGTCACACATTGAGGATAGTGTTTAAAAAAGTAAGGGTAATGAGTGTGGCCTCGTTCTGGTATAAGTGGTAAATAACTTGAAAGTAAGGATAATATATTGTGAGATACTCCCTCCGTCCCGCTGAAATTGTCCTCTTACTGTTCGGCACAGTTATTAATAAGAAAGGTAAAAAGAGAGAAAATGGATATATCTCATTACTTTTGAAGGGTTAATTATTATTTTATTTTGAAAAAAGGATAATTTAAATGTGATAGCCCAAAAAATTAAAGAAGGACAATTTCAATGGGACGGAAGGAGTAATATTTAAAAAAGAAAAATGGATGTTTTTCCTAGACGAAAGAATATACGTTATGGATAATATCAATTTATGGTTATCATGTACAGTTGGGTCTCTCCACTCTACCCGCTTGCGTGACGCACCTAGTCACCTTTAGCTATTTATCTTGTGATTTTATTTCACCTCAACCACAAAAAGATTTATAATACTTGCTCGACTCCATGTCTCCACGTCGTAGATCCTTTCAAATAAAACCATTCCAAATATATTTACATCTAATTACAGTGAAACTTATAAACTTACTAGGATCAGAGAACTTTCATATTTTAGTGGTTACTAGCTAATAACTCCATAAATCAGACATCCTTAATTAAAAGAGTGATTTTTGGATCAAACAAGCGTAATTAACAAATTAAAATTTTAATTAGATATGTTGTAAATTGGAGAGGGGTAGTGGCTGGGGTCGGCTAAACTATTGTACTAAAATAAAATGCATTGAATCTATAATACCGGAAGTTAATTTCAATTAAAAAAAAGAAGCAATATTGTAATCACATTTTATACTAAATTTTCCTAATTTTATTTATTTAGAGAAATATTGATTTATTAACGTGATTAGAGAGTTTTTTTTAATTGCTAGAAATTTTATAATTTTTGGATTAGCGTATAACATAAATATGATGATCACTAACTAAATTGTTGTAAATTGTTGTACAATTTAAATAAGTATAGATAATTAGTCAACTAAAAAAAAGTATAGATAATTAGTGTATAAGGTAATTCATCAGTACAAATTCATAGTGTACAATGTAAATGACCACTTACTAATAATATATTAACTTTGCATTAAGTTATTATTGTGCTATATATGTAGTATATTAGAATATTAGAATGGGTTCATGATCATTCCGTTAAAATAGCATATAAGGGGACAGGAGATACCAACTTATGTGTACAATACTACAATGCAGGACCTTTATTAAGTCAGTGTGGAACACAAACAGGGAACTTTAACATATTAATTAGTTGCCATTAGATGATAAAATAATTGAATTGTTGTATTTCGGGGTAACAGTCACGGGTTTCCATAGTCATGAAAGTGGAATATTGTTGTAGATAGTGTTGGTGAAACTTAATTGCATACCATAGTTGATTATATAAAAGAAAAAAGAAAAAAAGTTAAAATATAGGATAAAATTCAAAACACACTTGTCTAGATTGCTAATTTATTCTTTGTTCTAATCAATTCTTTCTTGGAGGCATATATGTCGTCGGTATAAACAGTAATAATAATTCGATTTTTCAGAACTCTATAAATCAAGTATAATTTGAAGGCCTTAAATAAATAATTAATTCTCTCTTATTACCAGAAAAAACATTGTAATGTGCCTGCCATGCATGTTGCAGCACTCAACAAAATTACGCAACTGATCCAACGAGGCACATTCACAACCATCCATTAAAATTCATCCCTCTTAGTATTTGAGAATACCGACATTAATTATTGCATCTCGCACAAAAATGGATGTCCAAAATAATGAAGAAATTGAAGCGCCCAACAATATTACGATTAAAGGGATTCTTGGACTTCTAACCGCCCATACTACTACAGATTCGAAAGATGGCAGCAAAAAGGTGATTTCTTTGGGCATTGGAGATCCAACTGCTTATTCCTGCTTTCGCACAACTTCTGCTGCTCAAGAAGCTGTTGTTGACGCTTTGCATTCTGCTAAATTCAATGGATATTCTCCCACTGTTGGTCTCCCTCAAACCAGAAAGTAACTTCCTTTTTCTTCATCTTTCTAATTTGAGTTGGGTTTTTGTAATTATGAATATATAATTCGTCAAACAATTCTTTTTTTTTTTTAGTATTGGAATGGGTTTTTGTATTTCTCCTTGTTGTGTTTTGAAGTTTCTGTAATTAAGAAAGCTAGCTGCAGCTATGTGATTGCGATATCTACAAATTTAGGTCCAATTTTACTGTGTTTGTCTACTCTCTGCAGATATAGGATTCGGATATAGTTGTGAAATAAGATACTTTCAGAATTTGCACTTCAATTCATCCCTTTTCATATGTTAATTTGGAACTCTATTTCCATATGTATTGTAGTTGGGATTTGATTTTCATGTCTAATTTCTTATCTACTTGTGTTATTATAATGATTTAAGAGTTTGATTGTTTTGAATCGAGTCACTTGCATTTCATGTACAGAAGCTGAATGTTCTACATGCTTGATTATACTATTATCATCACAAGTTATATACTTATATTGTTATATTTTTTCTAATTTCATTTAAGAAATAGTAGAAACACTAGTATATACTACTCCTTCCATCCCGATGGCAAGGTCTTGCTTTCCTTTTTCGTCTATCCCAACAACAAGGTTTCATTCAAACAATGGAAACAATTAACCCTTCAAAAGCTATGAGACCTACCACATTTTATCTTTTTACTCTTGTTTCTTAATATTCGTGTCCAAAGCAAGGGATACATTGCTATTGGGATGGAGGGAGTATAAAACTGTTTTTACTTGGGTGTTGAGGAATTAAATGTTGATGCATATATATATATATATATATATTCGTTTCCGAGCAGGGCAGTTGCAGAATATTTGTCGCGAGATCTCCCTTACATGTTGGAGCCTGATGATGTTTATGTCACAGCTGGTTGTACACAAGCTATTGAAATAGCAGTGTCGATTTTGGGGAGGCCTGGCGCGAATATCTTGCTTCCAAGGCCAGGTTTCCCCATTTACGGACTCTGTGCAGCGTTTAGACATGTTGAAACGCGTTATTTTGATCTTCTTCTTCATAAGCAATGGGAGGTTGATCTCAGGGCAGTGGAACAACTTGCAGATCATAATACTGTTGCAATGGTTGTCATAAACCCAGGGAATCCGTGTGGAAATGTTTATACATATCATCATCTAAAGGAGGTATTTTAATTTGTTGCAACCTAAATTAAGCTATATATCTACCATTAGCATGTGGAAATGTTTAAGGCTAAATGTTCTCTAATTGTTATGTTATGTTATGTTATGAACTAATTACCATCAGATTGCAGAAATTGCCAGGAGGCTTGGCATTATTGTAATTGCAGATGAAGTTTATAGTCATCTTGCTTTTGGGGGGAATCCTTTCATCGCCATGGGAGTTTTTGGATCGATTGCACCGGTCCTTACTCTAGGATCTTTGTCAAAGAGATGGTTGGTGCCTGGTTGGCGCCTCGGTTGGTTGGTTATAAACGACCCCGATGGCATTTTAAAGAGCCCCAAGGTTAATTTAACTTCCTCTATCTTCTAACAGATTGTGTTTACACATAAATTGTAGATAAACATCATTGATTAATTTTACTAGCCTAATTAATTGAGTTTTTCTTGTTGTTACAAGAGATTTAGAGTATATATTAGTTACAAGTATATCTTTCTTATTATGTTGTCA
The DNA here is from genome assembly GCA_031470985.1 of Agastache rugosa. Lineage (NCBI taxonomy): Eukaryota > Viridiplantae > Streptophyta > Magnoliopsida > Lamiales > Lamiaceae > Agastache > Agastache rugosa. The sequence continues at coordinate 32,329,132 of CM062601.1, read as the reverse complement.
GTTTGTCGAGCGCCTCAAGAAGTATTGCGATATCTGTGGAGGTCCTGCAACCTTCATGCAGGCAGCAGTACCAGCCATTCTTCAAGAAACTCAAGAACTTTTCTTCGGGAGAACAATCAATATACTGAAGCAGACTTCTGATGATTGTTATCGAAAGATTAAAGAGATCGATTGCATTAGTTGTCCATGCAAACCACAAGGATCAATGGCTTTCATGGTTGGTATACATATATATGTATATGCAGTTTAATTCTGACTATATATATTCTCTTTTCTAGTTAGAATATTAGATAACTAATGATAATATGTTTGAAATTGGTAGGTGAAGCTGAATGTTTCGTTGCTCAAAGATATTAGTGATGATATCGACTTTTGTTTCAAGTTGGCCAAAGAGGAATCTGTCATTATTCTTCCAGGTACGTACTTAACTAGAATATATACCCTAAATCTTGAACCCTTAGTCATGCCACGTATGCTCTTTATTAAAGCAATAGGAGATGTCACATGGAGAGGCAACAAATGATCCGATCTGCATCTATATATGGTACTGTGCAGGAGCTGCTGTAGGCCTTAAGAATTGGCTCCGGATCACATATGCAGTCGAGCCATCTTCTCTCAACGAAGCAATGGAGAGGGTGAAGTCCTTCTGCCAACGGCATTCTTGCATGCTTATGCAATCCCACCATCCCTGCCTCCTCCTGCATTCACCATAGAACCAGTCGCTTCGATCCTTGTCTTGTCCTCGCCTCCTCCTTTTCCTTCTCCTTCGGTGGTTCATAGAGAAGAAGTACATATGTATATACTAACCTTCTTTCCTTTTAGCCTAGTCCAAAGTTACCTACTGTAATTTTTTATTTTTTTTAGCATAAGTTACCTACTGTAATTGTTGGCGGACAACTCATAAAAAATATAGTTTTTAAAAAAAAAATAGTAGTGTCCTTAGGTGTGTTTATTTTTTTTTAAAGTTCAAGAAAATTTTTATTAAAGAAGTGAGTACCAGGGGTACTCAAAATCCATACAAAACCAGATTCAAAAATAGAAATACAGATATAAAAAAAAAAAAAAAAAAGAGAAGAAAACACCTCCACAAGCTTTTAGAATAAATAGAAATACAGAGATTAAAAAAAAAGAAAAAAACACCACCTCCACAAGCTTACTAGATTATAGAAGGGAAACAACAAATTGGATCAAAAAACCAATCGTGAGATGGAAAAAACCACCTTAGCCCATCTCCAAATGTAAATAATAATCCCGTCAACAGTTTTCGCAACATTTGGAAACACCCCTTTGAAGATTCTCTCATTTCTAACTTTCCATACCTTCCAACAAACGCATTGCCAAATGATGTTAAACATCAACTTTGCTACCTTGTTCGCCTAAGCTCACAGACTCATTAAAATGATCCGATAATGAAACGAAGGACGGGAAATCTTCAACCAAATGCATATATTTACCCAAACAGAAGTGGAGAACAAACGTGATAATAAAAGATGATCGGAAGAATGTGTTGGTGTGTTTAAGAATAATGTGCTTGTTGTGTGAAAAATGAACAATCTCATCTCATGCTTTATAGTACAACATCTGCTATATTGGGCCTCTTAATGAAATACCCCTTCTACAATTTATCAATCTTGGCCTACTAAATCCTAGGCCCATTTGCGCTCTCTCTCTCTCTAACCATCTCTAACCATCTCTCTATTTTTTTTATTGGAGTGCAACATATGACACGAAAAATTCTATTAAGGGTGTACATGTATATGTATGATAGAATTTCTCCATATGACACACACATGCAATCCATCTGATCACATTAAAAGATGGGCTGGACTCGTGTGAAGTCTACCGCGCGGTGAGGGTCATTAGTTAATCCTAATTATGGATTATATTAAATACTACTCTCTCCGTTCCAATAGCAAGGTACCTCTTTCCTTTTTTGTGTGTCTCATAACATAGTCTCATTCCAAAAATGAAAACAATTAATAACTTTTCAAAAGCTATAGAACCTACCACTTTTCATTTTTTTACTGAACTTTAATGAATTCTACTTGTGGATTATTTAAATTATGATTATGAATTATTAAATATTCTTAATTAAAACTCTAATTGAAAACTTGATTATCCCTAATTACCACAAAATATCCTCTATATATCCACAATTAAGAGCGCCCACACACAACTACTCCCTCCGTTTTTTTTAAGTGTCATATTGAGAAAAAATTCTTCTCTTTTTAAGTGTCCTATTGCGGAATTTGAGATTAAAATAATGACAAAACTCCTATTTTACCCTCAAAAAAGTTATTGGAAAATGTAATTATTAGACTTTGAAAATAATAAATATGGGTATAAAAGTAATATATCATGCTTCCTTGGTTTTTGTAATTTTTCTTAATAGGACACTTAAAAAAAACAGAGGGATAATTTGTTTTTGGAAAGCTAGCAACCGATGAGATTGAAGAGACTAAGTATGTTTTGTTATACAAGACAGAAGATTAAATCGAATAAGCCTTAATTTTGTGTCGTGGAAATTGATGGGTTTTTTTTTGGTACACTGGATTTAGCAGAAATATGTACGTACTTGAATTTGTTTCTTATAATTAATTAGTTTTTTTGCTGTCCCAATCAGCCCTTTAATGTTCCCGTTATGCAAAAATGTAGGGCCATTGATCAAGGGCTGAAATTAATCCAGACGTCAGTGGAAACGCTAGATTAGGACCACGTCAAATATATACTATATATTCCCAAATGCCAAATTTAAGTTCAAATTAAGTGCAAGCAGATTAATTGCCATATTGGTACATGAACTAAGTTTTAGAACATCAAATATATATATTACATAGAATGTGGGACAAACTTTGTCTCTCCAGCTATATATATTCCAAATATATTTATGTATCAATGTGTACCTAACTAATTAGTGCCATTCTTCACACTTCATTTATGTACTTTTAACTGATAGTAAAATATTTAATCCAGTCATAAAATAAATAAATAAAACTGATTTTAATCCACATTTCCAATCCTCTAACTCAAAAAATAAAAATAGAGAAGTATAAGGACTTATTAAAATTAAAAAATTGTACAGGAACTTATCAAAATAAAAGTTAAAAGTACAAGGATCTAGAAATGTATTCGGTCTTAATTTAACAATATAAACAATAATAATAAAATCCATGTACACGGAGCTATGGACCAATTAATATAGGTTTTTTAACGTCTCAATATCCCAATATACTCACTTTGGCATTTAAAAAATTTGTTATACACACCTATTTTGAAACAAATTAGTTATACTCAAGTTTACAAAAATACCCTTGGATTGTGACATATTTTATTGAAAAAGTTGCCAATGATTGAGAATTTCTTACATTGTGTCATAACTTTTGTCCTTGTGTACTTATCTTGCACAATTATTGTGAAATTATCTGCGAATTATTGTTTAAATTGTAGATTTTGCAGATTATTTATTTAGTAAATATTATTTTACATATTTATTTAGTATTAACGAGTACGTACAGATAAAAAAATATTGAAGGCCGAAAAATATGTAAATTATACCAAAAGAACAATAATATCATGAAGAACCAAAAAACTGAAGATCCCTCTCGGACAATGGCAAAAAAAATGAAGATCCCTCTCGGGCGGGATTTTCTTAAAAAATGTAGATATCCGAGAGGGAAATTAATTTTTTATGTCTAGATTTAATTATAAAAATTAACTATGAAATTTTATTGTGAATTAATGCAACATATATTAATATTTGTAATTTTTCTTTGATTTATTCATGATTTCGTATTTTTAGACGAATAATCTGATTAAATATATGATTTTTTTGAATTATAAATGCATTGAGAGGTTCCTAAATCAAATCCCTCTCGGTTTAACCAAGATCCCTCTCGACATACATGAAATCCCGCTCGAGCGGGATCTAGACACGTTGTAGATGTCCGAGAGGGATCTTGGTTTTTTATGTCTGGATTTAAATATAAAAATTAACTATGTAATTTTTATGTGAATTAGTGCAAAATATATTAATATATGTCATTTTTGTGTGATTTATTCATGATTTCGTATTTTTGGACGAATAATCATAATTTGATTAAATATATTATTTTTTTGAATTATAAAGATTATATTATTATAACCGTCAAAATACGAAATCATGAATAAATCACACAAAAATTACAAATATTAATATATTTTGCACTAATTCACATAAAAATTACATAGTTAATTTTTATATTTAAATCCAGACATAACAAACCAAGATCCCTCTCGGACATCTACGTGTCTAGATCCCGCTCGAGCGGGATTTCATGTATGTCGAGAGGGATCTTGGTTAAACCGAGAGGGATTTGATTTAGGAACCTCTCAATGCATTTATAATTCAAAAAATCATATATTTAATCAAATTATTCGTCTAAAAATACGAAATCATGAATAAATCAAAGAAAAATTACAAATATTAATATATGTTGCACTAATTCACAATAAAATTTCATAGTTAATTTTTATAATTAAATCTAGACATAAAAAATTAATTTCCCTCTCGGACATCTACATTTTTTAAGAAGATCCCGCCCGAGAGGGATCTTCATTTTTTTGCCATTGTCCGAGAGGGATCTTCAGTTTTTTGGTTCTTCAAGATATTATTGTTCTTTTGGTATAATTTACATATTTTTCGGCCTTCAATATTTCTTTATCTGTACGTACTCGTTAATACTAAATAAATATGTAAAATAATATTTACTAAATAAATAATCTGCAAAATCTACAATTTAAACAATAATGCGCAGATAATTTCACAATGATTGTGCAAGATAAGTACACAAGGACAAAAGTTATGACACAATGTAAGAGATTCTCAATCATTGGCAACTTTTTCAATAAAATATGTCACAATCCAAGGGTATTTTTGTAAACTTGAGTATAACTAATTTGTTTCAAAATAGGTGTGTATAACAAATTTTTTAAATTTGAAAGTGTGTATAAAAAATTTTCACTCTTTTTTAACTGCGTTTTTTTTTTTTTGAGGGAATTAGACGGTATTAAATAAATCACTACACCATATCATACAAAGGCAAGAAATATACTACACCGTATGTAATGATGCAAGCAGGATTGAACCCAAAATCTCTCACTAATTAAGAAGAGACTAAGCTATGCCTCATTAACTGTTAATTAAAAGCATTATTAGTTTTCTTAATATTAAGTTTTAATTCTCATTGATCATGTGTGTATATTTTTTGGATAGGCGTTTCCTTTTTTTTTAAAAAAACTTTTTATTGACAGGTTTCTGAACATTGTTATGTTGATTGTTTCATTCAATTTATCAATTGATCTGCTTGATCCGTTGACATTTATATATCAATTCTTAAATAAGTTCGACAATTAATGAGTTCAAGCTAAAGAAAATTTTGGTTTATTAATAAAATTTGTGGTAATAAATAGAGAACGGGGTCAATTAAATATTGTAATTACTCAACTTTATAATGATTAAACTAACAATTTATTTTATTTTTGTTTAAGTTGGGAATAATGGATTGGAATTGTGAAATAACTTCTTCATTACAAAAGAAAAAAATATCACTAAGATGTCATATTTGTAGCTAATTAACCATTTTATTTGGACTACAGTTAGTGAACAACACCAAATGCAACAATTATGTCAACCAGGGAATGGTCTAGTATTGGAATGACAAATTCGTGATCGAGAGATCAGCAGTTCGGATCCTATCAACGTCTTTACTTTAAGTCGATATCATATGTTCACATGTGCTAGCTAGTGGTAGTGGATATCTGAAAAAATAACAGTAATAATTAACCATCACAAAATATTAAATCAAATAGACGTTCATATATTGTCAAAATCAAATTTAAATTAGATACTCCATCCCTCCCATTTCAATTGGTCTGACCTTATTTGTTTGTTTCATTTCAATTGACCTATATCATAAATGGAAAGTTTAATACTCATTGCAGATTATAAACACCCCAACTTAACTCATAAATTAACAATTATGCCACAAAAAAGCTACTATCTTTCTTCTATCTCCTACTTAATTTGACAACAATATCCTCCAAAAAGTTATCTTCTTTCTCCTCTATCATATTCAACTCATTTTCTTAACATTCATTCCCGATCAAATGAGCCAATTGAAATGAGACGGATGGAGTACAATATTTCATTCACATTTAATTATTCTAAAATGTACGTGACAGTCGCACACATTATATGGACGTCATTCCAAATTTATTATTCCCCCCGTCCCATTAATCTTATCTTCCTTTCTGTATTGAGATGTCTCATTCCAAAAAAAGAAACAATTAAGTTTTCAAAAGTGGTGGGACCTATTCACTTTCTATCTTTTTAGACCATCTTCAATGGTTTACACAAAAATACAGCATCTTCAACACAAAAATACAGCAGAATCAGTAATGCATCTCCAACAGTTTATACAAAAATACAGCAGAAAAAGAATATTCCATAATATTATTTCTTTCTTTGTTTAATTTTTATATTATGAAAAATTTATATCAATTAACGAATAAATCAAATTTAAATTCATTAAATTAATGTGCAAAATCAGACTATATTAATAAAATGATATATCGAGGGTTGAATCTCATTAAATGAGTAGGAAAAAGAGTATTCATCTCACATAATATTACAAAAAATATAAGCGGAGACGCACACAAAAAAATATAGGTTGAAACAACACATTGGAAATGATATGTTTTGAAATTTATTTTCCGGTGATTGAGGAAATGGAGCGAGGTGGTCTTTCTGATTATTAGGAAAAACATCTATCAAGCTACTCGATTTATCGCATTAATTTTAAACATACAAATGCGATAATGTTGATCATATTGTTTATTTTATGTGATTGTGCTACGATTTACTGTTTTAATGTAGTTGTGATTTTATATTTTAATAATTTTATATATAGATATATAATTAAATAAATTATATTTGAAAAAATATAATTAAATTTAACAAAACAAAATATAAATATAAATGAAAAAAATAAATAACGCTAGTAACAGTGTTGCGCTATATATGCAGCAACACTATTGAAATCATAAAAATTGGATGAAGTTGGGGCACACCATTGGAGATGGTCTTACCCTCCTTTTTAATAACCGTGTCGAACAGTAATTTGACAAGTTTAATGGAACGGAAGGAGTATTAAAGAAAAACGAGAATTCCCAACTTATAGGTGTATTAATGGCACACGGTTGAAGACTAATTCGTCGAAAAGTAGTACCAAGTTGCCGGTGGCGGTGGCGTCAAACCTTCTAAAACAGTCTTGAATTTGAATTCTGACCGACTGCGATACTAATTGGTCTGACCAACTTAACTTCTAGTCCGTACGACTTTGGATTTTAATGAGGTTACATAGTATAAGGAAAATAGACTACATCGTCTTAAATTAATTAATTTTTAGATTGTGCAAGAAGAAATTAAAAAGAAAAAGGAAAAAAATTAAATAAAGGAAAAACTTGTGAGCTGTGTTAACTTGCACTATATCTTATCTTATGAGTATTTCTGCTATCAGTGCTCAGTTGTTCTGCTAAATCCGTTTGTTTAAATAAAATTTTAAGAGGTAATTAATGGTATGTTAGAATAAAGTGGCAATGAAGCGATCATTCTGGCCTCCATTTCAATTCATCTCTAGTTGATATGTTTTATCATTGTACATCATTATTCTCCAAAGATTAAGATTAGTCATTTACTGGTTTACAAAATGAGAATGTTACATTTTTAGATATAAAATATTTCATCCGTCCCAATAGCAAGGTCTCACTTGCTTTGAGCGCGATTATTAAGAAATAAGAGTAAAAAGATAAAAGGTGGTAGGTCTCACAGTTTTTGAAGAGTTACTGTTTCTATTTTTTTAGAATGAGACTACATTAATGAGACAGACAAAAAAAGAAAAGGGAAACTTGCTATTGGGACGGAAGGTGTATATTTTAACTTTTACATAATAATACCCAATGAATGTATTCCGTCTCCCAACTTAGAACAATTCGATTTTTTATTTATTTTTTTATTTTGTATTGTATTGGAAAGATGAAAATTTTATCGAATTGGCGGACCTATGACCCGACGTTGATATATGTGGACCCAGATAAGAATAGGAGGACATCATGAGGAAAACATTGAAATTCAATTTAAATTCTAACTCCTTCAATATTGCATATATTCAGCTGTTGTTTTCTGCTTTTGGTCAGGTTCCGCACTCCGTGCTGGAAAATTATAGTACCAATCACTCATAGATCGTACCATAAAATAAATTTAATAAAATGAAAAGAAATCATGAAAATTATTTTAAACAATTCAAAACTAATAATAAAATTATTTTTGCCTAATAAAAAATAAATAAAATAGTATCGACAAGATATTGAGCTCTCGTATTTTTTTGTATCGTCAAAATTGTTGAAGATTTACTCTATTGTGTAGAATAATTGAAAACATCGTCCCAAAACTTTTCGATTAATTTCAATTTATTATGATTTACTTTGTGGTGTGACCTACCAACGTTCAACCTACCATGTAATTTTCTTTTTGTTTAGGTGATGCTCCTTTCAATTCATCTAAGTTCTGCCACATCAAAAAGGACAGACCTGATAGATTACTTTACTTGGTCAAGGTAAAATAATTTATAAATAAATAAAGGCGCTGGATCCTACAATATTAAACATTTACATATGGAACCTTGAAATATTTGCACCTTAAGTTATAATTAAATTTCCTAGAAATGAATATTTTTTCAAATGGCCCAATTAGTTGAACTAATCCTATTCGAAGCTTTTACAAACGAGCACTAACATAGAGGTATATATATGGATAAACCTCACTTGTCAACTCTTATATATACCTTATAACTATCATTAGCCATTCCACGTAAAGAAGGATTATTAAAGAATAAAGAAATAGAAAGTGATGGAGCCCACGTTTTTTGAGAGGAGTGGTTTCGTTTTTTGGACTGTGTCATTTCGAGTGGGACTGCTCAATAAAAAATACGTGCCACTTCGAGTGGGACAGAAGAAATATGATTCTATCTCTTCGTTTATGATAAGAAATGTTGGTCCCAAGACGGATACCTTGGTGTAGAGGGGGGTGAATACACCAAGGTTTAAAAACTTTTCCAATTTAAAAACTCTTTTGAATGAGCTGGCTGTGTCCGATCCAGCTGGAAGACAGCTTGATCGACACAGCTGGCTGTGTGCGGAATGTGGTGGGTTTGGAAAGTCCGTCTGTTACTTCAAATATATTGCAAAGCTTTGTTTCTCTTTTCAGTTAGTCAGTTTATGCAGCTTAAATTGTATGCGTGAGAGGTTAGCAGAATGCATAAAACAAAGCAGTAAAGAACAGAACAATTTTAACGTGGTTCGGAGTAACACCTCCTACGTCCACGACCAGATTCACTAGTAATTCACTACCACTTGGTTTCCAAGTACCAAGCAACTTTACAACTCTAACCTGAGCTGTGTTCCAACAGTTTGCGGGCACTGTCAAGCCTACACCTTCGCTCGGCATCAAGAACCTAACCACTCGAATTACACGCTTCAAGCAGGCGTACCATTACCTAACCTTTCTGGGTTTGGGTTTGGGTTTTTCCAACTATGAACGAGTTATTACAATGAAGAACAAGGAGTATGATGAACTCGTTCAAACTAGGCTTAAGATATTTCTATTCTAATCTATTCTGCCTATGACTGAATATGTGAACAACTAAGAACACAGCTGACTGGTTGGGTGTTCTTGAAAGATTTGGCTACGAATATCGTTGTTCATTTTTCTGTTTACTCTTTTATTTCTTCAGTCGTTTCGTCAGCCTCTCCCGCCTTCTTTTCTTCAATGGTGAGGAGATATATATAGGTGGAGATTCAAACTAGCCGTTGGAAGAGAGCCGTTTGAATCTTACCTACTTTTATTGACTTCTGGCCTTTAACCTACGAAGTAGGTCTGCATCTGCAGAAGCTATTTCTTCTCTGATTCAACCGCGTCAGATAAGATCTTCTAACAACGGGATCTTGTCTTGAAGAAGGTCTTCGTCTTCGAGCTGCTAAGCGTCTCTGCTGTGTCTTCAGCGTCTTGGACTCTGCTGCGTCTTGACTCTGAGCTGTGTGTTAGACCTGTGTTGCATCATTAACCTGAGCTGTGTCTTCAACCTGAGCTGTGTCATTAACCTGAGCTGTCTTAGACCTGAGCTGTGTCATTGACACTAAGCTGGGTCCTTTACACTGAGCTGGGTTTTTTACACTAAGCTGGGTTTCCGTCACTGAGCTGGGTATTGATACTGCTGGGTCTTTGACTCTGCTTGGTCTTGCTCAGCTGAGTCTGCTATGCTGAATACTTCAGCTGCGTCAGCTTAGCTGTGTCTTCTGCTGTCTTCAGCGACTCTACCTGTAAACTAAGAAATTCTATAAGCTCAAACAGGTGAGCTGAAAAACGCTTAGGCTTGTGCAATCATCTACTCGGTTGGGGTCAGCTGGGTTTTGGTATCACTTCAAAACTCTATTAATTTTCCCAACAAGAAAGCTCAAACTATTAGTCATTTGATATATGTAATTGACTCTAGGAACTCACTTCTAATAAAATATACTCCCTCCGTCCCATTTATATAGGCGGATTGAAATTTTTACGAGGATTAAGAAAAATTATTGGAAAAGTAAATTATGTAGTAAATTTCTTAATATGCCCCTATTTATTATTTGACTATGTATTTTTTATGAGTTAATCAAAAAATTAAATAGGGGTATAATAGTAAATGAGCTAAAAAACATTATTTTTTTATGGAAATAAGCCTATATATTTGGGACATCCGAAAAATGAAAACAAGCCTATATAAATGGGAGGGAGGGAGTAGAACATAATGGGATAAGGGACTATCAAATTTAAAAATGCATGAAAATCAGAAATTTCAGAAACAGTGAAGTTTTTTGTGAGAAAAAAAAAGTTAGTGAAGTTACGATCTTATTATTAATTTTATTATATTTTGTTAGGGAAAACTAATTAATATAAAAATATGTATGCATATATATTGAAGATTGAGAATAAAAATTATATAGAAAAAATATTAATTTAAAATTAAAAACTATATTAAGCCAAGCAGCAAAAATTACTACTACTATTGATAGTATTGATTAAGCCTAACCGGATTCTAAAGGCAAAAGTGGCCTAAGAGTACACCTGGCTCGATTATAAGGTGGAATTCATTTTTTGTTAAAGAAAATGTCAAATATGTCCAGTTATGTGTCAATTAAGGTATACATATATAATTACAATAAAGATCATTTGAAAATTAACCCAAAACATATATACACAAAACTTATCTGCTAATTAATTAAGAACATTCAATTAGCTATTGACATGCAGTAGCACAAACTTTTCAACAATAGATTATGGCTCCCTTACAATGCATAATATTTCCATAAAATAAATATGAACATGATCTTGTTAATCTAACTCGATCTATTTTGTCGCAGCGACAAATTAAAGCAAAATGCTTTAAGCTGAAACATTAATTAAAAAAAACCAAAACACATATTTTATTTTTGAAATCCGTTGGAGCAATCAAAAGCTCGCCCAAGTTCATGCTCCGAACTTGGAACTCGATTTGTATAGTTATTATAAGCCAATTATTCAACTTAATCTACGTATAGATAAACTATTTTAATAAGAATATATACATCCCAACCCCACAACCCTTAAAAAAAAGAATAGAATAATAAAGAAATTAAAAAAGAGAGACTATTTGTAGACTTTCATTTGTAGGACCAAACCCACGTGAACACAGTTCCCTCATGCATGAGAAGTCAGCCACCACCACCTCTATCTATCTATCTATATCAATATCACCCTCCCATTTCAATATATTAAATAAACTCAAATCTTATTTTTTCAAACCCCACATAAATACTCATAAATTACTACTTGCCTTCCCTCAATTACCACCAATATTGAATTCTCAAACCCTATATATACACACACTCCAAATCCCACATTCAAGACTATTTCCTATACATACATAAATTAGCAAATCCATCAAAAACCCATATTAACAAAAAGGAAAATGATGAATACCCCAAATCCAAAACCTAAAATCCACAAAAGGCGGCTCAGCCAGGACCAAGTGCGGCTCCTCGAAGCCGGCTTCGACGCCAGCAAGAAGCTCGAGCCGGAGCGCAAGTTCCAGCTGGCACGGGACCTCGGCGTCCCGCCCCGGCAGATTGCCATATGGTATCAGAACAAGCGCGCCCGGTGGAAGAATCAGAGCCTAGAATTAGACTACGGCGCCATCCAGGTGCGGCTCGACGCCGCACAAGCCGAGAAAAGGGAGCTCGAGAAAGAAGTCGGCTTGCTTCGAGTCGAGCTGAAACGGGCTCATGATATGTTGTTCGGTTTCAGACAGGCTCAGGCTCAAGCTCAGGCTCAGCAGGCTTGCGCTGCCGCCGGGCCTCCGGTTTCGTCTCTGTCGAGCTGCGGGGACGAGGGCGGCGGCAGCTCGAGCCTGAATGATGAGGTGGGATGCTCGGCGAACTGGCCGAATGTGGAAGAGCTGTATGCTTGTTTGATGGTTGGAGGTGCCAATAAGGCTGTGAATGATGAGAGAGATTATTGGGTATAATAACCTAACTTGACTTTGATGATAATCGGTTAATAATTAAAGTGTACTGCTATTTATGAATATATAATACACTTGATCACATTAATTTGATTTGGATCGCGTATGTAAGAATGGTTTGTTTTATTTATTTATTGTTTCGCTTCTGTGTTGAAGATTGGGAATATATATGTGGCGAGATAAGAATTTTGAGTACATTTTTCAACTTGGATATAAAAGAGTTTTGTGGAATATTCATGTGTTAGAATTTGGTGATCCACTATGATATTCGATTCTGTGGAAGGGGCAAATTCTTTTGGTACCTGGGCTCAATTTCGTTATACTTTGATTATACTGTCATAATTATTTCAAGGGTTAGATTAAGAATATGGTACTTATATTTCTTTCTGGAAATGGATGTTAATAAACAAATAAAAAAAATCAATCAGGCTCGGGAAGTCCTTTCACTTTCTTTCATTCCATTAATAGCGAAAGGACATTCTAACGGAAACCCAACATAGTAGATAGATAAGAATGTCTTAATTAATTTAGAGAAGTCAACTTTTAGTTTAGCCACCTTAGTAATAAGTATTCCTTTTTGTGTGTGTGTGTGTGTTTGTTTAGATACGAACGTAAGAATATAGAGTTTTTTATCCAAAAACAAAAAATAAAGAATGTAGAGTTTTTAGCTTAAATTCCCCGGTACACGTGAAAAGATAATTCTTGAAATTTCTATGCTACATGTACGTATATTACACCAAACTCACATAATAATATTTTATTAATATAAATATATTATTAAAATATTATCATGATTCATGTGAGATATAGATATAGTATATGTACATGTAGCATAAAATTTCTCTGCTTGGTTTCATGTGACATGATTTAGTGTTTCAATGAATTACGTAGACGCTGATTCTATGTCAACTTCGTGTATTCGTGTTAATACCCAATTCCTGACAACATGACGAATTATGAAATTTAGAATAAAATTAAATAACAGAAGGGGAAAGAGGAGAAGAAACAGTGTGAACCCAAAAGAAGCACAATCAAAACAAACCCAATTGGTGTTACATAATTAGTTGGTGAAAAGAATGAGGAAAAAGAACTAATTAGAAGTATGATAGAATTGTTTTGAAAAAACTAAATTTTTATTTAATTTTAAAATACAAAAATTACATTAATTAAAAATACGAAAATAATATTAATTGAAAATTACATTAATTAAAAAAAAATACAAAAAATATTATTAATTTAAATATAAAAAAATTCATTAATTAAAAATAGTAAATGCTATATAATTAACAAAATGACATAATTTACATTAGTCGGTTTGTTATAAACTAGAGAGAACAGAGAATAAAGTAGAGAGAATAAGAATTATGTGTATTGAAGTGTATTGAAAGTATGTACAATATGAGGACCAAAGGCCTCTATTTATAATGGTACAGAGCTAGGGTTTTAGGGTGGATGACTTGGTCAACACTCATATAATGTATATCTATAAGATATTTACAACACTCCCCCTTGAGTGACCAATCCCTAAAACAAATGTTGCCTCATTAAAACCTTGCCAGAAAAACCCAGTGGGACAAAATCTGATCGAAGGAAAAAGAGTACAACTGCTCTGCTTGAACTTGATCATTGTAGTCTTTGAGTCGTTGCATGCCGACTTGTGTACCAACTTTCGTAATGTTGACGTCGGCAATACCTTTGTGAATAAGCACGCCAAATTGTCACTTGTGCGAGTCTCCGTTGAAACAATGATACAAGTATAACATTTCACATTTGACAATATTATTGTGATGTGCATGCCTTGTTAAAAACCTCTTCAGAAAAAACTCTATGGGAAAAAAAAAATTCGATAGAGGAAAAAATTACATAACATACATGTCGCAGCCCGACTTAGAATGAAGATAACCAAGCCGGTGGGTCCCACGACGTACACAATTTATGATTAACCAAGGAACAAGATAACGACCCAGTTATCCAACAAAAAACCCATCATACAATAAATCATACTTTCAAGTCAAACCAAAATAGCCGAGAATGGTCAAAAGACAACACCATCTCGTATCAGAGTTTAGCAACGGAAACAAGGTTTATCAAGTCATAGCTTCAACATCACACTAAGACAACAATTACTGAATAAATTCAAAGTGTTGCAGCGGAAACCAACATGACATATCTTTGATTATATGTATGAAGACATATAATCCTGCTCAACATTAACAATGCCTCAAGAGGTCAACAACAAAAGTCCGCCCAGCACACTCCATCTTCATCCAAGCTAGCCTGCACATTTTAGAAATAACATGCAGGGCTGAGTACTTTTGTACTCAGTGGACACATGCCAAAATAATTGAAAATTTGCTGCTTAGAGCTATAGATTGATTCTTGCCATAAAGCATAGCACAAGTAACTTTTATAAACAAACTTGTGCATGCTCAAACCTTTTCCTTTCATTATAAGTGATCGCGCAGTCAAAATACTTATCATGTATGTACCACATCTACTATAACTTTTGAGTGTTGAGAAGTAGGCTTCCTTCTCAAACACTTGTAATCGTCCCACCAAAAAGGAAGGCTCCCGATTACAACATAGTGTACACAAATCCCACCTTAAGTAGGACCGAATTCGTCTTTCCTTGATAGAGGGTATCATACAAAAACTTCAAAAATTGGCAAGTCAATCACTTTAAAAATCATCACACATATATATAATCATAATATCACATTCTTTATTATTTTTTTTAGTTCAGAAAGCCCACCTGGACTGAAGCTACTTTATCTATACTTTAACTTCTCGGCTTTTTCCTCACTTTTCAGTCCCGCTCGTTCCTTCATTTAATAATTAAATTTAAACATAAGAGCGAGAAAAATTAAATATTCAAATGAGGGATGCCGCTGCTATTCTTAAAATTTCTCTAATTTGTCTCGGCTTTTTCTAGGATTTTTATCTCGGCAATTAGTAACTAAACTTTTCTAATTACTTCCTCTTTCTTACTTGACTTCTTAATCGATAAATAATCGATTATAACTTCAGGATATATTTTAAAACATAAATTCATATACTTCTCATTTAACTTCATAAATAAACATATAATCATATAATTCATCATTAAACTTCATGAATATATATATAAACATGTAATTCAGCATTTAACTTCATAAATGCATATAAGCATATAATTAGTAATTAAACTCATATTAAACCCTTCATCCATCATTTAAACTTATTCTTAAATATATTATCATTCTAAAGAAATTAAACATATCATTTAATCCTATAAGTGTTTATTTAAACACTTAAACTCTTATTATAATTTAATAAGCATATTAAAATGCTTAACTTCTTTATTAACAAATAATCATAACATTATATTAATAAAATATGTCCTCGACATATTTATTTATTAATGACATATCATTAATACTTAATTCGTCATTAACACGTCATTAGCAACTAATGACCATTAACATATATTTAATCTCTATTATTCATATCTTTAACTTAAAAATATTTTCGACTCGTCAAATGAGCTCCGAAAAATTTCAAATTAATTCCTTATACTTTTTATACTAAATGTAACATAATTTCATAATCACATCATTAAAACAGATTTTCTATACGTATAAACCTCCGTCTTCGAAAAATGGCCGGAAAATAGAAAAAATCTCAAAACTTCGTATTAAAATTCCGAAAAATTCTACGATACTTAATTTTTATCGTAGAATTCATTTCCATCATTATTTTCTTAATTAAAAATCATATACATGGCCTTTTAATATATATATATTTCGGTCCTTTTTAGAAATTGGAAAATAAATACCTAATTTCTTTCTAATCAATTTCAAACATCTTAATTTAATTTATAAGCTATATTTATAGCTTAATTACTTAATTTAATTGGATAAAAATCAAAACCCTATTATATATATATTTCGACTTTTATGAGAAATAGGGCACAATTGCTTATTTTTATCCATTTCAAATTACAACATGTTTAATTAATATTCTAGAGATTAATTATAATCTCAATTGATCAATTTAAGCTCTAAATAATTATTTTTAATTTATTTTTAATTGCTGAAAATTTCTAAAATTATGAAATTGAGCTCCAAAAATTCTAACAAAATTCCCACATATTTTAAATAAATACCATGAGCTCAAATATATCATTACTTCATCAAATTATGCTTTGAATTAAAAACCCCTAATTTTAAGAAAACTTTATTTTTCCAACTTCATTCATATGAGCTTCAAAAATTCTCATAAATTCATTATAACCTTATTTCATCATTCTAAACTCAAATCCATCATCAATTTCATCATAAAAATTCATCATAAAAAAATTCTCACTTATAAACCCTAATAATTCGAAATTAATTCAAATTAGGGCAAAGAGAATTCCAACTCATTAAAATCATATATCATCATGCTCAATAACATCAATTGAGCCTACATTGATCATCAATTCAAGCATAGAACATCAAAATCAAATTTTCCTATTTTTAGCCAAATTTTCGGCTATTATAAAAATAAATAGGAAATTGATTAAATTTTTCTAAATTCAATTATCTACCATGCTTATGGGCATCATATGAGCTCATATAAATCATCAATTTGATCATAGAAGATCAAATTCTAAAAATCCTAATTTTGGCCAAAACTTTCGGCCATTTCAATTTAAATAATAAATTGATAAATTCTTGCTAAATTCAATCATTTATCATGCCTATAATCATCATAGAAGCTCATATAATTCATAAATTTTATCATAGAATCTAAGAA
This sequence comes from Agastache rugosa, assembly GCA_031470985.1. NCBI lineage: Eukaryota > Viridiplantae > Streptophyta > Magnoliopsida > Lamiales > Lamiaceae > Agastache > Agastache rugosa. The sequence continues at coordinate 32,311,724 of CM062601.1, read as the reverse complement.
TCAAAACTCCCAATTTTTCTCAATATTTTCAAAAAAATATAAAAATAGGATTATGGTTTGATTCATCTTAATTTAATGGTAGAAATGAGATCTAGATTAAGGATTTAACATTATACTTGATGATCATATTTATCTACCATCATCACCAAAATTTTCGAAAATTTTGGAAGAGAAAAAGATGGATTTTTATGCTATATCTTGAGCTAAGATCAAGAATAAAAATAGATCCAACCTTTTTGGATAATTTGGATGCTATTTGCTTTGATCTCTTGAGCTTGAAGAAGAGCTTCAATGGAGGTAGTGTGTGTTGGTGTGTGTGCTGCCATATGTGTGTGTGAGTGTGTGTGTCGAGAGTGTTGAGGGAGAGAGATGAGTGAGGATGCATGAATATTAACACTAATACACACTAACACACTTAATACAATGTATTTAGATTACTTGGTGGCTACTCATCCAACATCTATCATAATTATGTTGGGAAACATGGTGAGGTGTCACCATTAATTAATTAAAACTATATATTAATGTTAGCATATCTAAATTTAGATATTATGGATTAAATTTAATGCTAACAATATCCTAGCAAATATTCTTTCTAGATATTGCTAGGTTAAAATAATTAGAAAAATATTAATAAAGCTTATAAGACAAGCTTTATTTCCTAGGAACATTATGCTTAATAAATTAGTTTAATTAATTAATTCAACATCTAATTAATTAATTAAATATTAAGCATTTAAATCTCATCTTAATCGATCAATTAATTTTCTAATTAATTAATCAATCATCCAATAAATATTCATCGAGGCTTTAATTAAAAAGCTCTCGATCTATAAAAATTTATTAGGGTCTCTCAAACCCTAATATAAACTTCCTCTGAAAATTTCCGGAAATAAAATCCGAAAATTAATTAAATTGCCAGAGAAAAATTCATCAATCCTTAGAAAATTAAATACTTCAAAAATGGCACATATTTCTCAAATAATGCACATAATCATAAACACTTTCAATATTTCATTTCGGATTAACCGGAACGAAAATAAAACTTAAATCAGCAAAAATTCGGCAAATTAGGGCTGCCGAATTAATTTAAATGCTGGAACTTAATTTCCTTCTAATTTTCGCATTTTAAAATTATTCTAAATAATTATCTTAATTAATTACTAAGATTAGTTATGAAAAAGCGGGGTATTACAATACACTTACTCATGTGTTGCATTAGTTGTCTCGTTATAAACCTTGACTAAGAAAATCCATCAGGAGAAAAACTTAGTAAGGAAAAAATACAAGTACAACCATTTTGCCTTTAGAGTATAATCTTTATGATTACTCAAAATTAACCTTCACGGCCAAATCTTCATAAATATGTAGTAGTTTCTCACTCCCCCTGAAGATAATAATCTTCAAAATTAACATATTCCACTACTATAAACGTAATTTCGTATAAAGATTGGGAGGAGATTTAGTGAATAAATCCACAAGTTTTTCACTAAACAAACTTTTGTGGCCATAGTTCATATAGAACTCATTTGTGCAACACAAGTTGAATTATTCTCATAGAGAATAATGGAGAATATATCTCATATCCTTACACCATTTTGAGATATTGTATTATTAGGATGAGATAAATAACCAACATCCTAGTAGCCACCAATGTGAATCTCGATCTCTTTCATAAAATAGACTAATATAATTTTAACCTTTTGAAGATAACGAATGATATTCTCAATATCAGTTCAATGTCTCCTTGTGAGATCATTAAATCTTGCTAGCAATGTTACTTTAAATGTTATATCAGATCTGATAGAATATATAGTGCTATCAGCACTCAAAGTAGGGAACTTCTGGCCCCATAATATAATCGTTATCTTCCATATTCACTTCAAGTCAAGTGAAGAGACAATCATTGTGGTCTAACTAGATGTGATTCATAATAAAAATCAATCTCTCTACAACCTTTTCAAGTAGGTCGACTGGTGTAATAATAATATACTCCTTTAGGAGATGTTCGATCTTCATATAAAGTCAATACTTAGATTTAGCTAAGTCTTCTATTTCAAACTCTACCTTTATGTACGAGTTGACTCTTTCATCAATATAAGTCATTCAAAGACTTTTGGATATGTACACAAGTACATATATCATTATTCGCATTTCCTTACTTCAGAAGGATTAATTCACACTTGTTGTGAATTTATATTTCTCTTTCTTAGAAATTTTTAGTACATTAGAGACTTTTATATATATTCACGTACAATGACCCAACAAATATACGGATCAATGATATTCATTACTGCGATAGATATTAAATAACGGAACGTGATGCCATATTAGGAGAATATATATAAGAAAAATCAATTTAGGATCTCTGCCTAAATCTTTGAGCTATTTACATCGCTTTATTTCTCATCATCTCATCAATTTCTTTTCTCTTAGTACAAATACTCATTTGTGTCAACATTATTTGACATGTATACTACAGAGCAAAAGATTATTTATTTAGCGAGTCAAGCTCTGCTTCAATTGCTTCTTTCAAATTTACTCAGTGCCTCTGGCACTTCTATTTTCTTTGATCTGGATCCAGAATATCATTTCAAAATGATATAAGCAATTTTGTCGAGGCAAAAGTATTATCGACAATTATAATATTTTACTATTTCTCATTTCTCTTGAATTCACATAATTCATGGCATTTTCAATCAACCAGATTTTCATCATTTCTCAATGATATTTTTCTTTACTGGTTATTCCGTAATCCCAGTCTTTTAATATTTGGTGCACGTGCATATGCACTGGGATTTTCGTCCTTATGACGATCCTCTTTAAGAGATTGATGAAGTGATATAATTTCTCTATTCAATTTTATATTCCGCGGATCTTTATATTTAACACCAATAGATCTCTCACGCTTATGGCTTTAAAGAGCATCATCTAATTTATTTAGTTCACGAGGAACTTCAAGATCTTTTTGGTGCATATACAATATGTATATAAGATTTGATCACTCGTTTGGCAGTAATAGAACTTCAAGTTCATTGCGTGAATATTTAATCCAACATATATTCCAACCTTTGTTGGAGACCCATCTTTTATATGTTGTGGGTTTGCATTATGTTCTCGACCAACAATATATGAACTAATATTGTCTCAATGTGGTATCCTTTCTATTGGATATCATTAAGTAAGTTTCCTTTTGAACTTACTAGAGTGAGCATTCTCTAGCATTTAATTTAGTATCATTATGATACAAGCTCTTCCGGAGCCATTTATCATTTGTGCAATATATACGCACAAAAAATTAGAGATAATCATATATTACCCAAATATTTAATTTCTTTGTTCTTCAAAGCATGTAATATTCTTTATGAATATTAATTGTGCTACTTCAATAGCATCAATATATAATCTTTCAAGATTATTCGAAGTTCTTGTTTCTTTAGAAACAACGATTATTATATCATAAGAATTATAGATATAATATATCACAATATATTTTGCAGTATAACATAGATTTAAAATATAACATATAATATGAGATATATATAACTCACGTAGCATGTACAACATGCTTAAATTACAAAATAAAAATTGTATGATGCAAGTAATAATCAAATTCTCGTAATATGAGAATCAAAACTATTATGAGAATCAAAGCATGTGAATCCATATTATCAATAGATAAATAAAAATATTCACAGTAAGTAATTCATATAAATCAAAACCATAAACTTAATGTCTGTATCAGGTTCCTCAAATAATAAACATCTATTTATAATTCAATCAATTGTTCCCGTTACGAGAAATCGAACCTTTCCACGACCAATGTATTGATGGGAACACATTAAATATATTATATTACAACATTCCAATGTATATGATTAAAGACAGAAACATATATAGATTAATAAATTGAAAACAATATGCCTTAATGATTGAAAAGGAATTTAAAGGAATGTACCTTCTACGATCGAAAGGGACTTCAAGGATCGAAAGAGGGACAGAACAATCGTGCTGATAACGTGTTATAAACTAGAGAGAACAGAGAATAAAGTAGAGAGAATAAGAATTCTGTGTATTGAAGTGTATTGAAAGTATGTACAATATGAGGACCAAAGGCCTCTATTTATAATGGTACAGAGCTAGGGTTTTAGGGTGGATGACTTGGTCAACACTCATATAATGTATATCTATAAGATATTTACAACACGGTTTGAATTATTAATTTTTAGGAATTGCGGTCGATGGTGTCAATGATAAAAATGTCCTTTTACTTAGTAAAAATTTAATTTTGACTACAATTTAAGAAAATTATTAATTTTAGTGATTTTTATGGTGAAGTGATAATAATATTCTGAATGATTATAATAAAAATATAATTTAAAACTCTATCGATTTCCTCTCTTCCTCTTTTTCTATTTTCTGAACATGTGGCCGGCAGTGTCTCGTCGTCGGTGTTGTCGCCGACGTCATTGCTGTCTCTCTGTTGTCATCGTATTCTCCATCCTAAAGATTAGTCGTCGAGCATGAATAATGAAATAGGAAGTCACGAAAATTACCAAAAATTTGATTCTGGCAGTCAATTAAACTTAGTTTATGGTGGATTTGGTATAAATTTTGTTGGATTGCCATGATTTTGTTCTTTTGAAAATCTGAGTTATACATCATGCGAATCTAGTTTTAATATTTTTAGTTTTAATTTTATTTTATTTTTCCACCAAACATAAAAAACGATGTCGTTTTGATGTGTAAATGGACAACATAATTTCCACATAATATTCTCAATTTTCAAGTCATACTCAAGCCACCCACAGCATCTTTCGGTCACAGATGTTTTGCTCCAGTACCATAATGGGCATACGGGCCAAAGGTTAGGCAATTTTTGTAACTTTTGAAAGACCAAACCATAAAATAACTAACGGGTCAAAGTCCGGTCATAAAATAACTTTAACCCTTAATTTAATAAAAGTAGAAAAAAAATATTGATAAAGATAATCTCACCTTGCCGTGAACCGCATGGGTGTGTTGCCAAACAAATAAAAATAAATATCATTAATTAGTACTGTGATTAATTTTTATTTATATATCATGAAATTGTAATACTAATCTATATATATTAAAACAGAATAGTAAAACAATCAATTTTGACTTTTAATTTAATTTGGAATCAATTTTGATTATCCTATATTTTGAAAGTTATATCTATCAACAAATTAGCCTATTTTTCGATATCACGTCTCAGATTCTCTCCTTTTCTACACGTACTCCCACATTATCTGCAGAAAGACAGAAACGCTCCAAAAGGAGCAAATACTTGTGATATGGTTGAGTTGAATCCATCACTTGAAAAAAATTTGTGCCACCTATCTCTTGCTATGCTTTTTCTTTCTCCTAATGAGACATCATTAATTATTGACAGAGAAAGGGTGGAAAAGGTTTGCAAAAACCGTTGTCTATAGAAACCTGAAATCGTATGGCCGACGAATTTTGATGAATACGTAAACTGATAGTACCGGCCTCATCCTGGGCCCGACCTAAGGCTATTTGGGCCTATATATTAAAGCTCGGCCCACAGAGTTCGGCCCAAACAAAGTCCACATCTGCCTTGAAGACCAAGTAACGAAACCCTACTTTGGAAGAAGATAGAATTCTACTACGAATGGGAATCGGATATACATGTATCAAGCAACCAGATATGTATAAGGAGTCCGATCTCTAGAAGGATTAGGGCTTAACCTAATGCTTATAAATAGATGCAAGATTAGAGGTGTAAGGGACATTCAATACTCATTGTACTCTCAAGTATAATAAAAGCTCTCTACATTCTCTCCCGTGGACGTAGATCACATCGATCGAACCACGTAAATTACTGTGTCATCGTGTTATTATTTCTTTTAGCTACTTTCGCAAACCCTAGATCTATCATTGGCGCCGTCTGTGGGAACCTCATCAACGGTTCTTACGTAGCTGATTTACGATGGTAACGCGATCACAAAGCATGCGGGAGGCCCAAAGCCAACGGGGGAATCCTAACGAAGCGGAAAGCTGCCCCATAAGCCAAGAGAATCGCCAGAAAGGCAGTTCGGTCCCAAAGGAGAGGCACGCCAGGGACCCAATAGAAGGAAATCCCTCCGAATGGATGCCCGCGCTAGAGATCAACGACGAGTCGGAGCCGAAGGGATCCGAGTTGAAGGAGGATGATCTCTCCAGAGACTTTGACCTTGCCACCACCTACGCCGCGGCCGAATTCGCTAAAGCGAACAAGGAGCGTTTCAAACGCTTTCTTGCGACAACCCGGATGTCTCCCATACTTGAAGCCAGGGAGAGTTCCACGCAAAAATCTCTGCCTAAAGCTCCTCACTACACCGAGAGACCGGAACCGGAGCTAAAGGAGAGGCGCGATCCCCGGCGGGGTTCAGATCGACGTCGGAGTCCAAGCTCGCAGTAGCCCCGGCGACATCATACCCAAAGGCGACCCTCGGAGCCCCGAAGGTATCGAAGTCCGAGCTATAGCGAGAGTCGCAGCCCCCGAGGAATCGACACCGACATGAAAAGGAATCCGGCTCGGCTTGTCGGCCGTTCACCGACGAGCCGCTTGACACCAAACTCCCCACGGTGTACAAATTGCCAAACATACCGGCCTACAATGGGCCGGACGACCCCCTTAACTTCCTAACGCGTTTCCGTACGGCATGCACAACTGTGGTCTCAGGGAGGAACACATGTGCAAGCTATTCCCCGAGATGCTGATCGATTATGCCCGAGCTTGGTTTGACAGCCTTCCAACTGGCAGCGTGGGGTCCTGGACCTATTTGGAAAAAATATTCAAGCAAAGATTCCATACGAAGGTTCAGGCTCGCCGAGACACAGCATACCTCCTATCGGTGAAGCTAAAGGACAAAGAATCTATAAGGGAGTACGCTTCCAGGTTCATGCAGGAAAGCTTGAAGGTCGATAAAATCGACGACGTCTTCCTCATCTCGGCCTTCCGAAATGGAGTGGCCCCCGGGTCCCTGAACCAAGAGCTCGCTGCGAAGCTCGAGACAGCCCAGAAGATGTGGAAGATTGTATACCAGTTCGCCGATGGCCAGGATGCGGACCGATTGAAGCGGGAGGAGACCGAGAAGAAGAGAACTGAAGGGGATCGAGGTCGGAGCGATCGTGATCGGAGAAGTGCCCACGAGCGCCTCCAAAGAGGACCTATCCAGTCCCGGCTCGGATCCGGACCAATCCAGTCCCGGCTTGGACCTCGGGTGGGACCAGAGTCGTCCCAACGACCTCCTTTTATGAAAACGAATGCCGAGATCTTCGCACTCCACGAGGACTGGTTCACTAAACCACGTCCCATGTCAAAATCTAAACCTCGGGACCAAAACAAGCACTGCTCCTTCCATGATGACCATGGGCACCACACGGAGGATTGCGCGACCTCGCGGAACGGATAGAGAGGTTAGCCCAAGAGGAGCTCGAAGAGATACGAAGCCGGGGGAAAGAAAAACACAAAAGGAAAACGGAAAGGAGGACAAGGTCGCTGTGCTCCCCACAATAAGCGAGCTAAGGTCGATCACGACGAGGAGGATGACGACCCTCCGTACGACGCACCACAGTACGACGGAGTGGTCTCCACCATTACCGGGCTACCCCCAGGCAAGACAAAAACTAGGTTGAAGGCAGAAGCTCGCAGACCACCGGTCCCATCGGGTGAGGAGCAAACGAAAAGAGGTTCGAAGGGAAACCGTCACATTCTCCGAGGATGACCCTGTGCCTACCGCTACACCACACAACGACGCCCTGGTTATACAGGTCGGAGTGGCCAACAAGATGGTCCACCGTGTATTCATCGATGGTGGGGCCAGCGTGAGCATCATCTTCCAACACTGCTTGGATAGGATGGGCCTCGACCCAGCTCGGGTGAATTCCACACCCCTGCCTCTCAAGAGCTTTACGCAGCAAGAGACGCGACCTGAAGGGACCATCGCGCTCGACGTTGCCATTGGCAGCCCGCCGACCAGCGTCAATAAGCTGGTTCAGTTCTATGTGGTTAAAGCGAACTCCCCCTACAACATCATACTAGGTCGGGATTGGCTGAATGCAGTCAGGGCCATCATTTCGCCCTATCACCTGCTGTTGAAGATCCCGACCTCGGCTGGAACCCTTACGGTCCGAGGTGACCAGATAAAGGCCAAGGAGTGCATGCAGGTTGCTCTACGAGGTCAACCCCAAGTATAGCAATCAAAGTATCCCAAGGAGCCGGACGAAATGACGTCAATCCCAGACACCCCGGCGGAACAGGTTCCCCTGTCCGAAGCAGATCCAGCGAAGGTTGTCAAGGTCGGCTTTGCCGGGGGACCTCAAACATGCATGCAAGTAATCCAGCTCCTAAGGGAATATCAAGACGTCTTCGCTTGGTCTCCAACGGACATGACGGGTGTGTCGTCGGAAATCATTACGCACAAGCTTAACATTAACCCGAACTCGACCCCCGTCAGCGAGAAACGGCGATCATTTCGCCGAACGAAATCAAGTTATCTACAACGAGGTGCGGCAAAGAATGGTCGAGGGCGGGGCTTCGTTTTGAAGTCGGGTACCCGATTTGGCTATCTAATCCGTAGTGGTAAAGAAGCAAGCATGAGAGTGGAGGATGTGTGTAGATTACACCGACCTCAACAAAGCTTGTCCGAAGGATCAACTATCCTCTTCCCAACATCGATGAAAAGATCGAATCCTTGCGGGACACGAAGTATTCTGCTTTCTCGATCTCTACAAAGGATACTATCGGTTCTAATGGACGCATGCGATCATGACAGCCTTCGCAACAAGCTTCGGGATCTTTGCATTCAAGTATATGCCTTTCGGGTTAAAGAATGCCGGGCGACCTACCGGCGAATGGTCGATTTCCTCTTCCGAGATCACATCGGCAAGATTGTCGAAGTATACGTAGACGACATTGTCGTCAAGAGTAAGAAGAGGCCTCGGCGGTGAGCGACCTGCGAACCACGCTCCACATACTAAGGCGGGGGCGAACCTCAAGCCGAACCCGAAGAAGTGCACTTTCAACGTGCGATCCGGAAAATTCTTAGGCGCCGGATCTCGCCGTAAGGTCTCAAAGCCAATCCACTCGAAGATTGTGAGCCGTGCGCAGACGAAGGTACCTCGACTATCCGCGACGTGCATAGGTTGACAGGCGCATAACCGCGCTAAGTCGTTTCCTCTCCAAGGCCGCCGAGAGGCAGCTCCCATTCTTCAAAATTCTCAAGAAGGCCCTGGAATTTGGATGGGGACGAGCACGAGCTGGCTTTTGAGGAGCTCAAGCGCCACCTCGAGGACTTACCAACCTTGTCACCCCCGTGTCGAAGAACCTCTCTCTCTATACGTCGCAACATCCGAGGAGGCCATAAGTGCAGGTGTTGGTCCGAGACGAAGGAGATCGGCACTACCGGTGTACTTTGTCGGCCGAGTTCTAAAGGCCCGCAGACGAGGTATCGGCCCTCTCAAGAAGGTTGCTCCAGCCCTAAACGCGGCTCTTGCGCCTAAAGCCCTACTTCCAAGCTCACCCGATACAAGTTCGCCCACCGATCTACCACTTCGGCAAGTTCTCACTAAGCCAAGCTTCGGGAAGGATCGCGAAATGGGCGAATCGAGCTAGAGAACATTCTATATTGTACGGTCCCCGTCGAGCTATAAAAGGACAGTTCGCGACTTCCTCAGAATGCGTATAAGGACCTCATGAGCCAAAGAAATCAAAGCCAAAACCAGCTCCATGAAGTCCCGTAGAAGACACCCACGGGCCCTGGCCGGAGATGTACGTGGATGGAGCTTCGGGGAAAGAAAGGAAGTGGAGCCGTATACTCCTCATTAGCCCGTAGAGAAAAAGGAACTAACATATTCGCTCGCGATTCGAGTTCTCCACTACGAATAACGAGGCGGAATATGAAGCTCTCATTGCCGGACCGCGTCTCGCCCAAACCCTCCAGTGCACGAGCCGTCCAAGCCCATTGTGATTCCCAAGTCGTGGTCAACTAACCATGTGTTAAGGAAATACGAAGTGAAAAGTGAAGCCGAAGAAGTACCTAGAGAAGGTCAAACTCCTTGACCTTTCCAATTCTTCAAAATAGTCCGCATTCCCGAAGCCAAAATACCCGAGCTGATGAGCTAAGTGCCGGCGACCTCCCCATCCAGCTCGACGCAGTGGAAGAAGTCCGCAATACAAGAGTATAGAAGGCGGAAGTCAATGCAATCATAGAGGACGACCCAAATTGGATGACCCCCCTAATCGATGTTTCGGGAACGGGAAGTGCCCCGAGACAAGACGGGAGGCTAGAAAAATTCTAGCTAGATCCACGCAAAGATGCCCTCGAGGAGGGGTCCTATCGAAAGTCTTACTTGCGGCCCTCTCCTCGATGTGTTGGACCAAAGGAAGCGGACTACATATTAAACGAAGTGCACACAGGATCGTGCTAAGCCACATTGGAGCTCGGGTGCTAGCTCGAAAAATCATGCGGTGGGGGTACTATTGGCCAACAATGGCAAAAGATGCGGAAGAGTTCGTGAAGAAGTGCCTAAAATGCCACGCATGCCGTAGTGACGACTACCCCAAACCGACCTCTCTACTATTCAAAGTCCGCGGCCATTTATGGAGTGGGGCATTGACATCGTAGGGCCTTTCTACCCTAAGACCTAAGCAAAAACGGTTTCTAATAGTCGCCGTCGACTACTTCACTGCAAGTGGGTGAAGCCGAACCTTCCACAAAAGTCACAAGTGATAAAGCCGTTGACTTCGTCCGGAAAAACATCGTGTGCCGGTTCGGGTACCAAGAGTCCTCATCTCGGATAATGGAACGCAATTTATGAGCAGGGAATTCGAGAATTTCGAAGGACTCAATATCCAGCAAAAGTTCACCTCGGTCAACCGACCTCAAACTAATGGCTGATCGAAGTCACCAACAGACGATAGTGAACGGACTCAAGGCCCGCCTGTGGTAAGGAGAAAACAGAGCGGATCCACAATCTCCAAATGTCCCGCGGTCGTACCGGACTACGCCCCGAACTCCAACGGGAGAAAACCCGTACCGTTTAGTATACGGGTCGAAGCGCATACCGTCGAGATCGGAGCACCCGGGCCCCCGAACTATCAATTTCTACGCCGAAGCTCGAAGAAAGCGCCGAACCGACCTAGACTTATTGGAGGAAAAAGCGAACTAGCCGCATAAAAGCAAGTTTCGGTACAACGGCGGATGGCTCGGTATTACAACCAAAGGGTCAAACCCCCAGTTCCTGTGTCGGTGATCTTGTGCTTCGAAACAATGAGATCAGCCTCTCAGCAGAAGCTCCGGCAAGCTCGAAGCTACGGGAAGGGCCCGCAGTACACGAAGTCCTCGGCAAAGGAGCTTACAAAATCGCCTATCTTTCGGGCGAACTAATACCCAGAACATGGCACATCGCCCATCTAAAGAGATTCTTCGTATAAGCAACAAAATCTTGCATATAGAGTCTTAGGTTTTCTTTTTTGTCTTTTTTGTCCTTAATGTTTTGTTTTTAACGAGCTCGTCAAAACTCTTTTTACTTTGTTTTTGGTCATTTTTAATAAAATTTCCTTTTTTGTCTCGCATCTCGTGTCTTTTGATTTGCTTATACGAAGTATCCATCATATCAAAATCCCCTCATAAGGTCGAACTACGGTTCCCTTGCGTGGTCAGTAATGACCCGACATGGGGTAACAAATTCCTATAATGCGCAAAGGAAACCCTTTCCGAGGTCCGAGCTCATCTCCCTCCAAAAAGGAAGATCCCACGAGGTCCGAGTCAAACTCCCTCCTAAGGATAATTAGTTCTCAACTGGGGTCGGAACCAAGTTCCCCCGGGAGGATGAAATACAAGGTCCGAACCATGGTTCCCTTGTCAACACAAAGAGGTCTGAGTCCAACTCCCTCAAAGATGCAACATGCAAAAAACCAAGGAAGCAATCTTCACGAAGAACAGGAAAGTTCAAAAACTCAATATATATATTTACTTCTAACTATTTGGAACAGTTGGGTGTACATAATTACAAGTAAGCCGAGCTAATCTAGTGGGGAAGGATGTTTCTTCCGAAGCTAAGCCAATCTTCCTCAAAGGAGGAAGGCCCTAGGAGATCATCAATTGAGATTCGACCTCGTCCCCGACCTCGACTTCTTCCAGCAGGAAAACTTCGACCTCGCGGGGTAGCCGAACCGCGACAAACAGCTCGCCTACCCTGGCTCGGACCGACCTGATGTCCCCGCGAAGCCGTTTTCACCTCGCGAGCCAGGGCATTGTCCGAACGAAGAAGAAAGGTCCGCTCGTCGGACCACGTGCCAAAAGGGCTCCGTAACTTAGGTCGGCGGTCCAAAATACACTTATACCGCCCGCACTCTCCTTCGCATTTCAAAAGCACTCGAAGCCCAAAAGACTCGGACCCGAGTGCTTCCTTTAGCGCGATATACTGTTCCAAGTCCTCTTTTGCCTTTAATTCCGCCTCGAGATGGGCGATACCCACCCCCGCGACGGATAATATCTTCATACTCGGCATGCTCCTCGACGATCATCTCGTAATCTTTGGGAACGCGGCCAGCCGATCTCGGGCAACTTCCAACTCCTCCTCACTCTGAAGAAGCTTGGCTGAAGCAAGTCGGTACTCTCTTGAAAAGCGAGACGCTTGACTTCGACCTCCTCACAAAGTGCCTCGAACTTCATCTCGGCCATCCGCCGCTCGGCTTCGAGATTTCGGCAGAGTACACTTATGGGCCGAAGTTCTCCTCGGCTCGCGGCATTTGTCCTTCCATTGCTCAACAACGGACCGTTGGTCAACTGTGTCTTATGAAAGCGAGAGCTATTTGTATGCGCAAAGTAGAAACACCGACAAAATCCAAGCTCTACACTCAAGAAAAAAAACAAATTCATTCATTCGAAGATATTCCGTACGAGATATACAATGAAAAAGAGAAAAACCAACTACACTAAAATATCGCCGACCTCCTGTCCCGAGAAGGTGGTCGTCGGAGGAACCGTCAAAGTCCTTGTCGCGGCCGGATCTTCACCCGCCCGGCCTCTCCCCGCTCCTCCTCCACTCCTCTTCCGGCCCGCGCCTTCTTCTTCCTCGTCGCGAAGGGCATCGAAAGCGAGTCCGGGTCGAGGTCCCGGTCTACCGAGCGGTCGCCAAGAATTTGCTCGACGGACAAGCAGTGGACGAGCCGGCCGCAGTTTCCAAGATAGGAAATGATCGAGGTGATCTCGACCACTCGGCCAGCCGAAGGAGGGCTTCATCCCCTAGCCGCTCGAAGCCGTACTTGGAGGCATCCAAGCCGAAGTCCTTGGCGGCCCTCTCAGGCAGCCACGGCGAAGTTCCCATTGATAAGCATGGCCAAGTCATTAGCGAGCTCGGAGAAGCTCTCCGACAACAGAACCTCCTTGTAAATGCCCGCGAAGTTCGCTTGGCTAGCGGCAAAGCGACCTTCCCGTCCTTCGCGCGGCTCAAGCTCGGACTCAAGCCCGAGCTCTCTCGGACTCCACCTCGGCCTTCGAGCTGAGCGGCCAGCTCGGATCGGACACCATATCCTCGCCGCCGGCCTTGATCGCCGGCCAGCCTTCTTCGCTGGCATTGGCCGACATCGGCCTTTCCGCGTATCGGCTCTTCTCGTCCTCGTGATTCGAGGACATCTCCCGACGCCGTTCTTCACCATCCCACGAACATATCAAGGCCCCGCAAGAAGGAATACGATTAGCTACACCGGCAACAATCAAGGGAAAACCGTATTACTAAAAAGTAATTTTTCACCTCGGAAAAAGCGACTTACCAAATGGCATGGAAGAGGCCAGCTCGCATCACTACCCGTGACATCAATGATGTCCACTTCGAGCCGGTCCCCGACCTTCAACCGTTTCGGGGTGGTTTGGGGGAAGGAGAGCGCGCCGTTGCCAGCCGGCCCCCGCAACAGCCGACCCTCGATCGGAGGAGGAGCAGACGCCCGCATAGCTTCGCTCTCTTAGCCCCGCGAGCTGTAGCCTTGCCATCAGCCCCCTTGATCTTACCGAACTTCACTGCACATACAAATCACAAAAGGAGTCAGGACGATAAATAAACACAGCACAACTATCCTAATAGCACTAAGCGGGGAATCACCCGTCGCCGGATCCACCATCTTTTGAGGCTCATACGGGCTCAACCCCGCTTCAGCTAGGGAGTCTTCATTGTAGCTCGCCTCAAAAGAACCGTGGTCCCTCATCGCTTTTACAGCGGACTCCAAATCCTTATCGACCTCTTCTATTACCCACTCGCAAGGCTTTTCTAGCCTCCAAATCAGGTCGATAAAACTACTGTGGCGGCAAAAGAAAAATTTCGGTGCCACTTGTCCACCTTATTTTGAGTTCGCCTTGAACTCTCATCCGAGCCGTGCCGTAATACCGCCCCCCCCGCCTTTTTGAAGACAAAGAGCTCGTGAATGAGCTCGGCGGATATTTGGTAACCCCTATCTACCGCCGCCACACCCAAATCCGTAAACCGCCTAAACGAGTTCGGCATTATTCGGCTTAACGCTAAGCCCAACTTCTTCCGGGAGCTCGAATAGGGCTCAGGGGAGGTAATCGAAGACCGACAGTGCGCCGTTCTCATAAATAGTAACAAACCCCATTGGGGGAGAGCATGCCCTATCCCTCGGGGCGAGGTTCTATTAATTCCGCGTCGATTGGAAAATTATACGTTTGGGCAAGAAACCTAATTCTAACCTCATTTAAGGTCGAGGGTAATCACCACTTTCCTTCACACACGGGCACTATTAAAGATTCGACGAAGCGAATAGCAGATCCTAATGAAAAAATGCTAAAAGCAAAACTTCTACTCGAGTCGACCGGACGGAGCCAATTCGATGTCACTACTACTACACCGAGAAAGGGAGGCCATACTTACTTGTTCAAACAAGGTAAATGCTCCGATGGGTGATTTGCAAATCGTACGCAGAGGAATCCAACTGAGTAAAACGCCTGCCAGCATTCGAATGCACAGACAGACGGATTTTGGGGAAGAAGGACACCTTTTTGGAGCCGAGAGTTTCTTTCCGCTAAGGGCGGCGGATGTGAAATAATGTGAAAAACAAACGTTCCAACCTCGGTGCATATACAGTTGAATCCCGTTGTTGCATCCGACACGTGTGAACGTGGGCCCGTCCTTCTCGGAATATGTACCGTCCCTCAACACAGCTTTAAATGGCCCATTACTTTTCCCGCCTCCCGCATCGGGTATGGGCCGGGTAAATCGACTTAACGACCCAACTTAACTGTGCCCCCGATACTTCGGCCTCTCGGCACATCGTAGATCGGTAAGAGAAGCTCGTACAGGTGATTTGCGCGATCAATCACCTCGAAAATAAGCTCTCATAGTCTGCGTCTACAAGTCTTCTTTCCTCTTTTTTTGGGGGGGGATGTGATAGTACCGGCCTCATCCTGGGCCCGACCTAAGGCTATTTGGGCCTATATATTAAAGCTCGGCCCACAGAGTTCGGCCCAAACAAAGTCCACATCTGCCTTGAAGACCAAGTAACGAAACCCTACTTTGGAAGAAGATAGAATTCTACTACGAATGGGAATCGGATATACATGTATCAAGCAACCAGATATGTATAAGGAGTCCGATCTCTAGAAGGATTAGGGCTTAACCCAATGCTTATAAATAGATGCAAGATTAGAGGTGTAAGGGACATTCAATACTCATTGTACTCTCAAGTATAATAAAAGCTCTTTACATTCTCTCCCGTGGACGTAGATCACATCGATCGAACCACGTAAATTACTGTGTCATCGTGTTATTATTTCTTTTAGCTACTTTCGCAAACCCTAGATCTATCATAAACCACTAGCATCCATGTTTGCTTGAGTGCCATGTTTGTACAAAGTCGTCGTCTATGTATCCATCAGGCCTGCCCCATACATCAACTGTTCAGTTTTTCTTGCTTTTTCTCATTTTCGACGAAAGATTGTTGTAAATTTTTTAGTTCTAATGAATATATTATATGTAGTTGTAATTGATATTTTATCGTGGGATGATGTGTAATATTTTGTGAGGGAAACATGTGTTTATATCAAAAATTGTTGATATATACATTCTTCGGTGATGAAATACAATAGTTTTTTCTTTTAGCAAGAATATTACTGTTCACATTGTCTGTTTTGAAGTTGGCTTGCAAAGTTGAATCGTAAATAATGGAGAACAACAGTCATGACTTAACTGTGATGGCAACTTGAATAAGTATCCACAGGAAATATTCTTATGCCACCGCCCCAAATTATGTAATTTTGGTAGTTGATTAATTCCTTTTCTTTTTAATTTGTGAAATCATGGTTGCCATCTTTCCTTCCTTTCTACCAGATGAAGACAAGTGGTAGTAAATTCATTCAGCATCATGTCTGTGTTTCAAGAAATATTTGACCCAAGGAAATATAACCAAGAAATACATATAAATTTGGGAGAAATGACATAATAGCACTTTTAAGATTAAAAATCCTAATAATAGCACATATTTAAAAAAAAAAATACAAATAATAGCACTTCTGGACATATTTACCCCTCCATTCCACCATCTCTCCATCATTATGCGTGAGAATTCACGAATTAAAATTTGTGAATTCTTAAATTCAAATTTGTGAATTCTCAAATTCTAATTTGTGAATTCACGAATTCTAATATATGAATTCATGAATTTTAATATGTGATTTCACGGAGGTCGCCGAAAGGGAGACGACGACATCGACTAGGCCATGTGAGTCGGTGAAGACGACTTTGAAATCCACAGCGGCGGCGGAAAGATGGCCGACATGTATGAAAAAATAAAGAAGATACATATAAACAAATAAAAAGATGAAAATTGATTGAGATAAAAGAATTAGGGGCAAAAATGTCCAAAAGTGCTATTATTTATCTTTTTAAAAAGGGCAAAAAGCATATAAATTCCTGACATTTTTTGAAATTCTGTTTTATTTCCCGGCCTTTTAATTTATCGTCTAAAATCTCCACCTTTTAATTTGTTTGATTTTTCTCCAGGCGAAATATTCCTGTACAATTAAAGTTGAGTTGTTAATTTTATTTGCTTACGCGGTCTAATGGATTACGTGTGGCTCTTATGTGGCATAAATTACTCACTTTCATGGCAAGTGTGTTTGTGCCCTAATCTTATATTCATGTTTGTTAGATATGAAAAACAACATCGTTTACACGTTCTTGAAACTACATCGTTTGTTTAGTTGGGGCGGTTTGCCATGTAAGCATTTTCGACGTCCAACTCAGCTTCAATTTGGAAAAAAATTGAACGCGGGAGAAAAATCAAACAAATTAAAAGGTGAAGATTTTAGACGAAAAATTAAAAGGTCGAGAAATAAAACAAAATTTCAAAAAAGGTGGGGAATTTATATGCTTTTTGCCCTTTTAAAAATTGGTGCTATTATTAGTGTTTTTCCTCTTAAAAGTGCTATAATCCTACATTTTCTCTATAAATTTTTGGGATTCCATCGCACATATAATGTTTACCTTATCCCTAAAAAGAAATTGAAAAATTTGTAAATATTATTTTATCTTATTATTTAAATATTAATAATATATGAAATTTATTTCAATTATTTCATAAATCTATTGATTTTTCTTACAAATATCATAATATATAGTATATCTCTTAAAATTTTAATGAATAAAATAATTTTCACATAAAAAAAAGATACTCCCTCCGTCCCGCCGAATATGGCTCATTTCTTTTTGGCACGGAGATTAAGAAAAAAGGAATTATGTGTAATAAAGTGTTAATAAATTAACTTTTTAGGTAATAAAGTGTTTTTTTGGTCAACAATGTACGACTAAAGTGCTTTTTTAGCTTAAAGTAAGCTCTAATTCTTTTCCAAAAAGGAAACATGCCATATTCGGTGAAACGATAAAAAATGAAAAACATGCCATATTCGATGAGACGGAGGGAGTAGCTTAGAGTGTACTTCCATGCATGGCACGGGGCCGGCCACAATACTAGCTTGTATATCTAAAATTAAAACAATCATGTGCAGCAATATCTTTAACTTTTTAAAGAAAAAGAAAAAGAAAAAGCCCTCCAATTTCTGCTCACCCATTTTCCGCCATGGCGACTTGGAGTTGGAGCCATACTTTGCTACGCCGGGCCCCTCTTTTCTCCCCTCGTCCGCCGCCCTTCTTCCACTTCTCCCCATTTTGCACTTCCATTAATCAACACAAATTCAATCATTCATTCAATCAATGCTATTCTTCCATGGAAGAAACCGCACCGTCCACTCTCACCCAATCCGAAATTCCAAGAACGAGCAGAAATTCGAAGTGGAAGCCAATGTGCTTGTACTACACTCAAGATAAATGCACTAAGGTAAATATTCGAACCCCTTCCAAACATGTAATAAATTGGTCAATTGGTATGTTGCATTTTTGAACGAGTTTAGTGATTTCGTATGCTGCTGTTTAATTAGTGTAGATGGATGATTCACTGCACACTAATGTGTTCTGTCATAGCCACTCAATTGAGCTCGGGGATAGAATTGCGGAGTTGAAGAATCTCCAGAATCAAAAGTTCGATTACTTTCTTGTACTGGATTTAGAGGGCAAAGTTGAGATTTTGGAGTTTCCTGTTCTGTTGTTTGATGCCAAAACTTTGGATGTAGTAGATATATTTCACAGGTAACTGAATTTTTCTGCGTGATTATATCTATTGTTGTTTTTCTTGCCTGAAAAACTTAAGCTTGTTAATTTTGTTGTAAGGTCTTGTTGTAATCTGTTGGGGAGATTTTTTTAGTTTTTAGTTTATTGATTCTTGAATAGTTTTGTGGGAAGTTATTGTACCAGTATGATTTCTTTACTTAATTGTGGTTTGTAGTACATAGTCTTTATAATACTATAGTTGTGAATAAATATCCCTTAGTCATTCTTGTTTACATGGAATTATCTTGATTCGTCCGGTTTTCCATTAAAGTCACAAGCTGTCGCGCTACCTGCTAGGCCGTATGTTGGGCGGGCTGATGACAAGTAAGAGCTGTTGAGGGGAGAGTCCTGATTTGTGATAGGCTCCATCAACCAAAGTAATTTCTGAATAGCTATTTTACTCCAATTTATTTTTTTAGAGAAAAAATGGAGGATTTTGTTACAATTAGAAATTGACATATAATCTTCAGAGAGTAAGATGATCCAAAGAAGTATCAGGGTAGGACATATCCGGATATTCCACGTGTTCCCCCTAGTACCAGTTTGTATTTTGTAATGCACTTCTTCTCTTTTCTTTGTCCATGGGATCTCTGGACCAGTTTATGCATGCGCCCGGAATTGCACCAGAATAATCAGAATATTTGTTGCATTTCTCTTTTTATTTCTCCTTTTATTCTTGGAGTAAAAACTCACTCGAGGAGCACTTATCGATATACACTTATTTATTTAAATTTTGGGGATTTATCATATCTATATGACATGTTCTTTGTTTCAAGAGAATGTCTATAATGAGATTATAGATATTGATCATAGTTTATATTCTTGTAGAATTCAGGAATTGTGACTGGATGATACAATAATACTTCCTTCTTGGTGGCTCCACATGGTTGATGTTCGGTAGATACATCTGCCGTTTCTAGTTTGTCAGATTATTTTGTTTGCTGATTATTTTTTGTGTTGGTGCCGTTTGACTTTATTCTGCTGCTAAAATGTGGTGTAAGCACAAGTGCAGGTTGTCTGCCATGCATGACATGACTTTCAGTAAGCTTAACTTCTAGTTACTTATCAGATTTCTCTGCCATCTCCTTACTTCTTCAGGTTTGTAAGACCTACAAAGATGAGTGAGAAAAGAATAAATGAGTACATTGAGGGAAAGTATGGCCCTTTTGGGGTTGACCGGTATGGTATCTCTCTCTCTCTCTCTCTCAACTATGTTCCTTTTCCTCATTCTTTTTTTCTAGTTATTTGGAGTGTGATAATCTGGATTTCGTGGATTGAACCGCTTTATATGCAGATGAGATTAAACATTAGTTGACCCCCTCTATATTTCTTTCTTTTTTTTTTGTTAGGAACAACATTTCTGAAGTTAACTCCTTTCTCAGTTTTTTTGAGCAGACTGCACTGTAGGTATCTGTTTGGCTTGTTGATAACTAATTAACTATTACGATAAGTCTATAGCTATCAAAAATTGGTCACTGATGTACTCTGGCATTCCATTGTCAACTCCAAATCATTTGGACATGTATGCTTGTCTTGAATTTCCTGGGTGGTTTATAGTATTTACACTGCATGAGCCCAGTTTTCTCTCACATTGTTCTTCTTTCAGAAGGTTTGCTCTTCATTTCTCTCGGTTGGCTCCAATCTTGTATTACCTAGGGAAATGATAAAATGATGCAATTAATTATTTTTGTATGCTTCAAAAACTGATCCAGATTATGTGTGTTTGCAGTGTGTGGCATGACACGGCCATAAAGTTTGATGAGGTCATTGAACAATTTGAATGTTGGCTGAGAAAGGAGCGAAATGGAGGTAGTAGGTTATGGACAGAGGAGGGAGATGGACTTCTGAATGGGGCTGCATTTGTAACTTGGTGAGCCGCTTGCTAAAATAACTTTGAGCTTGGAAAATAGTGTCCATTTATTCATATGTTATTATTTTGAAAGCACTGTGTATAATCAGCATTCTGTTTTTCTTCAAAGAAACTGTATGTTACCAGTATTATCAATGAAATGATTTTTCTTCTAGTGAATGTGTGATGTTCAGTTCCTTTGAAGCTGATTGAAAACTTATGAAAGAATGTTTTTGTTCTTACAAATCCTAGTTCATCCTTGGGGAAAATGGGATCATAGAACTAGAGATCATCTATGTGCACATGAATTTCGATTCTGCTGAATGCTTGAAAGTGATTGTAAAACTAATTTAATAACACTTCAGTTCCAAGTATGCACATAACTGTCTCATATCTTGAATTATTTCAATCCCATTTGCTTGTATTATTTTGACTGATGCAACTGGTCTCATGCATTAGTGGGAATTGGGATTTGAAAACCAAAGTACCCCAGCAATGTGAAACATCCGGGATGGAGCTTCCGTCATATTTTATGGAATGGATCAATCTGAAGGACATCTACCTTAACTTCTACAATAGAAGGGTGAGTACATTTACATGCTATGCTCCAAGTGTCTCTACATGGTCGTCAAAATTCGTATTTTGTCCTATGAGCTTGTCACAATGACTGGATTCACTGTTTTACATATTCAAGCTTGATGGAAAATGTCTGACTTTCTGAATTCGTGGTACTATATGATTGTGTAGTTTAAGGTTCTTGCTACGTCCGTTCTGTTCTTGCTCACATAAAAATCATCACAAGACGTTTCTTATCTGGATGCAGGCACCGGGAATGCTTTCAATGATGAGGGAACTCCGTATACAACCACTAGGTAGCCACCATCTTGGTATTGACGATTCAAAAAATATTGCAAGAGTGTTGCAGCGGTTGATCACGGATGGTGCCCTTTTGCAAATCACTGCGAAAAGAGCCATCAGCTCCCCTAATTCTGTCAGATTTCTGTTTCAGAATCGGATCTAGCAGCTCGGTCAGTAATAACAAGCACTTTTGACTTTCCCTACGGACTGAAATTTGATTTTGTACAGTCTTGACAGAATGGGAAGTAATGTTCATTACTTTGAGCGATATAAATCTACGCTCCGATGAGTCGAGCAAGAATCGAGAACTGGGCTGTAAGAAAGGGCATATGTTTGTAAGGGTTGTGTGTCATGGTATCAGCAGATCCAGATCAGTTAATTCGGCGAAGATAGTAAAGGTGAATAGGGATGAGTTTCAGCAAGGTGTTTCTTATGAGTTCCCCACAAAGCCTTGAACGAGTTGGTCTCATGAGACGGCTTAAAGATTTGGATTCAAACTCATATTCAATGACTAGTGCAATACATTGTATGACTGTCTCACACGAGTTTTTATGCAAAATCTTATGACATTCAGAAATGAAAGAGGGCAGCTCCTTCTCTTTCCTAACCCAAAAGAAATTTATTTATTGGTATACAAGAAAATAGTGGTGAGGAAGGATTGAAATGAAATCTTCTATATCTTTGTCAAAGGTGGCCAATCGAATTTAGAAGCGATGTCTTTTTTTTTAGGCGTTTTGTTTGATCGACCCAAGAAAACGTAAAGAAAAGAAAAATAATAATTTGAATAAACCTTATAACATGCGAAACTAGTCCGTTTCATATAGTAAAAGATAAAATATGTAAAATATAAATTAGTTACTTTTCAATAAATATACAAAAATTATTAAAAAAAATAAAAAAAATACAAAAACTAGCTTATGTTACAAAAATACTCTTTGGTTACACGAGTTACCTTCCAACTCGTGTAATTAACTTACTGAAGAGTATTTTTGTAATATAGACTATAAAGCATATTTTTTTAAAAGTGGCTAGGATTAGGTTTTCAAATTTATTCTATTGACTAATTTTAAATTAATTTTATTAAAGGTATAAATTAAGTATTTTTGTAATATAGACTATAAAGCATATTTTTTTTAAAAGTGGCTAGGATTAGGTTTTCAAATTTATTCTATTGACTAATTTTAAATTAATTTTATTAAAGGTATAAATGTCATTCAATATAAAAAGTAGCTATAGTTTTTATTTTTTTTATCAAGCTGGCTACTTTTTTATTTTTTTTCTATCTGAAATAGACTACTTTCACCAACTCTGAAATCACCACAAACACAAACATATTTATTTACACTATTAAAAAGATAATTACTGCTTAACACCTTTATCGGGTTATCCACTTGTGTTTGTTGGAAATCACCAAACCTCGTGGACCTTTAACTCTTATAAATGCTGATGTATTACTCAACTAATCTTATTTTATTATTAAAAAAAATTGTGTTCCCGCCTAAAAGAAAAGCATTATGAGAAATAAATTTTAAGGTTATCTCCAGCAATAAACTCTATTTTGCGGTACTCAATATTTTAAAATGCAGTATTTTTTATGGAAATAAACTCTATTTTGCAGTACTCAATATTTTAAAATGCAGTATTTTTTATGGAAATAAACTCTATTTTGTAGTACTCTATATTTGAGAATAAAGGTGGCCAAAAGAATTGGAATCGCGTGAACCGAATCGAAACCGGCGATTCTGGTTCGAAACTGAGAACCTCATCGATGGCGATTCGGTTTCGGTTCCGAACCACTAGTTTCTATTATTTGTCTTTTATTTTTTTACGTTTTTTATCTATATTTATGTTACAATTCATATTTATTTCACCTAAATGTTACATTAAAATGCATAAAATTACAATTAAACAAGAAAAAGTAGCAAAAAAGGATAAAAAAAATACATAATTTGAACCCCAAAACATGCAGTTCCGATTTGGAACTGCCGGAATCGAATCGAACAGAAATTTGCGGTTCCAGTTTGGAACCGAAACTGAAGTGATCGGCGGTTCGATTCTAGTTTCCTTAAGTGGAACCGAGAACCGCTGGTTTGGTTTCGGTTCCGGAATCGAACCGAACTGCAGCCACCTCTATTTGAGAAGTGTTCTCCAATCATCCTCATGCGTATAATCTAGTCTTAATACACATAACTATCCAGTATGAAGATAGTGTGTACCACCCATACCCACTTTTGGTGGCATGTATAAGCCATAACCATTGACAACTTTTTGGGATTCTTTTTGTACTTTTCGGCTGTTTTAAAATAGCTTAATTGTCAAATTCATGCATTAATTTTCGTGTCCGATCATTGTTCAAATAATTGTTGACTTACTTTATGAATGAGGACAAAAATGATTCCCCAATGTACAATGTACAGATTCACGTTCTGAATATTTTTATGCATTATTCACGTCAAGACTTTAAATAAAGCTTGTCATGCATGCCAATGTACGAAATTAAATAGTGTCAATGCACGCGTAAAATCTTATCGGTACATCTATTTAGTTTCATTGATTCTTCTGTCTATATATCACACACACAAGCACATGAAATTACACTTCAGAAAAACAAAAATGAAAGAGATAGAATCACAATACCACAAAAACAAGTAAATATCACTCACGTTTGCTAGAGAAATCACATAGCTGAAGACATTTATTTTTCAAAGTTATTATAGGTGAGTTGAATTTTATTTTTAATGATGGTATCGAAGAGAAAAATATTGTACCGATCGTGTTTTTATTGTACCGACCGTACACATCAACTATCGGTACAACTAAAATATCCATCGGTACAATTTTTTTTTCTCCACACATTATTTCATTCAACTCTCTTTCATTCTATGCTTTTTTTAACCATCTCATCGTTGTTTTGTAGAAACGAAGTCACACACGTACCGGCATTTTTACTTGGGGTTAATCGAGATATAGAAGGAATTTTCATTCAGAGATTGAATAGGTCAGTTGAAATAAAATTTTAAATGAGTACCAGCACGAGAAAAAACTTTACCGATCGGTACTATATTTGTACCGATCGGTACGGACAAATTCTCTCAAATACTCTATCGGTACAATAGTTTTACCAAGCGGTACAATTTTTTTTAATAATCTTATTTTTTCTAATAATATTGTATTTGTGCAGATGGAGTGTAGGAGATTCCTCGTTAAATACAATGGGACATGGGACGATTGTGTGTATAATAGTGGGGAAGAATGAACTTTCTACTTTTCGGTGGATACGATAAGTTTCTCTAGCATTAAGGAATATATTGATTTTATAATGATGTCGAAATCGTTAAGTCTTGAGTATGAAATATTCTATTTATTGACGTCTAGAACTAGCCGACGTGTTAAACATAGTTTGAGTAACGATGAACAACTTCGTCGGTTGTATGTTACCGAGCCTGAGCCTACATTGTATGTCGTGTATATGCTGTGTACAGACCGTCATTTGATTTGAATGAATCTTCGCCGTATGTCTATGACGATCAAATTCCTCAGTACTCGCAGTACGACGAGTCGCTCGCACATTTGACTTCATCTAATTGGCTTGGTGATACTCAATGGGGTGCTAGTGGTGATACTCAATGAGGTGCTAGTAGTGGCGCGCATTCCTATGCGGGGAGAACGGCAGTCGCAGGTACCCGAGAAGGCTGAATTTACCACCGATTCCGACGAAGATGATGGGGAGTAATCAGAGTCTGATGAGGAGGACGAACTGTCACAGTCTATGCATTTGACCCTTGGTACTTTTGCAGACTTCGTTACGTGGGTGCATACTCAAGGCGGCGTGAACAAGCTCTTGTCAATGCTGATACAGAGTAGTCGTATGCCCCTTGTTGAAGACACAGACTGCGCCACTGAAGCGGAGGCACTGCAGAATTGGTTAGTTCCAATGATTCCACTAGCCGCTACTGCTTCGCTCGTTGTTAGTGATCTTGACAGGCTGCCAGACTGTCCATTGAATAAGGGCTAGATATTTTACAGTAAAGACGATTTGAAAGTTGCTGTTGGATTGCGGCACATGGAACAACGAGCTGAGTTTAGTGTTCCACGTTCAGATACTGAACGGGTTCACTTCAAATGCAAGTACGGAAGTAACTATTCTTTTGTTTTGCGTGCTCGGAAACAGGGCGACTATTGGTATATTCACAAGTTCATTGAGACACATACATGCAATCTTAATATGGACCGTTCAGCTGTCAGGAAGGTCAGTGCTAAGGTGATTGCAGCTCATTTGCGTGCTTGGAAACAGGGCGACTATTGATAGGCCTCACGTAATGCACTTCGAGTACGTCGTCCATCAGTAGGGACCTCCAGTAATGTGTCTCCTCCTCTGCTGCCTCTGGCTCAATGGAGTCGAAACATACGACTCCTGCAAGAAACTGATCATCAAGATCCACCTGCAAGGCTGCTGCCATTATCCATCTCAAACAGCGAGGAATGGCAGTGTCTGATACAGGGGTAGCAACCAAACGAGCTAAACCAGGAATAGTCTCGAACATCCAACACTGCAGTACCCACACAGGGCCGTAATAATGGTACTTGGGTAACATTTTCGATCCCTTCATTTCCAGATTCTTGGTGTAGTTCTTCAAGACCTGAAATGTATACCCGTCCCAAGGGAATCTGTCCCACGCGTCGAGATCATTCACCAATACCCAAAGCCAGGGCACCACATTTCTCTGATCATCGCCACCTAACCCGAAAAAATAAGCGATAATAACATTTGCTGCCCGAAGGTGGAGCTCGCCTTCAGGATCAACTCCCCCATAACCTTGCATAAACCGGTCCCGCAGTTTTTTTTGGCAGTTATTGGCTTCCCGTCACAAAATCTCTGATAAGCCTCCATATTATCCGGTGTTTGATCCGCATGTGGATCAAATGAAGAAACTCCAAAACACAATCCCGAAATTAGGGCGTACTCCTGAGCCGAGAATCAGATATTTTTATCGCCGATACAATACCATGTATGGTACGGCATTTCACCGAACACCTCTACCTCTCTTGATACGAGCATGTGTAGCGCTTTGCCCAATGGCCATCTAATAAGATGCCCAAAACAGCCGGTCATGAATCTATCCAACAGTGCTTGACCCCCAACAGCAAGAAGTCTCTGCCTAATATATATTATAATCAAAACTTTGTAGTACGTGTTAATCCTCGGAGAATAGTGTTGCGCATCTTCACGGATCCAGATCCCACCAAACTAATACAAACACAATACGATTCAAAAATAAGAACACAAATACACTGGAGAAAAAACAAATTGTACCACTAAAGGAAAATATTGTACCGCTCGCAGTAAAATCAACTCATGATCTGCGAGTGGTACAGAATTAAAAACTGATCGGTACATTATTATCAAAATTATCACACATCGTCGTAATATATGTCAACTGATCGTGCTTTTTAAATTTATAAATGAGTTATATATAATTGAAAACGTAACTCCAAATGATCTTATTTCTTACATTAACTATTAAGTGTGCCTAAAAAAATATAATAAACATAACAAAACGTCCAGAATAAGAACAAAAATACACTGTATTAAAAAAAGTGTACCGCTAGGCATAAAAAGTGTACCGACAGGCTTTATATTATTATTTATCGGTACAATATTCTAAACGGTCGATACGTATTTTATAAAACGTATAAGGCATCATCGTAATTATCCTAATTAGCACGCAAATTAACATAATTAGCACATAAGCATAGCAACCGAAAATATCATAATTACAATGAAATTAACATAATTAGCACGAAATTGTCCTAATTAACCATCATATTTTTAACACAATATCAATAACATGTTCTGAAAACTGTACCGGCATTCTGAAAAATATGTACCGACCGGTCGAAAAAGGGTACCGACAGGTTAAAAACCTATCGGTACAATATTATGATGGTCGGTACAGTTTTTTCTTTCGTCACAACTCAAATCGGTACGAAGTACTAACCTCTTCAAGACGTCGTTGATTTTTACGTTGCCGTTCATCCTCAGATTGATGTCTTGAACTTGATGACGCTATAGATTGATGAGAAGAAGAATATGTGGAGTGAATTCTTAAATTTTTCGTTGCCTTTGGAATGTGAAAAAAAAAATTTATGGCATTGGTATGGACTTGTACCGCTAGGTTTTATGAATCAATTATATCGCATAGTGTACCGCTAGGTTAGGTTTTAGGTTTTGTTGAGAAAATTATAAAAGTATTGATTTAATACCAAAACCCAACTGATTCTCCAACCGAATAGATGATCGCTTCATCCTAAGTAGTGTTGTCCAGCTCACCTGTTTGAGCTCTAGATTTTCAAGGTTTATAGGTTCAGGAAGCAGAAGATAGCAGACGATCCAGCTGTGCCTACAGCAGGAAGCAGAAGACAGCAGACGATCCAGCTGTGGCTACAGCAGGAGTCAACCTTCAGCTGAGTCTTTCAGCAGAACATGATCAAGCTGAAGAGAATTCGAGCTGAGTTCAAAACACAGCTGGTCCAGCTGTACAGAACAAAAGGAACTAACTCTGAAGACATCACTTCAAGTCAGTTTGCTCAATCCAGCTCTGAATTCAGAAGCCAGCTCCAAAGACAGAAGATCCCGGCGTCAGAGGAAGTCAACATGCCTCGACCAATGCGGGATTGCCGAATCAGCATCTTAGACTTCAGGACCTAGGATGTGACACAAATGAAGACAGGTGCAGATTCGTCCAACGGCAGATATCGAATTTAAGGAGAGTAGGTAAGATTAAAACGGCTCCTCCAACGGCTAGTCTTGAATCTCTACCTATATAAACCCGTCTTCAACCTCAGGATAAAACACGAAAAACTCTCTACAAGCTTTCATTCTCTGAAATCCTCAATCTTTCAAAAGCTCTCTAGCAGTTCTACATAGTTCAAAGAACACTTTATCTTAAAGTGTTTCTAGTTCAGAAACTGCTTAGTTTTTCGTCTGATCCCTAGGCCAAAATCTTTGTATATCTTAAGCTTAGATTTCGAACGAGTTCATCATACTCTAAAATTCTTAATTGTAAGAACTCGTTCACAGTTGGAACGTCAAACCAAACCTCTCTTTACCCAGAGAGGTTAGGTCAAGGTAACGCTTGCTTGAAGCGGGAAATTCAAGTGTTTGTAAGGTTTTTTCAGTACCCGTAAACTGAAAGGTTAGGATTGACAGTGCCCGCAAACTATTTGAACACAGCTCGGGTTAGAGTTGTAAAGTTGCTTGGTACTTGGAAACCAAGTGGTAGTGAATTACCAGTGAACCTGGTCGTGGACGTAGGAGGTGTTACTCCGAATCAATGCAGTGGGAGACTGCGAAGCTCAAGAACGTGATTCACCAGGAAGGTGCAGATATCTTTCTGGGAATGTCAAAGGAAAAAGACCTCCTCCGCCCCACTGTTTCTCTCAAAATAAAAGAGAGAACGGGACATACAACTCCCTGGGATGCAAAAATCAACGTCAACAGAACTGGACCAGATGTTGATAAAGACGGAGTCTTTAAGAGCAGTAGTGTCAAAGCTCTTGCTCCGCCATAGGAGGCACAGAAAAAGATGCAGGAGACAAAGCAGCATGCATTTATTTCCTTCCCAGCTGGGAATCGGAAACAACTTGAGGAGACAAAACAAGCTGAAGCACCGTCTTCAATCAGAAGACTCAAGTCAAAGGTGCTTAGTCAGTCAGCCGGGAAGCCAGCTGACATTAAGAGAGAATTCGTAATTACTCTCCGAGGAGCAGGAGGTCCACAAGCGGTGGTTTCTTACGGTGGAGAAGAAGTTCATGTGCCAGCGTGAACATCGTCATCATCAACACCACAACGACGTATTCCAGCTGATCAACCAAGCTTAAACCCCACGACAGATGGAATACTTCAACCGACCTCTCCTCAATTTCCTTCAGCTCAACAGGGACACCAGCTTTGAGATCTTCAGTTGAAAGTTGGAGCTTAAGCCCCTACACCATGCTCAAATGGAAAAGATCATCCAGCCGATGATCACTTGCAGCTGGATGATGATGATATGAGCTGAACCCTATACCCAGCACTTCGAAGTGGAAGGGGAATACTCGAGTCCCTCAAGTGCTGAATCAGACTTTCTCATTCAATCTAATGAAGTCTGAAGAAGCAAAATTGCAAGGAATGAAGTTGTGCCCTACTCAGAAGATGTCATCTCTAGTGCCAACTCAGACCTCCAAGCACTCAGCTGGACCGCCCCAGCTGAAACAAGCCAAGGACGCTGTGTCTGCAATCACAGCTGAGGCTAATGCTATTGAAGAAGAGCCAGCTAATACAACAGCTGAGCCACCTAAGCTCAAGACCTCGCTGCTCAGAGCTGACAACCACAGTTTCGCCAAACTGAAACATCGCAACAGCTGATGTTGTATCTCTCTCACCTTGATTGATCATACCAAAAAGGGGGAAGTAAGGGGGAAGAGAATGAGACAAAGAAGAGGCAAACTGCTGAGCTAGAGGAACCAGCTGGAGAAGAATCAAGTCAAAAGAAAGAAGACTGGATGCAGAAGAGAAGACCCAGCCAACTGGGATTGAAGACTGAAGAATTGAAGAATTTTTTTCTTTCTTTCTTTTTCCTGTTTCATGATGTATTTTCTTACATTAATAAAACACAAGTTTTTCTGCGTCATAAGTTGTCTCAGTTAGGTTTTGGCATCATAAAAAAGGGGGAAATTGTTGGGAAAATCATAAAAGTTATGATTTATTACCAAAACCCAACTGATTCTCCAACCGAATAGATGATCGCTTCATCCTAAGTAGTGTTGTCCATCTCACCTGTTTGAGCTATAGATTTTCTAGGTTTACAGGTTCAGGAAGCAGAAGACATCAGACGATCCAGCTGTGCCTACAGCAGGAAGCAGAAGACAGCAGACGATCCAACTGTGTCTACAGCAGGAGTCAACCTTCAGCTGAGTCTTTCAGCAGAGCATGATCAAGCTGAAGAGAATTCGAGCTGAGTTCAAAACACAGCTGGTCCAGCGGTACAGAACGAAAGGAACTAACTCTGAAGACATCACTTCAAGTCAGTTTGCTCAATCCAGCTTTGAATTTAGAAGCCAGCTCCAAAGACAGAAGATCCCGGTGTCAGAGGAAGTCAACATACCTCGACCAATGAGGGATTGCCGAATCAGCATCCTAGACTTCAGGACCTAGGATGTGACACAAATGAAGACAGGTACAGATTCGCCCAACGGCAGATATCGAATTTAAGGAGAGTAGGTAAGATTAAAACGGCTCCTCCAACGGCTAGTCTTGAATCTCTACCTATATAAACCCGTCTTCAACCTCAGGATAAAACACGAAAAACTCTCTACAAGCTTTCATTCTCTGAAATCCTCAATCTTTCAAAAGCTCTCTAGCAGTTCTACATAGTTCAAAGAATACTTTATCTTAAAGTGTTTCTAGTTCAGAAACTGCTTAGTTTTTCGTCTAATCCCTAGGCCAAAATCTTTGTATATCTTAAGCCTAGATTTCGAACGAGTTCATCATACTCTAAAATTCTTAATTGTAAGAACTCGTTCACAGTTGGAACGTCAAACTAAACCCCTCTTTACCCAGAGAGGTTAGGTCAAGGTAACGCTTGCTTGAAGCGGGAAATTCAAGTGTTTGTAAGGTTTTTTCAGTACCCGTAAACTGAAAGGTTAGGATTGACAGTGCCCGCAAACGTTTTGAACACAGCTCGGGTTAGAGTTGTAAAGTTGCTTGGTACTTGGAAACTAAGTGGTAGTGAATTACCAGTGAACCTGGTCGTGGACGTAGGAGGTGTTACTCCGAATCAATGCAGTGGGAGACTGCGAAGCTCAAGAACGTCATTCACCAGGAAGGTGCAGATATCTTTCTGGGAATGTCAAAGGAAAATGACCTCCTCCGCCCCACTGTTTCTCTCAAAATAAAAGAGAGAACGGGACATACAACTCTCTGGGATGCAAAAATCAACGTCAACAGAACTGGACCAGATGTTGATAAAGACGGAGTCTTCAAGAGCAGTAGTGTCAAAGCTCTTGCTCCACCATAGGAGGCACAGAAAAAGATGCAGGAGACAAAGCAGCATGCATTTATTTCCTTCCCAGCTGGGAATCGGAAACAACTTGCAAAACAAGCTGAAGCACCGTCTTCAATCAGAAGACTCAAGTCAAAGGTGCTTAGTCAGTCAGCCGGGAAGCCAGCTGACATTAAGAGAGAATTCGTAATTACTCTCCGAGGAGCAGGAGGTCCACAAGCGGTGGTTTCTTACGGTGGAGAAGAAGTTCATGTGCCAGCGTGAACATCGTCATCATCAACACCACAACGACGTATTCCAGCTGATCAACCAAGCTTAAACCCCACGACAGATGGAATACTTCAACCGACCTCTCCTCAATTTCCTTCAGCTCAACAGGGACACCAGCTTTGAGATCTTCAGTTGAAAGTTGGAGCTTAAGCCCCTACACCATGCTCAAATGGAAAAGATCATCCAGCCGATGAT
This sequence comes from Agastache rugosa, assembly GCA_031470985.1. NCBI lineage: Eukaryota > Viridiplantae > Streptophyta > Magnoliopsida > Lamiales > Lamiaceae > Agastache > Agastache rugosa. The sequence goes on along the minus strand of CM062601.1, from coordinate 32,279,804 downwards.
CACTTGCAGCTGGATGATGATGATATGAGCTGAACCCTATACCCAGCACTTCGAAGTGGAAGGGGAATACTCGAGTCCCTCAAGTGCTGAATCAGACTTTCTCATTCAATCTAATGAAGTCTGAAGAAGCAAAATTGCAAGGAATGAAGTTGTGCCCTACTCAGAAGATGTCATCTCTAGTGCCAACTCAGACCTCCAAGCACTCAGCTGGACCGCCCCGGTACCGAAACAAGCGAGACGCCGTATCTTACGCAATCACGGGGCGAGGCTAATGCTATTGAAGAAGAGCCAGCTAATACAACAGCTGAGCCACCTAAGCTCAAGACCTCGCTGCTCAGAGCTGACAACCACAGTTTCGCCAAACTGAAACATCGCAACAGCTGATGTTGTATCTCTCTCACCTTGATTGATCATACCAAAAAGGGGGAAGTAAGGGGGAAGAGAATGAGACAAAGAAGAGGCAAACTGCTGAGCTAGAGGAACCAGCTGGAGAAGAATCAAGTCAAAAGAAAGAAGACTGGATGCAGAAGAGAAGACCCAGCCAACTGGGATTGAAGACTGAAGAATTGAAGAATTTTTTTCTTTTTTTCTTTTTCCTGTTTTATGATGTATTTTCTTACATTAATAAAACACAAGTTTTTCTGCGTCATAAGTTGTCTCAGTTAGGTTTTGGCATCATAAAAAAGGGGGAAATTGTTGGGAAAATCATAAAAGTTATGATTTATTACCAAAACCCAACTGATTCTCCAACCGAATAGATGATCGCTTCATCTTAAGTAGTGTTGTCCAGCTCACCTGTTTGAGCTCTAGATTTTCTAGGTTTACAGGTTCAGGAAGCAGAAGACAGCAGACGATCCAGCTGTGCCTACAGCAGGAAGCAGAATACAGCAGACGATCCAGCTGTGCCTACAACAGGAAGTAGAAGACAGCAGACGATCCAACTGTATCTACAGCAGGAGTCAACCTTCAGCTGAGTCTTTCAGCAGAGCATGATCAAGCTGAAGAGAATTCGAGCTGAGTTCAAAACACAGCTGGTCCAGCGGTACAGAACAAAAGGAACTAACTCTGAAGACATCACTTCAAGTCAGTTTGCTCAATCCAGCTTTGAATTTAGAAGCCAGCTCCAAAGACAGAAGATCCCGGTGTCAGAGGAAGTAAACATGCCTCGACCAATGAGGGATTGCCGAATCAGCATCCTAGACTTCAGGACCTAGGATGTGACACAAATGAAGACAGGTACAGATTCGCCCAACGGCAGATATCGAATTTAAGGAGAGTAGGTAAGATTAAAACGGCTCCTCCAACGGCTAGTCTTGAATCTCTACCTATATAAACCCGTCTTCAACCTCAGGATAAAACACGAAAAACTCTCTACAAGCTTTCATTCTCTGAAATCCTCTATCTTTCAAAAGCTCTCTAGCAGTTCTACATAGTTCAAAGAACACTTTATCATAAAGTGTTTCTAGTTCAGAAACTGCTTAGTTTTTCGTCTGATCCCTAGGCCAAAATCTTTGTATATCTTAAGCCTAGATTTCGAACAAGTTCATCATACTTTAAAATTCTTAATTGTAAGAACTCGTTCACAGTTGGAACCCCAAACAAAACCCCTCTTTATCCAGAAAGGTTAGGTCAAGGTAACGCTTGCTCGAAGCGGGAAATTCAAGTGTTTGTAAGGTTTTTTCAGTACCCGTAAAATGAAAGGTTAGGATTGACAGTGCCCGCAAACTATTGGAACACAACTCGGGTTAGAGTTGTGAAGTTGCTTGGTACTTGGAAACCAAGTGGTAGTGAATTACCAGTGAACCTGGTCGTGGACGTAGGAGGTGTTACTCCGAATCAATACAGTGGGAGACTGCGAAGCTCAAGAACGTCATTCACCAGGAAGGTGCAGATATCTTCCTGGGAATGTCAAAGGAAAAAGACCTCCTCCGCCCCACTGTTTCTCTCAAAATAAAAGAGAGAACGAGACATACAACTCCCTGGGATGCAAAAATCAACGTCAAGAGAACTGGACCAGATGTTGATAAAGACGGAGTCTTCAAGAGCAGTAGTGTCAAAGCTCTTGCTTCGCCATAGGAGGCACAGAAAAAGATGCAGGAGACAAAGCAGCATGCATTTATTTCCTTCCCAGCTGGGAATCGGAAACAACTTGAGGAGACAAAACAAGCTGAAGCACCGTGTTCAATCAGAAGACTCAAGTCAAATGTGCTCAGTCAGTCAGCCGGGAAGCCAATTGACATTAAGAGAGAATTCGTAATTACTCTCCGAGGAGCAGGAGGTCCACAAGCGGTGGTTTCTTACGGTGGAGAAGAAGTTCATGTGCCAGCGTGAACATCGTCATCATCAACACCACAACGATGTATTCCAGCTGATCAACCAAGCTTAAACCCCACGACAGATGGAATACTTCAATCGACCTCTCCTCAATTTCCTTCAGCTCAACAGGGACACCAGCTTTGAGATCTTCAGTTGAAAGTTGGAGCTCAAGCCCCTGCACCATGCTCAAATGGAAAACATCGTCCAGCCGATGATCACTTACAGCTGGATGATGATGATATGAGCTGAACCCTATACCCACCACTTCGAAGTGGAAGGGGAATACTCGAGTCCCTCAAGTGCTGAATCAGACTTTCTCATTCAATCGAATGAAGTCTGAAGAAGCAAAATTGCAAGGAATGAAGTTGTGCCCTACTCAGAAGATGTCATCTCTAGTGCCAACTCAGACCTCCAAGCACTCAGCTGGACCACCCCAGCTGAAACAAGCCAAGGACAATGTGTCTGCAATCACAGCTGAAACTTATGCTATTGAAGAAGAGCCAGCTAATACAACAGCTGAGCCACCTAAGCTCCAGACCTCGCTGCTCAGAGCTGACAACCACAGTTTCGCCAAACTAAAACATCGCAACAGCTGATGTAGTATCTCTCCCATCTTGATTGATCATGCCAAAAAGGGGGAAGTAAGGGGGAAGAGAATGAGACAAAGAAGAGGCAAACTGCTGAGCTAGAGGAACCAGCTGGAGAAGAATCAAGTCAAAAGAAAGAAGACTGGATGCAAAAGAGAAGACCCAGCCAACTGGGATTGAAGACTGAAGAATTGAAGAATTTTTTTCTTTCTTTCTTTTTCCTGTTTTATAATGTATTTTCTTACATTAATAAAACACAAGTTTTTCTGCGTCATAAGTTGTCCCAGTTAGGTTTTGGCATCATCAAAAAGGGGGAAATTGTTGGGAAAATTATAAAAGTTTTGATTTAATACCAAAACCCAACTGATTCTCCAACTGAATAGATGATCGCTTCATCTTAAGTAGTGTTGTCCAGCTCACCTGTTTGAGCTCTAGATTTTCTAGGTTTACAGGTTCAGGAAGCAGAAGACAGCAGACGATCCAGCTGTGCCTACAGCAGGAAGCAGAAGACAGCAGACGATCCAGCTGTGCCTACAGCAGGAAGCAGAAGACAGCAGACGATCCAGCTGTGTCTACAGCAGGAGTCAACCTTCAGCTGAGTCTTTCAGCAGAGCATGATCAAGCTGAAGAGAATTCGAGCTGAGTTCAAAACACAGCTGGTCCAGCGGTACAGAACAAAATGAACTAACTCTGAAGACATCACTTCAAGTCAATTTGCTCAATCCAGCTCTGAATTTAGAAGCCAACTCCAAAGACAGAAGATCCCGGCGTCAGAGGAAGTCAACATGCCTCGACCAATGAGGGATTGCCGAATCAGCATCCTAGACTTCAGGACCTAGGATGTGACACAAATGAAGACATGTGCAGATTCGCCCAACGACAGATATCGAATTTAAGAAGAGTAAGTAAGATTAAAACGGCTCCTCCAACGGCTAGTCTTGAATCTCTACCTATATAAACCCGTCTTCAACCTCAGGATAAAACACGAAAAACTCTCTACAAGCTTTCATTCTCTGAAATCCTCAATCTTTCAAAAGCTCTCTAGCAGTTCTACATATTTTAAAGAACACTTTATCTTAAAGTATTTCTAGTTCAGAAACTGCTTAGTTTTTCGTCTGATCCCTAGGTCAAAATCTTTGTATATCTTAAGCCTAGATTTCGAACGAGTTCATCATACTCTAAAGTTCTTAATTGTAAGAACTCGTTCACAGTTGGAACGTCAAACCAAACCCCTCTTTACCCAGAGAGGTTAGGTCAAGGTAACGCTTGCTTGAAGCGGGAAATTCAAGTGTTTGTAAGGTTTTTTCAGTACCCGTAAACTGAAAGGTTAGGATTGACAGTGCCCGCAAACTGTTGGAACACAGCTCGGGTTAGAGTTGTGAAGTTGCTTGGTACATGGAAACCAAGTGGTAGTTAATTACTAGTGAACCTGGTCGTGGACGTAGACGGTGTTACTCCGAACCACATAAAAATCTCGTGCTCTTTTCTTTCTCTTTAAATTCAGTTTTAGTACTAACTTTATCATCTCATTGCATATTTGATCTAAAACTGCATACACAGCTGCTCTCCAAAGACAGCTGTGTCTTTCTGAAAGTTGCACAACTTGACTAAACTGAAAACATAAAGTTAATCTTTTCAAGCTGAGTTTTTCTAACCAACCGAGCTAAGTTTTCAAACCACCACATTCCGCACCGCCAGCTGAGTTATTTGTCTAGCTATCCCTCCTCAGCTGGATTAATAACTGAGCTCACCAACTCTGTTATTTAAACTAGAAAAGGTTTTCAGAAATCTATTTGGTGTATTCACCCCCCCTCTACACCAAATACCTAGCTCAGGGACCATCAGGTTTTGTCTTTTTTGTTTGTTTTAGACAAAAAGAAATTCCTTTCGCATGAGTGGGATGGCAGAGGGCCAGAGGCGGTGGTTGAGTGAATTCAAGACAGTAAAAAAATAAAATTTCATTTTGCTAAATTCAAGGCAGTCAAATCAGGTTTTTTATTTTTTATAATCTCTGAAAAGTGCAAAAAAGATGTCAGTGGGTATGGCTTATACGTGCCACCAAAACTGGGTATGAGTGGTACACACTATCTTCATACTGGATAGTTTTATTTTCCACTCTATAATCTATATATCTATTCTATTTCTATTTCTATTTTTTCATTTTCAATGATTAATATCTATTAACATATCACAAATATTAAATAATTAATAAAAAAAGTATTTCAAATAATTATATAATTATTTTAACTTTCAATTAAAATAATTAGAATAACTAAAATAATCAAATAATAAAATATTAATCACTAGAACTAAATTAAATGATATATTCCATCATCTTAAAAAATATTAATTTAATCAAATAAAAATGCATAAATTATATTAAAAATATATTGTATATATTATCATAGTATTTTATTATATTTTTGTTGATATAAATTAAATACGTTAAATTAAATAAAATATGAAATAACTATTATTTAAAATAAAATAGTGCAATAAAACATAAAATCAAATTATAATTTTTTGCAATAGTGTCATGATAATGAGTAGACGTGTTCACGGGCCGGTTCCGGTTCGGAGAAATTGGAACCGGAACCGGCCCGCCACATACCACGGTTCCGGATCGGAACCGGCCCGTATTGGACGGTTCCGGTTCCGGGTCGGAACCGCCGGTTTACGGGCCCGAACCGTTTTTTTAATTGAAATGAAACACATAAATCATCAATGTAATGTATAAGATCGAAATAAAATAATATATGTCTTCATTTAAAACAATGTGTAATCAATTACAAATGGAAATATATTATTATTTAAAACTCGAAATCCTAAAACCCTTGGAATTCACAAAGTTTGAAAACTCAAGGGCCGAGCCTCGTTAAAACCTTCTTGGCGAAAAATCAATGGGAAAAACACCAAGTAAGGAAAAAGAGTACTGGTCTAAAATTATTTAGGACTACCCGTTGATGTCGACGTCAAAGTCCCAATCATCTTCAAATTCATCGGTTTCAGTAGTGGCTATAGAGTCGGTGTCTGTGCTTTCGGCCTCGGTTGTGCTTATGGGATTCTCTGCAAATATTTCCCAATTATTTTCTTGTTCACGCATTTCGGCCAATGTATAATCTTTGAGTAAAACTTGAGCTTCTAGGTTTCTTGGCGTCATCACCGATCTTCTTTCATCGAGCACGTAGCCTCCAACACTGAAAGCTTGTTCCACCGAGACTGTTGATGCCGGAACGGCTAAGATCTCCCTCGCCATCATTGCTAAAATCGGGTATTGGTTTTGCCTCCTCGACCACCATTGCAAAACATCAACATCATTTGGCCCTTCACCTGCTAAATCTGTACTTTTGGGTTCGCTAAGATAGATATCAAGTTCACTGCTTATATTACTACCCGTGCCCTGATTTTGAAGGAAACTTTGAAGTCTTTGTGCAGCTACAGAACTAGAATCTATTCCTAGATTAAAAGAGCTTCTTGGTCTTTGACTAGGCCTAGATGATGACCCTCTATCCGAATACTTAGATTCATATTCTTGAAAAAGACCCCTCAATGTCGTATCTAGAGAAGTTTTAACATATGCAATAATAGGCAATTCAAAAGAGTCTTCACCACGCTCACCCCCCTCCAAATGTCATTTCACGAAGATAACTGTAATACAAGTCTAACAGACCACAAACCCCTTCCAATTTCATAGAGGGATCTAAACATTTTGCAATCAAAAAGATATCGGGAATATAAGTAAAATATTTCAACCATTTAATGACCATCATAGTTATAGAATCCTGCAACCTTGGGTTAGTACTGCATATTAAGAATTGAAGAACGATAACAACACAATGATATAGTACACGGCATGAAGTAGGATAATAAACTCCAGATAAATCTTTAGTTGCAGTTTCAAAAACTTTTAAGAGTGCAATCAGACCTGAGCATTCATCCCAATAAGAAGACAATAAGAACATGTTGCTAACCTCAGTTTAAAAGAAATCACATAATAAATCCTTATATTCAGAAGTTGCTGCCAACATTTCATAAGTAGAGTTCCATCTAGTGCATACATCAATGTTAAAACTCATACTTTTTCCAGTTTTTTTGCTTACAAAATTTTACCCAATTTCTGTGTAGCTTAGCTTTATCCTTTAACATGGCAACACATTTTCTAATAGGCATAATTGAACCTTCTAATTGCTTTAATCCATCTTGCACACATAAATTTAGTATGTGACATATGCATCTAGTATGAAAATATTTTCCTCCTAGAGTTGGATTACATGCAGCAATTAGAGCAGACACACTTGCAGTATTAGCAGATGCATTATCAAAACCGATTGAAAAAAATCTTAGAGGTTAATCTAAATTGATTCAACACTTTTATAATGCAAAGAGCAATGTTTGCAGCATTATGAGTACAATTAAACTTCCTAAAACAAATTACGCGTTTGTTCATACACCAATTCGGATCAATCTAATACACAGTCATACACCACGAGTAGTCATCTTGGAACGCTTCTCGTTCTCGAATGACAACACCACGAGGACGACGAGGAGGGTTACCACTACCACGAGTACCACGAATATTTTCGACTGCCTTTTCCTTACCCTTACGAGGGTTGGAGGAAGACATTTTTGCTATAACTACTAAGAGACTAAGAGAGTAAGAGCTAGAAAATTGAACAATGAAAACTGAAAAGAATGAATAACTTAGAGAGTAAGAGAAGAGAGTAAGAGAAGAGAAGATAGTAATTGGTGTGAAGAAATGGTTGTGGGTAGGGGGGTATTTATAGTTGAAAGTAGGAGGAAATGGGGGGGAAAACTTTGAATCATAGCCATTGGATCACAAGATGAAATTCTAGCCATCCATTTTGAATTTGAAATGGGTGCAAAATCCTAGGCGGTTCGGCGGTTCCGAACCGGAACCGCCGGTTCAACCTCGAACCTTTTTTTTTGTTGACATTTTTTCGTTCCATTTAGCATTCTAATTATCATTATTGCTTGTTTTAGGATATAATTAACATGGATAACACAAAACATATTTAAAAAAAAAAAAAAGTGGAACCACCGGTTCACGGTTCCTAGCCCTTGGAACCGGAACCGGCCCGTCCCGAACATGGTTCCGGGTCGGAACCGGCCCGTTGACCGCGGTTCCGGGCCGGAAACCGTTGACCACGGTTCCGGTTCCGGCCGGAACCGGCGGTTTCGGGTCGGGTGAACACCTCTAATAATGAGTAGGTCTCTCGTGCAGCAGGTTGCACAACTTGCCGGATCCTACCCGATCCGTTTCCCCGGCCCGAAACCTGCAATATAAAAAATAAAAAAATTGTTTCTGCAATTTTTTCCCGTTTCATGTTCCATGTCTCTTTCACCGCTCCTCCGCAAAACCTCCACTATCATCCACCAACCTCCGACAAACGACGTCGCAGACGACAAGACGAGACAATAGTGAGTTTTTTTAGATAATTTGGCTTAGTACATCTGTACATAGACCATATATAGATCCATAGAGCTACTACTTTACCTATGTTTTAATTGTTAAAAATACTAAATTTTAGTTTAATTTTGGGCAAATTGCATGTAAATTAAACAACTTTTATAAAATTCTGATTTTGCATACTAGAAAAAGATTTCACCTGTAAATTAGCCGAAATTTCAATTTGATCTAATTTTGCTACTCCCATCGGATTCCTCAAATTAGATGATGGCATGGCTTCCTGAATAGCTTATGTGGAAAATCTGGTCGGCCAAAAAAATGATATCGTTTTACACTTGAGCAATTTTTATGAGATTTTGCTTGTAAATTACCTTTTACAAAATTCTGGTGTTGCATACAAAGAAAAAAAAATTCAAAATTGTATTAAATTAAAGAATGACCGGTAAGGGAAGGAAAAATAATACTCCATCCGTCCACGATAATTGTTCTCTGCTTTCTTTTTTAGTCAGTCCACGAAAATTATTTCATTTCTATTTTTGTACACTAGCTACCCCACCACAAAATATTTTTTTTTCCTCTACTCGCAACACTACACTACACAAAATATTCTTTTTTTCTCCAGTCACAAGTCACAACCCACTACACATAATTTTTATTAATCTCCGTGTCCACCGTCCCGAAGAACAATTATCGTGGAGGGAGGGAGTAATTAAAAAGGATCGATGCACATTGATTATACGAAATTTGTTGACTTACTTAAAAGGATACGAAATCTAGCCATGTGCCTCCATCGCAATCAATATTAATAAGAATTCTTTCCAATTACGTGATAATAAAATTAAAATTGAAGAATATTAAGCCCAAGATACTCCAGAAACAGAGAGAGAGAGAGAGAGAGCTATGATAGACGTGAGGTTCAACATTGGAAAACACAGAATCAAGAATTGGTGAATAAATAAATAAATAAAGATAATGAAGTTGCAGTCAAATGAGGCAAAGGCTGCCACCTCCTAAAATCAATGCCACTGCCATTTGCGATTTGCCTTTTCTTATGTTATATAAAAAAGAGTATTATTTATGTATATCCAGTATGGTGATAGTGTATACCTCCATAACCAGTTTTGAAGGCATGTATAATACATAACCACTTTGACTTTTGACTTTCCTAATTATATCTATTGTGACACTTTCTAAAAATGTGTCTTATTTGTGTAGAAATGGGGAAAAATTGACTAGTTAATCAAAATCATACAAAATCATGTATTTACCCTCCTATTTTAGCTATCAAAAAGATAGTTACGTATTTCTTTATTACATATTTTGCTAATCGATCCTACGCTTTCCGAATTGGTATCAGAGCCTTAGGTTTATCTGGGAATTATATTTTATTTATTGCTGTAAGTATTATCCTAACGGAGGAGACATCAAGAAAAAATGGATCCGGACAATTATCCGAGATACGAAGGTTACAGGAATTATCTCCATGATTTGGAGGTACAGAAAACAAGAACCCGGATTGCACTAGCAATCTGGAAAAGAGAATTCCACTCTGCAGCACTGAGAGTGGATTGTGAATCTATTATCTCTTGCCACCAAGAGATGAGAAGAAGAGAAAACTTCCTCAAGGAGTTGAAGTATCTCCATCTAAGGACGGAGTACGTGATGAAAGAAAACCATCAGAACCAAACTGACTGATGGACCTTGAAGGATGTCCGAGGTGTGGACATTTCCAGGAACATCTCCAAATCTTAGAGAAAAGAAGGACAAGATACCAGAGTGTGCTAACACACTGGAGAAGGCAGTTGGATATCCTAATCCAACAAAACCATGAGAAAGAATTAATTGATTCCTGCCTTCAAGGAATCAAAAGAAAAGAAGATATTCTCCATAGTTGTATCCTCCTGGAATGGGAGATAGAACATGCTATGAGAAGAGATCATTGGATCCATCTGGGAATAAATTGGAATTAGCTCTGATGGAACCAAAGAAAGATAAAGGAGTATCATCTACTCTTTTATATCAAGAGATTACTCCAGATTCATCCAAGATATCGGAAGATCTGAGAGAAATACAAAAGACAGTACAACATTATGGCGATAGCCTGTATGGTGTACCTCGCGATCTTTACAAGATTGCTATGAAACAGGATGAAATCTACAACATCCTGAAGGAGATCCAATCACGGATCGAAAAACTGGAGCAACAACCTCGTTCCAGCTAAGGGAGAAATCCTTTTGGTAATGAACCCACTTATCCATTTCCAGTGGGAGAAACCAAAAAGGATCCAAACATGGAGGCCTTGAAAAGAATGATTCGAGAAAGAAAAAGATGAATAATCTTGAAAGAATCAGGCTTGACGACCTCCAGGAGTTAGCAGAATCTTTTGCTAACATGACGATGGTGGATTTAAAAATGAATCAGAATGTGGTCCAAAATCCACAACCGGTGAATTAACTTTCACCAGGAGCCATTATTGGAAATCAACAAGATTTTCAAAATGCACCCGGAGCCATTAATGTAGCCCAGGATTTTCAGACTGGAGCAAGGTATGATCAACATACCCCAAATGATGCATACATGGCGGCAAGAAGGACAAGGGCAAGAAGACCGCATCCAAAGGTGCAAGATACACCTTATGGAAAGGTAACCCTGGATCCTATCCATCCATACGGAGTAATGCTCGACCTTGATGAAGTAAATTTCAGACATCGAGAATCCGTTATTGATGAGTGGATGTCAGCCCTGAGAATTGCAGCAGCAACTCTCGATTTAAACAAGGAAGGATTCGTAAGAATTCTCGAAATGAGTCTTGCAGGAATTGTCAAGATAGCATGGGAATTCTTTCCTGTGGATATCAAGAATTCATGTTTTGAGAGTGACAACTACACAGAACATGTCCAGAATATGGCAATGCTTTTTAAAAACCATTTTCTGGGAGAAGGATATTTCGAAGGATTTGATCAAGAAAAGAGGAAGAAATACTTGATGGCATTGTATAATCTAAGACTTGCAGTCCTAGATCAACAATCGCTTAACAAGTTTCTACAGCTCTTTACTCTTTATCAACATCAATCTAAAGTTGATGATAGAGTTGCACTGGAAATTTTCTTTCTGAAATTTCCAAGCCCATGGAAAGAGATGCTGATTCGGGATTATGAACCAGGAGATCCTGAGAACGTCGCAAGAAGGATGTCATATGTACATCGGAAGCTCTCAGAGTGGTGTCAACAAGCAACAGCTCTGAGGAACATGAAGAAACTGAGGAGAATTAACAAATTCGCTCCTCTAAACTGTGATGACAATGATCTGCCAACGATCATTGGAGGAGAACCACCGAGGCTGAAGAAAAGCAAGAAAAATACGTTTCAGCACTATTATAAAGGTGGAGATCCAAAAAGAAATTCTTGGAAACCAAGAACCAGATGGTCAAGATAGAAGGCCAGATCTTACAAATCAGGCCAAAGAAGTGGACCATCAAGGAATAGGTATCCTTTCCGAGGAGATAATAAATCCCAAGGAAGGACACCCGCTAAGAAAACTTTCAGAAGAACTCACACTATGATGTAGCCCAAGGTTCGTTGGTGCAAGATCCGGTGCGTGTTCCTGTTGGGCCAATTACAAGAGCACGAGCCAAGAAGTTTAAGGAATGCTTGATAGGCTTAGTTCAAGACGTGTGGGATCAAGAATTATTGAAGAAGCCCATTGAAGTTGGTGGAATTGGCGAATTGGACAGCCCGTGTTTCATTACTTTTATTTCGTGCGAGTGGGCTGCCCATGTTTGAAGTCTTTTATTTTGTTTGAAGACTTTATTATTTATTTTCGTTGTTTAAAGCTCATTAGTTATAAGCTTTATTATTTTGGAGTTTTGGGCTTAGTTAGCTTATTAGTTTAAGTTGGACTTTTATTTAAGTTGTTTCCTATCTAGATTAGGATTAGGTTTTGCCTATATAAGGCCTTTTGTATGGACGATTTTCAGCAGACTATTATTCATTAATCAAATCGTGAGTTTAATTCTCTCTTGAGAGTTTTCGAGTTCTTCTTGGTTTTGCCAAGTCGAGTTCATTTATCGACGAATCGACGAGTCAATCATCCCTCGTTCGTGTGTCAATCATCGTCCCCGAGTTGCTGCATCAACTTCACGTTGGGGTTTAGGGATCCGTTCTCCTAGATCATTTCGTGGTTAGATTCAGAGGTTTTTGGGATATTCCATCCAATCAATCCATCGATCAAGTCTTCCGTCCGCGTGTTTCGATCTGATCATCAGCGAGGATCGTATCATTTGGTATCAGAGCCGAGTTTCGAATCCAGGTTTTGTCTTTCTTTCTTCGTGTCAAGGGTAGGGTTTAGGTTTTGTTTTCTGCCGTTTTAAGGTTCATGTTATCTGTGTTTTCGATCTTGCTTCTGTGATCGTTTCTGTTGAGTTCGTATCTGCAGTTCTAGGGTTTCGTCTTTCTTCGTGCTTCTCTATTTTCGCTTTGCATCGTCTTTGTGTTTTCTGTTTTCATTCCGTTCTTGTTTCGTTTTGTTCCTGTTCTGTTTTTCTCCCTGTTTCAGTTTTAGGGTTTCGAATTTTTTTCTTTTTCGTTTCGTTCTTTCAGTGTAAAAAAAAAAAGAATTGTCAGATCCAAATTACGTATCCTAATCCGCGTACAGATCCGTTCCTACCATATATATTCCATAGTTTCCATATCATTAAATCTGAACTTACCATACTGCTCATAGTAATCCATATTGTTTTCATACTATTCGAAATATCCATATTTTCCTACGAGATTTTCATCAGACTTCCAAGTGCCATAACATACACCCCTAAAGAGATCATATTACCTCTCTTACACGCCCCACAGTTAAGATCGTAAAAAAAAAATAAGTAAAAAGGCGGGAAAAATTTTGTCGTTTCGTTACGTTTTAATTTGATATTCGGGGTCCTGGTAGTTCGTATAGCCTCCCCCGAAAAATCACTATTCACCGTGAAGTTACTGTTCACGTACTGTTCATCGTTACTGTTCACTGTTACTGTTCACCCGCGAAATTTTCAGAATCCATTTTGTGCAAGTTTGTTCCTTTACTTCCTTGGGTCGTGTAGAGTCTTTTGGGGCATTTTCTGTATGCACTTTCTCTGATTTTCAGTTAAGTCTCGTAGTGTTTTCTGGATTTTTGGGGTAGTTTAGAGCGTGTTGAGTCAGTTTCTGTGAAGCATATTTTTGTGTTTCTAGTTCCTGTTTTCTTCGTGTCTAGAGTCCAGTTCCGTTCCATTGTTCTGTGTGTTGATTAGTCTTCTTGGGGAAGTGTTCGTACGGACGTCGTTTTGGTTGTTTCATCGTTAGTTGGTGCTGAATTCAAGTGGTAGATTGAGAGAATCCGATTCCTTGAGAGAGAATTCCGAGTGGAAAAAGGCAAGAGCGAGTGAGATTATTAGAGTGCAAAGAGCCAAAATTGAGTGATACACGAGTGTTGAGTGATTCCTTATCGAGTGATACAAGAGTGTTTGTGAGGTGGTGAGGTTCTGTTTTGTTTTGTTGTTACTAACCGTTTTTTTTGTTTTAAGTGTCACTATGTCAAAAAGAGATGAACAGGTTTCTGATACAGAGGATCATCCTACTGTGGATCCAAAGACGAAGTTCCTGATGGAGGCACTTCGATCAGAATTGGGAAAGATGATGAAATCAAAGATGGAGGTGGTGCATGATAGGTTAGACCAGATAGAGCAATCTCAGACCAGAGAAACCAGAGATACCAGAGATACCAATACCAATAGGGGCCGAGGCGGTAGAGGAGGACGTGGAGATAGAGGCCGAGGTCATAGAGGCTGAGGTGGTAGAGGTGGTCGAGCTGACCATGATGAGTATGCAGATGAGACAGATTATGAAGAAGAAGATGTGGGAAGTTGGCATAGAGGTGGAGACAGACAAGATAATAATCTGGGCAACATCAAGATGAACATTCCCTCCTTTCACGGGAAAAATGATCCAGAATTGTATCTTGAATGGGAGAGAAAGGTGGAGCTAGTGTTCGATTGTCAGAACTATTCAGAGCTCAAGAAAGTGAAGTTAGCGGCAGTGGAGTTTTCAGATTACGCACTTGTTTGGTGGGATCAGTTAGTGACTAGCCGGAGAAGAAATGATGAGCCATCTATTCAGACGTGGCGTGAGATGAAGGCAGTGATGAGGAAGCGCTTTGTGCCTAATCATTACTACCGAGAGCTTTATAACAAGTTGCAGAATTTGAAACAAGGAAGTAGGAGTCTGGATGAATATTTTAAGGAGATGGAGATAGCCATGATTCGAGCTAATGTTGTTGAGGATCGAGAGGCTACTATGGCGCGATTTCTAGCTGGTTTGCATTGGGACATCCGAGATAAGGTGGAGTTGCAGCATTATGTTGAGTTGGAGGATATGGTTCACATGGCTGTGAAGATAGAGAATCAACTCAAGAGGAGAGGCAACAACAACAGCAACCAGAGACAGAATCAGACCAATTGGAGGCAGTCCCAGTCAGTTGCTAGTGGTTCCTCATCAAAAGGGAACCAATGGAAGAAAGAGGCGCCACCGAGAGACGAGAAGAAGCCGTTCTTTAGGGGCCGCGCAGAGAATTCGAGTTCATCGAATCAGGGCAGTCCAACAGTTCCTGATGGTCGGAATCGAGATAAGAAGTGTTTCAAGTGTCAGGGATTCGGGCATATTATGAGTGAGTGTCCGAACAGAAGAATTATGATCATGAGAGATGACGGTGAAGTAGTGACTGATGAAGAGGAAACTGATCCGGAGATGCCAGTCTTAGTGGATCCCGATGAAGAAGAAGAAGCTGAGGAGATTTTAGCACCGGATGGGCAGCTGTTTGTAGCTAGGCGAGTTTTGAGTGCCCAAATTCAGTCCAATGAGAGGGAGCAGCGGGAGAATCTCTTTCACACGAGATGTCATGTTCAAGACAAGGTGTGCAGTATGATCATTGATGGAGAGAGTTGCACGAATGTGGCGAGTGCATCCATGGTTCAAAGATTAGGGTTGCCCGTGGTGAAGCATCCCAAGGCGTACCGTTTGCAGTGGTTGAATGAGACCGGTGTCATCAAAGTGACAAAACAAGTGAAGATTCCGTTTCGCATTGGGAAGTATGAAGATGAAGTGTTGTGTGATGTGATTCCTATGCAGGCAAGCCACATTTTGTTAGGTCGTCCGTGGCAGTTTGATCGACGAGTTACCCATGATGGCTTCACCAACAAGTATTCGTTCGAGTATAAGCAGAAGAAGGTATCACTTGTTCCTCTTACTCCTAAACAAGTTTATGAGGATCAAGTACAGATGCAAAAAGAGGCGGAAAAGGTGAAGTCCAAGGAGCAGCCTAAGGAGCAGATTGATGATAAAAGGGAGCTTGGGTTGATTCAGAAGTCCTTTCTTGCGAGGGCTAGTGATTTGAAGGAGGCTGTGAATGAGGAGAGACCAATGATAGTGTTGCTGTACAAGGAGAGTTTGACTATTGATACTGACCTCTGTTCTCTACCCCCTTCTATTTGTTGTATTTTGCAGGAATTTGATGATGTCTTCCCCGAGGATACACCCCCTGGTTTACCACCAATTCGTGGGATTGAGCATCAAATTGACTTTGTTCCCGGAGCTGTCTTGCCAAACCGACCAGCTTACCGAACCAATCTAGAGGAGACGAAGGAGTTGGAGAGGCAAATTGGCGATTTGCTGGCCAAAGGGCACGTGAGGGAGAGTTTGAGTCCTTGCGCAGTACCGGTTCTACTTGTGCCTAAGAAGGATACGACTATGAGGATGTGCTGTGATTGTCGAGCCATTAACAACATTAATGTAAAGTTTCGCCATCCTATCCCTCGTTTAGATGATATGCTTGATGAGCTGCATGGTTCTTGTGTGTTTTCCAAGATTGATTTGCATAGTGGATACCATCAGATTAGGATAAAAGAAGGAGATGAATGGAAAACAGCTTTTAAGACGAAAATTGGCTTGTATGAGTGGTTGGTTATGCCTTTTGGATTAATTAATGAACCCAGCACATTTATGCGTCTTATGAATCATGTCTTGCATGCTTTCATTGGAAGATTTGTGGTTGTTTATTTTGATGACATACTTGTGTATAGTAAGAATCATGAAGAGCATGTTGTGCATTTGAGGGCTGTGTTAATTGCACTTAGGAAAGAAAGATTGTTCGCTAACCCTAAGAAGTGCGTTTTTAGCACGGATAGTATTGAGTTTCTTGGTTTTGTTGTTAGTGCACAGGGATTACAGGTTGATGAGGCAAAGATACGAGCTATCCAAGAGTGGCCGACTCCTAAGAGCATTGGAGAAGTCCGGAGTTTCCATGGACTTGCTAGCTTTTATAGGCGATTCGTGCCTAATTTCAGCAGTGTTGCAGCACCATTAACCGAAGTCATCAAGAAGAATGTGGAATTCAAGTGGGGGAAGGCGCAAGAAGAGGCGTTTCAGCTTTTGAAGCACAAGCTTACACACGCCCCGGTATTATCTCTTCCTAACTTTTCTAAGTCTTTTGAGATTGAATGTGATGCTTCTGGTGTTGGTATTGGTGCAGTGTTGATGCAAGAGGGAAGACCAGTGGCGTATTTCAGCGAGAAGCTCAATGGAGCGACGTTGAGCTATCCCACGTATGATAAGGAGTTGTATGCCTTGGTGAGAGCCCTCAAGACGTGGCAACATTATTTGTGGACTCGAGAGTTTGTTATTCACACCAATCATGAGTCCTTGAAGCATTTAAAGGGGCAGAATATGTTGAACAAGCGACATGCAAGGTGGATGGAGTTTACTGAGACGTTTCCATACGTCATCAAATACAAGCAAGGTAAACAGAATGTCGTGGCTGATGCACTTTCTCGGAGGTATGCCTTGATCTCTACCTTAGATGCTAAGTTGCTTGGTTTTGAGAGTGTGAAGGGTTTGTATTTAGATGATGCTGATTTTGGTGAGATTTATAAAGCATGTGAGAAATCTACTCGTGGTGACTTCTTTAGGCATGATGACTATTTGTTTAGGAAGAATAAACTTTGTGTGTCTAAGTGTTCTCTGCGTGAGTTATTATTACTTGAATCTCATGGTGGGGGTTTGATGGGATATTTTGGCATTGCTAAGACTTTAGCTGTTCTGCATGAGCATTTCTTTTGGCCTCATATGAAACGTGATGTTGAGAGAATTTGTGGGAGATGTGTTACTTGTAAGCAAGCTAAGTCTAGGGTGAGTTCCCATGGTTTGTATACACCTTTGCCTATTCCTACAGCACCTTGGATTGATATTTCTATGGATTTTGTGTTAGGTTTACCTTGGACCAAACGTGGGAAAGATTCAATCTTTATTGTTGTTGATAGGTTTTCTAAGATGGCACATTTTATTCCATGTCATAAATCTGATGATGCATCTCATGTGGCTGATTTGTTCTTTAGAGAGATTGTTAGATTGCATGGCATGCCTAGGACTATTGTTTCAGATAGGGATTCAAAGTTTTTGAGCTACTTTTGGAAGACTTTGTGGTGTAAGTTAGGAACTAAGCTTTTGTTTTCTACTACTTGTCATCCACAAACTGACGGTCAAACCGAGGTGGTAAATAGGACTTTGTCTACTTTACTTCGTGCTATTATTAAGAAGAACATTAAGTCCTGGGAAGAATGTTTGCCTCATGTTGAGTTTGCATATAATCGTTCTGTTCATTCTGCTACTCAGTTTTCGCCGTTCGAGATTGTGTATGGTTTTAATCCTTTGACTCCATTGGATTTATCCCCTTTACCTGAGCATGAGCATACTAATCTTGATGGATAGAAAAGGGCTGATTTTGTGAAACAGATTCATGAGAAGGCAAGGATGAACATTGAGAGGCGCACGAGGCAGTACGCCGAGCAAGCCAACAAAGGACGTCGCAAGGTGGTGTTTGAGCCCGGTGATTGAGTGTGGTTGCATATGCGCAAGGAACAGTTTCCATTGCAGCAGAGATCCAAGTTACTTCCTCGAGGGGATGGACCGTTTCAAGTCTTGGAGCGAATCAATGATAATGCCTACAAGTTGGACTTACCAGGTGAGTATAATGTTAGTGCTACTTTTAATGTGACTGATTTGAGTCCTTTTGATATAGGTGACGCCTTGGATTTGAGGACAAATCCTCTTGAAGAGGAGGGGAATGATGTAGCCCAAGGTTCGTTGGTGCAAGATCCGGTGCATGTTCCTGTTGGGAAAATTACAAGAGCACGAGCCAAGAAGTTTAAGGAATGCTTGATGGGCTTAGTTCAAGACGTGTGAGATCAAGAATTATTGAAGAAGCCCATTGAAGTTGGTGGAATTGGCGAATTGGACAGCCCGTGTTTCATTACTCTTATTTCGTGTGAGTGGGCTGCCCATGTTTGAAGTCTTTTATTTTGTTTGAAGACTTTATTATTTATTTTTGTTGTTTAAAGCTCATTAGTTATAAGCTTTATTATTTTCGAGTTTTGGGCTTAGTTAGCTTATTAGTTTAAGTTGGGCTTTTATTTAAGTTGTTTCCTATCTAAATTAGGATTAGGTTTTGCCTATATAAGGCCTTTTGTATGGACGATTTTCAGCAGACTATTATTCATTAATCAAATCGTGAGTTTAATTCTCTCTTGAGAGTTTTCGAGTTCTTCTTGGTTTTGCCAAGTCGAGTTCATTTATCGACAAATCGACGAGTCAATCATTCCTCGTTCGTGTGTCAATCATCGTCCCCGAGTTGCTGCATCAACTTCACGTTGGAGTTTAGGGATCCGCTCTCCTAGATCATTTCGTGGTTAGATTAAGAGGTTTTTGGATATTCCATCCAATCAATCCATCGATCAAGTCTTCCGTACGCGTGTTTCGATCTGATCATCAGCGAGGATCGTATCACACTAGAGTTAATGAAAGTTTCAAGGATTGCAACTGCTGGACGTGCGGTGCGAAGGGGCATATTTCCACAAATTGCCCAGACAACGAGAGAAGAGGTATTAATAAATTCGAATCCACTCCAGATATCGAAGATGCCATCTACTACCAAGAACTGATACAAGTATACCAGTTCGAAGATATACCCTCGGATGAGAGTATATATGAACAAGAAGAAGTCTTCAGCGAAGAAGATTCAGAATGGTCTGATGGAACTAGATCGGAGTCAGACTGATCCAGAGATTGTTCATCAAGAGAAAGAGGACAGGACGAGATTCTCCAGTCACACAACTCTCTCTCAAAGTCTGATTGACAAAATCATGAAGAAAAGTCTAAATATACAAAAGTATCAAGGCTTTTCAGCAAATAATATAGATCAAGTTCTGAGGAACTTTAATCTAAGAAGCAGGAAACAACAAATCGTCTATGGAATTTCTAGACGAGAAATAACGCTTCCTATAGAGCTTACAGGGAATCAAGTGGAGATGCAGTTGATTCCAGCTAGTGACATCAGGGAAGATCTATCAAAGATGAAGCCCGAAGTCGCTAAAAAGATGAACTGGATCCATATTGGAGCAATCCAGTTGATGTTAAAATCGGCTCTCTTTACCGGAGTACACATGCCGATCGATATCGCTATATGCGATAAAAGAGTTAGAAATCTGAAAGATTCCGTATTGGGAACAATTGCGGAAGATCTTTGTGCAGGACAAGTAGTGGGAATCATCTATCCAAAGATTGCTTACAATCTTAATGATACCCATTTCAGCAAAGCCCTGACGCTTTATCAGGACTTTAAACGAAAGAATTTATTAGAGGAAGGAAATAGGCCTTACTCCATTACTTATCAGGTATCATATGCTCTTTCCAACTCACATCACACTAAGTTATTTCTGGAAAAGAAGTTCATTGAGATAACAGATATATTCAACAAGGTGACAACGGCGGTTTGTCCCGATAGAGTGGAAATTGCTCGGTTAAGGAATGTGAATATTCAAATCCGAGATAGAGATGTCATGAGACACGACTAAAGTCTCAGGATAACTTCAGGGAGATTATCTTTCCAAGGAGACAGAATCATGTCTTTGCCATATGGGAGGAGTCAGAGTCTCATCCGAGAAGATCAACCTCAAACATCTCAGAGTAACAAGGTTCCAGTAAATCTGAAATGTCCTGAAGGGTGGAGAGAAGTGATAGTAAAATTTGACACTACAAGGTGGGAAACCAACTTCCCTTGTAATGTTCTTTACTATCTGCAGCAGCCGGAGATCAATCATTACAAAGGTACCCTGGAGATTGGGGGACAAGTGATGGTGATCAAAGGCAGAGCCGGAAGAGAAGCAGTTCTACTATTGGGTTAGGATTTTCTTGAGGATCACAAACCTTGGGCAAATAAAGAAGATGGAATGGAAATCACGATCAATGGAAGAAAACTATTAATCAAATGACAAGTCCATTTTCCATATACATCTCTATAGGGATGTTATATGAAAAACGAGGAGAATATTTTGCTGCTTATATTGATTCAGGTGCAGGAATTTGTACTGCAAAACGAGGAGTCTTGCCAGCAGAGGTAGAAGATGATCTACCCCGAATTGCAGGAAGAGATTTCTCAAAGAAAATTTTACTCTTGGCTAAAGGAGTAAAAGAAACGGAAATTCTAATTGGCGGAGCCAGAGGTACACCTTGGTATAAGGTTAAAACTCCACCAATTTATTTCCATGATACAGGTGCAGATATTCTGTTGGGAAACAATTTCCCACAGATGTTCAAAAGATACATGCAGGATAATGAAAAGAGGCAATTGGTGTTTACAACCATTTGCGATCACAAAATCATTGTCCAGAGGCTCAAAGGGGCTTTTAATCGCCAGATACCATTGAGTTTTCGCAGCAAGCGTGGTGATGAAGGAAAACTTCGACACCCAAAAATGAAGGATCAAAGGAGATTCAGCGAAGCAGTGGTAAGCTGTATTAGGGATGAGGATCTCAATGATCAAAAGGTCCAGATCCTCAAAGCATCTTTAATATCTGCTAGAGAGCTTTTTAAAACTTGAGAGATTCAGAGAGGTTGAAAGCTTGTAGAGAGTTTTTCGTGTCTGATTCTGAGGTTGAAGACTGGTATTTATAGGTAGAAATTCAAATCTAGCCGTTGGAGGAGCCGTTTAAATCTTACCTACTCTCTGATCTGTCGATCTGCCGTTGAGCGTATCTTTACATGTCTTCATCACTGTGTCAGATCCTAGGTTCGCCTTTCTAGGATGCTGAGATGTCGATCCCTCATTGGTCGAGGTATATTGACTTCCTCTGACACCGGGATTTCTGTCTTTCGAGCTGGTTTTTGAATTTAGAGCTGTCTTCAGAGTTAGTTCCCTTTTTGTCTGCTCAGCTGACTCTCTTAGACTTGAGTCAGCTCAATTTATTCTGCTCCGTTGGATCTCCTTGGCTGGATCCACTCTTCTATTCTTGAGAGTCAGTCTGACTCAGCTCAGTCTCTGAACTCTGTTCAGCTAAGAAACCTTTCAGCTGACTTTGGGTCCAGCTGATTACTCAGCTGGGTCTTCTTTCGTCTTCAGCTTCCTTACCTGTAAACTTAGAAAATCTAAGGCTCAAACAAGCGAGCTGGTAAGCTTAACTTAGGTTTGTACATTCATCTACTAGGTTGGAGAACAGTTGGGTTTTGAAATTGAATCAAAACTCTAGAATTTTCCCAACAATTTCTCCCTTTTTGATGATGTCAAAACCTAATTGAGAAAAACAACCTACTTCCCCCTAAATGAGAAAGTGGGTTTAAAAAAAAAATAAGAAAATTTTAGCAGAAGATTAAATTCAGAGTTCAGTGCCTGGACAAAGAGTTATTGTCATCAGGGTGAGCTTGAGAGCAAAAACATTTCAGTTTTATTAATCCACAAAGATGATTACATGAATTACAGGATTAACAAACTGAAAAATAGAAAAAAATCCGATTGGTCGGGTCTTCATTCTATTTCTTCTTCTTGATTCTTCAGTCTATCTTCTTCCAGCTGCTCATCTGTTCTTAACCTGTACCGGTTGAATATCATCTGTTCCAGCTTTCTGTATTCTTCTTTGTTGTTTACCTTGGAAATTTTTCTCCTGATTGCCCATCTATTTACTTCTGCGATAATTTTCGATTTGTCAGGAAGATGAGTTCCAGGTATCAGCGGAGGCTGGAGATGATACAGCTGGGGAGCAGTGAATTGGATCTTTGCGGTACTTGCAGCATTGAAGAATGCTTTCGCAGTCATCCTATCTTGATGAAAAAGCTCATTGAGATGCATCTTGAAAGCAACATCTGGGGGCGTATTAGGGTAAGCTCCCAGATAGTAGTAATCTTTAATGAACTCAAATTTTGTATGTTCCCAGTCGTCGTTTAACTCTTCTGGGATCCATTCATCTGTTCTTCTCCAGTTCATCGGCATCTGAGACTTTTTCTTTGCTGCTCTTATGTTTGCTCTTTTCTTCTTCTGCTTCTTTTCTTCGGCATTGAGCAAACTTTCTTTCTTCTTTTGCTGTTCTTGAAAGCTTTTCATCTCTTGCTTTTGTTGATTCACAAAGTTACAGAGCCATTGAGTATCATTGAACTGTTCTGGCGTGGCTCCACTAGCTTTGGCAAGAGGGATGATCATTTTGCTCCATTTTCCTTTCCGTCCAGCTGGTTCTTCTGCATCCACCAAGAACAACTTCATCAATCTCAGACTGTATCACTTGGATTTCGACTTCAGCTACAGCTTTCCCTTTGCCCGTCCTTGATGTTTTTCTCTTGTCATTACCTTCCCCCTTTTTGGCATTATCATCAAGAGCGGAGGAGAGGTTGACAACTGTCTCATTCAGCTGGGCCAGGGCTTTGTCAATATCAGCAATCTTGGCTGAGTTGTCTGCTGTGACGAGATTGAGCTGTGTTGTGCTGTTGCTTCCAGCTTTGAACTGATTGTCCAGCTCCTTGTAGAGATTGAACAGCTTGTGAATATCAGTTCTGTTGGAGAGAGTCTGCTGTTGGAGAGCTTCCAGCTGGCTGGATAAGTCGTTGACGCTGCTTTCCTGTGGATCTTGGAGGTTTGAGATGATCTCAGGGACTCTCTTCTCTAGATGATTTGTCTGATCAATTCGTTGAGAAACGAGAGATTGCTTGAGATCTTGACTGGTGCTTTCCTGTAGATTCTGGGCAAATCTGTGAACTTCATCAATGGACTGTCCATTACAATGAACTTGCCATTCTACAGCTGTGATGCGCAGAAGGTTGTCAACATTTGATTTGAGTCTATCCTGGAATAGGATTTTCTCAACTTGTTTGGCGATCTCGTCCTTCATTGCATCAGAAAGCACATTAGGATCCGTCTGGGTCCCGGATTCGACTTGGCTGGGTTTTACTGCCTCGATCTCGACCAGTGAGCGAGTGTCATCGGCATCTGGACATTGTGGGGTAGCTTCGGTAGGCTCAACTGTTGCATTAGTTGGCCCTTCGTCAATCATTATTGCCTCAGCTGTGTCGGCAGGGACAGCTTCCTCGGTAGTCTCAACTGGAACAATCCAGCTGAGATTGTGTAGGTAAGAGGTGGCTATTGAGATGACCTCCTCAGAAGGTGGTACTTCATTCTGTTCAACCTTTTGGATGAGGATTTGGATCAGCTCGTCTTGATGCTCAAAAGCATCCTGAAGACTTCCAAATCCAAATATCTCTTGCAGAGCTGCTTCTTCGGCTTTGATCTTATCAAAAGTGTAGAATTCCACAAGTTCTTCATTTGCGTACCAAGTAGACATCTTGGTAGCTAGATAAAATTTGAAGTCGCTGACGGTGACTAATGCGGCGGGTAGAGAAGCAAGAGAAGGAAATTGTTGCAGTGCGCTCTTTATTCCTTGAAGCCTGAGGTCCTCGAACCTCATGATAGTGGCAGCACGTGCAACGGCTCTGGGACTGAGGATTTCGATTTCCTCAGAGGAAGTGGGGCTAGATGGTTCAGCTTGGTTTTCATCATCCAACTGCAAAGGATCGTCAGCTGGATGGGGCTCTTTAGGTGAGCTGGGTGCTGATAATTGAGTGTGAGGGAGTTGGATGGTTTCAGGTGCTGAAGAAGTAGAAGAGGACGCTAGGTGAGGTACCTGAGGATGAAGAGGAAGGAGAAGGGAGTGTTGTTGAGGAGGAAGGAGAAGAGAGTGTTGTTGAGGAGTTCCAGCTGATATGAGATCAGCTGGAGTGGGTTGTGAGGATGCTTGAAGAATTTGGCGAAGGGGAATAACATCCTCCGGGTCAGGGTGGAGGACCACTACCTGTGGTTCTTCAGCTTCTCGTGATTCAATCACAAACTCTCTTCCTTGATCTGAGCTGGCTTAAGATCCAGCTGGCTTCTCTGCTGTCTCCTCAGCTGGCTTGCTGGCTGTCTTGAATTTGAGCTTCTTTTTGGCAGGAGGAGATACAGCTGGCTGAGTTTCCTCCGGCTGCTTCCTTTTCCCTGTTTGAGAGGGAGAGGCAGTCTGCTGCTTTGTCTCCTGCATCTTCTTCTTCCCTTCAGGGGCTGCTTTCTTCAACAAGTCAGAGAGCTGACTCTGCTTTTCAAAAAGAATTTTGGACACAGGAAACTCTTCTGTGTCGTGCCACTTGATTTGCCGTCCAGTGGAGTAGTGTTCTATTATGCACGCCACCTTGGTGCATAGATAGATTGTCTCCCTACAGCTGTACCGGGTGAAGCTGTCATCTTCAAAGTGGATCTTTTTCGACTCTTTTTCCAACTTTCCCATGAAGAAGGAGAACCAATCAACAGGATCATTCCTGAGGATGGCTATCATTGGCTTCAGCTTGGGTATGCTGATCTCTCCTTGAGATCCAGCGATACCGAGGATGCACTTCTGGGTGACATCCAGAAGTAGTTTGAATTTAGGCTTGAGCAGAAGCTTGGACATGCTCGCCCTGTAAGGTTCCGGTTTGAACAGCATCTGGTCCAGTTCGGCCTGGATTTCTTCTCTGGTGTAATTGTCTGGGGAACGGTCCTCAAGAGTCTTTAGGCCGAACAGCTTGCTCAACATCCGGTTGATGTTGATGTCGACATCCCAAGGAGTTGTATGCCCTGTCTTTTCCTTGAGATGTAGAGTGATGTTGGAGCGGAGACGTTCATCTCTGTTTGTCATCTCCATGAAGAATTCTGCCACTTCCCGGCGGAAGATGTTCTTCGGTCTTGCAGTCGCCCATTGCAGTAGACCGGCTTTCTCGATGAGATCCAACACCTCCTGGAACTCTGAGTTCTTGTAATTCTTGAGAGTTAAGCAACTCTCAAAGTGAAGCTTTGACATGAGATTCTCAGACTGGTTCGCTCCTGGTGTTATCTTCTTTGGTGCCATGATCTTTTTTCTGTATTAAAGAGTTAGAAGATACAAGGGAAAGGAGTTTTGCAGAAAGATAAGCAAGAACTTGTTATAACAAAAATTTCAGAGATAAGAAAGAAACTATGGCGACAATTTGCATATCTTTGATATATATATATATATATCAACCGTCTATCTTGATGAACGATTGAGATCTTGGCATCCGACTTTAAGATCTGCGGCTGGGAGAAATTTGCGCTACATGTTAAGTGACGTGCGTAAATAGAGTGTAGGTCACGCGCGCGTGAGGTAGTCAAAACGTTCTGACTTCTGCCTCGACTTTCCCGAGCTACAGTACCCTGCATGCTTTTCATTAAATGCGATGGGATTCGATTGGATGGATGGCTTATTGACTAATCCATCTAAGGAATGTCTGGGTATTTGAATTAAATTCAAATAATTTTATCCTTAAATAGCATATTCCTCAGGGAAATAAATGAAAGACTGCAAACCTGTCAGTTGATCTTTGTAGTCAGCTGATACCTCGGCTGTGTTTCTTTATGTTGAGTTTCTCCTTCAGTTTTTATTATCCAGCTGAGCTAGATTCCCCCTCAGCTGGTTTCCCTTCTTGAATTGAGTTCACGAACCGGCTAGGTCTGGATACTTCCAATTTGATAACCCAAAGGTATCCGGCTGAGTCTTATTCCCCTCAGCTGGATGAAGTTCCTTCATCTGGATTAAGCAATCCAAGCAATCCACACAGCATTTTGAATCTCGCTTCCATCAGAGGCTTTGTTAAAATGTCAGCTCGTTGGATATCTGTGTGAATTTTCTCAACAATGACGTCTTTCTTTTCCACATGATCTCTGATGAAGTGATGTCGAACGTCAAAATGCTTACACCTTGTGTGAAGGACTGGATTTTCAGATATTGCAATAGCACTTGAGCTATCACAGAAGATTGGAACTTGACCAGTTTTCACTTCATAGTCATCCAAATTGATGCTTCGACGAGAATTTGAGAGCAAGCCTTCCACCGCCATATACTCCGCTTCAGTTGTAGATGTAGCGACACACGTCTGTTTCTTTGAAAACCATGATATCAACTTGCTTCCTAGGAACTGACATGTTCCTGAAGTTGATTTTCTGTCTAATCGATCTCCAAAAAAGTCTGAGTCTGAGTATCCAGTCAGCTGCAAATTATCTTCAGCTGGATACCACAGCCCAACGCTCTTAGTACCCTTTAGATATTTGAGAATATTTTTGACTGCTTGCATATGTGCCTCCTTAGGATCAACTTGAAATCTGACACATACTCCGACTGCAAATGCTATATCTGGGCGGCTAGCTGTGAGATACAGCAGGGAACCAATTATCCCTCTGTATTTGCTGGGATCCACTGGTTTTCCTTCGGTTCCAGGTTCAATCTTCCAGTTGGTATTCATAGGGATCTTCACCGTTTTGCTGGATTGAATTCCATATTTGGCGATCAAGTCTTTCACGTACTTGGATTGATTTATGAATATTCCTTCTGCTGATTGCTTGACTTAAAGTCCTAGGAAGAAACTCATTTCTCCCATCATCGACATTTGGAATTGTTTTGACGTCATTTCTCCAAATTTTTCACATAAGACAGTTGATCTTGAGCCGAAGATGATGTCGTCCACATAAATTTGGACAACTAATATATCTTCACCTAGTTTGATGGTGAAGAGGGTTCTGTCGACTGAACCTTTCTTGAATCCTTTGGATACAAGAAATCCTGATAGAGTGTCATACCAAGCTCGAGGTGCTTGCTTCAGACCATAAAGCGCCTTCTTTAGCTTGTAAACTTTGTTTCCTTCTACTTCAAATCCTGGAGGTTGTTCTACGTAGACATCTTCTTTGATTTCCCCATTCAGAAATGCACACTTCACGTCCATTTGGTATACTTTGAATTTGTGATGTGCAGCGTATGCAAGGAATAATCTGATGGCTTCCAATCTTGCTACTGGAGCAAATGACTCTTCAAAGTCTATTCCTTCTTGCTGTGTATAACCCTTGGCGACTAATCTAGCCTTATTTCTGATTATTACTCCAAGAGTATCCAGCTTGTTTTTGAATATCCATTTAAGTCCTATTATTTTGACTCCTTCTGGTCTATCGACCAGTTCCCAGACGCAGTTTCTGAGAAATTCATTCAGCTCTTCTTGCATTGCATTTGTCCAGGGTACGCTCTTTAAGGCTTCGAGTATTGTTTGAGGCTCTGGAACTTGAGCTACATAACACGCCATGAGAGCTGTGTCTTCGTCGTAGACGGTCAGTTCTAGCTCTACTGAGACTTGAGCTTCATTAGCTGCTTCTTGAGGATTTGATGACGGGTTTTGAGCAATTGAATTTCTTGTTCTAACTCTGTCTGATGGTTCTCCAATGATTGCTGAAGCTGGATGATCTTCGATCCATCTTCGTCTTCTTCTAATTTCTTCTTCTAGCTCATTGATGCTTGTTGTTGCTAAGTCACGTCTTGCTTGGAGATGTTCTGGAGTCATATCCTGAGACTCGTTCTGATTTGGATTAGAATTTGATTGATCTTGAGGCGTAGACTGAGTGAATTCAGCTGGAGAGGGAGCTGGGAAGTCAGCTGGGTCTTAATTTCAAGCTGGCGGCATTCCCCCTTGGTCTGATACTGGGGATCCCTCTGGATTTTCAGCTGGTTGATTTGCCTCTGCTGAATTGATTTGAGGTTCTCCTGGTTCATCATTCCAAATCAATGGTTCGGCTAGATTCCGAATTCGAATTTCTTGAGATCTTATTTGAGCTGGATAGGTGTTTGATGTTCCAGCTGTGTTTATTTGTTTGATCGACTCTCTGAATTCGAAAGATGTTTCATCAAAGGTGACATGAGGGGTCACTTTGACTGTTTGTGTTCTCCTGTTGAAGACTCTGTAAGCTTTACTTACAGCTGAGTAACCAAGGAATACTCTCCGGTCAGTTTTGGCATCGAACGTCTTCAGCTGGGTTTTCCCATTATTTAGGATATGGCATTTTGAACCGAAAACCTTGAAGTACCGGATGAAGGGTTTCCTGTTGTTCCATAGCTCGTACGGAGTCTTTCTTTGTCTGGATGTGAGTAGCGATCTATTCTGAGTGAAGCAAGCTGTGTTGATTGCTTCAGCCCAGAATTTATTTGGAATGGCTGAGCTTGCTAACATTGAGGTAGCTGCTTCTTTGAGTGTTATGTTCCTCCTCTCAGCTACACCATTCTGCTGAGGTGTACGTGCAGCTGAGGTTTGATGTTGTACTCCCTTCTTCTCACAATATTCAAATATAATTTCATTCAGAAACTCAGTTCCTCGGTCTGATCTAATTGAGATAATTTTGCATTCCTTTTGAGTCGTCAACCTTTCCAGCAGGGCCGGCAGCTTGGATCTTGTTTTGCTTTTTTGGTACAGGAATGAAACCCATGTGAATCTGGAGAAGTCATCCACTACGACCAGAGTGTATTTCCTGCCGTTGAAACTTGCTGGTGTTACTGGACCAAAAAGATCCATGTGAAGGAGTTGAAGAACTCGATCAGTTGAGGGCGTCGGCTTCAGAGAAAATGAAATATTTGTTTGTTTTCCTTGTTGACAAGCACTGCAAATATGACTCTTGTCATAAACTTGATCTGGAATTCCATTAGCGAGCTGATTTCTAGCCAGCTTGTTGATTGTCTTGAAGTTGAGATGATTCAGCCGTCTGTGCCACAGCCAGCTGACTTCATTGCTGCTTTTGATACAAGACATGTGTCTGGAGGGCTGCTATTCCAGTCAGCAAAGTATATGTTTGCTTCTCTTTTCCCTCTCAGTAATACCTACTTGGTTTCCCTGTTTTTCACTGTACATCCCTGTGCATCAAACTTGACAGAAAAACTATTGTTGCAGAATTGACTTTGGAGTTGTCACCAAACGTTACTTGAGGGCCTGAACGATCTTCGTATTCTTGGAGTAGATGCTTCAGATGAGTCATGTGCTTTGAGCATCCGTTGTCCATGTACCACAGTGTTTTCATTGATTCCTCTATGATGCGTCTTTCTCTTGCAGCCTGTCACAGAAATCAAAATTTAGGTCCCTAGTTGTGATTGGGTCCTTATGGGTTAGTTAAAGATCCCTTTACGATCCAGATTTGTTTGATGACTCTGATTGGATCATTTGTTCTGATAGTTCTCCCAGCTGTGTCTATGAACACGTTCTTTGTGTTCTTTGATTGACTCTGTTGGCTGGGTCTTGATCTCTGTCGTCTCCCAGCTTGATTTCTTGATTGTTCAGTTCTTCTTTGGTTTCCAGCTGAGTGAACAGGTCAGACATTTCTTTGTCTCTGTCTCTGCTGTCTAACTTGGTATCTCGGCTGGACTTGATAATCCAGCTGGTAATCATATGACTGATATCCAGCTGGATATTTTTTCTGATATCTTGGTTGATATCTTGCCACTTGCTGCTGATGATGCTGGTGTCGATGTTGTCCAGCGTCATTCCTTCATTGTGGTTGAATCCAATGTTGTTTAATTTGTGCCTGGGGTTGCCTTATAGCTTGTCTTCTAGGACCTTGCTGTGTTTTCTGTTTCTCAGTCTGTTGTGCAGCTGGAGTTGGATTCTCTTTTGGTTTCACAAAAGTTACCTTGGTTCCACTTGTAGTTGCAACATTTGTTAAATCCTTAGACCCATCATAACCCAATCCCGTCTTTAATGCTGCTGGTCGTTGTACACTAATTATTTCATCCATCGTTGATGTAGCTTTGATAAGTGCTACCAGCTTTGTGGTTAGTGTGTCTTCTGACCTTTTTAGTTCCAAGATCTCAGCTGACTTTCTGTCTGACTCAGCTGTGGATTTTTCCAAGTTGTCCACCAGCTGCTTTTTCTCATAGTAGAATTCCTTCATCAGCTGATCCTGTTTGACTATCTTTTCGTTGAGCGACACTATTTCCTCTTTGAGCTGTGTGGCATCAGCTGCTTCTGATGCTTCTTTCTTTTTTAGTTCTACCTTCAGCTCAACATTTTCACACATTATGACATCAAGAATTTCTTGTAAATCCTTGAAGTCATTCATGACTTTCTCCACCAGATTCCAATCAGGTTGTCCTTCTGATTCAGAGACCTACGTAGAGTGTTCGTGTGATGGTGATGGGTTAGATACGTCGAGTCCGTCTGTCTGTCCCATGAAGCAAGTATCCCAGTCTTGATCATCACGGACCATGAGTGCATCTTCCTCTGAGTCTGAGAAAGGCATGTCATCATCTATTTTGTTACACTCGGACTCTTCATCAGCTATATATGCTCTTCTTCTTTCAGCTGCCTTAGCTTTTAGAAAATCTTTTTCCTTCTTTGACGCTTGGGGATGCCCCGCTTGTAGTGTCCCGGCTCTTTGCAATTGAAACAGCCTTCCTCTGTCCGTTTTGAGGAGTCAACTGGCTTTTCATCAGCTGTAGCGTACTTGTCTCTGTACGTCTTGGCGAATTTTTTGTATTTGCCTTTGCTGGTATTGAGTCTGTTGTAATTTTTCACCAACATGGCAATTTCTTCGAGTAGCTCCTCTTTGTTCATATCCTTTTTGTCCTTCTTCTTCTTGGAGGACTCAGCTGATTTGACATGAACTGACTTTTCAGAGTTGGCTCTGAACGCTATCTCTTTTGGAGCTGGGGTGAGTTCTCATTCATTTTGTCTACTTGAAGACTCTTCTTGGGTGATCTTCAAGTTGTATTCGTTGGCTTTTAAGAGTGAGAACAACCTTTCTGTAGATAGATCACCCAAGTCACTTCGACTTTGGTGAACTACTTTGTAAGTGTTCCATTCAGCTGAAAGAGCTGAAAGAACCTTTAAATTCTTTTCCCGCTGGGTGTATTTCCCAGTTCTGATTGTCTCTATCTCGACGACTATGTTTGAGAACCTTAGCTCCATCGCTTCGATGGACTCGTTGGCTAGCTGCTTAAAGTTGTCGAATTTTTGGCAAGCTATTGTGAATTTGTTTTCTTTGATCTCTTCTAACCCTTCATATAGCTTGGCAAGTGTTTCTCACATCTCTTTGGCTGTCTCGCACTTGATAATCTTACTCAGGTAGGCGTTTGAGACTGTTGATGAGATGGTGTTCCTTGCGAAGCTGTCCAATCCAGCTTGCTTTCGCTCTTCTGAAGAGTATTCATTCTTTGGTTTGAGAATTGGCTGGTAAGCTGGTTGTCCTCCATCATGAGCCGGTACGAGTTCATTTTCTTGCTTATAAATGAGGATGTGTCCGTCTGTAATGACGTCCCACATCATGTCATGATGCGCACACAAGAAGCTTTTCAATCTGAATTTCCAGATTGCATAATCATCAACTGAGAAGGTGGGAAGATTCCTGTTAAGATAAGAATCCATGAAGAGATGTACAGGATGCACTAGTATGAGTTTTTTTTCTGAAAAATGGATCTGTTCAGTTGACCACTGATACAGAGTTTCAAGACAAATCTCTTGATTCAAAAATAGAGGTCGTTTGAACCACTGCTCTGATACCAATTGATGGTCCCGGAACGAGGTCTTCGGTGTAGAGGGGGGGTGAATACACCGAAGAGGGATTTTTGAAAACGATTGACAAATTAAAACAGAGTTGAGTGAGAGCTCAGTTATGAATTCAGCTGACTTCTAAAGAAGGTGATCAGCTGGACTGATAACTCAGCTGGTTGTGCGGAAAGTGGTGGAAAGAAAAACTTAGCTCGTTCCCTTTACAAAATCTCAGAAAAACTTAGTTTCAGTTTTCAGTTAAGCAGGTTTGAAACAAATGCAGCTGGCTGGGTTACACAGCCAGAGAACTTAAGCTTTGAAAACTTGTGCTGTGCAAATGCGGTTAGTTCTTTAAATATATAAAATGCAAAGACTGAATAAAGCAATAAAGAACACGGAATTTTAACGTGGTTCGGAGAGAGAACTCCTACGTCCACGACCAGGTTTTAGCTGGTAAATCCACTAAGGATGACCACTTGGTTTACGAGTACCAAGCAACTTCGCAGCTCTACCTCGAGCTGTGTTCTAACATTTTACGGACACTACAGAAGCCTATATCTTTTCAGTTTTCGGGTACTGAAATACCTTACACTCGAATTTCGCGCTTCGAGAGGGCGTAATCTTGACCTAACCTTTTCTGGGTAAAGGAAGGTTTTGGTTTCCAACTTTGAACGAGTTCTTACAATGAAGAACTTTGGAAGATGAACTCGTTCAGATCTAGGCTTTGGATTTACTAAGATTTCTGCCTATTGATCAGACGAAAAACTAAAGCAGTTTCTGAAAGTAAACACTTAAGAATTTAAGTGTTCTTCAAAGAGTTAGATAACTGCTAGAGAGCTTTTTAAAACTTGAGAGATTCAGAGAGGTTGAAAGCTTGTAGAGAGTTTTTCGTGTCTGATTCTGAGGTTGAAGACTGGTATTTATAGGTAGAGATTCAAATCTAGCCGTTGGAGGAGCCGTTTGAATCTTACCTACTCTCTGATCTGTCGATCTGCCGTTGAGCGTATCTTCACCTGTCTTCATCACTGTGTCAGATCCTAGGTTCGCCTTTCTAGGATGCTGAGATGTCGATCCCTCATTGGTCGAGGTATATTGACTTCCTCTGACACCGGGATTTCTGTCTTTCGAGCTGGTTTTTGAATTTAGAGCTGGATTGGGTAAACTGACTTGAAGTGACGACTTCAGAGTTAGTTCCCTTTTTGTCTGCTCAGCTGACTCTCCTAAACTTGAGTCAGCTCAATTTATTCTGCTCCGTTGGATCTCCTTGGCTGGATCCACTCTTCTTTTCTTGAGAGTCAGTCTGACTCAGCTCAGTCTCTGAACTCTGTTCAGCTAAGAAATCTTTCAGCTGACTTTGGGTCCAGCTGATTACTTAGCTGGGTCTTCTTTCGTCTTCAGCTTCCTTACCTGTAAACTTAGAAAATCTAAGGCTCAAACAAGCGAGCTGGTAAGCTTAACTTAGGTTTGTACATTCATCTACTAGGTTGGAGAACAGTTGGGTTTTGCAATCGAATCAAAACTCTAGAATTTTCCCAACAGTTTATACCACATTTCCATCATTCGCCGAAATCAAGAATCTACCCAAGTGGATTCAAGAAGCGGTGTATGATACCTGGGCTAACAATCCACAGCTTAGCCGAGGAGACGTTTTGGAGCTGTATTTTATCAGTGCAGCCCCAGAACCAGCAGGGAAAGGAAACCATGAAGCCTTCCACTGTATTAGGCTTCGAAGACCAGATGCACGCGCCCTCAAAAAGATCAAAGTGCCTGCAGAAAAAGAGACTGCTCCAGTCTCTACATTACCGGAAGACCTCATCTCTACCAGAAGAGCATGGAGATTATGGGTCTGTCTCACTGAGATGGACAAAGTCAAGTTCCCGTTCAAATTCTTTCAGAATTCAGTGAACGGATCATTCCTGTTAAACACTATGACAGGAAAATCGACAAGATTCGCAGAGGAAGCTTTCGAAAGAAAGAGAACCTTGCTCTGGGAGAACAAGATTGCGATGAGTAAAGACACTCATCGTAAATACTGCAACATGGCTCATTTTGGAAACTGGTCTGAGCGCGTTTGTTCGGATTGTCAGAACCAGAAGGAACCAGAGTTCGGGAAGGGGTTCATGCCCAGAAAGGGAAAAGAGAAGGCTCGGTCCAACGAGCATCTTGAACAGAAGTTGCTGCCAAAAGTAAGGACGCCAGGGTCCCGGGAAAAAAGTAGATTCCCGACACAGGTTGGTGGAGTCATGTGACTCTGAGCTGGATCACCCACTAAAAAGAAAACGACAATAGTGGGTGGAAGAAAAGTAATTACCCACTAAACAACAGATAGGTAAAGCAACAGGAGAACCAATACCAAAAGAAAGGTGGTCCATTTGTCACAAGAAAGGGACCTCACACCGAAAGTTGGTTGTCTTCATTCAATAATGGAAGACAATGGAGGACCCATTCACGTGGATGCAAGCTGGCCAAGGATAAGAGCATCCAAGGCAATAATGCAGGAGGGAGGCCTTTCAGACCTCTATATAAACCAGGATTTAGGAGAGCAGAAAATATCGAAAATCCATCAGAAATCCTCTAGACCATCTTCTCTGCTCTCTCCAAAATAAAATTGTTATAGTATAGTTCCTAGTATAGTATAGTTTATGTATTTCAATTCCGCTACCATAGGTAGTTAAACAAGTCTGTCTCCTCCCTAAAGGAGATATACTTATGTTGTAATAAATATTATATAATTCCTAAATAAAAGTTTGGGTTTTTGTTCATCCCTTCCAGTATATTATTTTCTTTGTGTACCGACCGAAAACCCTACGCCCCTAGTAGGAAACGAACGAGGGCTGTGCTGTGTGCTGCTGAAGGAGTCTGCGTCTGGAAACCATCGGTTGCGATCGTGTGGTTGGACGAGGTCCCTAAAACTTCCGGCGGAAATACCCGGCAGCATTCCGGTAAAAAAGGTATGAAGTTGGTATACTTTGATTTTAGTTATACGGAAGTGTGATGGGCCTGATTGTATTGCATTATTTATCTCCAAATTGAAAAGTGAATCGATAAATCAGAGTATGTAATGAAGAAATTTAGTAGAAGGGTAAAAGATTTTACACATATTGTATGACTATAAGGTTGACTAGTTTATATCAATATTTTCCCTTATTTTATACAATATTTTATACACAAAAATGAATATAATAATCTTATTGGTGGGTCAGTGGGTACTGCTTATACCCGCTATCAAAGATGGTCGTAGGAGGTACACACTATCTCGATACTGGATATAATGAATTTCCTCTCTATAAAAAACACTAATACTTTTTGAACTATGTCCGAACATAAAATGAACATATTAATAATCTTAACTTATAATTTATCAAATAAAATAATGGTGTTGGTTAATACTCTAATGTATTTACTTAATTAATCCAAGCCGCCATTTTTAGAGAGAGAAATATGAATACAAAAAATACGAAATTAAACTAATAAAGTTATTTTGTGATTTTCACTAATCTTTCGGAAATACTATTACTTAATAGATATTTATGCATTCACTTGAATTAGATTACTCAAAAAATAATAAACTGAATGAATGTGGAGAAATTACAAAATTAAATAAATAAGTTAAACGGATCAAACCGATTCATTTACCTAAACGAGCTAGATTATGTCCGGACATTTATGTCCAATTAGCACCACCCTATAAAAAAATCATATTATAACATTATAATATAATCACACGTACTAAATTATCAATTGCAGTGAATATCTTTCTTTTAGCTGGTGGATCACCTTCACCCTCAAGCATGCATATAATAATAATAATAATAATAATAATAATAATAATAATTAATTTTGCACATATGTTCATATCGTATTTTCATGTCGTATAAAAAATTGTCAGTATCAAGCTCAAGAGTTTGTGGCCATGGAAAGATCTAATCGTGCAAATCCGAGTTCATTAACAAGATTTTTTGAATTGAGGCTAGTAGCAGTCACAACTCTCAAGTGATTCATAGTTCAACTGCAAATTCCGCTACTTAATTGATACCATCAATGAATTTGGCAGTGTCTTCTCAAATTGTGTATAAGCACTAGCTACTCTTTTAGCCTTTAAAATTATCCTGTAATTGCATTTTGCCTTACAGAAGATTGACCTACACTTTTGGTTCAATTTTTCCCGAATGTTTAGATGCAAAAATAATTATTAAGAAAATATTTAAATATAAATACAATTGAATTATTAAATATCTTTATAATTAATTTCCCATGCAAAAGTATTTGAGAGGAATATAATAGGTAGTTAAATCAATTTTTTTAGACATAAGGTTCTTTTAAGATATATGGTAGAAAATTTATTTATTATTTTTCCAATGATGCTGCAATAGTTAATCATTAGTTAGTTTTCATTAGGTTGATAATCATTAAATAGTTGGTCTATTCGCACTATTGATAATTAAAGATAATCGTTGATTAAGTTGTCCTACTAAATGGAAAAAGTAAAAATAAATTAATCTCTATTGGTGTTATAGTTGGATGTCCCTAAACCTCCTTAACTTTTCCTTTTGCTAAAGCTGAGAGATATTATGTCACTTTCGGGACATTCAAGCCGTATTAGATCTTAGTAAATGACGGTCGATTATTGCACCATAAAACACTCCTCACGCTCTCCTCGCCATTGCTCACACTGGGATTTGCTTAGATTTAATTTCATCCGTTTTGATTTGTTTTATCTCCTTTCTTTTATCTGATGTCTTGCCTAAACTCTCTACTCTCTTAATGTAATTTTAGGCACAACATGAGAGCGAAGATAATTGTAAAAAAGAAAAGATTAGATGGAGTTCAAATTCTTCAAATATTTTGCGTGTTTTTAGTGATTAACGGCTATTCATTTTTAATGTTATTCTTTTTTGTAATTTTTAGGAGATTATATTGATAAAATAATTATAAGGATAAAGTAGTACATTTATTAATAATTTAATTATATTTTAAATTAAAGGGAATGCAAAGTAAAATGGTTGCTATATTTAGAATTACACTTACTTTTATTTGATTTTATGAGTACCATAATAACATCCAAACAAATTTCAATAAGATCTGCCCTAATTTTGTATACGTGAAAGTTGAGCTGGAAGAGTATGATGCACTGAATGTAGGACAGAAAAATTAATCTCCATCGGGAATAGCTGCAACTTGCAACAAAGTCAGTATCTCTCCAAATTAATTACACGAAAAACTGTACAAATTAAATGTACTTCCAAAAGGAAAAATTTCATCCAGCATTTCATGCATTTCATGACGTTGAGTTCATAAATCGATTATATAGGATAAAAAATAAAATAATTATTTGCCATTAATTTCATTAAATTTAAATAATATCATAGTATAATTTTATATCCGTCTTTAAAAAATAATTAATTTCTATAAAATTTGAAAATATGCCACTTATATGGCAGAAATATAACTGCTACATCCTACTTAACAAACAATGTATGGACTGCCCAGATGCGGTCACATGGGCAAATACAGTAAAAAGATGTACTACTCCCTCTGTCCCATTCATCTTGACATGTATATTTTTTTTTAGATAAAATTAGGATATACTTAGAGACCTAATTAATGCAAAGTCAAAGAAAAAACACTTTTTGACTAAAAAGACATTTTATTAGCACTTTATTATTCCTAATTTCATTCTTCTTATAATACCCATGCCGAAAAGAAACATGTCAAGATGAATGAGATGGAGGGAGTATTATTTTCATAAATTTATTATATTTAATACAAACTAAATAATGATTCACCGTTAATTTTATTTTGTTTGAATATTATCATATATAGTGTTCAATTTTCTTTTTATTATTAAAAAATAATAAATAAAAGTTTGACCATGGTAAGAAAAAATAAAAATTGATCATGATTATGAAACCATCATCACCGATTCATTATAATCTCTGTCGTCTATTAATCAGTATTTGTCAAATACGATAGAATTTGCCACCAATACATAATTTAAAAATAAATGCCCTAGAAAAAGAAAAAAGAAAAAAAAATCATATTTCACCAACCCACCATCCCACATTCCCACCCAAATCAGTGGATTCACCAAACTTGACCACACACAGACTCCATTTTCCACCACCTTTACATTTATATATATCAACGAGCTTCTCCCTCTGTACCACACACACTCTCTCTCTCTCTCCTCTCTCTCTCAAGAAAGAAGGATGCCTGAATTTGGGAAGGCGAAGAAGCTCCACATAGCCATGTACCCATGGGTAGCCATGGGCCACATCACACCCTTCATCCACCTCGCCAACGAGCTCGCCCTCAGAGGCCACTCCATCTCCATCTTCCTCCCTAATAAGCCACTCCTCCAGCTGGGCCACCACAATCTCCACCCCCACCTCATCAAATTCCACGTCATCACCATCCCCCACGTCGACGGCCTCCCCGCCGGCGCCCAGACGGCCTCCGACATCGACATCACCGAGAAGGACCCTCTCGCCATCGCCTTCGACGCCACCGCCGATGAAGTCGAG
Source organism: Agastache rugosa (assembly GCA_031470985.1). Taxonomy (NCBI): domain Eukaryota; kingdom Viridiplantae; phylum Streptophyta; class Magnoliopsida; order Lamiales; family Lamiaceae; genus Agastache; species Agastache rugosa. The sequence continues at coordinate 32,241,253 of CM062601.1, read as the reverse complement.
ATCCTCCTGCTCACCCTCAAGCCCGACATCGTCTTCTACGACTTCGCCGACTGGATCACCGCCCTCGCCGGAAAACTCGGATTCAAAACCGTCTGCTACAACGTCATCTGCGCTTCGTGCATGGCGATCGGGATCGTGCCGGCGAGGCACATCCCGCACGACAGGCCGATGACGGAGGAGGAGCTCATGCAACCGCCGCAGGGGTACCCTTCCGCCACCGTGGTGCTCCGCGGCCAAGAGGCGCGGACGCTGTCCTTCATCTCCATGGACTACGGCGCCACCAGGTTCGATACCCGGATCACCGCCGCGATGAGCGGCTGCGACGCCATCGGCATCCGCACCTGCCGCGAGCTGGAGGGGCCCATGTGCGACTACCTGTCGGAGCAGTTCAAGAAGCCCGTCTTCCTGAGCGGGCCGGTGCTGCCGGCGACGCCGCAGGGGCAGCTGGAGGAGAAGTGGGACAAGTGGCTGAGTAAATTCGAGGCCAAATCCGTCGTCTACTGCGCCTTCGGAAGCCAACTTATTCTGAAGAGGAAACAATTTGAAGAACTGGTGCTAGGGTTGGAGATGACGGGGCTGCCGTTCTTCGTGGCGGTGTCGAAGCCGCACGGGACGGAGACGATGGTGGAGGCGCTGCCGGAGGGGTTCTTGGAGAGGGTGGGGGAGAGGGGGGTGGTTCATGGGGGGTGGGTGCAACAGACGCAGATACTGAGCCATCCCGCAGTTGGATGCTTCGTCAGCCACTGCGGGTTCGGCTCTATGTGGGAGTCGCTGCTGAGCGACTCCCAGATAGTGCTGGTGCCGCGGCTGGCGGACCAAATATTGAACACGCGGCTGCTGGCGGAGGAGCTCAAGGTGGCGGTGGAGGTGGCGCGTGGGGATAAGGGGTGGTTTTGTAAGGAGGATCTGAGCTCGGCGGTTAGGTCTGTGATGGATGCGGAGAGTGAGGTGGGGAAATTGGTGAAGCAGAATCATGCAAAGTGGAAAAATACTTTTACCAGCGCAGGGTTTATGGAGAATTATATTGACAATTTTATTCAACAATTGTACCAACTTTAGGTTTATATTTGGGTTAAAATAAACGAACGAATTTTATCCTGTTTTCTGTTTTTCCATAACCTTAAAAGTTATTTCTAAATTCACGAATTTAATATTTCTCTGCAATTTTTCCATGTGGCTGTAATTTCGTCGATATAATTTATGACATGATTGCTCGTTTCTTGACGTATACAGTAATGCGACCATAGAGTTTGAGTCACCGAAATTACAACTCATGTAAAAATTACAAAGAAATATCTTAAATTTGTGTATTTAGAAATAACTTTAAATGTTATGGACAAAAATAAAATGGAATAAAGTTCGTGTATTTTAACGTAATTAATTTTATATTTTGGCACCATAATTAGGTTTGTATTTCCTCCTATATATATGTGTGCGCGCGTGTTAAAGGGTTCAATCCCCTTGACTCGAAAGGAAAAAGAGAGAAAAAAAACATGCATTTTTTTTATCGTGTGATGCTATATCTATTACTTTCAATGCGTATTGGGTAAAAAAACTCATGTCCTTGTACAATAACATGCAAATCACACAAGGCAGGTAAATCACACTTTCTAAATATAAGTGTAATATATTAAAGAGTTTTATAAAACGATGTACCGACCGACCTTAGCCATAATTAGGTTTCGATTTTAATATATTCTTGTAATCATCTGAAGTTTACGCAATGAAAAAAAAAGGTACTTTGCTATTTCTGGAGATGATTTAATATATATTGAAGTTTTGTTAACAATTATTTATTTACTATACGTGGGCATTCGTTTATTTCAAGGACGAGCTATGTGTCATAGTAAATATGAGATCATTAATTAATTAGGCCATCTCCAATAGGTCACTGCATTTTAGAAATAAAGAGGTCTTATATTAAAAGAAAAGAAAAGGGGAAAAGAACACCGAAGACAAGATGAGGACAAGATGAGTCTTGGGAGGCATTCAATTTGTCAAAAAGGACTTTAGAGATATGTTTATTTATTTCAAAGAAATATAAGGGCAACAGTCACAATACATAGAATTTTTAAATGGACATGTATTATATAGTACAGTAGAATCTTTTTAAATTAATACTCGATAAATTAATAACTTTTTTAAGATAATAATTTTCTCTGGTTCCAAGTTGGGCCTCAAGTGTAAATTTATAATTTCGATAAATTAATAAGATAATAATTTTTCAGAAGACCCTTGTATAAGTTTATGGTTTCATCAGCATCATAAATTAATAATCTCCTAAAATTACAAAGATAACTATGATAACTTATAAGTAATATACTCAAATGACATTTTGAGTGTGTTTGCATAAAGTAATCATTGACCAACTTTCAAATGAAAATATTGATCAAGCCAGCACTAGCAATTCATTTTGGGTGCATGACGGGTGATCTCGTTTATAAACACATAATTCTTCGTGTAATTGGTTTGTCGTAGTTATTTTTTCGACACCTTTTAGATTATGAGTCATTGTATTATTGGGTATGAATTTAAAAACTTTTTGTTTTGTATATATATTAATATGTTTATCGATATGCCACATTGGACATACATATCTAGTTCAAATATACTGGATATCTAGATTCAAGTTCTTAATATTTAATATTCATGCACGTTTTTATGTATATTAAAATTCAAGTTTGTTGAAGTATAATTCTTCGGGAACTAATTAAATTCATTGAACGTGATGAAATATCTCTTTTAATTAATAAATATTAATTTATCGATTAATTAATACCTCTTTAAAATAATAAAATTTCACGGTCCCAATACTATTAATTTATAGAGGTTCTACTGTACATCTGTTTGGGTCGGTAGAAAACTTTTGAAAGCAAGATTTATTTTCTTGCTTTTTTGTGATGCGATGAACATGTCTTTTTCTAGATAATTGGCTAGGTATTTAATTTGGAAGAATCTCTCAAACTTTTGGATTATAAAAAATAGTCATTTTACTTAATAGAAATATAATAGTAGTTACTACTTAATAAACATATAAAATTAAAATTAATACAAAATTTATGTTATTAATGAAAAAAATTTTAAAAATACATCAAACATTTTTTATAAATTATGTCGATGATTTAATCAGATTAACTAGGTGAATATACGTCTAATTAAGCTGTGGCCATGGAAAGTAACACAATTTAAATACATTAATTCAATATCAAAATATGACAACCATGGTTTAAAAATTAAATTGGCCATGGAAAATGATGTGTTTATGCATGACGTAAACGTGGCGGAGATTTTGATTTGACTACCATTTATCTATCTATATATTATTAATACGATTACGAATTTGAGCTTTCCCTTAATTCGAGGTCCTAAGTGGCACTCTCTCCTTCACTATTCTTATTTATCTTAAGTTCTCATTTTATTCATTTTAGGTGACTTTAAAAATTGGAGAACCTAAATAAAAGGATTGAGTTGCAGAAAATATTTTCAATTTATATTTCTTGAAATTATTTCTTAATAGTATTTGTATATTTTAACACAAAAAAGTTTGCTATAGGGATTGATATATATATATATATATATATATATATAATAAGATTACGGATTCGAGATATTTACTTAATTTGGGATCTTGTGTGGAATTTTCATAATGTTTCCTATTTTTTTTATATCTTGAAAATTACATTGAATTTTTAGTAGTTCTTACCCATTAGACAACCCATATAAAAGGATTAGATATAATGTGTATTTCGTCAACCAAAATAATTTGTTATTTAATTTGATCAAATAATATTTTATTTAAGTAAAATATATATAATATTAATTTAGGATCTTATGTGGAATTTTCATAATTTTTTTTCCTATTTTTCTAAAATCTTGAATCCCACATTGAATTTTTGGTTGTACTTACTGATTAAAGAACTCATATAAAAAGATTAGATATAATGTGTATTTTCATCAACCAAAATAATTTCTTATTTATTTGACCAAATAATAATTTATTTAAGTCAAATAAATAGTTTTGCTATATAATTTTCTCATCATTCAAACGTAGGCAAAATTTTGTAGATAATTATCTCATCCATATTATAAGATGAATTCGACTTATTTTTTAATTAAAAGTTAGAAAAATTCATACTCATGGTGCGATAACCAAGATGGGCAAGACATAATTTTCACTTTTATTGATAGAAGCATTGTCAATGCCCAATGGTTTAGATTATTTGCTTATGTGATTGTGGAATTGGTGGAGAAAAGGGGTTTCAGACCATTGCCCTCAACTTATTTTGCTGGAACAAGATCTTCACCAGAAACCAGCTCCTTTTAGGTTCATTAATGCTCTCACATCACATCAAGATTTCAATACTATTATAGGTGAAACTTGGGGAAATCAGTGCCACAACAATAAGTTGTTGAATATTTGGTATAAACTTAAGTTGCTGAAGCAACCTTTGAAGCAACTTAATGTTGCTCACTTTAAAAATATCCTGAGAAATTAGGTAATCCCAGACAGTCTCTCCTTGAAACTCAGAGGAAATTGGTTCACGACAGAATAAATGTGAGTCTCATTACCACAGAGAAAGATCAATTGAATGAGATTGAGAAATGGAGCATGATTGAAGAGCAAATTTGGCTACAAAAAGCTCGAGTTGATTGGATAAGACTGGGAGACTCTAATACCAAGTATTTTCATGCTTTGCAAAAGCAAGACAATGCTATTAAGCTGCTTATCAAAACTGATGGTACAAGATGCATTTCTCAAAGCCAAATCAAGGAGAAGGTAAGAGACTTCTATCACCGTCTTATGGGAAGTGCATCTGAATCTATCCCAATGGTGGACAAGAGAATCATTGAGAGAGGGCCTACACTTAATTCTATCCAACAACAGCTCCCGACTGCCCCGTGCTCATCTCAGGAAATTAAACAAGTCATTTTACCATGAATTCCAATAAAGCTTCAGGTTTGGATGGATATAATGTGTTTTTCTTCAAGCATACTTGGAATTTAATTGGAGATGATATTGTGCTTGCTGTTCATGATTTCTTTCAAACAGGATTCCTTCCTAAAACCATTAACAACACTTTGATTTCCTTGCTCCGTAAAACTCCTAATGCTAGCACCATTAAAGAGTTTAGACCAGTTGCTTGTTATAGTATTAACATTCTCTACAAAATTATCTCCAAAACCCTCACAAATAGGATGCATCAGGTGCTTGACAGCCTTATTAGTGAAAATCAGTCTGCCTTTGTCAAGGCATGGTTATTTTTTATAACATTCTGCTTAGTCATGAACTAATCAAAGACTGCAAGAGGAAGTCTATATCACCTAGATGCATAGTCAAGATTGATATTCAAAAGGCCTATGATTTTGTTGAATGGCCATTTCTTAAACACTTTATGCTTGAATTAGGATTTCCTTTCAGGTTTGTTCAGTGGCTTATGGCTTATGTCACCACTACTTCCTACACTATAAATGTCAATGGAGAGCTTACTGAACCTTTTGAGGCTAAGAAGGGTCTGTGATAAGGAGATCCAATCTCCCCATATCTTTTTGTTATCTGTATGGAATATTTACACAAATGTGATCTCCTCACCTTCAAAACAGATAACAAATTTAAATTCCATCCTAGGTGCCAAAGGTTTGGATTGATCCATGTTTGTTTTACTAATGATTTGTTGTTATTCACAAGAGGTGATTCGAGTTCTATGAGCCAACTTATGGCTTCTTTCCCTCTTTTCTCTGAAGCAGCTGGTCTCAAAAACTAACCAGACCAAGAGTTGTGTCTACTTTTGTGGTGTAAGTACTCAACAACAAGATTCTATTCTGAGGGAATTTGGTATGACCAAAGGAGAACTTCCTTTAAGATATTTGGGAGTTCCTCTTTCATCAAACAAACTCACAGTGCTCCAATGTTAGCCACTTATCAAGTGAATTTGTGCAAGAATCGATTGGTCATCCAAGCGTTTATCATATGCTGGAAGACTGTTTAGTCATTTTGTGTGTCATTTTTATGTTTTTAGTGAGTCGCATTTTTATGTGTGTTTGCATGTTTTCCATTTTTGTTTCTCATATTTGGCTACGTTTGGTTGTATTTGGTGTGGTTTGTGGTGAATGTAGGTTTTCAAGATTCAAAGGGAAAAACAACGAAATTGGCGAAAGAAAGTGAATTTAGCAGGAGAGAGCTAGCGGACACTGGCCACCAGCGCTAGGATTGTAGGGAAGAGCCAATTATTATTATTATTATTATTATTATTATTATTATTATTATTATTATTATTATTATTATTATTATTATTATTCAATGGATTGTTTCATGATTTGCTAAGCTTTTTAATTAGGGTTTAGATATTCGAATTAATTTCAATCCTTGCTTGGTATGTGTTAATTCCCTATTGATTGAATTGATTGTCATCATATTGAATAATTGGCCATTATTTGATATTGTTAGGTAGTAGATGAGATCGATAGATGAATCTACTACTCGATTGTGGTTCTTTCTAGAGGTGCTTATCCGGTTATGCATTTTCTGTTATTAACCGTAACCGACGATAACCGGTCGGTTTCGGTTACCCGATAATCGGTATCATCAGTTTCGGGTCGATTATCGGTTATCACTTTTTTATTTTTTCGGTTATCGGTTAATAACCGATACCCGTTCGGTTAACCGGTTAACCGGTTAAATTAAAAAATAATATATATATATATATATATATATATATATATATATATTTCATTTTTTTCTTATTTTCTCCCCAAAACCTCCAAATCCCTAAATCCCAATCTTATTCATGCTGCTGAGTGCTGCTGTCATCTACAACCCTCTCTCACTCTCTGCCTTCTGGCCCTCTCGACTATCACACCGGCCACCGCCAAGCGCCGAGCCATTGACGATCCAGCTCCGACGACGGCTGCTTTCATTCTCCTAAATCTCTTCTCTTCCCACTCCACAGTCCATACTCCACGAGGACCATGACATCCACGCTCCATCTTCCTTGACGCGCCGTCGCTCGCCGGACCATCGGCCCCCTCCCTACCGGCCGCCGTCTCTTCTGACTTCTAGTTCCAGGTAGGCCATCTACATTCTCTATTTCTCTTTCAGTCTTTCTTGGTTTATCCAACCCTTGTCTCCCAATTTTTGTTAAAGATTTCTGCAAACATGGAATGGGTGGATGAATTTTGTGCTCATGTTTCATTGTGTGACATGAATTTCATTTTGTTTTGCTGGGCTTGTTTCTCTTTAAAAATGAATAAATGAATTTCATTTCCTGTGGAGAATATGGAAATTGATAGATTGTTGTTAAATATTATAATTGAAAGTGAATAAAATATAAATGGTACTATATAAATTATGTTTTGTTTTGACAGATTGTTGTTAAAGATTATTATGAATTTCATTTCATTTTGTTTTGCTGGGCTTGTTTTTTTTCATATTGTTTATGGTTGAATTATGGTAATATGGTTGTTTACTTGCACTTGTTTATGGTTAAATTATGTAAATGTTGTTGAATTTTTTATTATCTTGATTCAATGATTCTTGTAGATGGTCAAGGGTAGGAAGAGTTCACGTTCTCAATATCAATCTCAATCTCCAACACATCAAGCTAGTAATAGTAGGCTTGTAGGCGCCCTTGTTGATGACGAGATATTACATGATATTGAAGAGGATGAAGAGGTCGAAAAGGAGCATGAGGGTGAGAGGCCTAAGGGCAGCAGCGGTAGCTAGAGTGAAGCAGAAGAGGAGGAAACAAAAAAACGAAAATCAACTAGAACCTCCGATATGTGGACAAAATTTGATCCTATGACCGTTGAGATAGGAGAACCTCCTATAAAAAAACAAAAGGCCAAATGTAAGATTTGTGGGACATTAATTGCAGCCGATACAGCTAGAAATGGTACCAAAGCCATGTGAAATTATTATGACAAGTGTGAGAAGAAGATCAAAGGGAAACATAATCAATCTATGCTCAACTTTCAAGAAAGCACCGATGGAACAGGGACAAGGATCTTGACATCATGGAGATTCAACCAACTTGAGTGCAGGATTGCGTTGGTTGAGATGATAATTCTTGATGAGCTTCCTTTCAAGTTTGTGGAGCGAGAAGGATTCAAGAGATACACACATCGTCTATGTCCTGGATTTCAAATCCCTAGCAGACACACAATATGAGCAGATAGTGTGAAAATGTTTTTGGAGAAGAAAATGGTTATGAAAAGCTTCTTTCAGAAAAAAGGCATGGGGAGAGTGTCGATCACCACAGATTGCTGGACTTCTATTAATAACACAAATTTTATTTGTGTTACAGCACATTGCATCAACAAGGATTGGGTTTTGCACAAGAAGATCATAAGCTTTCGTAAGATTTGCAGTCACAAGGGGGATGATCTAGGAGCTTCTATTATCTCCTCATTGGAGGAGTGGGGATTGCAGAGAGTACTTTGTTGCACGATGGACAATGCATCGGCAAATGATGTATGCATTAGATATATGAAGCCAATCCTTGAGACATGGAACACGGGTGTAGCTGGTGGGAAATTTCTTCATGTTCGTTGTGTTGCACACATTATGAATTTGGTTGTCCATGATGGTTTAGAGGAGATTGGCTTGTCAGTGAGACGAGTTAGAGAAGCAGTAAGTGGATAAAAGCTTCACCGGCCAGATCTGATTCCTTCCAGAAAACAGTGGACCTCCTAAATCACAATATTGATTCCTCAAAGTCTTTTTGCTTAGACGTGCCTACGAGATGGAACTTGACATACTTGATGTTTGAGTCGGCCTTGCCGTATGCTAAGGCCATTAAGTACTTCGGAAGGATGCATGATGACTTTGAAGATGACATCAATCAGAAGATGTACAAAAATCAACCTATTGGGGTTCATACAGACGCCGATTGGGTTAATGTCAAGAGAATGATAGAATATTTGGAGAAATTTTATGATCTCATCGTTCTTGTCTCCGGCACCACATATGTCACATCGCACCATTTCTTCAAAGAAATGTGCGGTATTTTTGACCTTGTTTCTGACATGGAGTTGAACATAGATGAAGACATAAGCAACATGGCAAAAAAGATGAAGGAGAAACTTGGTAAGTATTGGTTAGAGACTGAGGAGTTGAATCCTAAAATGAACAAAATTCTCTACATCGTTGCATTGTTCGATCCAACGCAGAAAATGAAACATGTAGAGATGTGTTTGAATGCAGTGTGTTGGGAAAATTAATAGAGTTTTGATTTGATACCAAAACCTAGCTGACTCCAACTGAGTATATGATTGCGCAAGCCTAAGTGTTTTTCCAGCTCACCTGTTTGAGCTTATAGAGTTTCTAATTTTACAGGTGGAATCGCTGGACAGCAGAAGATGCAGCTGAGCGGCGGAAGGCCGGACACCGCCAACGGCATACCGAGAAATTGCTAGCAGCGAAGCATACCGCGCGAGTCAAAGATCCAGCAGTATCAAGACCCAGCTCAATGATGGAACCCAGCTCAGTGTTAAAGACCCAGCTTAGTATCGATGACACAGCTCAGGTCTAAGACAGCTCAGTTTGAAGACACAGCTCAGGTAAATGATAAAGCTCAGGTCTAAAACATAGCTTAGAGTCGAGACACAGCAGAGACGCTTAGCAGCTCGAAGACAAGGAACAACTCCAAGATAAGATCCCGGTGTCAGAAGATCTCATCTGACGTGGCCCAATCGGAGAAGAAATAGCTTCTGCAGATGCAGACATACATCGTAGGCAAAAGGCTAGAAGTCAAAGAGAGTAGGTGAGATTCAAACGGCTCTTTTCCAACGGCTAGTTTGAATCTCCACCTATATATATCTTCTCCTCCTCCTCCATTGAAGAGAAGTGAAGAGAGAAGACTGAAGAAAGAAAAGAGCTAACAGATAAACGAACAACGATCTTGAAAGCCAAATCTCTCAAGAACATCCAGCCAGTCAGCTGTGTTCTTAGTTGTTTACATATTCAGTCATAGGTAGAAAAGATTAGAATAGAAATATCTTAAGCCAAGTTTGAACGAGTTCATCATACTCCTTGTTCTTCATTGTAAGAACTCGTTCATAGTTGGAAAACCCAAACCCAAACCCAAACCCAAACCCAAACCCTTCTTTACCCAGAAAAGGTTAGGTTAAGCTACGCCTGCTCGAAGCATGTAATTCGAGTGGCTAGGTTCTTCAGTACCCAGAAACTGAAGGTAGGCTTCAGCTGTGCCTGGAAACAGTTGGTTACGTTTTGATACAGTACGTGGAAACTTGTATCCAACTCGAGGAACTGAGCTGCAACGCTTGCTGACTGCGTGTAAAGTCAGTGGTATCCTTAGTGGATTACCAGATGGTTTTCTAGTCGTGGACGTAGGAGTAGTTTCTCAGAACTACGTTAAATAGCTTTGTTATTTGGTACTCTATTTATGCATCCAGCTAACCTCTCATAAGTATACAATACAAGTTGCATAATCTGACTAAGAGAAAAGAGAAACAAAGCTTTGTAATATATTTGAAGTAACAGACGGACTTTCCAAACCCACCAACTTCCGCACACATACAACCAACTGTGTCGATCAAGCTGCCTTCCAGCTGGATCGAACACAGCCAGCTCACTCAAAAGAATTTTTAATTAGAAAAGTTTTTAAACCTTGGTGTATTCACCCCCTTCTACACCAAGGTATCCGTCTCGGGACCAACAATTGGTATCAGAGCAGTGGTTCAAAAGATCACTGTTTCTGTGTCAAGTCAGCCTTTTTGCTGATAGTGGTCACCTGAACAGATCTTTAAAATTTTCAAAAATTTTTTAAATCATTATATTGCATACTGTCATGGAATCTTCCTTGTGCAGGAATCTTCCGACATTCTATGTCGATGATTATCAGATCTGGAAGTTCCGACTCAAAAGCTTTCTGAGCGCGCATCACGACATGATATGGGATGTTATCACTGACGGACCCATCATCATCATGAAGTCAGAAAGAGAAGCAGAAACCTTACCTGGAGCTGAACCAGTACTCCGTCAAGTTGTGAAGCCCAAAAGGGAGTACTAGAAGAAAGAACACAAGCTGGATTGGACAGCTATGCTCGTAACGTCATCTCTTCAACAGTGACGGACGCTTATCTTAGCAAGATCATCAACTGCGAGAGAGCTAAGGGGATGTGGAACACTCTAGCCAAACTGTGTGAAGGCTCAGAGGAAATTCAAGAGAACAAATTCTCAGTTGTATGCCAGAAGTTCGATAACTTCAAGCAACTCCTCTACGAGTCCATCGAGCAATTGGAGCTCAGATTCTCCAACCTCATCATCGAGATTGAGATGATTCGAACCAGAAAGTATACAGTTCGAGATAAGAACTTGAAAGTTCTTGCAGCTCTCTCCTCAGACTGGTGTACCCACAAAGTGGTCCACCAAAGCAGAACTGATCTTGGCAGCATGGAGACAGTAAAATTGTTCTCCATCTTGAAAGCCAACGAATTTGATCTGGGGATCACAAGCGGAGAATTATCCAGCCGGATGAATAAAAGGGAACTAACTCCCAGGGCAAAAAGAAGACAGCCTTCAGAGCTCAATCAAGAAGATCAGCTTAATCAGCTCAGCTTGGAAGGACCAACAAGGAGCACAGATATATGAGCAAAGAAGAATTGCATGAAGAAGTTACCATGCTTGTACGGAATATTAATAGGCTGGAACACAGCAAGGAAAGGTGCAAGGAGATCGTGAAGGTTCATCACAAGAAAATCTACCCAAAGAGAACCCTAGCTGAGTCGACCTCCCAAAGAAAAGATAAAGAGCTCAAGTCGAGCAAGATAGAAGATCAAGTATTTTCTTCTGACTCAGAAGATGAAGCATTTCATTGAAGATGTTTGCTTCATGGGATTCTCAAACCCAGCTGTTGAAGAAATTGAACTTACCTAGCTAGCTGTCTAGGATCATCTGTGAAAAACAAACACAGCTGGACACACTGCTTAGTACATTAGTCTCAAGAAAAGAATCGAGAAACAGCAGATGAATCAGCTGGATTTGGGACAGCTGTCTACCTGCTATACAAACGGAGACCTCATCAAAGAAATGAGCCAATATTGAGAAAATCCGCTCAAGTGAAGTAGGAAGTAGCTGAGAAAAGACAGCCACCTACTATCAAATTCAGGAGGAACTCCACCTAGCTAGAAATCGACACAGCTGTGATAACAGTTGAGGGCAAAGTCAATCCAGCAGAATATTCAAGTGGAGAATCAAGAGAGAAATCCAGCTGATCTATCATATGTCATCCTCTGGATATCAAACAAAGCTGGATCAAACGTGGATCGCAGAATCCAGAAGATGAATCTAGCTGAGGGGGAACTCAGTTCAGCAGATTCACCAACAATTGGTATCAACAATTAATCTCATCCCAGTCCAGCAGAATCATCAAAAAAAGCATCCAGCAGGAAACACTCAGCTGGATCACCGTGTTTCATCAAGAGGAATCGGACACAGCTGGACTAACTCAGCAGAAATCCCAAGGATTTCAAAATGAATTTATCAATTCAATGAGGAACTCTACATAGCTGAAAAGAGTCAATAAAATCAAGAAGATTACCCAGTTGGATGCAATCACAAAGACAGACTCAGCTGGAATCACCAGCTGAAGAAAAACCCGATCCAGCGGAGCAATCAAGCTGATTCTTTAACCCAACCGAAGACATGAAAAACACCCAAGAGATTTCTTAACATTTGAAGGACACCATTGTTGGGAAAATTCACACAGAAGCACAACATGCTGAAATCCAAATCAAGATGTGTGGATTACTTAGACTGCTCAATCTGGATAAAGAAAGTTCATCCAGCTGAGGGGGAACAAACTCAGCTAGATCCCAAAGCTCAGTTCAGAAGGTTTACCCAGCTGAAGGGGAATCAAACTCAGCCAGACATCAGTCGCAAAGCTCAAGGGAACTCAGCTGAAGGAAAATCAAGCTAATCATCAGATACTCAGCTGAGCAGAAAACTCAGTCAAGCAAAGGAAAAAGACCGCTGTGGTATCAGCTGGATACTATGTCCAAGCTGACCGGTTTGCATCTCATGCATTTATAACTCTGAGGAATATGCTATTTAAGTCCATTTATTTTGAATTCTTATTTTAAGCGGACATATATTCCTTAGTTAAATTGCTTGATAAGTTTCCTTTCCCATCGCATTAATTATAAACTCTGCAGAGTACTGTAGCACGGTAGGATCGAGGCAGAACATCAAACATTTAAACTGCCTCATGCGCGGTTGTAATACACTCACCGTAAGCACGTCAGCAAAATACGATGAGTGAATCTTTCCCATTCATTGATCAGAATATCAGTTATTTCAATCTCAACCGTTGATCCATTATGGCAGTTGATATATATGGAAAAGATACGCGGATTCTGTCATCTTTATCTCTGCGAATTTCAAATCTTCAAAACCTCAATCTATTTTCTGCAAGTTCTTCGCACGATCAAAATCAACAGATTGCAGAAATGGCACCTAAGAAATCAACCGCAGGGATGAACCAGTTTGAGGCTCTAATGACAAAGCTATCATTTGAGAGTGTTCTGTCCACCTCTAACATCCATGTTTCAGAACTCAATGAGATGGTGGATCTAGTTGCAGACTCCGGTCACTTGCTGTGGGCAACCTCCATGCCCAAGCTTATGCTGAAGAAAGATTCTGCTCTCTTCTACCTCAACATCATTAACGAAGACAACTTGTACTTATCTTCATTTGACATGGTCGTCAAAGGCGCAGATAGAAAATTTGATTCAGCAACCGTCAATATCAAACTCCACAGAATGCTACGAAAAGTATTCAATCTGCCCAACAAAGGAGAATTCATTCCAGGTGATTATAGCCGTGAGGAAGTGGATGAATTCCTCAATCAAGAGATGCTTATCTCTCCAGAGCCGTACAAAGAGAGCATGTCAAAGCTCCTACTCAAGCCAAAGTACAGGTTGCTGCTGGATATTACACAGAAGTGTATTCTTGGGATAGCTGGATCTCAAGGAGAGATCAGTATTCCAAAGCTCAAGCCAATGATTGCCATGATCAAAGACGCAAATGTCAACTGGTTTGATTTCTTACTCAACCGACTGGTCAAGGAGTCAGAAAAGATCAAGCACGACTCCACCAGGACGACATATTCAAGCTCATAGCCTCTGTATCTATGCTCTAAGATTTTGTTCTTGATAGACCAAGCTGTGAAAGGGCACACAGTAAAATGGGCTGATTCAGAACAATTTCCAGAAATGAAGATTCTCTTCCAGAGAATTAGTTAAATCAATGACATGCTAAGGAAACAGCCTGCTGTGAGCAAAGGCAAGAAGCAGCTGGAAGGAACAGAGGCAGAAGTTCCAGATGAGAAGAATCAGAGGAAAAGAAAGACAGCTGACCCCAAACCAGCTGGAGGCCCAGCTAAAAAGAAAAAGAAAACAGCTGTCGTTCCACCAACTTAGGCGAGCTCTTCTTCAGAAGCAACTCCAAGTCAAGCAATGGTGATTCTCTCCCCGCAGCCAGTGTCAGCCTTCAATCAATTCGGATCAAACATCCTGGCTGAGATGGAATTGAATGATGGATCGTCATCCAGCTCAGAGGACGAGTTGGATAATCCAAGGAGTCAGACACCTCTTCCACCTTCCCCGACCCAGGTTATCGTCCAAGTATTTGGCGATATTCCTGTACATCCCAGCTCACCCCAGCCCTCACCGTCTCACAGCTCTCCGCCCAAACAACCTTCTCCTCCTCCCAGCTCTACAACCAAAGAGCCATCTCCTATAAAAAGAACAGACAGATATTCAACTGGCGGAAGCTCCTTCACAGCCAGCTGACACCCAAGCTGAACCATCTTTTACTAATCCCAGCTCATCTCCAAAGCAGGCATCACCCAAAGTTCAATCTCCCACGCAGTTGGCTGATGCTTCTTCACCGCCTACTGTGAACCCACTTGATCCAATTCCTCAAATTTCCACAGAATCAGAAAATAATGATTCCACTGCCTCTCCATCACTCAACTCCACTGGCTCAGCTTTCATGGAAGCCATGTCCGAGGACTTACGCATTGCAGGAATCAAGAGTATCCTAACTCAGTATCCAATACTGGCGCACCTGCCTATCGCCCTCACCAAAGTTGGAGATCTTAAGTTCTACCTTGCCACCAAGATGGCAACCTGGTACCAGAATGAGCAGCTAATAGAAACCTTTTCCTACGAGAAGTTGAAGACAGATGAAGCATGCCTCCAGCAAATATTTGGCTTTGGAAGCCTGGAGGATGCATACTTGCATCAGGATGAGCTCATTAGAGGTATCATCGAAGTATCTCAGTAATACCCCAAGCCACACCGGCGGATGTGCGGGAGTCGACAACAAGCCGCATAACGGCGGGATGAGAGACACGCTCTGGGCCGACAATTCAAAGAAGTCTCGGCGAGATTACCAAGGGAAGCCACCGGAAAACACGGTGAGGTAATGATCATTGAAGAACCGAGTTGATGCGGCCACCGAGGGAGCGCGAGCAGCCCCACCAAGTCCAATTGCTGATGACACTCGCGCACTGGTCAAGTTCGAGGCAGACAAACCCATTCATGACGAATCCAAAACCCAAACGGACTCAGCTGTCGAGCTATCAACCGCCATGACAGAAGCAATCTCTAAAGAGGTTGAGAAAATACTTTTTCAGGACAGACAAAAGATGGTGTGAGTTTGTCAAATGCCCGACAAGCCGCTACATTAGCGGCGCATAAACTAGGTCTTCAAAGCGCTTTCTCTATTCTATCATGGCTGCCCCTAGATTGGTCTAGAAGAATTGGGCTAGGCCGGCCGAGGATTTGGTTTTCACTGACGCTAGGGCAGGAGTTCTTTTTTTTTTTAATATGATGGGTCCTTCTTTCTTCTTGTAAGAAGAAAGAGAAGCTTTTTAATCCACTAAAAGGAGGTCAATCTCAGAGTAGTAGTAGGTCTTGCACGAAGCGGCCGGGGGGTAGGCCTTGGTTAAAGTTAAATAAAGGCAAGGATGAAAGGTGGTTTTCGACAGATTCAAGGTTTCGGCGATCCTGATTGTGCTAAGGTGATCCAGACTGGGCTTTGGCTTTCCGACGTGGTTTCTTCGATAGACCGGTCCGGCACTCCGCGTGGTTATATTCGTACATGTTCCGACTCACCGGTCATTATGGATACAGTGGCATGGCGAGTCAAAGGGGGGGAGTTCTTCAACAATGAATGAATTTCTCGATGGGAACCCAACATCAACATAGCAGAGTGGCCAACCAACAAAATATAGATGAGGATTCAGTTGGTAGAGTAAAAGCTGCAGTATAGATAGGAGCATGGAAAGAAGGATCAGTGGACAAAGTACTGGAGAGAAAGCTAATGGTCTCTATGCCTGCTGAAGTCAGCTATTCATTTCCAGGTATTCCGTGTCTAGTTTTATAGAACCAGGAGTGGGAGATGGAGTCGATTAGTTGACTAAGTAGAAAAATTAGACTTCTAAATGAGTTCAGCCTTTTCCTTTTCTACTGAAGTCTCAAGTAGATGTCATCATGCGATTCACAACTCTAGACTGTCAAGTTCGAGAACAACAGAAAACAATTGATGAAGTCCATAAATTTGCCCAAAATTTACAAGAAAGTACAAGTCTAGATCTCAAGCAATCTCTCGTCTCTCAAAGAATTGATCAGTCAAACCATCTAGAGAAGAGAGTTCCTGAGATAGTAATAAAACTTCAAGCTCCACTGGTCGACGACATAGCAAATCTTTCAAGCCAGCTGAAAGCCGTCAAAAAGTCTACTCTCTCCAACAGCTCTGACATCCGCCAGCTTTTCAACCTATCCAAGCAGCACTGCTCAGCTGAACCTCTCCACGGCTGACAACAGAGCGAAGATCACTGATGTTGAAGTTGCTCTCACCAAGCTCAACGCAACCGTTGCTGACCTCTCTGCCTCCCTTATTGCTAATGCCAAAAAGGGGGAAGATAAGAATGAAGCTGGAAAAACAATTGAGAGGGAAGCTGTAGCTCAGGGAAACCGGTGCAGCCAAATCAGTCGGTAATTGACGACTTTGCCAAAGAGCTGGATGAAAAAGAGCCAACTGCAGTAGTCAAAGAGACATGGAGAGAGAAAACAGTCTCTCTAGCCAAAGCTTGTGGATATAAGTCAGAGGAATACAAGGACTACCACTGGCTGAGTAACTTTCACAATGATTAGAGAAGAGAAATGGAGAAGCTGGACAAAATCATTAAGAAGAAAGTTGAATCGCTCAAGCCTGCTGAGAAAAGGCAGAAGAAGAAAAGGCAGAGCTACAGGCACGCTAAGAAGAAACAAGTCCAAGCAGCCTCAGCCGACAAGAAAAACCCAGATGATTTCAATGAAAACTGGGAACGATGTAAAATAGAATTCATCAAGGAATTCTACTACTTGAATCAATACAAAGGCATGGATCCAGAAACTGCTTTCCAGGATTATCTTCTCGAACTCCATGAGACGGATCCAATGATTGCAAGATCAATTGCTCTATATGCCAAGAGAAAAAACATCCAGCTAAAGGCTCCAAAAGTCAAGCAATTAAAACATCCCATTTAAGCTGGAACGAACCTTCCTGACAAGGCCCAAATTATCAAAGAAGTTCATCACTGGGCTGGCGAAAGAGAAATCTCCAAAACGAAAAATCAAGTCGAATGGAAGGAGTTGGAAGAATTCATCTTCAACAGATATGGTCTCAAGACTGACCATCAAATTGACGAATAGAGGAAGTAGCACAGCCAAAGACCCAGCCAACTGGGAATCTTTTCTTTTGAATTTTTGTAATTAGAAAGTTGTAAAATTTCCTCTTATTAATGAAAAGTTCATTTTTATCAAAATCAACCTGAAGACAATTTCTTTTTGTCCAGGCTCTGAATATGATTATCTACTGTGAATGTTTAATCTTTTGAAACCCCGTTTCCTGTTAAGGGGGAAGTAAATTGTTTTTCCAACTTGGGGTTTTGGCATCATCAAAAAGGGGGAAATTGTTGGAAAAATTGATAGAGTTTGATTTGATACCAAAACCCAGCTGACCCCAACTGAGTAGATGATTGCGCAAGCCTAAGTGTTTTTCCAGCTCACCTATTTGAGCTTATAGAGTTTCTAAGTTTACAGGTGGAATCGCTGGACAATAGAAGATGCAGCTGAGCGGAGCTAAGCTGGACACAGCTGAGGAATTCAGCTGAGCAGACCAAGCAGAGTCAAAGACCCAACAGTATCAAGACCCGGCTCAGTGACGGAAACCCAGCTCAGTGTTAAAGACCCAGCTTAGTGTCGATGACACAGCTCAGGTCAAAGACAGCTCAGGTTGATGATACAGCTCAGGTCTAAGACACAGCTTAGAGTCGAGACACAGCAGAGACGCTTAGCAGCTCGAAGATGAGTACCAACTTCAAGACAAGATCCCAGTGTCAGAAGATCTCATCTGACGTGGCCCAATCGGAGAAGAAATAGCTTCTGCAGATGCAGACCTACATTGTAGGCAAAAGAAGAAAAGTGAAGAGAGAAGACTGAAGAAAGAAAAGAGCTAACAGATAAACGAACAACGATCTTCAAAGCCAAATCTCTCAAGAACATCCAGCCAGTCAACTGTGTTCTTAGTTGTTCACATATTCAGTCATAGGCAGAAAAGATTAGAATAGAAATATCTTATGCCTAGTTTGAACGAGTTCATCATACTCCTTGTTCTTAATTGTAAGAACTCGTTCATAGTTGGAAAACCCAAACCCAAACCCTTCTTTACCCAGAAAAGGTTAGGTTAAGGCACACCTGCTCGAAGCGTGTAATTCCAGTGGCTAGGTTCTTCAGTACCCGGAAACTGAAGGTAGGCTTCAGCTGTGCCCGGAAACAGTTGGTTACGTTTTGATACAGTACGTGGAAACTTGTATCCAACTCGAGGAACTGAGCTGCAATGCTAGCTGACTGCGTGTAAAGTCAGTGGTATCCTTAGTGGATTACCAGATGGTTTTTTGGTGGTGGACGTACGAGTAGTTTTTCCGAACCACGTTAAATAGCTTTGTTATTTACTACTCTATTTATGCTCAGCTAACCTCTTATAAGCATACATTTCAAGTTGCATAATCTGACTAAGAGAAAAGAGAAACAAAGCTTTGCAATATATTTGAAGTAACAGACGGACTTTCCTAACCCACCAACTTCCGCACACACACAGCCAGCTGTGTCGATCAAGCTGTCTTCCAGCTGGATCGAACACAGCCAACTCACTCAAAAGAATTTTTAATTGGAAAAGTTTTTAAACCTTGGTGTATTCACCCCCCTTCTACACCAAGGTATCCGTCTCGAGACCAACACAGTGTATGATGAAACGAGAGCAGCCCAGTTAGTCAATGAAGTGAACTACTCACTAAATGAGTTGTTTGAGTTTTATAAAAAAGAAAAGGTAGCTGCACTTGTTCCAGATTCAAGAGTCAAATCGAATGCACCTATTATGGTGGTTGGGACGAGCTGCAGATCGCCGAGGTAAAGGTAGTCGATTGACTAATTTGCTTGTTGTTACGGATGATCAACCCGATGCTTCTACTGATGCCTCAAAGCTTACTCTCTATTTCACGGAGAAACAATACGTGATGACTCAAGAAGAGGTTGATTCATTCGATATTCTTGATTGGTGGAGAAAACACGGACCGCACTTCCCCATGCTAAGTGAGCTAGCTAGGGATATCTTGGCGATTCCCATATCTAGTGTTGCTTCTGAATCTGCATTTAGTACGGGTGGTCGTGTTCTGTCCCAGTTTAGAAGCTCGTTGACTCCCAATATGGTTGAGGCTCTTAGGGTACTTACAATGGTTAGCTAAAATTTCCAGCTTCCAACCTGCCACATCAGCTTTTGGAATCCAGCAATTTTTTTTCATAAATCTACTCCAATACTGAACCCAGCTTCCAATTAAAAAAAGGGACCCACTGCAATACATACTATTTTATATCTCTATATATAGGTTTTTCCAATTAGTTTTATTTGCGCAACTATTTTTATGTTAATCGTATATCTTCAATTATATATTTAAATTTAAATTCTAAATATAACAAAATAAAAAATAAAATACATTTCTGTAATTATAAATATTAATTAAAATTACACTAACAAAATCAAACTTACGTTATTATAATTAAAATCACATTACTAAAATGAAAATTACACTAGAGATGCATAATTTAAAAATAAAATACATGATAATAAAAACTAATATTACTTAATTATAGGGATAACTGAAAGTGAATTGTGCCCAAATATGTTGTGTTAAATCACTTTGAAATTGTTTATGAGCATTTTTATCACATAGGTCGTTGTAATTTTTAAGATATGTGTCGAATGCCTCCCAGTTTGAACCCATTTCTATTGGTTGCACAGGGTGTGAATCTTCATCAAACCAATTGGCCGCTTCATCACCTTCATCTTCAATTATCATGTTGTGCAGAATAATACATGCTAGCATTATATTGCGGATGTCCTCCTTAAAATAAGAGCGCGCGGGACCTCGAACTATTCCCCAACGAGCTTGTAGCACTACAAACGCCCGTTTCACATCCTTTCTTGCGGCCTCTTATCTCTCCGCAAATTTTTTTCGAATTAGATCATCCGGAAGCGGATAACTCTTGACGAACGAAGACCATGTTGGATAAATTCCATCTGTGAGATAATAACGTCGATTATACAATCGACCGTTCACTGTGAAATTAACTTATGGGTGTTGGGAAAATTAATAGAGTTTTGATTTGATTCCAAAACCCAACTGTTCTCCAACCGAGTAGATGATCGCATCAACCTAAGTAGTGTTTTCCAGCTCGCCTGTTTGAGCTCTAGATTTTCTAAGTTTACAGGTTCAGGAAGCGGAAGACAGTGGAAACGGAAGACAGCAGAAGATCCAGCTGTGTTTACAGCAGAAGTCTACTATCAGCTGAGTTTTCCAGCTGAGCTGAGTTCAAAACAGTTCAGGAAGCGGAAGATAGCAGAAGCTCAAGATAGTAGAAGATCCAGCTGTGTTTACAGCAGGAGTCTACTATCAGCTGAGTTTTCCAGCTGAGCTAAGTTCAAAACAAAGCAGGATCAAGCTTAAGATAAATCGAGCTGAGTTCAAGACACAGCTGGTCCAGCTGTACAGAATAAAGGAAACTAACTCTGAAGTCGTCACTTCAAGTCAGTTTACCCAATCCAGCTCTAAATTCAAAAACCAGCTTCAAATACAGAGATCCTGGTGTCAGAGGAAGTCAATATACCTCGACCAATGAGGGATTGCCAAATCAGCATCCTAGACTTCAGAACCTAGGATGTGACACTAATGAAGACAGGTGCAGAAACGCCTAACGGTAGATTTCAAATTTAAGAAGAGTAGGTAAGATTCAAACAGCTCCTCCAACGGCTAGTCTTGAATCTCTACCTATATAAACCCGTCTTCAACCTCAGGATCAGATACGAAAAACTCTCTACAAGCTTTCATTCTCTGAAATTATCAAGCCATCAAAAGCTTACAAGCAATTCTAAATAGTTCAAAGAACACTTTATCTTAATGTGTTTCTAGTCCAGAAATTGCCCAGTTTTTCGTCTGATTCCTAGGCATAAATCATTGTATATCTTAAGCCTAGATTTCGAACGAGTTCATCTAACTCTAAGTTCTTCATTGTAAGAACTCGTTCATAGTTGGAACCCCAAACCAAACTCCTCTTTACCCAAAAAGGTTAGGTCAAGGTTACGCTTGCTTGAAGCGTGAAATTCAAGTGGTTGTAAGGTTTTTTCAGTACCCTTAAACTGAAAGGTTTGGCTTGACAGTGCCCGTAAACTGTTGGAACACAGCTCGGGTTAGAGTTGTGAAGTTGCTTGGTACTTGGAAACCAAGTGGTAGTGAATTACCAGTGAATCTGGTCGTGGATGTAGGAGGTGTTACTCCGAACCACGTAAAATCTCGTGTTATTTACTTTCTCGTTATTTTCAGATATTGTACTAATTCCATTTGCATATTGCATCTTTATCAAATCTGCATACTCAGCAACTCTCCAAAGACAGCTGTGTTTTGTCTATAAACTTACACAACTTGACTAAGTCGAAAATGTAAAGAATATTTTCAAGCTGAGTTTTTCTAAGCAATCGAGCTAAATTTTAAAACCACCACTTTCCGCACCGCTAGCTGAGTTATTAGCCCAGCTGACTTTCCTTAGCTGGATTCATAACTGAGCTCACAAACTCTGTTCTAAACTTGAAAAAAGTTTTCAGAAATCTATCTTTGGTGTTGTAGAACCCCAAAAATCCGGGCCTAAAAAAAATTTCGTTCTAAATAAAATAGAATCGAATAAAAATTTATATGAACAGTAGTATGGTCACTTATTCCCGATAAGTTTAAAAATAAATATTTTTTTTATTTAAGGTTTGTAATATAAAGTTTATATTGATTATGCATTTGCATAAGCACGAGCATTCCTTATTATATGATCAATGTGAAATATTATTTATGTGACATGATTATTTTAAATTTGTGATTATAAGGTATCGTGATTAATTTAAAATAATTAACCTTAAGAAGATTATAAATATATGATAAAGTAGATTATTTGATTTTCCGTTTAATTTTAGAGAGATACCTCCATAATGCAATATTCGATATTAGGCTCGTTAAGACCAGAATATTTAATTCTATTGAATTACTCGATCAAAACTTTGATTCGATTAATAAATAACGCGTCGCGACACGAAAGGTTAAACGAGATAAAAAGGAATATATTTATATATTATATTATATAGATATATATGTGCTAAGTGTGTGCTTGCGTATATATATATATTAATATATTAGGTGTGTGCGCGCGTATATGCTAAGTGTATGCGTGTGTGCGTGTATTAGTAGGTCTGTATATATTAATAAGTATGAAAAATTTAATTTAATTAGAAAATAATTAAGTAATTAGTAATTGGGGGAAAAGGGAATACGTCAGAGAATATTTAGAAGCAGAAGCGAAAAGATTTCTGGAGCATCGCGTGAAAAAAAGAAAGAAAAGTTCTCTGCAGAAGCCAAAAATCTCACATTTTTCCTCTTCCAAGAAATTGCATCTCCTCTTACCCAGTAGATGAAGAATAGGTAATCATCTTGCTAACCTATACTATGCAAACCCTCTCCATAAATCTCTGCAACTTCATTCCTCCATCACCACTCATCTCAACCTTCACTAGAATCAAGCATAAATTCAAAGAAAAAAAAAACAGTAGTTTAGGCCAGGCCTAATTACGTATGCTAAACGATCTCCAGTTTGAAAAATAAAAATTTCTGGAAACACCTTGATAGGTCAGTTAGGTGTGATCCAAATATTGGATCCATCGGAAATGATTTGATATTTTTAAGAAAATCGTCAAAGTCGGTCTTTGTCGGTCGAAAAATATAAAAATTGAACTTATATGTCTTTTTGTTCTAAACTCGATTATTGAGTCTTATAATGATGTTTTGGTGTTAAAAATACCTTACAAGTATTATATGAAGTTATTAGGTAATTTAATAATTAATTAAAATCTTATTGCTTATTAAATGTGAATTTATGAATTAAAAGAGCTTATTGGACTAATGTAGGAGTTGGGCTTCTATAAATAAGTAGGAGTGAGTCATTGGGCCAAATGAACTATGAGAATAAAATATGATGGATTATAGTCAGTAATGGGCCGAAATAAATAATATTATTGTGTATTGGGCTCCTTTTTAATATATGATAATGTATGGTGGGCCTTAGTGAATAAAAGATATGAGCTTAGTCCATTAAGTAATTAATTTGATTAGGGGACAAATATGACTTGTTCATGTGTGATATGTTGTTGGACCCATGGGCTATAAGTGCTAGTTGATTAATTTTGTTATGTCTAAGTTATAATGAACTCAATTAAAATAATTAACTAAATAAAAAAAATTCTTTATTATCCTTTAATAATTAATTAATTAAATATTTTTCAAATATTCTTAATTAATTATTTCAAATTAAATAAATAACATTTATTTATTTATTAATGATTAATAATTAGTTAATATTAATTAATTAATTAAATACTATTTAATGGTTAATTAATTAATTAAATATTCCTATTTAATTAATTAAATATTCTTTAATAATTAATTAATTCCTAATTAATTAATTATACGCCATTTAATAATTAATTAATTAATTAAATGTCCTTTATTAATTAATAAATTCCTTATTAATTAATTAAAATGTTATAAGTCCAATTAAATAATTATCTTAGAATTATTAAATTGTTTATGCAAGGACTACATGTTTGAATGTCTTATGTGTTGGATTATAAATGTGATTTATAATTGTAAGAATCTTATAAGGGGACAAAATATGATGAACATGACACGGCATGAAGTATGTGATCATTTATGTATGCATATACCAATATGACGTGAAGTATGACATAACATGAATGCATGTTGGCACTAGATAGGATTCAAATGCATGACATGAACTTTTGATCTCATTCCTTGTTAAGAATAAATCAAGAGACGATGCCTCGACAAGATTTCATGACGTAAAAGACGGGAATAAGTTTGACCAAAGATGCTAAGGCCTTAGATAGCTATGAGCATATGAACCTAAGTATTTAAGATAACTCTTGTAGGACCAAGCGATCACTAAGAGTATTTCGAGGCCAGTACCAGAGTACCAGACTCGAGGTAGGTTTCCTATTTTTAACTGTGGGATTATAAATTCCCACGGAGGTAACTTTAGGGTTATTAAACCCAATGCTTTAAAAATGTGATATGCATGCTTAAATGTTTTTATGCTCTATTGCTTGTGGTTTACCAAGTCAGAATATTATCTCTAAATTACGATCGGCCTTGGGCTCCGTACAAGCCAAGGTAGTGTACACAGGAAGTTATGACGGTTCGATTGGAGGGAGTGGCTCCCCTCTAATTAAACCGGGCGGTAACCCAAGAACGTGAGTTGTTTTACGGTTCGAACCACTTGTTTCTTTTAACTGTTTTACTTCTGAGAAGGATAATTGTTTTTACTAAATTAACCCCCTTCCATAAGGAAAGAGGCATGCCATATCTTTTCAAAACGGTTTTCAAAGAGGGGCATGGAACCACTGAGTGCTTTCGTACTCAGTCCCCTGCATTGTTTTCCCTAATGCAGGATGAACAACGAGGAAGAGAAGGAGGGGGATGTCGCTACTGTGTAGCATCTATTGGGTGACGGTCCTTCTTGAACGTCATCTATATCTCTCTATGTGTTTCGGTGGTCTTTACGACCCTTGTTGTTATTCCAAGAAAATTTTAGACTTTGAACTCGAGTTACCTTTTATGTCCCAATCATCTATTCGCTAGATGGTTATCTTTTGGAACGCTTCCGCAGTGCGGGGCCGGTGTCTTCATACATCGACCCTAGTCATGTCAAGTTAGGGCAAAACATTGTTGTTTCTGTTAATTACCCACCTCTACTATTTAGATTTCAACTTTGATCTTTCCATTAACATTTATGATTTTTTTCTTTTTTTTTTCGCTGTCATTTATGTTTACGATAAGTCTCCATGGTTACAACCGCATGGCGACCCACCCGATCCGTATTGGCCCGGGCGGCGGGACGCCACAGACATGGTATCAGAGCAGTTCGTTCGCTCTGAGCCGTAGAAGCCTTACTTATTCTTCCAAAGTCAAGAATTCTTAAAATCTATGTCAAGTGTCAGTTATTCACGGCATCCCTTCCATCCTTCCAAGTCGGCTCATAAAGGAAAGTTAATACGTGAACTCCTTATGTGAACTAGGTGATTATTATGCTTTTATATATATATGTCTCATATGATATTATGATCAAGAAATTATATTCACATATGTTATGCTCATATCATACTATTCGCTTCATTACATACTTATGTGCTCAAGTTTTATGCATTTTTCTTTTTCGCACAATTCGTTCGTATGAGGGCAGCCAACCATCGATGATCGTTAACAGTCACGGATCGGGACGGAGTTCCGAGTTGACTGACGAGTATGTGCTAGGACTAAGCCCTAGTTGATCTAATCGATTAGGAAATGATTTCGAGAAACCACATAGGTCGGATGCCTCTTAGAACAAAAACCGAGAGGACCCACACCGAACCTAAACCTCAGTCTCGAACTTAGTCATATTAAGATTTCACTATAAGATATGTGCTAATAGAATAATTTTTTTTTATCCTTGTAGATGGCAGGTACTTATACCGGACCCACTTTTGAGGAACTTGCCCAACGGTTCCACTCTATTGACATGCGCCCCGGCGAGTCTGTTGGGCAGTTTGCTGCGAGGTTTTTGGAAGAAAGTAGAGCTGCCATGGGAGGCTATTGGACTGATTACGAGGCATGTAGAGTTTTGGTCTACTTATTACCCGTAAACTGGAGTGCGTGGGCGGGGAAATGGTTAGAGGCTAATAAATGTGAGGGTCTCCTGTGTCGGCCAATGGCCAGTCTTGCCCAGCTAGTTTTAGCCATCCAAACCCGTTGGATACTAAACCCAATAGCCCCCGCTTACCCAAACTCATGGAGTTCCCTACTATCACCACCACCTGGCTATACCTCACCATCTATTCCACCTCTTCCCCCTTTTGTGATCCACTCTCCAGAGAGGAATGGATCTACTGTTGTTCCTCCCAGACCTCGTGCAGCCCAGACCTTCTTTGGGACTAAGAGGCCGATAGTGCTTTCGTCAGACTCAGACTCAGACTCAGACTTCGACCCTGACTCCATGCTCAACCCAACTTACTTTTGTGGTCCTTCTGCCCCCATAGGGCAACACGACGGAGAGGCCGGTCCCTCTCAACCACCCATGACTCAGTCTAGACCTCTATCTCCCACATACACTCCCAGTTCTAGACCTCCATCTCCCTCATACCCTTCCAGTTCACCCACCCGTTCACCCCTTCGTTTCGTGACCTTACGCCCACAAGGCAAGTATTACTCGAAGGCAAAGAAAAAGACCTCATCTGTGGATACAACCTGGAAGAAAGAGCTAGATGAGATCATGAGGGAAGTAGGAGAGGGTCTATACCCGAATGAAGAGGGAGAGGAAGAGAGCGAACCAGAAGAAGAAAGTGATCCCGAGGAGGAGGATCCAGAGGATGAGAACTAGAGATAGGCCGAGTGACGTTCTTGTTATTTGTTTATATGCTCTATCTTTTGTTTATGAGTATCATCTTTTGTAGTTATGATGATATCATTCACTATTTCATGTTATCTTCTTCTTATGACTATTATCTTTTGATGTTATGATGATGTAGTACTTCATGAGTCCTCTTTTGAGGCACACTACTTTCACAAGTCCTCATTATGAGGCATTTTGTTGTTATGGGATCCCTTTTGAGACATTTGTTTTTACTTGATGAGTCCCTTGTTTGGGCAAAGTAATGATATGACATGTTATGAAAAGATATGAAATGACGTGACAAGATGTTACAATATGCTAAGATATCACCTACTATGTGTTACGATACGATCAATGACATGTTAGCGATATATTTTGAACTAGTTGAACCTAGTTAAGTTGCGCTAGAATGACGGACAAATGAATCAAAATTTTTTTTTCTCCGTTATAACCTTTATGAATGATACATCCTTCGTAATATTCCCCATTAAGATTGCACCGTTGTGAGAAACCAATACGACACCTAGTCTTCTTTTCGTTTGAGATCGTAACATTAAAAGGCCATTTTCAGAATGGGTGATCACCACGAAGAACAATTTGAGGATGAACATGAGCATGACCAAGAGCATGAATTTGAGCAAGAACAGGATCCAGGTCGAGGCCGAGGTCGAGGTCGAGGTCGAGAACGAGGCCGAGGCCGAGGCTGAGGTCGAGGCCGAGGCCGAGGACGTGGCCGTGGCCGTGAAAACCACGATCCGGAGCCTGAAGAATCAGATCACGAAGAATATACACCACCTCCACCCCCGGAGCAACATGTTGAAACCCGATTTAGGAAGCAAAAACCGCCAACATTCGGAGGACTTGGAGAACCCCCAGAAGCTGAGAAGTGGGCACGCAATTTAGAAAGAATCTTTGACTTCATGGAGCTTAACACTAAGGAGCGGGCAGTCTGCGCTATTTTCCAGCTAACTGAAGAAGCTGACCATTGGTGCGAAGCTGAGAAGAATGCAATGACTCCTGAAGCATTGAGAAATTTAACCTGGACCCAGTTTAAAGAGAAATTCTTCGAGAAGTACATTTCGCAGACCTACTGCCACAAGAAGGAGACTGAATTCTGAAACTTGAGACAAGGATCAAGGACTGTGACTGAATACGACCGTCTGTTCAACCAACTATCACGATATGCTCCACATCTAGTAAATACGGACGAGACTGGGTCATTTAGGCTTCGTCAAGGTTTAAAGCCCGAGATTGGACTACCCTTGGCAAGTCATGGACATCTGACCTACTCTGAGATGCTCAGTCGAGCACTCAACATGGAGGCAATCTTGTCCAAGGAGGAAAAGAAAGTCGCTCAGCCTGCTCAAGAGCATAAGAGAAAATGGGATGACAGAAATTCTAACCAACGTGGTTTCAATCTGAACCACCATAAAGGGAAAAAGCCTTGGAAGGGACCAAATCAGCCTGCCCAGCAAAAACCTCAATCGGAATTCAAAGCCTTACCCCCACCCCCGAAACAACCTTGCCCTCAATGCAAGAAGCACCACTCTGGGTGGTGCAAGTTGGGAACCAACATGTGTTTCCAATGTGGGCAACCAGGGCACTTCAAGAGGAACTGCCCCAAGAACCCTTCACCTCTTCCACTAAGGCAAGCTCACCCAAACCCTCCTAAAGGAAATCAGAACCAAGGAAGCAACCAGGGAGGCAATCAGAAAGGCAAGCAGCCTCAAGGAGCTAGAGCGCCATGAATCAACAGGAAGCAGCTCAGAAGCAAGGAAATCCGGCAGGTATGATCCACGTTGCTGGAAAACCTATTTTAGCCTTATTTGATACTGGAGCATCACATTCTTTTATATCTCGAGAAACGTGTTACAAACTAGGTCTAACTCCAGTAAACTCTAGTCAAACCTTAGCAGTGCTATTTCCTTCAGGAGAAACTATGAGAACTAATGATAAGTGCTTGAACATAGAACTGGACTTAGAATGATCGAAACATGAAGCTGATTTCCACGTTATAGATATGTTTGATTTCGATATCATTTTAGGAATGGATTGGCTTTCAGCCAATAGCGCGACAATTCGTTGTCAAGATAGAGAGATTTCTTTTCAACCTCCCGAAAAGGAAGAGACGAGATTCTATGGAGCAAGAATAGGAGCTGGACTACAAATACCAGTAATTTCCGCCATGAAAGCCTTTCAAATGTTGAAAAAATGAAGCTGCCAAGCTTTTCTGGTCTGTTTGAAAGGAGAGACCGAAGTAAAGATAAAGATTGAAGAAGTGCCAATAGTGAGCGAATATCCAGATGTATTTCCAGAGAATTTACCCGGGTTGCCACCAAACAGACAAGTAGAGTTCACAATAGATCTTGAACTTGGAGCAGCACCGATATCAAAAGCGCCATACCGGATGGCACCAAAGGAACTCCAAGAGCTGAAGGTGCAATTGCAAGAGTTATTGAATCTTGGATTCATCAGACCTAGTGCTTCACCCTGGGGAGCACCAATCCTTTTCGTTAAGAAGAAGGACGGTTCACTCCGCATGTGCATTGATTATAGAGAGTCAAACAAGCTGACCATCAAAAATAGATATCCGCTGCCCAGGATCGATGATATTTTCGATCAACTCAAAGGAGCATCTGTCTTTTCAAAGATAGATTTGAGATCAGGGTATCATCAGCTAAAGATCAGGGAAGAAGATATTCCCAAGACAGCTTTCCGAACTAGATACGGCCACTACGAGTTTATAGTTATGCCGTTTGGTCTAACCAACGCGCCAGCCGTATTTATGGATTTAATGAACCGAGTGTTTCACCCATACTTGGACAATTTTGTCTTAGTATTTATAGATGATATACTCATCTATTCGAAGGATAAGACGCAACATGAAGAACATTTGAGAAGAGTGTTGGAGACTTTGAGATCTGAACGACTGTATGCCAACTTCAACAAGTGTGAATTTTGGCTTAGTCAAGTAATATTCTTAGGCTATGTGATTTCAGACGATGGTTTGAAAGTAGACCCAACGAAAGTGGAAGCAGTGAACAACTGGAAGGCCCCGACTACGGTAACAGAAGTCCATAGCTTTCTAGAAATGGCCGGATACTATAGACGTTTCATTGAAGGGTTTTCCAAGATAGCCAAACCGATGACACAATTGCTAAGGAAAGACGTTGCTTTCAAGTGGACTCCGAAGTCCGAAGCCAGTTTTCAAGAACTGAAGAAAAAGCTTACCACAGCACCGGTACTCACCATACCAGAGGGAAATGAAGGGTACATTGTGTACACGGATGCGTCAAAGATGGGTTTAGGATGCGTTCTAATGCAAGGACGAAATGTTGTAGCGTACGCATCGCGTCAATTAAGACCCCACGAAGTTAACTATCCAACTCATGATCTTGAGTTAGCAGCAGTGGTGCACGTACTAAAAATCTGGCGACATCATTTATATGGAGCCAAGTGTGAGATTTTCACTGACCACAAGAGCCTGAAGTACTTCTTCGAGCAGAAGGAGCTAAACATGAGGCAAAGAAGATGGCTCGAGCTAGTCAAGGACTACGACATCACGATCAGCTATCATCCCGGAAAGGCTAACGTTGTTGCTGATGCCTTAAGTCACCCCGAGCTAAGTTGGGATCATTGTTAACCCAAGAAGAAGAACTCGCTAAAGAGTTAAAGAAAATAATGATAGAGGAGGTTTGTTCTCCAGAGACGATCCAAGAGCGTATAGCTGCCGTCACAGCAAAACCCGATCTCCGTGATAGAATCTTCAATGCCCAACGTCAGTGTGACTTCTTAGAAAAGATGCATCTAAAAGCAAGGATGGGTAGCAAGGGTGAATTCAAGGAAGTGGCAGACAATGCCCTGACATTCAAAGAAAGAATTTGTGTACCTGATTCTGACGGTTTAAGAGAAGAAATCATGAGTGAGGCTCATGATACACCCTATACAGCCCACCCAAGCGGTACCAAGATGTATCGAAAGATGCTTAGCATGTCAACAAGTGAAAGCACTGCACCAACGACCCTATGGGACGTTGCAGCCGTTGGAGATACCTGAATGGAAATGAGAATGTGTCACGATGGATTTTGTAGTAGGCTTACCCCGATCAAATCATGGAAACACCGCCATTTGGGTCATCGTCGATAGATTGACCAAGTCTGCACATTTTCTACCAGTACAAATGACATGGAACTTAGATCGCTTAGCTAGACTGTACGTCAAGGAGATAGTACGACTGCATGGCGTGCCAGCCATGATCATTTCAGATAGAGATACAAGGTTCACATCAAAGTTCTGGACAAGTCTGCAAAATGCCATGGGAACGCGCTTGCGTTTCAGCACCGCCTATCACCCTCAGACGGATGGACAGTCCGAAAGAACTATTCAGACCTTAGAGGATATGTTGCGAACTGTGACCCTCGATCAAGGAGGACAATGGGAGATGTATCTACCGCTAGTTGAATTTGCCTACAACAACAGTTACCAAGCAACCATCGGAATGGCGCCATATGAAGCTCTTTATGG
The DNA here is from genome assembly GCA_031470985.1 of Agastache rugosa. Taxonomy (NCBI): domain Eukaryota; kingdom Viridiplantae; phylum Streptophyta; class Magnoliopsida; order Lamiales; family Lamiaceae; genus Agastache; species Agastache rugosa. The sequence goes on along the minus strand of CM062601.1, from coordinate 32,209,630 downwards.
ACGTAAATGTAGGTCGCCACTTCATTGGGATGAAATTGGTGAAAGAAAGATGTTAGGACCCGCGCTAGTCCAGGAGATGATCGAGATTATTGAGAAAATCCGTCTAAGGATCAAGGAGGCCCAAGATCGACAAAAATCTTATGCTGATGAGCGTCGGACTGAACTTAGTTTCCAAGTTGGAGACAAGGTTTTTCTTAAGATTTTACCTTCTAAGGGCGTGGTACGTTTCAGCAAGAAGGGCAAGTTGCGCCCTAGATTCATAGGACCCTTTGAGATCTTAGAAAAGATAGGTCAAGTCGCCTATAGGCTTGCTTTACCCCCAAGTCTAGAAAACGTGCACAATGTTTTCCATGTTTCCCAATTGAGAAAGTATGTGTTTGATCCTAAACACGTCATTCGCTACGACGATCTTGATCTTAACCTAGACTTAAGCTATGAAGAAGGCCCTGAGTGTATCCTCGACAGAAAAGTCCAAGTGCTTATAAATAAGCAAATTCCAATAGTTAAAGCCCAGTGGATGCGCCACGGACAAGAGGAAGCTACGTGGGAGCTAGAGTCCAAGATGAAGGAACTCTACCCTAATTTACCCGTTAAAGGTACGTAATTTCGAGGACGAAATTATTTTAAGGAGGGTAGGATGTAGAACTCCAAAAATCCGGGCCTAAAAAAAAATTTCGTTCTAAATAAAATAGAATCGAATAAAAATTTATATAAACAGTAGTACGGTCACTTATTCCCGATAAGTTTAAAAATAAATATTTTTTTTATTTAAGGTTTATAATATAAAGTTTATATTGATCTTGCATTTGCATAAGCACGAGCATTCCTTATTATATGATCAATGTGAAATATTATTTATGTGACATGATTATTTTATATTTGTGATTATATGGTATCGTGATTAATTTAAAATAAAAAAAAACCTTAAGAAGATTATAAATATATGATAAAGTAGATTATTTGATTTTCCGTTTAATTTTAGAGAGATACCTCCATAATGCAATATTCGATATTAGGTCGTTAAGACCAGAATATTTAATTCTATTGAATTACTCGATCAAAACTTTGATTCGATTAATAAATAACGCATCGCGAGACGAAAGGTGAAACGAGATAAAAAATGAATATATTTATATATTATATTATATAGATATATATGTGCTAAGTGTGTGCTTGCGTGTGTATATATATATATATATTACGTGTGTGCGCGCGTATATGCTAAGTGTATGCGTGTGTGCGTGTATTAGTAGGTCTGTATATATTAATAAGTATGAAAAATTTAATTTAATTAAAAAATAATTAAGTAATTAGTAATTGGGGGAAAAGGGAATACGTCAGAGAATATTTAGAAGCAGAAGCGAAAAGATTTCTGGAGCATCGCGTGAAAAAAAAAAAGAAAAGTTCTCTGCAGAAGCCAAAAATCTCACCTTTTTCCTCTTCCAAGAAATTAGATCTCCTCTTACCCAGTAGATGAAGAATAGGTAATCATCTTGCTAACCTATACTATGCAAACCCTCCCCACAAATCTCTGCAACTTCATTCCTCCATCACCACTCATCTCAACCTTATCTAGAATCAAGCAGAAATTCAAAGAAAAAAAAAACAGTAGTTTAGGCTACTGTACCAAGCCTAATTACGTATGCTAAACGATCTCCAGTTTGAAAAATAAAAATTTCTGGAAACACCTTGATAGGTCAGTTAGGTATGATCCAAAAATCGGATCCATCGGAGTTGATTTGATATTTTTAAGAAAATCTTCAAAGTCGGTCTTGGTCGGTCGAAAAATATAAAAATTGAACTTATATGTCTTTTTGTTCTAAATTCGATTATTGAGTCTTATAATGATGTTTTGGTGTTAAAAATACCTTACAAGTATTATATGAAGTTATTAGGTAATTTAATAATTAATTAAAATCTAATTGCTTATTAAATGTGAATTTATGAATTAAAAGAGCTTATTGGACTAATGTAGGAGTTGGGCTTCTATAAATAAGTAGGAGTGAACCATTGGGCCAAATGAATTATTAGAATAAAATATGATGGACTATATTCAGTAATGGGCCGAAATAAATAATATTATTGTGTATTGGGCTCATTTTTAATATATGATAATGTATGGTGGGCCTTAGTGAACAAAAGATATGAGCTTAGTCCATTAAGTAATTAATTTGATTAGGGGTCCAATATGACTTGTTCATGTGTGATATGTTGTTGGACCCATAGGCTATAAGTGCTAGTTGATTAATTTTGTTATGTCTAAGTTATAATGAACTCAATTAAAATAATTAACTAAATAAAAAAAAATTCTTTATTATCCTTTAATAATTAATTAATTAAATATTTTTCACATATTCTTAATTAATTATTTCTAATTAAATAAATAACATTAATTTATTTATTAATGATTAATAATTAATTAATATTAATTAATTAATATTAATTAATTAATTAATATTAATTAATTAATTAAATATTATTTAATGGTTAATTAATTAATTAAATATTTCTATTTAATTAATTAAATATTATTTAATAATTAATTAATTCCTAATTAATTAATTATACGCCCTTTAATAATTAATTAATTCTTTACTTAATTAATTAAATATCCTTTATTAATTAATAAATTCCTAATTAATTAATTAAAATGTTATAAGTCCAATTAAATAATTATCTTAGAATTATTTAATTGTTTATGCAAGGACTACATGTTTGAATGTCTTATGTGTTGGATTATAAATGTGATTTATAATTGTAAGAACCTTATAAGGTGACAAAATATGATGAACATGACATGGCATGAAGTATGTGATCATTTATGTATGCATATACCAATATGACGTGAAGTATGACATAACATGAATGCATGTTGGCACTAGATAGGATTCAAATGCATGACATGAACTTTTGATCTCATTCCTTGTTAAGAATAAATCAAGAGACGATGCCTCGACAAGATTTCATGACGTAAAAGACGGGAATAAGTTTGACCTAAGATGCTAAGGCCTTAGATAGCTATGAGCATATGAACCTAAGTATTTAAGATAACTCTTGTAGGACCAAGCGATCACTAAGAGTATTTCGAGGCCAGTACCAGAGTACCAGACTCGAGGTGGGTTTCCTATTTTTAACTGTGGGATTACAAATTCCCACGGAGGTAACTTTAGGGTTATTAAACCCAATGCTTTAAAAATGTGATATGCATGCTTAAATGTTTTTATGCTCAATTGCTTGTGGTTTACCAAGTCAGAATATTATCTCTAAATTACGATCGGCCTTGGGCTCCGTACAAACCAAGGTAGTGTACACAGGAAGTTATGACGGTTGGATTGGAGGGAGTGGCTCACCTCTAATTGTACCGGGCGGTAACCCAAGAACGTGAGTTGTTTTACGGTTCGAACCACTTGTTTCTTTTAACTGTTTTACTTATGAGAAGGGTAATTGTTTTTACTAAATTAACCCCCTTCCATAAGGAAAGAGGCATGCCATATCTTTTCAAAACGGTTTTCAAAGAGGGGCATGGAACCACTGAGTGATTTCGTACTCAGTCCCCTGCATTGTTTTCCCTAATGCAGAATGAACGACGAGGAAGAGAAGGAGGGGGATGTCGCTGCTGTGTAGCATCTATTGGGTGACGGTCCTTCTTGAACGTCATCTATATCTCTCTATGTGTTTTGGTGGTCTTTACGACCCTTGTTGTTATTCCAACAAATTTTAGACTTTGAACTCGAGTTACCTTTTATGTCCCAATCATCTATTTGCTAGATGGTTATCTTTTGGAACGCTTCCGCAGTGCGGAGCCGGTGTCTTCATACATCGACCCCAGTCATGTCAAGTTTAGGCAAAACATTGTTGTTTCTGTTAAGTACCCATCTCTACTATTTAGATTTCAACTTTGATCTTTCCATTAACATTTATGATTTTTTTTCTTTTTTTTTCGCTGTAATTTATGTTTACGATAAGTCTCCATGGTTACACACGCGTGGCGACCCGTCCGATCCGCATAGGCCCAGGCGGCGGGGCGCCACAGCTGTATTCACCCTCCCCTCTACACCAAAGACCCAGCTCAGGGACCATCAATTGGTATCAGAGCAGTGGTTCAAAAGAACGTTGTTTCTGAATTAAGAGACTTGTCTTGAAAATCTGTCAGTGGTCAACTGAACAGATCCTCTTTTGGAAAAACTCATATTATTCATACTGTGCAAATATTCATGGATTCTTATCTTAACAGGAACCTTTCCACCTTCTCGGTCGATGATTATGCAATCTGGAAGTTCAGATTAAAAAGCTTTCTTTGTGCACATCATGACATGATGTGGGACGTCATCACAGACGGACCCATTATTATTTACAAACAAGGAAACGAGCTTGTTCCAGCTCAAGATGGTGGACAACCAACGTATCAGCTCATTCCCAAGCCAAAGAATGAATATACCTTAGAAGAAAGGAAACAAGCTGGATTAGACAGCTTCGCTAGGAACACCATCTCATCAACAGTCTCCAACGCCTACCTCAGCAAGATCATCAACTGCAATACCGTAAAGGAGATATGGGAAACCCTAGCCAAGCTATGCGAAAGGTCGGAAGAGATAAAAGAAAATAAATTCACAATCGCCTGCCAGAAGTTTGATAACTTCAAGCAGCTTGTCAACGAGTCCATCGAAGGGATGTAACTCAGATTCTCAAATATCGTGGTAGAAATTGAAACCATCAGAACTGGGAAATACACCCAGCGTGAAAAGAACCTAAAAGTCCTTTCAGCGCTCACAGCTGAATGAAACACATATAAGATGGTACACCAAAGTCGAAGTGACTGTTTCAACTCTAAACACCTAGAATTTACTCGCAAGAGAACGAGGTCAATGTAGGGCGATAAGCTGACCCAAGTCGTATTCTCAAGGAAGGCTCAACAGGGCTAATGCCGCTTGTATTATTCACACAGAAAATAAAATAAACCTAAACATTCTAAATCAAGGAATTCGAGACGATAACTAAACTAATCAACGGAATAATAAAAGGAGCAAATAAATAACAAGAAAAACAAGAAGAAAGAAAAGTATTAGGGATTAGATTCTTCTCATCAATTTCTCACCAGACTTATTACAGATTAATTCTATTAATCAATCAAGCATAATCAACTTCAACATAAGGTTAACATCAATAGCTTTCGCGTCAATCCGATAAACCCTAAAGACTAAATTATACGATTAAGATTAATTATTAGATATGCGTTTCCGGTCAATCTAATGTTGAATGAACCACAATCGAGTAGTAGAATCATCCATCAATCTCATCCACTACTTATAAATACCGAATAGCGATCAATTATTCAATAACGAGAAAATCGATTCAATCAACGGGGAATTAATTAAAGAACAAGCACGGATCGAAAAACGATTCGAATATCTAAACCCTAAACAAGAAATTAGCTAAGCATAGAATAAATCATCGGATAATAATCACAAGAATTAATCGATTAAATCACAAGAAATACACCGAAGAAATTCTTACAATAAAACGATTGCAATCCGGTGAGCATAATCCTCCTTGTTCTAGCCAAGCTAAAAAGAAAAGAAAAAGAAAATGAAAAGGAAAATAATGCAGCTGCTGCTGCGTGTTGTTGATGTCGAAGTCAGAGCGAGAGAATTTTTTAATCCCTCAGTTTAGCCCTAGTTGAATGTATATGTAATTGCGCGTGGAGTAGGCGTTACAAGTCATCATCCAGTGCTCGCCGACTTCTACCGCCCTCTCAAGTCCACCGCGCGCTCAAGTCCACCGCTCGCCGGATCAAGATCTGCGAACACACTTCCAGCCGTCGCTCTCTTCCAGTGGTCGCTGAGTTGGCCATTCCAGCGCCGGCTGCTTTGCAGCGGCCGCTGTCTTCTCTGCCTCGCGCCCAAATCCAGCGGTCGCTGGGTTTGCTGCTCCACCGCCGTTGTTCCGTAGCCGTTCGCTGTGGTCGAGCTGCTGCTCTCCTTCGCATGTTGCTGATGCCGCTGCTGTTCATCTTCGTCGAGCTGTGGCTATCGTTCTTCTCCAGCTATGGTCCAGTTGTTGTGGCTGCTCGTGAGCTGCTGCTGTCAACCAAAGAGAGAGAGTTGCTTGTGTGCTGCTGTGTGTTGTTCGTCTCCTCAGCTGCAGATGGAATTCAACGGCGGATAGTTGCTTATCTTCCAAGGCTAGTGCATGCTCTCGTTCCCAGAAACCGCTGATCTTTTCTCCGCTCTAAAAACCTTCTCTTGTAGCACAATTCAAGTATAAACTTGATACATTGAGCTCACCACATGCAATACCAAAAAGAAACAAAGTAAATCCAAAAACAAGTAAAATAAACGCGAAACACAAATGCACGCACACAAACGCGACAAAATAAACATATAAAAACGGCACAAATAACGACTAAACAGTGACTTGGGTGATCTTTCAACTGAAAGATTATTCCCCCTGCTCAAAGCCAACGAATACAACTTGAAGATTACCATGAAAGAATCTTCAAGCAATCATAATGAGGAAGAGCTGACACCTGCGCCAAAGGAGATTGCGTTCAGAGCTAACTCTGAAAAATCCACATACATGCAGTCAGCTGAGTCATCAAAGAAGGACAAGAAGGACATGAGCAAGGAAGAGCTACTTGAAGAGATAGCCATGCTGTTCAAAAACTACAACAGACTCAACACCAGCAAGGGCAAGTACAAGAAGTTCGCAAGAACTTACAGAGATAAGTACGCAGCAGCTGATGAGAAGTCAGCTGACAAACGAATAGACGAAGGATGCTTCAACTGCAAGGAACTGGGGCACTACAGGCTAGACTGTCCTAAGCTATCCAAGAAAGATAAAGACCAAGTGAAAGCTAAGGCAGCTGACAGAAGGAGAGCCTACATCGCCGACGAGGAGTCGGAGTGCAACAAAATGAAGGATAACATGCCATTTTCAGACTCAGAAGAAGAAGCACTGATGGCTCATGATGAACTTGAATGGGATACATGCTTCATGGGACAGACAGACGGAATTGATGAAGATGAGGTAATGTCAAGAACTCAAAATCAATCTAACTTCTCACCATCACGCGAACACTCTACACAGGTTTCAGAATCAGGGCTACCTGATTGGAGTTTAGTAGAGAAGGTTATGAACGATTCCAAGGAGCTTTAAGAGATCCTTGACATCATAATGTGTAAGAATGCTGAGCTGAAGGTGGAACTGGAAAAGAAAAAGGTATCAGAAGCAGCTGATACAACACAGCTCCAAGAGGAAGTTATTTTACTAAAAGATAAAATAGTGAAACAAGATCAGCTGATGAAAGACTTTTACTACGAAAAGAAACAGCTGATGAAAGAATTGGAAAAGGCCACAGCTGAATCAGAAAAGAAGTCAGCTGAGATTATAGAGCTGAAAAGTTCCGAAGAGGTACTATCTAAGAAGATGGTAGCTCTCATCAAAGCTACAATAACAATGGATGAAATCATAAGAACACAACGTTCAATAGCACTCAAAGCAGGACTAGGTTACAATGAATCGAAGAATGCCACAAACATTGCTTCCACTAGTTGAACAAAGGTAATGTTTGTTAGAGCAAAAGAAAACCCAATTCCAGCAACTCAGCAACGACCGTTGAGGACACAACAGACATAAAAAAGGCCAGCTGTGAGACAACCTCAAGCACAGATCAGACAGCGACGTGCTCAAACTCAACAAAGACAGCAGGCTGGACAGTTCAGATACCAGCAACATCAACAACACGTCGAAAGATATCAACCGAGATATCAAAGGAGATACCCAGCTGGATATCACTCATATGATCACCAGCTGGAGCACCAATTCCAGCTGAGGTATCACAAGAGATAACAAAGACAAAGGAACGTCTCAGCTGGGTACTCAGCTGGATACCGAAAAAGACCAGGACATCAACAAAGACATCAAGCTGGGAAGATACTGTGATCAAGACCCCACCAGAAACAACCGAATAACACAAAGAATGTGTATATCGACTCAGCTCGAAGGATCATCAGATCAAATGACCAAATTCGAGTTATCAAGCAGATCTGGGTCATAAAAGGATCTCTGTCTAACCCACAAGAACCCAATTCAAACTGGGTACCTAAATTTTGATCTTTTTTTAGGTTGCAAGGGAACGTCGCATCATTGAAAAGTCGATGAGAACGCTATGGTTCTTGGACAGTGGATGTTCCAAGCACATGACGCACTTAAAGCATCTACTCTAGAAGTATATCGAGCGTCCAGGCCCACAACAAGTGACACTTTTTGCCGTAGACCATGCGATAGGGCGACATCCCAAAGGGTGTTTTGTATGCAGTTCTATATGCCCACAAGGCATCATGTAGGTGCATGCTCCAATCCTTCCTCGTGACACCCACAGTCTTCCTCAAGATCGTCTTGATGATTCGATTGGACAACTCCGCTTGACCATTAGCTTGGGGATGATAGGGTGTTGAGGTGCACTAGGTAACTCCGTACTTTTTGAATAAGGCCGTGATTGTGGCATTGCTAAAGTGCGAGCCTTGATCACTTATAATAGCTCGAGGTACTCCAAACCTATTGAAAATGTTAGTACGTAAAAAACTTGAAACCACCTTGGAGTCATCATTTTGGCAAGCTCAAGCTTCCACCCATTTTGATACGTAGTCAACAGTCAGCAGAATGTACTTGTTGCCTTTGGAACTTGGCAATGGACCCATGAAGTCCATACCCCATATATCGAACGCTTCCACGTGCAAGATCGGCATCATGGGCATCTCATTCCTTCTTGTGATGTTGCATTCCCTTTGACATTTCTCACAGCTCTTGACCCATTCATAAGTATCCTTAAACAATGTTGGCCAATAAAACCCACATTCTAAGATCTTCCTTGCAGCATCGAATTCCTGCAGCAACAAAATCCATCTCATTAACCTTGGTTTGGTCTCCTTCTTTTTCATGAGGTACTTCAACGCCGCATGATCGGTATACACTATGGTGTTGCCTCCTAGCAAATAAGAACGAAATTTCTCGAAGGTAAAAACCATAGCCAACAATGCCTTTTCCATCGTGGCATAATTGCATTGTGCCGGGTTCAAAGTTTTGGAGGCATAATAGATGACATAGCTCTCATTTCCTCATTTTTGCCCAAGAACAGCTCCGACGGCAAAACCTCTTGCATCGCACATCACCTCGGAAGACATACCCCAATCCGGGGGTTAGATTATTGGAGCAGTAACCAAGTTGTTTTTCAACACATGGAAAGCTTTCTTGCACTCCTCATCAAACTCCCATGGTACGTCATTTTGAAACAGCCTCGTCATTTGTTGGGCGATCTTGACAAAATCCTTGACAAATCATCGGTAGAAGCGAGCATGGCCAAGAAACCCCCTCAATGTCTTCACATTTGTTGGGTATGGCAACTTGGCGATGATGTCGACCTTGGCTTTATCAACCTCAATACCACGTTAAGAAATAACGTGGCCAAGAACTATCCTTTCCTTGACCATTAATTGACACTTCTCATAGTTAAGCACTAGACTCTTCTCAACACACCTCTTCAGCACACGATCTAGGTTGCTGAGGCAAGAGTCAAAAGTCTTCCCATAGACAGTGAAATCGTCCATGAACACCTCGATGCACTACTCAAGAAGGTCGGAAAAGATGTGCATCATACATCGTTGGAACGTGCCTGGTGCGTTGCACAACCCCAACGACATTCTTCTATAGGCGAATGTGCCAAAAGGGCACGTGAAGGTAGTCTTGCCTTGATCTTCCTCAGCAACCCAGATCTGCATGTATCCGGAATATCCTTCAAGAAAATAAAAGAATTGATTATCGGCTAACCTCTCGAGCATCTCATCGATGAAGGGCAAAGGGAAATGGTCCTTTCTTGTTCTCACGTTAGGCTTTCGGTAGTCAATACATACTCTTTATCCGGTTTGCAATCTCATGGCCACCATCTCCTTCTTATCATTCTCAACAACTTGTATACCGGACTTCTTGGGCACGACGTGCACAGGGCTCACCTAGCGGCTATCAGATACTGGGTAGATGATGCCCAAATCAAATAGCTTTAGTACTACCTTCATCACAACTTCTTTCATAGCTGGATTCAACCTTCTTTGAGGATCCCTTACGGGTACGACATCATCCTCTAGCAAGATATGGTGAACACAATCGACTGGGTTAATGCCCTTGATGTTCACCTGAGTCCGCCCTATTGCCTCCTTGTACTTGCTCAACACCTCTCCAACTCTGATCTCCTCCATATGTGATAGCTCTGATGATATGATGAGGGGCAAAGTTTCTTCCTTCCCAAGATATATATACTTGAGATGATTTGGCAAAGGTTTCAACTCCAATTTTGGAGCCTTTTGCAGTGATGGCACCAACCTATCTTCCGGTTTCAGCTTTGGATGTTGAGTGGTTCAAATCCCTGGGGCATGGTGGTCGGGAACTCTGCATAACTGCACTCCCCCATTTCTTGGTCACCATCTTCCGTCTCAACTTCTTGAGCAAGAGTTTCTTCAGTGAGCAAGTCAGAGCTCTGCTCAAGAACAATCTGTCTCCAGTACCCTTCTATTACCTCATCAATGTCATCCTTAGGCAGCTCCTGTATCTCCTCACCAACTTCATCGTTAGGCAACTCCTCTTCTACACTATCTTCATCATCAGAATCCTCTTTATCAAAGCCATTCAAGCAATTAAGAGTTTCCACTACCTCATCATTGTGGAAATAGTCTTCGTCGGTGGAATAATCGAAACTGTGTCCAAGAACAGATTGCTCCCAGAAATTGACATCACTCTCATCATGGTCAGCTTCAAAGAATTCCAGCTGTTGCTCAACATCGTCTTCTTCCTCTGATATATCAACATATAAACAACTCAAGCTATTGACTGTCTCGACTTATTCCTCAAAAACACCAATACTACGAGCTGTCTCCATGGCATCTAGCTGGTTTTGTCGATAAGCATCGAATTCCACCACCTCTCCAGCTACCTCAACAGTTAATCTCCTGGTATCGCAATCGATCTTGGTTCTTGCCGTCCTCAAGAATGGTCTCCCGAGCAACACCACTGGATTTTTAACCATCTTCCTTCCCGTATCCAACACATAAAAGTCAGCTGAGAACAAAAGATCTCCGACTCGAACCAAAATGTCTTCTAACAGTCCATCGGGGTAAACCACTGACAAGTCGGCAAGCTGGATAGCGACTCATGTTGGTGCCATGGGACCAAATCTCATCTCATCAAACATGGCTCTTGGCATGACATTGATTGATGCTTCTAAATCGATCATGGCCATTGGAATAATGGTGGTGCCGATTGTGCATGGTATGGTAAACATCCCCGGATTCTTTTGCTTGATAGGGATGTGGGGATTCATCATAGCAGACACATTTGCCATGTGAAAACGGGCATCTTTTAGATATCTTGTCTTCTTCATGCTCATCTCCCTCAAGAACTTAGCACATTTAGGCATCGACTTTAATGCCAACAACAGGGGTAGGTTTATTTCTACCTTCTTAAACACATCTATCATATCATTGAGCTCCTGCTGCTCATGGTCTCGGGCAAAACATCTGGGGTAGGGGGCTCTTGGCTTAGGAGGAGAATCACAAGTCCTGTTGGCCAAGTTCATCTTTTCCTTCTCAAACCTCAGCTTCTCGTACAGCCTCTCATCATTTTCTTCTTCCGCAATAATCTCCTGAATGTGAGTCATCTTGCTCCTCTCCATCTTGACGTACTCAAACAAATCTTCTTCTTCTTTTGAATCAAATACTGGGGACTTTCCGGTCAACATCGCCGCATCATTCTTCCTCTTTAACTCATCATACATCTCAAGAACATCGCTGCTGTTCATCTTGGCTTGTTCAAGTTGGACTGGTTCCTTAGGTTTTGTTTTGGGTAAACCCTCTAGCAGCATCTTTCCACTTCTTAAAGTCACGGTGTTGACTTGTGCCTCAACTTTCGAGTTGGATGTTATCAAAATCCTTCCTCATTTTCTGATTCTTCTGAGTAAAACAATCGATGGTGTCCTTCATGAACTCAGGTTTGTTCTGGTCTTTATGTGGAGGTATATAGGGTTCTACTATTGTTGAGTAGGTTGCTGAGCTTGTTGGTGGGCAAGAGCCTGCTGATAATGGTTATTACCATAACTCAGGTTCTCGTGCTGTCTGTACCCGAAGTTGTTGTTACCATAGTTATACGTGTAATATCCCGTCTTTCTTGCGTACTAAAATTAATTAATTTAATAAGAAAGATAAGATTCCAGTGAAAGAAAAATTTTCGTTCCCGAAAATTTTATCCGGTAGATATATTTTGCCGTAAAAATGAGTTTTAATTAATTTTTATCGTCTCGGTTAATCCGAAATGAAGAAGTTTTTACATTTATCATTAAGTGATAAATGATTAGTCATTAATTGACTAAAAGAAGAATTTAATTTATTTAAGTGATTTATTTCGAAATTTATCACTTAAATTTTTAGTCTCGGTCGATTTGAAAATGTTTCAAATCTCCGATTCTTTCTGTGAGATTTTTATCTAGGGTTCGTGAAACCCTAATTGATTTTCCTATGTTGAGAAATTAGAGGTTTAATTGAGGATTTAGTTGTTAGTAATTAATTGAATTGATTAGAATTTTAATTAATTAACTAATCTAATTATTTCCTAAATATCTAGATATTTTTTTAAGATAAGGTTTATTCTTAAGAATATTCCTAATTGACTTTCAAAGTCTAATTAATTAAATAATTAATTAACCTATGCTATGTATATATATATATGCATCATTTCACTCAATTCCTCTCATTTCTCTCTCGCCATTTCTCTCTCAAAACGGCAGAACACTCACACACTTTCACACACTTAAATCCTTCATTTAAGTCTTCATAATCCAAGCTCCAAGATCAAGGTTTCCATCCAAACCAATTTCCAAGTTATTAATCAAGGTAAGATATAAGTTTAATTCAAGTTTATAGCTTAAACATAAGCTTTGATCATCTTATTTTTAAATTCCAGATTTTTCGAAAATTAGGATTTAATTAGTAGATGATTATGATCTTGATTTTTAATGTTTAATTCATGCTTGGGATGCATGATAGATCATTGATTCAAGCTTAATTAAAACCCTAACCCTAATTAATTGAATTTTCGAAAAATGAAGGAAGAATTAGGGGTTTATAAATTTTGATGATGGATGATCAAATTAATTGATTATTTGAGCTTAGATAATTATTCTAAGCATGTTTGATGTTGGAAGTAATCAAAGAATCAAAGTCCTTCTATTATTTTCAAAATAGCCGAAAATATTAATTAAAATTAGGGGTTTTTGATCCTTTGATCCTATGATCAAATTGATGATTTCTATGAGCTCCTATGATGATTATAAACATGTTTGATGGTTTGATTTATTAAGATTTGAGAAATTTCAATTTAAATTAACATGATTGGAAGTGATTAGAATGAAATTTGGATTTTAAATTCTTAATTTATCAAAAGGACCGAAATATATATATGTACAATAAAGCCATGTATTTGATTTTAATGAAGAAAATAATGATAGAAATGGAATCTACGTTAAAAATTAAGTGACGTAGAATTTTTCAGAATTTTAATACAAAGTTTTGAAATTGAGAGTTTCTAGAGTTTAATTCCTTGATTAACCTAGCTGGACCAAGTCAGCTTGATTAACTCAGCTGAACTCAGTCAGCTGGAATTACCTGAACCCAATCATTGGATTTACCAATGGACCTGATCATTGGATTTACCATTGGACCTGGCCAGTGGAATTACCTGGACCCGGCCATTGATTTACCTGTTGGACTCGGCCACTGGATTTACCCAATGACCTGGACCCATCATTGGATTTACCCAATGGACTCGATTAATGGATTTACTCACTGACCTGATCATTGGAATTACCATTGGACATAGTTGGATTTACCAATTGGACACGATCACTGGATTAACCAATTGACCGGCCATTGGATTAACCCATTGGACTCGATCGGATGGATTTACCTACGGACCAGCCACTGGATTTACCCAATGAACCCGTCAGTGGATTAACTCACTGGTCCAGCCTCGATTTTCCGGCCCTCGGTTTTCCGGCCTGTCTGTTTTCCGGCCTGTTTTCCAATAGGCTCGATTTTCCAAATAACTCGGTTTTCCGGCTAGCTTGATTTTCCGGATAGCTTGATTTATCCACTAATCTTTGATCAACTTGTTTTCAGTTGTTTCTTTCGTAAACTCAAAAGTTATAATGTTAAACTTAAATGTTATCAAAGAACTTAAGCATTTTTGATGTGATAAAATAAATAAAGAAAGAGCTTAATGGTTAATGAGATGCTTATATGAAGAAATGAAATATTTTTTTTATGATATGATTAATGTTGACAATAGTATAAGTTATAAGTCAATAAATATTAATGAAAAGATGGAAGGGTTAGAAGTAAAGTATATGTTTGCTTATGTCTTTAGAAGTTCTTTTCGAATAGTGAATGATTAAGAGCTAATGATGATTTTAAGTATTAATGACACACTAATGATGAATTAAGTGTTAATGATACGTCATTAATGAGTTAATATGTCAAAGACATATTTTGATGATAATATAATATTAAGTTTAAATATTATCCAAAAAGTTTAAGCATTTATATTATGCTTAAATAATTAAATAAAAAGCTTAAGTGTTAATCAGATGTTTATATGACTAAATGAGATGTTTATTTGTTAAGGAAATGTTTATGTGATAATGATACGATAGTATGATAGATGGCAAGCTTAAGTGGTTAATGAAGTTATTAGTATGATTTTAACTGTTAATTAAGTTAGTTACGGGCGTTTAAGAAGTTAAGTTAGAAATTCTCAAGTTTCGTCGAGTTTCGACGTAGAATTTCGAAGTAAATTAGAAGTTAAGAATATCAAATTCGTTTATTCGATAGTAGTTAATTCTCGTTCTGAATTCGTGAATTCTAGTTCGAATGAAGGATCGAGTGGAAGTGTGAATCCGAGGATTCAGAATCGATAAAGGTTAAGTCCAAAGCTTCAATTATCAGGTGGGCTTTCTAACCAATGAAATGAGGAATGAAGTTATATGATTATATATGAGATGTTTTAAAAATGATTGACTTGCCAAATGTTTAAGTTCTTGTATGTTACCATCTACTATAGCAAGACGAATTCGGTCCTACGCAAGGTAGGATTTGTGTACACTATTTTGTAATCGGGAGCCTTCCGAAAGGAGTGGACGATTACAAGTGTTTGAGAAGGAGGCCTCCTTCTCAACACTATCATTATGTGATTGTAGATCTGGTACATACCTCCTAAAGTATACGTCTGGCCAGACAAACATGATTTACAGAAAAGAAGAAGTTGAGCATGCACAGGTTTATTTTTGAGAAACAAAAATTTCTTGTGCTTATGCTTTATGGCAAGTTTAATCTCTAACTCTAAGAAGTAAGTTTCAAAATATTTTGGCATGTGCCCACTGAGTACGACGTACTCAGCCCCGCCTATTATTTCTAAAATGTGCAGGTTAGCTGGGATGAAGATGATCGCGTGCTGGCGGACTTGTTGTTGTTATTATTTTATTAATGTTAAGAGTCATTTTGATGAGCTTAGAACCTAGAGTATATGTCTTCATACATATATTCTCTCGTTTTTCCGCTGCAAGTTTATGAAGATTGAATTTGGTATAAGTTTGATGAAGAGTTGAAATCTGAAGTCTTGAACTATGTTTGTTATCTTATTTTGAAGTCTAGCCGACCTAATTATTAATATAATAGTTGTTCGTTATATTGGTAGTTCAGTCTTATTACAACTGATTTTATCGTGCTTTCTTGATCCTGAAGATCAGCTCATTTCCTTCATGGTTGTTGCCATTAATCTGGTTGATGAGATTATTGATTTCCGAGCTGATTTGAGATTGTATTTGATGATATGCATATTTTAAAAAGAGATCAAATGTTCGTTTCATTAATCTCGAGTTACGCATGTCATAATTATCCTAAGTTTGATGATTTGTCGAGCATGAGTTGCCTTGTTTGTTCTTAAATGATAGCAGGGTCGCTATCTTAATCCTTTTGTTAATCATAAATTGTATAAGTCGTGGGACCCACCGGCTTTGTCATCTAATTTCTAGGCCGGGCTGCGACAGAGTGGTATCAGAGCAGGTCTGTTTGCTCTGAGTCATTATTTCTTAAAAGTCTAGTCTAGTTTGAATCCCTAGACTAGTCGAGAGCAAAGTCTATTGCTCTAAGTTCATATTTCTTAATGTCTAGTCTGGTTTGAGTTCTAGACTAGTCAAGTTTGAACAACAACAAAAGTCCAAAGACATCATCTCATCCGGCAAACCAGTACGCATTTAAAAGTTTCCTATGATAAAAAGTTTAAAATTTGAAGTTCCATGTGACTGAGGAATTTGTTATGTGGACACGATCAACCCACATAACTAGAAACTCAGTAATATGGTCTTCTGTCTCCATAACGGAGTTAATTAATAAGATGAAGTTAGAAAGTTGGAGAAATATGAAATTGTGATGTGGATTTGAGATTTTAATGAGGTTGTTTTATGATTGAGTTGTTTAAAGTAAGTTTTAACAATTGCAAGCAAGACAATTGTACGTTTTTGGAAAGTATCGTGAACTTGGTATCACGTATGGAAAGGAAATTAGTTTCTCGAAGTGACGAGGCCATGAAAAAGTTTCAGTAAATGCATATGAGCTATGTAAATATTAGAGTTGAGCCGTTTCCATCGTGTTTAGATGAATATTAATGAGAGTAATATTTCAGGGGTTCTCGGAATAGTAAAGTTGGTACCTCTTCTTCCTGACGAGTGGATGAAGTAGGATGGCAGGATTCGATATTCAAGACGACCCAATTTCTTTTCTCATTCCTCAAGAGAACCCTGAAACCGTTGTTTCTCCTCATCCTAATGATTATAGTTTTGATAAAAACAGAATTATTTCTTAGCCGTTGTTGAATGGCTATGTTTCATCTCCACCTTTAACAAATGTTTTGCTTCTGTTCCCAAGCCTTCTGCTTCGGCGAACAACTTGGTTCAGCTCCCCCTATTGATGTAGTTCCATTAAATCCTCCTTTGGATACTCTTCAAGCTTTGAATTCTTCAGAGCTTGATTATTTCTTTGGAATTCAGCTTGTTTCTTTCGTTTCTGCGAGAGGACTACGTCTGGACCGCGTCGTCATGTCAGTGATGAGGAGATCGTTGACCCCGAGGTCGGAGCAACCGAAGGATATTTTTATCTTCGTTGTATGCCGTTTAGTCATCTAAGATTTCAAACCTAGTTTTAGACCTTTTTCGGGTGTGGTCGACATGAGTGTTGTCCCTTTGACGTTAGATGAAGTAGAGAAAGCCGAGGAGAGTACCGAGTCTGAAAGTGAGGAAGAAAAAGAAGAAGAAGATCCATTAGAGGATGAGCAGAGAGAGAGAGTTCGAGAGTGGCGTTAATTTAATAGATTAATAATCGAACAAATTTTACGCTTGTTTAGTAGGTTTTCGTATAAAGATGCATAAAATGTTAAGTTTCAAAGATTCGGTAGCGATGAAGAATTCTGCTCCGAGAAAGTAGTTTTGCGTGATGCCCTAAAATCACGGTTAACGCCGGGAGTTTTTATATAGAGAAAAATCCCTCGTTTTTGAAAAAGTCCTCGAAGAGGTAATTTTTTTTCCGTTATAAGAAGAAGTATGGCCAAAGCGGTCATTTTAGAAAATTTCCGAGTTTTGTATTTATGTCGGAAATTATATCTTAAAAATGAATTTTATTTTTAGTAAATAAAAGCGTTAAAACAAGAATTGAAAGATAGAAATTTCGTTGAGCGCATAAAGAATCGAAGGAGAAATTTTTTAGCCATGAAAGTGAGCGATGGCTGCACCTCAGAGATCGTTCAAAAATAATACACGGCGAGAAGTCAGCCATCTCCTAGACTCAGCGCTCGCTGAAGAAAGCAGGACGCCGGAACTCAGCGTCCGCTGAGGTCGAGCGGTCGCTGACCCCGGGAACCTGAAGTCAGCCATGGCTGAGCTTCAGAGACCGCTGACCATGGCAGGTCAGCCGCGGCTGAGTCCCAGCGGTCGCTGACCTGGGCGGCGGCTGTTCTGCTACATTTTACTCCGGAGGCCATAACTTCCTGCTCGTTTAACGGAATTCAGATCCGTAAATTGGGTTAGAAACTAGACATCCGTGGCTTTCAAATGGTACCCTGCACTTCCCCTGATTCCAAGTATTCTGTTCTGAAATCCAGTTAGAATCTGATACAGCTGTGCAAATTTTTCTGCAAGTTGTTTCTTTCAAGTTTAATCAATTTATTTTGATTTCTTGGAACTTTCTAAATCAAATTTTGCTCGTTGTTATGAGCTTGAGATCCTTTATGTGACGAACTTTAGTAAGCAAAATGATGAATTAATTGCAAGCATGGCAATTGTTCGTTTTTGGATAGTAAAGTGAAAGCGAGATATCGTTGGGAAGCGATAACGAGATGAAATCGACTGAAGAAAAAGAAGAAAAATGGGTATGAAGCAGAGATTTAAAATAAGTAATAAAAGAATGAAAACATAACTTAAAGTATATAAAAAAAATATATTTCCGTTATTCGTTCATCATTCGTCGTCCGTTTCATTCTTTGTTTGTTTCGTCCGTCGTTCGTTATTCTTTTCTGTCGTTAATCACATTCTTGTTATGTTTTAGAACGAGATTGAGATGAATTAATATCTCAAAAGAAGTAAACAATGAAATTAATGTCTCGGGATAATGTTATTCCTTTCTGTTTTGTTAGGAATACCTGAGCTAAAATTTTATTTAACCTCAGATTATCTGATTTAATTAAGGTTTGAGATTCTTTCATTACCCAACCTACTTCTCGGATTATTAATCCTGTCATTCCTTATTCAGTTAAATGCGTCAGTTTTGACCTCAGAAATTTTTATTAAAGAATTGGATTTAATTTTAGTCTTTCGCGCAGAGGTGATTTATTCTCTCTTTCCGAGGATCCTTAATATTCCCTACCCTACGAATATTAAATTTTCTTCCGTTTCCATTTTTCCGTTCTAGTAAGGGAGCATGAAGCGGGATCATTCTCCCTGTGTCATGAGAATAATAATATAATGACCTCGACATCAATCCAACTACTAAAAGGATGGATTGTTTAACTAACATCAACGTGTTCCTCTCCAAAAGTCAAGTTCAAGGCTAGTTTCTCGTCGACACCAGTTGCGGACATTGAAGATGAAGTCAAGCTTACCTTGGTCTGAGATGTTATCGTCAAAGAGGAAGTAGCAGAAGAAGATGATGTAGAAATCGATAGAGTAGAATTCAATAATGAGTTTAATAAAGAAGAAAAGTTTTCCAAGGACGACCAATAGAGAGTCGATCTTTTTAATTATTTTGAGAACGTGAAATAAAGAAGTAGTATAAATACGGGAAATGTGAGTTTTTAAGTAGAATATATGATGCATGGTTTAACCATAGATTTTTCGGTAACAGATTAGTATTCTGTACCGTCACTATTACGCTAGTGTGATGCTAGAACATCACAATTAAGATAAGAATAATTTATCTTTTGATAGATTCCTTATCTTAAAGAGATCTCAAAAGGGAAATTCTTCCAGTATATGAAAGAATGACTAAAGCAGTCATTAAGTACAGTTGATGAGTTCTTATATGCTTAAGAAAAATAAGAAGATATGATGCTTTGTGAAGCAGAAAGTAAGTTGACAGTAAATTGTCAAGATAAAGTTAGAGTTTAAAGAATAAGAATTTTATGAATATAAGCTAAGTATGAAAGAAGTAAGTTGCTTTGCCAAAAGTTAAAAGTACGATAGGTTATTTTGCGAATTGTTTGAATGGTTAAGAAAAAGTTATGAATCTGAATGCTTTGATGTTGATTGTCAATATGAGAAAAGTTATGAAGCTAAGTTGTTGTGCTATTGCTTAAGTATTGAGTTAAGTTATGAAAGTGATTATGCTATGATAAGATTTGATTTACTTGAATGTTAAGTTCCATGTTTGGAACTATTATTTTGAGAAATAACTGCTTTTATATTAAAAGCTTAATATGTGAAAAGTGCTTAAACTTTCAAGTTAAATTCTTGATAATGTGATTGTATGATGATGAGAATGAATCGTTTGATTCATTAATTATGATGAGGATGTTATGTGCTAAAGATGTGAATAAGAATTTTATTAAGTTTTAAAAATCAAGGAGTTTTATTCCGTTTAAAGAAAATAAAATTCTTCGGAAAAATCCTTGTGCGTGTTAATTAGAATGCCTTCTAGAAAAAAAAATAAAGTAGAAAAGAAGAACATCAAGAACCTTTTTCCGTCTCCTCAGCCTGAAAAGAGGATAAAAGAACTTTTTCTTCGTCAAAATCCCCAACTTTAGACGGGAGAGAAAATTCGTTAGAAGCTGAAGAGTGGGTTTGATCGTTAGAAAGAATTTTTAGGTTTCTTCGTTGTATCGATCAAGAGCGTCTTACGTGCATGACCTACAAGCTCAAAGGATCTGCGGATCATTGGTGGAAAGTTCGTCAGGAGACGTATACCCGAGCAGCTAAAGATCTAACTAGAGAATAATTCAAGAATACTCTTTTCGAGAATATTGTCCCAAGAAGTTATCGCAAATAAAAGAAGAATGAGTATGCCAATCTTAAGCAAGGAAAGAAATCAATATCCGAGTTTGATCGATAGTTTTATGATCTCACTCGTTTCGCCTAAGATGAAGTAGACACAGATAAGATAAGGTCTGAGCTCTTTCGAGCCGGACTACGTCGAGAAATAAGAGTAGAGCCTACTCAGTTAGAGTGTATTCATCTATGCAGAAGTAGTGCATTGAAGATCAAGGAAATTTAACAGGTTTAGGTCAATCAAAAGGCGTACCTGTTATAATCTTATGGGTACATCGCATTCATTTATATAAAATGCATGCGTTAATAATCTTAATTTTAAAACGTAAAACGTGCTAGATAAAACCTAATAATAATTATTTCAATAGGTAAACCTACCTTAGTTACTAGTGTTTATCCTAATTTAGAGATTGAATTAGGATTTCTCAAGATGTCAGCCAAACTCTTAACCTAAATTAAAATGTGAAATGTTGATATCATTCTGGGAATGGATTAGTTAACCAAGAATTTTGTAACCATTCGGTACAAGTAGAGATAAATCTCTTTTCAGCCATCTAGTCAAGATTAGAAATTATTCTCGTCGTCACAATCAGCAGAAAAACTGATAGCAGCCATGGAAGTAATTCCAAATTTAAGAACAAGGATTTCTAATGTTCAAAAAAAAGATGAAAAGTTAGAAAAGTTTTGAATTTTAGTACAGCCTTCATCCTCAAAGGGATGGTCAATCAGAAAGAACCATTCAAATCCTAGGGTATATATTAAGAATTTTTGTTTTTGAACGGAGAGATCATAAGGAGCAATTTTTTTTTTACTTTTGCTAAGTTTGCTTATAACAACAATTATCAAATGAAGATAGACATAACGCCCTATGAAGTCTTTATGAAAGAAAATGTCAATCTCCGCTCCCTTGAAATAATGTGAGCGAGAGAAAAATGTTAGGGCCGAAGTAATTAAAGAAATGATAGAGATTGTGCGTCAAGTCAAAAAAAAAAAAAAAAAAAAAAATATACATAAGACCGTATGAAATTCTGAAAAGAATAAGTCAAGTAGCGGAAAAGCTAGCTTTATTGCCGAGTTTTAGAAGTACGTATAACGTGTTCCATGTATCTCAGTTGCGAAGATACATGTTCGAACCAAAGCATGTTATCCATCTAGAAGAAGTGATCTTTAATCCAGACCTAAGTTAAGAAGAGAAGCTAGAAGTGATTTTGGATCGAAAGGTCCATCAACTTAGAAATAATTTGATCGTGTCAGTAAAGATCAAGTGAAATCATAATGGTTTAGAAGAAGCCACTTGGGAGTTAGAAAGTAAGATAAAGGAAAAGTATCCCGAGTTATTCCAAGATGTAAGTAAATTTCGGGACGAAATTTATTTTTAGGGGGAGAGAATGTAATATCCCGTCTTTCTTGCGTACTAAAATTAATTAATTTAATAAGAAAGATAAGATTCCAGTGAAAGAAAAATTTTCGTTCCCGAAAATTTTATCCGGTAGATATATTTTGCCGTAAAAATGAGTTTTAATTAATTTTTATCGTCTCGGTTAATCCGAAATGAAGAAGTTTTTACATTTATCATTAAGTGATAAATGATTAGTCATTAATTGACTAAAAGAAGAATTTAATTTATTTAAGTGATTTATTTCGTAATTTATCACTTAAATTTTTAGTTTCGGTCGATTTGAAAATGTTTCAAATCTCCGATTCTTTCTGTGAGATTTTTATCTAGGGTTCGTGAAACCCTAATTGATTTTCCTATGTTGAGAAATTAGAGGTTTAATTGAGGATTTAGTTGTTAGTAATTAATTGAATTGATTAGAATTTTAATTAATTAACTAATCTAATTATTTCCTAAATATCTAGATATTTTTTTAAGATAAGGTTTATTCTTAAGAATATTCCTAATTGACTTTCAAAGTCTAATTAATTAAATAATTAATTAACCTATGCTATGTATATATATATATGCATCATTTCACTCAATTCCTCTCATTTCTCTCTCGCCATTTCTCTCTCAAAACGGCAGAACACTCACACACTTTCACACACTTAAATCCTTCATTTAAGTCTTCATAATCCAAGCTCCAAGATCAAGGTTTCCATCCAAACCAATTTCCAAGTTATTAATCAAGGTAAGATATAAGTTTAATTCAAGTTTATAGCTTAAACATAAGCTTTGATCATCTTATTTTTAAATTCCGCATTTTTCGAAAATTAGGATTTAATTAGTAGATGATTATGATCTTGATTTTTAATGTTTAATTCATGCTTGGGATGCATGATAGATCATTGATTCAAGCTTAATTAAAACCCTAACCCTAATTAATTGAATTTTCGAAAAATGAAGGAAGAATTAGGGGTTTATAAATTTTGATGATGGATGATCAAATTAATTGATTATTTGAGCTTAGATAATTATTCTAAGCATGTTTGATGTTGGAAGTAATCAAAGAATCAAAGTCCTTCTATTATTTTCAAAATAGCCGAAAATATTAATTAAAATTAGGGGTTTTTGATCCTTTGATCCTATGATCAAATTGATGATTTCTATGAGCTCCTATGATGATTATAAACATGTTTGATGGTTTGATTTATTAAGATTTGAGAAATTTCAATTTAAATTAACATGATTGGAAGTGATTAGAATGAAATTTGGATTTTAAATTCTTAATTTATCAAAAGGACCGAAATATATATATGTACAATAAAGCCATGTATTTGATTTTAATGAAGAAAATAATGATAGAAATGGAATCTACGTTAAAAATTAAGTGACGTAGAATTTTTCAGAATTTTAATACAAAGTTTTGAAATTGAGAGTTTCTAGAGTTTAATTCCTTGATTAACCCAAATTTGGACCAAGTCATTGATTAACTCAGTGAACTCGATCAACTGAATTACCTATGAACCGATCAATTGGATTTACCCATTGGACCGATCAATGGATTTACCTGACCTGGACCAGTCATTTGGAATTACCTTGGACCCAAATCATTGGATTTACCAATTGGACCCTGATCAATTGATTAACCCATTGGACCACAATTGGATTTACCAAATTGGACCAGTCAATTTGGATTTACCTGATTGGACCCCAAGTGGAATTACCCAATTGAACGATCATTGGATTTACCTGTTGGACACGATCAATTGGATTAACCCAATTTGGACCAGTCAATTGATTAACTCCTTGACGCAATTGGATTTACCCTTGACTCGGTCAATTGGATTTACCCAATTGAACCGTCAATTTGGATTAACTCAAATTGTCCGGCCATTTAGTTTTAATTAGTTTTCCAGCTTTTCTGTTTTTCCGGCCGACTCTGTTTTTCCAGTAGGCTCGATTTTCCAAATAACTCAGTTTTTCCAGCTAGCTTGATTTTCCAGATAGCTTGATTTATCCAGCTAATCTTTGATCAACTTGTTTTCAGTTGTTTCTTTCGTAAACTCAAAAGTTATAATGTTAAACTTAAATGTTATCAAAGAACTTAAGCATTTTTGATGTGATAAAATAAATAAAGAAAGAGCTTAATGGTTAATGAGATGCTTATATGAAGAAATGAAATATTTTTATGATATGATTAATGTTGACAATAGTATAAGTTATAAGTCAATAAATATTAATGAAAAGATGGAAGGGTTAGAAGTAAAGTATATGTTTGCTTATGTCTTTAGAAGTTCTTTTCGAATAGTGAATGATTAAGAGCTAATGATGATTTTAAGTATTAATGACACACTAATGATGAATTAAGTGTTAATGATACGTCATTAATGAGTTAATATGTCAAAGACATATTTTGATGATAATATAATATTAAGTTTAAATATTATCCAAAAAGTTTAAGCATTTATATTATGCTTAAATAATTAAATAAAAAGCTTAAGTGTTAATCAGATGTTTATATGACTAAATGAGATGTTTATTTGTTAAGGAAATGTTTATGTGATAATGATACGATAGTATGATAGATGGCAAGCTTAAGTGGTTAATGAAGTTATTAGTATGATTTTAACTGTTAATTAAGTTAGTTACGGGCGTTTAAGAAGTTAAGTTAGAAATTCTCAAGTTTCGTCGAGTTTCGACGTAGAATTTCAAGTAAATTAGAAGTTAAGAATATCAAATTCGTTTATTCGATAGTAGTTAATTCTCGTTACGAATTCGTGAATTCTAGTTCGAATGAAGGATCGAGTGGAAGTGTGAATCCGAGGATTCGAATCGATAAAGGTTAAGTCCAAAGCTTCAATTATCGAAGTGGGCTTTCTAACCAATGAAATGAGGAATGAAGTTATATGATTATATATGAGATGTTTTAAAAATGATTGACTTGCCAAATGTTTAAGTTCTTGTATGTTACCATCTACTATAGCAAGACGAATTCGGTCCTACGCAAGGTAGGATTTGTGTACACTATTTTGTAATCGGGAGCCTTCCGAAAGGAGTGGACGATTACAAGTGTTTGAGAAGGAGGCCTCCTTCTCAACACTATCATTATGTGATTGTAGATCTGGTACATACCTCCTAAAGTATACGTCTGGCCAGACAAACATGATTTACAGAAAAGAAGAAGTTGAGCATGCACAGGTTTATTTTTGAGAAACAAAAATTTCTTGTGCTTATGCTTTATGGCAAGTTTAATCTCTAACTCTAAGAAGTAAGTTTCAAAATATTTTGGCATGTGCCCACTGAGTACGACGTACTCAGCCCCGCCTATTATTTCTAAAATGTGCAGGTTAGCTGGGATGAAGATGATCGCGTGCTGGCGGACTTGTTGTTGTTATTATTTTATTAATGTTAAGAGTCATTTTGATGAGCTTAGAACCTAGAGTATATGTCTTCATACATATATTCTCTCGTTTTTCCGCTGCAAGTTTATGAAGATTGAATTTGGTATAAGTTTGATGAAGAGTTGAAATCTGAAGTCTTGAACTATGTTTGTTATCTTATTTTGAAGTCTAGCCGACCTAATTATTAATATAATAGTTGTTCGTTATATTGGTAGTTCAGTCTTATTACAACTGATTTTATCGTGCTTTCTTGATCCTGAAAATCAGCTCATTTCCTTCATGGTTGTTGCCATTAATCTGGTTGATGAGATTATTGATTTCCGAGCTGATTTGAGATTGTATTTGATGATATGCATATTTTAAAAAGAGATCAAATGTTCGTTTCATTAATCTCGAGTTACGCATGTCATAATTATCCTAAGTTTGATGATTTGTCGAGCATGAGTTGCCTTGTTTGTTCTTAAATGATAGCAGGGTCGCTATCTTAATCCTTTTGTTAATCATAAATTGTATAAGTCGTGGGACCCACCGGCTTTGTCATCTAATTTCTAGGCCGGGCTGCGACAATACGTCTGCTGCTGCTGCCCACCACCCCCTTGGTGATTGTTCCTCATCCACATGCTGCCATGATGTACTTCCTTTCTGATGCTCGCAATTCTCTCAAGAAGTTCTCTAGCAAATCTATCTCCTCAATCCGGTGTTGAGGACATCTTGACAAAAGCTTCTTGTATCTCTCATAGTAGTCAGACTCATTGGTGCCCATCTTTAGGGAGGATAATGCATTTCTCCCACTTTGTGTACGAGTAATCGGAATGTATTTGCCAAGGAAGGTTTGCGGCATTTTTCTCCA
This sequence comes from Agastache rugosa, assembly GCA_031470985.1. Lineage (NCBI taxonomy): Eukaryota > Viridiplantae > Streptophyta > Magnoliopsida > Lamiales > Lamiaceae > Agastache > Agastache rugosa. The sequence goes on along the minus strand of CM062601.1, from coordinate 32,183,375 downwards.
GTGTCGATGCTGCCTTCTGGTAAGGTGTAGAGCCACTCTCGTGCCCTATCTTGAAGTGAAAAGGTGAATGTGAGTAACCTTACATAGTCTGGAAATCGATCTTGGGCAGCAGCGTTTTCATCCTAATTCAGGGCAGGAAGTGTGGTGTTTCTGACTGTTCCACATGTCATCTCAAAGTTTTGGAGTTGGGTTTGTGGATCTTCTCCTGGATGATCGATGAATTTGGGCAATATCTGGATCAATGAATGTTTGAGTTCCCAGTTGGTATTGATCGGGGGCAACGCTATGCTCGATAGTTTGATGACCTTGTCCTCAGGAAACATGATCTCACTGATGGTGTGTTCTGCCATGGTTACCGACTGAACTTCTGATGTGGCGATTGTTGATGAAGACTCTGATTGCTCACTTTCTGAGCTAGAACTGTAATTGGGCAGATCGTGCCCAACAGGTTCCTCATCTCCTGTCTCGATCGGGACCGACGGAGGTTTGTTGACGACGTTCTCCTCGATACCTTTCCGCTTTCTTGCTCTGTTTTGTTGTTGCTATCTTTTCCGGAGAAGCACCGTAATCCACATGATCACCTTTTCTCCGTATCTGGTGTGGGTGCATAAACAGAGCTCAAGCTACGAAGAATAGAACTAGCTTGAAAAACCAATTCCCTGGCAACGGCGCCAATTTGACGAAGGCATCGTTTCACACTTCGCGCAAATAAATTTCTCCTCTTGCCCAACAAGGCGTAGCTAAGGTAAGTGGGGTAGAACCCTAGGGAACCGGCGTAGTATATTCTTCAGGTGGTACTCAATATAGGGGTTGTGGTCGAGATGTATCTCACTAACCTATAACTCAACAAAGAAACTATCAAATAACAAAGATGTTTGGATTGGATTTGAATCAATGATCCTAATTACTCATACTCGTTCATCGATGCAATAATATTCAATTACTAGATTTTATCACTTGGTTTTGAGCAAGGATTAATTTAAGCCCTATGGTCACGAAGTCACGACCCAAATACAATTTAAGCCTATATCTATTCAATTTTACAGATCTTGACCAGAAGGCAAGATCTCTTCTCTTGATCAACAACGTCACGAAGACACTTCAGAAACGATGTTGCCCAAAGGCATTAAGAACAAAAGAGTCCAAGATAGCTAAGAGGTATTAGATACCGACTACTCTCCAACACTTACTACCTTCTTGGGCACGAGAGACTCTCTCGAGTTTGACCCCAAATCCTGTTAGTGACTTAATCTCAATATCTAGATGATGATCAAGCATAAGTCAATATCAATTATGTCTAGATTTAATCCTAAGTGTTTCGAGAATTAAATGAAGTAACGAACTCACACAATTAGACCTCATGAGTTCTAACCGAGTAACTAAGATCACATAATCTTCTCCAATCCAAACAAGTAAATTTAGCTAGACATAATCGTAAATAAAAGGACAAAATAATTAAAGGAAATCATACTTGAATAAAACTGAAAATGGTTGCTGCTCAACAACGTGAGTCAACAACTAAGGTCTTGGCTTCTCGCCAACAACTATGAACTAAATGCAGAAAATGAAACACGAAACTTAAAAGTAAATATGCCCGTATGACTGGTTTCTTCATCACTCTGTCTCAAAGTAAATTGCAGAACTAAGCTCTTAAATCACCTCCCGTACAAGATGAAGTCGGCCATATATAGGCGAAGAAATTAGGGTTAGGTTAGAATCCTTGTAGGACAAGGACTCCTCCCAACCTTGGCATCTCCTTCCTTGTATAGATCCGCTGCAGATCTCCTTCCTTTCTCAGCAGATCTTTTCGTTGATAAGGTTCATCTAGGATAAGGAAAGAAATCTTCGTTCCTTATCCTCTTTCTTGGAGAAAAAGAAATCTGCAGCTGCTCTCGACCTACATCTTGCCTTCGTTGTCTGCATCCTGTTCTGCTTCTATATTACCCAAGATCCTTACTCATCCGGGTACTCTCTCTGTTGGCTTATGGAATATGGGGAGGTGCTTCTTGACTTGTAGATTCGCTGGTATCGTTGTTGCCCAGCTACAAGCTTCCAGCCCTTTGCCCATTTGCATCGTATCGCCATCTCAGCATCTCAACAACAGATTTTCCACCAGATTTGTCCAGCATCCCACCAGTTCTTCCCTGCATACCTTCTCTCGACTTTGTGTCCTCTCAGACACACTTTAACTCGATAAAGATACAAAAAGAAAAGACAAAACACAAGAAATATGAACACATAATTGGGTTCATCACTAATGCTTTCTTTCTTGTTGTTTTTCTTGATATTTATTTGTTTATTTTATTACTGTTTTGATTAGTTTAGCACTCGACATCTTGAACTCTTGGTTTAGAATGTTTAGGATAGTTTTTCTTTTCTGTGTGAGTAATACAAGAAGCATTTGCCCTGTTTAGCCTTCCTTGAGAATACAACTTAGGTTAGTTTGTCGCCCCACATTGACCCCATTCTCTTGTGAGTCAATTTAAGGGGTTTTAAGTTGAAAGAGTATATTTTCTTAAGGTTCTTAAGGTTATTCAAAATGCATGTAGATCTTTCTTATGGACAGGCAAGTCTGGCCTGACCAAACGAGCTCTTATTGCTTGGGATTATATTTGTATTTCTAAGGTTGCAGGTGGTTGGAATATTACCAACATTCATGCTTGGAATAAGGTCGTCCTTTGTAAAAGAATCGAGTGCCCGAGATTACAACAAAATCACGCATTTAGTCAAAACAAGAGTGTTAAATCACATGTTAACAACAACAGATTTAACGTGCAGCAGAAATTTAACAAATACACAAATTAAACTTTTTGGCAGGTGATTGAACCTGCCGGTGCCTTACGACAAAACACTATATTGAAACCAAAGATTACAATACAGAGAAAAAACAAACCATTCGATCCATATAGCAACAAGCTCTAAGTATCGAATGGGTAGAAGATTAAATCTACACTAATCTAATCATCTACATAAACATGTTCGAACCTTTACAGCCTATCAAACTGCCTAAGAATCAGAACATGTAAAGATAGAGATTAATCTCTTTGAAGACTAATCTAGATAAGACTATCTACCTTAGTGACTTGCTTCTACACAACCCAATCCTCTACAGCATGTTGGTTTGTGATGTTGCTAACACTAGGTAGACAAAATGGCGAAAGCTGAATCTGGAATTTGCTAAGTGTGATCTTCGATCAAAATGCGCAACCTTTGAAATGAAACTCGTGCAGTATTTATACTCCTCCAAATGTTGAGCAGTTTATTTCCACCCTCTCATCATTTGAACGTCCATAATCTGCTGTCCACTTCATTCCAGCGGTTAAGAAAGTAGTGGTGTTGGGCGGGTACACAACGTAGTTATTCCCATGATCTCCTAACATGTCATGGATAAAAACCACCGTGTACTTCACCTTAAACCCCACTCTTTCTGCTGATAACCGTCATTCAACTGTTCTTTTATCTGCACATGAAACGTACAAAGGAAAAATAAGACAAGATAAAATAATATACAATTAAATAAAAATAACGGTTTTCACTGTCATCAGGCATGTTGGTAGCACATGTTATCAACAGCCAAAGTAACAGCCAACGAAAACTTAACAAAATCCCCCTTAATTGTATAAGTATCTTTTCTTGTACCAAAAGATTTTTTCTACAAAACAAAAATAAATAAACAGAAGTAAGAGTAAAAGGTAACTCTTACATTACTAGAAAGCAATTTAAAATGTGAAGAGCGAAAGAAAACTCTTCACTTTATTTGGAAAACAATTTAAAGAGTGAAGAGCGAAAGGAAACTCTTAACTTTATTTGAAAGCATATAAACATTTGAAGAGTAAAAGGAAGCTCTTCAAAGAATGAATAAAGAATCAAAAGAATATTTTCAGAGAGAAATAAAAAGCTCCCCCTGAAACGAATATATACATATTTACATATTTACAGGATATTTACAAAAATGAGGGCAAGGATTAATGGATGATCAAAAAATAGCAACAATATAAGAAGGAGTAACATAACTCCTACTTAAAACTCCCCCTGAAGTGCTTATGTCAGTAACACCTATTAGAACATCTGCAACAGAGAGATAGAACTAAAGAAGTAAGACTTAATATAAGAAGGAGTAACATAACTCCCACTTAAAACTCCCCCTGAAGTGCTTATGTCAGTAACGCCTGTTAGAACATCTGCAATAGAGAGATAGAACTAAAGAAGTAAGACTTAATTCTAGCGATGATCATTTTGATATCGAAGGTCGGCCGAAGGCCAAGACATTCTATTATCATATTCGATCCATGCTACACATCTCCTGCAAAAATTCAGAATTCAACCAGCAAGGGAAATCATATTCATCGAATCATTCAACATCAAGCCAACAACAAGAAGATATGTGTTCATACACATTAGACTAAAAAAAAATTGCGTCCATTACAGAAACTAACCCAAACAGAATAAAAATGTGCGTCCATCACAAAAAACCAAACAGAATATAAATGCGAATATAAATACATCCATCGCAGAAAAAAAAATATAACATGATGCCAATACATGCCAACATATTAAACTCCAGCAACCAAAACAAATTTAAGTTTTAAGTCTCACTCTCACTCATCTTCATTCTCCTCCTTTTTGGTTGATGGTAGTAGTGACTTGAAGAAAATTTCCACTCCTTGAAGACGATGAACCACATCACGAGCTTCATTTAGAAGCTTGGGAAACGCCATGAGAACCACCTGAATGTTAGCTGAGGTGAGAGTAACATCTCCAGTGATGGGATCAGTGACATGAGGGGGAGGAGCCGGTTCACTTGCATCAGAGTCACTATCAAACAAGGTTGCTGCTTGATGAGATGATGGAGGTCTATAAGAAAGATCCTTCACACGTCAAGGATCCTTCAGAGCTTTGGGAAAGTTGAGTGTCGTATGTTCTTTGGTAAGAACAGCCTTACCTCTGTCTTCAAATCCTTGTCGCTTCAGCAAGGAATAGATGAGACTTGGGAACGGAAGCACACTCTTGGAGTCTGACTTGTCAGCTGCTCGAGCAATGAAGGAGAAAGCAACTTCACCAAAATTGAAGTGAGGTGGTTTTCTTTTTTGTACAGAAAGTTTTCCTGCTCCTTTGTGAGAGTTGTTGTATTTGTTGTTGGCAACCAATTGTACAGGCTGATGGAGTGAAGAATTTTGAACATTTGAGTCAATTGGCTCGTGCCAAGTGAACTCTTCCACTCATCCGTCTTATTTCCAGTAATGGTGAACATTACTTCTCTCTCAGACAGAGTGTCCACAACATCATCATCAATAAGACCAAACAGCATGTTAATAGCAGAAGGGAAACAATCATAGACCTTGCCTCTAACAAAGATTCTACCAAACATTCTAGCATCAGGATGAGCTACTTCAGGAACAAAGTTAGCATAGAATTCTCGAACTATCACTTCATCATATGCATGAATGTTAAAAACTGTACACCACAATTACCTATCCTTAAGAAAAGTATCTAACCCATGTTTGGCAAAGAAATCAAGATTGGCTTTCCTCTCATTGTGAAACTTTCAAGACTCCACAACATTGTGAAAAATGTAGCTCTTGACATCATAAAACAGAGAGTTATACTATTTACCTGGAACATAATCCTTCTTCAGATCCACCCTTTGAGCACTAGCTTTTTCTGGAGAAACATCCATGTCATCAACAATGATGGGTTGTTGAGATGAGGAAGAGCTACCTTCTGTAGTTTGAGCCCTTGAGAAGGATCCCTTTTTAGGAAGAGGGGCTTAGAGCCAGCCGTGCTTCCAGCTTTAACTTTCTGTCTTTTGGGAAGACTTGAAGAAGGTTGTGGAGGAAGAGAGGACTTGGAGGAACGAGTGCTTCTCCGTTCTGGAGTGTGACCAACATGGTCAGTAACAGTCTGAGAACGCTTTCTTTTACCAGTTTCAAGAACTGTTTCATCTGCAGCAGAGCCCTCTTGTGGATCAGGAAGTTTAGAGATCGTCTCCTCATTGATTTGTACCTCGATTTCATCACTTTGCTTAGAAGAATTCTTAGATGACTCAACGTGCTTGTCATCCTCATGCTTCTCACCATCTTCGTTGGAGCTATCACCAACATCCTCCTCATCAGTGGGTTCATTCACCAACACAGTTTTCTTCGTGCCCTTTTTCTTCGATTTTTGAGCAGGGGTTTTAGCTTTAGCATCCATCTGCTCTTTGGTGAGTCTTTTCGCCGCCTGTTTCAGTCGAGGACCAAATTTTGAGACTAGGGTTTGCTATGTTTCTTCTTCAGTATGAGGGTTTTCCTCTGATGTTGCAGCGTGAGTTGGCGACATCACTTCAGGAGATGGCTGATCTTGTGGAGGTATAGAAGAAGGTGATGCTTCTTGTGTTGATACTTCCATGGCATCAGGAGCTTCGGGTTTCTTCTTCGATTCTGGCAGAGAGTCGTATGATTGAGCCCTAGAATGCGATGGGGTTTTCTCCTTTTGGGAAGATGAGTGAAACTCAAGAAGAGAGGTCATCTTCTTGATGATTTCAGGAGAGCTCAGATCAGGGAATGTCTTCTTTAACAATTTCAAGAGTTCATTATCTTGATTTGCCATGGCGAGGGAAGAAGTAGACGAAGCTTTTGAGCAGAGAGAGAAACGGAGTGAAAGAACGAAAAACAAGGAGTTTCAGCTGTGAGAGAATGAAGAGTCAGCGGAGTTAATATATATATTAAAGGAGAAGAGTCCTATATAAATATATCACTTAAATGATATACTTAAAAGATTTGGTTTATCAAATCAATTAAAGAGAACGGATAAAAGATTTCAAAAAATTGTAACAAAAATTTAGGATTTAGTTTTTGATAAACACAGAGATATCCTGTTTATCATAAAGAAAAATAATTAATAAAATTCGAATAACTTGCATCTTATTAAAAATTTCCTGTTGACATGGCCATTATCAACATACAGGGGATCAGAATTCTTACACATTAGATCATCCAACACAGAAGATCGAAGGTCTTGGCCTTCGGCCGACCTTCGAATAACAAAAATCAACACAGGATTGAATAAAGAAAATCATTACTTAATTAAATTAAGTACAAAAATCAGAAGATACCAATTGAAGTAAACAATCTAACTTAGTTCTTACTTACAACGAGTTTATCTTCAAATAAAGAGAAAACGGACGAAAGATAAACAACTGAAACAAACTAATCTAGTTTCTACAAAAACTAAAAAAGATAAACAAGAGAATAAATAGTAGTAAACTAACAAACTCTCTCAAAACCAAATGTTGGATGATCACGAACCAACATTAGTTGCAACAGTATCCAGCATATTCCAGTCTTCATAGACTTGTGACACAGGAACCAACATAGGTTCCAACACTAGAACTGATTGGATTATGGAGAGCAGATTCCAAGTGCTTTACGCAAAAAGGAGAATCTTTCAAAGTCTAGAGCTTTAGTGAATATGTCAGCCAATTGTTTAACAGTAGGAACAAAGCTAAGACTTACCTTTTTCTCAACAAGCTCTCGAATGAAATGGTGTCTTATGTCGATGTGCTTTGTACGTGAATGTTGAACAGGATTCTTGGATATTTCGATAGCACTCTTGTTGTCACACATGACAGAAAGAATGTTCAATTGCCATGTCGTAATCCTTTAACATCTGCTTTATCCATAATAGTTGATCACAACAATTTCCAGCAGCAACATACTCAGATTCAGCCGTTGATCGAGTTACACAATTTTGCTTCTTGCTTGACCATGATATCATGTTGTTACCAACAAAGTAACATGCACCACTTGTGCTTTTCTTGTCAGTAACATCTCCAGCCCAGTCTGCATCACTGTATCCAACAAGGTTGGAGTTGGTGTCTTTAGTATACCAGATTCCTAGATCAACAGTTCCTGCAACATAGCGTATGATTCTCTTGACTGCTTTCAAATGAGATTCCTTAGGTTTAGCTTGGTATCTAGCACACACTCCAACACTATACATGATATCTGGATGGCTTGCAGTTAGATACAACAAGCTTCCTATCATTCCACGATACATGGTAGGATCAACATCCATTCCAACATCATCCTTGCTGAGTTTGTTACTTGAACCCATAGGAGTCTTCATGTATTTAGCTGATTCCAAGCCGAATCTTTTCACTAAGTTTCTTGCATACTTGCTTTGTGAGAAGAAGATGCATTCTTTGGACTGCTTGACTTGTAAGCCTAAGAAGAAATTTAGTTCACCAACCATACTCATTTGGAAATTTGCCTTCATGGCTTCCACAAAGTCATTAACAAGCTTCGGGCATGTAGCGCCAAAAACAATGTCATCGACATAAATCTGTGCAACACAAAAATGTTCATTATTTTTGTGAATAAATAATGTTCGATCAACAATTCCTCTACAAAAACCATATTATAGTAAGAAATCAGTCAAGCAAGCATACCAATCTCTTGGAGCTTGTTTTAAACCATACAAAGTTTTCTTAAGCTTATAAACATGATTAGGAAAAATTGGATCTTGAAAACCTTTAGGTTGAGCAACATATGCTTCTTCACCTAACACACATTTCAAGAAAGCACTTGTGACATCCATTTGACGAAGTTTAAAATCATATTGACAAGCTATTGCAAAGAGTAATCTAATGGATTCAAGATATGCAACAGGTGCAAAAGTTTCATCAAAATCAATTCTCTCAATTTGAGTATAGCCTTGTGCAACTAACCTTGCCTTGTTCCTAACAATGTTACCGGATTCGTCAGATTTGTTTTTAAAAATCCATTTTGTTCCAATAATATTCTTATTGGCCGGTTTTGGAACAAGTTCCCACACATCATTTCTGACAAATTCATTTAATTCCTCATGCATCGCATTTACCCAAAATTCATCTTTCAATGCTTCATCAACATGTTTAGGCTCAAAGGATGAAAGAAAATAACTATGACAAATATCGTCATATAAAGTAAACATACATGCAAGTCTTACCATATCTTTGTAGTTTACAAGACCTTTTCTCCTGGTCTGAATTCTTTCAGATGATTCACCAATGATCTGTGATGTGGGATGATTCTTCCGGATTCATCCTGGAGGATCTCTGTTGCCAGAGGTGTTGTTAACATGGATCGGACGGTTGATATCAATGTTATCAACATCATCATCAGCATCTGATTGAGTATTGGATTCTGATGTCAGTTCTGTTGACACTTCTGATGTAGGTTTAGAGGTACTTCCTCCATCATTTTCAACAGTTTGTGAAGAATTGTCACTATTTTCACCACTTTCAAGTATGAGAGAGTTACCATAATCACGAACATCTCCATCAAGAGTAGAGAAGTCCTCAAACACAACATTGATAGATTCTTAGATAGTCCTAGATCTCAAGTTTTAAACACGAAAAGCTCTACTGTTAGGAGAATAACCCAAGAACAAACACTTGTCACTCTTTGAATCCAGCTTGTTTAAGTACTGCCTGTCATTAAGAATGTAACAAACACATCCAAAAGTATGAAAGTATTTAAGATTTGGCTTCTTCCCTTTCAAAATTTCATAGGGAGTCATGTTAGAGCCTGGTCTTAAATAAACCCTATTGATGATGTGACAAGCTGTGTTAACAGCTTCAATCCAAAATCTTTTGGAAATGTTTCTACCATGTAACATGGCTCTAACCATTCCTTGGAGAGTTCGATTTTTTCTTTCAGCAACACCATTTTTCTTAGGAGTCTTTGGTGCTGAAAATTCATGAGATATTCCTTCATTCTCACAAAAATCAGAGAAGTATGAGTTCTCAAATTCTTTTCCATGATCAGACCGAATCATAACAACATTCATGTTATAACGGTTTTGAAGACTTTTGCACAACTTCTTAAACATTGCAAAAGTGTCTGATTTTTCTCTTAAGAATTCAACCCACACCACTACAAAAATGCTCATACACAAAGGTTACAAAGCATTGTTGTAGCTATATCTGGACTGTGGTCGTAGCTCATGTTGTCGTAGGGTCCTCGAAAATGCGCTCATATACAACGGTTAGTAACCGTTGTGGTTTAAAAATATAACAACGGGTTTTAACTGTTATCGTATATGTACCACATCTGTTGTCGTATCCACTGTTGTATGACCTACTTGACCTTGGACAACGGTTAAAACCCGTTGTTATATATATTTTTAACAACGGTTTGGAACCGTTGTCTTGATGTCCAGGTTGATGTATTACACAAGGGTTAATAACCGTTGTTGTAGATTTGTGGCGTTTTTTTTTTTGTATATAACAACGGTTTAGAATAGCTTTTAACCTGTTGTTGCAGAATTCATTAAAATTCAATTATAATATATAAAAAAAGTTACAAATCGCCCAAATTCATTATATCATGAGTTCAAGATAAATCCTAATTAAGTATCCAAAATAGGTGCCAACTACAATACACAATGTCCTTGAAACAAAATGATCCAAATACTAGAAACAAAATGATCCAAATACTACCACGTGTCCGTGCATCTACAACTTATAATCTCAAAAAATATTGCCAGCTTCATGTACTTCACTTGTCAAATTATATGTAAATATATAAGAGCAAACAGAACAATAGTAAAGTAAATAAAAACGGCCAGAACATGACGATATTTAAGACTTCATTTAATAGGCAAAAAGGCATGGAATATTACATCACCTTTTCTAGTATATACATCTTTGTACACATGTTGCCCACTCCTCACGCACTTCGTCGATGTCCTCAACAGTGTACTTTTTTTTATTAAACTGTTTAGTAATAAAAACCAGCCGTAGATTAGCACCACATAAAACATTTATAAACCTTGACTGCAACATTTTTATTATCTAATTTTAGTTAATTACCAGTGATTGTAAAGAATCAATCGTCACAAGAACTTCAGCCTTTACTATTTCCCTCATGTATTTCATCACATAGAAACCACATTGAGCGCCGTTTGGTTGCTTAGTAGCTTATATTTGAGTACATAAAAGTTAATACTGTAGTTTATTTTTTGACTTATATTATTTACATACCTTAATTACAGTCCACGTGTTATTTCTTCCTTTCTTTTTTAAATCCGCATTAAACATCTTCACCGCCCTTCATAAAAATGTTATAACATGGTTTAATATTATCATCAAACATACATAATGTAAATCAATTTAACAAAAAAAACTTACACGTCAACTATTTGCTTCCAATCACCATAACGATTTCCATTGTGCAGGGGATCCAAAAATCCTACCTCTTGCTTATGAGGGTCGATGACCGTAAGGATCCAATGCATTCTACGCAAAAAAATTAAGTTGAATTAAAGTTAATTGAAATAATGACAACTTTTTTACTTACCCGACATTACATGGAACCAAAACTAGTTGATTCACTTGTGTTCCTGTCAGCCCAATTGTCAATTCACGTGTTCTTTTTTCTATTACGTCATCTCGTGTGTTCTTATCATTTCTAGTGGATGGAATAAATCCGACCCCATATGGATCAACAAATTTAAATTTGTCGACCATATTTAACCTCATCATGTGCTTGTGTAGGTGCATATAAATGAAACAATTTCGTCAATAAAAGTAATCTTATATGTAATGATCAAGAATAAGTAAATAACATTACTAATTAACTAACCATATGTACACAACGATGCATGTATAAGAAATTGGCTGCAATAGGCAAAATGGCCGGACATCTTCAAGGTGTATGTACAACGTTCGATCATCTTGAAAGACACTTTCATTGACTGTTATCATTATATTGTTTTGGCCTGTAAGAGCAACCTTGCAATAACAGTACACCATGCGCAATGATGTAGGTAAAGTGTCAAACCTTGTAAGATTTTATTGGGAATAGGTGAAAAGTACCATAAGATTTTATTGGGAATTAATTTCTTTGAAGTGGAATTCTTACACTCTTTTCCACCTCGAGACACCACAGGTTGGGCAACTATTGTGATCCTTGTAATCCTTCCGATACAAGATACAATCATTGGGGCATGCATGGATTTTCTCGTAATCCATTCCCAAAGTAATTAAACTTCTCTTCGCATAATACAAAGATGAGGGTAATTCATTGGAATCCGGCAACATATCTTGTAAGAGAGTAAGAAGATCATTACAACTCTTGTCACTCCAACTGTGCTTTGCCTTCAGGTTATATAATTTCACAATGGCTGATAACTTAGTGAATTTCATGCAGTTAGGATATAATGGTTTTTCTGCATCCTCACATAATCTTATAAATTCACTTGGATTGTCGGTTTCTTCATATGCAGCATGCACCATATCGACCGGCTCTTCTGATACAATTTTTTTTTCATCAAACCTTGAGAGATCTGGATGATTCATCAAATAACTTGATGTAGATCGTTCCCCATGCCAAATCCATGTATGGTATGTTAAATCCATACCGTTGCTCAATAAATGCAACCTTACAAGCTGAACTTTTTTCCATGTAAGATTTCCACATGCCGAGCAAGGACATGACATTTTTTCTTCATTACTAACACTTTGTAAGGCAAACTGCATGAAGGACTCTACTCCAGCTATATACTCATCTGATAGTCTATGTTTTGACATCCATGATTTATCCATGATGATCCTATAACTATAAGAGTGCAACTTACTAACATATAAACTAGTAGCAATTAAGCAAGTTAATTAATGAGATAAACAATTCATTCAGATACATAAATATATATATATATATAGTTGTATAAATTCTATTTTATCCTATTCATCCACAAGAAGTTGAACCTGCAGATAGTTAATAATGCAAATGGAAGGATCTGTCATGCTTAGATTTACTTTTCTTTTTTTTTTTCAAAAGTTTAGCATATGAATAAAATATACAAAAGCATAAGCAAACAAGAGGCAATCAAATTATAAACCAAGGAACTAAGGAAAAAAGAGGCAGAGTTCTTACAAAATTGCACCGAATTAACTTCACAAATCAAATATTCTAATATTTTGCTACTGCTACTGCTACTGCTACCATTTCTGCATTAGAGTGGATGCAAAATAAGGAATATAAGAGACAATCCACTTGTTTCAGCTGCATATACTCAGCAAATAATCCATATTTATGCGGAAGGAAATTTACCCTTTCTGGTGAAGTCGTCGTCACTTTCAGAATTCGTCTGGCAAAACCCTTGAAGGTGTTTCAAAATCTACTTACCCACGCCCCTACAATCACAAATCCAATTACTACGGATAAATCTATAAACCAATGAGTACCTCAAGAAAAATGTATAACCACCCCTGCATGCTTCGATTTAGTTTTTCAAGATTGTCAGCATTGGAATTGAAATGTATGTAGTGACAAATGCTAAAAAATGGAACTCAAATTAACATAAGGTATACTGTGCCCATAATTAACCCCACCAAAAATACATTTTTTGCCCAAATTACAAAAAAATACTTTTATTTTTATTTTTATTTTTTGTTTTGCGCAAAACCAAAATATTCAGTCTGAAAATTTCCTGGCCACAGCAGCCAAACTACCGCCATCGATACTAACTCTGTGTTTCTCTCTGATAATTGGGGGCGTCTCCTTGGATTCTATCTCTCTCTCTCTCTCTCTCTCACACACACACACACAAAACACACACATACGAGACGTTGTTCTGTGTTGTATTCTTGGAAGGGAGGAGAAGAGTAATTAACTATCCCAGATGAATTTTTGGTCCATTTCAATTTTCATCCCCTTAACAATGCTAAACTAATCTCCCAGTTTCGTCCTCCAAGCAATCAAGAATACCGAAATTACCTCTTTTCTCTAGATAATGAAAGGCAGTGGAAAGAAGGGCTGTTGAGCGCCGGAGCGAGGGGGTGGCCTTCGGAAAGAGAACGGCTGTGTACACCGGAGTAGCGAGCAGGAGCTGCAGAACGGTGACAGACCTGGTGGTGGCGAGCGATGGAGCGAGGAGGTGGCCGTCGAACGCCGGAGCAAGAGCTGACGGTGGCGAACCAGGCGGTGGCGAGCGATAGAGAGCAATAGAGAGAGGGAGATGACTGCTGAGTGCTGAGACCGTGAGAGAGATAGAGCTGAGGCGAGAGAGATGGGTTATTGGTGACGGAGTGAGGAGAGGGCGGTGCTGGCGGGAAAACGCAGAGGCTGAAGGGAATAATTGAGAATTAGAGAGAGATAGTTCAGATAATTAGCTTTAGGGTTATATTTTTATTTTTTATTTTTTATTTTTTATTTTTTTATTTTTTATTTTTTTAAAACGACAACGGACCAAAATGCATACGACAACGGGTGAATAAGTAGAGTTGTTGTATTTAAGAACGACAACAGATTACAACAACGGTTCCCAAACAACGTTGTTAATGAGCGCATTATTCTTTCAAACAACAACGGTTATTTCTACAACAACGATTTTGGATACTACAACAAGGGTTTTTGGCAAGAACCGTTGTCGTTTTACTGTTGTCATTCAGCATTTTTGTAGTAGTGCCAAGTAAAACGTGAGTAGTCATCAACACAAACTAGAACATACATCTTTCCTCCAAAGCTTTCAACCTCCACGGGACCCATAAGATCCATATAGATTAGCTCAAGACATCTGTTGGCACTGCATGTTCCTAACATCGGATGTGACGCCCTAGTCTTCTTGTCTTGTTGACATGGTCCACAAACAAATTCCTTTTTGATGTTTAAACGAGGAAGCCCAACGACAACATCATTGGTAATCAGCTTTTGCATGTTGGTCATGCTAACATGACCCATTCGTTGGTACCACAGCTCAGCTTCATCAACTTTGGCCGACTGACATGAATTTTCATTGTCAGTTTGGTAACAATTGTCAGTTGATCTGCTTCCCAACATCACAGAATGATTAAAACGATCAAACACTTCACAAAGATTTCGGTCAAATCTTACAGTCATGTCATCATCACACAATTGACTTATACTTATCAAACTTGTCGTCAGTTCTTCAACATGAAGGACATTCCTCAAATTAGGAAAGTTTGGAAAGTTCAATGTTCCCTTGCCAATTATGTTGCCCTTTGCTCCTCCACCATATGTCACTTTTCCTCCATTGATCGGAATATAGTCGATGAGGTAATCTTTGACTCCGGTCATGTGTCTCGAACATGCACTATCAAAGTACCAGTTTTCTGTAACATCAACTTTCAATGAAGTGTAAATAACAAAACAAGACTCATTTGAGTGAGGCATTTTCTTTTTCACAAAAGGTGAAGCTGTTGATCCGGATGCTTCATTGTTGGTAACAGAGCAGTCCTTTCTGAGATTAGACAATACTTTTCTAGATCTTGACAAAAACTTTCCAGGTATCATTCCGTTGGCAACATCTTCAATATATTGATTGCAGTATGGTTTGATATGACCAGGGGCAGAACAATAATGACACACATAAACCTTAGATTTTCCTTTGTTAGTAACACTAGTGTCACAAACATCCATATCAACATGATTTGGACTCTTTTCTCTTACAAAATTCACATCAAAGAAATTATTTTCAGCAACATTCGAATCAAACCCTAGACCATGTCTATTAGTTTGACCCAAAGAAAGAGCTTCTTTAAGAGCAAGAGTACCTCTGTTCAGCCTGTCAAAGGTTGATTGATCATCTTCATGTTTCCTCTTCAAGATGTGTAACTCATAATCCTTTTTGGTGAGAAGAACCTCAAGTCTCTTGATTCGACTCTTAAGGGATTGATTATCATCAATCATCATCAAGAGATCTTTTCTTTGATCAGCACATTGCTCATCAAGAATTTCATAGAGTCTTCTTACTTCTTCAAGAGCTTCGACCGGATCAAAAAGTGATGATGGTTCAGTGACCACAACATCTGGATCAGCAATCTCTTCAGTGTAAACTGGAAGATTTGAAATGTGCATGTGATGCTCATTGGATGAATCAAATTCTGTTATGATAACATTATTGTTATTGACATAGCTCTCTGGACTGATGTTATTAACAGATGCATCAACACAGTTTTCTTCATAAAAAATATCAGTTGTGTCATCCACAACACAGTCAACACTTGATAGATTTGAGAAAGAATGATCAATGGACATATTAGATGTAGAGACATCAAAAGAATCGTAAGAGAATGTGTTAGATGAAGAATTACCTTGAATATTTGAGACAAAGGTTAGTTGATCATTCAACTCATCTTCCAACTCATCAATAAGAATGTCATCATCAATGTTGAGTAATGCATCAATCATTTCTTCACTAGTAACATCAACTTCAGTAACTGAAGCAAAGAAAAGTACCGGTTGAGAAGCGATTTTATCACTCTTTTCGACTTCTTTAGTTTCTGAGTTATCACTCACTGTGACATTGAAATTCTTCTACATTCTCCTGCGAATAGTAGGACATTCGTTTACATAGTGCCCCATCCCTGAACAGCCTCTACACTGAATAGATTCAATGTTAGATGATGTGTTCCTAACAGGCTCCTTAACAATTGGTTTGACAGGAGACAAAGGAAAAGATGATTGAGTCTTTCTCTTCCTGAAATTGGATTTGTCATTTCCTTTCTTCATTCTTTTGAGGACAGAGTTGAACTTCTTGGTCAACAAGGCCATGCTAGAGTTTTCTTGATCGATAGGCTCCAGATCTGAATTCTCAGATTCTCCTTGTTCGCTTGAAGTCTTGACAACATCAACATGGAAGACAACACTCTTGCCTTTCATTCCAACCTTTTGTTGGTTTAAGTTCATCTCAAAAGTAAGTAATATACTGAATAACTCACTTACACGTAACCTAGAAACATCTCTAGCTTCCTCAATTGCCGAGATCTTCATGTTAAATCTTTCAGGTAAGGATCTCATGACCTTACTAACCAAACGATCATTTCCAATTGGTTCACCAAGAGCAACAACTTCATTAGCTATTTCAGTGATCTTATCGAAGTATGTTGAGATTGACTCATCTTCCAACATCCTCAAATTTTCGAACTTAGTTGTGAGCATTCTCAACTTAGTTCTCTTCACACTTTCAGAACCTTCACATTGTTCCTGTAAGATATTTCAGGCATCACGAGCCTCAACAGAGTTGGAAATCAACCGAAAAGATGGAACATCTACAGAGACAAAAATTGCATTCAACGTACGAGAATTGAAGTTAGAGACAGCTCTCTCATCGGCTGTCCAACGTCCCTCAGGGGTTAATGTTGAAATTCCATCAACTTCTTTACGTGGTGCAACCCAACCATTTACAACAGAAAGCCATGCTCGTTCATCAATTGACTTGATAAACATCCTCATTCGTGACTTTCACAAATGATAGTTCTTACCATTGCTATCCAAAATAGGGTGTCTTCTAGTGGCTTCCATGGTGTAATCTGCACACAGAATCAGAACTTAGTATATCAAGTTGAGGCTCTGATACCACTTGAAAGAATCGAGTGCCCGAGATTACAACAAAATCACGCATTTTGTTAAAATAAGAGTGTTAAATCACATGTTAACAACAACAGATTTAACGTGCAGCAGAAATTTAACAAATACACAAATTAAACTTTCTGGCAGGTGATTAAACCTGCCGGTGCCTTACGGCAAAACACTATATTAAAACCAAAGATTACAATACAGAGAAAACAAATCATTCGATCCATATAGCAACAAGCTCTAAGTATCGAATGTGGGTAGAAGATTAAATCTACACTAATCTAATCAACTACACAAACATGTTCGAACCATTACAACCTATCAATCTGCCTAAGAATCAGAACATGTAAAGATAGAGATTAATCTCTTTGAAGACTAATCTAGATAAGACTATCTACCTTAGTGACTTGCTTCTACACAACCCAATCCTCCACAGCGTGTTAGTTTGTGATATTGCTAACACTAGGTAGACAGAATGGCGAAAGCTGAATCTGGAATTTTGCTAAGTGTGATCTTCGATTAAAATACGCAACCTTTGAAATGAAACTCGTGCAGTATTTATACTCCTCCAAATGCTGAGCAGTTTATTTCCACCCTCTCATCATTTGGACGTCCTTAATCTGATGTCCACTTCATTCTAGCAGTTCAGAAAGTAGTGGTGTTGGGCGGTTACACAAGGTAGTTATTCCCATGATCTCCTAACATGTCATGGATAAAAATCACCGTGTACTTCGCCTTAAACCCCACTCTTTCTGTTGATAACCGTCATTCAACTGTTCTTTTATCTGCATATGAAACGTGCAAAGGAAAAACAAGACAAGATAAAATAATATACAATTAAATAAAAATAACAGTTTTCACTGTCATCAGGCATGTCAGTAACACATGTTACCAACAGCCAAAGTAACACTTATGCCAAGGAAAACCTAACACTCTGCAAATTATTATGGTGTGTGGCTTAGAAGAAAGACAAGTATTGGGTACGGTGGATTCATGGGTATTACATAAAAGATCAGAATATTCTCACTACGCCGATCTCTACCCAAGCTTCTTGGCTGTATAAGAAGATTCTTTGTGCAAGAAACTATCTCTTAAATCTACTTGAAGCTGCGAACTATTTGAAAAAAACATTCATTCTCCAACAGAAAGGTTTACCATGAGATGCAAGGCCCTCACTAACGAGTCAGCTGGAACAAAATATTGAAATAAAACCATGCCACTCCAAGTGTATCTTAATCACTTGGTTGGCAATCCTTGGAAGACTGGCTAGTTGTGTGATAATCTTCAGCGAATTGGATTTCAATGTGATCAACTTTGTATTTTATGCAAGCAAGTTGATGAAATCTTGAATCACTTGTTTTTCACCTGTACATTTTCTACTCAAGTGTGGAGCAAGCTCACAGCTTGGTGTGGATTCTCTACTCAGGTTCGAGATTGGCATGGAGAAAGAAACTACATGATCACTCAATGTAGATCTAAATCTGGAAAACAATTGATGTATCGACTCCTTCTGAATACAACAGTCTATCATGTGTGGAAGGAAATGAATGCAAGAAGATTTCAAGGTCGTGCTAGCAATGAACACAGTGTGATGAAGATATGCCAAATTCATGTGACCTTACGATGCATGAAGAATTCTAAGCTTGCTAAAATGTTGACAACTTAACAGCTTTTGTTTCTTCGTCTTTTGATTTCTTGGTTGTAAGTAGTTAGAAAATTTTAAAATGTGATTCAATTTTCTTAAATCAAAGTCAGAAATTTATGCGCTCGAGGTGTGGGCATGAAGATAACGCCCTCCGCGTGGGGGCGCTCGCCGTTGCCGCCCGTAGGAGGAAAATGGTGGAGGGCGAAGTTACACCCTTTTGCGAGCTATGGCGGAGGGAGGAAGACGACGACGTGGCAGCGTTTCATTGGGCAACGACTACAATTTATTTTTTTTAAATTTTATGCCTAATATTTATTTATAAATACTGCACCTATTTCACTTCATTCTCACACCTTTTTCTCTATTTCTTCCTCAATTTTCTTTCTTTGTTACATTTTTTACCTTCATTTGTCCATTGAATCCACGCAATGCGAGAGCCGACACAAAATTAAAGGATAATTTGATTGAAGAAATGTGGGCACGCTTCGGTCGGCATTAATTTTTTTTCATATATTTTTATTAATATAATATTTTTTCTTTATTTCAATTTAATAAAATTTTCATTTATAAAATAATTGTTATATATATTAGTAACATAAAATTAATTATAAAATGAAAAGATAAAAAATGGGTAGTGCCCACCAAATTTGTTGGCACCATTGTGGACAAAATATGAGTGTCCACTTGGGTCCACACATACTAATTAAATAATAGTGGACACAATCTTTTTGCGATCATAATTGTGGATGTTCTAAGATCTTATGGAAGGAATATCATCCAAAATAAAATCTTTCTCGAAAAATGTGTCTAATCATGGTAAAAAAAATAAATAAAAGATTAGTGATAATGAGACATAATGTCATAGACATAACCGGTTTATTTTGCCCATATAATTCAAAAAGCAGTTTTCCCTAAACTGGTTCCATAATTTTCGATTTTCTGATTTACTCATTTCTCTAATTTATCCTTATGTTAGTTTGAAATGTTTTAATTATCACCATAATCTTAATTAGGTATATATAATTTGATTCCTTAAAATTAGGTAATCAAATAATCTCCCCCAATATTAACATATACTCCCTCCGTTCCAATAGTAAGGTCTCACTTGCTTTGGATACGGTTATTAAGAAAACAAGAGTAAAAGGAGAAAAAGTGGTAGGTCCTACAGCTTTTGAAGAGTTAATTATTTCCATTTTTGGAATGAGACCTTGCTATTGGGACAGACAAAAAAGGAAAGTGAGACATTGCTATTGGGACGGAAGGAGGATCTTGTTATTATTTATAGTTTTTATTTTTTCCAATTTATTGATGAAAATAGTTATTTATTATTTTCGTTTATAACCTATTCTTATCTTTTACTGTTAATTTTATATTTCTTCCGAATATAAATATATATTTTTTAATACGAAAAAATAAACTTTAATATTTTTCTTATATTGTGATTTAATACTCGAAACCGACACTGGTGGGTAGGTAGAGATATTATATGTATATATTTAAAAATAGAATAATATTTCGAGAGTATAGTTATTTTATAGGAAATAATATTTTCAAAATTAAAAAATATTATAAAAATAGGAAAAATTTATGGTTGTGGTGTACAATATTGAGATTATTTAGAAATATTCAATTAACTTAAATAGATTTAAACTGTTAGAAGTTGATATCGATAGTGTTAACGGGTATGGGGCGCTGTGTATCATGTCGATGGGGCGTCGTGGCGTCAGGTCGCTGGGGTTCCGTGTGTTGTGGCGCGGATGGGATCGCGGGCGCCGTGACGTAAAGTGACACGAGGTGGAGAGAAATTATCAAGAATGGATATTTATTTTATCAAGTGAGGAGATCAATCATCTTATTTTATCAATAATCATGACTTCAGTAATACGATCGGAAGTTTGTAATTCATTAATTTTCTATAATCTAGAATTCGCATCCTTTAATTCAATTTAAATAACTTTCAATATATTGAATTTTCAAATATTATAAAACTTTGAAAAATAATTAATTACAAAATTATTTCATAGACAATCTCTATTTTCAACTTCTGTAATTGTTATCTCTTTATTTTAAATAATAAATGACAATATATTGCATATTTTTTCGTTAAAAAATTAGGGAGGTCTGGTCGGAGCACATTTCGTTCAGATTTTTGAGAGGGTGTGGATAGGAGCAATAATTATTCAAAATTAAATTAATAATTCAAAAAATACATTCATATTCGAAATTGGTTTTAAAGATTAATATTTATGATTTTATTTGGATTCATTTATTAATTATACCATTATTTAGAGAAATGATTATGGATATGATTGAGATTAATTATGAAATAGATAGATTTGATTTGATTTTTGAAATTTCAAATCAATCATCTAATCTATCCCTTATTTAGTGCTAAGAACAAAAGAGTAATTGATAAATTTTGATTAAATTCATTAAATAATTCATAAATACTGAAAATTATTCATTGACTAATATAACCCCACAATGTCTAAGACATTATGTCAAAAAATCATTTCCCTAAATAAAAATAGTTCTAAAATCAGAATTTATTATATTTAAAAAAAGTTAGATTGCAATATTGCATGATCTCGTGAGTCCGATCACTACAATGGACTTTCCTTAAAAGATAGAGAGGAGAAGACATTGGGAATAGAGAGAAGATATAAAAGGAGATGATTGTTTACTTGTTTTGGCAAATTGTGAGAAAACAGGGTAGCCAAAAGATTATTTATTAATGAATAAGAATAGAGAGTAAGGGAGTAGGTAGGTGGGGGATCTAGATGTGGGGAAAAGGTTGAAAATATTCAAAATATATCCATGTACTTCGGTTCGATTTGAATGAGCATTTTTTTAGCAAAATCGAATCGATCGAAAAAAAAATTCAGTTTTTGAAAATATAAATTGAACTGAAAATCAAACATTTTCATAATGAAATCGAACTGATAGAAGTTTCGATCGATCCGATTTGGTTTTTTGGTGTCGGTTTGTTTATCCTCACCCCTAAATTCAATTCTCGCCGCCCTACTCGATGTCATCGGCGAGCCAAGTCATAACATAAATAACGAGTTAAAGTTTCGGCTATAATTAAAATTTCCACATAATTTTGAATTATTTGAGAAAAATCCATGTTAGTTTCCGGCAATCCTGATCACTATTTTACTTAGCAATATAACCACAACTAAAATGGGGAGCAATAACTGTAGCAATATAGCAAGTCGAGTATCGTATCCAGGAAAACAAGAAGCCGATAATACAATAAAAATGAAATTTAAAAACCATGTTAATATTCAAGCTTTCAGGGGGTCAAGAATTGGGTTTTTGATGCACTTAATTGAAATTGAATAATTAAATACGAGACAAACCCGCGAGAAATAAACTTGATGAGATATCGAAGAAAAAAGGTCGATCCTAGGGAATGCTTTGACTCAACTACAATAATGGGTTTGATCTATCAATCTAATTAACCAACTTTAATCCAATTCAAGGGGAACAATCACTCAAATAATACAAACTCTCTCTCGATAAGCTTGCAAAAGTTATAAAACGACCCTCTCCGCTAGGACTCGAAACGTGAATATCAACTCCCAAACACACACAAAGATTAATGGTTCATATGCATTCATTTATCTCGTCTAGGTCTCAAAATCCATGCATATATATTGTGAAATCTTGTGGTCAATGCTCATAAAAACCTATTAGGCATTTTCTACGAACACTTGGTGCAAAAGAATGGTGGTCAATCACTCAATTTCAAATAAAGGAACCAAGATCACAACCATCAATTGGAAGACAAAATATAATCAATAGAATAAAACCACCTTCATAAATGAGTCTCACAAATCCTAGAATTAACTTAAAGATCTAGCCACACATAGCAAAAGAATTAACACAAAAATAAGAGAACCATATTAAATGCCATTAATTATAAAACCCGTCGGAATTGATGATCAATTGTCTTGAATTTCCTTTATCTCCAATCTATAATATATAGAACATCTAGCTAAAATTGAAATTGAGATATAGAATTATCAATCTTGGAAATGTAAAGTGTTGCCCAAGTTTTTTTGGTGCAAAAAGGGTTAGATCTATGATGAAGCCATATTATTTGTTCATTTTGTGTGTGTTTAGGTAGTCTAGATCGAGTCTTTGTTTGTCTTTTTATATTGTTTTAGTGTCTGGAAGGGCACTATTTGGGCAACAGATGGATCTGAATAGGGCAGGAGCATTAGAGGGCAAGACAGGGCTGGATACTGCTGAAATGGTACAAGCATCGATACGAGGCAATGAGCACCCGATGGATCTCTAGCTTGGGCAAGAATGATGATATCAGACGTGTAGCTGTTAAGAAGATTTGCTGGCTCAATCTCCATACCAGATGCAGTGTTGGCCTAGTCTATTATTTTGGGAAGGAAGCAGAGCAGAAGACGTGCTGACAGAGAAGGCAAGATGCCGGGGACAACAGGCGTGTTTCTCTCCGAAATCTATGAGGAGAAGGAAAAGACGATCTAACCTAAATTTCTTTCCTTATCCGATTAGGTAAAGGATTCGGAAGGGATCTTAAAAGATCGACGTGACGCTCCGTATTGGGGGTCGTGCTTATCAAGTAATTACTTGCATTCCAAGGTAGCTCATGGACTTTCCATGCAAAGGACCGGGGGCCCAAACCCTAGAACATCTCAGCCTATATATATGGTGCATGGTAGCAGCCATCACCATATATTCTTTTACATTAATTTTCGCACTTCTGCTTGGTTTTCTTTGAGAGTTGGTGAGGAAGAAACAAGTCCCCTAGGGTAAATTTAGTTTATGCTTTTATTTTCTCGTAGTAATTTCCGATCGGTACTTTCGGCCGTTTATTTCTTTGTTGAATACTTCGTAAGTTTTACTTTAATCTAGTTCTTATGTTTTATTCCCAGATTTGTTTTTGTTCTATTTACTTTATGTCTAGCTAATCCTTTATACTTGATCTGGACAACTTCTAGTTAAATGGAAACCAAAGCTCGTGAGGTCTAATTGGGAAAAGTAGTTTGATGTGTGCGTTCTAGATCTGTTTATGTTCTTGTTCCAATACGGTTTAATTTATCTAATTAAGTAGTTAATAGGCCATTAATTGCTTAGGTAATATTAGATCACTAAATTGATTAAGAGGTTTAGGGAGAAGTTTTCCAACTTATCTTGGTCTGGATTAATAAACAGTGAGTGAAGGTGTCTGTCTTGAGCAAGACAGACATTATTATTCCTTGTTGGGCCTTTCTAGTTCTTAATGCTCTCTGGGCAAGAAACTGGACGATGACTCGGGGACAGAGGTATTGCCCAGAGTAGAGAGCCCGCGGTGCGTCGCCAATAAAGTAAGGATAGGTAAGGGAAGGGTTTGTTAAGAGTGTGATCATTAAAAAGGGATCTTGGCATTCAAGTCCTATAACCAACGATGCATGCATGTAATGAAGATTAATGCACCAATGATCGAGCTAGTGTTTTTATTTAATTAGAATGTCCAGGTCAAGTCCCTTTTATTATTAATCAACTTACATGTTTCTTTTCAGTGTTATTTAAGTTTGTTTCTTGGGCAAGATAGTCCCAGTGGCCGGCACCAAAACCTTATTTGAAACCAGGTTGTGGAGGATTCAAGAGATAGTGGCAGTCAACTCCCTGAGGATCGACCTTGTACTTCCAAGACTGTCTACAGTATTGTGAGCATAGGATAATACATTGTTTTGTCAGGTGTTAGCAACAACGCTCATCAAAATTGGCGCCGTTACCGGGGAGTTGATTTTCTGATTGTCTCTTGAGGGAGAGACTTTGTGCATGTTTGGTTCTGAACCAGTTAGGATCGAAGGCGTTCTAGTGTACCATCCAGACATTGAGAAGCACGCTAGAGAGCAAAGGAAACTAAAGCATGCGAAGGACCAAGTTGCTCGAGAGGAGAAAGAAGCTTCGGGTGAACCGAGTAACATATCGCAACCAAGCGATAGTGAAAGTTCTGCGTTGGGCAAGATGCAGAACAATGTGGGCAAGATGCATAACTATGATATTTCCTACAGATGTCAATCTGAACCCTTTGAGCATTACATTACCCAGAATTGACGAAATTTGGGAGATGAGGAGTTCCCTCATTCAGATCTTGCCCAAGTTCAGTGACTTGCCCGGGAAGGATCCTCAACGTCATCTGTAGGACTTTGAGATGGCTGTGCGGACGGTGCACACCAGGCAGGATCAAGACACACTAAGGGAGTAAATTCATCTCTTGACATTCCTATTTTCCCTATAGGATGGGGCAAAAGAGTGGTTGTACCAACTGCCCGAAGGCAGTGTGGATAACTGGCAACAGTTGAAGCAGAAGTTTCTGGAGAGATACTACCCCTTTGCCCGGATCCGGAATGAGAGAGCAGCTATTCAAAATTTAAAGATGGGCAATGGGGAGTCAATCTATGATTACCATCAGAGATGTACGAAGTTGAAGTCTAGATGTCCTCAGCATGGACTCAGTGACAAGAGCTAAGTACAAAGTTGAAGTCTAGATGTCCTCAACATGGAGTAGTGACCCAGGCAGTGGTGATGCTAAGTACGATGCCTTGTTGTCAATGATGAAAGAGCTAATGTCGCAGAATAATACTAATGCTGCTGTTGGGAAAATTAATAGAGTTTTGATTGGATACCAAAACCCAGCTGACCCCAACCGAGTAGATGATCGCACAAGCCTAAGCGTTTTTCAGCTCACCTGTTTGAGCTTATAGAGTTTCTTAGTTTACAGGTAGATTCGCTGAAGACAGCAGAAGACACAGCTAAGCAGACAACTTAAAGAACTCAGCAGAGCAGACTCAGCAGAGCAAGACCAAGCAGAGTCAAAGATCCTGCAGTATCAAGACCCAACTCAGTGACGGAAACCCAGCTTAGTGTCAAAGACCCAGCTCAGTGTAAAAGACCCAGCTTAGTGTCGATGACACAACTCAGGTCTAAAACACAGCTCAGGTCAGTGACACAGCTCAGGTTAAAGACACAGCTCAGGTTGATGATACAGCACAGGTCTAAAGACACAGCTCAGAATCAAGACACAGCAGAGTCCAAGTCGCTGGAGATACAGCAGAGACGCTTAGCAGCTCGATGACGAAGACCTTCTCAAAGACAAGATCCCGATGTCAGAAGATCTTATCTGACGCAGTCAGATCAGAGAAGAACTAGCTTCTGCAGATGCAGACCTACTTCGTAGGTAAAGGCCAGAAGTCAACAAGAGTAGGTAAGATTCAAACGGCTCTCTTCCAACGGCTAGTTTGAATCTCCACCTATATATATCTCTCCTCCACCATTGAAGAGGAGAGGCAGGCAAGACGACTTAAGAAATAGAAGAAAATAGAAAAATGAACAACGATCTTCAAAGCCAAATCTTTCAAGAACACCCAGCCAGTCAGATGTGTTCTTAGTTGTTCACATATTCAGTCATAGGCAGAATAGATCAGAATAAATATCTTAAGCCTAGTTTGAACGAGTTCATCATACTCCTTGTTCTTCATTGTAAGAACTCATTCACAGTTGGAAAACCATACCCAAACCCAAACCCAGAAAGGTTAGGTAAAGGTACGCTTGCTCGAAGCGTGTAATTCGAGTGGTTAGGTTCTTCAGTACTCGGAAACTGAAGGTGTAGGCTTGACAGTGCCCGCAAACTATTGGAACACAGCTCGGGTAAGACTTGTGAAGTTGCTTGGTACTTGGAAACTAAGTGGTAGTGAATTACCAGTGAATCTGGTCGTGGACGTAGGAGGGGTTACTCCGAACCACGTTAAAAATGCTCTGTTATTTATCGTTTTGTTTTCTGCATGTTACTAACCCTCATAAGCATATTTTTCAATCTGCATTAACTGACTAACTGAAAAGTGAAACAGAGCTTTGCAATATATTTGAAGCAACAGACGGACTTTCCAAATCCACCACATTTCGCACACACACACAGCCAGCTGTGTCGATTAAGCTGTCATCCAGCTGGATCGAACACAGTCAGCTCTCTGAAAAGAGTTTTAACTTGGAAAAGTTTTTAAACCTTGGTGTATTCACCCTCACTCTACACCAAGGTATCCGTCTTAGGACCAACAATTGGTATCAGAGCAGTGGTTCAAAAGATCACTGTATCTGTCAAGTCAGCATTTCTTTGCTGATAGTGGTCACCTGAACAGATCCTTCATCGCTTCAATTTTTTTAAAAAAATCATTATATTGCATACTGTCGTGGAATCTTCCTTGTGCAGGAAACATCCGACATTCTCTGTTGATGATTATCAGATCTGGAAGTTCCAACTCAACAGCTTTCTGAGTGCTCATCACGACATGATGTGGGATGTTATCTTTAACGGACCCATCATCATAAACTCAGAAAGTCAAGAAGAAAACTGCTCGGCAACTTCAAGCCCAAGAAAAGCAGCAACTCCCAGCTGATCACAGAGCTCAAAAGCAGCAGATAAATCCAGCTGACTGGAATCAAAATCAAAGACAGAATGTCATCCAACACAGACTTCAAGGTCAACTAAAAATACAGCTGAGAAGGATTTCAGCTGGTTATAAAGCTGAAAATCAACCGAGCTTCACATCAAGATTCCAACAGATGGGATATCAAGCTAGATATCAAGCTGACAGACTCCAGCTATGAAATGGACCTCATCAAAGAAAATGGAGTCAACAAGGTCCAAAGGAGAAAGGACCCTTTCAAGGACCAACCAGATGGACAAATCTGGGTTATCAATGGAACCCTCAACAACAAAGTCGGACCCAATCACAACTGAGTGCCGATTGAGTGATAACAGGTCAAGGAGGGACAGACGTAATTGAGGATGTCATCAAGTGTGTTGTGAAAGAAAGACAACTTGTGATCAAAGCTCATGACTTACCTCAAAACTATTCAAAGAATATGTCAAGCGTACTGGTCCCAGGTAACCTTTGGTGATATCTCGAAAGGATACATCAAAGGATTTGACTCATTTGAGACATATAATAATAATTTCAAATGTCTCTTATGATTGATGGACTTTAGCATAATCTGTTGTCCATCAGCCAATTGTTGTGATAACGGTTTTCCTGGTGAGTTCAATGCGCAGGAATGCAATGCAAAGAACAGGAAATCGAAGACTCTACCCCGCAAAGCAGCAGTGAACTCAGCTGATCATGGAACAGCTGACTGTCTTCTCAAGATCAGAGATCAAGTTGACAGATGAACGTAATTGTTGAGAAAATCACTGGCTCAAGTGAAGTAGGAAGCAGCTGAGAAAAGACAGCCACCTACTATCAAATTCTGGGGAAACTCCACTGAGCTGGAAATCGACACAGCTGTGATATCAGCTGAGGGCAAAGTCAATCCAGTAGAAGATTCAAGTGGAGAATCAAGAGAAAAATCCAGCTGAACTATCAAATGTCATCCTCTGGATATCAAACAAAGCTGGATCAAACGTGGATCGCAGAATCCAGAAGAGGAATCTAGCTGAGGGGGAACTCAGTTCAGCAGATTCACCAACAATTGGATTTCATCAATTGGTCTCATCATAGTCCAGCAGAATCATCAAGAAGAGCATCCAGCAGGAAATACTCAGCTGGATCACCGTGTGTCATCAAGAAGGAATCAGACACAGCTGGACTAACTCAGCAGGAACCCCAAGGATTTCAAAATGAATTTATCAAGTCAGGGGGAATCAAACCCAGCTGATAAAACCCAATTGGTTTATCCAATTGAGGGGGAACCTCGCAAACGATGTCTTTTCAGCAGAGAAAGAAAGACAAGATGACTCATTCCAAACTGAGTCATACAGCTGAGAATGACCAACAAGTGGTATCACCTCAATCCGGATGAAGAAAGTTCATCCAGCTGAGGGGGAACAAACCCAGCTGGATCCCAAACCAGAAGATTTACTCAGCTGAAGGGAGAAACTCAGTCAAGCAAAGGAAAAGACATCCGCGACATCAGCTGACTTTTTGGTCCAAGCTGACAGGAATGTGTCTCATGCATTTATTTTTCTAAGGAATATACTATTTAAGTCCAATTATTTTGAATTCCAATGTTAAGCGGACATATGTTCCTTAGTTAAATTGCTTGACAAGTTTTCATTCCCATCGCATTAATTATAAAGACTGCTGAGTACTGAAGCACGGCAGGATCGAGGCAGAATGTCAAGCGTTTGAATTGCCTCATGCGCGGTTGTAATACACTCACCGTAAACACGTCAGAACGTGATGAGTGAATCTCTCCCAGCCGTTGATCAGAATACCAGCTGTCTAAATCTCAACCGATGATCAATTATGGCAGTTGATATACATGGAAAAGATACGGAGAATTCTTCCATCTTTATCTCTGCGAAATTTAAATCTTCAAGTCATCTATCTATCCTCTGCAAATTCCTCGCTCGATCAAAATCAACAAATTGCAGAGATGGCACCCAAGAAATGAACCGCAGGGATGAACCAGTTCGAAGTTCTGATGACAAAATTATCATTTGAAAGTTGTCTTTCCACCGCCAACCTTCCAGTTTCAGAACTAAAAGAGATGGTGGATCTAGTTATAGACTCCGGTCTCTTGCTATGGGCAACCTCCATGCCTAAGCTTATGCTGAAGAGAGATGTTGTCCTCTTCTACATCAACATCATTGATGAAGACGGATTCTACTCATCTTCATTTGACATGATCGTCAAAGGCGCAGACGGAAAGTTTGATTCAGCAACCGTCAACATCAAGCTCAACAAGATGCTACGAAAGGTGTTCAACCTACCCAGAGAAGGAGAATTCATCCCAGACGATTACAGCCGTGAAGAAGTGGATGAATTCGTTAGCCAAGAGATGCTTTTCACCCCAGAGCCGTACAGAGCGAGCATGTCAAAGCTCCTTCTCAAGCCAATGTACAGGCTGCTGCTGGATATCACGCAAAAATGCATCTTAGGGATAGCTGGATCTCAAGGAGAGATAAGTATTCCAAAGCTCAAGCCGATGATTGCCATGATCAAAGGCGCAAACGTCAACTGGTTTGATTTCTTACTCAACAGATTAGTCAAGGAGTTAGAGAAGATCAAGTTCAACTCCACCAGGACGACGTATTTAACCTCAGAGCCACTGTATCTATGCTCTAAGTTTTCTTTCTTGATAGAGCAAGCTGTGAAAGGGCACACAGTAAAGTGGGCTGATTCAGAACCATTTCCAGAAACAAAGATTCTCTTCCAGAGAATAAGTCAAATCAATGATCTTATGAAGAAACAGCCTGCTGTGAGCAAAGGCAAGAAGCAGCTGGAAGAAACAAAGGCAGAGGTTTCAGCTAAGAAGATTCAGAGAAAAAGGAAGACAGCTGACCCCAAACTAGCTGGAGGTCCAACTGAAAAGAAAAAGAAAACAGCTGTCATTCCACCATCAAAGGCGAAACCTTCCTCTGAAGAAACTCCAAGTCAAACAATGGTGATTCTCTCCCCACAGCCAGTGTCGGCCTTCAATCAATACGGATCAAATGTCTTGGCTGATATGGGATTGAATGATGAATCGTCATCTAGTTCAGAGGACGAGCTGGACATTTCAAAGAGTCAGACAACTATTCCCAGCTCACCCCAGCTCTCACCGCCTCACAACTCTCCGCCCAAACAGCCTTCTCCTCCACCCAGCTCCTCAACAAAAGACTCATCTCCTGTAAACGTACAGGGAAATATTCAACTGGCTGAAGCTCCTTCACAGCCAGCTGATGACCAAGCTGAACCCTCTAATCCCAGCTCACCCCCAAAACAACCATCACCCAAAGCTCAAATCTCCACAAAATCAGAAGAGAGTGATTCTACTGCTTCTACATCACTCAACTCTTCTGACTCAGTCTTCATGGAAGCTATGTACAAGGAGCTACGCATCGCAGGGATCAAGAGTGTTCTAAATCAGTATCCCATCTTGGCGCACCTGCCAATTTCCCTTGTCAAAGTTGCAGATCTCAAATTCTATATGGCCACCAAGATGGCAAGTTGGTACCAGAATGAGCAGCTGATCGAGACCTTCTCGTATGAGAAATTGAAGACGGATGAAGCATGCCTCCAGCACACGTTTGGCTTTGGAAGTCTGGAAGATGCTTACTTACATCAAAATGATCTCATCAGAGGAATTATCGAAGTATCTCAGCAATACCCCAAGCCGCACCCAGCAGACGTCTGGAAATTAGCCAACAAGCTTCTAACAGCAGCGGGATGGGAGACATCTTGTGAAGATGTTATGTCCAAAGAAGTCACAACTGAGATTACCAAGGAGGCTATACCAGATGACACAGCTGAGGTGATGATCATTGAAGAAACAGCTAATGCAACAGCTGAACCAGAGGCAGCGGCCCCACCAAGTCCAAATGCCGATGACACTCGCGTACTGGTTGAGCTCGAGGCAAACAAACCTAGTCATGTTGATTTTGCAACTCAAACGGACTCAGCTATCAAGCTTTCAACCGCCATGAAAGAAGCAATATCTAAAGAGGTTGAAGAAATTCTTTTTCAGGACAGACTGAAGTCTCAAGTGGATGTCATTATGCGATTCACAGCTCTAGACTGTCAAGTTAGAGAGCAACAACGGACAATTGATGAAGTCCACAAATTTGCTCAAGATTTACAAGAAAACACAAGTCTAGATCTCAAACAATCTCTTGTCTCTCAAAAGATTGATCATTCACACCTTCTAGAGAAGAGAGTTCCTGAGATTGTAACAAGACATCAAGCTCCACTGGTCGACGACATAGCAAATATTTCAAGCCAGCTGGAAGCTCTCAAAAAGTCCACTCTCTCCAACAGCTCTGACATCCGCCAACTCTTCAACCTATATAAAGATCTGGATGCTCAGTTCAAAGCTGGAAGCAACAGCAATGCTCAGCTGAACATCGCCACAGCTGACAACTCAGCTAAGCTTGCTGATGTTGAAGCCACTCTCACCAAGCTCAACGCAACAGTCATTAACCTCTCCGCCTCCCTTGTTGATAATGCCAAAAAGGGGGAAGATACGAATAAAGCGGGAAAAACAATGGAGAGGGAAGCTGCAGCTCAGGGGGAACCTGTGCAGCCAATTCAATACTGAAATCAACGACTTCGCCAAAGAGCTGGATGAGGAAGAGCCGAGCCAACCTAAGCACCAAAGCGAACAAAGAGACATGGAGAAAGAAGATGGTTGCTCTTGCCAAAGCCTGTGGACATAAGCCAGAAGAATACAAGAACTATCACTGGCTGTGTAACTTCCACAATGAACAAAGAAGAGAAATGCAAGAGCTGGACAAAATCATGAAGAAGAAAGCCGAATTGCTCCAGCCTGCTGAGAAAAAGCAGAGGAAGAAAAGGCTAAGCTACAGGCAAGCTAGGAAGAAACAAGCAGCTTCAAGTATTCTAAGATCCGACAAGAGGAACCCAGATGAAATCAATGAAAACTGGAAACAATGCAAAACAGAATTCATCAAAGAATTCTACTACCTAAATCAATACAAAGGTATGGATCATGAAACTGCATTCAAAGAATACTTGCTCGAACTTCACGAAGAATATCCAATGATGGCAAGATCATTAGCCCTAGCTACCAAGAGAAACGACATCCAGCTCAAAGCTCCAAAAGTCAAGCAATTGAAGCCTCCAACTATAGCTGGAACGAATCTTCCTGACAAAGCCCAGATTATCTAAGAAGTTCATCACTGGGCTGGCGAAAGAGGAATCTCCAAGTCTAAAAATCAAGATGAATGGAGAAACTTGGAAGAATTCATCTTCAACAGATATGGTCTCAAGACTGACCATCGAATGGACGAGTAGAGGAAGCAGAGTTGAAGACCCAGTCATCTGGGAATTTTTGTCTTTTGAATTTTTGTAAAATGTAAATTGTAATATTATCTTTTATTAATGAAAAATTCGTTTTTGCTATCAAGCTCATCCTGATGACAATAACTCTTTGTCCAGGCACTGAACTATGAATTTAATTTACCTGTTGTGTATGTTTAAACTTTTGAAAACCCGTTTTCTTGTTAAGGGAGAAGTAAATTGTTTTTCTCAGTTAGGTTTTGGCATCATCAAAAAGGGGAAAATTGTTGGGAAAATTAATAGAGTTTTGATTGGATACGAAATCCCAGCTGACCCCAACCGAGTAAATGATCGCACAAGCCTAAGCGTTTTTCAGCTCACCTGTTTGAGCTTATAGAGTTTCTTAGTTTACAAGTAGATTCGCTGAAGACAGCTGAAGACAGCAGAAGACACAGCTAAGCAGACAGCTTAAAGAACTCAGCAGAGCAGACTCAACAGAGCAAGACCAAGCAGAGTCAAAGATCCTGCAGTATCAAGACCCAGCTCAGTGACGGAAACCTAACTTAGTGTAAAAGACCCAGCTCAGTGTAAAAGACCCAGCTTAGTGTCGATGACACAGCTCAGGTCTAAAACACAGCTCAGGTCAGTGACACAGCTCAGGTTAAAGACACAGCTCAGGTTGATGATACAGCACAGGTCTAAAGACACAGCTCAGAATCAAGACACAGCAGAGTCCAAGCCGCTGGAGATACAGCAGAGACGCTTAGCAGCTCGAAGACGAAGACCTTCTCAAAGACAAGATCCCGATGTCAGAAGATCTTATCTGACGCAGTCAGATCAGAGAAGAACTAGCTTCTGCAGATGCAGACCTACTTCGTAGGTAAAGGCCAGAAGTCAACAAGAGTAGGTAAGATTCAAACGGCTCTCTTCCAACGGCTAGTTTGAATCTCCACCTATATATATCTCTCCTCCACCATTGAAGAGGAGAGGCTGGCAAGACGACTGAAGAAATAGAAGAAAACAGAAAAATGCACAACGATCTTCAAAGCAAAATCTTTCAAGAACACCCTGCCAGTTAGCTGTGTTCTTAGTTGTTCACATATTCAGTCATAGGCAGAATAGATCAGAATAAATATCTTAAGCCTAGTTTGAACGAGTTCATCATACTCCTTGTTCTTCATTGTAAGAACTCGTTCACAGTTGGAAAACCATACCAAAACCCAAACCCAGAAAGGTTAGGTAAAGGTACGCTTGCTCGAAGCGTGTAATTCGAGTGCTTAGATTCTTCAGTACCCGGAAACTGAAGGTGTAGGCTTGACAGTGCCTGTAAACTGTTGGAACACAGCTCGGGTTAGAGTTGTGAAGTTGCTTGGTACTTGGAAACCAAGTGGTAGTGAATTACCAGTGAATCTGGTCGTGGACGTAGGAGAGGTTACTCCGAACCACGTTAAAAATGCTCTGTTATTTGTCACTTTGTTTTATGCATGTTACTAACCCTCATAAGCATACTTTTCAATCTGCATAAACTGACTAACTAAAAAGTGAAACAGAGCTTTGCAATATATTTGAAGCAACAGACGGACTTTCCAAATCCACCACATTCCGCACACACACACAACTAGCTGTGTCGATCAAGCTGCCATCCAGCTGGATCGAACACAGCCAGCTCTCTGAAAAGAGTTTTAACATGGAAAAGTTTTTAAACCTTGGTGTATTCACCCCCCCTCTACACCAAGGTATCCGTCTTGGGACCAACAGCTGCAAATGTTGCCAACCCGACTCAGGTTATGAAAAGGTAGGTGATGAAGTGTGAAGTGTGTTCGGGAACAAATCACTTCACTGACTAATGTCCTTCAATATATGAAGAGGAAGAGGTCTGATGGTCCCAAGACGGATACCTTGGTGTAGAGGGGGGGGGGGGTGAATACACCAAGGTTTAAAAACTTTTCCAATTAAAACTCTTTTGAGTGAGCTGGCTGTGTTCGATCCAGCTGGAAGGCAGCTTGATCGACACAGCTGGCTGTGTGCGGAATGTGGTGGGATTTTAGAAAGTCCGTCTGTTGTTTCAAATATATTGCAAAGCTGTGTTTCTCTTTTCAGTTAGTCAGTTTATGCAGCTTGAAATAATGCTTATGAAGGGTTAGCTGGATGCATAAATAAACATGAAAGAACACAGCTATTTAACGTGGTTCGGAGAAACTACTCCTACGTCCACGACCAGAAACCTCTGGTAATCCACTAAGGATACCACTGACTTTTCGCGCAGTCAGCAAGCGTTGCAGCTTGGTTCCTCAAGCTGGATACAAGTTTACGCGTACTGTATCGAAACGTAACCGAGCATTTTACGGGCACAGCTGAAGCCTAACCTGTAGTTTACGGGTACTACAGAACCAACACTCGAATTACGCGCTTCGAGCAAGCGTACCTTTACCTAACCTTTTCTGGGTTTGGGTTTGGGGTTTTCCAACTATGAACGAGTTCTTACAATGAAGAACTTTGAGTATGATGAACTCGTTCAAACTAGGCTTAAGATGGGAAGGATTATATGCCTAGATACTAGTGGGAGAGAGCTTCAGCAGCCTGAGAATAAATAACATCTTATAAGAATGAAGGCTGCTGGATCTTTGAAGCTTTTCTGAGAGATCTCTTGATCTTTGGTTAGACTTCCTTCAATGAAGTATGTTGATCTCTCTTGAATCTATTCTCTCGTCTCTCCTCTCTTTCTGATGATGAAGAAGACCTCTATATATAGGGAGAGATTAGAACTAGCCGTTGGAAAGAGCCGTTCTGAATCTTTACCTAACTTCTGACAGGATTGACTTGTCTTCTTCCTTGATTTCTTCGTAAAGCAATCCTAGGTTTGACTTCTAGGTGCTGAGGTGTCGAGTTCCTGATGGTCCAGATCAGATCTGACTTTATCTAAAGTTCACTTCGACTCTGCTGTGTTGGTGACTCTGAGCTGTCTTGAACTCTGCTGGATCAATGACGCTGAGCTGAGTCTTGAACTCTGCTGGGTCTTGACGCTGAGCTGAGTCTTGAACTCTGCTGGGTCTTGATGCTGAGCTGAGTTGTCACACGAGCTGGGTCTTTCCTACAGCTGTGTCTGGAAGAACTTTATCGTCTTGGATCTGGATAACGTTGCTTAACACTTCGACTTGGCTTACCCTGCTGTGTACTCAGCTGGGTCTTCTGCTGTCTTCAGCGATCACCTGTAAACATAGAAAATCTATAAGCTCAAACAGGTGAGCTGGAAAACACTTGGGTTTGTGCAAACATCTACTCGGTTGGGGTCAGCTGGGTTTTGGTATCACTTCAAAACTCTATTAATTTTCCCAACAATTTCCCCCTTTTTGATGATGCCAAAACCCCAAGTTGGAAAAACAAAAAATTGCTTCCCCCTTAACAGGAAACGGGGATTCAACGAATTAAACATTCACAGCAGGTAAACATATTCAGAGCCTGGACAAAGAGAGATTGTCTTCAGGTTGATTTAGATAAAATGAACTTTTCATTAATAGGAAGAATTTGTACAATTATCTAAATACAAAAGTTCAAAATAAAAATTCCCAGTTGGCTGGGTCTTCAGCTTGACTGCTTCCTTTGTTCATCAATTTGATGGTCAGTCTTTAGACCATATCTATTGAAGATGAAATCTTCCAGCCCAGTGATTAATTTCTTTGATGATTTGGGCCTTGTCAGGAAGGTTTGTTCCAGCTAGAAATGGAGGCTTTAGCTGTTTGACTTTGGGAGCCTTCAGCTGGATGTTATTGCTCTTGGCATAGAGGGCGATTGACCTTGTCATCATTGGATCTGTCTCATGAAGCTCGAGGAAATAGTCCTGGAAAGCAGCTTCTGGATCCATGCCTTTGAACTGATTCAAGTAGTAGAATTCTTTGATGAATTCTGATTTGCATCTTTCCCAGTTTTCATTTATATCGTCTGGGTTTTTCTTATCAGCTGAGGCTGCTTGGATTTGTTTCTTCTTGGCTTGCCTGTAGCTCTGCCTTTTCTTCTTCTGCTTTTTCTCAGCAGGCTTGAGAGCTTCCGCTTTCTTCTTAACAATCTTATCCAGCTCCTGCATTTCTTTTCTTTGCTCGTTGTGGAAGTTACACAGCCAGTGATAGTCTTTGTATTCTTCAGGCTTGTGTCCACATGCTTTGGCAAGAGCGACCATTTTCTCTCTCCATGTCTCTTTGACAGCTTTGAGTGAGCGGTTAGCTCTGTCTCTTCTTCATCCAAACTCTTTAGCAAAATCATCGATTTCCCTCTCGTATTTGCCGCACAAGTTCCCCTTAGCTGCAGCCTTCCCTCTCACTTGTTTTTCCAGGCTTCATTCGATCTTCCCCTTTTTGGCATTATCAACAAGGGAGGTAGAGAGGTTGGCAACTGTTGCGCTGAGCTTGGAGAGAATACCTTCAACATCAGCGATCTTGACTGAGTTGTCGAATTTGTGACGAGAATCAGGCGAGCGATCTTCTTCTTCCGGCTACCGAGCATCCAGATCTTTATATAAGTTGAAGAGTTGGCGGATGTCAGAGCTGTTGGAGAGAGTTGTCTTTTTTAGAGCTTCCAGCTGGCTTGAAATATTTGCAATGTCGTCAACCAGTGGAGCTTGAAGGTTTGAGATGATCTCAGGGACTCTCTTCTCTAGAAGAATTGACTGATCAACTTGTTGAGAAACAAGAGATTGCCTGAGATCTCTGCTGGTGCTTTCCTGCAGATTCAGAGCAAATCTGTGAACGTCGTCAATGGACAGTCCATTGCTCTGGACTTGAGACTCTATAGCTGTGATGCGCAGAAGGGTATCCACATTTGATTTGAGTCTATCCTGAAAAAGGATTTCCTCGACTTGTTTTGCAATCTCGTCCTTCATTGCATCAGAGAGCTCAACATGATCCGTTTGGGTTCCGGATTCGGCTTGGCTGGGTTTTACTGCCTCGATCTCGACCAGTGAGCGAGTGTCATCGGCAATTGGACTCGTAGGGCCTTCCTCGGTTCGATTGATGCAACAGCTGGTTCTTCAATGATCATTACCTCAGCTGTTTCAACAGGTACAGCTTCCTTGGTAATCTCAGCTGAGACTTCTTTAGAATTGTCAGCTCCAGAATGTGTCTCCCACTCCGCTGCTATAAGAAGCTTGTCGGCTGATTCCCAGACTTCAGCTGGGTGCGGCTTGGGATACTGCTGAGACACTTCAATTATTCCTCTGATGAGATCATCTTGATGTAAATATGCATCCTCCAGACTTCCAAAGCCAAAAAGTGTCTTTGGAGGCGTGCTTCATCAGTCTTCAGTTTCTCAAAGGAGAAAGTCTCTATCAGCTGCTCATTCTGGTACCAAGTTACCATCTTGGTAGCCAGATAGAACTTGAGGTCTCCAACTTTGACAAGGGCAATGGGAAGGTGCGCCAGAATTGGATACTGAGTTAGAGCACTCTTGATCCCTGTAATGCGCAAGTCCTCGTACATGGCTTCCATAAAGGCTGAGCCAGTAGAGTTGAGAGAAGGAGATGTAGTAGAATCACTCTCCTCTGATTCTGTGGAGATTTGAGGAGCAGGTTCAAAAGGGTTCACAATTGGCTGTGAAGAAGTATCAGCCAACTGTGTGGGAGATTGAGCTCTGGGAGATGGCTGTTTTGGGGGTGAGCTGGGATAAGTGGAAGAAGGTTCAGCTTGGGTGTCAGCTGGCTGTGAAGGAGCTTCAGCCAGTTGAATATCTTCCTGCTCTCTTGCAGGAGATGGCTCTTTGGTTGAAGAGCTGGGTGGAGGGGAAGGCTGTTTCGGCGGAGAGCTGTGAGGAGGTGATGGCTGGGGTGAGCTTCTTGGATTATCCAGCTCGTCCTCTGAGCTGGATGACAATCCGTCATTCAATCCCATCTCGGCCAGGATGTTTGATCCGTATTGATCGAAGGCCGACACCGGTGGGAGAGAATCACCATAGCTTGACTGGGAATGACAGCTGTTTTCTTTTTCTTCTCAGCTGGACCTCCAGCTGGTTTAGGGTCAGCTGCCTTCCTCTTTCTTTGTTTCTTCTCAGCTGGAACTTCTGCCTCTGTTCCTTCCAGCTGCTTCTTGCCTTTACTCACAGCAGGCTGCTTCTTCGGAAGATCATTGATTTGATTTATTCTTTGGAAAAGAATCTTCGTTTCTGGAAACGGTTCTGAATCAGCCCACTTTACTGTGTGCCCTTTCACTGCTTGCTCTATCAAGAAAGAGATTTTGGAGCAGAGATACAGTGGCTCTGAAGCTGAAAACGTCGTCCTGGTGGAGTTAAACTTTATCTTCTCTGACTCCTTGACCAGTCGGTTGAGTAGGAAATCAAACCAGTGGACGTTTGCGCCTTTGATCATGGCAATCATCGGCTTGAGTTTTGGAATGCTGATCTCTCCTTGAGATCCAGCTATCCCTAAGATGCATTTTTGAGTAATATCCAGCAGCAGCCTGTACTTTGGCTTGAGCAGGAGCTTTGACATGCTTGCTCTGTAAGGCTCTGGGGAGATAAGCATCTCTCTGCTGAGGAATTCATCTACTTCTTCCCGACTGTAATCATCTGGGATGAATCCTCCTTCTCTGGGAAGGTTGAACACCTTTCGTAGCATCTTATTGAGTTTGATGGTGACGGTTGCTGTATCAAACTTTCCGTCTTCGCCTTTGACACTCATGTCAAATGAAGATGAGTAGAAGCCATCTTCGTCGATAATGTTGAGGTAGAACAGGGCGGCATCTCTCTTCGACGCAGAGCTTGGGCATGGAGGTTGCCCACAGCAGGAGACCGGAGTCTGCAACTATATCCACCATCTCTTTTAACTCAGAAACATGGAGATTGGAGGTGGACAGAATACTCTCAAATGACAGCTTTGTCATTAGGGCTTCAAACTGGTTCATCCCTGCGATTGATTTCTTGGGCGCCATTTCTGCAACTTGGAGAATTTGATTGTGCGAAGAACTTGCAGATAATAGATGAAGATTTTGAATCTTTGAAATTTGCAGAGATAAAGATGAAGGAAGAAAGGATCTGCGTATCTTTTCCATATATATCAACTGCCATAACGGATCAACGGTTAAGATTGAAACAGTTGGTATTCTGATCAACGGCTGGGAGAGATTCACTCATCACGTTTTGCTGACGTGCTTTCGGCGAGTGTATTATAACCGCGCGTGAGGTATTTCAAACGTTTACGTTCTGCCTCGATCCTACCGTGCTACAGTACTATGCAGACTTTATAATTAATGCGATGGGAAAGGAAACTTATCAAACAATTTAACTAAGGAATGTCTGTCCACTTAACATATGAATTCAAAATAATTGGACTTTATATAGCATATTCCTCAGAGCATTTATTGCATGAGATGCAGACCGGTCAGCTTGGACACAGTATCCAGCTGATATCACAGCTGTCTTCTCCTTTGTTCGATTGACAGTTCTCCTCAGCTGAGTATTTTGAGATTAGCTTGAATTTCCTTCAGCTGAGTTCCCTTTATCTCTTCGACTGATGTCCAGCTGAGCTTGATTCCCTTTTTGGCTGGGAAATCCTTCTGAACTGAACTTTGGGATCCAGCTGAGTTTGTTCCCCCTCAGCTGGATGATTTTTCTTCATCCGGATTGAGCGGTCCAAGTGATCCACACATCATCTTGATTTAGATTTCAGCATGTTGTGCTTTTGTGTGACTTTTTCCCAACAAAGGATTCTTTCAGATGTTGAGATAACTCTTGGATGCTTTCATGTCGTCAGCTGGGTTAGAGGATCATCTTGATTTTCCTGCTGGATCAGGTTTCTCTTCAGCTGATGACTCCAGCTGAATCTTCTTGATGAGTGCATCCTGTTGGGTATTCTTTGCACTCTTTCCAGCTACGTAGAGTTCCCTCTTGATTTGATAGTAGGTGGCTTTTTCTTCAGCTGCATCCTACATCAGTTCATTTCTTTGATGAGATCTCAGTTTGTATAGCAAGTAGACAGCTGTCCCAAATTCAGCTGATTCAAATGCTGCTTCTCTAATCATCTCTTGAGACCAATGTACTCAGCTGTATGACTGACTGATTCTTCAGTTTTGTATCCAGCTGTCTTTATTTCACAGCTGGTCCCAGTCAGCTAGCTGGGTTTCTTCTCTAAGATGTTTCAGACATCTTAATCAGAGCAATCATCCTTATCTGAGTCGGAGAAGGAGATTTGATCATCATCCGATTCGCTCGATTCGATCCTTTTATCTTCTCTCCGGGAGAATGACTCAGCTGGGTTGCTCTTTGGGTAGAGTTGCTTGTCGTGATGAACCTTCACGATATTCTTGTACTTTTCCTTGCTTTGTTCCAGCTGACTAATGCTTCGTACAAGCAGGGCAACTTCTTCGTTCAAATCTTCTTTGCTCATAAATCTGAGCTCTTTGTTGGTCCTTCCAAGCTGAACTGATTGAGCTTCTTTTCTCGGCTTGATCTTCAGCTCTGCTTCATTCATTCGGCTGGATGAATCTCTGCTTGTGATCCCCAGATCAAATTCGTTGGCCTTCAAGATGGAGAACAATTTTTCCGTTTCCATGCATCCAAGATCAGTTCTGCTTTGGTGAACCACTTTGTGTGTACACTATTCTGAGGAGAGAGCTGAAAGAACTTTCAAGTTCTTGTCTCGAACTGTATATTTTCCAGTTCGGATCATCTCGATCTCGATAACGAGGTTGGAGAATCTGAGCTCCATTTGATCGATGGACTCATAGGGGAGTTGCTTGAAATTGTCGAACTTCTGGCATGCAACTGAGAATTTGTTCTCTTGAATTTCCTCTGAGCCTTCACACAGCTTGGCTAGAGTGTCCCACATCCCCTTAGCTGTCTCGCAGTTGATGATCTTGCTGAGATAAACGTTCGTCACTGTTGAGGAGATGACGTTGCGAGCGTAGCTGTCCAAACCAGCTTGTCTTCTTTCTTCTGGAGAGTACTCCCTTTTGGGCTTCACAACTTGACGGAGTACTGGTTCAGCTCCAGGTGTGGTTTCTGCTTGTCTTTCTGACTTCATGATGATGATGGGTCCGTCAGTGATAACATCCCACATCATGTCGTGATGCGCACTCAGAAAGCTTTTGAGTCGGAACTTCCAGATCTGATAATCATCGACAGAGAATGTCGGAAGATTCCTGCACAAGGAAG
This sequence comes from Agastache rugosa, assembly GCA_031470985.1. Lineage (NCBI taxonomy): Eukaryota > Viridiplantae > Streptophyta > Magnoliopsida > Lamiales > Lamiaceae > Agastache > Agastache rugosa. The sequence continues at coordinate 32,141,511 of CM062601.1, read as the reverse complement.
ATTCCATGACAGTATGCAATATAATGACTTTTTTTAAAAAGATTTTGAAACTTTGAAGGATCTGTTCAGGTGACCACTATTAGCAAAGAGATGCTGACTTGACAGATACAGTGATCTTTTGAACCACTGCTCTGATACCAATTGATGGTCCCAAGACGGATACCTTGGTGAAGAGGGGGGGGGTGAATACACCAAGGTTTAAAAACTTTTCCAATTAAAACTCTTTTGAGTGAGCTGGCTGTGTTCGATCCAGCTGGAAGGCAGCTTGATCGACACAGCTGGCTGTGTGCGGAATGTGGTGGGATTTTGGAAAGTCCGTCTGTTGTTTCAAATATATTGCAAAGCTGTGTTTCTCTTTTCAGTTAGTCAGTTTATGCAGCTTGAAATAATGCTTATGAAGGGTTAGCTGGATGCATAAATAAACATGAAAGAACATAACTATTTAACGTGGTTCGGAGAAACTACTCCTACGTCCACGACCAGAAACCTCTGGTAATCAACTAAGGATACCACTGACTTTTCGCGCAGTCAGCAAGCGTTGCAGCTTGGTTCCTCAAGCTGGATACAAGTTTACGCGTACTGTATCGAAACGTATCCAGACTGTTTACGGGCACAGCTGAAGCCTAACCTGTAGTTTACGGGTACTACAGAACCAACACTCGAATTACGCGCTTCGAGCAAGCGTACCTTTACCTAACCTTTTCTGGGTTTGGGTTTGGGGTTTTCCAACTATGAACGAGTTCTTACAATGAAGAACTTTGAGTATGATGAACTCGTTCAAACTAGGCTTAAGATGGGAAGGATTATATGCCTAGATACTAGTGGGAGAGAGCTTCAGCAGCCTGAGAATAAATAACATCTTATAAGAATGAAGGCTGCTGGATCTTTGAAGCTTTTCTGAGAGATCTCTTGATCTTTGGTTAGACTTCCTTCAATGAAGTATGTTGATCTCTCTTGAATCTATTCTCTCGTCTCTCCTCTCTTTCTGATGATGAAGAAGACCTCTATATATAGGGAGAGATTAGAACTAGCCGTTGGAAAGAGCCGTTCTGAATCTTTACCTAACTTCTGACAGGATTGACTTGTCTTCTTCCTTGATTTCCTCGTAAAGCAATCCTAGGTTTGACTTCTAGGTGCTGAGGTGTCGAGTTCCTGATGGTCCAGATCAGATCTGACTTTATCTAAAGTTCACTTCGACTCTGCTGTGTTGGTGACTCTGAGCTGTCTTGAACTCTGCTGGATCATTGACGCTGAGCTGAGTCTTGAACTCTGCTGGGTCTTGACGCTGAGCTGAGTCTTGAACTCTGCTGGGTCTTGATGCTGAGCTGAGTTGTCACACGAGCTGGGTCTTTCCTACAGCTGTGTCTGGAAGAACTTTATCGTCTTGGATCTGGATAACGTTGCTTAACACTTCGACTTGGCTTACCCTGCTGTGTACTCAGCTGGGTCTTCTGCTGTCTTCAGCGATCACCTGTAAACATAGAAAATCTATAAGCTCAAACAGGTGAGCTGGAAAACACTTGGGCTTGTGCAAACATCTACTCGGTTGGGGTCAGCTGGGTTTTGGTATCACTTCAAAACTCTATTAATTTTCCCAACAAGGTCCACGCTGTTGGGCAACAAGGGTACCAACAGGAAGATGGTGATCAGAGGAGAAACTTCAATAATGGACCGTGGAAGCCGAATGATAACTTGAGGTATGGCAACAACAATTACCTCGGAGCCCCATATCAACAGCAAGGGCAACAACAGCAACCCTATGTTCCACCACACAACAGAGATCAACCAAGGCAAGATTCACTGAGAAGCGAGGTTGATAAGCTAGCCGCAGAACATAGGAAGGGATATCAGGAGTTCGACAACTTTCATATCGAGTCCAGAGGAGCCAAAAATATAAATATTACCAAAGCTTTTTCAACCATTTAAGCTCAGACCAACCAAGAGATGTCACATTTTCTCAAATATGCTATATTACCCGTTTATACTCTTTTTACCAAATTTTTTTTAATGTTATCCATCAAATTTCCTCTTTTCTTTCTAAAAGCTCATACCAAGTATTAACATTTCATCAAAGGTAAGCCAAATTTGACACATTTTTCTTTTCTCTTTTTCTCAATATCTCCACCAACACTTCTCAAATATTTCTCCCTATCCAAGGTGATATCAACGAAAAGGCTAAAGGCTCAAGGGGGCGAACTATGATTTAAGCAAATTTGGACAAGTGTTTGGGATAAAATAAACTTAAAAAAAATGGCCTTAAATCATTTTCAAACTCAAAGCACATTATGCAATCTCAAGTAAGAAATCATCGCAAGTTCTAGAGTAAAACATACATGTTTGAATATAAAAACTCAAGAATGAAAACAAGACTATCACATCGTAGCCAACGGCTCAATTTCTCACAAAGGTTTATTTTCAATTCAAATTCTAAGAGGCCAAATAATTGAGATCATCAATCAATAATTTACAATTCATGCAATGACCAACAAGCAATAATTTTTCTCAAACCCAAACAATACTATTTCATCATAAGCCTCATCAACAATCTCAACTTAAGCATGCTTTACACAACAAAAAAGAAATTTTTGAAAATCCTAAAGGAACAATGAAAAACAACAAAGACATCAACAAACAACATAAAATACATATAAGACATATTTTGATTTTTTTAAAGAAAGTAAATAAGGCAATAAAAGTGAGACACATATCTTATCTTACCTCCTTCCCCCAAACTTATTCAAGAATGTAAAGCTAGAAACAAGATGTGTATCAGACACACAAACTAAAAGCAATATAAAAAAATGTTGGGTTGCCTTCCAACAAACACTTAATTTAACGTCATGGAGGTTTTGGATAGTTGATAACTGGATTCCATTCCAACTTGATAGTGGAGCTAGCCGATGCATAGGCATCATTCGCCTAATCCACTTCATTTCTTCCTCCTTCCACCGGTTTGTTGATATCCAAATAGGTCACGAACTCCAAAGGAAGTCCTTTCATGGAATGATGCTCCAAAGGGTCTTCATATAGCAAGGGCAAGCTTCCTCCACAAGTTTCAATATAATCAATTAAGTTGCATTCTTCAACATTGGGCTCTCCCGACTTCTTCATTGCATTGTAGATAGAAAGTGTCATCTTCTCATCATTGGCTCTAAATGTCAATTCTCTATCTTGAACATCTATCAAAGCTCGTCTGGTAGCCAAAAATGGTCGAACAAGAATTAGAAGTATATTCTTGTCATCTGGTATGTCAAGTACAACAAAGTCGACCGGAAAAACAAACTCTCCAGCCTTAATGAGAACATCCTCAACCACTCCCTTGGGATACTTCACGGATCGATCTGCCAATTGTAGAGCAATTCTCGAAGTCCCGTCTCTTTAGATGCATTCTTGCATGAATGCTTTCAACCGTGAATGCGAGTGCAAACATATGCCATGACCATTAGGTTAGGGAAGGAAAAGTAGCCCTCTTTATTCGGTTATTCGGCTGCCAACTTTGATGTAAAAATGGGCCAAGAATTCGTATTTATCGACCAGCAGGGGTAACACAACAACTCATCACTACCTCGTAAGGGCGTTGAGAATTATTTTTGCTTTTATTGCTATAAAAAAAGAAAAAGGTTGTGCCAATACGGTGTCTTCGCTGAAAGATCCTGGCTTTCGTACTTTGGTGGGTCTCCGAGATCCTTTCAATGACCTATGTTGTGTTGAAGGGATATCTATCTAATCCGATCGATTGTGTAAAGCCCGCAATAGCAACAGAAAAGTTGACTTGATAGTCCCTATGTCGAAACGATTGAAAATTGAGAGATGCATCAAATTTATGCTCGCCCCCAAATCAGAAAATGCCTTTTTAAATGTGTGCGTGTATAGGATCGTGAAGCTTCCCGGAGCTTCCTTATCAACAACGCAATACACTCCTCGAACAAGTTGATTGTCTCATGCTTCCTAAGCTTTCTCTTTTGCGAGACGGCATTCTTCAAGAATTTAGCATATTCTGCCATGTTTCGTAAAGTATTAAGCAATAGGATATTATATTCACATTTTCGAATATTTCCATGAACTTAGGAAGCTTCTCATCCATCCTTGTTTTTGCAAATCCTTGAGGGAAAAGAGCAATGGAAGTTAGGGCTGAGAATTCGGTAAATCGCGGTAAACCGTACCGAAATTATCGGTTAACCGAAACCGAAATTCACAATACCGAAAACTGAAACCGAACCGACTTGGTTACCGGTGAACTGATAATCGAGTCGGTTATAATACCCGGTTAACCAAAATTACCGGTAATTACCAAAGGAAAAAAATTAAAATTTCATCCCTATTTCTTTGATTTTACCCCTGTTTAGATTCGATATTGTCGAACACCAACATCAAAGATTACAATCTGCAACAACTGAAATCCTAAAAAAGAACCCCAGCCCAACTGAAATACTTTCTCAATTCTCTCTCACTCAATTCCCAAATCAATCAACAAAGAATTCAAGAAACAAAAAACACGCACACAAATTGGGGGACTGCCCATTCAATCAAGAAATCAGACCAATTAATCCTAAATTGCATGCTGAAAAATTCCATTCTATTCATCTCTTTCACATACCATTCCAAATCTAAAATAAAATTACCAACCGGGCAAAGTCGAGAATAGCAAGAGAGGGAGAGACAGCGCAAAATCGAGAATGGTGGCGGAACATCAACGATGAACAAAGAGTAAAAGAAAGAAGCACCTTTGATTGCGGAGAAAATCGAGAGCGTCGGCGAGAGAGGCAGATAGAGGAGCACCTGGGCTGGCTGGACTCTGGAGAAACGGGATGGCGCGTCGACGTCGAGCAAAGAGTGAGAGAGGAGGACAGACAGAGAGTGAGAGAGAGAAGAGGCCGACACGAGCATGTGAGAGAGAAGGCTGGGTACGGGTAGGGATTAGAATTTAATTTGATTAGATTTGGTTAGGTCAGTGTATATATATTAAAAATTATATTTTCGGTAAATTGGTATAGAATGCAGGGTTTCGGTAAATAACCGAGACTAAAAAATCTAAAAATCCTCCAACCAAAACGTAACCGAACTGCCAAATGTTAGTTTTTGATAAACCGAAAATTGGTAATAACCGCCAGTTTCGGATATTTACCGAAAACCGATTCCTGAATTCTCAGCCCTACTAGGAGTCACCACTTTGTTAGGTTGAGCAAGGTCTTTGGGAGCTACTTTCTTTGGAACTTGTGGCTATTTGGTTGGCACTTGAGGATCTTCTACTTCGGTAGGGTAGTCCCCCACTTTGTACTCTTCATCCAAATCTTCAATTTCCACATTCCTTTCTGGATAATATTCATAAGAAGCCCCACTTATCAAATGAATTGCATTGCATTGATTCTTCTGGTTTATTACCGTGTTGCTTGGAAATTGACCCGACATATGTTGAGCGGTCGCTTGATTCACCATTTGGCCCATTTGCACTTCAAACATCTTCATTTGCTTGGTTAGAGCCGAGACGATGTTCTCCAATGTTGCAACCTTTTGACCCGTTTGCCCGATAAAGGTATTTTGTTGAAGCATCATTTGTTGCATCATTTCCTCTATTGATTGCTTCGTCGGCTCATTGATTACTCCATTTGTGACGGAGTGATGGTCCCGGAACGAGTACTTCGGTGTAGAGGAGATGAATACACCGAAGTTAAAACTTTTGAAACTTTTTAACTAGTTAAAACTGAGTGTGAGCTCAGTTATAAATCCTGCTGACTTCTTGAAGAAGATGGTCAGCTAGACTGATAACTCAGCTGGCGGTGCGGAATGTGGTGGTTTGCAAACTTAGCTCGTTCCCTTTGAAAAACTCAGTTGAAAATTTTCTTTCAGTTTGGGCTTAGTCAAGTTATGCAGATTTTGAAATACAGCTGGTTGGGTCACTCAACCTGAGAAATAACTTAAAAAAAATAAAGTGCTTGATGTGGTTAGTTCTTTAAGATAAAATATGCAGAGATAAATAAAGAAATAAAAGAACACCGAGTTTAACGTAGTTCGGAAAAACTACTCCTACATCCACGACCAGAGTTAATTGGTAAATCCACTAAGGATGACCACTTGGTTTAACGAGTACCAAGAAACTTCGCAGCTCAAACCAGAGTTGTGTTCTAACAGTTTACGGGCACTGTAGAAGCCTGAATCCTTTTAGTTTCCGGGTACTGAAACAACCTTACACACTCAAATTTCGCACTTTGAGTAGGCCTAACCTTAACCTAACATTTTCTGAGAAAAGAAGGGTTTGGGTTTGGGGTTCCAACTATGAACAATTTCTTACAATGAAGAACTTTGAGTTAGACGAACTCGTTCAAACTAGGCTTGAGATAAGATATGATTTATACCTAGATTACAGACGAAAAACTTCTGCAGTCTAACTAGGAACTCTTAGTATGATACCATCAACTTAAGGAAGACGAATTCGGTCCTACGCAAGGTGGGATTAAGTGTACACATTAGTAATCGTGAGCCTTTCTTTGATGGGCCGGTTATAAGTGTCTGAGAAAGAGGCATTTTTCTCAACACTATTATAATTATAGATATGGTTCATACTGGTTATTATGTCTGCAGACTGAAATGTTTTTAAGCAAAGAAAAATGTTTTGACATTGCACAGGTTTGTTTTCAGAAAAAAAAATGGTTGTGCTATGTTTTCTGGCAAGATCAAATTATAGCTGTAATCAGCAAGTTTCAGAAAAAAAAAATGCTTGTGCTATGTTCTTTGAGTACGAAGTACTCAGTCCTGCATGTTGTTTTATAAAATGTGCAGGTTAGCTGAGATGACGGTGACGTGTGATGGAGGACTCTTGTTGTTGTGTTGTTGCTAAATGTTTAAGAGTATTTTTTGATGAACTCAGAACCTAGATTATATGTCTTCATACATATAATCTCTCGTATTCCGCTGCAAGATTTGAAGTTTGATGTTGTATAATTTTGTTGATGATGTTTGGATTCTAAAATCGAACTATGTTGGAGTCGTTCGAAGTCTGAAGTCATGATCAAACTATATTTGTTAACTTATCTTGATTCCAGCCTACTTGATTATATATGGCAAATGCCCTTTGTTTGGAAAGCCTCGTTGATTTTGAAACCGTTTTTCTTATCGTGCTTTCTTAATCCTGAAAATCCGCTTTTAAATTCTTGTCTTGTTGCCGTTGAATTTGTTGAAAAGATTATTGTTTTCAGAGCTGATCTGAATTCGTATTCGTTGATATGCTTATTATTCTTGAACCTAGTTGATCGTCTCTTAAATCTCGTGTCTTGCATATCTTGAATCTCCTAAGTTTAATAAATTGTTGAGCATGAGTTGTCTTTCGATATTCTTGAATGATAATCCTTTTGTTAATCATAAATTGTGTAAGTCGTGGGATCCACCGGCTTGGTCATCTAATTTATGAGTCGGGCTACGACAGAGTGGTATCAGAGCATGTTTTCTACTCTAAGTTGATATTCATTAAAGTCTAGTCTAGTTTAAATTCCTAGACTAGTCGAGTTTTTAACAACAACGAAAGTCCAGCACCTCATCTCATCCAACTATCCAGGTAAGAATTTCAAAAGTTTTCCAGTTTTTAAAGAAAGTGTAAAGTTTTGAAAGTTAGAAAGTTTGAGATATATGAATTTGTATTGTGATTGTGAGCTTCTAATGAGATTGTTTGTTCATGATCGATCGTAAGCGAGACGATGGATCAGTTGTGCAAGCGAGTTGGTTGTTTAACTGTGGAAAGTAATGTGAGCTTGGTACCACTGTTTGGAAGCGAATTGAGTATGTGGAGACTGTGGATTCTTAGAAATGCTCGTAGTCTCGGTGTAGTTAATTGTTAAATTTTCTTATATATAGAATGGCAAATTCGCGAAGTGACGAGGCTATGATGGAATTTCATCATATGAGGATAAGTTATACAGAGATTGTAGCAGAATTTCTAGCTCAGTTCCATCGGGTTTGGATGGACATTCACGAATCGAATATATCGGGAGTTCTCAGAATCGTAAGGTTAGTTCCTCTTCTTCCTGATGCATGGCAAGAATAGGCAGCATCGATTGCTCCAAGATTCATCACTCCTCAGTATTGGGATGGTATGTTATTCGGAGATTGCTACGGATTTATAGCCAAGATCAGTTCTCGGTTTATGTGCTACTCTGCACCACCGTCTGGACCGTATCAGTTGCCAGTTCGTGTTGACGGGGCCGGATTGTAGGATCCAATGCCTCAGGACAACCCAGTTCCTTTCCTTATTTCTCAGGAGAAGCATGAGCCTGTTGTTTCTCTTCATCCTCAAGATTATGGTTTTGATGTTAACTCATTTCTTTCTCAGCCGTTGCCAAATGAATATGTTTCATCTCCACCCCTATCAAATGTTTTTTCACCTGTTCCCGAGCCTTCTGCTTCGGCGAACAGCTTGGTTTCAGCCCCCTCTACGAATTTAGTTCCAATAGATCCTTCTGTGAATTCCCCTCAAGCTTTGAATTCTTCAGAGCTCGAGTCTTTCTTTGGATCTCAGCCCGTTCCTTCTGTTCCTCACGAGGGAAGTACATCAGGGCCGCGTCACTATGACAGTGACGAGGAGAACGTCGACTCAAAAATTGGACCAACCGAAGGATATTTCCATCTCCGTCAAATGTCGTTTAGCCATCTAAGTTTTCAGCCTAGCTTTAGGCCTTCACCGGGAGAGGATTACGTGAGTGCCCCTCGTTTGACGTTGGACAGAGTGGAAAGAGCAAAAGAGAGCACTGAGTCGGAGGAAGATCCAAGTGAGGATGAAAAAGAAGAGAAAAAGCCTTCCGAAGATGAGCAGTGAGAAGGAGGATTCGAGAGTGAAGTTAATATAATAGATTAGTTAAGCGAGCAAATTTTATGTTTTTGTCGTTTTTATGTTTGTAAATAAGTTCTCGTATATAGATGCATAATATGTTAGTTTTAAAGATCGGTAGCGATGAAGAAATCAGCTCCGAGAAAATATTTTGCATGATGTTAGAAAATCAATGTTAAAATAAGATTTTGATGTAGATAAAACCCTATCTTTTGTAAAAGCCCTCGAAGAGAAAAATTTTCCGTTAAATGAAGAAGCACGGCCAAAGCGGTCGTTTTAGTAAAATTCCGAGTTGTCGTTAATTTTCGTCGTTCTAATTTTCGGTTTAATTGTCTAAAAAAAAGGAAGAAAATAAAGTAAGATGAAGTTTATTATGTAGTACCCCGCTTTTTTATAACCAATCTTAGTAATTAATTAAGAGCTCGTCTAAAAGAATTAAGTTGTGAGAGCTTAGAAAGAAAATCAGTTCCCGTAATTAAAATTTTTCGGCAGCCTAATTTGCCGAATTTTAATAAATTAAGATTTATTCTCGTTCCGGTTAATCCAAAATGAGATAATGAAAATGTTTATGACTATGTGCTTATATGTTTAAAGTTATTTTAGAAATGTATACTATTTTGAAAGATTAGATTTCTCCGGAAATCATGAAAATCTCTTCGGCAATTTATTTTGTTTTCGGATTTTATTTCCGGAAATTCATAAAGAAAGCTTATATTAGAGTTTAAGAAATCCTAATAATTTTTATAGTTCGAGAGCTTTTTAATTAAAGTCGTTATGATTGACTGATTAATGTTTGATTAATTAGAGAATTAATTAATCAATTTAAATTCATAATTATATGCATAATGTTTAATTAATTAATGTAGTATGCCGTATTTCTTGAGTATTAAGATTTATTAATTTAGTAAGAAAGATAAGATTTAGTAAAAGAAAAATTTTCGTTCCGAAAATTTTATCCGGCAGATATATTCTACCGGAAAAATGAGTTTTTAATTATTTTTATCGTCTCGGTTAACCCGAAACGAAGAAATTTTTACATTTATCAATAAATGATAAATGTTTAGTCATAAATTGACTGAAAGAAGAATTTAATTTAATTACGTAAAATTTTACGTAATTTAATGCTTAAAAATTTAGTTTCGGTCGATTTGAAAATATTGCAAATCACCGATTCTTTCTGTGAAATTTTTATTTAAGGTTCGTGAAACCTTAAACTAAATTACTATGTTGAGAAATTAAGCGTTTAATGGACGATTAGTTGTTGATAATTAGTTGAATAGATAAATCATTTAACTAATTTAACAAACTTAAGAATTAAGTTAGATTATTTTAATCCTATCTCTACCCTACCCTCTATATATATATGAGAGACCTCTCACTTTTTCCCACTCTCTCTCACTCAACTCACGCACACAACACAGCAGCAGCAACACCTCTCTCTCTTTCATCTCTCTCGACACACACTACACACACTCCATCTTTGATTCTTCTTTCAAGCTTTCAAGGATCAAGTTCAAGTTCAATCCTTCATCTTCCCAAGTAATTAAGTAAGAATAAATCTTATTCTTCTACGTTCTTATTTCCTTTTCATGGTGAAAAAAAAATCCTACATATATATGTATATATATATATGTCGAAATTTGGGAAGAAATTGGAGAAATGGTTGTATGATTTTAATCTCTTAGTATGATACTTATATGATGATTAGAGTGATTAAAGCATGACAATCAAATCCCTAACCCTAGTTTTTATTTTTTTCGAAAAAGAGAGAAAATGGTGAATAATTGATGCATGAATTGTATGATTGTTTTAATGTTATAAATGAGTTTAGTTAGTTATTTTACGCATATTTCATGTTGAAAATATGCATGACATCTCAACCAATTTCATTTTGTCAAAAATGTCGATCTAATGAGATATAAAATTAAGGTTTGATAATGTAATGTTATATGATGAATTTGATGATTAAGTTAATGTTATATAATGTTAATGAAGTAAGTAGAATGAAGAAATAATTTAAATGAAAGCATGATTAAATCTAGAAACACTAGAAATCGAATTAGGGTTCTTAAAATGAAAATTTAAAGTTTAATGCTTAAAGGAATGAAATTAATTAAAGAAATATGTTAAAGATGATAAATTAAGTAAGTTAGGAATTAAAAAGAAGAGAAAAGAATTCTAGAAATCCTAAAATGATAAATACTGAAATATAAATAAAATAAAATATTAAATGATTTTTAATTAAGAAATTAATTGCATTTATGAACTTCTCATTAAAAAAGTAGTATTGTATGATTTTCTGAAATTTTAATTCGAATTATTAAAGATTTTCTATTTTTGATTGATTTTTCCGAGTCGGGAGTTTATATGTTTAATCGAGTCGAATGTATGAGTTGAATGTGTAATTATGTTAAATATGTTGAAATAAGTGTATATAATTAAATTGAGAATTTTCTGAATCCGTTAGACGGATTAAAATCGACTTAGTCAATTATGATGAATAGTAAATGATGAAGGTTGTGTTAAGTGATTTTGATGTTTGTTTGATATTTGATGATAAATGATGGATTAAGATAGGTTAAGTACGTTTAAGTAGTTAAGTAAGAAATTCTCGAGTTTTGACGTAGAATTCCGAAGCGAATTAAGTTAAGAATATCGAAGTTGTTTATTTGATAGAAATTATTCTCGTTTTGAAGTTCGTATTTCCATTTCGATTAAAGGAGAATCTGAAATGTAAAGCACAAATTTAGCGAGCGTTAAAGTTAAGACAAAAGCTTAAGTGTATCAGGTAGGCTTTTCTAACCAAAGAAATGACAAATGATATACATATATATGATTATATATATATGTGATGTTTTTAAGTTGATTAACTTGCCAAATGTTTGTATGATTCCATCTACTGTAGCAAGATGAATTCAGTCCTACGCAAGGTAAGATTTGTGTACACTTAGTTGTGATCATGTGCCTTCGAAAAGATGGGCCGATTACAAGTGTTTGAGAAGGATGCCTTCTTCTCAACACTATCACTATGTGATTATAGATCTCGTACATACCTTGTAAAGTATATATCTGTCCAGACAAACATGATTTACAGAAAAGAAAATGTTGAGCATGCACAGGTTTGTTTTTGAGAAAAAATTACTTGTGCTTATGCTTTATGGCAAGTTTAAATCTCTAACTCTAAGAAGCAAGTTTTCAAAATATTTTGGCACGTGCCTACTGAGTACTTCGTACTCAGCCCCGCGTATTATTTCTAAAATGTGCAGGTTAGCTGGAATGAGGATGACGTGTGTTGGATGGACGATGTTGTTGTTAAATATTTAAAGGTTGTTTTGAAAAGTTAGACCTAGAATATATGTCTTCATACATATATTCTCTCGTTTTTTCGGTGCCATGATAAGATGTTTGTTTTGAGAAAGTTTATGAAATTTGATGTTGAAGTCGTTTGAATTCTAAAGTCGAATTCTCTTTTTGTCAAGTTCTTTTGAAACTCAGCCACTTGATCATATATATATATATATATATAAGTTGTTCGTTGTTTGAGAAAGCTTTGTCGAACTTGAAACAATTTTCTTTATCGTGCTTTCTTGATCCTGAAATCAGCTTGTCGTCTTCTTGGTTATTGTTGATAATTTGGTTGATCAGGTCTATTGATTTCCGAGGTGATTTGAGTTGTATTCGTTGACATGCATGTTGTTATTGAATTCAGCTGATCGTCTCGTTGATCTTGAATCATGCATGTCATAATTATTCTAAGTTGATAAATTGTTGAGCATGAGTGTCTTTTGTTGTTCTTGAACGATAGCCGGATCGCTATCTTAATCCTTTTGTTAATCATAAATTGTGTAAGTCGGGGGACCCACCGGCTTGGTCATCTAAATTCTAAGTCGGGCTGTGACTTATTAATAACGAGAAGCATTAAAACCAAGAGATGAAGGAAGGAAATATCGTTAAAATCGTGAGAATAGAAGGAAACACGTTCAACCCGTGAATCTAGCGCCGGCTGGAAACCAGCGTCGGTTGGAAGAAAATCAGCGAAGACCCCTCCAGCGGTCGCCGGAATCCAGAGATGGCTTGGTTCCAGCGATCGCTGGAAAGGTGATCTCGGCGGTGGCTTGGTTTAAGCGATCACTGATCGACGACAGTTCAGGCTGGAAGAAGTTTGTTGTGCATAGTTCATTATGTTCTTCATTCATTTCGTTCGCCGTTCTTTTCTTCCGTTAGTTATCTTTTTAGGCATTTGAAGAATTTATGATGAGATTAGTGTGTCAAGATGATGTTATTCCTTTCTTAAATTGTTAGGAATGCATGAGCTAATTTTATTTAGCAAAGTTGAGCATGAAAAATATTTATTGCTTGATTTTTATAATTGATGAAGTGATGATAATGAGAGTGAATCGTTTGATTCATTATTTATGATGACTATGTTATATGTTAAAGATGTGATTAAGAATTTTATTTTATTTCTTTTTTGTTTTGAAAAAAAAAATCAAGAAAATTTTTATTTTATTTTCATTTAAAGAAAGTAGAATTCTTCTGAAAACCCTTAGTTGGTTAATCAAAATGCCGCCAAGAGGTAGAGGAAGAGGAAGAGTTTATGATGAGCAAGAAAGAGAACCTACCCCACCTCCTTAACCTAAAAGAAGAATAGAAGAGTTGTTTCTTCGTCAAATCCCCCAACTCTAGGTGGAAGAGGAAATCCATCGGAAACTGAAGACTGGATTCGTCAGTTAGAAAGAATTTTTTGATTTCTTCGTTGTTCGGATCAAGAACGTCTCACATGCATGTCTTACCAGCTCAAGGGATCTGCAGATTACAGGTGGGAAGCTTGATACGGCCAATAAATACGCGGAAGCAAGGATTTGAACAACGTCAGCGATAAGGTTAATTCAATCCAACTATAAACTGAACTAAAAGAGATTAAAACACCTAATAAACTGATCTAGATCGAAAATTGAGGAATAATAAGAACAGAATACAAAACAGAACCAAAACTATCGACTAGAAACCTAGACTGAAACCCGATTAGGATCTATAGCAAATCAACTCCGATTAAGCTCAAATTTTAACAAAAATTATGAATTGAAGACAGGAACAACATATCTAAAATTAAGTCACTTCGCACGAGGGGTTTGGGATTTGGCACGGGGATGACTTTTTGGTCGATTTAGGTTAAGACTTGGTACGACAGAACTGCTAGGGCGGAGATCTGATCTGGGAGTGGGATTGGGGTGGATAAAGAGGTAGAATGGACAGTATATGATGGGTGGAAGGAGGTCGAGATGGCTGGAAATGAAGAGGACGAAGAAATAGGATGAAGAACTTACCCGAAACGAACCCCGGATCGACTTAAATCCGAAATGCGTCTGTGGAGCAATCTTCGTGGCTTGTCTAACCCGGATATGACTGGATATTATGAACGAGACAATTGATTTCAAGTTCTAAAGAGGCCAACTCAAGAACTCTACCAAGAACACAAAAGAAAACGTGAACCTAAGCACGATGTGAGACAAAACGATCAATAAGATTTCTGATTCAAAATTGTCTGCTGAAAATAGTGTTCTCCAAAGACCTAAATACTACTAGGGTTCGAAATTATCAAGGGCCAGGCCTTGTTAATTTTTGAACTAGGCCTAATCACAAACGGGCTACTAATTAAAATAAATAAGTACTAACTATTGGGCTTACTATTAAATTAAGTAATACAAAGTCTGAGCCCAAATAAAAACATAAAAACAAGTAAATAACTAGAAGTCCAATTTTCGAACCAAATGACTTGTTCGAAACTGGACGCGTCATAATCATCAATCCTAGGCACTGGTCAAGTTCACGAACTTGGACTGCTTAATCCCAACATCTTCATCTTCCAGTTTCTTCCGGACAATGCACTGAAAATAGCCTTGTAGCTTCTTGGCTCTCAATCTTGTAACTGGACCTCTCAGCTGCAACTCCGGGTTTGAATCATCAGTGCTGGACCCCAGCTCATCAAAGCTTGTCAGAGGGCGTATACTCCTGAACATCTAGAAAATTTGACATGGAAGCAATTCAAGAATGCTTTGTTTGAGAAGTTTGTCTCTCGAAGTTATCGGAAGCAGAAAGAAAATGAGTTTGCTAATCTCAAGCAAGGAAAGAAGTCGGTATCCAATTATGATCGGGAATTTTGTGATCTAGCTCGTTTTGCTCAAGATAAAGTCGACACTGATGAGAAGATGGCTGAGCTCTTTCGAGCAGGACTTCGTCAGGAGATAAGAGTTGTGCTAGCTAGTCAGAGTGTTTTGTCGTACGCAGAGACTTTAAATCGAGCTTTGGACATTGAATTGGCTATGCAGCCAGATAAATCTTCTCAGTTGTTAGTATCTACTCCTTTGCAAGTTCAAACTCCAGTAGCAGTAGCCAGTCCTCAGTCATCGAATCAAACTCAGTCCAAAAAGGGAAGCGAAAGTGGAATTTTGGGATTCAACCTAATAAGAAGCCTTGGCAAGGTCAGCAGAGTCATCTAGGTCAGCAGCAGCAAGTAAATTCAGGAAGATCTAAACCGCCTTTTGTTGGTCAAGGCAGTTCATCGCAAGCATATCAAGGAATTTCTCTATGCCCTAAATGCAACAAAATGCACCAAGGAGTCTGGAAGGCTAGAAGCAACAGCTGTTATACATGCGGTGTCGCAGCCCGACTTAGAGTGAAGATGACTAAGCCGGTGGGTCCCGCGACGTACACAATTTATGATTAACCAAAGGATAAGATAACGACCCAAGTTATCGAACAGGAACCAAAATACACCAAATCATACTTTCAAATCAACAAAACATGCTATCAAAACAAACAGAATCAATCATAGATCAAACAACGACATCATTATTCAAGAACGACAATTCATATATTCAAGTTCGATCAACAATCAACGATCAACGATCAACGAGTATGGTCAAGAAGCTACACCATCTCGTTGCAGAGTTAAGCATACTGAAATTTAGGGTTTAACAAACTGAACCATGATTTAGGAATTCATAACATCAGCAACATAACAAAGTAACAAAAAGATAAACAAGTTCAGAGAGTCTTGCAACGGAAAAACATAGTTTTGGTTACATGTATGAAGACATATAACCGTGCTCTAACTTAGACTGATATCTCAAGAAGTAAACAACAACAAAGCCTGCCCAGCACACTCCATCTCCATCCGAGCTAACCTGCACATTTTAGAAATAACATGCAGGGCTGAGTACTTTCGCACTCAGTGAACACATGCCAAGATAATTTAAAAGTTGCTACTTAGAGCTATAGATTGAAGCTTGCCATAAAGCATAACACAAGTAAACTTTAAAAACGAACCTGTGCATGCTAAAACATTTTTCCTTCATTATAAGTGACTGCAGTCAAAAATATACTTATCATGTATGTACCAAATCTACTATCACATAATAGTGCTGAGAAGTAGGCCTCCTTCTCAAACACATGTAACCGGCCTACCAAAAAGGAAGGCTCACGATTACGAACTGTGTGCACAAAATCCTACCTTGAGTAGGACCGAATTCGTCTTTCCTAGGTAGATGGTATCATACAAAAATACATTAAATATTGGCAAGTCAATCAATTTAAAACATCACATAATCATAATTATTTAGTCACATTCGACATTTCTTTAGTTTAGAAAGCCCACCTGGACTGAAGCTACTTTAATTACACTTTTGCTTCTCGACTTTTCCCTTACTTTGCGATCTTGCTCGATCCTTCATTTAAGAATTTGATTTTAACATAAGATCGAGAAGAATTTAAACAAAGAAATGAGGGATGCTGCTGCCATAATCCAAATTCTCTACTTCGACTCGGCTTTCTAGGATTTTCTCTCGGTAATATAAAACTTAACTTTTCTAATTACTTTTTCTACTTTACTTAACTCTTTAATCGATAACTAATCGATCACAACTTCAGGAAACACTTAGAAACATTAAATCACATATTTCATCATTTAATTTCATACTTAAGCATATAAACACTTTATAAACATTTAAACTCATACTATTTACATCATTAAACACTTAAGCTTATCATATCATTCATAACATCATATCATAAAAAAAAAATAAACATTTCATTTCTTCATATAAGCATCTCATTAATCATTAAGCTCTTTCTTTATTTATTTTAGCACATCAAAATGCTTAAGCTCTTTGATAACATTTAAGCTTAACATTATATTATCAATATATGTCTTTGACATATAAGCTCATTAATGACGTATCATTAATACTTAAACTCATCATTAACGTATCATTAGGAAAAATTAGCTAACATTTTAACTTTTGAGTTTACGGAAGAAACAACTGAAAACAAGTTGAGCAAAGATCAGCTGGATAAATCAAGCTGACTGGAAAATCAAGCTAGCTGGAAAACTGAGCTATCTGGAGAACTGAGCAAGCTGGAAAAACTGAGCTAGCTGGAGCTGGCTGGAAAAACTGAACTGGCTGGAAAAATTGAGCTGGCTGGACCCAGCTGACTTAATCTAGCAATTAAACTCCAGAAACTCTCAATTTCAAGACCATTAATTTCGAATTTCTTATAAATTAGGCCAGAGAGTTTCAACTCATTTAATTCATGTATAAACATGCTCAAAAATATCATATAAGCTCAAATTAAACATCAATTCAAGCATGTAAGATTAAAATAAAATATTCTTAGTTTTAGCCCTTAATTTCGGCCATTTTTAAATTAATTAACAAATGAGCAAATCTTGCTAAATTCAATCACTAAACATGTTTATATACATCACATGAACTCATATAAATCATCAATTTGATCATGAAATTCAACAATCAAAAACCCCTAATTTATTCATTAATTTTCGGTAATTCCAAAATAAATAAAAGGGTCATGAATCTTTGATTAATTCCAACATTAAACATGCTTAAAATAATTTTCTAAGCTCAAATAATCCATCAATTTAATCATCAAGCATCAAAATTAAAAAGCCTTTATTTTTCCATATTTTTCATAAATTTTGCAAAAGAAGATGGATTTTTATGCTCAATCTTGAGCTAAGAACTTGATTAGTGAAAGATCTAACCTTCTTGATTAATTTGAATGCTAATTTCTTTGATTTCTTGAGCTTGGTGAAGCTTCTTCAATGAAGATTGTGTGTGATTGAGTGTGTGCTGCCGTGTGTGTGTGGAGAGTTTGAGGGAGAGAAAATGAGGATGAAGATGGATGCTAACACACTTAACTAATAGCTAAGTCCAAATACATTGAACTTAAACACACGTATGTAGCATGCTAATCTTGACTAATCTCTTCATCATCATTGCATTTTGGATAAGGTGAGGTGTCACTTCCTTATTAGTTAGTAATTTGACTTTAGTGTTATAATATCTAAATTAAGATATTATGAATTAAATTTAATACTAACAATATCTTATCATATATTCTCTTAGATATTGTTAGATTAAATTAATTAGAAATTAATAATAAAGCTTATAAGACAAGCTTTATTTCCTAGGAATATTATGCTTCATAAATTAGCTTAATTAATTTATTAAACATTAAGCATATAAATCTTACTTTAATTGATTAATTAATTCTCTAATTAATTAATCAAACATCCATAAACAATCATCACAACTTTAATTAAAAAGCTTTCAAACTTATAAATATTATTAGGGTTTCTCAAACCCTAATATAAGCTTTCTCAAGAAATTTTCGGAAATAAAATCCGTAACTAAAATAATTTGCTGGAGAAATTTTATGATTTCCGGAGAAATCAAATCTTCCAAAAATAACACATACTTCTCAGATAATATCAAACATATAAGCACGTAATTATAGATACCTTCATTATCTCATTTAGGATTAATCGGAACGAGAATAAATCTTAGAAACTTTAAATTCAACAAATTAGTACTGCCGAAAAATTTTAATTGCCGGAACTTAATTTCTTTCTAAATTCTCACGGCTTAATTTTCTCGGCAAACTTCTAATTATCCCTAAGTCCGATTATGAAAGAGCGGGGTATTACATTCTTCCCCCCTAAAAATAAATTTCGTCCCGAAATTTGCTTACCTTGTAGAAAAAAGCTCGGGGTACTTGTCTCTCATCTTATCTTCAAGTTCCCACGTCGCTTCCTCTGGCCCGTGATGTCTCCATTTGATCTTGACCGACGCGATCGATTTGATCCTTAGCTGTTGAACCTTCCGATCCAAAATCACTTCTGGTTTCTCCTCATAACTGAGGTCTGGTTCTAGGGCCACTTCTTCTTGACGAATGACGTGCTTGGGATCAAACATGTATCGGCGCAACTGGGATACATGAAAAACATTGTGCGAGTTCCCAAAGCTTGGCGGTAAAGCCAGCTTATACGCAACTTGACCTATTCTCTCCAGAACTTCGTACGGTCCTATGTAGCGGGGCTTTAGCTTTCCTTTCACGCCAAATCTATGAATTCCTCTTGATAGCAAAACTTTTAAGAAAACTTTATCTCCGTCTGCAAACTCGAGTTCTGATCTTCGAGAATCTGCATAAGACTTTTGGCGATCTTGCGCTTCTTTAATCCGTTGCTTGATCTGGCGAACGATCTCAATCATCTCTTCAATTGCATCGGGCCCTAATACTTTTCTTTCACCTACTTCGTCCCAATAGAGTGGGGAACGACATTTTCTTCCATAAAGAGCTTCGTAGGGCGCCATGCCGATTGTCATCTGGTAACTGTTGTTGTATGCAAACTCAATGAGAGGCAAAACTTGCTCTCACTGGTCACCTCGATCCAACACAACAGTTCTGAGCATATCTTCTAGAATTTGAATCATCATCTCGGATTGACCATCTGTCTGAGGATGAAAGACGGTGCTGAACTTTAGGTTGGTGCCCAGCTCACTTTGCAGGCTTCTCCATAAACGGGAGGTAAACTTGGAATCTCGATCTGACGTGATCGATTTGGGCACACCGTGCAGATGCACAATCTCTCGAATATACAGCTGAGCTAACTTGTCCGATCCATACGTTATCGGAGTTGGTATGAAGTGAGCAGATTTTGTCAATCTGTCCACGATCACCCAAATAGTTGTATTTCCTCTCTTGGATTTAGGTAACTGGGTTACAAAGTCCATTGTGATAGCATCCCATTTCCACTCCGGGATGTCTAACGGCTGAAGCTTTCCATATGGCCGCTAATGTAAAGCTTTAACTTGCTGACAAGCTAAACATCGCTCTACAAATGAAGCTATATCTCGCTTCATTCCTTCCCACCAGAATTTCTGCTTTAAATCTTGATACATCTTGGTGCTTCCGGGATGAGCGGTGTAAGGCGTTTCATGAGCTTCTCTCAAGACTTCAGCTCTTAATTCTTCTTCATCTGGAACACAAAGTCTTTCTCTGAACAAAAGAGCATTATCTCCAGCTTCACGAAACTCTTCGACTTTTCCTTCACGGATCTTGAGTCACAACTTTTCTAACTTCTTGTCCTTCCTCTGAGCATCTGAAATTCTTGTTCTCAAGTCTGGAGTTATTTCTAGAGCTGCAATTAGCTGCTCTGTAGATTGTGGTGGTAAAACCACTTCTATCCTCAACTCTCCAAGACTCTTAATCAACTCTTCTTCTTGAGTGAGCAGATATCCTAACTCGGATCTGCTCTTCCTGCTTAAAGCATCGGCTACTACGTTCGCTTTTCCTAGATGATAGGAAATCTTGCAATCGTAGTCCTTTACTAGCTCGAGCCATCTTCTTTGCCTCATATTTAGCTCTTTCTGTTCGAAAAAGTATTTGAGTCTCTTGTGATCTGTGAAGATCTCACACTTGGCTCCAAAAAGATGATGTCTCCAGATCTTCAGAGCATGCACGACTGCTACTAACTCCAAATCATGAGTTGGATAATTCTCCTCATGAGGTCTGAGCTGTCGTGACGCATAGGCTATGACTTTTCCATCTTGCATCAGGACACAGCGTAGTCCATTCTTCGATGCATCCGTATACACGGTATAGTCCTTGTCTGCTTCTGGCACTGCTAAAACTGGAGCAGTGGTTAACTTCCTCTTCAGCTCTTGAAAACCTTCTTCGCATTCGGGAGACCACTTGAACTTCAATTTCTTCTTGAGGAGTTGGGTCATCGGCCTTGCTATCTTGGAGAATCCTTCAATAAATCTCCGATAGTAACCTGATAGACCCAAGAAACTACGAATCTCATGTGGTGATGCTGGCGATTTCCATTCTTGAACTGCCTGCACCTTTGAATCATCAACTTTAATTCCTTCGGAAGAAACAACATGTCCGAGAAAATTCACTTCTTTCAGCTAGAATTCACATTTGCTGAATTTGGCATATAACCTTTCAGATCTCAGCTTTTCTAAGACAATTCTGAGATGCTCTTCATGCTCCGATTCGCTCTTTGAATAAACAAGAATGTCGTCAATGAAGACTATGACAAATCTATCCAAAAATTCATGGAAAACTCGATTCATGAGAACCATGAATGCTGCTGGAGCATTTGTCAATCCAAACGGTATTACTACAAACTCGTAGTGGCAGTACCTTGTTCGAAACGCAGTTTTCGGAATATCTTCTTGCCGAATATTTAGCTAATGATAGCCAGATTTTAGATCAATCTTTGAGAAAACACTGGCTCCTCTAAGTTGATCAAACAGATCATCTATCCTTGGCAAAGGCTACTTGTTCTTTAACGTCAGCTTGTTCAGCTCTCGGTAGTCTATACACATTCTTAGACTACCGTCTTTCTTCTTAACGAACAAGATCGGTGCTCACCACGGGGAAACACTAGGTCAAATAAAACCAAGGTCGAGCAATTCTTGCAACTGAATCTTCAGTTCTTGCAACTCCTTCGGAGCCATTCTATACGGCGCTTTGGATATTTAAGCTGAACCAGGCTCTAGGTCGATGGTGAACTCCAATTGCCTGTCTGGGGATAATCCTGGAAAAACTTCAGGAAGTACATCCTTGAAATCTCGAACTACAGCTACATCATCAATATTCTTCTCTTGGTTTTCATCTTTGTTGAGATAAACCAGATATGCTTGCGCATCTTTTCTTCTCAACAACCTTCTTGCTTGAATTGCCGAAATAATCGGCGTTCTTCTACTGCTTCTCTCTATTCCGAAGAATAGGGTCGGCTCCTTTCTAGGTGGCTGGAAAGAGATTTGTCTTTGCTTGTACCGAATGGTGGCAAAGTTCTCGGTTAACCAATCCATTCCCAAAATGATGTCTATGTCCCACATTCGAATTAGATTTAGGATTTTGGCTGACATCTTAAGGGATCCAATCTCAAATTCCAAATTAGGGCAAACATGCGTAACTGTGGTAGATTTATCTACCGGGGTCGATACTCTTAGGTTCTGGCTACATCGCTCTATCTTAAGGCCAAGAGTATCTACACATGCACTTGATATGAAAGAATACGATGCACCAGTATCAAAAAGAATTATCACAGGTACACCATTTAACTGACCCATACCTGCCAGATTGCCCTGATCCTTGACGCATGCTTTCTGGTCAAGAGCAAAAACTCGCTGATACTGCTGCTGCGGTTCCTGCTCTTGCTGTGGTGTCTGCTATTGCCGCCTTGCCTGTTGCTGCTACTGAGGGCGGGGCGCTTGGCGCTGGCGCGGATGCAATTGCAGGACTCTTTCAATAGCCTTCAACTGCTGAGGTTGATATTGGCCAGGTCTTCCACCACTAGTCCCTTGCTGCTTGTTTGGGCACTGATAAGAGTAATGCCCAACTTGCCCATATGCATAGCAGTTGTTACTTCCTGCTCTGCAAATTCCCTGTTGCATTTTACTGCATTTCGAGCATGTAGAATTTCCTTGCTGCCTCTGAGATGAGCTACTCTGACCAACAAAAGGTGGTCTGGATTTTCCTACAGTCGATTGCTGCTGGCTCTGCCCTTGCCAGGGCTTCTTGCTTGGTTGGCTTCCAGCATTCCATTTCCTTTTTCCCCTTCTGCTGCTGGCCATGGTGCGAAGATTGCGGTCTAACGTCCGCTAGGGCTTGAATCTGATACGGGGGAGGTGCTGGAGCTTGAACTGGCTTCTCTGGCTTCATAGCCAACTCCATATCCAAGGCTCGGTTTAAAGCTTTGGCATAGGTCAAGGCACTCTGACTTGCTAAGACCACTCTTATATCCTGCCTAAGTCCGGCGCGGAGGAGCTCGGATATCTTCTCATCGGAAACAACTTTATCGGGGACAAAACGAGCTAAAACATAAAATCCACGGCCATACTCGGCGACCGTTTTCTTTCCCTGCTTCAGGTTGGCGAACTCATTTTCTTTCTGCTTGCGGAAACTTCTCGGTACATACTTCTCAAAAGAGCTTTCTTGAACTGTCCCAATGTAAGATTTTCGAGCTGCTCGGGAGTATACGTCTTCTGGCGAGCTTTCCACCAGTAGTCTGCAGATCCTTTCAACTGATAAGACAAGCATGTGAGACACTTATGGTCATCACATTGAAGAACCTAAAGATTCGCTCTAACGCACAATCTAATCTTCTGCTTCTGACGGGTTTTCACTACCGTCAAGAGTTGAGAAATTCTGGCGAAGAGAAAATTCTTCGATTCTCCTCTCAGACAGAAGAGATGGGGTAGGTTATCACTACTCTTCTTCTACTACTCTAATTCTCTTCTATAAGACATTCTAATTAGCACGCGCAAGGGTTTAAGCGAGAGTTACTTTATTCAAAACGTTAAGAATTTAACTTGAAAGTTTAGGCACTTTCACATCTTAAGCTTTAACATAAAAGCAGTTACTTCACAGAGTAATCATTCCAATCATGGAACTTAGCATTCAAGCAAATCAACTCTCATCTTAACATAATAACTTTCATAACTTAATTCAACAATTAAGCAATAGCACAACAACGTAGCTTCATAAACTTTTCTCATATTGGCAATCAACATCAAAGCACTCAGCTATATTAACTTTTCTTAATCATTCAAGCAATTAACAAAACAACTTAACTTAACTTATAAACTTTTGGCCAGGCAACTTATTTATTTATTTATTTATTTAATTTTTTTTTAATTTTTTTTATACTAAAGCTTATATTCATAAAATTCTCATTCCTCAAACTCTAACTTTATCTTGATACTTAACTTTCAACATACTTTACACTTCTTAAAACATCATATCTTCTTATATTTCTTAGGCATATAACGCCAATAACTTGTCAACTTAATTAAATAACCGCTTTGGTCATTCTTTCAGACATAGGGAAAATTATTCCTATGTCAACTGTGATGTCCTAGCATCACACATAATAATATAGACGATACAGACTACTATTCCGATACCGAACTATCTTTGGCCAAATTATGCATCAAAATTTTATATCACAAATTTTCACTCATATATACACTATTTTTTTTACTTACTAACATTACTTCTACTTTCATACTTTCGATACTGACAACAAATAAAAAGGTCGACTCTCTACTGGTCGTCCTTGGAAAGCTCTTTCTTCTCACTAATCACATTCTTGAAATCTACACTTTTGACCTCTGCATCCTCTTCTGCTATTTCTTCCTTGACAATCATATCTCCGTCCAAAGTAAGTAGAACTTCATCTTCAGCGTCCGCAACCTGTGTCGACGAGAAACTAGCCTCAAAACTTGACTTCTGAAGAGGAACATGCCGAAGCTCGACTAAGCAGACCATCACCTCGATAGTTGAATCGTCATCGAGATCGTCATAACTATCCTCCTGGCGCGGCCAAAACGATTCCGTCTTAAGTTTCTTTGCTAGAACGGAACAATGGAAGCCAAAGAAGAATTTAATATTAGGAGGGTTAAGAATATGAAGAACCCTCGGTTACATAAGAATCATCTCTGTATGAAGTGCTATAAATGGATCAAAATCTTGAAATAAAAGGTTCTAATGCCAAGACTGGCGCATTTAACAGGGTAAAGAAATAGCAAGACTGATAAACAGGGAAGTAGGTTGGGAAATAAAAGAGCCCAAACCGTAACTAGATTAGATAACTGAGACTTAACAAACACTGGCTCAGGATCTTTTGGAGGAAATAAGAAAGAAATAAGATCATCCTGAGACATTGGCTTCAATATGAACTCTTCTGAGATATAACAAGAAGTAGTGTGAAGCTGCATAACGCATATAGCGAAAACTGATTGATTAACCTTCGATTTTGCGATAAATTTCTATAATCTCTGAAAAGCACGTCTTCCCACAGCAGAAGACTCACAACTTGCGGCATGAGTGAAGTTGTCCATTTGCGCCATTCCTCTGGTAATAATGGAATCAATTATTGATACATGTCAATTCATTGATCTCCGTAGATATCGTATCCATCTACACACAGTGATAACGAGTTAAGAACTCGTCCAAGATTGCCTGTAACTCATCCTGATATGGCGAAACTCTCGCAACACTTCTTCTTCTCTGAACGTTTCCATCTAATCATCGCTTTTTAACGACGGCATCACGCTTATGTTACTTTTAAAAGACAAACAATCATCTCGATTGCTTGATTAACTCATCATCTCGCTTAAAACAACCCAACATAAAACACCCTCATTAAGATCTCAAATCCAAAACAACCAATAATTAGATCTCAAACATAACTTGTTTTCATAAAATTCTCCTTCTTTACTTTCTAACTTCATCTCATTAATTAACTTCATTATAAAGGCAGAAGACCCATATTACTGAGTTTCTAGCTATGTGGGTTGATCAGGTCCACATAACAGTCCGTCAGTCACATGGAACGTCAAATTTTAAACTTTTAAACATAGAAAACTTTTAAATGCATACCTGGTTTGCCGGATGAGACGAGGTGCTGGACTTTCGTTGTTGGTACTTGACTAGTCTAGGAATTCAAATCTAAACTAGACTCAAGGAATGATTAAACATAGAGCAGACGAGCTGCTCTGATACCACTCTGTCGCAGCCCGACTTAGAGTGAAGATGACTAAGCCAGTGGGTCCCGCGACGTACACAATTTATGATTAACCAAAGGATAAGATAACGACCTAAGTTATCGAACAGGAACCAAAATACACCAAATCATACTTTCAAATCAACAAAACATGCTATCAAAACAAACAGAATCAATCATAGATCAAACAACGACATCATTATTCAAGAACGACAATTCATATATTCAAGTTCGATCAACGATCAACGATCAACGAGTATGGTCAAGAAGCTACACTATCTCGTTGCAGAGATAAGCATACTGAAATTTAGGGTTTAACAAACTGAACCATGATTTAGGAATTCATAACATCAGCAACATAACAAAGTAACAAAAAGAGAAACAAGTTCAGAGAGTGTTGCAGAGGAAAAATATAGTTTTGGTTACATGTATGAAGACATATAAACGTGCTCTAACTTAGACTGATATCTCAAGAGGTAAACAACAACAAAGCCTGCCCAGCACACTCCATCTCCATCCGAGTTAACCTGCACATTTTAGAAATAACATGCAGGGCTGAGTACTTTCGCACTCAGTGAACACATGCCAAAATAATTTAAAAGTTGCTACTTAGAGCTATAGATTGAAGCTTGCCATAAAGCATAACACAAGTAAACTTTAAAAACGAACCTGTGCATGTTAAAACATTTTTCCTTCAATATAAGTGACTGCAGTAAAAAAAATACTTATCATGTATGTACCAAATCTACTATCACATAATAGTGCTGAGAAGTAGGCCTCCTTCTCAAACACTTGTAACCGGCCTACCAAAAAGGAAGGCTCACGATTACGAACTGTGTGCACAAAATCCTACCTTGAGTAGGACCGAATTCGTCTTTCCTTGGTAGATGGTATCATACAAAAATACATTAAACATTGGCAAGTCAATCAATTTAAAACATCACATAATCATAATCATTTAGTCACATTCGACATTTATTTAGTTTAGAAAGCCCACCTGGACTGAAGCTACTTTAACTACACTTTTGCTTCTCGGCTTTTCCCTCACTTTGCGATCTTGCTCGATCCTTCATTTAAGAATTTGATTTTAACATAAGATCGAGAAGAATTTAAACAAAGAAATGAGGGATGCTGCTGCCATAATCCAAATTCTCTACTTCGACTCGGCTTTCTAGGATTTTCTCTCGGCAATATAAAACTTAACTTTTCTAATTACTTTTTCTACTTTACTTAACTCTTTAATCGATAACTAATCGATCACAACTTCAAGAAACACTTAGAAACATAAAATCACATATTTCATCATTTAATCTCATACTTAAGCATATAAACACTTTATAAACA
Source organism: Agastache rugosa (assembly GCA_031470985.1). Classification (NCBI taxonomy): domain Eukaryota; kingdom Viridiplantae; phylum Streptophyta; class Magnoliopsida; order Lamiales; family Lamiaceae; genus Agastache; species Agastache rugosa. The sequence goes on along the minus strand of CM062601.1, from coordinate 32,114,470 downwards.
TTTAAACTCATACTATTTACATCATTAAACACTTAAGCTTATCATATCATTAATAACATCATATCATAAAAAAAATAAACATTTCATTTCTTCATATAAGCATCTCATTAATCTTTAAGCTCTTTCTTTATTTATTTTAGCACATAAAAAATGCTTAAGCTCTTTGATAACATTTAAGCTTAACATTATATTATCAATATATGTCTTTGACATATAAGCTCATTAATGACGTATCATTAATACTTAAACTTTTGAGTTTACGGAAGAAACAACTGAAAATAAGTTGAGCAAAGATCAGCTGGATAAATCAAGCTGACTGGAAAATCAAGCTAGCTGGAAAACTGAGCTATCTGGAGAACTGAGCTAGCTGGAAAACTGAGCTAGCTGGAAAACTAAGCTGGCTGGAAAAACTGAGCAGGCTGGAAAACTGAGCTGGCTGGAAAACCGAGCCGGCCGGAAAACCGAGCCGGCCGGAAAACCGAGTAGGCCGGAAAACCGAGCCGGCCGGACCTACATGAGTTAATCCGATCGGGTCCACCGGGTAATTCCAATGATCGGGTCCAAATTGAGTTAATCATGCCGGCCGGACCTACCGAGTTAATCAAGTCGGCCGGGTCCACTGTTAATTCCACTGACCGGGTCCAAGGAGTTTAATCAAGCCGGCCGGATCCAAATCGACTTAACCTAGCAATTAAACACCAGAAACTCTCAATTTGAAGACCATTAATTTCGAATTTCTTACAAATTAGGCCAGGGAGTTTCAACTCATTTAATTCATGTATAAACATGCTCAAAAACATCATATAAGCTCAAATTAAACATCAATGCAAGCATGTAAGATTAAAATAAAATATTCTTAGTTTAAGCCCTTAATTTCGGCCATTTTTAAATTAATTAACAAATGAGCAAATCTTGCTAAATTCAATCACTAAACATGTTTATATACATCACATGAACTCATATAAATCATCAATTTGATCATGAAATTCAACAATCAAAAACCCCTAATTTATTCATTAATTTTTGGTAATTCCAAAATAAATAAAAGGGTCATGAATCTTTGATTAATTCCAACATTAAACATGCTTAAAATAATTTTCTAAGCTCAAATAATACATCAATTTAATCATCAAGCATCAAAATTAAAAAGCCTTTATTTTTCCATATTTTTCATAAATTTTGCAAAAGAAGATAGATTTTTATGCTCAATCTTGAGCTAAGAACTTGATTAGTGAAAGATCTAACCTTCTTGATTAATTTGAATGCTAATTTCTTTGATTTCTTGAGCTTGGTGAAGCTTCTTCAATGAAGATTGTGTGTGATTGAGTGTGTGCTGCCGTGTGTGTGTGGAGAGTTTGAGGGAGAGAAAATGAGGATGAAGATGGATGCTAACACACTTAACTAATAGCTAAGTCCAAATACATTGAACTTAAACACACGTATGTAGCATGCTAATCTTGACTAATCTCTTCATCATCATTGCATTTTGGATAAGGTGAGGTGTCACTTCCTTATTAGTTAGTAATTTGACTTTAGTGTTATAATATCTAAATTAAGATATTATGAATTAAATTTAATACTAACAATATCTTATCATATATTCTCTTAGATATTGTTAGATTAAATTAATTAGAAATTAATAATAAAGCATATAAGACAAGCTTTATTTCCTAGGAATATTATGCTTCATAAATTAGCTTAATTAATTTATTAAACATTAAGCATATAAATCTTACTTTAATTGATTAATTAATTCTCTAATTAATTAATCAAACATCCAATAAACAATCATCACAGCTTTAATTAAAAAGCTTTCGAACTTATAAATATTATTAGGGTTTCTTAAACCCTAATATAAGCTATCTCAAGAAATTTTCGGAAATAAAATCCGTAACTAAAATAATTTGCTTGAGAAATTTTATGATTTCCGGAGAAATCAAATCTTCCAAAAATAACACATACTTCTCAGATAATATCAAACATATAAGCACGTAATTATAGATACCTTCATTATCTCATTTAGGATTAATCGGAACGAGAATAAATCTTAGAAACTTTAAATTCAACAAATTAGTACTGCCGAAAAATTTTAATTGCCGGAACTTAATTTCTTTCTAAATTCTCACGGCTTAATTTTCTCGGCGAACTTCTAATTATCCCTAAGTCCGATTATGAAAGAGCGGGGTATTACATGCGGACAAGTTGGTCATTATTCCTATCAATGCCTTACTAAGTAGCATGTAGCAGGAGGAAGCAGACCGAATCCGAATCAACCTCAGCATTTCAAGGCGATAGAAGGAATTCCGCAACTGCCGCAGCAACGCAATCGTCAAGGGCAGCGATCTCAACAGCAGCAGCAAAAGCATCCTCAGCATCAGCAGAGAGAACCCCAGCAGCAGTATCAGAGGGTTTTTGCTCTTGATCAGAAGCCATTCGATAAAGACCAAGGAAATTTGACACGTATGGATCAATTAAAAGGCGTACATGTTATAATTTTATTTGATACTGGTGCATCGCATTCATTTATATCAAATGCATGCGTAGATAATCCTGGTCTTAAAGTAGAATGTGCTAGCTAAGACCTAAGGGTAACTACTCCAATAGGTAAATCTATCTCAGTTACTTGCATCTGTCCTAATTTAGAATTTGAATTAGAATCTCTAAAGATGTCAGCTAAAACCCTAAATCTAATTAAAATGTGGGATGTTGATATTATTTTGGGAATGGATTGGTTGACCGAGAACTTTGCAACCATCCGGTGCAAGCAGAGACAAATCTTTTTCCAGCAACCTGGACAAGAGCCAACTTTATTCTTCGGAATAGAAAGAAAGTTATAGAAGATCGTCGATTATCTCAGTAAAAAGATAGTTTAAAAGAAAAGATGTGCAAGCATATTTCATCTATCTCAACAAAAATGAAGATCGAGAAGGAAGTATTGAAGAGGTAGCTGTGGTCAAGGAATTTAAGATTGTATTTTTCCTAATATTTTGCCAGGATTGCCGCCAGATTGGCAAGTGGACTTCACAATAGATCTTGAACAAGGACCAGCTCCAGTTTCTAAGGCACCGTATAGGATGGCCCTGAAGGAGTTGCAAGAGTTGAAGATCCAACTTCAAGAGTTGCTTGATCTAGGTTTCATTCGACCTAGTGTTTTCCCTTGGGTAGCGCCAATCTTGTTTGTCAAAAAGAAGGACGGTAGTTTGAGAATGTGCATCGACTACCGAGAGTTAAATAAGTTAACCTTGAAGAATAAGTATCATTTACCGAGAATAGACGATATTTTTTATGAGCTCAACTGAGCTAGTGTATTCTCGAAGATTGATCTGAAATCTAGTTATCACCAGTTAAACGTTAAACAAGAGGATATTTCCAAGAAAGCTTTCAGAACAAGATATGGTCACTATGAGTTTGTAGTAATGCCGTTTGTAACGACCCGGCTTCCGGATTGACGGCTGGCCCCACAAACCATCACGAGTCCTTTCTAGCGTGCTTTGTCCTCACTCACACGCTTCCTGAGAAAACTTCCCAGGAGGTCACCCATCATAGAATTGCTCCAGGTCAAGCACGCTTAACCTTGGAGTTCTTCCACAATGAGCCCCAGAAAAGAAGATGCATCTTGATGGTATAAGTAGCCCAATCAATTCCTTTAAGCTCTCCTCGAATATGTCGTCCCATTCCGACATATTCTCGGAATCCCTCTCATTCGGGTGTGTTTCGGTTCGTTCCTGCCCTCTCCGCTTTGAAGTTTTATCGGAGCCGCTCCTTGTCCGTGCCTCTGCACCGGCGATCACTCCGTACTTCTGCCCCGGGCATCACAGGCCCACTAACTTCCGCTTGGTTCGTCCCCGAACCACACCGTACTGGGAGAGGTTCGGCTCTGATACCATCTGTAACGACCCGGCTTCCGGATTGACGGCTGGCCCCACAAACCATCACGAGTCCTTTCTAGCGTGCTTTGTCCTCACTCACACGCTTCCTGAGAAAACTTCCCAGGAGGTCACCCATCATAGAATTGCTCCAGGTCAAGCACGCTTAACCTTGGAGTTCTTCCACAATGAGCCCCAGAAAAGAAGATGCATCTTGATGGTATAAGTAGCCCAATCAATTCCTTTAAGGTCTCCTCGAATATGTCGTCTCATTCCAACATATTCTCGGAATCCCTCTCATTCGGGTGTGTTTCGGTTCGTTCCTGCCCTCTCCGCTTTGAAGTTTTATAGGAGCTGCTCCTTGTCCGTGCCTCTGCACCGGCGATCACTCCGTACTTCTGCCCCGGGCGTCACAGGCCCACCAGCTTCCGCTTGGTTCGTCCCCGAACCACACCGTACTGGGAGAGGTTCGGCTCTGATACCATCTGTAACGACCCGGCTTCCGGATTGACGGCTGGCCCCACAAACCATCACGAGTCCTTTCTAGCGTGCTTTGTCCTCACTCACACGCTTCCTGAGAAAACTTCCCAGGAGGTCACCCATCATAGAATTGCTCCAGGACAAGCACGCTTAACCTTGGAGTTCTTCCACAATGAGGCTCAGAAAAGAAGATGCATCTTGATGGTATAAGTAGCCCAATGAATTCCTTTAAGCTCTCCTCGAATATGTCGTCCCATTCCGACATATTCTCGGAATCCCTCTCATTCGGGTGTGTTTCGGTTCGTTCCTGCCCTCTCCGCTTTTGAAGTTTTATTGGAACCGCTCCTTGTCCGTGCCTCTGCACCAGCGATCACTCCGTACTTCTGCCCCGGGCGTCACAGGCCCACCAGCTTCCGCTTGGTTCATCCCCGTACTACACCGTACTGGGAGAGGTTCGGCTCTGATACCATCTGTAACGACCCGGCTTCTGGATTGACGGCTGGCCCCACAAACCATCACGAGTCCTTTCTAGCTTGACCTTGGAGTTCTTCCACAAAGATCCCCAGAAAAGAAGATGCATCTTGATGGTATAAGTAGCCCAATCAATTTTTTTAAGCTCTCCTCGAATATGTCGTCCCATTCCGACATATTCTCGGAATCCCTCTCATTCGGGTGTGTTTCGGTTCGTTCCTGCCCCCTCCACTTTGAAGTTTTATCGGAGCCGCCCCTTGTCCGTGCCTCTGCACCGGTGATCACTCCGCCGGTCGTTACAGTTGGTATCAGAGCCGAACCTCCCCCAGTACGGTGTGGTTCGGAGACGAACCAAGTGGAAGCTGGTGGGCCTGTGACGCCCGGGGCAGAAGTACTGAGTGATCGCCGGTGCAGAGGCACGGACAAGAAGCGGCTCCGATAAGACTTCAAAGCGGAGGGGGCAGGAACGAACCGAAACACACCCAAATGAGAGGGTTTCCGAGAATATGTCGGAATGGGACGACATATTCGAGGAGAGCTTAAAAGAATTGATTGGGCTACTTATACCATTAAGATGCATCTTCTTTTCTGGGGCTCATTGTGGAAGAACTCCAAGGTTAAGTGTGCTTGACCTGGAGCAATTCTATGATGGGTGACCTCCTGGGAAGTTTTCTCAGGAAGCGTGTGAGTGAGGTCAAAGCACGCTAGAAAGGACTTGTGATAGTTTGTGGGGCCAGCCGTCAGTCCGGAAGCCGGGTCGTTACACCGTTTGGTGTGATAAATGCTTCAGCAATATTTATGGATCTCATGAATCGAGTATTCCATGAATTTTTGGACAAATTTATTGTAGTTTTCATTGATGATATTCTCGTTTATTCAAAGAATGATTTGGATCACGAGAAACATCTCAGGATTGTTTTGGAAAAGTTGAGAACCGAGAGATTATATGCCAAGTTTAGCAAATGCGAATTTTGGCTAAGAGAAGTACATTTTCGTGGACATGTTGTTTCCTCTGAAGGAATCAAAATCGATCCGACAAAAGTGCAAGCAGTCCAGGAATGGAAGGTTCCAACTACGCCACATGAGATTAGGAGTTTCATATGTCTAGCAGGCTACTATCGGAGATCTATCGAAGGATTCTCCAAGATAGCCAAGCCAATGACCCATCTCCTAAAGAAAGAATCAAAGTTCAAGTGGTCTGAAGAGTGTTAAGAAAGTTTTCAAGAACTTAAGAAGAGATTAACCACTTTTCCAGTGTTGGCAGTTCCAGATTCAGATAAGGATTATATTGTTTTCACAGATACATCGAAGAATGGACTAGGTTGTGTCCTGATGCAAGAAGGAAGAATCATTGCTTATGCTTCTAGACAGCTTAGACCTCACGAGGTAAGCTATCCAACTCATGACTTGGAACTAGCAGCAGTAGTGCATGCTTTAAAGATTTGGAGACACCATCTTTATGGAGCAAGATGTGAGATATTCACGGATCATAAGAGTCTCAAATACTTCTTCGAGCAAAAGGAGTTAAATATGAGACAACGAAGCTGGCTCAAGTTAGTTAAAGACTACGATTGTAAAATTTCTTATCATCCAGGAAAAGCAAACGTAGTAGCTGACGCTTTGAGCAGAAAAGTAAATCTGAGCTAGGATTTCTTCTAACTCAAGAGAAATAACTCATTAAGAGTTTTGGAGAGCTGAGATTAGAAATGATTCTACCGCCGCAATCTGCAGAGCAGATGATTGCAGCCATGGAAGTAATTCCAGACCTAAGATCGATAATTTCCAATGCTCAGAGAAAAGATGAAAGGTTAGAAAAGTTGCGAATGAAGATTCGTCAGGAAAAGATTGAAGATTTCAGAGAGGCAGGAGATAATGTTCTCTTGTATAGAGAAAGGCTTTGTGTGTCTAATGATAGAGAGTTAAAGAATGAGATCATGAGTGAAGCTCATGAAACTCCGTATACCGCTCATCCCGGAAGCACCAAAATATATCAAGATTTGAAGCAAAAATTTTGATGGGAGGGAATGAAGCGAGACATAGCTTCTTTTGTGGAACAATGCCTAGCTTGTCAGCAAGTGAAGGCATTGCATCAAATGCCATATGGGAAGCTACAACCTTTAGATATGCCAGAGTGGAAATGGGATGATATTACAATGGATTTTGTAACTGGATTACCTAAATCCAAAAGAGGAAATACAACAATTTGGGTGATAGTGGACAGACTGACAAAATCTGCTCACTTTATACCAATTCCAATAACTTATGGTACAGATAAGTTAGCTCAGTTGTACGTTCGAGAGATTGTGCATTTGTACAGAGTACCTAAATCGATCACTTCAGATCGAGATTCAAAATTTACTTCTCATTTTGGAGAATATGCAAGAAGAATTAGGTACCAAATTAAATTTTAGTACAACCTTTCATCCTCGGACTGATGGTCAATCAGAAAGAACCATTCAAATCTTGGAGGATATGTTGAGAACTGTTGTTTTAGATCGAGGAGATCAATGGGAGCAAATTTTACCTCTTGTTGAATTTACTTACAATAACAGTTATCAAATGACGATAGGCATGGCGCCCTACGAAGCCCTTTATGGAAAGAAATGTCGATCTTCACTCCATTGGGATGAAGTGGGCGAGAGGAAAATGTTAGGGCCCGATGCAGTCGAAGAAATGATAAAGATTGTGTGCCAAATCAAGCAAAGAATCAAAGAAGCACAAGATCGTCAGAAGTCTTATGCTGATATAAGAAGATCAGAGCTAGAATTTGCAGTTGGTGATAAAGTCTTCTTGAAAGTTTCACCTTCAAGAAGATATCATCAATTTGGTGTTAAAGGAAAGCTTAAGCCTCGCTACATAGGACCATATGAAATTCTGGAAAGAATAGGTCAAGTAGCATATAAACTAGCCTTACTGCCAAGCTTTGGAAGTTCGCATAACGTGTTCCATATATCTCAGTTGCGAAGATATATGTTTGACCCTAAGCACGTTATACATAAAGAAGAAGTTATCCTTGAACCAGATCTTAGTAATGAAGAGAAGCCGGAAGCGATCTTGGATCGAAAGGTCCAGCAACTTAGAAATAAGTCAATCGCGTCAATAAAGATCAAGTGGAGACATCATGGTATAGAAGAACCAACATGGAAATTAGAAAGCAAGATGAGAGAAAAGTATCCCGAACTCTTTCAAAATGTAAGCAAATTTCGGGACGAAATTTATTTTTAGGGGGAGAGAATGTAGTATCCCGTCTTTCTTGTGTAATTAAATTAATTAATTTCTTGAGAAAGATAAGATTTCAGTGAAAGAAAAATTTTCGTTTCAGAAAATTTTATCCGGCAGATATATTTTGACGTAAAAAGAGCTTTTAATTAATTTTGATCGTCTCAGTTAATCCGAAATGAAGAAGTTTTTACATTTATCAGTGAGTGATATATGTTTGGTCATTAATTGACTGAAAGTTGAATTTAATTTATTTAAGTGATTTTCTGTGTGATTTATCGCTTAAATTTTTAGCTTTGGTCGATTTGAAAATGATCCAAATCTCCGAATCTTTTTGTGAAATTTTTATCTAGGGTTCGTGAAGCCCTAAATTAATTTTTTATGTTGAGAAATTTAAGACTTGATCTAGGATTAATAGGTTAGAAATTAATTGAATTGATTAGAATTTTAATTAATTAACTAATAAAAAATTAACCTAAAATATCTAGATATTTAAAATAGAACCTTCTAATCCTATCTATATATATGTCTATGATCATCATCTTTTTCATCCCTTTCACCCTCCCAAAACCGTCTACACATACATACACACACACTTCAAGATCTTCCGTTGATGTGCAAGATTTAAGCTTGAAGATCAAGAGTAATCCATCCCTAAGTGTTAATCAAGGTTGGATTTATATTCTTTCAAGCTATAAGCTTAAGAATCATACTTTAATCATCTAATTTCTTCCTTTATTTATGTTCGAAATTTTTGGGAAGAATTGAAGAAATAATTGGATGATGTTGATCTTGTAATATGATGCTTATTTCATGATTAGATGATCATTTATGAGGATAAATTAAGCATGAGAATTCCTAGTTCTAAAGTAGTAATCTTCGAAAATTATGAAAAATGGGGAATGTTTGATTCATGTGTTGTATGATTAATTTGATGTTATATTTGACCTTAGCTAATTATTCTAAGCATGTTTAATGTTGGAATTAAGCATGAATTCCCAACCCTTTCATTTTTTTATAAAAAGTCGAAATTTAAGGGTTTAAAATTAGGGTTTGAAATGTAAATGATATATGATTTAATTGATGCATGATTGATTTTATGTTATATGATGTTAATGGTATGTGTTTAATCAAGAATAAATCAAATGAGAGCATGATTAGCCCTAAAAACCCTAGAAATATGAAATTAAGGTTCTTGAATTAGGGTTTATAGTTTGATGATTAATTGAATAATTAAGCTTAAGATGTTTAATTAGGTATGTTCGAAATTAAAAAGAAGAGAAAAATTCTAGAAATCCTAAAATCAAAATAACCGGAAATTAATTAAAGAAAATAAATAATTATTTGATTTTTAATTAAGAAACTAATTGCATTTATGAACTTCTCATTAAAAATTAATTGTTGTGTGATTTTCTGGAATTTTAATACAAATTATTAAAGATTTTCCATTTTTGGTTGATTTTTCCGAGTCAGAAGTCTATACGTTCAATCGAGTCGAATGTGTGAAGCGAATGTGTAAATATGTTTATTATGTTGAAAACGTGCATGGAATTAATTTGAGAATTTTCTGAACCCGGTAGATGGGTTAAAATCGACTAAGTCGATAGTTGTGAATCGTATGTGATGCATGTTATTGTTAAGTGTTAATTGTTTGATGTTTGATGCTAAATGATGAGTTAAGTTAGATTAAAAGCGTTTAAGAAGTTAAGTTAGCATTTCTCGAGTTTCGTCGTAGAAATTCGAAGCGAATTAGAAGTTAAGAGCATCGAAGTCGTTTTTCAATGGTAGTTATTCTCATTCTGAAGTCGTAAATTCCATTTCGATTGAAGGAGCCAGCAGAAGTGGAAATCTTGAAGCAGAAGTTTCACGAGCATTAAAGTTAAGAGCAAAAGCTTAAGAAAAACAGGTGGGCTTTCTTAACTAAACGATGTGACGAGCATGATATTATGAGATGTTTTAAAAGCTTTGATACTTGCCAAATGTTTTAAATGTTTTAGTATGATACCATCTACTTAAGGAAGACAAATTCGGTCCTACGCAAGGTGGGATTAAGTGTACACATTAGTAATCGTGAGCCTTTCTTTGATTGGCCGGTTACAAGTGTCAGAGAAAGAGGCCTCTTTCTCAACACTATTATAATTGTAGATATGGTTCATACTAGTTATTATGTCTGCAGACTGAAATGTTGTTAAGCAAAGAAAAATGTTTTGACATTGCACAGGTTTGTTTTCAGAAAAAATTGCTTGTGCTTTGTTTTCTGGCAAGATCAAATTATAGCTGTAATCAGCAAGTTTCAATTATTTTGGCATGTGTTCACTGAGTATGAAGTACTCAGCCCTGCATGTTGTTTTATAAAATGTGCAGGTTAGCTGAGATGACGATGACGTGTGCTGGAGGACTCTTGTTGTTATGTTGTTGCTAAATGTTTAAGAGTCATTTTTTATGAACTCAGAACCTAGATTATATGCCTTCATACATATAATCTCTCGTACTCCGCTGCAAGATTTGAAGTTTCATGTTGTATAATTTTGTTGATGATGTTTGGATTCTAAAATTGAACTATGTTGGAGTCGTTCGAAGTCTGAAGTCATGATCGAACTATGTTTGTGATCTGAATTCGTATTTGTTAATGTGCTTATTATTCTTGAACTCAGTTGATCGTCTCATAAATCTCGAGTCTTGCATATCTTGAATCTCCTAAGTTTAATAAATTGTTGAGCATGAGTTGTCTTTCGATATTCTTGAATGATAGCCGGGTCACTATCTTAATCCTTTTGTTAATCATAAATTGTGTAAGTCGTGGGACCCACCGGCTTGGTCTTCTAATTTCTGAGCCGGGCTGTGACACCTTCTTAGCTCAAGGATCTCTTCTGAGCAGCTGGTTTTGCCTCAGTTCTCATCTGATGAACTGGAAAGGCGGTAGGAGTGGACTCCGATCCAGCTGGCTTGCTTCTTGGCAGGCGGAGCTTCAGGTGGTTGTGCCTCCTCTGGCTGTTTTCTCTTTCCTGCTTGAGCGGGAGAGACAACCTGCTACTTCTTCTTCTCTTCGGGAGACTGGCTTCTTCAACAAGTCAGAGATTTGGTTTGGCTTATCGAAGAGCACCCTGAAAGCGAGAAACTCCTTCGGTTCATGCCACTTGATGCGGTGTCCGGCAGTCATTTGCTCTATGATGTAAGCAGCTTTGGAGCACAAATAAATTGTCTCCTTGCAGCTATACCGGCGACACGTTTCATCCTCGAAGAGGATCTTCTTCGACTCGTTCTCTAACTTTCCCATAAAGTAGGAGAACCATCCACAGGGTCATTCCTGAGAATGGCTATCATCGACCATTCTTAGGGTCATTCCTGAGATTGGTTTCACGGCATGCTGATCTCTCATTGAGATCCAGCAATCCCGAGAATGCACTTCTAGGTGACGTCCAGAAGTAGACGGTATTTGGGCTTGAGCAAGAGTTTGGACATGCTCGCCCTGTAAGGTTCCAGTGTGATCAGTATTTTGTCCAGTTCTGACTGGACTTCCTCCTTGGTGTACCTCTCTGGAGATAAGTCTCCACGGCTTTTCAAATCGAGCTTCTTGCTCAACATCCGGTTGATGTTGATTTCGAGATCCTAGGGCTCTGACTTCCATGTCTTTTCTTTTACCATCAGGGAGAGAGAAGAGTAAAGGCGGTTGTTCTTGTTTTCCATCTCTAGGAAGAACTCACCAACTTCGCGGCGGAGGATGTTTGTTGACCTTGTAGTCACCCACTGCATCAAGTCTGCATTTGCGATAAGATCTAAAACTTCCTGAAACTCAGGAATATTGTGGTTCTTTCACTCTCAAAATGAAGCTTAGACATTAGAATGTCAAGCTGGTTGGCTCCTGGTGCTATTTTCTTTGAGGCCATGATTTTTCTGCGAAAGAGGTTAGTTGAAGAAGAATAAGAGTGTATAGAGAGTTGCAGAGATATATGCGAAGATTTGAAATTATCTAAGTTTGGCAGAAACAGATATGATCGAAAGTGGAAATGATTTTCTTATCTCTGATATCTATATCAACTGTCATGTTTAATGAACGGTTGAGATCGTAACAGTTGTGATATAGATCTGTGGCTGGGAGTGGTTCACGCATCACATCAAGTGACGTGCATACAATGAGTGAAGTTTAAGCACGCGTGAGGAAGTCAAAACGTTTCGACTTCTGCCTCGATACTCCCATGTACAGTATTCTGTAGACTTTTCATTAAATGCATGCGATGGGATTGAATTAGATGGAAAACTTATCAGACACTTTCTATAAGGAATGTATGCGTGCATAAATAAATTCAAACATTTTATCCAAAAATAGCATAGTCCTCAGAGAAATAAATGTAAAGAACAGTAAACCTGTCAGCTGAACATTGTAGTCAGCTGATACGACGGTTGTGTATTCTTTTGTTGACTGAGCTTTCCTTCAGCTGAGTTTTGATTGAATGACTTTGAGTTCCCCCTCAGCTGATAATCCCTTCAGTTTTGCTGTCCAGCTGAGTCTGGTTCCCCCTCAGCTGGTAGACCTTTAAACTGAGCTTTGCACTCCAGCTGGGTTTGGTTCCCCCTCAGCTGGATGAATCATCTTCATCAGGATTTATCAATCCTAGCAATCCACACAACATTTTGAATCTAGCTTCCACCAATGGCTTTGTAAGAATATCAACAGGTTGTATCTCTGTGTGAATTTTCTCAATAATAACGTCTTTCTTCTCCACGTGATCTTTGATGAAGTGATGTCGCACATCCACATGTTTACATCTCGTATGAAGAACTGGATTTTCTAAGATAGCAATTGCGCTTGAACTATCGCAGAATATTGGAACTTGTCCAGTCTTGACTTCATAGTCGTCCAGCTGATGCTTCAGCCAGAGAATTTGTGAGCAGCAACTTCCAACTGCCATATATTCTGCTTCAGTTGTTGATGTGGCGACACACGTTTGCTTCTTTGAAAACCATGAGATCAATTTGCTTCCTAGTAACTAGCATGTTCCTGATGTCGATTTTCTGTCCAGTCGATCTCCAGCGAAGTCTGAATCTGAATATCCAGTTAGCTCCAAATTATCTTCAGCTGGATATCACAACCCAACATTCTGAGTGCCCTTCAAATACTTGAGGATATTCTTGGCTTCTTGCATGTGTGCATCCTTTGGATCAACTTGAAATCTTGCACACACTCCAACTGCAAATGCAATGTCTGGGCGGCTGGCTGTGAGGTACAGTAGGGAACCGATTATCCCTCTGTATTTGCTGAGATCAACTGATTTTCCTTCAGTTCCCGGTTTAATCTTCCAGTTTGTATTCATTGAGATCTTTACTGAACGGCTGGATTGAATTCCATACTTAGCAATCAAATCTCTCACATATTTAGACTGATTTATGAAAATTCCTTCCGATGATTGCTTGACCTGAAGTCCTAGGAAGAATCTCATTTCTCCCATCATAGACATCTAGAACTGACTTGACATCATTTCTCCAAAGTGTTTGCAAAGATAGGTTGATCTTGATCCGAAAATGATGTCATCCACATAGATTTGCACAACTAGAATATCTTCTCCAAACATGATAGTGAACAGGGTCCTATCAACTGAACCCTTCTTGAATCCTTTGGAGACAAGAAATCCTGACAAAGTGTCGTACCAAGCTCTAGGTGCTTGCTTCAGTCCATACAGCACCTTCTTCAGCTTGTATACTTTGTTCCCTTCCACTTCAAATCCAAGCTGTTGCTCTACGTAGACATCTTCTTTTATTTCTCTGTTCAGAAAAATGCATTTCACATCCATTTGATAAACTTTAAATCTGTGATGTGCTGCGTATGCGAGAAATAGTCTGATTGCTTCCAGTCGTGGAGCAAATGATAATTCTTCAAAGTCGATTTCTTCTTGCTAGGTGTAACCCTTGGCAACTAAGCGGGCTTTACTTCTGATGATCACTCCAAGAGTATCCAGCTTATTTTTGAAAATCCATTTGAGTCCTATGACTTTGACTTATTCTGGTCTATCAACTAACTCCCAGACGCAATTTCTGAGAAATTCGTTCAGCTCTTCTTGTATGGCATTGGTCCAAGGCACGCTTTTTAGTGCTTCTAAGATTGTCTGAGGCTCTGGAACTTGAGCTACATAGTATGCCATAAGAGCTGTTTCTTCATCGTAGACCGTCAGCTCTACTTCTACTAAGAGTTGTGCCTCGTCAGCTGCTTCTTGAGAATTTATCGGGGGATTCTGAGCAACTGAGCTTCTTGTTCTGATGTTGTTTGAAGGTTCTCCAACAATTGCTGAAGCTGGATGATCTTCGATTCATCTTCGTCTTCTACGAATTCTTCCTCCAATTCATTGATGCTAGAGGTTGCAAGGTCCCTTCTAGCTTGGAGATGCTCTGGAGTCAATTCTTGATGATGTGACTCATCTTGATTTGGATTTTGACTTGATTCTTCTTGGGGTGTGAACTCAATGACCTCAGCTGGAGAGGGAGCTGGGGAGTCAGCAAGATCTGGGTTTCCAGCTGGCGACATTCCCCCTTGATATGACATTAGGGTTCCCTCTTGATTTTCAGCTGGTTGCCTTGCCTCTACCGGATTTATTTGAGGCTCTTCTGGTTCGTTATCCCAAATTAATGTTTCAGCAAGATTTTTTATTCGAGTTTCTTGAGATCTTGTTTGAGTTAAATTGGAGCTTGAAGATCCAGCTGTGTTTCTTTGCTTGAATGAATCTCTATACTCGAATGAAGTTTCATCAAATGTGACATGGGGAGTCACTTCGATTATCTGAGTCCTTCGGTTGAACACTCTGTAGGCTTTACTCACAACTGAATATCCAAGAAATACTCCTCTATCTGTCTTCGCATCGAACGTCTACAGTTGGGTCTTTCCGTTGTTCAAGATATAGCATTTTGATCCGAAAACCTTGAAATACCCGATATAGGGTTTTCTATTGTTCTAGAGCTCGTACGACGTCTTTCCCTGTCTAGATGTAAGTAGAGATCGTTTTCTGAGTGAAGCATGCTGTATTTATAGCTTTAACCCAGAACTTCTTAGGAATTGCTGAGTTGGCTAGCATTGAGGTAGTTGTTTCCTTGAGTGTTTTGTTTCTCCTCTCAGCTATACCATTCTGCTGAGGTGTTCGTGCAGTTGAGGTTTGATGCTGAACTCCGTTCTTCTCACAGTATTCGTAGATAGTCTCATTCAGAAACTATGTTCCTCGATCTGATCTGATTGTGATAATTTTGCATTCCTTTTGAGTTGTCAGCCTTTCCAGCAGAGCATGCAGCTTAGATCTTGTTTCGCTCTTCTGGTACATGAATGATACCCAAGTGATTCTTGATTAATCATCCACTACAACTAGTGTGTACTTTCTGCCGTTGAAGCTAGCTGGAGTTACTGGTCCAAAGAGGTCCATGTGGAAAAGTTGAAGAACTCTATATGTCAAAGGCGTTGGCTTGAGAGAAAATAATATTTTCGTCTGTTTTCCTTGCTGACAAGCACTGCAAATGTGACTTTTGTCATATACTTGATCTGGAATTCCATCAGCGAGCTGATTCCTTGTCAATCTGTTGATGGTCTTGAAGTTGAGATGATTCAGCCATCTGAGCCACAACCAGCTGACCTCGTTGCTGCTTTTGGATACAAGGCAAGTGTCTGGAGGGCTGCTGTTCCAGTCAACAAAGTACATGTTTGCTTCTCGTCTCCCTCTTAGCAATACTTGTTTGGTTTCTCTGTTCGTCACTGTGCATCCATGTGTATCAAACTTGACAGAAAAACCGTTGTCGCAGAATTGGCTAATGGAAAGAAAATTATGTTGCAATCCATATACATAAGAAACATTAGTAATTTTAACATTGCTAGTTTCAAATGTACCGTAACCTTTGGTTAGACCTTTGGAGTTATCTAAACGTTACTTGTGGGCCAGGTCGCTCTACATATTCTCGGAGGAGATGTTTAAAGTGAGTCATATGCTTAGAGCAGTTGTTGTCCATACACCACAGCGTCCTCATTGACTCCTCTATGATGTTATGTTCCCGTGCAACCTATCACAGAAATCAAAATTTAGGTCCCCAATTTTAATTGGGTCATTGGGGGTTAGTTAGAGATCCATTTACCACCCAGATCTGTTTAATGACTCTTATTGGGTCAGTAGATCTTATTATCCTCCCAACTGTATCTACGAACACATTCCTTATGTTTCTCGATTGATTCAGCTGTCTGGGTCTAGGTTTCTCTCTTCTCCCAGCTTGATTCCTTTGCTGATGTTCAGATCTCATCCTCCTTCCAGCAGTGTGTGCAGCTGAGACATTCCTTCTGGATTGTCTCTGCTGTCTTGTCTGATATCTTGGCTAAAAGTTGTAATCCAGCTGGTAGTCATATGGTTCATATCCAACTGGCCTTCTCTGCTGATATCTCGGATGATATCTGTTTACTTCGTGCTAGTGATGCTGGTGTCTGGGATATCCAGCATGTTGTCTTCTTTGTGGCTGTGCATGATGTTGCTGTCTGACTTGAGCCTGTTGTTGTCTTACATCGTGCTTTCTTGGAGCAGGTTGTGTGCTTGGTTTGTCAGCCACTTGAGCAACTGGGATTGCGTTCTCCTTAGCTTTTACAAATGTCACTTTTGTTCTACTTGTGGAAATGACATTCGTAACTTCCTTAGATCTATCATAACCCAATCCGGTTTTTAATGCAGCCGGTCTTTGAACACTGATGATCTCGTCCATTTTAGTGGTAGCTTTGATGAGTGCTACCATCTTGGTAGTTAGTGTTTCTTATGACTTCTTCAGCTTTGAGATCTTAGTTGATTTCCTTTCTAACTCAGCTGTGGAATTTTCCAGCTCGTCCATCAGCTATTTTTTCTCATAATAAAATTCTTTCATCAGCCTGTCTTGTTTTACTATTTTATCCTTAAGTGAAACAATCTCCTTTGCGAGCTGAGTGGCATCAGCTGCTTCTGGCGCTCTTTTCTTTTCCAGTTCGGTTATTAGCTCGGCATTTTCACACATTGTGATTTCAAGAATCTCTTGAAGTTCTTTGAAATCATTCATAACTTTCTCTACTAGGTTCCAGTTAGGCATACCCTCTGATCCTAACATCTGCATAGAGTGTTCGTGTTATGGTGAGAGGTTAGATACGACTATGGTTTTAGAGTTTACCTCATCGTCGTCGAGTCCGTCCGTCTGTCCCATGAAGCAAGCATCCCAATCTTGCTCATCATAGGTCATGAGTGCATCTTGCTCTGAGTCTGAGAAAGGCATGTCGTCGTCCATCTTGTTGCACTCGGACACTTCGTCGGTAATATATGCTCTCCTTCTGTCAGCTGCTTTGGCTTTCAGAAGGTTATTTTCTTTCCTAGACAGGTTGGGACAGTCCTTCTTGTAGTGTCCTGACTCCTTACAGTTGAAACAACCTTCATTTTTCCTCTTCGATGTGTCTGTTGACTTCTCGTCAGCTGCAACATACTTGTCTCTGTATGTTTTGGCAAATTCCTTGTATTTGCCCTTGCTGGTGTTGAGTCTGTTATAGTTTTTCACCAGCATCGTGATTTCTTCTAGCAGCTCTTCCTTGCTCATATCTTTCTTGTCATTTTTCTTCTTGGAAGACTCTGCTGACTTTGCATGTGTTGATTTTTCAGAGTTGGCTCTGAAAGAAACTTTCTTTAGAGCTGGGGGTAGCTCTCCGTCGTTGTGCTTGCTTGAAGACTCCTCTATGGTGATCTTCAGGTTGTATTCGTTTGCTTTAAGTAGGGAGAACAACCTTTCTGTGGTGAGGTCTCTTATATCACTCCTACTATGATGTACGACTTTGTACGTGTTCCACTCAGCTGATAGGGCAAAGAGAACTTTCATGTTCTTCTCCCGCTGAGTGTATTTTCCAGTTCTTATTGTCTCAATTTCGAAGATTATGCTTGAATATCTGAGCTCCATTGATTTAATGGACTCGTTGGCTAGCTGCTTGAAGTTGTCGAACTTCTGGCAGGCAATTGTGAATTTGTTCTCTTTAATCTTCTCTGACCCTTCGTAAAGCTTGGCTAGGGTTTTCCACATCTTGCTGAGGTAGGCATTTGAAACTGTGGATGAGATGGTATTCCTCGCGAAGCTGTCCAATCCAGCTTGCTTCATCTCTTCTGAGGTATATTCACTTTTTGCTTTGAGGATCGGCTGGTATACTGGTTGTCCCCCTTCTGGAGCTGGTACCAATTCATTTCCTTGTTTGTATATGATGATGGGTCCATCTTGAATGACGTCCCACATCATGTCATGATGTGCACAGAGAAAGCTCTTTACTCTGAACTTCCATATCGTTAATCATCAACCGAGAAGGTGGGAAGATTCCTGCTAAGAGAATAATCCATGAAGATATGCACAATATGCAGTAAGAAGAGTTTTTCCTTAAACTCGGATCTGTTCAGTTGACCACTGACAGAGAGTTCAAGACGTCTCTTGATTCAGATAGAGCGGTCTTTTGAACCACTGCTCTGATACCAATTGATGGTCCCGGAACGAGTACTTCGGTGTAGAGGGGGGTGAATACACCGAAGTTAAAACTTTTGAAACTTTTTAACTAGTTAAAACTGAGTGTGAGCTCAGTTATAAATCCTGCTGACTTCTTGAAGAAGATGGTCAGCTGGACTGATAACTCAGCTGGCGGTGCGGAATGTGGTGGTTTGAAAACTTAGCTCGTTCTCTTTGAGAAACTCAGTTGAAAACTTTCTTTCAGTTTACGGCTTAGTCAAGTTATGCAGATTTTGAAAATACAGCTAGCTGGGTCACTCAGCCAGAGAAATAACTTAAAAAAAATAAAGTGCTTGATGCGGTTAGTTCTTTAAGATAAAATATGCAGAGATAAATAAAGCAATTAAAGAACATAGAGTTTAACGTGGTTTGGAGAAACTACTCCTACGTCCACGACCAGAGTTAACTAGTAAATCCACTAAGGATGACCACTTGGTTTAACGAGTACCAAGCCACTTCGCAGCTCAAACCAGAGCTGTGTTCTAACAGTTTACGGGCACTGTAGAAGCCTGAATCCTTTCAGTTTTCCAGTACTGAAACAACCTTACACACTCAAATTTTGCGCTTTGAGTACGCGTGACCTTAGCCTAACCTTTTCTGAGTAAAGAAGGGTTTGGATTTGGAGTTCCAACTATGAACGAGTTCTTACAAGGAAGAACTTGGAGTTAGACAAACTTGTTCAAACTAGGCTTGAGATAAGATATGATTTCTGCCTAGATTACAGACGAAAAACTTCTGCAGTCTAACTAGGAACTCTTTAAGATTAAGTGTTCTGGACAAGAATGCAGACTGCTAATAGCTTTGAATGTTTCAAAGACATTGAAAGCTTGAGGTGAGTTTTTCGTATTTGAATCTGTTGTTGAAGACTGGTATTTACAGATAGATATTCAAAACTAGCCGTTGGAAGTGCCATTTGAATCTTACCTACTCTCTGACTTGCCAATCTGTCGTTGAGTGGGTCTTGACCTGTCTTCATCATTGTGTCAGATCCTAGGTTCACCTTTCTAGGATGCTGAGATGTCTATCCCTCAATGGTCGAGGTATATTGACTTTCTCTGACACCGAAATTTTTGTCTTGGAGCTGGCTTTCAAACTTCGAGTTGATTCATAAAGTCTAACTTGATCGGATATCTTCAGAGTTAACTCCGCTTTGTCTGCTTAGCTGGATATAATCTGCTGGATCTTCTGGACTTGGGTCAGCTCAGACTTCTTTGCTCCGTTGGGTCTTCTTGGCTGGATCCGATCTCCTTAACTTCTTTGCTTGAGTCAGCACAGCTGGATGCTTTGGCTGACTCCGCTTAGTTTGAACTCTGAACAGCTGAAAAACTCTTCAGTTCATCTTCGCTCCAGCTAGATCTTCGGCTGTCTTCAGCTCCTTCACCTGTAAACTTAGAAAATCTAAAGCTCAAACAGGCGAGCTGGAAAAATAACTTAGGCATGTGCAATCATCTACTAGGTTGGGGTCAGTTGGATTTTGGTATCAAATCAAAACTTAGAATTTTCCCAACACGGAGAATCCGGGTGGTGGTTAAATGACATTGTTTGGATTGGCATATGAGAAGTTGGGATGGTTCCGGTTATTGGGATTGTAGGCATGATTCCCCGATGGATAGCTTGATCGGTTGTAGTTGTTGTAACTATGTTGGTTGACGTAGTTAGAATCACTTTGAAACGGCTCTTCAACCTCTTGTTGATGTACCACCTTAACTTTCATCTGTGTCTTTCTTTCTTTCTCATACTCCTTGAGCAAAATGACTTTGGCCAAAAGATCCTCATATTTTTCATCGGAAATTGTGGCAACTCTCCTTGAAGGACCTCTCTCCACAGGCCATTGGTAGCTATTGGCGGCCATCTCCTCGATAATCCTCAAAGCTTCATCGGCACTCCGATTCACCAAACATCCTCCGGCCGTCGCATCCACAATGCTTCTAGTTTGAGAAGTAAGTCCACTATAGAAATTAGTGATTTGATAAGCTTAGCTAAATCCATGTTGCGGACATTTTCAGAGCATTTCTCTATACCGTTCCCAAGCTTCATATATCTACTCTTCTCCCATTTAAGTGAAGTGAGAGATGTTGGCAATTAGCTTTTGAGCTTTTGATGGAGGGAAGTATTTTTCCAAGAACTTTTGGCACAATTGCTCCCAAGTGATCTTTGAGTAGTCTATGGTCTTGTACCAAGCCTTCGTCTTGTCTCTCAACGAAAATCCAAACAATCTCAATCGAATGACGTCATTTGAAACTCCATGTTGCTTGATTGTTTCACATACATCCAAGAATGCACTAAGGTGAGCATTTGCATCTTCATTAGGCCCTCCTCCAAACGGATCGGCTTGCACCATATGTATTAGACTGGGCTTAAGCTCAAAGTCATTTGCATTGCATCGAGCTCCCCACCCATCATCTTGGAATTGATTGCCTCAAGGTTGAAATATATGGTTAACGGTGGTAGAGGTGCACAATTTTCCTGTCTAGCTTGATCATCCATTTAGCGTTGCATCTCTCGGATTTGTCTTTTCAAATTGGCAATGGGATTTGGAGCTCCGTTCGCCATCCTTTGTCTTCTTCTTTCTCTAGTAGCACTCTTATGTGTTCTCTCAAGTTCCAAGTCCAAGGGATCCGATTGTATTCCCGTGGCCCTCGTGTTCATGCACTACCTATCAAGAGATTGTAGAGATTAGAAGCTTACAACTATGGTGAAATAAAAGAAAAATTAAGCTATGTCTTACTAAGATTAGTATTCCAATATTAATTTTAAATGTGTAAATAATGTAATTCAAGATCGACGTCAAATTATGTTTACAGAACCTAGCTACTAAAAGAACACGAATTTTAATCACTATAGAGAAAGATCATCCAACGCACAAAAGTAATATCTAAGAGAATTTGGTGGGCTCGAGCCCACCAACTATCGAGCACCCCAATATCGAGCCTACCATATTGAGCCCAAGCACGACACAGCGAACCAAGCTCAAAGGCGGAAGGTTGTTGCTCGCAACTGCTATTTTAGCCATATATATTATTACAATAATACTTTTTGAACTTAAATGTCCTGACATAATCTAGCCCATTTAGGAAAATGGAGCGGTTCGATACGTTTTACTTATTTATTTAATTTTGTAATTAAAAAAAAATATGCAGAGTTACCATTTTACCCTATACCTATTTTAGCTTCAAATTTATATGTTTTGGCTCCAAATTGACATGAGATTAATCATAAATGTTTAATTATGATTTAACCCACGAGGTGCCCACAATAGGCTGGCCATTACTTTTTTTTTTTTTTGGAGGGAAATAGGCTGACCATTACTAAAAAATAGATAAATTAGGATACAATGAGTTATAGCAAAATTGCTACAATTTAATACGGTCTAGTCTTTTAACTCTTGCAAGAATTCCATTTTACCCACTTTGTAAACCCACCTCTGAGGTGTTTAATGGGGTCTGAGAAAAAGAAAGAAAGAAAAATTCGAATAAAATTATTAAAAAAATTATGATTAATCTCATGTCAATTTGGAGCCAAAACATATGAAGTTGGAGCCAAAATAGGTAAAGGGTATAATGGTAACTCTGCATAGTTTCTTTTAATAACAAAATTAAATAAATAAGTAAAACGGGTCGAACCGCTCCATTTTCCTAAATGGGCTGGATTATGTCCGGACATTTATGTCCGAATAGCATCACTATTATTATTATTATTATTACACCTCTAAATACACCCAATTTCATTCACAATCATTCTGCCAAGAGGATGAAGACTTCAGCCGAAGGCGGTCAAACTACATCCTCCCCGAAGGAAGCGTGTCGAACCGCCCAATCAACCAAAAGACAGCAAGGAAGCGGCCAACGGAAAAAGGCAAGGAAAAAGAGACCGCCTCCTCCGATGTAACCAACTTCATGGAGTCAACAAACATCACCCTCGCCACTATTGCCGAGGCTCAGTGCGAAGTTGGCCAAACAAAGCGCGAGGCTCACAATATGAAGATCATTTGCCAAGATACGTCGAGAATGATAAGGGAGCAGCTCAATATGCATGCGAGGGAAGTTGCGGAGATCAAGGCACGAAGAGGATGGCCATAAGTTTTTTTTTAATTAATGTAATTTTCAATTTTTTAAATTATGCAATTTTCTTTTTTTAATTAATTTAATATTTTGCTTTTAATTAATGATTTAACAAAATCTTCGCAATTCTATTACGCCATCTATCACGCCCAACTACTGTGAGACTGGCGCTTAGCTGATGTGACGAGGTTATTCCGCTTTTAAGAGGTGCAACCAATATGAATGCTCTAATCGTACAAACCGGAAGTTATATATATATATATATATATATATATATATATAATTAGCAGATAAATAGTCAGAATTAATATCACTTTCTTAATTTGTTGAGTGAACAATTTATAAAAGACAAAGCACGTGGGCGTTGCTGGCATCTTCTTGTCAAAAATTTGAATGACATTTAGTTTGTTCCAATAAAATGCATGCATCTCCTTCTCCCAATCCCATCCTCCCTGCCCATTATGGTAACAATCTCTCTCTCTCTCTCTCACACGCACACACACACACACACATGGTGGTTAGTGAACAAAACACTTGTAATCTTTCACAGATGTACATTCATATAGCAATAATTATGATTAATTTATTAACGACCAAGTCAGATGCTTAATTAACAGGCTTCTTTATGTTATGCAGTGTCAATGTGGCATCACCTTACGGCTTACGTACGCCTCTATTCCACTAAATTAAATTTAGTTCATTATTGTATATAGATTTTTTTTTTTAAACGCATTTGGTAGTATTGAAATTAAATACGTATTAATTTCTCATACTATGAACTACTCCTTCCGTTGCATTTAAAGATTTGTTTACCTTTTTCGAATGTCACAAATATATAATCTTGTTTCTATAATAGACATTGTTTTTTTAACTTATTTATTAATATATCCTTATTTAACTCTTTGATTGATTCATAGGAAAATGCATAGTCAAAAAATAAATATGAGCATATTAACAAGCTTACTTTATAAATTTACTTTTTCAATGATTTTCTTAAATTTTAATTAATCCTTGTGAAATTTCAAGCAGCCTATATAAATGGGATGAAGGGAGTAGTAGTAAGGATGTTTCAATAGAATGAAATAACATAGAAGTAGGCCTATAATTGGAATGGACATAGAAGGAAAACGTTCTAGATCGAAGAACAAGAATTTTGTCGAGAAAATAGAAATAGTATAAGTACTATTCAAATTATAATCACAATTATTACATAAAAATTGTACTCAACTGGGAATAAGCCAGGAAACAGATAACTCATCTATCAATTCATAACGTGCATGGTGAAAGGTAGGGGGAGAATTACCGATTTAGGTCCTGAATAATATTATTGGACTGGCCCTCATAAAATTTTGTTTATTAGTTTTATTTTTATTTTGTGTCGTAAGAACATGCCGCTGCTATCTTTGATATTAGTAGGACTACTCAATTCACCATTAGGCCACCCCTAGAATAGAAATATTGTTCAATACTTTATTCAAGTGGTAAAGAAGAAAATTTAAGCCCTTGACGAATTAAATTTGAGTATCCATGAACCGTAAGGGTAGCAGTAATTTTATGGGTTTCGGAATTAAAAAAAATAGGTTATCTATCAATATAGTTGTGTCTTTTTTTTTTAAAAAGAAAAAGAAATTCATTACTCAAGAAGAATCAAATGAAACAATATCCAAGAGCCAAGACAACCAACAACCATGCCACAAAACAAACGTGTCTAAATTTTTAGCAAAATTAAAGAAGCTAATATGTGTGCCGCTCTATTTAAAAGATGACAACTATCGATTTAAAACCTGAATTATCAGTTCAAAACTTAAAGTATCATGCATTTAGATTCTTTTTTATGTTTTAACTATCTTATATTCATTTTTAATGAAAGTAATAGAATGAATAATCTCAGATCAAAGTCATATGACAAAGAAATGAAAAATATGATGAATAATCTATATAAATTTAATTAGCAATATATTGGAAAAGATATAAGAAATAAGCTAAGTAAAGGACCGACATGATTTTTTTGAATTATATGCCGACTTGGATGGTATCTAGCATAAAATATTTTGCCAAAGTGTAAAGATCTTCTGCATATCTAAGCCAACTTTTTATTTGTATCTATTGAAATCTAATTAACTTAGCAAATTGTTTTCATGCCTTGATGCATATATGAAATTAAGTGATAAGGACTAAACTATACTACTCTTGTTTTGTTAATATATACTTAATTAATAGTATTACGATTTAAAAATGTGCACAAACTTGGAGATTCTTTTCATGAAATTTCGTTTAATTCGGTTAGGTATACTAACTATATATGTTGACTTGACTCGTAGGTTGTTTTTCTTCTCATGTAAACAATAATGTGTCCGGCCAGAACTTTTGAGCTCGACTATAAACAAATAAAGTCTTTGATTTTGCCCCTAAATAAATAAATAAATATATGTTAGCTAGTCCTCCATTTTTCTTTTATGACAAGAATAATCTCCACCCACTAGTTAAAGTGCATATTGGATAAATTAATTATGTAGATATATATGCAATAAGATATATCTATACCTATATAAAAAGTGTCTTATTTACAAAATTTGAGATTTGCTTATTATATCCATATTATACATTTCTTTTTAAGGATAATAATATAATATATATAATTGAGATTATTTATTTATTTTGACTTAGATTTTCATAATTATATTATAATATCACAAATCACAATAGGTTAGGACTCTTCATTATTTTATTTGAGTAATAGTTGAATTCTTAATTAATTATATTTATGATCGTATTAACATAAATTTAAATTCGTTCTCACAAATTTTTCTTTGGAAAAGTGGAATGATTATATATGTGATTAATTGTGTTATGTTTCGGAGATTAAATGCGTGCATAACTTTAATTGCATGTGTGTTATGACTAAGAAAAATGTGTGTTATTTCGTGACAAAGAAATTAAAAATATTTATTTCGGGGAGCACAGAACTGGCTATTGAAAACAATTTATCGCTGAATTCTTTATATTGTGTTGCTTGTGTACAAAAAATAATTAGGGATCCAAACAACTTCACATGACTTAGGAGTCCTAATATGATAGAATTTCAACTGATTATCAGAATTTTTTTATCTTCAATAATAATATACAAGAATTTTCATTCAAGTGGAGAAGATTTATACCCTATAACGAGTTTGACTTTAAATATAGGCTTAAACCTATAATATTGTCTCCAACACATTGAAATTTAATTATATTTTGGGTATATAGAAAAAAAATCTAAAATTAAGGGCCAATATAATAATATCATATGTATATATTATTCTATAGACTCGAGATTATCTTATTTCAAAATATTTTTACATAATTTCAAAAATAAATTACAGTACTATTTGAAATTGTTGAACCAAGATCTCACGCATCAATATTTTAAGATTTAGATATAAGTTATTCTCCTTTTGTTTTTATAAAATTTAAATTATGTTTGACAGAGGAAGAATTTATACGTATGAAGATATACAATTGAACATGAACTTTAATGCATCGATTGATTACTTATTACTCATTTTAGATAAATAATACTAGGTAATAATAATTTTTAATGTACTTATATTTTTTTCTAATTATTAGGTAATACTTAAACTTTTCTAATTAATATATATAAGTCATATTATTAACTTCGCACATTGTATTATTTTTGTACAATCATACGAATTACGTGCGTTACCTCTACTAGTGGTACTAAAAAACTTGATGCGACATACTCAATATATAAAGCGTTCCGTGAATAGGCTCGTCACTTTATTTATCATTTTGTGTCCGCTTTGTAAAGGGTGAACACTATTCAAAGAACGTGACACCCAATCAACCAACTTGACACCTTAAGAGGATAACCACATTTTTTTCCTTTTTGGCAATTCATGCCGAAAATGACAACCATATAAATTAATTACAAATATTTCAGAAATATCAAGGATCCGAAAGCATAATATGTATGCATATTCCTATACACACACACTCACACTCACACTCACACACACACACATGTACACGTATATATATACATTGTTGAAAGTTAAACATAAGCATGAATCAATCTTCAAAGCCTCGTCCCGATGAAGAGAAAGACGACCACGGCGACGACGACGACAAAGACAAAGCAAGACCTGAAGAACTTCTTGAAGATTGCTGGTTTTTCAGCAACTTGCTTCACAGAAAACTAACCATGTCGTCTACAAATTCCTGCAATTCGCACTTGGAAACGATGTCGTCGTGTAATTTAGCACTTGCACCGTCGCTGCCGGCGACGGCGATGAGCATCGAAGACGAAGAGATTCAAGATGAAGAGATAGAGTTCTCTATGGGAAAATTGATCAGGCAAGCTTCTTTGAAAAACTCAGACATCCATGCGCCTAAGGTACTATACTGCTTTATTATTTATTTTAACGTTAATATTCCGGAATTGTTTTTTTTTATGTAATTAATAAATTAAAAGATTGCATTATTTTGATTGCTTCTAATGTGTGATTGATTTGATTATGAAAACTCATTTATTTTATTCTGCTATTGATCACTCTAATTCTGAATTAAGAGACAATAATTGTTGTAGCTTTTGGAAATTTTATGGGAGGATGTAGGCCACAGCTGTGTCACATGATTTCTATGTAGTTTTATCATGAAAATTGAATGCTATTACACTAAACAAAGCTAGCACGTCTCCTATATTTTTTACCTACTTGCATATATATCACTTTCAATTTTTTTTGATATTTTATTTTTTTGTCCAAATTTCAATTTCTGGTGTTTTTATTTAATTTTGTAATTATTATATATAGGGTATATCATATATATCCAATTATAGTATACAATTATTTTTTGAAGTCTACTTTCAATTTTTTTAGTTAATAATTGATTATTATGAGTTTATTAATAATTAATTTCTAATTAGAGGTTATTAGTTAATGATCCCCTTTCAAGTTAATAATTGATTATTTGAGTTTATTATTTAATTATTACAATTTATAATTGATAATTAGAGTTTATTAGTCAATAATCTTCATTCAATTTTTAGATCATATTGATTATTAGAGTTCATTCCATTGAATTAAGGTAAATATATACAACTAAAGCTTCAATATTTTATGCTATAAATATTAATTAGGATCCAATCTATTTTAACATTTTTTTTTATTTTTATAGTAAATATGAGTATTAAAACTTAATAGTGGGACACGATCCGATCAGAGGCGGATCTACATTAGGCCTGGGCTGGGCTCCAGCCCAGTGCTGATTCTAAATAGTTATGTATATATATGTGTGTTTTTTACTTTAAATGTTGAGTTAGCCTAGTGGTAAAAATTTTATATCATTTCTTGAAGAACCTGTGATCGATTCTCAATGCCCACTAGCAAGATTAATATGTTCCTATTGCTTTAATGCACCAAAATGTTTCATCTCATAACAAAATATATATATATATATATATATATATATATATATACGTTGACATATTTACTTATCAGCCCATCCCATTAACAAATCCTGCATCCGCCCCTGGATCCAATCGAACCGATTTTGTTGAAGAAATGTCTGAATTATTTTGCAGAGTATGACAACAATTACTAGCTGTTGCACATCACCAAGGAAGATGGAGTTCAACAAACTAAAATTGGAGAGATTAAGACCTCGACGTCAAATGAATCAACTCAAGACGCAGAAGAGCTTAAGTGATTTGCAGTCGAAAGAGTTGCAAGGCTTCAAAGATTTAGGATTTGATTTGGGTCAAAAAAACTTGAAGCAGGAACTAAAGAGAATCGAAGAAGACGAAGGAAGAAGCACGAGCCTACCGCCGTATCACTCGGAGGCACAAGATTCGGCTCCGCCGCCGGCGGAGTCGAAATGGGGCGGCAAGAGATCAACGGAAGATGATATGAAGGCGCAGATCAAGTTCTGGGCCAGGGCCGTCGCATCGAATTGCGTCAAGAATGCTGATTAGTTTATCTTAAATTACATTTTATGAACTAATTAAGTGAATGCTACTGCATCCAATTATTTAGATTAATGTCGTGTAAAGTTTTAGATTCAGTTTTTTTTTTTTTTTTCCTAACTGAGATGGTTTGTTACGTAAAAGTTGTGTGTCTAACAGACATTATTTGGGGGATGTTGGAATTATTATGTACTATGTTTCCTGGACAATGTTTGAGTATCGCAAAGGTATAATTGTTGTTGTTGAATAAAGAGAAGTGCATTAATTGTAAAGAGACGCGTCTACAAAAAAAAACAAGGAAATTAACGACGGAAACAAAACCGATACTGAACAACGACGAACGACTAACAACGGAAGAGGAAATGAGCTAGAGATGTCAATATGCAGTGTTAAATATTATTATTATTATTATTATTATTATTATTATTACCCACCGCAATTTTTAGCGTGATATATGTGTGATGTATATACATATATACTGTAGGAAACGGTTATTTGACTAAGCGATTCGATTTGCCTTCGGATCTATTTTGACTATCTAATGAACGCTTATAAATCTTCCTACACGTGCTCCTATGAAATTAAAAAACATTCATGGAATGTTTTATCGATATACCTGCGAATTTGACGGTCAGAGACTCCAAAGTAGATATTCTGAATTATTCTCGTAGCAGGACTCGTCGATGGATGGGATTCCAGAGTGGATCTTCTGAATTGTTTCCATAGCAGGACTCATCGATGGATGAGATCGAACTTCGAGTTCCTCTCCCTCTAAAAGTAGCCACTGGTTTTTCTGATCTCTCTAGGATTTTAGTTCTCTCTATTTTTTTTTACGAGATAACTAATGACTCATTCCTAATATTTATAGCTGGTATATATGAATATCTAATAAATATTATAGCACATAAGTCAAACTCATTTCAAAGCCCAGATGGGCTTGACCTTTGAGAGTAGGCGCCACTTTTTAAGGAGTCAGGCCAATCAAACCAATTCAGGGATCTACTAGCTTGAATAAGATTTAGGCCTCTCAGTGTCTAATTTCTTTTATTCAGCCCAGAATAATAAATTATAGCACAAATAGTAATTTATTCTACTATAAAATTAATATTGAATTACCATCTTATTTATTTGATGAGTCGAGGCTAATATTAAACTTAATTAATCCCTGTGTTTAAGATTACAAATATTCATTAATTAATTAACAGCTTCAGACAGCTCTGTAATTAATTAATAAGTTAATTAATATTAATTAACATCTTGAGTGCTACCACTTAAACTTGTTATCATACTGGAATTAATTCCACCTGCGAAGTTTAGTATGATAAACTTATTAAGTTCCTCAAGTGATATTATCAGCCTATTATTAACAGGACACGGAATCCTTAATTGCAGTTTATTGCATACTCCCTCCGTTCTTTTTTAAATGTCCTATTTAGCTCAATTTTTTGTTTCCATATAAGTGTCCTATTTCAAAATTAGAGAGTAAATTAATGACATTTTTCCAATTTTATCCTTATTTAATGCTTCTAGTAATTTGTTAATTAGTTGTATGTATACATTAATGATAGTAATTAATAAGGTTATATAGGTAAATTTCTTTATTTTCTTGGTATGTGTAATTTGACGGTGGAGGATACTTATAAAAGAACGGAGGGAGTATCAGATAAGAATCATCATTACCTAAAAAATCGAGCATATTGAGCTTATAGACCAAGCTTTGATCCTTCATAAATCAAAGTAATAATTAATTACTTATTTATATCAATAAACTCAATTAAAGCTAAAATTATTTTAAGTCAACGAGATGTTGATTCTTAAGTCAGATTAAAGACTCATCTCACTATGATCCTTTCAATACGTAAAATGTACTAGCATAAATAAATAGTCAAGATAAACTATTTATCTATTTATGCTACAGTCTAAACCAACAACTTGTCCTAAATTATCTCGACTGTGAAATTAATTTATATCTCATAAGAAACTGATTATATGATCTTCTGTGATCTACAACACCCATATCATCTATAATATTGAGATAAATAGACATTAATATAATTATGCAATAATAATAATTTAGATATGAAAAATCACAGTGAATATAAGGAATCAATGTATATAAGCATAAAGGCTTGCTTTCAATATATAATCCTTCAATTCTCCCACTTATACTAAAACAAACTTTTAGTATATAACGAGACTCATAAAACTAATAATATTGATAATATCCATCTAACTATTACAATTCTCCCACTTATACTGAAAGTTCTTTTAATGTGTGAGGTAACGAAACCCTATTCCTTCAACATGCTTGTCGAAGACCTTCGCCGATAGACTCTTTGTAAATGGATAAACCAGATTATCTACTGTAATTTTCTGCACATCCACATCTCCATGCTTGACCAGCTGCATGATGATGTAATATCTACTATCTATATGTTTACTAGCTTGATGACTTCTTAGTTCCTTGCTGTTTGCCACTACTCCCTGGTTATCATAATAAATTGTGATACCTTTTGGCAAACTAGGAATCACATTAAGCTCGGTTAAGAAGTTCCTGAGCCATACAACCTCTTTGGCAGCTTTACTAGCCTCCACGTACTCGGCTTCCATAGTAGGCAGTGTAATGTATTTCTGCTTTACACTTCTCCAAACTATGGCTCCACCACCTAATGCAAACACATATCATGTGATAGATTTTCGTTTGTCCTTATCTGCCTGGAAATCAGCATCCACATAGGCTACCAGAATCAGTTCATCCGTTTAAGGTACTTGAGTATATGCTTTACCACCATCCCATGAGCTTGTCCTGGATTAGCCTGATATCTAGAAACTACGCCTACAACATAGCAAATATCAGGCTGCGTACATTGCATGGTATATATGAGACTGCCCACAGCCGAAGTATAGGAACCGATCTCATCGCTGCTATCTCCTTTGGTGTCGAATGACACAAAGCCTTAGATAGTTGAACACCGTGTCTGAAAGGTAGAAAACCTTTCTTGGCATTTTGCATGATGAACCTTGCTAATACAATATCAATATAGGTTATTTGAGACAAGCTCAACGTTCTCCTAAATCGGTCACGACCAACCTTAATTCCGAGAATATACGCCGCGTCTCCCAAATCATTCATTTGAAACTGTTGGGATAACCACTCCTATATGTGTGACAACACATTCACATTATCACTAATGAGAAGTATATCATCTGCATAGAGTACAAGAAATACCAAGCTTCCATCGATACACACTCGGTACACACAACTCTCGGTTACACATTGTTCAAAACCATAAGATTTCACAACGTCATCAAACCATTTGTTCTATGATCCTGAAGCTGGCTTGAGTCCATAAATAGACTTCTTGAGCTTTCATACAAGATGCTCTTCTCATTCCTTTATGAACCCTTCCGGTTGTAGCATATGGATGTCTATATCTTTCTCAAGATACCCATTCAAAAATACGGTCTTGACATGCCACACCTCCAAGTTCATATGAGCAGCCATGGCTAAGAGAGCTCGAATAGACTTCAGCATGGCTAGTCTTGCTTTGAAGGCCGTAACCTTTCGATTCTCTCTTTCTGAGTGTAACTTTTCGCCACTAGTCTCTCTTTGAAGGCCTTAACCTTTCCGTCAGCTCATCTCTTTCTTTTGTATACCCACTTGCAACATATGGCTTCCTTGCCAGTAGACAACAAGCATTTCTAATATACATCCATGGTAGTGATAGAATCGAATTCTGATTCCATACACAACTGTCGATCGAGAGCATTTGGATCTGCTAATGCCTCTGAGTTCCCGAAACAATGAATAGATGTCCATCCGAGAGTGGAAAGTCATTGGCTGTACCGGTATGGCCTTAGCTCTCGGGTAAGTTCAGGGATCGTCTTCCACCTTCTCATTATCCTACAAATCCGAAGATTCACCATACAATGAATAATGACTGAGTTTGTTTATTACTCTCCCACTATGACGAGGCTCTATGGCAGATGTATTATCAACTTCTGATGATATTTCATCTTGCACACTTGGTGAATAGGTTGAATTGTCGTTCTCTTTTCTCTAAGTTCTTCTAAAATAATTTCACTTTTTGGTCTATGATTAGTTACATAATCCTCTTCCAAGAATCGTACGTTAGTGCTAATAACCACTTTCTGATCCTTAGGATAGTAAAATAACCACCTTTTGTTCCACTAGGATATCCTACAAACAACTTTACTTCAGTTTTAGGGCCCAACTTATCAGCATCCTTGTTTAGCACATGTGTTGGACTGTCCCAAATTTGGATATGGTTAAGACTGGGCTTACGCTCGGACCACAACTCGAACGGGGTTTTTGCAACCGTTTTTTAGGGAACTAAATTGAGTAAATAGGTAGTTGTTTCCAAGGCATATCCTAAAATAAAATCGGTAAAGATGCAAAACTTATCATAGAAAGAACCATTTCTAGAAGTGTTCGATTTCTTCTCTCTGACACACCATTCAGTTGGGGCGTTCCTGGTACAGTCAACTGAGATGTAATCCTAGATTATGACAAGTATTCTTTAAACTCGTTATTAAGGTATTTGCCAACGCGATCAGACCGCAATTACTTGGTACCTTTACCATGTCGTTTCTCTACTTCCGCCTTATATGTCTTGAACTTATCAAAACATTCAGACTTGTAGCGCAACAAGTAAACGTATCCGTGACAAAATACTTATACCATCTACGAGCTTGAGTAACATAGGTCCACACAAGTCAGAATAAACAATTCTAACACTTCTTTGGTTCTATATCTCTTGGCCTTACAAGGCCGAGTCATCATCTTTCCATCTATACAGGATTTGTAGAGTGGGATTGGTTCTACTTGGAGTGACTTCAAGATACCATCGGAAACCAATCTTTGGATCCTATTTAGATTGATGTGATCCAATCTTAAGTGCCAAAGAAGAGTTTGGTTCTCTAGAGAAAAACCTTTCTCTTCTTTTGGTTTGAAGTTGAGGAATAAACCGATGAAGAATAATCATACGAAACAGTAACAGTATAAAGAGAATTAACCAATATGCCATAACAAATAACCTTGCCGTCTCTCATAAAAGTAGCACGACTATAAAAAAACTACTGAATATCCATCCTTCGATAACATCGAAATAGAAATCAAGTTCTTGCGAAAATTTGGCACATATAAAACATCTCTCAATACTAAAACTGAATTCAGAAAAGATAAATGAACATCTCCAATAGCAGCAACATCCACTCTTGCCGTATTTTCCATGGAGATTGTCAACTCGCCTTCACTCACCTTTATTTTCAGCAGAAATCCTTACAATGTGTAATAAACAATATCAGTTGCTCCAGTATCTACTACCCAAGAATGAGTAGAACTCGAAACTAAACATGTTTCCGTTACTAGAGCAAAGGACGTACTTTTCTTCTTCAATAAGGGAAAATCAGTCTTCCAATGTCTAGGCTTGCTGCACTTGAAGCATTTTCCAGTTCTTTTCACCTTCGTCTTTTTGACACCTCCGATAGGACCAATCTTCTTACTCCCATTTTTCTCTTGGCCTTTCTTGTTATTTGGCCTCTTCCACTTTTTTCCATCTTTTGATGCAAAGCGAGAGGCCTCTTCGCAGTAGCAAGTGTCTGTGGACTCTTCCTCATAACTCCCTTGACTACAACCAGTTCATTAAGCAACTCGTTCATAGTTGATGCAGGCTGTCAATAGCCGGGCCTAACTTCGTCTCAAAATCATCGTTAAGAGAGAAGAATTGCCCACACTATTTAAACCTCAACATCCTTGCATATTTAACCAATGTGGGACGTCCTCCTCAGGCTTACCGCAGCCAAGTGAGTCATCCTCACTTGCCAGGGGCTGGATCGATGCCCTTGCATCATTCACCCTCCCTTGAGGACCGTCCCCTCCGGATGTCCTCTTCAGGCTTACCGCAGCCAATTAGTCCTCCTCATTGCCTAGGGGCTGAATCGATGCCTCCCCGCATCATCCACCATCCCTTGAAGATCGAGCCCATACCCCGTTCTGATACTAATTTGATGCATGCTATCAATAGCTGGGCCTAACTTTGCCTCAAAAGCCATGGTTCAGAGAGAAGGATTGCCCATACTACTTAAATCTCAATAACCTTGCATATTTTACCGATGTGGGACGTCTTTCTCAGGCTTACCGCAGCCAAGTGAGTCCTCTTCACTTGCCCAGGGGTTGGATCGATGCCCCTGCATCAATAGTGAACTTTTTCTTGCTCATCACCGCGTTGAGACGGAAGTTTTCATAGGACTTGGGAGAGTGTGGAGTATCATGTCAACCTTGGCTTCATCCAAGATACCACCACCGAGCTGATCTAGCTCATTGAAATGATTAATAATTCCGAGCATATGCTCGCGTCTGTCTATCATTTTCGAGGCCATGAGTTTCACCATGAGCTCAAATAGGGGCTGATTGATCAGATTCTCCAGAGAGCTCTTGAAGGTTTCTCATATTTGCAGCTGCAGTCTCCAAGAACTGATGTTACTGCTGCAAATTGGAGGTCATAGTGGTCCTAATATAGGTTTTCGCCATATTATTGGCCTTATGCCACCTCCTATGAGCTTCCATCTGCTCCTCGGTAGACCGAGCAGTTGGGGCCGCAGGGGCAGGAGTAGTGAGTACAAAATTGTACTCTTCTGCAGTTAGAACATATCCCAGGTTACGCTTCTATTCCACAAAAGTTGGTTCGGTAAGCGGCTTAGCAGTAAGAACATTCAATAACGGAGTAACAATCGTATCACAAAATTAAACATGCAAACGCATATAAGTCACTTATTATTGCATAAAATTCAAAAAATTTAATATTGTAACCTTTTGATAAAAACAATATTAACAGAATTTTCCATTAGTCCAAGTGATTTACACGCGAACCACAATTGTGTGGACATTTACGTGCGCACCACTTGACCAGACACCCAGTCTTTAATCTTACTCCATGCCAAGTTTTGTTATGACAAATAAGATTAATAAATGGACCTTATCTAGACCATATTAACTTGAAAAGGGACTCCGATGGGGAGTTGTATTCAAATTAATATCTAAGCAATGACCACAATTAATTAATCTAGAAATATTCCGCGAGTTGATATAATTACTAGAACTATATCGCCAGAGAAATTATTTTCTTGGTTATCTTATTTTAATCTCTCATAGAATATACTGCAGGAATTAATACGAGCAAGCCACGATAGTGTGGACGTTTACACGCAAAACTCCCACACTCACGAGATTAAATATTCTTTAGAAGTTTAACTGACAATTCTATAAATTGAGAGAGTGCGCAAGCCACGATCGTGTGGATGTTTACACACACCAACAACTTAACTTGTCTTAAACCAATTGTGGGATCTTATCAAATTAATTAAATAAATTGATTTTATAACTTGCTTAGTCTCTTTGTTCAAAAGGTTTATTTGCATGCTTATCACGAAAAACACAAAATTTTCTAAACATGTTGTTCTAGAACTCACATAATAAACCATGTTCGCTTGAATTCTAAAACATGCTCAGAAACGTGCCTATAATAGCCCTAATTGCCTGAATTATTATCTCTTTCATTAATCCTCCTATAATTGCCCAAATTGCCCTCCTATTCATTTTATAGATCATTCTTCACTTTTTAATTATTTGTTTTGAATGTCGTTTTATATTTTATACCATAATTGCCCTGAATTATTATCTCTTTCATTAATTCTCATTTTCTTTTTGCTTAAGTTCAAGAAAATTATAAAAAATTGGGAGAATAAAGCATCAAACTGCAGAAACGCAGAGGAGAAAAACAATGTGCAAAAGGTTGTACGTATGAAACAAGAAAAAAGAATGCAGAGCATACTCAGTAATTAGCTAGGTGCTTTTTAAAGCTAAGCTGATGCCATAGAGTTTAGGAATCTAGGAATATAGGACTAAGAAAGGACTAAGTCTGCTGAAATCTTGACTCCTCAGTAATCATATTTGTTCTTCTTCTTCTTCTTCTTCTTCTTCTTCTTCTTCTTCTTCTTCTTCTTCTCTGTAAGTGTGTTCTTTTCCTCAGCATGCATTTTTCTTTTGGTGTTTGTTAATGTCAGCTGAATATGCCTCTCTTTTAATTCTTCAATTAATTTAGCTGATATATCTTCTATAGTAGTTCTCATTTAATATACTCCAAAGGTGAAAGGCGTCATGTCTGAATTCGGCTAATAATAAGTGGAGTCAATTTAAAAGCACTCTCACTATTGAGTTTGTTTATAAAAGGGTTGGATTGCCCCACTTGAATCTCTACCTAGTGATTATTCATGCATTAATATATCTGATTGGAGTGCGTTTGTCATATAACTACAAGGTATATCCCACCAAACATTTCCAATAAAGATTGTTGTTACATCTTATTCACTTAAATGCTCATTTGTTATCTAGAATGTAAGAGATCAACAATGAAAACGAAGAGCTTAATACGCGCATCCTTATCATTTCGGGCGGAAAGGATATGCAAAATATGCCAGTGAATATGTAAGTCACATGATTTTGAATTATTTTTTATATTTTTATTTGTTTGTTTAATTGAGTTTTCTTCAAGCATGCAGCCTACATTGTTGTGTAAGGATCCCGAAATAAATCCAGCTACAATGTGGGTTGAAGGACGAAAGACTAAACAGAGGACTCTTGAAGGATATGATCACCTTGTAGAAAAAGTCTGCAAAGATTGTAAGGACTTGCAAACTTGCTTATCGTCTCTATCTCCATTGTTGTTCATCATATGTTGTAAGCTTATTTTCACTCTTTGCTGTTTTAGGGCTATTAATGTAGGATGAGTATATTTCTAAGAAAAAAGCTAGAAATTTGCATTTAAAGGGCACAAAATGCACTATCCTTGAAAATGCTCTTGCAAAAGAAGATCATAAGGGGAGTCCGAGAGGTGTTGGATGTGATATGACTCAAACATCATATTATAACATTCCTAGAGAAAAGAAATTATGCATGAAGCTTTGTAATCGTCAGCAGCAACAAGCATTTATGGAAACTACAATAATAAATGTTGAACAAATTGCAAGATTAGAAGCTATTGTATTTAACAACAAAACAAGTCTACATGATGATCAGAAGGATAGCTGCTTAGTCAAGCAAAAATATGAAGATCCATAAGTTGGTGCATATGATTTTTGTGACCATGATGACGGTGTCAAGTTGGGATGAAGCAGATGATGTGTATATGCTCGATATAGATGTGCAATTAATTGATAAAAATGCATCATTACAGGTGTATTTTCTATTTTTTTTTCATTTCTGTTATGTTATCATTGTTATTAATTGTTTGTATTTGCATTTATGTTATAGGGTAAATATGTAGCACTTATTTTAAAGTCAGGCACAAACATTGCATACGACACAATTTTGAGACTCTGTGGGCCTGGTGATAAATTGCCTAAAAAATACACGTGTATATTCATCGTTGATGTAGTCGATGGCAATGCCCTTTTGCCCATTCCAAGAAATGAGTGCGAAAGTATCGGTGATGCACTTGGTTGTCATGTTCCATGGCCGATAGATACTCTCTAATGGGTCAACGTATTCTTAAAAAATGTATTTAATATGAATACGAAAAAATACGGTCCAAATAAGTATAAAAAATGTATTTTTAATTTAATTTAATTTTTTTAAATACGAAAAAAATACGGTGTTGGTCCCAAGACGGATACCTTGGTGTAGAGAAGGGAGGTGAATACACCAAGGTTTTAAAAACATTTCCAATTAAAACTCTTTTGAGTGAGCTGGTTATGTTCGATCCAGCTGGAAGACAGCTTGATCGACACAGCTGGCTGTGTGTGTGCGGAAGTTGGTGGGTTTGGAAAATCCGTCAGTTGCTTCAATTATATTGCAAAGCTTTGTTTCTCTTTTCTCTTAGTCCGATTATGCAACTTGAAATTTATGCTTATGAGGAGTTAGCTGAATGCATAAATAAAGTAGTAAATAACAAAGCAATTTAACGTGGTTCGGAGTAACACCTCCTACGTCCACGACCAGAAAACCATCTGGTACTCCACTACCACTTGATTTCCAAGTACCAAGCAACTTCACAACTCGAACCTGAGTTGTGTTCCAACAGTTTACGGGCACTGTCAAGCCTAAACCTTTCAGTTTGCGGGTACTGAAAAAACCTTACAACCACTCGAATTACATGCTTCGAGCAAGCGTAACCGTGACCTAACCTTTCTGGGTAAAGAGGGGTTTGGTTTGGGGTTCCAACTATGAACGAGTTCTTACAATGAAGAACAAGGAGAATGATGAACTCGTTCAAACTAGGCTTAAGATATTTCTATTCTAATCTTTTCTGCCTATGACTGAATATGTGAACAACTAAGAACACAACTGACTGGCTGGGTGTTCTTGAGAGATTTGGCTTTGAAGATCGTTGTTCATTTTTCTGTTGGTTCTTTTATTTCTTCAGTCGTCTCACCAGTCACTTTCTTCAATGGTGGAGGAGATATATATATAGGTGGAGATTTAAACTAGCCATTGGAAGCGAGCCGTTTGAATCTTACCTACTCTCATTGACTTCTGGTCTTTTGCCTACGAAGTAGGTCTGCATTTGCAGAAGCTATTTCTTCTCTGATTTGACCGCGTCAGATAGGATCTACTGACATCGGTATCTTGTCTTGAAGAAGGTATTCGTCTTCGAGCTGCTAAGCGTCTCTGCTGTGTCTTCAGCGTCTTCGACTCTACTGCGTCTTGACTCTGAGCTGTGTCTTAGACCTGAGCTGTATCATCAACCTGAGCTGTGTCTTCAACTTGAGCTGTGTTACTAACCTGAGCTGTGTCTTAGACCTGAGTTGTGTCATCGATACTAAGCTGGGTCTTTTACACTGAGCTGGGTCTTTGACACTGAGCTGGGTTTTCGTCACTGAGTTGGGTCTTGATACTGCCGGGTCTTTGACTCTGCTAGGTCTGCTCTGCTGAGTCTGCTCTGCTATGTCTTCTGCTATCTTCAGCGACTACCTGTAAACTTAGAAACTCTATAAGCTCAAACAGGTGAGCTGGAAAAGCACTTGGGCTTGTACAATCATCTACTCGGTTGGGGTCAGCTGGGTTTTGGTATCAAATCAAAACTCTATTAATTTTCCCAACAATTTCTCCCTTTTTGATGATGCCAAAAGCCCAAGTTGGAAAAACAATTTACTTCCCCCTTGAAAGAAAACGGGGTTTCAACATAAATAAACATTCACAGCAGATAATCATATTCAGAGCCTGGACAAAGAGAGATTGTCTTAAGGTTGATTTTGATAAAACGAACTTTTCATTAATAATAGATTTTACAACTTTAAAATTACACCAGTTAAAAAAAATTCCCAGTTGGCTGGGTCTTCTACTTCCTCTGTTCGTCAATCTGATGGTCAGTCTTGAGATCATATCTGTTGAAGATGAATTCTTCCAAGTTCTTCCATTCATCTTGATTTTACGACTTGGAGATTCCTCTTTTGCCAGCCCAGAATGAACTTCTTTGATAATTTGGGCTTTGTCAGGAAGGTTCGTTCCAGCTAACATGGGATGCTTCAATTGCTTAACTTTTGGAGCCTTTCGCTGGATGTTGTTTCTCTTGGTATAAAGGGCAATTGATCTTGCCATCATTGGATCCATCTCATAGAGTTCGAGAAGATAATCCTGGAAAGCAGTTTCTGGATCCATGCCTTTGTATTGATTCAAGTAATAGAATTCTTTGATGAATTCTATTTTGCATTGTTCCCAGTCTTCATTGAAATCATCTGGGTTTTTCTTGTTTTTCTTGTTTCTTATTAGCTTGCCTGTAGCTCTACCTTTTCTTCTTTTGCTTTTTCTCATCAGGTTTGAGCGATTCGGCTTTTCTTTTTGATGATTTTGTCCAGCTCCTCTATCTCTTTTCTTT
This sequence comes from Agastache rugosa, assembly GCA_031470985.1. Taxonomy (NCBI): domain Eukaryota; kingdom Viridiplantae; phylum Streptophyta; class Magnoliopsida; order Lamiales; family Lamiaceae; genus Agastache; species Agastache rugosa. Next base: position 32,074,014 of record CM062601.1, on the reverse strand, counting down.
GCTCATTGTGGAAGTTGCACAACCAGTGATAGTCCTTGTATTCCTCTGGCTTATATCCACAAGCTTTGGTAAGAGCGACCATTTTCTCTCTCCACGTCTCTTTGACTGCTGTAGATGGCTCATCCTCATCCAGTTCTTTGGAAAAGTTGTCGATTTCCAACTGATTTGGGTACACCGGTTCCCCCTGAGCTGCAACATCTCTCTCATTTGTTTTTCCAGCTCCATCCTTATCTTTCCCCTTTTTGGCATTATCAACAAGGGAGGCAGAGAGGTTAGCAACTGTTGCGTTGAGCTTGGAGAGAGCAACTTCAACTTCAGCGATCTTGGCTGTGTTGTCAGCTGTGGCGATGTTCAACTGAGCAGTGTTGTTGCTTCCAGCTCTGAACTGAGTCCAGTTCATTGAAAAGGTTGAAGAGCTGGCGGATGTTAGACCTGTTGGAGAGAGTAGACTTTTTGATGGCTTCCAGCTGGCTTGAGATATTTGCTATGTCGTCAGCCAATGGAGCTTGAAGTCTTGTTACTATCTTAGGAACTCTCTTCTCTATATGGTTTGACTGATCAATGCTTTGAGAGACAAGAGATTGCTTGAGATTTAGACTTGTGCTTTCCTGTAAGTTTTGGGCAAATTGATGGGATTCATCAATTGTCCGCTGTTGTTCTCGAACTTGACAGTCTAGAGCTGTGAATCGCATGATGACATCAACTTGAGACTTCAGTCTGTCCTGAAAAAGAATTTCCTCAACCTCTTTAGAGATTGCTTCCTTCAAGGCTGTTGAGAGCTCGACAGCTGAGTCCGTTTGAGTCTTGGATTCGTCATGACTGGGTTTCTCTGCCTCAAACTCGACCAGTGCGTGAGTGTCATTGGCAATTAGACTTGGTGGGGCTGTTGCTGTTGTTTCTGGTTCAGCTGCTGCATCAGTTGGTTCTTTAGTGATCATTACCTCAGCTGTGTTTTCTGGTACAGCTTACTTGGTAATTTCAGCTGAGACATCTTTAGACATATCAGTTCTAGAAGGTGTCTCCCATCCCGCTGCTGCAAGAAGCTTATTGGGTGACTCCTAGACATCTGCTGGGTGCGGTTTGGGATACTGCTGAGAGATTTCGATGATACCTCTAATGAGGTCATCCTGATGCAAGTATGCGTCCTCAAGGCTTCCAAAGCCAAAAGTGTGCTGGAGACGTGCTTCATCTGTCTTCAACTTCTCGTAGGAGAAGGTCTCTATCAGCTGCTCATTCCGGTACCAAGTTGCCATCTTGGTGGCAATGTAGAATTTTAGATCTCCAACTTTGACGAGGGAGATTGGTAGGTGTGCCAGAATTGGATACTGAGTTAGAACACTCTTGATCCCAGTAATGCGCAAGTCCTCATATATGGCTTCCATAAAGGCTGAGCCAGTAGAGTTGAGTGAGGGAGAGGCAGTGAAACCACTCTCCTCTGATTCTGTGGAGATTTGAGGAATTGGATCAATTGGATTCACAGTAGGCTGTGAAGAAGCATCAGCCAACTGCGTGGGAGATTGAACTTTGGGTGATGGCTGTTTTGGAGGTGAGCTGGGATAAGTGGAAGAGGGTTCAGCTTGGGTGTCAGCTGCCTGTGAAGGAGCTTCAGCCAGTTGAGTAATTGCCTGCTCTTTTATAGAGGAGGGTTCTTTTGTTAGAGAGGTGGGTGTATGAGAAGGTTGTTTAGGTGGAGAGTTGTGAGGTGGTGAGGGCTGGGGTGAGCTGGGATGAACAGGAATATCGCCAAGAACTTGAGCGATAACCTGAGTCGGGAAAGGTGGAAGAGGTGTCTGACTCCTTGAATTATCTAGCTCGTCCTCTGAGCTGGATGACGATCCATTATTCAATCTCATATCAGCCAGAATGTTTGATCCAAATTGATTGAAGGTTGATACTGGCTGTGGGGAGAGAATCACCATTGCTTGACTAAGCTTGCTTGGTGAGATTGTTGGAGTAGCCTCTGAAGATTCATGAGTCGGTTGAACGACAGTTGTTTTCTTCTTCTTTTTCACTGGGCCTCCAGCTGTTTTGGGGTCAGCTGTCTTCCTTTTCCTTTGTTTCTTCTCCGCTGGAACTTCTGGTTTTGTTTCTTCCAGCTGCTTCTTGCCTTTCCTCACAGCAGGCTGTTTCCTCATGAGATCATTGATTTGACTAATTCTCTGGAAGAGAATCTTTGACTCTGCTAGGTCTGCTCTACTGAGTCTGCTCTGCTATGTCTTCTGCTATCTTCAGCGACTACCTGTAAACTTAGAAAATTAATAAGCTCAAACAAGTGAGCTGGAAAAGCACTTGGGCTTGTGCAATCATCTACTCGGTTGGGGTCAGCTGGATTTTGTTATCAAATCAAAACTCTATTAATTTTCCCAACATACGGTCAAAATATGTTTTTTTATAAGTCAAAATACGTATTCAGGAAAATGGTATAATTTACTTAACGCCAAGTCGCCAACGGATGCAAATTGAAGATTCATTCCTCCACTCTTCTCTACTCCAGACTCCAACCAGCCGCCTCCGCCTCAAGCTATTGCCGCCGCCGCCTCCGCCTCCGCCCTAAGTTATTGCGGCTTTCGTTCAGCCCAAACGCCACCTAACACCGCCTCCAATCCATCAGATTCGACTTCTTCTTCTTCTTTTCTTGAAAATATTGCTTGGGTCGATTAAGATATACAATTGAAGAATTAATGAATGGGTTCAATAGAAATTGAAGAATTTATGCAATGGGTTAATTAGAAATTGAAGAATTGAATCAATTGATGAATGGGTTAATTTATTAGGAAACTGTGAATTGTGAAAAAGCATATAGCAGTATACACGGGGCGGTGGGTCAACGAAATTGAAGAATTTATGCAATGGAAATGAGGATACAATGGATACTGAGGTTAAGGAGGGGATTTCATGACTTGATAGTTTGTTAGTGTGCTTTGAATTCGAATGACTTTGTTTGTAATATTAGTATATGTTTTGAATTAGAAGTGTGAACCTATTGTTCTAAAACAGTTACCTTAGACTTTTAAGTTTTAATTAATTAGTTATTTACTTTATTTTGAGAAAAATATAGTTATATGAGTTTCATATTATAATAATAATAATAATAATAATAATAATAATAATTATTATTATTATTATTATATAAAATATTATAAATAAATATAAACGTATTTTTAACGTATGCGTATCTTGATTTTTTGAAAATGAGCGTATTTTCATATCGTATCGTATTCGTATTCGTACACGTGCTTCGTAGGTCAGCGGAAACAAGCATTTATAGAAGCTACAATGAGAAATGTCGAACAAATTGCAAGATTAGAAGCTATTGTGTTCAATAACAAAACAAGTCTACATGATGTTGATGTCAATGAGAAGAATAGCTGCTTAGTCAAGCACAAATCTGAAGATCCACAAGTTGGTGCATATGATATTGGTGACCATGATGACGATGTCAAGTTAGGGTGAAGCAAATGATGTGTATATGCTCGATACAGATGTGCAATTAATTGATAAAAATGCATCATAACAGGTGTATTTTCTGGTTTTTTTTTTTTAAACATTTCTGTAATGTTATAATTGTTATTAATTATTTGTATTTCCATTTATGTTATAGGGCAAACATGTAGCACTTAGTTTAAAGGCAGGCACAAACATTACTAGGGGTGTGCATCGATCGGTCGGTTTGACCGACCGACCAAAACCTTTAAAACCGACCAACCGACCAAATTAATTTTCTCAACCGAACCGAACCGACTTCAAGGTTTGGGCCGAACCGAAACCGACCCGAAACCATCGGTCGGTTGTCTAAAAACCGACAGTTTGGTGATTTTTTTTTTCGAAATTTCATATAACAAATAACAAATATAACTCATTACAAAATTTCCTAATTTTATATAACTCATTACAAAATTTCAAATCATAACAAATATCTAATAAAAATTAATATAATAATGTGTATATATATAATTTAATTAATATTAATATATTGTAATATATGTTTCGGTCGGTTCGGTTCCCGACCGACCCAAAACTTCCCAATCGAGAACCGAACGGAACCTCATCGGTTTTCTTGTATAAAACCGAACCCGAACCGAATTCAATTTTCAATCGAACCGAACCGACCGAAACTCATCAATTCGGTCAATTTTTCGGTCCGGTTTACATCTTGCACACCCCTAAACATTACATACGACACAGTTTTGAGACTTTGTGAGCCTGGTGATGAATTGCCTCAAAAATGCATGCGTATATTCATCTTTGGGGTAGTCGATGACAATGCCCTATTGCCCGTTCCAACAACTGAGTGCAAAAGTATCAGCGATGCACTTGGTTGTCATGTTCCATAGCCGATACATCTGGTGAAGTTGCTAGATGAGGTAAAAATATTTATTAATTACATAATATTAGTGTTATTTACATATCTAATATATGTATTCGATTCACTATTAATATTTTGAAAGCAAAAGGCAAAGGAAAAAAGAATCCGGAAAAGAAACAGGTTGAAGCAGAGTAGACCCGATGGATGTTGAGACTTTACCTATGTCATTGCGTATGGTCTACTGTTATAGCAAGATTGCTTTTAAAGGCAGAGACACTTTAACGCGATAACACTCAATGAAGGTGTCTTTGAAGAGGATCGACCATTGTACATAAACATTGAAGATGTCATATCTTTTTGCTATTGCAGTCAATTCCTTATATGTGTTTTGCTGTCTACATATGGAAACTAATATTAGGGATGTTAATTACCTGGTTAGCTATAGAAAAAAATTACATTGATGAAATTATTTCTTTCATTTATACGCACATATACAAGAAGATGATAAGGTTAAACAAGGTCAACAAATTAAAATTTGTTGATCCATTGAGGTCGGTCATATTCCATCAACTAAAAAAAATAAGAAGACAAAAGATGAAGCAATAGAACAAAGAACAAGTGCATTGACTTGCAAGAGGCCTGATTGAAACATTGACCAATCATCTAGTTTTGGTTTCATGTAATGTGGATCTTTACAGTCATTGACCCTCACAAGGAAAAGATAGGGTTGTTGGATCCTCTGTTCACTGGAAATTGTCACGTCGATTGGAAACATATAGTTGAAGTGTAAGTTTCTTTTTTTTTTATTCCATTTCCATTATATCAATTTGATGAAATTAAACCACTTCATACATCTTTATGAAGGGCGTTGAGGGTGTTTAATGCGGGGATAGAAAAGAAAGGAAATAGTAAAAAATGGACTGTAGTTAAGGTATTCAAACTAAAAAAATTATGCAAGTTAAAAATAAACTACACTATTAACAATTTTCTATTTTCAACGTAGGCACCTAGACCTGTACATTTTCGACGAATCGGTGGTTCAAACCATGACCGAACCGCCGGTCAATTATTTTTTAATCGGAACCATGGTCAACGGTTCCGAACCGTAACCATAACCAATTGTAGAAGGGCCAGTTACGATTCAATAGTTTGGGTAATCGGAACCGGTGCTTAATCAGCGGGCCTAACTGCCAGTTTGTTAGCTTCACCTTACGCACATATTTATTTGTATATTTTCCAGGATTAATATATTTTTTATTGATGAAAATTGAATTTTGATGTATACTCAAAGAAGTTGAAAAAAAAAGAAAAACCGCCAAACGAACCGTGAACCGACGGGCTAAAACCGGAAGCGAAATCACCGATTTTTTGGCCCGGTCCGGAACCGTGTACAGTGTTGGCCGGCCATGTCATAGATATAACCGTTTTTTTACCCATATAATTCAAAAACCGGTTTTCCCGAAATCAGTTCCTTAATTTCCGATTTTCTAGTTTACACATTTCTCTAATTTACTCTTATGTTATTTTGGATTATTTTAATTATCATCATAATCTTAATTAGGTATATATAATTTGATCCCTTAAAATTAGGTAGCCAAATAATCTCCCAAAATTGACATAATCTTGTTTCATTTATTGTTTTTTTTTTATTGATGTTAAACTTGAATTATCATTTTTCTTATCCTTTATCTTTTTTCTTCCTTATGTTTATCTATATTATTTTTATAAACACATATATTTTTTTTAAAAGAAAAAAAAAATTACAATTTAATATAATACACTATATTTTTTTTAAATGGCTCTATAAAGCCTATATATATATATTTAACGACCGTATAATTATATTTTTCCTATATGTATATTTTATTCAATAATATTGTGCTTTATATAATTATATTTTGAGTTTGGGAAAAAAAATTATTTTGAGATTGTAGGAATTTAATATGGAAATTATTGTATAATATATTAAATAAAAATCTTTATGATTTTAAATCTTAGGATAAAATAACTTTTAACTTTTGATATCTTTATTTTTTTAGAGATATCTTTTCATATCTATTATTATTATTCTCATAATATCTTTAAAGGATTCCCAAAAATAAATACATAAAAAAAACAATGCTGCAACAAAGTGTTTGAACGTTGTGAAATTCGAACCTATACAGATTTTCTCATAATTTTTTATTACATAAGCATGGTAGACCACGATGATTTGAGAAATATTTTTGATAATTTGTTTGGATCAGGGCATGATAGTTCTGACGAAGAAGATGATGCAATGGGCGACGACCATGGACATGCAGACGATCGACATGGTGAAAATGAAGACCATCGTGACGATGAACATGATGACGAATGGCGTGAAGAAGAAGAAGATGATCAGCATGAAGAAGAGGAAGACAATCGGCATGAAAAGAAGAAAAATATTTGTCTCAGTAGGGTGTGGAGTACAATTCAAACCGGAGCTCTTTGAAGCCTGCCAATTCTATGCAAATGTATCTTTCTGGATCTAGTTTCATATGTCAAAATCCTTGTTAAGAAAACAAATAATTCATCTCTATAAATATTAGCATCTAATATTGAAATTTTAATCATAAAAATTCAAACTTGGCCTCCTTCAACTGAATAGGAGTAACTTTTTTATTTCTTTTCTTCGTGAGTAGAAAATTAATGTTGCATGTCGTTATAATAACTATTGTATCTCCGTATATTGTGGCGACCCGCCACCCGGGCCTATGCGGATCAAGCAAGCCGCCACACGGAGTGACGTCTTGAAAGCATATATTGATAGCGGAATAAATATATAGATATACATGTTTAATAATTAAACATGGATATGAATTCAAAATAAGTCGTTTGATGAATAACTTGCCCAGATACTAACTAGAGTTCGAATTATGAGGACTCGGATACTAACTAGAGTTCGAATTATGAGGACTCGGATCCTGCACGACAGAAGCAATTTAGGCTTGAGTTTCATCAATTACCCGCGATAGGGTAATCGGCAGAAAAGAAAATGAAAATAAGTACTGAGTTTGAGTTTGTTTAAATTATTACATATCAAATGTGGAAACATGTATCACAATACGTTTAAGAAAAATAACGATAACGATCTAAATGATCGCCATCCAGATAACTTCGGAAGCCGTCACATCACTTGCCATCCCGTCGCTCATCATGCATTTGAAAATAAAAGATTTTGGGCTGAGTACTAGCGTACTCAGTGAATTCTTACCCTATTTGGTAAACATTTATATAAATCATTTTCGTAAAGATATTGCATGTTGCTTCACATATATAGGATGATACTTTAAAAATAAAACATTTGAATCCCATATAAGTGTAAAACATTTTATCTTAGAGCAAAGCTCATCTAGTACGCGCAATTAAATACTTACTCCATCGTGTTACTAGCCGGGACAATCAAGGGAGTAGCTAGCCCCGTCAATTGGACCGAATTGCTGTCATGGGAAATCCTTTTTGATTTCAACCATAAACAGTCTTCTGTGTACACACCCCTGCTCGATCAAAGTCGGGGACCGATCGTTTAATGGTGGTCGGCACCCTTTGGTGCAAACCGATAACGGAAGGAATACCCGCTCTTTGGTAAACATAACAATGAGCAATAAAGCATACATATCATTTTAAAAAGAAAAAGCTTAGGATTTAGTAACCCGAAATTTATCTCCGTAGGATTTCTAACCCATGGTTTGAAAATATGAACTCACCTTGATTCCTCCAAAAGCAAAAGATTTCAAGCTCGATCTAAAGTCTGACGTCTCCTACAAGACCGTCTCAACACTTAGGCTCTTAACATAAGGAAAGTCAAAAGGACAAGCAACTAAGTCCTAGGTCAACCTATTCCCGATTTACCCTTTAAACTTGAAGAAAGCCAATGAGGGGCTCCTCGTGTTTTTTATTCTTAATTACGGACCAAATTAAGGTCCAAAACTTTTAAACTTGATTTTAGAAATCCATGTCATGGCATGTAATGCGCATAAGAAGTTTACCTAGTTCACATATGCATTTCATCAAGCAATCATGCTCAATTAATCATTTTTAAATCATATATCATAGTAAAATGGTTAAAATAATTAATAAACTCACATGCATATTTATATATAATTAGCACATATGCATACATGTACTTAAATTATATGTATTGCTCATTCAAGTCGTTTTACATAATAGGATTCATAAAATCTTGCAAAGATGAGAATAAATTCTCAAAATCTTCAATGAGACATTTTTACAGACACCTTCTGTGCATTAAAATACTTCCAAGTAACAATGTACGACGTGAAATAACAAACTGATCAAGGAACATATATAGGCATGATTTATCATTATGGAAATATTATATGATATACTTTAACATGAAAGTGGTCTCATGCAAAAATATGCAGCGGTTTGGAAATTATGCTCAAACAAAGATAGGTCAGTACACACACATTCTACATCTCATGAAATCAGAAACTCCACATACGCATTTTGTCAAACAGTTGGTGTGTGTAACTTTCATTCAACTAGCCATCTTTGACGTACGATAACCGACTGATCACTTAATGATCAGTTGAGTTCTTTATGTCTGTAGAAAGCTTAGGATGTCTACTACATTTTCACTGAAGAAAATATTTTAAAATTCGAAATATCCAGAGAGTTATACAACGATGTTTGAAACTGCTCTAACTACGATTCTTAACAAGAGGTCAGTGGACAATTTAATTTTTCTAGAACGATTCGCTCGATGGATTTGGCTAATTTTTGGATATGTTACAGAAGACATATAAGGTTACAACATGTTAAACTTTCAGAGCAAACGGAGTTCATTGGCTATGGTTTTGGCAGGCCCATTTGGTTCAAAAATCATAAGAAAGAAATCTGGAAAAAATGGCTTTCTATATTTTTTTTTTTCCAAAATTCGAACTCTAAGCTTCACAAATCAACATATATGTCCTAGATCTAAACATATAACATATATAACATGTTTATTATACATAACAAGTGAGATTTAACCATGCTTTCACTTTAACAACCTTCATGCTTCTCAAGAATGCATATATATCCATAGAACTCTATATTTAACCATAGACACTTATTTTAAACCATAGGAGCCATGAAACTTCATGAATAACATGCTCATAACACATGCAACACTCATGTAAACAAAACCTAGTAGAAAACTTAGAAGGTTAAATCTTAGATTTAGAGTTAGAACATATACTAAACTCTTGCTTCTTTCTTCCTCACTCACGACTTCTCTCTCTCTCTCACGGTTTGCTTCTTCTTCTCCAGCCTTTCCCAGCCTCTTACTCTCCTCCTAGGGCTCTTCTCACAGGTGGAAAAGTGGTGGTGGTGGCAGCCAAGAGGTGTGGTGGTGATAGTGGAGTTTGAGAGCAAATGGTGTGAAGAATGGAGTGTAAAAGTGACTTGTGTGTGTGTGGGAGTTGCTGCTGCTATAGAAGCCGAAAATGAGTGAGAGGGAGGGGAGTTGGTGGTGATTTGAGTGTGAGTGATGGGTGTGTAAGAGAAGGCTAGCCATGCAGTGGCCAATTTTGAGGTTGGGTGGAAAAATGGGGTTTGAACAATGATGGTGTTAGCATGTGCGTTTGAATGAGATCTCTCTCCCTCTCTCTCAATCTCTCTCTGCTGTCTCTCTCTCTCTTTCATGTATTTTCTTTGTTTTATTCATCTCATAATACTAGTAAACTTGTTACATGTATTTATTTAATTAGGTACTAGTTTAATTAGATATCTTGTTCTTATAAAAATATCACATCATATATATATAGGTACACTTATGTACACACACGGTTCTAATATATATGTATACATATAGTTCATCTCGTCTCGTATTTTATATTCGGGTACGAGCCCTCTAGATCGTTACGTAAATTAATTAGAGAAATTATAATTGATTGAGCTTAAATAATTGTTCTAGCAAAATTATGCTATAATCGAATATCATTTAATCATCTAAAGCATACTCACTTAATTAATTTATGCTTGGTGGTCTTGTACAACCTTAATCAATTCTGTTAATATTTAATTATTCGATTTATCAAATAATTCTCATCACCAAACTTAATCACAGTTAAATTACATAATAAAGTGCCATATAATTCACATGTAAACATGTAATGTGCCATGCTCGTACTAAATGAAGAAATATGATAATCGAAATGATTTAAAATCACTTGCTATGCTTTGAAATCATTTTCTTTGAAGACTTATAAATAATGTCTTCCTCTTCTATTTTAAAAGATATTTTATTCTTAAAAAAAAATCCGGGAAATAGTAACCTTCCTAAGGTTATCTTATTCTTAAATCAACATATTCTAGGGACGAAAATTCTGGCTCTTACATATATTGCAAGGTACAAGGGTTTTCTATTTCTACTAGAAGTAATATATACAATAAGTATTACGTAGGTGCTTGCATACTCTAGAGGTCGAAAATCTTATGCTAAGAAACGTACGAAACAATGTGAGTACGTATCAATGCAAATAAGCAGGAGAGTGGTTCTTGAAAGGTGTCTTGTGTGTTTTCCGAGCACAATCACGATGTGGAACTGCAATTGGCTGGGGGTTCATGCCCGGACACCGAAACCTGACTCTTAGCCAGAAACAGTATTTGAGGACCATGACATTGTTGGTAGAAAAATGGCTGCAAATGTGAGGGTTATGCAAGTTATGGCTGGTGGTCCTACAAATTTTGGAGTGACAGAATGAGATTGTAAGAACTACATTGATAAGAGGAGAATGTTGAGACTCGGAGAAAGGGACGTTTAGTCCATACATGCACTATTCTTGAGAATGCAAGTAGCAGATTATAGATTTTCTACACGTGGATGTTGACACTCAAGCGTGTCTGCATAGTGTAATATGGGTTCATCTCCATAGTAGAGTTGCATACGAAGATTTTTATGATGTTATCAGCTTTGATACGACCTACCTTGTGAACAGATATAACATGCCATTGGTGACTATTGCGGGAGTTAAACACCATCATCAGTCCATTCTTTTGGGGTGTGGTTTGTTGACGCATGAGGATGCAGATTCGTTCAAATGGTTTTTCAATAATTGGCGGCAAGCGATGGGTGGGGTGCATCATATTACAATGGTCACTGGTCAATGCGAGAGTATTAGGAATACAGTGAAAGAAATTTTACCCTTGACAATCCAGCATTTTTGTATATGGCATATTTCGTATAAAATACCATTAAAGTTCAAAGGTGTTGCTAACCGCAAAAAGTGTTCATCTGATTTTTACGATGTGGTATACGATAGTCTCGGCATTGGTGAATTCAAGAGAAGGTGGGCGGATTTTGTTGCTGCTCACGGTCTCCAAGATAATAACTGGGTGAATGGCTTGTATAAAGAAAGAGAGTGTTGGGTGCCGATTTACTTGAATCATATTTTTGTTGTTGGTATGTTGTCAACTCAAATGAATGAGTCAATGCACACTTTCTTTGATGGTTACATCAATTCGAGGACCATATTGAAGCATTTTGTGGAGCAATATGAGGTCGTTATCTCATGTAAACTAGAGAACGAGATGCAAACCAATTACAAATCAAGGTGTTTCACATTGCGACCAGTGTCCAGTTTTTCCGTGGGAAAAACATTTGTTAAATGTGTACACTCATAATGTAAGCCTTCTAATGCAAGATGAGATAAAGAAAATTCTGAATTGCAATGTGGAAGAGTTTGTTGCTGATGGTGTCGATGTTGTATTTGGGTTGGAGAAGTTTGCAGTTTTGAAGATGCGGCTGGTACGGAATACCTTCCACAGGTAGTACACTTACGTTGTGGACTACCGACATATTGGAGAGTATATCAGTTGTAGCTACCATAAGTTAAAGGAATCTTATATGCTCATATTTTTAATGTTATGTTGTACAAGGATATTCATCGTCTTCATGACCGTTACATATTACGAAGATGGTACAAAGATGTGTACATGACACATTCTAGTATTGTTTTTGCATGTGGTTATCCTCATATGAAGACCGAGTACAAATTGCATAAAAAAAATGGAGCGAGGGTTCATAGAATGTGCGGACGTGGCATTGGATCACCCCTTAAAGATCAAGATGGTCGAGGAGAATCATAAGGCATTATTAGTCAGCCTCAAAAAATTTTGTCCCCCCGAGTCATCAACTTCGAGAAATTGTGATGTTGCTAATGATACGCTACAAGGTGGCCATGATATTATACGAGATCCATTGTATATGCGAAGATGGGGAAGGCTTACAAAATATCAACGACTACGATCCTACCACGAGAGGGCTTGAGATAATAATGGTTGTGGGAGAGAACCAAATCAAAAAGGTAGAGGACCTGGACTCGAACGGGTTCAGGGACGAGGTACAGCATAATTTTTTGTCTTCTAATAATATAGTTTAATAAAATAGATTTAAATGGTGAGAAGTTGCTATAGATAGTGATAACGGATATGAGGTACCGTGTGTGGTGGCGCGCATAGTATCGAGGCCCATGGGGCGTCGTGTGCCGTGACAATAAGGCGCTTGACACCGTGTCAAAAGGGCATCGTAGTGCCGTGTCGATGGGGTGTCTGACGCCTTATGAACGGGGTATCGTGGCTTGTGTCGTAGCGCTGTGTCGATGGGGCGCACGGGATCAAGTTTAGTAAGCTTTTGCATAATATCAAATCATGTTTAGCCACTTACCTCGGCGACAAATAACCATCTATTTAGCATTGATGTCTTGAGTTCGATATAGATAGTGCTGACGGGTACGAGGTGCTGTGTATGGTGACGCGCACAATATCGAGGCCCATGAGGTGCCGTGTGTCGTGGCGATGGGGCACCGTGGCTCTGTGTCGATGGGGCATTTGGCGTCATGGCGTCGTGTCGATGGGGCGTACGAGGTCAAGTTTAGTAAGGTTTGGCATAAAATTAAATAACGTTTAGCCGCTTACCTCGGCGGCAAATAATCATCTATATAGCATTAATGTCTTGAGTTCGATCCTACTAATGGCAATAGTCTGTTGATTTTTTTTTTCCATTGTGTTTATTTTATGTGATGATTTATTTAAAATTTTAATTAATTATAAAAGTTTAATTTATGAGTAAAATCAAGATTCCAAAAACCCTAAAATATCTTGTACACATACAAAAGTTTTTCGTTTTTATTTTTCCTTTGTTATATCGATTTTTATAACAAAATTAAATATATCATTTCTTTGATAAAATATATATGAATTGATTGCATTTTCCTACTTTTAGATATTTGATATCCATGAAAATTTAATTAATAATGGTATCTATATTTCACTTATATTATGAGATCTTATGTCTAAATTAAAAAGTTTCTTTAATGATTTAATAGATAATTTCTTTCATTATGTAAAGCAAATCTACGAAGGTTTTAGTATGCACTAATTTCGGAAAAAAATGTTTGTTGAATATAGTTATGCACAATTCTTTTGAAAAATCAAATATTTATGTGAAGCAAATCTGCGAAAAAATATACAAAGGTATCTAAATTTTTGAATAATTATCATTCCATTGGAGTGTGAATTTGGAGATATTGAGATATGTGACTCAATTCCATGCAAGATTTAAAAACACGATAAACAAACATTGGTACAACAGTGATAAAAAAAATCAAAATATAAAACTAAAACATACTTTTTAGCACGATAAACAAATACTAATATAATAGTGATTAAAAACCGAAACATCAAACAAAAGCATACGATCGAAACAATGATAGAAAAAAGGAAACGAACGATAGAAACCCTAAAAATATAAAGTATATGAAATCAACGACAACATAATTCCGACATCAATGACAATAAACTAAGCTTCACTCTTGAAGCCCATCCAAGCATCCTCACCACTGGAGGCCACACATGCAAGAAACTTGAAGTTAACATTCTTCATGCCTTGATTGTCGAAGATGTCTACGAACAGATTTTCAGAAAGCATGGCGTCTCATGGCAACTTTCCGGCAAAACTTTGAATCATAGAACCATCCCAACTCAAGCACCTCCTCAACGATGTAGTCACGTTATGCCATGATCCAAAGCTGTTCATAATACGTTTGGTAGAGTTTGTACAGTTACTGCACAATGTCTAGAGAATTGTACGTTCCAAACGTACGGTTGCGGATAGCCTCTTCGGTATCAATTATAGCTCTCATGCATGAATTTCTCTCCTAGGTTGAACGTGGTTCGAAGGCTGCATAGAGTTGTAAACATCACGGCCTCATCTCGTACTGACCAAACAATGAGGCCATCGCATTCTTCGTATCCGAACTCGGATGTTTTGATGACTAGTTTCTTGGGAACCAGGTAGAGGGCATCAACATAGTTTGAAATGAAAATGAATGAATGGATGTCACATTTAGAAAGCAACATGCGATACTTATATAGGCAAAAAATATTAAGGTTTCAATTAGGGTTTTGAGAACAATACACTAACTATTTCTTTTTAGAACAATACACTAACTATTTCGAATCATATAAATCGCTGACCACACTTAAATTTGATATAGTATATATTTTCAATATATAAAATTATCAAACCCTAAAAGAGCCACAAATATCCTAAGATTTTAAGAATATTTGAATTGATCTTGTTTAGATTTATATGACAGTGGATCATATAAATATGGTATCATATAGATAATAAACAAAATAAACTAATAATAAAAAAAGCCGGAAAAAAACATAATAAATAAACAAATAAAAAAACAGAAATTATAAGCAATTTCAATATATTGTTACTAACTAGGATTGAACCATCAAAGCATAATATAGAGTACTTTGCCACTGAGGTAAGTGGCGGCCAACAAAATATGTTGACGGGTAATTGTACTTAAATATAGGACTGAGTGACGATATAATTAAAAAATTATCAAAGTAAACTAATAGATTAAATTCACTTAGAAAAAATAATACCTTTTAAATTGAACTAGTAGATTAAATTCACTTATTTTATATTGAAGTGATGAGAATTTGTTATGGTATATGATCAATTAACTTATCATTAGTTAATCAGTGAGAATTTTTTCATTACACTATCAATATAGTTAATATGTGAGAAGTTGCTATAATATAAGCTCAATTAACTTGTAATA
Source organism: Agastache rugosa (assembly GCA_031470985.1). Lineage (NCBI taxonomy): Eukaryota > Viridiplantae > Streptophyta > Magnoliopsida > Lamiales > Lamiaceae > Agastache > Agastache rugosa. Next base: position 32,058,600 of record CM062601.1, on the reverse strand, counting down.
TATATAATCAGTGAGAATTTGATGAATCCACTAATATTATTGTTAATTGATGAGAAATTGTTATAGTATATCATCAATTAACTTATCATAAGGTTAGTCGGTGAGAATTTGATCATTTTAGTAATAATATAGTTAATCGGTGAGAAGTTGCTATAGTATAAGTTCAATTCATAGGAATATAGTTAATCGGTGAGAATTTAAACTGTTAGAAGTTGATATAGATAGTATTAACGGGTATGGGGTGTCGTGTGTCGTGGCGCGGGGCGTAGTGGGGCGTCGAGTCGATGGCACATGGGGTGCCACTTCTGTTGGTGTAATACCCCGTCTTTCTTGTGAAGCTAAATTAATTAACTCTTTTAGCAAGATAAGAATTTCAGTGAAAGAAAAATTTTCATTTCAGAAAATTTTATCCGGCAGATCTATTTTTGTCGCAAAAAGAGCTTTTAATTAAGTTTGTTCGTCTCGGTTAATTTGAAACGATAAAGTTTTGATATATATCATTAAATGATATATGTTTAGTCATTATTTGACAAGAAGATGAATTTAATTTATTTAAGTGATTTTCTGTGTTAATTATGACTTAAATTTTTAGCTTTGATCGATTTGAAAACTATTCAGTTCTTCGAATCTTTCTGTGAAATTTTTATCTAGAGTTTGTGAAACCCTAATTGAATTTCCTATGTTGAGAAATTAAGGATTTGATTGAGAATTTATTTGTTAGCAATTAATTGAATTAATTAAGCAAATAATTAATTAAATAACCTAACTTAATCACTAAGTATCTAGGATATTTTAATGGAAGCTTCTTATCTCTCTTTAAATATCCTCATTATCTTCATTCTTCACCCCTTATTCCTTCCAAACACAGCCGCCACTTTCACACACACATTCATACACTTTCTTCCATTTTTGTGTTGGAATTAAGCTTCAAGAATCAAGATCAATCCATCCCTAAGTGTTAATCAAGGTTGGATTTATATTCTTTCAAGTTATTAGCTCAAGATTCATGATTGGATCACCTCTTTCCTCTATTTATTTATTTCGAAAATATTGAGAATTTTTTAGGAAATTGGTTAGATGATTTTGATCTTCATATATTATGTTTAATTCATGTTTAGAAGATCAAATATGAGGTTAAATCAAGCATGAACAAACTTTAACCCTATTTTCAAGGAATTCGAAATTTATTAAAAATTAGGGGTTTTTGATTAATGTGTTATGTGATGAAATTGATGTTATAATTAAGCTTAGATAATTATTCTAAGCATGATTAATTGATATTGGAGTTAAGCATGAATTTCCAACCCTTTTCATTTTATATGAAAAAGTCAAAAATTAATGTTTAAAAATAGGGTTTTGAAATGTTGATGAGATATGGTTTAATGGGTGGTTGATTTGATGATATGTGATGTTAATGATGTATGATTAATCAAGAATTAATCAAATAAAAGGTATACCAAAAAGAGAAGAATTAATGCTTGCAGATATGAGAAAGGATTAGAGCAGTACCATCAACAAGGAGAAGGCTTCGTAGTAACAAATTGCATAAAAGAAGAACTTAATGGACTATTACACTTTATACTTTATCTGTACCTTATTTAGCGGATCAGCCATGATTGGCCACTCGCCCCGAAGAATCGGGAATCTTTTTAAGCGTCACAGGAGTTCCAAGTCTAAGGAGGTAAAACCCTAGAAATTCGAATTAGGGTTCATGAATTAGGGATTTTAAATTGATGATTTATTGAATGAAATTGATTGAGGAATTGAGTTTATGTTAATTATATAAGAATGTTAGAAATTAAAATGAAGAGAAAATAATTCTAGAAGCCCTAATTTAAAAATGAACGAAAATTAAATAAGAAAAATAAATTATTTTTTGAATTTTAATTAAGAAACTAATTGCATTTATGAACTTCTCGATAAAAATTAAGTACTGTGTGATTTTTCGGAAATTTATTTCAAAATATTTAAGTTTTTTCATTTTTGGTTGATTTTTACAAATCGAGAGTCTATATGTTTAATCGAGTCAAATTTGTGAAGTAAATGTGTGATTATGTATATAATGTTGTAAAATGTGTGTGGAATTAATTTGAGAATTTTCTGAATCCGTTAAACGGATTAAAATCGATTTAGTCGATTGTCATGAATAGTGATTGATGAATATTATGTTAAGTGTGATTTTGATTGATGGTTGATGATTAATGATGAGTTAAGATAGATTAAGAGCGTTTAAGAAGTTAAGTCAGGAATTCTCGAGTTTCGTCGAATTTCAACGTAGAATTTTGAAGTAACTAAGAATATCGAATTCGTTTATTTGATAGTAGTTAATTCTCGTTCGGAATTCGTGAATTCTATTTCGAATGAAGGATCGAGTGGAAGTTTGAATCTGAGGATTCAGAATCGATAAAGGTTAAGTCCAAAGCTTCAGTTATCAGGTGGGCTTTCTAAACAAAGAAATAATGAATGCTATATATATATATATATATATATGTGTGTGTGTGTGTGATGTTTTCAAAGTAATTGGCTTGTCAAATGTTTAAGTTTTGTATGATACCGTCTACCAAAGAAAGACGAATTCGGTCCTACGCAAGGTAGGATTTGTGTATACTTATTTGTAATCGGGATCCTTCCGAAAGGAGTGGACAATTACAAGTGTTTGAGAAGAAGGCCTACTTCTCAGCACTATTTTATTGTAGACATGGTACATACTCTGATATATATTCCTTTGAACAATGCACAAGTTTGTTTTTGTGAAAAATACTTGTGCTTTGTTTTCCGGCAAGTCCAATTTATAGCTGTATTCAGCAAGTTTTCAAATTATTTTTGGCATGTGTCCACTGAGTACTTCGTACTCAGCCCTGCATGTTATTTCTAAAATGTACAGGTTAGCTGGGATGAAGATGTCGCAGCCCGAACCTCAATATTAGATGTCAAGGCCGGTAGGTCCCACGACATACACAATTTATGATTAACTAAGGAATTTAAGATAGCGACCCGGCTATCGTTCAAAATAATAACCATACTTAACAACTCATCATTTTAGAATAATACGACATATATGACTCGAGACGATCAACTGAAATCAATATGACATACATATCAATAGACATAACTCGAATCACTCGGAATCAAAAGACCTGATCAACCAAATAATCGACAATTGATCAAGAAGATGACATAATGACTTGAGGATCAAGAAAACAAGATAAAGAAAAATGTTTCGAGTTCGACAAAGCTTCATGGAATAGAGATTTTATTAAATACATATCAAGACTAAGTTTTACGCAAACTGTGACAAAAAGAGTTCAACTATCAAAACATAGATCGACTCTAGGGTTTAAACAACTTCACATACTTTAATAAAATCATCTTAACATGGCAGCGGAATACGAAAGACTATATGTATGACGACATATAATCTAGGCTCTTTATTTTTCAAAACAATAACAACAACCAACATCCATCCAGCCTCGTCATCTACATTCCTGCTAACCTGCACGTTTTAGAAATAACATGCAGGGCTGAGTACTACGTACTCAGTGAACACATGCCGAAAACATTTGAAAACTTTTCTGAATACAGCTATATATGAAAACTTGCCAGAAAACATATAACGAGGATTTTCTGAAAACAACTCGTAAAATGTTAAAAATACTTTCTTTTCTCAAAAATTTATTTGTCTGCAGACATTTATAACAGTATGAACCATATCTACAAATAAATAATGGTGATGAGAAAGAGGCCTCTTTCTCAATCACTTGTAATCGGCATATCAACGAAAGACTCACGGTTACGAATAACCGGTCTATCAAAGAAATGCGCACGATTACCGATGTGTACACAGATTTCACCTTGCGTGAAACCGAATTCATCTTTCTGAAGTAGATGGTAACATACTTAACATTCAAAAATAATTTTGGCAAGTATCAAAACTTTAAAACCACAGTATATCATGCTTTTCACATATTTTAGTTTAGAATGCCCACCTGATATATTTAAGCTTTAAACTTTAACTTTATCGCTTGAAATCCTTTTACTTCACGTTTCTGCTCCCGCTTCCGCTTGCTCCTTTAAATCGAAACGGAATAACGATTTTAGAACGAGAGCTTCTATCGACTAACAACTTCGATAATCCTAACGAAATTCTATTCAAATTTCTACGCCGTAACTTGACGAAATTCGAGAATCCCTATCTTAACTTTTCAACCATTCTTAATCTATCTTAATCTATCTTAATTCCTCATTAAGCATCACCACCAGTCGAATTTCAAATAACTTCAACATTTATAATTTACTATTCATCACAACTGACTAACTCGATTTTAATCCATCTAACGGATTCAGAAAATTCTCAATTTAATTCTATACATTTATTTAATTATAACAAACATAATTATACTTTAAATACACACATTATCTCAATTAATCATATAAACTCTTAATTTGGGAAAAACATCCAAAAATAGAAAATCCTTATTACTTTGAATTTGTAGTATCCCGTCTTTCTTAAGTAATTAAAATAATTAATCTTCTGAGAAAGACAAGAATTTTAGTAAAATAAAGATTTTCTTTCCGAAAATTTTATCCGGCAGATATATTCTACCGGAAAAATGAGTTTTAATTAATTTTTATCGTCTCGGTCCGAAACGAAGAAGTTTTTACATTTATCAATAGATGATAATTGACAAGAAGAAGAATTTAATTTAATTACGTAAAATTTTACGTAATTAATCGCTTAAAAATTTAGTTTCGGTCGATTTGAAAATGCTTCAAATCTCCGATTCTTTCTGTGAGATTTTTATCTAAGGTTCGTGAAACCTTAATCTTAATTACTGTGTTGAGAAATTAGAGAATTATTAGAAGATTAATTAGTTATTAATTAATTGAATTAATAACTAATTAAAGAATTAAACCAAACTTAGCCATTAAGTTATAATTTAATAATAACCTAACCTATACATCTAAACCTAGGGTTATAACTAATATATGTATAGCTATTTCACTCATTTCTCTCATCTCTCTTCACACGCACACACCCAAACATAGCAGCATTCTTTCTCTCATTTCTCTTTTCTCTCTCGATCATCACACACACACACTCTATCTTTGATTCATCCTCAAGATCAAGATCAAGTTTAATCCTTCACCTTCCCAAGTAGCTAAGTAAGAATGATGTCTACACTTCCAAGTTTTGATTCATTTTAATGGTTGAATCATTTTCTTTCTTATATTTTTATGTATCGAAAATTTTGGGAATGATTTGAGAAATGGTTGGATGATCTTGATTTAATAGTATGATGCTTATATCATGATTATATGATGAATTGTGTGATTAAATCAAGCATGAAGAACCCTAACCCTAGTTTTATTATTTTCGAAATTTTTGGGAAGAAATGGTCAAGTTTTGATTCATGCATTGTTTGATGTTATGATCTTCATGAATTATGCTTAGAATATGATTATAAGATCAAATATGTAATTAGATTTAAGCATGGAAAACCCTAGCTATCAATTGGCAATTTTCGAAAATGAGAAGAAAATGGGAAATAATGAATGCATGAATTGTATGATTGATTTAATGATATAAATGAGTTTAGTTAAGTATTTTAAGAATGTTTCATGTTGGAAGTAACTAAAAATTTCCAACCAATTTCATTTTGTGAAAATAATCGATTAAATAAGAATATAAATTAGGGTTTAATAATGTAATGTTATATGATGAGTTTGATGATTCAATTAAAGATATATGAGATTACTGAAGTATATTAGATCAAGAGATAATGAAACAAAAGCTTGATTAACCCTAGAAACCCTAGAAAATCGAATTAGGGTTCTTAAATTAGGGTTGAAAGATTAATACTTAATTGAATGAAATTAAATGAAGAAATGAGCTTAAGATAATAATTAAGTATATTAGAAATTAAAAAGAAGAGAAAATAATTAAAGAAATATTAATTTTAATATAACCGAAAATTTAAAATAAATAAATAAAATATTAATAAAATTTTAATTAAGAAATTAATTGCATTTATGAACTTCTTAATAAAAATTAAGTGTTATATAATTTTATGGAAATTTAATTCAAAGAAATAAAGATTTTTCTATTTATGGTTGATTTTCCCGATTTGGGAATTTATATGTTTAATTGAGTTAATGTGTGTATTTAAAGTATAATTATGTTTGTTATAATTAAATAAAGGTATAGAATTAAATTGAAGATTTTCTGAATCCGTTAGACGGATTAAAATCGATTTAGTCAATTGTGATGAATAGTAGTTTATAAATATTAATGTTGTATGAGAATTGATTAATATTGATGCTTAATGAGGAATTTAGATAGATTAAGATAGATTAAGAACGTTTGAAAAGTTAAGATAGGAATTCTCGAATTTCATCAAGTTACGACGTAGAAATTCGAATAGAATTTCGTTAAGGATATCGAAGTCGTTAGTCGATAAAAGCTCTCGTTCTAAAATCGTTATTCCGTTTCGATTAAAGGAGCAAGCGGAAGCGGGAGCAAGTAAAAGGGCTACAAGCGTTAAAGCTTAAAGTTTAAAGCTTAAGTTTATCGAATTGGGCTTTCTAAACTAAAATATGTGAAAAGCATGATATCGTATGTTTTACAAAGTTTTGATACTTGCCAAATGATTTTAAAAATGTTTAAGTATGTTACCATCTACTTCAGAAAGACGAATTCGGTTTCACGCAAGGTGAAATGCTGTGTACACATTGGTAATCGTGCGCATTTCTTTGATAGGCCGATTATTCATAATCGTGAGCCTTTCCTTGATATGCCGATTACAAGTGATTGAGAAAGAGGCCTCTTTCTCATCACCATTATTTATTTGTAGATATGGTTCATACTGTTATAAATGTCTGCAGACAAATGAGTTTTGAAAAGAAAATATTTTTAGCATTTTACGAGTTGTTTTCAGAAAATCCTCGTATTATGTTTTCCGGCAAGTTTTCATATATAGCTGTATTCAGCAAAGTTTTCAAATGTTTTCGGCATGTGTTCACTGAGTACGTAGTACTCGGCCACATGTTATTTCTAAAACGTGCGAGAGTTAGCAGGGATGCAGATGACGAGGCTGGATGGATGTTGGTTGTTGTTGTTAATATTTTGAAAAATAAAGAGCCTAGATTATATGTCGTCATACATATGGTCTTTCGTATTCCGCTGCCATGTTAAGATGATTTTTTTTAAATTATGATGAAGTTGTTTAAACCCTATAGTCGATCTATGTTTTGATAGTCGAATTCTTTTGTCACAGTTTGCGTGAAACTTAGTCTTGATATGTATTTAATAAAATCTCTATTCCATGAAGCTTTGTCGAACTCGAAACATCTTTCTTTATCTTGTTTTCTTGATCCTCAAGTCGTTATATCATCTTCTTGATCAATTGTCGATTATTTGGTTGATCAGGTCTTTTGATTCCGAGTGTTTCGAGTTGTGTTTATTGATATGTATGTCATATTGAATTCAGTTGATCGTCTCGAGTCATATATGTCGTATTATTCTATAATGATGAGTTGTTAAGTATGGTTATTCTTTTGAACGATAGCCGGGTCGCTATCTTAATTTCCTTTGTTAATCATAAATTGTGTAAGTCGTGGGACCTACCGGCCTTGACATCTAATATCGAGGTTCGGGCTGCGACAGAGTGGTATCAGAGCGGGTCTGACTGCTCTGAATAATATTTTCTAAAATCTAGTCTATTTGAAACCCTAGATTAGTTTAGAGCAATGTCTTCTGCTCCAAGTTGTTTTCTGAAAGTCTAGTCTGGTTTGAATTCCTAGACTAGTTAGTTTTTAACAACAACTGAAGTCCAGCATCTCTCATCTCATCCAGCTATCCAGGTACGAATTTCAACCGTTTCTAGTTATAAAGTTTGGAAGTTGAAGTATATATATAATTGTTATGTTTTAGCCTCTAATGTGATTGGTTGTTGGTGATCAATCATAAGCGAGATAATGGATCAGTTGTGCAAGCAAGTTGAGTATTTATACGTGGAATGTAACATGAGCACGGAACACCCATTTGGAAGCGACATTGAGTATGTTGAGACAGTGGATTCTCAAAACTATTCGTAATTTCAGTTTAGTTAATTATTTAAATTTTCTTTTATAGGATGTCCAACTCTAGAAGCGTAGCAGCGATGATTGAATTTCACCACATACATATGAGCTACACAGAAACCCTAGCAGAGTTTTTAGCTCGGTACCATAGGGTTTGGATGGACATCCATGAATCAAATATCTCGGGAGTTATTGGTATAGTTAGGCTAGTTCCTCTGCTTCCTGAGGATTGGCAGGAGTGGGCGGCATCGATTGTTGCAAGGTACGTTACTCCCCAATATTGGGATGGTGTCTTGTTTGGAGATTGCAGAGCGTTCATAGCTGCAATTAGTACTCAATATATGTGTTTTTCGTACCCACCTCCTGGACCATATCAGCCATTGATTCCTGTTGGTGAGTTTGGTTTACAACATCTCATGCCCCAAGATTACCCTATTCTGGATCAGAATCCTCCAGAAAATCCCGAACCTATTGCTTCTCCCATCCATGGAAATAATGGATTTGATGCTAACTCTTTTCTTGTTGAGCCATTGGCAAATGGCTATGTTTCGTCTCCCTCCCAAATCGAGACTCAAACCTTTGTTCCTGAGCCTTCTGTTTTGCCTAACGGCGTAGCCTCAGCTTCTTTTGTTGAGGAAGTTCCAAATGATCCTTCCGTTGAAACATTGCAAGCTTTGAATTCTTCAGAGCTTGATGTCATAGTTGGAGCCCAGCCTATTCTATTTGACCCTAATGTGGCTAGCACCTCTGGACCACGTCACTATGATAGTGACGAGGATAACGTTGATCCAGAAGTTGGACCAACCGAAGGATACTTCCACCTCCGTAGAATACCATTTACTCATTTAAGTTTTCAGCCTAGCTTTAGGCCGTCGCCGGGAGAGGATATTACTTATGCCCCTCGTGTGACTTTGGACGGAGTGGAGAGGGCAGAGGAGAGCACGGAAACGGAAGAAGAAGATCCAAGTGAGGAGGATCCGAGAGACGACGAAGAGGAGGAAGAAGAAGAGGATCCGTCAGAGGATGAGCAGTGAAGGGAAGTGTCGGGAAGTTGATAAAAAAAAAAAAAAGATAATGATGTAAATATATGTAATAGACTAGTAAGCGAACAACTTTTAACATTTATGTTGTAAATAAGTTCTTGTACATAGAAGCATAATATGATAGTATAGCGAATCGGAAGCGACGTAGAATTCCGCTCCGATAAAAACATTTTGCGTGATGTTAGAAAATCACGGTTCATATAGGGAATTTTTGGGTGTAAATAATTCCCTACCTTTTGTAAAAGTCCTCAAAGAGGCAAATTTTCCTACTAAATGAAGAAGTAAGTTGAGCAAAGATCAATTTGGATAAATCAAGGCTTTTTGGAAAATCAAAGCTAAATTTGGAAAAAGCATTTGTGGAAAAGCGAAAAATTGGAAAACCGAGAAAACCGAGCTGGAAAACCAATGAAAATGGTAATTAGTGAAATAAATCCAATTTGGTCCAATCGAGTAAATCCAATTTGAGTCAATGGTAATTCCATTGATGGGTCAATGAATTCAATTCAGTGGTCCATTAATCAATTGAGTCAGTAAATCCAATTGAGTCAATGAGTAATTCAGGTCAATACAGTAAATCCAATATTGAGTCCAAATAGTAAATCCAATTGAGTAAATCCAATGGGTAATTCATTTGAGTGAATCCAACTGACTGAGGTTTAGATAATAGAAGTTAAAGTAAAGAAGTGAGGTTTAAGGAATGGAAAAAGATCGATTAAAAGCTCGGACGAAGAAAACAAGACAAAGCGTCGAACCGGCACCGGGCGCGACCACAGCGCGCGGCGCGCCAGCCCCACGACAATTTCAGCATCGGGCGCGGGTTGGTGTGGCGCGGAACAATCCGCCGGAGGTCAAGTCGCGCGCGCATGAAGGAAATCTCTTCTTGGCCGCGCGACGTCTGCGCGCGGGACGGCGATCTTGGCGCGGGATAGTTCGATCCAGCGCCGGGGTTTATTCGTCCATTCCGTTGTCGTTCGTAGTTGTTCATTCTTCGTTTATTTTGTTCGTAGTTCGTTTCGTTGTAGTTCATTTCATTCTTCGTTAGTTTCGTCCGTTAATCGTTTCGTTCATTATTCGACTATCATTAGTTTAGTGCGTCGTTCGTTTTATTCGTTCCATTAGTTATTTGCTATCGTTAGCTTAGTTAGTAATTATTTAGTTAAAAAAAAAAAATGTTGAGATAAAGTTAAAAATCTCAAAAGAGATTTATGAGGAAGTTTATACATCAACATGATATTATTCATCTCTTGATTATAAAGAATGAAGAGCTAATTAAATTTAGCAAATAAATATGTATATATATAATAATTACTACAGGAAAAACATTTTTTTAGTGATTATTTGATGATAAGCGTGAATCTTTTGATTCATTAAAGTTATGATAAAGTTTATATGCCAAGATGATGCTATTATTTCCTTGAAATATTAGGAATATATATTAGCTAAATTTTACTTAGCAAAGATAAGTATGAAAAATATGTGTTCTTGAAATATTTTTGTGATTTTAGTAATGAATGAATTGTTGATTCATTAAAAGTACGATGAGTATATTATGCATTAAAGAGGTGATAAGAAAATTTTTCTAAATTCTAAAACCTAGAAAAATTTATTTCCCTTAAAATACTTTTAAAGAAAGAAGAATTTTTATTAAAGAATAAGACTTTGTTAGAAAGAAAGAATAATTCGAATGAAAATCCTGGTTAATTAGAAAATGCCGCCAAGAGGTAGACCAAGAGGCCGAGGTCGAGGAAGGGTTGAAGATGAAACCGAAAGAGAACCTACCCCACCTCCTCCTCAACCTGAAAGGAGAATAGAAGAATTATTTTTGCGGCAAAATCCTCCAACTCTCGATGGAAGAGGAAGTCCTTCAGAAGCCGAAGAGTGGATTCGTGCTTATTTGGAAAGAATTTTCCGTTTTCTTCGATGTACGGATCAAGAACGTCTAACATGCATGTCTTATCGGCTCAAGGGATGCGGATTGCGGTGGGAAGCTCGTCAAAGGGCATATACCCACGAACAAGCTGGAGAACTGACGTGGGAACAATTTAAGGATGCTTTGTTCGAAAAATTCGTTCCTCGAAGTTATCGAAAGCGAAGGAGAATGAGTTTGCTAATCTCGAAGCAAGGTAAGAAGTCAGTAGACGACTATGATCGCGAATTTTGTGATTTGGCACGTTTTGCTCAAGATAAGGTGGACACGGACGAGAAAATGGCTGAACTTTTCCGAGCGAGGTCTTCGGCGGGAAATAAGAATCGTTACGGCCGGTCAAAGTGCATTATCGTATGCCGAGACTTTAAACGAGCTTTGGATATGGAATTGGCAATGCGGCCGGATAAGTCTTCTCGGACTTCGGCGGCCACACAAGTTCAAACCCCAGTGACAGTGACAAATCCGCAGTCGTTCAACCAAAGTCAGAAACGAATATGGAATTTTGGAAGTCAACCTAGTAAGAAGCCCTGGCAAGGACAGCAAGGACAACAACGTCATCAACGACGGCAATTTAATCGGGGACGATTCAAACGGCCTTTCGTCAATCAAGGCGAGTTCATCTCAAACTTATCAAGGAATGTCTCCATGGTCCACGTGTGGCAAGATGCATCAAGGGTTATGCAAGGCTGGAAGTAATAGGTTGCTATACTTGTGGTCAAGTTGGTCATTATTCGTATCGATTGCCCAACTAAGCGCAAGGAGCGAGGAGGGAATAGAACATTTCGGAACCGGCCTCGAAATTGAAGGCAATAGAAGTTGTTCCTCGGCAACGGCAACGGCAACAAAATCGCCAAGGGCCGCGATTCCGGCAAAAGCAAAAGCAACCCCGGCAATTGAGAATGGAACCCCGGCGGCAATATCAAAGGGTTTTTGCTCTTGATCGAAGCCGTTCGACAAAGATCAAGGAAATTTGACGGTATGGGTCAATTAAATGGCATACTGTTATAATTTTATTTGATGCGGTGCATCGCATTCATTTATATCGGATGCATGCGTAGATAATCTTGGTCTTAAAGTAGAACGTGCTAGTCAAGACTTGAGAGTAACAACACCGTTAGGTAAATCTACCTCGATTACTCGCATCCGTCCTAATATAGAGATTGAATTAGGATCTCTCAAGATGTTAGCGAAAACCCTAAATTTAATTAAAATGTGGGATATAGATATTATCTTGGGAATGGATTGGTTGACCGAGAATTTTGCAAGCATTCAATGCAAACAAAGGCAAATTTCATTTCATATGCAGTCGGGAACCAACTCTATTTTTCGGGATAGAAAGAAGTTGTAAGAAATCGCCGATTATTTCGGCAGTTCAAGCAAGGAGAGTGTTGAAAAAGAAAGATGTGAAAGCATATCTTATCTATCTCAACAAGAAGGAAGATAAGGAGAGCGACATTGAAGATGTAGGCTGTAGTAAAAGAATTTCAAGACGTATTTCCACAAGTTTTGCCGGGATTGCCACCGGATAGGCAAGTAGAGTTCACAATAGATCTTGAACCGGGATCGGCTCCTGTTTCCAAGTCACCATACGGAATGGCTCCAAAGGAGTTGCAAGAATTGAAAATTCAAGCGCAAGAGTTACTTGACCTAGGTTTCATTAGACCTAGTGTTTCTCCGTGGGGAGCACCAATTACGTTTGTCAAAAAGAAGGATGGTAGTTTGAGGATGTGCATCGACTACCGAGAATTAAACAAATTAACCTTGAAAAACAAATATCCTTTGCCGAGAATAGATGATCTATTTGATCGGCTCGGAGGAGCAAGTGTATTCTCGAAGATTGATGCGAAATCTGGTTATCACCAATTAAAGGTTAAGCAAGAAGATATTTCCAAGACGACTTTCGAACAAGATATGGCCACTACGAGTTTGTAGTAATGCCATTTGGTGTGACGAATGCTCCGGCGGTATTTATGGATCTCATGAATCGAGTATTTCATGAATTCTTGGACAAGTTTGTCGTAGTTTTCATTGATGATATTCTCGTGTATTCAAAGAATGAATTAGAACACGAGGAACATCTACGAACTGTTCTGAAAAGGTTGAGAACCGAAAGATTGTATGCCAAATTTAGTAAATGTGAATTTTGGCTAAGAGAAGTACATTTCCTTGGACATGTTGTATCTCTGAAGGAATCAAAGTTGACCACTTCAAAAGTACAAGCGAGTTCGGGGAATGGAAAGTTCCAACCACACTACATGAAATTAGGAGTTTCTTAGGTCTAGCGAGGCTACTATCGGAGATTTATCGAGGGATTCTCCAAAATAGCTAAGCCAATGACCCATCTCCTAAAGAAAGAATCAAAATTCAAATGGTCAGAAGAATGTGAGGAAAGTTTCCAAGAACTTAAAAAGAGATTGACCACTGCCCCAGTGCTATCAGTTCCAGATTCGGATAAAGATTATGTTATTTACACGAGATGCATCAAAGAACGGACTAGGTTGTGTCACGATGCAAGAAGGAAGAGTTATTGCATATGCTTCTAGACGGCTTAGACCTCATGAAATAAACTATCCAACTCATGATTTGGAACTAGCGACGGTAGTACATGCTTTAAAAATGCGGAGACACCATCTTTATGGAACGAAATGTGAAATCTTCACGAGATCACAAGAGTCTCAAATATTTCTTTGAGCGTAAAGAATTAAATATGAGACAAAGAAGATGGCTCGAGTTAGTTAAAGACTACGATTGTAAAATTTCCTATCATCCGGGAAAAGCAAATGTAGTTGCCGATGCGTTAAGCGAGAAAAGGAAAATCGGAATTTGGATTTCTTCTAACTCAAGAGAAAGAACTCATTAAGAGTTTCGAAGAGCGAGGTTAGAAGTAATTCTACCTCCGCAATCTGTTGAGCAAATGGTTGCGGCTATGGAAATAATTCCGGATTTAAGATTGAGAATTTCCAATGCTCAAAGAAAAGACGAGAAATTGGAAAAGTTACGAATGAAAATTCGTCAAGAGAAAAATGAAAATTTTAAGGAGGCGGGAGATAATGTTCTCATGTATCGAGGAAGAATTTGTGTGCCGAATGATGAAGAATTAAGGAATGAAATCATGAGCGAAGCTCATGAAACTCCTTATTCGGCTCACTGGAGGCACCAAAATGTATCAAGATTTGAAACAAACATTTTGGTGGGAAGGAATGAAAAGAGACATAGCTTCTTTTGTGGAAAGATGTTTAGCTTTGTCGGCAAGTAAAGGCATTGCATCGAGACCCTATGGGAAGCTACAACCTTTAGATATTCCAGTGGAAATGGGATAAAATTACCATGGATTTTGTAAGCTTGGGTTACCTAGATCCAAACGAGGAAATACGGCGATATGGGTAATAGTGGATAGATTGACAAAATCTGCACACTTTATACCTATTCCCATAACTTATGGCGCGAATAAGTTAGCTCGGTATGTACGTGCGAGAAATTGTGCGATTGCACGGAGTACCTAAGTCGATCACTTCGGATCGAGACTCAAAATTTACTTCTCATTTTTGGAGAAGTATGCAAGAAGAATTAGGTACCAAATTGAACTTCAGTACGGCTTTTCATCCTCAAACGGATGGTCAATCAGAAAGAACCATTCAGATCTTGGAGGATATGTTGAGAACTGTTGTTTTAGATCGAGGAAGTCAATGGGAGCAAATTTTACCTCTTGTTGAATTTGCTTACAACAACAGTTATCAAATGACGATTGGCATGGCGCCCTACGAAGCCCTTTATGGAAAGAAGTGTAGATCTCCGCTCCATTGGGATGATGTGGGCGAGAGAAAAATATTAGGGCCTGATTCAGTGGAAGAAATGATAAAGATTGTGCGTCAAATCAAACAAAGAATTAAAGAAACACAAGACCGTCAGAAGTCTTATGCTGACGTCAGAAGATCAGCATTAGAATTCAATGTGGGTGATAAAGTTTTCTTGAAAGTTTCGCCTTCAAGAGGAATTCAACGATTTGGTGTTAAAGGAAAGCTTAAGCCTCGCTACATAGGACCATATGAAATTCTAGAAAGAATAGGTCAAGTAGCATATAAGCTAGCTTTACCGCCAAGTTTTGGAAATTCACATAACGTGTTTCATGTATCTCAGTTGCGGAGATATATGTTTGATCCTAAGCACGTCATTCGTCGAGAAGAAGTAGTCCTTGAACCAGATCTCAGTTATGAAGAGAAACCTGAAGCGATTTTGGATCGGAAGGTCCAACAGCTTAGAAATAAGTCGATCGCGTCAGTAAAAATCAAATGGAGGCATCATGGACTAGAAGAAGCAACATGGGAGTTAGAAAGCAAAATGAGAGAAAAGTATCCCGAACTCTTCCGAGAGGTAAGCAAATTTCGGGACGAAATTTATTTTTAGGGGGAGAGAATGTAGTATCCCGTCTTTCTTAAGTAATTAAAATAATTAATCTTCTGAGAAAGACAAGAATTTTAGTAAAATAAAGATTTTCTTTCCGAAAATTTTATCCGGCAGATATATTCTACCGGAAAAATGAGTTTTAATTAATTTTTATCGTCTCGGTTAATCCGAAACGAAGAAGTTTTTACATTTATCAATAGATGATAAATGTTTAGTCATTAATTGACAAGAAGAAGAATTTAATTTAATTACGTGAAATTTTACGTAATTAATCGCTTAAAAATTTAGTTTCGGTCGATTTGAAAATGCTTCAAATCTCCGATTCTTTCTGTGAGATTTTTATCTAAGGTTCGTGAAACCTTAATCTTAATTACTGTGTTGAGAAATTAGAGAATTATTAGAAGATTAATTAGTTATTAATTAATTGAATTAATAACTAATTAAATGAATTAACCAAAACTTAGCCATTAAGTTATAATTTAATAATAACCTAACCTATACATCTAGACCTAGGTTATAACTATTATATGTATAGGATTATTTCACTCATTTCTCTCATCTCTCTTCACACGCACACACCCAAACATAGCAGCATTCTTTCTCTCATTTCTCTTTTCTCTCTCGATCATCACACACACACACTCTATCTTTGATTCATCCTCAAGATCAAGATCAAGTTTAATCCTTCACCTTCCCAAGTAGCTAAGTAAGAATGATGTCTACACTTCCAAGTTTTGATTCATTTTAATGGTTGAATCATTTTCTTTCTTATATTTTTATGTATCGAAAATTTTGGGAATGATTTGAGAAATGGTTGGATGATCTTGATTTAATAGTATGATGCTTATATCATGATTATATGATGAATTGTGTGATTAAATCAAGCATGAAGAACCCTAACCCTAGTTTTATTATTTTCGAAATTTTTGGGAAGAAATGGTCAAGTTTTGATTCATGCATTGTTTGATGTTATGATCTTCATGAATTATGCTTAGAATATGATTATAAGATCAAATATGTAATTAGATTTAAGCATGGAAAACCCTAGCTATCAATTGGCAATTTTCGAAAATGAGAAGAAAATGGGAAATAATGAATGCATGAATTGTATGATTGATTTAATGATATAAATGAGTTTAGTTAAGTATTTTAAGAATGTTTCATGTTGGAAGTAACTAAAAATTTCCAACCAATTTCATTTTGTGAAAATAATCGATTAAATAAGAATATAAATTAGGGTTTAATAATGTAATGTTATATGATGAGTTTGATGATTCAATTAAAGATATATGAGATTGCGAAGTATATTAGATCAAGAGATAATGAAACAAAAGCTTGATTAACCCTAGAAACCCTAGAAAATCGAATTAGGGTTCTTAAATTAGGGTTGAAAGATTAATACTTAATTGAATGAAATTAAATGAAGAAATGAGCTTAAGATAATAATTAAGTATATTAGAAATTAAAAAGAAGAGAAAATAATTAAAGAAATATTAATTTTAATATAACCGAAAATTTAAAATAAATAAATAAAATATTAATAAAATTTTAATTAAGAAATTAATTGCATTTATGAACTTCTTAATAAAAATTAAGTGTTATATAATTTTATGGAAATTTAATTCAAAGAAATAAAGATTTTTCTATTTATGGTTGATTTTCCCGATTTGGGAATTTATATGTTTAATTGAGTTAATGTGTGTATTTAAAGTATAATTATGTTTGTTATAATTAAATAAAGGTATAGAATTAAATTGAAGATTTTCTGAATCCGTTAGACGGATTAAAATCGATTTAGTCAATTGTGATGAATAGTAGTTTATAAATATTAATGTTGTATGAGAATTGATTAATATTGATGCTTAATGAGGAATTTAGATAGATTAAGATAGATTAAGAACGTTTGAAAAGTTAAGATAGGAATTCTCGAATTTCATCAAGTTACGACGTAGAAATTCGAATAGAATTTCGTTAAGGATATCGAAGTCGTTAGTCGATAAAAGCTCTCGTTCTAAAATCGTTATTCCGTTTCGATTAAAGGAGCAAGCGGAAGCGGGAGCAGAAACGTGAAGTAAAAGGGCTACAAGCGTTAGAGCTTAAAGTTTAAAGCTTAAGTTTATCAGGTGGGCTTTCTAAACTAAAATATGTGAAAAGCATGATATCGTATGTTTTACAAAGTTTTGATACTTGCCAAATGATTTTAAAAATGTTTAAGTATGTTACCATCTACTTCAGAAAGACGAATTCGGTTTCACGCAAGGTGAAATCTGTGTACACATTGGTAATCGTGCGCATTTCTTTGATAGGCCGATTATTCATAATCGTGAGCCTTTCCTTGATATGCCGATTACAAGTGATTGAGAAAGAGGCCTCTTTCTCATCACCATTATTTATTTGTAGATATGGTTCATACTGTTATAAATGTACTCAGACAAATGAGTTTTGAAAAGAAAATATTTTTAGCATTTTACGAGTTGTTTTCGTAAAATCCTCGTATTATGTTTTCCGGCAAGTTTTCATATATAGCCGTATTCAGCAAAGTTTTCAAATGTTTTCGGCATGTGTTCACCGAGTACGTAGTACTCGGCCACGCATGTTATTTCTAAAACGTGCGGGTTAAAGCGAGGATGCAGATGACGAGGCTGGATGGATGTTGGTTGTTGTTGTTAATATTTTGAAAAATAAAGAGCCTAGATTATATGTCGTCATACATATGGTCTTTCGTATTCCGCTGCCATGTTAAGATGATTTTTTTTAAATTATGATGAAGTTGTTTAAACCCTATAGTCGATCTATGTTTTGATAGTCGAATTCTTTTGTCACAGTTTGCGTGAAACTTAGTCTTGATATGTATTTAATAAAATCTCTATTCCATGAAGCTTTGTCGAACTCGAAACATCTTTCTTTATCTTGTTTTCTTGATCCTCAAGTCGTTATATCATCTTCTTGATCAATTGTCGAGTATTTGGTTGATCAGGTCTTTTGATTCCGAGTGTTTCGAGTTGTGTTTATTGATATGTACGTCATATTGAATTCAGTTGATCGTCTCGAGTCATATATGTCGTATTATTCTATAATGATGAGTTGTTAAGTATGGTTATTCTTTTGAACGATAGCCGGGTCGCTATCTTAATTTCCTTTGTTAATCATAAATTGTGTAAGTCGTGGGACCTACCGGCCTTGACATCTAATATCGAGGTTCGGGCTGCGACAGAATTAAATTTCTAGAAAATCATATAATACTTAATTTTTATTAAGAAGTTTATAAATGCAATTAATTTCTTAATTAAAATTTAATTAATATTTATTTATTTATTTTAAATTTTCGGTTTTTTTTTTCATTTTTAGGATTTCTAGAATTTTTTTTTCTCTTCTTTTTAATTTCTATTATACTTAATTATCATCTTAAATTCATTTATTCATTTAATTTTGTTCAATTTAGTATTAACCTTCCAACCCTAATTTAAGAACCCTAATTCGATTTTCTAGGGTTTCTAGGGTTAATCAAGCTCATTTTTCATTATCTCTTGATCTAATATACTTCATTAATCTCATATATCTTTAATTGAATCATCAAATCCATCATATAACATTACATTATTAAACCCTAATTTATATTCTTATTTAATCGATTATTTTCACAAAATGAAATTGGTTGGAAATTTTTAATTACTTCCAACATGAAACATTCTTAAAATACTTAACTAAACTCATTTATATCATTAAATCAATCATACAATTCATGTATTCATTATTTCCCATTTTCTTCTCATTTTCGAAAATTGCCAATTGATAGCTAGGGTTTTCCATGCTTAAATCTAATTACATATTTGATCTTATAATCATATTCTAAGCATAATTCATGAAGATCATAACATCAAACAATGCATGAATCAAAATTTGATAATTTCTTCATATTTTCGATTTTCTCCAAAAATTAGGGTTAGGGTTCTTCATGCTTTATTTAATCATACCAATGATCATATAATCACTATATAAGCATAATATTAAGAAATGAAGATTAACTAACCATTTCTAGGGTTTCTCCCAAATTAATCGAAACATATATATAAATATAATTAAGGTTCTTCATGCATCAATTTATCTCACAATTGATCTTCCTAACATCATATAACCATCATCAAAACATCATACTAAGATATGAACATCATCTAACTACTTCTTCAATTTCTTCCCAAATTGTCGATATATATATATATATATTGAAGAAGATGATCTCAAGCATGAATCTAAGTTGAGATTTTGAAGAAGAAAAAGTTTCATCCTTACTTACTTGCTTAAGAAGGATTGCTAGAAGTTGTACTCTTTGAGCTTGAAGATCAAGATGGTGTTCTTAAGTGTGTGTGAGTGTGTGTATTGAGAGAAAAGAGAGAGATCGAGAGGTTTGAGAGAGAGAATGCTGCTGCTGTTTGTGTTGTGTGTGTGCGTGTGGTATGGTAGAGAGAGTAGATTATATGCATGTTAGATGCATAGGATAGGTTAGACTAGGTTTAATATTTTAATTTAACTTAATTCCTAAGTTTTAGTAGTTATTTAATCCCTTTCTCGACTCACCTAATTAACAACGACGAACCCTCCGATAAACTCTTAATTTCTCAACACAGTAATTTAGTTTAAGGTTTCACTAACCTTAGATAAAAATTTCACAGAAAGAATCGGAGATTCGAAGCATTTTCAAATCGACCGAAACTAAATTTTTAAGCTATAAATTACGTAAAATTTCACGTAATTAAATTAAATTCTTCTTCTTGTCAATTAATGACTAAACATTTATCATTTATTGATAAATGTACAAACTTCTTCATTTCGGATTAACCGAGACGATAAAAATTAATTAAAACTCATTTTTTCGGTAGAATATATCTGCCGGGTAAAATTTTCGGAAAGAAAATCTTTATTTTATTATACTTCCAGCTTTGCATATCCCTTGATGCATTTTGCCACACTTGGAACATGGAGATATTCCTTGATAAGTTTGAGACGAACTACCTTGATTGACGAAATGCTGCTTGAATCGTCCTTGATTAAATTGCTGCTGTTGCTGACATTGTTGTCCTTGTGGTCCTTGCCAGGGCTTCTTACTAGGTTGACTCCCAAAATTCCATTTTCGTTTCTGACTTTGGTTGGACGACTGCGGATTTGTCACTGTCGCTGGAGCTTGAATTTGCGTAGCTGCTGAAGTCTGAGAAGACTTATCTGGCTGCATAGCCAATTCCATATCCAGAGCTCTATTTAATGTTTCGGCATATGACAATGCACTTTGACTGGCTAAAACGATTCTTATTTCCTGCCGAAGACCTGTTCGGAAAAGTTCAGCCATTTTCTCGTCTGTGTCCACCTTGTCTTGAGCAAAACGTGATAGGTCACAAAATTCTCTATCATACTCAGATACCGACTTCTTTCCTTGCTTGAGATTAGCAAACTCATTCTCCTTCTGCTTCCGATAACTTCGAGGAATGAATTTTTCAAACAATGCATCCTTGAATTGTTCCCATGTTAGATTTTCCAATTGCTCAGGAGTGTATGCCCTTTGACGAGCTTCCCACCAGTAATCCGCGGATCCTTTAAGCTGGTAAGACATGCATGCAAGGCGTTCCTGATCCGTACATCGAAGAAAACGGAAAATTCTTTCTAACGAACGAATCCATTCTTCGGCTTCCGAAGGATTTCCTTTTCCATCGAGAGTTGGGGGATTTTGCCGCAAAAATAATTCTTCAATTCTCCGGTCGAACTGAGGAGGAGGTGGAGTAGGTCCTCTTTCTGGTTCATTGTCCTCAACTCTTCCATGACCTCTACCTCTTGGTCTACCTCTTGGCGGCATTTTCTGATTAACCAGGATTTTCTTTCGAATTATTCTTTCTTTCTAACGAAAATCTATTCCTTAATAAAAAGGATTCTTTTTTTTTTTTTTTTTTTAATTTTCCTAGGTTTTAGAACTTAGAAAAAATTTCCTTAATCATCTCATCAATGCATAGTATGCTCATCATACTTCTAATGAATTACACGATTCTTTTTTTTTTTCAAAAATTTCAATCACATATATCATACTCATAAAATGTAGTAAATCCAAGATTTACTCATATCAGCATACATTGTATATCATGTTTTAATTTCTCATCATCATGAAGAAATTAAACAATTCATTCTTGTCATAAATAATGAATCAACGATTCACTCATATAAAATTTCTATAACTTTTAATCATAAAATAATTCAAGAACAATTATTTTTCATATTATTCTGCTAAATTTAATTAGCTTGTACATTTTTTTTTTAAATCAAGAATGAATAAAATCATCTTGGTACTTAAACTCAATCCTAATTGATTTTGACGTGATTTACTTCATCTCAACTTTTTCTTAAATCATAAAAAAAAATGTATAGCTAATTAATTAGAAAAATATAAACTAAATAACTAAGAATTAAACTAACGATGGTAGAATAACGAACGGCAATCGAAACACTGAGCTAACGAACTAACGAAGAACAGAACGAACTATAAAATAAATAAAGTTATTCGGCAATGGTTCAAACCATCCCGCACACCATCTTCGTCATTCAGCGTCTCAAAGTCGTATGAGGAAAAAAAAATTCCTTTATTCGAATTTTGATTCGACTTTCTTCTACTTACTAACTTCTTATTTATTATCGAAATTTGATTTAAAACTCTTCTACTAATATACATCTAACGAAAGAAGAAAATGTTTAATGGAATAAACGAAAAATGTAACGAATTGCATACGAAATATTCGACTCGTTTCTTCCGGCCCAAACTACCGTCGTTTTCCGTCACATAACCATCATACGAAGTCGCTGAACTTTGCATGAACTTTGCATGAACTTCCACCAAGCTGCCGCCGTCTGCCGCTGCTGTTCTGCTCTCCAGCGACCGCTGGTTTCCAGCCGCCGCTGGATTCCGGCGACCGCTGGGATTCCAGCGAGCGCTGGAATCAACTTCGGCTTTTCTGCTCCAGTGAGCGGCGAGTTGCAGCGAGCGTTGGACTTCCGGCGAGCGTTGCGTTGTAGCTGGCGCTGGAATCGTGCAGCCACTGCTGTCTTCATCCTCCAGCTTGGTTCTTCCCGTCTCAGCGGGCGCTGAGTTGCCGCCGGCGTTGTTTCCTCTATTTCAGCGGTCGCTGGATTCCAGCCGGCGCTGGAATTCCGGCGATCGCTGGAAATTCCGGCGAGCACTGGATTCATCTTCGGGGTTTTCCTTCCAACGAGCGTTGGATTCCAACGAGCGTTGGAACTTTTGCTGAACGTGTTTCCTTCCTTTTCCCATGCGTTTGATGAGTTTTCTTCCCCTATATTCATTTTTCCGATGTTTTATTTCTTCGATAACGTTTCATTTTAGTTAGTATAACGTTTTCTTTTCCTGCTTCTTCCTTTCTTCTTAAGATCACTAAACGAAATTTAAACAACGGAAATTTATTGAATCTCGAAAAATTATCAAAACGACTTCCTTGGCCGTACTTCTTTACTTAACGGGAAAATTTGCCTCTTCGAGGACTTTTACAAAAGTTAGGGAATTATTTACATCAAAAATTCCCTACATTAGTTGTGATTTTTCTAACATCACGCAAAATATTTTATCGGAGCGGAATTCTACGTCGCCTCCGATTTGTTACGCTATATGCTTCTATGTACGAGAGCTTATTTACAATAACCGATAACCATACAAGTTGTTTGATTATCTATTCTATTACATTATATTTACATTATCTTCCTTTTCGTTAATTATTATCAACTTCTTTCAACTACCCTTCTTTTTCTTCACTGCTCGTCCTCCGACGGATCCTCTTCCTCTTCCTCTTCTTCGTCATCTCTCGGATCTTCCTCACTCGGATATTCTTCTTCCATTTCTGTGATCTCCTCTGCTCTCTCCACTCCGTCCAAAGTCACACGAGGAGCATGAGTAATATCCTCTCCCGGCGAGGGCCTAAAACTAGGCTGAAAACTTAAGTAGGTAAACAGAATTCGACGGAGATGGGAATATCCTTCGGTTGGTCCAACCTCTGGATCAACGTTTTCCTCGTCACTATCATAGTGACGTGGTCCAGAAGTGCTAGCCACGTTAGGGTCAAATAGAATAGGCTGGGTTCCAACTATGGCATCAAGCTCTGAAGAATTCAAAGCTTGCAATGTTTCGACGGAAGGATCATTTGGAATTTCCTCAACAAAAGAAGTTGAGGCTACGCCGTTAGGCTGAACGGAAGGCTCAGGAGTGAAGATTTGAGTCTCGATTTGAGAGGGAGACGAAGCATAACCATTTGTCAATGGCTCAATAAGAAAGGAGTTAACATCGAATCCATTATTTCCATGGATGGGAGAAGCAATAGGTTCGGGGTTTTCCGGAGGATTCTGATCAAAGATTGGGTAATCTTGGGGCATAAGATGTTGTAAACTAAACTCACCAACAGGAATCAACGGCTGATAAGGTCCAGGAGGTGGGTACGAAAAACACATATATTGAGTACTGATTGCAGAAATGAACGCTCTGCAATCTCCGAACCAAACACCATCCCAATATTGAGGAGTGACGTACCTTGGAGCAATCGACGCCGCCCATCCCTGCCAATCCTCAGGAAGCAAAGGAACTAATCTAACTATGCCAATAATCCCCGAAATATTAGATTCATGGATGTCCATCCAAACCCTATGGAACCGAGCTAAGAACTCTGCTAGGGTTTCTGTATAGCTCATGTGTATGTGATGAAATTCAATCATCGCTGCTACGCTTCTAGAGTTGGACATCCTATAAAAGAAAATTTAAATAATTAGCTAACTCGAAATTACGAATAGTTTTGGGAATCCACTATCTCAACATACTCAATGTCGCTTCCAAAAGGGTGTTCTGGGCTCATGTTACATTCCACAGATAAATACTCAACTTGCTTGCACAACTGATCCATTATCTCGCTTATGATCGATCACCAACAACCAATCACATTAGATGCTCAAACACAACAATTATATATATACACTTCAACTTTCAACCTTTTAAAACTAAAATTGTTTGAAAATTTGTACCTGGATAGCTGGATGAGATGAGAGATGCTGGACTTCAGTTGTTGTTAAACTCAACTAGTCTAGGAATTCAAACCAGACTAGACTTTCAAAATAACACTTTAGAGCAGAAAATATATTACCCTAATCAAATCTAGGGTTTCAACTAGACTTGAATGATCAGAGCAGGAAGCATTGCTCTGATACCACTCTGTCGCAGCCCGAACCTCAATATTAGATGTCAAGGCTGGTAGGTCCCACGACTTACACAATTTATTATTAACAAAGGAATTTAAGATAGCGACCCGGCTATCGTTCAAAATAATAACCATACTTAACAACTCATCATTTTAGAATAATACGACATATATGACTCGAGACGATCAACTGAAATCAATATGACATACATATCAATAGACATAAGTCGAATCACTCGGAATCAAAAGACCTGATCAACCAAATAATCGACAATTGATCAAGAAGATGACATAATGACTTGAGGATCAAGAAAACAAGATAAAGAAAAATGTTTCGAGTTCGACAAAGCTTCATGGAATAGAGATTTTATTAAATACATATCAAGACTAAGTTTTACGCAAACTGTGACAAAAAGAGTTCAACTATCAAAACATAGATCGACTCTAGGGTTTAAACAACTTCATCATAATTTAATAAAATCATCTTAACATGGCAGCGGAATACGAAAGACTATATGTATGACGACATATAATCTAGGCTCTTTATTTTTCAAAACAATAACAACAACCAACATCCATCCAGCCTCGTCATCTACATTCCTGCTAACCTGCACGTTTTAGAAATAACATGCAGGGCTGAGTACACATGCCGAAAACATTTGAAAACTTTGCTGAATACAGCTATATATGAAAACTTGCCAGAAAACATAATACGAGGATTTTCTGAAAACAACTCGTAAAATGTTAAAAATACTTTCTTTTCTCAAAAATTTATTTGTCTGCAGACATTTATAACAGTATGAACCATATCTACAAATAAATAATGGTGATGAGAAAGAGGCCTCTTTCTCAATCACTTGTAATCGGCATATCAACGAAAGACTCACGGTTACGAATAACCGGTCTATCAAAGAAATGCGCACGATTACCGATGTGTACACAGATTTCACCTTGCGTGAAACCGAATTCGTCTTTCTGAAGTAGATGGTAACATACTTAACATTCAAAAATAATTTTGGCAAGTATCAAAACTTTAAAACCACAGTATATCATGCTTTTCACATATTTTAGTTTAGAAAGCCCACCTGATATACTTAAGCTTTAAACTTTAACTTTATCGCTTGAAATCCTTTTACTTCACGTTTCTGCTCCCGCTTCCGCTTGCTCCTTTAAATCGAAACGGAATAACGATTTTAGAACGAGAGCTTCTATCGACTAACGACTTCGATAATCCTAACGAAATTCTATTCAAATTTCTACGCCGTAACTTGACGAAATTCGAGAATTCCTATCTTAACTTTTCAACCATTCTTAATCTATCTTAATCTATCTTAATTCCTCATTAAGCATCACCACCAGTCGAATTTCAAATAACTTCAACATTTATAATTTACTATTCATCACAACTGACTAACTCGATTTTAATCCATCTAACGGATTCAAAAAATTCTCAATTTAATTCTATACATTTATTTAATTATAACAAACATAATTATACTTTAAATACACACATTATCTCAATTAATCATATAAACTCTTAATTTGGGAAAAACATCCAAAAATAGAAAATCCTTATTACTTTGAATTAAATTTCTAGAAAATCATATAACACTTAATTTTTATTAAGAAGTTTATAAATGCAATTAATTTCTTAATTAAAATTTAATTAATATTTTATTTATTTATTTTAAATTTTCGGTTTTTTTTTTTCATTTTTTGGATTTCTAGAATTTTTTTTCTCTTCTTTTTAATTTCTATTATACTTAATTATCATCTTAAATTCATTTCTTCATTTAATTTTGTTCAATTTAATATTAACCTTCCAACCCTAATTTAAGAACCCTAATTCGATTTTCTAGGGTTTCTAGGGTTAATCAAGCTCATTTTTCATTATCTCTTGATCTAATATACTTCATTAATCTCATATATCTTTAATTGAATCATCAAATCCATCATATAACATTACATTATTAAACCCTAATTTATATTCTTATTTAATCGATTATTTTCACAAAATGAAATTGGTTGGAAATTTTTAATTACTTCCAACATGAAACATTCTTAAAATACTTAACTAAACTCATTTATATCATTAAATCAATCATACAATTCATGTATTCATTATTTCCCATTTTCTTCTCATTTTCGAAAATTGCCAATTGATAGCTAGGGTTTTCCATGCTTAAATCTAATTACATATTTGATCTTATAATCATATTCTAAGCATAATTCATGAAGATCATAACATCAAACAATGCATGAATCAAAATTTGACAATTTCTTCATATTTTCGATTTTCTCCAAAAATTAGGGTTAGGGTTCTTCATGCTTTATTTAATCATACCAATGATCATATAATCACTATATAAGCATAATATTAAGACATGAAGATTAACTAACCATTTCTAGGGTTTCTCCCAAATTAATCGAAACATATATATAAATATAATTAAGGTTCTTCATGCATCAATTTATCTCACAATTGATCTTCCTAACATCATATAACCATCATAAAAACATCATACTAAGATATGAACATCATCTAACTACTTCTTCAATTTCTTCCCAAATTGTCGATATATATATATATTGAAGAAGATGATCTCAAGCATGAATCTAAGTTGAGATTTTGAAGAAGAAAAAGTTTCATCCTTACTTACTTGCTTAAGAAGGATTGCTAGAAGTTGTACTCTTTGAGCTTGAAGATCAAGATGGTGTTCTTAAGTGTGTGTGAGTGTGTGTATTGAGAGAGAAGAGAGAGATCGAGAGGTTTGAGAGAGAGAATGCTGCTGCTGTTTGTGTTGTGTGTGTGCGTGTGGTATGGTAGAGAGAGTAGATTATATGCATGTTAGATGCATAGGATAGGTTAGACTAGGTTTAATATTTTAATTTAACTTAATTCCTAAGTTTTAGTAGTTATTTAATCCCTTTCTCGACTCACCTAATTAACAACGACGAACCCTCCGATAAACTCTTAATTTCTCAACACAGTAATTTAGTTTAAGGTTTCACTAACCTTAGATAAAAATTTCACAGAAAGAATCGGAGATTCGAAGCATTTTCAAATCGACCGAAACTAAATTTTTAAGCTATAAATTACGTAAAATTTCACGTAATTAAATTAAATTCTTCTTCTTGTCAATTAATGACTAAACATTTATCATCTAATGATAAATGTAAAAACTTCTTCATTTCGGATTAACCGAGACGATAAAAATTAATTAAAACTCATTTTTTCGGTAGAATATATCTGCCGGGTAAAATTTTCGGAAAGAAAATCTTTATTTTATTAAAATTCTTGTCTCTCTCAGAAGATTAATTGTTTTAATTACTTAAGAAAGACGGGATACTACAGAAGATGATCGTGTGTTGGACGGACTTGATGTTGTTGTTGTTTTGGTTGATAAGAGTCATTTTTTATGAGGTTAGAACCTAGATTATATGTCTTCATACATATAATCTCTCTTTTTCCGCTGCAAGATTATGATGTTTGAGTTTAGTATAAGTTTCATGAAGCTGTTTGAATTCTGAAGTCTTGAACGATGTTCGTTATCTTATTTTGAAGTCTATCCTACTTGATTATATATATATATATATAATAGTTGCTCGTTATTTTGGAAATGTCGTTGTTATTGCAACTATTTTCTATCGTGTTTTCTCGATCCTGAAAATTAGCTCATTTCCTTCATGGTTGTTGCCGTTGGTTTGGTCGATGAGATTATTAACTTCCGAGCTGATTTGAATTCATTCTTGTGAATATTCATGTTTTTTAAAATAGATCAAGTGTTCGTTTCGTTAATCTCGAGTTATGCATGTCATAAATACCCTAAGTTCGATGTCTTGTTGAGTATGAGTTGTCTTTGTTGTTTTTAATCAATAGCCGGGTCGCTATTTAATCTTTTGTTAATCTTAAATTGTGTACGTCTTGGGACCCACTGGCTTTGTCATCTAATTTCTAAGTTGAGCTGTGACAGAGTGGTATCAGAGCATGTCTTTCTGCTTTAATTCAATATTCTTAAAAGTCTAGTCTAGTTTGAATTCTAGACTAGTCGAGAGCAAGGTCTATTTACTCTAAGTTCTGTTTACTCTAAGTTAATATTTCTTAAGTCTAGTCTGGTTTGAATTCACTACAAGAAACGCGCTCATAGATAACGGATATTATCCGTTATCTATGCACCAAAAAGACCGATATATATAGTGGTGTTATGTATTATGCGCTCATACATAACGGATAATAACCGTTATCTATAGTATTATACATAACGGTATTATCCTCATACATAACACTAATATCTCCGTCATCTATATCTGTTATACATAACGTTTCATATCGTTATGAAATATAAATTATACCGTTATAAAATATCCTTTATATGTATTAGACTTCACCACAGATAACATTGATTTATATTTTAGATAACGGTCTTTTTCCGTTATCTTTTTTGTAATACATAACAGTCTTTACCGTTATATTTTTTTAATTTACCTATTTTTAAATTCTTAAAAATGATAAATAATATTTTTAAAATCATAAAATGATATGTTTATTATCATCAAAACATAGTCTTACATATATTATCATCCAAATAGAATCAAGATACACGATAATATTTGATAAAAAGATCTATCTATACGAGTATCATCCAACACAAGTAAACTAAACTTTGCTAGTTCCAAACTCATAATCATCTCTTCTTCGCCGACTCTAGCTGCCCATCTTCACCGAAAGCCCGCTTGATTCCTTGCATTCATGGCTAGACACTTAATTAGCTTCTTCACTCGGATCATTCTCCTCCTACAATCCAACGGTCCCAATCATTCCTAGCAATGAGAAAGAATTCAAATATTATCAATCAATCAAATTTTAGGCAATGATAGCAAAACACCACTATCATTTACATAACCTCATTAAGTCCAGCAAGCTACTGCAAATATATTATATACAGGATCAACTATTGATGGACACACTTCTCAGAGTTCAAATCCTCCATTGAAACTGAAAACACCAATCTTTATATATAAATTTTAACACAAAGTCATACCAGGGAACAAATAGAATGAAGTTTACCTTTTTTCATAGCATTCACTAATGATTCTTCAAACAATAAACTCTATTTACCACCTACTTCTAAATTTTCAAAGCTAGAGCCAATTTCCCTTCATTACATGAGAATCTCAGCAATACCCTTTAAATGTTTCTAGCTTCCTCGACCATAGACAATACATTGGTCAATCTAACATGCAATAACTGAATTATGTCTTCATCTTTTTATGCTAATCTCACTATTCAAACAACTTATCCTGGAAGCCAGAAAAGGTTCTCCAAAAATAAACGCACTGTAGAATATACATTAGTCTGTTCTTGAGTAAACCAAACATAAATAGTCAGACTTCTATTCCTTTTATTAATTGAACTTTCGAACTGCTGATTAAAAATGTCCTTTTATATTAGACATGCTAGTTAGTATGGAAAAAACAACTCTTTCAAGAACATCCAATGCAAGAAAAGAAAAGGATTGGACTTACAATTTAGTCATGGAAACTACCCCCTACATAACACCAGAAGTACCACCGAGAACAGGAAGCATAGCAAATAGCAATCCCACAGCACAGTCCTGACACTAAATAGTAGATTTTTTTTATAAACATCAAGCCTTCCAGACAAGATATGGATTAATTTTAAAAAAAATCATGAGAGCATGTAAAGCTGTGATTAGAATTTTAGAACGGAAGTCTTCAACTTTTATTGTGTAAAAGGATAAAATGAAATTACTTATTCAAGACTACCATTCTACAATAATAAAATAGTCATGAAGTAAAAAAGAAACAAGTCACAATACCTGTAAGATCAGTGTGCTAATAGTCACTTGACCATGAAGTGCGTTTGTACTATTTTTCTCCGTCAGGAACTTGTAAACCTAATAAAGGAAGTCATGAATAAGTGGGGGAAAAAGAACTTTATGGACATAGAGAATAGAAAATGCTATCACCATCTAGAGTAAGGGATTTTTACATGTTCACATTTAAAGAAAATATACTAGCAGCTATGCTCAACCAAGTGATTGCATTGAGCTTACCACTGCTGTAGATGACATCGACAGAAAAGCACCAACAAATACACCCTCTGAAGCTCTTCCCCCACATGCCTGGAAACAATGAGATGAAAATTACAGATATCAAATTGCAGAAGAGGAAAAATGGTTCACAGTGCAAAAATAGTAGATTCCAAAGATAACATAACAAAATGACTAACCCAAGGGAATAGGGCAATTGTTTTCAAGTAACAAACTTAATTAATAAACTTTTGGCAAGCAATAAAAGATACAGCAACTAAAACCCATCTGATGAACATACCGAGGCTATAATCCCACATAGGCACATGAAAAAGAGAATTTGAAGTAACTCTCCAAGAATAGTTACGGCACGAACAACTCGCAACTGTAATATTAAACGTGTCGTTAGCTTAAAATAGCTAATTGCTTCAGATCTAAATACAAAGGGAAAAGAACAGTAGCCTGACATTCTAAAGCATCCTATAAAAGCTAACCTTCGTTATGGAAAACTCCAGGCCCAGGGCAAACAGAAGATAGATAGTATTTGAGTTACTACTAGTACCTGGGCCTGGGAAAGAAAAGGAAAGAGTGAGTGAGAGCACCTGACCGCACTTCTATCCCAAACTCGACTGCCCTACCGCCCCGCCTCGCCTCACCGTTATAGAGAGAGAGAGTACACTACTAATCTAATTAAGGCGAGAGAGCAGAGGAGAGAAAGAAGAATTAAAGTGGAGACATTCTTTCTTTGATGGTAGTCGACAGTTGACACACACACAGACACAAGTGAAAGGGAAAAGAAGTGGTGGAGTGGAAACTTCACCTGCATAACACAGCTCCCGTCGTAACTCTCGTGCCTAGTAATCACCATGAAAGGCGACAGCGGCACCTCCATACTGGGGGCAGATCTCGAAACCCCGAGAAAAGGCGGCAGATCTCCCTCCCCCACTGTCTCCACCTCCAACACAGCGTAGGAAAACACGTAGAAACAGAGCACCGTGGAATGGTCTTAACGCCGAAGGAGATGAAGATAATTAAACCCAAGCAGTCGCCACCGCTGCTGGGTGAGCGAGCGACGCCTAAACCCTAGAAAATTCTGCCGCCGTAGAGAGAGAAATCGGACATCCCTCAGAACAATAACCTCCATTTTGCAGGAAATCTGGAAACTCCATGACAGATCGGAAGAGCTTCAGTGATGTTGTTGGCCGGAAAGTCAAAGAAAGAAGAAATGATAGTGAGGGTTCTGTAATTAAGTTTAAGGGTTTGAGGTTTTCGGTGAGAGGAGACGGTGAGAGGAGAGGGTTAGACGAGAGAGTGGGAGGGAGCGGCAGCTATGGTCGGCGGTCGATTTCCGCTGGAGAAGGAAGTAGACGCCGGATTTTCACCGGAGAAAAGAAGAGAGAAATTGGGGCAAAGTGAAACTTGAGATTTGTGAAATTGGGGATAGAGGGACACGCTCTGTGTGATTTTCATTTATGTATTATTATTTTATTATATTATATTATTGTTATTATATATTTATAAAAATATAACTCAATTTAACGGTCGTGATAACGGTTTAAATAATCGTTATCTATTAAATGCTCATACATAACGTATGGCATAACGGTTTCGTAAGACCGTTATATATGTGATTAATAGATAACGCTCATACATAACGTATCACTTGACACCGATATATATGCATGAAGATAACACTACATACATAACGGATATTTAAAAATGCGTTATCTATACAAAAAGTGCTCTCATACATAACGCATTTTTAAAATGTCCGTTATGTATGCTGTGTTATGTATGAGAGGTTTTCTAGTAGTGATTCGAGACTAGTCAAGTTTTAACAACAACAAAAGTCCAGCACCTCATGTGACTGACGGACTATTATGTGGACCTGATCAACCCACATAGCTAGAAACTCAGTAATATGAATCTTCCGCCTTCATAATGAAGTAAATTAATAAGATGAAGTTAGAAAGTTTGAGATATATGAAATTGTGTTGTGGTTTTGAGCTTTTAATAAGAATGTTTTTGTACTGATTGATCGTAAGCGAGACGATGAATCAGTTGTGAAAGCAAGATGGTTGTTTAACTTTGGAAAGTATCGTGAGCTTGGTATCACCGTATGGAAGCGAAATTAGCTTCTCGAAGTGGTGAGGCCATTAGAGAGTTTCAGCATATATGTATGAGTACATAGAGATGTTAGCTTCAGCACGTTTCCATTTTGTTTGGATGGATATTAATGAAAGTAATATTTCAAGAATTCTCAGAATAGTAAGATTAGTTCTTTTTCTTCCCAACGAGTGGCAGGAATGGGCAACTTCCAGTTCACCTCAGTTCATCATGGAGCAAGATTGGGATCGTATGCTCTTCGGAGATTGTTGTGGAGTTAGAGCCGAGATCAGCTCTCGCTATATGTGCTACTCTGCACCACCACCTGGACCGTATTAGCCGTCGATCTGAGTGGATAGAGCAGGACTTCAAGATTCGATCTCAAGACAACCTAATTCATTTTCTCATTTTTTTCAAGAGAACCCTGACCCGTTGTTTCTCCTCATCTTAATGATTATGGTTTTGATGTAAATATATTCATTTCTCAGCCATTGTCGAATGGCTATATATGTTTCATCTCCACCCCCATCAAATTGTTTTGTTACTGTTCCCGAGCCTTCTGCTTCGGCGAACAACTTGGTTTCAGCTCCTTCTATTGACGTAGTTCCATTAGATTCTTCTTTGGATACTCCTCAAGCTTTGAATTCTTCAGAGCTTGATTATTTCTTTGGAACTCAGCTTGTTTCTTTCGTTTTTCATGAGAGGAGTACGTCTGGACCGCATCGTCATGTTAGTGACGAGAATAACGTTGATCCCGAGGTCAGAGCAACTGAAGAATATTCTTATATTTGTCGTATGCTGTCTAGTTATCTAGGGTTTCAGTCTAGTTTTAGACCTTTTGCGGGTGTAGTCGACGTGAATGATGTCCGTTTGACATTAGATGAAATGGAGAGAGAGATGAGAGTATCGAGTCTGAAAGGGAGGAAGAAAATAAGAAGAAGAAGAAGAAGAAGAAGAAGAAGAAGAAGAAGAAGAAGAAGAAGAAGAAGATCCATTAGGGGATGAGTAGTAAGAGAGATAGAGAGTTTGGGAGTGGTGTTCGTATAATTATAAAGTATTCGAATAAATTTTGCGCTTTGTCGTTTTTAAGTTTTATGCTTATGTAGTAAGATTTTGTAAAAAGATGCATAATATATTAGTTTTAAAGATCGAAAGCGATATAGAATTCCGCTCCGAGAAAATATTTTGCGTGATGTTAGAATATCACGCGGTAAATAGGGAATTTTTGATGTAGATAAATCCTTATCTTTTGCAAAAGGCCTCGAAGAGGCAAGTTTTCCCGTTAAATGAAGAAGTACGGCCAAAGGGGTCCTTTTGATAATTTTCCAAGTCGTCATAGTTTTTGTTGTTTAAAATTTGGTTTAATTGTCTCAAAGAAAGGAAACGAAGTAAAATGAAGTTTAAATGGACGAAGAGAAGTGTTAAAATCAAAAGATAAAGGAAGAAAGCTCGTCGAACGCATGAAATGATCGAAGAAAGAAGGCAGCAGCTGAAGCCAGCGCCGGCTGAGCTAAAAATGTCGTAGCCGGTTCCAGCAGTCGCATGAAATTCCGAGCAGTCGCCGGAATCCAGTGCCAGCTGGAACACAGTGGTCGCTTGTCGCAGCCCGACTTAGAGTGAAGATGACTAAGCCGGTGGGTCCCACGACTTACACAATTTATGATTAACCAAAGGATAAGATAACGACCCAAATTATCGAATATGAACCAAAATACACCAAATCATACTTTTCGATCAACAAAACATGCTATCAAAACAAAAAGAATCAATCATAGATCAAACAATGACATCGTTATTCAAGAACGACAATTCATATATCAAGTTCGATCAAAGATCAGCGAGTATGGTCAAGAAACTACACCATCTCGTATCAAAGCTTAGTAAACTGAAGTTTAAAGTTTAACAATTGAACCTTGGTTTAGAGAATCCATAACATAAGCAACATAACAAAATATCAAAAGTGAAACAAGTTCAGAGAGTGTTGCAGCGGAAAACATAGTTTTGGTTACATGTATGAAGACATATAACCGTGCTCTAACTTAAACTGACAACTTGAGAGATCAACAACAAAAGCCTGCCCAGCACACACCATCTCCATCCGAGCTAACCTGCACATTTTAGAAATAACATGCAGGGCTGAGTACTTTCGCACTCAGTGAACACATGCCAAAATGATTTAAGATCTGCTACTTAGAGCTATAGATTGAATACTTGCCATAAAGCATAACACAAGTAAACTTTAAAAAACAAACCTGTGCATGCTCAAACATTTTCTTTTGATATAAGTGACTCGAGTAAAAAATACTTATCATGTATGTACCAAATCTACTATTACATAATAGTGCTGAGAAGTAGGCCTCCTTCTCAAACACTTGTAACCGGCCTACCAAAAGGAAGGCTCACGATTACAAACTTGTGCACACAAATCCCACCTTGTGTACGACAGAATTCGTCTTTTCCTTTGTAGATGGTAACATACTAAAACACTTTAAACATTGGCAAGTCAATCAATTTAAAACATCACATAATCATAATCATTTAGCCACATTCAACATTTCTTTAGTTTAGAAAGCCCACCTGGACTGAAGCTACTTTAACTATACTTTTTCTTTTCGGCTTTTTCCTCACTTTGCGGTCCTGCTCGATCCTTCATTTAAGAATTTGATTTTAACATAAGAGAGAGAAGATTTTAAACAAAGAAATGAGGGATGCTGCTGCCATAATACGAATTCTCTACTTCGACTCGGCTTTTTAGGATTTTCTCACGGCAATGTAAAACTTAACTTTTCTAATTACTTTCTCTACTTTACTTAACTCTTTAATCGATAACTAATCGATCACAACTTCAGGAAACACTTAGAAACATAAAATCACATATTTCATCATTTAATCTCATATTTAAGCATATAAACACTTAATTAACATTTAAACTCATACTATTTACATCATTAAACACTTAAGCTTATCATATCATTCATAACATCATATCATATAAAAAAAATATTTCATTTCTTCATATAAGCATCTCATTAACCATTAAGCTCTTTCTTTATTTATTTTAGCACATCAACAACGCTTAAGCTCTTTGATAACATTAAAGCTTAACATTATATTATCAATATATGTCTTTGACATATATAGCTCATTAATGACGTATCATTAATACTTAAACTCATCATTAATGTATCATTAGGAAAAAAAATAGCTAACATTATAACTTTTGAGTTTACGAAAGAAACAACTGAAAACAAGTTGATCAAAGATCAGCTGTCTGGAAAATCAAGCTAGCTGGAAAAAACTGAGTTATCTGGAAAACTGAGCTGGCTGGAAAACTGAGCTGGCTGGAAAAACTGAGCAGGCTGGAAAACTGAGCTGGCTGGAAAAACTGAGCCGGAAAATCGAGGGCCGGGTCCACTTTTGGTAAATCCAAATGGCCAATCGGTAATTCCAATTGTGATCGGTAATTCAATTTGGGTTCATTTAATTCACTGGGTAATTCCAGTGGCCGGGTCCAACTTAATTCCAATCAGGTTCAATGATAGTAATTCAGTGGGTCCAAGTAACTTAATCCAAATTGGTCCAAATCCGACTTAATCCAGCAGTTAAACTCTAGAAACTCTCAATTTCAAAACTTCGTATTAAAATTCCGAAAAATTCTACGTCACTTAATTTTTAACGTAGATTCCATTTCTATCATTATTTTCTTCATTAAAAATCAAATACATGGCTTTATTGTACAAATATATTTCGGTCCTTTTGATAAATTAATAATTAAAATCCAAATTTCATTCTAATCACTTCCAATCATGTTAATTTAAATTATAAACCTCAATTTTAACATAATTACTTAAATAATTTGGGGAAAAAATCAAAACCCTACACTTAAAAGTTTCGACTTTTTCAATTCTAGGGTTTAGAAAATTTATTTTTCTCCAATTCCACTTCTAACATGCTTAGAAATAATTATAGAGGCTAATTGTATCATTAGTTAACCAATTTATGCTTTAGATTAAAAAGCCCTAAATTTTACTAAACTTTATTTTTAGAAATTCTTTAATTAAGCTCTAAAAATTCTCAAAAATTCATTCTAAGCTTATTTCAACTTCATAAACATTAATCCATCATCAATTTCATCATAGGATCAAAGGATCAAAAACTCCTAAATTTAAGCTAAATTTCGGCCAAAATAAAAATAAAAATAAAATGACAATTGATCAAATCTTGCTAAATTAAATCATCAAGCATGCTTATATACATCCTAAGAGCTCATATAAATTATCAATTTGATCATAGGATCAAAGAATCAAAAACCCCTAATTTTATTGAAAATTTCAAAAAAAATAGAAAATTAGGTTTAGGTTGGATTCTTCTTAAATTGATGCTAAAAATGGGATTTAGATCATAGATCTAACATAATATTCAAAGATCAAAAACATTCATCCTACTTCATGAAAAATTCGAAAGTTTCTTGCTAATCTTTGGCTAAGCTCTTGATCAAGTATAGATCTAACCTTCTTGAATGAAATAGATGCTTGATCTTTTAAATTCTTGAGCTTGAATCCTTGATCTTCAATGGAGGTTGTGTGTGTGTGTGTGATATGCGTGTGTGTTTTGAGAGAGAGTGCCGAGAGAGTGAGGGAGAGGTGAGATGAATGAGTGAGGGTGTTAGTAACCAACACATTAAATTCATGATTAGACAAAAATTACTATTTACAATAATTACATGTTGGGATAAGATCAAGTTAAGGATCTTATCATTAGATTTTATTAGATTTTATCATTTAATTTAATAAATACTTAGCATCTAACATGGGATTCCTTTGTACCATCAAATATTCCATGTAGATATTGTTAGATTTAAAAAAAATTAAATCAAAGCTTATTAGATAAGCTTAATTTAAAATATCTAGCATAGTATATTATTTAAGTAATTAATTAATTAATTCTCTAATTAATCACTTAAATATCATTAAATCATAAATCAAATTCATCTCGGCTTTAAATATCAAATTCTCGAGCTCTATATAATTTATTAGGGTTTTTCCTTAACCCTGACTTAAGTTTTCTCGAGAAAATTCTGGAAATAAAATCCGGACTAAAAATAACATTGCCGGAGAAATTCTACTATCTCCGGAGAAATCAAATCTTCAAATAATCACACACATTTCAGATAAAATTCAAACATATAAGCACATAATCATAAACACATTCGTAATCTTTCTCGGATCAACCGAGACGAGATTAACATCTTAAATTACTTAATTTACTTAATTTCTTTACTTTCGGCAAATTAGGGCTGCCGAAATATTTTTATTGCCGGAACTTAATTTCTTTCTAAATTCTCACGGCTTAATTATCTCAGCGACTTTCTAATTAACCTTAGGTCCGATTATGAAAGAGCGGGGTATTACATCCTTCCCCCCTAAAAATAAATTTCGTCCCGAAATTTGCTTACCTTGAAGAAAAAGCTCGGGATACTTATCTCTCATCTTATCTTCGAGTTCCCATGTCGCTTCCTCTGACCCGTGATGTCTCCATTTGATCTTGACCGACGCGATCGATTTATTCCTTAGCTGTTGGACCTTTCGATCCAATATCGCTTCCGGTTTCTCCTCATAACTGAGGTCTGGTTCTAGGGCCATTTCTTCTTGACGAATGACATGCTTGGGATCAAACATGTATCGGCGCAACTGGGATACATGAAAAACATTGTGCGAGTTTCCAAAGCTTGGCGGTAAAGCCAACTTATTCGCAACTTGACCTATTCTCTCCAGAACTTCGTACGGTCCTATGTAGCGGGACTTTACCTTTCCTTTCACGCCAAATCTGTGAACTCCTCTTAACGGCGAAACTTTTAGGAAAACTTTATCTCCAACTGCGAACTCGAGTTCTGATCTTTGAGTATCCGCATAAGACTTTTGGCGGTCTTGCGCTTCTTTAATCCGCTGCTTGATCTGGCGAACGATCTCAATCATCTCTTCAACTGCATCGGGCCATAATACTTTTCTTTCACCTACTTCGTCCCAATAGAGCGGGGAATGACATTTTCTTCCATAAAGAGCTTCATAGGGCGCCATGCCGATTGTCATCTGGTAACTGTTGTTGTAAGCAAACTCAATGAGAGGCAAAACTTGCTCCCACTGGTCACCTCGCTCCAACACAACAGTTCTGAGCATATTTTCTAGAATTTGAATCGTCCTCTCGGATTGACCATCAGTCTGAGGATGAAAGGCTGTGCTGAAATTTAGGTTGGTGCCTAGCTCACTTTGCAGACTTCTCCAGAAACGGGAGGTAAACTTAGAATCTCGATCTGACGTGATCGATTTGGGCACACCCTGCAGACGCACGATCTCTCGAATATACAGCTGAGCTAATTTGTCCGAACCATACGATATCGGAATTGGTATGAAATGAGCAGATTTTATCAATCTGTCCACGATCACCCAAATAGCTGTATTTCCTCTCTGGGATTTAGGTAACTGGGTTACAAAATCCATTGTGATATCATCCCATTTCCACTCCGGGATGTCTAAGGGCTGAAGCTTTCCATAAGGCCGCTGATGTAAAGCTTTGATTTGCTGACAAGCTAAACATCGCTATACAAATGAAGCTATATCTCGCTTCATTCCTTCCCACCAGAATTTCTGCTTTAAATCTTAATACATCTTGGTGCTTCCGGGGTGAGCGGTGTACGGCGTTTCATGAGCTTCTCTCATGACTTCAGCTCTCAATTCTTCTTCATCTGGAACACAAAGTCTTTCTCTGAACAAAAGAGCATTATCTCCAGCTTCACGAAAATCTTCGACTTTTCCTTCACGGATCTTGAGTCGCAACTTTTCTAATTTCTCGTCTTTCCTTTGAGCATTTAAAATTCTTGTTCTCAAGTCTGGAGTTATTTCTAGAGCTGCAATTAGCTGCTCTATAGATTGTGGTGGTAAAACCACTTCTATTTTCAGCTCTCCAAGACTCTTTATCAGCTCTTCTTCTTGAGTGAGCAGGAATCCTAACTCGGATCTGCTCTTCCTGCTTAAAGCATCGGCTACTACGTTCGCTTTTCCTGGATGATAGGAAATCTTGCAATCATAGTCCTTTACTAGCTCGAGCCATCTTCTTTGCTTCATATTGAGCTCTTTCTGTTCGAAAAAGTATTTGAGGCTCTTGTGATCTGTGAAGATTTCACACTTGGCTCCAAAAAGATGATGTCTCCAGATCTTCAGAGCATGCACGACTGCTGCTAACTCTAAATCATGAGTTGGATAATTTTCCTCATGAAGTCTGAGCTGTCGTGACGCATAGGCTATGACTCTTCCGTCTTGCATCAGGATACAGCCTAGTCCATTCTTCGATGCATCCGTATATACGGCATAGTCCTTGCCTGCTTCTGGCACTGCTAAGACTGGAGCAGTGGTTAACTTCTTCTTCAGCTCTTGAAAACTTTCTTCGCATTCGGGAGACCACTTGAACTTCGATTCCTTCTTGAGTAGTTGGGTCATCGGCCTTGCTATCTTGGAGAATCCTTCGATGAATCTCCGATAGTAACCTGCTAGACCCAAGAAACTACGAATCTCATGAGGCGACGCTGGCGACTTCCACTCTTGAACTGCCTGTACTTTTGAATCATCGAATTTAATTCCCGCGAAAGAAACAACATGTCCGAGAAAATTCACTTCTTTCAGCCAGAATTCATACTTGCTGAATTTGGCATATAACTTTTCAGATCTCAGCTTTTCTAAGACATTCTTAGATGCTCTTCATGCTCCGATTCGCTCTTTGAATAAACAAGAATATCGTCAATGAAGACTATGACAAATCTATCCAAAAATTTATGGAAAACTCGATTCATGAGATCCATGAATACTGCTGGGGTATTTGTCAATCCAAACGGCATTACCACAAACTCGTAGTGGCCATACCTTGTTCGGAATGCAGTTTTCGGAATGTCTTCTTGCCGAATCTTCAGCTGATGATAGCCAGATTTTAGATCAATCTTTGAGAAAACACTGGCTTATCTGAGCTGATCAAACAGATCATCTATCCTTGGCAAAGGATACTTGTTCTTTAACGTCAGCTTGTTTAGCTCTCGGTAGTCTATACACATTCTTAGACTACCCGTCTTTCTTCTTAACGAACAAGATTGGTGCTCCCCACGGGGAAACACTAGGTCGAATAAAACCAAGGTCGAACAATTCTTGCAATTGAATCTTCAATTCTTGCAACTCCTTCGGGGCCATTCTATACGGCGCTTTAGGTGTTGGAGCTGAACCAGGCTCTAGGTCGATGGTGAACTCCAATTGCCTGTCTGGAGGTAATCCTGGCAAAACTTCAGGAAATACATCCTTGAAATCTCGAGCTACCGCTACATCATCGATATTCTTTTCTTGATTTTCATCTTTGTTGAGATAAACCAGATATGCTTGCGCATCTTTTCTTCTCAGCAACCTTTTTGCTTGAATTGCCGAAATAATCGGCATTCTTCTATTGCTTCTCTCTATTTCGAAGAATAGGGTCGGCTCTTTTCCAGGTGGCTGGAAAGAAATCTGTCTTTGCTTGCTCCGAATGGTGGCAAAGTTCTCGGTTAATCAATCCATTCCCAAAATGATGTCTACGTCCCACATTCGAATTAGATTTAGGATGTTGGCTGACATCTTAAGGGATCCAAACTCAAATTCCAAATTAGGGCAAACATGCGTAACTGTGGTAGATTTACCTACCGGGGTCGATACTCTTAGGTTCTGGCTAGATGGCTCTACCTTAAGGCCAAGAGTATCTTCGCATGCACTTGATATGAAAGAATACGATGCACCAGTATCAAAAAGAATTATCACATGTACACCATTTAACTGACCCATACCTGCCAGATTGCTCTGATCCTTGACGCTTTCTTTCTGATCGAGAGCGAAAACTCGCTGAAACTGCTGCTGCGGTGGCGCGGTCGCCTTTCGCCGCTCGCCTTCGCTGAGGGCGGGTCGCTTGGCACTGGCGCAGATGCAATTTCGGGACTCCTTCAATAGCCTTCAACTGCTGAGGTTGATACTGGCCAGGTCTTCCACCATTAGTCCCTTGCTACTTGTTTGGACACTGATAAGAGAAATGCCCAACTTGCCCACATGCATAGCAGCTGTTACTTCCTGCTCTGCAAATTCCCTGATGCATTTTGCCGCATTTCGAGCATGCAGAATTTCCTTGCTGCCTCTGAGACGAGCTACTCTGACCAACAAAAGGTGGTCTGGATTTTTCTTGAGTCGATTGCTGTTGACTTTGCCCTTGCCAGGGCTTCTTGCTGGGTTGGCTTCCAGCATTCCATTTCCTTTTTCCCTTCTGCTGCTGGCCATGATGCAAAGATTGCGGTCTGACGGCCGCTGGGGCTTGAATCTGATACTGGGGAGGTGCTGGAGTTTGAACTGGCTTCTCTGGCTGCATAGCCAACTCCATATCCAAGGCTCGGTTTAAAGCTTCGGCATAGGTCAAAGCACTCTGACTTGCTAAGACCACTCTTAAATCCTGCCTAAGTCCGGCGCGGAAAAGCTCAGACATCTTCTCATCGGAATCAACTTTATCGGGAGCAAAACGAGCTAAATCACAAAAATTCACGGTCATACTTGGCTACCGTTTTCTTTCCCTGCTTCAGATTGGCGAACTCATTTTCTTTCTGCTTGCGGTAACTTCTTGGTACATACTTCTCAAAAAGAGCTTCTTTGAACTGTTCCCATGTAAGATTTTCAAGCTGGTCGAGAGTATACGTCTTCTAGCGAGCATCCCACCAGTAGTCTGCAGATCCTTTCAACTGATAGGACATACATGTGAGACGCTCA
Source organism: Agastache rugosa (assembly GCA_031470985.1). Taxonomy (NCBI): domain Eukaryota; kingdom Viridiplantae; phylum Streptophyta; class Magnoliopsida; order Lamiales; family Lamiaceae; genus Agastache; species Agastache rugosa. The sequence goes on along the minus strand of CM062601.1, from coordinate 32,015,952 downwards.
TGGTCATCACATTGAAGGAACCTAAATATTCGCTCGAGAACGCGAATCCACTCTTCAGCTTCTGACGGATTTCCTCTTCCGTCAAAGGTCGGGGGATTTTGTCGAAGAAAGAGTTCTTCCCTCTCAGGCAGAGGAGGTGGGGTAGGTTCTCGGTGCTCTTCCTCTTCTACCCTATTTCTTCTTCTAGGAGGCATTCTGATTTAAGAAAATAAAATAACCATCAAAGAGTAACTTTATTTTTTTTATCGAACATTTCTTTCTGAGCACTTCTTAACTTATTCTTTCGCTTTAAAGGAAACATTCACAAGCAGTTACTTAAATCAAAGAACTCATCGTTCAAACAGTTCAAATCATATCATACCATAATCATTTTCATAACTTTAACTTAGAATCACGCAACAACGGCACAACTTAACTTTGCAAATTTGCCTCAACCATTCAATCAACTTCATTCAAAGCATAACATCATTACTTTTACAATTTAGCTTAATAATTATACAATAATGAATCATCTTAGATTTATATACTTTTCTCATCTTAGCAATTAATAACAAAATTCAACTTCATAAACTTTTCATAATTTAATAATCAATAGCAACAACTTAACTTAATAAACTCATCTTGCACTTCAAGCAATCAATAAAATCTCTTATCTCGTAGCTTATTTATTTAGCAATTACAGAATTAACTTAACTTCCTTCATTACCTTAATTTAACCTTAAAACTCTTGGCAAAGCAACTTACCTTTCACACTTTAATTTAATTTCAGGAAATCCTCATTCTTTACTTTCTAACTTCATCTCATTGATACTTTTGCTATTCTTTAATCTCCTCAAGACATTCTCTCTTTATACTTAAGCATATTATACAAGCTTCAACTTAATTTAAATGACCGCTTTGGCCATTCTTTTTCATATATATATATTTGGAAAATTGCCTTTTAGAGGTCTTTTCAAAATATGGGATCTATCTACAACAAAAGATATCCCTACGCCATCCATGATGTCCTAACATCACGCAAAAGATAGCTACGGTACGGTCTACTATCCGTTACCGAGCTACTAAACCATATTATGCATCATAGTTCTTAGTCATATTTACATCATATAAATATAAACATAAAGCAACAACAACACAAGAACGACTCTCTCTACTCGTCGTCCTCTGACGGGTCCTTCTCCTCTGACTCGTCCTCCTTACTCGAACTCTCTGGAACAACCTCGTCCTCAGCCCTCACGTCTCCGTTCAACATGAGCAGAATCTCCTTGTCTATATCAGTGCCTGCCGTCGGCGGAAAACTAGGCTCAAAACCTAGGTGACTGAACAGAATTCGGCGGAGATCGGACCAACCAACGGTGACCTCGGCTGCGGGGTCGTCTCCATCACTGTCGTCACTGTCATCTCGACAGGGCCTCGACGAGCTGCCCTCATCTAAGCACTGAGGCTCAGGGTGGTGAGAACGGTAGAAAGCCTCGTGGTCAGAAGAGTCGAAAACTCGAGGGATCTCACTGGAAGGAAAGAAAGGAGCTTCCTTTAGCGGAGGTACTGGGTACAACTCTGAGACAGGAGGAACTGGAACCAGAGCTAAAGTATCTGTCGGTGGTGGGGGTGAAGCAAAACCATCCGACGGTACAGTGGGCTGAGTGGCAAAAGCACTCGGGTCAAAACCAAAATAGGTCGACTGGGGATCAAAGTATACTGACTCGGGTTCAACCTGCGGAATCATAAACGGAATAGGGTCATCCTGAGGTAAGAACTCAGTCAACTGACCCTCTGCAGGGTGGTGGGTGGATGGAGGGTACGGTCCTGGCGGCGGTGCTGAGTAACACATGTATCGGGAGCTGATCTCGGCGATAAAACCTCGACAGTCGCCGTAGAGGTTGTGATTCCAGTACTGCTCAGTCACAAAACGAGGCACAAGCGAAGCTGCCCACTCCTGCCATTCCTCTGGGAGGAGAGGAACTAGTCGTGTGATGCCCTGAACACCTGAGATATATGTCTCGCAGATATCCATCCAGACGCGATGGAAACGTGCCAAGAACTCAGCTAAGGTCTCACGGTAACTCATTCTGATATGTTGAAACTCTCTTATCGCATCGTCACGACGAGGCGATACCATCTCAATATCGCTTCCCATTGATGGTACCAAGCTCACGTTACTTCCCAAAGACAAACAACTCACTTGCTTGCACAATTGTTCCATCAACACGCTTACGAATGCCATCACAAAACAATCTCATAAGAACCTCAGGCTCGTCACACAAGCCACCAATAAACATATATAATCATAGACATAAATATAAACATAAACACATCTGAAGATTCCATTTAAATTTTAAACTTTTTAAACGTTAGAAAACTTTTAAATACGTACCTGACTTGCCGGATGAGATGAGGTGCTGGACTTTTGTTGGTTAAGACTTAACTAGTCTAGGGATTCAAGTCTAGACTAGACTCAAGAGAAAAATTTTAGACTTAGAGCAGACAAGCTGCTCTGATACCACTCTGTCGCAGCCCGACTTAGAGTGAAGATGACTAAGCCGATGGGTCCCACGACTTACACAATTTATGATTAACCAAAGGATAAGATAACGACCCAAGTTATCGAATATGAACCAAAATACACCAAATCATACTTTTCGATCAACAAAACATGCTATCAAAACAAAAAGAATCAATCATAGATCAAACAACGACATCGTTATTCAAGAACGACAATTCATATATCAAGTTCGATCAAAGATCAGCGAGTATGGTCAAGAAACTACACCATCTCGTATCAAAGCTTAGTAAACTGAAGTTTAAAGTTTAACAAACTGAACCATGGTTTAGAGAATCCATAACATAAGCAACATAACAAAATATCAAAAGTGAAACAAGTTCAGAGAGTGTTGCAGCGGAAAACATAGTTTTGGTTACATGTATGAAGACATATAACCGTGCCCTAACTTAAACTGACAACTTGAGAGATCAACAACAAAAGCCTGCCCAGCACACACCATCTCCATCCGAGCTAACCTGCACATTTTAGAAATAACATGCAGGGCTGAGTACTTTCGCACTCAGTGAACACATGCCAAAATGATTTAAGATCTGCTACTTAGAGCTATAGATTGAATACTTGCCATAAAGCATAACACAAGTAAACTTTAAAAAACAAACTTGTGCATGCTCAAACATTTTCTTTTGATATAAGTGACTCGAGTCAAAAATACTTATCATGTATGTACCAAATCTACTATCACATAATAGTGCTGAGAAGTAGGCCTCCTTCTCAAACACTTGTAACCGGCCTACCAAAAGGAAGGCTCACGATTACAAACTTGTGCACACAAATCCCACCTTGCGTAGGACAGAATTCGTCTTTTCCTTTGTAGATGGTAACATACTAAAACACTTTAAACATTGGCAAGTCAATCAATTTAAAACATCACATAATCATAATCATTTAGCCACATTCAACATTTCTTTAGTTTAGAAAGCCCACCTGGACTGAAGCTACTTTAACTATACTTTTGCTTTTCGGCTTTTCCCTCACTTTGCGGTCCTGCTCGATCCTTCATTTAAGAATTTGATTTTAACATAAGAGCGAGAAGATTTTAAACAAAGAAATGAGGGATGCTGCTGCCATAATACGAATTCTCTACTTCGACTCGGCTTTCTAGGATTTTCTCACGGCAATGTAAAACTTAACTTTTCTAATTACTTTTTCTACTTTACTTAACTCTTTAATCGATAACTAATCGATCACAACTTCAGGAAACACTTAGAAACATAAAATCACATATTTCATCATTTAATCTCATATTTAAGCATATAAACACTTAATTAACATTTAAACTCATACTATTTACATCATTAAACACTTAAGCTTATCATATCATTCATAACATCATATCATATAAAAAAAATATTTCATTTCTTCATATAAGCATCTCATTAACCATTAAGCTCTTTCTTTATTTATTTTAGCACATCAACAATGCTTAAGCTCTTTGATAACATTTAAGCTTAACATTATATTATCAATATATGTCTTTGACATATATAGCTCATTAATGACGTATCATTAATACTTAAACTCATCATTAATGTATCATTAGGAAAAAAAATAGCTAACATTATAACTTTTGAGTTTACGAAAGAAACAACTGAAAACAAGTTGATCAAAGATCAATTGGATAAATCAAGCTAGCCGGAAAATCAAGCTATCGGAAAAACCGAGTTATCTGAAAACCGAGCCGGCCGGAAAACCGAGCCGGAACTGAAATGAAAACCGAGCCGGCCGGAACCATTGGAAAATCAAGCAGCCGGAAAATCAGTAAAAAGCCTAGATCGAGCCCCGGGTCAATTGGTAATCCAATTATCAATTGGGTTCAAATTTGAGTAAATCCACTGATCGGGTTCACAGTAATTCCACCGATCCAATTTGGATAATTCAAATTGACCGGGTTCAATTGATCGGGTTCAGGGTAATTCAGTGGACCGGGTCCAAATTAACTTAATCCAAATTTGGGTTCAATTTAGTAATTCCAGTGATTGGTCCATTGACTTAATCCAAATTTGGCCGGGTCCAAATTGACTTAATCCAGCAGTTAAACTCTAGAAACTCTCAATTTCAAAACTTCGTATTAAAATTCTGAAAAATTCTACGTCACTTAATTTTTAACATAGATTCCATTTCTATCATTATTTTCTTCATTAAAAATCAAATACATGCTTTATTGTACAAATATATTTAGGTCCTTTTGATAAATTAATAATTAAAATCCAAATTTCATTCTAATCACTTCCAATCATGTTAATTTTAATTATAAACCTCAATTTTAACATAATTACTTAAATAATTTGGGGAAAAATCAAAACCCTACACTTAAAAGTTTCGACTTTTTCAATTCTAGGGTTTAGAAAATTTATTTTTCTCCAATTCCACTTCTAACATGCTTAGAAATAATTATAGAGGCTAATTGTATCATTAGTTAACCAATTTATGCTTTAGATTAAAAAGCCCTAAATTTTACTAAACTTTATTTTTAGAAATTCTTTAATTAAGCTCTAAAAATTCTCAAAAATTCATTCTAAGCTTATTTCATTTTCATAAACATTAATCCATCATCAATTTCATCATAGGATTAAAGGATCAAAAACTCCTAAATTTAAACTAAATTTCGGCCAAAATAAAAATAAAAATAAAATGACAATTGATCAAATCTTGCTAAATTAAATCATCAAGCATGCTTATATACATACTAAGAGCTCATATAAATTATCAATTTGATCATAGGATCAAAGAATAAAAAACCCCTAATTTTATTGAAAATTTCAAAAAAAATAGAAAATTAGGTTTAGGTTGGATTCTTCTTAAATTGATGCTAAAAATGGGATTTAGATCATAGATCTAACATAATATTCAAAGATCAAAAACATTCATCCTACTTCATGAAAAATTCGAAAGTTTCTTGCTAATCTTTGGCTAAGCTCTTGATCAAGTATAGATCTAACCTTCTTGAATGAAATAGATGCTTGATCTTTTAAATTCTTGAGCTTGAATCCTTGATCTTCAATGGAGGTTGTGTGTGTGTGTGTGATATGCGTGTGTGTTTTGAGAGAGAGTGCCGAGAGAGTGAGGGAGAGGTGAGATGAATGAGTGAGGGTGTTAGTAACCAACACATTAAATTCATGATTAGACAAAAATTACTATTTGCAATAATTACATGTTGGGATAAGATCAAGTTAAGGATCTTATCATTAGATTTTATTAGATTTTATCATTTAATTTAATAAATACTTAGCATATAACATGGGATTCCTTTGTACCATCAAATATTCCATGTAGATATTGTTAGATTTAAATTAAAAAATTAAATCAAAACTTATTAGATAAGCTTAATTTAAAATATCTAGCATAGTATATTATTTAAGTAATTAATTAATTAATTCTCTAATTAATCACTTAAATATCATTAAATCATAAATCAAATTCATCTCGGCTTTAAATATCAAATTCTCGAACTCTATATAATTTATTAGGGTTTTTCCTTAACCCTGGCTTATGTTTTCTCGAGAAAATTCCGGAAATAAAATCCGGACTAAAAATAACATTGCCGGAGAAATTCTACTATCTCCGGAGAAATCAAATCTTCAAATAATCACACACATTTCAGATAAAATTCAAACATATAAGCACATAATCATAAACACATTCGTAATCTTTCTCGGATCAACCGTGATGAGATTAACATATTAAATTACTTAATTTACTTAATTTCTTTACTTTCGGCAAATTAGGGCTGCCAAAATATTTTTATTGCCGGAACTTAATTTCTTTCTAAATTCTCACGGCTTAATTATCTCAGCGACTTTCTAATTAACCTTAGGTCCGATTATGAAAGAGCGGGGTATTACATCGCTGGCCTGCTGTTTCCGGTGACGGCTGAGTTTGAGCGGTCGCTGGATGGCAGAACAGGCCGGAAAAATTTCATTCGTACTTTGTTTCGTTCGTTGTTTGTTTCGTCCGTCATTCGTTTCGTTCGTTCTTCGCTAGTTTCGTTTGTCGTTCGCTGTTATTATTCTTTTCTTCCGTTAGCTGCATTTTTGTTATGTTTTAGAAAGAGTTTGAGATGAAGTAATATCTTAGAAAGAAGTTATGATGAAGTTAAGGTTTCAGAAAGAGTTTATGATGAAGTTAATGTCTCAGAATAATGTTATTCCTTTCTTGTTTCGTTAGGAATATCTGTGGTAATTTTTATTTAGCCTCAGTTATCCGATTTAGTTACGATTTGGATTCTTCTATTACCCAACCTATTTGTCGGATTGTTAGTCCTGTCATTTCCTTATCCAGTTAAACACATCAATTTTGGCCTCAGAAATTTTTATTTTAAGGATTTGATTTAAATTTTAGCCCTTCCTGCAGAGGTGAATTTTTCTTTTCTTTCCGAGAGTCCTTCGTATTCTCAACCCTCTGAATCTTAAGTTTTTCTTTCGCTTCCATTTCTCCGTTCTAGCAAAGGAGCTTGAAGCGGGAAATAAAATGACGACCATATCAAAAAGATAATAATATGACGACCTCGACACCAATCAAGCTACTAAGAGGATGGACTGTTTGGCCCAACTTCAATGTGTTTTGTCCCAGAAATCAAGTTCGAGGCTAGTTTTTCGTCAACACCAATTGCGGATATTGAAGATGAAGTCAAGCCTACCTTGGGCTGAGATGTGATCGTCAAAGAAGAAGTATCAGAAGAAGATGATGCAAAGATCGATAGTGTAGATTTCGAGAATGCATTTAATAAAGAAGAAAAGCTTTCCAAGGACGTCCAGTAGAGAGTCGACCTTTTTATTTATTGCCAATTTTGAGAGGGTGAAAAAAAGAAGTAGTATAAAAGCAGAAATGTGAGCGATAAATAAATGCATAATTTGACCTTAGAATTTTTTTTTCGGTAACAAAGTAGTAGTCTGTAGCATCGCTATTATGTTTGTGTGTGCTAGAACATCACAGTTGAGATAAGAATAATTTATCTTTTGATAAATTTCTTATCTTGAAAAGATCTCAAAGAGGAAAATTTCCTAGTACATGAAAGAATGACTAAAGAGGTCATTAAGTTCAGTTGATTAGTTCTTATATGCTTAAGAAAAAATAAAATTCATGATGCTTTGTTAAGCATAAAGTAAGTTGACAGTAAATTGTCAAGATGAAGTTAGAATTTGAAGAATGAGAATTTTATGAATATAAGCTAAGTATGAAAGAAGTAAGTTGCTTTGTCAAAAGTTTATAAGTTAGTTGCGAATTGTTTGAATAAGTAAGAAAAGTTTATAAAGCTGAGAGTTTTGATGTTGACTGCCAAGATAAGAAAAGATTATGAAGCTAAGTTGTTGTGCTAATGTTTATTTAGCAAAGTTGAGCATGAAAAATATGTGGTTTATTATTTTTCTGCTTAAATGATAATGTGATTATGATGATGAGAGTGAATCGTTTGATTCATTATGTATGATGAGCATGTTATGTGAATAAGAATTTTATTAAGTTTTAAAATTAAGAAAGTTTTATTTCGTTTAAAGAAAATAAAATTCTTCGAAAAACCCCTGAGTTGGTTAATTAGAATGCCTTCTAGAAAAAGAAATAAGGTAGAAAAAAAGAGCAGCAAAAACCTATTCCGTCTCCTCAGTCCGAAAGAAGGATTGAAGAACTTTTCCCTCGTAAAAATTTCCCCAACTCTAGACGGAAGAGGAAATTCATCGGAAGCTGAAGAGCGGTTTGGATCGTTAGAAAAGAAAATTTATTTAGATTTCTTCGTGGTAGCAATCATGAACGTCATACGTGCATGACCTACCACCTCAAAGGATCTGCGGATTATTGGTGGGAAGCTCGTCAGAGGACGTATACCCCGAGCAGCTAATTAAAGAATTAAACGTAGGAGCAATTCAAGAATACTTTGTTTGAGAAATTTGTTCCAAGGAATTATCGTAAATAAAAGAAGAGTGAGTTTTCTAATCTTAAGTAAATAAAGAAATTAGTATTCAAGTATGATCGAGGATTTTGTGATCTCGCTCATTTCGCCAAGATAAAGTAGACACAAATGAGAAGATGTCTGAGCTCTTTTGAGCCAGACTACGTCAAGAAATAAGAGTCGTGCTACTCAATCAGAGTGCATTGACCTATTCAGAGACTTTAAATCGAGCCTTGGATATGGAGCTAGCCATGCAACCATAAAGATCGTTGCAGTTGTCAGCACCATCTTCTCAGCAAATTCAAGCTCCATAAGCAGCAAGGACCAGGAGGAAGTAGACCTAATCAGAATCAGCCCCAGCATTTGAAAGCGATAGATGGAGTTCCTCAAACGCCGCAGCAGCAGTACAATCGTCAAGGACGCTGTTCTCAGCAGAAGTAAAAGCAGCCTCAGCAGCATAATCAAAGGATTTTGCCTTGAGCAAAAGCTGTGCGTTAAAGACCAAGAAATGTAACAAATTTAGGTCAATTAAAAGACATACCTGTTATAATTTCATCAGCTCCAGTTTCAAAAGCGTCGTGTAGAATGGCTCCGATAGAGCTGCAAGAGTTAAAAATCCAGATGCACGAGTTGCTTGATCTAGATTTTATTCGACTTAGTAATTTCCCTTGGGAAGCACCAATCTTGGTTGTCAAGAAGAAGGACACTAGTTTGAGAATATGCATCGACTACCGAGAGTTAAGCAAGCTAACCCTGAAGAATAAAATATTCTTTGCCGAGAATAGATGATCTTTTTGATCAGCTCATAGAAGCTAGAGTATTCTCGAAGATTGACCTGAAATCTGATTATCATCAGTTAAAGATTAAGCAAGAGGATATATAGAAGACAACTTTCAGAACAAGATACGGACACTACGAGTTTGTAGTAATGTCGTTTGGACTGACAAATGTTCCAATAGTATTTATGGGTCTCGTAAATTGAGTATTCCATGAATTTTCGGATAAATTTGTCGTAGTCTATATTGATGATATTCTCGTTTATTCAAAGAGTGATTTTGATCACGAGAAACATCTCAGAATTGTTCTGAAAAAGTTGAGAACCGAGAAATTGTATGTCAAGTTCAGCAAATGGGAATTTTGGCTAAAAGAATGGATTTAGTTATGTCCTGATGCAAGAAAGAAAATGTTATTGCTTATGCTTCTCGACAGCATAGACCTCACGAGGTAAGCTATTCAACTTATGATTTGAAACTAGCAGCAGTAGTGCATGCTCTAAAGATATTAAGACACCATCTTTACAAAGCAAAATGTGAGATATTCACAAATCATAAGAGTCTCAAATACTTATTTGAGCATAGAGAGTAAATATGAGACAGCGAAGATAGCTTGAGTTAGTTAAGTACTACGATTGTAAAATTTTCTATCATCCAGGAAAAGCGAATGTAGTAGCTGGCGCATTGAGCAGAAAGAGTAAATCTGAGCTATGATTTCTTCTAACTCAAGAGAAAGAACTCATTAAGAGTTTTGGAGAGTCGAGATTAGAAGTGGTTTTACCACCGTGATGGTCCCTGAGCTGGGTCTTTGGTGTAGAGGGGGGTGAATACACCAAAGATAAAGTTCTGAAAACTTTTGCAAGTTTAAAACAGAGTTGGTGAGCTCAGTTATGAATCCAGCTGAGGAAAGTCAGCAGGGCAAATAACTCAGCTGTCGGTGCGGAATGTGGTGGTTTGAAAACTTAGCTCGGTTGGTTAGAAAAACTCAGCTTGAAAAGATTATCTTTACGTTTTCGGCTTAGTCGAGTTGTGCAACTCTCAGAAAGACACAACTGTCAATGGAGAGCAGCAGTGTATGCAGTTTTAATAAAATATACAATGAGATGATAAAGTTAGTATTAAAACTGAATATAAAGAGAAATAAAGAACACGAGATTTTTACGTGGTTCGGAGTAACACCTCCTACGACCACGACCAGATTCACTGGTAATTCACTACCACTTGGTTTCCAAGTACCAAGCAACTTCACAACTCTAACCCGAGCTGTGTTCTAACAGTTTGCGGGCACTGTCAAACCTAACCTTCCAGTTTACGGGTACTGAAAAAACCTTACAGACACTTGAATTTCTCGCTTCAAGCAAGCGTAACCTTGACCTAACCTTTCTGGATAAAGAGGGGTTTGGTTTGGGATTCCAACTATGAACGAGTTCTTACAATTAAGAACTTTAGAGTTAGATGAACTCGTTCAAGATCTAGGCGTAAGATACACAATAAATTCTGCCTAGGGATCAGACGAAAAACTATGGAGTTTCTGGAATAGAAACACTTTAAGATAAAGTGTTCTTTGAACTATGTAGAACTGCTTGAAAGCTTTTGAAGGCTTCGAGATTTTTCAGAGAATGAAAGTTTGTAGAGAGTTTTTCGTTATTGATTCTGAGGTTAAAGACGGGTTTATATAGGTAAAGATTCAAGACTAGCCGTTGAAAGAGCCATTTGAATCTTACCTACTCTTCTTAAATTCGATATCTGTCGTTGGGCGATTCTGCACCTGTCTTCATTTGTGTCACATCCTAGGTTCTGAAGTCTAGGATTCTGATTCGGCAATCTCTCATTGGTCGAGGCATGTTGACTTCCTCTGACACCGGGATCTTCTGCCTCTGAAGCTGGCTTTTAGAATCAGAACTGGATTGGGCAAACTGACTTGAAGTGATGTCTTCAGAGTTAGTTCCCGTTGTTCTGTACAGCTGGACCAGCTGTCTTGAACTCAGCTCGATTAATCTTTAGCTTGATATTCAGCTGGATCCTGCTCCGTTTTGAACTCAGCTCAGCTGGAAAACACAGCTGATAGCTGACTTCTGCTGTAAACACAGCTAGGTTGTCTGCTGCCTTCTGCTTCCGCTGTCTTCCGCTTCCTGAACCTGTAAACCTAGAAAATCTAGAGCTCAAACAGACGAGCTGGAAAGCACTACTTAGGTTGAAGCGATCATCTATTCGGTTGGAGAGTCAGTTGGGTTTTGGTATTAAATCAAAACTTCATAATTTTCCCAACAATTTCCCTCTTTTTGATGATGCCAAAACCTAACTGAGACAACTTATGACGCAGAGAAAATTGTGTTTTATTAATGTAAAAAAAATTACATCATAAAACAGGAAAAAGAAAGAAAGAAAAAAAATTCTTCAGTCTTCAATCCCAGTTGGCTGGGTCTTCTCTTCTGCATCCGCTGCTTCTTTCTTTTGACTCGTTTCTTCTTCAGCTGGTTCCTCTAGCTCAGCAGTTTGCCTTCTTTGTCTCATTCTCTTCCCCCTTTTTGGCATGATCAATCAAGGTGGGAGATAGACAACATCAGCTATTGCGATGTCTTAGATTGGCAATACTGTGGTTTTCCGCTCTGAGCAGCGAGGTCTGGAGTCTCTGTAGCTCAGCTGTTGCATTAGCTGGCTCTTCTTCAATAGCATAAGCCTCAGCTGTGATTGCAAACACAGCGTCCTTGGCTTGTTTCAGCTGTGGCGGTCTAGCTGAGTGCTTGGAGGTATAAGTTGGCACTAGAGATGACATCTTCTGAGTAGGGCACAACTTCATTCCTTGCAATTTTGCTTCTTCAGACTTCTTTAGATTGAATGAGAAAGTCTGATTCAGCACTAGAGGGACTCGAGTATTCATTCCCCTTTCACTTCTGAAGTGGTGGGAATGGGGTTCAGCTCATGTTTTCATCATTCAGCTGCAAGTGATCATCGCCTGGATGATGTTTTCCACTTGAGCTTGGTGCAGAGGCTTGAGCTCCAACTTCTATGAGTAGATCTCGAAGTTGGTGTCCCTATTGAGCTGAAGAAAACTGAGGAGAAGACGGTTGAAGTATTCCATCTGTCGTGGGGTTTAAGCTTAGTTGACCAGCTGGAATACGTCGTTGCGGCGTTGATGATGACGATGTTCACGCAGGCGCATGAACTTCTTCTCCACCGTAAGAAACCACCGCTTGTGGGCCTTCTTCTCCTCGGAGAGTAATTACGAATTCTCTCTTATTGTCAGTTGGCTTCCCGGCTGACTGACTGAGCACCTTTGACTTGAGTCTTCTGTTTGAAGACGGTGCTTCAGCTTGTTTTGTCTCCTCAAGTTGTTTCCGATTCCCAGCTGGAAAGGAAGTATATGCATGCTGCTTTGTCTCCTGCATCTTTTTCTGTGCCTCCTGTGGCGGAGCAAGAGCTATGACATAACTGCTCTTAAAGACTCCGTTTTTATCAACATCTCGTCCAGTTCTGTTGATGTTGATTTTCGCATCCCAGGGAGTTGTATGTCCCGTTTTCTCTTTTATTTTAAGAGAAACAGTGGGGCGGAGGAGGCCTTTTTCCTTTGACATTCCCAGGAAGATTTATGCAGCTTCCTGTTGAATGTTCTTGAGCTTTGCAATCCCCCACGGCATTAGACCGGATCTGTCGATGGGCTTCACCTTCTTCTGGAATTCCGTCTTCTTGAGGTTCCTGAGAGTTATGCAACTCTCATCTTGAAGCTTTGACAGATTCTTCATGTTTGATTGGCTTCTGGAGATATCTTTCTAGATTCCATGTTCTTCTTCTGCAACTTTTGTTAGCAGAACAAATAATACCAATTGAAGGAAGAAGAAAGAGTGCCGAAAGACTTTTTAGGGATTATGCAAAATTTTGCGTATCTCTTCTATCATATTTATATCAACTTTCTTGATGAATGGATGATCAAGATTTGTAGTTTGATAAGAAGATCTACGATTGGGAGTAATTCTCGCGTCATGTCAGTTTCGAGTTAATGCGCGAGAGGGGACGGTTATGGCGTTTTGACTTTTGCCTCGAAACTCCCGTGTTTCAGTTCTTTGTAGACTTTTTAATTAGGTTTGATTAGAAATGACAAGATATGATTTAACTAAAAAGCAGGGTGAGTAGGTGTAGTTAATGATGTTGCAAACCTTTCAGCTGATCATTGTAGTCAGCTGATACCTCGGTTAAGTGTTTGTGCTAAGTGATCGTTTTTCCAGCTGGTTCCCCCTCAGCTGAATAATCCTTCAACTTAGGCGTCTGGCTGAGCTTGATTCTTTCTCAGCTATTACCAGTGATGTTGATTCTGAATTCCAGCTGTCTGCTTCCATTTGGCTGGGTCTGCTTCCATTCAGCTGGGTCTGCTTCCATTTAGCTGGGTGAAGTATCGTCTGGGTTGAGTAATCCAAGTAATCCGCACAACATTTTGAATCTTGTTTCTATTTTAAATCATAGTCATCCAACTGATGTTTCAGCCAGAGGATTTATGAGCAGCAGCTTCCAGCTGCCATAAATTCTGCTTCAGTTGTGGAGGTTGCGACGCACGTTTGCTTCTTTGAAAACTATGAAATCAACTTGCTTCCTAGGAACTGACAAGTTCCTGAAGTTGATTTTCTGTCCAGCCAATCTCCAGCGAAGTCTGAGTCTGAATATCCAGTCAGTTGTAAATTGTCTTCAGCTGGGTACCACAATCCAACATTCTGAGTTCCTTTGAGATATTTGAGAATGTTCTTGGCTGCTTGCATGTGTGCTTCCTTTGGATCAACTTGAAATCTGGCACACACTCCGACTGCAAAAGAGATATCTGGACGACTCGCTGTTAGATACAGCAGGGAATCGATTATCCCTCTGTATTTGCTGGAATCCACTGAGTTTCCTTCAGTTCCAGGTTCAATCTTCCAATTGGTGTTCATCGGAATCTTTACAGTTCTGCTGGATTGAACTCCATACTTGGCGATCAAGCCTTTCACGTACTTGGATTGATTTATAAAAAGCCCTTCTGCTGATTGTTTGACTTGAAGTCCTAGAAAGAAGCTCATTTCTCCCATCATAGACATTTGGAACTGTTCTGACATCATCTCTCCAAATCTTTGGCATAAGAATGTTGATTTTGATCCGAAGATGATGTCGTCTACATAGATTTGAACAACCAGGATGTCTTCTCCTGACTTGATGGTAAAGAGAGTTCTGTCTACTGATCCCTTCCTAAATCCTTTGGATACAAGGATGTTTGATAGAGTATCGTACCAAGCTCGAGGTGCTTGCTTCAATCCATAAAGCGTCTTCTTTAACTTGTAGACTTTTTTTCCTTCTACTTCAAATCCTGGAGGTTGATCAACATAGACATCTTCTTTGATTTCTCCATTTAAGAATGCACACTTCACATCCATTTGATAGACCTTGAATTTGTGATGTGCTGCATAAGCGAGAAAGAGTCTGATTGCTTCCAATCGCGCTACTGGAGCAAATAATTCTTCGAAGTCAATTCCTTCATGCTGGGTGTATCCCTTGGCAACCAGTCGAGCTTTGTTTCTGATGATGACTCCAAGGGTATCCAGTTTGTTCTTGAATATCCATGTAAGTCCTATGACTTTGACTCCTTCAGGTCTGTCGACCAATTCCCAGACACAATTTCTGAGGAATTCATTCAGCTCTTCTTGCATGGCATTTGTCCAGGGCACGCTCTTTAAAGCTTCGAAAATTAATTGTGGCTCCGGAACTTGAGCTACGTAACACGCCATTAGAGATGTGTCTTCATCGTAGACTGTCAGTTCTAGCTCTACTGAGAGTTGAGCTGTGTCAGCTGCTTCTTGATGATCCGAAGAAACTTGAGCAGCTGAGCTTCTGGTTTTGACTTGGTCAGATGGTTCTCCAATGATTGCTGATGATGGATGATCTTCAATCCATCTTCTTCTTTTACGAATTTCTTCTTCTAGCTGATTGATGCTGGAACTGGCAAGATTTCGTCTAGCTTAGAGTTGTTCTGGAGTTAAGTCTTGAGAAAGACTCTCTCTTTGGATTGAGTGTTGAAGTGACTTCTGTAGAGGCTCTGCTGGAGATGGAGCTGGGGATTCAGTTGTGTCTGGATTTCCAGCTGATGACATTCCCCCTTGATTTGGCGTTGGAGGTTCCTCTTGATTTCCAGCTGGTGGAGCTTCCTGATTGATTTGAAGTTCCTCTTCTGGCTCATCATCCTAAATTAATGGTTCGGCCAGATTCCTGATTCGATTTTCTTGAGCTCTTGTCTGAGTCTGCCTTGAAGATTCTCCTTCATTTCTTCGTTTGATGGAGTCTCTATATTCGAATGATGATTCGTCAAAGGTAACAAGTGGAGTTACTTCGACCATTTGAGTTCTTCTGTTGAAGACTCTGTATGCTTTACTCACAGCACAATAACCAAGGAATACTCCTCGGTCAGTCTTCGCGTCGAACGTCTTCAGCTGTGTTTTTCCATTGTTTAGGATATGACATTTGGATCCGAAGACTTTGAAATATCCAATGTATGATGTTCTGTTGTTCCATGGCTCATACGGCGTCTTTCCTTGCCTTCATGTGAGTAGGGAGCGATTCTGAGTGAAGCATGTTGTGTTGATTGCTTCGGCCCAGAACTTCTTTGGAATGGCAGAGCTGGCTAGCATTGAGGTAGCTGCTTCTTTAAGTGTTCGGTTTCTTCTTTCTGCTACACCATTTTGCTGAGGTGTGCGTGCTGCTGAGGTTTGATGTTGAACTCCGTTCTTCTCGCAGTATTCATAAATAGTTTCATTCAGAAACTCTGTTCCTCGATCTGATCTTATTAACATTATTTTGCACTTCTTCTGAGTTGACAATCTTTCCAGCAGGATTGGCAGCTTTGTCCTTGTTTCGCTCTTCTGGTACAGGAATGACACCCATATGAATCTTGAGAAATCATCCACTACGACCAGAGTATATTTTCTGCCATTGAAGCTTGTTGGAGTAACTGGTCCAAAAAGGTCCATGTGAATGAGTTGAAGTACTCGATCAGTTGACTGAACTGGCTTGAGAGAGAATGAAATTCTTGTTTGTTTTCCTTGTTGACACGCGCTGCACATATGACTTTTGTCATATACTTGATCTGGAATTCCATTAGCGAGCTGGTTCCTAGCCAGTTTGTTGATTGTCTTGAAGTTGAGATGGTTCAGCCGTCTGTGCCACAGCCAGCTGACTTCATTGCTGCTTTTCGATACAAGACAAGTCTCCGGAGGGCTGCTGTTCCAGTCAGCGAAATACATGTTTCCTTCTCTTTTCCCTCTTAGTAGTATCTGCTTGGTTTCCCTGTGCTTCACTGTGCATCCCTGTGCATCAAACTTGACAGAAAAACCGTTGTCACAGAATTGGCTAATGGAAAATAAGTTATATTGCAGTCCTTGTACATAAGAAACATTTGGGATCATAACATTTTTAGTTTTGAATGTACCATAACCTTTGGTTAGGCCTTTGGAGTTGTCACCAAATGTTACTTGAGGGCCTGGACGCTCGATATATTCCTGGAGTAGATGCTTTAAGTGCGTCATGTGCTTGGAGCATCCACTGTCCAAGTACCACAGCGTTCTCATCGACTCCTCAATGATGCGTTGATCCCTTGCAACCTATACAAAAGATCAAAATTTAGGTACCCAGTTTTAATTGGGTCCTTGTGGGTTAGACAGAGATTCTTTAACGATTCAGATCTGCTTGATGACTGGAATTGGGTCATTTGATCTGATAATTCTTCTAGCTGAGTCGATATACACATTCATTGTGCTCTTCGATTGTTGCTGGTGAGGTCTTGATCTCTGTATCTTCCCGGCTTGATGTCTTGGTCTCTTTTGGTATCCTGCTGAGTACCCAGCTGAGACGTTCCTTTGTCTCTGTTGTTTCTTGTGATACCTTGGCTGGAATTGGTTCTCCAACTGGTGATCATATGAGTGATATCCAGCTGGATATCTCCTCTGATATCTCGGTTGATATTTTTCGACGTGTTGTTGCTGTTGCTGGTATCTGTAATGTCCAACCTGTTGTCTTTGTTGAGGTTGAGCATGTTGCTGTCTGTTTTGAGCTTGAGGTTGTCTCACAGCTGGCCTTCTTGATGCCTGCTGTGTTCTTGATGGTGCTTGAGGATGTCTTACAGCTGGTCTTCTTGATGCCTGTTGTGTCCTCAACGGTTGTTGCTGGGTTGCTGGAATTTGGTTCCCTTTTGCTCGTACAAACATTACCTTTGTTCCACTCGTGGAGGCAATATTTGTGGCATCCATTGATTCATTGTATCCCAGTCCCGCTTTAAGTGCTGCTGGACATTGTGCACTTATAATCTCGTCCATTGTTGATGTGGCTTTAATGAGAGCTACTATCTTCTTAGACAGTATCTCTTCGGTACTTTTCAGCTTGAGCTGACTTCTTTTCCACTTCAGTTGTGGCCTTTTCCAAATCTTCCATCAGCTGTTTCTTTTCATAGTAGAAGTCCTTCATCAGCTGATCTTGTTTCACAATTTTGTCTTTTAGTGAAACGACTTCCTTTTGGATCTGTGATGTATCAGCTGCTTCTGATACCCTTTTCCTTTCCAGTTCTACCTTTAGCTCAGCATTCTCACACATTACGATGTCAAGGATTTCTTGAAGCTCCTTAGAATCGTTCATAACCTTCTCTACTAGACTCCAATCAGGTAGCCCTGATTCTGAAACCTGTGTAGAGTATTCGTGTGATGGTGAGAGGTTAGAAAGATTTGGAGTTCTAGACATTACCTCATCTTCATCGATGCCGTCTATTTGTCCCATGAAGCATGTATCCCAATCAGGTTCATCATGAGCCATCAATGCTTTTTCTTCTGAGTCTAAAAATGGCATGTGATCTTCCATTTTGTTGCACTCTGACTCCTCGTCTGTGATGTAGGCTCTCCTTCTGTCAACTGCCTTTGCTTTCAGTTGATCTTTATCTTTCTTAGATAGCTTCGGACAGTCTAGCCGGTAGTGTCCTGGTTCCTTGCAGTTGAAATATCCTTCTTCTGTTCGTTTGTCAGCTGACTTCTCATCAGCTGCTGCGTACTTGTCTCTGTAAGTTCTTGAGAACTTCTTGTACTTGCCCTTGCTGGTGTTGAGTCTGTTGTAGTTTTTTACCAGCATGGCTATTTCTTCAAGTAACTATTCCTTGCTCATATCCTTTTTGTCCTTCTTTGAGGACTCGGCTGTCTGCATGTATGAGGATTTTTCAGAGTTGGCTCTGAACGCAATCTCCTTTGGCGCAGGTGTCAGCTCTCCATCATTCTGATTGCTTGAAGATTCTTTCATGGTAATCTTCAAGTTGTATTCGTTGGCTTTGAGCAGGGGGGATAATCTTTCAGTTGAAAGATCGCCCAAGTCACTTCGACTTTGGTGCACCACGTTATATGTGTTCCATTCAGCTGAGAGTGCTGAAAGGACTTTTAGATTTTTTTTCTCGCTGTGTGTATTTCCCAGTTCTGATAGTTTCTATTTCTACCACTATATTAGAGAATCTGAGTTCCATCCCTTCGATGGACTCGTTGACAGTCTGCTTGAAGGTATCAAACTTCTGGCAGACGATTGTGAATTTATTTTCTTTAATCTCCTCAGACCCTTCGCATAGCTTGGCCAGGGTTTCCCACATTTCCTTTGCGGTTTCGCAGTTGATGATTTTGCTGAGGTAGGCATTGGAGACTGTTGATGAGATGGTGTTCCTCGCAAAGCTGTCTAGTCCAGCTTGCTTCCTTTCTACTGATGTATGCTCACTCTTTGGCTTGGGAATAGGCTGATATGTTGGCTGTCCACCATCTTGAGCTGGAACAAGCTCGTTTTCTTGTTTGTAGATAATGATGGGTCCGTCTGTGATGACGTCCCACACATGTCATGATGCGCACAGAGAAAGCTTTTTAATCTAAACTTCCAGATTGCGTAATCATCGACCGAGAAGGTGGGAAGATTCCTACTAAGATAAGAATCCATAGAAATATGCACAGAATGTAATAATATGAGTTTTTCAAAGAAAGAGGATCTGTTCAGTTGACCACTGACAGATTATCAAGACAAATCTCTTGATTCAGAACCAGCGGTCTTTTGAACCACTGCTCTGATACCAATTGATGGTCCCTGAGCTGGGTCTTTAGTGTAGAAGGGGGTGAATACACCAAAGATAAAGTTCTGAAAACTTTTGCAAGTTTAAAACAGAGTTGGTGAGCTCAGTTATGAATCCAGCTGAGGAGAGTCAGCTGGGCAAATAACTCATCTGTCGGTGCGGAATGTGGTGGTTTGAAAACTTAGCTCGGTTGGTTAGAAAAACTCAACTTGAAAAGATTATCTTTACGTTTTCGGCTTGATCGAGTTGTGCAACTTTCAGAAAGACACAGCTGTCTTTGGAAAGCAGCTGTGTATGCAGTTTTAATAAAATATGTAATGAGATGATAAAGTTAGTATTAAAACAGAATATAAAGAGAAATAAAGAACACGAGATTTTTACATGGTTCGGAGTAACACCTCCTACGTCCACGACCAGATTCACTGGTAGTTCACTACCACTTGGTTTCGAAGTACCAAGCAACTTCACAACTCTAACCTGAGCTGTGTTCCAACAGTTTGCGGGCACTGTCAAGCCTAACTTTCCAGTTTATGGGTACTGTAAAAACCTTACAGACACTTGAATTTCTCGCTTCAAGCAAGCGTAACCTTGACCTAACCTTTCTGGATAAAGAGGGGTTTGGTTTGGGGTTCCAACTATGAACGAGTTCTTACAATTAAGAACTTTAGAGTTAGATGAACTCGTTCAAGATCTAGGCATAAGATATACAATAAATTCTGCCTAGGGATCAGACGAAAAACTAAGCAGTTTCTGGAATAGAAACACTTTAAGATAAAGTGTTCTTTGAACTCTGTAGAACTGCTTGAGAGCTTTTGAAGGCTTTGAGATTTTTCAGAGAATGAAAGCTTGTAGAGAGTTTTTCATTATTGATCCTGAGGTTGAAGATGGGTATATATAGGTAAAGATTCAAGATTAGCCGTTGGAAGAGCCGTTTGAATCTTACCTACTCTTCTTAAATTCAATATCTGCCGTTGGGCGATTCTGCACCTGTCTTCATTTGTGTCACATCCTAGGTTTTGAAGTCTATGATGCTGATTCGGCAATCCCTCATTGGTCGAGGCATGTTGACTTCCTCTGACACCGGGATCTTCTGCCTCTGGAGCTGGCTTTCAGAATCAGAGCTGGATTGGGCAAACTGACTTGAAGTGATGTCTTCAGAGTTAGTTCCCTTTGTTACATGCAATTTGGACCAGCTGTCTTGAACTCAGCTCGATTAATCTTCAGCTTGATCTTCAGCTGGATCCTGCTCCGTTTTGAACTCAGCTTAGCTGGAAAACACAGCTGATAGCTGACTTCTGCTCTAAACATAGCTAGGTTGTCTGCTGCCTTCTGCTTCCGCTGTCTTCCGCTTCCTGAACCTGTAAACCTAGAAAATCTAGAGCTCAAACAGGCGAGCTGGAAAGCACTACTTAGGTTGAAGCGATCATCTATTTGGTTGGAGAGTCAGTTGGGTTTTGGTATTAAATCAAAACTTCATAATTTTCCCAATACACCGCAATCTGCAAAGCAGATATTAGTAGCTCTGGAAATAATTCCAGATTTAACAGCAAGAATTTCTAGCGCTCAGAGAAAAGATGAAAGGTTAGAAAAGTTGCGATTTAGGATTCACCAAGAAAAGGTTGAAGATTTCCGATAGGCATGGTGCCCTATGAAGCCTTTATGAAAAAAAAAATGTCTATCTTCGCTTCATTCACTACTAGAAAAATATAAATAAATTACACTGCACGGATGACGTATTTTTTAATTAATTGTCACCTATGTGCGATTTTTAGGTTACATGACACTTGCAAAAATAAATCGTCATGTATGAGCGTGTCTCATTAGGTAAAGATGACGTTACCAGTAAGATTGTCATGTATTATGTACCCATACATGACTGTATTGTTAAACTGTCATGTTTCAGTGTCATGTATATGTTTAGCTAAAAAAAAAATCTAAATTCCACGGGTCAATTAACTAAGTATGAGAATATCCCCAAATTTGATATCAATTTGCAGTTGCACAGCTAAACCCTAAAAATCAATTTTCTCTCACCGCGAGGCGGCCCTTCTCTCCACCGGCGGCAGCCGTTCTCTCCACTGGCGACGTTCTCCACCTACGAGACCTCTTTCACGGCAGTGTGGTCTCCACCGAGCGGACAGCCACAAGCAGTCAGAGCTTCTTCTCGGTGACGTGAACCCACCACTGAAACTTCTCTACTGCTCTCAACTGAAGAAGAGAAACTTGTCCGTTGCAGCGACGCTTCCTCCTCCTCTTTTCCTTCCAGGTTCTCCTCCTCCGTTAAATGTTCGATCTCTTGTTTTCAGTTATGTATACTTACTTTTTTGATGGATTTGCGCACTATTTGGAGATTGGAATCGAGTGAGGAAACATTTCAAAATTATGGTTTCTTTTTATGTTTTGCTAGAGCTTTAACTCGTATTTGATTTTGCATCAAATTATCATTTATCAAATCTCAGATTTAGGTAGAGTGGGGAAGCTAAAAATTTCTGGTGTTTCAGGTTGTAGCTATTAAAATTCATGTAATTCAGTCACGACTCGACCCGACTCTCCTGTGGATTGATAATCTAGGTGAGTTTCTTGTAGTTGAATTTCTCAATTTTGTTGGTTTAACATTGAAATTATGTACTCTGAACATATTTGAGTTCTTGAGTTTTCTTTGGTCAGAATTTGGTGAACTAGGAATATGATTGTTAATCCTAAAGTCGCTCGCAATTGAACGAGATCACAGAAGATTAAGCAAGCCAACCCAAGTATCGTCTCACAAGGAAAACTTAGCAGTGAGATTATTGTATTGCGAAAAGAAAATAATCAGAAAGCAATAAATCAATTGGTTTGTGGTTTATAACTAGACGGAAAGAGGAATTAAACATAAATAAATCCCTAGGCAAGAACTAAAATGCATAAATTAAACCCTAGGCATGAATCGTAATTTAGCATAGCAAAAACATTAAACGATCGATCCTAATCTAAACATTAATTCAATTAAGCAAGTGAACGGAGCAATTATAAGCAGGAATGAAGAACGGAAATCGAAATAACTCACAAGAGTAATTAAAATTAACGAACACAATAAACTAGAATTGGAATTGAAGGTTGCAATGTCTGTAGCCTTGAATCCGGAATAAAATGACGATAGTAAATTACTAACTATAAAGTATCCAAAAGTAACTAGAAGAAATCCTAAAGAACAATCTCTGAAAATCAAAGAAAAGAATGGTGTTTGCAACTCTGGATCGCCCTCTAAAAAAACCCTCGCTCGGTATTTATACACACGACTAATTAATTGCGCTCAGCAGTCTCCTAGCCTCAGCGACCGCTGAGCGCACTTTAGTAAACCCGCTAAACGCCCGAACTCAGCGATCTCCTAGAGTGAGAGACCGCTGACTTCTCGCCTTGTTATGGATAAGCGCTGGACTCAGCGGTCGCTCGGGTTGAGAGACCGCTGACTTCTGGCCCTGTATTTGATGAACGCTGGACTCAGCGGTCTCCTAGAGTGAGAGACTGCTGACTTCCTGAAGGTGTCCCGTTTAGCCAAACGGAACGTATTGCTGCAGCAGAAAACTCACAACGGCGGCGGAAGTTGAGCGAACTGTGGTTGCCTTCATCATTCCCGAGCAAAATCTATATTTTCAACCCAATAGCTCGACACAACATCATTAGCGCATTTTAACTTTAAAATAATGCGAAACAAAACAAATGTCATCAAAAGCGCGCATGCAAAACATCCAGAAATGCAACCAAAAATGAATGTAACAGTGAACAAGTTGTATTGTTGTTTAGTAGATTGTTTTCTGCATTAGTTTTGGGCTT
This sequence comes from Agastache rugosa, assembly GCA_031470985.1. Lineage (NCBI taxonomy): Eukaryota > Viridiplantae > Streptophyta > Magnoliopsida > Lamiales > Lamiaceae > Agastache > Agastache rugosa. The sequence continues at coordinate 31,992,835 of CM062601.1, read as the reverse complement.
TGGATCTTAGAGCATTAAAAATCAATTTTATGTGATTATCATCTTAGGATTGCACTCATCTCATAGTTTTAAATGATTTAGGTACTCTAATTGAGAATTTATTCATTGAAGAAATGGAGAAATCATGGATGTCACTAAATAGGTTATCAAAAGAGTATGAAATCGGGGTAGAAACTTTCTTGAATTTTGCATTACAAAATTAATTCTCTTGTAATTACATAATTGTTGTCTTTTAAACCACTTAGTTGAGAAACATGAAGCCACTGCTATTCACCATTCTGTAATGATTGTGAGAGTCACTTGCTGAACTACTGGCATTGTTTATGTGCAATATGTATCTGTGTAATATAAACTTCTATTGTTAAATTCAGCTTCACTGAACTTTTATAAAATGAATTTCTGAAAAGTACAGAATAAACTGCAGGTTATATGCCATCTGACCTGTACAACCTGAATTCAGCTTATGGTTATGAGGAAGAGTTAAAGTATTGTATAGAGGAAATGCGTAATCAAGATCTTCTGGTAAAATCTATGCAGTGACTTGGAGAAATGTATATGAGATCTATCTATTTTAAACTCTGATATTTCTATGCCAAGAAGTCAACTCTCTTGGGCTATAACCATCTTCTTCAATAATACAATGTTCTTGTTTTATCCAAGTGTTTAGAAAAGTGTAATTTATTTTAACCTGTGATGTGGGAATTCATTCTGCTCAACAATATTGCTGCTTCCATGATATATTTATTGCAACTAGTTCTTGTGAAATATCTTCTTTTGTTATATATGTATGAATTATGATCATGTCATTTTTCCGTTGTTGCAGACCCTGGGAGACATTATTCTGAATCATCGATGTGCTCAGAAGCAGGTACTTTGTTCTCATAGATAATATCACTCATTGCTTCACAGGACATCCTTGACCATCTCTCTTGTGTCTGTTTGTATGTTCTGATTGTCATATTTTAAAAATCTACATCCAAATTGTTAATTGGACGCCACTAATGTGATAGATGATTCTGTGATGTTCAGATTGCCACTTCAACTTTTACAATAAAACTATGCGAATGCAGCAACAAATCCACTTTATTTCCATAATTTGACACCGAGGTAGAATTAGAGCATATGCAGAGAAAACACACATCACACTCCATAGCACTCTCTTGTAACTGAATATAAGTTTCCCCAAAGTGGGAGGCTCTAAATTACACTAGTTACCACTAAAAATTATAAATACTTCAATTTTATAGATGTGCAGTAGCTTGTTTTTTCTTAATTGGCAGGCATTGTGCACACCGAGGTAAACTGACCGTTTATTCACTAGCTCTTACTATCTTTCGCATGTCCCTGTGGGCTCCTCCTTACAGCCTTGCTTCCCATTGCTGCTTGTGAATTAATTTGCTTGTTTTGATGTGAATTAACCTATGTGTATACTACTCATATCGATAGTGAACATTGGATTCTAACAATCATTGATTTCTAATATGATTCTAGCTTGATAATTGATTTTGTTATTCTTGTTAGCTAAGCTACTCGTAATATTGTCTAATGTTGATTTTGTTGTTCTTGTTGGGGATTCGTAATATATATGTGACAGGTTCTTGAGCGTGGGTGATGGAGAGAGACATTTTTGTATGAAGATCATATTGTGTACCTTTTAGATTAGGATTTGTGAAAATCCGTTGTTACTTAATTGACTATGTATGGATGATTTGACTATGTATGGATGAATATATGTACTTGAGATGTTTAATTATATGGAATTTTGGATGTTTGGATTTTATTACCATTTTGAATTATTGATTTTATTACGATTTTTGAATTATTGGTTTCTTGAAAATAAAACAGGAGAAACGAAAAAAATCAAAAATATTAAAATAATAAAAAAATATAGACACTAGATGACGGTTGCAGAAAAAGAGTCAACTATAGTATTTAAAATATATGACAATCTGAAACACAAAGATACGTAAAATGACTGTCATGTATTTACCACATTTAAATCAATCACGCTCATCCACGACGGTGGTGCACGCACATATATGACGTTGATTTAGCGTCATGAATAGGAATGTAGATGACGGTTATTTAATGTCATCTGTAGTACTACTATAGATTACACCCGCCTACTTGACGCTTCGACACGCTCATAGATGACGTTATTTTCATGTCATGTATGACCGTTTTTCTAGTAGTGATTGAAATGATGTGGGCAAGAGAGAAATGTTATGGCCCAAAGCAATTGAAGAAAGGATAGAGATTATGCGCCGAGTCCAGCAATGAATCAAAGAAGCACATGATCGTCAGAAATTTTATAAAGATACGCAAAGATCAGCGTAAGAATTAGAAGGGGAAAACCTTCAAGAGGAATTCATTAGTTGGTGTTAAAACAAAGCTTAAGCCTCGCTACATAGGACCGTATGAAATTCTGAAAAGAAAATGTCAAGTAACGTATAAGCTAGCTTTACCACCGAGTTTAGAAATTTGCATAACGTGTTCCATTAATCTCAGTTGCAACAATACATGTTCGACCCAAAACGCGTTATCCATCAAGAAGAAGTGATCTTTAATTCAGATCTTAGTTATGAAGAAAAGTCAGAAGCAATCTTGGATCGAAAAGTCCAGCAGCTTAGAAATAAGTCGATCGTGTCAGTAAAGTTCAAGTGGAATCATAATGGTTTAGAAGAAGTCATAGGAAAGTTAGTAAGCAAGATGAAAGGAAAGTATCCCGAATTATTTCAAGAAGTAAGTAAATTTCAGGACGAAATTTATTTTTAGGGGAAGAGAGTGTAATATCCCGTCTTTCTTACGAAGCTAAATTAATTAACTCTTTGAGCAAAATAAGAATTTCAGTGAAAGAAAAATTTTCGTTACAGAAAATTTTATCCGGCAGATATATTTTTGCCGTAAAAATAGCTTTTAATTAAGTTTGTTCGTCTCGGTTAATCCGAAACGATAAAGTTTTGATATATATCATTAAATGATATATATTTAGTCATTATTTGACAAGAAGATGAATTTAATTTATTTAAGTGATTTTCTGTGTGAATTATCACTTAAATTTTTACCTTTGATCGATTTGAAAACTATTCAGTTCTTCGAATCTTTCTGTGAAATTTTTATCTAGAGTTTGTGAAACCCTAATTGAATTTCCTATGTTGAGAAATTAAGGATTTGATTGAGAATTTATTTGTTAGAAATTAATTGAATTAATTAAGTAAATAATTAATTAAATAACCTAACTTAATCACTAAGTATCTAGGATATTTTAGTGAAAGCTTCTTACCTCTCTTTAAATACCCTCATTATCTTCATTCTTCACCCCTTATTCCTTCCACAAACAGCCGCCACTTTCACACACACATTCATACTCTTTCTTCCATTTTTGTGTTGGAATTAAGCTTCAAGAATCAAGATCAATCCATCCCTAAGTGTTAATCAAGGTTTGATTTATATTCTTTCAAGTTATTAGCTCAAGATTCATGATTGGATCACCTCTTTCCTCTGCCAAGAGCAACAACATCCAAAAAGGCTCCAAAAGTCCATTTTAATTTGGAACAAACTCTCGACAAGGAAAGTCATCAAATGTGCGGCAAATGTTGGGAAATAGAAGTTTTTGCAAAAGAAATTTGGAACAAACCTCCGACAAGGCCCAAATCATCAAAGAAATTTCATCAAATGTGGCCGGTGAAAGAGGAATTTCAAAATCGAAAGAAATCAAGCGAATGGAAGGAAATTTTAGGAAGAGTTCATCTTCAATAGATATGGTCTAAAGACGTCGACCATCAAATTTACGAACAAAATCAAGATACGAATATCAAAGAATTCTACCGAATACCGAAGCTCTATTTGTATTTAAACCCGGAATGTTTTATAGGCAATTCCCGGCCCTCGTTTATGAAAGCAAGCAACTGATCAAAATCTCCTTCCCAAGACAATCTTTCATTTTGGGAATCAAACCTTACGACAAGGTTCGAATATGGTTTACTCCGAACCAAAAATAGTTCGGAGAATGCTTCGTCAAAGAACCCCGGCCGGTTATAGATTTTCTATACATAGGGCCGGATACAGACCTTTTCCGTTGCGAAGTCGACCAATGTCGTTTTGGCATCATCAAAAAGCGAGGAAATTGTTGGGAAAATTAACGATGAAGTTCTTCTGGCGTTTCAAAACCCACCAACACCCCAACCGAGCTAGATGTTTGCTCAAACCTGTTTTCCTCGTTGAATCACCGCAGAAGCTTATAATTTTCTATGTTTACATTGGTCGGGAAGACAAGAAGACTCCACTAAGAGTTCACAACAGGTCTTTCAACCGAGTAATGTTCTCGAACGTTATCCGCATCCAAAACGATAAAGTTCTTCCAGACAGACCAGTAGGAGAACGAGAGTCAAGTCAACTTAGTCAACGTTACTCGTTGACCAAAACGTCAAGATACTCGCAGAGCAGTGTCCAAGACTCCGCCTTTACGTCAAGAGTCCACAGAGTTCAAGACTCGGCTGCAAGATTCAACGTCTTTCCAACTCGGCTACGTCTAAGAGGCATAGTTCAAGAAGCTCTTCAGCATCAAGACTCCAAGAGAGGTTCCAAGACTGGCGTCAATGATCCAGGCGAGTTCAAGATGTATCGAGTCACCAACACAAGAGTCGAAGTGAACTTTAGATAAAGTCGATCTGATCTGACCATCGGGAACTCGACACCTCGGCACACTAGAAGTCAAACCTAGGATTGCTTTACGAGGAAATCAAGAAATTTAAGACAAGTCAATCATTCGTCGAAGTTAGGTAAAAGATTCAACGGCTCTTTCCAATCTAGGCTAGTTCTAATCTCGATATATAGAAGTCTTCTTCATCATCGAAAGAGAGGGAGAGACGAGAGAATATATTCAAGAGAAATCAACATACTTCATTGAAGGAAGTCTAACCAAAGATCAAGAGATCTCTCGAAAGCTTCAAAGATCCACGGCGGCCTTCATACTTATGAGTGATCATTTATTCTCGTATCGCCGAAGCTCTCTTTAGTATCTAGGCATATAATCCTTCCCATCTTAAGCCTAGTTTGAACGAGTTCATCATACTCAAAGTTCTTCATTGTAAGAACTCGTTCATAGTTGAAAACCCTTAAACCAAACTGAGCCGGCAAAAGGTTAGGCTAAAAGGTACGCCCTCGCTCGAAGCGCGTAATTCGAGTGTTGGTTACGCCGTAGTACCCGTAAACTACGAGTTACAAGACGTGCCCGTAAACAGTTACGTTTCGATACAAGACGCGTAAACTTGTATCCGAACCGAGGAACTAAAATTTTGGCAACGCTTGTCGACCGCGCGAAAAGTCGTTGGTATCCAGGATTACTGTGAGCCTCTTCGGTCGGACGTAGGAGTAGTTTCTCCGAACCACGTTAAGTTGCTTTGTTCTTTCATGTTCATTTATGCATCCAGCTAACCCTTCATAAGCATTATTTCAAGCTGCATAAACTGATTAACTGAAAAGAGAAACTAAGCTTTGCAATATATTTGAAGCAACAGACGGACTTTCCAAAATCCCACCACATTCCGCACACAACAAAATGTCGATCAAGCCGCCTTCCAAACTGATCGAACACAGCCAGCTCACTCAAAAGAGTTTTAATTGGAAAAGTTTTTAAACCTTGGTGTATTCACCCCCCCCCCTCTACACCAAGGTATCCGTCTTGGGACCATCAATTAAAAATTAGGGGTTTTTGATTCATGTGTTATATGATGAAATTGATGTTATAATTAAGCTTAGATAATTATTCTAAGCATGATTAATTGATGTTGGAGTTAAGCATGAATTCCCAACCCTTTTCATTTTATATGAAAAAGTTGAAAATTAATGTTTAAAAATAGGGTTTTGAAATGTTGATGAGATATGATTTAATGGGTGGTTGATTTGATGATATGTGATGTTAATGATGTATGATTAATCAAGTATTAATCAAATAAAATCATAATTAGCCCTAAACCCCTAGAAATTCGAATTACGGTTCATGAATTAGGGATTTTAAATTGATGATTTATTGAATGAAATTGATTGAGGAATTGAGTTTATGTTAATTATATAAGCATGTTAGAAATGAAAATGAAGAGAAAATAATTCTAGAAGCCCTAATTTAAAAGGACCGAAAATTAAATAAGAAAAATAAATTATTTTTTGAATTTTAATTAAGAAACTAATTGCATTTATGAACTTCTCGATAAAAATTAAGTACTGTGTGATTTTTCGGAAATTTATTTCAAAATATTTAAGTTTTTCCATTTTTGGTTGATTTTTCCGAGTCGAGAGTCTATATGTTTAATCGAGTCAAATTTGTGAAGTAAATGTGTGATTATGTATATAATGTTGTAAAATGTGTGTGGAATTAATTTAAGAATTTTCTGAATCCGTTAAACGGATTAAAATCAATTTAGTCGATTGTAATGAATAGTGATTGATGAATATTATGTTAAGTGTGATTTTGATTGATGGTTGATGATTAATGATGAGTTAAGATAGATTAAAAGCGTTTAAGAAGTTAACTTAGGAATTCTCGAGTATCGTCGAGTTTCGACGTAGAATTTCGATGTAAATTAGAAGCTAAGAATATCGAATTCGTTTATTCGATAGTAGTTAATTCTCGTTCTGAATTCGTGAATTCTATTTCGAATGAAGGATCGAGTGGAAGTGTGAATCCGAGGATTCAGAATTGATAAAGGTTAAATCCAAAGCTTCAGTTATCAGGTGGGCTTTTCTAAACAAAGAAATAATGAATGCTATATATATATATATATATGTGTGTGTGTGTGTGTGTGTGTGTGTGTGTGTGTGATGTTTTCAAAGTAATTGGCTTGCCAAATGTTTAAGTTTTGTATGATACCGTCTACCAACGGAAGACGAATTCGGTCCTACGCAAGGTAGGATTTGTGTACACTTTTGCAATCGGGAGCCTTCCCAAAAGAGTGAATGATTACAAGTGTTTGAGAAGAAGTCCTACTTCTCAGCACTATTTTATTGTAGACATGGTATATACTCTGATATATATTCCTTTGAACAATGCACAAGTTTGTTTTTGAGAAAAATACTTATGCTTTGTTTTCCTGCAAGTCCAATTTATAGCTGTATTCAGCTAGTTTTCAAATTATTTTTGGCATGTGTCCACTGAGTACTTCGTACTCAGCCCTGCATGTTATTTCTAAAATGTGCAGGTTAGCTGGGATGAAGATGATCGTATGCTGGACGGACTTGATGTTGTTGTTGTTGTTTTGGTCGATAAGAGTCGTTTTTTATGAGATTAGAACCTAGATTATATGTCTTCATACATATAATCTCTCGTTTTTCCGCTGCAAGATTATGATGTTTGAGTTTAGTATAAGTTTGATGAAGTTGTTTGAATTCTGAAGTCTCGAACGATGTTCGTTATCTTATTTTGAAGTCTATCCTACTTGATTATATATATATATATATATATATAACAGTTGCTCGTTATTTTGGAAATGTCGTTGTTATTGCAACTATTTTGTATCGTGTTTTCTCGTCCTGAAAATCAGCTCATTTCCTTCATGGTTGTTGTCGTTGGTTTGGTTGATGAGATTATTAACTTCCGAGCTGATTTGAATTCATTCTTGTGAATATTCATGTTTTTGAAAAGAGATCAAGTGTTCGTTTCGTTAATCTCGAGTTATGCATGTCATAAATACCCTAAGTTCGATGACTTGTTGAGTATGAGTTGTCTTTGTTGTTTTTAATCAATAGCCGGGTCGCTATTTAATCTTTTGTTAATCATAAATTGTGTACGTCGTGGGACCTACTGGCTTTGTCATCTAATTTCTAAGCCGAGTTGTGACAGTTGGCGCCATGTGTCATGACGATGGGTCGATGGGGCACCGTGTGTCATGGCTTATGATAGTGAAATTATCAACCATGAATATTTATTTTATCAAGTGATGAAATCAATCATCTTATTTTACCAATAATCGTAACGTCAGTTATACGATCGAAAGTTTCTAATTCATTAATTTTCTATAGTCATTTTAGAATTCGCATCCTTTATTTCATTTTAACTTTCAATATATTGAATTTTCAAATATTATAAAACTTCGAAAAAATAAATAATTATAAAATTATTTCATAGACTCACTCTATTTCCAACTTCTGTAATTGTTATTTCGTTATTTTAAACAATAAATGAAATTAAATAAATATATCGCATATTTTTTCATTAAAAAATTAGAAAGGTCTGGTGGGAAGCACATTTCATTCAGATTTTTGCAAGCATCTGGATAGGAGCAATAATTATTCAAAATTAAATTAATAATTCTAAAAATACGTACATATCAAAATTGGTTTTAAAGATTAATATTTATGATTTTAGTTGGATTCATTTCTTAATTATACCATGATTTAGGGAAATAACTATGAATATGATTGAGATTGATTATGAAATAGATAAATATGATTTAATTTTTGAAATTTTAAATCAATCATCTAATCTATCCCTTATTTAGTGCTAAGGACGAGAAAATAATTGATAAATTCCGATAAAATCTATTAAATAATTCATAAATACCTAAAATTATACATTGTCTAATATAACCCCACTATATCTAGCACATTTTGTCAAAAAATCATTTTCCATCGTTAAATATGATACGTAATAATGAAAGCACTTTTCCTTACATTATAGATTATAGATCTGAGGCTGAAAATATTGATTGTAATTAAGATGAATATACAGTAGATTAGATTGTATGATTAAGGTAAATAACGATTAATTATGTAAAATAATTCTATAAAAATAAACTGCATGTATCTAATTAATTCGAGGTTAGTACGATTCGGTTACCGATCATTTGCCTCATAATAAAACCAACCATACGATTTTAATCGGTGCGGTTAATCGCTTAAAAACCATTAATAACAATTAATCTAAAACAAATTGTTTACAATATTATCCATCTTTTTTTTTTTTTTTTTTGAGTAACTACAATATTGTCCATCTTAGTTTTATCTAAAAAACATATATCCAAAATAAGAAAATCTGAATTGTCAAAGTGTAATTGAATGAAGTTTTGACGACTCTCTTGTGGTTGCGAAAACCAATATCGTCTCTTTCTTTCCATTTTTTTGTTCTTCTTTTTTCACTTTCCTACGTTTTTGCAAAATTCTAACACAATCAATGTGTTTTATTCATGAATAAATGTAGTCTTAAAGAGATTGTGCTACGGTACATCTTTGATTGTTGCGAGAAATTATTTTAAGATCTAATATACTTTATCTGTTTTTTAATAAATGTCCTCTACCGTCAAAATAGCGTATATTAAGAAAATTGATAATTTACTCTCTTTATCCCTAATTAATAAGAGAAACACTCATGTACAACCGATCTTACGGGTAAGACCGGATCCAGGTTGACCCGACCCGGTCAAACCGGAACAAACGTTGACTTTCAGTTTTTATTTTAATTCGATTTTTTCAAACAAAAAAAAATCTTCTCCGGCTTCGGCTCCGATTTTAATTAATAATGATTGTGACAATATTAATGATTTTTAGGTCGCTCCGAGGCCTTCGGCTCCCCTCGCTCGACTCTTTAAACAAAAAATTAATAAAAAAAACTGAATAAAAGAATAACAAAACTGAAAAAAAAGAATTAAAAAACTGAATAAAAAAAGAACTAAAAAAACTGAATAAAAGAATTAAAAAAAGAATAAAAAAATCGAAAAAAAATCAGAAAAAAAAATTAAAAAAGGTCAGGCACGCGCCGATTAAAAAAAATTGCAGGCGCGTGTATCTCACGCGCCCGACTTAACGGTCAATAGCGGGTGCGTGTATTACACGCGCCCGCGCGCGTGGGTTCGATCGTAAAGTACGACCGGTCTTACTCAAGTCTTTGTCAATTAATAACATAGAAAACTTTAAAAAAAATAGATAATTTGCATTAATAACAAGAATAAAATGGAAAGTTTCTGTTGGGAAAATTATAAGGTTTTGATTTGATACCATAACCCAACTGATTCTCCAACCGAATAGATGATCGCTTCAACCAAAGTAGTGTTTTCCAGCTTGCCTGTTTGAGCTTCAGATTTTCTAGGTTTACAGGTTAAGGAAGCGGAAGACAGCAGTCGATCCGTGTCCCGATCGACCGTGTGTCTACGACGAGGAGTCAGCTAGCGGAAGACAGCAGGCGTCAACCTTCAGCTGAGTCCTCCAGCAGAGCATGATCAAGCTGAAGAGAATTCGAGCTGAGTTCAAAACACAGCCGGTCCAGCTGTACAGAACAAAGGGAACTAACTCTGAAGACATCACTTCAAGTCAGTTTGCCCAATCCAGCTCTGAATTCAAAAGCCAGCTCCAAATGCAGAAGATCCCGGCGTTAGAGGAAGACAACACGCCTCGACCAATGAATGATTGCCGAATCAGCATCCTAGACTTCAAGACCTAGGATGTGACACGAATGAAGACAGGTGCAGATTCGCCCAACGGCAGATCTCGAATTTAAGAAGAGTATGTAAGATTCAAACGGCTCCTCCAACGGCTAGTCTTGAATCTCTACCTATATAAACCCGTCTTCAACCTCAGGATCAAATACGAAAAACTCTCTACAAGCTTTCATTCTCTGAAATCATCAATCTTTCAAAAGCTCTCTCAAGCAGTTCTACATAGTTCAAAGAACACTTTATCTTAAAGTGTTTCTAGTTCAGAAACTGCTTAGTTTTTCGTCTGATCCCTAGGCCAAAGTCTTTGTATATCTTAAGCCTAGATTTCGAACGAGTTCATCATACTCTAAAGTTCTTAATTGTAAGAACTCGTTCACAGTTTGAACCCCAAACCAAACCCCTCTTTACCCAGAAAGGTTAGGTCAAGGTTACACTTGCTTGAAGCGGGAAATTCAAGTGTGTAAGGTTTTTTCAGTACCCGTAAACTGAAAGGTTAGGCTTGACAGTGCCCGCAAACTGTTGGAACACAGCTCGGGTTAGAGTTGTGAAGTTGCTTGGTACTTGGAAACTAAGTGGTAGTGAATTACTAGTCAACCTGGTCGTGGACGTAGGAGGTGTTACTCCGAACCAGGTAAAAACTCGTGTGCTCTTTACTTTCCTTTTAAATTCAGTTTTGTACTAACTCTTTCATTACATTGCATATTTGATCAAAACTGCATACGCAGCTGCTCTCCAAAGACAGCTGTGTCTCTCAGAAAGTTGCACAACTTGACTAAGCTGAAAACATAAAGTTAATCTTTTCAAGCTGAGTTTTTCTAAGTAACCGAGCTAAGTTTTCAAACCACCACATTCCACACCGCCAGCTGAGTTATTTACCCAGCTGACCCTCCTCAGCTGGATCAATAACTGAGCTCACCAACTCTGTTATTTAACTTGAAAAAGTTTTCAGAAATCTATTTGGTGTATTCACCCCCCCCTCTACACCAAATACCTAGCTCAGGGACCATCAATTGGTATCAGAGCAGTGGTTCAACAGACCACCGTTTCTGTATCAAGAGATCTCTCTTGACAATCTGTCAGTGGTCATCTGAACAGATCCTCTTTGTGAAAAACTCATAATATTACATACTGCATATTTCTATGGATTCTTATCTTAACAGGAATCTTCCCACCTTCTCGGTAGACGATTATGCAATATGGAAGTTCAGACTGAAGAGCTTTCTCTGTGCGCATCACGATATGATGTGGGACGTCATAACAGACGGACCCATCATCATCTACAAACCAGGGAACGAGCTTGTCCCAACTCAAGATGGCGAACAACCAAGATATCAGCTCATTCCCAAGCCAAAGGGTGAGCACACCTCAGAAGAAAGGAAGCAGGCTGGACTAGACAGCTTCGCGAGGAACACCATATCCTCAACGGTCTCCAACGCCTACCTCAGGAAAATCATCAACTGCGAAACAGCAAAGGAGATGTGGGAAACCCTAGCAAAGCTATGCGAATGGTCGGAGGAGATTAAGGAAAATAAATTCACGATTGCATACCAGAAGTTTGATAACTTCAAGCAGCTGGTCAACGAGTCCATCGAAGGGATGGAACTCAGATTCTCCAATATAGTGGTGGAAATAGAAACCATCAGAATGGGAAATACACCCAGCGAGAAAAGAATCTAAATGTTCTTTCAGCGCTCACAGCTGAATGGAACACCTATAAGGTGGTACACCAAAGTCGAAGTGACTTAGGTGATCTTTCAACAGAAAGATTATACTCCATGCTCAAAGCCAACGAATACAACTTGAAGATTACCATGAAAGAATCTTCAAGCAATCAGAATGATGGAGAGCTGACACCTGCAACAAAGGAGATTGCGTTCAGAGCCAACTCTGAAAAATCCGCATACATACAGTCAGCTGAGTCATCGAAGAAGAATAAGAAGGACATGAGCAAGGAAGAGCTACTTGAAGAAATAGCTATGCTGGTCAAAAACTACAACAGACTCAACACCAGCAAGGGCAAATACAAGAAGTTCGCAAGAACTTACCGAGACAAGTACGCAGCAGCTGATGAGAAGTCAGCTGACAAACGAACAGAAGAAGGTTGCTTCAACTGCAAGGAACCAGGACACTACCGGCTAGATTGTCCAAAGCTGTCCAAGAAATACTGATGGTCCCTGAGCTGGGTACTTGGTGTAGAGGGGGGGTAAATGCACCAAATAGATTTTTCGAAACTTTTTCAAGTTAAAACACAGAGTTGGTGAGCTCAGTTATTGATCCAATGAGGGTCACCGGGTAAATAACTCGGGTGGTGCGGAAAGTGGTGGTTTGAAAACTTAGCTCGGTTACTTAGAAAAACTCGCTTGAAAAGATTAACTTAACGTTTTCAACTTAGTCGTCAGTTGTGCAACTTTTAGAGAGACACAAATTGTCTTTGGAGAGCGTGTTGTGTGCAGTTTTGAACAAATATGCAATGATATGAAGGAGTTAGTACACAGCTGAATATAAAGCAAAAGTAAAGAGATAGAGTAAGAAGCACGCGAGTTTTTACGTGGTTCGGAGTAACACCTCCTACGTCCACGACCAGGTTCACTGGTAATCCACTACCACTTGGTTTCCAAGTACCAAGCAACTTCACAACTCTAACCCGAGCCGTGTTCCAACAAGCTTGCGGGCACCGTCAAGCCTATACACCTTCGCTCGGCATCGAAGAACCTAACCACTCGAATTACGCGCTTCGAGCAGCCGTACCTTTACCTAACCTTTCGGGTTTGGGTTTGGGTATGGGGTTCCAACTATGAACGAGTTCTTACAATTAAGAACTTCGAGTATGATAAACTCGTTCGAAATCTAGGCTTAAGATATACAATGAGTTTGGCCTAGGGAACGGACGAAAAACTAAGCAGCTTAACTAGAAACACTTTAAGATAAAGTGTTCTTTGATCTATGTAGAATCGCTTGAGAGCTTTTGAAAGAATAATGATTTCAGATAAAGAAAGCTTGTAGAGAGTTTTTCGTATCTGATCCTGAGGTTGAAGACGGGTTTATATAGGTAGAGATTCAAGACTAGCCGTTGGAGGAGCCGTTTGAATCTTACCTACTCTTCTTAAATACAAGATCTGCCGTTGGGCGTATCTGCACCTGTCTTCATTTGTGTCACATCCTAGGTTCTGAAGTCTAGGATGCTGATCTGGCAATCCCTCATTGGTCGAGGTAGGTTGACTTCCTCCTCGATTCCGGATCTTCTCGCCTTTAGAGCCGGCTTTTGAATTCGCAGCCGGACTGCTCTTGAAGTGGAGTCTTCGTAGATAGTTCCTTAGTTCTGTACTGACCACTCGTGTTTTGAACTCAGCTCGAATTCTCTTCAGCTTGATCAGGCTCTGCTGGATCACTCAGCTGAAGGTTGACGTCTGCTTTCTTTTGCTAGCTGACTCCAGCTGTGAACACAGCTGGGTCGACTGCTGTCTTCCGCTTCCTTAACCTGTTATCCTAGATCATCTAAGGCTCAAACAGGCGAGCTGAAAACACTATTTAGGTTGACGCGATCATCTATTCGGTTGGAGAATCAGTTGGGTTTTGGTATCAAATCGAAACCTTATAATTTTCCCAACAAAGACAAAGACCAACTGAAAGCTAAGGCAGCTGACAGAAGGAGAGCTTACATCGCCGATGAGGAATCAAAGTGCAACAAAATGGATGACAACATGCCATTTTCAGACTCGGAAGAAGAAGCACTGATGGCCCATGATGAACCTGATTGGGATACATGCTTCATGGGACAAACCAACGGCATCAATGAAGATGAGGTAATGTCTCGAACTCAAAATCTATCTAACCTCTCACCATCACACGAACACTCTACACAGGTTTCAGAATCAGGGCTACCTGATTGGAGTCTAGTAGAGAAAGTAATGAACGATTCCAAGGAACTTCAAGAGATCCTTGACGTCATTATGTGTGAGAATGCCGAACTGAAAGCGGAACTGAAAACGACAAAGGTATCAGAAACAGCTGTTACAACACAGCTCCAACAGGAAGTTGTTTCACTAAAAGACAAAATAGTGAAACAAGATCAGCTGATGAAGGAATTCTACTATGAGAAGAAACAGCTGATGGAAGATTTGGAAAAGGTCACAGCTGAATCGGAAAAGAAGTCAGCTGAGATCATTGAGCTGAAGAGCACCGAAGAGGTACTATCTAAGAAGATAGTAGCTCTCATCAAAGCCACTTCAACAATGGACGAGATCATTAGTGCTCAACGTCCAGCAGCACTCAAAGCGGGACTGGGATACAATGAACCAAAGGACGCCTCAAACATTGCCTCCACAAGTAGAAAAAATGTAATGTTTGTACGGGCAAAAGAACATCCAACCCCAGCAACTCAGCATCAACCATTGAGGACACAGCAGGCGTCAGGAAGACCAGCTGTGAAACATTCTCAAGCTCCGTCAAGGACACAGCAGGCATCAAGAAGGCCAGCTGTGCGACAACCTCAAGCCCAACTCAAACAGCAACGTGCTCAACCTCAACAAAGACAACAGGCTGGATTTTACAGATACCAGCAACAGCAACAGCACGTTGAACGATATCAACCGAGATATCAGAGATACCAGTGGATATCACTCATATGAGTACCGAGTTTGGATAATCATTTCCACACATCACATGAGACGACGGCGAGACAAAGGAACGTCTCAGCTAGGCACACAGCTGGAAACCGAAAGAAATCAAGACATCAAGACAAGAAGACACTGAGATCAAGACCCCACCAGCAACAACCGAAGAACACAAAGAATGTGTATATCGACTCAGCTGGAAGAATTATCAGATCATATGACCCAATTCGAGTCATCAAGCAGATCTGGGTCGTCAAAGGATCTCTGTCTAACCCTCAAGGACCCAATTAAAACTGGGTACCTAAATTTTGATCTTTTTCTAGATTGCAAGGAATCGACGCATCACTGAGGAGTCGATGAGAACGCTATGGTACTTGGACAGTGGATGTTCCAAGCACATGACGCACTTAAAGCATCTACTCCAGGAGTATATCGAGCGACCAGGCCCACAAGTAACATTTGGTGACAACTCAAAAGGCCTAACCAAAGGTTATGGTATATTTAAAACTAAAAATGTTATAATCCCAAATGTTTCTTATGTACAAGGATTGCAACACAACTTGCTTTCCATTAGCCAATTCTGCGACAACGGTTTTTCTGTCAAGTTTGATGCACAGAGATGCACAGTGAAGAACAGGGAAACCAAGAAGATACTCCTAAGAGGGAAAAGAGAAGGAAATATGTATTTCTTGACGGAATGAAATTCTCCGGAGACTTGTCTTGTATCGAAAAGCGATCGAAGTCACTAGGCGTCAGGTACGCATACCGAATCATCTCAACTTCAAAACAATCAACAAACTGGCTAGGAACCAGCTCGCTAATGAAACAAACTGGCTAGGAACCAGCTCGCTAACTTCAAAACAATCAACAAACTTTGCTTCATCATCAGAAACAAAGCTCGACTGGTTGCCAAGGGCTACACTCAGCAGGAAGGAATTGACTTCGAAGAATCATTTGCTCCAGTAGCCCGATTGGAAGCAATCAGACTCTTTCTCGCCTATGCAGCACATCACAAATACAAGGTCTATCAAATAGATGTGAAGTGTGCATTCTTAAATGGAGAAATCAAAGAAGATGTCTACGTTGAACAACCTCCAGGATTTGAAGTAGAAGGAAATAAAGTCTACAAGCTAAAGAAGGCGCTTTATGGATTGAAGCAAGCACCTCGAGCTTGGTATGACACTCTGTCAAATTTCCTTGTATCCAAAGGATTCAAGAAGGGCTCAGTAGACAGAACCCTCTTCACCATCAAGTCAGGAGAAGACATCCTGGTTGTTCAAATTTATGTAGACGACATCATCTTTGGATCAAGATCAAACTTCTTATGCCAAAGATTTGGAGAGATGATGTCAGAGCAGTTCCAAATGTCCATGATGGGAGAAATGAGTTTCTTCCTAGGACTTCAAGTCAAGCAATCAGCAGAAGGGATTTTCATAAATCAATCCAAATACGTGAAAGACTTGATCGCCAAGTATGGAGTTCAATCCAGCAGAACTGTAAAGATTCCGATAAACACCAACTGGAAAATTGAACCAGGAACTAAAGGGAAGTCAGTTGATTCCAGCAACTAAAGAGGGATAATCGGTTCCCTGCTGTATCTAACAGCAAGTCGTCCAGACATCTCATTCGCAGTCGGAGTATGTGCCAGATTTCAAGTTGATCCAAAGGAAGCACACATGCAAGCAGCCAAGAACATTCTCAAATATCTCAAAGGAACTCAGAATGTTGGGCTGTGGTACCCAGCTGAAGACAATCTACAGCTGACTGGATATTCAGACTCAGACTTCGCTGGAGATCGGTTGGACAGAAAATCAACTTCAAGAACTTGTCAGTTCTTAGGAAGTAAGTTGATTTCATGGTTTTTAAAGAAGCAAACGTGCGTCGCAACCTCCACAACAGAAGCAGAATATATGGCCGCTGGAAGCTGCTGCTCACAAATTCTCGTGGAAACATCACCGGATGACTATGAAGTGAAAACTGGACAAGTTCCAATTTTCTGTGATAGCTCAAGTGCGATTGCTATTTCAGAGAATCCAGTACTTCACACAAGATGCAAGCATGTGGACGTACGCCATCATTTCATCAGAGATCACGTGGAAAAGAAGGATGTGATTGTTGAGAAAATTCACACAGACATACAGCGGGCTGATATACTCACAAAGCCGCTGATAGAAGCAAGATTCAAAATGCTGTGCGGATTACTTGGATTACTCAACCCAGACGATGCTTCACCCAAAATCGAATAGAAGCAGACCGAATGGAATGGAACGGACCCAACTGAGTGGAAGCAGACCCAGCTGAATGGAAGCAGACAACTGGAATTCAGAATCAACGTAACCGGTATCAGCTGAGAAAGAATCCAGCTAAACCAGATGCTGAAATTGAAGGACTATTCAACTGAGGGGGAACCAGCTGGAACCACGATCACCCAGCACACCCACTCAACCGAGGTATCAGCTGACTACAATGATCAGCTGAGAGGTTTGCAACAACATTAACTACTCCTACTCAATCTGTTTTCAGTCAAATCATATCTTGTCATGTCTAATCAAATTTATTTAAAAGTCTGAAAAGAACTTAATCATGGGAGTTTCAAGGCAAATGTCAAAGTGCCCCAACCGTCCTCTCTCACGCATTAACTCGCAATTTCTAAACAAGAAATTGACATAACGCGAGAATCTCTCCCAGTCGTAGATCTTCGTATCAATCGATAAATCTTGATCGTCCATTCATCAAGAAAGCTATATAAATATGCTAGAAGAGATACGTAAAAAAAAATTACAACAACCCTAAAAAGTCTTTTGGCATTCTTTCTCATTTCCATCAATTGGTATTATTTGTTTCTACTAACAAAAGTTGCAGAAGAAGAACATGGAATCTAGAAAGATATCTCCCGAAGCCGATCAAACTTGAAGAATCTGTCAAAGCTTCAAGATAAGAGTTGCTTAACTCTCAGGAACCTCAAGAAGACGGAGTTCCAGGAGAAGGTGAAGCCCATCGACAGATCCAGTCCAACGCAGTGAGAGACTGTAAAGCTCAAGAATGTCACTCACCAGGAAGGTGCAGAAAACTTCCTGGGAATGTCAAAGGAAAAATACCTCCTCCGCCCCACTGTTTCTCTCAAAATAAAAGAGAGAACGGGACATACAACTCCCTGGGATGCAAAAATCAACGTCAACACACCTGGACCAGATGTTGATAAAGCCAGAGTCTTCAAGAGCAGTCGTGTCAAAGCTCTTGCTCCACCACAGGAGGCACAGAAAAAGATGCAGGAGACAAAGTAGCATGCATCTATTTTCGTCCCAGCTGGGAATCGGAAACAACTTGAGAAGACAAAACATGCTGAAGCGCCGTCTTCAAACAGAAGACTCAAGTCAAAGGTGCTCAGTCAGTCAGCCTAGAAGTCAGCTGATATTATGAGAGAATTCGTAACGACTCTCCGAGGAGCAGAAGGCCCACAAGCGGTGGTTTCTCACGATGGAGAAGAAGTTCATGGGCCAGCGTGAACATCGTCATCATCAACGCCACAACGACGTATTCCAGCTGATCAACCAAGCTTAAACCCCAAGACAGATGGAATACTTCAACCGTCTTCTCCTCAATTTCCTTCAGCTCAACAGAGACACCAGCTTCGAGATCTTCCAATGAAAGATGCTCAAGCCCCTGCACCAAGATCAAATGAAAGACATCACCCAGCCAATGATCACCTGCAGCTGGATGATGATGATATGAGCTGAACCCAATACCCACCACTTCGAAGTGGAAGGGAAATACTCAAGTCCCTCAAGTGCTGAATCAGACTTTCTCATTCAATCTAAGAAGTCTGAAGAAGCAAAATTGCAAGGAATGAAGTTGTGCCCGACTCAGAATATGTTATCTCCAGTGCCAACTCATCCCTCCAAGCACTCAGCTGGACCGCCCCAGCTGAATCAGGCCAAGGACGTTGTGTCTGCAATCACAGCTGAGGCTAATGCTACTGAAGAAGAGCCAGCTAAAACAACAGCTGAGCCACCTAGACTCCAAACCTCGCTGCTCAGAGCTGAAGACCACAGTTTCGCCAAAGTAAAACATCGCAACAGCCGATGGTGTATCTCTCCCACCCTGTTTGATCATGCCAAAAAGGGGGAAGTAAGGGGGAAGAGAATGAGACAAAGGAGGCAAACTGTTGAGCTAGAGGAACCAGCTGAATCAGAATCAACTGGAGAAGAGACGAGTCAAAAGAAAGAAGCAACGGATGCAGAAGAGAAGACCCAGCCAACTGGGATTGAAGATTGAAGACTGAAGATTTTTTTTCTCTTTCTTTTTCCTGTGTTATAATGTATTTTCTTACATTAATAAAACACAAGTTTTTCTGCGTCATAAGTTGTCTCAGTTAGGTTTTGGCATCATCAAAAAGGGGAAAATTGTTGGGAAAATTATAAGGTTTTGATTTGATACCATAACCCAACTGATTCTCCAACCGAATAGATGATCGCTTCAACCTAAGTAGTGTTTTCCAGCTCGCCTGTTTGAGCTTTAGATTTTCTAGGTTTACAGGTTAAGAAAGCGGAAGACAGCAGTCGATCCGAGGTTGTCGGTCGACCTACTCGTGTCTACGGCGAGTCAGCTAGCGGAAGACAGCAGGCGTCAACCTTCAGCTGAGTCCTCCAGCAGAGCATGATCAAGCTGAAGAGAATTCGAGCTGAGTTCAAAACACAGCCGGTCCAGCTGTACAGAACAAAGGGAACTAACTCTGAAGACATCACTTCAAGTCAGTTTGCCCAATCCAGCTCTGAATTCAAAAGCCAGCTCCAAAGGCAGAAGATCCCGGCGTCAGAGGAAGACAACACGCCTCGACCAATGAGGGATTGCCGAATCAGCATCCTAGACTTCAGGACCTAGGATGTGACACGAATGAAGACAGGTGCAGATTCGCCCAACGGCAGATCTCGAATTTAAGAATAGTAGGTCAGATTCAAACGGCTCCTCCAACGGCTAGTCTTGAATCTCTACCTATACAAACCCGACTTCAACCTCAGGATCAAACACGAAAAACTCTCTACAAGCTTTCATTCTCTGAAATCATCAATCTTTCAAAAGCTCTCTCAAGCAGTTCTACATAGTTCAAAGAACACTTTATCTTAAAGTGTTTCTAGTTCAGAAACTGCTTAGTTTTTCGTCTGATCCATAGGCCAAAATCTTTGTATATCTTAAGCCTAGATTTCGAACGAGTTCATCATACTCTAAAGTTCTTAATTGTAAGAACTCGTTCACAGTTGGAACCCCAAACCAAACCCCTCTTTACCCAGAAAGGTTAGGTCAAGGTTATGCTTGCTTGAAGCGGGAAATTCAAGTGTGTAAGGTTTTTTCAGTACCCGTAAACTGAAAGGTTAGGCTTGACAGTGCCCGCAAACTGTTGGAACACAGCTCGGGTTAGAGTTGTGAAGTTGCTTGGTACTTGGAAACCAAGTGGTAGTGAATTACCAGTGAACCTGGTCGTGGACGTAGGAGGTGTTACTCCGAACCACGTAAAAACTCGTGTGCTCTTTACTTTCCTTTTAAATTCAGTTTTGTACTAACTCTTTCATTACATTGCATATTTGATCAAAACTGCATACGCAGCTGCTCTACAAAGACAGCTGTGTCTCTCAGAAAGTTGCACAACTTGACTAAGCTGAAAACATAAAGTTAATCTTTTCAAGCTGAGTTTTTCTAAGTAACCGAGCTATGTTTTCAAACCACCACATTCCGCACCGCCAGCTGAGTTATTTACCCAGCTGACCCTCCTCAGCTGGATCAATAACTGAGCTCACCAACTCTGTTATTTAACTTGAAAAAGTTTTCAGAAATCTATTTGGTGTATTCACCCCCCCTCTACACCAAATACCTAGCTCAGGGACCATCAGTTTCATATTATTTTACTCTAGATTTTGAAATAAGATATTTATTGTGGAACAAGAAAATGAGCTAAAAATGATATTTATTAAAAAAATATAGGGGAGTAATTAGGGATGTCAATCGGGCCAACCCTTTCGGTTTCAGGTCAACCCTATCGGGTTATCGGGCTATTCAGTTCGGGTTAAATTGGGTTGATTTTTTTTCGGGTTGAAAAAACTCAACCCTAACCCTAACCCTTTGGTTTTCGGGCTGGCCCGTCAGGTCACAAAGTTTGTAAATAAAAATTAAAATGTATATATTTTCTTGACTATTCAATATTTGTTGCAAAAAAACTATACACAAAAAAATTAAAAAGTAACAAGAAAAGAATACGAGTGGCCCAAACAATAGAAACTTGATTAAATCCAAAAAATAGCATCCAACAAAACAAGTCTAGTAGCACTACACGACATGAAAAATAACAATAATATTTAACATTAATTCGTTATCTCACAAATGAAACTAAACACTTGAATGACATTCATCTTCTATGATTTCTGTGTAGAGCAAAAGAGGGCGCGACATACAACTACTATAAGTAATTAGTATGATGTATTATTTATTTTAATTTTTTAAAAATACATCAGGGTTATTCGGGTTGACCCTAACCCTGATCGGGCTAGCCCGGATAATCCTTCAACCCTAGCGGGCCAACCCAAATAGCCCGGTTATGTATTCAAATTGTAAAAAATCAACCCTAATCCTTTATTTTGTTCGATTTATTCGGATCGACCCGTCAAGTTCGGGCTCAATTGACATCCCTTGGAGTAATTATGCACCTTGTTTGGTAAACCAACTTATACAGCCTTTCTTCCTTGTGATTCCGAATTCATTTTTTAGATTTACACATTTGATTCGGATCTGTTTTGCTGGTGGGCTTATTTCATAAAGCCCAATTCATTCCCAAAAAAAGTTGGGAAGTTAAATCTGCCTTAATATCAGTCATCAATTCATTTTGATAAAATAAAAATAAAAAATCAATTTAAAACACTTGTACCACTCGCTCTCAAGATAGTACCATTTTCTTGATATTGTTCAATTCTCCATAGAATTGGAACTCAAAACAGGCGTGTATCTTCAGTTGTGTAATGCAGCAGTGACGAAATTCCAAAGAATATCCAAACCAAGAGTTTAATCAGCCATATCCCATAAATCCACCACCAAATGTTGCTGACTCAGCAGCAGCTCCGCCGCTTTTCCGCCCCCAACCTCCTCCTCCCGCCACTTTCTCCCTTCCCGTTTTCGCATTCCCTCAATTTTCCCTTGACGCCCTCCAAACAGTGCAGTCGCTCCTCCGCCCGCAAAAGATGGATGGCCCAACTATCTGAAGAACCCGCCACCTCCACCGTCACCGTCACCGTCACACCGCCTCCGGCGGAGGGCCCCGTCGAGCTCCCTCCCTCTACAGCCCCATTGTTCGCTACTGACGACGATCCTACACCTCTCCAAACTGCCACCAGTGTTCTCCTCACCGGTGCCATTGCCGTATTTCTCTTCCGCTCGCTCCGCCGCCGTGCCAAGCGTGCCAAAGAGACTGTACTCTCTCTCTCTCTCTCTCTCTAATTTGCCTTATTCTGCGTATCTTCTGTTTGATAAAAGGCTTATCTACTAGGAGAACTGTAGAACCGTGTAAAATTTATTACTTCAACTTTAAAGATATGTTGCTAAATTGATAAATTAAATTTACTAATTTACAGAGTTCTTGTCTCAGCATATGTTTAATCAACGGCTTATTCACTATATAATATTATTCCACCAAAATTTGTGTGAAGTAATCTACTATTTACACTGAACTGGCAAATAAATTACAGTTCCCAAATTAGTTTGATTAAATGTATTCAATGGATCATATTGAAATATGCTTTTCTCGAACAATTTAGAAATATTTGACTTACTAATATGTAATTGTATGATCAGTTGCATTTTTACTTAAAAGTAAATGTATGTAAATAATATAGAAATGATTCGTAGTTCCCTCTTCAAGTAATCTGAATGATTTAATGAGCATATCCTAGTATCCTTACTTATATTCTTGTAACAATAGGGGCATAGTTTATTATACTTGTTTTAACTTAAGATATAATTTATGTTATGAATAAGAGCATTAGTTATATAAAACTATTGCTGAGAACTTTATTTAATTTCAATTGATCTATGAAAAATATTAACTTAGTTCTGCTACCTCTAAGTCTAAGATGGCACTGCAAAAAGTTATTGTATTATAGATGATATTGATTATATTTAGTGCTTGCTTATGCTGTACATGTTGGAATACATTGTTGAATCCCGTTGAAATTACATTTTACAGAGAAGTTTCAAGTTCATTTGGGGACGTAAAGGATTTTTGTGTGTCTACTTCTGCAGAGTTCTAATACAGATTTTCAAATAACTGATAATTTTGTCGAAACAGAGATTTAGATCATCTGGTGAGAAGAAATCGCTTGCTGAGGAAGCCATGGAGAGCTTGAAATCAGTTAATCTGTCGCCAGCTGATGGCAAGTCTCCGCCTTCACCTGTTCAGGCGTTTTTGGGCGCAATAGCAGCTGGCGTGCTTACACTCATTCTTTACAAATTCACGACTACAATTGAATCTTCTCTCAACCGCCAAACAATTTCAGATAATTATTCAGTACGTTCTATTTGTTTCCCATCACAAAATATGATTTAGACCTTCTTCTGCTTGTGATTCGTAAAATTTAGGGCGTCAAATTCAAATGTATCATTTATGGCTTAGTTACTAATATGATGGAGCTTATTTGTGGTTAACATGAATTCTAATTCTACTGTTTTGTATTTTTTTCCTTTTCAGGTTCGACAGATAACCATAACCATAAGGTATATTTTGGTGCCTCGTGCTGCTATGCAAATCATCTGGTCGACACTAAACTAATCACTTTCTTCAACAACTCTTGCGCAGGACAATCATCAATGGGTTGTGTTACCTCGCTACATTTGTGTTTGGCATCAATTCTCTAGGTTTGCTTCTTTACTCTGGCCAGCTTGCCTTCAACTCCTTAATGGAAGAAGATTCCAGTAGTGAGGACGAAGCACCATCAAGATCGTCAGATTCAAAACCAGATGACAACTCTGAAGCAACGATTGCCAATAAAGATCAAAGTTCCGATGATATGTAGTAATGGAGATGGAACTTGGACGGCATGTGCAGGTGTCGCGCCTGGTCATTTCGTAGAACTTGAGAACTCTTGAAGTCATGATCTGGTAATATACTATCTTGAATCAACAATTGCTACTACGTGGAATAACGTAAAAAAAAAATTTGTACAGATTTGTTTTCTTCTATTTGTATATGAAGAATTATTGAGAGTTTTCACTTTATGAACAATCACCAACTCCATTCTTTTAGGATTTCAAACTTCTCTATTATTTGTATAACATTTTGTAATTACTGTTATTAATTATTATAATTTCCTCTTTTGTTTGACTGTCTACTTACAAGAAGTACAAAATGAAGGTAATACTGCATTGGTTATCATAGTTGCATGCATTTATGGAATCTCACTCTATATTGTTCATACTCATGTCCGACCGGCCATCGGGAGGAGACTCGATGTTCAGTTCGGACAGTCCTCTGATTCTTTACGATCATCGATCTTCTTGAAGGAGTCATAGCTCAGTGGTCGATCATACTGAGGCAGTGGGGTTGTGTTCCTATCTAAATATTGCAGAACCGCCACTGCCATCACTGAGCTAACAAACATCGGAATCGGACCAAAAATCCACAGCATCAAAATGGTGGCTAAATAGAGCGATCGGATACCGATCACCCAGAAATTACTTCCTGTTATGACTGCACTCTCAACAATGGCTGCAGGCATCACACAGTTGGGCAAACTTATGAGGAAACCGGCATGAACGAAGCACCTCGATGCCTGAACGAAACAAACGAAGGCAATCATGAAGCTAGAGAGTATTGCCAGGTATTTGATGTAAACAATGGTTGAACTCATGTTTCCATAGACTCTTGCAGCTACGAATTCGTTATGGTACGAGCTTCCAATCCACGCCCCAATCAACGAGCTGAGAGCGAGGGAGATGGAGGCGAGGGACATTGCTGCAGACAAGTTGTTCCCCATCACTGTGAGTGCTTGATCTCTATCTTTTACTTCAACCTGCAAACTTTTTTCATCCAAACTGAGTTGTTCTGCAGAAAAGTACAATATTTTTAGAGTAATGGGTACTAATACAGTATCCAACCAACCTCTAACATTCTTGATACCCAAGTTCTCCGGTTGTAGTTTTCGTATCCGATGACTGTCTTCTCGGCTCGATTGATGCAACGGTGCAGATGAAACAGATGATATCCGATCATGACTAGTAAACCACAAGGGACTAGAACAAAATCCAAGTGTTCTTTCTTCCATGACGGCCCCATGCCTAGAGCTCCCAGATCAAAATTGCTTTTGATAATTCATTTATGATTCTCAGATATTAATGGTGGTAGGTTATTAATTGCCTATGTAATTAACGGTTAATATATTGGTTAGGTTTAGCTAAAGTTGGCTTTGACATCGTCTAGAAGTAGTTTGTCTTCGGCCACGCCTATGCATATAGTAAAATGAATGTCATTATCAATGAGGTAATTGCTGCGAAAATTATCCTCCTATTATTATTAAATTATTATCATTATTATAATAGCCTTTGAAAAGATAGTGCAAACGTAAAATTTACACGTCCATCCATGCAAACCTTAACTACTACTATTTTAATTACTATGGGGCAAACTACTCTTCTTTTTAGATCACATTTTGAATATTTGACTTTGACAATGCAATTTTCTTGCAAAGCATATCTAACATAAAAAAGTTTGCTAGGCAACAAGGTGCGGTCAGGGGCGGATGCAAAAATATGATTTGGGGTATGATTAACCTCAGCAGTTGGGAGTTTTCAATAGAAAAAGGGATTAATTACATTTTAATTTTGACATATTAGTAGTTTAATCTATACCTATTATTTCTTGTTTACAAAAATTAATTTGCCTATTATGTCCCTATTATAGATTTGATTATAGGGAAATCATATTCTATATTTATCTATTATATATGACTAGATTATACTTATAATATTCTTACTTATTTAAATTATTTAGGATAGTTTAATAAATTAATATAAATATATTTTATTTATTTGATATGGATAAGAATCCTCTAGCATTTAAATTAATTTCCTCAAAATTGGGGTATGATTTATCTATTTTTTACGTATCTATATTTATTATTTAAATTTATTATGATAATTATTTGTTCTTATTATTAAAATCTATCAATAGTACGTGTGACGCACGTACGACACTACTAGTACTCAATAAATGCATTTTAATTTTAATTTTAAATCTACACCAGATCAACCTTTTCGATTGGCAGTCATAAATCTACGTAGAATTTCTTTGATTGAATTATTAAAGTTAGTGAAAAGTGATTTCTGACTACCAACACATATCCGATACCAGAAAAGTCGGCCTGATCTAGAGTTGGACATAAAATACATTTGGGTACTACTAATATATCATAATCAGAATGAGCCCTAACACTTCTCAAAATTAAGGCGAACTTTGAGTGTAAATACTCGACCCTAGAAAAATCATAACTAACGAGTGCATAATGGGTTAAAGAAACAAAGAAGCCACCCAACTAAAGATAGATCTCTAAGATCTTGTTTGATTTCGAGGATATGAGATGATAGGATTTCATGGTTGATTAATAATCAATCCAAATTTGAGATGATAAATTATCATTCAATTGGTTGATAGGAACACATGCCGAGTTACCCATCACGGCTAAAATATTTTAACCACACGTGATTATACTGGATTATTTTATCAATCAAGCCTTATCAATCAAACCAATACAGTAATAATTATAAACGTATAAAACTTGTCACATTAGATCTACTTTCTCTGATAAAGTTCAGTGCTGTAGTGATGCAAAGGAGTAGTATTGATATCAAGAGTGACCAACACCACCACCATCGTCACCGAGCAAGCAAACATGGGGATAGGCCCAAATATCCACAGCAGAAGGTTTGTGGCAAAGTAGATCGATCTGAGTCCCATGAGCCACATATTGCTCCCTCTGATCACCTCCTTCTCCACGCAGTGTATCGGGATGTCGTTATCCGGCATGCTGATGAGGAAGTTGGCATGGACAAGGTACCTCGCCGTCTGCACAAAGCACCCGAACGCCACCAAGAAGCAGGAGAGCAGAGATATGTACTTCACGTACACCGTGGACGGGTTCCTGCTTCCGTATATATATCTGCTGGTGAAGAGCTTCGACGTCGAGCTCCCCATCCATGCACCGATGAGGGAGCTCAGGACCAGGGAGATTGATGCCAGCGCTGTCGCTGCGCTGGCGTTGCTGCTCAGCACTGATATCGCAGGCCCTCTGTCCTTGATATCGATCTGCAAATCGGCGATCATGTTAATCAATCGTTAGAAGATCATTGTCTGTATGCAGAGGTAGATCGAAATGGAGATAAAAGTAATGATCACCTGAAACATTTTTCGAACCCAAGCTCTCTTGTTGTGGTTCTCGTAGCCGATGATGGTGTTTTGAGGGCATTTGAGGTATCTGTAGAGGAGGATGAGATGATAGCCTAACATGAGCAGCAAACCGGCTGGAACTAATATGAGATCTAAGTATTCTTTCTTCATTAGATAAGATTCTTGTTGCAGTTTCTCTCTCTCTCTCTCTGGTGTTGTGTATGCAAATTGCAATGGCCTTTGATTTGGTGTGGTTTTTTTAATGGTAGTTGTGTTGAGGTTTGCTGAAAATAGGGGTTGCTTGATTTTTTTTTTTTTTTTGTATTTTTTAAAGTTTTGGTTATAATTTTGGGTGTAGCCGTCGTGGATGAGTGTGTTTGATGATGAAATTAAATCATGCACATATAACTACGTCAAGTTGCTAACGTGTTGGTGTGGAGATGATTGAAAGATAATCATAAACTACATTTGTAAAAGAAAAAAGAAAAGAAAATAAAAGAACAGCTACCTCTGTAGTTTGACTTATCATTAGGGGTGTGCAGAACCGAACCGCAACCCAAAAATCGAACCGAATCGGTCGGTCCGGGTCAATTAAGATGTACTCTCGGTTCGGCTGCGGTTATAAATATAAGAACCGAATTATTTTGCGGTCGGTTTCGATTTTGTGCTAAACCATTTCGGTTTGAACCGAACCGACCGAATTTGGTATGCGTATATAATACTCCATCTAATAGTACATATTATGCATATCTTCTTTCCACACCTCGAGCCCCACCCCTTAATTTCTCTCTGCTCATTTGTGGTCATTATTTCATCTTTTCTGTCACCCACCTAGCCTCCCTTTTATATTTCCAAATTCCAAGGCACAAGACTATTTATTTTCTCTTTCTTCTTCTTGATATCTTCTCTTTCAGTTCCTCACTTTCTATTTATTTCTCTTCTCTCACAGTCTAACTCCATTCTTTCTCCTCTCTCACAATCATCCTCTATTTTTCCTCTTCAACACATCGTGACTTCTCTGCACTAGGACGCCGTCTCGCCCCAACGTCAGCTCATGGTCAAGTTTCGCGTCGTCACTCGCTATCCCTCTTTTTTTTGTTTCATGGAGTATTCTCAGTTTTTGTTCGTCATTTTTGTGTACCTTGCCCAGATCCGGTTTCAACCGAACCGAAACCAAAACCGTTTCGGTTTCAGTTCGGTTGAGAGTACAAATATCGGTCGGTTCGGTCTTGAATTTCATAAATTTTCGGTTGGTCGGTTTTATCGGTTCGGCTCGGTTTTTGACCGAACCGACCGTTTGCTCAGCCCTACTTATCATAGAAGATATTCAATTTTTACTTATAAATGTTATATATATATATAACATAAACTAATCATATAATAATAGTAACTAATAATAAAATATTATAATAAGGGTTTGTTTGCTATGAAGTATCGAATAAGGCTTGATATGATTAGCTGGATGCATGTCTTAATACGTATAAAGAATTAATATTGTGTTTGATATGATGTATTAAATTCTCTACAAAACATATTAATTCTGGCAAGAGAGTGAAATTATAGTAATTTATTCTTATATTTAGTTGCAGTATTATTTATACCACCTTATAGATGGTATAACATAATAACAACATGTATAACTCATACATGCCCGAATTTTATAAAGGAGCGCATATTTTGTACAAAACAAGATATTATTATACACCCTAATCACCCATGGCAAACAAACCCTAAGGGCTCGTTTGGTACAAAGTATGGGATAACGCCTGATATGTTTGACTGAGATGTCTTATAAATATAAAGAATTAATATTCCGTTTGGTATGATGTATTAAATTCTCTGCAACACATAGTAATTATTGTAATTTATCGCTATAATTAGTTGCAGTATTATTTATACCACCTCATAGGTAGTATACATAACAACAAAAGTAAGTATTATGTGTGTGTGAGTTGGCCTAGCGGTAGAGTGGTTATTCCTGAGGCCAAATGTCTTAAGTTCGAGTCCACCGTGGCGCGGTCATTAAATTTAATGTTATACATTTCAAAAAAAAAAAAGTAAGTATTATTCATACGAGCCCGAATTTTATAAAGAGCCGTATACTTCATACCAAACAAGATATTAGGGTGTCATAGACATATTATTCACCCTAATCATCCCTACCAAACGAGCCCTTAGGATATAATAGAAAAATTAAATTTGTAAACAAGACTGTTTTATAATAGGTATATATCACACTTGGTATAATTTTTCGATTTTAATAGTCAAAACACAATTATTTATTTATTTTTCACGCGATTCAAGTCTCGTATCATACTTGCATAAATTTCTTCCATTTAAATATTACTTTCCTTGCAAAATTGTCTTCAACCACTCAAGATAGTGAAAGGACAAAAAAAAGCCCACAAATTTATTGACAAAGCGTAACGAAGAGCAAGAAACAATTCATGTATACAATGGAATTGTTTGGATAATCGCCTTTGTGAAGATCTATTTGCCTGCACGAGACAACGTTTTCTCTTTCACGCTTTCATTTTTTGTGGACTCTTTCAAGTAAAATACCTAACACTTATTTCTTAGATCTCCCAGCTAATGTAGGTAGTTCCACAATACCGCTTAATATGAATCCACTATTGTGTTTGCCAACCGTATACTTAATCAAAGACGAACGGAGAAATATTTCTATAAAAGTGCTAAAAGTAAAATTTTCTGAAGAGAAATCGTATCATTTACAAATAGAAGATATATGGAAAATGGTCGTCACAGTCCTTGTCACTTCAAAACTAACACCCCCCAAAAAAAAAATCCTTTTTTGTTGTGACAAAACATGCGTAGTCCACTTTCTTCATTGAAATTATAAATTGGAGATTAAATAGAAAAAAGGAGAGGAAAAAAACCTAAACCACAGAGATAACAAGATGATCACTCGTGGCCGAGCCTCATTAAAATCCAAATGGCGAAAATCCAGAGGAAAAAAATACCATTTGAAAAAAAGAGTACTCGTCTAAAAACGGGATTCGAATGAAAGAATGACAATAAATATCTTGCTGAATAAGAGAAACAATGCACTGGTGCGGATATGGCCACCAACCATCTTCAACGTCAGAAACCTGCCATTCGATCCACAACAAAATTGCCTTCTCTATAAATGTGACTAACTCGAAAATGCATCTGAGATAAAAGACCAAGCATAGACCTCCAACGATTCAGAAAACATTAAGGAACCTGCAAAGATCAGTTAGAAAGCAAACTAACTATATAAGTGGAGTCTTGACTCCAACCAAAGATAGGACCATTCAATTCATTCTTATGAGCAATTTCCTGCAGAGATAGCAGCCATAAGCTCTGCATCAAAAGCAAATTTGAAATCTTTCATAATTGAAATTGTATTAAAACATTGTTTTATTAATATAATTTTATTCAAAGAAATATGAAAATGATGTATGGAGTTGTAAATATGGATAAAATCAAACGATTGCATATAGATTATGTTTTCCAAAGAAAATTAAATGTATTTTCTTAATTTGTTTAAAAATTGAAGGGAGGGCTAATTTTGTGGGGTGAAGGAATATTAATTTTTCCTTATTGTTCAGCTATACAGAGAAATGCTGCAACAATAAAAAATGAATAAGAAACTGTGGTGACACAATTCATTACAAGATTGAATCACAACTCAAATAAATTCAATTTACTCGTCACGATTCCAAGAAATATCTTCAACTTTATTTTATGCTTTAGCCATATCCAATTTCAAAGCCACGAACCTCTGTTTCCCAGTTTTCTTATTTTTCAAGGCATGCTTTACAGATTCTGTGAAGATGCCCATCCGTAAACTACCCCTTATTTAATTAAGCAAACAAAAAAATAATAATAATAATAAGAAGAAGAAAATAGTGATTATAAAAAGTAATTTGAGTAGATCCATTTTTTCTTCTAACTATAGTACC
This sequence comes from Agastache rugosa, assembly GCA_031470985.1. NCBI lineage: Eukaryota > Viridiplantae > Streptophyta > Magnoliopsida > Lamiales > Lamiaceae > Agastache > Agastache rugosa. The sequence continues at coordinate 31,961,436 of CM062601.1, read as the reverse complement.
TAATGGTAGAGCTATTAAAATAAGTCTGCCTTGTTTTGGTATCGGGCTAGGTCATATTTTTGTAGCGCCTGATAGAATTTCGGGCTGAAAAGTTATGCCTTAAGGCCTCGAAAAAAGTCCGATATTAAAAAAGTTTGACACATGTCCAGTAGTTTGATATCTTTATTTAACGATAAAGGAGTTGAGCAAGGTTTGGCTCGTTAGGGAAATTATTAGGCTCGAGCTTGATTTGAGCTTTTTTTTAGGTTCTGAGCTAGGTTCCTGAAAATATTATTTAGCATGTAAGCTCGAGCCCGATTAAAAAAAAAAAAAAGTCATTCATCTTCAAAAAATCTAATTTTTCATTTATTTCTTTATTTGTCCTCATTTACTTATTCTTTTTATTTAATTTATCATATTAATTTTTATTTATTTTATTGTTTAGTTACCTTTATCTTTTCTTTATTTTTTTGTATATAATTTTATTTATCAAAAAATATATATAGTAAATTATAGTTTAATTAATGATATGTATATAAATATAATTATAAAAGTACAATATTAAATGATTATGACAGCGCCAATTATTTCTAAACCCTAACTGAATTTTTTCTAATTTCAAATCAATTTTCTTCTATTTAAATTCTCGATTTGTGGATATGTTCATAGTATCATAATCAACCAGGGAATTTTAGCTTTTGAAAAATGAAATAAACTACATTTGTTTGATGAAATCAAAATTAGTACTAATAAAGAAGACAAAATGAAAATCGAGAATTTGCTTTCAAAATTAAAGAAATGAAAATTTGAGAAATATACATGAATGCATAAAAAAAGAAACGAAAATGTTGGAAATTAAAATCCTAATTTTCATATCACAATTTTTTCGTTAAACAGTAATAGCTTTTTTTTTTCTTATTAATCTTCTCCTACTCCCAAACACGGGAGGTTACAAGAATCATGCAAATCTTTTTATTTAAAATATAAATTAATTAATAGTTACATTAATAATATTGCGATTTTATGAGGTTTGGTTTATATTTTTTTTTTAAAATCAAACCTAAAGCGTAAATCATAATTTATTTAAAATATTAACCAAATCATATTTTTTAAACTAGTAAGTGGCCCGTCGAGACTCGACGGGAAATAACTTTATGTTTTAATTAACGTGTATACATTTTAAAAATAATTTTATATTTTATTTAAAAGTTGTGATATTGTTCGCGTTAATTATTAATCAAACTTAGAAAATTAATTTTATTTCACGTATCTAAATTTATTATTAGGAATGACAATGGATCGGGTATACTCATTCATTATGTAATTTCTAAATCTAAACTTGTTAAGAATTTTTCTACATGTTCGTCCTAATCTCGGTTAAAATAGTGAATTTACTGTACATACGCATCTCAAATCCGTTGAGTAATACTCGATAAAAATATGAACAATTCAAGTAAAATTAATTACAATTAGTAAAATCATTCTTTCTATGTTATTTGAAACGTCTCGTTGGTTTATGCTAAATTACTCAATAAAAATCTAAACAAAGTTAATATTAATTAAAATTTATAAAAATTCTTCTTTTTAAGTATATTTGAACAGTCTCGTTGGTTCATGCTAAATCGATATCTCTAATCTTTGCCAAAATACGGAAAAAATATCTACATCTTCAAAATAATATTAATGAAAATAAGTAAAAAAAAAATTCTATGTTATTTGAACCGTCTCGTTGGTTTATGCTAAATTACTCGATAAAAATATAAAAAAAGTTAATATTAATTAAAATTAGTAAAAATCCTTCTTTTTAAGTATATTTGAATCGTCTCGTTAGTTCATGTTAAATCGATATCTCTAATCTTTGTCAAAATGCGGAAAAAAAATATGTTTACATCTTCAAGTTTTTTTGTTCTTTTCTTTAGCTACTTATCCCACATTTGATTCAATGTATATATTTTATAGAAAACACTAATCGAATTTTTAGAAAAACATGAATGAAAAATAAAAAGGATTCCATATAGACATGTTGATTAAATATATATATTTAGTCTTCATAGGGATTTTCATTTACAAATTTTCTATAGATTATTATATATGAATTAAGAATGGATAAAATAAGGATTTATAAGAACGCATTCCGAAATTGTTCTGTCGGAATTCAACGGAAAATAACTTTATGTTTTGATTTACGTGTATACATTTTAAAATAATTTTATATGTAATTATTACTTAGAAGTTGTGATGTTGTTCGCATATAATTAGGAATTTGATCGTGTACTCATTCATTAAGTATTTTCCAAATTTAAATGTGTTTATAAATTTTCAACATGTTCTCGTCCTAATTTCGATTAAAATAGTGACTTTACTATACATACCTGTCTCAAACATGTTGGCTAATACTCGATAAAAATTTGAACACTGCAAAGTTAATGTTAACTAAAATTAGCAAAAATCCTTCTTTTTATATCTATTTGAACCGTCTCGTTGGTTTATGCTAAATTGATATCCCTACTCTTAGCCAAAAGGCCGAGAAAGATATATTTATATCTTCAATTCTTTTTTCTTTCTTCTTTTTTAAGCTATCTATCCATACATTTGATTTAATGTGATATATATTCTAGCATGCACGAATTGAAGATTTTAGAAAAATATGAATGAAAAATGAAGAAAACTCCATGTATACATCTTAATTAAATATATTTATTTAGTTTTCGTAGGGATTTTTGTTTACGAATTTTTTATTGACTTCTTAAAATGCTAATTTATTGATATTATTTCAATTGTTTTATGATTCTCTTATTTACTCCCTTTATCTAGATATTATATTAGAATTATAGATAAAATACATGGATAAATATGGAGTGTGATATGGATTTAAAATAAATAGAAATAGAAAATGAACGGTGCGCCACGTAGGATCTTATTTTGTGCATTATTGATTTGTATTATGGATTTATGAATACAAATTTTAAGAATATTAAATAATTACAAATTATAAAATTTTCATACTCTTTAATTAAGAAAATTTGGAGAATATTAAATGAATAGGAATAGAGGATGAATATTAAAGACATGTAGATTAGAATATATGAATCAAATTAATTAAAAAGATAATATATATGTTGACATATTAAACATTAAACTATTTATTTGATCAAATTAAATAAAAAAACTATAAAATGTTAAACTATTTAATTGGCCAAAATTAATTATTATTTGGCCAAATTAAATAAGAAACTATCTTGGTTGAAAAAGCAATACCTCACATCAAGACAAAAAAGGCCAAATATTATTACTTTAATATGTGTAATAGAAGAAATTAATTAAATAGAGGGAAAGATAAATATGAGATGTGATTAATAGATAAACATGTGATATTTTAAGAAAATGAAATTAATAAAATTTTAATTTTAATTAATAAAAATAAAAATTATAATATATATGAATATATTAATTTTAAGTAGCCCGTCGAAATTCGACGGGAAATAAATTTATGTTTTAATTTATATGTATATATTTTAAAAATAAGTTTATATCTTATTTAAAAGTTTATAAAAATATGAACACTCCAAGTAAAATTAATTAAAATTAGTAAAAATCATTTTTTTCTATGTTATTTGAACCGTCTCGTTGGTTTATGCTAAATTACTCGATAAAAATCTAAATAAAGTTAATATTAATTAAAATTTGTAAAAATTCTTCTTTTTAAGTATATTTTATCCGTCTTGTTAGTTCATGCTAAATCGATATCTCTAATCTTTGCCAAAATACGGAAAAAAATATTTACATCGTCAAAGTAATATTAATTAAAATTAGTAAAAATCATTCTTTCTATGTTATTTGAACCGTATCGTTGGTCTATGCTAAATTACTTGATAAAAATCTAAACAAAGTTCATATTAATTAAAATTACTAAAAATCCTTCTTTTTAGATATATTCGAACCGTCTCGTTAGTTCATGTTAAATCGATATCTACAATCTTTGCCAAAATGCGGAAAAAAATATGTTTACATCTTCAAAAAATTTTGTTCTTTTCTTTAATTACCTATCCCACATTTGATTCAATGTATATATTTTCTAGAAAGCACTAATCGAAGTTTTTAGAAAATCATGAATGAAAAATGAAAAGGATTTCATGTAGACATATTGATTAAATATATTTATTTAGTCTTCATAGGGATTTTCATTTACAAATTTTCTATAGATTAATATATATGAATTAAGAATGTATAAAATAATGATTTATAAGAATACATTCCTGTATAAAATAATGATTTATAAAAATGCATTCCGAAATTATTATTATTTTAATATGCATAATAGAAGAAATTAATTAAATAGAGGGAAAGATAAATATGAGATATGATTAATAGATAAATATGTGATATTTCAAGAATATATGAAATTAATAAAATTTTAATTAATAAAAATAAAAATTAGAATATATATGAATTAAAATTAGACAAATTACCAGAATAAAGAAAAATCAGAATGTAGCACCGTAAATAACTTTATGTTTTAATTTTTATGTATATATTTTTAAAATAATTTTATATCTTATTTAAAAATTGTGATATTGTTCGCGTTAATTATTAATCAAACTTTGAAAATTAATTATTTCACGTATCTAAATTTATAATTAGGAATGATAATGGATCGAGTATACTCATTCATTATGTATTTTTTTTAAATCTAAATTTGTTTAGAATTTTTCTACATGTTCGTTCTAATCTCGGTTAAAATAGTGACTTTACTGTACATATTCGTCTCAAATCCGTTGAGTATATTTTCTAGAAAGCATTAATCGAAGGTTTTAGAAAAATATGAACGATAAAATGAAAAGGATTCCAAGTAAACATGTTGATTACATATATTTATTTAGTCTTCATACAGAGATTTTCATTTACAAATTTTCTATAGATTATTATATATGAATTAAGAATGTATAAAATAAGGATATAAATGCATTCCGAAATTGTTATTATTTTAATATGTATAATAGAAGAAATTAATTAAATAGAGGGAAAGATAAATATGAGATGTGATTAATAGATAAACATGTGATATTTCAAGAATATGAAATTAATAAAAATAAAAATTAGAATATATATATGAATTAAAATTAGACAAATTACCATAATAAAGAAAAATTAGAACGGAGCACCGTAGATGGGGCAGCTTTATTTTCGTATTAGTAATAGATTATCAACTAAATCAAACCGCACAAAAACGATTTGGTTCGATGCGGTATATCGTATTGCGAAAACCCTTGACTTTAAAGTAGTAGTAATATCAATGATTTTACTCAAGATGTTATTTCAGTATTTCATAGAATTTCATCTATGATCATCTTACTTTCTAGAGTTTGGAAAGGTCAATCAACATCGTAGCTCTTAACAAATAAGAGCATGTTTGATAGGGCAGATAATACCAAGATATAATAGGTATTTTGTCTTATCTCACTATTTGGTAGCATGATTAATAATAAGAAGGGCCCGAGATAAGGCCCAGGCGCTTCACTAGCTAATTCACTCTAATTCCATGTTCCTTTATACAAAACAAATTCGTCGAACACCCTACGATTAGTCTACCCCTATTCTATAGTAACTCAGATTTGAAGTGGTGGTGACTTCTTTACCCTTATGAAATACAACAGACGAAGATGACTGAAATCACGAATTGGAGGACGAAGAAACCCTAGCGAAGCTGCTTTCTTGGGGATGTGATCGAAGGTTTCGCTTTCGTGCTTTGTTGTCTGCTTTCTTCAACAACAGATGAACCCCGATTGCAATTCCCAATTCTCTGAAGTATTTCGAGAGCAAGGTTGTGTTGGGTGGCGGAAATCGATTTGTATCCTTCGTTTTTTTTTTCCTATTCCAATGCAAATCTAATTGAGAACATCGTTTTTTTAGGAAAACCGTTCTGCAATTTTGGAGAAAATATACATCTAGGCGATTTGGAAAAAAATACGCCTCAAAGAAAAACGACCTAGGTATTCCCTCATACGTTATCAACTTTTTTCCCGTTTTGTTAAGCATTTTTAAAGTATTTTTTCTGAATTTTAAATGAAGCTATGCATTGAGAAGATAGAGGTATTTCACCATGTGTATAATCTGTTTGTTATGATGTAGCAATTCTTTCATTTTTATAATGAAATGGATTTTCTTTTGACAAAACATCATATGCAAGAACATATGTAACGACCCGGCTTCCGAACTGACGGCTGGCCCCACAAACCATCACAAGTCTTTTCTAGCGTGCTTTGTCCTCACTCACACGCTTCCTGAGAAAACTTCCAAGGAGGTCACCCATCATAGAATTGCTCCAGGTCAAGCACGCTTAACCTTGGAGTTCTTCCACAATGAGCCCCAGAAAAGAAGATGCATCTTGATGGTATAAGTAGCCCAATCAATTCATTTAAGCTCTCCTTGAATACGATGTCCCATTTCGACATATTCTCATAATCCCTCTCATTCGGGTGTGTTTCGGTTCTTTCCTGTCCCCTCCGCTTTGAAGTCTTATCGGAGCCGCTCTTTGTCCGTGCCTCTGCACCGGCGATCACTCCGTACTTCTGCCCCGGGCATCACAGGCCCACCAGCTTCCGCTTTGTTCGTTCCCGAACCACACCGTACTGGGAGAGGTTCGGCTCTGATACCGTCTGTAACAACCCGGCTTCCGGACTGACGGCAGGCCCCACAAACCATCACAAGTCATTTCTAGCGTGCGAGTGAGGACAAAGCACGCTAGAAAGGATTTGTGATGGTTTATGGGGCCAGCAGTCAGTCCGGAAGCCGGGTCATTACAACAGAGGTCCAAAGCTGAGAAAGTACAGAAGCACAAAGCCGTAAACATAATTTTGTAGAGTATATAAAGAAATTGCAAAGAAAAGAGCAAAGAGTAGGAAATTGCAGAAAATGAATGAAGACAAAAAAAAACATATAATCTACAAAGCCCGCAAGGGAAACGAGGGCTCAATTTTAGCCATCTTTTTTTCTCCCCTATTGAGTACCGATATCTTATCTACACATCTTATACATCTTTCTTCTCGGGGCATCGTTAGTACTCTGTATACATATATGGTTCAACACCGCCCAAATCATTCTCGTCTAGTACCTAATTAATTATTATTTATACATCCCACGCAGCAGAGAACAAGTTTTGCTACCCCAATTTCAATTAATGAGCATCTAAACCGTTTGTCATCATCTAATCGACAAACCCTAATGTAAAAAGAGTAGTTTAGAATTAATATCAAGAAATAGTGAGATGCTATATAATGACGCACCTTGTTGCTGAGAACTCATCTTTGATTTCGGGGATAGCGCGCGCAGAGAAGGAGAAGTTTGAGAGCTCTTCTTGTGGGGATATCTTTTCTTCTCTTTCGATAGGAACTCCAGTCTCCAAGAATGAAAATGGTAGAGATTTTTAATCTGCAGTCTTTTTTAATTTTCATAAAGGGTAGAATCGTAATTGTCATTTTTAATCTAGAATTTAATCTTGGCTACCAAATAGAAATATTAATCTTATCTAGATTTTAATCTTATTTACCAAACAACAAAATATAATACCCATCTCTCTTGATTGTTATACCCTATCTTGTTTTTTAAGGCTCTGTTTGGTAGCCCTGATAAGGCCTAGATAAGATACATATATGGCCTTATCAGGGTGTTTGGTATCCTTGATATGTATTAAGTGTGGCCCGAGTTTATAGACGGCCCGTGCTTAAAACACTGTTCCTCTTTAGAAACCATATCCCTCCAACTTGGTCGGATTCCTAAGCTAGGATCCAACAGTGATCAAGATTATAGAGTGAAATGACATTAGTACCCTTCCAAACTTTTTCTCTCTCTTCTCTCTCCTTCCTCTCTTCCTCTTTCCCGTCCGACGAGATGATGAAGGTGGAACCTTCTCCGGCCACCGCTGCCACTGCCGCCGTCACCACCACCCCTCTAGAAAAACACCACCTTCGATCTTTAAAAACCCCAACCGCAGCAGGCCAACGATGAGGGCCTGTGCCGCCTAGTCATCAGGGATCACGACGACGACCACAACGGTCGCCAACAGAATGGGCAAAGCGGCGGAGGCCCAGGCGGCAGGCAACGAGTCGGCGGCCTTCTCCAGCAGACTTAGTAGGCCGAGGTCATCATTTGAATTTGGGAATTTTTGTTGATTTGGGAAATGATTCAGACGAGATCGGAAGAGAGATAGAGGGGGTAAGAGAGAGAGAGAGAATGAGACGAGGGGATCGAACGTGGTGGTGGTGGTGGCTGCGGTCAGAGACGAGGGTGGTAGTGGTGTAGGCGGTGACGGTGGAAGAGTTGTCGGAGAAGAGAGACAAAAAAATAAAGAGAAGGCGAGAGTGAGAGAGGGGAGAGAATTGGGTGGAAAAATAAAGGGAGAAGAAGAGAGAGTGTGTGAAAGATGAGAGAGAGAATTGGGTGGAAAAATAAAGAGAGAAGACAAGAGAGAGAGAGAGAGGAGAGAGAATTGGGTGGAAAAAGAATTGGGGTTATAATTGGTAATGTTAAATTTAATCTTGATTTTAAATTAGGGTACTAAACAACTATCTTATTATTCACTATATTTATCTTGACATTATCTTATCTATCAAACACAAAGATATACGTAACAATCACCCTTTATTCACTACATTTATCTTGACATTATCTATCTTGCTTTATCCTAACATACCTACCAAACGAGCCCTAACTATCTTTCTTTATCTTAACATGCCTACCAAACATTCCCTAAAGGTAAAAAAAGGAAAAGAATAATGGCAGTGTCATCTTATCAAACAAAACCATTTTGCTTTCCCTCTCTCAGAATTTCAAATGGGGTTTCATTTATCTATGAAAAAAACTTGTGTGCAACATCTCTATGGTACATTCGGATCAGATTTGACCAGACCCGATCCATGTTCCAACCCAGCCAACGTTGACCGTTGACTTTTTGATTTTTTTTTTCAAAAGTTGAGGGAGGGGAGCCGAAGACCTCGGAATGAGCTAAAAACATTAATATTGTCACAATCATTATCTATAAATTAAAATTGGAGCCGAAGGCAGAGACAAAAGAAAAGCTTAAATTCAAAAAAGTCAACATTCAAACGTTGACTGTTGACCTGGTCAAACGTTGACCAGGTCTGACCTGGGTCCGGATCGGATTGGATCGAATTTTGGATTTGGATCTAGTTGTATGTACATACGTATACACAAGAGTGCAACTCTTTTTCTATTCAGTTATGGGCTGCATGGGTAAAATTGTAAAAAAGAAAATGGGGTTTATGTATAGAATAGAATTTTTTTTCTTTTTTTTTTACTTGGAAAAAGAAAGTGGTAGAGTTGAACCGAGACTTTTTAGTTCACAAATAAGATCTATTACCGTTTGAATATCCTGGGACATAATAGAATTAACTTAAAAAGGAAAGGAAAAGGTTGAATTTAGTCCTTATCATTTGACATTAATAACCTCAGCTTTAGAGTCCCTTTACGCTTATCTGGTGGGCTCAAAGCCCACATCCATCAGTGTCAAAGTTCTCAATTTTTGGACCAACTAATCTCATAATTGTGGGTACCCACCTAACCAGTAAAACAGCACCCTTTAATAAAATCTTTAATATTCGCAATAGGCCTAAGACCATCTCCAATACATGAAACCATTTTATTTATTTATTTATTTATTTATTGAGACAATTTACAGTAGTAAAATAAAATTACCATATAAACCATGTAAAATATATTACAATAATTTTAAACAATACAACTATATAAAATAATGTTGGACCCACCGATACCAAAATCGGGTAACATTTGGCGCATGTAGAATTGACAAATTCGGCATCGACCCAATCCTAATTGTCCATTTAGCTTGTGGGTCCGTCCCATGCTAACTAGGTTAAGCCTTTTAACACTTAAAATTTAGGTCTAATTCATTTCCAAGGCCGATCTATTCGATGCCTTTGACACCTCTAGGCAGGGAGTTTTGCTTCATAAAATTAGAGATGACAATGAGGTAGGGCAGGGTTAGGTATTGCTTTCTCACTCCCATATTCACGTCAAAAATTCACCTTCGATCATGACCCCATATCCATTTAAATCAGGACGGGAGTGGGGGCAGGAATTATTCGATGGAAGAAGGGTACCCAGTTGGGTACCCGTCAATAACTTTAAAATATATATATTTTGCAAGGAAAATAATTAAATACTAACAACATAAAGATTTTATTTAAACAAAAAAACATATTAATTAATTCATATTAGTTCCATTAATAAAATTAAAAAAAAATCCGATACGGGTATGAATTTTTATACTCGCCCCCGACATGAATCCGTATTTTTACCTCCCGTCCCCGCCCTATTGAGAACGGGTGTCCGAATTTGTGGGTATAATTGTCATCCCTATATGAAATACTACTGGTGTAATTTTGAAGTTTGATACGACTTCACTCCATGTGCCAAATCGTGCACAAGTATGGTAGGGAGGATTTCTTTTTTGTTTTATAACTTTTTATATAATAAAATTGTATATCTATATATATTCCCTTTTAATTTAATTAAATACTCCCTCTGTCCCCCAAAAGTGTGGTCCAATTAATATTTTATGACTCACATATAATCAAATTTGGACCACACTTTTGGGGGACGGGGGAGTATAAATTATCTCAATATAATAAATAAATAAATAAATTCAGTTTGAAAACACAATCAAAGAATTATATTAGTACCAATTAAATTTGTAATTTCATTTTATATTATATAATTATTATCCGTTAATTGTAGAATAGTTATCATTTTAAGAGGTACAAAATTTGAAAATTATAGTGAATATTGATATTTAAAAATAAAATAAATATATTCAAGAAAACATTTTGTGTGTGTGTGTGTGATATTTGGTGCGACATATTGGAATTGTGACAAAAAAAGTCATGTTACTATTGCATCATTTTGATGGCGTATGTCGTAACAACATGGAAAAAGTACCTTTTATTTTATTTTATATCTTTTGAACGATTCTGCTTTTGCCAAACAAACACACCATACGACTTTTTGTCATGTTGTGGTTCAATTGTTGGTCAAAGTCGTTTTCTCAAAGTAATCAGTTTGACCCACCACTCTCATCTTTATTATCTCATCTTCTTTATTAACCACAATTAATTGAATTATGACAGCTTTATACTATATGTTTCATGACTCATCACATGCTACGCCATTGCATTAACAAACTGCAACAACCAATAAAAGTCAGACACGTAGACTACATGAACATAAAATTTGCGGTGCCTAGCTTAAATTTACACTATTCATGCAACTGTATGCATAACTGTGTTTATTAGTAATATTTAAAATAGGTGTATATATTTGTGTGGCTTCAATAAAATCAATTTTGTCGATATTAAACTGTCTGTATTTACAATTCATCGATACATAAATGATAAAACAGGTCAAATAGTATGAATAGTGTGTGTTTTATTGTATCTATATGGCCCTTATGGAACCCTATTATCTCTAACTAGGTGAAGTCTCGAGTAAAGTATTTTAAACTTAAGCGAGAAGCTCAAAAACATATTTTTATATATCCTTAAATGAGTATAAGTATGGTATTAATGTAAGGTTCTTTGAAGTCAATAATAGACTGTAGACCAAAATCATCTACAGTGGAAAGTCTTTATACCCACTGTTCAAAACTTTGGTGTAAGCTACAGCCTTATCTTTTAAACCATGTAAGCCATACCCACTGTCCATTTAAATAACAATTTGTGTATAAGATACTGTATAAAATAAGGGGAATAATTGATATACCGAGTCAACTTTATAATATTTAAACTTTTACCCTTCTATCGAATTTCTTTATTACCTACTCTGTTTATTTTAATCCAGTTTTCGATTTGGAAATAAATCATGTAAAACTATCAGGCCCATCACACTTCCGTATAAATAAATTCTACGTATACCAACTTCATACCTTTTTGACCGGAAGTTTTAGGGACCTCGTCCAACCACACGATCGCAACCGATGATTTCCAGACGCAGACTCCTTCAGCAACACACAACACAGCCCTCGTTCGTTTCCTACCCGGGGGGTAGGGTTTTCGGCTGGTACACAAAGAAAATAATATACTGGAAGGAATGAACAAAAGCCCAAACTTTTATTTATGAATTATATAATATTTATTACAACATAAGTATATTTCCTTTAGGGAGGAGACATACTTGTTTAGCTACCTATGGTAGCGGAATTGAAATACATAAACTAAACTATACTTGAATAGGAACTATAACAAATTTTTCTTTAGGAGAGAGCAGAGAAGATGGTGTGGAGGATTTCTGATCTCGAATGCTCTCTTCAACCTTGTTTATATAGATGTTCTGATAACCTCTAATCTTGCATTATTGCCTTGGATTCCTTCCTCAGCCAGCCTGTTTCCCATGTGAAGCTTGGTCCACTTTTGTCGCCCATTATCAAGTGAAGATAATAGACTTTCGGTGCTGGTGGTTTTTGATGGATCACTTTCTTTGATTAATAGTGGTCCTCTTGTTGTTTTACCCTTTAATTATTTAGTGGGTAATTCCTGTTCATCCACTCACTAATGTCGTTTTCTTTTTAGTGAGTGCTCCAGCTCAGAGTCACATGACTCCACCAACTCGTGTCGGGAATCTACTTTTTTCCCGGGCCCTGGGAATCCTTACTTTTGGCAGCGCCTTATGCTCTAGATGCTCGTTGGACCGAGCCTTCTCTTTTCTCCTTCTGGGCAAGAACCCCTTCCCGAACTCTGGTTCCTTCTGGTTCTGACAATCCGAACAAACGCGCTCAGACCAGTTTCCAAAATGAGCCATGTTGCAGTATTTGCGATGAGTTCCTTTGCTCGTCGCAATATTGTTTTCCCAGAGCAAGGTCATCTTTCTTTCGAAAGTTTCCTCTGCAAATTTTTTCGATTTTCCTGTCATAGTGTTTAACAGGAATGATCCGTTTACTGAATTCTGAAAGAATTTAAACGGAAACTTGACTTTGTCCATCTCTGTGAAACAGACCCATAATTCCCATGCTTTTCTGGTGGAGATGAGGTCTTCTGGTAATGTAGAGACTAGAGTAGTCTCTTTCTCTGTAGGCGCCTTCATTTTTTCGAGGGCGCGTGCATCTGGTCTTCGAAGCCTAATATAGTGGAAGGCTTCATGGTTTATTTTTCCCGCTGGTTATGGGGCTGCACTAATAAAATACAGCTCCAAAATGTCACCTCAGCTAATCTGCAGATTGTTAGCCCAGGTATTATGCACCGCTTCTTGAATCCATTTAGGCAGATTCTTGATTTCGGCGAATGATGGAGATGTGGTATAAACCGAAGCAAGTGCTCCAAATTCATACCATCTTTTGACTTCGTGTGGATCTGAATTTGGCATCATTCACACCTGAGGATATTTCCCTGAAACATCAACCCTTATTTTTTCTGGGTTGATTCCAGTCCTTGTATTGAGCTTTTCCCAGTTAGCTTGATAAATCTGCCAAGAAGAAGAAACTTCAATCTTATCAGTATTAATCTTAGAATTGCCAGTCATTGGCCTAAGATTAATATCTCCCACTTTTTCCCCAGAGGTGCTGGGTTGACATGATGGTTCAGAGTGTGACTCCTGAATATCATCTTTTTCTTGGGGCAATGGTTCCGAAGATACCACCACCTTAGAACTTGGGCAAGAGGCATTAGAATCCTCTGCTACAGGTGTAGAGCCCTGTACTCGAAACTCTTCTTTTACCAAAGGATCTTTGGCCACCCGAAGGATTGGTGTTTGACATGCAGCCCAGAGTTGACACTGAGACCGTATGCAAGCTCGTATTCTCTCGGTGACTTTCGTCTTGTCGAGAGTCTGCAATCTTCCTGCTTGTTCAGCATTCAGAACGCACTCGTCCCACTTTTCCGTTAACATCTCCAGATTTTCTCTGAGATGCCTATGGGCCAGTAGAATGGAGTTCATATCAGTTTGATCCATCTCTTGTTAAGAAATCTGCAAGAACATTTTCGTGAGATTTCACAATGATAATATCAAAAATATAATATTGACATTCAGCTTGCCATCTAATTAATCTAGCCTTTTCAGACTTAGATTCCATCTTGTTTCTTAAGAAAGCCTTAACCTGCGTGTTATCGACTTTCAAAGTAAATTTCTTTGCTAATAAAAATAAATGTCATTTTTTAAACGCCTTTCGGACTGCAAAGAATTCTTTCTCATTGATGTGCCATCGCACGGCATCGTCTTCTGAGAATAAACCACTACAGTATCTGCAGGGTTCTTCTCCATTATGAGTGATTTTGGTTAAGACTGCTGCCCACCAATAATCACTTGCATCTGTATACAGGACCAAGTCGTCTTCATCCTGAGGTATCAAGAGTTTTGGGAGATTTCTGCAAACCTCTTTTAACTCCTTCATTCCCTGTCGATGTTCTTCCGTCCAGATGAACGGAACATCATTTTTCAGTAATGTACTGAAGACTTTTCTATGTTTTGCGAGATTCTTAATGAATGATCCCGCACAATTAACAACTCCCAAAAAGCTTTGAAGTTGTTTCTTTTCTTTCAGATCTTCAGGAAAATTTTGGACTTTCTGAACAATATGGTCTTGTAGAATAATTCATGCTTCATCGATTTCGATATCCAAAAATTCCATTTTCCGGGTAGCCACGACTGCCTTCTTTTCAGACAGTACTAATCCTTCTTTGTAACAAACATCTGCAAAGATTTCAAGATGTTTGATATGTTCCTCCATATTTTTTGATGCAATTAAAATGTCATCAATATAGACAAACATAAAAGAAAAATAATCTTTAAACAGATTATCCATCTTCCTCTGAAATATTTGGGGCGCATTAGCCAACCCCATTGGCATCACGATCGAAACATAATGCCCTTGTGGAGTAGAGAATGCTGTAAACTTCTTACTACTTTCCTCCATGCGAATCTGGTAGAAACCTGACTTGCAATCAAACTTAGAGAATACCTTAGCATTTCTAATGCAGTTAATAAGGTGTTCCCTACTAGGGATAAAATATCCATCAAACTCCAGAATATCATTAATTCCTTTGTAATTAATAACTAATCTGGGTTTACCTCGTTTAATCTTACCATGATTCCTTACCAGAAATCCGAGACTGCTGTAAGGCGAGTTCCCTGGTTCGATCAGCTTTAAATCAAGGTGTTCCTTGATTATTCCCTTCATATCCTGTTGATCTTTGAGGTTCATCAGGATTGGCCTGTATCTAACAAACTCATACTCCTTATTTGGCTTTACCTTCAAGGTTACTTTGAGCTTGTTTTTATCTCACCATGCCAAAGGATTCTCATTGTAACTCCTTTTAATTTTTCTTTTGACATCTTCTAGGGACAACTGCATTTCTTCCCTAATATCTTGATGAGATATTAAGGATGCTTTGAGGATCTGGACTTCTTCTTCTTTAAGATCCTTTTCTCTTCATTTTTGGGTGTCAAAGTTTTCCTTCATCACCACGCTTGCTGCGAAAATTCAATGGTATATGGCGATTAAAAGCCCCATTGAGCCTCTGGACAATGATTTTGTGATCGCAAATGGTTGTGAACACCAATTGCCTTCTTTCATTATCCTGCATATATCTCTTGAACATCTGTAGGAAATTGTTTCCTAACAGAATAT
This sequence comes from Agastache rugosa, assembly GCA_031470985.1. Lineage (NCBI taxonomy): Eukaryota > Viridiplantae > Streptophyta > Magnoliopsida > Lamiales > Lamiaceae > Agastache > Agastache rugosa. Next base: position 31,945,808 of record CM062601.1, on the reverse strand, counting down.
CTGCACCTGTATCATGGAAATAAATTGGTGGAGTTTTAACCTTATACCAAGGTGTACCCCTGGCTCCGCCAATTAGAATTTCCGTCTCTTTTACTCCTTTAGTTAAGAGCAAAATCTTCTTTGAAAAGTCTCTTCCTGCAATTCGGGGTAGATCCTCTTCTACCTCTGCTGGGAAAACTCCTCGTTTTGCAGTACAAATTCCTGCACCTGAATCAATATAAGCAGCAAAATATTGTGCCTTATAGTTCTCATATAACATCCCTATAGAGATGTATATAGAGAATTGACTTGTCATTCGATTAATAGTTTTTTCCCATTAATCGTGATTTCCATTCCATCTTCTTTATTTGCCCATGGTTTGTGATCTTCAAGAAAATCCAAACCCAATAGCAAGACTGCTTCTCTTCCGGCTCTGCCTTTGATCTCCATCACTTTTCTCCCAATTTCCAGAGTACCTTTGTAATGATTAATCTCCGACTGTTGTAGATAGTAAAGAACATTACAAGAAAAGTTGGTTTCCCACCTAGTAGTGTCAAATTTTACTATTACTTCTCTCCATCCCTCGAGAAATTTCAGATTCACTGGAACTTTGTTACTCTGAGATGTTTGAGGTTGAGCTTCTCGAATGAGACTCTAACTCCTCCCATATGGCAAAGACATAATTTTGTCTCCTTGGAAGGATAATCTTCCTAAAGTTATCCTGAGACTTTGATCGTGTCTCATGACTTCTCTATCTCGGATTTGAACATCGACATTTCTTAACCGAGCAATTTCTCTTCTATCGGGACAAACATTTGTTGTCACCTTGTTGAAGATATCTGGTATCTCAATGAACTTCTTTCCCAGGAATAACTCAGTGTGATGTGAGTTGGAAAGAGCATATGACACTTGATAAGTAATGGAGTAAGGCCTATTTCCTTCCTCCAATAAATCTTTGCGTTTAAAGTCCTGATAAAGCGTTAGGGCTTTGCTGAAATGGGTATCATTTAGATTGTAAGCAATCTTTGGATAAATGATCCCCACCACTTATCCTGCATACAGATCTCCCGCAATTATTCCCAATACGGAATCTTTCAGATTTCTAACTCTTTTATCGCATATAGCGATATCGATCGGCGTGTGAACTCCGGTAAAGAGAGCCGATTTTAACATCAACTGGATTGCTCCAATATGGATCCAGTTCATCTTTTCAGCGATTTCGGGCTTCATCTTTGATAGATCTTCCCTGATGTCACTAGCTGGAATCAATTGCATCTCCACTTGATTCCCTGTAAGCTCTATAGGAAGCGACATTTCTCGTCTAGTAATTCCATAGACGATTTGTTGTTTCCTGCTCCGTAGATTAAAGTTCCTCAGAACTTGATCTATGTTACTTGCTGAAAAGCCTTGATACTTTTGTATATTCAGACTTTTCTTCATAAACTTGTCAATCAGATGTTGAGAGAGAGTTGTGTGACTGGAGAATCATGTCCTGTCCTCTTTCTCCTGATGAACAATATCTGGATCAGTCTGACTCCGATCTAGTTCCATCAGACCATTCTGAATCTTCTCCGCTGAAGACTTCTTCTTGTTCATATATACTCTCATCTGAGGGTATATCTTCGAACTGATATACTTGAATCGGTTCTTGGTAGTAGATGGTATCTTCGATATTCGGAGTGGATTCGAATTTATTGATACCTCTTCTCTCGTTGTCAGGGCAATTCGTGGAAATATGCCCCTTCGCACCGCACGTCCAGCAGTTGCAATCCTTGAAACTTTCATTAACTCTAGTGTGAGTTCTCCTTGAAGTTTTCTTGGCAGGTGTCCTTCCTTGTGATTTATTATCTCCTTGGAATGAATACCTATTCCTTGATGGTCCACTTCTTTGGCCTGATTTGTAAGATCGGGCCTTCTGTCTTGACCATCTGGTTATTGGTTTCCAAGAATTTCTTTTTGGATCTCCACCTTTATGATAGGGCTGAAACCTATTTTTCTTGCTTCTTTTCAGCCTTGGTGGTTCTCTTCCAATGATCATTGGTAAATCATTATCATCACAGTTTAGAGGAGCGTATTTATTAATTCTCCTCAGTTTCTTCATGTTCCTTAGAGCTGTTGCTTACTGACACCACTCTGAGAGCTTTCGATGTACATATGACATCCTTCTTGCGACATTTTCAGGATCTCCTGGTTCGTAATCCTGAATCAGCATTTCTTTCCATGGGCTTGGAAAATTTAGAAAGAAAATTTCCAGTGCAACTCTATCATCAACTTTAGATTGATGTTGATAAAGAGTAAAGAGCTGTAGAAACTTGTTAAGCGATTGTTGATCTAAGACTGCAAGTCTTAGATTATACAATGCCATCAAGTATTTCTTTATCTTTTCTTGATCAAATCCTTCGAAATATCCTTCTCCCAGAAAATGGTTTTTAAATATCGTTGCCATATTCTGAACATGTTCAGTGAAGTTTTCACTCTCAAAACATGCATTCTTGATATCCCTAGGAAAGAATTTCCATGCAATCTTGGCATTTCCTGCAAGGCTCATTTCGAGGATTCTTACGAATCCTTCCCTGTTTAAATCGAGAGTTGCTGCCGTAATTCTCAAAGCTGACGTCCACTCATCAATTACGGATTCCCAATCTTTGAAATTAACTTCATCAAGGTCGAGCATTACTCCGTAGGGATGGATTGGATCCAGGGTTGCCTTACCATAAGGTGTATCCTGCACCTTTGGTTGTGGCCTTCTTGCCCTTGTCTTTCTTGCAGCCATATATGCATCATTTGGGGTATGTTGATCATACCTTGCTCCAGTCTAAAAATCCTGAACTACATTAATGCCTGCGGATTTCCAATGATAGCTCCTTGTGGAAGTTGATTCACCGGCTGTGGGTTTTGGACCACATTCTGGTTCATTCTTAAATCAACCATCGTCATGTTAGCAAAAGATTCTGCTAACTCCTGGAGGTCGTCAAGATGGATTCTTTCAAGATTATTCGTCTTTTCTTTTCTCGAATCATTCTTTTCAAAGCCTCCATGTTTGGATCCTTCTTAGTTTCTCCCACTGGTAATGGATAAGTGGGTTCGTTACCAAAAGGGTTCCTCCTTTGACTGGAACGAGGTTGTTGTTCCAGTTTTTCGATTCGCGATTGGATCTCCTTCAGGATATTGTAAATTTCATCCTGCTTCATAGCAATCTTGTAAAGATCACGTGGTACACCATACAGGCTATCTCCATAATGTTGTACCGTTTTCTGTATTTCTCTCAGATCCTCCGATATCTTGGATGAATCTGGAGTAATCTCTTGATATAAAAGAGTAGATGATACTCCTTTATCTTTCTTTGGTTCCATCAAAGATGATTATAATTTACTCCCAAATGGATCCAATGATCTCTTCTCATGACATGTTCTATCTCCCATTCAAGGCAGATACAACTGTGGAGAAGATCTTCTTTTCTTTTTATTCCTTGGAGACAGGAATCAATTAATTCTTTCTCCTGATTATGCTGAACTAAGTGGTTCAGCATATTTCTCCAGTGTGTAAGAACACTCGGGTATCTTATCCTTCTTTTCTCCAAGATTTGGAGACGTTCCTGGAAATGTCCACACCTTGGACATTCTTCTAGATCTATCAGTCCGTATGGTTCTGATGGTTTTCTCTCATCACGTTCTCCGTCCTTAGATGGAGATACTTCAACTCCTCAATGAAGTTTTCTCTCCTTCTCATCTCTTGGTGGCAAGAGATAATGGATTCACAATCCACTCTTGTTGCTGCAGAGTGGAATTCTCTCTTCCAGATTGCCAGAGCAGTCTGGGTTCTTGTTTTCTGTACCTCCAAATCATGGAGATAGTTTCTGTAACATTCGCATCTCGGACATTCGTCCGGATTCATGTTTTTCTTGATGTCTCCTCCGTTAGGATAATACTTAAAGCAATAAATAAAATATAATTCATTAATAAACATAGGGCTCTGATACCATTTTGAAAGCGTGGATCAACTAGCAGAATACGTAATAAAGAAATACATAGCCATTTAGAAAATAGCTAATATAGAAGGATATACATGTCTTTTTAGCTAACTAGGTCAATTTTCCCCAAAACACACAAATTAGGACACTAAAAAGTGTCAGAATTGTTATTCTTGAAAGGTCAACATAAAGTGGGTATAGCTTACATTGTTTAGAATGTAAGGCTATCTCTTACATCCCAATTTTTTGTGTTGGTATAATCATGAATTCAGACAATCATCTAACTAGAAACTATCTGATACCATAATTTGGACTTTATAATAATAATAATGTAAAAATATTGAAATATTATGCATAAGTTTACCAAAATTTTAAATGTTACTCCCTCAATCCACGATAAACATGCACCTCTTTCCTTTTCGTTGTCCACTAAAAACATGTATTTCTTTTATAGAGTATGACCCACCACCTTTTCTTATCTATCACTCCCTCCGTCCCCGAATAAGTGTCGTATTTTGTCAAAATGCGTAGACCAAGATAGTGGTCAAAATGACTCCTTATATCTCTAATAATTGCATGAGAAACCAAAAAAGTAATCATTTTGTCTCAAGTCAAAAGGTAAACATGAAAATTTGGCATAACTTTTGAATAGAAATCTACAATACGATACTTATTCGGGGACAATTTTTTTTTTTCAAAACACGACACTTATTCGGGGATGGAGGGAGTACGTACGTCCCCAAATAAGTGTTCTGAGCCGCCAAAATGCATATACCAAGGTAGTAGATAAAATGACTCATTTTACACCAAATTATTGCATAGAAAACCGAAAAAGTAAACCTTAGTCTTGAGTCAAATGATAAATATGACAATTTGATATAATTTTTGCATGAAAATGTGTAATAGGAAACTGATTTGAAGGCAAAAATTTTGACGGCTCGGGACACTTATTATGGAACGGAGGGAGTGCCCTTTTTCTTTCAACTTATTTACAGAATTTACCGCCTATGGCACATCACAATTTTCTCAATCTCATAGCATAACACTACAAAAATGTAGATTCATTTCTCCACTCACAATACTCAATACTATATTTCTTAAAATCCGTAACAATGTCAATTATGCTTATTTATCGTGGACAGATGGAGTATGATATTATTATAAAAACAATAATATAGTATTTTTCTTTCTTCACATACGGGATTATGTGGAGTAGGCATTCACAATGTACACTGAACAAGCCCCCATGTACAATAGATGACAAATCAACAGATAAAAATAAACAACATTAAGAAAATATGATTTGACTACTCTAACTTATAAAAAATTTATAAAAAAAAAAAATCGAATTTGAAGCTTGATTAGATCACATAAATATCTAATTCACTAGTAAATCATCCCAAGATACACACCATACACTCGCAAGTTTCACACACTCAATCTAGCTGTTCATCATAGATAAAATCCTGAATACTTGGTGCATGAGTCGGTGTTGGTACATCCTAGAAATACTCGAGCCACTTTTCTAGCCGTTCACGCGCTGACGTCGCGCAGCTTTCTATGATTCATGCGGTAGGGGGCTGGTTTCATCGTCGACGCTTTAAGTTTTGAGGGCGTGGGAGACCAATCCTCGGAACTAGCGCGTGCGAATCTTTTCAGCAGTTCATCGTAGGCGGTGTCGTGCACGAACAACAAGGAGCGTGAGTTTAAGAAATTCGTCCGTGTCCAAATTTGTTCATGCAAGTTAATGGTAATTATACTAATTAGACCATTGTCACGTGCGTTCTTGGATTCTTCTGTTTCTCCTCATCCCTATCAACTGCCCATGTGATTTGTTTGCAATAAAGCCCTTGTTTCCGCTAAAAATACCAGAATTGCCACTACTATCGTTTGTTTGACCATATAATATATCGGCGCATATTATCACACGTCGCTCCAAATAGTAGGAGTATTACTTTGTTCCTTACATTATGTTATGCTCTTTTTTTTTTTTTTTTGAGGGAATTATGTTATGCTTTCATGTACTGTTAGTGCAATCGAATTGAGTGAGCCAAGTATTATGATATCAATCTCAAGCTCGATTTGTAAATATCGAATTGAGATCGAGTATTTTTCAAAGGTATATTTAATTTAAATATCATCATTTTAAAATTAGTTAATTTCTTAATTTATTTACTAATATCTATTTAATTTCTTATAAAACTAAAGATAATTAGATACTATTTAAGCATAAATATATAAGTTAAATATAAAGTTGATAGTTCTACATTATTGAACTAGCTCATGGATATATTAAGAAGCGTACGCATAAACTAATGAATACGGCCATTTTTTTTAATTGTACTATTAAATTTAAATACCGTATCATGATAATTTGAATTTGAGACCGTTTTTGCTTAAGGCATTAACCACATTATCGCTAGGAAACACACGCACACAGACTAAGCTATATTTTGTTCAAGTTTTATGTTAATGAGACACTATACGAACAAAAATGATTATTTCCAAATCAAGATCCCAACAGTTTGGTATGGCACGACTCGTTTTTAACTTATAGGTAATTACAATTTAAATACAAAGATATGCATAATACTATACACGTAATTAGTAGTACATATTTCATTGTTAATATAGTACTTAATGTAGAGATTATTGAATATGTTATCTAAAAAGTTAGAAAAATATTCTTGATATATCCTGTGTATATCAGAGATCATGTTTATATAGCAATACTTTGTTCAATTTCATATTGACTATTTAATATATACTGATCGACTTCTGTTGTACATTATTTAAATAATTTAAAAGGTTTTGTATATTTACATTTTATTTTATTGGATAAAGTTGCTAAATATGAATTCGGCCACTTTTCCTTTTAAATTTAGGAAGGTGGGAGCTGGTGTTTCAATCATTGGTTACATTCCTTACAAAAAGAAGGTTGCTATTTGGATATTTTCAATATGGGTTGTCGAGAATAAGGATAAAACGAAGATGTTATGTAATTATTCAGACAATATATTTTATTCTAAAATTGTATTTCAATCCCCTTTCAAATTACAGGTTGGAATATGAGATATAATACAATTTTGAAAGAAAAGATACTTCCTTCTATTCAAAATGCAGTAAATTAATCAGTTTTTAGATTTTTATAACTTTTGCAAAATATATATATGTCATTCTAGTATTTTTCACCTTCTATATTCATAATTATTCCTAATTAACTTACCTCAAACTCACATTTTTACTATTCACTAATTTCAATTCATAATTTATTAAGGATAAATTTGATAAAAATAATTTTCTTTAATTTGTGTGCACAACTCTAAAAAGACTTACATTTTGAATATGAGAGAGTATATGATAATAAATGCAACGAAACGTAGCTCAGTTGGTAAGACGTTTTCCCTCCAACTTAAAGGTCGGAAGTTCGAGTTATATATGTGTGTTGAAACTATAAAAATAAAAACTTATTAACACAACAAAATATAAGTTTTAGGGTTTTAAAAATTAAAGGTACTAAATTATGCAATTCCCTTTATCTTTTTATTTGAATCGAACTTATATTGCCAAATTTTTTTGCTAAAAATTGGGTTCTTGGATTCTCATTTGCACTAAGTTTACAGTTCAATATGTCCAATGTACAGGGATTCCATGTTCACAGATAACACTTAAAATTTAATGAAAATAAGAACACAAGTACTAGATGCTCTATTTAAGAAAAAAAATGACTAATTAAAAATTAACAGAAAAATATATATAAATTTCAATACACATATCCGAAGTTAAAATGCTAATATATGTAGGTTTAATTAATGAAAGTGTGGAGTACTTAATGTGAACTGAAATTTATAAGAGCTAGCACACCCATATATGAACTTAGATTTATGGTTTTCCAAAATTCTACATATACATGTAAAGATGTAAAATTAAAAAAGTTCGGTTATATTGGGACACAAAAATCTAAATCCGAAAGATTTTCCATCAGATACTTTTAACACCCCGACTTAATCGAACCTCAGGAATAGATAAATAAGTTAATTTGATTAAAATATACAAACTAATTTACCCCATTTTTAGTTTTTTTCATGACCTTTAAAAGTTGTTTCCAAATACACGAACTTAAGATTTCTTTATAATTTTTTCATTGGCTGTAATTTAGACGATGTAATTTCGGCGTTGATTATTGATTAAATGAATGTATATGTCAAGCTCTATGACCACATCACTCTACACGTTAAAAAACGGACAACCATGTCATAAATTACATCATCGAAATTACAAGCCATGGAAAAATTGCAAAAAAATTTTAAGTTTATACAGATCAAAACAATTTTTAAAGGTCATACAAAAACAAAAAAACAAGGTGAAATTTCGTGTATTTTAACCGAGTTAACCTTAAATTAACTGAAATATTGTTTGGAAATAGTTAGGGCTGTAAACGAGCCGAGTCGAGCCGAGTATTGGTCTGCTCAAACTCGACTCGATTAAATATTCGCTTGCTCGAGCTCGACTCGAGCTCGAATCGAGTTTCTGCCATCGTGATCGAGCTCAACTCGATCCAAAATTAGCGAGCTCGAGTTCGGCTCGAGTTCGACTCGTCAAATACTCGATAACAAGGTATTCGAGCTTGAGCTCGAGCCAAACTCGTCAAGAACTCGATTATATTAAAATTCAGCTCGATACATGTTAATCAAGCTCAAGCTCGAGCTCGAGCTCGCTTAAAGTTAATTTTTTAATTTTATGTACAAAACTCGATTATTAGACTCGCGAATATGCTCGACTAAAACTCGATTTGTAGGCTCGCAAACATACTCGATTGTAAGCTCGCGAACATGCTCGATTAAATACGAGCCGAGCATGTTCGCGAGCCTGTCGAGTCGAGCAATACGATACTCGAACTCGGCTCGATAAACTTATCGAGCTCGATTTCATGCTCGAACTCGACTCGATTAGTTATCGAGTCGAGTGCCGAACGAGCTTTTTTTGAGTCGATCGCCGAGTAGCTCACGAACGGCTTGACTCATTTACAGCCCTAGAAATAGTCTAGTTTTGCTTCTTTTTTTCTTCTTTTTTCAACTATCTTCTCTTAAATTTTAAATAAATGAAAAAAAAATATTTTGGGTAGTGAAGGGGGCTGTGACCAGATAAGTCCAACTTATCTAACCATAATTGGACTTCCAAGACCAAAATTAATAAGTTCGTGGTACTCCCAAACATCCTTTGAATGTACGCATGCATGTGCATATCTTCAGGGACAAAGTTAGAAATATACTCCTTCATTAAGAAATAAGAGTAAAAAAGATAAAAACAGATATTTCTTACTTAAAGAGTTAATTATTTTCATTTATGAAAGGAGACTTTATTAATGAAACAGACGAGAAAGGAAAGAGGGACCTTGTCAGCGGGACGGGGGGACTATGAACTAGGGCATTCTAATTTTTTTTCGTCCGTCCCATTCGAAGTGTTCCAATTTCTTTTGAGCACCGATATTTAGGAAAAGAGAGCATTAAAAAAAAGATAGAAAGTGGAGAAGACCTTTCTAAAAGAGAAAGTATGTTGCAACAGAACACTTTTTGTGAGAGAAAGTAGTTTTCTAAAAGAGATAATTAATACTAAAAAATAGCCACTTTCCAAAAGTAAAGATCAACAATAGCCATATAATTTTAAATGAGCAATAATGGTCACTCTTACTTTATTGCCCTCCTTCCTATATATGGTCGTGTGTGAATTGGTCATGTATAAATGGTCGTGTGTGAATTAGTCGTGTATGAATTGGTCGTGTATGTATGATATCTTTTCAAAATTTTAAATTGTATTTTCATGTGTGATTAGGCAAATACGACATGTAATCATGATTGACTGTGTATGAATGGTCGTGTGTGCTGGTCATATGTGCTGATATGGTCGTGTGTTCTCATCATATGTGCATGGTCATGTATGCACGGTCTTGTAATATTCCGGCGACTTTTTCGGCAAACAATTTTCGGCGAAGCACACACGGCCACTTGTGTGCTGATCGTGTGTGCATGGTTGTGTATGAATTGGTTGTGTATGAATCGTCGAAAAATTTTCACCGGAAAAGTTATGTCGCATGCAGCCCGCCCTAGAGTATAGATGACTAAGGCGGTTGAACTACGACTATGTATACGAATAAAGAAATATATCACTATAATTCGAATACAAAGGACGGAAAACGAGGAATACATTTTTCTTTCTTACTTTTAACTTTAAATCACAACTATTAAGATAAGTGTGATCTTCATTAATCAAATAGACAACATACGATCTCAACATGTTGCCTAGAATTGAAACAATCTCTTTACTATACTCAACAGAATAGGAATATAAACCAAAATATATTCCAGAATAAGCGATCAAACAACATATTGAGCATTAGCGAGTTCAAGTGGACATTATTGAATTTACATTGATTTATGATACAAATCACAAATCCAAAAAAAATGAATGACATCAGTGTAGCAGCGGAAAATAACAGGACTAGATTATATGTATGCAGACATATAACCCTAGCATGAACCAACACTTATAAACAAAACTCAACATCCGCTCAGCACATCTCCATCATCCATTCTGATTACCTGCACATTTTAGAAATAATACGCAGGGCTGAGTACAACGTACTCAGTGAATACATGCCAAATACTTAAACAATTGCCACATAGAGCTATAGATTGAAACCTTGCTTCAAAAGCATCACACATGAGAGTCATTATAAATAAACCTTGTGCATGCTAAATCATTTTCATTTTAGAATAAACATGAGTGATTGCAGTCATATATATATTTGAGAGCATGAACCATATCTACTATCATAACTTAAATGTGTTGAGAAGTATGTCTCCTTCTCAGACACTATGACCGGCCAACCAAAGGACGACACACAGTCACAATATGTATACATTAATCTCGCATCATGCAGGACCGAATTCGTCTTCCTTCCGTAGATGGTATCACACAAAAACTTATAAAGCATTAGGCAAGTCAATCATTCAAAATAATCATCATATATATAATCATATAATCAAACTCATTTTGTTTTGGATAGAAAAGCCCACCTGACTCGCTTCCTCTTACTTACTCTTCTCCTTCTTACGATCTTTACTTCCCGACTCCACTCGGTCCTTTAGTAAAAGAAGGTTTCAAGTGAAAACGATGAGAGGATGCTTCGATAAAAATCAAAACAACGAAACGATGCTCTTAAACGAATGATCCTCTAATCCCTTTACAACTAGGATTTCTTTCTCAAACTAAAACTTAAGACTTCTAAGAACTAATCTTCCTCTTAAATAGCTATATATAGAAGCTATTTAATAAACATAATACTAATAACAAAATCACAGATAAATAAGAAACATTAAATCTTCACATATAATAATTTCATACATAAACTTAATAAACTCCAATTTATTTCTTTTTAACAACAATCAATAACATAAAAATTCTAATTTAAATTCTACAATTTCACATCATACTTTAATATATATTTTAACAACATATTTATCATCCTTTTCGTCAAATTAACATCATAATCAAGAAAACTCTAATTTCACATATAAACTTAATTTTTAAATCTCATATCAATCAAACTCCAAAAATTCTCATCATTTAAAATCATGCTCACAATAATCATATAAGCATATATACATCACTAATTTCACCCAAATAAAATCAAAATCACCTCTCCCTATTTTTTCCAAAATTTCGGTCACTTCACCAAATTAACATAGGTGATTAATTTCAATGCATCAATCCATAATCATGCTTATAACACACATTTATCCACGTATAATCCACCAATTTACTCAAGAACACAAGAAATTAAAAGCTCTAATTTTAATCCTAATTAAATCAAGAAATTAGGCTTAATATTAAATTCTTTTCTTTAACATGCTCAAAATCATGCTATAAACTCATAATCACTTATAAATTTCATAAATAAAAATCAAGAATCAAAACTCCCAAATTCTTTATAAATTTCGAAATTTCTAGAATTAGGCTACGGTTTTATTAATTCATTTTAATGATCAATACTTACTCTAGAACATGGATATACAAAATATTTGAAGATCAAAGAAATCTTTTATTTTTCTTAATAATATTCGAAAATAGCAATATAAATAGAATGATTTCTTTACTTGATTTTGAGTTTAATAATTGATAAACTATCTAACCTTGATAGTTATTTAGAAAATACTTGAATCTTGAGCTTGTTCTTGAGCTTGGTGGAGCTTCAATAGAGTGTGTGTATGTGCATGTTTTTCTCGCAGAAATGGAGAAGAAGAAATGGGGAAGAATGAAGTTAAAATAGTGAGGGAGTGAGAGTTACGGGAGAGAGAGAGATGAGAGGTTAAAAGATAAGAGTTGCATTTAATGCAACAATTAATTTAGGATAGAAATAAAATTTGGATAGGATTTAATACAAGTGGGATAATATTACCTAGGTTTATATTTTTTTGCTAGGCTAATAAACATCTCAAATACTTTAATAAATACCCACTTTATTAAATAATCACATCTTATATTACTATAATTTAAAACACGTAACATCTCGGGTTATTATCTCCGCATAAAATTTTAATCCAGTAACATAGCATAGAATAATTATAAACGTTTCCCAGACAATTTAATTTACCAGCACAAGAATTAAATCACATATAATTCTCACAATACATCATTTCCAATTATCAACAAGTGATTCAAATAATCAAATTTAGAATCGCGACTGATAAATTATACTTCTTATTTGAGAAACAAAATTCCAATTATTCAATGCAACTTAGACTTACTGGATTTTAAGCAGCTTATTAAATTTATTAATAAGCTTATTAGAGAAAAATAATCATAAATTAATTGCTAAAGCAATCTAATAATACGGGGAGAAATACGGGGTACTACAAGTTATCAGAAAATTAATTTGCACACTCGACAACGCTCACACGACCAACACACACGACCATGCATACACGGCCAAGATGGACAAAACAGTAAATTTACCAAAACAATCTCAAAAAGTGGCATATTTGATCATTTAAAAAAATGGCTATACTTGCAATTTACTTTTTAAAAGTGGCTATATTTGTTTTTCACCCTTTCTGAAATGTACTGAGACACTTCGAATTTAAAGACTCAATATGAAAAATGGGACAGTTTGAATGGGATAGAGAAAATAATTATATATATTTGTATATATCAGATAGATAATCATACATAAATTTAGACATCAATCCAAACCATTGAAAAATCAAGTACATGAGATGAGATGCATGGAGTAAAGATTTTCAAAATAAAGACATATTAAAACCAAAATACATAAAAGATTTTATGAAATTTTTAAATATGATATGACCACGTTCCATTAGCAACGGTTATCTTATGGGGCTAGTTCTTCCGATTGTCACCGAAGAAATTTGGTGTTCAAATTTTATGAATTTTTTTTATTGGTTATATCAACTGAGGTGCGTTACATGGGGAATGGTCCGAATGGATAATGATACATGCATGATTTGATCGATATTTTTTTTTGAGCTGCATGATTTGATCGATATTGATATAAAGGATATTTATATGTATATATAGTGGGTCATTGTTAAAGTAAATATTCTTTTCTCTTTGGAAAAAAGAGTTGAGAAAGATTTCATTTTACTATTCTTAAAGTTGGAGAAACAAACAAAACTGGCCGACCACCGAAATATATTCAGTAAATTTTGTATCATATCTATATTATGCATGACATACATCCCAGGTTAACTCTTAAAAGTAGACGTTTAAACAATTTAAAATTAGAGATAACCTGGGAAGTAACCATTTTTAAAAAATAAGATAAATTCTAATTATTAATTTAAAAAAACAAATAATAATTCGGTTTATTAAAATGCCCTACATATACGATATATAACTGACATACATGAATATGTATATAACATATATAAATACATACATGAATATATGAGTTCATACATGAAAACTTGAATATATACATGTATGTGTGTGTGTTGTCTGTGCGCGTTTCTGTGTATGTGTGTACGTCTCTGTGTGTGTGTGTGTGCATGCAGTGTGCGCGCGCGAGTACACTGCGTGTGTGTGTGTGTGTGTGTGTTAGAGAGAGAGTTGTTATGTGTGTGGTGTATGCTAGTCATGTACAATTGTCATGTATACTTGTCATGTATGATGGTAAAGTTAGGATAAATAGTAATTCTGTAAAAAATTTGGTTAATATTTATCTTTTAAAAATTAATGATTAAAATTTATTTTTATTTTTTTAAAATAATTATTTTAACTTTTGATTATAAAAATTAATGGATCAAAAATCATTTTTTGAGACGTGACTCTTAATAATTAGAATCCCACAAAAAACATATAAAAAGATAATAAAATATTGAGAGATCTATTTTCGCACCACATGATGTTCTAACAGTGAAATACGAAGAAAATACGTAGAATGAGATACAATTGTAGGGCCGAACATATCATCCGATTAGGTACGGGGGATATGATTACATAAGATTTCCGTCCAAAAAATTCACACGCATTCTGAAATTCAATGGTTCTGATGGATGCAAACGCCGCATTCCCACGATACAAAGCACAGCTTTATCACCCTTCTCCATTTCCTCCTACACACATTCATCTTTCATAATTACAATACCACTCTCTCTCTCTCTCAAAATACCATTACCATACCATACGGTCCATACCCCACCATTCTTAACATTTACTGCATTCGTCCATGGCAACCAAATTAGCGCAGTAATAACTTACACTAAAATCTAGAATTAGTAGAAATGGACATAGATAGACCCCATTTCCGCACCACTAGCTCTGGTAGCAGCACCGCTGCCGCCGCCACCACCGCCACCACCAGCGAGCTCTTCATTTGCTTCACCTCCCGCCTCTCCTCCTCCTCTTCCATGAAACTCTCCAAATCTATTCTCAGCCCCGCCCGCGCCGCCCGCGACGGCGGCCCCACCTCCCTCTCTTCCTCCCTAAGCCGCCGCCTCCGCACCAACGGCAGCCTCAAAGGCGGCCAAGCTTCCCCCTTCTTCACCACCACCGGCAAGAAAAGAGGCTGCGCTTTCGATAACCCGGAGCCCTCTTCCCCTAAAGTCACCTGCATTGGCCAAGTCAGAGTCAAGACCAAGAAAAAGGTCAAGCAAACCCGCAGTCTTTCCAAGCGGCGGAGCGGCGGCGGCGAAGTGAGTTTCAGAAAGATTGAGCAGTCTTGCGGTGATGGAGATGATAAAGCTTGCGCACAGCATCAGCAGCAGCAGCAGAGGTATTCGAATGCTAGCGCGCATTATCAGCCGCCGCAGGAATGCCTGCGCCACCGGAATCAGAGATGGGTTCATTTGCCGATCTCCATTTGCGAGGCGCTGAGGACGTTCGGCGCTGAGTTCAGCTGCCTCTTTCCCTGCAAAAGTTCTTGCTTTTCGACGAGTGAGAGAGACAAGAGTGAGAAGCACAGCGGTAGTAATGAGAATGGATGTGGGGCCGTGTTTGCCAGGTGGCTGGTGTCCGTGAATGACGGCGAGGGAGGGAAGAGGAGGGAGATCGAGCTGGTGGTTGGCGGCGGAGATGAGGAAGAGGAAGAGGAAGAAGAGGAAAGGGTTTCGATAAGGACTTCTAGAAGGCATGTTTTCGAGGATATTGAGGTGAAGGATGATAGGATTGAGTTGAAGGGGCAGAGTTTAGAGAGAGAAGAAGAAGCAGGAGCGAGAGTGAGCATTTGCATACCGCCCAAAAATGCACTCTTGTTGATGAGGTGCAGATCTGATCCCATGAAAATGGCTGCTCTCGCCAACCGCTCCGCCTCCAAGATTAATGAAGACCAACACATAATACAAGAAGAAAATGTTGTTGATGGAGCAGCTGCAGAACCATGTGATGATGGTAAAGATGAAAACTTTGAGCAACAAGTTGCTGTTTCTGGAGAAATAACAGAGGAAAAAGAGATAAAAAATGAAGTTGAAGACAAATTGGAAATCAAAGGAGATGGGCAAGAACAGCTTGAAGAAGAGGAATTAGAGATTAGCAGTGAAGAAATGGTTGAAGAGAAAATAGAGGAGTCAGAGATGCTGGTTCTTGAGGGTGAGGAGGAAGCGTCGGTAGTAGAAGGCTGCGGCGGCGACGGCTGCGGCGGTGAGGAGGAGGAAGAAGAGGTAGAGTCTAATATGTCATCGTTTGAAGATCTTCTAGAACAAGAAAATGCAGAGCAATACGAAGATTGCTGCCCAATTCAAGACGATGAACAAGTAGAAGATACCCATCTTTCTCCCTCTACAGAATCAGATAAACAAGGTCTTCAAAGCAACGAGGAAGAATCCGCCGCCGCCGCCATGGACACGACAGCACAAGAGCCGAGTATTAGTCTTGAAGAACCAGATTTGCTAAACAATGAGGAAGATTACCAGACGACGGCGCCGCCGCCACCGGAGACAACCGCTGGCGAAGAAGATCAAGAAGAAGAAGAAGAAGAAGAAGAGAAAGAAGAAGAGCATCTTGCCACAGCGGCAAAACCAGAGGAAAACCAACAAGAAGTGAGTGAAGAAAAGAAAGAGAGAGAGAAAGAGAAAGAGAGGCCGTTACTGCCGGAATGCTTGCTGTTAATGATGTGCGAGCCGAAGCTGTCGATGGAGGTTTCCAAGGAAACTTGGGTTTGCAGCACCGACTTCATGAGGTGGATGCCGGAGCGGCCGCGCAGGGCGGCGAAGGCAGCCAAACCGGGCGGCGGCGACCACGACCACGATCCCCTGAAGAGGAGGCTCAGCATTGACTCAAAACCTAAGAACATTATCGAGAAGAATGAGCTCCAGCAGCCGCCGCGGTCGTCGTGCTCTCTGCCGGTGGCGGCGGCGTCGATGGCGTCGATGATAGAGCAGAAGCTGGTCAATGCGGTGGCGTACGAGCCGTTTGTGCTGACTAGGTGCAAGTCGGAGCCGATGAAGACGGCGGCGGCTAAGCTGATACCGGAGTCGTGTTTTTGGAAGAATACTGTGAGGAAGATGGAGCCGCACAGGTGCGCCGCGATGGGAGTCGGCGCAGCTGGAGTCGGATTCTGAGCCGAGCTGAGAGTAGGCTGAGCTGGCATAAAATAAGTTTAATGGGAATCTTTTCGAGTTTAGAGCGTGAGTGAGAAGTGTATTAGTAGTGCACAGTACTTTTGCTTCTAAGGCATGTTTCTTGTCTGTAAATCTTTTTTTTATTTATTTTCTTGAAAACTTTTAAGAATTAGCTTTGATGATACTCTATTTTTTTTTTATTAAATTTTAACAGTGGTTGTATCTTCCATTTTGATTCATGTAGTAGTGTATTAGGTGGAGGTAATTTAATTTTAACTTGCATCACTTGTTCTTCTTGCATTATTTATTTTTCAAAATTATTTCATATGCTTAACTGGGACAGCAAATTCTTTGTCCCTTTTCTTTTGTTATTCACAATAATTAAATAGTAATTTGAATTCTAATTATTCTAAAAAATATTAATTATAATCGCGAGTCATATATAAATGGGGACATGACATTCTGTGTTGTTTTGACATATAACAAATGAGAAGAAGATGAATCAAGAATTTGGCTAGGACCATAATATAATACGCAATCTAGCCATGTGCCTCATCACAATCAATACTCAGAATTCTTTGCAATCACATGATAATAAAATTAAAATTGAAGAATAAGCTCCAGAGTAGTCCAGACACATGTATAATTTGGAACAAAAAAAAAAAACAGAGAGAGAGAGAGAATGAGCTATGCAGGGACAGTGGACAGGCTGGGGTGTAGTATTGTGTTTGTATGTATTTGTCGATATAAGCAAAAAGAGTTAAGATAGACATGTGAGGTTCAACATTGGAAAACACAGAATCAAGAATTGGTGAATAAATAAAGAAATAAAGATAATGAAGTTGCAGTCAAATGAGGCAAAGGCTGCCACCTCCTAAAATCAATGCCACTGCCATTTGCCCTTTCTTTTCTTCGTATAAAAAACCATCATCATCTTATTGCATTTTTTTTAGCAAAATTATGGAGCAACATCATGAGTGATGACTAGTCATAATTTGATTAATTAACAAAAAAAATTAGTTTATTTAAATTTTATAGTTTTAAATAATTTCTACTAATATTTAAAATATTTAATTTATACAAATTTATCTTGATATAATTGGATTTGAATGTAACATAAATCTCGATAGATATAATAAAGGTAATACAAAATTTTTTATCAAAAAAATAAGAAAGAAATATATTTACACTAATAATGATAGAATTTAAGCCAAAAATATGAACACTAACATAAAATATATTATCATACTTTTTATATGAATCAACTATCTAGTAAAATTGATTTATTTTCACTTAATCGATCAAATTATGGCTAGCTACATTATGCCTGAATAGCAGTGATGCTCAACCCTAATATCACCGGCCATAATTCGATCTGATGGTCCCGGAACGAGGTCTTCGGTGTAGAGGGGGGGTGAATACACCGAAGAAGGATTTTAAAAACTTTTATCAAGTTAAAACAGAGTTGAGTGAGAGCTCAGTTATGAGTTCAACTGACTTCTAAAGAAGATGGTCGAATTTGGGTGATAACTTAGCTGGCTGTGCGAAATGTGGTGGAAAGAAAAACTTAGCTCGTTCCTTTTACAAAAACTCAGAAAAACTTAGTTTCAGTTTTCAGTTTAAGCAGGTTTGAAAAATATGCAGCTGGCTGGGTCACACAGCCAGAAAGATGAAGCTTTGAAAACTTGTGCTGAGTGAATGCGGTTAGTTCTTTAAATAAGAATAAAGCAAAGACTTAATTAACGCAATAAAGAACACAGAATTTTAACGTGGTTCGGAGAGAAAACTCCTACGTCCACGACCAGGTTTTAGCTGGTAAATCCACTAAGGATGACCACTTGGTTTACGAGTACCAAGTAACTTCGCAGCTCTTCCTCGAGCTGTGTTCTAACAGTTTACGGGCACTGTAGAAGCCTGCACCTTTTCAGTTTTCGGGTACTGAATAACCTTACACTCGAATTTTGCGCTTCGAGAGGGCGTAACCTTGACCTAACCTTTTCTGGGTAAAGGAGGGTTTTGGGTTTCCAACTTTGAATGAGTTCTTACAATGAAGAACTTTGAAAGATGAACTCATTCAGATCTAGGCTTTGGATTTACAATTATTACAGCCTATTGATCAGACGAAAAACTAAAGCAGTTTCTGAAATTGAACACTTAATAAGTTAAGTGCTCTTTTAAAGAGTTAGATAACTGCTGGAGAGCTTTTTAAAATACTTGAGAGATTCAGAAAAGTTGTAAGCTTGCAGGGAGTTTTTCGTGTCTGATTCTGAGGTTGAAGACTGGTATTTATAGGTAGAGATTCAAACTAGCCGTTGGAGGACCCGTTTGAATCTTACCTACTCTCGATACGTCGATCCGCCATCGAGTGTATCTTCACCGTCTTCATCATTGTGTCGGATCCTAGGTTCGCCTTTCTAGGATCTTTGAGTTGTCAATCCCTTATTGGTCGAGGTATATTGACTTATACGAAACCGGGATTTCGTCTTTTGAGCTTGACTTTGAATTCGGAAATTTGGATGGGTAACCGACTTGAAGTGACGTCTTCCGAGTTAGTTCCTTTGTGTGGTCGGCTCGGTGTCTTTCTTAGACTTTGATGCGGCTCAATTTATTCTCGCTCAGATTGGATCTCCTTGGATCCATTCTTCGCTTCTTGAGTCGGTCGACTTAGCTCGGTTACGGAGCTCGTTCGGCTAAGAGATCTTTCGGTGACTTTGGGTCCAGTGATTACTCGGTAGGTCTTCTTCTATCTTCGAGCTTCCAAACACGTGAACTTAGAAAATCTAAGGCTCAAACAAGTGAAATTTGGAAAACTTAACTTAGGTTTGTACAAACATCTACTAGGTTGGAGAACAGTTGGGTTTTGGAATCAAATCAAAACATTAGAATTTTCCCAACAATTTCCCCCTTTTTGATGATGCCAAAACCTAACTGAGAAAAACAACCTGCTTCCCCCTAAATGAGAAAGTGGGTTTTTAAAAGATTTCAGAAGAAGGTTAAATTCAGAGTTCAGTGCCTGGACAAAGAGTTATTGTCATCAGGGTGAGCTTGAGAGCAAAATATTTCAGTTTTATTAATCCACAAAAGATGATTACAAGAG
The DNA here is from genome assembly GCA_031470985.1 of Agastache rugosa. NCBI lineage: Eukaryota > Viridiplantae > Streptophyta > Magnoliopsida > Lamiales > Lamiaceae > Agastache > Agastache rugosa. The sequence continues at coordinate 31,925,686 of CM062601.1, read as the reverse complement.
TTACAGGATTAACGAACTGAAAACAAACAAAATTAAATCCCAGTAAGCTGGGTCTTCATCTCTGCTGCTTCTGCTGATTCTTCAGACGATCTTCTTCCAGCTGCTCATCTGTTCTCAATCCATATCGGTTAAATATCATCTGCTCCAGCTTCCTGTATTCTTCTTCGTTGTTTGCCTTGGAAATCTTCCTCCTGATCGCCCATCTGTTAACTTCAGCGATAATCTTTGATTTGTCAGGAAGCTGAGTTCCAGGTATCAATGGAGGCTGGATATGATACAGCTGGGGAGCAGTGAGCTGGATCTTCGCGGTATTTGCAGCGTTGAAGAATGCTTTTGCCGTCATCCTGTCTTGATGAAAAAGCTCATTTAGATGCATCATGAAAGCAATATCTGGGGGCGTATTTGGGTAAGCTCCCAGATAATAGAAATCTTCGATGAACTCAAACTTTGTATGTTCCCAGTCGTCGTTTAGCTCTTCTGGGATCCATTCATCAACTCTTCTCCAGTTCATCGGCATCTGAGACTTTTTCTTTGCAGCTCTTATGTTTGCTCTTTTCTTCTGCTGCTTCTTCTCTTCGGCATTTAGCAGACTTTCTTTCTTCTTCTGCTCATCTTGGAGGCTTTTCATCTCTTGCTTTTGCTGAGTTACAAAGTTGCAGAGCCAATGAATATCATTGAGCTGTTCTGGCGTGGCTCCGCTAGCTTTGGCAAGAGGGATGATCATTCTGCTCCACTTCCCTTTCCGTCCAGCTGGTTCCTCTGCATCCAGCTCAGCAACAACTTCGTCAATCTCTGACTGCATCACTTGGATTTCAGCTACAGCTTTTCCTTTGCCCATCTTTGATGTTTTTCTCTTGTCATTACCTTCCCCCTTTTTGGCATTATCAATAAGAGTGGAGGTGAGGCTGACTACTGTCTCATTCAGCTGGGCCAAGGCTTTGTCAATGTCAGTGATTTTTGTTGAGTTGTCTGCTGTGACTATGTTGAGCTGTGCTGTGCTGCTGCTTCCTGCTTTGAACTGATTGTCCAGCTCCTTGTAAAGATTGAACAGCTGGTGGATGTCAGTTCTGAAGGAGAGAGTTTGCTGTTGGAGAGCGTCCAGCTGGCTGGATAAATCGATGACGCGGCTTTCCAGCGGGGCTTGGAGGTTTGAGATGATCTCAGGGACTCTCTTCTCTAGATGATTTGAATTATCAATACGTTGAGAGACGAGAGACTGTTTGAGATCTCTGCTGGTGCTTTCTTGCAGATTCATAGCGAATCTGTGAACGTCGTCAATGGAAAGTCCATTGCTCTGGACTTGCGACTCTATAGCTGTGATGCGCAGAAGGGTATCCACATTTGATTTGAGTCTATCCTGAAAAAGGATTTCCTCGACTTGTTTGGCAATCTCGTTCTTCATTGCATCAGAGAGCACAACAGGATCCGTCTGGGTCCCGGATTCGGCTTGGCTGGGTTTTACTGCCTCGATCTCGACCAGTGAGCGAGTGTCATCGGCAATTGGACTCGTAGGGCGGCTTCGGTTGGCTCGGCTTGTTGCGGCGGTTGGCTCGTCTTCAATCATCATTGCCTCAGCTGTGTTGGCAGGTACAGCTTCATTGGCAGTTTCAACTGGAACGATCCAGCTGAGGTTGCGAAGGTAGGAGTTGGCTTGAGAAATGATTTCCTCAGAAGGTGGTACTTCATCTTGTTTAACCTTCTGAATGAAGATCTGGATCAGCTCGTCTTGATGCTCAAAAGCATCCTGAAGACTTCCAAAGCCAAATGTCTCCTGCAGAGCTGCTTCTTCAGCTTTAAGCTTATCGAAAGTGAAGAATTCCACCATTTCTTCATTTGCGTACCAAGTGGCCATCTTGGTAGCCAAATAAAATTTGAAGTCGCTTACAGCGACCAAGGCAGCAGGGAGGGAGGCAAGAGAGGGATAGTGTTGTGGTGCGCTCTTTATTCCTTGGAGTCTGAGGTCCTCGACCCTCATGACTGTGGCAGCACGTGCAACGGCTCTGGGACTGAGGATTTCGATTTCCTCAGAAGAAGTAGTAGGGCTTGATGGTTCAGCTTGGTATTCATCATCCAGCTGCAAAGGAGCGTCAGCTGGATGGGGCTCTTTGGGTGAGCTGGGTGCTGAAAGATGGGTGGTTTCAGGTACTGAAGAGGTAGGGGAGGATTCTTGGAGAGGTACCTGAGGAGGAGGAGGAAGGAGAAGAGAGTGTTGTTGAGGAGGAGATCCAGATGATGTGAGATCAACTGGAGCGGGTTGTGAGGATGCTTGTAGGATTTGGCGAAGTGGAATAGCATCCTCTGGGTCAGGGTGGGGGACCACTATCTGTGGTTCCTCAGCTTCTCGTGAAGCAACTACGAACTCCCTTCCTTGATCTGTGCTGGAGGAGGAATCCTGAGCTGTCTCCTCAGCAACTGATCTCCATTCAGTTCCAGCTGGCTTCTCTGCTGTCTCCTCACTCGGCTTCTTGGCGCCTTAAATTTGAGCTTCTTTTTGGCGGTGGAGATCCAGTGGTGAGGAGTTTCCCATGTTTCCTTTTCCCAGTTTGAGAGGGAGAGGCAGTCTGCTGTTTTGCCTCCTGCATCTTCTTCTTCCCTTCTGGGGCTGCTTTCTTCATCAAGTCAGAGAGCTGACTCTGCTTTTCAAAAAGAACTTTGGACACATGGAACTCTTCTGCGTCTTTTCACTTGATTTGTCGTCCAATGGTGTAGTGTTCTATTATGCACGCCACCTTGGTGCATAAGTAGATGGTTTCCCTACAGCTGAACTTGGTGAAGCTGTCATCTTCGAAGTGAATCTTTTTCGACTCCTTCTCCAGCTTTCCCATGAAGTAGGTGAACCAATCCACAGGATCATTCCTGAGGATGGCTATCATGGGCTTCAACTTGGGTATGCTGATCTCTCCTTGAGATCCAGCAATACCTAGGATGCACTTCTGGGTCACATCCAGAAGTAGTCTGAATTTGGGCTTGAGCAGTAGCTTGGACATACTCGCCCTGTAGGGTTCCGGCTTGAACAGCATCTTGTCCAGTTCGGCCTGGATCTCTTCTCTGGTGTAGTTGTCTGGGGAGCGGTCCCCAAGAGTTTTCAATCCAAATAGCTTGTTCAAAATCCGGTTGATGTTGATGTCGACGTCCCAGGGAGTTGTATGCCCTGTCTTTTCTTTGAGTTGGAGGGTGATGTTGGAGCGGAGGCGTTCATCTCTGTTCGTCATCTCCATGAAGAACTCTGCTACTTCCCGGCGGAAGATGTTCTTCGGACGCGCCGTCGCCCATTGAAGTAGACCTGCCTTATCGATGAGATCCAGCACCTCCTGGAACTCCGAGTTCTTGTAGTTCTTGAGAGTTAAGCAACTTCAAAGTGCAATTTTGACATCAGGTTCTCCGATTGGTTCGCTCCCGGGGTTATCTTCTTTGGTGACATTGTATTTCTGGATTGAAGAGTTAGAAGAATAGAAGAAACAAATTTTGCAGAGAGAGCTTGAAAAGCAAGAACTTGTTTTGCAGAAAGATTTCAGAGAAAATAAGTAAATATGGCGACGATTTGCATATATTTGATATATATATATATATCAACCGTCTATCTTGATGAACGGTTGAGATCTTTAGATTTGAATTCAAGATCTGCGGCTGGGAGAGATTTGCGCAACACGTTAAGTGACGTGCGTATGTCGAGTGTAGGTCACGCGCGCGTGAGGTAGTCAAAACGTTCTGACTTCTGCCTCGACTTTCCCGAGCTACAGTACCCTGCATGCTTTTCATTAAATGCGATGGGATACGATTTGATGGATGGCTTATTGACGAATCCTTCTAAGGAATGTCTGTGTATTTTGAATTTAAATTCAAATAACTTATCCTTAAAATAGCATATTCTCGGAATGCCCCCCAATAAGTGATAGACCGCAAACCTGTCAGCTGAACTTTGTAGTCAGCTGATACCTCGGCTGTGTTTCTTTGTGTTGAGTTACTCCTTCAGTTTAACTATCCAGCTGAGTTTGATTCCCCCTCAGCTGGTTTTCCTTCTTGAACTGAGTTCCCGAAACTACTGGGTCTGGATTCTTCCATCTTGATATCCCAAAAAGGTTTCCAGCTGAGTCTTATTCCCCCTCAGCTGGATGAAGTTTCTTCATCAGGATTAAGCAATCCAAGCAATCCACACAGCATTTTGAATCTCGCTTCCATCAGCGGCTTTGTTAATATGTCAGCTCGTTGAATATCTGTGTGAATTTTCTCAACAATGACGTCTTTCTTTTCCACGTGATCTCTGATGAAGTGATGTCGAATGTCAACGTGTTTGCACCTTGTGTGAAGAACTGGATTTTCAGAGATTGCAATAGCACTTGAGCTATCACAGAAGATTGGAACTTGACCAGTTTTCACTTCATAGTCATCCAGCTGATGCTTCAGCCAGAGAATTTGAGAGCAGCAGCTTCCAGCTGCCATATACTCCGCTTCAGTTGTAGAGGTAGCGACACACGTCTGCTTCTTTGAAAACCATGATATCAACTTGCTTCCTAGGACCGACATGTTCTGAAGTTGATTTTACGTCTAATCGATCTCCGGCATAGTCCGAGTCGAGTATCCGATCACTGCAAATTATCTTGTTGGATACCACGACAACGCTGCGAGTGCCTTTTAGATATTTGAGAATATTCTTGGTTGCTTGCATATGTGCCTCCTTAGGATCAACTTGAAATCTGGCACATACTCCAACTGCAAATGATATATACGGGCGGCATTTGTGAGATACGACGGGGAACCAATTATCCTCTCGTATTTGCTTTGGGATCCACCGATTTTCCTTCGGTTCCGTGTTCAATCTTCCAATTTGTATTCATAGGGATCTTCACCGTTTCTTTGGATTGAATTCCATATTTGGTGATCAAGTCTTTCACGTACTTGGATTGATTTATGAATATTCCTTCGCCGATTGCTTAACTTGGAGTCCTAGGAAGAAACTCATTTCTCCCATCATTGACATTTGGAATTGTTTTGACATCATCTCTCCAAATCTTTCACATAAGAAAGTTGATCTTGAGCCGAAAATGATGTCGTCCACATAAATTTGAACAACTAAAATATCTTCACCTAGCTTGATGGTGAAGAGAGTTCTGTCAACTGAACCTTTCTTGAAACCTTTGGATACTAGAAATCCTGACAGAGTGTCATACCAAGCTCGAGGTGCTTGCTTCAGACCATAAAGCGCCTTTTTTAGCTTGTAAACTTTGTTTCCTTCATCTTCAAATCCTGGGGGTTGTTCTACATAGACATCTTCTCTGATTTCCCCATTCAAGAATGCACACTTCACGTCCATTTGATATACTTTGAATTTGTGATGTGCTGCGTATGCAAGGAATAATCTGATGGCTTCCAATCTTGCTCTTTGGAGCAAATGACTCTTCAAAGTCTATTCCTTCTTGCTGTGTATATCCCTTGGCGACTAAGCGAGCCTTATTTCTGATTATTACTCCAAGAGTATCCAGCTTGTTTTTGAATATCCATTTCAGACCTATTATTTTGACTCCTCCAGGTTTATCGACCAGTTCCCAGACTCAATTTCTGAGAAATTCATTCAGTTCTTCTTGCATAGCATTTGTCCAGGGCACACTCTTTAAGGCTTCGACAATTGTTTGAGGCTCTGGAACTTGAGCTACATAACATGCCATGAGAGCTGTGTCTTCGTTGTAGACGGTCAGATCTAGCTCTACTGCGACTTGAGCTTCATTATTTGCTTCTTGCGGATTTGATGTCAGGTTTTGAGCGATTGAATTTCTTGTTCTAACTCTGTCTGATGGTTCTCCAATGATTGCTGAAGCTGGATGATCTTCGATCCATCTTTGTCTTGTTCTAATTTCTTCTTCTAGCTCATTGATGCTTGAGGTTGCTAGGTCACGTCTTGCTTGGAGATGATCTGGAGTCATATCCTGAGACTCGTTCTGATTTGGATTAGAGTTAGATTGATCTTGGGGCGTAGACTGAGTGAATCCAGCTGGAGAGGGAGCTGGGGAATCAGCTGGGTCTTGATTTCCAGATGGCGGCATTCCCCCTTGATCTGATATTGGGGATTCCTCTAGATCATCAGCTGGTTGATTTGCCTCTGCTGAATTGATTTGAGGTTCTTCTGGTTCATCATCCCAAATCAATGGTTCAGCTAGATTCCGGATTCGAATTACTTGAGATCTTGTTTGAGCTGGGTCGGAGCTTGATGTTCCAGCTGTGTTTCTTTGTTTGATCGACTCTCTGAATTCGAAGGATGTTTCATCAAAGGTGACATGAGGGGTCACTTCGACTGTTTGTGTTTTCCTGTTGAAGACTCTGTAGGCTTTACTTACAGCTGAGTAACCAAGGAATACTCCTCGGTCAGTTTTGGCGTCGAACGTCTTCAGCTGGGTTTTCCCATTATTTAGGATATGGCATTTAGATCCGAAAACCTTGAAATACCCGATGAAGGGTTTCCTGTCATTCCATAGCTCGTACGGAGTCTTTCCTTGTCTTGATGTGAGTAGCGATCTATTTTGAGTGAAGCTGTGTTGATAGCTTCAGCCCAGAATTTCTTTGGAATGGCTGAGCTTGCTAACATTGAGGTAGCTGCTTCTTTTAGTGTTCTGTTCCTCCTCTCAGCTACACCATTCTGCTGAGGTGTGCGTGCAGCTGAGGTTTGATGTTGTACTCCGTTCTTCTCACAATACTCATATATGGTTTCATTCAGAAACTCAGTTCCTCGGTCTGATCTGATTGAGATAATTTTGCACTCCTTTTGAGTCGACAACCTTTCCAGCAGGGCCGGCAGCTTGGATCTTGTTTCACTTTTCTGGTACAGGAATGAAACCCAAGTGAATCTGGAGAAGTCATCCACTACGACCAGAGTGTATTTCCTGCCGTTGAAACTTGCTGGTGTTACTGGACCAAAAAGATCCATGTGAAGGAGTTGAAGAACTCGATCAGTTGAGGGCGATGGCTTGAGAGAGAATGAAATCCTTGTCTGTTTTCCTTGTTGACAAGCACTGCATATGTGACTCTTGTCATAAACTTGATCTGGAATTCCATTAGCGAGCTGATTTCTAGCCAGCTTGTTGATTGTCTTGAAGTTGAGATGATTCAGCCGTCTGTGCCACAGCCAGCTGACTTCATTGCTGCTTTTTGATACAAGACATGTGTCTGGAGGGCTGCTGTTCCAGTCAGCAAAGTATATATTTGCTTCTCTTTTCCCTCTCAGTAATACCTGCTTGGTTTCTCTGTTTTTCACTATACATCCCTGTGCATCGAACTTGACAGAAAAACCATTATCGCAGAATTGACTAATGGAAAGCAAGTTATGTTTTAATCCCTGTACATATGACACGTTAGATATTTTAACATTGTAGGTTTCAAATGTACCGTAACCTTTGGTGAAACCTTTGGAGTTGTCACCAAACGTTACTTGAGGACCTGGACGCTCTTTGTATTCTTGGAGTAGATGCTTTAGATGAGTCATGTGTTTTGAGCATCCGCTGTCCAAGTACCACAGTGTTCTCATTGATTCCTCTATGATGCATCTTTTTCTTGCAGCCTGTCACAGAAATCAAAATTTAGGTCCCCAGTTGTGATTGGGTCCTCATGGGTTAGTTAGAGATCCCTTTACGATCCATATTTGTTTGATGACTCTGATTGGATCGTTAGATCTGATAATTCTCCCAGCTGTGTCTATGAACACGTTCCTTGTGTTCTTAGTTTGACTCTGTTGGCTGGGTCTTGATTTCTGTCTTCTCCCAGCTTGATTTCTTGATAGTTCAGTTCTTCGTTGATTTCCAGCAGAGTGTACAGCTGAGACATTTCTTTGCTTCTGTCTCTGCTGTCTAACTTGGAATCTCGGCTGGACTTGATAATCCAAATTTCGGTAATCATAAGACTGATATCCAGCTGGGTATCTTTTCTGATATCTCGGTTGATATCTTGCCACTTGCTGCTGATGATGCTGGTGTCGACGTTGTCCATCGTCATTCCTTCGTTGTTGCTGAATCCAATGTGGTCTGATTTGAGCTTGGGGTTGCCTTACAGCTTGTCTTCTTGGACCTTCTTTGTGTTTTCTGTTTCTCAGTCTTTTGTCCGGCTGGAATTGGATTCTCTTTTGCTTTCACAAAAGTTACCTTCGTTCCGCTGGTAGTTGCAACATTTGTTAGATCCTTAGATCCATCATAACCCAATCCCGTTTTTAATGCTGCGGGTCGTTGTACGCTGATTATTTCATCCATCGTTGATGTAGCTTTGATGAGTGCTACCAGCTTTGTGGATAGTGTTTCTTCTGACCTTTTTAACTCCAGGATCTCAGCTGTCTTTTTGCCTGACTCAGCTGTGGATTTTTCCAAATCGTCCATCAGCTGCTTTCTCTCATAGTAAAACTCCTTCATCAGCTGATCCTGTTTGATTAACTTTTCCTTGAGCAACACTATTTCCTCGTTGAGCTGTGTAACATCAGCTGCTTCTGATGCTTCTTTCTTTTTCAGTTCTACCTTCAGCTCAGCATTTTCACACATTATGACATCAAGAATTTCTTGTAAATCCTTGAAGTCATTCATGACTTTCTCCACCAGATTCCAATCAGGTTGTCTTTCTGATTCAGAGACCTGCGTAGAGTGTTCGTGTGATGGTGATGGGTTAGATATGTTCTGAATTTTAGAAGTTACCTCATCATCGTCGAGTCCTTCTGTCTGTCCCATGAAGCAAGCATCCCAGTCTTGATCATCACGGGCCATGAGTGCATCTTCCTCTGAATCTGAGAAGGGCATATCATCATCTATTTTGTTGCACTCGGACTCTTCATCAGCTATATATGCTCTTCTTCTGTCAGCTGCATTTGCTTTCAGAAGATCTTTTTCTTTCTTAGACAGTTTGGGACAGTCCTGCTTGTAGTGTCCCGGCTCCTTGCAATTGAAGCAGCCTTCCTCTGTCCGTTTTGAGGTGTCAGCTGATTTTTCATCAGCTGCTGTGTATTTGTCTCTGTACGACTTGGCGAATTTCTTGTACTTGCCTTTGCTGGTGTTGAGTCTGTTATAATTTTTCACCAACATGGCAATCTCTTCGAGTAGCTTCTCTTTGCTCATATCCTTTTTGTCCTTCTTCTTGGAGGACTCAGCTGACTTGACATGAGCTGACTTTTCAGAGTTGGCTCTGAAAGCTATTTCTTTTGGAGCTGGGGTGAGTTCTCCGTCATTCTGTCTGCTTGAAGATTCTTCTTGAGTGATCTTCAAGTTGTATTCATTGGCCTTCAAGAGTGAGAACAACCTTTCTGTAGATAGATCACCCAAGTCACTTCGACTTTGATGAACTACCTTGTAAGTGTTCCATTCAGCTGAAAGAGCTGAAAGAACCTTTAGATTCTTTTCCCGCTGGGTATACTTCCCAGTTCTGATTGTCTCTATCTCGACGACTATGTTTGAGAACCTTAGCTCCATCGCTTCAATGGACTCTTTGGCTAGCTGCTTGAAGTTGTCGAATTTTTGGCAAGCTATTGTGAATTTGTTTTCTTTGATCTCTTCTGATCCTTCACATAGCTTGGCGAGTGTTTCCCACATTTCTTTGGCTGTCTCGCACTTGATGATTTTACTCAGGTAGGCGTTTGAGACTGTTGATGAGATGGTGTTCCTTGCGAAGCTGTCTAGTCCAGCTTGCTTTCGCTCTTCTGAAGAGTATTCTTTCTTTGGCTTGAGAGTTGGCCGGTATTCTGGTTGTCCTCCATCATGAGCAGGTACAAGTTCATTTCCTTGTTTATAAATAAGGATAGGTCCGTCTGAAATGACGTCCCACATCATGTCGTGATGCGCACACAGGAAGCTTTTCAATCTGAATTTCCAGATTGCATAGTCATCAACTGAGAAGGTGGGAAGATTCCTGTTAAGATAGGAATCCATGAAGAGATGTACAGAATGCACTAGAGTGAGTTTTTCTGAAAAACGGATCTGTTCAGTTGACCACTGACGCAGAGTTTCAAGACAAATCTCTTGATTCAGAAACAGCAGTCGATTGAACCACTGCTCTGATACCAATTGATGGTCCCGGAACGAGGTCTTCGGTGTAGAGGGGGGGTGAATACACCGAAGAGGGATTTTAAAAACTTTTATCAAGTTAAAACAGAGTTGAGTGAGAGCTCAGTTATGAGTTCAATTGACTTCTAAAGAAGATGGTCAGCTGGACTGATAACTTAGCTGGCTGTGCGGAATGTGGTGGAAAGAAAAACTTAGCTCGTTCCTTTTACAAAAACTCAGAAAAACTTAGTTTCAGTTTTCAGTTTATGCAGGTTTGAAAAATATGCGGTGGTAGGTCACACGTAAAGATGAAGCTTTGAAAACTTGTCTTGAGAATGCGGTTAGTTCTTTAAATAAGAATAAAGCAAAGACTTAATAACGCAATAAAGAACACAGAATTTTTAACGTGGTTCGGAGAGAAAACTCCTACGTCCACGACCAGGTTTTAGCTGGTAAATCCACTAAGGATGACCACTTGGTTTACGAGTACCAAGTAACTTCGCAGCTCTTCCCCTAGCTGTGTTCTAACGATTACGGCACCTTTGTAGAAACTCGCACCTTTTCGGTTTTCGGGTGCTTTGAATAACCTTACACTCGAATTTCGCGCTTCGAGAGGGCGTAACCTTGACCTAACCTTTTCTGGGTAAAGGAGGGTTTTGGGTTTCCAACTTTGAACGAGTTCTTACAATGAAGAACTTTGAAAGATGAACTCGTTCAGATCTAGGCTTTGGATTTACAATTATTACAGCCTATTGATCAGACGAAAAACTAAAGCAGTTTCTGAAATTGAACACTTAATAAGTTAAGTGCTCTTTTAAAGAGTTAGATAACTGCTGGAGAGCTTTTTAAAATACTTGAGAGATTCAGAAAAGTTGTAAGCTTGCGGGGAGTTTTTCGTGTCTGATTCTGAGGTTGAAGACTGGTATTTATAGGTAGAGATTCAAACTAGCCGTTGGAGGACCCGTTTGAATCTTACCTACTCTCTGATCTGTCGATCTGCCGTTGAGTGTATCTTCACCTGTCTTCATCATTGTGTCAGATCCTAGGTTCGCCTTTCTAGGATGCTGAGTTGTCAATCCCTTATTGGTCGAGGTATATTGACTTCCTCTGAAACCGGGATTTCTGTCTTTTGAGCTTGACTTTGAATTCAGAGCTGGATGGGTAAACTGACTTGAAGTGATGTCTTCCGAGTTAGTTCCCTTTGTGGTCAGCTCAGCTGTCTTTCTTAGACTTTGATGCAGCTCAATTTATTCTGCTCAGTTGGATCTCCTTGGCTGGATCCATTCTTCGCTTCTTGAGTCAGTCTGACTTAGCTCAGTTCTGGAGCTCTGTTCAGCTAAGAGATCTTTCAGCTGACTTTGGGTCCAGCTGATTACTCAGCTGGGTCTTCTTCTATCTTCAGCTTCCAAACCTGTGAACTTAGAAAATCTAAGGCTCAAACAAGTGAGCTGGAAAACTTAACTTAGGTTTGTACAAACATCTACTAGGTTGGAGAACAGTTGGGTTTTGGAATCAAATCAAAACATTAGAATTTTCCCAACACGATCTATTAAGTGAAAGCAGATCAGTTAAGTTTGATATTTTATTCATTTAAAAAAAATATGAGTATATATTTTATGTTACCATTATATCATTGTATTACTGTAAATATATTTTCCTCTCAATCTTTCTACAAGAATCTTTATATTCCCTCTATTATATTCATCCAAGATTTATGTTGCCTCCAAATTCAAATACATCAAGATAAATTTATATTAATGAATAAATTTAAAAAATTAGAAGTCATTTAAAACCGAAAATCTTAAGTTAATCGAATTTTTTTTCTTATTATTTCAATTTATGACCGGCCATAATGTAGTCGCATAAATTTATTCTTTGTTTAGGAATATATAATTGCATTCCTTATCACAAAATCATGTTACATTAAAGGGATGTATTTGCATATCAATGGTTACATGCATAGGCGATATGATGGGGATCCATCGGCACTGCCAACCAAAGTCATCAGTCATCTCCCATAGAGTGCTGCCCGCGCAACGCGGAGGTAAAATGCTAGTACATCTTATTCTTTCTTATTTCTTTTATTATTTTAATTATCGTATGCTGCATTAATTTAATTATGAAAAGTTTAATAGATTTTAACATAATATTAATATGTTATTTTGTTTATAAAATAAAAAATGGAAGGAACGAAATTGTAAAGAAAACAAGCGAACAATAAAAAATGAAAGAAGAAAACAAAAATAGGAAAAAAGAAATAAAAAAACTAATAAAAGGGTGTATAAAACAAAAAAGAAAAAGTAAAAAAATAATCTTAAGAAATAGAGCAAGATGAAAACAAAATAAAAAAGAAATAAAACAAAACAAAACTGCTGAATAAAACAAAACGGAACAAAATAAAAGGAAAAGGAGAAGAAAAAGAAAACAAATGAAAAGGTAATAAAAGTATAAGAAAGACAGAAGAAAAGAAAAAAAAAACGAAAAATAGAAGAAACAGAGAAAAAATCAAGAAAATGAAAAGAAAAAAAAATTAAATCAAAATCTAGCAGGGACAATGGATCCTCCCTGCCACCTAGACGCACTTGGAGGGGCGTATCCAATGCACGCGCCAATCTGAACAGTTTGTGGGCATGTGAGATACACACGTCCACGTGGAAAAAATTAAGATATCGGAGCTCTTAGGAGGTGATTGGTATGATGGAATGGAATGAGGTAGGAATGGAATGGATGTAGGAATGGAATGAAGGTAGGAATAGAATGATAAACCTTGGTTGATTCCTTTGCTTGGTATGAACAAGAATTAAAGAAAGGAATGAAATCATTATTTGTTTAGCATTTTATATCATTTTCTTCTATCTGAAAATAATATTCAAAATAATATTAGATGAAAAATGTTAGAGAGGGTAAATTTTTTAGAGAGAGAATTTTTAGATATAGAAAAATTCTAGAGATGAAAAATGTTGGGAAAATTTTTTAGAGAGAGAAAATGTTTAGAGATAAAAAATTCTAAAGATAAGATAATAAAGAGAAAAGTTTTAGAGAGAAACTTCTGTAGAAATAAAATTTTTAGAAAGAGGATTTTTAGAGAGCAAATTCTTGCGAAAGAAAATTTTAGAGAGAAAATTTTTAGGGAGAGAAAATATAAAGATAGAAAATATCAGAGAGAAAATTATTATAATTATTATCATTGTAATTTTTTCTCGATAGCACTTTCCCTCTCCAAAATTTTCTCTATATAGTTTTTTCCTCCCTCTAAAAATTTTCTCTCTAGAATTTTTTTCTCTCTGAAATTTTCTCACTCTAGAATATTCTTCTCTCTAAAACTCTCTCTAGAATTTTTCTCTATCTAAAACTCTCTCTCTAAAATTTTCTCTCTCTAAAACTCTCTCTCTAAAAAATTATCTCTCTAGAATTTTCTCTCTCTAAAACTTGCTCTACCTAATAGTTTCTCTCTCTATAATTTCCTCTCTTTAATACTTTCTCTTTAGAATTTTCTCTCTAAAGATTTTCTCTCCCTAGAATTTTTGTCTCTCTATAATTTTCTATCTCTAGAACTTGATCTACCTAATAGTTTCTCTCTAGAAATTTTCTCTTTCTAAAAATTTTCTCTCTCTAGAACTTTCTCTAGCTAATAGTTTCTCTCTCTAGAACTTTATCTCTCTAGAAATGTTCTCTCTCTAGAACTTTCTCTACCTAATTGTTTCTCTCTAGAAATTTTCTCTCTCTATAACTTTCTCTCTCTAGAAATTTTCTCTCCAAAAATTTTCTCGCACATTCTCTCTCTAAAATTGTATATCTAAAATTATTTGTTGAAATAAAAAAATTTAAATGAATAATTTGATCAAATAATATATTAATACATATATATATATATATATATATGAGGATTAGGAATGGCTAATACCATGGGTTATGGATGGAATGGCTAATCCCAATGGGAAAGGAATGGTGATTCCTAATAGAGTGTTGATTCCATTCCATATGGTTTACCAAGCAAGTGAATGGAATGGAGGTAGGAATGATCATTCCATTCCTTACCTCATTCCATCATACCAATCACCTCCTTAGGCTCTTAGCCAGAGCTCTATGGTGCCCAGTTAACAGTTATAGAGTCTGGTAAGTTCTATAGAGCATCCACATGAGATAGAACCTCATATTGTGGATGGTCTAAGAGTTATTAAGTCTCCATCATCCATTATTAATACAAAAACAAATCTCTCTTCACCGTTTGGGATAATTCGTTTTTTCAATTCTCATGTTTTTTGAAAGAATTATCTGTTTCAAATATTTCATCAAACAATTTTAGAGCATTAATTAAAATCCTTGAAAGAGAAGAAATCCCTCTTTGGAACCAGCATAATATGCCGTCTTCTTCACAAGCTCCATCCCTCTCACCTGTTATTCTCTCACTACTCTCTTCTCTAATTCAATTGTATGGAGAAACACATTCATTTCGCGAGCAAATCCTCCATCTTTGTATCCTCGCGACTTGTGCGTAAGGGTGAATATTCGATTTTGGCCTAAAAAAAACCGAATTGAATAAACTAAATTTCTGAAAATGAAAACAAAATCGGATCATTGGAACCGAACTAAATTATCCGAATCAACCGAACGCTTATTTCAGTTATATCCGAATTAAAAAAAAAAAATTGTAACAAAAAATCTGTTATTTTCACTCTAAATCAATAACAAAGTACCATCAATCATCACAATAATCATATCGACCTCCAATAGCTTCACGCCTATTTATGGAAACGATAGAATCCTGACAGCTCCAAACATTACAATGAGTAAAATCATCAATCATATACCAAAATTAGTTAATCAAATTGGATATGATATTGTTTTTCAATTTCAAATAAAAATATTAGGCGTAGCATCAAGCACCATTAGTTTGGGAAAGGAACTTATAAAAATAAAATACGATGAAAATATCCTCTAATTAGTCTTTTATCTTTGTAATTATTTAGGGGAATACTCTATTCTTCAATAATTCCTTTACAGCCAAAAGGCCCAAAACAACATTCGGCCCCACAACATGTAATTAATTGGAAAGACATTAGTTACACACCTATATATTAAGGCACTGCAATCTGCATCCCTCACTCAAACAAATGGTGCAGGAATCTACATTTAGGACATTAAGTTTGCAAGCATATATACACAACTGTCTTGTCCGTTATATGAAATTGACGAGACCGATACATCATAAAACAACCACATGGTATGCCTTGTAATCAGATTACCAAGATCTAATAACCCTCTGGCTACAACTTCTGAATCTCTATGGATCTTCATCTTCCTGTGCATTGACACGTTCACATTCGTCAATCCATTCGCTGTATCTGTAGCAAATAAAATTCATGGTTAAGAATGAAAGAGGATAAAGTCCGAGATTTCATACAACTAGACCAAATGCATGAGCATGAGTTTTCACTTACACGTCTATAGGCTCAGTCAAAGCTGCAAATAAGTAAGAACACAAGGTTAGTTGGCACTATCAATTAGATAAAATTGAAGGATGCATGTGATTATCGTATAATATGACAAGAACTGTCAGAATGTTCAAATGTGTTTTGGAGTCTCTTAACAAGAAAAACAAATAAGTGCATACCATCAATATTGGTGCTAAAGCTTTCCTGGCAAATCTGGCACGAAGCTTCGCCAATCAAGTTCTTCATATCACTGAAACACAAAACAACACATATCAAAAAACAAATGCAGGTATATACCTCAACTCAATAATCAGATAATACTGGAAAGACTAAATCTTTGTATATTTCTAATGTACAACAGCATTTATCCTTCTATAGCAAACATACGTGTATTGGGGAACTTTATAACTGATTATGCATGTCATTAGAGAACGGGACTTCTCATATCAAGAACAAGAGAATAAATGATCATAAGAGTGGGTAAATGCATCGAGGAGGTTGCAGCCTCTATGAGCACTTACATGCGACATTCCACACTGGTACCATGGTTACAAAAGGGACAGCTGAAGACTGTGTCAAGTTTGTCCATCCGCTTCTTTGGCGGTGGCTTTGCCTTGGACTTTCTCTTACCCATCTTTCACGCGAACTTTAGTCAAGTTGACATAAATATATCAAACTTCAATAAAAATCATCAGATAGATAATCCAAAGACATATTAGAGCGATAAGACAGTTTCATAAATATCCATTCCCCAAACACAGAAAAGTTAAGAAAATTAACATCCACACAAATATCAGTATGAATGCAAAACTGAACACTCCCATGCTTCATGATTGATAAATAGGCCAACATTGCAAAAATTATCATGAGCAATCCATAGATACTTTCATCAAATGAATGTATTTACAACAGAAATCCATCCAGTAAAAGAAAAGGCTCCAGCATAGATTTGGCTCTAATTATGTCATATAAAATTATTTTATCAAATCCAATGTAAAGGAGGAAGCCTTTATTCAAGCCCATATTACTTAGCTTCAAATATGTCATTAAATAACTTATGCACAACTTATTGCATAAATGAGTTAGATCGCAGAACCATCTTAAACATAAAAACCCTCAAAGATTCAAAACCAATTAGCCATACTTCAAGCCCCAAAAACATAGAATTCGGACATTTAACCTTCTAAGAAGAGACAACGATAGATAAAAGACGACAGAGCAGCTCCGATATCACGTACATTGGACCTTTCTCTCCATAACAAATTAGGAAAAAAAGAACAAAAAAATGTAAAAACTGCTAGAGATGCAATAAGAAATATTCCAGAACCAGGGCACAAAAAAAAAATCAACATTTTGAGCTAGAAAAAGGGATTTATTGATCCAGACCACATAGAAAGAAATAATGAACTAAAATCGAGTCTCCGACTTTCAAGTTGATCAATATGCCCATAACGATTCAAAAAAATCACTAATTTCCAAATCAACAAACCCTAGATAGCAAATTGGAACGAACCCTAAACGAACGCAACAGATGGAATCACAAATACACGGAGATGCATACGTAAATCGGATAATGATAGCACCAACGAAATCCAAAATCAGAAGCTCTTGCTGCAATCATACAAAATAAAAAATCCAATAAAAAAATTGAACGCCATAGGATAAGAAATACAAGAGCTCACCTCGTATAAGTCTAATTCTAGTTCCACACAACGTTTCGCAATGGAGACAGATTTAGGGGCGTAAATATTTATATATATATAGAGTTACTCGCGTGAACCCACGCGAAGAAGGATATTCGACGTGGCTTAAATTTTCTGGATTTCCACTTCTGCCCCTATACTATTTGAATTCAATTCCTCTTTTCCAATTCAAAATAAAATAAAATAAATTTTTGAAATACGAAGCTCGTTTAGTGTCAAACGATATCCGAATTGGGTTATCTTGGTATTTATTTATAGATTAGTCTTTTCAAAGATCTATTTTTCGATTATTTTATTACATAATTTATTTATTTCTCAATTAGATCGATTAAACACTTCTATTGGGCCGAAAAATGTATGATTTTTTTTGGATAATTTTAAATATAGCCCCCATTTTACTCGATGTAATAAATTAAATAATATATGTTTTATTATACCCTTAGCCCCAACTTAAAATTTTAATAAAAAATTTATTTTTGTTATTCCATAGCCACCACCGAATCTCTTCTTCTTTCTTTCTTTCTTTTTGAATTGTTAATCTCTTCTTCTTCATCTACGTGTTTTATGCCATTCACAAAGAGGTTAATAATTGCTGCTCGCAAGGTTGGTTATCAACTTATTGTTGGATTAATCGAAACTCTACATTCTCTCCAATTCTCCCAATTTCTGCAACTAGATCTTCGTTTCTCACAATTCCTATATAATTCTGAAAATCTCAAATATTATCACAATTTCATGTGCTCAAGTTTAACTTGAATACTCATTCTCTGATATATGGTTTCGTTTTTCTGAAAAAAAATTATTCCTTTTAATATCTTTTTGATGATTTTTCTTCCTTTCCACTAATTGTGTTTTTGGTTTTAATTTATGAAAAGCTTTAAAGAGAACATAAATTGCGCAAGATTTGAGACGAACAAGAAAAATAAGGAAATCCTAACCCAACACCCAATTGAATCTAATGTTGTTCTGCATTTCTGCTAAATGCTTCTAAAACTAAAAGCCATGGGATTGGATTGTAATGATTATATTCTCAAATCATACCTATTAAATAATGAAATAATTAAAGATATGCTATCGTGACTTTTTCAGGGGCTATGCCAATGACAATAGTTTTAGGTTTTATTATGTTACTATTGGATTGAAATTTTAAGTTGGGATTCTAAGGATATAATAGTATATTTATTATTTATTTTATTATTAATTTAATTAGAAGGCTATAATAAAAGAAATGTGGGATGTGTTTAAAATTTTTTTTTCACTTGTTAGAAATTAGACTTTTGTCATTATGTGATTCTTAGCCCACTTATTATTCTAGGCCCAGATTCCTATTTTTCAGGGGTGTTACAGTATAAAATTTCTGTAACGTATTGCGGGAATTGGAATATTGAATAAATTTAGAGGGATTAATTGGACCGAAAATTACAATTTTGATCCAAGTTGCAAAATTAAGCACAAACTTATCTATGCAATAACAAGTTAACAACACTAATTTTCAATTTATATGTTACTTAAAACACCTCAATTTTTTTGGTGAACACCAGTTGATATGGCCGACAGAATTTTCTTATGTAGAGATCAAACATGTCGTTTTGAAAAAGATTTTTGGCAAAAAAAAAAAATAACAACCATTGAGATTTGTTGCAAATTAAACACAATTTTAGAGAACTCTTGCAAATTAGACACAATTTGTCTTGAATATTAATATAAAAACGATTTAATTCACATTTTGCACGTCAACATATTGTTGTGATTTAACTCATATTTTTTTGGGCTTGTGCGTGTATGTATTTTTTTATTTTAACGTTGTTGTAAACAAAAAATATTGTATTTAATTTAATACACACAAAATTGCATACAAATATAAAAATTTCGAATATTTGCGGGTTTAATCTCTAGCTATTTGATCCTCTGATTTTTTTCTCTTCAAGTTGACCCTCAAACGATCTTCAAATTAGTCTTTGAAAGTTTCAGAGAGTTAGTGTCTCATTGATCTCTTTGGACTTGGTTTTCAAACTTTATGACGTTGACGCGGAAGACTTTTGTCTTGTTTACGAAGTAAAAGTTGAACTTTGAGCTTTATAACGCTGATGCAGAGGACTTTCGCCTTGTTTCCGAATCAAATGCTGCTTTGAGACAATTCTGACAAAGAACGCCTTGAATTCCGCTAGAACGCCTTGAATATTGAGAGAGAAATATTAGAGAATTTATCTTTAATTCTTGAGCTCTTGAACATGATTCTTGGAGTGTCTTTGAAGTGGTATGGAGACCTATCTATAATTGTAGGGAGAGAGACTTGAGTGGGCTTTTGAGCTCCATCGTAGGCTTTAGGAATGAGGTGACACGATCTCATTGACTCTAAAAAATTGATATATATTCTTAACTTGTTGCAAAAGAAATAGATATTTATCACCATATAAATACATATTTATTAATTAAATAACTTATTTAATATGAATTTTATAAGATTGCATAATCAAATAAAAATCTTATAATTAATAAAAATATTTATAAAATTTCGGCTCCTACAATAGTGACTATAAATAAAATTATATGATAAAATTTAACAAAATGGTCTATGTGTATGGATACGTAAGGGAGAACATTTTTTTTAACAAAAATGTTCAATAATAGTTATAACGGGACAGAAACAAAGGAGAAAATAACTACACAAAATTGAACTTAATTAAATTACAAAGGAAATAAACGAAATATGAACTAACAAACTTGGATTCGTCGAGTCGAGGAAGGCCTCTTTCCGCAAGACGAGATACGCCCCGACTAGTGCTCAAGGGCTGGCGTATCGTCTTTCAAAGATAAAATAACGACGTCTATTTCGTAATCAGCACCGAAATAGGAAAGAGCTCCGACGAACGAAACGAAGTTTGAGAACCGAGCTTCAAACACTAAATTGCAGCTATATGAATGACATGAATATGCAGAATGCTTGAGAGAGATAGAGCGCAAACTTGTTGTAATCTCAAAACCTCAAATGCAGCATATATATATATATATATATATATATATATATGTATATATATATATATATAGGGAGCGGATCTGGTAAGAACACATCTTATATAAGAACGTAAGAACAATGCATTTTTATTACATCGGAGATGCATAAAATGCAGAAACTAAATGCATAAATATTTTAATGCATAAACTACAATAACTTAATGCATTAGCATTGAAATGCATAAATTAGAGTAATTAAATGCACGGTTAAATCTGGACCATAGATCATCAAAGATCAAGGGTCCAGATTTGTTCTTATTTCTCACATAAGAAAGTGTTCTTATTTGATCCGCGTCCTATATATATATATATATATATATATATATATATGAGTTCCCATATAAAACTACCTTGGTGTAAGAAATAGGAAACAATCTAGACCCTTGATTAATTCATATTAACGGTTTAGATTAAAATCAAAATGCACTACATGGATCCTATAGTTATGGAATCTCTAACGTTTGAAATCTGGAAGGTCTGTAAATTGGAAAATCGGTTATATATAGGAGCATAAAAATCTAACGATAATTAAAAGTGTTTAGGAGAGAGAAAAATCAATTCTGAAAATTAATTTCGTAAACATTAAAATGCATTAAGGGAAGTACTACTATGCATTATAATAATTTCTTCAATGCATTATAATTCATCACTTGATGCTTGATATTAATTTAAGCAGCAACAATTTCTCCTATTTTCGTATCCAATACGTAAACTCATATATGTACCAAAGTAATTGTTATTCATCATAAACCAGATTGGTTTGAAAACTTATTAAATATAATAACAAATTAATCTTGACATTGTGTAATTTGAAGTAATGCACAAAAAAAAAAAAATTCTAAATTGCATAATTCAAAATAATGCACTATGAACTACTCTTAAATGCATTTTAAGTTTTAGAATAATGCACTTCCCAAATTCAACAGACACTATTTGTACATGCTATGAATTTAGCAAATTATTCGTTAAAATAATATAACAAAAATAACAAATCAAAATAGATACTATAGTAAGTACTAATTATGGATGGAACAAAAAATAAACAAATAAACTAATAAAAACAATGTGTATGCGTAACTTAGGAAAAAATAATTAAATTAAATCAAGTCCCCTAGTTTTAAGGAAGAAACCGTGAGCAGTTAGACGGAAAAAAAATACAAAACTAGCCCTCCCTCTATATAATTGAATAAAATATGATATATATACTAAAATAAATATTGACCATTGATCATAAAAATTGGATGAATATGATTGCTTCTCATTTCTTACGGAAAAGAGGTTTTATGTAATACCCCGCTTTTTCATAACTAATCTTAGTAAGTAATTAAGATAATTATTTAGAATAATTTAAAATGCGAGAACTTAGAAGGAAATTAAGTTCCGGCATTTAAAATTTTTCGGCAGCTTTAATTTGCCGAATTTTGATGATTTAAATTTTATTTTCGTTTCGGTTAATCCGAAATGAAATATTAGGAGTGTTTATGATTATGTGCCATTATATGTGCATGATTTGTGAAATATGTGCCCTTTTTGAAGTATTTGAATTTCTAGAGATTTATAAATTTTTCTCCGGCAATTTATTTAATTTTTCGGATTTTATTTCCGGAAATTATTAAAGGAAGCTTATATTAGGGTTTGAGAAACCCTAATAAAATATTATAGATCGAGAGCTTTTTAATTAAAGCCTCAATGATTATTTATTTGGTGATTGATTAATTAATTAGTGAATTAATTGATCAATTAAGATGAGATTTATATGCTTAGTGTTTAATTAATTAATTAGATGTTTAATTAATTAATTAAGCTAAGTTATTAAGCATAATTTTTCTAGGAAATAAAGCTTGTATTATAAGCTTAATTAATATTTCCTAATTAAATCTTGTCTAACAATAGTTAGTGATTTATTTAATTACTAATATATATTGTTAGTAATTTAATTAGAACATGTGTTAGATGTTAACACCAATAACTATTATTTTAATATAGATTAGGGTGCCACTTCACCATGTCTCCCAACATCATGATTAAGTGTGTTGGAGGAGTAATTAATAAGGCATCCAAATGCAATGAATTAATGTGTTAGCATATAAGATAAATTCATGCATCTCTTCACTCTCTCAACACAAACTCACGCATAACACACATTTACACACACACATTGCAGAACACACACACCTACACACACACACAAATCTCCATTGAAGAAGGAGGAATTAAGCTTTATTGATCAAAGAAAGTAGTACTAAAATCATCTCAAAAGGTGAGATCTCTTATTAGTTAAGCATATGACTCAAGATTAAGCATGAAATTTTATTTATTTTATTTATTAAAAATTTCGAAAATTTCATATATGATAGAGGATGGATTTGATCTTTAAGTATGATGCTAAATAAGTGATTTAGATTACATTTCTATCATTAAATTATTGAGAAATGAATCCTAGCCCTAATTTCCAATTTTTCGAAAAATATGGAAATAAATTAGAAAAATTTATTCTTTGATCCTATGATCAAATTGATGAATTAAGTGAGCTCCTATGATGATTATAAGCATGAGAAATTATTTAATTGAGCAAGAATAATCAATTTTATTTTATTTGTCAAAATGGCCGAAAGTTGGCCAAAATTGAGATTTTTAGAATTTGATCTTCTATGATCAAATTGATGATTGATATGAGCTTATATGATGTCTATGAGTATGTTGGATAATTGAATTGAGAAGAATTAATCAATTTCCTATTATTTCTTGAAATAGCCGAAAATTTGGCTAAAAATAGGAATAATTGATTTTAATGTTCTAAGGTTGAATTGATGATCAATGTAGGCTCAATTGATGTTATTGAGCATGATGATATATGATTTTAATGAGTTGGAATTGTCCTTGCCTTAATTTGAATTAATTTCGAATTATTAGGGTTTATAAGTGAGAATTTTTGATGATGAATTTTTATGATGAAATTGATGATGGATTTGAGTTTAGAATGATGAAATAAGGTTATAATGAATTTATGAGAATTTTTGAAGCTCATATGAATGAAGTTGGAAAAATAAAGTTTGATTAAAATTAGGGGTTTTTAATTCAAAGCATAATTTGATGAAGTAATGATATATTTGAGCTCATGGTATTTATTTAAAATATGTGGGAATTTTGTTAGAATTTTTGGAGCTCAATTTCATAATTTTAGAAATTTTCAGCAATTAAAAATAATTTAAAAATAATTATTTAGAGCTTAAATTGATCAATTGAGATTATAATTAATCTCTAGAATATTAATTAAACATGTTGTAATTTGAAATGGATAAAAATAAGCAATTGTGCCCTATTTCTCATAAAAGTCGAAATATATATATAATAGGGTTTTGATTTTTATCCAATTAAATTAAGTAATTAAGCTATAAATATAGCTTATAAATTAAATTAAGATGTTTGAAATTGATTAGAATGAAATTGGTTATTTAATTTCCAATTTCTAAAAAGGGCCGAAATATATATATATTAAAAGGCCATGTATATGATTTTTAATTAAGAAAATAATGATGGAAATGAATTCTACGATAAAAATTAAGTATCGTAGAATTTTTCGGAATTTTAATACGAAGTTTTGAGATTTTTCTATTTTCCGGCCATTTTTCGAAGTCGGAGGTTTATACGTATAGAAGATCTGTTTTAATGATGGGATTATGAAATTAATGGTCTTGAAATTGAGAGTTTCTGGAGTTTAATTGCTAGCTTAAGTCAGCTGGATCCAGCCAGCTTGATTAACACAAATTTGGATCCGGCTTGATTAACTCATTTGGACCAGTCATTGGAATTACCAATGAACTCGATCCAATTGGATTCGATCATTGGAATTACAAATTGAACTCGATCAATGGATTCACTCATTGAATTACCAATGAACTCGATCAATTGGATTTACTCATTGGACTCGATCAATTTGGATTCTGTTTGGACCAGTCATTGGATTTACCATTTGACTCGATCATTGGATTTACTCATTGGACCCGATCATTGGATTAACTCATTGGTCCAGCCATTGTTCTACTCAGTTTTTTCACTTTTTTCCAAATTAGCTTTGATTTTCCAGTCAGCTTGATTTATCCAGCTGATCTTTGCTCAACTTATTTTTAGTTGTTTCTTCCGTAAACTCAAAAGTTAAAATGTTAAGCTTAAATGTTATCAAAGAGCTTAAGCATTTTTTTTATATGCTAAAATAAATAAAGAAAGAGCTTAATGATTAATGAGATGCTTATATGAAGAAATGAAATGTTTATTTTTTTTATGATATGATGTTATGAATGATATGATAAGCTTAAGTATTTAATGATGTAAATAGTATGAGTTTAAATGTTAATAAAGTGTTTATATGCTTAAGTATGAGATTAAATGATGAAATATGTGATTTTATGTTTCTAAGTGTTTCCTGATGTTGTGATCGATTAGTTATCGATTAAAGAGTTAAGTAAAGTAGAAAAAGTAATTAGAAAAGTTAAGTTTTACTTTGCCGTGAGAAAATCCTAGAAAGCTGAGTCGAAGTAGAGAATTCGTATTATGGCAGCAACATCCCTCATTTCTTTGTTTAATTCTTCTCGCTCTTATGTTAAAATCAAATTCTTAAATGAAGGCTCGAGCGGGACCGTAAATTGAGGGAAAAGCCGAGAAGCAAAAGTGTAGTTAAAGTAGCTTCAATTCAGGTGGGCTTTCTGAACTAAAGAAATAAAGAATGTGATATTATGATTATATATATGTGTGATGATTTTCAAAGTGATTGACTTGCCAATTTTTGAAGTTTTTGTATGATACCATCTACCAAAGAAAGACGAATTCGGTCCTACGTAATGTAGGATTTGTGTACACTATGTGGTAATCGGGAGCCTTCCTTTATGGTGGGACGATTACAAGTGTTTGAGAAGGAGGCCTACTTCTCAACACTCAAAAGTTATAGTAGATGTGGTACATACATGATAAGTATTTTGACTGCGCAGTCACTTATAATGAAAGGAAAAGGTTTGAGCTTGCACAGGTTTGTTTATTAAAGTTACTTGTGCTATGCTTTATGGCAAGATTCAATCTATAGCTCTAAGCAGCAGTTTTCAATTATTTTGGCATGTGTCCACTGAGTACAAAAGTACTCAGCCCTGCATGTTATTTCTAAAATGTGCAGGCTAGCTTGGATGAAGATGGAGTGTGCTGGGCGGACTTTTGTTGTTGACCTCTTGAGGCATTGTTGATGTTGAGCAGGATTATATGTCTTCATACATATAATCAAAGATATGTCATGTTGGTTTCCGCTGCAACACTTTGAAGTTATTCAGTAATTGTTGTCTTAGTGTGATGTTGAAGCTATGACTTGATAAACCTTGTTTCCGTTGCTAAACTCTGATACGAGATGGTGTTGTCTTTTGACCATTCTCGGCTATTTTGGATTGACTTGAAAGTATGATTTATTGTATGATGGGTTTTTGTTGGATAACTGGGTCGTTATCTTGTTCCTTGGTTAATCATAAATTGTGTACGTCGTGGGACCCACCGGCTTGGTTATCTTCATTCTAAGTCGGGCTGCGACATTTTACATATGATCTCTTCCATATATATATATATATATATATATAACTCGTGGGGAAGTAATCGGTCGCTCATTGATGACCAAGCCATCAATTTCTCGGCAACGGAAAGCCAAGAGTTGGCGGTTAGATGGCTGCCCAAAGGTCTGGCATTTAAAATGGAATTGAAAGACAAAAGCCGTGACTTTCCAAGCCTAAGCAATTAACAATTGCATTAGTTTATTAGTTTATTAGTTTAGTGTTGAACAACCAAAAATGCAATTGGGCTGATACTTTCAATATAAATTAGACAATAAAAATGTTTAATTATTTTACTCAAAATGGGCCGAGCCCAATTCCAAACGGTAACTCTTGGTCAAGCCCAAGTCCAAAACCCAAATTCCACCACCACGATCCGAGCCCGAGCTCGTTCTTTCAACGTGAAATAATCACAATAATAAATTTGTCTACAACAAATTCATCTCCAACGCACAACTCAAATATACCATTTTTCACTCACCAATTAATGGCTTTGAGAACACGAATATATTTCAATTATTTAATTCTCAATTAAATAATTAACCACCATAAATAATGATATAAAACCATTATATCCAACAAAAAATATGATTGACAAATGACAAATGACACCATTTGATTGAGTGCATGAAGGTTTTATTTTAGATAAATTTGTATTCATGATATTATAGTTAATTCTTCATTAAAAAAATTAAAAATTATATCAAAATTTGTATTTAATTTCCTTTAGACTTAGAAACTAAAATTGTTATATTTTGATAAACAAGCTTTGACTCTCTTTTCCTTTTAAATTTTTCCACTCACGTATTTTCTTTCTCACATATTGATTATTGAAAGATCATGTTTGACGAGAATAATCAGATTATATAATATATATATATATTAAAACAGAATAGTAACCGCCATTTTCAATTTCAATTCAATTTGAAAGACAATTTTGTAAATAAATTTAAATTAAAGGATTAATATAGTTTTATTTTATGGTTTCATAATAATAATAATAATAATAATAATAATAAAATCTATATCTATATATATTAAAACAAAATAGTTAAATTGCAAATCAATTGCAATTTAATTTTGATGGTAATCTATATATATATATATTAAAACAGAATAATAACCATCATTTTCAATTTCAATTCAATTTGAATGATAATTTTGTAAATAAATTTAAATTAAAGGATTAATATAATTTTATTTTATGGTTTCATAATAATAATAATGATAAAATTTATATCTATATATATATTAAAACAAAATATTGGAATTCAAATCAATTGCAATTTAATTTTGATGGTAATTTTGTTAATTATATAAAGTTGAAGGTAATATATTCTACATAATATTTTGTATAAAACATATAATTAAAATAGAATTGAGGCAATTTAAAACAGAGTATATTTTTTGAAATAAATCTAAAAATATTATATAAAATAAATATTTGAAATAAAAATAATTTCCAACCTCATGGTTGGAGGGAAAGTGTCTTACAACTAAGATGCAATTCGTTGCCAATATTTTATAATTTCAAATATGTGTGTTTTGAATTATTATTATTATTATTTTGGTTCTTATTGAATTATTTTGTTATTTTCTTCAGATTTTTAACCTATTAACTCATTTTATCTTTAAATAAAATATTTTTATTATTCGAATTTATGATATATTTCTTATCCGTGCATCGCACGGAGGGCAATACTAATTAGATATTACACCACGACTGTAATCTTGATTCAAAATAAAATCAATTTGTACAATATTTTGTGTTGATTAAATTAATCACAATATTTTGTGTTACAAAGACGAGAAATAGATACCATTTTTTTTTTATAAAAAAAAGACACAAACAGAGGACATCAATGAAAATACGAGGACCCACAATATGCAAAAAAATTTAAAGAAGAGAAGTGTCATATCATCATATGTAGATTTAGCATTGAGTTTTCCCACCAGTAATTTGGGCTACTGCTGCTCCATTAAGTTATGGTTGTTCCTTCTCTTCTTATTAATTAGAGTTGTTTTTATTTTATTTTTTATTAGTAAAAGAGAAATTTTATTAGTTTAATAGTGTTATTGCCTATTTTTTGTTCCATCAAATGATAGGGGCTCTTTGAAGTTTTAGTATTTGAATTTATATGAAGGAGGAATTCAATTAAATAAAAAGAAAAGGCCAAAGAGAAAATGAACTACTAATTGCGTGACAAAGTTGTAGTCGAATTGATATGACTGGAGATGCAACATGTTTCATTTTCCTTCTTCCACCATCTATCCATACCAAATACTCCAAATAATTGCAATCACACCGTATAGTTGGTCGTAATTAATTATTAATTAAAAATTAGAAAGTGATTAGAGGGTGATGGGAGTAATTAAAGATTTAATGATAATAATTAGAATTTATTAATTTTAATTATAGTTTATTAAGCCCTAATTAGGAATTATTAATTTCAGTTAGAATGTATTAATCCTAATTAGAATTTGTTAATGTAGCTTATGAATTATGAATGATCTTTGGGTCTAGTTGCACTTGTAAATATGGTCCGACCTTGGAAATATACAAAAAAATGACTCGTAAAACATATATATTCAACCTAATTGCTTAGGTTTCATAATTGGCACGGAAGGTAAAACACAGCTGCTACCAGAATACGCATTATGTAAACCACGTCCCATAATAGTTAAGTTATATTAAGAATACCTAGTACTACTTCTTCGACTTGTATATATGAATTTTTTATTTACGATGTCTTATAAGTTTCTTTGACAACATTTACTTCAATATTATTTCAACGTTTGCTCACATATTCGAAGAGAATCGATCTATCTCAAAGTCAAAGGTCCTGAATTACTTGTTTGATCCCAACAAAGCACGTGTTTGAGGATGTAATTTGGCCTCGATAATTTGGATGCTTTCTGTAATGGTCTTTCAATTGCTTCTTAGTTAACATTCTTATTGAGTATTCTATTTTTTTATATATACTAGTAGAGTGGTACGTGCGATGCACGTAATATTGATAAATTTTAATAATATATATATATATATACATATGTCAAACATAAAATAATCATATGATAATAGATACTAATAATAAAATACTATAATAAGGGTATACTAGACAAATCAAATTTTGTAAACAATGCTATTTTATAATAGATATAGATCAGAATGAAGGTAAGTATTCTATCTTCTTTTTTTTTTTCATTTAATTGTGTTTCAATTGTTTGTTAGTTAACGTTCTTTTGTTGAGTATTTCATTTTTTTTCTTTTACAAAGTTATGTTTCTTAAATCATATTGTAACGAATTACAATGAATAAAAACAATCTAATTGCTTACCTTTCATATATATCACCCAAGGTTCACCCATTGTTTTTCTTTCTTTCTTTTTTATGGCGAGAGTAATCTGCATCTGCTATCAATGTGCGGAATAGGCCAACCTCATCTCATGAGAGATAACTCGTACTAAGAATATTTTATGCGACAAGCTCCACAAACATTCTCACTCCACTAGTAGTTACCTGAAGGAATACCACTTAAAAAGGTAGGTACATCAACACTTATATATGTATGAAAGAATTGCATCTCATCTAAAAGTTCGAACTTTGAGAGAGGTGTGCAATCAATCCATTTATATTATATTTTGAATACCCCCCTTTACTTGTGGCTCAGTTCTCAACTCTACTCACTGGGAGGAGGCCCTCGATACTTATTTTTTATTTTGGGTGGAATTATTTTCAGTGGGATTTAAACTCAAGACCTCGACGTTAGAAAAGTGTGGAATCAATCCATTTATATTATATTCCCAATAATATACCATAGAATCTCCCTACAATATTATACTAGCAAATAAATTATCATATTTCAATCAAATTGACTTCATACTTTATTATATACTAGCAGAGAGATTACGTGTGTTGCACGTATAATCTCTTGTTTAAGGTAATTAATTTCTTATAAGAGTAATATATTTGAAAACAAAAAAATAAATAAAGTTGTAATATTATTAATTTTGACTGTTAACTTCAACAAATTATTAGTAAGTAGGTGTAAAGAGTAGACCTTAGAATAAGCAAATCTATTTTTTAAAATTTAAATATAGTAGTATTTTTTGTACAATTTTTAAAATTATATGACAGTGGTAAAGATGATCTATTAATGTACTTAATTAATTTGATTAGTGAACTTAGGAAAAACATAACACATATTATGATGTTTCAATTATAAGGTAAAAACATTGCTCTCATATGATATAGTTTGAGTAATTCAATGAAATAATTTTAAATTACAAACTTAAGCTAATTGTTATGATGATCGCATCCACATCTAACCATAATTATCATATAAAAAGATAGTTTTCTTTACATATTTCGAATTGAAAAGTGAAGGGGACTACTGTTATGGAAGACCATTTTAGGATTCACTTCATAATTTGTCTCACTACATTAAACAACACCATCAATGTTGTAGTAAAACGTCTAATAAGAGAATATATTGGCCTTTTTAATATTCAATTTATCTTATTTTCTACACTCATCCTATGCTCGCATTTCAAAGAAAGAACCTCATACTCAGATCTAAGAAATATTGCTTTTTATTTTCAAATGCATGATATCATCTATTCTCATATCATGCACATATCGAAAAACATCACTCTTAAGTAATACAGACTTACCAATCCACCCAAGAATTGTATGAATATTAAAACACATATCATTTTTTTCTTCTCTCATCTTGAGCTCCACAACAAGCTAGTTATTTTTCTCTCATTCTCAAATTTTTCCATTTTTTATCGATTAAATATAAAAAATTACGTTCTTCTAAAGCTTTCTTAAACTCCTATTAAAACAAATAGTCGCTCCTTGGTTCTTTATGATTTCTATCATTAGTCCATATATATATATATATATATATATATATATATATATATATATATATATATATAAGACCTTTGTTGCTAACATTAATCAACACATTTCAGCAATGTTTTTTTTTTTGCCATTTTTGCATAGAAAATTTATCTTGAGTTCTCTTAATAACTCTTAAGGTTGATGGTCCCGAGACGGATACCTTGGTATAGAGGGGGGAGGGGGTGAATACACCAAGGTTTAAAACGTTTTCAATTAAAACTCTTTTGAGTGAACTGGCTGTGTTCGACCAAGCTGGAAGACAATTTGGTAAACACAGCTGGCTGTGTATGCGGAAGTTAGTGGGTTTTGGAAAGTCCGTCTGTTACTTCAAATATATTGCAAAGCTTTGTTTCTCTTTTCTATTAGTCAGTTTATGCAACTTGAAAGATATGCTTATGAGGGGTCAGCTGTATGCATAAATAGAGCTATAAACAACAAAATAATTTAACGTGGTTCGAAGTAACACCTCTTACGTCTACGACCATAATCACTCTGGTAATCCACTAAAGGATACCACTGACTTTACGCTCAGTCAGTAAGCGTTGCAGCTCTAAACCTCGAGCTGGATACAGATTTACGCGTACTGTTGGTCCCAAGACGGATACCTTGGTGTAGAGGGGGGTGAATACACCAAAGTTTAAAAACTTTTCCAAGTTAAAACTCTTTTCAGAGAGCTGGCTGTGCTCGATCCAGCTGGATGGACGCTTGATCGACACAGCTGGTTGTGTGAGTGTGTGTGCGGAAGTTGGTGGGTTTGGAAAGTCCGTCTGTTGCTTCAAATCATATTGCAAAGCTCTGTTTCACTTTTCAGTTAATCAATTTATGCAGCTTGAAATGTATGCTTGAGAGGTTAGCTAAATGCATAAAACAAAGCAGTAAAGAACAAATCAATTTTAACATGGTTCGGAGTAACACCTCCTACGTCCACGACCAGGTTCACTGGTAATTCACTACCACTTGGTTTCCAAGTACCAAGCAACTTCACAACTCTAACCTGAGCTGTGTTCCAACAGTTTACGGGCACTGTCAAGCCTACACCTTCAGTTTCCGGGTACTGAAGAACCTAATCACTCGAATTACACGCTTCGAGCAAGCGTACCTTTACCTAACCTTTCTGGGTTTGGGTTTGGGTATGGGTGTTCCAACTATGAACCAGTTCTTACAATGAAGAACAAAGAGTATGATGAACTCGTTCAAACTAGGCTTAAGATATTTCTATTCTGATCTATTTTGCCTATGACTGAATATGTGAACAACTAAGAACACAGCTGACTGGTTGGGTGTTCTCACCTACTCTTGTTGACTTTTGGGCCTGCATCTGCAGGGGCTATTCCTCCTCTGATTGGTCCACGTTAGATGAGATCTTCTGACACCGGGATCTTATCTCGGAGCTGGTCTTCATCTTCAAGCTGTTGAGCGTCTGTTATGTCTCGACTTCAGCTGTGTCTTCGACCTGCTGTGTCTTGGACCTGAGTTGTGTCTTGGACCTGAGCTGTATCTTCAACCTGAGCTGTGTCATCGACCTGAGCTGTGTCATCGACAGTGAGCTGGGTTTCCATCACTGAGCTGGGTCTGCGACACTAAGCTGGGTTTCCATCAGTGAGCTGGGTCTTTGACTCTGCTTGGTCTTCTCTGCTTGGTGCTGGGGCAGCTCTGCTGTGTCGACACTTCTGTTGGGTCAACTCTACTTGACACTTCTCAGCTGTATCAGCTCTTCTTGACACTTCTCAGCTGGGTCAGCTCTGCTGAGTCAACACTTCTGCTGGGTTCGAGTCTTCTGCTGTGTCACGACTTCAGCTGGGTTCTCTCTGCTGTGTCTGAGGACTTGGCATATTTTTGCTTTGTCCAGCTTCGCTCGGCTCAGCTGCGTTTCCTGTTGTGTTCTTTGATGTGTTGTACATGTTTAGAAAACCTATAAGCTCTAAACAAGTGAGCTGGAAAGAACACACGGTTTGCGCATTCATCTACTCGGTTGGGGTCAGTTGGGTTTTGGTATCACTTAAAAACATTCTTATTATTTTCCCAACAAAGGTTATCCTCCAATTTTAGTTTCCTATAATTTAGTTTGATTAATACAATATCTTTATTTGAAATTTTCAATTACAATTAACCACCAAAATATTTGAATATTGAAATATTAACAATAGATAAGAAATGCTAAATATACTACTCCATATTATTTGAATGATTAAATTAAAATAATATTTTGAAATATATTTTTTCAATCTCTTTGTGGTTCTCGTATCTATATAGTTAAATAAATTATATAATAGATAATGATAAGGGGTATAACAATTACAAAGTGTCTCACGTATCATGTTTTAATTTCTAACACTTTTTTTCTTTATCTCTATTTTCTTTTTTCAATTTTAGTATAAATTCTTTATTTTGCTTTATATATAAATATAATTGGGATTATTTAAAACTAAACTTTAATTTAATTCACTATATTATAATGATTAGATGAAAAATATATGTTAGTAAATCAAATGTTGTGTATTTCAACTTTAATTTAGTTGAGATTGTAGCAATAATAGATTTAATTACACCAAAATCACATTTTTTGTACCAAATTGTAAATTCATTTTTATTGTCTTCTATGGAATGCTTTAAAAGCTATGAAATTAATTTATCATTCACTAATTTGTATGCCCCTTTATAAACTATGGCTACAAACCTAACAATACTTCATAATCGATTTCGGTAAGAAAAAATAATAGTAATAATTAGATTTTAGATAAAAAGAAAAGAGTTCCATTTAAGATAATATATTTATCAAAGACCAATGTGCTAGCAATAATTTGTGAGCACCGTTGACATTTAGCCCACATCAATATTTTTTTTTGAATTTTTAATACTATTTTTATTTTATACTTGAGAAATTATAATGAGGATTGTCAATTTTACAAATTCTGAAAAATCAAAGCCCAATTTTTTGAAACATAATGACATCACTATCATGCTCGATTCTATTAATTTCTCGACTTTCTTTAACCATGGCTACTAACCTAAAAAGACTTCATAATCAAATCAAATAACTCTAAATTTAAAACAAGTTACAAAAAAAAATACAAAATTCTGAATCAATAAAGTAATTTCGAGCTATCAAAATTTATATTGTTATTTCTCTTTCACTTTTGAGTAATAAAACATGTAAGAATATATTATTAATTAATTTATTAAGTTGAGTTATAGTAGGAGTATGACTATATTATTAATTTATTATATTTATAATAAATTTAATGTAGATTTACACTACTGCCTTAAAATAAATATAATAATAAGAATATATTAGGCAAACTCAATTTTATAGATAAAGAAAAAGCTTTTGCACATAGACATGCAATTCAAGTAGTCGAAAAATGGTAACCACTGAAATGTATCTCTTTTATTCTCGTGTTTGATGTATAATTCTTACTCATCAATTCAAAATCGAGAATTACTTACTAATATCAATATATTTATACATTCCTCTATAAAAAAAATCAATATATTTATACGATCCGTACTTCCAATAAACAATAAGTTTGGTTCTCAAAAAAAAACAATATGATAAATTTCCTAACTAGATTATAAATATGATTTATTTATATAACCACCGATATGAAATGACAGCATGCTCTAGTTGCCCAAGATTGAAGATAAATAAAGGTAAAATTAAAATGTAAATTAAAGTTATTCATAAATAAAAAAGATCCAAGAAAGTAAGAATAGTCCGAAGTCGAGGAGGCATCTCGACCCCATCTCTATTATAGCGCCCTGCATCTGCACGCCTTTATATGGAAAAATGCATGCATTAAACTATATATTATTTGAATTTTATAAATATAACTCCATTAAATTCCTCTCAAAAAAAAAAAAAAAAAAACTCCATTAAATTACTACCCACTCCTCACCTTTCCAATTCAATATTTTCCATATTTCAATACCATTAAATTAATGCCGTTGCCAATGAGGCGTTGTTTAATTGGCTAGCGAGGCATCACAAGACTCTTTTTAGTGGTCTGCGTAGGAGTGTTATTATATTTCCCACCTTATTTGGTGGTGTAATGATCCCACATTTGTGTGGTATAGTTATTCTATCCTGCGTGGTGGTGTAGAGATTCCGCCTACTTGGTGGTGTAATGCTTAATTTGATTATAGTATATATATATATATATATATATATATATATATATCTTGTAATTCTAAAAAAAAATCAATGCCTGTTTATTTTTTATTTTTTTTCTCATTCATTCACAACCCACCGCTCTTATTTCTAGGCCAACAAAAGCTGTAAATCCTCACCAATTAATCACTTTTTCTATCTCTCCTCTTCTTTTAGTTTTTAGGCATGGCCTTTGGCCTCCCATTTCAATACACATTTCTATTTCCACATTATTATTTTTTCTTTGTAAATTTATTTTCATGGGCATATTTTCTTGCAATGAGAAGTCGGCCATTGCCATCTGCGACTCCTATAACTGGGAATTATTTTCCAAAAACCCCAGAAAAATTCGCCGCCCATTCAAAATCGCCAGGTTCGATTTCTCCGATCTCCACTCCGCCACCGACGGCTTCTCCGCCGCCAATTTGCTAGGCAAAGGCAGCCACGGCTCGGTATACAAAGCTCACCTCCGCCAACTTAAGCTCGTCGCCGCCGTCAAAAAGACTAAGGTAACCAACCCCAGCAGCGACGGCGGCGGCGCCGCCAACCCCGCCGACAACGAGGTAGAGATTCTATCGAGAATCTACCACCCCCGCCTCGTCAACTTAATCGGCTTCGCCGTTGATGCGAATCAACACAAGTTGATCGTGGTTGAGTACATGCCAAACGGTTCGTTATACGACTTGCTGCACGGTTCGCGCAAACCGCCCGGCTGGGTCAAGAGAACCCGGTTCGCGCTGCAGGTTGCGTGGGCGGTTCACTACTTGCACTCGTCGCAACCGCCGATTATCCACCGCGACATAAAATCCTCTAACGTTTTAATCGACGGCGATTTTAATTCTCGCGTTAGCGACTTCGGGCTGGCGCTGAGAGGACACGTGGAGGACGTTAAGGTCCGGTCCACGCCGCCGGCCGGGACGCTAGGGTACCTTGACCCCGGCTATCTTGCGCCGGGGGATCTCAGCACCAAATCCGACGTGTTCAGCTTCGGAATCTTACTGCTGGAGATCATCAGCGGCCGGAATGCGATCGACGTCAACTACAGCCCGCCGTCGGTGGTGGACTGGGCGCTGCCGGAGATAAAATCCGGCAACTTCGAGGGGATTTGCGACCCGAGGATCGGCCCGCCGGACGACACGGAGGCGCTCCGGCGGATGGCGGTCCTGGCGACGCGGTGCATTAGGTCTGCGGCGGAGAAGCGGCCGGGGATGGCGGAAGTGCTGGAGTGTCTGAAGAGCGTGTACAAGAGGATGAAAATGCAGTTGCAGGATTGCATCAACGTGGGGCGGCGCGTGGGGCGCGTGGCGAAGTACGAGCCATTGGATGAGAGCGTGGAGGTGGCTAGGAATGGTAGAACGGGGAGTAGGAGAAACGGGAAGGTGTTGAGTGCGACGAGTGTAGGAGTGAGGAGTGATACGATTGGCGATCGTGTCGGTCGGTCAAAGTCAATCGGTACGGCAAGTGAGATTAAATTTGTACCGTTGGATCTTAGTAGCGATCATGTTGGGCGGAGGAGAGGGGGATTTGGCGTGAAGATGTCCACGGTGAGGCTGAGTAAGTCAAAGTCAATGGGGATTTTGCGGAGCAGGAGATTAATAAACGGCAGTAGAATCGTTGGGAGTAATGCAATTGCAATTGGGAGCACAAAATTGGAGGAGTCAGAATTACTGGTAGATTTGGTCGAAAATGTCGGAGGGGAAGAAAAGGAATGTTGAATTTTTTAAAAGGAATGTCATTTCCACTTTAAAAATTATTATTCTTTATTATGCTTTGTAAAACAGTCGTCAAAATTTACAAATTTCTAAATCACGAAAACTAAGAAAGAAATTGCGGTATGTAGAATCGGAGATTCTTGACGAGAAATTTTATCCTACGTATAAATGTAGTATACACCTTCCACTTGTGAATATTTTAATAATATAATTATTAATAGAATTTTTCGATTCTTGCCTTACGCAAAGCTATTTTCTATTTGCCCAAGATCAACAACCAAATAGTAGAGGAAAATAATTAAAGAAATAAAGTTGATAAGTGAGACTTATATTAGTACTTTTTATGATTCAAAGTGCACAAACGACTCACATTTTGTACTACACAAAGGATGCATCTAGACCCTCACCTTAAGAAATCGAAAAGGACTAGTCAAACATTAAAATTAATGGGGTAGAAAAACTAATGAGATGACTTTTTTTTTTTTAAATAACGAGATGATTGATATGGTGGAATGAGATAGAAATGAAACGATCATTCGTACATTTATTCTCATTCTTATGATTGATATGTTTTGGAATTAGGAATGACTTTCCCGATGGAATAATTATTCCCTAAAGATGAAGAAATAGTCATTCCTTCCAATCTACATAGGTTCAACTATTTTATTCATACCTTTATTTCAGTCATAAACTCACAATATTCATACCTAATTTCATTGGTTCATATCAATTACCTTCTGAGAGCAATAAGTTCATTCCCTAGACATTTCTTGAGATAAATTCAAACATAGAAAATGATTGGAATTCCAAAAAATCAACTTTGAATTTCCACACAAAGTCACCAAAATCTCATATATTAAAAAGTTTTTTTTTTTTTTTTTTTTTTGTAATCTCAAGATTCACATATTTACATTTTACCTTTCTTCTATATGTTGAGAATTTACGATAAAAAACAATAAAATTACACGATGTATTTAGAAAGAAGATATATTGAAATGATATGTAGTTACCTTTAAAATCCGGAATGGGAAATTAACACGTTATGAACTATACTAACATTTTATCAAATTAGCAGGTTATCGAGTCGTTAGCAAGTTATTGTGTAAACTCGTGTTTATCAAGTTGACAAGAACATGACATAACATGAAAATTTATGTCCCTATCATGTCGACACAATAAACATAAACAACTCATTTTGTATCATGTTCGTATTGTGCCTATCACAATTGTCAATTCTAAAAACATTAGATGTGAAAATTAGAATCACCCAACCAACAAAAACTCCCAAGGCAGTTGAGGGGGTTGAGCTAAAATGGCAAGGAAAAAGTTACTAAATATGCTAATTTTCTTGTTATACTTATTTGTCTAAAACTCTTGAGATATGTATATGCCTCAACCATCTCGAATCAAACATTCATTTCTAAAATCCATCTCATTACATAGTTACAAGAATTTGTTACATCTGACCTGAGAAAAAAGAAATTGAAAACAAAAAAGAAACAAGAATTTGGTTAAATGAGAGAATATTTCCACATACATTTGAACTAATCCATGCGTTTGAGATTTGAATCATATGCCTCCTGCTGTATCTTCTTCTTTTTAGGCTTTCGTTTCTTCTGTTTTTCCTTTAGTCTCAACATATCCTTGACGCTCCTTTCCCATTGTTTCCTATTTTTCTGGTAAAGCAGCATAGCAGCTCGGGCATCTTCTACCTGAAAATAATGCAAACAATGCCCCCAAAAGATCAAAGTCAACCTCCTTTTTTATGATGATTGCTTTCAAACGATATGTAATAACTATGATTTGATATATCTGGATAATACAAAAAACTCATGTAAGATGATCTCAACGTATCAAATTTCATAACACAGGTCCTAAATAATCGTATCCCCAGAGCAAGCTTCTCTGGGCATACCTTTTATCTGGACCTTATTTCCTTTCTCCTCCATTTGCAAGGACATTTACGTACAGGAAATTAAATCCAGAATATATGAAGGCAGCCAAATTCATATCCATAATAATAGAAAAATGTGATGAAATTCACACTTTAAGAATTATAGTCTTCTTTCCTCAAAAAAAAAAAAAAAAAAAAAAAAAGAATTAGTTTTCTAAGCAATACCCCATAAGGCATTTAATACAGAGCTTTTTAAATTCAGTATTATTTAGATGATTATAATCAAGATTCACCAAGTTGAGTAAATGAAGAGGTAGGTTTTCAGAGGGTTACAACAGATGGTCAATAGATTCGCACTGATAAATTGGAGAGAAACTGGGAGAGACAAACCGGGCAATGCTCGCCATTTTGAATGTCAACACCGAGAAACTCCGCTGCAAGGTTCTTCAATGAGCGACTTCGTCCCTCCCTGGTTCATCAATAATACATTAATAATATGAGTCATTGCAGATTTCCACTCACTCATTAAACAAGATCACACAGTCGGTAAGAGGAAATACTTGAGAAATGGTGCATGTTGTGAGGTATCTCGTATATCCTTCTTTAGATGTGTCAATAGCAATGCCTACACAAAATAGTGAGCCATTGGCTTAAATTGCATATCCGAAACCTTCAAATGGTATAGATCCACAGTAGCATATACTTACTTTAAGATCATTGTGCAATGCATGACCAACAAGGATCCTGCCATCGATTATCTCTACTACTTTCTTTTGAACAACATCGAAATTTTTAGCTGCAACGACAACAGAAATGGGAATAAATATGCAGGCAGAAAAGAAAGAAATATCAAAGCAAATTGAAAATGAAGCCCTTTTGTCCTACTGCACCCCCTTCCTAAAAGTAATGCAAAGGGGCAATAAAAGAACAAAGGCAAAAGGGGTGGCAGAAATAAACAAACATCTCTATATTTACGTTATAACTAGGACAAAATTGCAATATGTTTCACGGCTCTCCAACTTTGAGTTCTCTTCAAAGAGAAATGCAATAAGTGTCCAATTGAGATGATTGCAGAGATCGCTATATCTTGTTTCTATGGTTGTCATATTTCTTTTACCTTATCTATTTAGAGTCATAGCTGTAGGATTGTGAAGGGAAGGGCCAGGCTATTTTTCCGGAGCCTTAGTGTTGATCTTGCTTCAATTATTTAAGTGGTAGAACTGGAGTGGCTAGGTATCAGAAAAATTATCTTAGTTGAGTCGGCAGATTTCCTGCTAGGAGAGGAAGGATACTTCCTCATCGGAGCTTAGTGCTAGAGCAGGTTCGCCTGCAAGTTTCTACTTTCTTTTGCATGTTCTCCTGCAAGTTGTTGTTTTCTTTAAGTTTCATTCCTCTCAATATAAAGTTTGAATTCTCTATGATCTCAAAATACCCTTCACACCTCTCAATATAAAGTTTCATTTTTCCTATAATACATCTAATTCGGCATTGACTGTGTTGCTTATGTATGACTTTGATAGTGAGTACAAGTCTGGCACCACAAACTTGGAGGATGTGCAGAGAATCAAGAAATCAATGGCACGACAGTTGCATGCACAGTAGCTCCTGATTTAAGGAAAAGGAATAAAAACTGCATGCTTAAAGCAACTCCAAACCAGAAAGGAAGGACAACTAACCAATAACAAATTATATGTTCTCTATTCTATTTGGGGAAAAAAAAGGCTAGCTTCAATCTCCAGTCCAGACTCTAATAAACAGTATATCCCTTTTATAGACTTTACGACTGTAATTGTCTAATTGATACAGAGGGAAAGAACAAGTGAGGGTTCCCAGACCCCAAATACAGAATAATAGAGTTACACTACTCAAAAAGTAGCAATGGTTTGTAATACAAATCATATTTTAGAAACCCAACTATTTGGAACTACCTTTTCTTCTTGCTATAGTATGTTTAATCAAATATCTAGTTAAGAGTAAAATAAGAAATCCAAGATATTGATAGGAAAAACTGCAGATGCACATAGTCCAGATCAAACCTGTTATATTTCTGAAACCTAAATATTTCAGAAAAAATACTAAGACTATCCTCCCCTCCCCTACCTACAAAAATCCAAAATAAAACCAACTCTTTTTCTCGGGAATGACAATCACATCATAATGATACATAAAAGGATGATGCAGTAGCAAGACATGAGTAAACTATGCTTGGAATTTGTTTTAATTCAAAATTAAACACACAGGGATAAAAGTAACCTACCCTTTTTCAAGTCACGTGGTCGAATTCCACTTATTTCAGTACGGAAATCAACAACATATTCCAGCGGACGTACATACTCGTCATATACAACATTTCCCCATTTGTTTACCTGCCATATACTGAACATATTTAATAGCCAAACAAGTAATGTGTGTGCTGATGGTTCCATCATTCAACAATAATTTCAAGATACATATACCAAGTGGTAACACATACACTAAACTACAAGATAGCAAGCGAGGTATCTACAACATCAACCACAACCCAGGGATGATATTCTACAGTGGCAGAACGCAATGAATTGCAATCAGATGCTTTTTGGTAAAAGCTACCGGGTTGTCATTGCATCATGGTATAAAAGTTAGAAGAGAAGAAGGAGAAGGAGAAAATTACCAGAGTTACTCTTCCAAGGGCACTCTTGTTCCCCGTTGAGCTAACACCAACCATTTCACAATCCATAGCCACCGCATCTGTGAGACTGTCAAGTGCATTATGAGTGTGACCATGCAGAAAATCACGAGGAAGCAAGAGAACAAGATTCCACAAGCGAGCTATATCTAAACAGAATTTGTAAACATGATAGTTTGCTATAACAGTATTTGCATTGGTTACCAGACTTCTGGCTCAGAAACAGAAAACACATCAGTTAACAGTATTTACACTTACTGATCTACATAGAGAATACCAACACCGTGTCATGTCAAATATAAGCTTATTGACAGATTTCTGATATAATGCCAACAAATTTCCTCATTGGTTGTCGAGTTTCAACATCAAACTCAGCAAAATATTTGTATAACCAACTATGAGTAACCTCAATTCCATCCAAATTTCACCAAAACACAATCTTCAGCGAGAATGAAACTAACCTGCAGTCAGAGGAAACAGGAATCAATGGATTCGGTTTTGAAGCTTCTAACTCCTCATTCGACCTCTCCTTCCGCTTACCTATTCATCGTGTCACGCACACACACACACAAAAACACAAGAATTAAAATTGAAAACTTGAACCCCAAACACAAGAAACTGTCGAATACCTAATATGCTCCTCGGCGATTCTTTATCTGATTTATTTGAATGCTTGGAAAAATGATTTTCGGAGCCATTGCTTTTCAGCTTCTGCAAAACAATACATATATCATATATAACACACCGAATCATAGAAGTTGAATTCAAGTAAATAACATTTGCACAGAAAGATACAATTTCAAACAAGTGCGTTAAGAGAGAAATCTTTTAAGAGAGTACCTCCTGAAGCTGAGACCAATTTGGGTTGAGATTTTTGCTAGGGTTTTTGAGTTTGGTGGCCATTTCCCCTCCAGAATGGCGCTTCTGTTTGAATGAACGAACCAGACCAAAAGTCGCTATTTACATTTACTTTTGTATGTTCGGAAAGAAAAATTAGTTATTTATTCCCTTTTACAAGCTCCAGCTTAGATTTGGCTCTAATTATGTCATATAAAATTATTTTATCAAATCCAATGTAAAGGAGGAAGCCTTTATTCAAGCCCATATTACTTAGCTAGTTAGCTTCAAATAAATGTATGAGTATGTCATTAAATAACTTAAGCACAACTTATTGCATAAATGAGTTAGATCGCAGAACCATCTTAAACATAAAAACCCTCAAAGATTCAAAACCAATTAGCCATACTTCAAGCCCCAAAAACATAGAATTCGGACATTTAACCTTCTAAGAAGAGACAACGATAGATAAAAGACGACAGAGCAGCTCGGATATCACGTACATCGGACCTTTCTCTCCATAACAAATTAGGAAAAAAAGAACAAAAAAAATGTAAAAACTGCTAGAGATGCAATAAGAAATATTCCAGAACCAGGGCACAAAAAAAAAAATCAACATTTTAAGGTAGAAAAAGGGATTTATTGATCCAGACCACATAGAAAGAAATAATGAACTAAAATCGAGTCTCCGACTTTCAAGTTGATCAATATGCCCATAACGATTCAAAAAAATCACTAATTTCCAAATCAACAAACCCTAGATAGCAAATTGGAACGAACCCTAAACGAACGCAACCGATGGAATCACAAATACACGGAGACGCATACGTAAATCGGATAATGATAGCACCAACGAAATCCAAAATCAGAAGCTCTTGCTGCAATCATACAAAATAAAAAATCCAATAAAAAAATTGAACGCCATAGGATAAGAAATACAAGAGCTCACCTCGTATAAGTCTAATTCTAGTTCCACACAACGTTTCGCAATGGAGAGATTTAGGGGCGTAAATATTTATATATATATAAAGTTACTCGCGTGAACCCACGCGAAGAAGGATATTCGACGTGGCTTAAATTTTCTGGATTTCCACTTCTGCCCCTATACTATTTGAATTCAATTCCTCTTTTCCAATTCAAAATAAAATAAAATAAAATTTTGAAATACGAAGCTCGTTTAGTGTCAAACGATATCCGAATTGGGTTATCTTGGTATTTATTTATAGATTAGTCTTTTCAAGATCTATTTTTCGATTATTTTATTACATTCTTTTTGTATTTATTTATTTCTCAATTAGATCGATTAAACACTTCTATTGGGCCGAAAAATGTATGATTTTTTTTGGATAATTTTAAACATAGCCCCCATTTTACTCAATGTAATAAATTAAATAATATATGTTTTATTATACCCTTAGCCCCAACTTAGAATTTTAATAAAAAATTTATTTTTGTTATTCCATAGCCACCACCGAATCTCTTCTTCTTTCTTTCTTTTTTTTTTTTTTTTTTTGAATTGTTAATCTCTTCTTCTTCATCTACGTGTTTTATGCCATTCACAAAGA
This sequence comes from Agastache rugosa, assembly GCA_031470985.1. Taxonomy (NCBI): domain Eukaryota; kingdom Viridiplantae; phylum Streptophyta; class Magnoliopsida; order Lamiales; family Lamiaceae; genus Agastache; species Agastache rugosa. The sequence goes on along the minus strand of CM062601.1, from coordinate 31,882,224 downwards.
GGTTGATAATTGTGACTGCTCGCAAGGTTGGTTATCAACTTATTGTTGGATTAATCGAAACTCTGCATTCTCTCCAATTCTCCCAATTTCTGCAACTAGATCTTCGTTTCTCACAATTCCTATATAATTCTGAAAATCTCAAATATTATCGCAATTTCATGTGCTCAAGTTTAACTTGAATGCTCACTCTCTGATATATGGTTTCGTTTTTCTGAAAAAAATTTATTCCTTTTAATATCTTTTTGATGATTTTTCTTCCTTTCACTAATTGTGTTTTTTGTTTTAATTTATGAAATGCTTTAAAGAGAACATAAATTGCGCAAGATTTGAGACGAACAAGAAAAATAAGGAAATCCTAACCCGACACCCAATTGAATCTAATGTTGTTCTGCATTTCTGCTAAATGCTTCTAAAACTAAAAGCCATGGGATTGGATTGTAATGATTATATTCTCAAATCATACCTATTAAATAATGAAACAATTAAAGATATGCTATCGTGACTTTTTCAGGGGCTATGCCAATGATAATAGTTTTAGGTTTTATTATGTTATTATTGGATTGAAATTTTAAGTTGGAATTTTAAGGGTATAATAGTATATTTATTATTTATTTTATTATTAATTTAATTAGAAGGCTATAATGAAAGAAATGTGGGCTGTGTTTAAATTTTTTTTTTTTTTTCACTTGTTAGAAATTAGACTTTTGTCATTATGTGATTCTTAGCCCACTTATTATTCTAGGCCCAGATTCCTATTTTGCAGGGGTGTTACAGTATAAAATTTCTGTAACGTATTGCGGGAAATGGAATATTGAATAAATTTAGAGGGATTAATTGGACCGAAAATTACAATTTTGATCCAAGTTGCAAAATTATTAAGCACAAACTTATCTATGCAATAACAAGTTAACAACACTAATTTTCAATTTATATGTTACTTATAAAACCCTCAATTTTTTTGGTGAACACCAGTTGATATGGCCGACAGAATTTTCTTATGTAGAGATCAAACATGTCGTTTTGAAAAAGAGTTTTGGTAAAAAAAATAACAACCATTGAGATTTGTTGCAAATTAAACACAATTTTAGAGAACTATTGCAAATTAAACACAATTTGTCTTGAATATTAATATAAAAACGATTTAATTCACATTTTGCACGTCAACATATTGTTATGATTTAACTCATATTTTTTTGGGCTTGTGTTTGTATGTATTTTTTTATTTTAACGTTGTTGTAAGCACAAAATATTGTATTTAATTTAATACACACAAAATTGCATACAAATATAAAAATTTCGAATATTTGCGGGTTTAATCTCTAGCTATTTGATCCTCTGATTTTTTTCTCTTCAAGTTGACCCTCAAACGATCTTCAAATTAGTCTTTGAAAGTTTCAGAGAGTTAGTGTCTCATTGATCTCTTTGGACTTGGTTTTCAAACTTTATGACGTTGACGCGGAAGACTTTTGTCTTGTTTACGAAGTAAAAGTTGAACTTTGAGCTTTATAACGCTGATGCAGAGGACTTTCGCCTTGTTTCCGAATCAAATGCTGCTTTGAGACAATTCTGACAAAGAACGCCTTGAATTCCGCTAGAACGCCTTGAATATTGAGAGAGAAATATTAGAGAATTTATCTTTAATTCTTGAGCTCTTGAACATGATTCTTGGAGTGTCTTTGAAGTGGTATGGAGACCTATCTATAATTGTAGGGAGAGAGACTTGAGTGGGCTTTTGAGCTCCATCGTCGGCTTTAGGAATGAGGTGACACGATCTCATTGACTCTAAAAAATTGATATATATTCTTAACTTGTTGCAAAAGAAATAGATATTTATCACCATATAAATACATATTTATTAATTAAATAACTTATTTAATATGAATTTTATAAGATTGCATAATCAAATAAAAATCTTATAATTAATAAAAATATTTATAAAATTTCGGCTCCTACAATAGTGACTCTAAATAAAATTATATGATAAAATTTAACAAAATGGTCTATGTGTATGGATACGTAAGGGAGAACATTTTTTTTAACAAAAATGTTCAATAATAGTTATAACGGGACAGAAACAAAGGAGAAAATAACTATACAAAATTGAACTTAATTAAATTACAAAGGAAATAAACGAAATATGAACTAACAAACTTGGATTCGTCGAGTCGAGGAAGGCCTCTTTCCGCAAGACGAGATACGCCCCGACTAGTGCTCAAGGGCTGGCGTATCGTCTTTCAAAGATAAAATAACGACGTCTATTTCGTAATCAGCACCGAAATAGGAAAGAGCTCCGACGAACGAAACGAAGTTTGAGAACCGAGCTTTAAACACTAAATTGCAGCTATATGAATGACATGAATATGCAGAATGCTTGAGAGAGATAGAGCGCAAACTTGTTGTAATCTCAAAACCTCAAATGCAGCATATATGGAGTTAATAGAGTTATTTTATTAGTTTAATAGAGTTATTGCCTATTTTTTGTTCCATCAAATGATAGGGGCTCTTTGAGGTTTTAGTATTTGAATTTATATGAAGGAGGAATTCAATTAAATAAATAGAAAAGGTGAAGGAGAAAATGAACTACTAATTACGTGATAAAGTTGTAGTCGAATTGATATGACTGGAGATGCAACATGTTTTATTTTCCTTCTTCCACCATCTATCCATACCAAATACTCCAAATAATTGCAATCACACCGGCCGTATAGTTGGTTGTAATTAATTATTAATTAAAAATTAGAAAGTGATTAGAGGGAGATGGGAGTAATTAAAGATTTAATAATCAAAAATTAGAATTTATTAATTTTAATTATAGTTTATTAAGCCCTAATTAGGAATTATTAATTTCAATTAGAATGTATTAATCTTAATTAGAATTTGTTAATGTAGCTTATGAATTATGAATGATCTTTGGGTCTAGTTGCACTTGCAAATATGGTCCGACCTTTGAAATATACAAAAAAATGATTCGTAAAACATATATATTCAACCTAATTGCTTACGTTTCATAATTGGCACGGAAGGTAAAACACAACTGCTACCAGAATACGCATTAGGTAAACCACGTCCCATAATAGTTAAGTTATATTAAGAATACCTAGTACTACTTCTTCGACTTGTATATATGAATTTTTTATTTACGATGTCTTATAAGTTTCTTTGACAACATTTACTTCAATATTATTTCAACGTTTGCTCACATATTCGAAGAGAATCGATCTATCTCAAAGTCAAAGGTCCTGAATTACTTGTTTGATCCCAACAAAGCACGTGTTTGAGGATGTAATTTGGCCTCGATAATTTGGATGCTTTCTGTAATGGTCTTACAATTGCTTCTTAGTTAACATTCTTATTGAGTATTCTATTTTTTTATATATACTAGTAGGTGGTACGTGCGATGCACGTAATATTAATAAATTTTAATAATATATATATATATATATATGTTATATATATGTCAAACATAAAATAATCATATGATAATAGAAACTAATAATAAAATACTATAATAAGGGTATACTAGACAAATCAAATTTTGTAAACAAGACTCTTTTATAATAGATATAGATCAGAATGAAGGTAAGTATTCTGTCTTTTTTTTTTTCATTTATTTGTGTTTCAATTGTTTGTTAGTTAACGTTCTTTATTGAGTATTTCATTTTTTTTCTTTTACATAGTTATGTTTCTTAAATCATATTGTAACGAATTACAATGAATAAAAACAATTTAATTGCTTACCTTTCATATATATCACCCAAGGATCACCCATTGTTTTTCTTTCTTTCTTTTTTATGGCGAGAGTAATCTGCATCTGCTATCAATGTGCGGAATAGGCCAACCTCATCTCATGAGAGATAACTCGTACTAAGAATATTTTATGCGACAAGCTCCACAAACATTCTCACTCCACTAGTAGTTACTTGAAGGAACACCACTTAATAAGGTAGGTACATCAACACTTATATATGTATGAAAGAATTGCATCTCATCTAAAAGTTCGAACTTTGAGAGAGGTGTGCAATCAATCCATTTATATTATATTTTGAATACTCCCCTTTACTTGTGGCTCAGTTCTCAACTCTACTCACTGGGAGGAGGCCCTCGATACTTATTTTTTATTTTGGGTGGAATTATTTTCAGTGGGATTTAAACTCAGGACCTCGACGTTAGAAAAGTGTGGAATCAATCCATTTATATTATATTCCCAATAATATACCATAGAATCTCCCTACAATATTATACTAGCAAATATATTATCATATTTCAATCAAATTGACTTCATACTTTATTATATACTAGCAGAGAGATTACGTGTGTTGCACGTATAATCTCTTGTTTAAGGTAATTAATTTCTTATAAGAGTAATATATTTGAAAACAAAAAAATAAATAAAGTTGTAATATTATTAATTTTGACTGTTAACTTCAACAAATTATTAGTAAGTAAGTGTAAAGAGTAGACCTTAGAATAAGCAAATCTATTTTTTAAAATTTAAATATAGTAGTATTTTATGTACAATTTTTAAAATTATATGACAGTGGTAAAGATGATCTATTAATGTACTTAATTAATTTGATTAGTGAACTTAGGAAAAACATAACATATATTATGATGTTTCAATTATAAGGTAAAAAAGTTACTCTCATCTAATATAGTTTGAGTAATTCAATGAAATAATTTTAAATTACAAACTTAAGCTAATTGTTATGATGACCGCATTCGCATCTAACCATAATTATCATATAAAAAGATAGTTTTCTTTACATATTTCGAATTGAAAAGTGAAGGGGACTACTTTTATGGAAGATCATTTTAGGATTCACTTCATAATTTGTCTCACTACATTAAACAACACTATCAATGTTGTAGTAAAACGTCTAAAAAGAGAATATATTGGCCTTTTTAATATACAATTTATCTTATTTTCTACACTCATCTTATGCTCGCATTTCAAAGAAAGAACCTCATACTCAGATTTAAGAAATATTGCCTTTTATTTTCAAATGCATGATATCATCTATTCTCATATCATGCACATATCGAAAACATCACTCTTAAGTAATACAGACTTACCAATCCACCCAAGAATTGTATGAATATTAAAACACATATAATTTTTTTCTTCTCTCATCTTGAGCTCCATAACAAGCTAGTTATTTTTCTCTCATTCTCAAATTTTTCCATTTTTTATCGATTAAATGTAAAAAATTACGTTCTTCTAAAGCTTTCTTAAACTCCTATTAAAACAAATAGTCTCTCCTTGGTTCTTTATGATTTATATCATTAGTCCATATATATATATATATAAGACCTTTGTTCCTAACATTAATCAACACATTTCAGCAATGTTTTTTTTTTTGCACTTTTGGCATAGAAAATTTATCTTGAGTTCTCTTAATAACTCTTAAGGTTGATGGTCCCGAGACGGATACCTTGGTATAGAGGGGGGGGAGGGGGGTGAATACACCAAGGTTTAAAACTTTTCCAATTAAAACTCCTTTGAGTGAGCTGGCTGTGTTCGACCAAGCTGGAAGACAGCTTGGTAAACACAGCTGGCTGTGTATGCGGAAGTTAGTGGGTTTTGGAAAGTCCGTCTGTTACTTCAAATATATTGCAAAGCTTTGTTTCTCTTTTCTATTAGTCAGTTTATGCAACTTGAAAGATATGCTTATGAGGGGGTCAGCTGGATGCATAAATAGAGCTATAAAGAACAAAATAATTTAACGTGGTTCGAAGTAACACCTCCTACGTCCACGACCATAATAACTCTGGTAATCCACTAAAGGATACCACTGACTTTACGCTCAGTCAGTAAGCGTTGCAGCTCTAAACCTCGAGCTGGATACAGATTTACGCGTACTGTATCAAAACGTCTTCAGCTCAAACCAGAGCCTTCACCTTCAGTTTACGGGTACTGAAGAACCTGACTTGTAGTTTCCGGATACTACAAAACCTGATTTACAGTTTACAGGTATTGTAAAACCTAACAGTTCGAATTCCATGCTTCGAGCAGGCATACCTTAACCTAACCTTTTCTGGGTAGAAGGGTTTGGGGTTTCCAAGTATGAACGAGTTCTTACAATGAAGTATATATGAGTAGGATGAACTCGTTCAAACTAGGCTTAGAATATATATATATATATATATATATATATATGAGAATCTGCCTAAGACTGAATAAGTATGAACAACTAAGAACACGGTTGACTTGGTGTTCTTGAGAGATTTGGCTTTTAAGAGAGTTGTCGTTTATCTGTGGGGCTCTTTAATTTCTTTAGTCGTCTATTCCCCGTTCTTCAATGGTGGAGGTGATATATATATAGGTGGAGATTCAAACTAGCCGTTGAAAATGAGCCGTTGGAAATACTCCCTCCGTCCCACCGAATATAGCCTGTTTTCCATTTTGGGTCGTCCCACCGAATATGGCATGTTTCCTTTTTGGGAAAGAATTAGAGCTTACTTTAAGCCAAAAAAGCACTTTAGTAGTACATTGTTGACCAAAAAAGGTCTTTATTAACTAAAAAGGTTTTTATTTACACTTTATTACACATAATTCCCTTTTTCTTAATCTCCGTGCCGAAAACAAATAGGTCATATTCGGTGGGACGGAGGGAGTAACTTACAACATGAACTTTAAGCGAAAACTAATATTACTTAAATATATCACATACATATTTTAATGAGTATTTCAATAAACATATTAATTAAATTTATTTAAAAACTCAAGAATCCTTTCAATTAACCACGCAACTATAAATAAACGATATACTCCCTCCGTTTTTTTATAAGTGTCATATTGAGAAAAAATTCTTGTTCCTTTTTATGTGTCCTATTGCGGAATTTGATGTTAAAATAATAACAAAACTCCTATTTTACCCTCACAATAGTTATTGAAAAATGTAATTATTAGACTATAAAAATAATAAATATGGATATAAAAGTAATATCTCATGCTTCCTTGGTTTTGTAATTTTTCTTAATAGGACACTTAAAACAAAACAGAGATAGTAATATTTAAGACATGTATCCTTATTGATAACACCATTCCTAGACCCAATTTAATTAACTACCAATAATAAAATATATCTAATTGATTAGGAAGGAAAACGTGCAAAATAAAATTTACTGCTATTAATAAAAGAAAGATAAGTTTTCTAACAATAAGATATTTGAAAGTAATTATGAAAATTACTAAACAAAACTTGAAACTAACAAACAAATCCATGACAAGTTTAAAGCAGCAACTAAGTATTGAAAACTGATATCTGAGTATATACTAAAGATTTAAAATCCGGATCTAACTATAAGAACTAAATAAATAAAATATATAATATCTTGATATCCCAAATCCTCACACTAGTCATTCTCGGCCTCCACGATTGCTTCGACTACGAATCCTGAGAAGTAAAAATTTAAAAGGGGGTGAGCATATCGAAATATACTCAGTGAGAAAATATGCGATTATCTATATATATTTAAACATGTAAATAAATCATATTATCATAAACATATAAAACTTGATGCATGAGATTTTGAATCTCAACTTGAACATATAGGGATGTATCCCTTTAACTTGAACATGAACATACGTTAATCAAACATGAAATATAAACACATAAAAACATACATAGATAATTAATCAACATGCATAAATTCCCTCACCTCCTTGTCTTGAGAAAAACTTGGTGAATCTTAACTATGTATCTCCTCTCTAATCTCTATTATTTGCTCGATGGAAGAAAGTGGGGTGTGATGGTCCCTGAGCTGGGTCTTTGGTGTAGAGGGGGGGTGAATACACCAAAGATAAATTTCTGAAAACTTTTTCAAGTTTAAAACAGTTGGTGAGCTCAGTTATGATTCCAGCTGATGAGAGTCAGCTGGGCAAATAACTCAGCTGGCGGTGCGGAATGTGGTGGTTTGAAAACTTAGCTTGGTTGGTTAGAAAAACTCAGCTTGAAAAGATTATCTTTACGTTTTCGGCTTAGTCAAGTTGTGCAACTTTCAGAAAGACACAGCTGTCTTATGAGAGCAGCTGTGTATGCAGTTTTAATAAAATATGCAATGAGATGATAAAGTTAGTATTAAAACTGAAGATAAAGAGACAGTAAAGAACACTAGATTTTTACGTGGTTCGGAGTAACACCTCCTACGTCCACGACCAGGTTCATTGGTAATTCACTACCACTTGGTTTCCAAGTACCAAGCAACTTCACAACTCTAACCCGAGCTGTGTTCCAACAGTTTGCGGACACTGTCAAGCCTAACCTTTCAGTTTACGGGTACTGAAAAAATCTTACAACCACTTGAATTTCGCGCTTCAAGCAAGCGTAACCTTGACCTAACCTTTCTGGGTAAAGAGGAGTTTGGTTTGGGGTTCCAACTATGAACGAGTTCTTACAATTAAGAACTTTAGAGTTAGATGAACTCGTTCAAGATCTAGGCGTATGATATACAATAAATTCTGCCTAGGGATCAGACGAAAAACTAAGCAGTTTCTGGACTAGAAACACTTTAAGATAAAGTGTTCTTTGAACTATGTAGAACTGCTTGAGAGCTTTTGAAGGCTTGAGATTTTTCAAAGAATGAAAGCTTGTAGAGAGTTTTTCGTATTTGATCTTGAGGTTGAAGACGAGTTTATATAGGTAGAGATTCAAGACTAGCCGTTGGAAGAGCCGTTTGAATCTTACTTACTCTTCTTAAATTCGATATCTGCCGTTGGGCGATTCTACACCTGTCTTCATTTGTGTCACATCCTAGGTTCTGAAGTCTAGGATGCTGATTCGGCAATCCCTCATTGGTCGAGGCAAGTTGACTTCCTCTGACGCCGGGATCTCTGTCTTTGGAGTTGGCTTTTGAATTCAGAGCTGGATTGGGTAAACTGACTTGAAGTGATGTCTTCAGAGTTAGTTCCCTTTGTTCTGTACAGCTGGATCAGCTGTGTCTTGAACTCCGCTCGCCTTGATCCCCGCTCCGTCTTGAACTTAGCTCAGCTGGAAGACTCAGCTGATAGTTGACTCCTGCTGAAAACACAGCTGGATCGTCTGCTGTCTTCCGCTTCCTTAGCTGACTCCAGCTGGGTCTTTTGCTGTCTTCCGCTTCCTGAACCTGTAAACTTAGAAAATCTAGAGCTCAACAGGCGAGCTGGAAAACACAATTTAGGTTGATGCGGTCATCTACTCGGTTGGAGAACAGTTGGGTTTTGGTATTAAATCAAAACTTTATAATTTTCCCAACAATTTCCCCCTTTTTGATGATGCCAAAACCTAACTGAGACAACTTATTAAGTAGAGAAAGTTGTGTTTTATTAATGTAAGAAATTACATCAAAAAACAGGAAAAAGAAAGAAAAAAATTCTTCATTCTTCAGTCTTCAATCCCAGTTGGCTGGGTCTTCTCTTCTGCATCCGCTGCTTCTTTCTTTTGACTCGTCTTTCTTCCAGCTGATTCAGCTGGTTCCTCTTGCTCAGCAGTTTGCCTCTTCTTTGTCTCATTCTCTTCTCCCTTTTTGGCATGATCAATCAAGGTGGGAGAGATACACCATCATCTTATTGAGCTGTGCAATTTCCTGAATTGTGTCAGCGATCTTCGCTGTACTATCAGCTGTTGCGATGTTTCGTTTGGCTGTGCTGCGGTTGTCAGCTTTGAGCAGCGAGGTCTGGAGTCTTGGTGGCTCAGCTGTTGCATTAGCTGGCTCTTCTTCAATAGCATTAGCCTCAGCTGTGATTGCAGACACAGCTTCCTTGGCCTGTTTCAGCTGGGGCGGTCCAGCTGAGTGCTTGGAGGTATGAGTTGGCACTGGAGATGACATCTTCTGAATAGGGCACAACTTCATTCCTTGCAATTTTGCTTCTTCAGACTTTATTAGATTGAATGAGAAAGTCTGATTCAGCACTTGAGGGACTTGAGTATTCCCCTTCCACTTCTGGAGTGGTGGCTATGGGGTTCAGCTCATGTTAGCATCGTCCAGCTGTAAGTGATCATCGGCTGGATAATATTTTCCACTTGAGCTTGGTGCAGGGGCTTGAGCTCCAACTTCCATAAGTAGATCTCGAAGCTGGTGTCCCTGTTGAGCTGAAGGAAATTGAAGAGAAGACGGTTGAAGTATTCCATCTGTTGTGGGGTTTAAGCTTAGTTGATCAGCTGGAATACATCGTTGTGGCGTTGATGATGACGATGTTGACGTTGGCACATGAACTTCTTCTCCACCGTAAGAAACCACCGCTTGTGGGCCTTCTGCTCCTCAGAGAGTAGTTACGAATTCTCTCTTAATGTCAGCTAACTTCTCGGCTGACTGACTGAGCACCTTTAACTTGCGTCTTCTCGTTGAAGACGGTGCATCAGCTTGTTTTGTCTCCTCAAGTTGTTTCCGATTCCCAGCTGGGAAGGAAGTAGATGCATGCTGCTTTGTCTCCTGCATCTTCTTCCGTGCCTCCTGTGGCGGAGCAAGAGCTTTGACATGTCTGCTCTTAAAGACTCCGGCTTTATCAACATCTCGTCCAGTTCTGTTGACGTTGATTTTCACATCCCAGGGAGTTGTATGTTCCGTTCTCTCTTTTATTTTAAGAGAAACAGTGGGGCGGATGAGGTCTTTTTCCTTTGACATTCCCAGGAAGATTTCTGCAACTTCCTGTTGAATGTTCTTGAGCTTTGCAATCACCCATTGCGTTAGACTGGATCTGTTGATGAGATTCATTCTCCTGGAACTCCGTCTTCTTGTGGTTCCTGAGAGTTAAGCTACTCTCATCTTGAAGCGTTGACAGATTCTTTATGTTTGATCGGCTTCTGGAGATATCTTTCTAGATTCTATGTTCTTCTTCTGCAACTTTTGTTAGTGGAACAAATAATGCCAATTGATGGAAGAAGAAAGAGTGCCGAAAGACTTTTTAGGGTTTTAGGCAAAATTTTGCGTATCTCTTCTATCATATTTATATCACTTTTCTTGATGAATGGAAGATCAAGATTTGTAGATTGATAGGAAGATCTACGACTGGGAGTCATTCTCGCGTCATGTCAGTTTCTTAATTAGAAAATGCGAGTTAATGCGCGTGAGAGGACGGTTGAGGCGTTTTGACTTTTGCCTCGAAACTCCCATGTTTCAGTTCTTTGCAGACTTTTAATTAAGATTTGATTAGATATGACAAGATATGATTTGACTGAAAACAGAATGAGTAGGTGTAGATAATGATGATGCAAACCTCTCAGCTGATCTTTGTAGTCAGCTGATACCTCAGTTGTGAATGGTCGTGATGAGTGTTTGTTTTTCCAGCTGGTTCCCCCTCAGCTGAATAATCCTTCAACTTAGGCGTCTTGCTGAGCTTGATTCTTTCTCAGCTGATACCAATGATGTCGGTTCTGAATTCCAGCTAACTGTTTTCGTTCATTGGTCTCGTTTATTCACTGGTCCGTGCTATTCAATGGGTGAAGCATCGTCTGGGTTGAGTAATCTAAGTAACCCGCACAGCATTTTGAATCTTGTTTCTATTAGCGGCTTTGTGAGCATATCAGCCCGCTGTATGTCTGTGTGAATTTTCTCAACAATTACGTCCTTCTTTTCCACGTGATCTCTGATGAAGTGATGGCGTACATCCACATGTTTGCATCTTGTGTGGTGTACTGGATTCTCTGATATAGCAATCGCACTTGAGCTATCACAGAAAATCAGAACTTGTCCAGTTTCCACTTCGTAGTCATCCAGCTGATGTTTCAGCCAGAGAATTTGTGAGCAGCAACTTCCAGCTGCCATGTATTCTGCTTCTGTCATGGAAGTTACAATGCACGTTTGTTTATTTGAAAACTATGAAATCAACTTGCTTCCTAGGAACTGACAAGTTCCTGAAGTTGATTTTCTGTCCAACCGATCTCCAGCGAAGTCCGAGTCTGAATATCCTAGGAAGAAGCTCATTTCTCCCATCATAGACATTTGGAACTGTTCTGACATCATTTCTCCAAATCTTTGGCATAAGAATGTTGATCTTGATCCGAAGATGATGTCGTCTACATAGATATGAACAACCAGGATGTCTTCTCCTGACTTGATGGTGAAGAGTGTTCTATCTACTGATCCCTTCTTGAATCCTTTGGATACAAGGAAGTTTGATAGAGTATCATACCAAGCTCGAGGTGCTTGCTTCAATCCATAGAGCGCCTTCTTTAGCTTGTAGACTTTATTTCCTTCTACTTCAAATCCTGGAGGTTGTTCAACATAGACATCTTCTTTGATTTCTCCATTTAAGAATGCACACTTCACATCCATTTGATAGACCTTGAATTTGTGATGTGCTGCATAAGCGAGAAAGAGTCTAATTGATTCCAATCGCGCTACTGGAGCAAATGATTCTTCGAAGTCAATTCCTTCAAGCTGTGTGTATCCCTTGGCAACTAGTCGAGTTTTGTTTCTGATGATGACTCCAAGGGTATCCAGTTTGTTCTTGAAGATTCATTTGAGTCCTATGATTTTGATTCCTTCAAGTCTTTCGACCAATTCCCAGACACAATTTCTGAGGAATTCATTCAGCTCTTCCTACATGGCGTTAGTCCAGGGCACGCTCTTTAAAGCTTCGAGAATTGATTGAGGCTCAAGAACTTGAGCTACATAACACGCCATTAGAGCTGTATCTTCATCATAGACCGTTAGTTCTAGCTCTACTGAGAGTTGAGCTGAGTCAGCGGCTTTTTGAAGATCCGATGAAGCTTGAGCAGCTGAGCTTCTGGTTTTGACTTGGTCAGATGGTTCTCCAATAATTGCTGATGATGGATGGTCTTCAATCCATTTTCTTCTTTTACGAATTTCTTCTTCCAGCTGATTGATGCTAGAAGTGGCAAGATTTCGTCTGGCTTGGAGTTGCTCTGGAGTTAAGTCTTGAGAAAGACTCTCTCTTTGGATTGAGTGTTGAGGTGACTTCTGTAGAGGCTCTGCTGGAGATGGAGCTGGAGATTCAGCTGTGTCTGGATTTCCAGCTGATGATATTCCCCCTTAATTTGGCGTTGGAGGTTCCTCTTGGTTTTCAGCTGGTGGAGTTTCCTGATTGATTTGAAGTTCCCCCTCTGGCTCATCATCCCAAATTAATGGTTCGGCCAGATTCCTGATACGATTTTCTTGAGCTCTTGTCTGAATCTGTCTTGAAGATTCTCCTTCATTTCTTCATTTGATAGATTCTCTATATTCGAATGATGATTCGTCAAAAGTAACATGTGGAGTTACTTCGACTGTTTGAGTTCTTCTGTTGAAGACTCTGTATGCTTTACTCACAGCTGAGTAACCAAGGAATACTCCTCGGTCAGTCTTTGCATCGAATGTCTTGAGCTGTGTTTTTCCATTGTTTAGGATATGGCATTTGGATCCGAAGACCTTAAAATATCCAATGTATGGTGTTCTGTTGTTCCATAGCTCATACGGCGTCTTTCTTTGCCTTGATGTGAGTATGGAGCGATTCTGAGTGAAGCATGCTGTGTTGATTGCTTCGGCCCAGAACTTCTTTGGAATGGCAGAGCTGGCTAGCATTGAGGTAGATGCTTCTTTTAGTGTTCGGTTTCTTCTCTCTGCTACACCATTCTGCTGAGGTGTGCGTGCTGCTGAGGTTTGATGTTGAACTCCGTTCTTCTCGCAGTATTCATAAATAGTTTCATTCAGAAACTCCGTTCCTCAATCTGATCTGATTGATATTATCTTGCACTCATTCTGAGTTGACAATCTTTCCAGCAGGATTGGCAGCTTAGTCCTTGTTTCGCTCTTCTGGTACAGGAATGACACCCATGTGAATCTTGAGAAGTCGTCTACTACGACCAGAGTATATTTTCTGCCATTGAAGCTTGCTGGAGTAACTTGACCAAAAAGATCCATGTGAAGGAGTTGAAGTACTCGATCAGTTGACTGAACTGGCTTGAGAGAGAATGAAATTCTTGTTTTGTTTTCCTTGTTGACACGCGCTGCACATATGAATTTTGTCATATACTTGATCTGGAATTCCATTAGTGAGCTGGTTCCTAGCTAGTTTGTTGATTGTCTTGAAGTTGAGATGATTCAGCCGTCTGTGCCACAGCCAGCTGACTTCATTGCTGCTTTTCGATACAAGACAAGTCTCCGGAGGGCTGCTGTTCCAGTCAGCGAAATACTTGTTTCCTTCTTTTTTCCCTCTTAGTAGTATCTGCTTGGTTTCCCTGTGCTTCACTGTGCATCCCTGTGCATCAAACTTGACAGAAAAACCGTTGTCGCAGAATTGGCTAATGGAGTGCAAGTTATGTTGCAGTCCTTGTACGTAAGAAACATTTGGGATTATAACATTTTTAGTTTTAAATGTACCATAACCTTTGGTTAGGCCTTTGGAGATGTCACCAAATGTTACTTGGGGGCCTGGACGCTCGATAAACTCCTGGAGTAGATGCTTTAAGTGCGTCATGTGCTTGGAGCATCCACTCTCCAAGTACCACAGCGTTCTCATCGACTCCTCAATGATGCGTTGATCCCTTGCAACCTATACAAAAGATCAAAATTTAGGTACCCAGTTTTAATTGGGTCCTTGTGGGTTAGACAGAGATCCTTTAACGACCCAGATCTGCTTGATGACTCGAATTGGGTCATTTCATCTGATAATCCTTCCAGTTGAGTCGATATACACATTCATTGTGTTCTTCGGTTGTTGCTGGTGGGATCTTGATCTCAGTATCTTCCCGGCTTGATATCTTGGTCTTTTCTGGTACCCAGCTGAGACGTTCCTTTGTCTCTGCTATCTCTTGTGATACCTCGGCTGGAATTGGTTCTCTAGCTGATGATCATATGAGTGATATCCATCTGGGTATCTCCTCTGATATCTTGATATCTTTCGACGTGTACTGTTGCTGGTATCTGTAATGTCCAGCCTGTTGTTTTTGTTGAGGTTGAGCACGTTGCTGTCTGACTTGAGCTTGAGGTTGTCTCACAGCTGACCTTTTTGATGCCTGCTGTGTCCTCGATGTAGCTTGAGAATATCTCACAGCTGGTCCTCTTGATGCCTGCTGTGTTTCAACGGTTGTTGCTGAGTTGCTGGAATTGGATGTTCTTTTGCTCGTACAAACATTACCTTTGTTCCACTCGTGGAGGCAATGTTTGTTGGCATCCTTTGATTCATTGTATCCTAGTCCTGCTTTGAGTGCTGTTGGACGTTGTGCACTTATGATTTCGTCCATTGTTGATGTGGCTTTGATGAGAGCTACCATCTTCTTAGACAGTATCTCTTCAGAACTTTTCAGCTCTATAATCTCAGCTGACTTCTTTTCTGATTCAGCTGTGGCCTTTTCCAATTCTTCCATCAGTTGTTTCTTTTCATAGTAGAAGTCCTTCATCAGCTGATCTTGTTTCATTATTTTGTCTTTTAGTGAAACGACTTCCTTTTGGAGCTGTGTTGTATCAGCTGCTCTGATACCTTTTTCCTTTCAAGTTCCACTTTCAGCTCAGCATTCTCACACATTATGACGTCAAGGATTTCTTGAAGCTCTTTGGAATCGTTCATTACCTTCTCTACTAGACTCCAATCAGGTAGCCCTGATTCTGAAACCTGTGTAGAGTGTTCGTGTGATGGTGAGAGGTTAGATAGATTTTGAGTTCTAGACATTACCTCATCTTCATCGATGCCGTCTGTTTGTCCCATGAAGCATGTATCCCAATCAGGTATATCGTGAGCCATCAATGCTTCTTCTTCTGAGTCTGAAAATGGCATGTTATCATCTATTTTGGAGAATCTGAGTTCCATCCCTTCGATGGACTCGTTTACAAGCTGCTTGAAGTTATCAAACTTCTGGCAGGCGATCGTGAATTTATTTTCTTTAATCTCCTCAGACCCTTCGCATAGCTTGGCTAGGGTTTCCCACATCTCCTTTGCGGTTTTGCAGTTGATGATTTTGCTGAGGTAGGCGTTGGAGACGGTTGATGAGATGGTGTTCCTCGCAAAGATGTCTAATCCAGCTTGCTTCATTTCTTCTGATGTATGCTCACTCTTTGGCTTGGGAATGAGCTGATATGTTGGCTGTCCACCATCTTGAGCTGGAACAAGCTCGTTTTCTTATTTGTAGATGATGATGGGTCCGTCTGAGATGACTTCCCACATCATGTCATGATGCGCACAGAGAAAGCTCTTCAATCTGAACTTCCAGATTGCATAATCGTCGACCGAGAAGGTGGGAAGATTCCTGTTAAGATAAGAATCCATGGAGATATGCACAGTATGTAATATAATGAGTTTTTCAACAAAGAGGATCTGTTCAGTTGACCACTGACAGATTATCAAGATAAATCGCTTGATTCAGAACCAGCGGTCTTTTGAACCACTGCTCTGAACCAATTGATGGTCCCTGAGCTGGGTCTTTGGTGTAGAGGGGGGTGAATACACCAAAGATAAATTTCTAAAAACTTTTTCAAGTTTAAAACAGTTGGTGAGCTCAGTTATGATTCCAGCTGAGGAGAGTCAGCTGGGCAAATAACTCAGCTGGCGGTGCGGAATGTGGTGGTTTGAAAACTTAGCTCGGTTGGTTAGAAAAACTCAGCTTGAAAAGATTATCTTTACGTTTTCGGCGTAGTCAAGTTGTGCAACTTTCAGAAAGACACAACTGTCTTATGAGAGCAGCTATGTATGCAGTTTTAATAAAATATGCATTGAGATGATAAAGTTAGTATTAAAACTGAAGATAAAGAGATAGTAAAGAACACTAGATTTTTACGTGGTTCGGAGTAACACCTCTTACGTCCACGACCAGGTTCACTGGTAATTCACTACCACTTGGTTTCCAAGTACCAAGCAACTTCACAACTCTAACCCGAGCTGTGTTCCAACAGTTTGCGGGCACTGTCAAGCCTAACTTTTCAGTTTACGGGTACTGAAAAACCTTACAACCACTTGAATTTCGCGCTTCAAGCAAGCGTAACCTTGACCTAACCTTTCTGGGTAAAGAGGGGTTTGGTTTGGGGTTCCAACTATGAACGAGTTCTTACAATTAAGAACTTTAGAGTTAGATGAACTCGTTCAAGATCTAGGCGTAAGATATACAATAAATTCTGCCTAGGGATCAGACGAAAAACTAAGCAGTTTCTGGATTAGAAACACTTTAAGATAAAGTGTTCTTTGAACTATGTAGAACTGCTTGAGAGCTTTTGAAGGCTTGAGATTTTTCAGAGAATGAAAGCTTGTAGAGAGTTTTTCGTATTTGATCCTGAGGTTGAAGACGAGTTTATATAGGTAGAGATTCAAGATTAGCCGTTGGAGGAGCCGTTTGAATCTTACCTACTCTTCTTAAATTCGATATCTGCCGTTGGGCGATTCTGCACCTGTCTTCATTTGTGTCACATCCTAGGTTCTGAAGTCTAGGATGCTGATTCGGCAATCCCTCATTGGTCGAGGCAAGTTGACTTCCTCTGACGCCGGGATCTCTGTCTTTGGAGCTGGCTTTTGAATTCAGAGCTGGATTGAGTAAACTGACTTGAAGTGATGTCTTCAGAGTTAGTTCCCTTTGTTCTGTACAGCTAGATCAGCTGTGTCTTGAACTCCGCTCAGTTTGATCCTGCTCCGTCTTGAACTTAGCTCAGCTGGAAGACTCAGCTGATAGTTGACTCCTGCTGAAAACACAGCTGGATCGTCTGCTGTCTTCCGCTTCCTTAGCTAACTCCAGCTGGGTCTTCTGCTGTCTTCCGCTTCCTGAACCTGTAAACTTAGAAAATCTAGAGCTCAAACAGGCGAGCTGGAAAACACAATTTAGGTTGATACGGTCATCTACTCGGTTGGAGAACAGTTGGGTTTTGGTATTAAATTAAAACTTTATAATTTTCCCAACAGGGTGCCTTGACTCATTAAACTATACCACAATTTATACAAGTAATTAAATAGTGTTATTTGGATAGATAAAAAAAAATTCTAGTAAAGTTTATCACTACCAGCTATAAATATTTGAATAAATCTCTTATTTCAAAGAGTCCATTCACGTGATGTAAAAAAAAATGGTTCTTTAGAAACACTTATAAAGAAATACACTTTATTTCAACTAAAATAATAGGACATGCTTATTTTAATAATTCCTCAGCTAATCCTACTTCTATAAGATTTCAAAGAACGAAAAAAGAAAAAATTATCTTTATCTTTTAACTCTTTTTCTTTTTACTTGTGTCCACCACAATAACAATAATAATATGAATAATAATAATAATAATAAAAGTTCTTATAAAAACTCTCGATTGAAAAATTAGCTTAGCACTAAGATAACTTTTAAATTTAACTAATAGGAAATTTAAAGGAATAAAAATCTTTTCGGATAAACTTTCAAGAAACTCTTCTATTTTTTAGATAACTTTTATATTGTACAAACAAAAAGTAAAAATTAAGAATTTCTTTCTTAAACTTAACACTCTCGACTAATATATTAATTTTTTTTTTACTAAAAAGACTTTTACATGAAAATAGCTTGAGCTAAAAATAAAATATTTTGGGCCAAATTTACTTTCTTATTAATAATATTACTTGAACATGCATGAGAAACCAGGATGTTACAACAACCGTAGAACTACACGGATCCATGGTCTAGATCGCTTCTTATTTCTTACGGGAAAAGACTTTTACATATGATCTCTTCCATATATATATATATGGGGAATTTTATATTTTTAATTTGGAAATTTAAGTGAAATGCCATGTGGAAACAAGAAGAAGCTGCATCTGGCTATGGTGACACTTAAGATATGATGGATATGGTTTCACTTATTGGAATTTTGGAACAGTCTAATTATTAATATTTGAAGAAGAAGGTAGAAGCTATATATAATTTAAATAAAATGGAGGTGCATATAATGTGGATCAGCTATTTTGAGGATTTTGTGAGACAGATTATGTCATTGTGACTGCTAAAGCCGGAAAAGCTTCACACGGCGCCGAAACATGTGCATGTGAGATTATACATATCCACACACACATATATATAGCATATTTAAAAAAAAAAAAAAAAAAAAAAAACACTTAAGGAGTTTGTGTTTTCTAAATTTCGAGATTAACGAGAATGCAATTGTCTTGCAATTTGATTTCATGATGTGGATTTCATATATCAATTCACATATAATATTGATAATTTGACGATTTTATAAGAATACAATAAAAATAAAAATTTGCCTTGTGGGGACTAATTAAAGCCCAACTTACCCCATCTAGATCGGCCTGCATGTATATTATACAATTTCTATCTCGACTTATTCTGCTTCCATTCAAAATATATTTACCTATGAGAAATTAATCGTGATTTAGTACATGACCTTTATATGCTAGAACAATAGATGGAACAACTTTAGTGGATTATAAAAATCTATGTTTATAATTTATAATTGAACACTATAAAATATTGCGTGAGTAAACAATATCAACTCTGAAGGATGTTTTTATATGTAGAATTCAAATATGAACGTCTTCAGTCTTTATGGATAATCACACAACCAAACACATACTCGCAAAAAATCAATTGTTAAAGAGTAATTTATATCGATCACGACTTAGAAAAAAGAGTAATATCGATCGAAGCACATAATAATCTAATGTTCTTATAAATGCTATCAAAATTAAGTGCATAATTAATAGTTATCTTCAAGGATAAAAAACAGACTAGTGACTAATCTATTTTGAGAGAAATGAGCAATCCAAGAATATGATATAGTTGAGTTAAACCGAATAAAATATTTGATTGAAATGAAAATTTTGATTAATTTGATTGCAGCTAGTTAATTAATTAACTTTGTTTGAGTTGATTGATTCAATTATTGGATTTTAGAATTCAATTTTTTGATTCGACTATAAAACAGTTCAAATCCATCAAATTAATTGATTGCACTCTTCCAAGTAGGCTGAGCAAAATCTAATTAACCGACCCAAAAAATTGCACAGCGGTGATTGGTTCAGTTCTGGTTGAAGAAATATAGTTTTAGTTAAGTTAGGAAAATTAATCCGTGGAAGTTTCAATCGGTTTTAAGGTTTTGATGGAACCCACCGAAATATATATGTATTTAATATTATATTATTATTTAGGGGACACATTATGACAACCACACAAGCTAAAAAATATAATATAGATTTTGCACAAAGAAAATATACCCTAATTGGGGAATCATAAACCCTTTCATTTTCTTATGCGTGTGGCTGACTACAGTGTGGCCAAATAACTTTATTGTATTATTTATATTATGCTACTTTATATTTGTCGTTGAACTTTATTTTTTGTAAATATATTTGCATTTGAACTTTTAAGTTATTGTTTTGTTATTAATTTTTAGACTTGATATAATTTGACAATCCTAAGTTGTACTTTTTGGTATTTTCTTTAAAAATATTGAATTAAAATAAAAAGAAAATAATTCAATTGAGTTCAAAACTTGAAATCAATGTTTAAAAATCGAACCGAACTGACCAATTCAATCGGTTGAACCATAAATCGGACTAATACCGGTTCAGTCAACATCAATAATCTCGTAGTCCGTAAAAACCATCTTAACCAACAACTCAATTGTTAATATTCTTTCCAACCTTTTTTATGATATTTAGTTTTTGATATTTTTAATATGAAATTATGGATATTTTATATTTGTCGTATATTTTATTATTTTATTTATTTATTAAATGATTTAACTGGATTAACTAGTTAAACTAATTGAACCATGATCCGAAGATCTCATCGGTTCGACCGACCATTTTGGTTTGATTGAATAAAATGAGTTAGCGGTTCGATCAAGATTTTTAAAAAATTCCAAGCCACTGTATTCGATTTTGATTTAATTGACCATATTTTCCCTTGTACTCCTAATTGACATACATGCATTCTAAAAAATTACTCTATCCGTCTAACGAATTTAATATCCCTTCAATTTTTACATAGATTAAGAAAATATATGTATATATAGAGAGAGATACATGTATATATATATTTTCAGAAAACATAATCTACATGCAATTTTCTATTTTGCCATTACTTACTACTCAAGCACATTATTTTCACATTTTTTTGCATAAGGTTATTTCAATAAGAATATTTTAATACTTCCTTTGTCCCATAAAAACGTGTCAAAACTTTTTGGTACGTATCTTAAGAAATTTAGTGTTGTTTGTATTATAAGTGGAGACAGTGTCTAAAAATGAAAATGCATGTTTTTATGGAATAGACAAAAAAGAAATATTAGAATGTTTTTATGAGACATAGAGTGTATAATTTAAAAAATTGGAATACATTTGTTATGAAAAACTCCCAGAATATTGTACAGCCTGTGGGAGGGTCGGACATGTAGTTCGCCACTGCGATGATCCGACGGTGGACAAAAGCGTGGAATCTTATGGAGGGTGGCTGAAAGCTAGTAAAACGGTTGATACTAGACGTGGGCGAGGGTTGGTTCAGCCTAGGGCGAGAAAGACGGGTGTAGAAGAGTCCACGGCACAGAGTGAGTCAAGAAACATGGTGGTGGTGCATACTGGTGTTGAGGAGAATGTGGAGGAAGAGAGGGCGATGTGAGTGAAGATGAGAGAAGATGATCACATGGTTCCTGGAGTCCTAAAGCAGAAGTCAGAGATGGAACCACGACAGTCATAGAAGGAGAAAGTTATCTCTACCACATCTTCAGAAATGGTAATAAGAGAGTCAATGGAGGATGATGAGATAAGAGTTGAGGAGGTAGTGAGGGAAGCAGTTGAGGGTAGGGTCTCGGGGCGTATCAAAGGGGAGGGAAGCAGAAGAAGGGGTAGATTAGGTGAGGGAGCTTTTGGTGGGCGAGGTTTTAATGGCGGGAGGGGTGGAAGAGGGGGAAGGGGGTGCAGGAGGTGGGTGGAAACGAAGAGCGCATGAAGCAGGAAGGCTAGATGGTGAGGGTGGTGAGGATGATGAGTTGGTTGTTGGGAGAAAACGGGCCTTGGATGATAATGCTTTAGATGAACATCAAGCTCGGGAGAAGCGGGTTCACAATCTTTCTGAGAATATTGTGGAGAATGTCAACATTGAGACATCGGCGGAGGCTGCGGCGCAGCCCCGCCGGATACAATGAATTGTTTAATTTAGAATGCACGGGGGCTGGGGAGCTCCCGAGCATTCCATGAACTTCGTCGGCTTATAGCTGACAACTCCCCGAATCTGGTCTTTATTTGTGAGACTAGATTGAGGCGACATAGGTGCAGTATGTGGAGAGCAATTTTGGGTTTTTCTGGCATGTTGGTGGTGGATGCAGTTGGAAAAAAGAGAGGGTTGATGCTGCTGTGGCGAGATCTATATGAGGTCCAACTTCGATCATTCAATGCAATGTATATTGATTGCAATGTGAAAACTAGTGTGCAGAATTTTCATTTTACAGGCTTTTATGGGGAACCTGATGCGGCAAAATGAAAATTTTCTTGGGAACTTTTAAAGCGATTGTGGGATCAGAATCTCTTGTCTAACCAAGCTTGGCTTGTAGCGGGCGATTTTAATGAGGTGATGGCGGATTCAGAGAAGTATGGAGGCCGGCCTCGATCTCTACAACAAATGAGCAATTTTCGAGAGGTTTTGTTCCAGTGTGATTTGGGGAAATTACCAAAAGCTTATAAGGCTATTTTTGAGAGGTTGGATAGATATTTGGTGACGTCGGAATGGAAGCAATTATTTCCCAACGCCACATCGAAGATCCTTGATTATTATGGTTCTGACCACAGACCAGTTTGGTGTGATTTTGAGCCAAGAGATGAGGGTGTGGTGCGAAGAGGTAAGGGGCATTTTCATTTTAAAGATAAATGGATGATTGATCAGAATTTTGCTCCGGACTTTCTATGTGCTTGAAAAACGGATGGTATTTACACAGATCTTCCTAAAAAACTGAGAGCATGTGAAGGCTTTTTAAAGCAATGGGCGGGCACGAGATTTGATAGTCTGGGAAAACAAATCTCGTATCTGAGAAAGAAACGTCAAAAACTTATGAAGGGAGTGGGATATAAAACTTCACCGGCAGAAATAATTTCGATTTCGGAGAGAATTGAACAACTTATAGAAGTCGAGTCCTGCCATTGGAAACAACGATCACGTATGAACTGGATGCGTGATGGAGATCGGAATACTAGTGTCTTTCACAGAGCAGCTTCTGCTAGAAAAAGTAAAAATACTGTGATAGGCCTATTTGATACGGAGGAGAAGTGGCGGACGAGGGAAGATGAGAAGGCTGAGTTGGTTGGTAGATATTTCAATGATATTTTTCAATTTTCTAACCCGAGCAAGAAATAGATAGCGAGCGTTACGGACCATATAACAGGTTGATTAACGATAGAGGTGGTTAGAGTTCTAAATAGTCCGTATAAGGCTGAGGAGGTGAAGAAACCAATTTTTCAGATGCACCCGTCAAAGGCTCATGGGCCAGATGGTTTTAATGGGAGATTTTTTCAACGATTCTGGCCTGTTATTGGTGAGTTTGTGACGCGGCAGGTGCTAAGGGTTCTTAATGGTGATATTTCTATTCTTGACTGGAATAAAACTATTATTGGCTTGATACCGAAAAAGAAGATGCCAGAGCGTGTATCAGATTTTCGTCCGATAAGCATGTGCAACACGTGTTATAAAATCGTGTCCAAAGTGTTGGTGAACAGAATACGGAAAGTGTTGGCACAAATAATTGACCCTGCTTAAAGTGCTTTTGTTCCGGGCAGGTTAATTACGAATAATGTTCTTATTAGCTTTGAATGCCAGCATTGGCTTCGGAATCATAAGCGAGGAAAAGATGTGTATGCATCATTAAAATTGGACATGAGTAAAGCATATGACAGGGTGGAATGGAGCTATTTGGAGGCGGTGATGGTAAGGATAGGCTTTCCTAGTCGAATTACTAAGCTCATTATGCAGTGTGTTTCAACTGTCTCTTTTTAGTTTCAACTGAATCAAAATGTTTATGAGGGGATCAAAGCTTCAAGAGGTTTGCGACAAGGAGACCCTTTGTCTCATTTTCTGTTTGTTTTATGTGTGTGCAAGGGTTATCATCACTTTTTGAGCGTTATGTGAGTGATCGTAGGCTGGTGGGAGTCCCAATAGTGCCATGACAGATTAGCATCACTCACTTATTTTTTGCTGATGATAGTCTGATCCTCTTTAAGGCGACTGAGGAGGGCTGTCAAAATGTGAAGGAAATCTTAAAAGCTTATGAAGAGGCCTCGGGGCAACTTATTAATTGTGAGAAGTCAGCGGTCACACTTAGTCCAAATTGTACTCAGATGACAGTGGCCAAAATTGTTCGGAATCTTGGGCTCTCAGTAGTTCAAGGACATTCTCTTTATTTGGGACTGCCGACTTTCTCGATGAAGCAGAAGAGGTTGCAGTTCGGATATGTGGCAGAAAGGGTTCAGAAAAAGTTGCTTGGGTGGAGAGAAAAGCAATTTTTTGCGGGTGGAAAGGAGGTGATAAATAAATCAGTGATACAAGCGATACCCACTTATACTATGTCTTGTTTTAGACTTCCATTATCTATTTGTTCGGATCAATGGCCGAAAACAAATTGGCCATATTGTAATAATACACTATAGTTAATTATGAAATAGGGTGTTACAGTTGTTATTGACTGGTGCATTATAATTAAACATGGAATATAATATCGTAACAATGCATTGTAGTAAATCAAAAATGCATTATTACGACAGTGCATTGTAATAATACATAAAATACTTTTTATTAGTACATAAAGTGTATTATTATTATTTTTTACGGGAAAAATATTTTATATGTGAACCAACCCATATATATGTGTGTGTGTATATATATATCTATTACTAATACGAAAATAAAGCTGCCTCCTCCACGGTGCTCCGTTCAGATTTTCCTTTATTCTGGTAATTTGTTTAATTTTAATTCATATATATTCTAATTTTTTATTAATTAAAATTTTATTAATTTCATATTCTTGAAATATCACATGTTTATCTATTAATCACATTTCATATTCTCATATTTATCTTTCCCTCTATTTAATTAATTTCTTCTATTACACATATTAAAATAATAATAATTTCGTAATACATTCTTATAAATCCATATTTTATACATTCTTAATTCATATATAATAATATATATATATTTAATATTATAAAATTGGCAAATATTAGATATATCGATTTAATTAGCATGAACCAACGATACGGTTCAAATATACTTAAAAGATGAATTTCTACTAATTTTAATTAATATTAACTTTGTTTATATGAAAATAAAGTTGCCTCCTCCACGGTGCTCCGTTCAGATTTTCCTTTATTTTGGTAATTTGTCTAATTTTAATTCACATGTATTCTAATTTTTATTAATTAAAATTTTATTAATTTCATATTCTTGAAATATCACATGTTTATCTAATAATCACATCTCATATTTATCTTTCCCTCTATTTAATTAATTTCTTCTATTACACATATTAAAATAATAATAATTTCGTAATACATTCTTATAAATCCTTATTTTATACATTCTTAATTCATATATAATAATCTATATATACATATTTAATATTATAAAATTGGTAAAGATTAGATATATCGATTTAATTAGCATGAACCAACGAGACGGTTCAAATATACTTAAAAGAAGAATTTCTACTAATTTTAATTAATATTAACTTTGTTTATATTTTTATATTACGAAAATAAAGTTGCACCCTCCACGGTGCTCCGTTCAAATTTTCCTTTATTCTGGTAATTTGTCTAATTTTAATTCATATATATTCTAATTTTTATTAATTAAAATTTTATTAATTTCATATTCTTGAAATATCAAATGTTTATCTATTAATCACATCTAATATTTATCTTTCCCTCTATTTAATTAATTTCTTCTATTACACATATTAAAATAATAACAATTTCGTAATATATTCTTATAAATCCTTATTTTATACATTCTTAATTCATATATAATAATCTATATATATATATATATATTTAATATTATAAAATTGATAAAGATTAGATATATCGATTTAATTAGCATGAACCAACGAGACGGTTCAAATATACTTAAAAGAAGAATTTCTACTAATTTTAATTAATATTAAATTTGTTTAGATTTTTATTGAATAATTTAGCATAAACCAATGAGACGGTTCAAATAACATAGAAAGAAGGATTTTTACTAATTTTGATTAATATTACTTTGAAGATGTAAACATATTTTTTTTCGCATTTTGACAAAGATTAGAGATATCGATTTAACATGAACCAACGAGACGGTTCAAATATACTTAAAAGGGAAGGATTTTTACTAATTTTATTTCATATTAACTTTGTTTATATTTTTATCGAGTAATTTAGAAACCAACGAGACAGTTCAAATAACATATAAAGAAGGATTTTTACTAATTTAATTAATATTACTTGGAGTATTCATATTTTTATCGAGTATTACTCAACGGATTTGAGACAAGTATGTACAGTAAAGTCACTATTTTAACCGAGATTAGGACGAACATGTAGAAAAATTATAAACAAATTTAGATTTAGAAAATACATAATAAATGAGTATACTAGATTCATTGTCATTCATAATTATAAATTTAGATACGTGAAATAAAATTAATTTGTTAATTTTGATTAATAATTAACTCGAACAATATCACAACTTCTAAATAAGAAATAAAATTATTTTTAAAATGTATACATATAAATTAAAACATAAAGTTATTCCCGTCGAATTTCGACGGGCTACTTACTAGTATATATATATATATATATGAGTTAAACAAACTCAACTCTCTTAAAAGAGTTTCCCTTTTCAGATATACTCCCTCCGTCCCGCTATTTCCGACTCATATTTTATGGGTACATGTTTTAAGAAGAAGGTGTAAAAGATAGAAAAATGGTAGGGTCCACACTTTTTAAAGGGTTAATTATTTCTATTTTGGGTTCGAGCCATTTATAAAGGGACGGCCCAAAAAGGAAAATGAGACGGGGGGAGTATATTCAAATTCGTATGAGAGAGAGAGAGAGAACATTAAGATGCCTCGTTCACGCATCTTGTTCTACTCAGTAACACTTATCTGGTTAATTTTGATTTCAAACTACTTGGCGAAATCAGAAGATGAGAGCAGTAATTATGGGGATGGTAGCACAGTTAATCCTCCACCTACCACTACTTGTAATAACTGCACCATTTGTCGATACCCTTGCAACGCTCAACCACCGCCTCCGCCGTTCCCCGTCGACCAGCCGCCGCCACAGTCTGCGGACTAAGGAAACTGCCCTCCGACTGCTCCGGTTATATGCTGCGGCGGCGGCCAATACTATGCACCACCACCCCCTTTCTATTATTTACAATAACGACTCTGGCGTCGCAGCAGCACGACAACTATCATATCTTTCTTATTCCGCCACCTTACTTTTTGCATCTTCTTTTTTATTATGTTTTGTAATTTATTTGTTATTAGAGTTGGAGTACAATAAGGCGACTGGAATATTGGAATCAAGGAAGAAGAAACTAATTAATGTCTCAAAACGGAAAATCTCTTTAATGTAATTCCAAAACATGCAATATACAATAGGTTAACCGATCATTTATGATATAAAAAAATCGACCATGCTGTTTTTAAATCGGTTCGGTTAACTATTAAAAAATCATAAATAAAAATCAAAAACCGTTATAGCGTTTAACCTAAAATCAGTTCGGTTAACCAATTATTCAACGGTTAACCATAATAAAAAAAGATTAATTCAACAATCAAACTACATTTATTGTCAATTTAAACTAATTGATGATATTATGGAATAAAAAAATTTAATGTCTAGTTAGGAAGAATAAACACATAGGAGAACAAAATAGTAATCAAATAAAATTGATTAAATGTAATATTTATATGATAGATAATAAAATTATAAATATTTTATGATTATCGGTTCGGTTCGGTTAACCGCCGGTTTCTATAAATAAAAACTAAAAATCGAACCGGTACCCTCGGTTTTCTAAAATTAGAAAAATTAACCGTACCATCGGTTTGGTTAACCGTATTTTCGGGACAGTTTCGGGACGGTTTGTCGGTCGGTTCGATTTCTTCGATTTTTTTGCTCACCCCTAATATACAATATTAAGAAGGAAAGCCGAAATCCATGTATCCCCTCCGTCCCATTTTATTATACTCATTTGGCCGGCCACAAATATTAACAAAATGAGTTGTTTATAATAAAGTTGGAAAAATAAAATAGTTTTTTGGAGTATTTCTGTCAAATCATGTAGGAGAGAAGGGAGAAAGTATATTTTTTGGCATATGATATAATTCATGAATTATAATAGAGTATTTATTATATGTTATGTTTACATTTTAGGAAATGAGTATAATGAAATTGGACGGATGAAGTATATTTCTATATAAATCCTTAATTTTTATTCAAAATTTTGCACTCATTTTTCTTGTTTACCATTTTGGTTCATCAGGAGAAATATTATGTAGGACTGTCAAACTTGTCGGGCCGGGCCAGGTCGGACTTAGCAAGCCAAAAGTACAGTACATGGCCAAAAAATCAATCGTACCGTTAAATAGCATCCAATCCGATCTAGAAAAATAATTTTAGTACAAAATTGACCGACCCAATCCGAGCCCATAAGACTTTAGGCCATTTCGGATCGGATCGGACTGTCGGGCTAAGTTTTGATAACTTTAATATTATGCTTGTGATTTTGCACTTATACAACTTTATATTATATGGTTAATATGTAATGAAGTAAAGTAAATGCATATACACGTATACAACCGTAAGCTCTTAAAGAAGGTCCGATGAATTTCATAACTTGAAGTTTTACATAATAATTAGTCCCTAAATACAATTTCAAGATACTAATTATTGTTTAAATCACGAATTTTGATTCAATTTGTAATTTCGGTCCGACTTTCAAAAATTATAAATAAGTACCTCACGTTTTGACTTTCTATAATTAAAATTTGCCAAAATTTTCTATCGACCCCAATTGTCAAATTCTCGTCGTTCTATCCTGATTCAAGAAATCAAATACTGGTCGTTGACAGGTTCGATGAGAAGAACATTTTGGCATATGGATCGACATTCAATACTTGCTGACAACAATTTGCGAAAGCAAATTTGAGCACTTGTTGTAATTAGACTATACTTTGAAATCTCATTATCGTCAACAAGTACTGGAAATCGACCCACATGCCAAAGTATTCTTCTCCTCAAACTTGTAAAATAATTCGATTGATTTCTCGAATCAAGAACTACAACAACGGAAATTTGAAAGTTTGGGTTGACAGAAATTTTGGACGAGGTTTAATTGCACAAAATTAAAAGATTGGATATATAGTTATTTGTACGTTGTAAAGATCATGAGATCTAAATTACAAATTTAATATGATGTGGATCATTCCATGTTCACTTTATTTGGCTTGATTCAATCAGATAGCTAGTGAGTAAAATCCAAGGCTCAAATGCCCTAAATTCCAACTTGGCCTCCATACGGTTCAAAACTAACGATATAAATGTCAATGAAATACTCTTATTTTTTTTCTACAAGCTAAATATAAAAATCAGAGTTGAGACCTTCATGTTTCGGGTCTAAACCACAATCACAAAGTCATGAAAGTTACTATCTAAATCTGAAAAAGAAAAAGTGTTGGTCCCAAGACGAATACCTTGGTGTAGAGGGGGGGGGGTTGAATACACCAAGGTTTAAAAACTTTTCCAAGTTAAAACTCTTTTCAGAGAGCTGGATGTGTTCGATCCAGCTGGATGGCAGCTTGATCGACACAGCTGGCTGTGTGTGTGTGCGGAATGTGGTGGATTTGGAAAGTCCGTATGTTGCTTCAAATATATTGCAAAGCTCTGTTTCACTTTTCAGTTAGTCAGTTTATGCAGATTGAAATGTATGCTCATGAAGGTTAGTAACATGCATAAAACAAAGCAATAAAATAACAGAGCATTTTTAACGTGGTTCGGAGTAACCCCTCCTACGTCCACGACCAGATTCACTGGTAATTCACTACCACTTGGTTTCCAAGTACCAAGCAACTTCCCAACTCTAACCCGAGCTGTGTTTCAAAGGTTTGCGGGCACTGTCAAGCCTACACCTTCAGTTTCCGGGTACTGAAGAACCTAACCACTCGAATTACACGCTTCGAGCAAGCGTACCTTTACCTAACCTTTCTGGGTTTGGGTTTGGGTATGGTTTTCCAACTATGAACGAGTTCTTACAATGAAGAACAAGGAGTATGATGAACTCGTTCAAACTAGGCTTAAGATATTTATTCTGATCTATTCTGCCTATGACTGAATATGTGAACAACTAAGAACACAGCTGACTGGCTGAGTGTTCTAGAAAGATTTGGCTTTGTAGATCGTTGTTCATTTTTCTGTTTTCTTTTATTTCTTCAGTCGTCTTGCCAGCCTCACCAGCTTCTTCTATTCAATGGTGAGGAGGTATATATATAGGTGGAGATTCAAACTAGCCGTTGGAAGAGAGCCGTTTGAATCTTACCTACTCTTGTTGACTTCTGGCCTTTACCTACGAAGTAGGTCTGCATCTGCAGAGGCTATTCCTTCTCTGATTTGACTGCGTCAGACAAGATCTTCTGACATCGGGATCTTGTCTTGGAGAAGGTCTTCGTCTTCGAGCTGCCAAGCGTCTCTGCTGTGTCTTCAGCGTCTTGGACTCTGCTGCGTCTCGACTCTGAGCTGTGTCTTAGACCTGTGCTGTATCATCAACCTGAGCTGTGTCTTCAACCTGAGCTGTGTCATTAACCTGAGCTGTGTCTCAGACCTGAGCTGTGTCATCGACACTAAGCTGGGTCTTTTATACTGAGATGGGTCTTCGACACTGAGCTGGGTTTCCTTCACTGAGATGGGTCTTGATACTGCTGGGTCTTTGACTTTGCTTGGTCTGCTCTGCTGAATTCCTCAGCTGTGTCCGCTCAGCTATGTCTTCTGCTGACACCTGTAAACTAAGAAACTCTATAAGCTCAAACAGGTGAGCTGGAAAAACACTTGGGCTTGTGCAAACATCTACTCGGTTGGGGTCAGCTGGGTTTTGGTATCACTTCAAAACTCTATTAATTTTCCCAACAACAAGGATTAGATGTGAAGAGGAAAAAGGCAGGTATGACAGTGTTCGACATGCCTAATTGCTATTTAGGAACTTTGGATGCCAAATGTGAGATCTGGAAGCACATTTAGCAACTCTGGATGGCAAACGTCAGATTTGAACATACAAATCCTAGGATACGACAAAGACGCCACTAACAAACTATTGTACGTGTCTACTTCTCAATAGCCCATATTAGAATATTCTAACCGCCTCCATGTGCACTAGGAAACGAGGATCTGCAAGATACAGTACTCGAAGCTAGCGTGGTTAAGCATGCATGTTTCGCATGAACTCTAAAAAGACAAAACTGTCCCTCGTTCGCGTGCATGGTATATCTGAAAAGACAAAATTGCCCCTCAACGCGCAGAGCTAAAATTACCATTTTATCCTCAATGTAAAATAGCTATAAATAGGCAACTCATGTACTGAAAACTCGTGCTCTCAATCAATACAACTACATTCTGCAAAATTTCATACACAAAGACCCATTATTCAAATTCTCCTTCAAAAGTTCTTCAAAATTTCTAAAGTTTTTACTCTATATTTACTCTAAAATCCAAGATCTAGATCCACTTTTCTGGATATTGGAAAGATTGCGATAAAACTTGAGATCTAGCTTTTTTCTATCAAGATCGGTTCTTATTCGTAATTTCTCGGTGATCTAGCTAAAAAGAAAATAATTTAAGCATATGTGTAGAGAATGAGGCAAAAGAAAATGATACCTGAATATTGGAAATATCAAAGAAAATATAGTAGTAGTAACCGCCATTAAAAATTTTAACCTGTTAAAAATGGAGCGGTTAATTATTATCTTCCAATTTTTAAGCTAGAAATCTTAATAAAATCGAGCCTAAAAATTATAAGTTCAAAGTTCACCCGTGGGCCGGGTGCAGAGAATAGACGCAAAAACCATATTTACTATAATTAAATAAAGTGTAAATATCACATTATAGACCAAAATTTGCCAACTTTGTAAATCACACCTTCGATTTTGACATAATAATATCCAATATTGTAATTTGGTTTTCAAATCTAAACCGAGTCATCGTTTTTGGAACTGAATAATCGCATTGCCAATAAAAAATCTGCATGTAATTAAGTTAAACGAACTATTTTTTTTTAATAAATTACAATTAAATTTAAAGACCGAGCTATGATGGATTTGAACTCGGAACCTTTAGCATCGGACATTAACTACTCTACCGCTAGACTAACAAACACACGCACACTAGTCTAAACGAACTATTACTTGTGTATATGTGCATTAGTTCAAAATGAACTATTACTCGTGTATCAGTTCAAAATGAATGGTTTATTCGCGTTATTTGTTTATATTTGTATCAGCTCAAATAGACTATTATCCTTGTATTAATTCAAAATGAACTATCACATGAATACACGAATGCATGTATTGTGTATTCACACTACTATGTGGTTATAATTAATCTTTGTTACAACAAAATAATCATTATCAAAGTTTCCAATCGATTTACATACCTTATAAAATTTAAATTTTCAATTTGCATTATAATAAAATATTACTATTATATTTAATAAATGAAGGTGAATATAAATATAAGATCAATAAATAATAAAGTCGAAGAAGATGGATAGTTGTGAATGCCACATTTTAATTTTTTGACACAGATTTAGAATTTAAATATAAATTTGGGAAAAATAATGTTTCAAGCATGTAGGCCAAGTGTCGGAAGCAGTTGTAGGAGTCGCATCATAATCCTCTCCAGTCTTATTGGATTTTTCCAGAAATGCTCCAAACACATACCCATACGCCTCTTCTTCTTCCTCTTCTACTCTTTCGCCAATAATGTCTGCTGGGGAAACCAAAACCTCGGCGGCGCGGCCGCGTTTCCCGGCCGAGCTGGTCTACTACTCTGGCTTCGGTAACCACTTCTCGTCGGAGGCGATCGCCGGAGCTCTCCCCCACGGCCAGAACAGCCCCCTCATCTGCCCCTACGGCCTCTACGCCGAGCAGATCTCCGGCACGTCCTTCACCTCTCCCCGGAAGCTCAACCAGCGCAGGTCATATTCAATATGCTATTAGTACTGATTATTGTCTTCGCATCTCGGAATCGATTGCTTTTATTCTGATAATGTACCGTTTTGGTGCAAGCAGCTGGTTGTATCGCGTGAAACCATCCGTTACGCATGAGCCGTTCAGACCTAGAGTCCCCGCTCACTGGAAGCTGGTGAGCGAGTTCGATCGGTCAAATAGCTCCGCCACGCCGACTCAGCTGCGGTGGAAGCCGGTGGAAGTTCCTGAGTCGCCGACTGACTTCATCGACGGATTGTACACTGTGTGTGGCGCTGGTAGCTCGTATCTTCGGCATGGTTTTGCAATTCACATGTAATCGGTATTCCTTGATCTAATTTTCTGTATTACTCAACTTTAGCAATTGTAGTTATGACTATAGGCTGTCTGCTGTCATAAGAATCTAATTCAGTTGAAAGAAGCATGCTTTAGCGTGCGACGGCATATACTTACGGATTTAAGGATCTGCTGAAAATATATTGATTGAATTAGCAAGTTCAGTGTTAGAGACTGTTCAAGAATGAAGCAATCACTTTTGCCCTATTCAGGCTCATAAAAAGAGAAAAAAGGGGGAAAAAAACGTAACTATTAGGATCCCCAATAGCGCTTATCCTGTTCAGATTTAATAGTAGTTCCTGGTTGGTTAAGGCAAAAACTCCATAAACTGTGATCATGTTGTAATCGATCAGATTATTTAATTTTTAAACAGAGGAGTGGGATAAAATTTTGATTCCTATATATTTGAAGAGGGGATTTGGCAGCCAATCTATGGTCTGAGAAAAAGGAATGGAACATTCTAGATTGTGAGAGCCTGATCAAATATCCTTAGTCAAGTACTATTTTGTGCTTATTATCGTTTGGGTTTGGGGATTCCGAAGAGTCATGTGGGGATGCCATGCTTAGATATACTAGTTATTAGTATGGTAATCAAATACCAATTTAGCCAATCTTAAGGGCTAGTTTTGTTTTGTTGTTGTTGTTGAAACGAGTTAAGGGCAGGCTACTTTCAAGGAGGGTTCTTTAGTTTTATCATGGAGCAGAGCTGTGGTAGATTTCCCATGACCATGAGTAGACATTCTAGATATAGATTGTAGCAACTATTAAAGTTGTAAATTGATGTTATTGTTTATTTATTCGGTTATGGGAAATGAGATGCAGAGAGATATGAGGGTTTCATTTGCTTTAATTTATTTCTTTCCTTATAATAACAATTTTCATACACAGAAGCTTGCATATATATATATATATATATATAATATAGCTCAACATGTGAGACAAACACATTTATATGCTAGCGCTATAATCTTGGTGTGATTGAAATGTTTGTTGCTTCTATTTGTTCTCTAAACTTGATAAGAACTTCAGTTTATTTCTTATTTGACTGCTTAAATTGAGTACACATTTCGGCTATCTGAAATATGTCTTCTTTATTTAATTAATGTGACTGCAGAAGCTTTTTGGCCCTTAAATTTTGAAAGCAAAAATGGACAATTATTTCCAAAATGCTCATCCTTTTCAGCTGTAACCTAGAACTATGTTAATTTAATTCTAGCCATTTAGTTGCATGCATGGATAGAGATAGATAGTTAATAAAACTGCACAACTATCGGCTTAGGAATCAGTTGTTACCGACTCTTTTCTCATTTTGCAATCCTCATATTTCCAACCTGCTTTATCCTTGGTTCAGAACTTTCCCAAGCATGTTTTCTTACTTTTATATTGAGATGGAAGTAGGTGTGATTTTTTGAAAACTCAAATGCTAGCTTGCTTGTAGGTATGCTGCCAATGTATCAATGGATAACTATGCATTTTGTAATGCTGATGGAGACTTTTTGATTGTTCCTCAAAAAGGAAGTAAGTAATGATAACCATACCCAATTTAGTCTCTATTGTGTGTATTCTAAATGCTATTTTGCTCAGGCAGAGGATTCAATAATAATATCCTGATGTGTTTTCAGGTGTTGTATATTTGTTTAAACAGCAAATTAAAGAAACCTTCTGCTGAAAAACATAGTCTGGAATTACATTACACTATTGGAATCCTCAACAATATTGCCATAATCAAACCTCTACTCTTAACAATTACAGATTGTCGAACATCTTTGGTCCTGGCAAATGTTATGGAAATTTGTTGTTGCTGTCTCCATTTCTCTACTATGTTCTCCATCTGCTCTCTTCTTACGCTATCTTTGTTAGAATTGGTGCTTTGGGTTTGGAGACATCGTGCAACTCCTGATTTAATTTTGGGTTCCTTGGCTAATATGCTATGTTACTGCTGCACACTATTATGGTGATCATATAGGATTGTGGATCACTACCGAATGTGGAAGATTACAAGTATCTCCTGGTGAGATAGTAGTCATACCTCAGGGTTTTCGCTTTGCTGTTGACCTGCCAGATGGGCCATCAAGGGGCTACATAGCTGAAATATTTGGTAGTCATTTCCAACTTCCTGACCTTGGACCTATTGGTGCGTCCACAGATTCTCAGAACTTCCCTCTAGGGCAATCTTACTTGAGCATGTAATGAATTCGCTAATTGCTTTTGTGTATGCTTTGGAGTGTAGGAGCTAATGGTCTTGCTTCTTCAAGGGATTTTCTAGTTCCCGAGGCCTGGTTTGAGGATGTCCCATGTCCTGGTTATACCATCGTTCAAAAGTTTGGTGGTGAACTCTTCACTGCAAAACAAGATTTCTCTCCTTTCAATGTGGTGGCATGGCATGGAAATTATGTCCCTTATAAGGTAAATTAATTTATAAGTATGTAAAATGTATGCTGGCGTTTCTCGTCAATTATGCTACATATATAAGCTGATAGGTTCAACAATTACTTTGCTGTGGCCTGATGAGTGCTTTTTATGTTTCCAGTATGATCTAAGCAAATTTTGTCCGTATAATACTGTCTTGGTTGATCATGGGGATCCATCAATAAATACAGGTATAGCTAGCACGAACATTGCTCTATGACCCGAATCCTCTTGCTAGATGAGTCCATACATCGTTATATGATATTTTTGTTTAATTTGAGCAAGATATTTCATTTAATGTGTATATTTTCAATTATTTTTCTAATTCCCCAAAATCTCATGCATGCAGTTCTGACAACACCTACTGATCGACCAGGAGTGGCATTGCTTGATTTTGTCATTTTTCCACCTAGGTGGTTGGTTGCTGAACACACATTCCGCCCTCCATATTATCATCGCAACTGTATGAGTGAATTCATGGGTCTAATTTATGGAGGATATGAGGTATACTATATAGATAATGTTATGGCTGGTGATGTACACGCCGCTTTGTTTCTGTATTTGATACAACTTAATGATCTGAGACGAAGCATCTCTTGAACCCTTGACACGAATCGACTTATATCAGGCAAAAGCTGATGGATTTCATCCAGGCGGTGCAAGCCTTCACAGCTGCATGACTCCCCACGGTCCAGATACAAAAACATACGAGGTAATGCGCTCTGTTGCATGTGTCTCAAACCATAAACATTTTCTAGTAGATAGCTTGTAGCGTTTTGCATTGCTGCTTTATTGACGGCTTCTCAAACTTTATCAGGCAACAATTGCACTGGAAAATGATGCAGAACCCAAAAGAATTTCCGATACCATGGCTTTCATGTTCGAGTCGTGCCTAATACCGAGGGTGTGCCCGTGGGTGCTGGAGTCCCCCTACATGGATCATGAATATTACCAATGCTGGATCGGTTTGAAATCTCATTTTACATGTAAATCCCTATCCCTTAATGAAGATAGCCAAGAAGGAGAGAAGGTGTAGAGAATGAAGGGATTGAGTTTCAACTTTGTGAGGACTTGAAAGTGGTAAGAATAGTACGTAAATTGATGTATGTAAATTAAGCCAGAATTGTATCCGAACTACTGGCGAAGAATTTGATAATGTAAATATCAAGTAAAAAATACAACTACCAGACGGTCCAGATCATGTAATCGAATCGACTCGACTCGTTTACACACCATCACAACTAACACTACCCTTAAATACATACAAAAAGTCACCACTCTCCACCCCATGCCAACGCAGACTACAATCCTCTCTCATAATCCTCTGCTTGTGTATTAGTATATATTCATCCACCGGCAGCAATTTCCTCTCCACCAGCATCTCCCTCACCTCACCAACCGTACTCGAATCCTTCACCTCCACCGGAATCCTCGCTCCGTTCATCAAACTCGACGACGTCTGCACCACCACTGCCACACTCCTCGACGACAGCTCTACCATCCCCCGCCCCATCGTCTTTAGAAACACCACCACCTCGCTGCCCCCCGCTACCCCATACTCGTGCAGACTCCTAAAATCATCTTCCATCTCCGCCCCATTGAAGAACATTGCCATTCTTCTCATCGGAGTTCCGTCCATAATGTGGATCTTCTCCCTCAAGCTCCGAACCGTGTCGTTTTGGTCGACATCGATCTCGATTTTTCGGGCCGAGAATTTTACGGTGATCTTCATCTTGGCGTCATTGAAGGGGAAATGTGGGGTGCTTGTGGTCGAGAGGTGGATGTTTGTGCCATCCGAGATGAGCGGATAGTCTTCTAAGTCGAGCCCGTCGATTAACTCCCAGTCCCAGACCGTCAGGTTCTGGGAGTTGGCGGGGATTCCGAGGAGGCGTTGGATTTTGTTTTTAATTTCAAGAATGGTTTCTTGGTTACTCACATCTATGGTGAATTTGCAGCACTTCATCACGATTACGATTTTCATGATTTTCGGTGGTGGGTTGAAGTGATTGATTTGGTGGTATTTCAGATGGAGATTCATGCAAAAGAAATGAAGGTTTTACCACCAGCTGTTGGTCGTGTTCATGAGTAATTGATTTGTTAGGCATGATTTTCATGCAATTTTTTTGCATTGTAAATTAACACTCTTGAAATTATAGATTAATTTTTTTAGCTTATTCTTTGAAATTTGAGAGAATTGTTGAAGGGCTCTCATGCGTAAATTAAAGGACGGTTTCACGCGGTACAACCTGCAGCTGCTTGGAGCATTTCTGACTCCTACAACTGCTTCACACACAAATTTAATTTGGATTTTTATTTCAACTAATAGTGTCGTAGGTGTGTCGCACGTACTATTGATAGATTTTAATAATAAGTTTATATATGTATGAAAAATAAAATAGTCATAATCATAATAAATTTAAATAATATATATAGTTACGGAAAAAATAGATAAATCATGTCACAATTTTGAGAAAATTTAAATGTAAAAGATTCTTATTTCATATCAAATAAATAAAACGTATTTATATTAATTTATTAAGTATCCTGAATAATTTAAATAAGTAAGAATAAGTATAATCTAATAATATATAACAGATAAATATAGTATATGATATACATTATTTCCCTATAATTAAATCTATAATAGGGGTATAATAGACAGATCAATTTTTGTAAACAATACACTTTCATAATAGGTATAGATTATAAAATAAAGTTAAAATTGTGTTGGAATTGAACCTATCAATTTCTCAATTTTTAATTCACAACATATCAAGCCGACTAATCTAATTTCGAGTCCAAAATTTATATATTAACGATTAATTAATTGGTTTAAAATACATGAATTTTGGATCGCTTTTAACTTTTGCACGTAAATTTAAAATCTTGTCTCAAAATAAATGAACTTTACATGCCCAAATTGAAACTAACATTGCAGACACATGGCAAATCGAAACTGATGTGACAAATTCAATAATCAAAATGTTGTTTTGATTAGGGTTAATTTACTTAAAATACACAATTTTTTTTTTATATTTCTTGTTTTTTATTTTTATTTTTTTTTTATCTAAGTATAAAAAATTTACATGTTGTTCTACCACAATTTACAAATCCAGCTAATTAAATTCAAATAATCATAAATTTTGAGCGGGTTCCAATTCCCAAATGTCATGTGAATCATGTGATAGCGTAAATCTATATCTATCAATATATGGATACGAATCCTCTGCTGTGGTAACAAACACAACACCATATATTGTGGCTTTTTACTGCACCAGTTTGTATTTATTTTAATAGCATAAAAGATGCTTCATATTTTAGTCATTAATTAAGTTTTCTTTTATTCTTTTATTTTTTCAACTTGCATTAATGTTTAGTTGTTGCTTTAATACCAAAAAATGAGTGAAATATTTCTGCATATGATACGACTATATCAAGGAACGAGCTCTTCAAATAAGTACAAACTCCAGAAATCGAGAGACAGAGAGAAGAAAAAAATTCGCTACAATATCGATAATTCATACCGTCAACAATTTAGTGAAATTGAATTGATTTGTAGTTCTCTGAGGCATGCATGAGGTGCTAGAGGTGCCGAACAAGAAACGGGCAGTGCACTTTGTACTCTAAGGTCCTATAATAATTGTAAAATGTTAATCATGTATATAAGCAAATGTTAATCACTACAAAAAAAAAAGTGAAAATAACGACCGAAACTAACGACGGAACGTATTCCGTCACTAATTAACGACGGACTTACGACGGTTTATTGACGGAACATGTCAAAAAGGACTAATGACGGAAATGGCGACGGAACTACGACGGACAAGTGGCGCGAAGCATTCGCGCTAACACTAACGACAGAATAGCGACGAAAATTCCGTCGTCAAGGTTAACGACGGAAACATTCCGTCGTAATGTATTACATTTCGAATTATTTAATATAATTTATTTATTAACGACGGAAATATTCCATCGTTAGATTATTAAGAATATTTTTAATTTTAATTTATTTATTAACAACGGAAAGTTTCCATCGTGCAAATATCACAAATATTTAATTTTTAATTTATTAATTAACGACGGAAATATTCCGTCGTTATTATTATAATATAATTCATTAATTTTGTTTATTCATTAACGACGGAATAGTGACGAGTTATTTCCGTCGTTAATTTTAAAATTCGAATTATTTAATATAGTTTTTGTTAACGACAGAAACCGTCCGTCGTTATTTTATTAATAATAATTTTAAATCTAGTTTATTTAGTAACGACGGAATTATTCCGTCGTTAAGTTAATTATGGTATTTTTTTAATTGTTTTTACTTATTAACGACGGAATAACGACGATTGTTTTCCGTCGTTAAACTTCAGATACAAACGGGCATATTTCTTCACCCTAATTCAGAAATCCCCAATTCAGAAATCAGAGGTCTGCCCTAATTCACCATCGTCGCGCCGGCCAGAGGTGTTCCGCCGTCGTAGCTTCGCCCCGTCGTCGGTGAGTCACAGTCGCACCATCTCCATTTCCATTCGACTCACTCTCAAAATCTCACCTTCTCCCTCTGTTTCACAATCGCCGTTTCACGCCTCCCCGTCGTCGGTGAGTCACAATCGCTTCATCTCCCTTTCTATCGTCACGCCGTTGCCGTTGCCTATCATCTCACCGGTGCTAATTTAGCCAGGTCAGTCCCTTGCTCTCAGTCTCTATCTCTCTCTCTCTCTCTCTTTCAGTCTCTCTCTCCCTTACAGTCTCAACATCGAGGTTCGAGCTCGCCGGAGCGCCGTGCCGCCAGTAGCTCCCTCCGCTACTCTTCCACCTCAATTGTTCTACATCTCTCGATTTTAAGGTCAGCTCCCTAAAACTGGAATAGTTTTATCATAACATAAGTAGATATGTTAAGTCATAGCTAAGGTATCAAATGTGTAAGAAACAACACCTCAAATCATGTTTCTACGTTAATTAGTTTAGCTAATTACTCCTATGTTAATTAGAAATTAATATTCTACCTACTGGAGTGGAATTAATGTTGTTGTGCAAGATTAATTTAGTTGTATATTTTCCCTCCAACTGAATTTAATCAAAGTTGGAATTCATGAGTTTGTAGTTTAACTAAAACACCATATATAAATGCAATCACGATCACCGCTTACTATTCTATATATTAGATTAGAATGGATCCTATCCAATTTAGAATATATATGTATGTGTACATATATTACATTAGCATTATATTTTGTATATAATTTCAATTTTTAGTTCATAATTGATTACAAGAATATGATTATTTCATAATTAGGATACATTAAATGCTTTTGTAATATGGATTATGTTAGTTAACCCTTTATTATTGGGATAGATGTAATTAATTTCTTAAGGATCTTCTCCCTTTGGGATAGAAATTAATTATATCTTAAGGATCGTCTCCCAACAAATCAGTTTTTTTGATTTAACCAAGTTTTATTTTGATGATTGTGATTTAATTACTTATTTTGAATTGCTTTAATATTGGAGGCTCGGGTAGACGTAGTCATTTAGAACCAATATGGTTAACATAGCTAGTAGAGTCGAGCACTTGGTAGTTAGGATAGTGGGGTTATGATGTCGAAATTTTGTTCGATTCAAGTAGCTACGAATGTAGCTCAATTTGGGAAGCAATATTCTTCGTGGCCTGTGATATTAATACCATACAACTTGCCACCTTGGATATGTATGAAGGAGCAATATATGTTTCTCACAGTGTTAGTGCCCGGACCACGCAATCCGAAACACAACATTGATGTGTTTTTGTAGCCACTAATAGCTGATCTGATAAAGCTGTGGGAGGTGGGAGTCAATACATATGACGTATCATTAAAGCAGAACTTTCAGATGCGAGCTGCTTTGATTTGGACAATTAGTAATTTTTCGGCGTACTCAATGTTGACTGGATGGAGTACTGCCGGGAGATTGGCATGTCCACACTGCATGGAGGACACAGATGCTTTTACTTTACAAAAAAGTGGTAAACAATCATGGTTTGACAACCATAGAATGTTTTTACCTGATAACCACACATTTCGAAAAAACAAAAGGGCCTTCATGAAAAATGAGGAAGTAAAAAAATCACCTCCAGAATCAAAATCAGGTAAAGAAATATTGAGCCTCATTGATGCATTAGGTCTAGTGAAAGTAACTGAGATGGATAGTGTCAAAATAAATAGTGATGCTTCGAAACAAGTAGGGTGGAAGAAAAAAAGCATATTTTGGGATTTACCCTATTGGAGCTCTTTGTTGATCCGACATAACTTGGATGTGATGCACATAGAGAAGAATGTGTTCGAAAATTTGTTTCACACAGTGATGATGACGGAAGGAAAGACAAAGGACACTAGTAAATCTCGAGAAGAGTTAAACTTCTACTGCTATAGGCCTGCTTTGAAGCGTAATGAGGCAACAGGAAAGTACTCCAAAGCTTCTTACATACTTGAAAAGAATGAGAGAAAGATCTTGTGTGAATGGGTATGACAACTCAGATTTCATGATGATTATGTGTCAAATATAAGCAGATGTGTGGACATGAACAAGCTCAAGATAACTGGGATGAAGAGTCACGATTGTCATGTACTCATGCAACGTGTATTACCAATTGCATTTCGCGAGCTTCTCCCAGTGAATGTTTGGAAGTCAATTACTAAGTTGTGTTTGTTCTTCAAGGATTTGACTTTTCGAAACATTAAAAGCGAGGATTTGTGCACTCTACATGATAATATTCCGACTATCTTATGTAAACTCGAGCGCATCTTTCCTCCCAGCTTTTTCGACTCTATGGATCATCTACCAGTGTATTTAGCTGATGAAGCTCGAATTGCAGTACCAGTTCAATATCGATGGATGTATCCGTTTGACAGGTACAAATTATAAATTTTTAAATATAAAGTTTACGAATAACCATACAACTTTTTTAACTAAAATATTGTCCTCAGGTATTTACAGAAATTGAAAAAAAATGTAAAAAACAAAGCTAGAGTTGAATGGTCTATCTGCAACGCTTACCTTGTAGAAGAAGCATCCACATTTTGCTCTTATTATTTTGAAGAGCATGTGAATACGAAACAAAGAAATGAACCTCGTAGTTACGATGGTCAAGGTGATGTGAGCAACGATGATCCAGGTATGCTTTCAATATTCAAGGGACCTGGACGTACCTTAGGAAAGATGAGAAATAGAGTTTTAGATGAAAAAGAATTTGATTCAACTCGTAAATACGTTCTCTTCAACTGTAGTGAAGTTGAGACGTATATGAAGTAAGTATCTCATTTTTTTTCCATTCATGACCTTGAATACATTGTTGTTTTCAATGACATGCCAATATTTTTTGAAGCTTGTGTGTCGATGAATTGTAAGCAACAAATTCTCGTATCTCAGGTACCGATATTCAAAATAAGCTGGATACAGATTTTCCACCGTGGTTTGAAGCATATGTGAGTATTGTTGTTTAACCACACATATTCTCAACGTTTTAATACACAAATTTGCGGTAAGTTTGATTAGTTTTAATAACTATCATTTATATTTTACAATTAAACTTATTAATTATCAATAATTTTATGGATGTAGATGAGGATGGAGGAGAGGATTCAGACTTTGAGTCAGCCTGATCCCGACACGGCTGAGGTACCAACAGTAGATAGGTCTAAAGTTTACATTGAAGCTGCTGGAGGCCTAGATTCTAGGAGGAGACTGTTTTCTGCAGGTTATATGGCACACACCCTCGATGGATCTTCTTCTTCAAGTGTTGGAAATGACCCTCAGAGCTTCGCAACAATGACGACGATGCAGGAGCAGATAGCAAAACTTGCAGCGGATAACGAGATGCAAAATGAAATGATGGCACAAATGGCAGCAGATAGGGACAGGCAAAATCAAATGATGACACAAATGACGGCGGATAGGGACATGCAAAATCAAATAATGAGTCAAATGGCGGCCATGCTTAAAGCCACACAGGATCGACTTGTTGCACTTCACCCGCACTTCAGATCAGATCAGACACCTCCAGGAAATATTTGATAGATCTAGTTGCTTGCTTCAAAACTCTATAGTTGTTGACATTAGTTTTTTTTTTATTTAGACATAACTATTATGTTAATGTTGAATATTTTTTTATGAAATTTAACAATGAATTAGTGTTTGATTAAGTTTTAATATTGTGTTTTAAGTTCGTATTTATGTGATTTGTTGGATTTGAAATTGGTGTTTGTTTGTTGTTTAAGGGAACAGAAAAAACAGAGCATTACACTGCCCACTGTCCCATACTTAACGATGGAATAGTGACGGACATTCCGTCGCGAAAAATCCAGACTTAACGACGGAATATGTTCCGTCGCTATTAGCGACGGAAATTCCGTCGTGAATCCGTTTCCAATATAAACCAAACATCGCGACGGATTTAGTGACGAAATTTCCGTCGCTATGCCGTCGAAGATAAAATCTGTGACGCAAGGTGAACGACGACTATTCCGTCGTTAATTCCGTCGTTATGTTAGCGACGGAGATGAAATTCCGTCGTTAG
The DNA here is from genome assembly GCA_031470985.1 of Agastache rugosa. Lineage (NCBI taxonomy): Eukaryota > Viridiplantae > Streptophyta > Magnoliopsida > Lamiales > Lamiaceae > Agastache > Agastache rugosa. Next base: position 31,837,829 of record CM062601.1, on the reverse strand, counting down.
TTATCTTAGCGACGAGGGATTTCGCGTTGACCGTATTCCGTCGTTAGACCTATTTAGCGACGGAATTAAGCTGTGTAGCGACGAAATATTCCGTCGTTAGAAGCGCATTTTTTTGTAGTGAATCATGTATATAAGCAATCAATTAATTTATTTTCGAAAAGATAAATGTATAACAAGTGTACATACCTTGACTCTATGATTTTTTTTTTCGTTTCGACTGAAGTTCCACCCAACTCTTCATTCATTTCGACCCTTTCACACCAATTATTTTTTAAATCTTTTGATGGTATCATATATAGAAGTAGTTGTTGGTGAGATCTTCACACTATTACTACTTTCTTTACCATTTTCTGTTAAATGCATTTCCATTACCTTATTACTTAGATCACTCACTGTTTCATGCACCAAAGAAAATGTTGATGGATAAACGTAAGCTGTAGGAACCGCCAATTGATAAGCCATCTCATATTTGCCAACTGATAAATTTTGGTTATCTAACAAACACTTGTAAATCCGTCCTATGCATGCTTCTATGAATTAAATACAATCATAGGATGTTTATTAGTTATACTTGCAAACTGTGAGATCAGAGACTCCAGAGTTGATCTTCTGAACTGTTCCCGAGCCAAGGATCGACGTTGGATGTCAACGAGCTTCTATCTCTTCTTCACACTAAAGTGGCGGCTACTCATCTTTTTCTCTCTAGATTTTCTGCTTTTTAATTGTTATGTAGAATAATTTAATTCTGATGTAAACCCTGATATATATGACTGGTGTATAATACCTAATTAATCAAGACCAGCTTAGATGGGCCATAGATAGAATGAGGCGCCACTTTTTAGAGGCTATGGCCTAGTGGGCCAGTTCAGGGATCTACTAGCTTAATTAAGGTGCAGGCCTCTCAGTGTCTGATTTATTTTATTCAGTCCAGAATATAAATCAGCCCACTAGTATTAATTTACTCCACTAAAAAATTAATACTGAATTACCACCTTATTTATTTTGTGAGTCGGGGCTAGTATTAGACATAATTAATCTCCGTGTTTAAGACATCAAATATTCATTAATTAATTAAATACATCTGACAACTTTTGATCAATTAATTAATTATTTAACTATAAATAATTATCTCGAGTGCTACCACTTAAACTTATTATCATACCGGAATAAATTCCACCCGCAGGGTTTAGTATGATAAACATATTAAGTTCCTAAAGAGAATATTACCAGCCTATTATTAATAGGATACGTTCTCTTAAATACAATTTAATCGCGCATCAAATAAGAATTGCTATTATCCAAAATATCGAGCATATTGGACTTTATATGCCAAAGTCCTCACCTATGATAAATCGAAATAATAAATAAATACTTAATTACACCGATTAATGTAATTAAGATTAAGACTATTTAAGTCACCGAAATCTTGATTATTTATAAGTCAGAATAAATAATACATCTCACTGTGATCCTTTCAATACAATAAATGTACTAGCATAAATAAATAGTTAAGATAAACTATTTAATCAATTATACTACAGTCTATACCAACAACTTGTCCAAAGTTATCTCGACTGTGAAATCCGTTTATATCTCATAAGATACCGATTATATAATCTTCTGTGATCTACAACACACTATATAATCTATAATATTAAGATAATTGGACAATTAAATAATTATGCAATAATAATAATTCAGTAGGAAAATCATAGTAAAATAACTTGGATCAATGTATACAAGCAAAAAGCTTGCTTTCAGTATACAACCCTTCAATTCTCCCACTTATACTAAAGCAAACTTTTAGTATACAATGAGACCAATATCTAACTACTACCTATTACAAATTCTCTAACTTATTCTGAAAGTTTAACTAGTGTGGGAGGTAACGAATGCCCATTTCTTCAACATGCTTGTTAAAGACCTTGGCCGGTAGACTCTTGGTAATAGGATCAGTCAGATTCTCTACTCCTACTATTTTCTGCATCACCACATCGACATGCTTGACGTATAATGTGGTATCTACTGTCTATGTGCTTACTAGCTTGATGTCGCCGTGGTTCCTTACTGTTTGCCACTACACCCTGGTTATCACAATAAATCGTGATGCCCTTGGGTAAACTCGGAATCACATTAAGCTCTGCCAAGAAGTTCCTGAACCATACAACCTCTTTGGCTACTTCACTAGCCGCCACATACTCGGCTTCCATGGTAGAAAGTGCAATGCATTTCTGCTTGACACTTCTCCAAACTATGGCTCTACCTCCCAACATAAACACATAGCCTGAGGTAGATTTTCTTTTGTCCTTGTCTGCCTGGAAATCTGCATCCACATAGCTGACCGGAACTAGATCATCGGATTGGTAAACTAGCTTATACTCCCTAGTCCTCTTAAGGTACTTGAGTATATGCTTTACCGCTTCCCAATGAACTGATCCTGGATTAGCCTGATATCGCGACACTATGCCAACGACATAACAAATATCAGGTCTAGTACACAGCATCGCATACATGAGACTTCCTACTGTCGAAGCATAAGAAACTGTTCTCATGCTCTCTATCTCCTTTGGTGTCTTAGGACACTGATCCTTAGATAAAGAAACACCATGTCTGAAAGGTAGAAAACCTTTCTTGGCATTCTGCATGCTGAATCTATTTAGCATAATATCAATGTAGGCTGTCTGAGATAAGCTCTACATTCTCTTAGATCGATCACGACCGACCTTTACACCAAGAATGTATGATGCTTCTCCCGAATCCTTCATTTGAAACTGCTGGGATAGCCACTCCTTTATGCATGACAATACATTCACATTATCACTAATGAAAAGTATATCATCCACATAAAGCACAAGAAATACCAAGCTTTCATCGATACATACCCGGTACACGCAACTCTCGGTACGACATTGTTCAAAACCATAAGTCTTGACAACATCATCAAACCGTTTGTTCCATGACCTTGAAGCTTGCTTAAGTCCATAAATAGACTTCTTAAGCTTCCATACTAGATGCTCTTCTCCTTCCTTGATGAACCCTTCTGGTTGTAGCATATAGATGTCTCTATCTTTCTCAAGATACCCATTCAAGAATGCGGTTTTGACATCCATTTGCCACACCTGCAAGTTCATATGGGCAGCCGTGGCTAAGAGAGCTCGAATTCACTTAAGCATGGCTACTGGCGAAAAAGTTTCATCATAATCGATGCCCTCTTTCTGAGAGTAACCCTTCGCCACTAGTCTTGCTTTGAAGGCGGTAACCTTCCCATTAGCTCCTCTCTTTCTATTGTATACCCATTTGTAACCTATGGCTATTTTGCCCACAGGTAACAAGCATTTCTCGTATACATCCATGGTAGTGATGGAATCAAATTCAAATTCCATACAAATCTACCAATTGAGAGCATATGGATCTACTAATGCCTTAGAATAAGTCCAGGGGCCGTCTTCTACTTTCTCGTCCTCTGGTAAATCCGAAGATTCCCCAAACAATAAATGACGACTTGAAGTTTTAGTAACTCTCCCACTACGACGAGGCTCTATTGTAGATGCAGTATCGATAGCCTGCACAGTCTCTGATTGTTGGGAAAATTAATAGAGTTTTGATTTGATTCCAACACCCAGCTGACCCCAACCGAGTAGATGATTGCACAAGCCTAAGCATTTTTCAGCTCACCTGTTTGAGCTTATAGAGTTTCTAAGTTTACAGGTAGAGTCGCTGAAGACAGCAGAAGACATAGCAGAAGACACAGATAAGCGGACACAGCTGAGGAACTCAGCAGAGCAGACCAAGCAGAGTCAAAGACCCAGCAGTATCAAGACCCAGCTCAGTGACGGAAACCCAGCTGTAATACCCCGTTCTTTCATAATCGGACCTAGGGTTAATTAGATTTTCGCTGAGATAATTAAGCCGTGAGAATTTAGAAAAAAATTAAGTTCCGGCAATAAAAATATTTCGGCAGCCCTAATGTACCGAAAGTAAAGAAATTAAGTAAATTAAGTAATTTAAGATGTTAATCTCATCTCGGTTGATCCGAGAAAGATTACGAATGTGTTTATGATTATGTGCTTATATGTTTGGATTTTATCTGAAATGTGTGTGATTATTTAAAGATTTGATTTCTCTGGAGATCGTAGAATTTCTCCGGCAATGTTATTTTAGTCCGGATTTTATTTCCGGAATTTTCTCGAGAAAACTTAAGTCAGGGTTAAGGAAAAACCCTAATAAATTATATAGAGCTCGCGAATTTGATATTTAAAGCCGAGATGATTTTGATTAACGATTTAATGATATTTAAGTAATTAATTAGAGAATTAATTAACTAATTACTTAAATAAGATACTATGCTAGATATTTTAAATTAAGCTTATCTAATAAGCTTTGATTTAATTTTTATTTAATTAAATCTAACAATATCTAATATATGGATATGATGGTACAAAGGAATCCCATGTTAGATATTAATTACTAATTAAATTAAATGATAAAATCTAGCAATATCCTAATGGAATATTTGGTTAGATTTAACCTAATCTAACAAGTGTACTATGTGATCTTATGTAGATCTTATCCCAACATGTAATTATGTCTAATACATTAATGAAGTTAGTAATTATCTAACATCATCTCCCTCATTCTCTCTCACTCCCTCTTGGCACTTCACACACACACGCATACTCATAAACACACAAACACACAACCTCCATTGAAGATCAAGAAATTGAGCTCCAAGATTCAAGATCTAGTTCCCAAATCATCACAAAAGGTTAGATCTATACTTGATCAAGAGCTTAGCCAAAGATTAGCAAGAAAAATCCATTTTTCTTCCTTCCAAAATTTTCGAAATTTTCATGAAGTAGGATAGATGTTTTTGATCTTTGAATATTATGTTAGATCTATGATCTAAATCCCATTTCTAACATCAATTTAAGAAGAATCCAACCCTAAACCTAATTTCTTATTTTTTTCGAAATTTAGCTTAAAAATTAGGGGTTTTTGATTCTTTGATTCTATGATCAAATTGATGATTTTTATGAGCTCCTATGATGTTTATAAGAATGTTAGATGGTTTGATTTATCAAGATTTGATGAATTAGTAATTTATTTTTATTAAGGCCGAAAATTTAGGTCAAAATTAGGAATTTTTAAATTTGATCTTCTATGATTAAATTAATGGTTTAATTGAGCTTATATGATGTTATTAAACATGTTGATCTATGGATTGAATGAATTGAATCCTCCTTGCTCTAAATTTTAATTAAATTCGAAATTTAGGGTTCATAATTTGGAGATTTTTTGTGATGAATTTTTATGATGAATTTTTATGATGAAATTGATGATGGATTCTTGTTTAGGATGATGAAATAAGCCTAGAATGAATTTTTGAGAATTTTTAGAGCTAAATTAAAGAATTTGAAAAATTAAAGTTTAGAAAAATTTATTTTTAATCTAAAGCATAAATTGGCTAACTAATGACACAATTAACCTCTATAATTATTTCTAAGCATGCTAGAAGTGAAATTTGAGAAAAATAAAATTTTCTAAACCCTAAAGATGAAAAAGTCGAAACTTTTAATTGTAGGGTTTTGATTTTTCTTCAAGCTATTTAAGTAATTATGTTATAATTGAGGTTTATAAATTAAATTAACATGTTTAGAATTGATTAGAATAAAATTGGATTTTTAATCCTTAATTTATCAAAAGGACAGAAATATATATGTATATAAAAGACATGTATTTGATTTTTAATGAAGAAAATAATGATAGAAATGGAATCTACGTTAAAAATTAAGTGACGTAGAATTTTTCGGAATTTTAATACGAAGTTTTGAAATTTTTCTATTTTCCGACTATTTTTCGAAGTCGAAGGTTTATACGTATAGATTACTTTGTTTAATGATGTGATTGTATAATTATGATTAATATAGTATAATAAGCTTATGGAATTAATTTGAGAATTTTCGGAGCTCGTTTGTTGAGTCGAAAACGTGTTAAGTTTAAAAGCATGAATAGTGAATGATGAGATTAAGTATTAATTTGTTAATAAAATGCTAATGATAAGAATGATTGTTAATTAAGTGTTAATGATAAATTTAATTATCAATGAGGTACTAATGATGAGATTGATTGTTAATTATATATTTAAGATGAGATTGATTGTTAATGATGCTTTAATAATAAGTTTAATTGTCGATGATATATTATTGAGGAATTTAAATGTTAATATGATGCTTAAATGTAAATGAGATGTTGATGATTTGAAATGATGATTATTTATGTACGTTATATGTTAATGAAATGTCGTGTTCTTATGTTATGATGGTGTGATTGATGATGAACTTAGATGGTTATCGATGAAAGTAGTATAAGTTTTTAAGTTAATAAATATTGATGATAAGATGAAAGGATTTGACATAAAGTATATGTTTACTTATATTTTAGAAGTTATATTTAATAGTGAATGATTGAGAGTTTAGATTTAAGATAGACATGTTTAAGTAGTAGTTGTCGAGCGAAAACCCTAGAAAGCCGAGAAAGATCGTAGTATTGAAGCAGCATCCCTCATTCCTCGATTTACTTTTCTCGCTCTTATGTAAAACCTAATTTTAAATTGAAGGATCGAGCGGGACCGGTAAGTAAAAATGGGAATCAAGAAGTAAAGCTTAGTTCAGCGACATTGATACAGGTGGGCTTTCTAACCTAAAGAAATGTCGAATGTGACTAAATGATTATGATTATGATTATGTGATGTTTTAAATTGATTGACTTGCCAATGTTTAATGTATTTTAGTATGTTACCATCTACAAAGGAAAGACGAATTCGGTCCTACGCAAGGTGGGATTTGTGTGCACAGTTTGTAATCGTGAGCCTTCCTTTATGGTAGGCCGATTACAAGTGTTTGAGAAGGAGGCCTACTTCTCAGCACTATTAAGTGATAGTAGATTTGGTACATACATGATAAGTATTTTTTGACTCGAGTCACTTATATCAAAAGAAAATGTTTGAGCATGCACAGGTTTGTTTTTAAAGTTTACTTGTGTTATGCTTTATGGCAAGTATTCATTCTATAGCTCTAAGTAGAAGATTTTAAATTATTTTGGCATGTGTTCACTGAGTGCGAAAGTACTCAGCCCTGCATGTTATTTCTAAAATATGCAGGTTAGCTCGGATGGAGATGGAGTGTGCTGGGCAGGCTTTTGTTGACCTCTCAAGTTGTCAGTCTAAGTTAGAGCACGGTTATATGTCTTCATACATGTAACTAAAACTATGTTTTCCGCTGCAACACTCTGAACTTGTTTCACTTTTGTTATTTTGATATGTTGCTTATTTTACGGATTCTCTAATGCATGGTTCAGTTTGTTAAACCTTAGACTTTAGTTTGTTAAATCCTAAATTTCAGTGTGCTTAACTCTGCAACGAGATGGTGTAGCTTCTTGACCATACTCGTTGATCGTTGATTGTTGATCGAACTTGATATTTGAATTGCCGTTCTTGAATATTGATGTCGTTTTTAAATTGTGTTTTGATTCAGATTGTTTTGATAGCATGTTTTGTTGATTTAAAAGTATGATTTGGTGTATTTTGGTTCCTGTTCGATAACTTGGGTCGTTATCTTATCTTTTGGTTAATCATAAATTGTGTACGTCGCGGGACCCACTGGCTTAGTTATCTTCACTCTAAGTCGAGCTGCGACACCAGCTCAATGTCAAAGACCCAGCTCAGTGTAAAAGACTCAGCTTAGTTTCGATGACACAGCTCAGGTCTAAGACAGCTCAGGTGAATGACACAACTCAGGTTAAATGATACAACACAGGTCTACGACACAGCTCAGAGTCAAGACGCAGCAGAGTCCAAGACGCTGAAGACACAGCTGAGATGCTTAGCAGCTCAAAGACGAAGACCTTCTCCAAAGACAAGATCTCGATTTCAGAAGATCTTGTCTGACGCGGTCAAATCAGAGAAGAAATAGCTTCTGCAGATGCAGACCTACTTCGTAGGTTAAAGGCTAGAAGTCAATGAGATTAGGTAAGATTCAAACGGCTCTCTTCCAACGGCTAGTTTGAATCTCCACCTATATATATCTCCTCCACCATTGAAGAAAGAAGGCTGGCGAGACGACTGAAGAAATAAAAGAGCAAACAGAAAAATGAACAATCTTCAAAGCCAAATCTTTCAAGAACACCCAGCCAGTCAGTTGTGTTCTTAGTTGTTCACATATTCAGTCATAGGCAGAATAGATTAGAATAGAAATATCTTAAGCCTAGTTTGAACGAGTTCATCATACTCCTTGTTCTTCATTGTAAGAACTCGTTCATAGTTGAAAAACCCATACCCAAACCCAAACCCAGAAAGGTTAGGTCAAGGTACGCCTGCTCGAAGCGTGTAATTCGAGTGGTCAGGTTTTACAGAACCCGGAAACTGAAAGGTGTAGGCTTGACAGTGCCCGTAAACTATTGGAACACAACTCAGGTTAGAGTTGTGAAGTTGCTTGGTACTTGGAAACCAAGTGGTAGTGAATTACCAGTGAATCTGGTCGTGGACGTAGGAGGTGTTACTCCGAACCACGTTAAAATTGCTTTGTTCTTTACTGCTTTGTTTTATGCATTCTGCTAACTCCTCATGAGCATTATTTTAAGTTGCATAAACTGACTAACTGAAAAGTGAAACAGAGCTTTGCAATATAATTTGAAGCAACAGACGGACTTTCCAAACCCACCAACTTTCGCACACACTCACACAGCCAGCTGTGTCAATCAAGCTGTCATCCAGCTGGATCGAACACAGCAGGCTTTCTCAAAAGAGTTTTTAATTGGAAAAGTTTTTAAAACCTTGGTGTATTCACCCCCCCTCTACACCAATGTATCCGTCTTGGGACCAACACTGATGGTATTACATCCTGCACACTTGGCTGTATTAGTTGACTAATCGACCCTTCTCCTCTAACTTCCTCAAGAACAATTTCGCTCCTCGATTTGTGACTACTCATATAATTCTCTTCCAAGAATCTCGTGTTGGTACTAACAACGACTTTCTGATCCTTAGGACAGTAAAAGTAACCACCTTTCGTTCCTCTAGAATATCCTACAAACAGCTTTACTTCTGTTCTAGGACTCAACTTATCGGCATCCTTGTTCAACACATGTGCTGGACTACCCCAAATCCAAATGTGGGAAAGACTAGGCTTGCGCCCGGACCACAACTCGGACGGGGTCTTATCAAACAATTTGGAAGGAACTAGATTGATAAAATAACCAGCTGTTTCCAAGGCATAACCCCAGAACGAAATAGGTAAAGATGTGAAACTCGTCATCGAACGAACCATTTCTAGAAATGTTCGATTTCTTCTCTCTGCCACACCATTCTGTTGGGATGTACCAGGTGTAGTCAACTGAGATGTAATCCTAGATTCTAACAACTATTTTTGAAACTCGTTGCTGAGATATTCGCCACCACGATCAGACCGCAATGACTTGATACATTTACCATGTCATTTCTCTACTTCCACCTTAAAGGTCTTGAACTTGTCTAAACATTCAGACTTGTAGAGCAACAAGTAAATGTATCCATATCTCGCGTAATCGTCAATGAAAGTGACAAAATACTCATATCTTCCACAAGCTTGAGTAGACATAGGTCTACACAAGTCAGAGTGAACCAATTCTAACACTTCTTTGGATCTATACCCCTTGGCTTTGAATGGCCTAGTAGTCATCTTTCCTTCCAAGCAGGATTCGCAGACTGGGATTGGTTCCACTTGGAGTGACTCCAATATACCATCAGAAACCAGTCTTTGGATTCTCCTTAGATTGATGTGACCCAATCTTAGATGTCAAAGAAGTAGGGATGAGCATTCGGATATTCGGTTGGGTTATTACATAAAAATAACCAAACTAAAATTTCGGTTTTTTCAAATCCATATCTGAACCGAATCCGAAATTATTTCGGTGACCGAACCGAAATATCCGAAATAACCAAATTGATATTTCGGTTATTTCGGTTTTTCCACTTTTTTTTAAACAGTTTTCCTACATTGTTTATATTCATCCAAACCATTGAAAACTAGAGAAATCGAGCATGTCAATAAACAACAATAATAAACATGAAAAACAGTCACCACCAACAACAAAATGAAAATAATCCAACAAATAGTTAAATTAAAAATCCAAGTACCAACAAAAACTAATACAAAGTTCAATAATCAATATCTTCCAACAAATACTAGAGAACGAGCATGTTAATAGCTTTCAATTTAGAGTAGTATTTAATATTTTAATTTTAATAAATTAAATATAAATTTAAAAAAATATAAATAGTATATGTATAATTCGGATTTCGGATTTCGGATATTTCGGTTTTTTAAACAATATAACCGAACCGAAATCCGAAATCTGAAATATTAAAATTTTGAAATCCGAATTGACCGAAATATCCGAAATAACCGAACCGAAATTAATTTTCGGTTTCGGTTCGGTTCAGTTTTCGGTTTTCGGAACAATTTGCTCATCCCTACAAAGAAGAGTTTGGTTCTCAAGAGAAGAAGCATTTCTCTTATTTTGATTTGAAGTTAAAGTAATTGCAGATGAAGAATAATCAAAATAACAAGTAATAGTATAGAGAGAATCAATCAAATTACCATAACAAATAATCTTATCGTTTCTCATGAAAGTCGCACGATGACTATAAAAAACAACGGAATGTCCATTCTTAGATAACTTTGAAATAGAAATTAAATTCTTTTTCGAAAATCCGGAACAAAAAGTACGTCTCTCAAAACTAAAACTGAATGCTTAAAAGATAAATGAACATCTCTAATTGTAGCAACATCCACTCTTGCCTCATTTCCCATTGAGATTGTCAACCCGCCTCTACTTAGCTCCCTTGTCCGCAGAAACCTATGCAAGGTATAACAAACATGGTCAGTGATTGGGTATATATTTGTTATATATTTTGGAAGGTTTTTGGTATGTTTTTTGTGTTAATATTCCATTTATTGTGTTTTATGGAGATACTTGCATTTTGTGGTTAATTGTAGGTGATTGATGAGAGTTTGGAGAAATGAGCAGCGTTTTGGAGGGTTTTGAAGAGAAATTATGTCTGAGGAGTGAGCGGTATGCCCATACTAACTGGCTGGCGTGAAGAAATTATTGGAAGTGCACAGGAATTGTTTTGGAGGCTGACTTATGTGCTATATTTGGGCTGTGTACGAGATTAATATTGGGTTTTTGGTTTGGACTCTTAATTGTAGGGTTTTATCTTTATTTTATTATTTTCCTAGTTAGATTAGGATTATGGATTTTATTTCCTTATTATTATAATTTTTACTAGGTATTTTAAAAGACTCCCGTAAGGAGCAAAGTAGCAGAAAATAGATCTTATTTTTACGTTCTTCGTTCTTCTTCTTACTGATAGTTTTTTCTCTTTTCTCCATGACTTTTAGCTTGAATTTGTCTATGAATTCAAGCTAAATACTTTTATTCCGACGAAGATTAAGGAAGCCCTAGCGTGATTTATTCTTTGAGATCTAATTTAGTTTTTCTCCTTTAATTCTTATGCAAGCATATGTGATTCTCTGTGTTTAATGTTGTTAATTATTTCGATTCTGCTAGATAGTTGCAAATATTTAGTGGATCGTAATTAATTAGTAGACAATTAAATCGGCCATATGTAATTGTGGTTTAGATTTGATTTATGGTAAATTGATTCTTCAGAATCAAGGGAATAACAATTTTAATTCAATAATCCTGTGTCAGAGTTTATTAATTTTGAATCGGGTCTCTCTAGTTGTTAATGCTGTCGGCTCATTAAATCCATAGAGCGTCTCTAGGGTTGTCAGTCGATTAGAGAAGTAATTGGTGAAGTGTCTTCCTGATTACCGAGAAGCTAAGGAGAGATAAGATCGTGCCAGAAGCGTTTTTCGGTGGTCATAACCGGTTTGTTTGTATGAATTAAAGTTATATTTGTGTCGATGATCGGAATAATCAAGCTATGGTGGAATTAATTGGAAACCGGAATCCTTCAATTATTTTGTTAAAATAAAACTTTTGGATACTTGTCATTTAATTTCTGTTTCTGAATTATTGAGGTTCTTAGCAGTTTGGTTTAAGTATTTTGCAGATTGGAAATTAGGGAAATTCTCGCCGATCCTTTGGGAGACGATCTTGCTTGCCACTGTTCTGTGCAGTGTGGGCATACTGCCGAGTGTCAGATTTATTTTTGGTGAAAAACAACGCACCAGTCAGGCTCCAGTATCTACTATCCAAGAATGAGTAGAACTTGAAACTAAACATGTTTCCGTTACTAGAGCATAAGGCATACCTTCAGCCTTCTTCATCAAAAGGCAATCGGCCTTCCAATGTCTCGTCTTGTTGCATTTGAAGCACTTCTCTTTTCCCTTCGGTTTCTTCACACCTCCGGTAGGGTCAACCTTCTTACTCCCACTCTTTGTCGGACCATTCTTGCGAATCGGTCCCTTGCCCTTTTGCCCACCTTTCGGTGCAAAACAGGGACCCTTCGCTATAGCCAAAGTCTGTGGACTCTTACCCATTATACCCTCGGCCGCAACCAGTTCATTGAGCAGTTCGTTTAAGGCGAACTTCTTCTTGCTCATAATTGCGTTGAGATGAAAGTTCTCATAAGACATGGGCAAAGAATGGAGTATCATGTCAACCTTGTCTTCATCCAAGATAGCTCCATCGAGCAGATCTAGCTAATTGAAATGATTAATCATTTCGAACACATGCTCGCGCACAGACGCTCACTCCGTCATCCTTGAGCCCATGAGTTTCCTCATGATCTCAAAACGGGCTGAACGATCAGAATCTCCAAACAGCTCTTGGAGGTTCATCATAATTGCAGCAGCAGTGACCATCGATTGATGGTGATGCTGCAAGTTTGAGGCCATAGTGGTCATCATATAGGCTTTCGCCATATTGTTTGCCTTGTGCCACTTCTTGTGCTCCTTCACTTCAGCTTCAGTAGAGGACACAATCAGAGTAGCAAGAGCAGGAGTAGTGAGTACAAAATTGTACTCTTCAGCAATTAGAACATATTCCAGATTGCGCTTTCATTCCAAAAAATTTGGTCCGGTAAGCGGCTTTGCAGTAAGAACATTTAAAAGTGGAGCAACAATCATATCTGAAAATAAAACATGCAAACACAAATAAGTCACAAAATTGCATAAAAATTCGTAACATTAATATTGTAACCTTTTGATAAAACAATATTGAATGAAACCTCCATTAGCCCAAGTAATTTGCACGCAAGCCACGATCGTGTGGACGTTTACGTGCTCATTACTTGACCAGACACCCAGTCTTTGAATCTTATCATCTTGTCAACTTAACCTTATGACAAATAAGAACAATAAATGGATCTTAACTAGACCATATTAATTTGAAAAGGGACTCCGTTGGGGAGTTGTATTCAAACTAATATCCAAGCAATGACCACAATTTAATCAAAACCAAAATTAATTCTCGAGTTGATGAAATTACTAGAACGACATCGCCTAAGAATTAATTTACTTTGACTATCTCTATTTTATTCTCACCTAGAGTGTTCTGCAAGAATTAATACATGCAAGTCACGATAGTGTGAACATTTACATGCACAACTCCCACTACTCACAGAAAATAAAATATTTTAAGAAGTTTAACTTGACAAAGTGCTATAAATTGAAAATATGCGCAAGCCACGTTCATGTGGACGTTTACACATACTCACAATTTAATTTATCTTAAACCAATTGTGGAGGTCTTTAATAATTTTAACAAATAAATTTATTTATTAACTTGCTTAGTCATTTTTCTTCAAAAGATTTGTCGCATGCATATCACGTTGACACAGAATTTTCTAAACATGCTATTCCAGAACTCACATAATAAATCATGCTCGTTTGAATTCTAAAACATGCTCAGAAACGCGATAAAACCTAGCATGCATTTTTCTGAACGCAAATATTTGCAAATTAATCAAATATTTCACGCTTTAGAACACCTTAACGGTGATTAAATCCACGACATGCAAACATACTTTTTATGACAAAAAATAATAATAATTTGCCGTCTTATTGTGGGTGCTTTGGAACCTGTCCGTTCGTTCCTGCCTATTTTATTACATCGAATAAAATAAACAAAATAAATTAATTCCTAACTATTACATAATAGTCTTGGTCTTGATTATTCAAGCTTTAAATCTGGCCCAAGGATATTATATTTGGCCCAAGCGAATTAAATTTGGGCCTCCTTTAATTAAAACAACAATTGGGTCGGTCAACCCAAATCCAGCTAGGTCAACAGCGTGACGGGCCAGCCCAAAGGCTTAGGCCCAAACCGCAGCCTGCAGCCCGATCCTCCAGCCCGCGACCTGCTGCAAACCCTAGGGTTTCAACCCTAATCACAGCCGCAACTTTCCGGCACCGTCACTATCGGATTTCCATCGACCGCCGGCGCCGCCTCGCCGGAAAACTGCGAAACCACCACGACTGCAACAGAGATCCCACGGCGAACGCCGACGCCGACCTCGCTACCACCGTCGTTCGCTTTTTGCCGGAATCGCGTCACCTCTTCACTACTGCCGCCGTCGACTGTTTCTCCCAGAAATGCAATGCCGCCGCAGCATTTCACTAGAAATTGAGGAAATTACTGCGGCTGCTTCGAGAATCCCACGACAAACATCAATGGTGACTGCACCGCCACCACTGCGGCACAAGCGAGACGCGATGTCGCCGTCATTTTGCTGCTGCTGCTGCAGCTTTCGTTCCCGGTGATATGATGGCTGCCACAACTGCAGCACTGTTGCAGCGCCGTCATCGTCCGCCGTCAACTGCTCCACGCAGCAACAAACCTGTCGTTCGCTTGTAAACCAGCGGCTCTCACGCATTAATCAACGCGCCGCCGCTGCCGCACCGCTCCTTTACCGCCGGTCACCACTCTCAACTTCTTTCTTTTTCGCTGCTCTTTGTTTGTTTTCATACGACAAGTACAACAATACAAAGGGAAAAATGGAAATACATAGCAAAAATCTAATCTACTTCACGGATTTTCTCGTTAAATTACAAAAGATGTGGTGCAAAAACGGCAAAACAACGAATAATTAAAATTCTCACGATAAGACGACGGAATGAATCTGCACGCATATAGAAATCCAAAACAAGGATTTACTGTTCGTTAATCCGACAGAGCCAAAATAACTGATCCAGGCTCTGATACCAACTGTAGGAACAACCAATTGATAGGCCATCTCATATTTGCCCAAAGATCTATTTTGGTTATCTAATAAACACTTATAAATCCAATCATAGCATATTTATTAGTTATACTTACGAACTGTGAGATCAGAGACTCCAGAGTTGATCTTTTGAACTGTTTCCGAGCCAAGGATCGACATTGGATGACAACGAGTGTTAGAAAAATTAATAGAGTTTTGATTTGATACCAAAACTCAGTTGACCCCAACCGAGTAGATGAATGTACAAACCTTGTGTTGTTTCCAGCTCACTTGTTTGAGCTTATAGAGTTTCTAACATTACAGGAGAATCGCTCAAGACAGCAGAAGATAGCAGAAGACACAGCTAAGCTGACACAACTAAGGAATTCAACAAAGCAGACTCAACAGAGCAGACCAAGCAGAGTCTAAGACCCAGCCGTATCAAGACCCAGCTCAGTGACGGAAACTCAGCTCAGTGTCGAAGACCCAGCTCAGTGTAAAAGACCCAGCTCAGTGTCGATGACACAGCTCAGGTTAATGACACAGCTCAGGTTGAAGACACAGCTCAGGTTGATGATACAGCTCAGGTCTAAGACAGCTCAGAGTCGAGATGTAGAATAGTCAAAGACGCTGAAGACACAGCAGAGACGCTTAGTAGCTCGAAGACGAAGACCTTCTCCAAGACAAGGTCCCGATGTCAGAAGATCTTATCTAACGCGGTCAAATCAAAGAAGAAATAGCTTCTACAGATGCAGACCTACGTCGTAGGTGAAAAGCCAGAAGTCAATGAGAGAAGTCAACGGCTAGTTTGAATCTCCACCTATATATATCTCCTCCACCTTTGAAGAGGAGAGACTGGTGAGTCGACTGAAGAAATAGAGAGAAAACAGAAAAATGAACAACGATCTTCAAAGCCAAATCTTTCAAGAACACCCAGCCAGTCAGATGTGTTCTTAGTTGTTCACATATTCAGTCATAGGCAGAAAAGATTAGATTAGAAATATCTTAAGCCTAGTTCGAACGAGTTCATCATACTCCTTATTCTTTATTGTAAGAACTCGTTCATAGTTGGAAAACCCATACCCAAACCCAAACCCAAACCCAGAAAAGGTTAGGTCAAGGTACGCTTGCTTGAAGCGCGAAATTCAGGTGGTTGTAAGGTTTTTTCAGTACCCGCAAACTGAAAGGTTAGGCTTGACAGTGCCCGTAAACTGTTGGAACACAGCTCGAGTTAGAGTTGTGAAGTTGCTTGGTACTTGGAAACCAAGTGGTAGTAAATTACCAGTGAATCTGGTCTTGGACGTAGGAGGTGTTACTCCGAACCACGTTAAAATTGCTTTGTTCTTTACTACTTTGTTTATGCATTCAGCTAACTATTCATGACCATATTTCAAGTTGCATAAACTAACTAACTGAAAAGTGTAACAGAGCTTTGCAATATATTTGAAGTAACAGACGGTCTTTCCAAACCCACCAACTTCCGCACGCATACACACACACACACACACACAACAAGCTGTGTTGATGAAGCTGTCTTTCAGCTGGATCGAACACAGCCAGCTCACTCAAAAGAGTTTTAATTGGAAATTTTTTTAAACCTTGGTGTATTCACCCCCCTTCTACACCAAGGTATCTGTCTCGGGACCAACAATTGGTATCAGAGCAGTGGTTCAAAAGATCACTGTATCTGTGTCAAGTCAGCCTCTTTGCTGATAGTGGTCACCTGAACAGATCCTTAAATTTCAAAAAAAAAATTTAAAAATCATTATATTGCATACTGTCGTGGAATCTTCCTTGTGCAGAAATCTTCCAACGTAGGAGTCGATGATCATCAGATCTGGAAGGTCAAACTCAAAAGCTTTCTGAAGCGAGCATCACGACGCGATGTGGGATGACATTTCAGACGAATCCATCATCATCATAAAATCAGAAAGACAAACGAAAGAATGAATGATCACAGAGCTCAAAGGCAGCAGATAAATCCAGCTGACTGGAATCAAAATCAAAGACAATGTCATTCAGCACATACATCAAGGTCAACTAGAAAGACAGCCGAGAAGGATCTCAGCTGGTTATAAAGCTGAAAATCAACCGAGCGTCACATCAAGATTCCAGCAGACAGGATATCAAGCTAGATATCAAGCTGACAGAATCCAGATGGGAAATGGACCTCATCAAAGAAAATGGAGTTCAAGCAGTCAACAAGGTCCAAAGAAAAAATGACCCTTTCAATGACCAACCAGAAGTATCACTCACAATAGATGACAAATCTGGGCTGTCAATGGAACCCTCAACCACAAAATCGGACCTAATCACTACTGGGTGTCGAATGAGTGATAACAGGTCAAGGAGGGACATGCGCTTTTGAGGAATCATCAAGCATGATGTGAAAGAAAGACAGCTGGAAATCTAAGATTATACCCTGAAAAGCAGCAGTGAACTCAGCTAATCATGTAGGAAGCAGCTGAGAAAAGATAGTCACCTACTATCAAATTCAGGGGGAACTCCACCGAGCTGGAAATTGACACAACTGTGATATCAGCTGAAGGCAAAGACAATCCAGCAGAATATTCAAGTGGAGAATCAAGAAGAGAAATCCAGCTAAACTATCAAATATCATCCTCTGGATTATCAAACAAAGCTGAATCAAGCGTGGATCGCAGAATCCAGAAGAGGAATCTAGCTGAAGGGGAACTCAGTTCAGCAGATTCACCAATAATTGGTATCAACAATTGATCCGACCCGAATCCAGCAGAATCACCAAGAAGAACACCCAGCTGGATGCAATCACAAAGACAGTCACAAAACTCAAGGGAATTCAACTGAAGGAAAATCAAATGAATCTTCAGATGCTCAGCTGAAGCGAAACTCGGTCAAGCAAAGGAAAAGACCTCCGTGGTGTCAGCTGACTTCTATGTCCAAGCTGACCAGTTTGCGTCTCTTGAATTTAATAATCTGAGGAATATGCTACTTAAGTTCAATTATTTTGAATTCCTATTTTAAGCGGATATATGTTCCTTAGTTAAATTGCTTGATAAGTTTCCTTTCCCATCGCATTAAATGTAAAGTCTGAAATGTACTGTAGCACGGTAGGATCGAGACATAACGTCAAAACGTTTGAACCGCCTCACGTGCGGTTGCATTTCACTCGCCGTAAGCACGTCAGCAAAACGTGATGAGTGAATCTCTCCCAGTCGTTGATCAGAATATCAGCTGTTTCAATCTCAACCGTTGATCCGTTATGGCAGTTGATATATACGGAAAAGATACACAGAATTCATACATCTTTATCTCTGTGAAATTCAAATCTTCAAAATCTCTATCTATTTTCTGCAAGTTATTCGCAAGATCAAAATCAACAGATTGCAGAGATGGCACCCAAGAAATCAACCGCAGGGATGAATCAGTTTGAAGCTCTAATGACAAAGCTATCTTTTGAAAGTGCTCTGTCCACCGCCAACCTCCAAATTTCAGAACTTAAAGAGATGATGGATCTAGTTGCAGACTCCGGTCTATTGCTATGGCAACCTCCATGCCCAAACTTATGCGGAAGAGAGATGCCGCATTCTTCTATCTGAACATCATCGACGAAGATGGCTTCTACTCATTTTCATTCGATGTGATTATCAAGGGCGCTGAAGGAAAATTTGACTCAGCAACCGTCAATATCAAGCTCAAGAGAATGCTGCGAAAAGTGTTCAATCTGCCCAACAAAGGAGGATTCATTCCAGACGATTACAGCCGTGAGGAAGTAGATGAATTTCTCAGTCAGGAGATGCTTATTTCTCCAGAGCCGTATAGAGCGAGCATGTCAAAGCTCCTTCTCAAGCCAAAGTACAGGCTGCTTCTGGATATCACGCAAAAGTGCATTCTGGGGATAGCTGGATCTCAAGGAGAGATCAGTATTCCGAAGCTCAAACCAATGATTGACATGATAAAAAGAGCAAATGTCAACTAGTTTGACTTCTTACTCAACCGACTGGTCAAGGAGTCAGAGAAGATCAAGTTCGACTCCACCAGGACGACGTATTCAACCTCAGAGCCCACGTATCTATGCTCTAAGATTTCGTTCTTAATAGAGCAAGCTGTGAAAGGGCACACAGTAAAGTGGGCTGATTCAGAACTGTTTCCAGAAACGAAGATTCTCTTCCAGAGAATAAGTCAAATCAATGATCTCCTGAGGAAACAGTCTGCTGTGAGCAAAGGCAAGAAACAACTGGAAGAAACAGAACCAGAAGTTCCAGCGGAGAAGAAACAGAGGAAAAGGAAGACAGCTGACCTCAAAACAGCTGGAGGCCCAGCCGAAAAGAAAAAGAAATCAACTGTCGTTCCACATACTCAGAAATCTTCAGAGGCTACTCCATCAATCTCACCAAGCAAGCTTAGTCAAGCAATGGTGATTCTCTCCCCACAACCAGTATTTCAATCAATTTGGATCAAACATCCTGACTGATATGGGATTGAATGATGGATCGTCATCCAGCTCAGAGGACGAGCTGGATAATCCAAGGAGTCAGACACCTCTTCCACCTTCCCCGACCCAGGTTATCGCTCAAGTGCTTGGCGATATTCTTAACTCACCATAGCCCTCACCGCCTCACAACTCACCACCCAAACAACCTTCTCCTCCACCAAGCTCTCCAACCAAACAGATATCTCCTGTAAAAGAGCAGAAAGATATCAACTGGCTGAAGCTCATTCACAGCCAGCTGACACCCAAGCTGAACCTCCTTACACTAATCCCAACTCACCCCCAAATCAGCCATCACCCAAAGTTCAATCTCCCACGGAGTTGGCTGATGCTTCTTCACAGCCTACTGTGAACCCAATTGATCCAAATCCTCAAATCTCCTCAGAATCAGAGAGTGATTCCACTGCCTCTCCATCACTCAACTCTACTGGCTCAGCCTTTATGGAAGCCATATACGAGGACTTGCGCATTATAGGGATCACGAGTGCCCTAACTCAGTATCCGATTCTGGCGCACCTGCCCATCGTCCTCATCAAAGTTGGAGATCTCAAATTCTACATTGCCACCAAGATGGCAACGTGGTACCAGAATGAGCAGCTGATAGAGACCTTCTCCTACGAAAAGTTGAAGACAGATGAAGCACGTCTCCAGCACACTTTTGGCTTTGGAAGCCTGGAGGATGCATATTTGCATCAGGATGACCTCATTAGAGGTATCATCGAAGTCTCTCAACAGTATCTCAAACCGCACCCAGCAGATGTCTGGGAGTCAGCCAACAAGCTTCTTACAGCAGCGGGATGGGAGACACCTTCTGGAGCTAACACATCCAAAGAAGTCTCAACTGAGATTACCAAGGAAGCTGTACCAGAAAATACAGCTGAGGTAATGATCACTGAAGAACCAGCTGATGCAGCAGCTGAACCAGAAACAACAGCAGCAGCCCCACCAAGTCCAATTGCCAATGACACTCGCGCACTGGTCGAGATTGAGGCAAACAAACCCAGTTATGACAAATCCAAGACTCAAACGGACTCAACTGTCGAGCTCTCAACCGTCATGAAGGAAGCAATCTCTAAAGAGGTTGAGGAAATCCTTTTTCAGACATAATTAAACATAATTAATCTCCGTATTTAAGATATCAAATATTCATTAATTAATTAAATGCCTCTGACAGGTTTTAGTCAATTAATTAATTATTTAACTATAAATAATTATCTTGAGTGCTACCACTTAAACTTATTATCATACAGGAATAAATTGCACCTGTAGGGTTTAGTATGATAAATATATTAAGTTCCTAAAGAGAATATTACCAGCCTATTATTAATAGGATACGGTCTCTTAAATACAATTTAATCGTGCATCAAATAAGAATTGCTATTATCCAAGATATCGAGTATATTGGACTTTATATGCCAAAGTCCTCCCGTAATAATCAAAATAATAAAAAAAATACTTATTTACACCGATTAATGTAATTAAGATTAAGACTATTTAAGTCACCGAGATCTTGATTATTTATAACTCAGAATAAATAATACATCTCACTGCGATCCTTTCAATACGATAAACGTACTAGCATAAATAAATAGTTAAGATAAACTATTTAATCAATTATGCTACAGTCTATACCAACAATTTGTCTAAAGTTGTCTCGACTATGAAATCAGTTTGTATCTCATAAGATACCGATTATATAATCTTTTGTGATCTACAATACACTTAGGGGTGGGAATTCGGTTAACCGCGGTTAACCGAAACCAAAAACTGAGAAATATAAAAACCGAAACCGAAACCGACATGGTGTCGGATAACCGAAAACCGATCGGTTAACCGGACCGGTTAACCGATATTAACCAAAAAACCGAAAATTAAAAAAAAAATAAAACATTTCAGCCTATTTTTCTGCTTTTGCACTGTTCAAAACTAAATTAAAAAACTCTCCAACAAACAATAACAACTCAAGTACATGCCAACAAATCAAGCATAATAAATTTAAATTATCCAAGTTGAAAAATCAAATATATTATAAATTATATAAATTGTATATTATAAATATACAAAATAATGTTATATATTATAAATTGTATAAATTATAATATATTATAATCAAAATATATTATAAATTGTATAAATTATAAAAATATATATTGTTATATAATTTTTCTGTTTTTCGGTTTCGGATACCGGTTATCAGATAATACCCGAAACCGAAAATCTCATAGAACCGGTATCCGACTACCGAACCGAACCGATAATTTCCGGTTATCGGATAACCAAAAACCGACGGATAGTGTCGGTTTCGGTTATTATCCGATAACCGGTATCCAAATTCCCACCCCTAAACACAGTATATAATCTATAATATTGAGATAATCGGACAATTAAATAATTATGCAATAATAATAATTCAAATAGGAAAATCATAGTGAAATAACTTGGATCAATGTATACAAGCAAAAGGCTTGCTTTCAGCATACAACCCATCATAAGCTTCAGTTGCCAATCTTATAAGTATGAGGCATAATTTTCGATACCGCTCAATACTTTGTAATTTAGGATCTTCTTCGACTTAATTACCTATGTAGTCATGTAATGTACCGCTTCTAGCTTTTCTTGTCCACTTCAAAATATAATGCTCTAGAAGTATTTTTTACGTCCATTACATCATACACTTTCACAACATGACAACATAACAACATAACAATCCAATAACCTCAAACATCCGACAACTACGTAAAATCAACTTTGTAGAATCATATGTCACCCTCCATTCTTTATCCTAATCAGTTAGTCCAATGAAATATTCAAATAAGGACTCAGTTTCACTTTTATGCTTTATATATGCAGCTGCGAACATAACAAACTCCTTTTAAAATAGGTCAAAATTTATCGGAGTATAGATTTTAGAAAGCCGTTGCAACATAGGACAACTCTCTAATCTCAATCTTGGTAGTTTTTGGCATGCCTCGAATTCACAATTTAGCTCATTATACCACTTCTTCTCCAAAAGCCTCTCAAAATTCTTTAAAAATTGTGTAACATTTAAATTGAGGCTCATACAGTTCTTGATATCTGAATCGACACTCTAAGTGTGCTAGTCATACCAAGTATGAAAACATTCATGTAGCAAATCGCCCATTTCTCATTTACATTGTACATATGTTTCAGTCATGTATTGTCATGTAGATTGAATTGTGCTAATAAGATACTCCAAGCCCCCTCAAACTAAGTCTTATCCTCCAAGCTATACATATACCTCTTAAAATCTGTCAAGAAACATGACCAATCCTTTATCAAGTTCCCCAAGTGTTTGATACCGTTTTGCATTAAGTGCTATGTGCATAGCCCATGAAATGTGTTGAGCATTACCTCGTGCATGACCTTCGCTAGAGCTTGATCTTGGTCAATAAAGATAGTGAGAGGTCGTTTTTGCTTGTGTGCCTCCAAAAATATTTCAAATAACCATTTAAATGATGTTGCAGTCTCATCATATAAAAGAGATGCACCAAAAATCACATCCCTTTATAAGGATTGAAACCCGAAAAGATAACAAGTGGTCTATTGACACGATTTGAACAATATGTCGTGTCCAATGACATAACATCATCAAAGTACTCATAGTCAATCAACATTCTTGCATCTGCCCAAAACACATTAGTTATCCGTTCTTCCACATCCAATTGACTAGCATGATAGAACGATAGATTCTCAGATAACTGTTGCTAAAAATATCTCATTAGACAACGTAACTGAGTTCACCATATACCATGCTTCTTTGTCTCTTGGATTAGAGATAAGTTTTAGTGTCCAATATGGTGTAACCTAGACCATCTCTCCCCCTGCTTGTTTAGTCATCAAATTATAAGGTGATTTCTGTTCGAGTCCTGCAACCTTTGCCAAATCAATCTCGTGCGCTTGAACTTCTGTAATTTTACGCTGAGAAGATAACATGTGAACATCTCTGGAAGATGGAGAGGATGATTATGTTCTTCGATAAACTTATTCACTTTATATTTACCATCCATATAAGTGACCCTCAATCTTACTTTACAATTTGTCCGAGTTTCAAGTCGATGATTGAGCGTCAAAGAATCTCTTTTATCTGCTTTACGAACACCCTACTTACAACAAATATATTTATATGATGTTGTATGACCAGTTATTTTTGTTCTTATTACAATAATATTGTTTCTTAACTCCAAATCCTAATATCCCTCCATATTGAATCCAAGCCTCGTCTAAGCTATCAAATTCTATGCCAATTTTAGGCATTAACTCAAAATCTAAACTAGAATGCATTGATAACAAATTGACAGTAAAATTCTACCAAATTAATTTCAAATAAAACAAATGATCAAAAAACAAGTATGATATTGCATTAATCACATCATAAATCACTCGATAGAAAAAAATGCTAAGAGAATAACGTTAAATTAACGAAGGCCGTCGTTCTTCACTCGTAGACTTTTAGATTTTTGATTTTGAGATAATCTTCATGTTTACGAGGGAATGAGTTCTATATTGAATAGAAGAAAAAATATTAGCGGCGCAAGGATATTCCATCACCATGTGTTCACAATAGGAAGAAAAAGAGATGGAAACATAATTAATGATTAAAAAATTAACCCAACTTTATTTATTGTCAAAACGGTACCGTAAAATGCCACAGTATATGGTGTTGTGTTTGTTACAACAAAAAAGGATCCGTATTCCTATCTATATACCGCTAGGGTTCCAGCGATGGTAGCGCCGACGACGAAAAATCAGCAGGGATGAGGGAGAAAGGGGGAGGAGGGGGGAGGCAAGTGGGTGAGAGAGAAAGAGAGAGAAAAATTCATTTCTTTTCCTATATTTATTTTTTTATATTAATTATTTTTTGTTAATTTTTAATTTTTTTGTTGATTCATGTGAAATGTGGTATCCACATTAACACTAGCTTTAGTCTTCAAATCACGTGATAAAAACTTGCAAAAACGCCCGAAATTATAATACAGACAGAAAAAATGTTTGTCCTAATTTTGTTGGTCCGCAAAAAAATGTCCTAGTTTTCAAATACGAAAAAGCTACGGTCCTAAAAAACCGTCTTAACTCGTACTACTCCTATTATAACTTAACTAATCTCGTCTCCTCATATGTGGATCATTTTATGTTCTCCTTAGTCTGTACTGGGTTTGGCCCAATAAGGCTTAATGACAGAAGGACTTAAAAGCTCAAAAAATGGATTCGGTCAACTCGCAGCCTCAAAACTAATACACTCAAATATCTGTGATTGTTCTTTATGTGATTACACGTCAAACACGAAATACGAAGCTGGAGAACTCCCAGATCTAGATCTGAACTGAACCAAAGCTCGTCAGAGTTGAAAAATACATATAACAAGGCTACAAAAAGAAGTCGAATATTGAAGAAATCCACCAAGCCTGAAGGTTTATTTCACAGACCTGAAGAAAACAAAATCCTATTAACTCTGAAGACATATAACAACTAAAATGGCCAGACTTTAACTAACCTTACATATATGATACTATCAACTATCAGACATGAAGACGCAAACTGCAGACTTGGAGGCACATGATGTTTGGCCTTTATGTGTGCCTGAAATATATTTGTACTGCCACTTACACCAAGTACTCTTTTCTCTATAAGGTATTTTTTTTCCATTAGGTTTTCGCCTTATAGGTTTCAACGAGGCTTGGACCGAGTTGACTTGCTAATGGGCTTCTTGGTTAAAGGATAATTCTCTTGCTTTATAAAAAAACTCTCTCTGTACTTGGAGAAAAAAATTTCCACTTCAATGCAATTTTTTTATCTCTACATTCAATTCAATTCAAATTCAAACATTTTCACTCTTATGCTTTTATTTCTCCCATCTTTACAAATTTTCTATGTTGAGATTCAAACTCGACTCAACACGCTTCAATCGTGAAGATCGAATAAAGCCACTTCAAATTATTATAAACTTAATAATAACTTTAAAAATTAAAATCAAATTAGTAGTCTCTTGTCATGTTATAACTCTTGACTTGAAGTAGAGAAGGAAGATAAAAGTGTTTTATGCGAAGACATGTTTTATTTCTTCGTGGCAGTTCAGAAGCTGGATGTTTTATCTATTTGTCATGTGAATTAGCTAGACTAGCTAAAAATTTAGATTCAATTGCCTTGTGCGATGATGTTTGGTCTTTATGGCTCTTGAATATTGTTTCTTTTGATTTTTCTTGATTAATTAAGTTTGATAAAGAAAGTAAAAAAAAAAAAACTCTTGATCCATATCTAAAGATATAAAGATATACTTTTTTTTGTTAATATTGTCCTACTATAATATGATAAACTTTTTTTTAAAGCATATTATTATAAACTACAAGTAATCGAGTAGAGCAAGAATGCTGGCTCCTCCCACGTGCAGTAATGTCCCTCTTGTTCAGTCACATATTGAGACATTATTATTAATTTCCTTTTTTTTAGTTGATATTATAACATTATTATTATAATCAGCAATCCCGGTCCATGTACGTACGGATCCTTTGGGAATTTTTGGGGATCACAATTAAATATACTTTATTTACATAAAATCACATACAGTGACATTTAGTTGATTTATTAGGTAAGAATCTTTGCTTTTGTTTATATTAGCTCATCTTTTGGTATCTTGAATGTGAATATGTTCTCTACTGCACATGCCCACCTCCCCTACCACCTTCTTTTTAAGCTAATCCTAATTTTAATATTTTAATCGGCTTTATTTGTTGATGAGGAAATATCAAGAATTAATTTAACCTTTATATTCTTGGTATATATATTTTGAATGTTTCAGGTCCTTGAAATCAACAGAAAGGGCAACAAATAGTATATCAATGTTTTGGTCAATTTATATATTGATCACAAAGATCACATAAATTTTTTGACTTCCGCATAAACTAAAAAATAATATTGATCATTTATTTTCATGTGATCTATGATTATCATTGAATATGTATTACTGTAGTATATAAAATGCATGATCATTAAAAGTTATTACTATATAATTTCTTATGATTTGGTTTGATTAATGAATTTAGTTTTTTCCTCAAAAAAAAATATTACTATATATAAAATATATTATTGTACATGTAAAAGATGATAAATTATCAATTTTCAATTTAGAGATTTCAAATCTTGAGCATACTTGAGGTATTATTAAAAATTAAAAACAGATCTGATAAATTTAAGTCGGTATCAAATGTCGAATCGACTTAGTTCTTTTGCACCAAATTGCCGACTAGATGCAGAAACGATGTCGTTTCGATGGTTTTAGTTTTTTTTTTAAATAATCACTGTCATTTTCATATGGAAAAAGAAAAGAAAAAAAAAAGAGGTATGCAATAACGGGAGCTTCTGTGTCATTCTGCATTAATCATGATTAGGATTTGATATATATTTTTTTTTATCTTTTTCTTTATGAAAATGACGAGTGGTAATATTTTTTTTTTTTTGTCTTTTAATAGATCCAAAACCGTCGAAATTGTGTAGTTTCTGCATGTAGTCAATAATCTGAGAATTGAGTCCATTCTAAATTTGATATTGGGTTGAATTTATCAAGTCCATTTAATATGTTCCTAAAGTGTATTCTAAATTTGAAACTTTGTTAAAATTTGAGGTCAAAATTTGATTATTCTTCTATAATGATTCATAGATTTTAGATTTCTAAAGTAGGGGATGGATGGGTTTTCAAAAAAAAAAAAATGTAGGGCATGGATTCTACAAGAACCCATCCATTGATACGTACGTATAATACATTTTTTTACAAATATCAAGCAAATATGGAGAAACATTGAAAAATGACAATAAAATTAAATATCGTGAGATTTTTTTTACAATTCGTTATTCTCATTCTTGTTTGTTGCTCAACAGTCAAATATTAATGATACATTTTCCATATGCATTCTCAATCATTTTATTTCACTCAAATATATAAGCAAAGCTCGGAAAATTAATATTTGACCATAGATACTGCATTCTGTAGCATATATCAGCAATCTAGAACTAAACACCTCTACATTAATTCGAGTCATTATTTTATGACACATGAGAAATAACGTTACTTGCCACATTGTAATCGGACACAATTAATGGGCAAAATAGTAATCACCAATATTTAATTAACTCTATTTAATAAATTTTGAACCATGAATCAGTAATAGCAAACTAAGAACTCTATTGCTCTGAATCATCTAATGTCACACGAGACATGACAAATTGGGAAGACATGACATTATAACTTCCCAATTTGTCATGTCTCATGTGGCACATATACAATGATTCAGATTGTTTGTGACGCCCGGGCAGAAGTATGGAGTGATCGCCGGTGCAGAGGCACGAACAAGGAGCGACTCCGATAAGACTTCAAAGCGGAGGGGGCAGGAACGAACCGAAACACCCGAATGAGAGGGATTCCGAGAATATGTCAGAATGGGACGACATATTCGAGGAGAGCTTAAAAGAATTGATTGGGCTACTTATACCATCAAGATGCATCTTCTAATCTGGGGCTCATTGTGGAAGAACTCCAAGGTTAAGCGTGCTTGACCTGGAGCAATTCTACGATTGTGACCTCATAGGAAGTGTGCGAGTGAGGACAAAGCACGCTAGAAAGGACTTGTGATAGTTTGTGGGGCCATCCGTCAGTCTGGAAGCCGGGTTGTTATAGTTGGTATCAGAGCCGAACCTCTCCCAGTACGGTGTGGTTCGGGGACGAACCAAGCGGAAGCTGGTGGGCCTGTGACGCCCGGGGCAGAAGTACGAAGTGATCGCCGGTGCAGAGGCACGGACAAGGAGCGGCTCCGATAGACTTCAAAGCGGAGGGGGCATGAATGAACCGAAACACCCGAATGAGAGGGATTCCGAGAATATGTCGGAATGGGACAACATATTCGAGGAGAGCTTAAAGGAATTGATTGGACTACATATACCATCAAGATGCATCTTCTTTTCTGGGGCTCATTGTGGGTGAACTCCAAGGTTAAGCGTGTTTGACCTGGAGCAATTCTATGATGGGTGACCTCTTCCCAGGAAGTGTGCGAGTGAGGACAAAGCACGCTAGAAAGGACTTATGATGGTTTGTGGGGCCAGCCGTTAGTCCGGAAGCCGGATCGTTACATTGTTGAGCTTTTAGTTCTTAATTTTTTAATTTATAAAAGGTACACAATTCAATATTCAAAGTAAAATTTTAATTTTGAAATCAAAATGTGATATTTTACTAGTGCCTATATAAAATCTCGTTCTCATATGACAGTATCACATTATCGATTAACATGTGTTTATAATAATGACTAGATCGAAGGTCGAATCTTATATGAACTGAAGTTATTTAAACAAATCGACACCACTATAGACATATTTTCAAAATCCTATTTATTGCAGAGATAATATTTATATTTTTGTCGTTGAATTTTGAAGTTTGGGTTGTAGAATAAGATTCAAGAGTTATATTCAATAGTCATCCCTAGGGTTGCAAACGAATCGAATCGAAGCGAATATCAACATATTCGATTCGATTCGAAAAAAATTCATAGTATTCGATTCGGTTTCGAATATTTTTTTTGATTCGTATTCGATTCGTTATATTATTCACGAATATTCGATTCGATTCGAATATTTGATTTAATTTTTTCCAAATTTATTTAATTCAATTCGAATCAAATATTCGATTCGAAATTTCCTGTTTTTTGCAATATTCGGTTCGATTTGAATATATTCGATTCGAATTTTGAATAAAATTTCTAAAATAATATTTAAAATCAATATTTTACCAAATAAACACTTCAAAACTCAACTCAAACACTTATATTATATTATATTTATGAATATTATCAAATATATATTATATATAAATATATTAATATATATCGAATCGAATATCATGATTTTGAATTCGTATTTGATAACTAATCGAATCGAAAAAAGTATTTGTATTTGTATTCGAATCACAAAATTTCGAATTCGAATATCAAAAATTCGAATCGAATATCGAACCGAGCAAAATTATTCGATTCATTTACAACCCTAGTCATCCCATAATAAATAGTAATCACTCTGTCCCACAATAACTGTCTTATTTTTCTTTTTGGTTTGTCTCACCCAAGTGTTTCTTTTCCTTTTTTGAAAACCACATTTTCTCACATAAAGGTATGGACTAAACCACTTCTCCTTTAAATTACTACCCACGTCCCCAAATAAGTATCCCGGGCCGTCAAAATTTTTGTTCCCGAATAAGTGTCATATTTCAGAATTATATGCAAAAATTATGTCAAATTGTCATATTTACCTTTTGACTCATGCCAAAA
The DNA here is from genome assembly GCA_031470985.1 of Agastache rugosa. Lineage (NCBI taxonomy): Eukaryota > Viridiplantae > Streptophyta > Magnoliopsida > Lamiales > Lamiaceae > Agastache > Agastache rugosa. The sequence goes on along the minus strand of CM062601.1, from coordinate 31,807,828 downwards.
AGTTCACCTTTTCATTTTCTCATGCAATAATTAGGGGTAAAATAAGTCATTTTACCCACTATCTTGGTATACGCATTTTAATGGTTGGGAAACACTTATTTGGATATGGAGGGAATAACATTCTCCTTAATTCTCATGCCCAAAAGAAACGTCCCACTTATTGTGGAACGGATGGAGTAGATCATATAGAAGCTAGATCGAAGTCCCAGTGGGGATGGCCTAGTGGTGGAGTGGTTGCCTGTTGACCAATAGGTCAGAGGTTCGAGTACTCTCGGCCACAAAAAAACCCTAGGTGGGGTGTGTGAGTATTAATATTTGTAATGATATTCAAAAAAAAAAAAAGAAGCTAGATCGAAGGACGCGAGCCACATGATATATGAAAACATTGACTGACCTTTTATTTATTACGGATTATTATTACTATTATTTATTTAATTTAAAGGGTTTGCGGAATTTTGTAAATTATGGAGAATTATGAGATGAGACAGTCTTTAGTGGGACAGAAGGTACATAGACAGGACTTTGAACTTTTCGCTAATGATTATTAGTGTCTCCCTCTCCTTAAGTAAGCGTCTTAATTAGAATAGGTTGACATAAAAGAATAAATGCCAATAGGCCAATTGGCGTGGTGGAAACCACTAAGAAACTCTTAGAGAGAAAGAGAGAGAGAGAGAGAGAGAGAGAGAGAGAGAGAGAGAGGCATGTGCGTGTAATTTGGGGACAAAGCAAAGAGGGGTGGGGACTGAGAAACAGTGCACATGGGGGTTCGGACATAAGTATGATTCTAACATGTCCCAGCTCATTTCTGTAGCTCCTCTATACCGTATAAATTTGTAGGAACTATTTTACAATTATTACTCTCAAACTGAAAAGTAGTTTTCAACTGTCTATGTAATTGACACTTCAAAAATAAAAATAAAACTAAAATTGTATAAGAACTTAAATTTTTTAGTATCTATGTATACTAATGCGTTGTAAAATATATTTAATTAATGTAATCTTTCAATTCAGGCAATTATATTCTTTTCATAAGAATATTATGTTATGGCAGTAAGAAAATAATAGAAGAAGATTCTGTCCAGATAACAATTCTCTTAACTTGTGAAATATTTGATATAGTACAAGAACTTCAACTCGCCTTTGTATTATGGTTTTTTTTTTTTTTTTGGTGACATTTAGTTCCTAGAAAGTAGAAAAGTCAAAATGTAATTTTGGACCTAATAGTTTCACTTCTAGAACACATTTAATTTTCTAGCAATTAGATGTCTAGAAAATAAGTTATCTATCAATTAAATCTGTTAAAAAAAGTATTAATATTAACTCATCGTCTAAGTCATTGAAATTGTCAATCGATACGGAAAAAAAAATAATTTTCAACAATTTATTAAAATAAAAATAGTTAATTTGATCTAAATTTATAAACTATACTCATTTTCCGATTATTCCCAACATAAATAAAAATCTGGTGTAAATATACGAACCAATGAACCATAATACTTTCCGTAATTTCCTACAAATTGAAATTGTCCCTAAATTGAAACTGGCATGACTCCAAAATTCGACGACGTGGCGAGTTTTTATTTCGCCACGTCAGTTTCGATTTGGGTATAATTTGAATATGTTGAAAATTCCGAAAATGAACTAAAATTCATGTAATTATGTCGGACTTTTATTTATATTGGAGAATATTGAAAAATGAGTGTGATTTATGAATTTAGACCAAATTTATCCAAATAAAAACAAATATACAACATGAGATTTTTGGGTTGATAGTTTCAATAATCCCTACTTCTAATTAATCGCATTTTACTTTAGTTCCTAGAAAAATTGTGGGAAAATGACCTTTAAAAGAAAAAGAAGGAAATATTGACACCACTTTATAGTGACTCTGATAGCTCTTCAGTCATTTCTGAATGTTTGTAGATTACTTTCTTTCACCCACTCAAGACCGAATCTCTTTCACAGTTGAAGATCCAAAGTCAAACTCGAATCATGTATTTTAAAGAAATTTACCTCTTCATTTTCTCCAGAATCATTTCCCATTTTTTGGGGAAAATTCTCCAAGGGGAAAAAATATATTATAAAATTTGATCCCAACGATTTAATCATTTACATCACTATATCTTCTTTTGGATATATACAAAATGTAGTATAGTAATAGGAATTTTCTCCACAAATTTTTGGAAGTGAGTTTGTGGATGGTAGGGTCAACTAACTTCTTAATTGATTTGATGTTATTTCATATTAAATATAAAAAGTGAATATATATATATATATATATATATATGGAAAGTTTTTTGTTTAGTTTTAGTGGGAGAGAAATGCTATCATAAATAGAAGTGAAATCAAATCATAATTTTTCTCATGATTAAGACGTCTAAGTTTTTGCTCAACTATCTGGGATTGAACGAGGCAATTAGAATGATTAGATTTACTTAGAAGCAAATGTATGAGAATATTAGTAAGTTTATCTTGAACAGGTGGCATAATCGCATGCTGTTTGAATAATTATGTAAATATAGGGTAGTTTCACAACTCTTGATTCGACTTTTTTATAGTGCCACGTCGTCCTTTTATCAGTCTAACCATTTCTGAAACACCCATTTTCTAAAGGTGTAAAAATTCTAATTAATAGTATGATTTAATTATCTGGTTTGAAGCTTGAAATAAAAATGATTGTGTTTGTTTGCCTTAGTTTTATACCTATATGAATAAGATTATCCTCATATCTACTGAATACAGGGACAGACGTAGAAATATATCTATCAGGATGCTAAAATTGAAAATTTCCGACAATGAAATTTGCTAATATTAAAAAATTTCGATTGAATAATTAGATATACAATTAAAAAAAGGAAAAAAAAATCAATTCGGGAGGTGCTGTAGCAAACCCTAGTGAATTCGCGACTGTGAGTGAATGTGAATCTATGGAGAGTTCTAGTTGTATGGCGAAGGACATTACCACAGCTTCAAAGCATAAATTCAAGATTATTCATATTTATAGAGAAGGAAATTCAGTTGCAGACAAAATGGCAAACCGGCGATTGAAGACGGCTGTTGGCCATTCGCTCACCATAGTATCTCGCTCATTTTGTGAATTTTGATGTGTATTATTATTTTTTCACTATAGAGTAGTTCACTAGACGATATTCTTTTTTCTAAGGTTTTCCTTTAGGGATTTTATTTATATACTTTTAATGAGGCCCGACTTTGAGATTTTTTCAGAATTGTTAGATCTTTCTTACTTGTTGTTCCTCTTTTTTCTTTCTTTTAATAATAAGACTTTTATTTGGTGAGACTAATCATGTAAATGAGAAAGAAAAAATATTTGAAAGAAAGAACCCAAAGAAACATGGTCTTCTCTTGTGTTCGAAATCCGTCGAAGAGGAAGATTATTATACCAAAATAAATGAATAATATTGTACATGATTTTAAAGTACTCTCTCCGTCCACGATAAGTGTAATACAATTTTCTTTTGCGTACGTTCACGATAAGTACAATACTTTCCATTTTAGAAAATGACATCACCCACTACCATTATTTTAAACTTCATAACAATTCATTATGGTTGGTCTCTTTCTCCATTCAAAACCAAACTACGTACTAACCATTTCTTAAAACTCATGTTGAACCAAAAGTGTTACACTTATTGTGGATAGAAGGAGTACAATTTAATGTATATTTGTTGTTGTAAGTATTATATACATATACGAGTAGAAAATACTCCCTCCGTCCACGATAAGTGTGGTTCGGAGGGAGTGACACGAGTTTTAAGAATGGGAGAGTAGCTTAGATAGAAGTATTGTGAGTGGAGAGCGAGACCCATATTTATTGCAAGTAGAGTCATTTTCGTTGAAGGAAGATCACCCTTATTATGGACTGACAAAAAAGAAAAAAAGACCACACTTATTGTGAACTTATAGAGTACTTATTATTAAATTGGAAAACGGTATAAAGGAGGATAGAGGGCCAAAAAAGTCACATCGGCACGTGGTGGGCTGATTCCCCGCTTATTAAACTAGTTATACTTTTAACTGAAACCGTTGGATTTGAGATTTAGATTGCCCTTAATCTTACCTTACCCTTCTCAATCCCCAGCTGTTGCTAGCTGTCCTACTCTACTCCCATGTGACATCTCTCTTCCCTTCCCTCCAAAATCTTTATTACAAACAGTTAACTTATCCAAGCGGGCGACGATAATTGGTTGGTTGCTTGGATATATGTTTTTATTTTCTATTTTTAATTCATTTATTACTAATATTTATTTAATACTATAAAGATAAACGAATATACTACTCCATGTCTCAAATACAAGTTAAATATATACATATATATATATATATATTTTGGTTTTTCTTCAAAATGGAGTTATATTAGAAATCACATCTTTAATGACATTAAAAAAAAACTGTGAATGAATAATTTTTTTATGACGATGGTAACCTGTAGCTGCTGCACAAAGTGCGCATTAAGTAAATTCCGCTCATGTGTGTAATAGTCTACACTGCAAATCACATAAGCAAAATCTGATACGATATACTTGACTTATAAGATATTGATGGAATTCAAATCTCAATACTTTTAGTCACAAAAATACTTTCTTTAACAGTACATAGTTATGCATATACCTTGTAATGCTAGGCCCTAACCCTATATATATTTATAGCACAATCTCACACCTTCATTTTCTCGACCCAAATCAAACATCAATCAATATTTAGCACAATTTTCAGTTGTTAGTTATCATTTAATTCCTTGTACAATTCTGGTTATTAGAATCAAATATTGGAGTTAGATTTTTGTAGTTTTAATTTATCAGTTGAAGTGCATGGAGCACTTGCCCCCCAAGGCCCCCATCACCATGGCGGCGGCCCACAACTGGCCGTCGTTCCCATTCCAGATGATGCCCAGCGCCGCCGCTGCCGCCGCCGCCGCGGCGCCTCCCAACTCATGGATGGACGAGTTCCTCGACTTCTCCGCCACGCGGCGGAACGCCCACCGCCGCACCGTCAGCGACCCCATTGCCTTCGTCGAAGACGGCCACAACAACAACATGGGCTTCGACCGGCTGGACGACGAGCAGCTGCAGAACATGTTCTCCGACGAGTTCGTCGCCGTCGGATCCTCTTCCAATCCGTCCAGCGCCAACCCCTCCACGCCGTCCGATCAGAACAGCGACGACGATGAGAAGAGAAATGCGGCGGAGCTCCGCCGCTTGCAGCCAAAGACCGAACCGGGTGAGGTGGACAGCTCCGGTAAACCGGCGGCGGACGCCACGGCTCTGGCTAAATCTTCCGAAAACGCAGCAGGCGACGCTGTCTTTGATCCTAAACGGATCAAAAGGTAAATATTTACCCTAATCAAGAATTCATACATGAAATTCAACTATTGAATGTCTCAACTCAAGCATTTTACTTTTTTTGGGTTAATTAATGTATAACGGTATAATAAAAGTTTATAAAGCACTGTCATTTATTGAATTTTGAAAAAATTGGTTTGCTAGGATTAGCAGCACTAAGGTAAGATCCATGCAAAAAAAAAAAAATCTCCGATGCATTAATTTAGAAGTAAATATTAGAAGCTGTGTACGTTAATTAATTTCTATCTAATAGTTGGAACATTTTGTGCATTAATCAATTTCACTACTAATTATTGTTTTTACTTTAGAATCTTGGCCAACAGGCAGTCGGCTCAGAGGTCTAGAGTGAGAAAGTTACAGTACATTTCTGAGCTTGAAAGGAGTGTTTCGACATTACAGGTACATCAAACTTAATAATCGATGTATCATTCAAATATTAATTTAATCAAATCGTTAATGATTAATCACTCGATTATATTAAAATGTTATTATTATTATTAGTACTAATTAATTGAGAATTGTGTACGTATAATTAAAGACGGAGGTGTCGGCATTATCTCCAAGAGTAGCATTTTTGGACCATCAAAGGCTTCTATTGAATGTGGATAATAGCGCTCTTAAGCAACGGATAGCAGCTTTGGCTCAAGACAAAATATTCAAAGATGGTAAGATCTCTTCATTTATAAGTATTAATTAGATATAGGAGTTAAATGACTTAATATTCAAAATTAGATAAAAAAAAATTTGAGGATTTCACGTAAAAATAATTGTAGACTATATATACTGCCGTGTTCTTGTTTTTGTTCCTGTTATGTGTTTACTTTTTTAGCACAAGTTGCCACATGATTTTTATTGAAGAAACTATTTGCATAATAATATTATGTGTAGCCGATTTCCTTGCTAAGATAATGTATACTCCTTCTATCTCCTAATAAGTATCGTCTGCCGTAAAAAAAAAAATAGTAGCATGCAATTAAAGTGCGTAAATTTCCTCTTACCAATGACAGATTTTTTTTTTAAAGTTTGACGTTATTTTTCTGTATAATTCTATTTATTAATAAACAAGTTTAAATTTTCAAATATGATTTTATTTGGAAACGGATATAATATTTAATCATAGATTGAGCTTTTCTTTGCACAATATTTTACTCTCAAATAATGCTCATCAAACTACCTTAACGGATACACATAGCCTCACATAATGAAATCGAACTAATATGGCAATTTGTCTAAAATTGTATATATAGCTCACCAAGAAGCATTGAAGAAGGAGATAGAGAGGCTGAGAAAAGTCTACCACGAACAAAACATGAAGAAGAGTAATTTGGAGAACGACGCGCCACCGCCGGCGGCGGCAGCTCCGCCGTACAGCAAGCGGGGCCGGGAAGAGGAGGAATAATGATTTTAACGGGTGGGAGTGGATGGAGCATATATTACATACATTAATTAATTGTTGAGATTAATTTTGGATGTGAGAAGCATGCGAATGCCATCACATGGTGTGTCTATCTTTCTAATCTAATGTTGTGCTAAGTGGGGTCCCTTTGCTTCTTTCTTTTTAATGGGTGGTGATTGGAGCCTATGTCAGTACGACACGTGGACAGTCCATATGACCTATGGATTTGGGTAGGGTTTTATTTGTCGAAAACAATAACAAAAAGAAAAAGAAGAAAAAAAGAAGAAATTGTTAGGAACAAATTCTTGTGACCTCCTAATTTGTTAAGATTTTTTTCTGGGTTTTTCTTTTTCTTAAAAAAAATTCAATATTTATTTGTTTGTTTTTGGTTCATTCTTGATCTGCAAGTCGTTCAAAGTCAATCTTGTGGAAGGTTAGTTAGCTCGATATTGGTTTGTGGTTGTGGGTTGTCAGGTCTATGTAAGGATATATAGATTGATTAATTAGACTTTTGAAATATAATTTTATTCAAGATTATATAGCTTTTACTTAACATTTTGTTTGGAGGAGATATTGTGTTGTGTTAGTGTTACGCATGTGTGACCCGTACTTTTGGTGTTGATTAACATATATAACATGTCTCCCCATTTTACGATTGACATAAGATTTTAAGGTGCATAACTTATGTTATCACTATATATATTTGATTCGATCCCACATACTAATAAAATGATATACATATAAATGCAAGAAATGTACACAATTGTTTTTACTACTATTTGGTCTCGTTCCTTTTTTCTATCCGAAGAGTTTCATAAATGTAGAAGAAGGTTACAATATTAATATAGTTGAAATAAATGCGGAAGTGCCTATGTTGATAGGCAGTTTACATGCACCTGTGGCTTAACTCACTCACATATTTAGACTGTTAGATTAACTGCAGTTCCGATCATATATGCATGTTTTTTTTTTTTTATTGATATATTTGTTTTGTAGATTAGGACGTTTCCGTTATGAAGATAGTGCGGCGAACGCCAAGTCGCCAACCATATATGTGATCTGATGCAGAAATAATATAATCCTATTGATACGATTTTGAATCAAGGTCGTATCACTTAATTTATATGATTCATTCGACGTACATCTATAGGAACCCACATTGCCTTTATTGCAATTCTATCCCATTATAAATTTATTTTAGGGGCATTAGTATAAATTAATTAATATTATATTTACCATAAATTTAATAAATATTTTCAAAAAGTTAATTATGTTAACTACTAGAAATTCGCTCATATATAACGGGTATTACCCGTTATGAATACCCGTTATGTATGAGCATAAAAGACCGTTATATAAACCTATGATATAAAAGATGCGCTCATACATAACGGCTACTTAATATGTAATGTATCATTCTCTAGATAACGTTTTTTATAGTTTAGATAACAATTTTACAACCGTTATGTTTTCACATCCTGATTTCAACCTATTATTTTGTTTTTTGTTGTTTTTTTTCAATTTACCTATTATTCATGTGGCCATAGAGCATTATTTGAATTTTATTGCAAGCATAAAGTTCAATCTTAAGCCTAAATTATGCATATGATATTAGAACACTCACAACAGCTCACTTATAATCACTTCTAACTCTAAATTTATGCTAAAATAACAAAAAGTGAGATAAAAAGTCCATCCAATATATCTCCTAAATTAAGTGGACCCCACGAAAATATTTACACCTCAAATTTTTCCTCAAATTTACACCTCCCTAAATCTACTTTTATCTTACAAATTGAATTGGACCCACCATTTTTATAAAATAGTTAATGGAAATAGGAGAACTGTTGTATGCATTTGTAAAATAAGAGAAATATATAATATAAGGAAAGCTTTAGGAGTAAATTTAAGAGCAGAACAATTCTGCTGGAAATGCTCTACCCTCAAACAGTTAAACTAATTTTAGCATAAAGAAAAATTGAGCCCAAGAAAGACTGTTTTCATGCACGGCGCTGAGCAAAATCTCTCTCTAAATTCTCAGACATATTTTGTCCATCCCATTCTTTGTATCTCACTAATATTTTTATTATTTTAAAAATATTTATATAAATCAAAATTTTGATACTATGCGATGAATCATAATTAATATTTATTATTAAAAATCAAATTTTAAAAAACTATATATCCTATTTTTGGAATATCAATTCTAATAATCAATAATATTAACTCAAAATTGCAAATTGAATATAAAAAAATTATGAATCTTAATTAGATTAATGAACCCTAATTTTTTTTTTTTTTGAACAGATGAATCCTAATTAATAATCATAAAATTAAACTAAAACACAAGATACTGTAATTGAAGAAAAAAAAATGAAAAAATTATTATGGGACATGAAATGAGACACTAAATATGAGATAGAGTATAGTTGTCAACTGAATCAGTTAACCCAATCCACTTGGTTTAGGCTCGGTATAGACCGACCAAGTCCAACCCATTAGAATAGATGGGTTTGCTAGGTCGGGCCACTTAGGCTAACCTATGGTAACTTTTAAATAAAAAAAAAGAATCAAATGACTAATCTTAACTTTCAAACCTTTATATGACCACACTATCTCATTATCTCACATCTGATTTGCACATATATGAAGGGGAAAAGGAAAAATATACAGCGCCGCAAGAAGTGTTCTATTGTCCTGTCCAATAAAATTAAGGTATTTTGTTTAAACATATTAGCTTAAAATACAATAGAAAGATTATAAGGAAAAAAAAATGTAATCATATATGGCTCCCAAATCTCTCTTCATAATCCATTAATTTGATTAATAAATAATAAAATATTAATAAATATACCAATTTACCCTTATAGCTACAAAAATAATTCTTAATAAATAATAGTCCTAGAAATATGAAAAATTGGGATTCAACAACGACATGCTCTCACAAAAACACGAACATGAAGCCCATAAGAATTTGAAGGGAAAAATAAGATGCAAATAAGCATCCCTTTCAACAAGAATCCCCAAATTCATAAAAGTTTTCCCATCACAAAATTTATTTGTTATCAAGAATCATCACATACCCATCACCCAATTCATCCAATTTTCCAAATTTCCACGTCAAATTCATGTCTCCAAACCACGAGCCCCTTCAAATTTGTAGCAAGAAGCAATAAATCAAGAAGTAGACTTAGATTACTTATGTGAGGTGTTTTTTTTTTTTTTTTGCAACACACTTTCATCAACCCCCAATGGGTACTTATCGAAAAGGCTTAAATCTCCATTTCCAATAATTGAAACTTTGTAATAAAATTCCATCTCGAACAAATTGAAAAGGAAGTCACAAAATAATCTAAAAAGCACATGATGTTTATGAAGTGTAATACACGACCTAATTGGATCGAGCATAGATTCTGATGCCGGATGACGACGGCGGCGGCCAGTAAGCATTATAGGGCTTAGTGAGGCGGCGACGGTGGAGCTATAAAAATGTTTAGCGTGTTTTTCTTTCATAAAATTTTGGGGGCTATAGTAATTAAAATGTTTTTTATTTGTAATTTAATTTTGGAAGTTATAAGGATAAATTAGTACTTTTAATAATATTTTTATTATTTTTTAAATAAGGGAACTATAAAGAGATAAATGAGGGCCATGTTTAAAATTATTCTACAAAATTCACTTGAAGTGTACCAAATCAAGCCCATTTTTGACCCACTAGCACTAACCTACTTCAGGCCCACCATTCTAGACCCAGCCCAAACTCATTTGACACGTTATCCTGAGTTGTATTTGTCCTAAATATATATTCCATTCCTCCACGAAAATTATAGCATTAAAGTCATTTTCGTCCGTCCATAAAAAGTGTAGCACATTTCATTTTTTTATATTACCCCACAACCTCTTACAAACATCCACCACATGTTTCTTAAAATAGGGGGTCATTTTTCCACTTAACAAACAACTACCACACATTTGTTAAAATAGTGGATCTTTCTCCACTAAACAAATATCTACCAAATATTTCTTAAAACCTGTAGCAGAAAAATGATGTTACAGTTTTTGTGGACAGAGGGAGTAGTATCTATTACTAATAGAAAAATAAAGATGTCTCATCCAAGGTGCTCCCTTCAGATTTTCTTTTTTTCTGGTAATTTTTCTAATCATTCGTATATATATTCTAATTTTTATTTTTATTAATTTCATATTCTTGAAATATCACATGTTTATCTATTAATCACATCTCATATTTATCTATCCATCTATTTAATTAATTTCTTCTATTATACATATTAAAATAATAACAATTTCGGAATGCATTTTTATAAATCCTTATTTTATACATTCTTAATTCATATACTACTAGAAAATTTGCTTTTTAGGACACTTAAAAATGTCACAATAATTCGTTTATTACTACAATTTGCCTATAATGGCATTTTCTATAAGTGTCATGTATGTCAGTGTAACAATAGGTGAACTGTAACGTTAGACACTTAGACCGCCTGTCATAGCACTTCAAGCTGATGTCGCTATAGGGATAAATGTAAGCATAAATATTCTGTTTCTCCACTTTGAAACTTCATAATAAGGATGTTATTATGGCACTAAATTCTGCAATAAAAGTGTGATCTAAGACTAATTTAAATATCCAAATAAAAAATGAAAATGTTTATTTTAATATTATTCTTTTTACATTAATTAGCTCCTTTTAATATTATTTATTTTACATTAATTACCCCTTATTTTTTAGAGTTCCGACTTTTTTAATACCAAAATATAAAAGAGACAAGTTATATATCCTATTCATAAAACTAGATCTTTTGCATACCAAAAATGTGTTAAAAGACTAAAATAACCTTAAGTAAAAAAAACAATTAAAAGAAACAATAAAAAGACAAAAAAAAATAAACAAAATTGGTCCCCCCAAATCACAATCGGTCCCCCCTCCCAAACCCCACTTTCTCTCTCTTCGACTCTCATTCTCTCTCTCTTCGACCGCCTCTCTCTCTCTCACGAAACCAACAAGTCACGACAGCCACCATCTCCGCCCACGATCTTCGCTTCGTCGTGTCTGCAAAAATGAAAGAATCGGAGAAACGAGAGGCAACCCGCGCCGTCGTCGTCGGACTCCGACGAGGAGGATTTTGAAATTCCTCAACTTCGCCGGTTAAGCAAGTGCTCCCTAAATTCGACCCCAATTTGGATTTTTTTTTCGAAATTTTTGTTGAAATTTTCTGTTAAATGCATGTTTATGTGTTAAAAATGTGTTTGATGATCATGTTTAGTTCGATTTTGTTGGATGGGTGTATAGTTCTTGTTTGTTTAGTTTGAAATTCTTCGGTGTTTAGTTCGAAATTTATGTTGGTTGGGTGTATATAGTTCGACATTGTTGGTTGGGTGTGTTCTTAAGTTCTTATGGGCACGATGGAGGTAGCGAAGACGACTCCATCGAGCTCACGATCGCGGGGTGCAATCGTGGCCACGGTCGTGAGGTGCAATCGTGCCCACGATCGTGGTGGCGACCGTGGCCACGGTCACCACCGTGCTCACGATCGTGGGCACGACCGTGCTCACGATGGTTGTGACCACCGTGCCCACGATCGCAGCCCTCGATCGTGGGCACGATCGTACCCTTCGATCGTGGGCACGGCGTACCCTCTCCAATTTCTTGTGTTTTGTTGCTTTGGTTGGTTCCAACACATGATGATGGTCCTAATGTTTTGTTGCTTTGGTTTTTGTAGGTTAATTGTTCTTGGAAGAGACCTACATTGCTCTATGTCACTCGTGGAATCAATCTTTACATGCGGGTTGAAATATTCCGAGAGGTTACAAAGATTTTATCTGAAGTTGGTGGTAATGAAGCGATTGGAGATATTTAAATCCGCATTGTGGGGCGCTTGATTGACGTGAGAAGAAGTCACAAGCAAGTAATGCCCTACATCACGTTCTAGCCCGACGTTGAAGGGTGATGATATACCTCGGATCGAGAGTTGGTTTCGTATTGGTGGAGAGGCCATTCGTTTTACGGCGAAGGATTATGCCCTCATCAATCGGGCTTCATTTCGTACTCTCCGACTTTGATCCACACTCAAGTCATCAAATTCCTAGCGGCAGCATTTACTACACATATTTCAAAGGTGAACCTACAAAAGTAAGTGAGCTGCGCAAGAAATTCAAAAGCAAAGAGTTGGGCAAAAACGTTGAAAACTATTTGAAGGCGGCTAACTTGTTAGTTTACTATCTCTTCCTCTTATGTCGGGACGATCCCGAGATAGAGGATTGGGCATGGACATTAGTTGAAGACTTTGAAACTTGGGATAGTTTTCCATGGGGCTCGTACACGTATGGTACGTTGTGTTACTATATAGACAACGTGGCGATGCGCCCTAATCAAGCAGAAAGAGATTACCACTTCTACGGTCCAGTTTGGGCTTTGCGTATTTGGTCGTATGAGGTCATTCCAAGCACTCGGAGACGTGTGTGGATTGCGAGACCCACAAGTCGATTGCCCCGATGTTTGAGGTGGAGCACAAGGCGCATGAAAATGGTTGATTTTAGTCGTTTCTTGGACAATCCACGGGTACATTTATTTTATTTTATTTTATTTTATTTTTAAATTTGATTGTATGATTCAATGTTGAATATGTAATATTAAATTTTTATTATTTTTTGCAGCTTGTAGTATATCCCTCGTTGGAACCTATTGCTGAAGAGCTAGAAACGTGGTACATGATGAGCTTTGACAACGGAGAGGAGTTTGATGTGAGATACAAGCCTCCTGTACGAATTGCAACAAGGAAAGACCCGAAAGGAAAGTCAAATTCTATGGGAAAATTGAAGAGTATAGTGGGGAAGGTGTTGACTCCTGAGGCGAGGCGACCAATGCCCAAGCGTCGCCGTGAGAGTACTCCACTAGGTGCTACAGACGAGCTGCTACACTCGTGGCGCCGGACAGTGGTTTGTTGTGTGCACGGACGGCCTTGTCCGTACCACGAGGAGGGCACTAGCGGCGGGGATGACATAGAGCGCCGGCTGAGGGCAGTTTTGAACGACGAGTCCGGACATCGGCTTCGCTTGCTCGACTTACTCGAAAGATGTTTGCTCGGATGAAGGACTACTTCATTCCTAGGCGGTCTATCGGGCCCTCCACAATACTCTCCACAAAGACTCGGTTGGGAGTCACAGAATGAACAGAGAGCCACACCGTCACTCTACGTCGCCCGTTGATGCACACGGATGGTCCAGTGCGCGAGCCCATCCAGATCGTCCCCGTCACTCTTTGGTGTCGGTCGCAGGGCGCCATTCCCACCACTCTCGGCCAGGTGCCCCTTCCCACCACTCTCGCCAGGTGCCCATTCCCACCACTCTCAAAGACGACCGTGCCCCTTCCCACCACTCTCGCACGAGCAGTGCTCCTTCTCACCACTCTCGCACGAGCGGGCTCCTTCCCACCACTCTCGCACACGCAGCCCCTTCCCACCCGCCTCCGCACGAGCAGTGCTCCTTCCCACCACTCTCGGCACGAGCAGCTCCTTCCCACCACTCTCAGCACACGCAGGCCTCTTCCCACCACTCTCAGCACGAGCTATTTGTTGAGCTCTTTCGGCCCGTGCAGCCTACATACCCGCACTTTCAGTCTGAGGGGCCATCTTATCAGAACTACCAGTCGTTTGGGCCCGAAGTCTCTAGTTCACTGACGCCTCATCCCATTTTACCTGATCAGTATTCATCGCACGAGCTTCAGGATGAGGATGATGATGAGGATGAGGATGATGAGGAGGTGGGTGACAGGAGCTTGGGTCTTCGACAACCCGTACCGTCTCGTCGCTCTAAAGACCCCTTACAAGGGCAATGTTCCGTCTAATGCCGAGACGTTGAGGATTGAGTACAGAGCCTTTAGAAATTCAGGACCCGAGGCCTATGCAATTACTTATGAGACAAAGCACGTGCTAACTCAACTCTAGAAGATCTTCATCAAGACTTTACTGCTGAGGTAACATCCTTTATATTATCAGAAGCATAAATTAAATTGTATTTATATTGTCATCTAATATAAGTTTTATGTTTGTTAGGTAATAGACTTGTACGTGTCTTCCACTCGCGCGAGGATCCGGCGGAATCTCAGTACTCGGTCAAATGTTGGTGCAACTGTCACGATCGTCGTGGGCTCTGCATTTTATGTAAGTTGTAATTTATTTATTTTTGTTATTATTATTTTTTATAAATAATATTGATCTTGGTCATGGTTACTTTTCTAGGCGGCTTTAGTTTCCGAGCTACAAAAGCTGCATCCGAAGGATCCACAATTTAGACGAGTGAAGGGAAAGCCAACATACAACAAATGGAGAATGCCTGATGGAATAGATGAGTTGGTAAAAGGGCTAGATACGCCGACCGGCAGCCTCATGGTCAAATGCCTATCATGTAAGTATATAATATTTTAATAATATTTACATATACTGAATAACATGTTACTTCATTGATTTATTTGAATATGTTTTTTGCTTGAACAGATTATTGCAATTTGTTGTATTAATGAGAATCACTGGGTCACTGTGAGGATTTGTCTTCTTGACTGGAAGGTTGAGTTGTATGACTCAATGTCACACCAGTATGACAATGATCGTGTGACAGAGCGCGACTTCCAGATGAAGCCCATTACTCGTCTTGTGCCTCGTATGTTAGCTCTTTCGGGTTATTGGAGAAACAATTCATCAAGAATCAGGAGAGATGATGAAATGGAGCTTGTTAAGATGCCAACTAGTGTACAGTTCGCCCAAACAGATAGCCACAGCTGCGGCCCCTTCGCTTGCATGTATTTGGATCGTCTGGTGGCCCGTAGAACTTCCAAAGTCAGACATTCGGGTGAAATCGACGAAAAGTACGTTAGAAGATATCGATGGCTCGTAGGGTGTAGGATTTTTTGGCTTAGCATTGATCCACGATAGATATGTATTTACGTTTAAGACAATATTTTGCTCCGTGTTTTGACATTACCGACATTACCTACATTATATTATATTTTCTTAAGTGTTAATCTATGTGTTAATCTATATGTTAATCTATTTTTGAATACCAAAGTTGTATATTTATGGAGTACATAATTAAATAGACGAAGGCTGCCGATCTCACGACCGAGGCCACGACCGTGGCTACGGTCGTGAGCTCGATCGTGGCCACGACCGTGACCACGTTCGTGAGCTCGATCGTGGCCACGACCGTGGCCACGGTCGTGAGCACGATCGAGCTCACGAACGTGGTCACGGTCGTGGGCACGATGTATTTTCCACGATGGACACCCACGATCATGCACCATATTCGTGGAGTTCTCCAAAATCGACCAATTAACGACATTTTTTTTGTTTTTTCTACCTTGAACGTATTCTTAACCCCTTAGTATCATGTTTATACATCATTGATCGAACAATATTATCTTAGAACACATAATTTAATATTAGTGTGGACTTTTGTAATATGATGGTAACATTAGAGAAATGTTACATAATATATACTAAGAATGTGAAAATCGCAATACATCAATAAATGTTAAGTTTTTTAGTGTTATTTGTATATTACAATTCGAACTTTGTTAGCATAATGATGTTTGAAACATGATATAACATACGAAAAGACATTAATCATTGTTTATTAGTCGGAATCGGAGATTGTTCTTCAGCTCACGATGGTTGGGCATACGACCGTGATTACAGTCGTGGCCAAACCACCGTGATCACGATGGTCTACTCACGACCGTGATCACGATAGGGCTGCGTGATCGTGATCACGGTGGGTGTTCCATCGTGACCACGGTCGTGGGCGGCTATCGTGGTCACGGTGGTTAGCCACGACTGTGGACACGATTGAGTTTGTCCATCGTGATTTCGGTAGGCGACGACAAAAAATACTCATGCAACACAAAACTAATCAAACTCAAAGATAAATGATTATAAAGAGAGATATCATTGACGGAAAAGGTCACAAAATATGATACATTGCCCTCAAACACAACAAGTTCAATAATTGCTAAATATCTTCTCGGCGGGGAAAAGGGCATCCTCTTATATCATGATCTTCTCTACGACAATTGCTACATCTTTTTTTCTTCCGTCGTCTTTGCCTTGATTGTTCTCCACATGTTTCTTCAGGGGGGACGTTTAAATCAACACCACCTATGGGAATAGATGTTGTGCAAGATTTTCTGTTGTGGCCGGGTCCCTTACACCTAGAGCACACCTGATTACGTCGTATGGTCGTCCTATCTTCAACTGCTGACCGAGCACGACTCATTCTTGGACGGCCGGCCTGACGCACCTCATCTGGAGGGAGACATATGATTGATGAAATCGAATGCGGCGCATTCCACTCATCAGGATGTGGTATTGGAAGAATATGCTCCGCATAAGTTTGTCTAAAATTGTGTTGTTTGAAATAATGACTAACGAAATCGTACACAGACAAACCATTGCTAGCGCGCCTGTTACAATAACGAAAATATTATTAAATGAAATTTAAAAGAAATTATAGCCAAAGATAAACAATTACCTTATAGCGGCGACGGCATGCTTACATGGAATATGATCCTCATCAAACTCCCGACACTCACATGTCCAACTCTCAAGGTCGACTTGATAAGGAATATTATCTTCTTCGACTTTATAAATATGTGTTGTTGTAGCTCGAACAGTTAGATGAACACTAGCTTGCACAGATAAAGAAAGCTTATCGAAAGTATTCTTTGTCAACTCATGATCTCTCGATGCAGCTTCTTCCCGCCTCTCATCAAACCAATTCTCCAGAATTCTGCGAAATATTTCAAGTAACGAGCAAACTGGTAAACGTCTGGCCCACAACAAACGAGAGTTCAAGACTTCGGCTGCATTGGAGGTCAGAAAGCCATAGCGTCGTATGGCACACTTCGACCTAGCCCACCTCTCCGGTCCAATTTGAGAAAGTCGTCTGTAAGCCCCATTAGGGCTTTCAACATGCAGCTTCGAAAAGAGATTTTCGAACTCTTCAACCCGATAACAGTATGACGCTTGTTTGAAGAGTGTGGCAACAGTAGCGCCGTAGCCTATTAGATTTTTCTGTAGATGGTGGTAGCACAACCCATGCACTGCATTCGGATAGACGGCTTGAACAACATTCTCGATGCTCTTATGTTGGTCACTCACAATCAATAAATTTTCTGGAGGATTGAAGCATCTGCGCATGTTGTAGAGAAAATAAGTCCACGACTCATCGTTCTCTATCGGACCAAGTCCAACTGCAAGCGGAAAGATTTGTTCATTCGCATCTTTTGTGACGGCGACAAATAAAACTCCTTTGTTTCTTCCCTTAAGATGGGTCCCGTCAACTACAATCACCGGCCGAAGATGCTCAAATGCTCGAATACTCTGTCCGAGGGCAACAAACATGTGACAGAACACTCCTTCACTAGTCATCTGCAAGTCATAAATAGTCCCCGGATTATCCGCTTCAACAAATACGTATACGATGGGAGCCTTTGATACGACTTGTCAAAGTCGCCGTACGTCTTCTCTATCGCTATGTTCCTCGTCCAAAGAGCGAAGTTGTATAACATCCCAACGCCGTACCTAATACGCATCTCTGTAATCATCTCCTTTGGCCTCAAAGTTGACACCCTCACCGACTAATTTTTTAGCAAAATAAAATGCAAAGAACCTCGTAAGTCACCGACCGTGCAGCAACACGATTCAAGTCCGTGTGACAATCGTGATCCAATGTCAACTTACCGATTCTCCAAAGAGTTGCTCCCTCACAAGCACACAATCTAAATGTGCAATTTTCTCTACCACTCCCTGCAGATGAACACTACACGTTTTTCGGCGGAACGATCGATGTGGCACACTCTAACATGTTCTCCAAATGATATATTCCTGCCTATCCTCAACTCTTCCTTGGACCGAAATATAGACCCCACCTCGAGCCGACCAAAGGATCGGCGGAGGCCGTTCAACCCATCCTAATGGTAATGCGCCGTCATAGTCGGGAAATGGAATGATCCAATTGCGCAGTGAATGCTGACTCTCAGCATCGGTTCCAGACTGATGATGGTCCGATGAGAAGTGTCGTTGCCCGATAATTCTATCCATTTGTGCCGGTTGTCGAACCCAAGCAAAAACTCCTCCGTCGCTGAATCAATCAAGTTTTTGCGACGATCTTTCTCTTCATCTTCGGATGTAGACATTGCCTCGTCTTCATATTCCTCGTCTTCCTCATCTTCAGATGGCATGCTATGTTGTGGCATGTTATGGTCTATGTTGTCGTGCTCTACTCCCGAGCTGCTACCTCCCATATTAACGTTGGGGACGGATGAGCCGCTGTTCTCAATCACATATACCTCCGGATCTTCTTTGTGTTCCACTAGCAATCGAAGTAATTCGGTATCGCCTCGCAATAAAACTTTTACTTTGTTGCCGTTGGTCATGCGTGTCAAATACCATAATACGTACTCAGTCTCATTTCGACCACCCAGAGCAAACCATCTCTAATAACATCCACGAGGTTAGCTCGGCTAACTTTGCCCGCATCAATGTAGCCAAAAATGAATCTCCATCTATATACGTTGAGCGCTCCTGCCGACCGCCGTGATGTATCAAAATACGCTGCCACGACATCTGCGATTAACAAAAAACAAAAAGAATCGTCAGCAATCAATTGAATTCATTTTTAGGGCTTCACCTGCCATGCCCACGACCGCTGCCTCGATCGTGGGCACGATCGTGGTCACGATCGTGGGCACGATCGTGGTCACGATCGTGGGCACGGTCGTGGGCACGGTCATGATCACGGTCATGGCAGCGGTCGTGGGCATGGCTGAAGCCCAGAGAAAAAAAAAACTAAAAACCCTAGATAGTGAGCACGATACTCTTAGCCTTTTGAACTGATTTTACCCTTGCATAAACATGAAATTTATAATTCTTTATCTAACAAATAAACATATTTCATGCAAATATTCCTAGTACTAAAACCCTAATGTTATCTTAAGAACGTGCCATTAAAATCTAAAATCATGTGCGGCCTATTTAACATAAAATAAGCAATATTCATGCTCAACATACATATCATCATGAAATCAAACCAACAAACAATCATAAAAACCGACAATAAATCACCATCGTGGGATTTAAATCATCATCGTGTTCACGGTCGTGACTACTATCGTGACCTTAAGATCACGTTCCTCAAAAATATATTTTTCGACTACTATACGTATTATGCGTACCTTTATATAAGATGGAAACACGAAGGCACCCCCTTGAAGTTGATCTTCCCTTTTGGCCTATGTTTCGAATGGTTTTTATGAGGATTTTTGTTTCTTTTTCTTGTGTCTTTTATCTATATTTTGAAGAGAATATTGGTTGATAAATGTTGATTTCATTGATGTTATGTGATTTAAATAATAGCTCTTTGCACCAACAAACTCTCTGACAAGAATTTATTAAAGTAGCTTCATTAAATACGTAGTACATCCGAAAATCTTCATCAAATCCGAATTTGCAGGGTCAATAAATGGAGGGTTTCGGAGATACGATGCATGACACGACCGTGGCCACGATCGTGGCCACCATCGTGATCACGATCGTGATGACAATCGTGGCCACGATCATCGCACTCCGGCGTGACCACTGTCGTCCCGCGTTGACCAAGGGTTATTTTTGTCTTTTGAGTGATTTTGGTATACAAAACATCTACTTTTATGAATAGGATATATAACTTGTGGCTTTTATGCTTTGGCATTTAAAAATAGATTAACTCTATTTTTTATATTATTTTATTTTGCAATTTTTCTATATAAATTAATTTATTATATAATAGGAAATTAGCATAAAAGTAGAAATTGAATGTGGTAAATATACAAAATCCATTAAACAAAATATCATAGTCGCTATATAAATTCAAACAAGATGTCTCAAATTCCAAAGAATTCTATTCAATTTACAAATGATAATTAACGCTAGTTTCAATTCAATCCAATAGAAAGCGCGTCAAGACCCCAAACAACCATAGAGTAATTACCATTCTTGACTCTGCATGAAAAAAAATCGTAATGTCAAGTATAAACTAATATAAATATTTGGAATAATAAAATAAACTTATTGGCGGCCAAACAATCATTTTACTAAATGTATCTATAATATTAAGATCGTCACAAAGTGAATCAATTATCCAATCCATTTAAATAAAGAAACATAACAACTAATAGATTTAAGAACATGTGTGTCATACTTACAATGTTTTCATATTCTTCGCACTTTTTAGGTTTGGAAATGTAATGCCGGAACTACCAACCCAAGCATACCTGAAAAATTATAGACAACAACTAGTCATAGTGGAATTTTGGTCTTAAAACTCAACTGATTTACATAGGAACAACTCATAATTTTACTCACAAACTGTCACTCTAGGTGTACAAGTTTCGGAATCCATTTTGCCGACTATCTGTTTTATCTTGCATCTTGTCCTGTATCCATCCAATGTACAAGTGATGACTTGAATTAGAATGCACTACAGACTATTTAGTTGGTTTATCCAAAAGTAAACCATACGGCTATATTTTTATTTGACATGGACCATACGGCTATATTTAAATACCATAAATAACGATACAATTTCAGAACTCTTGCGAGATCAAAATTTCGCTATCAAAATTAAAAACTGACAAGGGAAAGAATCATTACCAAATACATTCAAGCAAACTTTCAATGCTACCACTCATAAATTCATTATCACTCTAAGATCCTCTCTGAGTTGACTGTTGAGCTGGTTATCCATTGCATTCTTTTGAATCAAGCCTGTAGGTTGAGTTTTTACGAAGTATAAAATATGCACATAAACTAGTATAATCGAATACAATATGGGAAAAATATGCTATATGAACTATATTGATGCAAATCAAAATTGTGACAATTTAAGACTATCAAGCACTTGGAGAAATACAAAAGGGGACAAAGAAACTAAAGTAAAAGGTTTGATCATTAGACATCACACACCAAATAGCATAAATATAAAGACAAATAGTTTGAATGGAATCAGAAAAGATTCTTCTTTTCTCGGATAAGTTCTCATTTACATTTTATAAAAATAACATGGATGTCATTTGAATGGACATAAAGAATAATATCAGCAGGCAGAACAACTGATTATCCAATTATCCAAATTATAAGCAGAACCACATATGGACTTCTCACCTTATTCTAAAACAGTAATCAAGTTCTCATTTACAACAGATAACTAAGCACCATCATAAAGTTCAGCACTGAGAAAAGGGCATATACGGTTCATATTGCAGTATGAATTGGTACTGTTCATATTGCAATATGAATTGTTAAAGCAATAGTCAAAGTTGCATTACAGCTTAACTGCCAGAATATGCATTCAGAAATAAGAAGCATTCACCCTTAAATAAATTGAAGACTAGAGCATCTTGAAGCGGATCAACCCAGTTCCAGTACAAAATTCTATAAAGACTACTATAAAAGTGAAGAAAAAGGAAACTATAGACATACTGTCATCACCCCACTAACTGGAGTGACACCAGCTTTACCAAATATTGCATTAGATTTTATGCTACAAGAGTTGCAATGTAATGCAAGATATGTCTCATAGTACTCAAGAAGAAAAAATCAATTACATACCTTCCATTCTATTAGCAGAAACTCCGTTATCTTTCCATCACCAAAACATACTAAACCAAAATAATACCATAAAATATCATAATCAAAATTTTCAGATAAACCTGGGCAAATTGCTGCTACATTTGGAATAAAACTTTACTTGCCTACCATTTTTACTACATGGAGAACCACCAAGCAAAAAAGATGTAATCGTTCGACTGCTAAAGCAGATAGCTCTCATCCCACATACCCAATTTCCTCAATATATATCAAAAATTTCAGCACCAAATTGAGTTTAGATTTATTGTGGGTTCCCTAATGCATATGAAGCAAACACAGACTTATACAATGGTAACCATACGAAACAAGAATATCAAAAATGTTATATATATAATTCAAGCTAATACTCAATTCCTTACAATTGGAAATACTAACCTTGTAAATCAATTTGGAGCTTCTAGATTATTAAGCACGAAACCTTTTTACCTCAGATTTTAGTCGCCGATCGTGTGAGAGGCTGATTGGACGAAGAGTGAAATTGTAAATCTTCTCTAGGTTTAGTCGCTAGGAGGAGAAAGAGGCAAAATCTGATCGGGTTGTTCCGGTCTTTTTTGTTCATTGGTGGGCGGAGTTGGCGGTTAATCTTTCTTCCCTCTTGAATTTCATTTTCTTTTATTGTTCCTCCACTTCCACATAAGAAATTAATTAATTTGAATTAGTATTGGATTTGGCGCTCATCTTTATCTTTCAGCGCTAAATTACTTTTTATAAAATTTAACTGTGGAGTGATAAATTATTAGAAAATGAAAATTTATTTCTTGTCGACTTTTAATAAAATATACAAGTTTCTATTCATGTCAGTAAAAACATTGTGTTATGACACTTATTCTAAAGTGTAGTATTATTGTTCTAAAAAATGCAGTAATAGGTAGTGTAGAATTTATGAACCGATTGTATATTTCTGGTGACACTTACTTCAAAGTGTCATAAGATAAATGTAGTAAATTGCCCATTTTCTAGTAGTAATCTATAGAAATTTTGTAAATAAAAATATCTCTATGAAGACTAAATAAATATATTTAATCAACATGTCTACATGAAATCTTTTTCATTTTTTCATTCATGTTTTTCTAAAAAATTTGATTAGTGCTTTCTAGAAAATATATACATTGAATCAAATGTGGGATATGTAGCAAAAGAAAAGAACAAAAAAACTTGAAAATGTAAACATATTTTTTTCCATATTTTGGCAAAGATTAGAGATATCGATTTAACATGAACTAACGAGAAGGTTCAAATATACTTAAAAGAATGATTTTTACTAATTTTAATTAATATTAACTTTGTTTAGATTTTCATCGAGTAATTTAGCATAAACCAACGAGACTGTTCAAATAACATAGAAAGAATGATTTTTACTAATTTTAATTAATTTTACTTGGAGTGTTCATATTTTTATCGAGTATTATTCAACGGATTTAAGACGAGTATGTACAGTAAAGTCACTATTTTAACCGAGATTAGAACGAATATGTAGAAAAATTCTAAATAAATTTAGATTTTAAAAAAAATACATAATGAATGAGTATACACGATCCATTATCATTCCTAATTATAAATTTAGATACGTGAAATAATTAATTTTCTAAGTTTGATTAATAATTAACGCGAACAATATCACAACTTTTAGATAAGATATAAAATTATTTTTAAAATATATACATACAAATTAAAACATAAAGTTATTTCCCGTCGAGTCTCGACGGGCTACTTACTGATATATATATATATTAAAAGCTCTGATACCAAAAGGGGGGTATGGTGTGTTTTTTAGGGATACACATTAATCCACAAGAAATAAAAAAGAAGAAGATCTTACGAGATGGAGGAGCTTTCCAGAAGAGGGCAGCACTCCAGGTTGATCTTGAAGAACAGATAGAAGTATGCACAATGGAGATTTTTTTTAAAATATATTGGGATATATTATATAAATTAACTAGGAAGAAATAACTATCTACTAAAAACTAAGAAGAATGGAATTTAGAAACTCATTCTTGTATTTAGAATAAAGGGAGTTGTATTTCTCTCTGGTGTGTTTTTACAATGAATGAGTTTTGCTCTTTTTATAGTCAAATTTGGCCGACAAAGAAAACTATCCGACAAAGAAAAGCTATGCTAGTATAGGCTATATATTACAAAGTTTTACAAACTATGATCAAAGAAAAGTCTACAAATAATTGAAGATAAAATAAAAGACTACAAATAATTGAAGATAAAGCCAATAATCGTGGCCAAAAAATTCAAAAAGTTTTGAGAAACTTTTTGACAAATTAAACAAATGTCAGTGACAATTGATAAATTTTCGTATTCGTCATCTTCTTTCTAGAAATTCCTGTGAGTCTCTGGAATTTCTTCGTCATTTTTTGTATCACTTTCTTGATAATGAACAAACACTTCTTCAGTATTGATGATGTGTTCATCGTCTTCTAATTTTTCGCCTTCACCACTAAATGGTAAAAGCATTTTCCAATTTTTTGTCCCAAAGATCTGGGTAAAATGTCCTTCTCCAAGAAGCTTATACTAATTTCAGAAAATTAGGTTGAAACCCATATTTTCTTGATAGTATTTGTACACCTTGGGATTTTCAATTTGTTTGAAATCAAATTATGTTGAATCATGATTTCTTAGTCTGTCATTTTCTTCTACAAAAATCATCTTTCTGGCTGGCACATAAGAACCATTTATCACTTGCGGAAGAGAGGATATAATTTTACAGAAGACCTTGCCTTTTAGGGATTTTGATGCAATATTCCCTCCTATAAGCAAGAAATTTTCTCCAAAATGTCTTCAATTTTTGAGCTTTCTTCTTCAAGACGAAACTCAATAAAATCGATCATGCCATTGTGATAAAAATTTAAAATGTTTTCACAATTCATGTCTGTCAAATTTAAGTAAACTTGGAGTTTGAAAGTCCAGGGACTCCTTCTGGAAATTCTTGAGAATCATAGTAGTATTTTGATTTTTGTACTACTTTTACTCCTTCGAGGTGAATTTCTCCAAATATTATTTTTACCAATTTCTTTTGGAGATTTTCAAAATCCTTTTCCGTCCAAGGCCTTTGTTGAAATTATTTGCTCCAATTCAGGAACTCTGTCAAAAAGTGATTTTAAGACCTCTTGGTAAGGGAGATCAAGCACTCTTGCCTTGAAACTTTCGAATTTTCTCTGAAGAATAGAGTCATTTTTTATTTCAAAATTTTTGATCTCAGTGTTCAGGGCAAAGTTTTTTTAATTAAGGTTTGAAATCCCTTTTTCCATTGTAAAGATTGTTTGGTCCTTAAAACTTAGGGCCTCACTCAACATTCTTTTGAATTTTTAAATTAGCGAGAGAAAGTTGACTTTGTAAATCAAAAATTTGTTTTTATAATTTTTGTATTAGCTCGGATTGAGCTGAAATGAACCCACTTGGGTTTTCTTCTACAATTTGTGAAAAACTTTTAACTTCTTCGGGTTCATTAATGAAAAAATTTAACCCTAAAGAATCTCTAGCATTACCCAAAACTTCTTTAAAGATATAATATCCTTTAAAAATAGGGTTTTGACAAGTAATATGTTTTTTAACTGTATCAAAATTATGAAAAAGACCTACTTTTGTACCTCTGTAAATAACATAATGAGAAAATTTTCTTTTGGGATAACATTCTTTTCTGCCTTTAAATCTGAAAAATAGAAACTAAGGGCATTAAGAATTTGAACTTTGAAAGAGGTGGCGTTTGGAAGAGTTTGAATATGTCACAAATTATCTAACAAACACTGTTGCTGAGGATTAACCTCGATTCTAGTGTATGGTTTGAACTTTTTATTTTGATCTGTGTGAGTGGAAAACATAACAGACCCGAACTGAAAATGTGTTTGCAAATTCTTTTATCTCTTTTTAAAATTTTTGGAAATAGGAGAAGTTTGAGAAAAAATTATCATCTGTAATAATTTTGAACTGGGAGAACTTTGAGAATCACTTCCCATCTGTGTAAATTTTGAACTGGGAGGACTAGTAACAGTATGTCCCAATTTTATAAATTTAGGGCTACTTTCTATATTGAATGTTATCATTGGAGAATTGTCTATAGAAACTTTTTCTGTTGAAACTTTCTCCTTTTCTTTAGGTCTGATGACCTTTTTGTAATTCATGATCTGTATTCAAATATTTGAAAATATTACGGGAAAGTAAATCCTCTATATTATTATCTTTTTCTTTGATATGTTCAAAATTTATTGTGTAACTTTTTTCTTGAATTAAGTTTTGTAAATTTACCCATCTTGTTCTGTTTACTTTTCTACTATTATCATTTTTTTAAAAATTTACTATTGTTTCACAGTCTGTCCTTACTGTAGATTCATTATTTAAATAAATTTTGAATTTTTCTAATGAATTTATTAATGTCTGTATTTCAAAATCTAAAGAAAGTCCAATTACTTCCAATTTTTCCAAAATTTCCACTGCTATATGCAGCAATTCTTTCTTCATTTTTTGGGCAATACTTATTTTTCTTACATAACATAACAGCTCCCCATCCTTCTTTAGAGCCATCACATTCTATAATAATATAGTCTGTTACTAGAGGTAATTCTAGTGGTTTAATTATTTTTACTGCTTCTTTTATTTTCTTAACTAAAAGAATATCTTCTCTATTAAAACTTCTTTGCCCATTTTTAGTAGTTTTGCTATATAATGGTCCTGCAAGCTTACTAAGGTTTGGTATAAATTTTCTAGCATAATTGAGCAATTCTAAGAATGCTTGAATTTGCTTTAAACCTTCTAGTTTATCTGGAAAGTTTAATAGTTTTTTTGCTATTTCCAATTTCTTATCCTAAAAATGATATTTTTCTTTTAAATAATTCCATTTTTCTTTTACTAATTACAATACCTTATTTTTCTATTTCTTTAAAAATAATTTCTAAATGGTATTCATGTTCTTTAATAATATTGCTTGCTACAAGAATATCATCTATGTTGGGAAAATTATAAGGTTTTGATTTGATATCAAAACCCAACTGATTCTCCAACCGAATAGATGATCGCGTCAACCTAAATAGTGTTTTCCAGCTCGCCTGTTTGAGCTTTAGATTTTCTAGGTTTACAGGTTAAGGAAGCGGAAGACATCAGTCGACCCGAGGTGTCTACGGCGGGAGTCGGCAAGCGGAAGACGACGGTCGGCCCGTGTCTACGGCGGGGAGTCGGCCTAGCGGAAGACAGCAGGAGTTAACCTTCAGCTGAGTCCTCCAGCAGAGCATGATCAAGCTGAAGAGAATTCGAGCTGAGTCCAAAACACAGTCGGTCCAGCTGTACAGAACAAAGAGAACTAACTCTGAAGACATCACTTTAAGTCAGTTTGCCAAATCCAGCTCTGAATTCAAAAGTCAGCTCCAAAGGCAGACGATCCCGGTGTCAGAGGAAGTCAACATGCCTCGACCAATGAGGGATTGCCGAATCAGCATCCTAGACTTCATGACCTAGGATGTGACACAAATGAAGACAGGTGCAGATTCGCCCAACGGCAGATCTCGAATTTAAGAAGAGTAGGTAAGATTCAAACGGCTCCTCCAACGGCTAGTCTTGAATCTCTACTTATATAAACCCGTCTTCAACCTCAGGATCAAAGACGAAAAACGAAAACACGAAAAACTCTCTACAAGCTTTCATTCTCTGAAATCATCAATCTTTCAAAAGCTCTCAAGCAGTTCTACATAAATCAAAGAACACTTCATCTTAAAGTGTTTCTAGTTCAGAAACTACTTAGTTTTTCGTCTGATCCCTAGGCCAAATTCTTTATATATCTTAAAGCCTAGATATCGAACGAGTTCATCATACTCTAAAGTTCTTAATTGTAAGAACTCGTTCACAGTTGGAACCCCAAACCAAACCCCTCTTTACCCAGAAAGGTTAGGTCAAGGTAACGCTTGCTTGAAGCGGGAAATTCAAGTGTGTAAGGTTTTTTCAGTACCCGTAAACTGAAAGGTTAGGCTTGACAGTGCCCGCAAACTGTTGGAACACAGCTCGGGTTAGAGTTGTGAAGTTGCTTGGTACTTGAAAACCAAGTGGTAGAGGATTACCAGTAAACCTGGTCGTGGACGTAGGAGGTGTTACTCCGAACCACGTAAAAATCGTGTGCTCTTTACTGTCTCTTTAAATTCAGTTTTGTACTAACTCTTTCATAACATTACATATTTGATCAAAACTGCATACTCAGCTGCTCTCCAAAGACAGCTGTGTTTTTCTGAAAGTTGCATAACTTGACTAAGCTGAAAACATAAAGTTAATCTTTTCAAGCTGAATTTTTCTAAGTAACCGAGCTAAGTTTCCAAACCACCACATTCCGCACCGCCAGCTGAGTTATTTACCCTGCTGACCCTCCTCAGCTGGATCATTAACTGAGCTCACCAACTCTGTGATTTAACTTGAAATAGTTTTCAGAAATATATTTGGTGTATTCACCCCCCTCTACACAAATATATTTGGTATATTTGGTATCAGAGCAGTGGTTCAACAGACCACCGTTTCTATATCAAGAGATCTCTCTTGACAATCTGTCAGTGGTCATCTGAACAGATCCTCTTTGTGAAAAACTCATAATATTATATACTGCATATTTCCATGGATTCTTATCTTAACAGGAATCTTCCCACCTTCTCGGTAGACGATTATGCAATATGGAAGTTCAGACTGAAGAGCTTTCTCTGTGCGCATCACGATATGATATATGACGTCATCACAGACGGACCCATCATCATCTACAAATAAGGGAACGAGCTTGTTCCAACTCAAGATGGTGGACAACCAGTATATCAACTCATGCCCAAGCCAAAGGGTGAGCACACCTCAGAAGAAAGGAAGCAGGCTGGACTAGACAGCTTCGCGAGGAACACCATATCCTCAACGGTCTTCAACGCCTACCTCAGTAAAATCATCAACTGCGAAACAGCAAAGGAGATGTGGGAAACCCTAACAAAGCTATGCGAAGGGTCAGAGGAGATAAAGGAAAATAAATTCACGATTGCATGCCAGAAGTTTGATAACTTCAAGCAGCTGGTCAACGAGTCCATTGAAGGGATGGAACTCAGATTCTCCAATATAGTGGTGGAAATTGAAACCATCAAAACTGGGAAATACACCCAGCGAGAAAAGAATGTAAAAGTTCTTTCATCGCTCACAGCTGAATGGAACACTTATAAGGTGGTACACCAAAGTCGAAGTGACTTAGGTGATCTTTCAACTGAAAGATTATACTCCCTGCTCAAAGCCAACGAATACAACTTGAAGATTACCATGAAAGAATCTTCAAGCAATCAGAATTATGGAGAGCTGACACCTGCAACAAAGGAGATTGCGTTCAGAGCCAACTCTGAAAAATCCGCATACATACAGTCAGCTGAGTCATCGAAGAAGGATAAGAAGGACATGAGCAAGGAAGAGCTACTTGAAGAAATAGCTATGCTGGTCAAAAACTACAACAGACTCAACACCAGCAAGGGCAAATACAAGAAGTTCGCAAGAACTTACAGAGACAAGTACGCAGCAGCTGATGAGAAGTCAGCTGACAAACGAACAGAAGAAGGTTGCTTCAACTGCAAGGAACCAGGACACTACCGGCTAGATTGTCCAAAGCTATCCAAGAAAGATAAAGACCAACTGAAAGCTAAGGCAGCTGACAGAATGAGAGCTTACATCGCCGATGAAGAATCAGAGTGCAACAAAATAGATGACAACATGCCATTTTCAGACTCGGAAGAAGAAGCACTGATGGCCCATGATAAACCTGATTGGGATACATGCTTCATGGGACAAACAGACGGCATCGATGAAGATGAGGTAATGTCTCGAACTCAAAATCTATCTAACCTCTCACCATCACACGAACACTCTACACAGGTTTCAGAATCATGGCTACCTGATTGGAGTCTAGTAGAGAAAGTAATGAACGATTCCAAGGAACTTCAAGAGATCCTTGACGTCATTATGTGTGAGAATGCCGAGCTGAAAGCGGAACTGGAAAAGACAAAGGTATCAGAAGTAGCTGATACAACACAGCTCCAACAGGAAGTTGTTTCACTAAAAGACAAAATAGTGAAACAAGATCAGCTGATGAAGGAATTCTATTATGAGAAGAAACAGATGATGGATGACTTGGAAAAGGTCACAGCTGAATCGGAAAAGAAGTCAGCTGAGATCATTGAGCTGAATAGCACCGAAGAGGTACTATCTAAGAAGATAGTAGCTCTCATCAAAGCCACATCAACAATGGACGAGATCATTAGTGCACAACGTCCAGCAGCACTCAAAGCAGGACTGGGATACAATGAATCAAAGGATGCCTCAAACATTACCTCTACAAGTGGAACAAAGGTAATGTTTGTACGAGCAAAAGAACATCCAATCCCAGCAACTCAGCATCAACAGTTGAGGACACAGCAGGCGTCAGGAAGATCAGCTGTGAAACATCCTCAAGCTCCGTCAAGGACACAACATGCATCAAAAAGGCCAGCTGTGAGACAACCTCAAGCCCAACTCAGACAGCAACGTACTCAACCTCAACCAAGAAAATAGGTTGGACTTTACAGATACCAGCAACAGCAACAGCAACAGCACGTTGAACGATATCAACCGAGATATCAGAGATACCCAGCTGGATATCACTCACATGAGTACCAGCTGGATAATCATTTCCAGCCACAGCATCACATGAGACAGCAGAGACAAAGGAACGTCTCAGCTAGGTACACAGCTGGAAACTGAAAGAAATCAAGACATCAAGACGGGAAGACACTGGGATCAAGATCCCGCCAGCAACAACCGAAGAACACAAAGAATGTGTATATCGACTCAGCTGTGAGAATTATCAGATCAAATGACCCAATTCGAGTCATCAAGCAGATCTGGGTCGTCAAAGGATCTCTGTCTAACCCACAAGGACCCAATTAAAACTGGGTACCTAAATCTTGATCTTTTGTATAGATTGCAAGGAATCGACGCATCACTGAGGAGTCGATGAGAACGCTATGGTACTTGGACAGTGGATGTTCCAAGCACATGACGCACTTAAAGCATCTACTTCAGAAGTATATCGAGAGTCCACAAGTAACATTTGGTGACAACTCCAAAGGCCTAACCAAAGGTTATGGTACATTTAAAACTAAAAATGTTATAATCCCAAATGTTTCTTATGTACAAGGATTGCAACACAACTTGCTTTCTATTAGCCAATTCTGCGACAATGGTTTTTCTGTCAAGTTTGATGCACAGGGATGTACAGTGAAGAACAGGGAAACCAAGCAGATACTCCTAAGAGGGAAAAGAGAAGGACATATGTATTTTGCTGACTGGAATAGCAGCCCTCTGGAGACTTGTCTTGTATCGAAGAGCAGCAATGAAGTCAGCTGGCTGTGGCACAGACGGCTGAATCATCTCAACTTCAAGACAATCAACAAACTGGCTAGGAACCAGCTCGCTAATGGAATTCCAGATCAAGTATATGACAAAAGTCATATGTGCAGCGCGTGTCAACAAGGAAAGCAGACAAGAATTTCATTCTCTCTCAAGCCAGTTCATTCAACTAAACGAGTACTTCAACTCCTTCACATGGATGTTTTTGGTCCAGTTACTCCAGCAAGCATCAATGGCAGAAAATATACTCTGGTCGTAGTGGATGATTTCTCAAGATTCACATGGGTATCATTCATGTACCAGAAGAGAGAAACCAGGACTAAGCTGCCTATCCTGCTGGAAAGATTGTCAACACAGAAGAAGTGCAAGATAATGTCAATAAGATCAGATCGATGAATGGAGTTTCTGAATGAAACTATTTATGATTACTGCGAGAAGAACGGAGTTCAACATCAAACATCTGCAGCACGCACACCTCAGCAGAATGGTGTAGCAGAGAGAAGAAACAGAACACTCAAAGAAGCAGCTACCTCAATGCTAGCCAGCTCTGCCATTCCAAAGAAGTTCTGGGCCGAAGCAATCCACACAGCTTGCTTCACTCAGAACCGCTCCCTACTCACATCAAGGCAAGGAAAGACACCGTATGAGCTATGGAACAACATAATACCATATATTGGATATTTCAAGGTATTCGGATCCAAATGTCATATCCTAAACAATGGAAAGACACAACTCAAGACGTTCGACGAGAAGACAGACCGAGGAGTATTCCTTGGTTATTCTGCTGTGAGTAAAGCATACAGAGTCTTCAACAGAAGAACTCAAACAGTCGAAGTAACCCCACATGTTACCTTTGACGAATCATCTTTCGAATATAGAGATTCTATCAAACGAAGAAACGAAGGAAAATCTTCAAAACAGATTCAGACAAGAGCTCAAGAAAATCGAATCTGGCTGAACCATTAATTTGGGATGATGAGCCAGAGGAGGAACTTCAAATCAACCGGGAAGCTCCACCAGCTGGAAATCAAGAAGAACATTCAACGCCAAATCAAGGGGGAACGCCATCAGCTGGAAATCCAGACACAGCTGAATCCCCAGCTCCATCTCCAGCAGAGCCTCTATAGAAGTCACCTCAAAATCCAAATCAAGGAGAATAAATCTCTCAAGACTTAACTCCAGAGCAAGTCCAAGACAGACGAAATTTAGCCACTTCAAGCATCAATCAACTGGAAGAAGAAATTCGTAAAAGGAGAAGATGGATTGAAGATCATCCATCATCAACAATCATTGGAGAACCATCCGACCAAGTCAAAACCAGAAGCTCAGCTGCTCAAGCTTCATCGGATCATCAAGAAGCAGCTGACACAGCTCAACTCTCAGTAGAGCTAGAACTGACGGTCTATGATGAAGATATAGCTCTAATGGCGTGTTACGTAGCTCAAGTACCAAAGCCTCAATCAATTTTCGAAGCTTTGAGGAGCGTGCCTTGGACTAACGCCATGCAAGAAGAGCTGAACGAATTCCTCAGAAATTGTGTCTGGGAATTGGTCGACAGACCTGAAGGAGTCAAAGTCATAGGACTCAAATGGATATTCAAGAACAAATTGGATACCCTGGGAGTCATCATCAGAAACAAAGCTCGACTGGTTGCCAAGGGCTACACTCAGCAGGAAGGAATTGACTTCGAAGAATCATTTGCTCCAGTAGCGCGATTGGAAGCAATCAGACTCTTTCTCGCTTATGCAGCACATCACAAATTCAAGGTCTATCAAATGGATGTGAAGTGTGCATTCTTAAATGGAGAAATCAAAGAAGATGTCTACGTCGAACAACCTCCAGGATTTGAAGTAGAAGGAAACAAAGTCTACAAGCTAAAGAAAGCGCTTTATGGATTGAAGCAAGCACCTCGAGCTTGGTATGACACTTTGTCAAATTTTCTTGTATCCAAAGGATTCAAGAAGGGCTCAGTAGACAGAACTCTCTTCACCATCAAGTCAGGAGAAGACAACCTGGTTGTTCAAATTTATGTAGACGACATCATATTTGGATCAAGATCAAACTTCTTATGCCAAAGATTTGGAGAAATGATGTCAGAGCAGTTCCAAATGTCCATGATGGGAGAAATGAGTTTCTTCCTAGGACTTCAAGTCAAGCAATCAGCAGAAGGGATTTTCATAAATCAATCCAAATACGTGAAAGACTTGATCGCCAAGTATGGAGTTCAATCCAGCAGAACTGTAAAGATTCCGATGAACACCAACTGGAAGATTAAACCAGGAACTGAAGAGAAGACAGTTGATTCCAGCAAATACAGAGGGATAATAGGTTCTCTGCTGTATCTAACAGCAAGTCGTCCAGACATATCATTCGCAGTCGGAGTGTGTGCCAGATTTCAAGTTGATCCAAAGAAAGCACACATGCAAGCAGCCAAGAACATCCTCAAATATCTCAAAGGAACTCAGAATGTTGGGCTGTGGTACCCAGCTGAAGACAATCTACAGCTGACTGGATATTCAGACTCAGATTTCGCTGGAGATCGGTTGGACAGAAAATCAACTTCAGGAACTTGTCAGTTCTTAGGAAGTAAGTTGATTTCATGGTTTTCAAAGAAGCAAACGTGCGTCGCAACTTCCACAACAGAAGCAGAATATATGGCCGCTAGAAGCTGTTGCTCACAAATTCTCTGGCTGAAACATCAGCTGGATGACTATGAAGTGAAAACTGGACAAGTTCCAATTTTCTGTGATAGCTCAAGTGCGATTGCTATTTCAGAGAATCCAGTACTTCACACAAGATGCAAGTATGTGGACGTATGCCATCATTTCATCAGAGATCACGTGGAAAAGAAGGATGTGATTGTTGAGAAAATTCACACAGACATACAGTGGGCTGATATACTCACAAAGCCGCTGATAGAAGCAAGATTCAAAATGCTGTGCGGATTACTTGGATTACTCAACCCAGACGATGCTTCACCCAGCTGAATGGAAGCAGACCCAGCTGAATGGAAGCAGACCCAGCTGAATGAAAGCAGACCAGTGAATGGAAGCGAGACAAATTGGGACCGAATCAACGTCACCGGTATCACCGAGAAAGAATACAAATAAACCGGATGCGAAATTGAAGGATTATTCACCGAGGAACCAATTAAACAACGATCACCCAGCACACCCACTCAACCGAGGTATCAGCTGACTACAATGATCAGCAGAGAGGTTTGCAACAACATTAACTACACTTACCCAATCTGTTTTCAGTCAAATCATATCTTGTCATATCTAATAAAATTAAATTAAAAGTCTGCAAAGAACTGAATCATGCGAGTTTTAAGGCAAAAGTCAAAGTGCCCCAACCATCCTCTCTCACGCATTAACTCGCAATGTCTTAACAAGAAATTGACATGACGCGAGAATCACTCCCAGTCGTAGATCTTCTCATCATTCGATAAATCTTGATCGACCATTCATCAAATCAGCTATATAAATATGCTAGAAGAGATACGTAAAACATTGCATCAACCCTAAAAAAATTTTCGGCATTCTTTCTTATTTCCATCAATTGGTATTATTTGTTTCTACTAACCAAAGTTGCAGAAGTAGAACATGGAATCAAGAAAGATATCTCCCGAAGCCAATCAAACTTGAAGAATCTGTCAAAGCTTAAAGATAAGAGTTTCTTAACTCTCGGGAACCTCAAGAAGACAGATTTCCAGGAGAAGGTGAAGCCCATCGACAGATCCGGTCCAACGTAGTGGAAGACTACAAAGCTCAAGAACGTCATTTACCAGGAAGGTGTAGAAATCTTCCTGGGAATGTCAAAGGAAAAAGACCTCATCCGCCCCACTGTTTCTCTCAAAATAAAAGAGAGCACGGGACATACAACTCCCTGGGATGCAAAAATCAACGACAACAGAACTGGACCAGATGTTGATAAAGCTGGAGTCTTCAAGAGCAGTCATGTCAAAGCTCTTGCTCCGTCACAGGTGGCACAGAAAAAGATGCAGGAAACTAAGCAGTATGCATCTATTTTCGTCCCAGCTGGGAATCGGAAACAACTTGAGGAGACAAAACATGCTGAAACACCGTCTTTAAACAGAAGACTCAAGTCAAAGGTGCTCAGTCAGTCAGCCGAGAAGTCGGCTGACATTATGAGAGAATTTGTAATTACTCTCCGAGGAGCAGAAGGCCCACAAGCGGCGGTTTCTTACGGTGGAGAAGAAGTTCATGTGCCAGCGTGAATTTCGTCATCATCAACACCACAACGACGTATTTCAGCTGATCAACCAAGCTTAAACCCCACGACAGATGGAATACTTCAACCGCCTTCTCCTCAATTTCCTTCAGCTCAATAGGGACACCAGCTTCGAGATCTTCCGATGAAAGTTGCTCAAGCACCTGCACCATGCTCAAGTGGAAAACATCACGCAGCCAATGATCACTTGCAGCTGGATGATGATGATATGAGCTGAACCCATTACCCACCACTTCGAAGTGGTAGGGAAATACTCAAGTCCCTCAAGTGTTGAATCAGACTTTCTCATTCAATCTAATGAAATCTGAAGAAGCAAAATTGCAAGGAATGAAGTTGTGCCCGACTCAGAAGATGTTATCTCTAGTGCCAACTCATCCCTCCATGTACTCAGCTGGACCTCCCCAGCTGAATCAAGCCAAGGACGTTGTGTCTGCAATCACAGCTGAGGCTAATGCTACTGAAGAAGAGCCAGCTAATACAACAGCTGAGCCACCTAGACTCCAGACCTCGCTGCTTAGAGCTGAAAACCACAATTTCGCCAAACTAAAAAGGGGAAAGTAAGGGGGAAGACAATGAGAAAAAGAAAAGGCAAACTGTTGAGCTAGAGGAACCAGCTGAATCAGAATCAGCTGGAGAAGAGTCAAAAGAAAGAAGACTGGATGCAGAAGAGAAGACCCAGCCAACTGGGATTGAAGAATTGAAGAATTGAAGATTTTTTTTCTTTCTTTCTTTTTCCTGTGTTTTAATGGATTTTCATACATTAATAAAACACAAGTTTTTCTGCGTCATAAGTTGTCTCAGTTAGGTTTTGGCATCATCAAAAAGGGGGAAATTGTTGGGAAAATTATAAGGTTTTGATTTGATACCAAAACCCAACTGATTCTCCAACCGAATAGATGATCGCGTCAACCTAAATAGTGTTTTCCAGCTCGCCTGTTTGAGCTTTAGATTTTCTAGGTTTACAGGTTAAGGAAGCGGAAGACAGCAGTCGACCCAGCTGTGTCTACAGCAGGAGTCAGCTAGCGGAAGACAGCAGGAGTTAACCTTCAGCTGAGTCCTCCAGCAGAGCATGATCAAGCTGAAGAGAATTCGAGCTGAGTTCAAAACACAGCCGGTCCAGCTGTACAGAACAAAGGGAACTAACTCTGAAGACATCACTTCAAGTCAGTTTGCCAAATCCAGCTCTGAATTCAAAAGCCAGCTCCAAAGGCAGACGATCCTGGCGTCAGAGGAAGTCAACATGCCTCGACCAATGAGGGATTGCCGAATCAGCATCCTAGACTTCAGGACCTAGGATGTGACACAAATGAAGACAGGTGCAGATTCGCCCAACGGCAGATCTCGAATTTAAGAAGAGTAGGTAAGATTCAAACGGCTCCTCCAACGGCTAGTCTTGAATCTCTACCTATATAAACCCGTCTTCAACCTCAGGATCAAAGACGAAAAACGAAAACACGAAAAACTCTCTAAAAGCTTTCATTCTCTGAAATCATCAATCTTTCAAAAGCTCTCAAGCAGTTCTACATAGATCAAAGAACACTTTATCTTAAAGTGTTTCTAGTTCAGAAACTGCTTAGTTTTTCGTCTGATCCCTAGGCCAAATTCTTTGTTTATCTTAAAGCCTAGATTTCGAACGAGTTCATCATACTCTAAAGTTCTTAATTGTAAGAACTCGTTCACAGTTGGAACCCCAAACCAAACCCGTCTTTACCTAGAAAGGTTAGGTCAAGGTAACGCTTGCTTGAAGCGGGAAATTCAAGTGTGTAAGGTTTTTTCAGTACCCGTAAACTGAAAGGTTAGGCTTGACAGTGCCCGTAAACTGTTGGAACACAGCTCGGGTTAGAGTTGTGAAGTTGCTTGGTACTTGGAAACCAAGTGGTAGTGGATTACCAGTAAACCTGGTCGTGGACGTAGGAGGTGTTACTCCGAACCACGTAAAAATCGTGTGCTCTTTACTGTCTCTTTAAATTCAGTTTTGTACTAACTCTTTCATAACATTACATATTTGATCAAAACTGCATACTCAGCTGCTCTCCAAAGACAGCTGTGTTTTTCTGAAAGTTGCATAACTTGACTAAGCTGAAAACATAAAGTTAATCTTTTCAAGCTGAGTTTTTCTAAGTAACCGAGCTAAGTTTTCAAACCTCCACATTCCGCACCGCCAGCTGAGTTATTTACCCAGCTGACCCTCCTCAGCTGGATCATTAACTGAGCTCACCAACTCTGTGATTTAACTTGAAAAAGTTTTCAAAAATCTATTTGGTGTATTCACCCCCCCTCTACACCAAATACCTAGTTCAGGGACCATCAATCTATATAAACTAAGCAGAACTCATATTTTAGAAAGGTAGAGTCCGTAAATCTTTGAAAAACTGATGGAACATTTTTTAAGCCAAAGCTCAAAACATTCCATTCAAAATGTCCATCTGGACAGGAAAAAGATATCCATAGTTTAAACAATTCTTCTAATTGTAATTGATTATATCCTTATTAAGATCAAATTTGCTAAAAATCCTTTTATTGGATTAAACTAATTAATTCATCCTTATTCGGAATATTGTAACTTTCATCTATGGTGTTATCATTTAATCTTTTATAATTTTAAACTATTCTTGTTTTTCCTCTTTTTATTTCTGAATGATTTCTAACCATAAAAGTTGATGTTCTGTGTGGACTTGCTGATCTTCTAATTAATTTTTGTTCTAACATTTTTGGAATTTGTTTTTTAAATTCTTCTCTATCAAGAAGAGAATATTCTATATTTGCTGTAATAATTCTTATATCAGGATTTTTAACTTTTTGTTTTATTAAATAGTTTACTTTTGCCTTGATGATATCTTCACCTATTAATCCTATTTTTTCAAGTCTTTGAATTATAGAGTAATTTATGCTCTTTGTAATATTTGGTCATTTTTCTAATTCGTGACCTAAAAAATTCCCTAAATAAACATTGTTTCATTTTCTTTTTTATTTATTCTGTGACTTTCTTTATTTTGAGATTTTTTCTGAAAAAGTCTAATTCACCAGTTCCACCACGCTTTCGAACGAACTCTGATGTCTGACTATATCTTAAAAGCCAAATTTAAAGAAGTCCAATTACTTCCAATTTTTCCAAAATTTAAATATATATATATATATAGGGATTGGTTCATATAGAAACTATTCCTAGTGTGGGAACTAGGAACCAATCTGAACCGTTGATCTTTGTATGATCTAGGGTTGTCATTATTCGAAGCATGAATATATATAGATTTAAGCATGATTTTATATAAGCACAATTGTTTACGCAAAAAAGCATGAATCTCATTAAGCATGACTATATATTGATTTAAGCATGAATATATATAGATTTAAGCATGTTCTCGCGTTCTCACGGGAGAAATCATTTTTATAGTAACCCATCCCTATATATATATATATAAATATATATATATATATATATATATATGGAGTGGTTATAGTGAAAAGAGCCCTTAAACTAAGAAATATGAATAAATCCCAACCCTTGATCCACAATAGATGGATGGCTAGATTTGAAGTGGGTCGGATCCGGGTCAAACCGGGTCGGACCCGGGTCAACCCGTTGACTTTTCAATTTTTTTTATGGTTCGAAAAAAAAAAATTTGAAATTTTTTTCCCGTTTTTTTAATAAAGTGTGGTGTATCTCAATACGCTATGTGGTGCATCTCATTTCATGTTGTGATGCATCTCATTACGCAGTGTATTGCATCTACGCATTGTGATGCATCTCATTATACATGGCGGTGCATCTCATTACACATAGTGTTGCATCTCAAAATGCATTGTGGTGCATCTCATAATACATGGAGATTTATCTCATACACTATGTATGTGTGTATAACTATATCAAAACGAAGGAAAATCTTGGGGTGATTTGGTATGATGAAATCAAACTACTTTTCAAATCATTGTATTCATACCATATCAATAAGTAAGTGTTTGGGATTTTTGTTTTTGTTTTTGTCTCCGCCTTCGGCTCCGATTTTAATTTATAGATAATGATTGTGGCAACATTATATATTTTTTAGCTCTCTCCGAGGCCTTCGGCTCCCCTCGCTCGACTCTTGAAAAAAAATCATAAATAAAAAATAAAAATAGTGAAAAAGAATATTAAAAAATTAAAAATGGTGCATACCAATACAGTTAGTGGTGCATCTCATTGCACAGTTTGATGCATCTCATTGCACAGTGTGGTGCATATCATTTGACTATTAAAAAAAATTCGAAAATTAAAAAAAAAAACAAAAGTCAACGGGTTGACCGGATCCGACCCAGTTTGACCCGAATCCGACCCGATTTAACCTCAGGTCGATCTATATATATATATATATATATATATATATATATATATATAGGAAAAGGATCATATAAGAATGCATCTTAACCTAAGAAATAGGAATATATCTCCACCATAGATCTACAAGGGATAGAGCTAGTGTCAAATCTGATCCGGATCAAACCGGGTCGGATCCAGGTCAAATCGGGTCAGATCCCGATCAACCCGTTGAGTTTTCAATTTTTTTTATTGATTTTCGATTTTTTTTTTTGAATTTTTTTTAAGGGTCAGGTGATATGCAGCATCACGTATAATGAGATGCACCAAACTGTGTAAGATGCACCACTAAGTGTATTGGGATGCACCATTTTTTAATTTTTTTAATATTTTTTTTCACTATTTTTATTTATTTTTTATTTTTTAATGTTTATTTTTTATTTTTCTCAAGAGTCGAGCGAGGGAAGTTGAAGGTCTCGGAGTGAGCTAAAAAGAATTAATGTTGCCACAATCATTATCTATAAATTAAAATAAGAGCCGAAGGCGGAGACAAAAAAATATTGAAATTCGTAAAAGTTAATGAGACGCACCACATAGTGTATGAGATAAACCTTCATGTATTATGAGATACACCACAATGCATTTTGAGATGCATCCTATGTGTAATGAGATGCACCACCATGTATAATGAGATGCATCACAATGTGTAGATGCACCACACTGTGTAATGAGATGCACCACAACATGAAATGAGATGCATCACACAATGTATTGAGATGAACCACACTTTATAAAAAAACGAAAAATAAAAAAAAATCGAAAATAAAAAAATTGAAAAGTGAACGGGTTGATTCGGTTTGACCCGGATTCGATCCGGTTTGACCTGTGTCAGATCAACCCTCCATCCCTTGTGGATCAAGGGTTGGGATTTATTTCTATTTTTTATTATAAGAGGTTTTTTCACTAGAACCACTCCCTATATATATAGATATATAGGGAGTGGTTCTAGTGAAAAAAGCCCTTAAACTAAGAAATTGGAATAAATCCCAACCCTTGATCCACAATAGATGGATGGCTAGATTTGAAGCGGGTCGGATCCGGGTCAAACCGTGTCGGACCCGGGTCAACCCGTTGACTTTTCAAATTTTTTTATGGTTCGAAAAAAAAATTTCGAAATTTTTTTTTCGTTTTTTTTAATAAAATGTGGTGCATCTCAATATACTAAGTGGTGCATCTCATTACACAGTGTGTTGCATCTACACATTGTGATGCATCTCATTATACATGGTGGTGCATCTCATTACACATAGTGTTGCATCTCAAAATGCATTGTGGTGGATCTATCTCATAATACATGGAGATTTATCTCATACACTATGTGTGTGTTGTGTGTGTGTATAACTATATCAAGACGAAGGAAAATCTTGGGGTGATTTGGTATGATGAAATCAAATTACTTTTCAAATCATTGCATTCATACTATATCAATAAGCAAGTCTTTGGGATTTTTTTTTTTTTTTTTTGTCTCCGCCTTCGGCTCCGATTTTAATTTATAGATAATGATTGTGGCAACATTATATGTTTTTTAGCTCGCTCCAAGGCCTTCGGCTCCTCTCGCTCGACTCTTGAAAACAATTAAAAATAAAAAATAAAAAATAAAAATAGTGAAAAAGAATATTAAAAAATTAAAACTGGTGCATACCAATACACTTAGTGGTGCATCTCATTGAACAGTTTGGTGCATATCATCTGACTCTTAAAAAAAATTCGAAAATTAAAAAAAAATCGAAAAAAAAAACCGAAAGTCAACGGGTTGACCGGGTCCGACCCGTTTACCCGGATCCGACTTGGTTTGATCTGGGTCAGATCTGACCCTCCATTCCTTGTAGATGTATGGTGAAGATCTATTCCTATTTCTTAGGTTAAGATCCATTCTTATATGATCATTTTCATATATATATATATATATAAGCCATCATGCCTAGCTCAACTCAGTTCACAAGTGTCTGGCCTAAGTTTAAAATTAATTATTTTAGAAAAATCTAAAAAAGATAATTCGCCTCAATCCACATCTTATTTATTTTAAGTAAATCTTTTTTATAAATATATTATTTTTTATTATTATACAAATGAAACGAACTACCATTAAAATTTGATGTGTTTTTTTTTAAACAACCGACAACTAGTGGTAGTTTGTCTGGCACCCCACATCAGAATTTCGAACTCATCTAATTAATGCCTTTTTCCCCCAACCAACTCAACTTTATCCAAACTGATAACTTAATTAGTTGACAAAACCAAATGTGGTAGTAGTAGTATTTATTTATCTAACCATATTCTTTGACAAAACCAAATGGACCTACCTCTCTAAATCCAAGTCGGCCCTATTGACTACAAATTTCAGTGTCTTTTTATATGTGATTGTGATATGTGAATGCTATTTTTGATATTATTCAAAAAGAGGCATTCACATCAAACCACCAAATTTAAAAATAACAATATAACGGTACTCGTTTTTATTTATTTATCCTCTTAAAAATGGTACAGTAGATTGGATATTTTTGTGATTAAAGATCTCAAGTTCGAATCTTATTAAAAGCATCCATAACCCTTAGGCTTCTAAGGGACGTGATAGGATTGTGGCCCCACTATTGTGCATGATGCCGCAATGGTGGGGTGTGATGGAATTAATTTTAGGAAATAGGATATTTCATTAATTTAAAAAAAAGAAAAATACTTTAATTAAAAAAAATTACGGCCATCCTCTTCGTGCCTTGACCTTCGCTACCATCCTCGTATGCATATCGAGCTTCTCCAGCTTCATTCTCGACGTGTCTTTGTAGATGATCTTCGTGTTGACAGCATTGCACTTCACCCGGGCAGACTCGATCTTCGCCTCAGCCATAGAATGCTTCGCCGAGGCTATGGAGGCGAGGTTGGTGTTCACTGAATCCATCCAACTTAGCGCGTCGGAGGAGGCAGTCTCCGTATGCTGCCCTTTTCCTTGGCTGCCTTCGCCGCCTTTTGGCCCGTTAGGTAGGTTGTCACGCTCTCTTCGACGGAGAATGTAGTGTAACCGCCTTCCGCCATCGTCTTCGCCCTCTTGATAGAATGACTTCTCCCATTTTGAGGGCTTGAAATTTCGGGTAATTGCGCAAAATTTCCCAAGCCTTGAAGTTCTTGAACAGAACGTTGTTGTTACCTTGGCAATACAACGTCTGGGCTTTCTTCGTAGTCATGATGTCATCACAATGGCCGCTCTTCCTTGTTGCTTGCGCTTTCTCGTAGGCGCATATCCAGTCCTTCACTTTTCTTGTGAGTTGGCCGAAGTGCCTCTTGATTTGCCGAAAATTGATCGGTGGGTCGCATTGACAAGCTGCGTTGAACCTCTCCATCACTCTCCAATACGCTTTGCCCTTTTGATCGGCGCTGCGAATTAAATCGCATGTCTCCTCCAACCAAATTTGAGTGATGTTGTCGCTTTCTTTGATTGTGTAGTTGTGACGCTTCGTTCTCTCCACCTTCACTTTGGTAGTGGCAGAGGCTTTTCCTTTTCTCTTGGTGCGACAGGGACGACGGTGGACTCGACTCCGATGACTTTGTCAGGAAATTGCGAGTCATTCAAGTTGATTACGTCAAGACCCGTCGGTGTATAATACGATGCTAGCGACGAGAGATCGGGACACCAAGCTGCCGAGTAGATGATGTTGGGATCCGTTTGCAGAATGAAAATGAAATAGAAAATGAATTTGAAGATGAAATTGAAGTAGAGAATGGTGTGAATTTGAAAATGAAATGAGTTATATTTATAAGTGTAAAAATATACTCCCTCCGTCCCAATAGTAAGGTCCCTCTTTCTTTTTTGGGGTGTCCCAATCCAAATAAGGAAATAATTAGTGTGCAATAAGGGGGCCATTAGATGAGTTTAAAAAACTAAGGGGAAAGGGTTGTTAGATTACTTTTAATTATAATACTCTTCTTCTTAATATACGTGCCCAATAGAAGGGAGACCTTACTATTGGGACGGAAGGAGTAATAAATAAATTTCAAACGGTTAGAAGACCGTTGCTGGCAACGGCTTCTTTCTTCATGCCAACTAGCCGTTGAATGCTACAATTTCAATTTCAATTTTTATTTATTTATTTATTTATTGTTAATAGGGCGCGTGCATAGCACGCATCCCACATAAAACCTATCAAGATAGGCGCGATGGGACGGAACGCTGTGCGTTGAGAGCGGCCCGACAACGGTGGGGCGCGATGCCGAGCCGTCTCGAGCCGGCGATCACACCCTATTGTTGTAGATGCTCTAACATCTTATAGATCGAGCCTAACACGTATAATTTTTTTGATGCGGTTTATCTTTCATGTGTTGAACTATTGCACAGACACATGTTTGGGTGGTTTGCAGACCCTTGCACAATAATGTTTTACTTAGTACACA
Organism: Agastache rugosa; assembly: GCA_031470985.1. Lineage (NCBI taxonomy): Eukaryota > Viridiplantae > Streptophyta > Magnoliopsida > Lamiales > Lamiaceae > Agastache > Agastache rugosa. The sequence goes on along the minus strand of CM062601.1, from coordinate 31,763,005 downwards.
TCTCAAATACTAACTGCAAGTTACTCTCATTATCAAAATAATACAATATCTTTTTTCTTCATCATCGGGGATAACTTATTATTCTTGTGATCAAAGGTCTTAAGTTCATATATCATTGATAATTTGATACTTTATAGGTCAAATCTTTTGCATAAAAATTTTCTTGTACGACTTATCCTTCATGTATAGTTTGCAGACTATTACATAAAAATAAAGTATATTTGACGTGCATTTCGAATAGTGGCGGCTACCTTTGTTATAAAGAGAAAATAGTAATACAATATATTTTCAATAAATACTCCCCCCCATCCCTCAATAGCAAGACTAATTTTCCATTGTCGTCTGTCCCTCAATAGTATGACTATTCCATTTTGGGACATGACCCTATCACTATCTTACTTTTTTATTCCTTTCTCCACTCACACAACTACTCTTTCCGTCTCCAAATAAGTGTCCCGAGCAGGCAAAATATGTGTACCAAAACAGTGGGCAAAATGGACACATTTTACCCTTAATTATTGCATAAAAACTGAAAAAGTGAACTTTTACCCCAAGTCAAAAGGTAAATGTGACAATTTAACCTAAAATTTGCATTAAAAAACTACAATTGGATACATAACTTTTATTAAAACTCGTACTGCTCCAAAATAATCTTACATTCTTGCTATCAAGGAACTGAAGGAATATGTTTTTATAGAACACGGACAAGCTGGCTTCTCATACACGGAAAAAGATTCCGAAGGGAAATGATAGTTTATTTACTAGTGCAATGGGGCATATTTGTTGGGGGATTCCATCCATGAATATGAAACTTCATTTAAAAAGTAATGAAGCCATGCCAAAAAGATACATGTAAACCCTATAATTAAAATATTCTGTACTGTATATAATTCAAGGCATTAAAGTAAGGCTATATAGTTGCATGGTCCACCATCCGCATGTGCTGTCACGTTTGCAGTTAAGTTGATGAAAATCTGAAGCTGAGTATTGAGTGTGGGGTCCACATCCAAAAGGACCATCTCAACCTCATCAATGCATGCAATTGACTTCCAACTTCAACAATCTTTACCAATATTATCATTTATCCATATCCATATACATTGTTACTGCAAGTAGGCGCACTAGTAAATGTTAATATTAATTATGTAGATGAAAAGTTCGTGGTCTTGCTCGATAAGACGTGTAAAATCCGTGTGCAAGTTGTGAAGCACAAATGATCACTAAACATGGTGTTGTCGTCGATGTCATGAAATCAGACATGACTGTTTCCATTTCCGACTAGTTGATTTAGAGAAGATATAATAATAATATATATTCTTTCCATCCTAATAAGTGTGGTCTTTTTATTTTTTTGGACCGTCTCCAATTAGTGTGATATTTCTATTTTGGACTTTTTAAAATTTTAAACCTTACAATAAATTAAAATAAGTGGGTCATTATATCTACCAAACAATTCTTAATTTATTCTGCATCATTGGTGTCAAATGAATTGAGATATGAATTATATACGAAAATCTACACAACAAGGAAAGTCTATCTAATAAAAAAATATCTTGTACAACACAAAAAAAATCACTATCTACAAAGGATATATAGTGTCCCAAGAAGGTGTGTGGTTCACCTAACTGGATTATCATTTTTTGTGTCATTTTTTTTTAAAATTATATTCTCGCGAATGTCCCTCTGCACATAATTAGAACAATTTATAATACACACACATTTTAACGCATATGCGCATGCAGATAGTACGAAAATTTCTTACATTAATATCAGCATCCATATAAATAATTTTAAATTAGTATTATACACATGGCTTAAAAATAAAAATCGAAAACAATGCCCATATATAGTATGCACATGCAGCACATCCTACTTATTTTAATAAATTCGATATGCCATCCTTTAGATACACCACCCCTATATACTACTCCCTCGTTCTCACTTAATTTATATATCTTTCCTTAAATAGATCCACTCAATTTGTTTACTTTTAAATAAAGAAATAATTAATCATTCAAAAGTAGTGGACCTATCCACTTTCTATCTTTTTACCTTTATTTTTAATTTCCGTACCGAATAGTAAGTGGACAAATTGAGTAGGATGGAGGGAGTACTAAATTCGATGCCATTCTTTAGATACACCACCCCTATATATATTACTAATTTTGTATCACATGTAACTGTAATGATTCGGTGTTTTTAGTTCAAGATTTAACATTCATGGAGCTAGAGGCTTTTTTAGGATAGTAACTAAGGTCGAGTTCATATTCAGAACAAAAAAATTTCGGGCCGACTTTTTAGGACACCAACTTTTAATTTGTGCGTCCGTAGGACAAATTTCGGCCCGAATACTTATGTGGAGCCTGAATGCTTATGTAGAATGCCACATAGATAAAAATTTAATAAAAAAAATCACACTCTCTCTCCTCACTCTCTCTCTCTTACTCACTCATCCCCTTCCTCTCTCTCCTCTCTCTCGTCACTCTCTCCAGACAACCCACCGCGGCCGCCGTCACAATCCCACCACAACCACCTATTTTCCTTTCCAAAATTTCTTCAAATTCTTTCTTTTACACTCAAATTGAATGCTCATATTTCTGCACTACAATCACTAGTAGCTGCAACCCAACCACCGCTTCCTGCCACCCTTGAATCTCACCAGTATCGGCAGGAGAAGAGGCGGCGCCGCCGCCTAAACCCCGAGCCGTCGTCGCCGAAGGTGACCTGCATCGGTCAGGTGAGAGTGAAGTCGCAGAAGAAGGTGCAGTAGTGCCGGCGGCGGAAAGGCCAGTTTCCAGAGCGCGGAGCCGTCGTTCCAACACCAGCAGCGGCGGTCGCGGTGGGATCAGAGATAGGTGCAATTTTCGAGTTTGTCGGTGGTTTTGCGCGCACTAGGGCACTAGCTGTGCTACCTTTTCCGCTGCTGCAGATGCTCGTGTTTCGAGAGGAGAGAGAGATAGAGAAGATCAGGAGGCGGAACCCCTGCTGCTTCTGTCGACGGTGATGGAGGGAGTTGGTTAGTGGTGTTGGGCGAAGTCGGCGGCGGCGGCGGTGGGCAGTTGTGGGAGAGAAAGAGAGGAGAGAAAGAAAGGGAAATTTGGGGGGTTTGACACTTGGCCGGAACCCCTGCTGCTTCTGGCGACGGTGAGAGATCTAGTGGTGTAGGGCGAAGGCGGCAGCGGGGGCATGGTGGGTTTTCTGGAGAGAGTGACGAGAGAGAGGAGAGAGATGAAGGGGATGAGTGAGTAAGAGAGAGAGAGAGTGAGGAGAGAGAGTGTATGATTTTTTTTATTTTTATTTTTATTAAATTTTTATCTATGTGGCATTCCACATAAGCATTCGGGCTCCACATAAGTATTCGGGCCAAAATTTGTCCTATGGACGCACAAATTAAAAGTTGGTGTCCTAAAAAGTCGGCCCAAAATTTTTTTATCTTGAATATGAATTCGACCTTAATTACTGTCCTTAAAAAGCCTCTAGCTCAACATTCATGGTTCTTATTTAGAGTTCAAGATCTAGAGTTCAAGCACTTATTTCGAGATTTAGAAGTTTCATTTTTTTTTTCAATTAGAATAAATACACTACCAAAGGGAATTGATCTCGTATTTGCCGGCCATACGCAGTTGATGTGGTAAAACCGCGTTTTAAATTATCTAATTCACTTTCACAAAAATAATGAAAATAAATAAAAATAAATCACTTTCAAATGCATATATACTTCCAAAGTGTCCACCATTGGGAATGGGTCCTTCAATACGAGGATAATTATCGTGCAATAATGATTAGAATACGAGGACGATTAACGAACGTCGTATCTCAATCGGCAAAAAGAAATTCGTATATATTAAATTTTATTCCTCATCCTATAAATCAACTTTAAAATGTTCCAACGAGATAAAAAGGTAGGGAACATTCCTATCATTTTTCAGTTATAAGTTAAAATATTATACGTGCTGCCGTGTCTTCAACGGAGAAAGAAGACAATCCATTTATCGTAATCGGAAGTTCTATTATATATGTACATGTATAATATTAATTCATCAATTGTATGATACGTGACAGTTGGATCCATCATTTTTCTATTGTTTTCTATTTTAATTATCATTTATAGATGATGTATCCATAATGATGGATTCATACTAACTGGTGTTGTACGTGCTCGGTGAGTTGCACAAACATGACGATTATAACTTAAGTTACTAAATAAAATAAAACTACTTATCAAAAATAAATAGGTAAATCGATAAATTGTTATTATTATTGGTAAATGTTAAGTTTCACTTTACCACTGCGTCTTCCCCACCACACAACCTTTACTTTTCTATTTTTCTTGCTCTTGCTCTAAATTCTTGATATATATGTATATATAATAATTTTGAGGATAAATTTTTATTCTCTTATTGTGTTTTTTTAGTATATTAATCATTATATTTTCAAAAATAAATTTTATTCGGTAAATATTATTTTTATTTTATCATGTTGTGTCATATTACACAACACGGGTATCATGGATTGACGAATAAGTATAGTGAAGGCTCCTCTTAGTGAAACCCCACACACACATATGTGTCACATTGTTCACTAATATTATAGATGTTAAATAAATTTAAAAAAGATTAAAGATTCAAATGAAAAACATTACAATTAAATTTAACTAGTTTGTGTTCAAATATCAAAGTGCATTTTACAAATCAATAATTGCATTTAATTCCTTACAACATAACTTCATGAGTTAGAGATCAACACTTAACTAACGGACTAATATTATATCGACACTTTTGTTTCACTCGTTTCTAATCCTAAATTTTCTGAAAATGAATCGTTAAACAATTCAAAGTCATATTTTAATCTTTAATAATATTGACAGTGTTTTTATACTGAATGTAGCATATAATAGACAACCGTTTGATACCCAAAACGTTTATATATCATATACACGATCTTACTTTTGTATATTTACAAATTTTGAGTCGTAATTATTATTAAAATTAACATATTTAGACACATTTAGACATTGTCAAAACTCTTTGCCAAATTCTAAAACGAACATTAATTTTCTCAATTGAATCAATCGTCCCAAACTCAATTCCCCTTAATCCGTTGAACCGTAAATGAATACTATATCAAAAATTCAAAATTACCTTACATATATTGTATAAATAATCTATAATCGAACTGTCCACAGTTCTCGAATTATATATTAACATCTCAATAATTCTTGTAATTTGAAAGTGAAAAATTGACCAAGCCTCTAACGAATGTCTTAATATTTTATTGAGGCTGACTTAGCAGATGCAGATCTCAGATCTTGGTGTAAAATGTAAATCGTGATAAATTAGCAACCTATATTCATAGTATAATATTGTTATAATCTTCTTAAAAGCTACTCCCGTAATTTTATAATCTTGAAATTTATTAGAAAATCTTAAACCCTAGGGCCTAAATCGGAATAGTAGAATATTATTATTGATTAAGCTCACTTATTCAACACTACTGTCGGCAATTTACTATATGGCGCTCCACAATCTGCCCATTACAATACACACGGAATATATAACGATATTATTTCTGTCAAATTTATACACTACTCAATTTCACACACACACACACACACACACATATATATATATATACATACAACTCACCCACTAAGAACTTATCAAGTTTGATCGAACATGAGGAGGATGCAGCGGCGGAGCAGGCCCCTTCTCACAGTCGTCTTCTTCCTGATCCTCTGCGGCCTAGCGTATGGCCGCTTCATTTCCGACCAATCCGGTGTGGTCTCCGATGGGGTAGGCGGCGGCGGGATGTTGCCGTTCCTCCGTCTGGGGGCGGCGGAGGAGACGTGCGAGCAGACGTACGGATTCATGCCGTGCACGTCGACGGCGCTGGGAAACCTCTTCCTAATTTTGGTGTACGGATACCTGATGTTCACGGCGGCGACGTATCTGTCCGGCGGCAGCGAGCTTCTGCTGGAGATTTTGGGCCCCGGAATTGTTGGCGGCCTTTTTCTCCCCATTCTCGGAGCCCTTCCGGATGCTATGCTCATATTAGGTAATTATTATTTAATTTTCCTATTTATTTATTTATTTGTTTCCTTTTTTCATTTTCTGAAAAATCTGAATCGCGGTCACTCTAATTTCAACCTTTCTATTTCCGTCGAGAGAACAAAATATTCTATTTTCTCAAAAAAAAAATAAAAAAAAATAGAAGTTCTTCTATTAAATAATTGTGGGGCAGGATTTCTACTTGCTCCTTTTCGGGATAAGTTACTGATTTCTTTATTAGGAAATTTCTAACGAAAAGTTGTGCTCCACGTCTTTTAATCTTTTTATCGATTAAACACTCTTTTTTTAATAACCTTGTTAAAAATGATGTAGATACTTATTACTAGGGATGACAATGGGTCGAATTTTTACGGATTTTTAAATCTTATCCCATTCCTCCGTCCCCTTATTACGGGACAATAGAAAAATAAGATTTAAAAAAATAAATATATATATATATATGGATTTTTTTTCTTTTTCCTTGAATAACATCCAATTACGTTTACATTCTTCTTATGTTTTCGTATCACGACGCAGCTTTAGTTAAGTAAGCTATTCAACCTTTTAAAATTTTGATATTTTACCCAAAGTGGATATCCAAATTTTCCTCGTGATGTTCCGCTATCACATAGCTTGCACATATTTTTACTTTTAACCCAAAAATAAAAGGAAAAAACATTTATACAACAATTATTTTTATTGTAAACTTAAATAAAACGATATTTCTTGGTAATTAAATAAAACTATTTAAAATACAGATCTTTGGACTTTGGGACCTATTCAAATTTAAAGACACTATTGAATGATGATGTCATTCAATAACTAGTTATGTATGCAGGTCTGCATATAGAGCAATAAAAGTATGTACATCTCAAATTTGACATAGCTTATTAATTGAAGTGAAACTTCTCTGCTATAACCATAATTTATAATTTAGAGTTGGTTAAGGGGGAGGGGGTTGATGGAGATATAGCTTTCTTTCACACATTATATTGAGTTGTATATCAAGAAATTTGGTTTGTCTCCATGTGGTGTTTTGTCCCATTGTCATGCATGATAGTTGTTTGATTCTTTATCATGGGAAGTAACCTTTTATTTTTCTTTTTGTCTATTTTTCTTTTCGTGTTTGATATTATGATTTGTTTGTTGTCTTTGGTTGCTGATAATTATTTCTTTTCATTTCCAGTCTCTGGACTGTCTGGAGATGCAGAAACTGCTCAAAGCCAAGTTTCAGTTGGCATGGGACTTTTGGCTGGCTCAACTGTCATGCTCCTCACTGTAATCTGGGGCTCCTGCATTATCGTTGGAAAGTGTGATCTTGAAGATAATCTTGCCATAGACAATCAAGACACCAGAGGCTTTAGTTTAACTGGTTCGTCTCAATCTTAACCTCATACTATTATTGTATGTAGTAGTAGTCTACAAGTCTCGATTTTGTTGCAGTTTTAGACGTCGTCCTTCTGCTGTGATATCATAGTTTTACTGGTTGTGCAGGTTCTGGCGTTAGCTCAGATATATGGACAACCTATGCTGGCATAATCATGGCTGTATCTGTGATTCCCTTTGTAATTGTGCAATTTCCGCAGATGCTGAATTCGGATTCAGGAAGGAACTTGGCTGTCTTGATTGGTCTTATTGTCTCAGTTTCACTTCTCATCTCCTATTGTCTTTACCAGGTACAGAACATATATAAGGAGTTGAATGTACAACTATACGACGAGGCATATTCAGGACGAAACAGCCATTATAATTTCCTATTCTCAGTTTTGTCTCAAGAATGTCACTCTTCTCTCGGATTTCCTTGCAGGTTTTTCAGCCCTGGGTTCAAAAGAGGCGACTTGATTTTATCAAGCATAGGCATGTGATGTCGGGAATCTTGAAGCATTTGAAAAAGCACGCCCTGGGGAGGCTCTGCACGGAAGAGGGACGACCTAATGTAGAAGTATTAGCGAAGTAAGCTACATGCTCTGCTGGTCATTTCACTTTCCTGAACTCATGTTTTTCCTTTTCGACTCTGCAGTTAAGTTCATATATGTATTCTTCTTTAAAATGGCAGGCTGTTTAAGGCGATTGATGCAGATGGGGATGGATACCTTTCACATACAGAATTAAGGGCCCTAGTTGTTGGAATCCAGTTTAACGAGATCAATTTGGATCATAATGACGCCGTGGAGAAAGTGATGAACGAGTTTGATACTAGTCGGGACTCTCAAGTTGATTTAGAAGAGTTCATCGTAGGAGTTGGGAAATGGCTTGAAGAGGCCAAGGATGCCAATGATGCTCATCATGCTGATTCAATGAAGTACATAGATGCTTTTCACACGGTCCGTTGCTTTAAACGATCTTTTATACAATGTAGGACAACTAGTTTAGAATGCCATGTAAACGTATTCGTTTCTTTTCCTTTTTCCAGCAAACAAAGAGGGACCATTTTCTTTTAGGAGTTCAAAATGAAGAGGGTGATGAGGATGTTGAGACCTCACGGTGGACTATGGTGAAAGCTGTACTTTTATTGCTCCTTGGAACTGTCATCGCAGCTGCATTTGCCGATCCTCTTGTTGATACTGTTCAAAATTTCTCCAACGCCACAAACATTCCTACCTTCTTCATATCGTTCATCGCTCTTCCATTGGCTACCAACTCCAGTGAGGCCGTCTCCGCCATTATATTTGCCAGCAGGAAGAAGCTAAGATCTGCCTCCTTGACATTTTCAGAGGTAATATTTCTTCATACTGTATTCATAACAATAGAAGTGATGCATTTAGGAGGCAACATATGGAATCAAATCATATATTTTTCGCTAGTTTACTAAACTGAGATAAACCATACCCTTTTATGCGTTGCTGTTTCAGTTGTATGGAGCTGTTACTATGAACAACGTCCTGTGTCTATCGGTGTTCTTGGGGCTCGTTTATGTGAGAGGGTTGGTTTGGGATTTCTCATCGGAGGTGCTGGTTATTTTGATCGTGTGCATTGTGATGGGCGTCTTCGCTAGCATTCGCACCACGTTTCCTCTGTGGACCTCTTTGATAGCTTTTCTTCTGTATCCGTTTTCTCTGGCGCTTGTGTATGTTCTTGACTATGTCTTCGGTTGGTCGTAGATACGGTGTGACCTCTTTGTTCATAATGTGTGAAACGATTTCCACATTTTCTGCCTTGTTAGAACTTCACAAATTGAAAGTTATGGAAATGCCTTTTGCTATGGTTTTAACTGTCTATAGTTCTCACAGAAGGGTTGGTCTTTTTTGTTTTTGGTTTTTTGTGGTTTTTTTGTTTTTTTTTGATGAATTATTTGCAATTGAGAATCTGCTGTGTTGGGTTTGATAATAGATGATTACTATATCAATCTGATCTTTGTACACATTGAAGTAATGAATATTATTACGAGGGCTTTGAAATGTTTGTCTTGAGATTATACCGTACCCCGCCGGGTTACGTCCTCTATCTTTTAAGTTGAGCTAGACAGAGTTCGACTCGAACCATGTGGGTGGCGCCCGCACCTGCTGGATACGGGGTATGTACGTGACGTGACATGCCCCGCACATTTTTCAGATTTTCTTTGTAATTTAATTATTTCTAGCTAACTTCAGGAACTAACTACAGTTAGATGCTGACAAATTGAACGTTTCTTATCTCATTCCACCATATCAATCACCTCTAAGAACTTGTGAACATAGTTGCAACAGAGATTCAAACTCTTGCCATTAGCATGGTGTTTATCAGCAAAATACCTAAATTGTTCGTAAAAATACTACACATAATAATCAACTTAAAATGTCAAACCAGAAACATAGTAACGATAATATAAAAGGTAGAGGCACTCTCTGCTGCGATGGGTCTTGAGTTGACTTTTTCTTTTTTCTTTTTTCTTTTAATTTTTAATTAATTAAAATAAATTCTAATTGGCGCCTGTAATGGACGCGCCGAACTTACCTCTTCTTTTCTAGGCGCGTGGGCTTATGCAACCGGTCACACAAAAGTTTTTGTGAAAAGGATATTACCTCGAACATGCCTATGAGTATTTCACAATTCCACTTCTAAACTCATTCAATTCATACCTAATTTCGTTCATCCATAAGTTATGGTTTTTTATATGATATGTAGTCTAAGGGGAAAATAACTAAACGAATGCATTCTTAGTAATCACACCATTTACAAAAAGCTTAGGCAACAACTACCAGAACTGAACATCAATCACTATGCAGTAAAACAATGCAAGACAAGTTTTAAAAGTACGAAGGGATGTAGATTTACCTCCCAAAGATCCAACACGAATCCCTCGCTCACCATGGAAACATACAATCTAGCTCCTTATAGCGATGGGGAACTCAAGTACGAACTCTGCTAGGCTAATGATGCGACAAGGAATGGTAAAAACAAGCATACAACACATTCACGTACCTAAAACAACTTCCTTTTCCTTATCTTGAAACTGGATGATCGGATAACCTCATCATCTGCAAGTAGTGTGTCTGAGAGAAGTGTCATCGACTCAGGCTTGGTGAAGTAGGTGAAGAGAAGAAAGATGCCATCCATGTACGTGTTGGTTTCTCCGGCCTTATTTTTCCTCTTGATGCTGTACGCTAGTGGAATCACGCCTCTGTTGAACACCTCTACGTACATCCCACCACCCGCCACCAACAACTGCACAAACCACGATTCGACAGAGTTTAGATAAACCATGCCTTCAAGTCGTTGGGCTATAAGTTTTCAGCCAAAACTCGAGATTTCACAGAGCTACTTGTCATCATATTCACCTACTTATGTCTGTGTAAATTACACTTGTGGCTGCCTACACAAACATATTAATAATCAATCTTTGGTATGTTAACTATACTTGCAATCCTAACAAACCGGAATGCAACATTGTAACAATTGGATATAACTAAAATGATAAAATTCTAGGTTCCTTACCAAAATTGTAAGGAAATGCAAAATAAAAGCATTTTGATCATCCTATGAAGTCTTCCCACAACTAAAATGTAAATTTTGGAACCATATCATCCCACATTTCCAACAATTTCAACCACAACACAAAACTACAAACCAACGTTATCCAAACATGAAAAAAATAAAAAAATAAAAAACAAAAAACAAAAAAAAAAACCTAAATTAAAATCCAAAAATAGAAGGAAATGAAATTTGGTTACCTCTTCATACTTCTGGGTGAATGCGAGGCGCTCGTCCTCCGACATATCGGGACGTAAGACGACCATAGTCTCGTACTTGCGGAGGCCCGGCGGGCATTGGATCTCCTCCTTATCCTCCGCCTCGGGAAATCCGGCGCCGGGGATAGTCGGCGGCGCGTCGCCTCCTTCCAAGTCTCTCTCGAAGAAAGCGAGGTCGAACTCGGCTTTGACGGCGGAGACCGTTCTCGGTCTTGCCCTGGGGTCGGAAGTTCTAATTTTTATGTGGTTGTTTGAAATGAAGGCGGAGAGAGAAGAGAGAGAAGAGGGGGGTTGAGTCCGGGGTGGCTTCGACACCATTAGAGCACAAGAGGGTGGAGAAGCTGAAGAAGCCATTGATGGTGGGATTTGAGAGGAGGTGCAGCTGTCTGTGATTTCAAGTAGATAAGGGAAAAAAGGGAAAGGAAGTGAGGGAGGGAGCAACTGGTATTGTTAGTTCAGTTATCTGCGACTTTGTTTCTAAAGAGTTAAAAATAGGTATATGGTGAAACGCGATTTTGCATGATGTTCACAACTAAATACCCTACCATTTTTTACTGAAGAAAGTTTCTTCAATCTCACCGTGTTGCATTATTAATTTTATTATTTTAATACTATTCATTATAAAAGGAAATTGTTATTAGATTAAATCCTAATTAATATTCATTACTAAAAAGTGAAGCTTGAAACATTGTATACTTTAATTATGAAATAATCAACTCTAATGACTAAAAATTAAATTAAATGTAAGAAAAATTAATAAACCCCAATTGAATTAATGCATTCTAATTAATAATTGCAAAATAAAATTAAACTAAAAATATAGGAGATTGAAATTAAAGAAAATTGATAGGTCGCATATTTGAATCCAAATTTTGAAAGTCACGTGTAGAGCCAAAATTTTTTGAAAATTAATATACTTTCCGACAATCAATAATTTAATACTATCACTGGAATACAAAAAATATGGCATAGAGAATCTCAAGTACTCCCTCCGTCCCCTGATAAGTATAGTCTACTTTCCTTTTTCGTCCGTCTCTCACAAGTGTGGTCATTTTTTAAATGGATATGAACTCACTTAAAATTTTATGAGGTGGTCCTTTCTTAAATGGATATGACCCCACTTAAAATTTTATCCTTTTATAAGTAACTAATACTACAACTAAGTGGGTCTCATTCTCCACTCACTACACATCTACCTAACATCCTTCCTCCGAACCACACTTATCAGGGACGAAGGGAGTACATGTTAGGTTGGTTCTCTACCCAATGTCCCAAGTTACCCAACATCTTTTCATTTCTCAATCGTGTCCGCCTATTAAATTTATTATTTTAATACTATTAGGGAGTGTTTACTTTGGGTGATAGGATAGATAGATAAAAGAGTAAAAATTTGAAATAGCCACTATGGATAGTAGAAAATAAAAGTTGTCCAAAACTTAATTTAACATAAATTATGTCAGGTTTTGAAATTTTTGGACAAATTTACCCTTTTCCTCCTTTACAATCAAATTCACTCTCCTTTCTCTCTCTCTCTCGTCTTCTCTCTCACACTGAAAACTCTAACTTCCGCATCTCTACCACCGTCGACCATACATCACGACGGCGCCGCCGCTGAAATTAGATCCAAACATTCCGGCGACGGCGCCGCCTCACAACACGTCGATCTCAACCACAAAACCTTAGATCTAGTCCAAAATCAAACGCCAAAACATAGATTTGATGGTCACGCTGTTATAGAAATGCAAAAATCTAGATACAATCACTGCGAAGCCGATTTAGAAAATCGAGAGCTAAAATCGTGGTGAGATTGGTACGAAATGGATTCATTCGTACCACTTGTACCGATTTATGGTGTGCCACTAGTTAGTACGAAAGGTACGAATGGATTCATTCGTACTACTCGTACCAAGTTATGGTGCGCCACTAGGTGGCACGAAGGGGACGAATGATTTCATTCGTACCACTTGTACGAAGTTATGGTGCGTCATTAGTTGGCACGAATGGGACGAATGAGTTTATTCGTACCAATCGTACCAAGTTATGGACCACACCAATTGGTACGAACTGGACAACTGAGATCCATTCGTACCACAGTTGTTGTGCAGATGGAAAAAAAGTCACGCCGGAGAAGATGATCAGATGCAACCAAATAACAGATCGGGATAAAAATTTGCACGAAAAACTTATCTGAAATACTCTCTATTTGTGAAGCATCATCGTTGGATTCTTTAAATCTCAAGTAGCAGAGAAGATCTAGGAGGAATAGATCTGAAAATAGATCTAGAAATACACTCCAATTATTTCCCAATTTCACTTACAATAACCACAAGTAGTCGCGAAATTTCACTTTATTTTCAGCACAATTATCCTTGCAAAATTGTGTCTTCAATTTCCAATTGATTCTGTCTTTATCTACTTGAGTAGCATAACTTCATCAATCGAGAAATGGCTGAAGCTGTCGGAGATGCACCGACGATCCAGGTGCCCCCTCGTCTGCCGAAGAAGACGATCGGAGGCAGTGGCGGAAAGGAGGCGGTGGCAGTGGCGGTGGCGATGGCGGAAAGAAGAAGAAGAAGAAGAAGAAGAAGAAGAAGAAGAATGGCAGAAAGAGAGAGAGTACGGGAGAGAAGAGAGATAAAAAATGAGAGTGGGGTGGTGGTTGTAGTATAAGTTTTTATTTTTTTACTTAAAGGTTATTTTAGTCCATTCATACTAAAGTTGGACAAAATTTATAATAAACTAAGTTTTTGACAATATTTATTTTCCACTATCCATAGTGGCTATTTTACATGATAAACTCTAGATAAAAATAGTATAGATTAATCTACCGTTTACTTTGATTGATTGATTACTTTTGAACTTATTTGATCATCTAATCCTTCATATAATCAATTCTATGTTTTATCAATTTATCCTATCACGCAAAATAAACGCTCCCTCAGCATTTGTTACTAAAAATTGAAACTTAAAAAATTATATACCCTAATTTCAATAATAAACACTGATAATCGATTATTAATGAAAAACTAAAATTAAATGATAAAAATAATTATATACCCTAATTATGGAATAGCCAAAACTAATAATCAAATATCAATAACTACAAAATTAAACAAAAATACCAAAAATTGAAATTGAATAAAAAATTTGAACAAAAAATCTAAAAATTTAAAAGTAGGACACTGATGCTCAAGTGATGTTAGGCCGCTTTGAGGCTCCAATTTAAATAAAGCATAAATCCACATCTATTAAAATTTCCATGATGCAATAGTTGGAAATTAAATGAAGGCTTTGCACAGCAAATAGGCAAAAGCATAACATATAGTAAAACACATGACATGAGCAAGCTTCTATTACTTCTAAATCAACTACTTCTCCCTTACATGGGCTATAGAGCTTCTACAGCTTCAGATTGAGATCAATAGTTTCTCCCTTTTCCCCATTGGCATTGCTTGTACAACCACTAGTTTCATCTGAATCTGACCTAACCGGAAAGAAGCTGAAGGGCTCTTCCCTTGATCGACTTGCTCCCAGACGATACACTTGGCTTCTGCGATTTTCCTGCAAATATAATGGAGACGAGACTCGTGTAAGACAGTTGATGATGAGTAATGAAAGTCTGAACTGAAACAACAATTTCTTGCAATACACAAATGTTCAGAAAGCATTTAAAATCTGATACCTCCGGCCCATGAGAACCCGAGTTATCTGTGGGATATTTGTGCTTCGAGTTGGAAGGTGGAAGAGCAGCTGCAGGAGGAGCCAATGATAAGAAGTCTCCATTTAGCCTCGCGTCATCCATGAGGACTTCTCTTGGTTTTGATGGACCATCTCTAGAAATGGATATGCTTGTTAGCAGATATTCAACATTTAAAATGTTCAAATTCAAGATGTAGAGAATTGTACAGACCTCGTGTACATGTTTCTTGGTTCCTTTTGAGCTGTATATCTACTGCTACATGAAGGTTTTTCATCAAATCTTGATTTGGTAGCAACGGACGAAGGATCAAAATGACCGGTGAAGGGACTTTCAAGAGAGAATGGGTATGCTCTCTTTACTCCAACCATCTGCATTGCATCATATTTAGATAAGATACAAAACATTCACAAACGTCCACATTTTCATCACATTTCGGACTTGTTATCAAAATTGCCCCAATCCTTCGAAAAATATCACTCTGATATATGACCTAGTCGAAATAAGCTTAGAAACGAACATATCCTTAGAACATTTCCCAGTATGTCTAATAAGCTTCATAATTCCATTACACGTAATTTTTCAGGTGCCCGGAAGAACATTTATATCCCTAACGTCAGGATGAACTCTACTTATACTCTACAAAACAACCAAATGAAAAACTGATTCTCAATCAAAGAAAGAAACATCAACAACAAGAATCTTGATGACTACCTTATATTCCTCTTGCCACGACGATGCATAGTTATTTCCATGAACATTTTGGTTTGAAGGGGGCTCCATTTGGGAAGCCAACACTGCAGATGGTAAAGAGGAATTCACCTGCAAATGTAATTACCAATCTAAAACCTTCAAATTTCAACCAATACAATACATAATACTAATCATTAAGCTTTGGAATTTCAACCAATACAATACATAATACTAATCATTAAGCAAAATCTGATGGAAGAATTGACTTACCACCGGAGACGCAGGTTGCTGAAAACGGAAGAATCTGTGAGGCATCGGCGCCAGAGCTGCAGCAGAATTCGAGTCCAACTGCAAATTCACGGCTTGTGGCTGAAATGCAGCTCCAAGATTGTAATCACCATTCCACAATCTACACCAACCGCCATTTCCAGAACTCGAAATCGCGTGCGAGCCGGTATCCTCCGCGCCTCCGTTGATCTGAATTGGGATCGACGGCGACGGCGGCGGCGGCGATCTATAATTGGCCGACGACGGCGAAAGACCTAGACACGGAGCAGCATCATTAACTGAATCAATCGCATTATTCGCCAAAACATTGGCCGATCCGAGGGTTTCCCTTTTCCTCTCTTCCTCCAATCTGATTTTCTCAAGCTGCGCGACGCCTAATCCTCGCTGCGGCACTTTCTTTTGCCTAACGTTTCTCGATCTATCACTACTGCCGCTGTCGTCGGCGCAGCCGCCGCTATAGCTGCTGCTGAGGAGGATGTGTTCTTCTTGGGCCATTCTCGCTGCGATCCATCAATAATTTTAGGGGATTTAAAGGAGGAAAGGAAGAGGCGATGATCATAAATGGTAAGACACCCACCATATCTCCACCATATTTTGTCGATAAATGAGGCACAAATCGAAAATGTGAAAGATTTTAGAGAATCCAAATCCCCATGGAATTGAATAAATCAGGAGGCGAGATTGGGTTTATATATGGAGAGAAGAGAAGGAAACCCTCGGCCACAATTCAAGAAAGATTGCGACTTTCTTTGGGTGTACGCAACAGAAGATACGCATGCATTTGGTTAGACAGAGGGGAATGAATTGTAATTGTAGAGAGAGAAAGGGAACAACTACAAGAGTATCTTTTGGAGATCGGATTTTTCTCCAACCCAGTTGTTCGAGTTTTGTCTGAGAGACATGAGATATATGAAACAACGGAGAGAAGAAAAATGTGACGTAATCAAATCCCTAATTCGATTTTCAAAATTCAAACCTCATTTATTTATGTGCAAATCTAAAGCATCTTTTTTTAATGCTGTACCCCTCTCTCCCAATCTAATTTCTCGCCCAAATCCTCGCTCCATTCCATTCCTCATTTCCATCATTAGACCGACTCTCTCTCCCATTTTATTTTTTCTTGATTTTCTTTCTCTTACTCGAGTATAGTATAGAGAGGTCTCATCAACTTGATAAAACAAGGACACAATTTGCATATAAATCATGGACACAATTTGATGGTCCCGAGAAGGATACCTTAGTGTAGAGGGAGGTGTTACTTCAAATAGATTGCAAAGTTCTGTTTCTCTTTTCTGTTAGTCAGTTTATGCAACTTGAAAATATGCTTATGAGGGGTCAGCTGGATGCATAAATAAAGCACTAAAGAACAGAGCTATTTAACGTGGTTCGGAGAATGACTCATACGTCAACGACCAGAAACCTCTGATAATCCACTAAGGATACCACTGACTTTACGCGCAGTCAGCAAGCGTTGCAGCTTAGTTCCTCAAGTTGGATACAAGTTTACGCGTACTGTATCGAAACATAACCAGTCTGTTTACGGGCACAGCTGAAGCCTACATTCATTTTACGGGTACTGAAGAACCTAACCTGTAGTTTACGGGTACTACAGAACCTGAACCTTAACCTAACCTTTTCTGGGTTTAAGGGTTTGGTTTTGGGGTTTCCAACTATGAATGAGTTCTTACAATGAAGAACTTTGAGTATAATGAACTCATTCAAACTAGAC
The DNA here is from genome assembly GCA_031470985.1 of Agastache rugosa. Classification (NCBI taxonomy): domain Eukaryota; kingdom Viridiplantae; phylum Streptophyta; class Magnoliopsida; order Lamiales; family Lamiaceae; genus Agastache; species Agastache rugosa. Next base: position 31,745,383 of record CM062601.1, on the reverse strand, counting down.
TTAAGATAGGAAGGATTTTATGCCAACATACTAATGGGAGAGAGCTTCAGCAGCCTGAGAATGAATGAGAACTCAGAAGGATGTAGGCTGCTGGATCTTGAAGCTTTTCTGAGAGATATCTTGATCTTTAGTTAGACTTCTTTCATTGTAGTATGTTGATCTCTCGTCTTGTATTTTCTCTCTCTCGTATTCTCTCTTGATAAAGAAGACTCGTATTTATATGGAGAGATTAGAACTAGCCGTTGGAAAGAGCCGTTCTGAATCTCTACCTAACTTCTGACAAGTTGGTCTTGTCTTCTTCCTTGATTTCCTCGTAAAACAATCCTAGGTCTGACTTCTAGGTGCTGAGGTGTCGAGTTCCTGATGGTCCAGGTCAGTTCTGACTTTATCTCAAGTTGACTTCGACTCTGCTGTGCTTAGACCTGCCCAAACTGGAGGGCCCGGCGGGCCTAACCGGAACCGGCCCGCCGGTCAACGGTTTTTTAACCGGCCTGGTAGTCAACGGGCCGGAACCGTAACTGGAAGCGTGAGCTCAAGGGCCGGTTCCGGGCCTGCCTTCGTTCAAACCGTGACCGCCGGTTTTAACCGGCGGTTAACCGGAATTATTAAAAAAAAAAAAAAATATGTGACGTGGCCGGTTCGAACGGTTAACCGGCGGAACCGGAACTGCCTGTTCCAACGGGAAGAAGACAGCAAGCACAGCAGCACACCAGCTGCATCAATGGCAGCAGCTCAACGGCTAGAAAAATAGCCGTTGTTGCTGCCCTCTCCCCCCTCCCTTCCCCCCCATTTTACCCTATTAATACCACACTATAATCTCTCAAATAATCACACCAATTCTCATATCTCTCTACTTAATTTCAAGCATTCAATCTATTATTTGTTGCTCAAATTCTTCATTTTTGTGTTAATTTTGTGCTCAAGTTCTCAACTTCTCTCACCACACACTTCACCAATCCATCCATAACAATATTCCATAATGTCGACCTCCTCTCGTGTCGATAAGGGCAAAGGCGTTGCCGAAAATCAAGACGATGCTCCTCCTCGATCCAAAAGAGGAGGAAGATCGGCTCGGCAAGCTCGAGCAATGGCCGCCGAAGAAATATCAAGGGCGTATGCGGAACAACTTCAACAACAAGAGGATCGAGAGTTTGCCGAGCAAGTTCATCGTCAAGAGGAGGAGATGCTTCGGCAATCTCAAGAACAATCCAACGAAGAAGAAGAAGAAGTCGAAGCGCCGCCAAACAAACCGACGGGTCGACCTCTTGTGTCGGATATCTTTACTAAGCATTTTAAAAAAATGCCTAGAGCCCCGGCACCTAGCGACAAGCCCGGAGATCCTCCAAAATACAATGCCTATTGCAACTATTGCAATAACGTCTACAAATGGACGCATGGAGGAGGCTATGGCACCCTAAGGCGACACATGGAGACGTGTCATCCGGGAGAATACGGAATTACATCAACACAAACTCAAATTCGTGGCACCGCTTTCTCGGCGACGGGTACGTCTTCTCACCCTTTATTTAAATATGATCATCCACATGCCGAAGATGTTATGGCTAGATATTGTGCTATGGAAAAACAACCTTTTACATTTGCCGATAAAATAACCTATCAAGAAAGTATAAAAGATGCATATTGTCCCGCAGCTAAAAAAATTAGTAGAAGTAATATGCTTAGACGAATTAGAAGACAAGCTTTTGATAAAAAAATGGAATTAATGAAATATTTGATAAACTTAGACCATAAAGTTTCTATTTGTGCCGATATTTGGACGGATTGTTTTCATCAAAATAATTACATGGGAATAACATGTCATTGGGTTGATGATAAATGGATACTACAAAAACGTTTAATTACATTTAGGGAGTTCGATGATCCACACACGGCCACTAATATTGCTTTAATAATTATAACCGTTTTAAATGAATACCAATTGATTAATAAAGTATTTTCAGTTGGTTTTGATAATGCATCCGCCAACACCGCTAGTATTCCCGAACTCATTGAAGCATGTAATCCATCTTTCCAAGGAAAATATTTTCATAGTAGATGCATTTGTCATATTTTGAATTTATGTGTTCAAGATGGACTTGAAATTTTTAATGAATCGATTATGCCAATTAGAAAAGCCGTTGCCCTTTTGCATACAAATATAACTTTAGGTAAAAAATGGCAAAAATATTGTCGTCATAAGAATATTCAACATAGGAGTTTTGTTAGAGATGTATCACATCGTTGGAATTCCACTTATGAAATGCTTAATTCTACTTTAGAGTATAAAGATTATTTATGCGAATTTTTTAGAAAAGAATTTGCGACGGTTCAATTGACTTTATTACCTTCTTATTGGGACCAATGCATGGATTTATATCAATTGTTAAAGGTTTTTAATAATGCCACCGTTCAATTATCGGGTGTTTATTATTGTACTTCCGTTCGTGTGTTGGAACATTGCATGTATATTGCACTTAGCTTTAAAAATTGTTTTAGTAAACCCAATTTGCAAGGTGTGATTTATTTTATGGTTCAAAAATGGCTAAAATATTTTAGAAATATTCCGTATGTTTTTCTAGTAGCTAAGTGCTTAGATCCTAAATGGAAATATGATGGTGTTTGTCAAATGTTAGATATTTATTATAATGCTTTTAAGCAAATGGACTTTTTAAATGTACGAATTGATGGAGAAATAATTTTCTTTGATATTCCTAATGTTACTCAAATAAAAGATGATTTAGAAAGAACTTTAAGATCTCTTTTTGCCGAATATAGGATGACTCATGGTATTGATCTTGACATGAATGCACCTATTTCTTCTACTTCTACCTCTTCATTTATACCACTTGATTTAAACTCCTTAGATCCCTTAGTTCAACAATTAAGTAGCATGTACCAAGATAGATCTTATGAACTCCCTAGGGGCCAAGGTAACAGTGAATTAGATATGTATTTGGGTTGTCGTTTTGTTTTTGGTGTTGAAGATAGTGCTCCACAAATCGACGTGATGAAGTGGTGGTCAAAGAGAACGGAGTATCCCGTACTCTCTATCATGGCGAAAGAGTTGTTTGCCGTCCCCGCATCCACCGTCTCGGTCGAACAAGCTTTTAGCATTGGCGGACTCATGTTGGACCAAAGAAGATCAACGATGAAACCAAGAAACATTGAAGCCACAATGTTGCTTGATGATTGGTCGAGGGCCGACCTTAGAGCTCAGGAGCTCGATTGGGATGATCGCGATGAGAGCCCAAACGAAGAGTTCACCGAGAGTGATCGATCGGTGGACGAGAACTACTAGGGAGTAGGGAGTAATGTAATGTAATCGAACTACGTGGACTTTGATTCCTCTATGAGGATACGTAGGCAACTCAATTTTAATATTAAAATTGAGCTCAAGTCCTTTTTTCCCTTTTTTTCATTTCAACTTTTCAAGTGTTGTAATTTCAACAATATTAATGAGAAATGATTTAATATTTTTATTCAATGACTACTAAGTAAAATTTAAATTTTTTTGCTTATATTGTCTTAAGATATATATATATACAACAATTATTTACAAAAAAAAAAAAATACAAAAGTTGAAAAAAGTGCTCCAAAAATACAAAAACAATCTGTAATTAACCACCGGTTTTCGGCCTGAACCGGCGGTTCGGCAGAAACTGGCGGTTTTTAATTATTATTATTATTATTTTTCCAAAACCCTAAATTCTATCTATAAATACCCCCCAAGCCCAACCCTTTTCTCACTCACTCTCACTCCCTCAGCCGTCTTCACCTTAATGATCTATCATTCAATCTTCCTCATCTCTTCACCTTATCTATCTTCTTCATTTTTTCTTCTTTTTTAATTTTCTCTCTCAAGACTCAAGTTTCAACTTCAATTCTACAAAATACAAACAACAATGCCTCCTAGATCTAGTATTAAGGTTGATATTTTCAACAAGCACTACACCCGTAGTGCTCCATTGCCCGACTATTCTAATCCAACCTATGAAGTTCATTGCAATTATTGCAACAAAGTTTTCAAGTGGACTCAAAATGATGGCTATGCTTCCCTTGTTCGTCACATTCAAAAAGCGCATCCGACCGAAGCTATGGGAAATTGAGTATGTAATGTTACTAATGCAATCTCTATTTTGTAGTTAAAAATTGAAATATGTATTTTGTAATGTTTAATTTAATTTTCAAGTACTTGTAATTTCTATTTAGTCATGTTTATTTTAATTTTCAAGTATTAATGAAAAACTAGTTCATTTTCATTTATGTTTCATTTTCTTAATTTTCAATGTTTTATATATATAAATATATATATATATATATATAAGAAAAAAAAATTAAAAACCGGGCCAGTTTTTAACCGGAACCGGCGGGTTTTAACCGGGCCCGGAACCGCCGGTTAAAAAGCCCGGCCCGTAACCGTGTACAGTGTACACGGGCCGGTTACGGTTCACTCTCCGGTGAAACCGTAACCGGCGGGCTCGGGCCCGGAACCGCCGGTTCAGGGCCCGTGGACAGGTCTAGCTGTGCTGGTAACTCTGAGCTGTCTTGAACTCTGCTGGGTCTTTGACGCTAAGCTAAGTCTTGGACATTTCTAGGTCTTTGACGCTGAGCTGAGTTGCCACATAAGCTGGGTCTTTCTCACAGCTATGTCTAAATGAACTTGATCGTCTTGAATCTGGATAACGTTGCTGACCACTCGACTTGACTTGCCCTGCTGTGTGCTCAGCTTGTTCAGCTGTCTTTCTTCTTTTGTCTGATGTAGTCTTGTACAGTTTTGCTGGGCTTCACTGCTGTCTTCAACGACTCCACCTGTAAACTTAGAAACTCTATAAGCTCAAACAGGCGAGCTGAAAAAATACTTGAGCTTGTGCAATCATCTACTCAGTTGGGGTCAGCTGGGTTTTGGTATCAAATCAAAACTCTAATAATTTTCCCAACAACAATCAATTATGAAATGCACCACACTGAATAATGAGATGCACCACATTTCAATCCTACATTCGAATGCAACTAATCTCAAATACATCACACTTAATTATGAAATGCAACACAATTCAATAATCTAAAAATTCAAAAATTCTCATGCACGATTCTCCTACATGATCATAATTCCACAATTTACTTGTTTAAAAATATCATAATTCACATGATTTCCAATCACACCAAATTTTATATCATGCAGCTGATAAAATTATCCCAAATTCAAGTTATAATATCCATAATACATAAACTTATTTGCTCAAATTCAAGAAAAGATGTAACCGAGGTTTGAATATATGTAGTGCAACAATATTTAATCGCATCAACATCAAGTGTTCCAATAAGTAATAACATAAATCTAGTATTTTTATCCAGAAAATAAGAATCAATAACCTTCATTTAATTGTGTTGACGACATTGTTCTTCTGATTGATTTATCCAGTAGCGCGCCGCTCGATTTCAATTTTCAAGCCCTAGCTTGATTTGATAGCTGAAAACTGCACAAAAACTCGATTTCTTCTCGATTTCTCTTCGATTTCCCTTCGATTTTGCTTCGATTTCGATTTCTAACCAATTGTTTTAGGTTTTTTGTGGTTTAATCGGAGGTTTGGGTTGAGAGATGCGGGATGAGCAGCGAGAGTTGAGAGAATTGAATGCAGATTAGCTTTGGGTTGAATTCTTTCGTACAGGGAATGAATTCTATTTTTACATTTTTGCCCCTATCTTCATAAAAACATGTTTTCTAATTTTGGGGTATTAAAAATTATAGATTAAATCTGGCCATCTATCTAGTTGAGAACTATGGTGTAGGATTATTCTTTCTTCTTATTTTAAGGGATGGTTTCACTAGAAGCTATCTATCTATATATATATAGGGATTGGTTTATATAGAAACTATTCCTAGTGTGGGAAATAGGAACCAATCTGAACCGTTGATCTTTGTATGATCTATGATTGTCATTATTCTAAGCATGAATATATATAGATTTAAGCATGATTTTATATAAGCACAATTGTTTACACAAAAAAACATGAATCTCATTAAGCATGACTATATATTGATTTAAGCATGAATATATATAGATTTAAGCATGTTCTCACGGGAGCAATAATTTTTATAGTAACTCATCCCTATATATAATCTCATTAAGCATGACTATATATATATGAGAGAGAAATCGGTTGATAAATAACGCCGTGGAGATGTCGACGATAGGAAACAAAAAAGTGACGAAAGGTATCTCTTATTAATCCTTTTATCTCTCATTCATGTATAACCTACAAAATTGCAATTCTTACAATGGTCAGCAAAAATTTCTAGCTCTAATGACAAAGGCATAATCTTCCCAAATTATTTCCTCTTTTCATTTTTTCGAAAAATTGAAACTATATGTTAGTTCGGTTTCGAAATTTCACACATTATGGATCATGGATGTACAAAATATGAATAAACATGGCAATGTGTCTGAGAAGTACTGATTTAAATTTTTGATCTAGTATTTAATTTCCTGCACTTTACATTTTTTTAATTGTTCAATTGGAAAGATAAATTCCACTCTACATTTGCTTCTGCTGCCACCACCAGACACACATATACATACAGGTCTGAAATTGACTCAAAATACTTGTGATATGATTAAGTTGGATGAGAAAATTTTCTGCCGCCTATCTCCTGCTATGATTCTTCTTTCTCCTAATGAGAAATCATTAATTATTGACAGAGAAAGGGCAAGGAGTTTTGAAAAAGGTTGCATAAACCGTTGTCTATAGAAACCTGAAATCGTGTCGTCGACGAATTTTGATGAATACGAAAACCACTAGCATCCATATGTATTTCTCAAGTGCCATGTTCGTACAAAGTCATCGTCTATGTATCCATATATCAACTGTTCAGTTTTTCTAGCTTTTTTTCATTTTCGACGAAAGATAGTTGTAAATTTTTTAGTTCTAATGAATATGTTATATGTAGTTGTAGTTGATATTTTATCGTGGGATGAGGTGTAATATTTTGTGAGGAAAACATGGATTTATATCAAGTTTGTTGATATACACATTCTTCGGTGATGAATTACAATAGTTTTTCTTTTAGCAAGAATATTATTGTTCACATTGTTTGTTTTGAAGTTGGCTTATAAAGTTGAATCGTAAATAATGAAGAACAACAGTCATGACTTAACTGTGATGGCAACTTGAATAAGTATACACAAGAAATATTCTTATGCCACCGCCACAAATTATGTAATTTTGGTAGTTGATTTGTTCATTTTATTTTTGATTTGTGAAATTATGATTGCCATCTTTTCCTGCCTTTCTACTAGATGAAGCAAGTGGTAGTATATTCATTCAACAAATATTTGACCCAAGGAAACATACCCAAGAAATACATATAAATTTTAGGGATTCCATCGCACATATAATCTTTATCTTATCCCTAAAAAGAAATGAAAGATTTGTAAATATTATTTTATCTTATTATTTAAATATTAAAAAAATATATAATTTATTTCAATTATTTCATAAATCTATTGGTTCTTTTTACAACTATCATAACATATAGTATATCTCTTAAAATTTTAATGAATAAAATATTTTTAGCATAAAAAAAAGATAGCTTAGAGTGTACTCCCGTGTATCACACGGGCCACGATACTAGTATATATTAAAACAAAATAGTAACCACCACTTTCAATTCCAATTAAATTTTAATTCAATTTGAATGGCAATTTTGTAAATAAATTTAAATTCAAGGATTAAAATAGTTTTATTTTATGGTTTAATAATAATAATAATAATTGAAAACCTACTAGCAAGTTAGCAACACAATTTTTCAATAAAAAAGCATGTAACAGTACGTTTCTTATTTATTTATTTATTTTTAGATCAAATACATATAATGATAGATATTTTGCATAAATTTGTAGACAACTTTGTATATAAAATAAAAAATACTTATAATAAATGTTGTTGAAATCAAATTAAAGTATGATTAATATCCCAAACAAAATTTATAAAGCAAATTAACTACAAGAAATCAAAAATATAACACTAGAAGTCTTAATTTTGTAACCTAATCATTTATTATTATTCTAGAGAATTACATAATGTAAATATATTATCAAATAAACCATTACACCACCACAAAGATGAAATCACTACACCACCACACTAAGTGTGAAAACTGCATGCATGCGTGATTGAACCTACTAAGAAGAGTCTTGTGTATCTCAGCTTTGCCACCTGAGCTATGCCTCATTGACACATAATCATTTATTATTAATTGTATATTTCAAGCTTTGAAAACTTCATGTGTAAAACCGAGGTCCGGTGTTCAAACCCCACTGTTCCCTTTTCCCAACTAAAAAAATAAAATTCAAGTAATAAGACGCTTCCCTTCCAACCATGAGTCATATATGCGTGGATTGAACTAAAAAAAATTCCATTACAAACTTTTATTCGCTTTTCCTATATATTGAATTATTTTGTCAGTATTTCCTTTAATTTTATTTAAACAATTAACTCATTTTCATCTTTAAATGAAATATTTTAATTATTAAAAGCTATTGAGTTAATATTTCTTATCCGTGCATCGCACGGAGGGCAATACTAGTTATTTATCACAAGACACTTGATCATAAAATTGAAAGTGTATTTTTTTAAAAATGTAAAAATTAAAAGTACATTTGAAGCTCATGAAGATAACTTTCTAACAATACCCATATATATAGGGTGTGGATCTGGTGAGAACCTCTACTTATATGAGAAATATGAACCTTTTCTGTCCATTGATTACATTTACATCTATGGTCTAGAGCATCCATTCTTTTCATCACGCGGATTCACTAATTTATCAGCTAATATTCATTTACTCATCCAAAGGGTAAAAACGTCAGGAAAAAATTATCAATTATGGCAGCCATCTTTAATTTTCGTACACCCATTTTCCACTCTTTTCTTCTCCAACTCTCCGATGACGATTGTGTGCTGCGGCTCGCCGATTCTGTTTCAACCGACCAAGCAACTGTGCATTTCTCTTTCTCAACGCTTTGTCGAACGAAACTATATCCATAAAAAGTTGTTGATGCGTTCTATTTTGATTTGATTGATTTTTTTTATATTCTTAATCAATTCTTATTTGTTAGATTTTGCATCTGGATAGTCGATTTGTGGAGTATTTGTAGGGTTTTTGCATCCATTGAAGTGCTGGTGTCATGGAGAAAAAAAGATGGCCGAGAGAGAACAATACCTCTATAGTAAAAAAAATATTTTATGCATTTGTTTCTTCTAGTTTATGCATTAACATGTTCATAATATTTCTTCTATTGGAAATGTTTTAATTTTGTATTTGTTTGTGCTTTGTTATTTGTTAATTGTCTACAGAAAGAACTAAATATAAGCATGGTATAATATTTCTCTCTCTGTCTCTCTCTCTCTCTCTCCCACCGCCACCCACCATCATCGTTGCAACTGCTGCCGCGACTACCTTCTCCACCGGAAACCATCGTCACCACTACCACATGTGGTTGAATTTTGCAATTACCGTCGCTACACACCACAACTCTCTCTTTTTCTCTCTATCTGGAAAATAGGGTTGTATTAAATGGGTGAAGATTTCGCTTAGTTGCTTCAGATTGGAGGACTTTGATACTAGAAAATAGCTAATTTATTGGAACAAGAAATTAGAATCATTAGGTAGGATTTTTTGGTGAGATTGAAATTTCACATTAGAAATCTCTCAGAACCACGAGCTACAACGTGATTGAAATGGCGGAAAGAAGAAAATTGAATTCTAGAAAGTAATTTATGTTTCTGCATTTATACTTAGAAAACAAAATCAAATACTAAACAATGATGTAATTCATTTTCAGTCGAGTTTGTTCGATGGATGAGAATGAAGATTTGGAATTTATTGATGTTGGGTATTCTAATCTTCGATGTTATAAGGTTATCAATCAGCTAATGCATTGAATTTTCGAAGGTATGCATTATGTTATTTACATTAATGCATTACGTTCTTAATATTAATGCATGAGGTTAATATTGTTTATGCATTATAAGTTGATGCATTACTGTATAAAGAATACACGATATAATGCATAAATTTAAACAATGTAATGCACAAATATCATACACATAATGCATTAATTGAATGAGTATTTCCTGCACTAGAAGATCAATAACTATATAATGAATGATACATGTAAAAAAAAATACACAATTAATGCATAAATCTAAATAATTTAATGCACAACTATCATATGCATACTACATTAATTGTGGTAATGAGCCCTTCGTTTATGTACATCTACAATTTCGTATTAATGCATCACGTTAATCGTATTAATGCATCATAAAATTATGCCGAGAACTTCAAGTAACAAATACGAATACAATATATGTAATATTTTAATTGTATAGGTACACACTTTATAAGTTTTTATTTTTTGAGGATACTCACTTTATAGATTTTCTTTGTTCTTTATAGACCATAAATAGGGTGTAAAAGCTATAATCCAAGGTAATAAAAAAAAATTGATGCATCAGAAATGTCATATCGATACATCACTTTACACTATTTTATGCATGTCATTTTTGCACTGAATAAAACATCGAAAATTACTATACTAACCTTACTTAAGTAAAAAAAAGTGGGTTGACCAAAATAAAGCGGGTTTGACCAATTGGTTATGAGATTAAATCATATCCATAGATCTTATAGGATGGATGGTTTGGATTGGGTTCCTAGTTCTCATTTAAATAGGAGTTCCTATTTGATCATCTCCATATATATATTTATAGATATATATATATATATATATATATCTATATATATATATATATATTTTTTCTATTCTATGAAATATGTCGACAAGTTCACATGCTCAAACCCACGCACATTAAGGTTGTGTGACTTGTTCAACCTAATTAATCTCAGTTGCACGTAATTAAACATGGTCATAATAGATTAAATAAGCTAACCCGAATATCGTCTCACAAGGAAAACTTAGTAGGAAAATTATTGTATTGCGAAAAGAAAATAAACAGAAAGCAGTAAATCAATTGGTTTGTGGTTTATAACTAAACGGAAAGAATAATTAAACACAAATTAATCCCTAGGCAAGAACTAAAATGCATAAATTAAACCCTAGGCAGGAATCAAAATTTAATCTAACAAAAGCATTAATCTTTTCTAACATTAATTCTAGAGAACAATCTGCAGGAGAAATTATAAAGCATAAATAAATAGCTGAAGTAGTAAACTCACTACTGTAATCGAAATCGAAGATAAACTGGAATTGAATCTGACAAATTGCAGCGATTGAAGTCTCCAATCCGAAATGAGAATTACGATAATTGAAATGACTACACTAAAATATTCGGAGAAAACTAGAAGACAAAACCTAAGAGAAACTCTGAAAAATACTGAGAAAACATTGTCTGGAACAATCGTATCTGTGAAAGAAAACCCTCGCTCGCTATTTATAATCGCGCAAAATTAATCGACCTCAGCGGTCTCCTACTCTTAGCGGTCGCTGAGGTTCTTCATCAAGCCCGCTAAAAATCTGAACTCGGCGGTCTCCTAGTGTGAGCGAGCTCTGAGTTCCTTCCCTGAATTGACCTACGCGATGGACTCAGCGGTCTCCTAGGATGAGAGACCGCTGACTTCTTGCCCTGTACTGGCTCAAGCGCTGGACTCAGCGGTCGCTCAAGTGCAGCGACCGCTGACTTCTCACCCTCTAATGAACGAGGATAAAAAATCTTGAACTCAGCGGTCTCCTAAGGTGAGGGACCGCTGAGTTTCACTACGCCAAAAAGTCAAAGCTGTGGTGAAAGTTGATCGAGCATTGGTTGCCTTCATCGTTCTCGAGAAAAATCTACATTTTCGACTGATAGCTCAACAAAATATCATTAGCGCATTTTTACTTCAAAACAATGCGAATCTAGCAGATGACATCAAAAACGCGCATGCAAAATATCCAAAAATGCAACAAAAAACTAACGCAACAAACCCTCCACACACAAAACCTTGCTTGTCCTCAAGCAAATCTTATTTCAAACTAAAAATAAAATGATCAATCAAACTCAACAAAATATGCTTCGACATCCTATCAATCACAACACACTCCATCAATCTTCAATCGAACGTGAATATCAAACAGCAACAAGTGGCCAGCCACACAAGACCTAAATCCACCCAACATTTAAAAACAAGGTTATAGGCAAGAAGATATCACACCTTTTCAACTTATTCCAAATTCCAACTCACAAAGAATCTTAAAGAAATAAGGTGAATTAAACAGCTCTAAGTCAAGTCGAGTTGTGTGGCCATAATTCATGAGGTGTAAACATTTAGAGGTTATCTAAAGTGTCCACACGTGGTTTCCCATGCTCATGGTTCCAAGAAGAGCAGAAGCCTCTCAACTTGACTCAGATTTATTATTATTATTATTATTATTATTATTATTATTATTATTATTATTATTATTATTATTATTATTATTATTATTATTATTATTATTATTATTATTATTATTATTATTATTATTATTATTATTATTATTATTTTTTAAGGATACAACAAATAGAGCACAATCTTCTTGCCCATAACCTCATATCCAACTATCGAGCATCAATCAATCAAGTATGACAAGGCCCCACAGATAACTATAAAAACTCATAAACAATCGATTCATAACAGAACATACCGATTAATCAAGTCCATCAAAACATAATTCATCAAGTCCAATCATCACATTTACAACTTAGATCAAAATTAGACTCATGAAGATATGCAAGCAACACCGACAAAACCTGCCCCCCAGACAAGAGAAGAAAACAATGCCCTCATTGTAAAGAGAAGAAGGCAATACGAAACAAAAGGAGGGCAGAAAGCGAAACCAAAAGCGACACTGAACCAGCAACAAAGGAAAAACAAAACACAAAAACGACTATAACATAAAATAAAAGAAAACAAACAAAAGAAGAAATAGAAAACATACGAAACAACAATGAAGAATCATTGTTGATCAGAAGGCGGTGGAGGTGGATGTCCATGGTACAGTGTCCAATTCGCCCACTGCTGCTCCAAAGCGGCCAAGTGCGCATTCTGATCGGCAAGTTGCTGCTGCTGGAGAGCCCACTACTGATTTTGCTCGCTCCAAAGGTGATTCTGAGCGAGCAATTGTTGATTTTGAGCATCCAAACGCTGACTATGCTCCTCTAACTGCTGCTGATAGGAATACAACTGCCGATTTTGTGCATCAAAACAGCTATAAACATTATGCTGAAATTACCCCCACTGGGTGCTCCAATCAGCACAGAAAGCTTGAAGATCCTCATGAAGCTGGGCAAACTCAGAAGAAGAGGACCCTGCCCCTCGAGTTGACCACACATAAGGCATCCCCTCAGATCCTGCAGGAGTAACGTCATCATCAGCCTGATCGTTCTCTGGTTCAGTACGTGGTGTTGGTTCTGAACGGGGATGGGCAACCAAACTATTGAGATAAGCCTTCACACACCGGCATCGCTTATGGGGAATAAGTGTAGTTTTGTTGACAGCAAAGGGTGCACCACGCAACTCATTCAGATCAATACGACACGGTGGTAAGCGTGTCTGAACCTCATGAGGGAATCTATTCGGCGGTATGAGCTTAAAATGATGGGCTAAAGCCGTAACAATATGGGGAAGCGCGAGATGGCAACGGCATCGGCGCTGAATATTCTGAAATACCTCAAACACAAATGCCGTTAGACACACTTTGACATTCTGAAGAGCAGAAAAACTTCCCCAGTATTAACCTTGTTTGCATGCTCATTACCACTGACGTTGTAAACCAGAAACTTGTGAAGGATTCCCAACGCTGGATCTTTAATAAATCCACTAGGCATACCCCCTGAAATCCAATTATTAAATCCAGATAAAAATTCCCATGCCTCAGCAGCATCAAACTCTGGTGGGGGCTTACGGAACCCTTCCAGTGGAAAACCAAAAACCCGCTTCATAATGCGGTCAGTCACAGTGAACTCACGACCAAACATCCGACAAGTGAAATGAGTGAAATCATCCGCAAGATCAAAAGTAGTTAACACCTCTAAACACAACGGGGAATAACCGGGAAACTCTGATGAGCCCATATTTGTGCTCATTTTTGCATCTTTATTTAGGTTTAGATCGAGTCTCTATGCGTCTTTTCGAGTCTCTTTGTGTATGGGAGGACACGGTTTGGAGGAAGGGTGTGCAGGGCAGAACAGGTGTGATTATGGGCAAGATAAGGTGCATTCCGTGAAAGAGGCATAAAGACAGCATCCTGGGCACCAGATCAAAGGTAGCAGCGCGAGTCAAAAAGCTTGTATCATGAGTAGAGCTGCCGAGTAGAGATGGTGTATCCAACACATGTACCGCACAGAATCCAACCTTATGCAGACAAAGATCAAGGGCAAGACGAGCGAGCTATAGGGCATGATGAGAAGGGTAGTCCTGTGGGAGAGGGATGCTTCCGGGTCTATAGGAGAAGATAAGGAAAGAAATGTGTTCCTCCTTATCTAGAAGATTCGTATCAGCACGAGATTGCTTAAAGATAAGGAAGGCGGATCTGGGCAGAACTAAATAAGGAAAGAAGGCCTGATCCAGATCAGGCCCAGCTCAGCAAGCCTGGAGGCCAAAAACCCTAGCAAACCCTATATATATATGTAGCATTCATTCGCCGTCTGTAACCTTATGAATTCTGAGAGTGGTGAGGAACGAACAAGTCCTACGGGCAACACTTCTGTTATTTCCGTTTATGTTTTTGCTGGCACTTTTGGCCATTGTTTATGCTAGATAATTTCGTAAGTTTCCTTTTCGTTTAATTGAAGTATGTTTCCTTTCATTTACGTTATGTTGATCGTTACTTTATTTATGTCTAGCTAATTTTATTAAGCTTGGATTGGGCAAGATGATTTGAACATGAACCGTAATACTCGAGAGGTCTAATATAGGCATGATAATCTGCATGTGTGTGTTCCCGAAGCACTAGGTCTGATTCTAAAATGTTCTTGTTGAGTCTAAGTCGTTAATAGGCCGTTAACATCTTGGGCACAATAAGTTCTCTAATAATTTCAAGGTAAATGCATAGGGTGTCCCTTGCATCTGAAAGTATGACTGGTGTGGATGAGTAGTCCGTGCTCTTGAGCACGAGGAATGGCTGTTTCGGGTCTGCCTCATTCATAATGCTTCATTGGGCAAGATTTCTATTGAAGTGTCTTCGTGGAGGATTGTCTGGGGCTAGGAGAGAACGCCTGGGGGTCTCAGGGGTGGCTCTTATTCATACGGGTAGATCAGGATAGGGGGTGTTGTTGTGCGTGACGCGTGACAATTGGGTGCAACATTATTTCTTATCTATAACCGATTGATGCATGCATGTAGTGAATAAATTTGCACCAATGACCGAGTGAGTGTTTATGTTCAATGATTCAAGCCTTGTCCAGGTTTACTTTTTATATTTGATTTATCAACTTTCTTAGTTTCAGTTTAGTTTTTTCAATTATTGTACCCAAGACAGTGACAGTCCCGACCAATACTTTGCAATACCGGAGGAGTAAGAATGAGAGAAAGATACGATCAATTCCCTGTGGATCGACCCTGTTCTTACCGCTAGCTATCTAGTTGTGTGCATAGGAGTACAAATTTATTTTGCGTGGTTGAACGATAGCCACGTTAAAATTGACGCCGTTGCCGGGGAATTGATATTCCAGTAGCTTTCTCTCTTGAGTGAAGAAGTTGGTTGTGCCTTGTGTATGTCCTGGGTGCCAAACCCAACGGGCGAACACAGATATTTACTGTACGATCCAGATCTTGAAAGAACAGTGAGGGCAATCATGGTAGCCAAGGGACAAGAAGAAAACAGCCTGGCCAACGAGGAAGAAGACATCAGTAGCCAAGAAGAAAGTAACCCTTCTGAAGGGAACTATTCTGATCAGGAGGACGATTATCTTGACCATCAGGGATCAGACGAAGAAGAAATCATGGGCGAACAACAACCGCAAGAGCGCACCTTTAGGGCGATGATGTTTCCAGATAATTTAAATCTGAGACCGTCAGGCATTGTGTTGCCCGAAATTGCTGGCAATTGGGAGCTAAAACACTCACTGATCCAGATCTTGCCCAAGTTCAGCGATATGCCGGGGGAAGATCCCCAACGTCATCTTCAAGATTTCGAAATGGCTTGTGGGACAGTACGGACGGTGGCAGTCAATAACCTGAATTTCATTGATTATGTGAGATTGCTCACATTTCCATTCTCTCTTCAAGATGGAGCGAGAGAATGGTTGTATACTTTGCCCGAGGGTAGCGTGACTACATGGCAGCAATTACAGCAGAAATTTCTTGAAAGATACTTCCCTGCTGCCCGTATACAGAACGGAAGAAAAAGAATCAGCACTATCAAGATGGGGGCAGGAGAATCCCTTTATGATTATAATGGGAGATTTAAGCAGTTGTTGGCCAAGTGCCCACAACATAGGATTCCCGACCAGGATTTAATCCAATATTTTGTGGCCGGTCTGAGGCCAACGGAGCGAACTTGGATTAAGGCCGCGTGTGGAGGGTCAGTGCTCAATAAGTTACCAAGCAAAGCATTCAAGCTTTTTACTGAGATGGCCGAGGAGGCCAGGGATGAAGGAGAAATGCAGAAGTTCAGCACTACGGCCAATACATCTCAGGGTGATGAGAAGTATGATCGGCTGTGCACTCAGATGGAGAAATTTATGAGCACTATGACCGCTGCTATAGGCACAACTGCAGGTGCAATACCAAAGAAGGCTGTAAAGAAATGTGAAGTGTGCTCAGCCACGACGCACGCAACTGACCAGTGCCCTACATGGTTTGAGGAATAGGATGTGAACGCTATAGGGCAACAGATGGAAAATAATGGGCAAAAGAGGTTTGACCCAAATTCTCAAACTTACAACCCAGGTTGGAGATACAATGAGAACCTGAGATATGGGAACAACCACTATCAAGCACCCCCTCAATTTCAACAGCCACAACAGCAGTATCATGGTCATAATCGTGACCAACAAAAAGGCGATTCTTTGAAAGATATTGTTGAAAAGATGGCCGTGGAGAATCTCAAGACACAGCAGGAATTTGAGAAATTCAGAGTAGAAACTAGGGGCGGTATGACCAATATCAATGCCCAACTCTCGCATCTTGCCTAGGCTATCGCACGCCTGGAGAAGAAACAAGGAGAACTGCCTGCTCAAATTGAGATTAACTAAGCCCACGTGAACGTTGTGACATTGAGGAGTGGTAAGGCTCTGCCCGAGGTAATTCAGAAGAAGGCAAAGGGAGTTTTGCCCACAGAAGAAGTTGGTATGGGCTCGGCAGATGAAGAAGAACTTGCCCAAGAAAGGGAGGCTGAAAAGAAAGCAGCAACTAAGGCCAAGAAAGTCGAGGTGCCCGCTTATGTACTGAAGGCACCATACCCGGGCAGGTTGGCCAAAGAAAAAGAAAATCAAGAGATGAGTGAGATGTTCCACGTATTTAAAAAAGTAGAGATCAATTTTCCACTACTGACCGCATTGCGGTCCATGCCAAGATGTGCGAAATTTTTGAAGGAGCTTTGCACAAGGAAGGTCAAGTACACTGACGACGCAAGGTTCCACGTTAGAGAAAACGTGTCAGCAATCCTACAGCCAGATATGCCCATAAAGTGTGAAGATCCGGGGATGTTCTTTATTCCATGTGAGATTGGTTCGATGAAGGTGGAGAAGGCAATGCTTGACTTGGGCACTTCTATCAACGTCATGCCCTTATCAATGTATCAAAATTTGGCTATGGGACCATTGAAGCCAACACGAGTTGCGATACAATTGGCGGATGGATCAACTGTGTTTCCCAAGGGCATATTGGAGGACGTATTGGTCAAGGTGGAAGACCTAATCTTCCCAGCAGACTTCTACGTATTGGACATGGACAGATCGAGTTCCAAGGCACCAGTCATGTTACTAGGCAGACTATTTCTAAAGACTGCTCACACCCGTATTGACTGTGATACGAGCAAGCTGACATGTGCATTTGCAGGGGAGACTGTGACCTTCGACATCTATCGAACGTTGAAGCAACCCAATAATACAAAATTGGTGAATAATATTAATCATATTGAGCAAGCCATGGATGAGTTCGAGTCAGAAACCAACATTGAAGATCCCTTCGATGTAGTGATCCAGAAAGGCATAGCTGAGGAAGATATTGCCCAAGAGACCAATATGGAGATCACGCAGGCAGTGAACTATATGATGACTGAAGTCGAGAGACCTCAAAGGACAGAACAACTCGAGATTCCCACACTGAGGCAAGAAGATAGATTCATGCCATCCCTTGGCCATCCGAAATATATGTACTTGGGAGCAAATGAAACTCTGCCTATAATCATTAGCGCTGAGTTGACCATTGAGGAAGAGGAGAAAGTTCGGGGCATATTGGATCCCTATAAAGAGGCAATAGGTTGGACTCTGACTGACATCAAGGGCATAAGTCCAACTATTTGCATGCATCACATCCTGTTGGAGGAAGACGCTATGCCCATGAGAGAACCTCAACGCAAGCTCAACCCGGGAATGAAAGAGGTAGTCATGAAGGAGATCCTGAAACTATTAGATATGGGCATAATCTACCCAGATTCTAATATTAGATGGGTGAGCCCAGTGCATATTGTGCCCAAGAAGTCAGTGATATAAATGATTGAAAACAAGAAGAATAAGTTGTTGGCCATGAAACTTCGAATTGGTTGGAAGGTACGTATCGACCATCGGAAGTCAAACCAGAAGAAACGCAAGGATCACTTCCAATTTCCCATCATTGATAAGATATTGGAAAGATTTAAGTTCATGTTCGCAAAGCTCTTGACCAAATGGAAAGGATGTTTTGAGGTTCAATCTCAATGTCCTAATGAAGTTATAGAGATCAAGAATCCGAAGTCAGAAAAAATACTCAAGGTGAATGGTCAGCATTTGAAGGCCTACTATGGGCAAAACGTTGGTCAGAAGGGGGCTCTAGACCTCCTTGATTTTAAAGATGTCTGAAGGAGAAAATCCACGTCGTGCCCACGATGTTAACCAAGGCGCTGGCTAGGAGGCAACCTGGTATGATGTTTTCTTTTACTTTTAGTAATTTCTTTTGAGCAAAGTCATTTTTTTTCTTAGTGTTGACCCTAGGATAGATAGTTGTTTTTCTTTGCATAGGTGGCTTTCGTCTTTGATGTGCAGGTGTATAGGGAAAATGAGTAACTGCAGTAGCCAAAGAGAGCAATGCCCTGGCCATAATGAAGATTGTTCGGATCGATGCTAAGGACAATCCACACTTTACTGCGCCCAAGGAAGAAGAACCATAGCTTAGCCCCCATCTACTACTATGGTCAAGAAGAAGAAGTCAAAGGCAAACTCCTCTGCACCCAAAGATAATGAGGTACTCACCTGGAGCCCCTTCCTCTTAATACTGTTAGCCTCCCTAGTGTTAGTGTAGTCAGTTTTTTTAATGTTGAGTCAGTCTTACTCAACCACTTTGCCCAAAGCAAAGTGTGTGAGTGGGAAGGCCATTTGTTTTGTTGTGTATGTAACCCTTCCATACTCAACCATTTTGCCCAAAGCAAAGTGTGTGAGTGGGGAGGGGTTACTCTTTTTTCTTTAATGTTTGTGTTAGTCAATGGATTGAAGACCCTCTTTACTGACCCACTTTGCCTAGAGCAAAGTGTGTGAGTGGGGATGGCCTCTGTCATTTTTTTTTTATTTTTACTTTTTCTATGTTTGTTGGTCAGCATGCTAGGGGTATTGGTTAATAAAGCATGATAATTTTTGAATCTTAAATTATTGCAAGTTGAAAAGTGCTGAGTATATTTATGTTGTATGTAAATAAGTATGATGGAATGGACTGTGAGCAGTACCCTGTGAGGATTTGAGTTATAAACGATGTATTATGCCCAACACAGCTTTTCATTCTTGTGTGATATTTGACATCTTAATTTGGAAATCACTAAAACTTGTCTGCATTCTTATTGAAATCCTATTAGCATGATCTAGGTGCTTAGATGACTTAGGCAAAGTTTCTTTCCTTGAGACCAGAGCTTAAAGATGCCTACCCTACTGTTCTATCCTTTGTTTAGCCCCCTTGAGCTTGATGATAATTCTTTCAACTCACTTAAAAGTGCCCTGAAAATTATAGCCTACTCGGTCATAAGAACTTAGGAAGCAAATAAGAGAAAGATGGACGAAAGAGAACAAGAAGCAATCAGATTTGGGCAAGACACTTGAAAAATAAAAAAGGATGCAAAACATGCCCATAATAAAAAAAGTGTCATGAAAGAAGGAAAAAAGGACTTGAAAAGATTGAATATCATAAGAAGTCCTAGGATAATTGTGCTAAGGCCCGAGAACAAAGGCAATAAAAAGAAGAACCTGGTGCATTACCTTGCCCAGGCTGAGTTCACTAAGACCAAGAGCCCAGTTCCATAAATACTTCCTACCTAATGTCTTAAGCCTACAATACAACCCAGAATAAGACCTAATGATTAATGCCAAAGATCTAGTCTAAGGGATGGAGACGTTAGAAGGCAGGCAGGCCTATAGTGTGACCAGATTAATGATTGTCATGAGCGTTAAACACTGAGCCGAAACACAGGAGTGATGAGTGTTGGTAAGGAAAATCCCTTTCCTCGCAGTTCGATCTTCACTTATTTGATAGTGAGCATGTACTTTTCTCTTCATTATTTGCTTTATGTTTTGTCAATCATAATGCCCAAGTTGATTGATACTCTGACCATGATGACTATGTCTTTGAGTCTTTTCTGTTTTATTATGTCATGGGCAAATCACAAGTACACGTTTGAGGACAATCGTGCTTAAAGTGTGTGAGTGTGATGAGCCCATATTTGTGCTCATTTTTGCATCTTTATTTAGGTTTAGATCGAGTCTATGTGCGTCTTTTCGAGTCTGTTTGTGTCTGGAAGGACACAGTTTGGAGGAAGGGTGTGCAGGGCATAACAGGTGTGATTATGGGCAAGATAAGGTACATTCCGTGAAAGAGGCATAAAGACAGCATCCTGGGCACCAGATCGAAGGTAGCAGCGTGAGTCACAAAGCTTGTATCATGAGCAGAGCTGCCGAGTAGAGATGGTGTATCCAACACATGTACCGCACGGAATCCAACCTTATGCAGACAAAGATCAAGGGCAAGACGAGCGAACTGCAGGGCATGACGAGAAGGGTAGCCCTATGGACGAGGGACGCTTTCGGGTCTATAGGAGAAGATAAGGAAAGAAATTTGTTCCTCCTTATCTAGAAGATGCGTATCAGCGCGAGATTGCTTAAAGATAAGGAAGGCGGATCTGGGCAGGACTAAATAAGAAAAGAAGGCCTGATCCAGATCAGGCCCAGCTCAGCAGGCCTGAAGACCGGAAACCCTAGCAAACCCCTATATATATGTAGCATTCATTCGCCGTCTGTAACCCTAAGAATTCTGATAGTGGTGAGGAACGAACAAGTCTTACGGGCAACACTTCTGTTATTTCCGTTTATGTTTTTATTGGTCATTGTTTATGCTGGATAATTTCGTAAGTTTCCTTTTCGTTTGATTGAAGTATGTTTCCTTCCATTTACATTATGTTAATCGTTACTTTATTTATGTCTAGCTAATTTTATTCAGCCTGGATTGGGCAAGATGATTTGAACATGAACCGTAACACTCGAGAGGTCTAATATGGGCGTGATAATCTGCATGTGTGTGTTTCCGAAGCACTAGGTCTGATTCTAAAATGTTCTTGTTGAGTCTAAGTCGTTAATAGGCCGTTAACATCTTGGGCACGATAAGTTCTCTAATAATTTCAGGGTAAATGCATAGGGTGTCCCTTGCATTTGAAAGTATAACTGGTGTGGGTGAGTAGTCCGTGCTCTTGGGCACGAGGAATGGCTATTTCGGGTCTGCCTCATTCGTAATGCTTCCTTGGGCAAGATTTCTATTGAAGTGTCTTCATAGAGGGTTGTCTGGGGCTAGGAGAGAACGCCTGGGGGTCTCAGGGGTGGCTCTTATTCATATGGGCAGATCAGGATAGGGGCTGTTGTTGTGCGTGACGCGTGACAATTGGGGGCAACATCATTTCTTATCTATAACCGATTGATGCATGCATGTAGTGAATAAATTTGCACCAATGACCGAGTGAGTGTTTATGTTCAATGATTCAAGCCTTCTCCAGGTTTACTTTTTATATTTGATTTATCTACTTTCTTAGTTTTAGTTTAGTTTTTTCAATTATTGTGCCTAAGACAGTGACAGTCCCGACCAATACTTTTGCAACACCGGAGGAGTAAGAATGAGAGAAAGATATGATCAATTCCCTGTGGATCGACCCTGTTCTTACCGCTAGCTATCTAGCCGTGGGCATAGAAGTATAAATTTATTTTGCGTGGTTGAACGACGGCCACGTCAAACTCCATCATAGCAAATTTGTCCATACCCAAATTTTTTAGATATTGCTTAAGCGAAGCCATAACCCCAAGGGATTCCATCAAACACCAATCAAAATAATGCGGGACAGTAACATCAAAACGATTGAAATGCTGAAAAAGAGCACCTGATATAGGATTGAATATAGGTAACGGACAATCATACTCTTGAGAACAATCAACAGGTTCATCTTCTTCCATGGGGTCTTGAGGTTGAGAAGTAGTACCCGAAGCATTTTTGGTGCGTGTCATTAGAACAAACGAACCCAACAACAGCAGTAGAAGCAATACAGGCGAAAACAGAAGTGAGCGCGCGCTGACGGCGAGGAAGTACTGAGCGCGACAGCGGCGGCTGAAGGTGAGGGAGCGCTGAGTGCGCGACAGCGGTTGGAGAAGGAGAACGCAGCGGTTGCTGAGAGCGGGGGACCGCTGAGTCAGAAAATGTGCGACAGAGATGCTGAGCGTTTGCTGACGGCGAGGGGTGACGGTGACTGCGGCGGCTGTATGATAAAATTATGGTAGCGGTAGGGAAAAGTGAAAAAGGAAAGGCAAATTTTTTTTTAAGAATGAGAGTGACGGCTGAAATTAGGGTTGTCTATATTTAAAGTATGAGAGGCTCAGCGGTAGCGGAGGGTGAGCGGCCGCTGAGTATTGAGCCCTAATGACATTCAGCGGTCGCCTAGAGTGAGCGACCACTGACTCTTTCCCCTGAACTCGTTTGCGTCTCCAAACTCAGCGGTCGCTCAAGTACAGTGATCGCTGACTATGTTCCATGTATTCAAAATTTCGCCCCAACTCAGCGGCCGCTTAGGCACAGCGACAGCTCACTCTTCGCCCTGGACTTGAAACATTCGCTACACTCAGCGGTCGCTCAGGTACAGTGACTGCCGACTTTTCGCCCTGTAATCCGGCCACTATAAAATACACCCATATTCAGCGCTCGGTGAGGTTGAGGGATCGATGGGTTCTGCGACTGCTGAAGTGGAATACTTTTTTCAAAAACTATAAATCTTGCACATCACAAGCACAAACCCCGCACAGCCTCCAACAAAGATAGCAAAACTTAAAAACAAAAGCAGAAAAGAAAAAGAGAAGAGAAAAATGAAACTACCAAATTATGGGTTGCCTCCCACATAGCGCTTGTTTAACGTCATTAGCTTGACGTGAGACGAGCATTCAGAAAATGGGATCCAAGATATGTACGGACTCTACCGTGTGTGCCTTAGTCTCGCCCTCAAGATAAGATTTTACGCGGTGCCCATTAACTGTGAAAGAGTGTTGTGTTTCCTCATTCAACAATTTAACTGATCCATATAGGAAAACTTCTGTGACAGTGTATGGGCCACTCCACCTAGATTTGAGCTTTTCGGGAAACAACTTCAACCGTGAGTTAAACAATAGAACCTTCATCCCAGGCTTGTGCTCTTTCATCAAAATCCTCTTGTCATGAAGTTGCTTGACCCTATCCTTGTAAATCTTGGCATTCTCATACGCCTCATTACGTAACTCATCGAGCTCGGACATTTGAAGCATCAGATGCCCGCCAGCTTTAGATAGATCAAGATTTGCCTCCTTAATAGCCCAATAAGCCTTATGCTCAATCTCCACGGGAAGATGACACGCTTTACCAAAAATCAAGCGATAGGGACTCATTCCCAAGATACTCTTATACGTTGTTTGGTATGCCCATAGCGCATCATTTAGCTTCGTAGACCAGTCCTTACGAAACGGTTTCACCGTCTTCTCCAAAATCCCCTTGATTTGCCGATTGCTTGTCTCGGCTTGCCCGGAACTCTGTGGGTGATAAGAGGTGGCCACCTTGTTCGTGATTCCATTTTTCTTCATCAGCTTCTCAAACAACTTGTTGCAGAAATGCTTTCCACCGTCATTGATGATCGCCTTTGGAAATCCAAACCTGCACAAATGTTTTCCTGCACAAATCTAAGGACAACATTAGAGTCACAAGTCCTAGTGGGGATTTATTCAACCCACTTGGATACATAATCAATAGCTAACAGTATATATTCGAACCCAAACGACTTGGAGAATGGTCCCATGAAATCAATACCCCACACGTCGAAGATCTCGACCACTAGAATGTTATTAAGGGGCATCTCATTCCTTCGCCCAATGGATCCAATCCTTTGACACCGATCGCAAGACATATAGAAGGCTTGGGCATCCTTGAACAGTGTTGGCCAAAATAAACCGGATTGGAGTACCTTGTGTGTTGTCTTCTATCCTCTAAAATGGCCACCACAATGTGCTTCGTGGCATAACTGCAACACCTTGGCATGCTCATCATCGGGTACGCATCTCCGAATAACATCATCCTTTCCGAGCTTGAAGAGGTGAGGATCCTCCCAAAAATATTACCTACATAGAGAGAGAAAACGTTTCCTCTCTTGAGAGGTAATATCCGGCCGTGTTTCACCACAAGCTAGATAATTCACAATATCGGCATACCAAGGTACAAATTCCATACTATAAGCATGCTCAAACGGAAAGGAATCAACAACATTATCACATGACAGAGAAGGGGACAAATTCTCTAAACGAGAAGATGGTCAGCTACGGTATTCTCACTTCCCTTCCGATCACGGATCTCTATATCAAATTCTTGCAACAAAAGAACCCACCAAATGAGTCTAGGCTTAGCTTGGGGCTTAGTTAACAGATAACGCAAAGCATCATGATCACTATGAACTATCACCTTAGAACCTATGATGTAAGCACGGAATTTATCTAGAGCAAAAATTATAGCATACATCTCTTGTTCAGTAGTAGTGTAATTCACTTGAGCAGGATTTAGAGTAAGACTTGCATAGTAAATCACACGCAACATGTTATCAACACGCTGTCCTAAGACAGCTCCAACGGCAGATTTCGACGCATCACACATGATTTCAAAAGGTTCTGACCAATTAGGTCCAATCACAACAGGTGCAGTGCTCAACTTATGTTTTAGTGTATTAAACGCATCTAAACATGCATCATCAAAATTGAACACAACATCCTGAGCAAGTAAACGATACAAATGCTGGCAAATTTTAGAAAAGTCCTTAATGAAACGACGGTAAAAGCCGGCGTGATCCAAGAAACTCCTAATTCCATTTACATCACGAGGTGAAGGCAATCTCTCGATCACATCCACCTTAGCCCTATCGACCTCTATCCATTTCTTTGAGACAATGATACGATCCTTGATGACCGATCGAAGAACTCGCATGCGGAAGACTCGAACAAATGGATAGATGGATGGAAGATCCCAAAACCTCTGGATCTAACCCACGAAATGATTTAGGAGAACGGATCCCTAAACCCCAACGCGATGTTGATGCAGCAACTCGGGGATGATGAATGACACACGAACGAGATTTGGTTGGCTCGCCGATTCGTCGATAAATGAATTCGTCTTGGAATAATCAAGATGAATTCGAAAACTCTCAAGAGAGAATGTGAAAACTCACGAAAATATTATTAATCAAAGTCTAATTTTCGTCCAAAACACAGCCCTCTATATATAGAGGTGAAAACCTAATTCAACTAGGAAACTAAACATGGAAAATAACTCCTAACCTAATAAGGAAACAAATCCTTAGTCAAAACAAAGCATAAAAGTCAAAACTGACTCAACTAAGGCCTAATTTCAGCCACTCTAAATAAAAAAACGAAAATAACAATTAAAATACTAAAACGACCAAAATAACTAAAATAATACTAATAAAAGACTCGATTAAATCAGCCCATATATGCAACGAACTTGGGCCTCCATAGATCACATCAGACAATGTGACCCAGAACAGTTCCCTTTCGAACCATGAACTCTTCTCCCAACTATGGGTTAGACCACTCTCAATGCACCGACACAAAACACGTTTAATTTTACCAAGACAATCATGAAAAGACGACCCAAAGACAGAGAAATCATCCATAAAAATCTCAACAAAATCACCAATCATTTCAGAAAAAATAGACATCATGCACCTCTGAAACGTACCTGGGGCATTGCAGAGTCCAAAAGGCATCCTCTTGCATGCGTATGTTCCGAATGGACACGTGAAAGCTGTCTTGGCTTGATCTTCTGGAGCGATTGCAATCTGGTAATATCCTGATAATCCATCCAAGAAGCAGTAGAACTCGTGACCAGCTAGTCTATCCAGCATCTGATCAATGAAAAGAAGCGGAAAGTGATCCTTCTTTGTAGCGGCATTGAGCTTCCTATAGTCAACACACATCCTCCAACCAGTAATAGGTCTAGTGGGCACCAACTCATCCTTGTCATTCAACACCACTGTGATGCCCCATTTTTTTGATACCACTTGTACGAGGCTCAACCACTCACTATCAGCAATGGGGAAAATAATTCCCTCTGCTAGCAATTTATAGATCTTCTTTCTCACAACCTCCATCAACACAGGGTTCAATCTCCTCTGACCATCTCTCTTCGGGGTAGCTCCTTCTTCCAAGTTAATCCGATGCATACAAGTGTCGGGACTAATACCCTTAATATCAGATAAACTCCATCCAAAAGCCGTCGTGAACTTCTTTAGAATCTCCACTAAGGCATGTTCTTCTTCTTTGTTGAGCTCAGAGGAAATGATGACTGGGTTCTTCCTTCCCTGTTCAAGAAACACGTACTTCAGATTCTGGGGAAGGGCCTTCAGCTCGAGTTCTACTTCTTTTTCATTCTTGAAACTCTCAGGTGTCAAAGCTCGGTCAACTGGCACACTCCCAAACTCCTCTAAACTTGCGTCCTCATTGAGTCGTTCCTTTAAATCAGCAGATCCTTCAAACACTTCTTCTATCTGATTCTCTTCTACGAAATATGCCTCAGAAAGAACATCAATGGCGTCTATGTAAGAACAATTTTCAATACTGTTGACTGATGGCATGGCTCGACTAGCGTGCACATTGTAAGAGACCGTCTCTCCCAACACCGACATCTTGATGATCCCATTATTGACGTCGATCAGCGTGTTGGTAGTTACCATGATGGTCTCTCTAATAACAAAGTATGCTCTCGTCCGTCCTCTTGCACATCTCCAATTTCGAGAACCACAAAATCAACGGGAACTATCAATTGCCCAACCCGGACCAGAATATCTTCTACTACCCATCTAGGGTGTCGAATGGATCGATCGGCTAGCTGCAGGCACATCCTGGTCGGCTTCAACTCTCCTAACTCCAATTGTTTGAAAATAGAGAATGGCATTAGATTAATGTCGGCCCCTAAATCTAGCATTCCGGATGCTTCTTGTCCATTCTCCATGGCAATCTTGATCACGAAACTCCTAGGGTCCCGTTATTTCGGAGGTAGAGACTGCTGCATAATTGAATTGACACTCTCGGATACCAAAATCTGCTCATTCTCCTCGAACCTCCTCTTCTTAGACGCCAACTCCTTGAAGAACTTGACGTATGCTGGAACATTCCTGATAACCTCAAGCAATGGTAAATTCACATTTACCTTGGAAAGCATCTTGTAAAAATCGGAAAATTGTTGATCTTGCTTTTCGTTCCTCAATCTGCTGGGGAAAGGCACTGGTGGTCGGTAAGGCTTCTCAGCCTTATGCAATCAGACCTCTGATTCTTCCTTCTCATTCTCAACTGCAGGCAATGTTTCCTCTAAAGGCGTGTTTCCCACCTTGTTATCAACCTTCTTTCCACTTCGCAGAACAGTCACAGCTTGAGCTTGATGAGGTTGTTGACCTTGACTCGGAATTTTTCCAGTCTGCTGCTGCTGCTGCATATGATTAAGTGTTCCAGAAATTTGTCCCACAGCTGTCTCGAGGCGCTTGATGTTAGCATCTTGAGCTTTCCTCGCCTGTTTGCTCTCTTGTATAAAGGCAGTAAGATTATCATCAAGATGATTCCTTTGAGCAGGTGGCGGCGGTGGGCGTTGAAATTGCTGTGGTGCTTGTTGAAACTGATTCTGCTGTGGTGGGTACTGCCACTAAGAGTTGTAATTCTACTGCTGATGAGAATACCACTGCTGCTGGGGGGAGTACTGATTAAACTGTTGTAGAGGGTGACGATTTTGAAAACTTCCTCCAGCTCCCTGTCCTTGATTCTGATTCCTCCATCCAGTGCTAGACTGATTCTGCCATCCCGAGTTCTGTTGTCGTTGATTTTGATTGAATCTCTGCCCTTGATCAAACTGCTGACGTGAAGGATATCCCTGTGCAGCATAGACCTTTGTTCCACCTTCATATGTCAGCTCTCCCATTCTCTAGCACTCTTCCGGATTGTGCCCTTGCTCCCCGCAGATGCCACACAGCTCAACGAACATCTCTTGTCTGGCATGTTCTTGTTGAGGTGGAGTAACAACCGACTTACTCATTTTTAACTCTTGCAGCTCTCTCATCATGCTGGCTAGCTGCTTCTTCATGTCAGGACTTTCAGTAACCACACTCACCTCAACCCGTCGGGTATGGGTAGATTTCTGCTGTGAACTAGCTGCCAATGTTTCGAAAATCTCTTGCAGTTCATCGGCCGTTTTCACCGCAATGTTCCCACCAGCAGTACTATCCACCATAAACTGAGCTGTCTGAACCAATCCATCATAAAAGAACTGTCACAACATTTCTGGTGCCATCTGGTGATGCGGGCACTGCTGAAGTAACTCCCTAAATCTCTCCCAAGCCTCATGGAAGGGTTCATCGCCAGCTTGAGTAAAGTTCATGATTTTTGTGCGAACTTCCTGAGTCTTATGATTGGGATAGTACTTCAACATGAATTTCTCGCACACAGCCATCCATGTAGTGAGCGAGTTTGGTGGAAGAGATAAGTACCACGTTTTAGCCCTGTCCTTCAACGTGTACGTGTAACATTTCAACTTGAGCTAGTCTTCAGTTAAAGCTAGCAAAGGAAACGATTGAACCACCGTGCAAAACTCTCGAATGAATTGCAGAGCATTTTTATTTGCCATCCCGTGATAAGAGGGCAGCAAATTCAGATGATTTTGCTTCAAATCATAATTCCTGACTTCGGTGGGCAACACTATAGCAGAAGCAGTGGTTCCAAATGTTGGTCTGGCGAAATCATCCATGTATCTAGAATTGTTAGCCATTTCTGCCAAAATAATAGGTTCGTCTGGCGGATCACCCCCGGATTCTTCTGACTGAACAATAACTTCTTCTTCACAACAAGGTTCGTCAACCTCGTTACAGCTGGACTCGGTTTCTTCTAGCAAATCTTGTAGAATCTTGCGCGGTTGATCAATGTTGTCAAAATAAGGCACTAAGTTCTTTTTCAGACTTCTACGACCTTGCATACACAACACTCAACAAACAGATTACGCGCATCGGATGAAAGAGAAATAACCTAGTACCAAAAGCATAAAAGAAATAAACATAGAATATACTCAATTACAAAGCAACACAAATAATTGCCTAAAGTTTTCCCCAGCAACGGCGCCAAATTTGTTCAACCTAATTAATCTTAGTTGCACGCAATTAAACGTGGTCGTAATAGATTAAATAAGTTAACCCGAATATCGTCTCACAAGGAAAACTTAGTAGGAAAATTATTGTATTGCGAAAAGAAAATAAACAGAAAGCAGTAAATCAATTGGTTTGTGGTTTATAACTAGACGGAAAGAATAATTAAACATAAATTAATCCCTAGGCGAGAACTAAAATACATAAATTAAACCCTAGGCAGGAATCAAAAATTTAATCTAACAAAAGCATTAATCTTTTCTAACATTAATTCTAGAGAGCAATATGCAGGAGAAATTATAAAGCATAAATAAAGAGCACATGATAGAGAACTTGGAATATTCGACCATGATAATAGTTTTAGTCTGACGATGATAGTGGAATTGTGCCAGAAAGATGACAGTAGAAATAGATAGTTTCGCACTATTAGAAGGCCGTGTCTAATTGCAATATTAATTTGGATATTTCGACTTAATTATGTCCAAACAATCATCATCGGAAAATGCTCTGAATTACTCCCTCTGTTTTGTTTTAAGTGTCCTATTAAGAAAAATTACAAAAACCAAGGAAGTATGAGATATTACTGTTATACTCATATTTATTATTTTCAAAGTCTAATAATTACATTTTCTAATAACTATTGTGAGGGTAAAATAGGAGTTTTGTTATTATTTTAACCTCAAATTCCACAATATGACACTTAAAAAGGAACAAGAATTTTTTCTCAATAGGACACTTATAAAAAAACGGAGGGAGTACACTTCAAGGGTATTTTTCACACTGTATATTTCATAAGTTATATAAATTGCTAATTTATTTCCTGCAATGCACGCGCCGGAGAAGTGAAGGACGGCCATCCAGAAATTAAGAGAATGTAAAATGGAGTATATTATTATTTCACAAATACTCGTGTACTGTCGGTCGCATGGGAGACGACCGGTCGCGTGCGTGCAACACACGCGCCGAAAATAAACCTTAAGTCGGGCGCGTGTGGTACACGCGCCTCTCACGGCGCGTCCACGCGCCCGACACTTTTTTTATTATTATATTAATCCGTCAGACTTATTAGGACACTCCTAATATCTATTTTTTTATTTTTTATTTTTAAATTTTTTATTATTTTTATTTTTTTGTTTAAGAGTCGAGTGAGGGGAGCCGAAGGTCTTGGAACGAGCTAAAGGACATTAATATTGCCACAATCATTATCTTATAATTGAAATCGGAGACGGAAAAAAAAAACTGAATTTTAAAAAAAAATTAAAGTCAACGGATTGACCCAAGTCAAACCCGATTTGACCGGGTCAATCCTACCCAACCCGATCGCTTGGGATGCAACCGGTTGCACCAGAGTATGCCTCTTATTATTTACTATTTTTTAAAATCTAACTTGTGGAGTGAGGAGTCGATGCTCCTCTCGTTATTTTAAATTTTGTTCTTCTTTGCATTTTTATGTTTTCCAATGCAAATTTTATTTATTTAAAATTTGTCTTTTATTTAATGGTCAAATATGATTTTTATGATTTTTATAGTTTTTGAATTATAACATTATTATAATTACTTGATGTTAGTGATTCAAATCAGTGTTTTAAAAACCGGACCGGACCGGCCGGTTCGACCGGTTGGACCGGGAACCGGTCATGGTGCCGTTCCGGTCAACCTCTTAAAATTCTCTGTGGGTCGAAACAGGGTAGAACCGGTCAAAACCGGCCAGAACCGATCAAAATCGGGCGAGTCATAGAACCGGCGCCGGCTTTGGAGAACCGACCGGTTCAAGTTTTTTTTTTTATGTGCAAAAATTTGTGTTTTCAATGAGATTTGAACCTCTAGGATGTTAGTCTAAGGTCTCAACCAACTATCCTAACCCACACACTTGTTTAATATTCAACATTTATTATTATTATTATTATTATTATTATTATTATTAATTCAGAATACTATAAAAGTATGTCTAAATTTCAATTATAGTTTTTTTTTTTTTCGATTATCAATTACTTTAGATACCAAATATATTTTTAATGTATAAATTTTGAATATATTTATTAATAATATCTACACATGAAAAATATAAATATATTTATGATGGATTTTAAATATATTTCTTATAACATCATGAATATTTTAACATTTTATTATTTATTTAATTATTATTTTTATTTATTTATTGAACGATTCGATTAAAACGATTCAAACACTGTTGAACCGGTTAAACCATAATCCGGAGGCCTCACCGGTTCGATCTCCGGTCCGGTTTTTAAAACATTGATTCAAATAACATCTTTTGGAATTTCATTTTGATTTTTAAACCATTCCACTAAATTCATGAGTCGATATATAGTAAAACAATTTGATATATGAAATAAATAAAGTTATTCTTAATTTCCTGTGGAAATATGATCTTGTTCTCCACAGTCCACTGTACACGATCACACTACACACCAGAGGTGGCCAAAAAAATCGTAACCGCCGGGAAACTGAACCGAAACTGGTGGTTCCGGTTCGGAACTGAGAACCGCATCGACGGCGGTTCGGTTCCGGTTCCAAAGATGCGGAATCGAGAACCGCCGGTTTCGGTTCCGAACCGCCGGTTCCTCCTATTTTTTTTTACGTTTTTATCTATATTTATGTTACAATTCATATTTATTTCACTTAAATGTTACGTTAGAATGCACAAAATTATAATTAAACAAGAAAAAGTAGCAAAAATACGAAAAAAAAAACAAAAAAAATTTGAACCACAAACATGCGGTTCCGGATTGGAACCGCCGGAACCGCGGAACCGAACCGAACCGAAACTTACAGTTCCGGTTTGGAACCGAAACCGAAGTGGTCGGCAGTTCGGTTCCGATTCCCTTGGGGTGGAACCGAGAACCGCTGATTCGGTTCCGGAACCGAACCGAACCGTGGCCGCCTCTACTAAACACTCGTGGTGTGTTAAATAATTTAGCGAACAATAGATGCTTCTAGTAACTGAACTACAATTAAATTGTAAATTTCCAAGAATAATAGTTTCAAAGGAGTAAATTTGTGGAAATGTAAATAAAAATGTAAATTTAAACGAATTAAATGCGGCATAATGAAATTAAATTGAAAAATATGACTCGACGAGTCATTCCACACTTTATGCGACTCCGGACTCTTTTAATTAAAACTAAGAGTTATATGTGTGATGTAACATTGATAGATTTTAATAATATATATATATATGTCAAACATAAAATAATCATTTGATAATAGATATTAATAATAAAATATGATAATAAGGGTATAATAGACAGATCAAATTTTGTAAACAATACACTTTTATAATAGGTATAGGTATAGATTGTATGATTGGGAAGAACATTACAAGATGGTCTCACTATGAAAAATTTATGCAAATGTTGTCTCATGACTCATATAATATACGTGCATAATATTTGAAATATAATGCATGTATACAGGAAGATAAATCATGCTCTATGGACTTTGGTTGGACAAAATGGCATAATATACAGAAATATTTAAAAATTAATTCGTCCGAAATTTTTAAGAATTACATGTATATACGTGCATACAACTTCATTAATAATCTTAAACACAATATTCTCTTCAAACAGGTCCCGTAGCTCAGTTGGTTAGAGCGTTGGTCTTATGAGCCGGAGGTCGCGGGTTCGAGCCCCGCCGGGGACCATGATTTACAAATTTCCAATAATATTCCTTATCGTTAAGGTACATTTATTTATATTACTATGATTTAATTTTTAAATCTACTTTTAATGGCTCGAATGCTCGATGAAGAACTACGGAGTATTTATCCTTAAAAATAAAAAAAAAATGTCACATATTTTCCACGTCGTCCGAACATATGCGAAATCAGCAAATTCTAACGGTTTAATTTATTCAAAACTAACGGATGTCTAATTAAAATAAAACATTGATAGTTTGGATATTGTTGGGAAAATGCCTGTAATATAGATCATTTTAAGGTAAATATGTTTAGTTTATGTCATTTGAGATAATTTGCCATTTTTAAAAATATTCAAGTGTAAAAAGTATATACTAATATACTATGGTAAATTGCCTATAAATTCCTGAACTTTTCATTAATTTTGGTTTTGCTCCTCACAAAAAAATTCTGCATGTAAATTCCCAAACTTTCCCTTTTGTCTGGTTTTGCATCCAACGTCGATTTTTCCCAAATTGTGTGCTGATTTTGAGTACTCATATATGCCCAAGGATAGATTGTACAAGGCTAGGAAAATTGCACAAGAGCTTGTGAGAGGTTCAGTGGAAGATTATTATGCCTCAATCAGAAGTGAAAGTTTGGGAAAAACCAACGTTGGATACAAAACCAGACAAAAGAGAAAGTTTCGGAATTTACACGCAGAATTTTTTTGTGGGGAGCAAAATCAGAATTTATGAAAAATTCAGGAATTTACAGACAATTTACCAATATACTAAAACAAAGTTGTAATTTTAGTTGTTCTGCCTAAACTGCTCTCCAAATTCTGAGTCTAGTTAAATGTTTTATTTTAATTCAATTTATATTATCAAAGTACACTTCAATAAGCCTATGAAATCGCATATACCCGCTAGTCAAAAGCAACCATTGAGATAACAAAACCTGAAATAAAAAGTATTCATTAGCTGTGATCAGTGATCATAACAACACAAACCTGAGGAAGAACACTAGGACTAATTTTATTGGCAAGAATTGCAAAAACCGCAGTAGAGCTAACATTCAATTTTCACACTTATGTTCTGCTCATTTTCAACAAATTGATTTATAAATTAAAATTTCATATTGTATAAATTAAAATGCAGACTCAACACTCCAAATGCTAGATTACTAAATCAAAAGTGAAGATTTAATAAAAAAATGAAGGTAATGTGTTTATATTAGCAGAAAATAAGAAACTGAAATATTAGTATATGAATTATTCCCTCCGTCTCATTTCAATTGGCTCGTTTGATCGCGTACGGATGTTAAGAAAATGAGTTAAATATGATAAATGTACAGAGAGAAGATGACTTTTTGGAGGATATTATTGTCAAATCAAGTAGGAAAGAGAAGAAAAATATTAGCTTTTTTGTGATATTTTGTGTAATTAAAAGTGAAGTTGACGGTGTTTATAATGTGTAGTGGGTATGAAACTTTCTATTTATGGTACATGTCAAATAGACAACTAAATAACACAAGCGGCCAATTAAAATGGGCAGAGGAAGTACTTTTTGTTATCAAACCGGATACTCGAACGAGCTTACAAGGAAAATAATAGAAATAGAAACTGGACTAAAAAGAAGAATAATCAGAAATACAAAATAATAAACGGCATTACAAGAAATAAATTGCAAACTCAAATCTGAAGTCGCCCGAAGGAACCCTTCTGCCCGCAAGACGAGAAACGCCCCGGTAGTGCTCACGGATTGACGGCTCGTCCCCAAAGGTAAACGACTTCACGTCTCGGAGGTAGTAGCACCACACACCTACGAGCTCCGGCGAACTGGATGTAAGATCAAGAACTGAGCTACTATGATTTTATGCAGAAGTAAAATATGTATGCTATAGATTGCCGATCTTTTTTCTATCTCCAAAAACATGCTTTATGTCGTGATATTTATAGGCCTGCTCTTTTATGAGGGAATTAACAGCACATTATGTGCATTCACTCAGCCAAAACTGTAACATCAAATTAAAATGGCTGTTTCTCGTCATCTTGGTCAATAGCCATTACCAAATGATTGTTACGGAATTATTCAAAATGAATTGGAATCAATTTGTATTAATTCATACAAATGGCGGCGGTTTCATCAATCAATTTTAAAATGAAAAGTCACGCACACTTTTCATTCAATTAAACAAATAAATTGTTTAATTTTCATTTCATGTGTTAGAACAAATTGGGCCTATTAATTCATTTGAAATTAAACAATAATAATGTTCAATTGATTTAAATTCAAAGCGCAACCCCAAAGCCCGAGCCCGAGCTCGTACATTCAACTTGAAATAATCACATTAATAAATTTGTCTACAACAAATTTAGTTCTAACACACAACTCTAATATAACATATCTCACTCACCAATTAATGGTTTTGAGAACATGAAAATATTCCGATTATTTACTTGACAAGTAAAATAATCCTTCATTATTTAATTCTCAATAATTAAATAATTAACCGCCATAAATAATAATTTTCAAACCATTATATCCATAAATAATGATTTTCAAACCATTATATCCAACAATCCCCACATGTGTGAGAAAGCCGTATGCAAATGTATGCAGACACTCAGCTCAGTTCTCAAAAGACGCTATTGCATTTGGATAGGTGGCTTGTGACCTTGAACCTTCCATAGTCAACATCATCGAGTATACTGGCGGCCTAGTGGACGCGATGCCTTGAACTAGTCCTCCTTGGTGTATACCGAGTCAACAATATTGACAACATATTATCTCAATCCTCATCCGTTCTCACGTTTGTGTCCATTACAGGCCCTGGAACACCCTTTGGATTCATAAGTGCAAAGTCGAAGCGTCCCACACTTCACACTTATATAGGTGATTCTTATTTCAAGTATCCTGCTATACTTCACCCTCTCGAGGTATTCAAGAATCATTAAAAGTCAAAGACTTAACCTCACCACATACAGGTTGCTAAACACTCACTGCTATCAGGGAATAGGTGAATTTGAGTGTTTTTCTCACGGACTCTTATAGCTTCGTTTTCCCATTGAACCAAGTTCTTGGTA
This sequence comes from Agastache rugosa, assembly GCA_031470985.1. NCBI lineage: Eukaryota > Viridiplantae > Streptophyta > Magnoliopsida > Lamiales > Lamiaceae > Agastache > Agastache rugosa. The sequence continues at coordinate 31,708,758 of CM062601.1, read as the reverse complement.
TCCTCCAGTCATCATGGTTGGGTTTCCACTATAATCATCCTTAAGATGTGGATTTTAGTCCCATTTCTTCAAACAGTTTATACCTTTGATCTCGATGTATGCTTTTAGTCAGCGGATCCGCTAGATTATCTATTGATCTTGTATATTCAATTGAGATAACCCCACTCGTGATCAAATGTCTCACAGTATTATGTCGACGACGAATGTGTCGAGACTTACCGTTATACAAACCACTCTGTGCTCGTCCAATAGCAGCTTGACTATCACAGTGAATCATCACTGATGACACAGGTTTTGACCAACATGGAATATCCTCGAGGAAATTTTTAAGCCATTCTGCTTCTTCACCAGCTTTATCTAAAGCTATAAACTCTGATTCCATGGTGGACCTTGCTATACAAGTCTGTTTCGTAGATTTCAACGACACAGCACCACCTCCAACAGTAAATACGTAGCCACTCGTTGAAAACGAGTCCTTCGCATCTGATATCCAATTAGCATCACTGTACCCTTCAAGTACAGGGGGATCTCTTGTATAGTGAATTGCAAAATTCTGAGTATATTTTAAATATCTCAGAACTCGTTCAAGAGCTTTCCAATGTTCTTTACTTGGATTGCTCGTAAACCTACTTAATTTGTTCACCGGACATGCTAAATCAGGACGAGTACAGTTTGTGATATACATCAAACTCCCAATGTTATCATATTCTTCTTGAGCAACAGGTTTCCCCTCATGTTTGTTCAAGTGAACATTAAGCTCCCATGGAGTCTTAGCTATGGGCTTATCGAAAGCGTTGAATTTCTTAAGTATTTTCTCAACATAGTGAGATTGTGTCAAAGCAATTCCATCCGAGGTTCTTAGAATTTTAATTCCAAGAATAACATCAGCTAAGCCCATATCCTTCATGCTAAAATTCTTACTTAACATGCATTTTGTTTCTCCAATCACACGAGAGTTACTACCCATGATCAACATGTCATCTACATATAGACAAACTATAACGTAACCGTTATCCAAGTTCTTAATGTAAACACATTTATCACACTCGTTGATTTTGAAGCCATTTGATAACATTGTTTCGTCAAATTTCAAATGCCATTGAAGCGGAGCTTGCTTCAAACCATATAAAGATCGTTGGAGTTTGCAGACCTTGTGCTCTTGCCCAGGTACTACAAACCCTTCATGTTGCTTCATATATATTTCGTCTTCCAACTCACCGTACAAGAATGCAGTTTTCACATCCATTTGATGAATCTCAAGATTGTGCAAGGCAACAATCGCAAGAAGCATCCTAATGGATGTGATCCTTGTTACCGGTGAGTAAGTATCAAAGAAGTCATATCCTTCTTTTTGTCTAAAGCCCTGCACAACAAGTCTGGCTTTGTACTTATCGATAGTACCATCAGCTTTATACTTTTTCTTTAGGATCCATTTGCATCCTAAAGCTTTACAACCAGGTGGAAGATCTACTAACACCCAAGTGTGATTCTGCATAATAGAATCAATTTCACTATCGATAGCTTCTTTCCAAAGAGTTGCATCTGGACCAGATAAAGCCTCTTTGATCGTCACCGGTTCGCCATCTAACATTAAGACAACGTAATCCGGTCCAAATATTTTTGCCTTTCTAACTCTATTACCACGTCTCGATTCTATATCCACAGGATTAGATCTCGGTCTTTTCCTATTAGGCGGTCCAAAATATATCGGATTAGAACTCGTGGCTTCGCCTACAGGTTCAGAACTTGTAGCTTCGACTACAGATTTAGAACTTGTAGCTTCTTCTTCAAATCTCTTCCTAGAGCTTTGATCAATCTTATCCTTATTTGGATAGATATTTTAAAAAAATATTGCATTCCTTGACTCAATCGTTGTTCCTACGTGCACATCGGATATCTCCGATCTATGTACTAGGAAACGATAAGCACTACTATTAAGTGCATAACCAATAAAGATACAATCAACCGTTTTAGGCCCAATTGCAACTTGTTTTGGAAATGGCACTTCAACCTTAGCTAAACACCCCCACACTTTGAGGTATTTATAGGAAGGTTTTCTACATTTCCATAGTTCATAGGGAGTCACGTCTTTCCCTTTGAGTGGTATCTTGTTCAAGATATAGTTGGCTGTCAGAACAGCTTCCCCCCACATGTTCTGGGGTAATCCTGACCTAATCAACAAAGCATTCATTATCTCCTTAAGTATTCGATTCTTGCGTTCAGCAACACCATTAGACTGTGGTGAATAAGGAGCCGTCGTTTGATGGATTATACCACTTTTACTGCATAATTCAGCAAACGGGGCAACATATTCTCCACCTCTATCACTTCGAACTAACTTAATTCGACAACTTAGTTGATTTTCAGCTTCATTTTTGAAGGTTTTAAAAGCTTATATAGCCTCGTCTTTACTTCTTAATAAGTAAATATAACAATATGTTGTGCAATCGTCAATAAAAGTAATAAAGTACTTTTTACCACCTCTAGTTTGCACAAACTTTAAATCACATACATCAGTGTGAATTAATTCTAGAGGTTTAGTGCTCCTCTCAACCGATTTGAACGGAAACTTAGCCATTTTAGCTTCAACACAAACTTCACATTTATCTTGTGAGTTATATTCATTTATTTTTAGTAAATCCATTTTTACTAATCTTTTTATAGCATTTAGATTTATGTGACCAAGTCTACAATGCCATAAATCGGAGCACTCAAGCAAATAAGCAGAAGAAGTAGATGCATTTTTATTCGCTCTTGCCTTAAGAGGCTTACAAGCCCTAACTGCAAGCTTGAAAAGTCCATCGGAGGCATACCCCTTATCAATGAACATTCCCCGCTTACGAATTATTACATAATCAGACTTAAACAACAGTTCAAAATCTTTCTTAGTAAGCCTAATGCCAGAAACCATATTCTTTCGGATTTCTGGAACATGCAGTACATCCCTCAGAATAATCTCAATGCCAGAGGTAAGCTGAAGTATCACTTCGCCAGTTCCAACCACTTTGGAAGTTCTATGACTGGCTTCCACGATCGTCTTGTCTTCACTAACTTCTTTGTAGTTGAAGAACAGCTCTCGATTGGTGCAAATGTGAACAGTAGCACCGGTGTCCACAAACCAAGACTTTGGGTTGTCAACATGATTGACTTCAGAAATAGTGCCGACAAAATCTTCTTTGTCCCAACCGGCAAAGTCATTTTCAACGTTGTTGACATGGCTCTTTGCCTTCTTCTTTTTCGGCTTTCTGCAGTCCTTAGCCATGTGACCCGGTTTGTCACAATTGTAGCAGTTTCCACCAAATTTTGGTGGTGCAGCAACTTCTTTTCCATTGCCCTTATAGTTATTATCCGGGCGAGGACGTTTGTTTGAAGGACCTGCACCCTTCCCGGTCAGGTTCACCTTGGCCTCGTACGGACCTTTGGTCTTCATTTCTTGGTCCTTGACTTGAGCTCCACTTGAAGCTTCACAACCAAATCCTGAAGAGACATCTCCTTTCGCTTATGCTTAAGGTAGCTCTTGAACTCCTTCCAGCCCGGAGGTAATTTTTCAATCAAGACTGCAACAGTAAATGCATCAGGAAGAACCATTCCTTCTTGATGGATGTCGTGCACCAAGATCTGAAACTCTTGGACTTGTTGCATTATCGGTCGAGAATCAACCATCTTGTAGTCCATGAACTTGGAAACTACAAACTTCTTCGTGCTGGCCTCGTCAACACGAAACTTCTGATCAATAGCCTCCCAAAGCTCTTTGGAAGTCTCCTTGACCGAGAACACGGAGAATAGACTATTGTCTAACCCGTTCAGCACCATATTCCGACAAAGATAGTCGGAATATATCCAAGTATCGTAACGAACACGAACTTGGACATCCGCCTCGTCCTCAGCAGGAACCGAGGGCTTGTCATCACGCAAGAAGCTGTCAAGCCCCATGGTGGTGATGTAAAACATCATCTTCTGCGCCCAACGCTTGAAATCAACGCCTGAGAAGGTTGGAGGCTTCTCGGCTATTGGGATTGCTCGAGGTGGCTGCAACGGAGCCATAGCTGAAGAGGATGAGCCAGTGGTGGAGTTGTTGGTAGGAACAGACGTCATTCTCCAAAGTAAAGGGATTAGTTTCGATAGTTTTTAAGTCAATATTAAAAGTCCAGAATCTGAGCTCCTTTGCACGAACAACAGCAAACGAACGAGTAACAGGCTGAGGTTTTCTCATCTTGCGAATGTTATCAAACCGGATACTCAAACGAGCTTACAAGGAAAATAATAGAAATAGAAACTGGACTAAAAAGAAGAATAATCAGAAATACAAAATAATAAACGGTATTACAAGAAATAAATTGCAAACTCAAATCTGAAGTCGCCCGAAAGAACCCTTCTGCCCGCAAGACGAGAAACGCCCCGGTAGTGCTCACGGATTGACGGCTCGTCCCCAAAGGTAAACGACTTCACGTCTCGGAGGTAGTAGCACCACACACCTACGAGCTCCGGCGAACTGGATGTAAGATCAAGAACTGAGCTACTATGATTTTATGCAGAAGTAAAATATGTATGCTATAGATTGCCGATCTTTTTTCTATCTCCAAAAACATGCTTTATGTCGTGATATTTATAGGCCTGCTCTTTCATGAGGGAATTAACAGCACATTATGTGCATTCACTCAGCCAAAACTGTAACAGCAAATTAAAATGGCTGTTTCTCGTCATCTTGGTCAATAGCCATTACCAAATGATTGTTATGGAATTATTCAAAATGAATTGGAATCAATTTGTATTAATTCATACAAATGGCGGCGGTTTCATCAATCAATTTTAAAATGAAATGTCACGCACACTTTTCATTCAATTAAACAAATAAATTGTTTAATTTTCATTTCATGTGTTAGAACAAATTGGGCCTATTAATTCATTTGAAATTAAACAATAATAATGTTCAATTGATTTAAATTCAAAGCGCAACTCCAAAGCCCGAGCCCGAGCTCGTACCTTCAACGTGAAATAATCACATTAATAAATTTGTCTACAACAAATTTATTTCTAACACACAACTCTAATATAACATATCTCACTCACCAATTAATGGTTTTGAGAACATGAAAATATTCCGATTATTTACTTGACAAGTAAAATAATCCTTCATTATTTAATTCTCAATAATTAAATAATTAACCGCCATAAATAATTATTTTCAAACCATTATATCCATAAATAATGATTTTCAAACCATTATATCCAACACTTTTTACTTCATGATTTTTAATTATTTTTACATAACGCATAAATCCTAGGAGGAGAGAATACTGTACATTTGCAAAGTCTGGATTTAAGAAAGTAAATAGTTTCTTTAAAAAAAACAAGTAAATAGTACTCCCTCCGTCCTAATAGCAATGTCTCATTTCTTTTGGGCACGGTTATTAAGATATAAGAGTAAAAAGATAAAAAGTGGTAGGTCTCAAGCTTTTTGAAGGGTTAAATATTTTCTTTTTTTGAAAAAGATCTTACTATTGGGACAGACGAAAAATGAAAGATGAACCTTATTATTGGGACAGAAAGTAGTAACAAATGAGAAGTACAGTCGACGAAAACCAAGAAAAGAAGAAGAAAAAATAAAAGGTCATGAGATAGCTCTAATCTTAAAGTTGGGCTATTAATTAAAATGTATTTTGGCCCCAGTGCAATATAATTTGAATAGGCCTACAAATATATGGAACTTTTATTTATGGGTAATTCTAAATATAGTACCCGTTTTACTCTCTATAGTCTCATATTAAAATTAAGCCGAATGGCCTGTAAAATACCTAATTTTTAATAAATTCTGATTTTGCACATCAGGTAAAAATTCTGCTTGATAAATATCAAACTTTCAATTTCTTCTCATTTTGCAACCGACAAAGCTTTCTGGCGAAATTTTGATTAGGAATTTGATTACGTGGCAAAATAATGTTCGTGTGGCACCTTTGTGGAAAAAAAATAATGCACACGCGTGTCATTAAATGTTGTCGTTTTAATTATTAGATAAAAACTTAATTTGATTTTCTCTCTTTTCTTCCCTCTCATGTTAGCCTGTAACCTAGCAAATGCAATTTAGGGTTAATGATTTCAAGTTTAGGGATATATATGAGTCAAAGTTTACGGATAAAAACTTTTCCGGCAACCACATCAACATCAAATTCGGGGAAAATCGACCCGATTGCAAAATCAGAAAAAATTGAATGTTTGGTATTTACCACGCAGAATCTTTATCTGGTATGCAAAACCAAAATTTATTGAAAGTTGGGTATTTTACAGGCCATTCGGCCTTAAAAATATAATTAAATTATTTTTTGTTGTACTATTTTAACCCTATAGACCCAAAATTATAAAAAAAAATCCTAAAATAATACTCCCTCCGTCCATGAAAAAGAGCCCTACTTACCACAAAAAATCTGTCCACGAAATAAAGCCCCATTTACCTTTTCGTACAATTACACCCTCCTACTTTTCCCTTATTTACTACCCTTTGCCATTATGGACCCACCCAATTAAATTAACAGAACCTATTAACCCACTAATTACCCCACTAATTACCCAACCCACCTACCCAGCCCAAAATAACTCTCTCATCTCGCACACTCTCTAGAAACCCTAATTTGTCTCTCTCTCATCTGGCCGACATCTTTCATTTCTTGCATTCCTCTCTCTCTGCAACTCTAAGCTCTCATCCTCTCTCACCGATACTCTCTACTGAGAATGTCCAAATCACCACCGCTCTCTCATGGCCCTAATCTTGCAGATGATTTCGTGTTCTCGGAGGATCTATCAACCCCGATTGCAACTCATTTCTCTCATATTCCCATCTATTCGTTGGAATCTCCATATTTGAAGAGTGATTCCATCCAAATGGTACCGGAAACCTTGTTCACTATCGCAGAGAGTAAATCCCAAGTCGTTTCTCTCTCTGATTCGGAGATGCTCGATCTTTCCGATGCGATGGCGGCCGAGGGTGGATGTCTTCTGATCTGCGATTCCACCGTTGATTTGGAGATCCACGACCTTGGTGCTGAAAGAGATATGCCTCCTTTTATTCCAAACGTGTATGCTAGTGAAGAAGCAAGAATTCAATATCTGCAGTGCCTTGGGATGTTTTTCCCTAGTGTGTTATCTCTCATAAAATCAGGTCATTACGTTCTGTGCAGATTATGCTACTCTTGTTTTGATGCGAGAGGCTGGTTTTGGGGGCTGGTGATGCCATTATCTGTGCATTTCATGCTGTGATCTGTGAAAAATAAGTGATGCACTCGATTTGTCCCTTTTTATGATCTGATGATACTACTCTTGATCTGTTGGTTTTGGGGGCTGGTGATGCCATTATATGTGATTTCATTCTGTGATATGAGGCTGTCGTTTTTGTTATTTTTCTGATATGAAACAGATTCTGCACTTGGTCTTTGATGGTTTCTGATTTGAAACAAATTTTGCACTTGGTCTTCTGTTGTCCCTGCATCTGCATTTGTCCCTATCTGTATTGTTGCCTATATGTGTTTTCATTCTGTGATATGAGGCTGTCGTTTTTGTTAATTTTCTGATATGAAACAGATTCTGCACTTGGTCTTTGATGGCCGAATTATTTGTTGGTTTCTGATATGAAACAGATTCTGCACTTGATGCTATCTCTGTGATGCCACCACTAGGTGTAGTTTACCCTAGTTTTGGAGGTTGAATTGAGATGCTAAAAGTGTGAAATATGATGTCAATGATGCAAAATGGAATTGCTGAGACAAAAAGATCCTTCATTGCAACCAACCAAAATATATGTAGATTACATTCCAAACAATTCATGATTTCTGCCATTACATTGTTTGTACCTGTAAACCATTTTCTGCAAAAAGAAACTACCCTAAACTACTCTTCTACATCAACCTTCTGCATTCCCTCAATTAGATTGTCTAAGTTGTAGAACCTGTCCTCACCAGTTCCATGCTGCTTTAAGAAGTCCAAGCTATCCCTCACAAGTTGTTCTTCAACTTCTAGACATTCTGTTAGCTTTCCTAGCCTTGCAAGTCTTTCCTTTCCCATATGAGGAATCTTGTAATTGTTGCACCCTTTCACCTTCATGATTTCTGTGTAACAGCCTTGTAAAGTAAGAAAGACATTGTTTATCTTACTTGGTGGGTAATCTGCATATGCCTGTTTCACATTTTCTAGTAATTGTTGAACCCCACTTGCTGGATTCTGATCTTTCAGTGATTGTATGGATCTAAATAAGCCTAGATCATTGACATTTGTGTCTGGAGAATTAGCAGGTTGGCAAACTGGATGGATATTAAATCCATCAGATCTTGCAACTGCCATGAATTCTGGATCATTGTCTTGAATGTAAGGTTTTGCATTGTCTTGTTGAATAAATATATCCTTGCTGAGACATGATGGCCACTTGGCCTTGAATACTGGTATCATCTGCATTTATGAGACTAAATGATGAATTATGTCCAGAATTCTGATAGTGTACTGTTGAAAGAATAAAAAACTGACCTCATTGATTAGGCAATTCCTCATGACTGGTTTTGTGATTGCTGGTATTGGATGAATCTCCATTGTGCCATTGCTTCTATTTTTGGAATTCCTTTGAGCTGCCTCTTCTATGATGAATGGAAGAATGCCAAATTTTCCATCAAAGATGACATTGCCCTCCATATCTATAATTGGCCTTGAAACAGCAGAATTAAACATGATTTTGGGGATAAATCTCTTTGATTTGCATGTTCTATGTGGTTGAGTTTCTCCTACCAGCAGGTAGTATCTATCTTTTGTTTTGCTGAGGTAAAACCACTTCTCATCTTTGTGGATGGTGTTGTACATGTTCTGAAACTTTATCTTACCATCCTCAATTATGTGACCTAGCTGACTTAGACTACAATTCAGTCTGGACAACTTATTTTGGGGGTAAGAAAAGGTTTTATGGCATTGGTATGTGGCTGCAACTTTTTCTCTTTCACCCACACATGAATCAAGCTCTTACTAACACCAAGATTACCTGCCATTACTCTCAATGATGACCTCTGTAGGACTGAGAGATTTCTGACTTTATTTTCATCAATTCTCCATTTGTCTGCATGTGTTGATCCTTTTTTCATTGATTTTACATGGACAGGGATTCCCTGACTTTGCTGTGTTGCTGCTGCTTTCCATATCTTCCAAATGGTCTTCACATCTAGCTTGAAGAACTCCGATGCCTTCTTTTTTGCTCCCCAGTTGAGTTTCCCGTTTCTGCTGTGCTGCAGCAGCCACTGTGCAACGGTATTTCGCTCGTCATCGGTTAAATTTGGCTTACTTCGTGGATCTACCATAATTTTCTTCTATATGTACTTATTGTTGTAGTTATTGTTGAGTTGCTGTAATGAATAGAATCTGAACATGTTGGCTGTATTTATTGAGGTTTTGGGGGGTTAGGTGATGTTTAAACTTCCCCCCAAAATTTTTATTCACATCACTGTAATGAATAAAATTTGTTGTTGCATTACTTATTTAATGAATGGTTTTTGTTTCCCTCCAAAAATTTCATATGCTTGTGTATTTTTATTTAATGTTTGCGCGTGTGTGTTTTTATCCATATTTTTATTTACTGGACAAAAATTAAATAGCTACAAAAAATGAACATGATTAATTATGGTGTGTGCGTGTGAAATGAGCAACATTAACACCCAATTTGTTTGGTATTAATTCAATGAATTTGTTATTCACCCACACTTATTCCATGTGAGATGAGCAGTAAAAAGCAACAAAGATTATCAAACTTAATGAAGTCATTAACACTACCCCTACAATTAAACTTTTACCTACTAAAAACAACTTTATCAACTTTTCTTAATCTCCGTGTCAGTACCCAAATGGGGCTCTTTTTCATGGACGGAGGGAGTAACAATCTACATACTATAGCCCTAACTCATGTGCAAATGCTTGAAGCACGCAGCCGCTCTTATGGGAGTTAAGATCAATCCCAGCAGAATTCTAAAAATTTTGCTGTTAAATTTGCTCCTAAAGTTTCCCCTATACTATTTATATCTCATATTTTATAAATGCATACAACAGTTCTCCTATTTTCTACTAATTATTCTAAAAAAATTGTGGGCCCAACTCAATTTGTGAGATTGGATAGATTTAGGGAGGTGTAAATTTGAGAGAAGATTTAGGGAGGTGTAAATATTTTTGTGGACCCTATCCAATTTGAGAGATTTGCTTAATGACCTTTTTATCTCATTTTTTATTGTTTTAACTTAAATTTAGAATTAATAATGATTTTGAGAGAACTCTAACCCAGCCAAACCTAACACATTCGCCAAACTCTGCAACATCGGCGTGCCTATCCCATCGATCCTAATGTCAATTGAGATTGTCGAATTTAATTATGATTTGCAGACATTTTAGGTTAGAAACAAATACTCTTTTCTTCTTCCAATTTCAGACCCTTTTCATGTTTTTTTTCTCTGTGTTGTGTTAAATTTCTATCTTTTGTATTTTGTTTTGCAGTCTTTAATGCGTGGTAGCTGCGATGAAGGGCCTCGTGCAGTGGAAGAGATGGAAATTTAAATACAAAGAAATTCAAGGGATTTGCCATTTATATAGTAGTTGTCAAACGTGCATTGAAATTTAGGATTAATAAATTTTGCAACGAAACTGTGATTCTTCACTTTGTTCAACCTCACTTTTCTCTTCATCGTCTCTTTTTTCTTTTCTAGATTTCTCTTGTAACATCCTCTGATTGTGGTGATTGCCTCAATCCGTTGATAGAAGCTTCTTTTTAATGCCTTTACTTCGAAGACTTTGTTTGCAAGAGATAGTAAGGTTGAAGAATTTGCAGAAAAGGCGTTGATTGCAGTTGAGTCGAGGGTTATGATTTTGGGGGCTATATTATACATAGATTATTATTATTTTGAAGTTATTAATTAATTATAATTTTTGGGGTTATAGGGATAAAATAGTTCAATTATAAATTTTTTATTAATTATTTAATGGGGCTATAGAGAGTAAAATAGGGGCTATATTTAGAATTTACCATTTATTTATTTATATATATATTTTTTTTAAAAACAATATACATTGTACAAATGAATTAGTATAAACTACTCCCTCCGTCCCGCCATAAGTGGCCACATTTCTTTATTGGGATGTCCCATCATAAGTGGCCACTTTCCTAATATAAAAACACCTTCTCTCACACAAAAGATGTGGGCTCCACAACTTTTTATCTTTTTACCCTCTAAACACTCTTCTTCTAAATACCCGTGCCCAAAAGAAAGTAGCCACTTATCATGGGACGGAGGGAGTAGTAAATAACCGGCACTTTGATGGGACTTCTTGAACCAAGGATCTCTAGTTTTGAAACATATATTAATGTATTGTAAATATGTGTCACCAACCATGCTTTTTATTTATTTATATAAATATATTATTTTCCACAGTTTAAGTTAACACAATTTTTGTGATAATGATTTTATAATTTTTATTTCTGTACGTGTACGTAGTACTTGTGAACTACATATGTTCCCTTTCATAAAAAGGTATATAAATAAAGAACATTCTAATTTAATTATCAACATGTAGCATAAGATATCTTATCTATCTATTATACTAAATTGAGTTGTAAATCTCAATTTTTCGTCTAAAATGGACTCTCAAGTTCGGTGTTATTAAATTTATAATTATAAATATACTAATAATTACATCAAAGTACTCCCCATGCAATACAGGGATACAACACTAGTATAATGGATAGTGAAATCAAATATTTAAAGTTGCTTTTGTCACAAAAAAGAAAAAGGAAAATACTATATCGCGACGTCAACTACAAATTTTGTCAATCATGTAGGTAAACTACAGTAGTTATTTTTATTTTATCTTCAATGTTTATTAAAAAAAATATAGTTCATTAAGTGATTAAATGTGCATATATACAATAATTATAGGGCCCGTTTGGTTGGCAAGGATTCTACTTCAGGAAAGTAATCTGATTCCTAATTGTTAAATTTCTTTGTTTGGTAGGGTAAGGAAAGTAATATGATTTCAAAAGTTTAAATTTCTATGTTTGGTTTATTTTTAAAAAAATAAGGAAAGTAATATGAATCCTAAAAAGAAGGAAAGTAGCCTAATTTTTTAGGATTCTTATTCCCTAATAAAACTTAGGTATTCTTTTTATTAGATACTGGAATTTTAATTCGTACGCTAAAAAACGTCTCCGCTCTATTTCTTTTTTCTCTGCAACTCGCCTCTCTCAGTCTCTCTCTCTCTCTGCGTTCTAAAAAAATCATTGCAAATATATTTCATCGCTCATTCTCTCTTATCTGCAAATATATCTCTGTTTCATCGTCTCTCTACAAGTCCCTCTATCCAAAATTATATCTTGTAATACTCTATCTCTCTGTTTCATGGTACTCTACCACAACAGTGAGCAAACTCAGAAGCAGAAGGATTCAAACTGAGATGGTCGTTTCTTGAAAAAGGAAATAATCAAAATAATAATTGTCTCCCTTTGTTTGATTTTCAATGGGCTGCTGTTTTTTTTTTTGTGAATTTGAAGAAACATTTGGGAATGGAGAGAGGGGCTTCCGTAAATTTCCAAATTCAATCACACAATCAAACCTTCATTCTTCATGGTTATTTTTTTTATATAATTTTGTGTAAATTAGATTATCAAATTCCGCAATTGAGAATAAATAAATTGGACTCAAACGAAAAATATGAAAACAGTTACAAAAGAGTACAAATTGATAGATCCCAAAAAATTAAAATAAAAAAATAATGATATAAGTTATTGCTAATTTAATTTATATTAGTTGATAATTTTAAATCCCTAAAAAAATTAGAATCCTGACAATTTTCTTAGATTTTTCAGACACCGGATAAGTAATCTCTTATAATTTACTTTCCTCATAATCAGATTCTGCATATTTAAATTCTTTGGAAACATTTTACTTTCCTAGTAATCATATTCTACAGAATCACATTCCTTAATAACTTTATTTTCCTGTCAACCAAACGGGTCATAGTTCATTCAAGACCACAAAAAGTTATTCAATTAGCTATGAAAGATCTTTCTTGTTTTTCTTTTATTAGAATGATAGACAGGTACTCTTTTCCTCTTATAAAGTTTCCCCATTCGAATTTTACTTTTAAGGATTGTAACGAGGCTTTGCTTTGTAGTTTGGGGTGTGTCTAAACCTTGAATCTTTTTATCAATATATAATAGCAAAACATTTTATACACACCACAACAATTCTCTTGCTTATGTGGTATTACTAGAATTTTTTATATATATTTATCTTAAATCTCCAATATACATGCATTCATTTCATATTTTAAATTAATTAGATTAGATTGATTTGAATCACTCAATTCGTTAATTGTTAATTTGATTGATTAGGGATCTAAATGCCAATCAATTTCCATGAATCTAAATTTTGGCAGCAATTGTTGCATATTGCCAATTTCTCTTCTCTCTCATTTTATATTCCATGCCTATATATAGTGGTTGTACATGTGAGCTCTTTTCATATCACAAGATCCTAAACTTTGAATGCATCTCTTTTTTGTTCGTTCATTTCTTTTCTTTTCTCCGGTAATCAGATATATATATATATATATATATATATATATATATATATATATATATTGTTTGTCATATATATATATATTGGTTGTCACATTATAGAAACTAATGTCGTTCTTTTTTCACTTTAAAGAATTTGTAGATGATCTTCAAGATTGGAAATGGATCCTGTGATTTTTGTTATTAACAATTAGCTTCGCTTGAATTTGTAGATGATCTTCAAGATTGGAAATGGATCCTGTGATTTTTGTTATTAACAATTAGCATCGCTTGAATTCCACTACATCATGGATGACCTTATATTCTATTCGCATAATAATGTTGTATTCATTGTTTCAAATACCTCGGAAAAAGGATTCGGCATAATATTTGTGAGAAGAAACAATCAAGAATTTAATTAAGGTTCTCTAATCTTATAAAAAAATTATTCTATTTTAAGTTTTGTATTTAATGAATAAAAAATTAAAATTTTAGTACTTTATCTGATGTATTTTAGTAATCAATTGGGACAACAATTTATTATATAATTAATTATAAGCCTAGCTAAAATCAAAGATGATACTGATTGCTCTAGCTAATTGTATCATTTTCTTAGATCTATTGTTTATGTATTATATGGTGGATGTTGATTTATGAAAATATTAATATTTGTTGTCGTATTTGTTATATATTCATACACAAATATTATAATTAATCTATATATCAAATTTAATCACAAATATTTTAGACAAGGTTGAATATTTTGTAGATGCACAATGATTCAATCTCAAATTTGATTACAAATATTTTATGGAATTGAATATTTTGTAGATCCACAGTGATTCATCTCTGGTGGACGTCCATATTCAAAACATTGAGTATGCATTAATTTACATTGAGTATCATGTTTTTACTATTATCGATTTAGGGGCAAAAGAATTAATTATGTGCAATATAACTCTTTTAAAATGTACATGGTATGATTACAAATTAATTAGTCAATAGCAATCGCCACACACTTAAATAATAGAGTGAAATATTATAATAGCCACTTAAGTTAATAAAAACAAAATATTAGCCACTAAGTTAATATTATATAAATACTGGCCACTCCTACAAAAATACCCCTAGATAAAAACAGAACCACCGTCTTCTCACAATCTCATTCCTTCTTCGCACCTCCGCCGTCTTCGCATCTCCTCCGCCGCCGTCTTCGCATCTCCTCCGCCACCGCATTCGCATCTTTTTCCACCAACACCTTCGCGTCTAGGCTTCTTCGCGCCTAATCTCCGCCACTCGTGCTACCGTCGCGTCACCCTCTTTGCCGCGCCACCATCTCCCCCGCTCGTGCTACCCGTCGCGCCTCCCTCTATGCCGCGCCACCATCTCCGCTGACGATGTCGAATAGCTCAAACAGAAGTGATTCCGTTGAATCGGAATCCGACGACGATTATAGCGCCGATGTAAGTTTTCTACTACAAATATTTATGTTAATGGTGTTAATTTGTGATGCAAAACTCCGTTGCGGTGGTGGAAGGAGCGAATAGATCTAGTCGCCCCATGTAGGGTGCGAGTGGATCTACTCGCCCCATGTATTGTGCGAATAGATCTAGGCGCGAGCGGGCGAACGAGAGCCGTTCGTGCGACTCGCGCCTGATGTCCGGGTAAAGTGAGCGACACGAGCGGGCGAACGAGGGTCGTTCGCGCGACTCGCGCCTGATGTGTGGGTAAGGTGAGCGGGGCGAACGAGGGCCGTTCGCGTGACTCGCGCCGTTTGCGTGACTCGCGCCTGATGTGTGGGTAAGGTGAGCGGCGCGAACGAGGCCCGTTCGCGTGACTCGCGCCTGATGTGTGGGTAAGGTGAGTGGCGCGAGCGGGGCGAACGAGGGCCGTTCGCACGACTCGCGCCTGATGTGTGGGTAAGGTGAGCGGCTCGAGCGGGGCGAACGAGGGCCGTTCGCACGACTCGCGCCTTGCTCGGGTGTGTGGGTAACATGAGCGGTGCGAGTGGCGCGAACGGGTCGACCGGTGCCCATGCGTGCCGTTTCGCGTACAGAACGAGGGCCGCTCGCCTCACTCGCACCACTCCATGTTCGACACCCGAAGCGTACCGGGCGAACGAAGGTGCGACTGGAGCGAGTAGATCTCACTCGGGCCCAATATAGCAACATAACGTATCGTCGGGCCGGGGGCGTCTCCGCCCCCCGTTTGCGTGGCGGCAACATTGCAACTTCTAGTTAAAATGGTATAAATATAAGTTAAAGGGTAAAAAAGTATTTTCAAACAAATAGTGGCTAGTATTTATATAACATTAAGTTTGTGGCTAGTATTTTGTTTTATTAACTTAAGTGGCTATTTCACATAGTTACTCTAAATAATATATCTATATAATGTATTAAAATAACAACGGATGAAAAAAAAAAGTACTGTGATTTTAATTTCTAGCTCATTTCACCTTTCCATAAAAGTAAATTAATAGGAGTAGTATCTTATAAAATATTAATATTAATAAATAAATAACCAAAATATCACAAGTTAAATGAAGAAATGTGTCTAGGGAGATGTTTGTAAAGAAAAGGCTCGCATGATAATGTGATGGTGCAAGGGGTGAATTATAGTTGTTTATATGAAAAGTTCGCATTCAAAATTACAATGAGGCAAGAGCTTGACTTTCGTATCGCAATTAGAGGTGTTCAACCGACCCGAAACCGGAACCGTGGTCAACGGTTTTCGGTCCGGAATCGCGGTCAACGGGCCGATTCCAACCCGGAACCGTGCTTGGGACGGGCCGGTTCCGGTTCCAAAGGCTAGGAACCGTGAATCGGCGGTTCCGACAATTTTTTACTTTTTTTAGTTTTAAATTATATTTTGTGTTAATCCATATTAATTATATCACATAGAAAGCAAAAATGACAATTACAATGGTAAATTGAATGAAAAAAAAGCCAAAAATGGTGATAATAATAATAAGGTTCGAACATGAACCGGCGGTTCCGGTTCGGAACCGTGGAACCGTTTTTGAATAATTATATATTTTCATTTGTAATTGATCATATATTATTATGAATGAAGATATATTTTGTTCTATATCGATTTTATACATTACATTAATGATTTATGAGTTTGAATGACAATATAATTTGTATTTTCAAAAATAAAAAAAAATAAAAAAATAAAAAAAATTTAGACGGTTCGGGCCCTAAACCGGCGGTTCCGACCCGGAACCGGAACCGTCCAATACGGGCCGGTTCCGACCCGGAACCGTGGGCTGTGGCGGGCCGGTTCCGGTTCCAACTTTCCCGAACCGGAACCGGCGGTTTCGGGCCGGTTCCGGTGAACACCTCTAATCGCAATGATCATTTGTTAACTGATGCAGATGAGACGGTTTGGCATCCGCCAATTTATTTGAGGGTTTATTAATTATTCGTTTTTATGTGAATTATATGAATGATTCATGATGATTCGACACGAGCTGGTATTGAAGCTAACTATATTAATCGTTAGAGATTCAAATAAGAAAATTAATTGAATACGAGAACAGTGATTGATTAATTCTACTCTTGTGAGTGATTTAAATTATACGAGTGGTGAGTATTATACAAGAATGGAGCACATATTTACAACGATTATAGTTGGCAATGCATGCATAGATGTTTTGTTGCATATAAGGTTTACAATATTCCGTTCTCTCTATTTTACAATGTATATAATTTAATTCGTCCCATTTCAATAGTACTAATATTTAGGAATTCTTCATGAGTACTATTATAAAATTAGGAATTTTTTGCGGACAAGTGGAGTATAATACTTCACTGTGCAATAAATTCTACACGAGTTGATCCTTTATGTAACACTCATTTTACAACAAGATGATTCTTCATGTAACACTTATTTGCAATAATTTAAATTATATCACTTTAAAATAAAATATTGAATTGTTTTTTTAAAATTATATTTATAAGTTGCGATTCTCCATCACTAAATTACTTCTACAAGATATTATCTTTCATGTAACACTTATTTGCAATTATTTGTCAAGTTAATTATATCACTTTGAAATAAACTAATAAATTATTTTCTTAAAATTATATTTGTAAATTACAAAGTAAAATGATTTTCCGTCAATAAACTACTTATTTTTACATATTAATAGAATTTCGATACCTCACCTTTTAAATTAGTGATACTAATATGTATCTCTAATCTAAGGCTCAATCTCGACTCAAATTTTCTTGCAGAGACCATGAGGGATGATACTATAACAGCGCCGAGGATAACCGTGATGAGCTTGTGGGGAAGGGCCGCGGTGTTCATATTTGTTTTTTTTTTTGTAATTGTAACATTAAATTTTAAAAATCGTACTACAATGGACTCGAATCCGACCTTTTGGCCTCAGATATTACCCACGAAAATGGATCTTATTTCAAAAGTTCATAATATGTATGTATGTATGAACAAAAATTTTATTAGTGTACCAAAAAAAGAGTATGTTCATTAATATTTCAATTTATGAGCAATTCAGTTGTGTATATAATATTTTTTTTTCAATATATCCATTGAGTTTGCGAGATTAGCTTTCAAAATAAAGATTCTTTTCACAATTAATGAGAGTTTATCTTTCTTTCCTTATACTTCCTTACTGCAAAACTTTATTAATTTCGAAATAAGAACTTTATATGAACTCAATTAATTTGCATACAAATTGCCTTTTCAATACATGAACTACATATTTTGATTTAATAACGGTGCTTGAATTAACTTGATATACCGATTTGTCAAAAAAATAAGTAGTTAATTAACTTGATATACCAATTCTTAAAAATTATAAGTAATTATACATATATTAACAATAAATGCTGAAAATAAAAGAAGAGTTTGAAATCATGATTTTAAATTTATCACCGATTTTCAATGAATACCCGACTCATCATCATTCATAATCGAGCCTGATAGGTAGGGATTAATTTAGTCGAAATGAACGGGCCAACCCAAATCAACCAAAAACTAAATTTACCTCATGTGAGTTTACTATCTTCTTAATTGTTCTAAAAAATCATCATTAAGTAAACTATTAATTATTATTATTATTTATTATATAATGATCGGATTTCAGTGAGACAGATTTAAACGGGTTTGGATAACTGATGGGATATTACTAAACGAGTTTTGGACGAGATGTGGTAAAATTACTTTTAATTGAGCTTGTGACATGCACGAGTATATGAATTCTAAATGAGTCTGAGAATAAATCGACAAGCTTACGTGAAAATTTATTTATTTTTAAATGTTTGATATTTATGGAGTACTATTTATTATTAATATCTATTTTTTAATATTCGAGTTTTCACTGAAACAGATAATCAACTATTGTAACTATTTATGTTTATAAATTTAAATGAATTTGGATAATTAGCGGGTATTACTATACAAATTTTAGACTAGAACGAGTAGTGAAATCACTTCTGAATCGAGTTTCACACGGATGCGAGCATATACATTCTAAACGGTCCCTAGCCTTACCATTTATGTTCATAGTTGTTCTTAGTTACAGTCAATAATACCGAATAACCGAAACTTAGCCAAATATTAAATTATTTTTTAGATTTCTACTCATAAATTACAATATTAAGTGATTCCCCGTCGAATTTTGACGGGTTACGCACTAGTTTCATTATATATTGACATCTAATTTGACTAATTATTGTCATGGTGGATTGTTTTTGAAATTTCCAAATATTAGTATCAATTCAACTCTAATAATCAATTAGTTTTAATCACAACAAAAAAAGAGGGGTGAATCTGTTATAAGTTATGTTCCAACTTTTTTTTTTGCTACTTTGCAAAATGCTATTGTTTTACTCAATTCTACTTTCGATTTAAAGGATGTTTGTCTACGCTTATTTTACATATTTTATAAGCTCCAAAATCTTATAAGATATCTCAAGAGCTTATAAGATGTAATGTCTCAAGAGATTATAAATTATCAAAGTGTTTGGATAATTGAGTTTATAAGTTCAAAAGAGATGAAAAATTTGAAGAAATCAAAATTTGGAATTAAACAAAAAATCTGAAAAGCACATGAAATTTTTTGAAATTAGAAAAAAAAATCTTAATTTATTTATGAAATTTTAAAAAACTGAAATGTATAATAAAACATCTGAAATTAAAAAAACTTAATCTGACAAATATTAAAAATCTAAAATTATAATCCAAAATTAAAAAAATTATGATGAAAAATCTGAAACAAACACTCATATTTTTTTTTTTTTTTTCAAATTATAGATTTAAACAAAAAATCAAATGGAAAAGGGTATATACTGAATATACGTAAATTGTTTGCTGCTTATAAGATCTTGAAAAAAATAAGATAGGAAAGATAAACCTTTTCTTTTTTTAGATTACTAGTAAGTAGCCCGTCGAGATTCGACGGAAAATAAATATATTTTGATTTACGTGTGTACATTTTAAAATAATTTTATATCCTATTTAGAAGTTGTGATGTTGTTGCGTATAATTAGGAATTGGATCGGGTACTCATTCATTAAGTATTTTTCAAATTTAAATTTGTTTAGAAATTCTCTACGTGTTCTCATCTTAATTTCGATTAAAATAGTGACTTTACTGTGCATATCCGTCTCAAACACGTTGGCTAATACTCAATAAAAATCTAAACACTACAAAGTTAATACTAACTAAAATTAGTAAAAATCATTCCTTTATGTCTGTTTGAACTGTCTCGTTGGTTTATGCTAAATTAATATCTCTAATCTAAGCCAAAAGGCTGAGAAAGATATATTTACATCTTCAAATCTTTTTTTCCTTCTATTTTTTTAGTAAAAATCCTTCTTTTTATGTATGTTTGAACTTTCTTGTTGGTTTATGTTGAATTGATATTCCTAATCTTAGCCAAAAGGCTGAGAAAGATATATTTATATCTTCAAATCTCCCCCCCCCCCTTTTTTAAGGCTATCTATCCATACATTTGATTGAATTTGATATACATATTCTAGCAGACACTAATCGAAGATTTTAGAAAAATGGGAATGAAAAATAAAGAGAATTCCATGTAGACATGTTAATTAAATATATTTATTTAGTTTTCGTATGGATTTTTGTTTGCAATTTTTTTATCTTAAAATGTTAATTTGCTTTTTCAAAATTTGTTTGTTGCTTTTAAATTTGATTATTACCACTACTTATATAATAACTTAAAAAATAATTTTATTTCTCTTATATAAACATATAATTGAAAATGACAATGGGTTGAATATCAATTCATTAAGAATTTTCGAAACTCATATCCGTTCATGATTTATATGATATTTCTCAGAAACATGATGATGTACTCATCCTTCAATTTTATTTAATATTGTACAAAATACAGAATTCAAAATAAATAGGAATGAAGGTGATACATTAAATCGAGTAAAGTTAGAAAATACAGAATTCAAGATAAATCGGAATAGAGGATCAAAGGCTTATACTTTTCTTTTTTTCAATTGGTAAAATTAAAAGATGTTATACTTTTATCGTTTTCAATTGGTTAATAGAGTGATTAATTAGGAATGGAGGATGGAAATATAGGAAAAGATTTAGATAAAATAAAAAATAGAATATAAACTATGTCATACTTTTATTTTTTTTCAATTGATTAATTATGTGATTAATTAGGAATGGAGGATGGAAATAAAATAAAAGATAAATTTAAGATAAACTATATGAATTAATATTGCACAAAATAGATATATATCCAAATAGACAAAAATTAATTAGATTAAAATTAGAATATATGAATATGAATTAATATTGCACAAAATACCAAAATAAAGAAAAATCGGAATAGCGAATTGAGGAGGGAGAAATAGGTGGTGAAAAATAATTGTTGGATGAGAAACTGCACATTGCTTATAAATATTTATATAGGTTTTATAATGAATAAAATTTGATTAAAAAGCAGTGTGAGATAGAAAAATTTAGTAGGGAAAGAGAGAACTATTTTATATAAATTTAAATTGTCAACAATTAATTTTGCTTCTTAACGCGTGAGGTTTTGATTAAGAAGGTGAAAAGAGATTATATTTAGTTAGTTTTATGATATTCTATTCATGATGTATTTTTTAATTATATATTCTATTTGTGATCCATACCAATCATGATTTAAAAATAAATATAAGTATTAGATAAATATAGATTAGAATACATTAATTAAGAATTAAGAATTAAGAATTCTGAAAATAAGGAATTAAGATAAATATGAATAGAGGATGAATATAAAATACATAAAAATATGTGAATATATATATTAATAGATGATATCTCCAAATAGATAAAATTATTATATTAGAATTAGAATATATGAATATATGAATTAAAATTAGACAAATTACCATAATAAAGGAAAATCGGAATGGAGCATTGTGGTTGGGGCAACTTTATTTTTAGAATATATATGAATTAAAATCAGACAAATTACCAGAATAAAAAAAAATCTGAACGAAGCACCGTGGATGAGGCAGCTTTATTTTCGTATTAGTAATAGATAAGTTGTTTATGGTTTTATTTTTCCAAACACTTTTTAAAATCTTATAATAAGCTCCTAAACCTCTTATAAAGTGTTTAGCCAAAAATACAATATTCCCATATCATATACCCCTACTCCTCAAAGGCGTCAGCCCATGCAGTGAGGCTTTTTATCTTTTACTATATTTTTTACTATTAACTTTTTTTTTTAACCATATTTCACATTGAATGGCATCATAAGATCCCTGATATTTTCCACTCTGGTAGTACTCATATGCAGTAAAGAAGTACCAACAACCCTCCACCAATAGTCACCATCTCTACATAAGACAATTTTTTATTTTTTACTCTTAATTTTTTCTTGTTTGTTTGGTGTGTGTGTGTGTGACTGTGTGAGGTAAGAAATAAATCTCAGCTTCAAAAAATTTAGAGGCTCAGGGAGTTGCAGGGTAGGGGACCATGAATGTATTGATGGCTAAGTACCAAATTTTTGGTGGGTATTCTCTTTCAATTATTTGTCTTCACAATTATTAATTCTTATGCCATCTCATTTTCTTCACTGACTGGATCTTCAAGCATTCATTTGGCTCAACTCTTCATATTTCTGCCTATATTATACTCCCTCCATCTCTCGATAAATAAATCTCCCATGCCATCAAAACTTAGTAATTTTAAGGGGTAATGGCATGTAAATTCCTCAATTTTCAGCAATTTCTGGTTTTGTTCTCCACTTAAAGATTTTGCCTGTAAATTTCTCAACTTTCAATTATTTCTGATTTTGCTCCCACCTTGTAGTTCTAGCAGGCAAATGAGCCTTCGATCTGGTACTCCTCGTCTGGATTAGTGAACCAGATCGACCCACCCACTCTCTCTCTCTCCCTCTCTCTCCAAGATTAGATTACTAGATTTGTCAGTGTTTTTCCTTCGTGTGAATGTGAAAATTATTGTTTTGATTATTTGGAGATTTGATGGATTCAAGATTGTATGGGTGGGAGATGAATTTAAAATTCTTGTGATTTTATGGGTGCCTTGTAGCGCATGATCTGTATTTTCTCGGTTGAATTATCTCTGCGAGAATGAAAGAAAGCAGGGGAGAACGAAACTGAGAGAGAGGTGGGAATGATGACATGAAATATTTTTTATTTTTTTAATTTACATATATTCCACGAGAGTGCTACGTATATAGATTAATTTAAGCCTCATCTATAAATTTCCAAAACTATTCTTGCCGGATCCCATCGCTGGAAGCAAAATCAGAAACAATTGAAAGTTGAGGAATTTACAGACAAAATCTTTAGGTGGAGAGAAAAACCAGAAATTGCTAAAAGTTGAGGAATTTACAGGCAGAATCTTTAGGTGGAAAACAAAACCAGAAATTACTGAAAGTTCATTACCCCTAATTTTAAATAGGCAAATTTACTCTTTTATCCTGTAATTAATGCATGGAAAATTAAACGGCTAAAGACTTTGCATTGAGGACAAGGGCAAAATGGGATGTTTGGCATAATTTTTTTCTAGGACACTTATTCGGGCACGGAGGGAGTAATCAACAACTCCATCTCCTCTACTATTGTCAACAATATACAGACTTTTGCTAACTAATTGCCAAGTAAATCTACAAGCAAGCAAACAAGCAAGCAAGCAAACATATGACCAATTAATCTACACACACAGTAAGTTTTGGTTCAATAAGTAGAAATGCAGTATGTGAGGATTCAAAATTCAGAATTTCTGGTTAAATACCTAATAACGAGTAGTACCTAGTATATAAAAGTTGGGAGCAAGAGTGAAGAATCTTGCATCAAGTGCTATTCACCAACTAGTCAGGTACTACACTGGAATGTTTTAAATCCCTCTTCCCCATCCAACTCATGTCTTAACGTTGCACGAAAACGACCATTATCCGAATGCTCCCCAAAACCCGAGCAACGATTGAGATGGAAAGGATGCGTCGCTTTACCAATTCCTTTTGCGGGACTAAAGAACATGATGAGCTTCAAGGCACTAGTAAACCAAGATTCCAGTAAATGACTACTAAGTGTCTCTTTCACCTCACATGAATAATTGACCATTTCTATAGGAAACAACCCAATTATTCCTCCCAATCTCATCTATATCTATGATCAAAGGAGCAATAAACAGCTCAAATAAGTAATCTCAGTTCCTCAGAAAATTAATGCAAAATCATTTGTCCCTCATCTAGATTGGATTTCATATTAGTTCGAACAAAAACTTATTTCATCGAAACAAAAGCAACAAGATAAGTCTAACAACAAACTGAAAACAGAAAGGAATTCAAATGGCATGATACAAAGTTGAACTAAAGCTGGAAACATTAAACTAAGAAAACATATATAGAAGCAAGCCGGAAACGAAGAACCTGAAGCTAAGATCAGAATTCTTCGTCTCGCGGTAGCTCTGCCATCGAGTAGAACACACTCAAACTTCTTCCTCAGCTTTCCACAATTAAGTTGTTGATTTGTAACCCTGCAAACTGGTGAAGTATTGAAGAACATGTAAGGTTGTGAGAAGGGAAGTAATTAAGTAAAGATAATGTAGAATCACCTGTTAATGGAAGAAGAGAGGAAGTGAGGTGAAATCAATGGCGAGAATCGGAGGAAGCAGAGGACGGCTTGTCGGAATAGCCGTCGTGCTCCTCCTCATCACCCTGAATTCGTGCAGGAATATGGAACCCGGAGAAGCCACCAAATCCGGAGGCAAAGCCAATGCCGGACATTGATGAAGGATGGATAGGCACAGCTTGTGGTGGGTGGTGGTGGTGGTGGTGGTGTGGGCTGTGATCAGCGGCGGCGATAGATATGGCGGCTGGGTCCATCCAAGCACGAATTGAAGGAGTGTTACTGGACTGAAGGGGTCCCCTCTGTGAAAGAAACTGGTTTTGACTCAACAGCTGCTGCAGCATCGGCGGCGGCGGCACATTGAATAAGTATCCCGCTCCGGCGGCGGCGTCTCCGCCGCCATTCCAAGATGCGAGCCGCTGGAAGCGGCTGAGCTCCGCAACCTGCTGGTGGTGCTCCGGCGGCCAGCCGTCGAATCCGTGCGGAGTGCCGCTCAGTAGGACTTGTGATTGATGAGTGGGATTCTGATGCGGCTGCGGCTGCGGCTGCTCATTGTCGTGGTGGTGGTGGAGAAGAATCGGATCTTGAAATGACTGCAGCGACAGCCTCAAATCTTGGTTGTTGCTACCGTTTCTCGACAGCAAATCGGAAGCTGGGAAGCTCTGGAACTGCATTGCGGAGGAGCTAGCCTCGGCCGAAGCGCCGCCCGTCGGAAAAAAGGACTTGATGGTATCAGCGATGGCGTCGGAGTCTAACGACGGCGGCAGAAAGCTCGAATTCTGGGCGTCGGGGTCATCGCCGTTGCGGCGGCTGCGGTGGAGGGCTTGTTGTTGGTCGTTAGTGTTGGCAATCACCAAATCGATACCGAACTGGTGCTGCTGGTGGCGGCCCTCCTCGTCGTCAAGCTCTTTCGGCGCGAAAGCGGCGGAGCAGGAAGTGGGATGCCAGGCGGGCAGCTGGGCAAGGTCATCAATGGCGGTTTTGGCCTTCTTGATGAGCCAATCGACGGCCTTGCTGGGGCGGTCGTAGCCGAGGCGGTCTTGGACGTCGTAGAACTGGATGGCGGTGTGGGCGGCGAGGCGGACGCGGCGGTCTCTAGGGCCCTTGGCGGTGCAGACTTTGCTGTGGCGGTCTTTCCTGCCGGTGGACCTCACAATGTGGCCGCCTTGCACCTCCACAATCTCGCCGCCGGCGCCGGAGTTCCTCAAACGCATTTTTGACGGTGGTGGGCGGTGGCTGCTGTCTCCCATGTTGTCCCGCAATCTTGCATGTTCGGCGGCGGGCGAAGAAGGGGACCGTTTCTTGGGCGGCGGCGGCAGTTGTCGCTTCTCTTGTTCTACATGGTTTGAGTTTTTTTGTTTCTGATGAAGATTATGGTTGGAATTGTGGTGAGGATCCAGACTCAGAAATCGTGTTTGCAGCTATAATTTACTGCAAAATTTCTGATAGCACTGTGGCAGCCGCGTCTTCTGTATCCATGGCGTACACCCTAACCCATCTTTATGCAATTATGCTCTCTCTCTCTCTCTCCTACCACGGCTTTTGAATGATGAAAATGATAACACTGTACTAGCAAGAGCCTGCACCAAATATATACATTAAAGGAAGAAAAGAAGCATGAGCTAGGCTTATTAATCAAAGTAAAAATTTTGTTGATAATATTTTCGTTTAATCCGAACAAAGCAGAGCTTCGAGAATAGGAAAATACATACAGAAAATAGAGGACAGACAGCAGCGCGCGCTCCCCCTCTCTCTCTCTCTTTCTCCCTAACTCCCTCTGTCGCTCTCTGTCCAATAGGAGAGGCCTGGATGACAGCGGTGTGTTTAGGTCAGAAAATGGAGATTAAAAAGATCTCTCTCTCTGCTGCTGCTAAAATAAATAAACATAATTTGGCCAATTCCTGAATTCAACTTTCAGCACTTTCTCAATCCATTTCTGCCCATTCAAGACAATTTTCCTCAGAATTTTTACTTAGAAGTTAGAACCCTGTGGAGTATAAGAAAGAATGGGGTGTGTGTGTGTGAGAGAGAGAGAAAGAGAGAGAGAGATAGATCCTCCATGCCACCATCACTGTCTTGTTGAGAGCGACGTGGTACAGCTTTTGTGGTTTTTCTGGGCACCCCTTTTTAAGTGTGTTTCTTCTTCTCTCTCTTTCTTTATTGCTTCACTTGAAAGAAACAACATCATCTCTTCCTTCAAATTTCCCTCCTAACTCGCCTTTTTCTGCTGCTTTGGGTTACTCTATGATCGATCTATATGCTATCACTCTTTAATATATTTTGTCTTACTTTGAGGATCAAATTAAACTACTCAAAAATTTCACTGCTCTCCTTGCTTGTTTTTATTTATTACCAGCAATCTTTACCTCAGCGCCACGTCTCTCGCTGCGCAAATACATTCGCTTATTTCTTTTTTCAATTGTCTCTAATTATATTCTTCACACGTTACTAATTAAATTGACAAATTCTAATTTTATGATTGATGGAATTATTAAACATATATGAACTTTCACCTTTCAAAAGACAAACTATAGATTCATTACTAGTTGTACACGTGGTGAGCGAGTCGAACTATAGCACTGAAGCTTTATCCGACAAATGGTTTGAGGTGATAGTGGCAACTAAACGAGGTGTGGTAGTAAATTTCTTTCATGTTCATAGAGATGCTAATAAAGTAGTTCATAGTCTATCTAGTTATACTATAGATCATCCCGATGTAATGGTTTGAGAGTCGGATTTTCCATCTTGGTCTTTAGACATTGTTCACACCGATTTAGCTTCTTAATTTAATGGAATTATTTCCCATTGAAAAAAAAAACGAATATGAACTTCATGGATTAAAGCCTCCACAGCAGGTAGCTTGCCGGTAGGGGCTCAATGCACGTGAGACCGGCTCGCCAGCAAGATCGTCGTTGTGGGGCTTGGGGCTCGCAAGCCCATCTCACTAGAGCGAGCTCAAGTCGACAATTTTAAATTTTTTTGCCTCTTTTTTTTCAACGCTACATTCAAAATTTCATCTATAAATACAATCTTTCACCGTTCCATTTTTTTCACATCTCATTTCCACTATTTTTCTCTATTCTTCTACTCTTTCTTCTCTATATTCTTCTACTTTTCATACTAAAAAAATGGATGATCAATATGAAAATTGGCAAAGAGAAGATATGCCCGATTTGAATTCCAATCCGACGGGATTCTCAAATTTCGCATCTCATCCCGATGGATTCCAACCATTTTTCTCGTCCAACCTATTTGCTTCGCCGCAATTCACGAGCCCGCCATTCGGGTCTCAACCCTTCAACTTTCAAACAGTCTAATCGGTCGACTTGAGCTCTTCCTTCAACTTCACCGACGTGCAATCTACTAAATCTGAATGGCCGACTATGAGACTCTATACCGACGAAGAGACGATAGCACTTGTTTGCACTTGATGCGATACAAATATGGATGCCATCACCCCCAACAACTAAAAAAATAGAGGCATTTGGAAGTAGATCTCCTAGCGCTACCAAGAAATCATTATTGACAAGACCCGTATCTGAAAATTGCATCAATTGAAGTGTTACTTGCAGTGAGTGACAAAGATTTTCAAGATTTTGTATGTGTTCGTTAGACATCCGAAATAGATCCTAGGTAAATATGAGCCGGTCTATCAATTGACGGTTCCTACAGTTGGTATCAGAGCCTTGATCAGTTATTTTGGCTCTGTCAGATTTAATGAACAATAAATCTATATGTCTATTTAACTTTCGAATTTTATATATATGTGCATGCATGTTTGTTCATTTTTCGTCGTCTTATCGTGGATCTGTTTTATATACGTTGTTTTGCCATTTTGGCCATTTTTATTACGAGAAAATCCGTGGTTAGTTTAGATTTCAGTTGTATTTATTTTTTCAAATGTAATCTGTTTGTACGGGTCGAGAAATCAAAGCATCTGAATGGAAGAAAAGACCGGCAGCGGCAGATGGTGGCGCATGGCGGCACGTCACTCTCACGCGCTAGGGTTCGGCCGCAGCGTGTTTTGATTGGACGAAATCCAATTCATCAGAGCTTCTGCTCCGATGTCTATGGTGTCTAATTCAATCCACAGGCGGACGAAGATTGTGAATGTGTGGGTAGGGCACCGCGAATCGCGACAGCGCGTGCTGTGCACGCGCGGCTCGTCGTGATGGTGCTTTGGCGCGCAGCTGCTGGTGCTGCTGTTTTCGACGAAACCCTAGGGTCCATCCCTAGGGTTTTGGGCACGTTGAACAGTGGGAGTGGCACACGCCCATCGGGGCTGAACTCCCAAGCCGTCGCGAGCGGCTTTATCTTTTCCGAGCAAGACGGACGACGGTGATGATGGTGGAAGGACAGAAGCAGCGACAACAGCTCTCCACAGTTGATGATGAGAAGCAGCAACAGTTTTGACACGACGGCGATGATGGGTTTCTGCGGCAGCTTGTCGTGTGACCCATCGTGGAGCCACAAGCTCGAGGCTGCGAACAGCAGCGCACATCACCGGTGTCATCTGATGGCTGGGTTACGGTGGAAGAAACCGGTTGGCAAAGGTGGATGCGGAGGTGGTGTGGTGGATGCATCCTTAGGGTTCGGCTCAGTGATGACGAGCCGTCGCGGTGATGGCTTGATTGTGTACGGGTCGCGACGAGCTAGGGTTTATGAATAAGCCCTAGTTTTCTTTTCGGGCAATTCCTAAGGCGAAAAAGATGGAAAGCTTGAAGAAGAAGAAATACAATCTTGTAATAGATTAGTGTTGTTTATTTTATTATTTGTAATAAAATAGGTATAGACGGACAGGTTCCAAATTCCACAATAAGATGACAATTTATTTTGTCGTTGAAGAGCATGTCGTGGTTTTTAATCACCGTTAAGGTGTTCTAAGAGCATGTTTTTCTGCCTGTTATGTGAAATAATGTGCGCTTAGAAAAACATGTTAGGATCATCGCATTTTCTCTAAGCATGTTTTAAAATTCAAGCGAGCATGATTTATTATGTGAGTTCTAGAACAACATGTTTAGAAATTCCGTGTCAACGTGATTTGCATGCTACAAACCTTTTGAAGAAAAATGACTAAGCAAGTTAATAAATAATTTTATTTGTTAAAATTATTAAAGACCTCCACAATTGGTTTAAGACATATTAAGTTGTGAGTATGTGTGAACGTCCACACGAACGTGGCTTGCGCACATTTTCAATTTATAGCACTTTGTCAAGTTAAACTTCTTAAAATATTTTATTTTCTGTGAGTAGTGGGAGTTGTGCGTGTAAACGATCACACTATCGTGACTTGCACATATTAATTCTTGCGGAACACTCTAGGTGAGAATAAAATAGAGATAATCAAAGTAAATTATTTCTCAGGCGATGTCGTTCTAGTAATTTCATCAACTCGAGAATTAAGTTTAGTTTTGATTAAATTGTGGTCATTGCTTGGATATTAGTTTGAATACAACTCCCAAACGAAGTCCATTTTCAAATTAATATGGTCTAGTTAAGGTCCATTTATTGTTCTTATTTGTCATAAGGTTAAGTTGACAAGAAAATAAGATTCAAAGACTGGGTGTCTGGTCAAGTAATGAGTGCGTAAATATCCACACTATCGTGACTTTCGTGCAAATTACTTGGGCTAATGGAGGTTTCATTTAATATTGTTTTATCAAAAGGTTACAATATTAGTGTTACGAATTTTATGCAATAATTGTGACCTATATGCGTTTGTATGTTTTATTTTCAGATATGATTGTTGCTTCGCTTTTAAATGTTCTTACTGCAAAGCCGGTTACCGGACCAAACTTTTTGGAATGGAAACGCAATCTGGAATATGTCCTAATTGCTGAAGAGTACAATTTCGTACTCACTACTCCTGCTCCTGCTACTCTGACTGCATCCTCCACTGAAGCAGAAGTGGAGAAGCACAAGAAGTGGCACAAGGCCAACAATATGGCGAAAGCCTACATGATGACCACTATGGCCACAAACTTGCAGCATCAACATCAGTCGATGGTCACTGCTGCTGCAATTATGCTGAACCTCCAAGAGTTGTTTGGAGAGTTTGATCGTTCAGCCTGTTTTGAGACCATGAGGAAACTCGTGGGCTCAAAGATGACGGAAGGGTAGACCTGCCCAAACTGGACGGTCCGGCGGGCCGAACCGGAACTGGCCCACCGATCAACGGTTTCCAGCTCGGCTACTCCTGCTCCTGCTACTCTGACTGCATCCTCCACTGAAGCAGAAGTGAAGGAGCACAAGACAAACAATATGGTGAAAGCCTACATGATGACCACTATGGCCACAAACTTGCAGCATCAACATCAGTCGATGGTCACTGCTGCTGCAATTATGCTGAACCTCCAAGAGTTGTTTGGAGAGTTTGATCATTCAGCCCGTTTTGAGACAATGAGGAAACTCATGGGCTCAAAGATGACGGAAGGGTAGACCTGCCCAAACTGGACGGTCCGCCGAGCCGAATCGGAACTGACCCGCTAGTCAATAGTTTTCAGCTCGGCTCGGCGTTGATCGGTTAGAAACCGCAACCAGAATCGGAAGAGAAGAGGCCGGTTCTGGGCCTGCTTGTGGGGGAACCGTAACTACCGGTTAACCGGGAAATAAAAAATAGATGCTGATGTGGCACGGTCAAACGGGCAAAATTGTCGGTTAACCGTTGGAACGGGCGGTTAACTGGCGGAATCGGAACTGCCGGTTCCAACGGGAAGAAGACAGCAGGCAGCTGGCAGCACAACCACAACAACACTACATCATGTAGCTCAGCTGTTGGGACAGCAGCAGCCAAATGGCTAAAAAAAGAGTCGTTGCTGCTCAACTGCTGCCCTTTCCTCCCTCCCCTCCCCCCCTTTTATCCTATGAATACTACAAAATTTCACACAATTTAATCACACCAATTCTCATATCTCTCTATTTAATTTCAAGTATTCAATCTTCTATTTGTTGCTCAAGTTCTTTATTTTTTGTGTTCATTTTTTGCTCAAGTTCTCAACTTCTCATCACCACCGGTCCACCACACTTCACCAATCCATCCATAATGTCGACCTCCTCTCGTGTCGATGAGGGCAAGGGCGTTGCCGAAAATCAAGACGATGCTCTTCCTTGATCCAAAAGAGAAGGAAGATCCACTCCCGTTGATAGAAGACAAGCTCGATTAATGGCCACCAAAGAAATTTCAAGGCCATATGTGAAACGACTTCAAGAACAAGAGGATTGAGAGTTTACCAAGAAAGTTCATCGTCAAGAGGAGGAGGTGTTTCGGCAATCTCAACAACAATCCAACGAAGAAGAAGAAGTCCAAGCGCCCAAGCCGGCGGGCCGAGCTCTTGTGTCGGATATCTTTACTAAGCATTTCAAAAAAATGCCTAGAGCTCCGGTACCTAGTGACATGCCCGACGATCCTCCTAAATACAACGCCTATTGCAACTATTGCAAGAACGTCTACAAATGGATGCATGGAAGAGACTATGGCACACTAAGGCGATACATGGAGACGTGTCATCCGGGAGAATACGGGATTGCATCAACATAAACTCAAATTCGTGAGACCACTTCCTTGGCGACGGGTACGCCTTCTCATTCCCCTTTATTTAAATATGATCATCAATGTAACGACCCGGCTTCCGGACTGACGGTTGGCCCCACAAACCATCACAAGTCCTTTCTAGCGTGCTTTGTCCTCACTCGCACACTTCCTAGAAAAACTTCCTAGGAGGTCACCCATCATAGAATTGCTCCAAGTCAAGCACGCTTAACCTTCAAGTTCTTCCACAATGAGTTCCAGAAAAGAAGATGCATCTTGATAGTATAATTAGCCCAATCAATTCCTTTAAGCTCTCCTCGAATATGCCGTCGCATTCCGACATATTCTTGGAATCTCTCTCATTCGGGTGTGTTTCGGTTCGTTCATACCCCCTCCGCTTTGAAGTCTTATTGGAGCCGTTCATTTTCCATACCTCTGCACCGGCGACCACTCCGTACTTCTGCCCCGGGCGTCACAGGCCCATCAGGTTCTGCTTGGTTCGTCCCCGAACCATACCGTACTGGGAGAGGTTCGGCTCTGATACCATCTGTAACGACCCAGCTTCCGGACTGACGGCTGGCCCCACAAACCATCACGAGTCCTTTCTAGCGTGCTTTGTCCTCACTCGCACACTTCATGGAAAAACTTTCCAGGAGGTCACCCATCATAGAACTGCTCCAAGTCAAGCACGCTTAACCTTGAAGTTCTTCCACAATGAGCCCCAGAAAAGAAGATGCATATTGATAGTATAAGTAGCCCAATCAATTCTTTTAAGCTCTCTTCGAATATGTCGTCCCATTCCGACATATTCTTGGAATCCCTCTCATTCGGGTGTGTTTCGGCTCAATTGAATGCCTAATAGAATGGCATGGGTTCAAGCCTGTCTAGACGCAACTTATTTTCCTATGACGCCCGGGGCAGAAGTACGGAGTGATCGCCGGTGTAGAGGCACAGACAATGAGCGGCTCCGATAAGACTTCGGGGGTAGGAACGAACCGAAACACACCCGAATGAGAGGGATTCCAAGAATATGTCAGAATAGGACGACATATTCGAGGAGAGCTTAAAGGAATTGATTGAGCTACTTATACCATCAAGATGCATCTTCTTTTCTGGGGCTCATTGTGGAAAAACTTGAAGGTTAAGCGTGCTTGACTTGGAGCAATTCTATGATGGGTAACCTCCTGGAAAGTTTTCTCAAGAAGCGTGTGAGTGAGGACAAAGCACGCTAGAAAGGACTTGTGATAGTTTGTGGGGCCAGCCGTCAATTCGGAAGCCGGGTCGTTACAGATGGTATCAGAGCCGAACCTCTTTCAGTAAGGTGTGGTTCGGGGACGAACCAAGCGGAAACTGGTGGGCCTGTGACGCCCGGGGCAGAAGTACGGAGTGATCGCCGGTGCAGAGGCACGGACAAGGAGCGGCTCCGATAAGACTTCAAAACGGAGGGGGTCGGAACGAACCGAAACACACCCGAATGAGAGGGATTCCAAGAATATGTCGGAATGGGACGACATATTCGAGGAGAGCTTACAGGAATTGATTGAGCTACTTATACAATCAAGATGCATCTTCTTTTCTGGGGCTCATTGTGGAAAAACTTGAAGGTTAAGCGTGTTTGACTTGGAGCAATTCTATGATGGGTGACCTCCTGGGAAGTTTTCTCAGAAATTGTGTGAGTGAGGACAAAGCACGCTAGAAAGGACTTGTGATGGTTTGTGGGGCCAGCCGTCAATCCGGAAGCCGGGTCGTTACAATCAACATGCCGAAGATGTTATGGCTAGATATTGTGCTATGGAAAAACAACCTTTTAAATTTGCCGATAAAATAACCTATCAAGAATCTATAAAAGATGCATATTGTCTCGCCGCTAAAAAAATTGGTAGAAGTAATATGCTTAGGCGAATTAGGAGACAAGCTTTTGATAGAAAAGAGGAATTAATGAAATATTTGATGAAGTTAGACCATAAAGTTTTTATATGTGCCGATATTTGGACGGATTGTTTTTATAAAAATAATTATATGGGAATAACTTGTCATTGAGTTGATGATAAATTGGTACTACAAAAATATTTAATTGCATTTAGGAAGTTCGATAATACACACACAACCACTAATATTACTTTAATAATTATTACCGTTTTAAATGAATACCAATTGATTAATAAAGTATTTTCGGTTGGTTTTGATAATGCATCCGCCAACACCGCTAGTATTTCCGAACTCATTAAAGCATATATGTAATCCATCTTTCCAAGGAAAATATTTTCATAGTAGATGTATTTATCATATTTTGAATTTATGTGTTCAAGATACACTTGAAATTTTTAATGAATCGGTTAGTCCAATTAGAAAAGCCATTGCCCTTTTGCATAAAAGTATAACTTTAGGTCAAAAATGGCAAAAATATTATCGTCATAAGAGTATTCAACATAAGAGTTTTGTTAGAGATGTATCACATCGTTGGAATTAGGGGTGGGAATTTGGATACCGGTTATCGGATAATAACCGAAACCGACACTATCCGTAGGTTTTCGGTTATCCGATAATCGGAAATTATCGGTTCGGTTCGGTAGTCGGATACCGGTTCTATGAGATTTTAGGTTTCGGGTATTATCCAATAACCGGTATCCGAAACCGAAAAACCGAAAAATTATATAACAATATATATTTTTATAATTTATACAATTTATAATATATTTTGATTATAATATATTATAATTTATACAATTTATAATATATAACAATATTTTGTATATTTATAATATACAATTTATTTAATTTATAATATATTTGATTTTTCAACTTGGATAATTTAAATTTATTATGCTTGATTTGTTGGCATGTACTTGAGTTGTTATTGTTTGTTGGAGAGTTTTTTAATTTAGTTTTGAACAGTGCAAAGGCAGAAAAATAGGCTGAAATTTTTTATTTTTTTTAATTTTCGGTTTTTTGGTTAATATCGGTTAACCGACCGGTTTTCGGTTATCCGACACCATGTCGGTTTCGGTTTTTATATTTCTCAGTTTTCGGTTTCGGTTAACCGATTTTTCGGGTTCGGTTAACCGCGGTTAACCGAATTCCCACCCTAGTTGGAATTCCACTTATGAAATGCTTAATTCTACTTTGGAGTATAAAGACTATTTATGTGAATTTTTTAGAAAAGAATTTGTTGCGGTTCAATTGACTTTATTACCTTCTTTTTGGGACCAATGCATGTATTTATATCAATTGTTAAAGTTTTTTTAATAATGCTACCGTTCAATTATCAGGTGTTTATTATTGTACTTCCGTTCATGTGTTGGAAAATTGCATGTATATTGCAATTAGCTTTAAAAATTGTTTTGCTAAACCAAATTTGCAAGGTGTGATTTATTTTATGGTTCAAAAATGGCTAAAATATTTTAGAAATATTCCAGATATTTTATTAGTAGCTAAGTGCTTAGATCCTAAATGGAAATATGATGGTGTTTGTCAAATGTTACATATTTATTATACTGCTTTTATAAGCAAATGGACTTTTTAAATGTACGAATTGATGGAGAAATAATTTTCTTTGATATTCCTAATGTTTCTCAAATAAAAGATGATTTAGAAAAAAACTTTAAGATCTCTTTTTTTATCGAATATATGATGACTCATGGTAGTGATCTTGACATGAATGCACCTATTTCTTCTACTTCTACCTCTTCATTTATACCACTTGATTTAAATTCCTTAGATCTCTTAGTTCAATAATTAAGTAGCATGTACCAAGATAGATCTTATGAACTCCCTAGGGGCCAAGGTAATAGTGAATTAGATATGTATTTGGGATATCGTTTTGTTTTTGGTGTTGAAGATAGCGCTCCACAAATCGACGTGATAAAGTGGTGGTCAAAGAGAACGGAGTATCCCGTACTCTCTATCATGGCTAAAGAGTTGTTTGCCGTCCCCTCATCCACCGTCTCGGTCGAACAAGCTTTTAGCATTGACGGACTCATGTTGGACCAAAGAAGATCAACGATGAAACCAAGAAATATTGAAGCCACAATGTTGCTTGATGATTGATCGAGGGCCGACCTTAGGGCTCAAGAGAACGATTGGGATGATCGCGACGAGAGTGCAAATGACGAATTCACCGAGAGTGATCGATCGGTGGACGAGAACTAGGGAGTAATATAATGTAATCGAATTATGTGGACTTTGATTTCTCTATGAGGATACGTATGCAACTCAATTTTAATATTAAAATTGAGCTCAAGTCCTTTTTTTTTTTTCCTTTTTTCATTTCAACTTTCAAGTGTTGTAATTTCAACAATATCAATGAGAAATGATTTATTTTTTTTATTCAATGACTACTAAGTAAAATTTAATTTTTTTTGCTTATATTATCTTAAGATATGTAGATACAACATTTAATTACAAAAAACATAAAAAACGAAAATAACAAAAGTTGAAAAAAGTGGCTATAAACATAAAAATACACTGTAATTAACCGTCGGTTTTCGGTCATAAATCAGCGGTTCGGCCGAAACCGCCGGTTGAATAATATTTTTTTCAAAATCCTAAATTCTATCTATAAATACCTCATTTTCCTCCACTCTCACTCACACCTTCTCAACAATCAACATCCCTCACCTCTTCACCTTATCTTCTTCATAATTCATTTTTTCTTCTTTTATCTTATTCTCTCTCAAGTTTCAACAATTCAAATTCAATTCCACAAAGTACAAACAATGCCTCCTAGACCTATTCTTAGTGTTGATATTTTTAACAAGCACTATACCCGTAGTACTCCATTGCCCAACTATTCTATACCAACCTATGAAGTTCATTGCAATTATTGCAACAAAGTTTTCAAGTGGACTCAAAATGGAGGCTATGCTTCCCTTGTTCGTCACATTAAAAAAGCGCATCCGACAGAAGCTATAGAAAATTGAAAATGTAATGTAATCTCTATTTTGTAGTGTTTATTTCATTTTTAACTTTACAAGTAATTGAAACTTGAAACTTGAAATATGTATTTTGTAATGTTTATTTTAATTTTCAAGTACTTGTAATTTCTATTTGGTAATGTTTGTTTCAATTTTCAAGTATTAATGAAAAACTAGTTCATTTTCATTTATGCTTCATTTTCTTGATTTTCAACGTAAAAAAAAATGGTCTGGCCGAAACCGGAACCGGCAGGCTTAATCGGGCCCGAAACCGTCAGTTAAAAAGCCCGGGCCGTAACTGTGTACAGTATACACAGGCCGGTTACAGTTCACTCTCCGGTGAAACCGTAACCGGCGGGCTTGGGCCCTGAACCGTGGGCAGGTCTACTGAAATGGCGTTTGTGCGCGAGCATGTGCTCGAAATGATCAATCATTTCAATGAACTAGATCTGCTCGGTGGAGGTATCTTGGATTAAGCCAAGGTTGATATGATACTCCATTTTCTGTCCCCAAGTCTTATGAGAACTTTCATCTCAACGAAGTTATGAACAAGAAGAAGTTTGTTGGATTTTGAGTTGGTACTCAATATATGTTGGCAAGGTTATGTAGTCAAAAGTTCAGCTGAAGACTTTCATCCGCTGCGTGTCTATCTCTGTTATGTGTGCTTCAGTCTGAGCTATGTAGAACCGAGAATAGTTCGTCGAGAAGTTGTTATGATCTGTGCGGATTTTGCGGAATTCTTTCATTTTATTGATTGATGCGGAAATAATATATTATTTACAGATATCTTTTAGTGTTCTACAAGGCATATCCTCACAAGAAAGTTTCCGTCGTCTAGGAAACGTATCTGAAGAGAGTGGAGACAACCGCTTATAGGGTTTTCAAGTGATCCTATATATAAGTCTTCCTTAAGACTTCATAGTGGCTGCTGTTTTATTGTTTTCATACTATACTTTCATTCGAGAGTATTGTGTCGTGAATTCATACACTTGAGTGCTTATAATCTTTGTAATTGAGAGTTGAGTGTTGAGCGTGGCTCAAGCTTAGATTACAAAAGATGCTTTAGCAATCATCGATTCACGGAGTTAGGAAGGGAGTGAGTGAAAAGGTATCATAAGGTGGTACGCTTGTGTGTAAGATCCTCTGTAGTCACTTTCTCTAATAGTGAATTAGTTCTCTCTTGGGCGTGGCCCCCCAGACGTAGGTTGTTTAACCGAACTGGGTTACCATATCGTATGTCTTTTACTTTGCTCAGTTTATATTCTCTGTGCATTTAACTGTGCTAAGTTTTGCAGTAACATTTTCACTTTATATGCTTAAAGTTCATGGTTTAGAAATTACAAAGTTCACCTTAAACGAACTGCTCAATGAATTGGTTGTGGCCGAGGGGTGTAATGGGTAAGAGTCCACAAGCTTTAGCTGTAGCAAAGGGTCCCCGTTTTGCACCGAAAAGTGGGCAAAAGGGCAAGGGACCGATTCGCAAGAAAGGTCCGGCAAAGAGTGAGAGTAAAAAGGTTGGCCCTACCGGAGGTGTAAAGAAACCGAAGGAAAAAGAAAGTGTTTCAAGTGAAACAATGTCGGACATTGGAAGACCGATTGCCCTTCGATGAAGAAGGCCGAAAGTATGTCTTATGCTCTAGTAACAGAAACATGTCTAGTTTCGAGTTTTACTCATTCTTGGGTAGTAGATACCGGTGCAACTGACCATGTTTGTTATACCTTGCAGGGGTTTCTGCGGACAAGGGAGCTGAGTAGAGGCGAGTTGACAATTTTCATGGGAAATACGGCAAGAGTGGATGTTGTTGCAATTGGAGATGTTCATTTATCTTTTAAGCATTTAGTTTTAGTTTTGAGAGACGTATTGTTTGTTCCGGTTTTTCAGAAAAACTTAATTTCTATTTCCATGTTTCCTAAGAATGGATATTCCGTTGTTTTTTATAGTCATCGTGCGACTTTCATGAGGAATGATGAGATTATTTGTTATGGTAATTTGATTGGTTCTCTCTATACTATTACTTGTTCTTTTGATTATTCTTCATCTGCAAATACTTTAACTTCAAATCAAAATAAGAGAAAGGCTTCTTCTCTTGAGAACCAAACTCTTCTTTGGCATCTAAGATTGGGTCACATACCAAAGACTGATTTCAGATGGTATATTAGATTCACTCCAAGTAGAATCAATCCTAGTCTGTGAATCCTGCTTGGAAGGAAAGATGACGACTAGGCCATTCAAAGCCAAGGGGTATAGATCCAAAGAAGTGTTAGAATTGGTTTACTCTGACTTGTATGGACCTATGTCCACTCAAGCTCGTAGAGGATATGAGTATTTTGTCACTTTCATTGATGATTACTCAAGATATGGATACATTTACCTGTTGCGCTACAAGTCTGAATGTTTTGACAAGTTCAAGACATTTAAGATGGGAGTAGAGAAACGACATGGTAAAGGTATCAAGTCATTGTGGTCTGATCGTGGTGGCGAATACCTCAGTAACGAGTTTAGAGAATTCTTGTTAGAATCTGGGATTATATCTCAGTTGACTACGCTGATATACCCCAACAGAATGGTGTGACAGAAAGAAGAAATCGAACATTACTAGAAATGGTTTGTTCGATGATGAGTTTCGCATCTTTACCTATTTTGTTCTGCGGTTAATTATGACTTGGAAACAACTGGTTATTTACTTAATCTAGTTCCCTCCAAATCGGTTAATAAGACCCCGTCCGAGTTGTGGTCCGGGCGCAAGCCTAATCTTTATCACATTCGGATTTGGGGTAGTCCAGCACATGTGTTGAACAAGAATGCCGATAAGTTGGATCCTAGAACAGAATTAAAGCTGTTTGTAGGATATCCTAGATGAACGAAAGGTGGTTACTTTTACTGTCCTAAGGATCAGAAAGTCGTTGTTAGCACCAACACGAGATTCTTGGAAGAGGATTATATGAGTAGTCACAAATCGATGAGCGAAATTATTCTTGAAGAAGTTAGAGGAGAAGGGTCGATTAGTCAACCAATTCAGCATAGTGTGCAGGATGTAATATCATCATAGACTGCGCAGGCTATCGATACTGAATCTACTATAGAGCCTCGTCGTAGTGGGAGAGTTACTAAAACTCCATGTCATTATTTATTGTTTGGCGAATCTTCGGATTTACCAGAAGACGAGAAAGTGGAAAAAGACCCCTGGACTTATTCTGAGACATTAGTAGATCCAGATGCTCTCAACTGGCAGATTTGTATGGAATCTGAATTTGATTCCATCACTACCATGGATGTGTACGAGAAATGCTTGTTATTTGCGGACAAGATAACCATAGGTTGCAAGTGGGTATACAAGAGAAAGAGAGAAGCTGATGGGAAGGTTACCGCCTTCAAAGCGAGACTAATGGCGAAGGGTTACACTCAGAGAGAGGGCAACGATTATGATAAAACTTTTTTGCTAGTAGCCATGCGTAAGTCAATTCGAGCTCTCTTAGCCATGGCTCTCCATATAAACTTGGAGGTGTGGCAGATGGATGTCAAAACCGCATTTTTGAATGGCTATCTTGAGGAAGATAGAGACATCTATATGTTACGACCAAAAGGGTTTGTTAAGGAAGGAGAATAGCACCTAGTATGGAAGCTTAAGAAGTCTATTTATGGACTTAAGCAAGCTTCAAGGTCATGGAACAAACGGTTTGATAATGTTGTCAAGACTTATGGTTTTGAACAATGTGATACCGAGAGTTGCGTGTACCGGGTATGTATTGATGGAAGCTTGGTGTTTCTTGTACTTTATGTGGATGATATACTTCTCATTAGTGATAATGTGAATGTATTGTCAGGCTTAAAAGAGTGGCTATCCCAGCAGTTTCAAATGCAGGATTTGAGAGAAGCAACATACATTCTTGGTGTAAAGGTCGGTCGTGATTGATCTAAGAGAATGTTGAGCTTATCTCAAACAGCCTACATTAATACTGTGCTAAATAGATTCATCATACAGAATGCCAATAAAGGTTTTCTACCTTTCAGACATGGTGTTTCTTTATCTAAGGAACAGTTTCATAAGACACCAAAGGCGATAGAGAGCATGAGAACAGTTCCTTATGCTTCGGCAGTAGGAAGTCTCATGTATGCGATATTGTGTACTAGACCTGATATTTGTTATGCCGTTGGCATGGTGTCGCGATATCATGCTAATTCAGGACCAGCTCATTAGGAAGCGGTAAAGCATATACTCAAATACCTTAAGAGGACTCGGGAGTATAAGCTAGTTTACCAGTCCGATGATCTAGTTTCAGTCGGCTATGTGGATGCAGATTTCCAGGCAGACAAGGTGATACGGCCAATAATTACGCGGAAGCAAAGACTCGAACAACGTCAACGAAAAGGTTGATTCAATCTAACTTTAAACTGAACTATTAGAAATAAAAACACCTAATATACTGATCTGATTCGAAAATTGAACAAGAAATAGAACAAGACACGAAACAAAGCCAAATAACGATTAAAAACCCTAAACTGAAACTCGATTAGAAACTATAGCAAAACAACTCCGATCAAGCTCAAATTTTAACACTAATTATGAATTGAAGTCAGGAACAACATATCCAAAATTCAGCCAATTCGCACGAGGGGTTTGGGATTTGGCATGGGACGGACTTCTGGGTCGATTTAGGTTAAAACTGCAGATGAGGGCTGTATCGGAGGAAATCTGGAATTGGTGAGGATCTGGCGTGGTTGCAGGAGTAGTATGGACGGTAGATGATGGTTGGAAGGAGATCGAGATGGCTTGAGACGAAAAGAACGAAGAGAGGTTGAAGAACTTACCCGAGACGAACCCCGAATCGACTTGAATCCGAAACGCGTCTATGGATCGATCTCCGTGGCTTGTCTAACCCGGATACAACTGAGTATCACGAACGAGACAATTGATTTCAAGTTCTAA
Organism: Agastache rugosa; assembly: GCA_031470985.1. Taxonomy (NCBI): domain Eukaryota; kingdom Viridiplantae; phylum Streptophyta; class Magnoliopsida; order Lamiales; family Lamiaceae; genus Agastache; species Agastache rugosa. The sequence continues at coordinate 31,666,732 of CM062601.1, read as the reverse complement.
AGATGCCAACTTAAGAACTCTACCAAGAACACAAGAGAAAAACGTGAACCTAAGCACGATGTGAGACAAAACGAACAACTCGATTTTTGATTCAATAATGTCTGCTGAAAATAATGTTCTCCAAAGACCTAAATACTAGGGCTAATTCCTTGACCAATTCGAAGTAGGCCTAACAATTGGGCTTCGAAATTAAATTAAAAGAAATACTAACTATTGGGCTTTACTACTGAATTAAATTACATACCACAAAGTCTGAGCCCAAATAAAATAAAACATAAAATAATTACATAAACAAGAGCCCAATTTTCGAAACTAGGCCCATCATAAACATAAATCCTGGGCACTGGTCAAGTTCACCAACTTGGACTGCTTACTCCCGATATCTTCATCTTCCAGTTTCTTCCGGACAATGCACTGAAAATAGCCTTGCAGCTTCTTGGCTCTCATTCGTGTAACTGGACCTCTCAGCTGCAACTCCGGGTTTGAATCATCAGTGCTGGACCCCGGCTCATCACAAGGACAAGAGAAAGTCTACATCACGTTATGTGTTTATGTTGGGAGGTGGAGCCATAGTTTGGTGAAATGTCAAGTAGAAATGCATTGCACTTTCTACCATGGAAGCCGAGTATGTGACGGCTAGTGAAGCAGCCAAAGAGGCTGTATGGTTCAGGAACTTCTTGGCAGAGCTTAATGTGATTCCTAGTTTACCCAAAGGTATCATGATTTATTGTGATAACCAGGGTGCTATAGCCAACAGCAATGAACCAAGGCGACATCAAGCTAGTAAGCACATAGACAGTAGATACCATATCATGCGGTAGTTAGTCAAGCATGGCGATGTGGTGGTGCAGAAAATAGCAGGAGTAGAGAATCTGGCTGATCCATTTACCAAGAGTCTACTGGCTAAGGTCTTTGACAAGTATATTGAAGAAATGGGTGTTTGTTACCTCCCACACTAGTTAAACTTTCAGTATAAGTGGGAGAGTTTGTAATAGATAGTATCAAGATATTGGTCTCATTGTATACTAAAAGTTTGCTTTAGTATAAGTGGGAGAATTGAAGGGTTGTATACTGAAAGCAAGCATTTTTCTTGTATACATTGATCCAAATTATTTCACTATGATTTTCCTATCTAAATTATTATTATTGCATAATTATTTAATTGTCCAATTATCTCAATATTATAGATTATATAGTGTGTTGTAGATCACAGAAGATTATATATTTGGCATCTTATGATATATAAATTAATATTCACAGTCGAGACAACTTGAGACGAGTTGTTGGTATAGACTGTAGCATAATTGATTAAATAGTTTATCTTAACTATTTATTTATGCTAGTACGTTTATCGTATTGAAAGGATCACAGTGAGATGAATTATTTATTCTGACTTATAAATAATCAAGATCTTGGTGACTTAAATAGCCTTAATCTTAATTATATTAATCGGTGTAAATAAGTATTTATTTATTATCTTGATTTATTATGGGTGAGGACTTTGGCATATAAAGTCCAATATGCTTGATATTTTGGATAATAGTAATTCTTATTTGATGCGCGATTAAATTGTATTTAAGAGACCGTGTCCTATTAATAATAGGTTGATAATATTCTCTTGAGGAACTTAATATGTTTATACTAAATTTTGCAGGTGGAATTTATTCCGGTATGATAATAAGTTTAAGTGGTAGCATTCGAGATAATTATTTATTGTCAAATAATTAATTAGTTGATTAAAAGCTGTCAGAGGTATTTAATTAATTAATGAATATTTGATATCTTAAACACTAGATTATTTATGTCTAATACTAGCCCCGACTCACAAAATAAATAAGGTGGTGATTAAGTATTAATTTTTTAGTGGAGTAAATTAATATTAGTGGGCTGATTTATATTCTGGGCTGAATAAAAGAAATCAGACACCGGGAAGCGTACACCTTATTTAAGCTAGTATATCCCTGACCTGACCCACTAGGACCTAGCCTCTATATGCGTCGCCCCTCTCTCTATGGCCCATCTGGGTTTGCCTTGATTTAATTAGATGTGCTCTAATAATTAGGTATTATATACCAGTTATATATATATTAGGATTTACATCAGAATTATATCATTCTACGTAAAAATAAAACAGAAAACCTAGAGAGAGAGAGCAGAAGGCCGACCCCTAAGTGAGATGAAGAAGTCGAAGCTCGTTGCCATCCAACGTCGATTCTTGGCTCGGGAACAGTTCAGAAGATCAACTCTGAAGTCCCTAATCTCACAGTTCGCAGGTATAACTTACAAACATCCTATGTATGTTATTAAATTCATAGGAGCATGCTAGGCTATAGCTTTTGTATGTGTTCGTTAGACATCCGAAATAGATCCTACGCAAATATGAGCTGGCCTATCAATTGGCGGTTCCTACAATCTACACAAAAATGAGAGGAAATGGAAGAGGACGGTGTGAAGGAATGTTGACAATAATGTAGGATTGAGAGTGTAGCAGCGAACGGCGGAGGAAGATGATGGAGGCTGACGGTGGCGATGATGGAAGACATCGGGAGAATTCACGTGTGTGTGTGTGTGAGAGAGAGAGAGAGAGAGAGAGAGAGAGATGAACAAAGAGAGAAAATTGCTTACGGTTAGAGAGAGAAATAAATACTCCCTCCGTCCACCAATTTCTTGCCTAGCATTGACTGGTACATGTTTCAATAAAATGAGTTGACTTAGTTGGTAGGATGTATTATGAGTGGAATAAGGGTCTCACTTAAATATAGTTTAAAGTGGAGTAATTGTTTAGTCGTTATTTGTATCGTTTTTAGGTGTTTAATTCGTCGTATTTTTGTGCTTGCATTTATGTTTCCCGTGTAATTTACTCGTATTTTGGCTTTGTTTTATTCTTTTTGGGTTTTCATGTGGTTAGTGTAGGTTGTCGAGTTTTTGGTTGAAAAGTGATGGAAGAGGAGACATTAAGCTCGAACACAGCAACTTCACGAACATCAGCAGCTAGGGTTTTATTCACTCTCTTCTGCTGGTTGGGACGACACATGCTAGACAGTAGATTCTCTCTCTCTCTTGCTGGACAGCATCAACTCTTGGGGATAGCAGCAGCTTTTCGATCAACAGCAGCAGCTTCTCGATCATTTGCTGGATGCTGAACAGCAGCAGAAGACGAGCAGCAGCACATGAGCACGACATCGGACACGAACAACAGTAGCTCGCTCATCCACAACAGCTCATGGTCAGCAGCATGCAGCCAGCGGTCGCTGAAATGCAACAGTCGCTGGAACAGCAGGTACAGCCACCGCTGGAACGCCGCCGTCGCTGGATTGGAGCGGCCACTGGAGGTGCCTTTCGCAAATCGCGTTCTAGCCGGCGCTGGTTTTCGGCGAGCGCTGGATGGATTGTAACGCTCATTTCTTTCACGCGATTACTTATACATTCAGCTAGGGCTTTATCTCTCATTCATTCTTGAACTTGAACGACAGCAGCAACACTTTCTTTCTCTTTTCTTTTCTTTTCTTTTTATTTCTTTTCTTTTCGGTTAGCTAGATTAACGAGAATCATCGTCCAAGGATTGCATCCGGTTGATTGTAAGAATTTCTTCACCGTTTATTTCTTGTGATTTAATCGATTAATTCTTGTGATTATTATTCGATGAATTATTCTATGCTTGACTAATTTCTTGTTTAGGGTTTAGATATTCGAATCATTTTCGATCTGTGCTTGTTGTTTGATTAATTCCCCGTTGATTGAATTGATTTTCATTATATTGGATAATTGATCTCTATTCGATATTTCCAAGTAGTAGATGAGATCGATGGATGATTCTACTGCTCGACTGTGGTTCCTTCAACATTAGATTGACCGGAAACTCATGTCTAATTATTAGTTTTGATCGTATAATTTAGTCTTTAGGGTCTATCGGATTGACTCGAAAGCTATTGACGTTAGCCCTATGTTGAAGTTGATTATGCGTGATTAATTAATAGAATTAATTTGTTACAAGATCGGTGAGAAATCAAGGAGAAGAATCTAATCCCTAATACTTTCTTTCTTCTTGTTCTTTTTGTTATTTATTTGTTTGTTCTTTTATTGCTTTCATTAGTTTAATTCTTGATTTCTTGAATTCATTGGTTTAGAATGTTTAGGATTATTTTCTGTTTTGTGTGAATAATACGAGTGACATTAGCCCTATTGAGCCTTCCTTGAGAATACGACTTGGGTTAGCTTGTCGCCCTACATTGACCTCGTTCTCTTGCGAGTCAATTCGAAGGTATTTTGAGTTGAAACAGTAATTAGGCCATCTCCAGCAGTTCGCACTAAAATACAACAGTTTAAGCATAAAAATACAGCGAAAACAACAAGTCATTTCCAGCGTCTGCTCTATATTTTTGTCAATTACTTCCTCCATCTCGTTACTCTTGTCTTGTATTTCTTTTTGGGTTGTCCCGTTACTATTGTCCTGTTTCTTTTTTTGGAAATAATTAGGGTCCAATTAGTTTGTTAATCAGACCCACTTTACACCTTTCAACCTAAAACCCTACCCACCTACTATTCACTCTCTCTACCCACTTTATTTGACTTTTTGTACCCTATTAATTATTTAATTAAAAACTCCACTAACACATCTTCTATCACAAATTCATTTCTCCTTAATACCCGTGCCCAAAAGAAATCAGACAAGTTTAGTGGGACGGAGGGAGTAATAAAGAATAATTAATAACATGAAGTAATTATATTAATGAAAAATAATAACCTAAATTCATTACATTAGAATTGATATTGTCGTTTTAAAATCTCATGAAAATATTCTACTGGCCCAAAGGCATTTAAGAGAAAATTTGGAGATGCCATCTGGGAAATGGAACGAGTGTGTTCTTCATGTATGCTGAACAAGCAGGGCGATTACAAACTCTCGATAAGACGAAAATCACCGAGAGAATACAAGCATGCTTGTTGTCTTAGAATAAACTCTTGGCAACATTGCAACCTCCCCTCCTTCAGGCTGCCAAAGAACCTTTGGTTAAAGAAGAGTTTCGAGTATATGACTCTACACCTGTAGCAGAGAGATCCAATACCTCTTTCCCCAGTCCTAAGTTGGCGGTCTCTTCGGAGCCATTAGTCCAAGGAAAAGATTATGTTCATGGGTCACACCTTAAACCATCATGTCAACGCAGCACCTCTTCTGGGGAAAAGATGGAGAGATTAGTCTTAAGTCAATGACTAGCACTTCTAAGACTAATATTGACAAAATTGAAGTTTCTTCTATATGGCAGGTCTATCAAGTTAACTGAGAGAAGCTCAACACCAGAATGAGTATCAACCCAGAAAAAATAAAGGTTGATGACTTGGAGAAATATCCTCTCGTTCGGACAATGCCAAACATTGATTCACACAAAGTCAAGAGATGGTATGAATTCGGAGCACTAGCCTCAGTTAATACAACTTCGCCGTCATTCGCCGAAATCAAAGGTCTACCAAAATGGATCCAAGAAGTGATGTATGATACCTAGGCTAACAATCTACAGCTTTAGCCGATGAGACATATTGGAGTTGTATTTCATAAGTACGGTTCCAGAACCAGCTAGAATGGAAATCATGAAGCCTTTCATTACATATGGCTTCGGAGACCCAATGGACGCACTCTGAAAAAATTAGGGCGCCTACAGAAAAAAAGACTACACTAGTCTCAACAATGCCAGAAGAACTCCAAGTTCTTCCAGAACTCAGTTAATGGATCATTCATGTTAAATACTATGACAGAAAAATTAACCAGATTTGCAGAGGAAGCTTTCGAAATAAACACAACTTTGCTTTGAGAAAGTAAGATTGCGACGAGTAAAGAAACTCATTGCAAATACTGCAATATGGCTCATTTCGCGAACTAGTCTGAAAGCATCTGTCCAGACTGTCCAAACTAGAAGGAGCCAGAGTTTGGAAAAGACTTTCTCCCTAGAAAGGGAAAAGAGAAGGCTCGATCCAACGAGCATACAGAGCACAGGACGCTGCCAAAATCAAGGACGTCCAGGGCCCCGAAAAAAAAAGTAGATTTCCGACACAAGGTAGAGGAGTCATGTGACTCTGAGCTGGAGAACCACCCACTAAAAAGAAAATGACAGCAGTGAATGGATGAATAGAAATTACCCACTAGTGATAGATGGGTAAAGCTGTAGGAGGACCACTACCAACAGAGGAAAGTGATCCACAAGTCACGAGGAACTTCACACCGAAAGTCGATTGTCTTCAAGCAATAATGGAAGACAAGGTGGACCTGTTTCACGTGAAGATAATGCTAGTCAAGGATAAAGTATCCGAGGCAATAATTTAGAGAATAGAGGTCACATTCCGAACCTCTATATAAACAAGGATTGAAGAGAGCATTCGAAATCAGAAAAATATCTAACATCTTATCTACTCTGTTCAAACATAAAATTGTAATAGCTTTTAGTTTCAACTTTTCATTTATAGTTTTTATGTATTTCAATCCCACTACCATAGGTAGCTAAATAAGTTTGTCTCCGTCGCGGCTGCGGCTGCTTCCCCACCTAAATCTAGGGTTTGGCGCTTGAGAATTGATGGCGACGACGTTCTGAGGCTGCTTGAAGAAGAGGAGGCTTGGCAGCTGGTGGTGGTGAGATGACGGTGCCATAATTTGATAATTGATGGTGGTTGTGGAGAGGCAGAGATCTGAGGTTGCGGTTGCGGAGCACGAATCGCAGGGCCAGATCCATATTGCCGCTGCGCTTCGGTCAGTGGCGCGGCGGGGCCGCGAAGGAGCAAGGGAATGAGGAGAGAGATCGAGTTCGGCGGGACGACGACATCATGCTCGGCATCGTCGTCACGGTCGTCTTCCACAGGGAGGAACTGAAGGGCAGTGACATTGACACAACAGCTACAACATTACAAAGAATGGCAGAGCAAAGTGGTGAAGATGGTGGGATTGAGTAAAGCCGACATCCTCCCCTTCCGCCCTCCCCCCTCCCCTTCCCCTTCCCCTTCCCCTTCCCCTTCCCCAAATTCCCTACAACAGACATCTCTCTCTCCATGGAATCCGCTCATCACCGTCAGCTAGCAACTACGATCAATTCCCTCCGCTGTGACTCTATAATTTGCCGTCGCGAGAAAAAAAGAGGAGTGAGAGTAAATGAGTCTCTTCCCATCAATACGGTTATAATTTATATTTTTATATAAGTTTGTTTACATTATTTGCCTTTTCTTCCCATATTAACTATTTCACAATTTGTCTCCTTATGTTACCTTATCACATAATTTGGTTAACAAACCCAAATACATCCCAAATATGTTTATTTTTTGTGTGTGATTAAAACTGAAAGAAGACAAAATAGAAAAATTTGTCTCGTATCCAATCCTCTACACAAAACTCGGATAAGCTGGGACAACTTCTTTTGGCAACCCCCAAATACCGAAACCTAACTGCCCCAAATCCAAACAGATGCTGATTTTACCGCCAAAAAGCCAATGCTGCTCTCTTCCTCCGCACCTCCCCTTGAAACCCTCTCCAACTCGATACACCACCGCGCGAATCCACTTCCACATTCCCACCGCATCAACATTCTCCTGGCCGGGCTTTACGGCCCGGACTCTCAGGGTTTCTCCTCTTCTCAACTCATCAGCGCCGCAATTACTGCCTCACGATGCGACGGGTAGCGCCGAAGAATTTGAAGTGGAACTGGACCGGCTGCTCTCGCTTTTGCCGGAGGAGATGCGGCGGAGGGTGAGCCAACATCCGGAGCTTCGTGACTTAATTGAGGTGGTCATGGACTTGGGCCGGAAGCCGTTGGCCCGGTTCCCGTCTGGGGATTTCGTGCTGTCGGATCACCCGATTACAATGGAGGATATTCTACATGCCACTTCCCAGGTGCGCTGATTCTCAGCTTTGCCAACTTTCTTTCAGTCTGCTGGACCGCTTTTCTCTGTTTCCTGAGATTTTCTCGTGCTGCTTTGCTGATATTATATATTTTAGTATCGTCTGAAATTGAGATTTTGGTTAATTATGGTTAGTTATTTGATTTGTTTTGCTATAAAAGGTAAATCCATGTTGCTATTTTTTTTCTTGATAATCACTACTCTTGGAGAAAAAAAAACTGTATTAGCTAGGGTGAATATGGAATACTTAATCACTTAAGCAATTAAAAAATAATAAATTCTAAGTCATTATAGATTATTATTTTCTCTTGTAATTTTGGAGGCTTTCAAAATCATCAGAAAGATATTAGAACGTTGAAAAATATAGCTAGAGATATGAGTTCCACATCTTGATTGCTTAATTTTGTATTGAGTATTATAGAATAAAGATTGCTGGTACCAATGTTACATTTTACAGGTTGGGGACTTTGCAGTTGATAACCGAGCTGGAATTAGCAGAACGCTGCATCGTATTAGTGCAATTAGGAATAGGAAAGGTGCAATTATTGGTTTAACTTGTCGTGTTGGTCGTGTGGTGTCTGGAAGTGCCAATTTATTGCGAGATTTAGTTAAAGATGGTGCTTCCTTGTTACTTATCGGTCCTCCTGGGGTGGGGAAAACCACAATTATCAGGTACTTATCTGCATATATTTATAAAAGATGATTTAGTTTTTACTATCCCATTTAGAAGTAGAAAATTTGCAGCATGTTAATGCAGCTGCTTTGTATTGTGACTTGTGAGACATTAATCTGTAAACAATTAAAATATTTTGTCAATTTTTTTAATCGAACCATTAGAGTTGTGAATATCCTCTGTGTTAGATTTCTGTATGTGTGCTAATAAGATTTTAGTTGTGAATACTAATTCTTTGCATGCATTTGATCTTGGGTGCTGCTTTAATAAATAGTTGTTGATCTAAATTGATTCTGATCTTTTCGAATGAGGTGAATATAAGTTGCCTGACGTCGTTGTACTTTGGAAGAATTCATGTCTGTCCTATATACTTGTACCTATCTTGTTCCAGTTCGGTATGCACACTTCAAATCCCAAAAGATTGCCACTTTTGTCTTTATAATATTCTCCGATTGTTTCTGTGCCATGTCATATAATTGGGATCTGGGAGGGTCTTTATAGCCTGTCATTGGCTTTTTCTATCTATTAAACTTTCATCTTCAATCTTGATTGTTGGGGATCAAGCTATTGCACAAGTAGTTAAATAGGGTAACAAAGATTGTGCATTAACCGAGCTTTCTTCTATTGTTTACATGTACTAGGATGCTTTTAGTTTGTTTCATAATTTCTTTGGACAAAGTGCTTGCTTGTTTAAGTCAATATAGTCTGACTGCTGCGATGCGTGGTGCATATATCTTATGTTATCGTCCTCTCTATCTATGCCTCCGCCTCCCTCTCACTTTGTTGAATTTACATTCCATTTTACCATTTTTACTGGAACTTCTTGAAAGATATGTGTATTTTCTTGTTCTTTATGAACTTATCTTCTGTTCAGATAAGCTATAAGCGTGTTATATGTTATTGTAAACGAGTGGATAGAACATGTTGATACAATGACATTTTCCCATGATACAATACATTTTGAGGATTATAATGGTGCATATTCGTTTCTTTATGATATACTGTTATTGTTTCAATTGTACTTGAGATGCTTTGGCACTTGAATATTTTAAGTAGAATATGAAGTGGCCTCCAAGATTTAGACTTGATTGATGAATCATAAGCCATCCACGTCAAGACTATGGGACTGTTAAAAAGTTTATGTTGTGAATTTTATAATATTGAGCTGGTTTGTTTTCTTTACCAGATTCATCATTGTAATCAGAGAATGGTACAATAAAGAAGTCATGGTTTAGGAGATGGTCTCTTATTTTGATATACTAGTACATGAAACGGGAACAAAAATTTGGGACCTAGGAATATATATTTCAAAGGAACTTACTTGTGCCAAACCTTAAAGATAGCGATCTATTATAAATTCTACTATTAATAAGTTATTCTCTTTCTTTTAAGGGACATAGCTCGTATGCTTGCAAATGAGTACGAGATGCGTGTAATGATTGTTGACACCTCAAATGAAATTGGAGGTGATGGGGATATTCCACACTCAGGAATAGGCAATGCTCGCAGGATGCAAGTCCCACACACTGATGTCCAACATAAGGTATGAATATTGCTCTAATCTCTTTGTGACCTAAAGGTTGAGTTAAACAAGTGAAATGTAAAGAATGTTACTTTCGCATAATCATGAATGGTATCATTAATATGGAACAAAATATTGATGTATAGAGATAAATGTTACTCTACATCAACCGCTCACTCTATCATAGAATATATAGATTGGTAGGCTTAAAATAGTGAGCTAAGCTTATTCCCATCAAATGCTAACCAGCGCAAATTTGGTTCATGGTTGTGAATCATGCATCATGGCAAGAGTTCTTATTTTAGCTGCCTCTATTTCTATGTGTATGATTGATTCCAATATGATGTAAATTTCTTAGTGTTGGCAATGTTCTTTTCTCCAAAGAAAAATGGAACTTGATAACAGATTGAACCAGTCGAAATATAAGAATATGGTATTGTTTGCACAAAATGATTGTTTATAAGATTATCTTACTGAAAGGTTATGTAGTTTTAACTTTAACTTAAAACACATTATCAAAATATATATTAAGATGGTACATGTGAATTACCTTTATGATGCTTTTAGTTTTTATCTCTGATCTCGAATTTATGCTGTTGAGAATCCAATCGGGCATTATTGTTGATCATGTAACTACACTATGGAAGAATGTTTGGTCAATCGTATTGTATGTGTTTGTGCGTGTGCGTGGGTTTATTGGTGGTAATATTCTCAAAACATGAAATGCAAGACGGTGGAGTATAAAATATTTTAAAGGAATTTCCTTGTCTTCATATCTAGAACATTAGAAATTATATCAAAGAGGACTCATGTATTAATCTCTTGTGGTCTAGACATGATCACATTCTATACTGATGATGATGATTGTGCTAATTTGGGCAAGATTTTTTTTCGGGTTGGAAAACTTTAGCACTTCACTAAACTTTTCAGGCTAGTGCGTCGGACCGACAAGTTCATGGATAAAATTGACATGTATAAATTGCCTATTTTAGCAACTAACATTAAAACAAACTAGCATTAAATACCCCTAATAAAAAACTAGCATTAACTATAGCATAACTCACAACTAATTAATTAAATTAATTATTAAAAATTTAATTATCATGTCTCTATTCTTTAATTAAACTACATCGAACATGGAAATTTCAATATTTAACCAAAACAGGAAGATAAACAATAGATAAGCTTTAAATATAAACAATTCATTGTCTGTTAGAAATTAAGGAAAGAAAAATTACCTTCATTGGCTACATAAATAGAAAAGATTGCTTTTAGACTTGGTAGGTTGAGAGAATTAAGGGTGTTCTAGTTATAGCTTTTGACTGTTCTTGCTAAAGAAAAATGAAATTAGTCACTTATATTATAAATTGAACTCTAGCAACTTTGAGTGTTAAGAAGTCTAAAATACTCCTCAAATGGGCCTTGTACTTTATCTTTATCAAATGGTGTCTTGACCCTTAAGACATGATGAGATTGTCTTTCAATGTATGATTTTGGCTGCTTTTCATCTTCATTGTGGAAGTGTCTAAAAAACATATTACTCCATTCTACCGTGGCTAAAAATCCTAAGCTCCAAATTAAGGACATTAGCATGAGATATTCTTGGAAATCTTATAGTCCCCATGTAAGTTTTCGTTTGAAATATTAGGAGTGTATATGTGCACAATGTTCAAACATCGAGTAAACACAATTAAATTAAAAGGTATTCTCAAAGATCTTTTACAAGACAGAATACCTTTGTCTCTTGGACTTCATTACAGTAGATTAACATGTACAGCAACACCACATAGAATTCATTCTACCCTAGCCTACAGTATACATTTAACCTCCCTGTTGACTTTGTTGACACCTATATGAAATCCCTCCTTGGCTGAGTGTAATGCCCCGATTGCACTGGGAGTCATATTCAATTGAAGAGTCTTCCAAATCCTCTGTTGGAAGATAGGTTGGGTGTCTTCAAGATTTTGTACAACACAAACCAACAATTAGATTAACTCCTTGAAGGCAATAGTAGAGACTCACTCATGTGAATGATAATAAAACCCAACCTATAGAAATGAAAAAGCTAAGCCGTGTAATACAAAAAAGACATAAAATACACCAATAATCTCCCGGACATCTTATAGCATAAAATTAGCTTTATAAGCTAGTCATGCAAATATATTATGGCTCAACCTTTGCAAATTTATTTCCTTCACATCTGTCTCCTAGATGCAATAGGGGATCTTATTTATTTCGTTCCTTCTTCATGTAGATTCCTTCTCCATAGAGGTCTTCAAGTTTCCTCCAGCTTTTCCTTTCTTGTACTAGTCAAATTTTTGTTCCCCAAGCATTTAAATTTTTTAAAAGAAATAAAACATCAACACAAAAAAATTCCATTATAGTTTTGCTCATTTGATAAATCAAACCCAACAAACTATAAAATTCCTTTTAATAATTCGAACAGCTCTTATGGTTTTCTATTTTAGATTCCATATAATGCATTTTTAACTTGCAGATGCTCATATTTTTTATTATTACTTTTAGGTGCTGATAGAAGCCGTTGAAAATCATATGCCACAAGTAATTGTGATAGATGAAATTGGCACAAAGCTTGAAGCTGCAGCTGCTAGTACAATTGCTCAACGTGGAATTCAACTAGTTGCAACTGCTCATGGAGTAACCATAGAGAACTTGGTGATGAATCCTGCATTAGAGATGCTTGTTGGAGGAGTGCAGGTAATTATGATGTTCTAGTACCTCTTTATATAGATGCCTAAATGTGTTCTTCATATGATATACATCAAATTTGAATCTAAGTAGTTGATTGGAATTAGTGGCAGATGGAGAATGTTATATTGTAGCAGGTAGTGAGTATCCCAAAATGTGAAGATCTATTACTTTTTTAAACCTGATAAAATCATGGAAGTGAGTTCCCCTTTTTCCTATTAGGAAAAGGTTTGTTCGCAAATTCATGATTGGAGATTCTATATGACAAAACAAATGGATTGTCTTGCACATATAGAACATACTGCTGTTATGTGAGTACCTCCGATCAGGTTGAGATCTCCAGTTACAGCCAAATAGAAACCAAATTTCAAATCCTTACCTCAAAGGTTCGCCATTGATGATCATTGCTTTGTCGATATTTGTTAGAGATCATTTTGCACAAGTATATCACCACAGAGAGAAAGTAAAGAGAAGAAGGGCTGATGCTGCCCGTTCCTTATTGTTATTAGATGTCTAGTTCTAGTAATAGATTTCCTTGGGCCCATAACAATAAGTAACATACACACACACACACACACTCATATATATATATATATATATATATATATATATACATATATGTAGGCAGGAGTAGTTGATGGGGTAGACACTTGTAAGCTGGGTGGGATTGTTTCTGAAGGGTTCTCCTTGTGTTACTGCAACTTTGCATCTTATTGTATGTTTTGTAACGATATCTTGAGAAATACTTGAAGTCTCCTTGACTCTATCTATTGTATTAGATCCTTTTCATTATGTAAAAGCTATAGGTCCAATTAAACATTATGTCAATCGTGTGCCATTATCATGCATTCAGTAGTGATCTGTAAGCTGGCAGGAGCTCTATTTCTTTATTTGGGTTATACCATCTTGAAGTATAGAATGCTGCTAGGCATAAACTTTTGACACTTACACAATTTTCTCCTATACAGTCACATAGTTATCCTTATTCCTTACAATATCATGTTTAAGAATTTAGCAGATCACTTGAAAGTTATTAATGAATTGCGCTACCATGGTTGAGAGATTTCTCGTAACTTCAAAGTTGTCAGAGGATTATTTTCAGTTTTATTTTTTATTTTTGAGATCTTAGGTTGACATATTTGCCAAATGAAATATTGTTACTGCTTCCCAGAGTGTCACACTGGGAGATGAAGAGGCAAGTAGGAGAGGAGTTCAAAAAACTGTGTTGGAAAGGAAAGGACCATCAACTTTCACTTGTGGGGTGGAGATAATTTCTAAGACACAGTTACAAGTTCATCGTAATTTGGAAGCAACAGTAGATGCTATACTTGCAGGTTTCGATTCCTTTTTGTACGTTAAGTGAAGTTTCTACTTTCAAGTTTTCTCATTTTTGCTACTACCTCAAGTTTATATGCTGTTCCTTTTGCCTTAAGTAGGTCGCAATCCTAGTTATGAGGTCCGAAAGTTGAATCAGGGAACAAATGAATTGGAGCCAAGATCATTGACTCCTGATTTATCTGAGACAAGCAGTGAAAGTTGGACTGGGGATACTTCGGAAATGATTGTTGATTCATCTTGCCAGGATGCAATTGTCTCAGAAGGGAATTCTTGTGAAGATGAGGGCCATCTCTGTATATTTCTTTATGGGGTAAGAACCATTAGCATATATATAGTCTCCTGCACAATTTGCGTTCCAATTTTCCAATAAGCATGCATCCTGAAAAAGAATAAATCATTTTCACAGTTTCATGGAAATGTAATATTTTACCATTTATGTATATATGTATCTTGGTTTTTTCACCAAAAAAATTAATTCATAGATCAGTTTTTACCATTTTAATTCCAATGATGAGAGAATTTTTACAGCTGTAAGTTAAAAATTAAGCAGGGACTTGTATTACTAGAATTATTTTCAAGGCACCTAAGAAATTAAGTTGTAAGTTGCAACAATGTGGTGGTTGGTAATAAGGAAGATGCTGGAGTTCTGAAAGATTTAGTTACAAAACTTATGTGGGAAATCAACGCATCATAATCTGGGCCCATCTAAGTATTACCCATCTAATATGGACAAAGGAAATAAAGTGCCATATTCTTTTGGTAAACTCGTAATCGAAACATTAAATCAGTAGAGATGTCTCTAGACAAAATATTTGTTGTAGGGCCCCGTTCCTAATGCATGGCCTCCATGGGAAGCCCAGCCAGATGTGTGTTTCAGATCAATCTTGTACCATGAAACTAATGATGTGAGGTTATGCACGTCCTTTCAGTAGTGATCGTAGTGTACTGAACTATTGTGTGACTGCTTAACTTCCTTACAAGTGGATAACTTGAATATTTGGTTGATTCTGTAAACCGGAATCGAAATCTATCAGGTTGCAACTTAGTTAGTTGTGCTACTAGAGTCTCATTCACATCTTGACCTTATGAAACCAAACATGCTGACATATTCTGATTTTCATATAGACGAGGGGATGCTGTGTATACTTTCCTTTCATTCTATTGTATGATTGCACCAATGTATATAACATCATTTTAATTTAGAATGGTCCGTGGAAATAACATGACCTAAAGTCCAAAAGAGTTGTTTTGAAGCTGTGAGTTCATTTGAAGAACCATCACATGCCCTGCCACAAATTAGTTTGTGTATGTTACAGGGGGCTGGGGGCTTAAACTTTATTAATATTTATGGCAGCATTTTTGTGTTGTTTCCCCTTATGTATGGAGAATGGAATGATGGACTCCACCATTATTGCTGTGTTCAAATAAATGATGCAGCTACTTGTGGATCATAATTGTTGTACATCTTCGAATGGTTTAGTGTAGAATTTTACGTAACTGATATCAGTGGCTGCTTAACTATAAACAGTTGCATTATTGGTAGAGATGGGTAGGCTTGTATGCAGAATGGTGGTAATGCTGTGGGAATTTTTCCATCTCTCCGCAGCTGCAGATAAAAGTTAACAATGCAATATTCTCTTGTTCAAAACATGAAAAATATGGAAGTTTAACTTCAAAATGAGCCTTTGTGATGCCTCTTGAAACTTGGTCGATTTTGAATTCCTCTTCTGTTAGGAACAAGGGAAACTGATCTTTAGAGGACAATTATCTTATTCTAGAAATATATGGGTCATAAATGTTGCTTAGCATAACTCAGCATATTTCAGAACCCACTTCACTGAGGTGAAATAACTAAAGCATGTTATATTGCAACTCAGGAATAATGCACCTTCTTATCAGGCTTTCCCCATAGTATGCTCACAAAAAAATAATTTGGCAATGGGATGATAAAATGCTGTCCATGAATTGATCATGTAGAATAATTGCTATACACTGCTTAGATTCCTTATAAATACTGGTGGATGGGTAACTTAATTGCAAGCAGTGTTATAGATATCAGAGGCAAGCATCATGCAAGGGATAAAGCAGTTGAAGATAGATGAAACAATTGAATTTACTGACAACATCAGCGAAGCAAATGTGTTTATAGCTTTGCAGTCGAAGCTCAAAAAGAATTCTCGGCTACAAGCTGCTGCAAGATCTCAGGGCCTTCCTACCTATACCATCAAGGTAAGTTCTGGCATCATTTAGCTTCTAATATTCCTGTCATTTCGGTGAATAATACATACTGAATGTGGATTGAGTCAGCAGGTTGTTGCCTTGTGTCATGTTTTGCCTAGTAAATATATTCTTCCTCTTCATATTTTTCCCTTTCATTTACAAACTGTTTTTCCTTTTGCAGACAAGCTCTTTGGCCCAGATAATAAGGATTATACAAGCCTTAATGTCTGACTATGCGGATGGTTTTGAATTTTATGAATCTGAAGCTAAGACAAATGACTCAGAGAAAATTGACGCGTTGGAGGTAATTTTGAAAAGAGGGGGAAAGGGTTTCTCTTTACTTTGTAAAATGTTGCGGCTTTAAAAAGTTCATGCCTATTGTGTTAATTTCTCTATGCTATAATTACTCTTAATATTCTGGGCTTTCCTTTTTTATGAGTAATAGCTGCTAGAAAGGAAGAAGGATAAGTGCAGCATTTATAGAAACTTATATTTTTCTAAACCAACAAGCTATTGTAAGTGGCTGTTCTCATGAACCAAGTATGGTAGAAAATCAACTCCATTTCCTTTTTTTTTTTTTTCTGAAGAGGTCAAATGGTGGGATGATTTTTTCTTGGGTTCCTTGCAGCATATTTGGTGCTAATGTGATTGGTTCTTTTGTGGGTCTATTGAGTTGACCACAGATTTTTCCTTTATGGAGAAACGGGAATTTTACTGGTCAAGTATACTGCTCATATCTTTGTCGGAAAATCTAGTGAAATATTAATAAGTGACTTGATACATGTATAACGGATGATTGGCCAACTCAAATCTATTCTTGTCCATGAGCTTTGATACCTCCTATCTACAGATTAATGGACAAAACTTGTACCAATAATCATGTGTTAGCTGCAATTTTTAAGGCAATTAACATATCATCTAAAGCAGGACTGAATTCAACCTCTTTGTGCTAATATCGTTCTAATTGTGATGGTTTAAGTCAGACAGTTATTTATTTATTTATTCTTTTTGAGTTAAAATATCTTGAGCCAGTATTGACTGAGCAGAGTTGTGCTTGTTATGTTCAAAGGAAGCAAGAATTGCAATTGAGCAAAGAGTAATCCCAAAGGGAGAGCCTGTTGATCTGCTTCCCCGGCCATTGAATATACTACTGCTTCAGAAGGACCTCATTCGTAAATACAATCTTAAATCGGAAAGAATTGCTTCTGAGCTTGGCGTGCGGCTCCAGATCCTTCCTCTACAGAGTGCATTTGATGAAGACAATTCTGAAGGAAAAGAAGCTGGTGATGCTAGCAACTCCGGAAACTTTTATAAGCTTAACAATGAAACAAATGGGTCTGCTATCACTGTTGACAGATTACCTCTTCTTCCTGACTAATTATAGTTGGTGTGAATCTTGTCTCCACCTCATCCCATGTCAAAGATTATAGAAGCACAGGTATGTTTGTAATGTCGTGCTCATTCTCAGCTTATCTGTCAAAAGATGCAATTTCTTGCCACAAAGATGTCTTTCCACTTTAATCTCTGATGGAGCTTGTTTTCATTCAGACATCATAAAGTTCCAATTTTCACTTCTTTTTCTTCATGAAAGACCTTAAATTTGTTGATCTATCTATATTTGGTGCTCTTTACTGGATTTTTTTATTTTATTTTACTTCTAATAGGAATTTCTTTTTAAATGAACGTATATATTCCTATGGCTATTTGTCTCCTTTAAATTGTTCTCAGGAAAATAGATAATAAGGGTAAGAGCAAGAAGAAATACACCAAAAAAGAAAAAAAATATATATAAAATTTTGGATATATGTTTACATTTGACCGGTTAGACCATTTAGTTAGTGCTGTTTGGTTTTCTTTCGGTTAGTTGATTCTGGCCTTTTAAATGATTCCAACTACTTCAAAGATTACTTTAAAACAAACAAGATAAGCATAAATATAGTTTAAGCTGTACATTATGGGAAAATTTGAAAAAATGGAGAGCTTTGCAGTATTGACTAAACGATAGTGCTAGTTATTTATCTATTATTTGGTGCCCTTTTTCCACTTTATATCTATGTAAAGAGTATTCAAATGCTTATCCAGAATCCCAAAGTCAAACCTTTTTCAGTAGTCCAATTCCTTATGCAGATACAAAGATGTGTGGGATAACATTAATTTCTGTTCTATGATAGCCACATATTGCCTTAGTTTCTTTAACCATTAATCTAAACTTGCACAGACAGAAAAAGATGGTGATTATTTATGAAGTTGACCTAAAATGACTTGAAATCATTGTGTTCATTATATTAAAAGATAGCCACTTTCTGTGGTGGGTCACGTCATTGCATGGTCGGCATTTTATTTCTTTGTTTGAAAATTATGATGCTAATTTCACCTATGATTTTCCGCACGCAAATGTCTTGGTAACAGTGAAGGATGTGGAGTAAACTTCAGTATTCTGAAAACAAGTTTTTTTCTGAAAACAAGTTTTTTTTCTGAAAACAAGTTTTTAATATGTTTTTTATCAGCAGATAAAGTATTACCTTGTGAGTTTATATGGTATTTGATATTATGAAAAATATTTATCTTGAAGAAAGCAGCTTCTGTATCTCTCCAAGCTGATGAAATAAAATGTCTTGTTATATTCATTCATCTGACTATGGATTATCTCAAGCCAGGCATGTCCAAATTCTTTTTAAATTGAAAGATGTAAAGTAGTATATGGTTTTTCTGCTTTTATTAATTGATTAATTTATTTTTTGGTGAGTTCTTGGATCATACTTTTCTCTTTTTACCTTTTTAGGTGAGGGAGGAATTGTCACATCCAAACTATTCACCGTACAAGAATAAGGTTAGTTGAACATGCATTTAAGGTTTTGAAGGTGCTCTTTTGACCTATTCTCAATATACTTACAGGTATTTTCTATTCTCTTTCAAATTTTAAGTGCTTAATGTTTATATTATTGTATTATTTATGCGAATCACAATGGAACTTACAATGAGTTTGAATAGAATTACAAATCATAGATTACTAGTATTTTATATATGCCTTTGTGTTCTCTTTGTTGTTTTCTGTAGACAAACAAGATTATTAGAAAATCAGTATGTGAAAGTGCATATTAACTTAATAAGCACTGATTCTCTAGAATCCAAATCCCAATATACAGCACTCAATTTTTTCCTCAAATAAAATGTCATGATAGGTTTAGCTTAGTTGTTATCACTAGTTTACTTTAACAAGCGATTAGCTTATGATTACTTTTCTATGAACTTGTTTGTTTTATTTAACTTTTTATTTATAATTCAAAATACATGACCTCTAGCTGGAATCCAATATCAATTATGCATAACTATTTTCTGCATTTTCAGCAACCCTTTTATATTTTATGGTCTACCAATTCGCTCTTGGTTTTCTTCCTTAATCATCGTGAGCATTGTATTTTTTCTTGCTTTTTTTTCTTCTTTTTTTTCGTTCTTTTTTTTTCCCTTTGTTGTTTGAGAAAAGAAGGATAAATTCCAGTTGAAATTTAATTTAAGTTATGCATTTTCTTGAAGTATTGCTGGAGTTTGGTGGTTCTTGGTATATCAAATAGTGTGGAAGTCGGGTGTCCTAATAGATGTGCATGTCTGAAGTGTATCCTTCCAATCAAAATACTTTAAATTGGTTAATGCTGACCTTTGTTTTTGTCTAGTTTTAGTAACAAGTCTAATTTAGATGCTACCCTTTACATGCAAGCAACCCTTCATAATATAATAACAGAGGCAAATCGTGGCCCTTCAGAACCCCATGGGGAGAAGATCAACACTCTAGATTCATAAATATAAATAAATAAATATATATTATGGAGAGAGAGAGAGAGAGAAAGAGAGAGAGAAATAACAGAGGCAAATCGTGGCCCTTCAGAACCCCATGGGGAGAAGATCAACACTCTAGATTCATAAATATATATAAATAAATATATATATTATGGAGAGAGAGAGAGAGAGAGACAGGACAATATGCTTCATAAGGTCAGCATGTACGTAAGAGGTCAAAAAAACTGACACGGCGAACAAAGTGCTTCTCTGCTATTATTACTACTAATCGAATTACTTACCTCTCTCTAGTAACTGGGGTCTTATCCAAATTCCGGCTACTACATAAATATAAAAAAAAAAAATCTTATTTATAGTTTAATTAATTTAGAGTTAATATAACAGTATCCCAACTTTTGGTGCTTTTTTCAATTCTATCATAACCTTGAAAACTTAATAATTTTATCTATTTTTTTCAACGTGAAATTCATGGAAGTTGATTGGGAGTTTTTGAAGTCTACGATTTGAGTTGGACATCCATATTTTCAATTTTCTTGTTGGACGTACAATGACAATATCTTAAGTCATATTTTAAGTCGGGAAGTTGACGCAGAGGAGAATAGGGTGTTCGGCTACAAAAATTAAAAACAAGCGGACAACTCAAATCATTCGCTTCAAAAGAACTCAAATCAATTTTGAATTTCAAAATCCCTTCAATTGTTTCTTTGATAAAATTGATACACATTGAAAAGATTGAGATAAAACTGATATGATTTTTTTTATTTAGGGATTTATAAGCTGGGATAGAAATGAAAAAAGTATCAAAAGTTGGGATGATAAGTAATATAAACTCATTTATTACGTATAACCCATCAGATTGATATAGAAATTCAACAAGCAAAGATTCCCAAGTCCCAACTTATTAATATATGTTTTTGTTGTAGATCAGACTAGTTAATAGTTAATAATATTCAATTAGAAAAGAAATACTAGGATAATCACAAACCCACATCCGATATATTAATTATAATACTTTCAATTGTTATAAAGTAGGAAGTGATTGGTATTCTCCACCGGCAAGGCGGCAAAAAAAAGGGGCGGCGCAAACGCAATGACATATCGTAAGAAAGGAGAGGATAACTTATAAATCCACGTGGATCGTTGAATATAGATAGAACATTGAATTGTGAGGTCAAATAGCAATGATAGCGTCACCAATATCAGAAAAAGTTAATCTAAAAAATATTTTGTGCAAGGGGAGAGGTCTTCTATCTACATAATGAGGCACTGCCACGTGGGTTGTTATGTAATGCCCTAGAGTTGTGGGCCATAGCGCTACAGCGATATAACGAGCTCCACCAGCAACTACTTGACATTCGTCTTTATTTTATCAAATAATTAATTCAAGTTAGTAGAAGGATACATTGAGCCCATACATATACATGCTTAAAATTTAAGGTTATATATATACTTTGATACTCCAATTATGTCTCGTTGATACTTTAGGGTCTGAACTTTACGAAATAATAAAAATGGTCTGAACCTTAATGGCACAAGAGCAAAAATTCGATAATGGAAAGATGATGCAGACCATCAGACGACGATGTTTTGTAAATGTAAGCTAATTTGATCTTTATTTAATGGTGATCTCAATGTAAAAAACAACAGATTAATGCTTTTCATTTCATCTTTCCATCATTGGATTTTTTTCTCCTGTGCCACTAAATGAACAATGAGTCAAAGTTTAGGTCATGTTTACCATTTCTTAAAATTAAGGCCATAAAATCACCAACTCGATATAAGGCCGGATTTGGAGGATACTAGCTGGTGGGATCATCAACACTCCTCAACCGATATATTTTCTAAATTTTTAACGGTACGTATATCAAGGTATTTTACCAAAAATTAAACTTCCACTTTAGCACCCTCATATTTGAAAATATTCGATTTTAGCACCGTCATAGATGTATTTTTTGAGTCCGTCTCCAATGGAAACATTACATAGAACGGATGCCATGTAGTTGTTGAGAAGCCCGTCGTGTCATTGTTGAGAAATTGCGCAATAAAACAATCAACGAAGAACGAAAAACTAAAAAACACAAAGAATTTACGTGGTTCAGATCTTGTGATCCTATATCCACGGGACAAAAAACTTGCGTCTATTATTCACGATCTCAACTTCGAATACAAAACCAGAGATAAGAATAGAATTGTAGATCTAACTTTGAACTGAAGAACTCTTTCTCTCTCTATGCACACACAACTGTGAAAACTGGAACAACTCTACTACTCTGTTCTATTCTTGATAATCATAAAATAGAGAATTAACGGGAACGACCCTTTTATAACAGTTGTTATAACCGCTTCCATAACCGCTAGGATAACTGCTTGGATAACCGCTTACCAGCTGTCTTGCACAGCTTTCTTCCCAGCTGACTTACACAGCTGTCTTCCAAGCTAACTTCCCAGCTGACTTTATCCAGTAGCAGAATCTCACAGCCGATGATCCAGCTGAGTATCCTCCAGCTAAGAATTTTCAGTTGGCTGTAGCATCACTTCTACACTACCTTTTGTATGAAATGTGCAGATAAAATTTCAACAAATCTCCACCTTATCCAGCATTTCATATCTCTGAATAAAACAACACAAGCTCTCACCTCCGAAACTGTCTCTACAGCGAGACAATCAAAACTACCTCAGACTCGAGGCAAAACATTCACTAACTCAAGACAGTGCTCAAACTTGGAAGTCGACAATGCCTTAGTTAGTACATCCGCAACATTTTCTTCAGTTGATACTTTTTCCAAATGCACAGCTCCATCCTCAACCACATCTCTAATAAAATGAAATCTGACATCTATGTGCTTTGACCTTTCATGAAACGTCTGATGCTTAGCCAAACACAAAGCACTCTGGCTATCACACCTTACCTCCACCGAATCCTGCACAACTTCAAAATCAGAAATCATTCCTCTCAACCACAAAGCCTCTTTCACAGCTTCAGTCATTGCCATGTATTCTGCTTCAGTGGTTGAGAGAGCTACCACATGCTGCAAAGAAGATTTCCAACTCATAGCTGCTCCAAATAATTTGAAGATATAACCACTTTGAGACCTTCGATTATCTAGATTTGCTGCATAATCCGAGTCAGTAAATCCAACCAATGCTTCTTTCTTTGAATCACTTCTCTGAAATAGAATACCTTTCTTTGAACTCCCTTTCAGATACCTTAGAATTTTCTTCAAAACTTCCCAATGCCCTTTACCAGGATTAATCATGAACCTACTTGTTACACTTACTGAATGAGAAATATCAGGCCTAGTACACACCATTGTATACATCAAACTCCCCACCAAATTAGAGTAAGGTACTGAAATCATCTCCTTCTTCTCATCATCAGTCTTAGGTGACATTTCAGTAGATAATTGAACATGAACTTGCAAAGGAACTGACAGAATTTTGGCTTCATGCATGTTGAATTTCTTCAACACTTTCTGAATGTAATCATACTGACCAAGCCACAACTTTCCTGCAGCTCTATCTCTTACGATATCCATTCCCAAGATTTTCTTAGCTGCTCCCAAATCTTTCATCTCAAAGTAATTTCTTAGATCAGTTTTAATCCCGTCCACCTCAGATTTATGCTTAGAAGCAATAAGCATATCATCAACATAAAGTAACAAATAAGCAATAGTCTGACCTATGCGCTGTTTCATATATACACAACTATCATACTTAGACTTGATGAACCCAATTTCCATCATCTTCTCATCAAACTTCTTATACCATTGTCTGGAACTTTGCTTTAATCCATACAATGACTTCTTGAGCAAACAGACTTTGTTCTTGTTCTCAGGTAATATGAATCTTTCCGGCTGAGTCATGTATATCTCCTCTTCCAATTCTCCATGCAGAAAAACAGTTTTCATATCCATATGCTCCAGCTTTAGATCAAACTGAGCGACAACAAGCATGATTCTAATGGAGGTATGCTTCACAACTGGTGAGAATACTTCATTGTAATCTATCCCCTTCTTCTGTGTGAATCCTCTAGCTACTAGCCTTGCCTTGTATCTGATCAACTCTTTGCCAATGACTTCAACTTTCCTCTTGAATATCCATTTGCAACTGACCAATTTATTCCCTGCAGGCTTAGTAACTAGAATCCAAGTTCCATTTCTTTCAAGAGATTCAATCTCTTCTTTCATAGCTAGAATTCATTGCTGCATCTCAGGACTCTTCATCACTTCTGCATAAGTTTTAGGTTCCAAGATTTCTAACTCCTCTGCAACACATAATTCAAAATAAACCATCTCAGCATGACCATATCTCTGAGGGGGTGTGATATTTCTTCTCACTCTATCTCTTGCCAACATGTAATCATTGAGACTCTCATCACCACTACCTATCAAGTCTTCACCCTCAGATTCATGATCACTTTCAACAGAAACTTCATTATCACCCACACTAAAGTCTTCAAGCTCCACCTGAACTAAGTTGTCTCTACCAGATTCATTATTTTGAACAACTCTGGATGAACCGACAACATTTTTAAATGGCATTTCACTTTCATTAAACACCACATCCCTGCTCACTATCACTTTACCTTCACCAGGCTCAGTACACCACAACTTGTAACCTTTAACTTCTGGTGGATAGCCTAACATCACACACCTCCGAGCTCTAGGCTCTAGTTTGTCTTGTCTAACATGAGCATAAGCTCTGCATCCAAATACTCTTAAATGATCATAGTTAACAGACCTCCCATGCCACAACTCATCAGGTGTGCTATAACCAACTGCAGAAGATGAAGATTTATTTATCAAATAACTTGCAGTCACAGCTGCCTCTCCCCAGAACTTCTTAGGCATTCCAGCATCAAACAACATGCATCTTAACCTCTCAAGTATAGTACGATTCATCCTCTCCACCACACCATTTTGCTGAGGATTTCTAGGTACAGTTTTATGCCTCTTCACACCCTTCTTTGCACAGAATTCACCAAACTCAGCAGAGATGAACTCTAAGCCATTATCAGTTCTAAGACACTTCAATTTAGTACCCTTCTCATTTTCAACCTCATTGCACCATACTTCAAACTTTTCAAGAGCTTCAGTTTTGTCCTTCAAAATATAGACCCACAGTTTTCTAGAAAAGTCATCTATAATAGCCATATAGAATCTCCTCTTCCCTATGGTTTCAGTCTTATTTGGACCCCATAGATCAGCATAAACATAATCTAAAGGAGCTTGAGAAGTATGTTTACCCATTCCGTATGGAAGCTTCTTGCTCTTGCTCAAGATACACTGCTCACATGTATCCAGTTTGAACTTGTCCTTGCTTTTGATGATGCCTCGTTTCTACAGCTCGTTCAGTCCTCTTTCTCCTACATGTCCCAATCTCTTGTGCCATAACACTCCATCATCCATCTTGTCATTCACACTACTGCTTTCGCCAACAACGGTCTCACCAAGAAGATAATACAGCTCATTACTGCCTGCACCTCTGATAACAATCTTTGAATCTTTGGTGATTGCAATACCATAATCGGTTGAGTGAAACTTACATCCCTTCATCTGAAGCCAGCCAAGAGATATCAGATTTCTTTTCAAAGTAGGGATATATCTCACATCTTCAAGAATCTTCACAGAACCATCATTCATCTTAAGCTTCACATTGCCTATACCTCTCACTTGACATGACTGATTGTTTCCAAGATGTACCAAACCACTCCTAGATTCTTCTAGAGTCATAAACCAGTGTCTATGAGGACACATATGGAAAGAACAACCTGAATCTATCACCCAACGACCTCCACTTAACTCTCCATCACATTCAAGGCCTCAACAATGTCACATTGCTCTGATGGGTTCTTTGGCCCTTGTTTTTGTTCAGTTTGAGCATTATTCTTCTTCCATAATGGACAATTTCTCTTCCAATGTCCTGACTTCTTGCAATGGAAACAGTTGTCATCATCATTCTCTGCAGGTTCTTTAGAGGATTTCTTGAACTTTTCCTTCTTGGATTTCTTGAAATTTCCTTTATCAATTTTCTGTTTCACAGAAAGTCCTTCACCAATATTTTCTTGCTTCTGCTTTGATGTCGATTTCTGCAATTCCTTGGCCTTTAATGCTGATTGCACTTTCTCCACAGAAATATCATTTTCTCTACCATACAGCACCGCATCCTTTAAGTGATCATAGGATGATGGCAGTGCATTGAGCAGAATGATTGCATGATCTTCGTCATTTATCCTAACATCAACATTCTCAAGATCATCTATTATCTTGTTAAATGTTTCCAGTTGATCCTCCAATGACTTATCATTCTTCAATTTGAATGAATATAACCGTTGTTTCAAATACAGCCTATTCGCCAGTGACTTGGTCATATAAATTGACTCAACTTTGGCCCAGACCGCCGCCGCAGACTTTTCTTTCGCCACCTCTTTGAGAACTTTGTCTCCAAGACACAAGATGATTAGGCTGTGTGCCTTTTCTTTGATCTCTGCCCTCTTGAGCTCTGCCTCAGCCATAGACGCCTCTTTCTTGCCCTCTTCTCCGCCTGCCATAGCCGTTGACGATGAACTTCCATTATCCATGAGCGCAGATGCCAAACCTTGCTATGTTAGGAGAGCTCTCATTTTGATTCTCCATAAACCAAAATCGTTCTTCCCTGTGAACTCCTCCGTTTCCATCTTTGCCGTTGCCATCTTGACTTCGCGATCTCCTTCCTCCGGTCAGATCTCCGACTAAGGATTTCATAATAAAGAATTCCTCACACTCCGCAATGAAACACCAGTTGCAAGAAAAAAACACCGTGAATTCGATTCCGGCAGACGACGCCACTTGTTGAGAAATCGCGCAATAAAACAATCAATGAAGACCGAAAAACTAAAAAACACAAAGAATTTACGTGGTTTAGGTCTTGTGATCCTACATCCACGGGACTAAAAACTTGCGTCTATTATTCAAGATCTCAACTTCGAATACAAAACCAGAGATAAGAATAGAATTCTAGATCTAACTTTGAACTGAAGAACTCTTTCTCTCTCTATGCACACACAACTGTGAAAATTGGAACAACTCTACTACTCTGTTCTATTCTTGATAATCATAAAACAGAGAACTAACGGGAACGGCCCTTTTATAACAGTTGTTATAACCGCTTCCATAACCGCTAGGATAACTGCTTGGATAACCGTTTACCACAGCTGTCTTCCCAGCTAACTTTCCAGCTGACTTACACAGCTGTCTTCCAAGCTGACTTTATCCAGTAGCAGAATCTCCCAGCCGATGATCCGGCTGAGTATCGTCCAGCTAAGAATTTCCAGCTGGATGTAGCGTCACTTCTACACGACCTTTTGTATGAAATGTGCAGATAAAATGTCAACAACCATTGTAGCGCTATGAGCTCCACACCGTGGGGACGTTGGTGTTACATGTTTTGTGTTCAGTGATAGTATCAATATCGAAGTAATAAACTCAAAACCCAGAATTGGAGGCTCTAGTTTAGGAACATGAACATCGTACGTATAAGACCAATATATTAGATAGGTGAGTGTTCCCGTACGCAATGAATAATATATAGGGATACAAAATTAATTTTTCCAAATTAATATTTATATGAACAAGTGTCCTTTTCCTTAATATTTGATTGCATGGTACTGCAGACGTGCGCCCACTTAATCTCAAGTGGAAGAAATCCTTAGGTTTACTGTCTTATTTGCCTTCTCTCTGAATTGCCATTATTACACTCTCTTCTGACCTCTATAAATACCAATCTCTCCAACCTCAATATTTCTACCTTCGACTCCAAGTCTCCAACTATACATACATTCTTGCACTCTTGTTATTTGTAAAGAAAACCTATACAATACAATATGGCTGGTCTAAAATTCTGGTTGTGTTTAGTCTTGATCGCATTCACATTTTCTACGTCCCAATCGCGTCTTCTCCCTCAAGCCGCGCCTCCTGAGAGACGGGCATTGATCGAGAGCGCCCAAGAAATGATCAAAGAGAGCTTGAGGAGGAAAGACATGGCAGAAAACTGGTACCAGTCTGATCGGGTTAGCCCCGGGGGACCCGACCCGAAACATCATTAATAGTGTCGTACTATGGTGCAAAATGAGAGGTTGTAAAGATGGCACATTTGATGATGTGTTTGTAGTCCGAGAGAGAGAGAGAGAGAGAGAGAGGGCCTTTTTCTTAGTTTTTCATTTCTAGCTCACTTGTTCTCCTTTTCCCTTCTGATTTTTTTTTTCTTGGTTTTTAATTCATTTTCTGCTTATTTAGTTGGATTAACTATAGCATGCAGTGGTAATTAATAACTTGGTTGCGGCCGGCCACGATGTACTTTGTCATTAGTGATTAATTTAATTTTATGAACTTTTGATCATTTGCGATCTATTTTAATGTGGATCACTTGCAGCAGTTACTTAGTTCTATGTATTAATATATTATCTCTGCATTTTTTTGGTACTCCTTATAAAGTAGTGCCTCCATCGAAAATTTATAGTACATAAAGGGAGAATAATTTGGAGATTCATTAAGTTAATTATTTGTTTTTTTTTTTTTGTAGCTTTATGTGATGTTGATTGTTGGATGCGACTAGACTAAATTATTTAGAGATATTATAGGATTATATTAGTTTCAGGAAAAAAATACTAATTATAGCACCAATTTTTAAAAATCATAAATAATAGCACTTCTGTACATTTTTACCCTTTATAACCAAAAATATTTTTCACATGATTTAATTTGTGCCTAATTCTCTAATTTTGAAGAATCAAAACTCTAACTTATTTCTCTGTCTAAAAGTGACGGCGGTGCACCTCCCTCTTTATTTTCGGTGGCAATTTTCCGGCAACGTCTCCCGTCCGACGACCTCCTTCCTGATGCATGAAATCACATATTAAAATTCATGAATTCACATATTATAATTCGTGAATTCACAAATTAAAACTTGTGTTCACGAATTAATATTTTAAATTTAAAGAAGATGTATTTGATCTGATGAGTGAAATCACAAATTTAAATTTGTGAATTCGGAAATTAGAATTCGTGAATTCTCAAATAGAAAAAGAAAGGAGGGGTAAATATGCCCAGAAGTGCTATTATTTGTATTTATTAAAAATTGGTGTTATTATTAGTATTTTTAATCTTAAAATTGCTATTATCCCATTTTTTCCAATTATTTATATATCAAGATGTAATGTGGACAGCTAACAAAAGGAAAATGTAATGGGACGTAACATGAAATTTAGTTAAGCTTACCAAAGGTTGTTTATCTTTATTAATTGCGAACTATACATCACACACACAATTTTTGTGACAAATTTAAATGGAAAGTCGGCTAGCCCTGCAGCTCGTCCTTTTGGTTTAGTAACTCTCCTTTTATGCTCGTTTAAGTTTTTTTAACAGTCTTTTTGTATAAACTAGTATTGTCTTATCTTATAGCAAAATAGTTTGACAATTAGGTTAAAGAATATATTTTTATATGTTATTTTATTGCTAACTTAATTACTGTTCAAGATTAAAAATACATATAACAAATTTAATTTTTTTAATTTATTGAATAATAAAATTAAGAAAATAAATATATCAATAAACTTATTTTGATTAAACTAAAAACTAATGATGTACTTTATATTATTTAATATGTTTAAATTTAAATATAATTATAAATCATCTTTATAAAGTAAAATTATTGTTAAGCTACGAAAATTATTTTATAAAAATTTACCACTGTGATAGAATAAATTTTGCATTGACATTCATAGCTGAATAAATTTTTAATCTCAAACTATTAATTATTTTTTTTAATTAACTCAAAATATTTGTGGTTATTATGATTGCATCGTGAATTAAGTTTTGCGTATGACATCTTGTTGATTAAAGTTGCTACATATTTATATTATTTGAAGCGAATTGAATCTTTATAATTAATATTTATATCAATATTTTTTAGAATAATAGATCAAAAATAAAAAATAAAATAATGTAAATATATAATATAGTACTCATAGTAGTATATTTTATTTATTATAAATTTATTAATTTATTAGAAATTAAGTTACATTATCAATAGCCACAAGTTTCAAGCCTTATCTGCATCGCAAAACCGGAAAATTAATATTAGAAAGCAAAATGACCAATATATTAATAAATAAATAATGTTTGATAAAGCTGAGAGTATTCCTTTGTTCATGGAGGTATTATCACTTTATGTAATTATCTAGTATATTAGATATTATATTGATTTTTGTAATTCTAATATGTTATATTACATGAATGCCCTTAATTTTGATTTATAATAAGGATATAATAGACAAACCAAATTTTTTTGTAAATAAAGCTCTTTTTAATTATATAGGTATAGATAGATTAAAGTCTTTGTAACTGCCCATATGTGGTGTTCTACAACCGAATTTCGGGACGTTTACTTTTGGCGATATATTATAGAT
The DNA here is from genome assembly GCA_031470985.1 of Agastache rugosa. Taxonomy (NCBI): domain Eukaryota; kingdom Viridiplantae; phylum Streptophyta; class Magnoliopsida; order Lamiales; family Lamiaceae; genus Agastache; species Agastache rugosa. The sequence continues at coordinate 31,636,156 of CM062601.1, read as the reverse complement.
ATAATATATGATTAAATATTTGAATATTTAGACGATCAAACAAGATTCAAATTATTCAATCCATCAAAATATGTGGTCAGGTGCGGACATAGGGGCTTAAACCCCACCAAACAATTTTCATTTTTTATTTACCGTATAGAATCTCCAAATCTTTGGAAAACTTTGGGCAAAAGTCAGGAGTACCTTACGTTCTTGAACCGATAACCATTAACCCCTCTGCGGTGGAAGAAGGTGCGGCAAATGTTCAGAGTGAGAGAAAGAGAAGAAAGCAAAAGAAGAAAAAAAATGAGAAGAGTTGCAAGCTTGGAGCTTGCAGGCGTCGAGGTGAATGAGATGATGAGAGGGAGAGAGAGAGTTGGGGAATTTGGGAGTGGGTAGGGTCTGATTTAAAACTAGTATTTTTCTCCGATTGCCACACATAATTTTCCAACTAATTATATTCGTAGTTTTTTTTCCATCCCATTTTTTCCCTCTCATTCTAATTATATAAAAAATATTTTTATTCTTGAGAAAATATCACATAATTATGTGAAAGTATTTTTCTTCTTGAAAAAATATCACGCAAATATCAACCAGATCTGTGATTAGGGTTCATCATCTCAATAAGTAAATCATTAAAAATCAAACAAGATCAAAATCAACAACAAGGTTATATCGATGGCAAACAATGAAAATTTGAGTGGTACGATCAAAACAAGAGGTTTGATGATGAACCTTCATCAGACAGTTCAACCTACCCCAATTCGAACCATATATCAAGAATTATCACATGGACATGGTACCAATGTAGAGCAATCAGATGAATTGCTCGACCAAGATCCTCAACCGAATATGCAATTTGAGAGTACAGAAAGTATTTTTTGCGCATATCAAGCCTTCGACAAGAATAAGGGTGTGAGATTTGAGGCAGAAGTACGGAGTGATCGTTGGTGCAGAAGCATAGATAAAGAACGGCTCCTATAAGGCTTCAAAGCGGAGAAAGCATGAATGAACCAAAACACACCCGAATGAAAGGGATGTTGAGAATATGCAGGAATGAGATTGCTGAACCAAAACACATCCGAATGAGAGGGATGTCGAGAATATGCAGGAATGAGATTGCATATTCGAGGAGAGTTTAAAGATTTGATAGGTGCTACTCATACCATTAAGATGCATCTTCTTTTTTGGTGCCCACTGTGGAAAACTTCTAAAGTTAAGCGTGTTTGACTTGGAGCAATTTCAGGATGAGTGACTTCATGGGAAATTTTCCAGAAAGTGTGTGAGTGAGGACAAAACACGCTAGAAAAGACTTGTGATGGTTTGTGGAGCCATCCGTTAGTCCGGAAGTCGGGTCGTTACGAAGGATTTCTGTGTCACCACTCGAAATTATCGTGATGATAAATATCTTATGATTTGCTGTGACAGAAAGTGTGTGAGTGAGGACAAAGCACACTATAAAAGACTCGTGATGGTCTGTGGGGCCATTCGTCAGTCTGGAAATCAGATCGTTACTAAGGATTTTTGTGTCGCCACTCGAAATTATCGTGATGATATATCTTATGATTTGCTGTGACAGAAAGTGTGTGAGTGAGGACAAAGCACACTATAAATGACTCGTAATGGTCTGTGGGGCCATCCGTCAGTCTGGAAATCGGATCGTTACTAAGGATTTTTGTGTCGCCACTCGAAATTATCGTGATGATAAATATCTTATGATTTGCTGTGACAAAGGTCGGAAAACAGATACGAAGAAAACTACAAAACAGATCAATGCTATATAGCAAGACAATGATTATTGGAGAGTGACTCAAGTTCGTTCGGCACACAATCACGAGTTGGATAATAGATTTTCTATTTTTATAGATCCTCACAGTACAATGTCAATCGACATGAAAAGATAATTGAAAAAAAAAATAATGTCATCAGTATATGACCTCGCAAAAATATCAGAATATTAGAAGTTGAAGTTGGAGATCCTCAAAATTTAAGGTGCACGATTAAATATTGTAGGAACTTCAATGATGCAAGGCAAAGATTGAAGCTCGGATGAAGCTCGAAGAAGAAGACACAACTGACATTCACAAGTTGTTTTTGAGATTGCAAGAGAAAGACATAAATTTCTTTCATTTGATGGATATTGATGATCATTCTAGGCTGTCTAATGTCATGTAGCAGAGCCGCATACGAGAATTTTCACGTTGTTGTGAGCTTCGACATGACATACTGTGTCAACGGATATAAAATGCCATTAGCAACTATAGTTGATGTTGATCATCACCAGTCCATTAGTATTGTATATGGCGAATTGTGTCGAAGATTCCAAAAAAGTTCAACCAAATCTATTATTTTTTTGCATCCTCTCTTTAAGTGAATCACAATAAATCAAGCAAGATCATAATTTACAACAAATTTTTATCGATGACAAACAACGAAGATTTCACTCGTTCGATCAACGATAGTGAGGTTTGATATGATGAATTTAAAGTGAAGAACATGAAGAATCATCACACGGACCACATATGTCGAGCAATCAGATGAAATGCTCGAACAAAGTCCTCAGCCTAACATGGAATTCGAGACTTATAACAAAGAAACAAATGACAGATACACAAGACATTATCAATAATATCAGAAACTATGGAACGAGATGCTTCAAAAGATTTTGCATCACTACGAGCAAGTAATCTCCAAGACTCCTCAAAACTCCCAACACAATTCCGTATGGAAGTTAAACCACATACAACATGCCTATGTTCATCACTCAAGGCTTCTTCAATCATACATATTCCCAATTTCACATTCCATTCAGTCAACGAAAGATGATGATGCATAATAAACAATCGAAACAAAATGTACTGGATATCAACATCGTCCGTGTCAACAAAATGAAATGTAGTAAAGAACTCAAGTATAACCTCACTATAGACATCAACATCGGAACTGAAAGCAACCATGACCAACCAATGCGTTCAAAACAATCCACAAATTTGTCATATATACACAAACGCTATAAAGAAGGAATATGGAAAATTTTACCAGAGAGGAATTTCTTGTTCTTCCTAGCACGCAAGGATGTCGTCCACGCCTCTTTCTCGAAGGTTAGTAGCTGCTCAACCTCCACTAGATTATTGAACTCTATCGGCATCCTGCCAGTACTCAGGGCATGGTCAATTTACACCGACGAGGAAGTAGAGTTGACAATTGACTCATCGGAAGAAGCGGGGACAGATTCGAGCTCATAATCGGAGTCATAAGACTCGAAATCGGTGGCAGAATTAGACGTGCGCTGCTGGCTAAAAGAAGAGGAGGGTTCCGAGTACTGGCAAGATGTCGGTAGAGTTCAATGCCAGTGGAGGTTGAGCAGCTACTTACCTTTGAGAAGGAGGCGTGGACGACATCCATTCTTGCTAGGAAGAACAAGAAATTTATCTCTGGTAAAATTCTATATGTTCTTTCTTTACAGCGTTTGGATATTTATGACAAATTTGTGGATTGTTTTGCACGGATTGATTGGTCATGGTTGCTTTCAGTTCCGATGTTGATGTCTATAGTGAGGTTGCACTTGAGTTCTTTATTACATTTCATTTTGTTGACACTGACGATGTTGATATCCGGTGCATTTTGTTTCGATTGTTTAATATGCATCATCACCTTTCGTTGACTAAATAGAATGTGAAATTGGGAATATGTACGATTGAGGAAGCCTTGAGTGATGAACATAGGCATGTTTTATATGGTTTAACTTCCATACGGAATTGTTTTGGGATCTAAGGAGTCTTGGAGATTACTTGCTCGTAGTGATGCAAAATCTTTTGAGGCGTCTCGTTTCGTGGTTTCTGATGTTATTGATCATGTCTTGCGTATCTGTCATTTGTTTCTTTGTTATAATTTGTTTGGGCAAACTGAATGTATTTCCAGAACTTGCAACTTCCGATTGAGCATAAAAAGACATAATAGCCTCTTTGATCTCTTCATCACTCATCTCCTGGGCATCAAAATCAGTCCAGCTTTGCATCAAGGTGAGCTCCAACTTATCCTGCATGAATTCAGTCTCAAGATATTCTTGGATAAGAGGGTCAACCACATCAATAGCATAGGCATTTTCAGCATCAAGAGGATTTTTCATGGCATCATCAATACTAAAAGTAAATTTTTCTCCATGATAATCCAAATATATAGTGCCATTTGCAAAAATCAATGATGGACTTAGCCGTCCTTAAGAAATGATGACATAAAAGAACACCGGACGAATCCTTGAATTGCATATCACTCATTCTCACCACATAAAACTCAACAGGATAAACAAAATATGCACCTTCACAAGAACATTTACCAACAAGCCTCGGGATGAACACATGATCTATCGGCTAACTGAATCACAACCCTAGTATCTACTAACTTAACACCAGATAAGCTATTATAAACAGCTAAAGGCATGACATTAATAGAAGCTCCTAGATCACACATAACATGCTCAATTTTCGTATCTCCAATGTAACAAGGTAAGAAAAACATACCTGGATTATTGCATTTGGGTGGCAACATTTTTTGTATCACGGCCGACACGTTCTCACCCATCACAATCTTTCCAGAATCCTTAGCCTTACCAGCAATAAAGTCCTTCACAAATTTGCTCAACGGAGGAAGCTTGATCGCTTGAAGGAATGGAAGGTTAATCTCTAACTTTCCAGATTGACATGAAGTGCATAGGATCTTCCTCCGGCTTCTTCTTTGCCAATCTTCGGGGCAAAGGAGCAGGTATCACAACATTAGGATCATATAAACTCAAAGGTTTATGTACCTTAGTCGGGTCCTCTGATGCAATTTCCTTTTCCTTTTCCTTTTCCTTTTTATTCAGCACAACTGCTGGATCAGTGTCCGATTTGGGCAAACAGGATCTATTTTTAGCCTAATCGACAGAAACTGCTATTCCGTCAGAATTGTCCAGTTTAGCCAGACTGGATCTTTCTCCAGATTCATTGCTCGAGCACACTCGTGACTTCTTGATTGTGGGTTCACTCAACTCCTTGCCACTCCTTAAAGTGATTTTGTTCACATTCTCCTTTGGATTAACATGAACTTGTGATGGCAAGCGGCCTTGATTCCCCTTAAGCTCGTTCATGAAAGTCGAGAGTTGAGAAATTTGACGAGCTAATCCGTTCATACACAGTTTTTGCTCAACTTGAGTTTGTTAGAGTTGCTGCACATTGTTTTGCAAAAATTGTTGTGAACCAATCAAATCAGCCATCATCTCTTCAAGGGACTTTCCTTGTTTTTTTTTGTGGAGGTGGAGTAGGTGATGTTTGCTGAAATACTGCAACAAGTCTTCATCAGTATACTTATGATTTGGGCAACTATCCACCAATCTCTTGAATCTGGACTAGTAAGTACTCAATGATTCATCATATTCTTGTTTTACTCCACTAATCTTCTTCTTCAATGCATTAGTCTTAGTTGGAGGAAACAAATGCTCCAGAAATAACTTCTTCATTTCAGCCCATGTAGATATGGAGTTTGGCGGGAGACTTGTGAACCAGGCATTCGCCTCTGCTGTCTGAGTGAAAGGAAACACGGCTAATTTAAATTGTTCCTTGCTAACTCCAGCAGGCCATTTCTGCACCTTGAATATCTTGACGAACTCACTCAGAAAGTTATATGGATCCTATCCATTTTTACCATAAAATTTAGGTAAAGCATTCAGTAATCCCAACTTGATCTCGATCGATGCCTCCAAATATGGTATCTGTATCGGTGTTGGAGGATCATCTTCCAGATGGCTGGAAAGTTCACTTAATCTTGGATCTTCATCTGCCATGTCGCCTTCAGTGATCGCGATGAAAGTAGACTCAACATCTTCACCGGGGTCTGTTTCTGCTTCAGAAATATATTTTGTTTGGGCAAACGGGATACCTTCAGTTTCTGGAACACTGCTATCAGACTCGTAAATATGCTCTGTTTGGTCTAATAGATCACCTTGCGGTTCTAACAGATTCTGCTGCTTCTTCAGCTTGGTCTCTTTCCTCAACCGTTTCGCGAACTTCTCAATTTCAGGATGAAATAGAAGATCTGATTTAGAGGCCCTCTGCTCATAAACAATATAAAAGTAACAAAAGATCAATAGAAAAAATAAATTATTAAACATTGTTCCCCGCAACGGCGCCAATTTGGTGGACATCATATACTCACTATAATTTTTAGCAGGATTGCAGTAATTATTTGGTGGTATACGACGTCCACCAAATTGAATCTCCCCCTCACCACTTGAATTATGCTTGCCCTCAAGTATGAAGTGAAGATAAGACTAAATCATCAAACATGGTTGTTCAGAAACATCAAATTCCTATGACTCAATACAACGACTGAATAAAAGGAAAAAAAGAATGGAAGGTAAAGAGATGAGACACGAATAAAAGAGATCGGACAGGTCGGACTAGACACATAAAACAGCCAAGTAAATACCAACAGGTCGGACTGCAAACTTCTACAAGCAAGAATCAGGCAACAAAACAAGAGAATCTCAGCCATCAAATGAAAGAAATGTAATCTCAAGAATGCATCATTATCATCAACTTAGTAAAAATCGGGCAACAATCGAATATAGCTCTCGAATTTCACTCATTCACTTCCTATACTACTCCGGGACAGCCACACAAAGACAAATTTCACTCGATTGCGATATAAAGTGGCCAACATGTAACTCAAGAAGGGCTTTTCTCATTTGGCATAATGGGGCTAGGGACCATTCAAATAGATTGTAAGGATCTATAGAGATTCCTAGGCTTAGAAAATAAGAACAAATATTATGCATGTCCAAACCGAAGCATCATCCATGCAAAATAGACATCACCAGAAAAATCAACAACCTCATTGTATTTGAACAATTAATACACATGTTCAAAATAGTATGCTAAACTCACTCAGGTGCTTATTTTTTTATTTATTTTTTCCTTTTTATTTGGCACCTTTTTTTTTGAACCTTGAAACACACATACCATATACAAATGCAGAATATGCTCCCAATAATGCTTTTAGCACAAAACAGAACCACAATGACTGTCTCAGTTTGGCTACACAGGACTGACTATCAACTTTTTACATCAGAACATTCAACACAGCATCCGTCTGGGGAAACTGAACATATAAACAATGCCTTTATTCTTGAAAAAATCACATCATGGATAATGTTTCAAATTTATCATGCATAATAGGGCCAAGAGAAAGTCAAAAAGAGGCCTTGGTTAAATATTTAGTAGCTCAAATCAAAGAAATAGTCAAGGCTTCAAAGAAGCTCACTAATGGTTAATGTATAGGTTAGGCAATGAAACTCAAGCCACAATTGGTTCACCCTAATGCCTTCTATCATACATTAAAAAATGGCACACTCGATATTGCAACCATGTGAATAAAAATTCTCTCAGAAAGAAATAAAGTAGAGAGTGCTCTACTATTTCAGGATCAAATTTCATTTAGTGTGGATAAAGAAATTTAATTATTGCCTTTTTCATCGTTCCAAGTATCATTCAATAAATCCTCAAACTTTAAAGCACATCATACCATTTAACAGTATATTGAACCAACAAGTTCATCACAAAACTCAAACAAGCAGAATGCGTCTACAAACTCAAACAAATTGGCAATACTTGGCTCACTAGACACAAAACTAGCACAAATAAGCCCTACAACCTAAACAACCTCCTTACACTTAAAACTTTGCTTGCCCTCAAGCAAATAAAGAAAAAACGTAAGATATAGAGACAAGAGAGCACACAAAACTGACAAAACAAATTAAATAAAAGGGAAAAGATGTCACCGGATTCTCTGCTGCTGAAGCTCGGCAAGTATAGAAGCACCCATGGTGGCTAGATCCTGCTTAACGGAAGCAACCTCATCCTTCAAGTGTGTATCCTGATCCTTGGGGTGTTGCACTTCAGTTGCTAGAGTGTCCAGAGTCAACGTACCTGCACTAGTAGAGAAGCTCGGGAGGCATTCTCCCGGTTCAAAAAATCGAGGCTCGCCCTCAGAATTAAAGACAAACATTCTAGACTCATCAAGTGTAGCAAGATTACCGGCAGTGCAGGAGCGGCGGTGGCCTTGCATTTTCCAGCGACTATAATAGAGGTGGTCGCCGAAATTTGAGAAGTTGAAAGTGCAGATGCCGAGGGAATTTCAGCCCCAGAACGACGAGTAAAGGTCCGTTGTCCGGCGACCTTAGCAGTAGTGGTCTTCGGCGCCTCTTGTTGAGGGGTATCCGACTTCGCCAGAGCCTTGGCGACCTTCTTGCTCTTTGCGGTGGTGGTCTGCCTTCTCGACTTGGGAGGCATGGTGGTCACTCACTGATGAAAATAGGAACAACAGTGGGTGGCAGTTTCTATGTAGAGTGTAGAGAAGTCGCCGGCGATAGTGCATGAATGGTGGTGGCCGGCGTTGGAGATGAACGTCGGTAATAGTAAATTACAAGTGAGCAGCGGAGAAGATGCACGGTGGTTGCTGTTGTAGAAAGTAAGAAAGAAAAAGAGAAATTGGAGAATAGGGGTTAGGGTAGAAAAGAGGGCGATGAATTTGGGGAAAGATGAAGTGGGGGGAAAAATTGAATTAATTCCCCTGCCTCTTTCTTTCGCTGTTTTTTTTTCTTTTAATAAAGAACACTTAATAGTAAAAATATGGGTTGCTTCCACAAGCGCCTTTATTTTAAGTCTTCGGCTAGACTCTCCGATGCCATTAGCAGCATGTCGAAGGTAACAGTGAAATTGATTCTACTGTCGTAATAAGAGATGCATCATAATACGGCTTCAATCGGTGACCATTGACTGTAAAAGTTTTCACAATTTCCAAACTCCGGATTTCAGCTGCTCCGTTTGAGCAAACAGACAATATTTCGAAGGGATCAATCCATTGCGTCTTCAACTTTCCAGGCATCAAACGCAACTTCAATTGATACAGAAGTACATTTTCTTGAATGTTTTTCCTCTTAGATTCTTGTTATGCCATATTTTTGTTCGATCCTTGTACCACCTGATAGCATCATAAGCTTCGAGACGGAGCTCTTCTAGCTCTTGAAGTTGAAACCTTCTTTCGGCCTTCTTACACTTGAGTGATTGCATGTTCATTTGCTTCACCGCCCAATAAGCCTTGTGCTCTAATTCGACCGGCAAATGACACATCTTCCCAAAAATCAACCTATAAGGCGACATGCCGATAGGAGTTTTATAAGTTGTTCGATATGATCATAAGGCATCATCCAACTTTAAGCTCCAATATTTTCATGATGGGTTCACAGTTTTCTCCAAGATCTGCTTAATCTCTCTATTTGAAACCTCAGTCTGTCCATTCGTTTGTGGATGATAAAGAGTAGCCAACCTATGATGAACACCATACTTCCTCATTAATGCCTCAATGGTGCGATTGCAGAAGTGTGTTCCCTGATCACTTATCACTGCTCGCGGCACTCCAAACCTTGTAAAGATGTTAGACTTCAAGAATGTTGCAACCACCTTAGAATCATTCATTCGTGTGACTTTTGCTTCCACCCACTTTGAAACATAATCAACAACAAGCAAGATGTATAAATTTCCAAACGAGCTAGGAAACGGCCAGATAAAATCCATCCCCTAAACATCAAATATTTCACAAAAATTCATTGGAACTTGAGGCATCTCATCTCTTTTGAAAATATTTCCTATCAATTCGCATCACTCGCAACTCTTACAAAAAAGATAGGTATCTCTATTCAATGCAGTCCAGAAGAAACCAGAATCTAACACCTTCCGAGCAGTACGTTTCGGACCAAAATGCCCACCACAAATAAAAGAATGGCAATGCAAGAGAATCTCACCTTGTTCCTCCTCAGGGATGCACCTTCGAATGATTTGACCCGCTCCAACCTTCCACAAGTAAGGCTCATCCCAGAAATAATACTTGCAATCACTCTTCAACTTGAGTCTTTGAGCTCGTATGAAAGTGGATGGAAGCTCCCCGGTTGTCAAATAATTAACAATATCTGCAAACCAAGGGTCCTTAGGAAACTTACTTGCTGCAACACAGAATTCTGATTCTGGAAATAGGTTTCGTTTGGGAAAATAGGTGGTATTCCTGTTCCGGACAACATATAAATGCTTATCCGGAAAGGTTTCCTTGATAAGAATAGCATCATCATCAACCAAACGACTTAAATGATCAGCAACATTATTCTCTGCTCCTTTCTTGTCTCGAATCTCCCAATCGAACTCTTGCAATAAGAGTATACACCTGATCAATTGCGGTTTTGACTCCTTTTAATAGCAAAAACTTCAACGTCGAATGATCCGTGTAAACAATTATCTTGGAGCCCAAGAGATAGGACCTGAACTTCTCAAAAGCAAAAATAATGGCCAGCATCTCTTTCTCGGTGGTAGCATAATTGTATTGAGTTGGATTTAATGTCTTCGAAGCATAATAAATCACGTAGCTCTCTTTTCCTATCTTTTGTCCAAGAACCGCACCCACTGCATAGCCGCTGGCATCACACATAAGCTCAAAAAATGATCCCAATTGGGTGGTTGGATAATAAGAGCAGTGGCCAACTTTGTCTTCAACAAATCTTTACAGTCATCCGTTAGGAAAAACGGAATGTCATTCTGCAGAAGTCGAGTCAAAGGATGCACAATTTTGGCGAAATCTTTGATAAACCGTCTATAAAATCCGACATGCCCTAGAAAACCTGTTATCTCCTTCACATTCGTGGGATAGGGTGTCCGTGCAATCAGATCTACCTTCGCCTTGTCAACTTGAATTCCTCTTTCTGAAACGACATGGCCTAAGATAAACCTTCCTTGACCATATAAAATGACACTTCTCGTAATTCAATACTAAATTTTTCTCCACACAACGAGTCAAGACTTTATCCAAGTTGTTAAGACAACCATCAAACGAATCTCCATATATTGTAAAGTCGTCCATGAAGATCTCTATGCATTGCTCGATCATATCCGAAAAGATGCTCATCATACACCTCTAGAAAGTCCCTGGTGCATTACACAAACCAAATAGCATCCTCCTGCATGCATATGTGCCAAAAGGACACGTAAAGGTGGTCTTCTCTTAATCTTCTTGGTTGACATGAATCTGAAAATAACCACTATAACCATCCAAGAAGCAAAAGTACACTTTTCCAGCTAACCGCTCCAACATCTGATCAATAAACGGTAAAGGAAAATGGTCTTTGCAAGTTGTTACATTTAGCTTACGGTAGTCGATACACATGCGCCATCTAGTGATAAGACGCATCGGCACAAACTCATTTTGCTCGTTCTCTACCACTTGCAATCCAGATTTCTTTGGAACCATGTGAATCGGACTCACTCACTTGCTGTCAGAGATTGGGTAGATGATTCCCAATGCAAGACGCTTTAATATTTCTTTGAGCACTATTTCCCTCATGTTCGGATTCAATTTCCGTTGTGGATCTCGACATGGTTTAGCATCAGGCTCCAAAAAAATATAGTGCATGCACACATCGGGACTAATTCCTGTGATATCAGCTAAAGTCCATCCCATTGCCTTCTTGTGCTTCTTCAGCAAAATGATTAATTGCTCTTCTTGGCTCATGGTCAACTCCCTGCTAATAATAACTAGTAGAGTATCATTTTCCCCAAGAAACACATACTTCAAATTCACGGGTAAGGGCTTAAGTTCCAACACCGGTGGCTTTTCATCAGATGAAATGCTCGAACAAAGTCCTCAGCCCCACATGGAATTCGAGACTAGAGAAAGTCTCCTTAGCACATATCATGATACAATAAATTAAGATTTCACCCACACATATTAATGTGGGTAAAAATATGCTTATGCATGATTATAAGAGTAAGGATGTCTGTGTCACCACTCGAATTTACCATGATGATGAATAGTAAGCTTTCTCTTGTTTCATATAAACGATGTGAAAATAAATAGTCCATCTAAACTTATATGAAAATTAGCCGTGACTTGATGCATCATTTGAAGAGTTGTATGCCTAAATTTTTCTTATCAATTTATTGTTGAGCATATAATTATCTAAAGCAATTAAGAATAAATTTACTTGTTTGATGTCATGAATCAAATTAACAAGTTTGTAACAAATATAATTTTCACATTCTTAAAAAACTAATCATAAGATTGTTAAGAGATTTTCTCATATTGCACCTACTAATCCAGATTAATCAGAAATATGAATTCACTCAAGCTAAAATAAAGATTACATGTGCCGCGCACGTTGCATTTGCTAGTCCCAATAAATACATAATAATAGTTTCATACCCAATAAGTACAGTTCAATTTAATTTCATCATAATAAAGTGGTTTTGTGTCAATTTTATCTAAATAAATACATAATGTCAATTTCACACCCAAAAATTACAATATGTTTTAATTTTATCTCAATAAATACCAACTGACAATTTCACATTTAATGTGAATTCAAACTCCACCGCTCCTCCTTCCCCAAAGTCAAAGAACTAAAAAAACTAAAAAAATTAAAAAACAAAAAACAAATGCAATATGCTTCAATTTTATCCTAAGCCGTGATTTGATATATTTTTCACAACTTAATGAAATAACCGTTTGTGAAACTTGAATTTAGTAAGAATCGACTTGCCTCCCAAAACATGAACTCTCATAGTAAACTTGAATTCAGTAATATTTCCTGAATTTGGATATTATATTATTCTGTTCATTTTCCTATGGTTGTGATTTCAGGTGTTTGCTGGTAAGTGAGACAAGCATGTAACTTCAACAAAACTGATAAGTTTCCCATATTGTAAATAAATCAAGGGTTGATGTCCAAGAGTTTAGTTACATAAAACATTTCGAGCATCGTTATGGTGCCTGGTGAACGAAGAACCTCGTGGCTCTATGTCCACAACTGACGAAAAGATCAATGGAAAATTCTATGCAACATCTAGTTCAAAAAACTCTCAGCAGTAGTGTTTGCTGCTGTGCCAGGTAAATTGTGTGAAGAGGATGGACGAGAAGACACGAAAACCTAACCACATGCCCGGGAGTGCCACTTAACAAACAGACATCGTGTGTTCGCCTTGAGTTCTCCTCACCCAGTCCAGTATACTTCTACAATCTTCAGGCGAGATGAAATGCCTTCACAAACATAAATTTTGGTTTATAGCACTATGTTAGCAGGAATCGAACTCCAAAATTCTTGAACTCTGACTAGTAAAGCCTAGATATAGATAGATCGGTTCTTGAATACAACTAAAAGATGTAAATAAAAGCATTCTCAGAGGAATACCTATTTTTAGTGCGATAAGCTTTTAATAGACGGACTTGCTTTTGGTCTGAAATATCCTTCTCCATGCAAAGCGATTTAGGCACTTCAAGGTTCCCTGATTGGTCTTCATACGCGTTACATATGAATCCCAGCACATTTTCCTGCAATCAAGATAAGGGGAGTTCTATTCGTTGGAATGAATATGCACATAATGTAACAAAGTAATAATGACAAAAGCAGCCGGTCCAAATCAATAGATACGAAAGCCACCAGGGATGATCGAGTGGTGCTTCCAAAACCATAAAATTTCTCTCTGTTATCACAGAACATGCTTTTCTAGCAGTCACCGATGGATTATTGTTCTCCTTTCAACAAAGTATATCCACAAGACTAGCGCATTATATCAAACCCAAGACAAAGATAGTGCCATCGTATTTGTGGGTGAGAAAAGGGGCAGACTTAGAAAAATTGACCTCACCTTTAATAAGTGAGGCCACGTACTATCTCTTCTAATAAGTGGCAGTAATGCTAAGATTCAAGGTTAACATACCAAGGGTCTTGAGGCATTAATCCATTTGTACATGGGCTCATTCCGAAACCATGTCAATTGTCTCTTCGCAAAATTTCTGCAAAAATTATATACCCAACAAGATATTACTTCAAATACTGTAGAATACGGAAGGAATCTCAGCATAAGAATAAACAGCACGTCAAGTGGGAATATTAAGAAAAAGTATAGACAACTCTCATGCCTCATCCAAATCAAATCATTCATCTACCACGACATAGGAATTAATTCTAACAAAATTCCATTTTCAGCAAACATGCTGATAGGCTGAAATGCTCCCAGTAAAATCTCCCTTCATTTTCAGCTTCAGGATATAAGATATCTTACTGCATTGCACCTTTACTCTTTAACATAAACCGTGAATTTTCCTCAGAATAAAATAAAATTACATCCTAATATACACGAATAAGTAGCTGGAGTACCAGGCCTTTGAAAAACAGTACATTAATTAGATTGCATTCTCCTAAATTTGGAAGAGTAAATTAAATAAATTCTGATCTATTCTAAATAAGAAAAACAAATGTCTTAATTTATTATTTACATAATTTGATCCTTATTTCTACATGACCTCACAGGGAAAACCTATCTGTTGACTGAAGCCCAAAAGTAGCATAACAGAAAGTTTCAGTTCTGTTACATTAGCAGCACTAAAAATAATACAATGTAAAATATAGTAAGAGCACAGGTGCCAGAAAAAAAGTGAAGATGAGTATATCAGTCATATTTCACAACTAGGCAGCCAGAGTATGTACGGGTGATATAATGTGAACAAAATATGCAAACAAAAAGTACAAGGAGGAATATGGAGCTTTATAAATTTCCCACAAGGTTTACACATGAATAGTTGATGTGATTACTTCTGATTACAATTTCAATGAAGAAATGTTTATAATATATATGTATTAATACTCCAGGTCAACGGTCTTACTACGTGTACCTGGTCAAGAAAACACTATGTAGATCAAAAACCAACACACAAGAAGAAAAAATTACCTAGATGCTTTTTGAAACTCAGACAGAAAAATGTGGAAATCTCTAGCAGAACTCCAGCCCCTTTCTTCTCTAGACCTTAGCAGAAAGTCCATAGCCTGAGAATTTGAAACACAAGGTGACCAAACAAAAACTTTGGCTTACATATTGGTCCATTATGTAAATAGACAGAGATCCTTAAAAACCAAAATATTGATATTGAATAGACCATGATAGAGAAATTGGAAGTATACTTGTCTATAGCCAATTGCTCGAGTTGCAGAATTGGAATTAGGCATAAGGCCCAAATCAAGAAGCCACTTTGACTCGGATAAGATTCCATCATCTGGCATCGAAAAGGACAACTTAAATCAATAAGTTATTCCGAATATGACTGATTTCCTACAGATTTATACATGTAGAAGGCACCATAAGCCAGAACTTTCTTTTTACCTAAAAGCATATCTTCACACCTGAAATCAATTGCTCTGTACAGATCGAGTCTTTGGGTGGACAGGAAGAAACAAACAAAATCATAGTCCAGATCCTTTGAGTCTTCCTCTTGAAGTTCACCATTTGATGAGTGTACGTCAGACGAATCTGCTCCACTTGATTCGTGTTTCTCCTTGAAAGAATTATAGGGTACTTGAAAGGCTGATGGAGATTTGCCACTTGACTGCAAAACAGTCATGGGTTTCAGAGGTTTATTAAGAATTTAAGAGTAAGGAATATTGGTTTAACTATACAGTAACTTCTACAATTTAACTAAGATTAAAAGAAAGGAACGAAACGACAAGGAGAAGCTTCATTGGAATTCTCAAATTGATAAAGGAGATTGGAATGAGATGTTGCATCTTATACATGTTTAAAGCATGAAGAATAGAAGATCAGGAAAGTCATAATCAACCTTGAGAATTTCAAGTCTACGACGTAACCGGTACCAATCATTTGCTGCTAATGACTGGATGCCTGGATCGCCTGCTTCAACAACCAACTGAACAGCTGCATCCCAATGACCATCTCTCTCCAAATCTGCAAGTTCTGAATTCACTTCCATGGTGATCTCAGGGGAGGCTTTAGGAACATCTGGTTTCCCATAGATGAACCTTAAACATCAGTAATGAAAATAACTCTTCAATTACTTTTTAGGAGAATGCATTCTTCAAATTTTGGTGATCAAAACAAAAGAACCCATAAATAAAGTATAAGCAACATACCACCGCAAGTACAACCCTGTACCGCCAGTCACAATTGGGACACGACCTCTAGAAAGAATTTCATCTGTTTTTACCCTTGCATCTTCATAAAATTTTCCAACAGAATATTCTGATAGGCCAAGAAAATTCTTTCATAAGATACATCAAATCTTAAAAACAACAAAAATTAGCAATGAAGGCCCATGTAAAATATGTAGTAAAGATATTCTAATCCAATTTATCTTGAGGTAGCACTTGATATGATGGGTTTTCATTTGGGGGAGAGAATTTAAAGGAAAGAAATATAAGGTAGATTTCTAATCCACCAAAATCACTAGAAATATGCTTCAAATAGAGGATTGTATAACTAGTTATAGATGAACCAATCCTAAATAACCATCAATAAATCTGTTATTTTAGATTTCAAATCCATCTCCAAATCCCACATACAAAATACAAAGTTGAAGAATATATGAAAATATGTTTCTATACAAATGTTTCGGGGCAAGCATACTTGTTCTCCATGTTACAAACCATGATTGTCTCTTGGACAACTGGTGATGCTTCTGCATTACCATATTTGCGTTATTCATCTAAGAAAAAAATTGATTTTGATCCCTATAAGTTTCTTAATGCAGATGCTAGGATGATAATAATGTAAAACTCAAATATGCCAATATGGAAACGAATCACCAACTGTTACTACAGGCTCCATAGCTTGTATGGTTATCAGGAGTGTAGTATGTGACAGTACATAACTCATCAGAAATACAAGTAAAGACAAATAAAAAATCATAATACAGTACCATTTATGATACAGTTATGTGAAATATATGTAGAATTTAATATGCAGAATTACAAGTTTTTTTCTGGCAACATGTGATGACAATGACAAAAAATCTTCAAAAGGAAGGAAATTTAACTCCCCCCACCACCACCAAACTCCCGTCTCCATCCCGCGGCCAAAAAGAAAAGAAAAGAAAGGAATGATTACAAGTGGTGGAAATCTTTCTGCTACTTGATAAGCATCCTACTGTATAACTGCAACAGATCTATATCACGTAAAATATGTCAATGTGATGCTCCGAGAAGTGTTTTCCTAAACAAGTTCAATGTATTCAGTTTTTATATCTTAACACAATATAGTGTAAGTGACTTAGGATAAACAAGCATGTAAATTAAATTCCTGACTTATACGAGCAAGTCTTTCCATGAAATAATGTTGCAAGGGCATTACAGAACCAAAACTTACATATACCCAACATAACATTTTCTACAACGAAATAAATAAACTTTCAATATGATCTATCAACTTTTACCTTCAGACGGGTGCAATATGTCCACCAAATGATGTGGGACTTCCTGGAAAATTTTCAAATATTTTATGTAACTATTTCAGTAAGTCCCATATATAAATTAGACTTCATATGCATGAGCAAGACTACAAACACATAAAGTACATTCTTCCAATTTATTGGCAAAATTATAACTTTTGTGTTCATAAAGGCAGAGTGAAGTAAAACCATTAGAAAAGAAGAGACCATTTCAATAGCATAATTATAATCCTTTTCTTTTCTATGATGTAAGGGTGGGGAAGGACTTGAACACTAGGAGGTTCATACTATTAGTCTATTACCACCTCGCATAGCGTGAGTCGATAGTACCACAAAGGTCAACGAGATAAAAGTTACACAAACACCACCTGAACCAATGCAACTATAGATAAACTATCAAAGCCTCCATCTAGAACAAGCTGACAGCATCTTACTAACATACTTCGTTACTCACAAGTCACAACCAATTAAGCTAATACTAAAATTTCTTCCCCAAAACCAATTACAGAATAAAATGTAGTATAATTCAGAAGCACGGCAATGAAAAGCATTAACTCGTTATAATGCCCAATCACATAATGTAATACTTAAATTTGAGCTGAAGAAAACCTGTCTCTCTTCCAACGAAGGCTTTGCTGAACCAATATCAAGACCTTTATACACCTGCCACCAAAGTAAAAAAATTCTCAATAATTAAAATATAAGAAATCAATACTCTTCAAAATGAATTTATAAGTAATGATTAACGGGGAAAGAGTGGAAATTTACCTGAACGGAATCGGCGCTGATGATTTCTCCGTTGAGTCGTTTGGCCAGCTCCAAGGCGAGCCTGCTCTTGCCGGCGCCGGTAGGGCCAGATATTACTATTACCTTCTGCCGCTTGTTTTTGATTGAGCATGACGTGGTAAGGAGTCTAGTGGTGCAGCGGAGGCGGAAGGGTGGCGGTGAAGGGCGGCGGAGCGGCGCCTCCGCCAGGTAAGGCAGGCGGAGGCAACTCAGCCGGAGGCCGCCGACTCCCAAACGGCTTATCATTTTGGAAGACAATGAAGTGATTGTGCAATAATCCAGCAGCACCTGCAAATTCACTAAAATTATCTATTCTTGTTTCAAAAAAAATAAAAATATATTCTAATAGTTTGAAATTTTGAATATTAGCTGTTCTTGCTTAGATTAAGATTAATCTATACTATCAACAATCCACTAAAAGAGCCAAATCTTCTAAGTTTTGCTCCAGTTTTATATTCGTTACTCGTTAGTTTAGAATATAGAATTAAATCAATCTAAATTCAGGCAACAAGAAAAATAGATGGAATTTTAAATTTAAATTTTAAATTTTTGAATAATCAAAATATCAAAATGATTTCGTTTTGATTGTTTAACTTTTTTGAAAAAAAAATACAAGACCCAGAACTATAAAAAGGTTAATTGTTTCTCAAATTATTATTATTATTTTTGGAGAAAATTGCTTCTAAAATCATAAACTCTACTATTTTGTGATTTTTCATGAACATTAAAACATAACACCAACGTGCAATTTTCCCACGAAATTGAATTCCGGCACAATCGAAATCTACGTGGTCGTCGGATGTACAGAACGACATTGTTTTAACTATTTTTCACAATTATAAATTTAATGACTTTGTTCTGTAATTTAAATAGTTAACAATTGAAAAGTCCCGTCAGGTCTAAAATTGGGCCGGCTTAAACTAAAACAGTGGAGGTCTAAGTGAATTTCAGACCCAACACAATTCGACATGCACTTAAGCAAGATGGACTTTGTCAAGCTGTAACGCCCCAATTTATTTAAATAAAAAAGAACATTATTATTGAAAATTTAATAAAATCTTTATCTAAAAAATACAGCGGAAAATAAAATCATATAAATTGTCCAACTGAAAATATAAACCCTAGGATTTATTCTTATTATTTCTTGATAATCGACCATCATCACGCGCCACGCCGATCATCGCCCGAGTCCTCTCCTGAAAAAGATATAATTTTGGGGTGAGTACTATAAACTCATGGGGGGTGCATTTATCCAAATTATATAAGTTACAACAGTAACATACATGGAAAAACTGTAAACTTTAATCACATTGTCCGAAAGCAATGTTTAACTGTCTAGTAGCCCGAAGGCTTAACTGCTAGCCCGAAGGCTTTAACTTTACTGTCTCGTAGCCCGGAAGCTATAACTGCTTAGTCTCAAATAGCCCGAAGGCTAACTTCTTTTACTGAATTAGCCCGAAGGCTCTACCTGCATATCACACGTATATAAACTGTGCAAATTATATAATGTTGGGAAAATAATAAACATGTTTTGAAGTGATACCAAAGCCCAGCTAACCCCAACCGAGTAGATGAATGTACAAACTTTGTGTTGTTTCCAGCTCACGTGTTTAGAGCTATTAGGTTTTCTAAGTTACAGGTAGAGTCGCTGAAGACAACAGAAGACATAGCAGAAGAAAAGCTAAGCGGACACAACTGAGAAATTCAGCAGAACAGACTCAACAGAGCAGACCAAGCAGAGTTAAAGACCCAGCTCAGTGACGAAAACCCAGCTCAATGTAAAAGACCTAGCTCAGTGTCAATGACACAGCTTAGGTCTAAGTCAGCTCAGGTTAATGACACAGCTCAGGTTGAAGACACAGCTCAGGTAAATGATACAGCACAGGTCTAAGACACAGCTCAGAGTCAGGACGCAGCAGAGTCCAAGACGCTGAAGACACAGCAGAAACGCTTAGCAGTTCGAAGACGAAGACCTTCTCCAAGACAAGATCCCGATGTCAGAAGATCTTATCTGACGCAGTCAAATCAGAGAAGAAATAGCTTCTACAGATGCAGACCTACGTCTTAGGTTAAAGGCCAGAAGTCAATGAGAATGGGTAAGATTCAAACGGCTCTTTTCCAACGTCTAGTTTGAACCTCCACCTATATATATCTCCTCACCATTGAAGAGAAGAAGCAGAGAGTGAGAGAGGCTGGCGAGACGACTAAAGAAATAAAAGAGCAAATAGAAAAATGAACAACGATCTTCAAAGCCAAATCTTTCAAGAACACCCAGCCAGTCAGCTGTGTTCTTAGTTGTTCACATATTCAGTCATAGGCAGAATAGATCAGAATAGAAATATCTTAAGCCTAGTTTGAACGAGTTCATCATACTCCTTGTTCTTCATTGTAAGAACTCGTTCATAGTTGGAAAACCCTTATCCAAACCCAGAAAGGTTAGGTCAAGGTACGCCTGCTCGAAGCGTGTAATTCGAGTGGTCAGGTTTTACAGTACCCGGAAACTGTAAGTCAGGTTTTTTCAGTACCCGCAAACTGAAAGGTGTAGGCTTGACAGTGCCCGTAAACTGTTGGAACACAGCTCGGGTTAGAGTTGTGAAGTTGCTTGGTACTTGGAAACCAAGTGGTAGTGATTTACCAGTGAATCTGGTCGTGGACGTAGGAGGTGTTACTCCGAACCACGTTAAAATTGCTTTGTTCTTTATTGCTTTGTTTTATGCATTCTTCTAACTCCTCTCATGAGCATTATTTCAAGCTGCATAAACTGACTAACTGAAAAGTGCAACAGAGCTTTGCAATATATTTTGAAGCAACAGACGGACTTTCCAAACCCACCAACTTCCGCACACACTCACACAGCCAGCTGTGTCGATCAAGCTGTCATCCAGCTGGATCGAACACAGCAGGCTCTCTAAAAAGAGTTTTAACTTGGAAAAGTTTTTAAACCTTGGTGTATTCACCCCCTCTACACCAAGGTATCCGTCAAACATATAATAAGGATAAATATTAAATGCAACTTTAACCCCACCTTAACCTTCTTGACTCTTGACTTGGAAAAACTTGCAAATTAAATAATTAAGTCCTGTGCGACGATCCTATAAATAATTATGAAAAACCATGATGCATGCTTTAAATAAAATCCAACGAATTAAAAAAAACTAATCAATGAACTTAGGAAATCTTTATTTTCATATAGCTTATACTACTATATAGTAAACATACATATATATATATATATATATATTTGCATAAGCATACTTTATCAAATAAAAGAACAAATCTAACCAGTGCCGATTTCATCTTAATTAGTTGACTCTCAAGGAATATGATACATACATAGGCATAAACTTGAATAAGAACATGAGAACATTTATCCATTTCACATGCTTTGTACTATTATATAGATCAATTGTATAACTATTTAATGAAGAAGAAACAAAAGATTTTGACCACTTAATAGAATAAAATAAAATCTAATACAACTATGTAAAAGGTAGAAAGTTGATCACGTGAATACAAAGGCATGAAATATAGGATCAAACTAATTAGTAGAAATTAGTAATTGAGTCGGTTCCTCTTAAATTTGAGAGAAGAAAAGAAAAAGGTTTTAATTTGAAAACAACATAAGAACAAGAAAGACACAACAACAACTCATACAGACAAATGAAGAGAAACGTAAAAATTCGACTTACAGATGAAACGAGAAGGGATAAGAGATATCTCTACAAACATAGGATTTGAGATTTGAGTGTGAGAGGAAGAATGAAAATAACCTCTATTTATGCTTGAAAATTATGAGTTTGGATAGCTAAAAACTTTGATAAAGTTTATCATTAAGGATTTGGAAGAAAATTGCGGATAGAGATGTAAAGATCATGAGATAAGTCTCATATTTTATTATATCATGATTTTGAAAACAAATTTTTATCTACTGCAAACTCTTTACGGGGAGAGAATAAATAATTGAAATAAATAAACTTTGCATAAATTTTGTGATAATTACTAAAGATTTAGTTATCCTCGTAACTAGTTTATTTACTTTCCCAACAAGAAAGAAAAAGAAAAAAAAAATTATATAAATATAAATATATAGTGTTCTTAAGTATAAATTGAAACTATCGGCTATAAATTTAATTTGATAGAAGATGCATAAAATTTCTTTGGGCTTTAAAAATCCATAAATATTTTGGGTCATGCAAATCGAATAAAAATCATGCTTATGCTCATGCAAAAACTCTAGGCGCGACTTATAAGACTTAAATAATTAATTACATAAAATAATATTATATAAACTTTTTAAGAGTAATGTAGCAAAATAAATTTCTGGGTTGCTACACAAGCCCGTCATGATCCTATCATTTTTATGTGGTCCTAAGTGATTTTCGGGCCAACCAACCCAGCCCTATTTTTGCAATTTGTCTGATGGGCTTAGTTCGGTCTGGCCCAATCCAACCCGAGATATTTGACAACCCTATATGGTATGTAAAATCAAAAATTCGATGCCAGAATTCTATGTGATGAAATTATTGAAAAAATATTGCAAGGTCATGGTATTTTTTTTTTTCTTCACATATTTTGAAGTTCGTGATCATTTCAAAAAAGATGCGAAAGATCATACCATATACCTATATTTGATCTCAATTAAGAAGTCCATATATAGGTTTAGGTTCATAAGCTTGTAAAAGCAGTCTAGAAAGTTATTACTTTTACCTGAAAAAATGCTACATCATTAATCTCTAATGTGGTGCAATACAGTTTGGGCTCGTTTGGTAGGGGTGATTAGGGTGTATAATATGTTTATGACACCCTAATATCTTGTTTGGTATGAAGTATACGGCCCTTTATAAAGTTCGGGCCCGTATGAATAATACATATTTTTGTTGTTATGTATATTACCTATGAGGTGGTATAAATAATACTGCAACTAATTATAACAATAAATTACAATAATTACTATGTGTTGCAGGGAATTTAATACTTCATACCAAACGGAATATTAATTCTTTATATTTATAAGACATCTCAGTCAAACATATCAGGTTTTATCCCATACTTTGTACCAAACGAGCCCTTTATATATTTTTGCTACCTCAAATATTATTAAAACAATTGCGGATTCGAGACATCTCCTTAATTCGAGGTCCTATGTGGCGCTCTCTCCTTTCAGTATTCTTATTTATCTTTAATCCTTATTTTGAGCATTTTTATTCATTTATTCTATGTATATTTAATATAGATTTTCTCATCCCACATTGATTCTTAATAAAACTTTATTCTTGGAGAACCTATATAAATACTCACAATCCATGTGTATTTTTCCATTCCGCAATTATTTTGCGCAACCAATATAATTTGGCAAATTAATATGTTGGCCAAATAAATAGTTTTATTTTTATCGACAATTTTAATTTGATCAATTATGTAGTTGTCAATATTAATTTGTTTAATTTAACAAATTTTTAAATTGACGTAAATAAAAGAAAAATCTCAAAAATATGTATTCTCAATTATAATTCTTGGATTTGTATATATATACACGTACAGATAATTCTCGAAATTTAACTTTGTGACGAGATGATCAGACGTACACAACGAAATATTAATGTTCATGCTTATATATTGCAAAATAATAATAAAATAAAAATATTTGTTAAGGAAGTACAATAAAATAGAAGAAACAACCTTATTAATATATTTTATTTTAATAATATAGTTCGCCGTCGATTTTCGACGGAATACACACTAATTAATCTAACATAATAATATGACCAACACTCAGACAGGTACTTAATTTAACGTAATTGGATTAATTTAAAATTGGCCAAATATCCAAATCTATCCCTATAAATTGATACGGTGTCAATTCTATCCCAATAAAATATGAAATGTCAATTTCTAACCCAATATAATATTGTTTCTCCCACCATTGAGGTATTTGACGAGATTAGTTCTCAAACTTTTACATATAAAAGCAAATATATTTGTTAAATATAATAAAGCCATTAGCCATATGAAACAAGACACAAATTCTAAGCAACGTTAGTTTCTATTACCTGGCGCCTAACCTATTTGTATTTCACCAACCAGTAGTTGCATGTCACACTTTCCCTACAACTATATACACTTAAATCTTAAGATACCAATATAAGCAACATGTACACAAACACGATCACATAACCACCCCGTCCGCCGCCCATGACGACACTGCAGCACCGGCGGATCCACCTCCTCTTCCGCCTGGCCGTGGTGTCCGTCCTCACGCTAGGGGCGGCCCGAGTGATCCTCGATAACTTGAGGAACAACCACAGTGTATGGTCAACCAACTCGATACTTGAATGGACAAGTAGTCGTAAGTATACGATTAGGGTGCCGATTGAAGTCTCTGTGGAAGAAGAAATCGAAGATGGATGCAATGTGTTCGAAGGAAGATGGGTTTGGGATAATGCAAGTTATCCTCTCTATAGAGAAGATAGTTGTCCATTTCTGGTGAAACAGACGACTTGCTTGAGGAACGGTCGATTCGATTCGTTTTATCAGAACTGGAGATGGCAGCCCGATGCCTGCGATTTGCCAAGGTACAATTAAACCCTTCATGACATGAAAAGAAAAATTAGAACATTATTAAGACAAGAATAACATGTTTTGATGTTGATTAGGTTTGATGGTCTGAAGTTGATGGAGATGCTGAGAGACAAAAGATTGATGTTTGTTGGAGATTCAGTGCAAAGAGGCATGTTTGAGTCCATGATTTGTTTAGTACAATCTGCACTTCCTAAAACTGTGAGAAAATCCCTCCAACGAATACCTCCAAGGAAGGTTTTCAGAGTAGAGGTACACTAGCATCTATCGAGTTTCTATTACGACGTCGTTTCAATAATAACTGCATGCAAGTATGCCCGTTAGTGAACTCGTTTCCGAATCAACTATAGGAATTCAATGCATCGATCGAGTACTACTGGGCTCCCTTCATCATCGAATCAATCTCAGATCACGCAACAAATCACACTGTTTCGAAACGTCTGGTGAAGCTCGATTCCGTAGCTAAGCATAGCAAAGAGTGGGAAGGAGCTGACATTTTGATCTTCGAGAGTTATATCTGGTGGATGTACAAACCTACGATCAATGCAACGTACGAATCACACACACACACACACTTCTTCTAAGTTTTATATTATGTCTAGATTTAGAATATGATTAGAGATTATATTTTTCACAGATACGGATCTTTCGACAACATCCAAGAATACAACGTGACGACTGCGTATAGATTGGCTATGGAAACCTGGGCGAACTGGGTCGACTCTCGAGTCAACCCGCAAACTCAAAAGATCTTCTTCGCGACAATGTCTCCTACGCACTTATGGTAAGAACCGCGATTGAAAGAAATACGTGACAATGTACCAAGAATATTTCGTGTAGGTGTAGATGAAGACTAAAACATGACCATTGTGTCGATTTTTCGTGTGCAGGAGTTGGGAGTGGAAGCCTGGAACGGACGGCAACTGCTTCAACGAGACACAGCCCATTGAAGGACCGTACTGGGGAACCGGTTCGGACCTCGACATGATGAGGACAGTACAAGATGTACTCGGCCGGCTTAAGGTTAATGTGACTGTGTTGAACATTACACAGTTGTCTGAATATAGAAAAGACGGCCACGCTTCAATTTTTGGAGAAAGAAAAGGCAAGCTATTAACAAGAGAAGAGAGATCTGATCCCAAGAATTATGCAGATTGCATACACTGGTGCTTACCGGGAGTGCCCGATGTTTGGAATGAGATTCTGTACGCACTTCTTTTACAAGATTATCGCGATCAATCAATGATATGACGACCTGGAATGATGTACAAGAGGCAAGACCTTTTCCCTCTCCTAAAGAAACCACTCCCACCCCACATCCGCCCGTGGAAAATAGGTCGAGGAACAGTCGAGGAAAAGGAGGAAAGGACAGAAAACAACATCCACAGCCTACGGCAGTGTAGGATTTTATGATGCCAGAATACGGGTAGAAAACAACAATCTACACGCAGAAGGGGCAATGCGGGTATACTGAGCATCTCCACCCCTTACTGTATTCTTCCTCCTGAAGATGAAATACAGCTTTCTTAAATCTTCTGAAATGTATGATCTAGAATTTAATAAAAACGAAGTTTTCCCATAAATTGTGACAGATTCGATACATAGGCCGATCTTCAATAGAAGAAAGACATGCCAAAAGTAGGCGTTAGTCCATTTTTAACGGAAAAAAAAATTAAAAAAAAAATAAAGACAAAATTTGAAAACTTTATACCCAGTCCTCACAGACAAGATTTGGCAGCAAATGAAGATATGGACATCCTAGTTAATGAAATGGTCTGCAAAATTACCAATGGAACGATGACACTCAGAGAAGCTCCCACTCATTTTCACTCAACTCCTGAGATGACTGTGTTTCGTCCGCATGTAGAGCTGTGTTGAGAAATGAGGACAAAGAACTTGGCTCAAAATGCTGATTTGATTCCACATCAATGTCCCCGTACATTATAGCCAAGTGCTCATATTCCTTGGATAGCCTCTTATGAGAAGTAAACGCATCCTGTATTAATTTCTACAGATAAAAATAAAATAAAATGCAGTTAATAGAGATGGTTGATAGTGTTGTTTAAAGTTAATTAAGAAAGAGTTTTTTTTTTTTTTTTGCACAGCATATGGCTGTGTGTGCAAATAGGCACACACAATTTATCTAGTTTAAGTTTATTTGATCTTATTAAGAGAAGGAAACAAGATACTACCTTATAATATCTGAAATTTCTTCTCCTATAAGAGCCAGGTACGATCAAATTGCAATTGAAAACGGCACTTCTTCCATCATGCTTCATATTTGGGGAAAGTTCAACAGTTTCTAAATCGAGGACACCAAGTGCATATGTATTTGCTGCACAATGATTCAGTACATCAACATGCATGCAGTAGTAAGCCCAAATACAAATATCCATGTGAAAAACTCAGTATGTATTGGAAATTTAAGCCCTCATTCAAAAGAAACCTCTCAAAGTCCAACGCACGCAGAGATCAAAGAGAAAGTTCCAACGGAATTAAGACTAGAGCATTAGAGCATAATTTTAAAAAAGAAGTCACTATGTTTGTTCCTGACTGTTCGACAGAGGAAAAAAGAGGATAAAACAGTTGCTGGGATAAATAAAATAAAATAAAACACAAAGAAACCATATACTGGTCATCTCATGAATAGAATCTCATCACTCCTGTTCAAATTACAGCATAACCAGAATAATTTAGTAAAAAATAATATTGATGGTAGGTATAGCTGAACTTACCAGTTTCAGAAGGAGATATTCTCGAATGGCCATTCTTGTGATGTTCTTCATGCCCGCGTTCAATTGAACTAACTAAAAATTCTGACCTATTGGACTGCAGTGCGTTGTTATCTGCCAAAATAAAGGTTAGTTGCTGATAAATCTATCTTCAGGTAAGAAAAACGAATGAAAAGATAAAAAAAGGATATGCAAAAATAGTGAAAGGAAGCACAAAAATAGATAACATTAAACATAAATAAATACACGATGTTAATGGAGAATAAGATAAACCAACCATTTGATTCCATGATTAGGAAAGCAGGGTCCACATTCACTTCCTTAGTTTTATCAGCATCACTTATGGAAGATGCAGCAGAAATATTATATGTACAGCCGCCAGATAGACTGCGACAGTGAAGGATATTTTCAGCCTCCTCAGAAAAGTCCTTTGATGTAGACTCCATAGATATAGAAGACTTTGGGGATGTACAAGAAGTGGAAGGTATAATGGCCGTTATTTCTCCTTTTTCGTTGCAAGAATGATATGCAAACACATGTTCAGATGATTGGACAGAGGTTGACAAATCAACACTCTCATCTTCAGTAGAGCAGCTTTCGGACAGAGCCCTGTATTTTTCTGAAGCCCAGTCATCCACATCACAAGCTATAGGAAGTGGTGCATCCATCATCGGACCATAATCTTGATTAACTTTATGAGTTGAAACAGGTACTTCTGGAGAAGATAAACTTCCAATTACATCTGAATATGGATCCTCAACCATTCGTAACTCTCTTTTAGATAACCAAGCAGTGATTGAAGCATCAGAAAGACACACTGTGTCATCTGAAAAGCCCTTGTCTCCATTTGTATGGTTAAAATCCCTTCTTTCCTTTTTAATGGATGTAGAACCTTCTTCATGAGCTGAAGATGCAGGTGAAGAAAATATATCTTCATCACACTTTGAAGAAAAAGTTTCACTTTCAATACTTGAATTTGCAGCCGCTGGTTTCAAATCCTCTGTAATGTTCTTCTCTGTATTAATATTGTCTTTGCTATTCTCGACCATGGCATTGCCTTGTTCTCTCAAATGTTGACAATTTTGTGCTTCTTCGACATCAGCAGGCTTAGAGATTCGCATCTTATGATCATCAGAGACCTGATTCTTTGCCAATTGCATGTCATCAGCACTAGTGGAAGTTGTTCGGATGCCAGTGACTGACACAGGATCCTGCATGTCAACTTGTTTACCAGCCGCCAATTGTCGCTCAGGCTTTGCAGTGTCCACAGAGAGTGGAAGTATATCTTGAACTACATCAGAGTAAAGTCTTTTCACAGACACACCAACACTTTGCACTTGGTTCCCAACGAATTTCACAGTATCCTGTCCAAGAGAGCAATTTACAACGTGTAAAAACATCAATCTCTGGATGAATAACCGACTTCTCTAGAAAAGAGGAAAAAACGATATTCATAATCTAAATGATGGTACATAACCACACCAAAGGACGATTTCTATGCAAGGCGCAGGTCAGTCCTCAAGCTACAGAAAATCAGAAATACACTTGAAGATTACTTATTGCGAGAATAGAAACTTCAAATCCCATAAAGAAAGTGTGGATAACCTATGGAACGAGACATATATCATTCGACCTAAAAGTGCCAAAGTAGGATCCTTTTTGTCTTTTCTTTGCTGTGTTGCCTAGGCCGAGAATTGTATCAATAACACTACTCATTCAGACACCAAGTGCCCTGAAAAAGAAAGAGAAGATGTACTACCTTGTTCACGAATCCATCAACGTCCTGGCAAATGGACTCAAACCGGTGGTAAATGTTCCCGGCCCAGAATTTACTTTTGAAGCTAAAATCCATTTGGAACACGCACAATATTCCCCAAAACCAATCAAGATGGTCCTACCATAAAAGTAGAATACAATATCAAACAAGATGGATGAAGATTGAACGTGCAAGAATCAATATAAGAATCCATGAGCTATTTCCATATAAACAAATACCAATTCCTGATAATCAATATAAGAATCCACGAGCTATTTTAGTCGATAGAATGCATTCAAGGTGAAAATCGTGGCTAAGAGGGTACAACAATACCAGCCAGAGGATAACAAGCATGACATATGCTTTATATACATTGACATCTCTTACACCTTACAAGTTACAACACTCTTTCCATCTTTCTTATTTTTCTTATTTCCTTCGAATAGACAGGAAACTGAAGTATGTTTTGAACGGGAACGTGAACTTTCTCTCTCTTCTCTCATATTTTCTCTCTGTTCTCATTCCTTTTTCTTCCTGCAAATTGTCTTCCCCCAATATTATCCAATCTCAATCATTCAGTTACGTAACAACAGGGGGCGATCATCAAAGCTTACAATATTAGAAAATTGTGGAACGTCTAAGCACGCAAAGATTAAAACTTTATATGATGAAGAAAAAGAAAAATCGAAAAACAGCTACATACACATAACTGAGCTAGAAAATTCGGAAACCTCCAGAAGAAAAAGATACTTATTTCATACAACTTACGGAACAATTCTGTCAATCATAAAGCTAATTAATTCACACCTCGAAATCACTTTTTCCCACTTTATTATCTTCATCGTTCTTTTTGTATCAGAATCTAAATCCCATAAAAGAAAAGAAAAATTCTGGCCACACACAAACACATACATACATAGTGATCATCATATTCCTGCAATTCAACAAAGCAAGAGGTGGGACGTAAAATAACGTACCTAAAAGAAAACGGCAAAAACCCTAATAGTGGATGATTCAGAAGAAAAAGGGAAAGAGGTCTCGCCGGCGGGAGATAACCGGCGGTACGGGTGGCGGAATGAGGAATGTCTCGCCACGTGCGATTGGGGATCAGCAGAGGTTTTATAGTTGCACGTGCACGTGCCGAGTTAAATCATGAAACATCCTCTGCTCGGTGTCGAGAGGGAGGGGAATTATTAAGGCATGAATTCCGCGACGTATATGTTTTTTGTAGTTGCAACGACTATTTTGATCATCTTATGACGGTATTTAGGGTTTAGGTAATCTTCAAAATCGGAATGACGATCCGAGGAGGGAGGTACATTTATTTTCCTATTAGTAATAGAAGATTTTGTTCAATATTAATTCATATTTATATATTCTAATTCTAATCAAATAATAATTTTTATGTATTTGAATATATCAACATCTAATATATTTTCTGCATTATTAATTCATATAATACATATTCTAATTGTAATTTTAATATATTTAATTATTATTCATCATACTTTTGTATTTATCTTATGTAGACGCCAAAGATTATGTCATGTACCCAAACCAAACCTCTACATGATACTTATCTAATATATTGAATCCCATGTCACATTTTTAGATAAAAAAAAGTTTGTTATTTTTGGCCAAATAATAATTAAGTTTGGCCGATTATATAATTTTTCAATATAATTAAATTAAATTAAATTAAATATCTATTACTAATACGAAAATAAAGTTGCTCCCTCCACGGTGATTCGTTCAGATTTTCCTTTATTCTGGTATTTTGTGTATTATTAATTCATATTTTAATTATATTATATATTTATTAATATTCATCCTTTATTCATATTTATCTTAACTTTAATATTTATCATCTATTCATATTTCTTAACTCCTTATTTTTTTGCATTCTTAATTCTTAATTTATATAACGGGAAGTACAAAAGCAAGCACAAAAATACGACAAACAAAACACATAAAAATGACACAAATAACGACTAAACATATATATTGATGACACGCATAATATCTACCCATCATATAAAGTCACAATTTTATTTTAATTACATAATTTTTAAGAATTGTGAGACTTATAAATAGCATTATTACAACATTTTGTTGTAGTATAAATTCTTGTTGTGTGTTCCAACAAAATTTGACATTTTGTTGTAGTATAAATTCTTCTTGTTGTAAAAATGTTGGCTGCATCTATAAATTGCTGTTTCGGAGTATTTCAAGAAATGTAAAAAATGATTGGATTAAATCAGTATTTTTCGTTGTTAACATATTAGTAAGTAGCCCGTCGAAACTCGACGGGAAATAACTTTATGTTTTAATTTATATGTATAAATTTTAAAAATAATTTTATATCTTATTTATAAGTTGTGATATTGTTCGCGTTAATTATTAATCAAACTTTGAAAGTTAATTTTATTTCACAAATCTAAAATTATTATTAGGAATGACAATGAATCGGGTATACTCATTCATTATATATTTTCTAAATCTAAATTTATTTAGAATTTTTCTACATGTTCGTCCTAATCTCGGTTAAAATGGTGACTATACTGTATATACGTGTCTCAAATCCGTTGAGTAATACTCGATAAAAATATGAACACTCCAAGTAAAATGAATTAAAATTAGTAAAAATCCTTCTTTCTATGTTATTTGAACCGTTTCGTTGGTTTATACTAAATTATTCGATAAAAATCTAAACAAAGTTAATATTAATTAAAATTTATAAAAATTCTTCTTTTTAAGTATAATAATTCTTTCTATATTATTTGAACCGCCTCGTTGGTTTATGCTAAATTACTCGATAAAAATCTAAACAAAGTTAATATTAATTAAAATTTGTGAAAATTATTCTTTTTAAGTATATTTGAATCGTCTCGTTGGTTTATGCTAAATCGATATCTTTAATCTTTGCCAAAATGCGGAAAATAATGTGCACCGTAAATGGAGCAACTTTATTTTCCTATTAGTAATAGATAATTAGATATATGAATTAAAATTAGAAAAATTACCAGAATAAAGGAAAATCGGAACGGAGCACCGAGGAGGGAACACGTTGAAAAATGAAGAGGATTCCATGTAGACATGTTGATTAAATATATTTATTTAGTCTTCATAGAGAGATTTTCATTTAAAAATTTTCTATAGATTATTATATATGAATTAAGAATGTATAAAATAAGGATTTATAAGAATGCATTCCGGAATTGTTATTATTTTAATATGTATAATAGAAGAAATTAATTAAATATGGATAGATAAATATGAGTTTTGATTAATAGATAAACATGTGATATTTCAAGAATATGAAATTAATAGAATTTTAATTAATAAAAATAAAAATTAGAATATATATATATGAATTAAAATTAGACAAATTACCAGAATAAAGAAAAATCTGAATAGAGCACCGTGGAGGGGGGAGTTAGACGGGAAATAATTTTATGTTTTAATTTACGTGTATATATTTTAAAAATAATTTTATATCTTATTTAAAAGTTATGATATTGTTCGTGTTGATTATTAATCAAACTTAGAAAATTAATTTTATTTCACGTATCTAAATTTATAATTAGGAATGATAATTGATCGGGTATACTCATTCGTTATGTATTTTCTAAATCTAAATTTGTTTAGAATTTTTCTACATGTTTGTCATAATCTCGGTTAAAATAGTGACATTACTGTACATACCCGTCTCAAATTCATTGAGTAATACTCGATAAAAATATGAACACTACAAGTAAAATTAATTAAAATTAGTAAAAAAAATTTGCTATGTTATTTGAACCGCCTCGTTAGTTTATGCTAAATTACTCGATAAAAATATAAACAAAGTTAGTATTAATTAAAATTAGTAAAAATCCTTCTTTTTAAGTATATTTGAACCTTCTCGTTGGTTCATGCTAAATCGATATCTCTAATCTTTGTCAAAATGCGGAAAAAAATGTTTACATCTTCAAAGTAATATTAATTAAAATTAGTAAAAATCCTTTTTTCTATATTATTTGAACCGTTTCGTTGGTTTGTGCTAAATTACTCGACAAAAATCTAAACAACATTAATATTAATTAAAATTAGTAAAAATCCTTTTTTTTAAGTATATTTAAACCGTCTCGTTAGTTCATGCTATCTATAATTTTTGCCAAAATGCGAAAAAATACGTTTATATTTTATAGTTTTTTTGTTCTTTTCTTTAGCTACCTATCCCACATTTGATTCAATGTATATATTATCGAGAAATCACTAATCGAGGTTTTTAGAAAAATATTTATGAAAAATGAAAAGGATTCCATGTAGACATGTTGATTAAATATATTTATTTAGTCTTCATAGGGATTTTCATTTACAAATTTTCTATAGATTTATATATATGAATTAAGAATGTATAAAATAAGGATTTATAATAATACATTCCGAAATTATAATTATTTTAATATGTGTAATAGAATAAATTAATTAAATAAAGGAAAAGATAAATATGAGATGTGATTAATAGATAAACATGTGATATTTCAATAATATGAAATTAATAATATTTTAATTAATAAGAATATATATGAATTAAAATTAGACAAATTACCAGAATAAAGGAAAATCTGAACGGAGCACCGTGGAGGGGGCAACTTTATTTTCGTATTAGTAATAGATAATAATATATTATCTCAACTTCTCGCACCTGTATTTCTTAATTTATTATATCTCTATATTTCAAAATATAAGTGGTAATATGCATAGGTTTTCATACTTTGACTAATTATCATCATTGTTTTCGAATTAAAAAAAAAATACAGAAAATCAAGACCAGTTCGTAGCCTCCTTCAACTTCGTTGAAATTGATTTATTTTGCATTTTCCTTAAGATTTTTTTTTTTTTGCTAAAATCAAAGATGTAATGTTTTTTATTTGTTGGGCTACAACATCAAACATTTTGCAAAATTTTCATTTGATTTTTAATTTATATATATTCTATTTTTTATTTTTATTAATTAAAACTTTATTAATTTCATATTCTTGAAATATCACATGTTTATCTATTAATCGCATCTCATATTTATCTTTCCCTCTATTTAATTAATTTATTCTATTATGCATATTAAAATAATAACAATTTCGGAATGCATTCTTATAAATCATTATTTTATACATTCCTAATTCATATATAATAATCTATAGAAAAATTGTAAATGAAAATCCCTATGAAGACTCAATAAATATATATATTTAATCAACATGTCTATATGGAATCATTTTCATTTTTCATTCATGTTTTTTAAAAAATTCGATTAGTGCTTTCTAGATTATATATACATTGAATCAAATGTGGGTAGGTAGCTAAAGAAAAGAACAAAAAAACTTGAAGATGTAAATATATTTTTTTCCGTATTTTGGCAAAGATTAGAGATGTCGATTTAATATGAACTAACGAGACGGTTCAAATATACTTAAAAAAGGTTTTTTACTAATTTTAATTAATATTTAACTTTGTTTAGATTTTTATCGAGTAATTTAGCATAAACCAACGAGACGGTTCAATTAACATAGTAAGAATGATTTTTACTAATTTTAATTAATATTACTTTGAAGATGTAAACATTTTTTTTCGCATTTTGGCAAAGATTAGAGATATCGATTTAGCATGAACCAACGAGACGGATCAAATACACTTAAAAAGAAGAACTTTTACGAATTTTAATTAATATTAACTTTATTTATATTTTTATCGAGTAATTTAGCATAAACCAACGAGACGGTTCAAATAACATAGAAAGAAGGATTTTTACTAATTTTATTTAATTTTACTTGGAGTGTTCATATTTTTTGAGTATTACTCAACGGATTTGAGACGAGTATGTACAGTAAAGTCACTATTTTAACCGAGATTAAAACGAACGTGTAGAAAAATTCTAAACAAATTTAGATTTAAAAAAAATACATAATGAATGAGTATACTCAATTTATTATCATTCCTAATTATAAATTTAGATACGTGAAATAATTAATTTTATAAGTTTGATTAATAATTAATGCGAACAATATCACAACTTTTAAATAAGACATAATCTTATTTTAAAATATATACATATAAATTAAAACATAAAAGTTATTTCCCGTCGAATTTACTAATTTTAATTAATATTACTTTGAAGATGTAAACATTTTTTTTCCCGTATTTTGGCAAAAATTAGAGATATCGATTTAGCATTAACCAACGAGAATGTTCAAATATACTTAAAAAAAAGAATTTTTACAAATTTTAATTAATATTAATTTTGTTTAGATTTTTATCGAGTAATTTAGCATAAACCAACGAGACAGTTGAAATAACATAGAAAGAAATATTTTTACTAATTTTAATTAATTTTACTTTGAGTGTTCATATTTTTTTCGAGTATCATTCAACGGATTTGAGACACGTATGTACAGTAAAGTCACTATTTTAACCGAGATTAGGACGAATATGTAGAAAAATTCTAAACAAATTTAGATTTAGAAAATACATAATGAATGAGTATACCCGATCCATTGTCATTCCTAATAATAAATTTAGATACGTGAAATAAAATTAATTTTCTAAGTTTGATTAATAATTAACGCGAACAATATCACAACTTTTAAATAAGATATAAAATTATTTTTAAAATGTATACATGTAAATTAAAACATAAAGTTATTTCCCGTCAAATCTCGACGGGCTACTTACTAGTTTTCATAATAGTATAATCTTTCAATTTTGCAGTAAAATCATGATGTTTCACAAAAGTTTTAATTTGAAGCACCAGCCGCTGCTTTGGCACTAAATTGGTAATGCGTACGGTGGGACAAATTCAGTGATCAGCACACGATGTCCCAATATTTTTTTGTTATTTCACTAGTCTCCAACAATTAAATTCGTTAATTTAAAATTAGTTATTATAAGATTAAAGTTATTACATATAATGAATTATAATTAATTAATATTTATTAGTAATAATTGAAATTTAAAAAAAATGTATATATACCCTACTTATGAAATAATCAACCTAATAATCACTTATTAACTAAAATTTAAAATTAAATGCTAATATACATTTACATAACCTAATTGGATATGAAATTCTAATTTAATAACAAAATTATACCAAAATATCATATTTGAAATTAAAGAGAAAGTGGTGCACAAGTGCGACATAGAAAAATGGGATATAATCTCAATATAAATACAAAATATTATATTTAATTCAATAAACATAAAATTGCATACAAATATAAGAATTTCGAATATATGCATGTTGAATTTCTATTTGATCATATGATTCTTCTCTTCAAATTGACTCTCGAACGATCTTCAAGTAGCTTTTTTGAGTTTTTCAGAGAATTAGTGTCTCATTGAGCTCTTGAAGATGATTTCTGGTGTGATTTTAAAGTGGTATGGAGACCCCTATTTATAGTTGTAGGGAGAGAGACTTAAGTGGGTTTTTGGGCTCCGTCATGGGCTTTGAGCGTGAGGTGGCACGATTTCATTGACTCTAAGAAATTGATATATATATTCTTAACTTGTTGCCAAAGAAATAGATGTTCATCACCATATAAATACATATTTATTAATTAAATAACTTATTTAATATGGATTTCATAAGATTCCGTAATCAAATAAAGATATTATAATAAAAATATGATAAAATTTTGATATTTACAAATGCCCCCTCGAGACTTGTTCATGGACGACTTGTCATGAAAATGAATGGAGTCTCGATAAATTTGAACTTATTAGATAGTTTATACTCATATCAAAGAGTTCTTGAACTTAAACTTGTGAATAGTGAGTTCTTGAATTTAAAATTTATTAGAAAATTTATACTCGTTTCAAGGAGTTCTTGAATTTAAAATTAAGATTTAGATAGTTTATGCTTGTATCAAGGAGCTTTGATGGACTTGAATAGTTTATGCTCATATCAATGAGCCTTCAATTTGGATTTGAAGTTAGATATATAGTTTATGCTTGTATCAAGGAGCCTTGAATTTGTAAACTTTATATACTCATGTTTAGGAGTCTTCACTTGAATTTGAATTTATAGATATTTTATACTCGTATCAAATGAGTTTTCACTTGATTTGAATTTGTAGACCTTTTATACTCATGTAAAAGAGTCTTTGACTTGGATGATTCTTTAAAGAATTTGATTAGATAGTTTTTGCTCATGTCTAGGAGCTTTATTGATAGTTTAAATTCTTATCAAGGAGTGATGTAGACAGTTTAGACTCTTATCAATGAGCACTTGAAGTGTTTAGATGGTTTTTGCTCGCATCTAGGAGCATTTTAGACAATGTAGGCTCTTATTAAGGAGCAATGTAGACAGTTCAGGCTCTTATCAAGTAGAATTTGAAGATAGTTTAGATGGTTTTTGCTTACATCTAGGAGTTTTTTAGACAGTTTAAGCTCTTATCAAGGAGCGTTTGAAGTTTTTTGTTTGCATAGTTTAGATGGCTTTTGTCACATTTAAGAGCTTTTTAGACAGTTTAAGCTCTTGTCAAGGAAAGTTTGAAGTTTTTTGTTTGCAGAGTTTAGATGGTTTTTGCTCGCATCTAAAAGCTTTTTAGACAGTTTAAGCTCTTCTCAAGGAGCGCTTGAAGTTATTTACAAAGTTTAGATGGTTTTTACTCGCATCTAGGAGCGTTTTTAGACAGTTTAGGCTATTATCAAGAAGCGATGTAGACAGTTTAGGCTCTTATCAATGAGCACTTGAAGTTTTTGTTTGAAGTGTATAGATGGTTTTTACTCGCATCTAGGAACATTTTAGACAGTTTATGCTCTTATCAAGGAGCAATGTAGACAGTTTAGGCTCTTATCAATGAGCATTTGACTTCATGGATTTCGACAGACATATGAAGATTGGTTTGTGACTACATTTAAAGAATCTTCCTCATCTTCACTTGAAATTCTTTCAAGATATTTGCCCCATAATTTGTTTCTTGATTTTCTTCAAAGTTATGAGGCTCCTGCATTGGTATATCTTCAATTTCATTTGCAATCATGCTTAGCTCCATGTCGTGAGCTCTAGTTGCCAATTTTTCTAAGGTCTTTGGTTGAATTCCTTTTAGAATGTATCGAAGACTTCAATGCATGCCTTGGATACACATCTCAATTGATGAAGTTACAGACAATCGATCTTTGCAATTTAAGCTCAAGTCTCTCCAACGATTAATGTAGTCAATGACGGGCTCTTCTTTCCATTGACTTGATTTTGTAAGCTCGACCATGCTCACCATCCTTTGAGTACAATAGAAGTGATTAAGAAATTCTTTCTCCAATTGCCCCCAACTATCAATGGAGTTTGGTTGTAAGTCAGCATACCAATCAAAGGCATTGTCTTTCAAGGGACGCACGAATTGTTTCACCATGTGATCTCAATATGTTGCTTTGGATTTTCTTTGCCATCAAATTATTGAAACTTTGGGGGTTGATAGCCAACCAACATCTTCAAGCTTTCAATCCTTGGAGTATATGGATTGCTATAAGTTCATGAGAATTTAGAGGTCCTTCAAACTTGTCCTTGATTGTTCCCATGATGAACTCTTTGAGTTGGTCGACATGTATCGATCTATCGGAAGAGACTTCAAGCTCCTTAGTCGGATATTTATCACCGTCTTTTAACATCATGAATAGTTTGGCTTCATCATATTTCTTCGCTGGTTTGCTCCTTGTATCAACAGTCGACATCGCTTTTTCTAAATTTGCAATTTCAACATCTTGTTCTTTCAAGCGTTTGGCGAGTCCTTCAACGAGCTTCGTCAAGTTTGCGATTTGCTCTTCAAGAGTTGTAGACATTTTCGCTTGATAGATTTGGAAAAGGAAAGAGATGAGAGGCAGAGATTGTCCCACTGGACATGTCAAAATCTGTAAACACAAAATATTGTATTTAATTCAAGGGTTAATGGCCTGTAAATTCCTCAACTTTCAACAATTTCTGGTTTTGCTCTCCACCTAAAGAGTCTGACTGTAAATTCCTCAACTTTAAGAAATTTCTTGTTTTGCTCTCCACCTAAAGATTCTGCCTGTAAATTCCTCAACTTTCAATTATTTTTAATTTTGCTTCTAGTGATGGGATCTGGCAAGAATAGTTTTGGAACCGGATCGACCCACCTACTTTCTCTCTCTCTCTCTCCAAGATTAGATTGCTAGATTTGTCAGTGTTTTTCCTTCGTATGAATGTGAAAATTATTGTTCTGACTATTTGGAGATTTGAGAAATTCAAGATTGTATGGGTGTGAGTAAGATTTAAAATTCTTGGAATTTTATGGGTGCCTTCTAGCACATGATCTTTATTTTCTCGGTTGAATTATCTTTGCTAGAATGAAAGAAAGCAGGGAAGAACGAGACTGAGAGAGGGTTGGGGATGATGACATGAAATATTTTTTATTTTTTTAATTTACATATATGCCACGAAAGTGCCACATAGATTAATTTAAGCCACGTCTATAAATTTCCAAAACTATTCTTGCCGGATCCCATCGCCGGAAGCAAAATCAGAAACAATTGAAAGTTGAGGAATTTATAGACAGAATCTTTAGGTGAAGAGCAAAACCAGAAATTGCTGAAAGTTGAGGAATTTACAGGCAGAATCTTTAGGTAGAGAGCAAAATTAGAAATTGCTGAAAGTTGAGGAATTTACAGGCCATTGCCCCTTAATTCAATAAACACAAAATTGCATACAAATATAAGAATTTCGAATATATGCAGATTCAATCTCTATTTGATCCTCTGATTCTTCTTTTCAAGTTGACCCTCGAATGATCTTCAAGTAGCTTTTGAGATTTTCAGAGATTTAGTATCTCATTAATCTCTTTGGACTTGGTCTTCAAGCTTTATTACGTTGACGCGGAGGACTTTCGCTTTGTTTCCGAAGTAAACGTTGAGCTTTGAATATTGAGGACTTTCGCCTTATTTTCAGATCAAACGCCACTTTGAGATAATTCCGACGAAGAATGTCTTGATTCCACGAATAAAATGCCTTGAATCTCGCCGGGACACCTTGAATATTGAGAGAGAAATCTTAGAAAATTCTCTTCAATTCTTGAGCTCTTAAAGATGTTTTTTGTGTGATTTTAAAGTGGTATGGAGACCTCTATTTATAGTTGTAGGGAGAGAGGCCTTAAGTGGGTTTTTGAGCTCCATCATGGGCTTTGAGGGTGAGATGACACGATTTCATTGACTCTAAGAAATTGATATATATCCTTAACTTATTGCCAAAGAAATAGATATTTATCACCATATAAATACATATTTATTAATCATATAACTTATTTAATATGAATTTCAAGAAATTAATAATCAAATAAAGATATTATATTACTAAAAATATGATAAAATTTTGATATCTACACTCAGGTGGGGCAAATAAACCATTTAGGCCGAGAATAAGGATTGATACTAAAAATTATAATTTTTCAAAGGTATATTCTTAAGATTAAAGCTATACGGTCATACTGTGACCAGCTACACTGTGGCATTCTCATAATTACGAACATTTAAAATATAATTAATTAATAGTTCTAAATTAATTCTGAAATATTTTAACATAACTACCCTTTCCGTTTTTTCTATAGGGTATACTTTATTACTTTCAAATTTGAATTTGTAAATATCTTCTCTCCATAATAATTTATTAATTTTAGATTTATTTTCCAATAAAGTGAATATCAAATCATTTAAATTATACATAATACTCAAATAATAAAAACTTATTCATTATTTTATCTACAAATAAATATTGATCATGGTTGAATTAAAGTGGCAAAGTCATTATCGAATCAAAGTTCCTTCTTTAAAAAAATTATTTATATGATTATAATACATGTAATAATGAATATATGATATCTATGTTTTTAAAGGAATATAATTATCTCTTCTTAAGATGTACAAGATTGAATAAAATATTAATTTAAAGATATTTCTCAAAACAAAAATATTAGCATGGTTTTGAATGATCTAGAGGCAAAGATGGAATAATAGTTTTATGTAAATTTTTTTTGTGTGTTTAATGGCTAGGATATTGTTTGATCTAGATCTTGAATTTTCCGTGAATAAAATATTAAAAGAGTAAAAAAAATGAGAAAGGGAATCGGACAACATAATCTCACTGATTTTGGAGCCAAAATAATATTTGGGTACTATAGTCACAATAATTTTTAAGTCTTTTTAGTCGATTATTAATTGAACCGGTCTGATTTTATGCAAAAAAACCATTGTGTGGCTAGCCACAGTGTGGCTGAATAGCATCACCCCTTTCTTAATTTCTGAATTAAAATAATTGTTAAAGTTCTAGAATTAAAATAATTGTGAAATACTCCCTCCGTCCTGTAATAAGTGACCACATTCTTTTTCAGCGGGGATATTAAGGAGAAGTGTGCTTAAAGGGTAAAAGGATAAAAAGTGGTGGAGCCCACTATTTTTTGTGAGAGAAGCATATTTCCCAATAAGAAAAGTGACCACATATCTCGGGACAACCCAATAAGGAAATGTGACCACTTATCTCAGGACGGAGGGAGTGGTAATTAAATTTTTAATTAATTCTTGGAATAATGGGTTTAACCATCGTGATTGTTGCCATCATCAATAAGGCCAAACTATTCAGATTAAGATATTAATTTCAACTTTTAAAAAGTTCGATAAAGCTCAGCTCGTGAGATCATGTGTAGGTAACTGAGTATCAATTATTCAATTTCTACAGTACTCAATTTAAAAGCTCGTCAGTCAACTTAATATAAATTTGTAACATCATTTGTAGAATACTATACTAGAGAATTGTGTGTTACACACCTCATGTGAACACATTTTTTCAGAATTACTCTCGATTTGTTCATATTAGCATGATCTTATTTAATTTTTGATATTGTATTTTATTCTAATATCTTAGAAATTATTATTAAGATCGTTAAATTTACAAATTAATAAAAATCAAAGTTTGATTTGTTCATTTCCCATTTGACTTTAAAGAAATGAATAAATAGAACAAATCGAGCTTTGATTTTTATTAATTTATAAATTTAATGATCTTAATAACAATTTCTAAGGTATTAGAATAAAACACAATATCAAAAATTAAATAGAATCATGTGAATGTGGACAGATTGAGAGTGATGCTCACGGAAGATATTAGCACATCCCTCTCCACTATATTAATAATTTGAAATTTAAGCATGAAATTCAGTTATATCTTGAACTATCCATTCTGGCCAGTACCACACAAACTATATGAGGAGTACATTGCAAATTTATCATCTAACAAATTTTTCGATATCTAAAAGCCAAGTAGGAAACTTGATGTGGCATGATACAAAAATATGTGTAAAATTCATTTTATTTTTCATTATTTTACTATTTTCAATCTCAAAACGATGTCGTTTTGAGTTTGCATAACATTAAAAAAATTATTTTTAAAAATTTATTTTTACATCAAGTCATATGTCAAATTTGCGATGATCTTACTCAGGTACCGAAAATTTGTTTGAGTAAGGATTAATTTTCATAGTTTCTTGTAGTTTGAGAATTGGTCAAAGTCGATGGTTTTTAGGATAGAATTGAAATTGGTAATAGTTTGGGATATATTTGAGCTTTATTTCATACTCATCAATATCTATATACTAAAATAAAGTTGTTTCTCCCATTTTCCCGTCCAAAATTTCATTTCCATGCATAATTAATATTTTATTCAATTTTCGTATCTAAAAGTTTGAGTCTCTATAAATTTTTATACACAACCTATCATTATGGTGGGTCCCTTTATTCACTCAAAATCAAATTACCAATCATTTCTTAAAATTCGTGTCGAACCCATAGTATTACACTAATTGTGGACAGAGGGAGTAAATATAAAATATCCCTCAATATTTTTTATGTTATTTTTCATTAAAACCTTTATTGCAGAAGTTATTTATGTTTAAAAGGACTGCACATGATATAAGATGGCACAAATAAAAACGTACATATGATGGAGTATTGAGATATCCTGCTGATGCTCGAGAATGGAATGACTTTAACAAGAAGTATGAATCGTTCGGACAAAAATCCCGTAATGTTAGATTTGATTTAGCAAGTGATGGTTTTTAATCCCTACTCAAACATGAGCTTGACTCATAGCACATGACCTATGATACTTTTGTCATATAACCTTCCTCTTGGAAGTGTTTTAAAGCCCGTTTCTTCATTCTATCAATGCTTATTTCAGGATCAAAATCTTCTAGAAGTGACATTAATGTTTTTTAGAACAACTTATTGATGAATTGAAAGAGTTATGGGATCATGACATTAAAATGTATATATGATGCCTCAATCAATGTTGTTCACTTTGCATGTAGCGATATTATGGACTATAAATTACTTCCCAGCGTATGAAAACTTATTAGGATAGAGTACAAAAGGCTATCTATCATGTCCGTTGTGTAATAAAGAAACATGCAGTTGTTGGTTGCGAAATGAAAAAAAAAAAGTGTGATATATGAGTCATCGCCATTGCTTGCCTCCAGGGATGGATCCATAAACCTTTTATCGGGGCACAAAATAACTATAAATATAAAATACGAAATTTTTTACTATATAATAAGTCAAATCTATTACAATTGAAACCTACGAGTTTTCATTGACTGAAACATATGCATGATGGACTCATTATCAATACGGTGGACGTCGTATACCACCAAATAACAACCTGCTCAGAATTAAATTTGTATAGGAACAAGCAGGCTCGAACCACAGAGAACGGAAAATCACTTATTTTTCCTATAAATCGGTTTTGGTGTAGCCACCACGCCTTAAATTGAGAGAATTTAATTAAAAGCTAAGAAAACAATAAATTACCCAAATAGCAAAACAAATATTAATCAGAAGAAAAGTATTCGGTTTCGAATAAATCCACACTAGTCTAGGGCTCTGATCATCGATGCAAGGATAAATTAATTCCCAAGAACCAACCAATTATAGGGTACCGTGAATGCAGCGGACATACCCCAATTCCTACGTACTTTATCGATAGCTAGCTGT
This sequence comes from Agastache rugosa, assembly GCA_031470985.1. Classification (NCBI taxonomy): domain Eukaryota; kingdom Viridiplantae; phylum Streptophyta; class Magnoliopsida; order Lamiales; family Lamiaceae; genus Agastache; species Agastache rugosa. The sequence goes on along the minus strand of CM062601.1, from coordinate 31,591,990 downwards.
AGACGCCATCCCTTATTAAAACACAACCTAGCTGGAGACGCCAGACCTAGATTTAATGCTCTAATAGCTTTTAGATTTGAAGGAACCCAATTTAGACGAATTACCCAAGAACGCAAGTGATAACCCGTCTACCAATTTATTCCTACTACGAACACGGTAGTTTTATTACTAATTAGCCCTATTCCAACAATTACGGATTGAGGGAACTAATTGACTGTAATCCAATTAAATCTAAGTTGATCAAGCTTAAATAAAATCGGAATTAGCTTTAAACACAAGGAATAAACCGAAACCCTAAGAAATTAATTATACGATCAATTAGATCTCACAGATTATTAGACTAGTGCTTCAATATTCTCGCCGAATTAAAGAATTAGCTACGCATAATAATAAAATCAAATAGAACGAAATTGAAACAAAAGGACATCATGATATCTCTAATACAGTAAGAAGAAAATAAACTAATGAATTCGTAGAATAAACGTATCTCAACAAACGGAAACAAGTTTAAGAATAAGAAAACAATACTATTAAATAATATAAATCCTAGCTAAACTTATCAATTCTTCAGCAAGTGTTCACGTCTCTGTTCCAAACTTGGGTAGCCAATGCTAAAGAAAAGAATATGGAATGGAAAAGTGTCACTAATTTTGCGGCTAATCTCAATATATATATATATGCTAATCCTAACTTAAATAACTTAGGAAAATAAATAAATAATAGAATTCTAAATATAATAGGTATCTAAATATATTGTTTAAAGATTACAAAATAATAAAGCCCAGCCCATTTAATTCTCTTCCATCTTCGACTTCTACTAATAATTGCATCGAAATTCTTCTTTCTTGATTTCTCTCGTCCAAATTCCTATGCTCACAAACTTTACATTTCCTGCATAAAAATCACACCTAAACGTGTAATATATCCATATAAAATCATAGAAAACTTAACTTCTGAACAACCAAAATACACACATATCAAATCTCCTCACGCTTGAATCATCATTGCCCTCAAGTATGAAGTGAAGATAAAACTCAATCACCAAATAAGGTTGTTCAGAAACATCAAATTCCCTATGACTCAATATGAAGGACTCAATAAGAAAAGAAGATGGAAAATAAAGAAATGAGACACGAACTAACTCGACACATAATAGCCAAATAAATACCAAATTGTTTATGTCCGCAAACTTTCCACTGCCAAGTAAAAATCAAGCAACTCACAAAGCAATTCTCAACTTTCAAATGACAAAATAAAATCTCAGATAATGGTACATTACCGTCAACTTGGTCAAAATCGGGCAAAAATCGAATATAGCTCAGGGATTCACTCATTCACTCCCTACACTACTCCAGGACAGCCACTCATAAACTCATTTCACGCAATCGCAATATATAGTGGCCAATATGTAACTCAAGAAGGTCTTTTCTCATTTGGCGTAATGGGGCTAGGGACCATTCAAAATTTTGGAAAGATCTAATTGGATTCCTAGGCTTCAGAAAATAAGAACAAATATTATGCACATCCAAACCGAATCATCATCCATGCAAAACATGTATCATAAGGAGAACAAACTAACTCATCTCAATTAAACAAACTAACCATCAAACTGTATGTTCAACTCAACTTAGGTGCTTTTTTTTCCTTTTCTTTTTTTTTCTGTTTTTTTTCCTTTTTTTTCTTTGATTTTTTTTTCAGCACCCTTCTTTCTCAAATTCAAACAAACATACAAGTCACAACTTCATAATATATCCCAATGATAAACAACACAAAACATGAGTTACAACAGTTGTCCCCGTTTCGCCAAACAGAATCGAATCACAACTTTTCAGAATATAAATTTCAGCACAAGGTTCTGTCTGGGTAGACTGAAGGTACAAAATTTCTTTTTTCACTAACATCACACATGGATGAATTTTCGAAATTGAACATGCACAATAGGGCCAAGAGAAAGTCAAAACAGACATTGGTTACATATTTAGTAGCTCAAATCAAAGAAATAGTCAAGGCTTCAAAGTGGCTCACTAGGGGTTAATGTAAAGGCTGGACAATGAAACTCAGGCAAAAAATGGTTCACCCTAATGCCTTCTATCATGCATTACAAAATGACACACTCGATAATGCAACCTTGTGAACTAAACTCTCAGAAAGAAACAAAGTAGAGAGTGCTAGCTCTACTATTATAGGCTCAAATCTTCTTATATAAGTGTGGGTTTAAAAATTCAATTATTGCCCTTTTTCGTCGTCCCATGTATCATTCAATAATTCCTCAAAAATTAAATCACATTCCACCATTTAACAACATATTGAATCACCAAGTTAATTGCAAGACTCCAACAGACAGAGTATATCCACAAACATCAACAAATCTGATAATACTTGGCTTTACTTGACACAAAAACTCGACTCAATAAAAAAAACAAACGAACTAACGTAAACACACAAAAAAACCTCCTCACACTTAAGCTTTGCTTGCCCTCAAGCAAACAAAGAAAAAATATAAACAAGGAGAATAAACACAAAGACGCAAACACAAAACTAAAAGGAAGATAAAATAAAATAAAACAAAAGAAAAAAAATTTAAAAAAAATAAAAATAAAAATAAAAATAAAGAAAGGGAAAGAAATCACCCAAGCCTTCTTCTTGTGAATTTAGGTGGCTTAAGCTCCAACTTGGGTAGTTTCACATCCAATGGCACTGATCTGTCGCAGCAATCCTGTTTGGGCAACCTGGACCTTTTTCCAGAATCTTGAGCAGCAAAATCAGTCGCCTCTTTTATCGAGGTTAGATCTAGCTTCTCCTGCATTAATTCAGTCTCAAGATATTCTTGGACAGGGGGGTCAATCACATCAATAGCATAAGCATTTTTAGCATCAATGGGATTATTCATGGTATCATCAATATTGAAAGTGAATTTCTCTTCATGATAATCCAAGTAAATAGTACCATTAAAGACATCAATGACCGATTTAGCAGTCCTTAAGAAAGGACGACCTAACAGAACACTAGCTGAATCATTCGACTGCATATTACTCATTTTCACCACATAGAAATCAGCAGGATAAACAAAGTCATGAACAGACCATCGGGAAGAACACATGATCTATCAGCTAACTGAATCACAACCCTAGTATCTACTAACTCAACACCAGATAAGCTATTATAAACAGCTAAAGGCATGACATTAATAGAAGCTCCTAGATCACACATAGCATGCTCAATTTTCGTATCTCCAATGTAACAAGGTAAAGAAAACATACCTGGATCCTTGCATTTGAATGACAACTTTTTCTGTATCACGGCCGACACGTTTGCACTCATCAAAATCTTGCCAGCATCCTTTGACTTTCCAGCAATGAAATCCTTCATGAATTTGCTCAACGGATGAAGCTTGATCGCTTGTAGAAATGGAAGGTTAATTTCTAACTTTCCAAATATTGACATAAAGTCCATAGGATCTACCTCCGGCTTCATCTTCGCTAATCTTCGAGGAAAAGGTGCAGGAATCACAATGTTAGGATCATATAAGCTCAAAGGTTTATGTACCTCCTCCAATTCAGTTTCATTTTCAGCTTCATTTTCCTTCAGCACAACTGCCGGATCAGTGTTCTGTTTGGGTAAACAGAACGTATTTTCAGCTTCATCTTCTGCTGGAACATCAGAATCATCCCGTTTCGCCAAATTACTTCTCTCTTCAGATCCGTTTCTCAGACTCTTATCCGTCTTTTCGATTGGTGGCTCACCCAACTCCTTGCCACTTCTCAACGTGATAAAGTTCACATGTTCTCGAGGGTTCACTTGAACTTGTGATGGTAACCGACCTTGATTCTCCTTGAGTTCATTCATGGAAGCCGAGAATTGAGAAATTTGACGAGCTAATCCTTCCATACACACTTTTTGCTCAGTTTGAGTTTGTTGGAGTTGCTGCATATTGTTTTGCAAAAATTGCTGTGAACCTATCAACTCAGCCATCATCTCTTCAAGAGACTTCCCTTGTTTTTCTTGTGGAGGTGGAATAGGTGATGTTCGCTGAAATCCTCTATGATGAGGTGGTCAGTAGTTTTGTTGCTGCTGCATCTGTTGAGATTGTTTCTGAGCTTGATCTCGCCAACGGAGATTAGGATGATCCCTCCAACCAGGATTATCAGTGTTCGAGTAGGGATCTCTCTTCGGCGGTGGGTCTTTGCTGCCATAAAAGTTATGCGACGAGTTTACTTGAGCATGGAGATCTTCTTCGGTCCCATCGCATTGCAAGCTTGAGTGGCCAAAATTACCACATGCACCACATGGTTTCTCCACTGGTCCCGCAATTGCAGCCTTCTCGACCATAGTATTCAACATCTTTTCTATCCGTCTCATTCTTTCTTCGAGCTTTTCTTCAAAGTTGGATGAACTAGTATGTGTAGCTCTCTTAAGCAAACGAGGCTCCTCGTACTCCCTTGTTGCTTCTACCAAGTGTTGAATCAATTTCTTAGCTTCACTCACTCTGCAATGCGAAAATCCGCCTCCACTTGATGAGTTAACTAAGTTCTTCGTGTCAACGGTCATTCCTTGGTAGAAATACTGCAACAATTCTCCATCGGTGTACTTATGATTTGGGCAGCTATCCACCAATCTCTTGAATCTGGACTAGTAAGTACTCAATGACTCATCATAGTCTTGTTTTACTCCACTAATCTCCTTCTTCAAAGCATTAGTCTTCGTTGGAGGAAAGAAATGCTCCAAGAACAACATCTTCATGTCAGCCCATATAGATATGGAGTTTGGCGGGAGGCTTGTGAACCAGACGTTCGCCTCAGCCGTCTGAGTGAAAGAAAATGCCGCTAACTTGAATTGTTTCTCAGTAACTCCAGCTGGTCGTTTCTGCACCTTGCATATCTTGACGAACTCACTCAGAAAGTTGTATGGATCCTCTTCTTTTTTACCATAGAACTTAGGTAAAACATTCAGCAACCCCAACTTGATCTCAATCGACGCCTCCAAGTCTGGTATATATATCGGTCTTGGAGGATCATCTTCTAGATGGCTCGAAAGTTCACTCAATCTCGGATCTTCATCTGCCATGTCGCCTTCAGTAATCGTGACGAAAGTCGACTCTACTTCTCCCTCGGTTTCTGTTTCTGCTTCAGAAATACCTTCCGTTTGATCAAACGGAACACTTTCAGCTTCTGGAACACTACTGTCAGACTCGTAAATAGCTTCCGTCTGGGCAGACGGATCACCTTGCGGTTCCAACAGATTCTACTGCTTCTTAAGCTTGGTCTACTTCCGTAACCGTTTTGCGAACTTTTCAATTTCAGGATGATATAGAAGGTCCGGTTTAAAGGCCCTGCTCATAAACAACAGAAAAGTAACCAAAGATCAATAGGAAAAATAAATTAATAAACACTGTTCCCCGGCAACGGCGCCAATTTCGTGGACGTCATATATCACCAAATAATTCCTGCAACCTACTCAAAATTAAATTAGTATAGCAACAAGCAGGATCGAACCACAGAGAACTGGAAATCATTTATTTTTTCTATAAATCGGTTTTGGTGTAGCCACCACGCCTTAAATTGAGAGAATTTAATTAAAAGCTAAGAAAACAATAAATTACCCAAATAACAAAAACAAATATTAATCAGAAGAAAAGTATTTGGCTTCGAATAAATCCACACTAGTCTCGGGCTCTGATCATCGATGCAAGGATAAATTAATTCCCAAGAACCAACCAGTTATAGGGTACCGTGAATGCAGCGGACATACCCCAATTCCTACGTACTTTATCGATAGCTAGCTGTAGACGCCAGACCTAACCATTTTCCTTATTAAAATACAACCTAGCTGGAGATGCCAGACCTAGATTTAATGCTCTAATAGCTTTTAGATTTGAAGGAACCCAATTTAGACGAATTACCCAAGAACGCAAGTAATAACCCGTCTACCAATTTATTCCTACTACGAACACGGTAGCTTTATCACTAATTAGCCATATTCCAACAATTACGGATTGGGGGAACTAATTGACTGTAATCCAATTAAATCTAAGTTGATCAGACTTAAATAAAATCGGAATTAGCTTTAAACACAAAGAATAAAACCGAAACCTTAGGAAATTAATTATACGATCAATTAGATCTCACAGATTATTAAACTAGTGCTTCAATATTCTCGCCGAATTAAAGAAATAGCTATGCATAATAATAAAATCAAATAGAACGAAATTGAAACAGAAGGACATCATGATATCTCTAATACAGTAACAAGAAAATAAACTAATGAATTCGTAGAATAAACGTATCTCAACAAACAAAAACAAGTTTAAGAATAAGAAAACAATACTATTAAATAATATAAATCCTAGCTAAACTTATCAATTCTCCAGCAAGTGTTCACGTCTCTGTTCCCAAACTTGGCGGCCAATGCTAAAGAAAAGAATATGGAATGGAAAAGTGTCACTAATTTTGCGGCTAATCTCAATATATATATGCTAATCCTAACTTAAATAACCTAGGAAAATAAATAAATAATAGAATTCTAAATATAATAGGTATCTAAATATATTGTTTAAAGATTACAAAATAATAAAGCCCAGCCCATTTAATTCTCTTCCATCTTTGACTTCTGCTAATAATTGCATCGAAATTCTTCTTTCTTGATTTCTCTCGTCCAAATTCCTATGCTCACAAACTTTGCATTTCCTGCATAAAAATCACACCTAAACGTGTATTATATCCATATAAAATCATAGAAAACTTAACTTCTGAACAACCAAAATACACAAACATCACAACACTATCAAAAACCTCTTTCTCAATATATACAATCAAACTATCATTCATCCATTGATCTCCCATCCGATTGTGTAGACGGTTTTTTTGATATTCATTGCAGAAAATACCCGTTCAACTGAAGTAGTGGCAACCGGAAGAATTAGAGCAAACGTTATAAGCAAATAAACCAATGGGTATACCTCATGCTTTTTCGTCTCTACCATCTTTTGTGCAAGAGCTCCAATACCTTTTAGTTTTCCAAATACATCAGTAGAACACAGGTCAAGGATATAAGTTTCAAGTTGATCATCAAGTGTCTCAATCTGAAATGTAGAGAAGTCTTGAGGGTAGAATCTAGCAAGATTGATCAATTTATGCTTATCAAATGCTGAGAATGAATCATCTGGACATAAACATGCTACACAAAGTAGAAAATCTGTATTTGCCACAGTGAAACAGCCATTTAACTCCATGAGCTACATATCAATGATAGAACAAAACACATCAAATCGGTAATGATGAATATTTGTAACTTCAGGAGCTTTACGCCTTGACCTGCATCGAGCTACAAATTATTACTCATATTTGGAACATCAATTATTTCTTTCTTACAAAAGGAAGAAACTTGATCATAAAAAGAATCTCATCATTCATCCCTCATCATTTGTAGCCGTTTCTTGGCTATTTTCACGAGAGCCATAACATTAATAATATCTTGATCTTTTCTTTGTAATGCCTTTGACAATTCATTTGTAATTCCTAAATTGACCCTCATCAAATGTAAGGTAAAAATAAAATCAAATGATTGCATCAATCCCAATAAATTATTCTCCTCACCCTTTTGTTCAGAACTTACCCCGTCCAATTATCTCAAGAATCTTGATTGTAGAAGAAAACAAAGTGATCAAACCAATCAAAGTATCATAATGAGAGCTCCATCGTGTATCATGCCTGGGCGTTTGAGTGTTGTTTATTGATTTAAACCTTTCCCACTTACAAGATCACAATTGTTGAGAGCATTCTCAGCTTATTTTTGATGAAGAATGTCACACCTTTTGGAAGAAGTCCCAACAATATTTACCACAATAGTAACTGAGAAGAACAAAGTAGAAACTAGAATGTGTTTTTTTGCAACAGCTACAAGAGCAAGTTGAAGTTGGTGAGCGAAACAATAAATGTAAAAGGCACATGGATTCTCCTTTAAAATAAGAGCTTTTAAACCATTAAACGCACCCTGCATATTACTAGATCCATCATAACCTTGACCTCGCAACCTCGAAATGCTCAAGTTGTGTCTAGAAAATAAGCAACCAATTGCTTCTTTTAGTGTAAGAGCAGTGGTACTAGTAACATATTCAACACCGACAAATCTTTCAACTATACAACCATCCTTATTTACAAAATGTAGCACAATTATCATCTACTCTTTCATTGAAATATCATGAGATTCATCAACTAGAATAGAAAATAGTGCACCTCTTATCTCTTCCATGATGATATTAATAGTTTTTACTGCAACAACATTCACAATATCTTTTTGAATACTAGATGCTATCAATTTAAGATTTTCAGGAGCACCATTTATAACACTCCCTCCGTCCTATTATTGTTGGCCTATATTCCTTTTTAGGCCGTCCCACAAAAGTTGGCATGTTTCCTTTTTGGGAAATATACTTCTCTTACAAAAAGTTGTGGGCTCCACCACTTTCTATCTTTTTATCCTTTAAACACTCTTCTCCTTAATACCCGTGCAGAAAAAAAACGTGCCAACAATAATGGGACGGATGGAGTATTTAATATCATCATTGTGATCAGCAAGAAACTTAAAAAGCTCAAGAAAATTACCTCGATTAACTGAATTCTTTGATTCATCATCACCACGCATTGCAAGCCCTTGACGTAAAAGAAATCGAACACAGTCAACTTAAGCATTTAACCTTATTCGATAATCTTTTTGATTTTGATCTGTCTACTTGTCAAATGCATATTAGATATGTTGTTTCTGATTTTTCAAAGCTTCACACCGAGCCCAAGCTTTGTTATGAGCACTATTAGGACATCCGACATGTTCTTTCAGTCTTTTCTATTTTTTCCAATTCCTAACCCTTCACCAACAAAGTCGTCATGCGCTTGTTCTCCAGGTTTTGATTTAAAGAGATAACAACAAAGACAAAATACGACATCTTTGGATATACTAACTCCTACCAATTTGCATATTCAGAAAACCAATTAGAATTGAAACGCCTTGATTTTTTTCCAAAGGTTGTGAAAGGAAAATTATGCTTCAATGGTTGACAAAGGACCCCTCGATATGTATGCCCTTCGAACTTCATCTCGAATATTTGGATTATAATCCAAAATTTGAATTCTTAAGTTCTTAACCACGGATCTGTAGGAAGGTCTTTTGCATTAAAACCGTCCCTACTTGATTTGACATTATCATCATTCTTTCCAAACAAATGGTGTTTCCAATGCTCTTTTATAAAATCTTTCCATGGCTACAAAATAAATTAAAATTTCATATCATATTAATTATACTTTCTAAGTTTCTAGCTACAATTATATACACATAAACATCTTTGAAAAAACAACCTAAGAATCTAATATACACAATTCGAAATCATGTAATCCAATAAATCTAAATCAAAATCATGTTGCAATATAAATTATATAATCAAATTTAAACCTAAAAATTGAGATGAAATAGAATAGAAGCTTCGAAATTATATAAAATTATGTTCAAGTTTGATGATGGAGGAAGGCGCGTGCGTCGGTATTGGGATTTTTCATATTTTGGGCAAGTCAGTGAAGTGGGGGGACCGTGTATGCAGTATGGATTGGGAATTGGGGTTTAAAGTTTTGATTATTTTATTATATAATTTGATTAAATATATACATATATAAAAAAAATAAAAAAAAATGTGGGGGAACGTGCCCCTCCTTGGGTCAAGTGCGTCCGTCATTGCTTGCCTCACGATCATAAATGGCTGACAATAAATCTGATTTTGATGGAAAGAATGAACTTAGAGATAAGCTAATTTTTTTGGATGGAGAAAATCTTGCTCAATTGTTGCTTAACATTCATCCAGTTAAATTTAAAAAAGTATGATTTAAAAAAAAAGAGAAAATGTGAACGTAGATTTGAATTGGACAAAACATAATATATTCTTCGAGTTGCCATATTGAAAAAGCTTAAACTTACTACACAATCTAAATGTTTATGCACATTGAAAAAAATATGTGTGACAATATTCTATGCACGTTCTTAGGCATGAGTAGGAAGACGAAAGCGAAAAATGTGTATCAGGCATTGGTTACGTCGAAGTTAAAAAGAAATTCGTATATGGTACCTTCAGTATGTTATATGTTGACTATGCTTGAAAAATAAAGTTGTGTGCATTCTTAGCCTCAGTGAAGTATCTTGATGCATATGCTTCGCGTTTGTCAACATATGTTGACACTACGACATATCATATTACAAGATTGAAAGCCTATAGTTGTGATGTCATTTTACAACAATTATTGTTGATCTCAGTGTGTGTACTAAATAGCAATGTGTACGAAGCGTAACATGAAATAAGCAATTTTTTAGATAAATATGTTCGAGAACATTGAAAAGAATGGATTTGGAATGTCTTGAAAATCAAATTGATCTTGCAAGTTGGAGGTGATTTTTCCTCCGACTTCTTTTGATATCATGATGCATCTACTCATTCATCTTGTCTGAGAGGCGATTTTGAGAGGACATGTACAATAACGATAGGTGTATCCTATTGATTGGTTAGAAGCTACATTTCATTTACATAATAATTTAAATTGTTAAGCAAATATTGTTTATTTTACTTATTTGTATAATAATTGTTTTAGGTACTTATAAAGATTGAAACAATATGTTACTAATCATATTTGGAAGGATTGATGGCAGATGGCTATATTATTGAAGAATGCATTGCATTTTTCTCTATGTATATAAATGATTATTGAGACAATTCAACAAAGTAGAGCGTAATTATGAAAACCGCACAAATATAGCACAAACAAATTATTTGTTATTTTTTCTAAGAACACTCGTCTTTTAGGAAGGCGTGTATGCATATCTAGATGGTATATTGATGAGCCCATATTTGTGCTCATATTTTGTATCTTAGTAAGATCGAGTCTTTGTGCGTCTTTTAGAATCTATTGTGTATGAGAGGACATAGTTTGGAGGAAGGGTGTACAGGGCAGGACATGTACAATTATGGACAAGATAAGGTGCATTATGCGAAAGAGGCATGATTTCAGCAAATGGACACCGGATTGAAGGTAGCAGCTTGGGCAACAGAGCTAACATCATGAGCGTAGCTGCTGAATAAAGACAATATGTCCAATACATGTATCGTGCGAGATCCAACCTTATGCAGCTGAAGATCAAGGGCAAGACAAGTAAGTTGGAGGGCAAGACAAGATGAGTGCTGCCACGAGCGAGGGATGCATCCTGATCCAAAGAAGTAGATAAGGAAAGAGATCTCTTCATCTTTATCTAGAAGATTCAGATCGATATCGAATCTCTTATGGATAAAGAAAGCGGATATGAGGCAAGGCTAAAGAAAGAAAGAAGGCCCGACCCAGACAAGGCCCAGCTTAATGGGCCTGGCGATCAGGGGCGGAGCTAGGATTTTAAAAGTCACCGGGCGAGATTACTTTTATGTACTTTGACATATATTTGCACGGACGAATTTACAATTATATATGTAAAAGTGAAAAAAAATATAAAAAATTCAATATAAATATAGTTAAAAACAAAAAATTTGGCCGGGCGATCGCCGAGTTCGTCCGGCCTCTAGATCCGCCACTGCTGGCGACCTCAACCCTAGCAGATACTTATATAAAGAACTCTATCTCATTTGATGTCATGTAACCTTTAATTCTGAGAGTGGGCAAGGAACAAACAAGTCCAATGGGCAACACTATTTTATTTTCCTTTATGTTTTTTGTGGCACTTTTGGCCATAGCTTCTGCTGGATAATTTTGTAAGTTTATTTATCTTTTATTGAAATATGTTTTCCTTTAATATTATTGTGTTGCTCTTTACTTTAACTAGTATCTTTCCCGTGTGATGCACAGATCACACTGAAATATTTTATAAGTATGTGATGTCCGTACAATTTAATGTGAGTACTTTATAATTATATTTGTTTAAGAATAAAGAAAATACTAAATCAATAGCTCGGTTTGGATTTATAATTTAAAAAAAAAGTAAACATCTATAAAAAAAAGTCAATACGAAAAAAACTATCCATTCACATAGATGAAAATTTGAACATAATTTTATGCTGACATTACTCAATTTATGAGTACTTTAGGTTTTGTTTTACCAACATGTCACATTAACAAACATAAAAAATTCAGTGCACCAATATTATTGAAAATAAATTACATTTCTACTTCTACTGTTGCAAACATACTAATCATTAAATTGAAGAGTGTAGGCAGGTGCAAAACTAAAATATATTACAGAATAAAGCAAGTCAATTACACATGAAGAAACCAAAATAGAGAAAATGAATGTGAAGTTGTGTCATGTGTGGTATATAGAGACATAATTGATGCACATCTTTCAAATTTAAATTTTGATTTTTAAATCAATGAATTTTGTGTCATAATTTAGATTAGAATCTGAAAAGTAGTAAAAATTAAATTATTGGAATCTGAAAAGTTTACTGCAAAAGAAATAAAAAATTGGTAAAATTATTGAAGTAGTTTAGGCGGGAAAATTTTGTGACTAATGGTTTTGCTTTTATATATATATAGATTATGTCTAGCTTTATTAAGCCTGAATTGGGCAAGATGAATTGAACATGAACCGAAACACTCGAGAGATATCTAATATAGGCGTGATGATTTGAATGTGTGTGTTCCCGAAGTACTAGGTCTGATTCCAATACGATTTGGGCAACTTGGTTAATTAACTGATCACTAGTTGACTAGGGTGTCTTGATCACAAATAATTTCAGGATCAATGCATGGAGTGTCTCTTGCATCTGAAAGTATGACTGGTGTGGGAGTAGTCCGTGCTCTTGGGCACAAGGAATGGCTGTTTCGAGTCTGCCTAAATCTTAATGGTTAATTTTTTGGGCAAGGTATCTATTGAAGTGTCTTCGTAGATAGTTGTCCAAGGTTAGAAGAGAATGTCTAGGGGTCTCAGGGATGACTCTTATTCATAAGGACGGATGAGGACAGAGGTGGTGTTGTGCATGACACGTGATATTGGGGCAATATCATTTCTTTCTATAACCGATTGATGCATGCATGTAGTGAATAAATTTGCACAAATGACCGAGTTAATGTTTGTGTTCAATGAATCAAGCTTTGTCCAGGTTTACCTCTTTTATTTAATCAATTTACTTTGTTAGTTTGAGTTTAGTTTTTACAGTATAGTAACCAAGACAGTGACGTCTCGACCAAGACCATTTTGCAATACCGGAGAAGGAAGAAAGAGAGAAAGGTACAATCAATTTCCTGTGGATCGACCTTGTACTTGTTACTAGCTACCTAGCCGTGGGCATAAGTTATAAATTTATTTTGCGTATATCATTGAAACAAGTGCACACTTATATTTTGAAGAATTGTGATGAAGTGTTGGAAATTTATAAGGTACTTTATTAATTTACTTTTTTGCATTCATTATCATAAGATTTTCAATTAAATTTAATATGATATGAATTTAACTCGTATTCAATCACATTTTGTGCAATATTTGTAGTGAGCATATATTATGAGATATGATGTTGATACAAAATAGATGTATTAATGTTTCTTTTGTTATTATTTATTGTTTCGTCATCTAATTTAATTAAGTTCACTATAAGATAGTACTTGCGTAAACTAAATAAAGAGAATGATTAATTTCATGAGGATTTGATATACTTGGCATATGACCATGATAAAAGAGTAACTCACTATAGGGCTGTACAGTGAATGAGTTGCAATGTTATCAAGTGACATTGTTTAAGTATGATTGTTATGAAGGTAAATCAGTGCAAAAACACAAATACAACTATACAAGTGTGAACATATCAAAACCATGGAAGACCACTGAACCTTAATAATCAAAAATAAATATTTAAAAAAAGCAAATTAAATGTAAAAATTAAATTTTAATTTTAATCGGACCTATTTAATGATTGTAAGATTATACTAAAACATAAAAGATTGAAATTAAAAAAATTAAAAATTAAAAATTAATTAAATATTGATAATGAAACACGAGTGAGACGCGCGAATAAAAAATCTCAAGTGTGTATCTAGATATTTCACACATTGCATATATATCTAGATATTTCACACATATTTATTCATGCGTTTTCGAGTCTTCTTCCAATGCCAAATGAAATTTTATTAATAAAAGATGAAGAAAAAGACAAAAACATGTGAATTAATATTACCGTATCATTATATTCTATAACAACAAAATATACAATTATATAATTGTGTTAATAATTATAAATAAAAAAATTTATAAAACCAAACTTAATGCAACAAAAGAATAATAAAACCAACTATTTGCAATAAAGAATGTTGCAAGTGGACCCCAACAAACCGAGGTGAAAAAAGTCCCGATCAACAAAACATATACATTGGGAGCGTTAGATTTTATAGAGTAGAATAACATTATGAAACAACCAACACCAACCCTGCATGGTCAACATATAGTTTACCTGCACCACCACCCCCTCTCTCTCTCTCTCTTCAACTAGCTAATTTCTTGAAACACAGCCTCTAAACTTTCCTTCATCTCACAAGAAACACTATCAAGTCAAGCCAATGCTAGACCTCCACACCTTTGCTATGCTACAATCTCTTCTTTGCACGCAAGGGACAAAAATATAACTAAGGTTGGTGCATGTTAGCTCATCTTAATTAATCTCTCCTTCCTCTCGTTCACAAAACCAACATTAATATTTCTTTCTTCAATTTCTTCGCTCCATTTCACTCTTCAATCATGGAGTTGCCGGTCACGTCGCCGGTTTCCGGTCACCGCACCACGTCTAATTACACCATAGAAACTAAGAATCTCTCCTGCACTCACCAAACCCCATACCATGATCTCAGCTGGTTTCTATGTTGCAGGAGAAGGACGAAGATCGTATCTCCCCGATTCATCATCAAGAATGTGAGCCTTGAGGCCAAACCCGGCGAGATCACCGCCATCGCCGGACCTAGCGGAGCAGGCAAAACCACGCTGCTCGAAATACTCGCCGGAAAAGTCCCGTCAAGGAAAGTTTCCGGCGATGTCCTCATCAATGGAAATCCGATCAATTCCGAGATCTTCGGTCGATTATCGGGATACGTCACCCAAGACGACGCCTTGTTCCCTCTCCTCACCGTCGAAGAAACGCTCACCTACAGCGCTCTTCTGCGGCTGCCGGTCTGCAAGAGAGATGCGCGCCAAAGAGCGAAGCTACTGATGAAAGATCTCGGACTCGATCATATCTCTGCTTCAAGGGTTGGCCAAGGCTCCATCAATGGCGTCTCCGGCGGCGAACGCCGCCGCCTCTCCATCGGCGTCGAGCTGATCCACGATCCGACTGTTCTTCTCATCGACGAGCCCACTTCCGGCCTAGATTCATCTTCGGCGCTCCAGATCGTGTCCTTGCTCAGATTCATGGCCGTTAATCAATGTAAAACGATAATCATGACCATCCATCAGCCCGGATTCAGAATCCTTGAGCTCATTGATCGTCTCCTCCTCCTCTCGAGCGGCCGCGTCCTGCACAACGGCTCGCTGCAGTTGCTCGAGGAGAGGCTCAGACTCTCCGGCCATCGCATTCCTTCTCATATCAACGTCCTCGAATTCGCCATCGAGATCTCAAACGTAATTGATGTGCAAATCCGCGATGCTGCTGACACTGATGATGATGGTAGATCTTCATGTGAGAAGATGAAGAAGAAGAAGAAGTCTGCAACAATAAGTACGAGTAATCATCCTCCCTCGTACGCGAAATCGCGATACGAGGAGGTGATCATACTAGGAGAGAGATTCAGCAAGAACATTTTCCGGACAAAGGAGCTCTTCGCAACCAGAGTCGTCCAGGCCCTAGCCGTCGGAACCATACTCGGCTCCGTTTACATGAACGTGAGCGACGACAAGGGCAAGGCGGCGCTGCAGACGCGCCTTGGATTCTTCGCGTTCAGCCTCAGCTTCCTCCTCTCGTCGACGACGGAGGGGCTGCCGATCTTCCTGCAGGAGAGAAGGATCTTCATGAGAGAGAGCTTGCGCGGCGCGTACAGGGTGTCATCATACGTCATCGCCAACACGCTCGTGTTCCTACCGTTTCTGGCGATGGTCGCCCTCCTGTACAGCACGCCGGCGTACTGGCTGGTCGGGCTGAGGCGCGACGCCGGCGGCTTCCTCTACTTCGCCCTCGTCGTCTTTGTCGTCGTCCTCATGTCGAATTCGTTCACGGCCTGCTGCAGCGCGCTGGTGCCGGACTTCATCATGGGGACGTCGCTGATCGCGGGGCTGATGGGGTCGTTCTTCCTCTTCTCCGGCTATTTTATCGCGGAGGAGAGCATACCGGAGTACTGGATCTTCATGCATTATTTGAGTATGTTCAAGTATCCGTTTGAGTGCTTGTTGATAAACGAGTATGGAGGGAGGGAGTGTGTGGAAAGTGTGGGGGGTGAGTGTGTGTTTTCTGGGGAAGATTATTTGAGGGAGCAAGGGTTGAAGATAGGGAAGAAATGGAGTAATTTGGGTGTGATGTTAGGGTTTGTGTTGGGGTATAGACTGTTATGTTTCTTGATTTTGTGGTGCAGAAGTTATAAGATCAGAAAATAGGTTTTTGAAAATTAAACAGATAATTTTCTTGATTTTTTTTAGAAAAATGTAAGCATTTGTTCATGTTATAATATAATGTATAATTTGTTTTGTGGGATTCAGTAATTTATTTTGTAATGTTTCTAATAATCACATTACAAGTGCTAGTGGTAGTCTTTCTGTTCATCTCTAAGATATAATATCAAACCTCATAACCAATCAAATCTATATATAGATTGCTATTGAATGGAATTCCAAAGCAAGAGACAAAATTGGAGTAGGGTTGTATAGATGAGTTTATAGGATTAAATAATAGGCTTATTAAAAGGGAGGAAAGTTAAAATAATAATTTTGAAAAAACAAAGATATAAATTCTAACCATTAATCTTTAAAAGATAAATACTAACCAAAATTTTTGCATCTTTACTTTCTTGCCCTTATCCTTGACTTTTTCTAATTGATATTTACTTTGGTAAAATTTTATATTTACCTCTCTCAATTTTATCTCTCATAATTTCTCTCTCATAATTTACGCTCTCATAATTCACAATCTGTTCTTTCCGGTTCCTGGCGGCTGGGGCGATTTTCGGCACGGCGGCGGCGATTTCCGGCACGACGGCGGCAGTTTCTAGCGACAGCAAATTCAGGCGACTACAATTCCAGACATCTTTCTATATCACTTTCTGATAAGAAATTCCAGAAACTTTTCTGAATTTTAAGGACTGAAATTTGTTGCAAATTTTTTACAGATCTGATCCTTCACAATGTGTTTTCGATCTGAAATCATTAAAACCTTTTTCTATTGAACAATTTCCACGGGACTACAATTATTGCTTTCATATATTTCGTTGAACTGCAAATACGAAAAAGAAAGAACGATGCATCTAATTTATGAATATGAACTGCAAATATGAATGCATAAATTGTTATACATGATGGAAAATCAATTTAAATTCATAAGATCTTTCAATTTATGAAGTTGGGCAATTTTTCTGGTACTATGATAAATTCAAGAGAAATTCAGGACATACATGAATCCATACATGAGTTGTCACTGACACAAAAATGGCATACACGAATAGCATTCATGCATAACATGTATATATTGATATATGGATTCATGTATGATTCACTAGGATACAAGATATGAATATATGCACGAGTACCATACATGTTAAATTAATATAAATGTTGTGCATATATTAACAGTAAGATTCATGTATGCTACTCTTTCTTTAATTGCAGATGCTTCATACATCAATTATTATACATCATCGTGGAAAATGGGAAGAAGATAACTACGTTGGAGGGGAGAAAAGATTTGTGCTCATTCCAGAAATTGGAATGACATACTCTGGTTTGATAAATGAAATTCAAGGAAGGATTGGTGTGAATCAGGAAATCTTTGCTTATATGATAACTACAATTGTCAAATTCATTGAAGGTGAAAGCGTCAAGATGGACATCAGGAACGACATCGATTTAAATTTTGCTATGGATATGTCCAAAGTTCCAAAATTTTACGTGACAGTTTCTCCTATTCAAACCGATCCTTCAACACAAACGTGGTACCCTTCAAATATGCAGCAAAATTTTATGAGTATGTTGAATGCACAAATTGCTCATAAGGGTAATAACACACCTAGTTTGCATGATGTTGCTCCAAGTTCAAGTGGAGTAAATGTAGTTGCTTGCATAAATGAAGGCTCTAATGAAATATCACAAGAGTTTGGTGATGGTGACGAAGATATGTCTACTAATATTGGTAATTGTGGATTGGGATTTAAAAATGATGAAAGGGATGATGACAGTTTGGATGAAGGGGATGATGAAGACAGTTTGGATGGAGGGGATGACACACTTCATAGTTCAGACATGAATGATGGTGCTCATTCAAATACAACTACAAATGGATCTGGTCAGTCATCGCAATGGATAATTCCAGGTCAGTACACAAATATATAAATGAATATAATAGATTAGTTTCATACATGACTGACGAATAAATAATTATAGGTGCACTATACCAAGCATCACTCCCGTTTAATGATACTGCACCGAGCGAGCAATACAGTCGCGATGCACTGTATAAAGGAGCCATTTTCCCAAATAAAAATAGCATGCAGATTGCTCTTGGCCTTTACCATTTAATGAACCGTGTTGAATACTCAGTTGAACGTTCCGCCAAAGACATGTATTCAGTTCTATGCAAGTACAATAGAGATGATTGCAAATTCTGTATGCGTGCTATGTCTAAGCGTGGGAGTAATATTTGGAGAGTTATCAAATGGGCCGTTCCTGATACATGTCAACCAGATTTAAGACAACAAGCTGATAGAAATGTTTCGTCAAAGGTAATATAGGTGCCTATTTCGCTCCTCATTTATTGAACGACGATGCTGTTTTGAAGCCAGTTGAGATGGCATCGCAATTACGGAGAGAATTTGGTATCCATATTCAGTATTATCTTGCGCTAGCTGGGAGAAATTGTGCAATCAGAATGATATATGGTGACACAGACCGGTCCTTTAAAAGACTGCCAGCATATTTGCATATGCTTCAACAAGCCAATCTAGGTTCTGTAGTTGATTTAAAAACTGACAGTTCTGGAGCTTTTCAATATGCTTTTATGGCAATTCATGCATCTATACATGGTTTCTTATCTTCTGGACGTCCAGTGATTGTTGTTGATGGTACCCATCTAAAAGGGAAGTATAAGGGAATAATGTACATTGCTGCAACACAGGATGGAAATGAGAAGATTTTTCCATTAGCATTCGGCCTTGGTGATATTGAGAATGATAGGGGATGAATATGATTTTTCAAGCAATTGAAGAGAACTTTTGGCTGCCCTAAGGATTTACTAATTATTTCAGACCAACATAGGAGTATTTCAAATGCAGTGAAGGATGTGTATCCATCAGTCCCTCATAGTCTTTGCATATACCACCTGCAAAAAAATCTGGGAAAATCCGGGTTAGATATTGTGTTAATGTTTAAGAATGCCTCAAGATGTTATACAGACACTGACTTTCAATCCAAAATGGATTCTCTCAAATATGAGAAAGGTGTATTTGATAGGCTGATGAAGATTGGTCCGGAAAGGTGGGCTCGTAGTAAGTGTCATGTGAAGCGTTATGATTTTATGACATCAAATTGTGCCGAAAGCCTGAATAATCATCTTAAATGGGCAAGAAGATTGCCGGTGTACTCCTTGTTAGAGACTATACGAACAATTCTAGCCCATTGGTTTTACGAGCGCAGAAAAAGGGCCATCACTACAAGTTGCAATCTGACAGATTATGCCTCCAAGAAGTTAGATGATTCAATCAATAAAGGCCTAACAATAGAGGTGGAACCAATCAATTCTTTCAAGTAAAATGTGAAGAGCAGTTATGAAAGTTATGTTGTAGATTTGAATGCTAAGAGTTGTTCGTGTATGGAGTTCGATCTTGATGAAATTCCTTGCCCCCATGCAACAGCTTCAATTCTGTGTGTGCTCTTATATAATTGCCAGACTAGTTCTCTGTTATATATATATATATATATATATATATATATATTATACTTGAATTGTGTTGTATGCAGCAAGGCGAAACAAGCATACATATTGTATGTATCGAGGTATTTTAGAATGGATACATTACATGAGATGTATTCCATGGATATCAATCCAATACTAAATCCAGAGGAATGGCGCGTTCCACATGATATTATATCAAGAGAAATTAATGTTTCTGACAACTTGACTGGAAGACCACTTGAGCAAAAAGATTAAATCTAGTTCGGAATCAACATCTAAATCACGTTCTAGTGTCTCGCTCAGTGCTCTCAAAAGGGACATTATTGTGCAACATGCACTTTACCTAGAATCGCTCGATGTTAGGTAATGATGATATTCGGGTTACCACTATTCGTCATCCCAAAAAGTGTAGCATATGTCACGTTGTCGGACATAATTGCGGAAATGTCCTTTACGTGACAATGCTAACAAGTAAATGCGATGACACTAGAACGTGATTTAGATGTTGATTCCGAACTAGATTTAATCTTTTTGCTCCGTGGTCTTCCAGCCTATGTGGTGCTTTCTTGATTAATTTTTTGTTCCTTTTGCCTTGCTAGCAAGTTACATAATTCTCAAAATTTCTAGATTCCAATATTATCCATCCAGTCCCCAACTGAATTAAAAAAATCAGACCTGACCTGTGGACCAGCTGAAGTACACGATTAATTTTCTCAATCAACAAAACCACATATAGACTGCAGACATTTTGTTAATGAAGAAAATGACAGGTTTATAAAAAAAATAGCACACCTCTTTAAATCATGCACCTTTTCTTCATCATGTTTAACATTATTTGAGGATGGTTTCCTTGTAGTAAATTCTATATTTATTGTTGTTTGCTTGAGGGATTAATGAGATAATCCCACATTTTTTATGAGGAAATAGGGTTGAAAAAAGGAAATTTAAATCAAGAATCACAATCTTTAGTTGTACTAGGCAATCATTTATCCATTTTTGCAGTTTGAACTTTGAGAATTGAATGCAATAAGATAAGAAGAGATCTCAATGCCACACTGGCTGTCCCCGTTGAAGGAGGGGCCCTGCCATGCATTTATATGATGCTCTGCACCCAACCCTTTCGTCTTGCCCTTACTTAAAACCAATAAAACCATATAAAGGAAATACCAATGAAACTAGAAAAAATGAAACTGGAGAATGACGATGAACATAGTGCATGAAAATAGTGATAAGCAAGTCACAATCTTGAAAACCTATTAACCATAAACGAGAGCAAATTCAAAATGGTCAACCATACATGTCTAGTGTCTAGAGCACTTAAAAACCTATTAAAATGATAAACCAACAAAAAAATGCAGAGGCACATGAAATGATAATCTAGAGTGTTCTTCAAAAACTTCAATACCATCAGTTTTACCACTTACGGCATAGAGATTGTATTTTCACCAGAGCTAAATTTGTAAATTGTCTCTGCAATTTTCTTCCTATATTTCACCACGTCTTCATCTTCGAATGGTTCAAGCTTTTCAGTGATAATAGCATCAGCATATTTCATGGCATACACAGGACTGTTGATAGTACTATCTTCCTTCTGCTTATAAAGGTTGACTGCTAAAGGTGGATGCGATATCTTCCACTGAGTAAGATTTGGTTTTACATCTTTCCGGGCACCATAAAAATCAATATACTGCAAGACCTGAGGCAAAAGTCGAGCGACGGGTACAAAGTCCTGAACTTGAATATCATAGTCACCGGGCTTGAATTCAAACTGTGTTGGGTCATAGATTATAATACTCTGCTCTTTCAGATTGACACAAAGAGTGACCCACTCACAAACCGCAACTATAATTATCACCCAATACAAAACACAACAATCAACAAATCAAATGAGATGCACAAAAACACAATCAATAAGACAAATCGATAGACAAGAATCTAAGGTGTGCAACCGTCAATCACTCAGCTGATTTTGTGTTTTTGGTGCAAAACATGAACAATATCAATAAATATGCTTCATATATGGAACAGAACATTCTAATGTTTCATGTGTCACTATTTCTAAAATAATTCAAAATTTATTCACTACATAATTATCACTCTTTCACTGGCATGATATCAACATATCAACATGATTAAATTTAAATAATAATACATCAAAATAAATGAATAGAAAAGATAATGTATACATGATTACCTTATTTTAATCGTACCAATGCTTGGCAGCACCCCAGTTTGGACAATCGCCAATCGCAAATTTTGAAATCTCATGGAGATCCTCAGCATTCACTTCCTCTTCCACATCCGGATTCACTTGCGAAAGATTAAAATTGGGATGGTATTTCTTCCAAACTTTCCAGATAACAGACTATAATAAAAAAAATATTATCATGATAGTTTATAAATAAATAATATATAAATAAATAAATAATGATTTCTGAATAATTACCATGAAACTGTTACTCTCTCATCAACATTATGCAGTTTGGCATATTTAGGATCATTGTAGAGTATGGATAAATACAAATCAACGTGTATACAATCCAACTCTTTTTCAATGTTCTCAATATCATGAAAAAATGACTTGCCAACAGCATATCCTAATCCCACATTCCTCTTGGTACTCCAAACAACTTATTAAAAAAAGTCAAACGTAAAAATAAAATATATAATAAGAATTGAATAAATAACTTACTTTCTCTTGCATTTCATAAATTTATTGTAATTTCCACCTCTTTTATCATATGAAAGATAAGGACTGCATACCACTACTGCCGGAACTCTCTTTCGAATAGCCCTGAAATCAAGTTTTGCAGGGACTAAAAACACTGCATCTACAGTTTCAATAGGCTGCTTTAAAGGGGTGATGTATGATTCTATAGGATCTGAACTCATCGGTCGATCCTCAACATTTCTTACATCCAAGTCAACCATATCAATAGCATTATCACCTGCATTTTATGATTAAAAAGCATAAATGATTGAGTACCAAAAAAAGAAATATACATTATCATACATTGAAAAATAAAATAACTCAAACATGATAGGAAAATAAGCCTAGCGCAAAAAAAAATAAAAATAAAATAAAAATAAAATAAAACTAAAATTATTACCTGAACTTTGATCTTCACCTTGAACAAGGTTTTGATCTTTCTGTTGTACTGTGTTTTGTACTTGATAATGAACCTCAGTTGCACAGTCAATAGAGGTAGTAAAGATATGAGTATCATCATCTGCATCACCTATATTAAATAATAAAAAAAACATAAATAATTGGATAGAGAAAAAACATACATGATAAAAAAAAATGAATAAGCTTGCAACCACACATTCCAACAAGACATGATTACATACTTACAAGGGTGTATGATTTCAAAACATAAAATGCAATTCAATATTGTGTACATACTTGAAACATATGCATACAAGACAAACTCAAAAATCACACCATACATGGAATTATGAATTAACCCCATACAAGACAGAAAAAAAACACCTAAAAATTTAAACAAAACGATATTTATAACCTATAATTTGATCTTGATCCTGCCCATGATCATGCCCTTGATGTTGTACTGTATTTTGTGCTTGATGATGCACATCAGTCGCACAGTCAGTAGAGGTAGTAATGTCCTGTTATTTTAAATATACTAGAATTAGAATAGGCAAGTATTAATAAATTATAAGATGTTTGTATTTGTAAATAACCTGGAACTTATTGTGAGACGTGTCATCTTGCTTACTGATCATATACTGAAGGAATCTTGGCAACAAATTACACAACTCTGTGGCAACCATCTTTGATACGCATCTCCCAATATCTTCACTGGATGCCAAATCCCCCTTGATCCTATTGTAATTCTTATCAGCAATCTTATCACCCATAATCCTATTAAAAGTCCTATCAGCTATAGCATCAATGCAAATCTGACGTTTAACCAACTTTGAAGGTATCTGTGGAACAGGATCTTTATCCACATCATCAACACAAACTGTTTTTTCCAATACACGCTTCTGGCAATGCCACTTTTGAATTGGACCTTCAGCACCACCATTAATCGGTGCTACATTTGATTGTTCTGGAGGGAGTATAGAAGGACCTGTGGGTGCATCTGATTGTCCTGGAAGGCGTACAGAATGACGTGGGGGTGTATCTGGCTATTCTGTATGGGGTACAACAGGGCCCACATCTGGCTGATTCTAAAAAACAACCTTAAATAGAGTACCAACTGGCTCAATTGAAGCCCAATAGTTGGTCTCCAACTCTACAGGTATTGGTTCCAATTTTGAATACATTTGAATAAAAAAAAGACAAAACAAATTCAATTTACAAACAAACCTTATGCAAATGTAACTCTCTCAGTTGTGTAGGTGCAGAGTACCGTGTCATGTATCAGAAAAAATACATTTGTCGTATGTACAAAAATTTATATATATATATATGCAAAATAATAATACCTGGCCATCAACATGTGTAAATGATTTATTGAGACGTGAAAATGAGAACCTCAGCAATCTAGGTAATGTTGTTTCTGATTTGAATCCACCCAATTTATGTGCAATGTAGGGAATTGCACAATATATCCAAATCTTCAAAAAAAAAAGTTAATTAGATTATAAAACAAAAAAATTTGAAAAGACATAGATATAGAATAGAAACAAACCATAAAAGCTGTTGAATGACCATAAACGGTATAAGACTCCCGGTCAGACTGAGAAGCTCTTGTTTTGATAAGTTTTAACTCTTTAAGCAGGTGCTGATAAGCTAAACTTCCCCAAGGGAAAGATTCTCATTCTTCAATATTTTCCACAAGAACCCAGACCCAATCTGCAACCTTGACGATTCTTGCATCTTTACCATACAAAATATAATACACAAATAATAGCTTTGCAACTTTCAAGTAATCAGAGATATCCGTACTGAATGGATTGTCTAAATCAACAAATCGATTATAAAGCTCCATTTGTGTGATTGATTTTCTATTGAAAGCTCGAGCATACAAAGACTCATCTGGTATATCATGAACATCTAAGTGATTGAAGGAAGAACTACCAAATCTAAGCCCCGTCACTAAACCAAATTCAACCCTACTAAAGCATAATTTTTTATTGTTTATGCAAAACCACAATTCAGTCGGATCACGTGATTTATCAGGAAAAACAATCTCATGTGCTAGTACAAAATGGATTGCACTAGCAGACTTATAGAACACCTCTGGCAGTAATGAATATTCGCATATTGATCAGATACAACATATTGATTTAGCTACTCTTCCTATGCTTTAGCTACCGGTTGGGTTTCCATATCCATAGCCATATTTTGAGTAAAGGTACTCTAGGACGTTTGGGAATATCCTAAAGAATTCCCTTCACTGCCAAGGGTTCCTTAGAGCACAAGTAGGCGAATCAGGCCTTTGGCGATCCCGTGAAGCCCGGCAACGGCAGGTATGGAAACTTCGTACTGATTGAGAAAGAAGAAGCATTTCATAAATGAAAAGATCGGTTGGCTTCAGAAACCTTCGCTTTCCTAAGAAAACGACTCATTAATCGCGTTTTTGAACCGTACTTTATTTGTATTTGTTCTTTTCCTTCCTCTCGTTTTCCTTTTCCTGGCCTTCTGAGTACATATGGGCAAGCAAGAGTTCTTCCTGAAGAGTGGAAGCTTTTGCTTTGCTTGAACGCCTTCAGTCCT
This sequence comes from Agastache rugosa, assembly GCA_031470985.1. Classification (NCBI taxonomy): domain Eukaryota; kingdom Viridiplantae; phylum Streptophyta; class Magnoliopsida; order Lamiales; family Lamiaceae; genus Agastache; species Agastache rugosa. Next base: position 31,566,221 of record CM062601.1, on the reverse strand, counting down.
TTAGCAACAGTGAGGACAGAAGAAATTCCTCTGCATGTCGGATATAAAATATACTAACTAGTATCGATCTTTAAAGATAAGCCAACCAAACATGAATTTTTAAACATATCAAACTTCTCATCCGAAAGAGCCTGTAACCTTGCACGAATTTCTTTCAAAATAAACTCCCTGCAAAGAAGGATTAATGTGACTTTTCTACCAAGACCGTCTTGCATTTCAGGCCTCTTATAGGACCAGGAATTATCGGTCACCATAGGGGCCACATTCTGCACACAAAAAAACTATTCACATTCGGAGTTCTCATCGATAGACTTATTGCACAAAAAAAATTAAAGAGAACACTTCAAATACAAAAATAATCAACAATACAAACATAAATGTTCATACACATATTCCTATTCAAATCACACAATTCCATACATAAATAAACCGAGATAAAAGAAACACAACCATAAAAGAAAAACAAAAATACATACAAGATTATAAAAACAAAAGAAAATGCATACAGACAAGTATTGAAAATCATACAAGAATGCATACATGAAAATAATCAAACAAAAAACATACAGGATGTTAAGTAAAGACACAAATCTTATTCCATACATGAATACATACATAAATTATTATACATGAATACATACATGTATAAGTTCGTAACAAAGCATACATTACATTAAAAATATGCATACATGAGTATAATTACATGTATGTCAAGGTAACAACCAGACACGAATTGTATTCCATACATGAATACATACATAAATTATTATACATGACTGCATACATGAATAAAATCAAACAAAAGGAATACATGATAGTAAGCACATACATTAGTCTTATTCCATACATGAATGCATACATGTATAAGTCGGATCAAAGCATACATGACATTAAAGCCTATGCATACTTGAGTATAATTTCATGTATGTGAGGTAACAAGCAGACATGAATCAGATTTCATACATGAATACATACATAAATTAGTATACATGACTGCATACATGCATAAAATCAAACAAAAAGCATACATGATTGTATGCACATACATTAGTCTTATTCCATACATGAATGCATACATGTATAAGTCGGATCAAAGCATACATGACATTAAAGCCTATGTATACTTTAGTATAATTTCATGTATGTGAGGTAACAAGCAGACATGAATCAGATTTCATACATGAATAAATACATAAATTAGTATACATGACTGCATACATGCATAAAATCAAACAAAAAGCATACATGACAGTAAGCGCACACACGAATCTAAATACATACATAACAAGCAGACATGAGTCCTATTTCATACATGAATACATACATGAATTAGTATACAAGATAGCACACATGATAACTTCCTAGCAAAGCATACATGATATTATACCTATACATACAACAGTGTAATTTCATGTATGTGAACTCTAAAACTGAATTCAACTAAGTTACCTTCTCCGTCAGAGCAACTGCTGGCGACGATTGTAAAATCGGATTCTTCTCAGCCACAACGGCTTCAGGCGACGACCAAATATTCAGATCTGCTTCCAACAGATCAGATACCAGCTTCGACCGATCAGTCGGATATTTCCTCGTTAGAGCAACTTCCGACGACGACCAAATATTGAGATCTCCTCCATCCAACAAATCAGCTACTAGCTTCGACAGATCAATCGAATCTTTCTCCGTCATAATAGCATCCGGCGGATCTTTCTCCGTCACAGCAGCTTCCGGCGGATCTTTCTCCGGATCTTTATCCAACAGAGAGAATGATGGCGACGACCGAAGAATCGGAGTTTCTAAAACAGGATCTGCCTCCATGCTTTCGTCAGTGTAAACACTCTATGAACCGAAAATGATAGGTTTCCGGTGACAGCGGAGACACAGATCTGACTGTTGCGGTGACCGGAGGCGAAGATTAACTATTGCGACGGTGACGATGCAGATCTGGATATTCCGACAATAGTGGCACAGATCTAGAGTCGAGAATTAGAAACGCACGTCGGTGCTCTCACGATGCTGCAATAACGACGACGAGATGAAGCCAGAAAATATGGAGTTTCCGGCGGTAAGGAGAGAGGATAAAAATTAGGAAAATGTTCAAGAGAGAGAATGGTAAAAAAAGATGCGGTAATTTTGATAAGAATTACAGACTTTTATTATTGCATTATTTTTTAATTCAAAACAAGATAAATAAGGGTATTTTGGTAAAGCTGGTGTTTATTTATCTTTTAAAAATCATTGGTTAGAATTTATTTTTCTTTTTCAAAAATGGTTATTTTTCCCTATTGTTTCTTATTAAAATATAGGGAGAAAACATATATGTAGTATGTTTGCTTAGATCCTCTATTTCACTTTTAGTGTCTCATTTATTTTCTTCTTCATTTTAAAACTCTTGTGTTTTAGTTTAATTTTACAATTATTAATTAGAGTTCACTAATCCAATTAGATCGTTTATTATTGTTAAAATTTTACATTTAACTTACAATTTTTTTTTGTTAATAATTGATTATTAGTGTTGATTTTCCGGCCAACAGGAAAATAATTTATTATGCAATTGTCGTCTGGAACAACCTCTAGAAATCCCTTAGTTTTTAAATATTTAATCTAATTTTTAATATTTAATTTTTAATTTCAAATTCTATCCCATTTGAATTTTCCATTAAGATATGAATTTTCCGCCCATATGAGTGTTCCATTGACAAATTATTATTCTCTTAGAGACACAATAATTGGTGGTAAATTTAATGAATAAGACACAATAATTGTACCTTTTTCAACAAAATTCAAGAAGTAATTATACACTGACACTCAAAATTGTGTCAAATGAAGAGAGGCATCCTCACTTTTTTGAAAAACCAGTCACCATCTCTCAAGGGTAGTTTTGTCCATTCATATTAAATATGGTTATAGCCCACATCTTATTAAAAAGCTAGATATGTAATGCATGCCCTTATTGTAATCAGTGTTGTAAAAAATGATGTGGCAGTACGCCTCATGGCGAAACTGGAAATTATCGCCTCTCGAGGTTGCCGTAGTTGAGGTTGGTGTCTTGAGGCGGACTGAGGCTTAAGTCTCAAATTTTAGGACTTTTTTTGTATTATTTAATCTATTTAGGCTGTCTTTTTTCTATTTTTGGGCTGCCTATTTTTAAATTAATCTAAAGCCCATGACATTAAACTAAAGCCCAATAATTAATTAAACCTAAAAATAAGAAAAATACTTTGAATTCCTAATTTATATTCATTCTAGCTACGCAACGGACTGCACCAAGTCTCTCTCATTTTCTCTCCACTCTTGTTCTCTTTACTCGACTTCCCTCCTCCACCAGCCGCAGCTGTAGCCGGCGACTGCCGCCAGCTTTCTTTTTATTTTTCTTTTTTTTCCTTATGATTTTTATTAATTGAAACTTGAATTATGCATATTTTTTTTGATTAGTTATTATAATTCATGCAACTATTTGGCTATTACTTGTTCACTACTTCATGAAATAAATTGAATTTTTTTTCATATTTTTTTCTTTCTACTATTCGTATGTTATTGTAGCAGTAGATAGTTTAATTTTTTTTTTAATTTTGTGATTATTTATAAGTAATTTGCCTGCCAATTTGGAATTTGTACTTAATATTATTCACAATATTTAGGCTAATGGCTTCTCAAAGTCAAGGACGGTGTGATCGTGGTCATTCAAATAGTTCGAAAAAAGATCTGTATAGGAAGTATGGGATGCAAGTTCCACCAAAAAATCTGAATGCTTCTATGTATACATTAGATGCGACTTTTGCAAACAAGTGATCACCGGCTGACATCTTGATGACACTCTTAATAATGTTAAGCCATGTCAATCAGTGACCGAGGAGGCGAAAAAAGAGATGATGACCATACTCCAGAATCGAAGAAGATGTAGCGAATGACTGAAGATAAATTTGATGAGAGGGTCGAAATGAGAGCATATTTTAGAAGTGGGAATGGACCGCACCTTGATTCAACTTCTTTTGAAGTTGAAAAAGAACTAAGATATGAGCAATTGATAGGTGGGTTACAAGGATCAACAAAAATGGTGAAGAAGTTCCTCGAGTTCTGCCCAAAAAAGCAAGAAAACAAGTATCTTTGAATATTCGAAGTTTCTTTTTTGAGAATGGAATCTCTTTCAATGTGATTGAGTCTCCTACATTTGTGAGCATGATTAGATCTATTGGTCAGTATGGTCCAGGTTTAAAGCCTCCTTCAAGTAATTTATTGGAAATTAGATAAATTCTCGTAATGCTATTATCATAGTATATATAATAGCGATGTTTGTTTCGTACTATATGGGTTCTCCATTCCTATTTATCTTGATTCTCATATTTTCTGAATTATTAATTCATATTAATAATATTTATGCACCCTTAATTCATATATCTATTTTCTATAATTCTTTCTATCACATATATATCTTTTAATCACACACATATTATTTTTTAATCACATCTCATATTTATCTTTCCCTATATTTAATTCTCTTTAAAATGACACATATTAAAAATATATTTTATCTGATACACCATAAATTATTTGTTAATTAGTATTGAAAATTGGTATAAAATTAAGTTTGGAGTAAAAGAAATTCTACAAGATTCCACGATTGTAATATTAATTCATATTTTATTAATAGTGTTTTGAGATGGGTACGAGTTTAATGAAGATATAATTTTTAATAAAAAATAAATATGTAGAACCATAATCATAAGTCACAATTTTTGATATGGAGTTTGAGACGAGTATGGGTTTAATAAATTTAAAATGGATTATATAATAGCATTGCAAATTCAGAGCATCATTACGTGAACTTTTTCTCCATTTTTCCTCCTATTTTTATAATTATTTTTCACCAATACAAATTATAATTTATTTTTTAATAAATATATTTTATTTAATTACTTTTAAATTTATTTATTTAAATTATAACATAAATGATTTCCCGTCGATTTTCGACGGGCTACTTACTAGTTTATAGATTCTAATTACCAAGTGTAATTTTAATACATGTCAATATAGGTGTTCTCCCGACCCGGAACCGGAACCGTGGTCAACGGTTTTCGGCCAGGAACCGCGGTCAACGGGCCGGTTCCGACCCGGAACCGTGTTTGGGATGGGCCGATTCTGGTTCCAATGGCTAGGAACCGTGAACTGGCGGTTCCACATTTTTTTTTAAATATGTTTTGTGTTATCCATGTTAATTATATCCTAAAACAAGCAATAATGACAATTAGAATGCTAAATGGAACGAAAAAATGTCAAAAAAAAATAAGGTTCGAGGTTGAACCGGCGGTTCCGGTTCGGAACCGCCGAACCGTGTGAACCGCCGGTTCAACCGCCTAGAGTTTGACACCCATTTGAAATTCAAAATGGATGGCTAGGATTTCATCTTGTGATCCAATGGCTATGATTCAAAGTTCCCCCCCATTTCCTCCCACTTTCAACTATAAATACCGAAAGCACAGACACCGACTCTATAGCCACTACTGAAACCGATGAATTTGAAGATGATTGGGACTTTGACGCCGACATCAACGGGTAGTCCTAAATAATTTTAGACGAGGCTCGGCCCTTGAGTTTTTCCTTACTTGGTGTTTTTCCCATTGGGTTTTCGTCAAGAAGGTTTTAACGAGGCTCGGCCCTTGAGTTTTCAAACTTTGTGAATTCCAAGGGTTTTAGGGTGTCGAGTTCTAAATAATAATATATTTCCATTTGTAATTGATTACACATTGTTATAAATGAAGACATATATTATTCTATTTCGATCTTATACATTACATTGATGATTTATGTGTTTCATTTCAATAAAAAAAAACGGTTCTAAACCGACAGTTCCGACTCGGAACCGGAACCATCCAATAAGGGCGGTTTCGACCCGGAACCGTGGTATATGGCGGACCGGTTCCGGTTCCAATTTCTCCGAACCAGAACCGGCAGTTTCGGGCCCGGTTCCGAACCGGAACCGGCAGTTTCGGGCCCGGTTCCGAACCGGAACCGGCCCGTGAACACCTCTACATGTCAAAAAAAAAAGTGTGATTTTAATAGATTTAAGGATTGATTTGTAGTTAGTAAAACATGGGTGTGGATCTGGTAGGAACTCTTCCTTATATGAATCAGTACGAACCATGCATTTTTATCACTTCAAAAATGCACAAAATGCAGTACTTTAATGCACAAACATGACAAATAACAAATTGCAGTACATTAATGCACACATATTTAATACATTTTTAATGCACAACCTGTAATAATTTAATGCACCAATTAAATCTCGACAATACATAAAAAAGTCCAACAGTTCAATTTTTTCATTAACATATTTGTGCATTAAAATAATACAATTTGTGCATTAAACGATGTGATAAAAATGCATGATTCCTACGGACTCATATAAAGATAAGTTCCTATATGATCCTTTCCCAGTAAAACATATAGTAATAATTACCTTTCTCTTATTTAGGAATGACAATGGATGGGGTACCCATCCATTAAGCATTTCTCAAATCCAAATCCAAATCCATTAAAATTTCTTCAACCCATACCCGTCCCAAATCCGATTAAAAAATATATTTTAAAACCCGTACCCGACCCAAACTCATTGGGTAATACCCACTAAAAATCCGCTAAAAACTCGAATGTACTATAACATAAACATTAATAGAGCTAACAGGCAAAATAGGACCGTAGCTTTCAGTTTTTTGACAAAATGGACTTTTTTTAACGGGCCCTCAAATGTATGACTAAAACTTCCATTTTTCGCATCTGCACTCCTATTTCGGGCCTGAAGTAAGTTGTTTGGGCTTTTTGGCACGTGATGCTCACATGATCGGACAGTTGGAGCCCGACGCCCATGTGGATGCCACATGACACATGAGTCAGTAAAAAAATAAATAAAAAACTAATTTATATAAAAAAATAAAAAAAGAAAATAAATGAATTTTCTCTCTCTCTCTCTCCTCTGTTTCTCCTCTCTAACCCACCCCCCTCCGCCTCCCCATCTCCCTTTCTCTCTTTCTTCTCCGCCGCATCCACCGCCGACTACCACCATCTCCTCTCTCTTTCTCTCTCTCCCGTCTGAAAATCTCTCACATCTTCTGCCGCATCACTTCTTCTCCCTCTTTCCAAGCAACATCAACCGCCTTCTCTCCCTCTCTTCTCCGTATAAAACAACCTCCTCCCACCACTCTCCTTCCAACATCGATCGCTATCTCTTCATCTCCATGGACATCGAGTTCCCCGGCATCATCTTCAAGCCGTTGCGTCGGCACCACCACCACTCCGACCACTACCAAACCCTCAAGCCCAACGTCGACGCTCTCAACCTCATCCAGCTTGGCCTCGACAACCTCCCCGATCTCAGCTCCATCGGTAAAGGATGGTGGTCGATTGAAGCATGGGCAATTTGGAAGAAAATCCGAACCTTTCGCCCCTTTCCCCTCTCTCTTGACCTTGTGCACCAGCAGCTCCAGCTATCTTTTTGGCAACGTGATTCCGGTGGCAATGACAATCCTTCCGAGGCGGTGAGAGAGCAACAACGGTTCTCATTGCCAACGCGTTTCCGACTGCAGATCCCATCACTAGAATTTAAAGAAATAGCATTAAATATCGATGATGACGGTGCCGCCGGCGGAAAATCGACCTGAGAAAGAGGGAGAAAATGTGGGGGAAGGTGTGGTGCGGGTGGGTTAGAGAGAATCAAAGGAGAGAGAACAAAAATTCATTTATTTTATTTTAATTAAATTTTTTCTTTATTTTTTTTACAGAAATTAATTTTTAATTTATTTTTTTGCTGACTCATGTGCAATGTGGCATCCACATCGACGTCTGGCTCCAGCTATCCGATCACGTGCCGAAAAGCCCAAACAACTAACTTTGGGCCCGAAATAGGAGTGCAGATGCAAAAAATGAAAGTTTTAGTCCTACTTTTCGGGGCCCGTTAAAAAAAGTCCGTTTTGTCAAAAAACTGAAAACTACGGTCCTATTTTGCCTGTTGGCTCACATTAATATTAAATTTAGTAGAAATAACAAAATATTATAAATATAATTTTAACATAAGTATAAATAAAAAATTAAATTAAATTAAATTATATGTGGGTTAAAAGAATAATAAGAAATCCTAAAATTATTAATATTTATACTAATATAAATTATATATAAAATAAATATTTAATTACTGAAATTATTAATTCTTTGTATGCGGGTTAAAGAGAATAATATAAAATCCTAAAACTAATCATATTTACACTAATATCTATAATTATATTATAAATTATATATATAATATATATATATATAATATTTTGTTATCTTACACACACACACATATATATATATATATATATACATATATATATAAATGGGTTTGGGTAGCGGCCTGTACCCATAGGTAATTTCCCAAACCCGACCCAAATCCGTCACGGATTTGAATGTTTCTACCCAAACCCGTCCCAAAACCATTTAATAATTCTCAAACCCGTCCCGTAAAAACCCGAGTCCTCGACCCATGTCCATCCCTACTCATATTTCTTGATGGTCCCGGAACGAGGTCTTCGGTGTAGAGGGGGGGTGAATACACCGAAGAGGGATTTTTGAAAACGATTGACAAATTAAAACAGAGTTGAGTGAGAGCTCAGTTATGAGTTCAGCTGACTTCTAAAGAAGGTGATCAGCTGGACTGATGACTCAGCTGGTTGTGCGGAAAGTGGTGGAAAGAAAAACTTAGCTCGTTCCCTTTACAAAATCTCAGAAAAACTTAGTTTCAGTTTTCAGTTAAGCAGGTTTGAAACAAATGCAGCTGGCTGGGTCACACAGCCAGAGAACTTAAGCTTTGAAAACTTGTGCTGTGCTAATGCGGTTAGTTCTTTAAATATATAAAATACAAAGACTGAATAAAGCAATAAAGAACACGGAATTTTAACATGGTTCGGAGAGAGAACTCCTACGTCCACGACCAGGTTTTAGCTGATAAATCCACTAAGGATAACCACTTGGTTTACGAGTACCAAGCAACTTCGCAGCTCTACCTCGAGCTGTGTTCTAACAGTTTACGGGCACTGTAGAAGCCTATATCTTTTCAATTTTCGGGTACTGAAAAATCTTACATTCGAATTTCGCGCTTTGAGAGGACGTAACCTTGACCTAACCTTTTCTGGGTAAAGGAGGGTTTTGGTTTCCAACTTTGAACGAGTTCTTACAATGAAGAACTTTGGAAGATGAACTCGTTCAGATCTAGGCTTTGGATTTACTATGATTTCTGCCTATTGATCAGACGAAAAACTAAAGCAGTTTCTGAAAGTAAACACTTAAGAATTTAAGTGTTCTTCAAAGAGTTAGATAACTGATAGAGAGCTTTTTAAAACTTGAGAGATTCAGAGAGGTTGAAAGCTTGTAGAGAGTTTTTCGTGTCTGATTCTGAGGTTGAAGACTGGTATTTATAGGTAGAGATTCAAATCTAGCCGTTGGAGAAGCCGTTTGAATCTTACCTACTCTCTGATCTGTCGATCTGCCGTTGAGCGTATCTTCACCTGTCTTCATCACTGTGTCAGATCCTAGGTTCGCCTTTCTAGGATGCTGAGATGTCGATCCCTCATTGGTCGAGGTATATTGACTTCCTCTGACACCGAAATTTCTGTCTTTCGAGCTGGTTTTTGAATTTAGAAATTTGGATTGGGTAAGCGGCTTGAAGTGACGACTTCAGAGTTAGTTCCCTTTTTGTCTGCTCAGCTGACTCTTTTAGACTTGAGTCAGCTCAATTTATTCTGCTCCGTTGGATCTCCTTGGCTGGATCCACTCTTCTTTTCTTGAGAGTCAGTCTGACTCAGCTCAGTCTTTGAACTCTGTTCAGCTAAGAAACCTTTCAGCTGACTTTGGGTCCGGTGATTACTCGAGTAGGTCTTCTTTCGTCTTCAGCTTCCTTACCTGTAAACTTAGAAAATCTAAGGCTCAAACAAGCGAGCTGGTAATCTTAACTTAGGTTTGTACATTCATCTACTAGGTTGGAGAACAGTTGAGTTTTGGAATCGAATCAAAACTCTAGAATTTTCCCAACATTTCTTTTCATAATAAATTACTCCGTAAAGTCGTAAATTCATTTGAAGGTGCCACAAAATGAATAATTTTAATATTCTGGATCTTCAGGTATTTTCAGAGGTGGCCGCGGTTCGGTTCGGTTCCGGAACCGGAACCGAACCGGCGGTTCTCGGTTCCACCTCAAGGGAACCGGAACCGAGCCGCCTACCACTTCGGTTTCGGTTCTAAATCGGAACTACAAGGTTTGGTTCGGTTCGGTTCCGCAGTTCCGACGGTTCCAAATCGGAACCGCATATTTTGGGGTTCAATTTTTGTATTTTTTTTCGTTTTTTGCTAGTTTTTCTTATTTAATTGTAATTTTATGCATTATAACGTAACATTTAGGTGAAATAAATATGAATTGTAATATAAATATAGATAAAAACATAAAATAAAAAAATATGAGGAACTGGCGGTTCTCGGTTTCACAACTTTGGAACCGAAACCGAACCGCTGTCGATACGGTTCTCGGTTCCAAACCGAAATCGGCAGTTCGATTACGATTTCGGAACCGCTAGTTTCGATTCAATTTCGGTTCGGTTCCGACAGTTCCGATTTTTTTGGCCACCCTACCTTAGTATTTTAGAATGGAGTTTGGAGTTAGCCTTGATCTCTGTTGTCAAGTATCATCAACCTCTATCCAAAAATTTGTGCGCAGCACCAAATACTTTCCATCCCCACGTACGCAACCGCAATAACCGGGAACGCCTTCAACTGCTACAATCTAAGATATCTCCTTACGCTCGAAGCGACGTCGTTACACTCCCGTAGCCGGTAATACCCAGCTCCTACATCACCGGTTATCCCGGTACCTCTTAGACCTGACTACCCCAATCTAATTTTCTCCTTTTTTGTAGATTCTAACCCTCATTATTTATTTATTTATTATGTCGTATTACAGTTCCCGATACATCTTCAATCATTTTTCTCGCACAAGCTCTGTTTGTTCCGTTCGATCGTTATCTATACTTCATTTCCGGTAAGTAATCTTTTCAAAGTTATTCGTTTATTATCTTTTTCTTCATGATCATGGATCCGGTTGATTGATGGTTTGACTTGATTCCTCGGTTGCGGAATTTTGTTCTGTTTGATCGGATTATGGATTATTTGCTCAATTATGGATCTCCGATTGTTCATTTTAGCTGTTCGTGTGATTTTTCTGTTGGAATCCCATTTTTCCTTAGCGGCATCGGCGTTTCTGGGAACTGGTTGATATCTCGTATTATAAAATATTTACTTGATTGTAGTCCTTTTTCCCCCCAGGTGTGGTAACGTGTGTGTTTTTTATGCAATTGAGTGTCTGTAGTCTATGTTGAGATTAGGTTTTGGGGGAAATATTAGTTGAAGTACATACTTGATTGATAGATAAACTTTGATTCAAATAGCCAAGATTTAACAAAAATATATGATCTTTGCACATAGAGAGGTGCAGAGAAGTAAATAATATTATGCTCGAACGACTCTGCTCTCCTTGCAAGATATGATTCAGCTAGGAAAGGTAGCGTTGCAAGTGAATGGTTATGCCATATGTAGATAACTTGTTCTGTATACTTGATCTAGAAATCATATTGTTTGTGTTCGATATATGCGTATAAACAATTTCCATTTAGCAAAATGCTGTTGAATGGTTAATGTACTCTATGGTTCAAGCAATTTTATTTGGACTAATATTTGTTCAGTATTTTATTCTGTAAATAGGAAGTATTGAACTGGAACTCCTGTAAATGGCTGATAATGACGAAGGGAAGGAAACTGGTCCTAGAGGAAGTGAGTGGGAAGTTGTATCACTCACTGCATCAGCATATGCTGCTGCTCCTGGTCCCAAACAGGTCGACTCAAGACAAGATAGTGTAACTAAGTCAGATAAAAAGCATGAAGGTGAAACTTCAAATGCCATGTTTATGTCTAGCCATTTCGTTTTTCCTCCGAGCCAGCATGAGAATTTGCCAATTGAATCTGAATTCAATGAGTCGCACAGTGAAAAGGGTAGTGAAGATGATGTATCTCAGTTGGGTAAAGAGGAAGGAGTTAAATCAGATGCAAAGGATGAAGAAAATGCAACTATTGAAGGACTCATGTCTGAAGATTTTCCTGGAATTCAGGTATGTGATGAAAAAGGTAACACGCTATCTCTCAGTGGAGCAGAGTTCAGAAAAGATGTGGCCTTTGACAAAGTTCAGAGTATTTACACCTCTGCAGAGCTTAGTTCGTTTAATAGTGAAACAACCATGGGCATGTCCAATAACAGTGGGGCCGGTGCAGGAACTCATGATTTAATTGCACCTCTTGATGGTTCTGTGGATCCCAACTTGCCAAATTTCCAGAAGCCCTTAGAGGGGGACAAATATGATGGTGCTGGCCTTCCCTGTGAAGCTTGGTGGAAAAGACGGGCTTTTTCTTTATATGTTCATGCAAAAGAAGCAAATACAGTCTGGTCTATTTTCGTTGCAGCAGCTGTCATGGGGCTTGTAATTATCGGTCACCAGTGGCAGCACGAGAGGTTGCAGGTTTTGCGCCTCAGGTGGCAGTTTGGTATAAATGAAGAGGTATTCACTCTTAACTACATGTATACACACTTGAGTAACTGTTCAATGTTTATGTGCTGGAATTGGGCCGTAGTTTAGTGCCCCTTAATTTATTTTCCAGAAGACTATGCCATCATTGTACGTTAGGCAGCTTATACTCTTAAACTAGACTGATTTAGTCAATCAATTGGACGCTTGATTTTTTGTCTAATTAGATGATTGATGTTCTGTTCTTTAAGTTTCTTAATAGAATATTAATCAAGAAGTTCCAGATAAAAACCCATTGCAAGTTTGGCATCATGCTAGCGTACTAACTCAAATATGGATGAGAAATCTCGTATGTTCATAACGATGATCATTCTTAGCTTATTAAGAGGGGTAAAGATAGGGTTGGTGAGGGGGTAAGTTCGAGCCAGATTTGATCAAGGAAATGGACCCGAGACAAGAACCATCAAGGAAGAAAGTGACAGGAGACCCACTCTGCCCTTTAAACCCTCTAGATTCAAACGGCTAACACAGTCTGCGTGGAAGTCCCAGATCTGACATTTACTCTTGTAGAAAGTCTGAACTGAAACCCCTAGATACAATATATAGACGCATGCTAACATATATACAACACTATACAGGTCGCATATGCTAAGTTCCATACCCACCCTGAACCAAGGTGGGTCCAAAATTGTACAGACCCTAGAGCCAGCCTAAGACAATATGCCTGAACCCTCCCCGAGCAGTGCGGGTTTGCAGCAGGCCTGGGTTCTACAATTGAACATTGCCATCCCTTGACCCTTGGTAAAGATTGACACTGGGCACTTGATTTCGTTAGGTTTCAGAAGTTCATTTGTGGCTATTTATGGATCCTTTTGATAGATTGATGGGTAGATTGATGTATTGTCTGTTGTGGTGCTTTTGGAAGGAATAAATAGATTTGTTAAAAGGAAATTAGTAACTCAAAAACTTTTTAAAAATCTTAAGCATACCTTAATATTCTCGCAGAACCTATGGCCTGATGAATAAAAGAGTCAACTTAAATCAAAAGAGAAAAACTAGGAGCAAGGCTATCTTTCTTGAGGCATTTTTATCCCTCGCCATTGTTCTATCAAAAGTACAAACATGTACTAGAAGATGGTGACGAAATGTTTCTAGTTTGACTAAAATTAAGGCCTACCCTTAAAGAGATTTGCCATTATATATTACAGATTCACATCTCCATGTGCTCCTTAGGGCATGTTTTGGACAATAATGCTTTTGAGGAAGTGATTACTTTTAGTAGTTATAATGGAAGAACAGATTAATCGTAGAAATTGGTTGTGTTTGGAGAAGAAGTGAAAAGTAGGAGGGATTTGGTAAAAATGGTAACTTAAATGAACTATTTTTTGAAGATTACTCATATATATCCTTGTCACTCTGATAAAATTGGAGAGAGTGGATATGCATGTCATATATGTTAGGCTTTCATGAAATATATAATCTTGGGTTTACACTTGTCCAATCATTTGTGTATATTATTTGTTGATCAACTTGTCTCTCTTGAGTGGAAAACTCAGGGTGAACTTTAGTACCTCATGGACCCATCATATACTAGCAGTTGCTCAATTTTTGCAATTTCACATATTTGAAACAATTTATGGGTTTTTTTAGCTAGCACTCCTACCTCTTTGTATTAGCAGTGTAAATTGTAAAGGTTCTGATACTGTTCCATTTTTTAAAATATGATATTTTTACCCATGAACGTAGCGTACTATGATACTGATGATCAAGTTATTAGTTGTTTGTGTTTACTGACTTGATTATGTATGTGCTTTATGTGCAGAGGATGGGCAAGTTGCTTGCTCCCATATCCCGCCTTAAAGATGTGGTAGTTGGTGGTCACCGGCGGGGTTCGCTCATTAGAGGGAGCACCTCATCAGAACGCTAAGATGATGACGAAAAGTTCTATTAGGGGGAAAGAGTTTTCATTCATGTCACATGCAAGTTCTATCAAATTTGATTGTATATCTCTGAATTAAGCTTGTTAATATTTTACATTATGGGATTTTATTGAAATTTGAAACTATGGTGTTAAATAACTTGAATCCATTGTTCTCTATTACTATAATTTATATATAAGGTTGCAGTCTCTGCTTCTGGGCTTCATATTGAAGTATGTGTGTATTATGCCTTAAGTGTGAAGTAAACATTTGTTATACTACCCAAGTCAGGATGCTTGTTTTCATCAAACGAGGAGATAGTTTATTGCTTCTTAAGACGGTGTAGCCTTACTGTGGGGTTTTGGTGGTTGGTTGCATGAGTTTTTTGAGGTAGGAATTTTATGTTTATCTAAAAATTCTTGATTGTAGATTGAGCATATGATTGTTTGTCTTCTTCTATTTTCTAAATCAGTGCAAAACAAATCATAATGCTAGAATGTCTCCTGACGTGAGGTTTTTATGTATTTTTGTATGGACATAAGATCACAGGTAATATGATAGTATGTGATTTTATTGGTACACTATGGCAGTTAATTAGTTACGGAAAGTAGCATAATTTGTTGGATATACAGCTTAGAGGATGTTGCAGCTATTATTCTATCCCTATTGGAGTTAGTAATTGATTATCTGAGATTGAAACCAACAATTTAACAATTCTTTGTTTTGGTTTTTCAAAAGTAAATTGATCAGTTTCTTCCAAAGCATGCAAGAGAGACATTCAACTATAATTAAATTAGTAATTCGAGTATCGAATTTGATCAACTGTTAGATACGGGACGAAGAGCTGAAGATGAGGGCGGGAGAGTGATGAATGGAGCGAAGAAATTGAGCCGCACTCTTATGCAACAGGTCTTATGGTATGTGATCGGATCTGGATTGACCCGACCCGGTCAAACCGGGTCAACCTGTTGACTTTTCAGTTTTTTTTTTTGTTAATTCCATTTTTTTAATTTCTTTTATTAAAATATAATTCATCCACTAAGACTATCAATTTTTTCATTAAAACTATCACTTTTATTTATTAAGACTCACTTTTGCAATAATAAAAACTGAAAAAATGTCAAAATAGAAAGGAAAATAAGTGTCACTTTCATCCATTAAGACTATCAGTTTTATTCGTCAAGACTATCACTTTCATTCCTGAAAACTATCACTTTTGGAATAATATTATACTCCCTCCGTCCACGATAAATTTG
Organism: Agastache rugosa; assembly: GCA_031470985.1. Classification (NCBI taxonomy): domain Eukaryota; kingdom Viridiplantae; phylum Streptophyta; class Magnoliopsida; order Lamiales; family Lamiaceae; genus Agastache; species Agastache rugosa. The sequence continues at coordinate 31,550,450 of CM062601.1, read as the reverse complement.
CCACAATTTTCTTTTTGGTCCGTCCACAAAAAATTTGACACATCAATTTATAGTAATAGACCCTACACCTCACTTACTTTTCCACTCACGATACGATTTAAAACTATATAAAAGTGGGACCTGTTGGGAAAATTATAAGGTTTTGATTTGATACCATAACCCAACTGATTCTCCAACCGAATAGATAATCGCTTCAACCTAAGTAGTGTTTTCCAGCTCGCCTGTTTGAGCATTAGATTTTCTAGGTTTACAGGTTAAGGAAGCGGAAGACAGCAGTCGATCCAGTGTCACCGACCTACCGTGTCTACAAGCAGAGTCGGCCTAGCGGAAGACAGCAGCCGTCAACCTTCAGCTGAGTCCTCCAGCAGAGCATGATCAAGCTGAAGAGAATTCGAGATGAGTTCAAAACACGGCCCAACAGATAGAACAAAGGGAACTAACTCTGAAGACATCACTTCAAGTCAGTTTGCCCAATCCAGCTCTGAATTTAAAAGCCAGCTCCAAAGGCAGAAGATCCCGGCGTCAGAGGAAGTCAACATGCCTCGACCAATGAGGGATTGCCGAATCAACATCCTAGACTTCAGGACCTAGGATGTGACACGAATGAAGACAGGTGCAGATTCGCCCAACGCAAGATCTCGAATTTAAGAAGAGTAGGTAAGATCGGCTCCTCCAACGGCTAGTCTTGAATCTCTACCTATATAAACCCGTTTTCAACCTTAGGATCAAATAAGAAAACTCTCTACAAGCTTTCATTCTCTGAAATCATCAATCTTTCAAAAGCTCTCTCAAGCAGTTCTACATAGTTCAAAGAACACTTTATCTTAAAGTGTTTCTAGTTCAGAAACTGCTTAGTTTTTCGTCTGATCTTAGACCAAAATCTTTGTATATCTTAAGCCTAGATTTCGAACGAGTTCATCATACTCTAAAGTTCTTAATTGTAAGAACTCGTTCACAGTTGGAACCCCAAACCAAACCCCTCTTTATCCAGAAAGGTTAGGTCAAGGTTACGCTTGCTTGAAGCGGGAAATTCAAGTGTGTAAGGTTTTTTCAGTACCCGTAAACTGAAAGGTTAGACTTGACAGTGCCCGCAAACTGTTGGAACACAGCTCGGGTTAGAGTTGTGAAGTTGCTTGGTACTTGGAAACCAAGTGGTAGTGAATTACCAGTGAACCTGGTCGTGGACGTAGGAGGTGTTACTCCGAACCACGTAAAAACTCGTGTGCTCTTTACTTTCCTTTTAAATTCAGTTTTGTACTAACTCTTTCATTACATTGCATATTTGATCAAAACTGCATATGCAGCTGCTCTCCAAAGACAGCTGTGTCTCTCAGAAAGTTGCACAACTTGACTAAGCTGAAAACATAAAGTTAATCTTTTCAAGCTGAGTTTTTCTAAGTAACCGAGCTAAGTTTTGAAACCACCACATTCCGCATTTCCAGCTGAGTTATTTACCCAGCTGACCCTCCTCAGTTGGATCAATAACTGAGCTCACCAACTCTGTTATTTAACTTGAAAAAGTTTTCAGAAATCTATTTGGTGTATTCACTCCCCCTCTACACCAAATACCTAGCTCAGGGACCATCAATTGGTATCAGAGCAGTGGTTCAACAGACCACCGTTTCTGTATCAAGAGATCTCTCTTGACAATCTGTCAGTGGTCATCTGAACAGATCCTATTTGTGAAAAACTCATAATATTACATACTGCATATTTCTATGGATTCTTATCTTAACAGGAATCTTCCCACCTTCTCGGTAGACGATTATGCAATATGGAAGTTCAGACTGAAGAGCTTTCTCTGTGCTCATCACGATATGATGTGGGACATCATAACAGACGGACCCATCATCATCTACAAACCAGGGAACGAGCTTATCCCAACTCAAGATGGCGAACAACCAAGATATCAGCTCATTCCCAAGCCAAAGGGTGAGCACACCTCAGAAGAAAGGAAGCAGGATGGACTAGACAGCTTCGCGAGGAACACCATATCCTCAACGGTCTCCAACGCCTACCTCAGCAAAATCATCAACTGCGAAACAGCAAAGGAGATGTGGGAAACCCTAGCAAAGCTATGCGAAGGGTCGGAGGAGATTAAGGAAAATAAATTCACGATTGCATGCCAGAAGTTTGATAACTTCAAGCAGCTGGTCAACGAGTCCATCGAAGGGATGGAACACAGATTCTCCAATATAGTGGTGGAAATTGAAACCATCAGAACTGAGAAATTGTTGGGAAAATTATAAGGTTTCGATTTGATACCAAAACCCAACTGATTCTCCAACCGAATAGATGATCGCGTCAACCTAAATAGTGTTTTCCAGCTCGCCTGTTTGAGCTTTAGATTTTCTAAGTTTACAGGTTAAGAAAGCGGAAGACAGCAGTCGACCCAGCTGTGTCTACAGCAGGAGTCAGCTAGCGGAAGACAACAGTCGACCCAGCTGTGTTTACAGCAGGAGTCAGCTAGTGAAAGACAGCAGACGTCAACCTTCAGCTGAGTCCTCCAGCAGAGCATGATCAAGCTGAAGAGAATTCGAGCTGAGTTCAAAACACAGCCGGTCCAGCTGTACAGAACAAAGGGAACTAACTGAAGACATCACTTCAAGTCAGTCCAGCTCTGAATTCAAAAGCCAGCTCCAAAGGCAGAAGATCCCGGCGTCAGAGGAAGTCAACATACCTCGACCAATGAGGGATTGCCAAATCAGCATCCTAGACTTCAGGACCTAGGATGTGACACAAATGAAGATAGGTGCAGATTCGCCCAACGGCAGATCTTGAATTTAAGAAGAGTAGGTAAGATTCAAACGGCTCCTCCAACGGCTAGTCTTGAATCTCTACCTATATAAACCCGTCTTCAACCTCAGGATCAGATACGAAAAACTCTCTACAAGCTTTCATTATCTGAAATCATCAATCTTTCAAAAGCTCTCAAGCAGTTCTACATAGTTCAAAGAACACTTTATCTTAAAGTGTTTCTAGTTCAGAAACTGCTTAGTTTTTCGTTTGTTCCCTAGGCCAAACTCTTTGTATATCTTAAGCCTAGATTTCGAACGAGTTCATCATACTCTAAAGTTCTTAATTGTAAGAACTCGTTCACAGTTGGAATCCCAAACCAAACCCCTCTTACCTAGAAAGGTTAGGTCAAGGTTACGCTTGCTTGAAGCGGGAAATTCAAGTGTGTAAGGTTTTTCAGTACACGTAAACTGAAAGGTTAGGCTTGACAGTGCCCGCAAACTGTTGGAACACAGCTCGGGTTAGAGTTGTGAAGTTGCTTGGTACTTGGAAACCAAGTGGTAGTGGATTACCAGTGAACCTGGTCGTGGACGTAGGAGGTGTTACTCCGAACCACGTAAAAACTCGCGTGCTCTTTACTTTCTCTTTATATTCAGTTTTGTACTAACTCTTTCATATCATTGCATATTTGTTCAAAACTGCATACGCAGCTGCTCTCCAAAGACAGCTGTGTCTCTCTGAAAGTTGCACAACTTGACTAAGCTGAAAACATAAAGTTAATCTTTTCAAACTGAGTTTTTCTAAGTAACCGAGCTAAGTTTTCAAACTACCACTTTCCGCACCGCCAGCTGAGTTATTTACCCAGCTGACCCTCCCCAGCTAGATCGATAACTGAGCTCACCAACTCTATGATTTAACTTTAAAAAGTTTCTAAAAATCTATTTGGTGTATTCACCCCCCTCTACACCAAATACCTAGCTCAGGGACCATCAATTGGTATAAGAGCAGTGGTTCAACAGACCACCGTTCCGGTATCAAGAGATCTCTCTTGACAATCTGTCAGTGGTCATCTGAACAGATCCTCTTTGTGAAAAACTCATATTATTACATACTGCATATTTCTATGGATTCTTATCTTAACAGGAATCTTCCCACCTTCTCGGTAGACGATTATGCAATATGGAAGTTCAGACTGAAGAGCTTTCTCTGTGCGCATCACGATATGATGTGGGACGTCATCACAGACGGATCCATCATCATTTACAAATCAGAGAACGAGCTTGTCCCAACTCAAGATGGCGAACAACCAAGATATCAGCTCATTCCCAAGCCCAAGAATGAGCACACCTCAGAAGAAAGGAAGCAAGCTGGACTAGACAGCTTCGCGAGGAACACCATATCTTCAACGGTCTCCAATGCCTACCTCAGCAAAATCATCAACTGCGAAACCGCAAAGGAGATGTGGGAAACCCTAGCAAAGCTATGCGAAGGGTCGGAGGAGATAAAGGAGAATAAATTCACGATTGCATGCCAGAAGTTTGATAACTTCAAGCAGCTGGTCAACGAGTCCATCGAAGGGATGGAACTCAGATTCTCCAATATTGTGGTGGAAATAGAAACCATCAGAACTGGGAAATACACCCAGCGAGAAAAGAATCTAAAAGTTCTTTCAGCGCTCACAGCTGAATGGAACACCTATAAGGTGGTACACCAAAGTCGAAGTGACTTAGGTGATCTTTCAACAGAAAGATTATACTCCCTGCTCAAAGCCAAGGAATACAACTTGAAGATTACCATGAAAGAATCTTCAAGCAATCAGAATGATGGAGAGCTGACACCTGCAACAAAGGAGATTGCGTTCAGAGCCAACTCTGACAATTCCGCATACATGCAGTCAGCTGAGTCATCGAAGAAGGATAAGAAGGACATGAGCAAGGAAGAGCTACTTGAAAAAATAGCCATGCTGGTCAAAAACTACAACAGACTCAACACCAGCAAGGGAAAATACAAGAAGTTCGCAAGAACTTACAGAGACAAGTACGCAGCAGCTGATGAGAAGTCACCTGACAAACAAACAGAAGAAGGTTGCTTCAACTGCAAGGAACCAGGACACTATCGGCTAGATTGTCCAAAGCTGTCCAAGAAAGACAAAGACCAACTGAAAGCTAAGGCAGCTGACAGAAGGAGAGCTTATATCGCCGATGAAGAATCAGAGTGCAACAAAATGGATGACATGCCATTTTCAGACTCGGAAGAAGAAGCCCTAATGGCCCATGATGAACCTGATTGGGATACATGCTTCATGGGACAAACAGACGGCATCGATGAAGATGAGGTAATGTCTCGAACTCAAAATTTATCTAACATCTCACCATCACACGAAAACTCTACACAGGTCTCAGAATCTGGACTACCTGATTAGAGTCTAGTAGAGAAAGTAATGAACGATTCCAAGGAGCTTCAAGAGATCCTTGACGTCATTATGTGTGAGAATGCCGAGCTGAAGGCGGAACTGGAAATGACAAAGGTATCAGACGCAGCTGATACAACACAGCTCCAACAGGAAGTTGTTTCACTAAAAGACAAAATAGTGAAACAAGATCAGCTGATGAAGGAATTCTACTATGAGAAGAAACAGCTGATGGAAGATGTGGAAAAGGTCAAAGCTGAATCGGAAAAGAAGTCAGCTGAGATCACTGAGCTGAAAAGCACCGAAGAGGTACTATCTAAGAAGATAGTAGCTCTCATCAAAGCCACGTCAACAATGGACGAGATCATTAGTGCTCAGCGTCCAGCAGCACTCAAAGTGGGACTGGGATACAACGAATCAAAGGATGCCTCAAACATTGCCTCCACAAGTGGAACAAAGGTAATGTTTGTACGTGCAAACGAACCTCCAATCCCAAAGAAATTTCAAGATCAACAGTTGAGGACACAGCAGGCGTCAGGAAGACCAGCTGTGAAACATCCTCAAGCTCCGTCGAAAACACAGCAGGCATCAAGAAGGTCAGCTGTGCGACTACCTCAAGCCCAACTCAGACAGCAACGTGCTCAACCTCAACGAAGACAACAGGCTGGATTTCACAGATACCAGCAACAGCAACAACACGTTGAACGATATCAACTGGGATATCAGAGATACCCAGCTGGATACCACTCATATGAGTACCAGCTGGATAATCATTTCCAGCCACAGCAGCACATAAGACAACAGAGACAAATGAACGTCTCAGCTAGGCACACAGCTGGAAACCAAAAGAAATCAAGACATCAAAACGGGAAGACACGGAGATCAAGACCCCGCCAGCAACAACCGAAGAACACAAAGAATATATATATCGACTCAGCTGGGAGAATTATCAGATCAAATGACCCAATTCGAGTCATCAAGCAAATCTGGGTCATCAAAGGATCTCTGTCTAACCCACAAGGACCCAATTAAAACTGGGTACCTGAATTTTAATTTTTTGTTTAGGTTGCAAGGAATCGACGCATCTCTGATGAGTCGATGAGAACGCTATGGTACTTAGACAGTGGATGTTCCAAGCACATGACGCACCTAAAGCATCTACTCCAGGAGTATATCGAGCGTACAGGTCCACACGTAACATTTGGTGACAACTCCAAAGGCCTAACCAAAGGTTATGGTACATTTAAAACTAGAAATGTTATAATCCCAAATGTTTCTTATGTACAAGGATTGCAATATAACTTGCTTTCCATTAGCCAATTCTGCGACAACGGTTTTTCTGTCAAGTTTGATGCACAGGGATGCACAGTGAAGCACAGGAAAACCAAGCAGATACTCCTAAGAGGGAAAAGAGAAGGAAATATGTACTTTGCTGACTGGAACAGCAGCCCTCCGGAGACTTGTCTTGTATCGAAAAGCAGCAAAGAAGTCGGTACGTGGCACGTACGGCCTGAATCATCTCAACTTCAAGACAATCAACAAGGCGGCTAGGAACCGGCTCGCTAATGGAATTCCGGATCAAGTATATGACAAAAGTCATATGTGCAACAATGGCGCGTGTCAACAAGGAAAGCGAGACAAGAATTTCATTATCTCTCGAAGCCGGTTCGATCAACCGATCGAGTACTTCAACTTCTTCACATGGATCTTTTTGGTCCGATTACTCCGGCAAGCTTCAATGGCGAGAAAATATACTGCGGTCGTAGTGGATGATTTCTCAAGATTCACATGGGTATCATTCTTGTACCGGAAGAGCGAAACCGGGACTAAGCCGCCTTATCTGTGGAAAGATTATCAACACAAAAGGAAAGTGCAAGATAATGTCAATAAGATCAGATCGTGGAACGGAGTTTCGAATGAAACTATTTATGATTCTTTGCGAGAAGAACGGAGTTCAACACCAAACATCTGCAAAGCACGCACACCTCGGCGGAATGATGTAGCGAAAGAAGAAACGGGAACTCTCGAGGAAGCAGCTACCTCAATGCTAGCTAGCTCTGCCATTCCAAAGAAGTTCTTGGCTGAAGCAATCAACACAGCTTGCTTCACTCAGAATCGCTCCCTACTCACATCAAGGCAAGGAAAGACACCGTATGAGCTATGGAACAACAGAATACCATACATAGGGTATTTCAAGGTATTCGGATCCAAATGTCACATCCTCAACAATGGGAAGACACAGCTCAAGACGTTCGACGTGAAGACAGACCGAGGAGTATTCCTTGGTTACTCCGCTGTGAGTAAAGCATACAGAGTCTTCAACAGAAGAACTCAAATAGTCGAAGTAACTCCACATGTTACCTTTGACGAATCCTCCTTCGAATATAGAGATTCTATCAAACGAAGAAACGAAGGAGAATCTTCAAGACTGATTCAGACAAGAGCTCAAGAAAATAGAATCAGGAATCTGGCCGAACTATTAATTTGGGACGATGAGCCGGAGGAGGAACTTTAATTCAACCAAGAAGCTCCACCAGCTGGAAATCGAGAAGAACCCTCAACGTCAAATCAAGGGGGAACATCATCAGCTGTAAATCCAGACACAGCTGAATCCCCAGCTCCATCTCCAGCTGAGCCTCTACAGAAGTCTCCTCAAAATCTAAATCAAAGAGAACCAATCTCTCAAAACTTAACTCCTGAGCAACTCCAAGTCAGACGAAATTTAGCCACGTCAAGCATCAATCAATTGGAAGAAGAAATTCGTAAGAGGAGAAGATGGATTGAAGATCATCCATCATCAGCAATCATTGGAGAACCATCTGACCAAGTCAAAACCGAAGCTCGAGTTTGCTCAAGCTTCATCGGATCATCAAGAAGCAGCTGACACAGCTCAACTCTCAGTAGAGCTAGAACTGACGGTCTATGATGAAGACACAGCTCTAATGGTGTGTTACGTAGCTCAAGTGCCAGAGCCTCAATCAATTCTCGAAGCTTTGAAGAGCGTGCCTTGGACTAACGCCATGCAAGAAGAGCTGAACGAATTCCTCAGAAATTGTGTCTGGGAATTGGTCGACAGACCTTAAGAAGTCAAAGTCATAGGACTCAAATGGATATTCAAGAACAAATTGGATACCCTGGGAGTCGTTATCAGAAACAAAGCTCGACTGGTTGCCAAGGGCTACACTCAGCAGGAAGGAATTGACTTCGAAGAATCATTTGCTCCAGTAGCACGATTGGAAGCAATCAGACTCTTTCTCGCCTATGCAGCACATCACAAATTCAAGGTCTATCAAATGGATGTGAAGTGTGCATTCTTAAATGGAGAAATCAAAGAAGATGTCTATGTTGAACAACCTCTAGGATTTGAAGTAGAAGGAAATAAAGTCTACAAGCTAAAGAAGGCTCTTTATGGATTGAAGTAAGCACCTCGAGCTTGGTATGACACTCTGTCAAATTTTCTTGTATCCAAAGGATTCAAGAAGGGCTCAGTAGACAGAACTCTATTCACCATCAAGTCAGGAGAAGATATCCTGGTTGTTCAAATCTATGTAGACGACATCATCTTTGGATCAAGATCAAGCTTCTTATGCCAAAGATTTGGAGAGATGATGTCAGAGAAGTTCCAAATGTCCATGATGGGAGAAATGAGTTTCTTCCTAGGACTTCAAGTCAAGCAATCATCAGAAGGGATTTTCATAAATCAATCCAAATACGTGAAAGACTTGATCGCCAAGTATGGAGTTCAATCCGACGAGAGCGGAATCGTAAAGATTCCAATGAACACCAACTGGAAGATTGAACCAGGAACTGAAGGGAAGTCAGTTGATTCCAGCAAATACAGAGGGATAATAGGATCCCTGCTGTATCTAACAGCAAGTCGTCTAGACATCTCTTTCGCAGTCGGAGTGTGTGCCAGATTTCAAGTTGATCCAAAGGAAGCACACATGCAAGCAGCCAAGAACATTCTCAAATATCTCAAAGGAACTCAGAATGTTGGGCTGTGGTACCCGAGTGAAGACAATCTATGATTTGGATACTCAGACTCAGACTTCGCTGGAGATCGGTTGGACAGAAAATCAACTTCAGGAACTTGTCAGTTCTTGGGAAGTAAGTTGATTTCATGGTTTTCAAAGAAGCAAACGTGCGTCGCAACTTCCACGACAGAAGCAGAATATATGGCCGCTGGAAGCTGCTGCTCACAAATTCTCTGGCTGAAACATCAGCTGGATGACTATGAAGTGAAAACTGGACAGGTTCCAATTTTCTGTGATAGCTCAAGTGCGATTGCCATTTCAGAGAATCCAGTACTTCACACAAGATGCAAGCATGTAGACGTATGACATCATTTCATCAGAGATCACATAGAAAAGAGGGATGTGATTGTTGAGAAAATTCACACAGACATACAGCGGGCTGATATTCTCACAAAACCGCTGATAGAAGCAAGATTCAAAATACTGTGCGGATTACTTGGACTACTCAACCTAGACGATGCTTCACCCAGCTGAATGGAAGAAGATCCAGCTGAATGCAAGCGGACAACTGTAATTCAGAATCAACGTCACTGATATCAGCTGAGAAAGAATCCAGCTAAACTAGATGTTGAAATTGAAGGATTATTCAGCTGAGGGGGAACCAGCTGGAACCACGATGACCCAGCACACCTACTCAACCGAGGTATCAGCTGACTACAATGATCAGCTGAGAGGTTTGCAACAACATTAATTACACCTACTCAATCTGTTTTTCAGTCAACTCATATCTTGTCAAATCTAATCAATCTTAATTAAGAGTCTGCAAAGAATTGAATCATGGGAGTTTCGAGGCAAAAGTCAAAACGCCTCAACCGTCCTGTCTCGCGCATTAACTCGCATCTTCTAATCTAGAAACTGACAAAATGCGAGAATCACTCCTAGTCGTAGATCTTCTTATCAATAGACAAATCTTGATCGTCCATTCATCAAGAAAGCTCTTTAAATATGCTAGAAGATATACGTAAAGCATTGCATCAACCCTAAAAAGTTTTTCGGCATTCTTTCTTATTTCCATCAATTGGTATTATTTGTTTCTACTAACAAAAGTTGCAGAAGAAGAACATGGAATCCAGAAAGATATCTCCCGAAGCTGATCAAACTTGAAGAATTTGTCAAAGCTTCAAGATAAGAGTTGCTTAACTCTCAAGAAGGTGAAGCCCATCGACAGATCCAGGCCAGCGCAGTGAGAGACTGCAAAGCTCAAGAACGTCATTCACCAGGAAGGTGCAGAAAACTTCCTGGGAATGTCAAAGGAAAAAGACCTCCTCAGCCCCACTATTTCTCTCAACATAAAAGAAAGAACGGGACATACAACTCTCTGGGATGCAAAAATCAACGTCAACAGACCTGGACCAGATGTTGATAAAGCCGGAGTCTTCAAGAGCAGTCATGTCAAAGCTCTTGCTCCACCACGTATACGTAAAAATATGCAGGAGACAAAGCAGCATGCATATATCTCCATCCCAGCTGGGAATCGGAGACAACTTGAGGAGACAAAACATGCTGAAGCACCGTCTTCAAACAGAAGACTCAAGTCAAAGGTACTCAGTCAGTCAGCCGAGAAGCCAGCTGACATTATGAGAGAATTCGTAAATACTCTCCGAGGAGCAGAAGGCCCACAAGCGGTCGTTTCTTACGGTGTAGGAGAAGTTCATGCGCCTGCGTGAACATCATCGTCACCAACACCGCAACGGAGTATTCCAGCTGATCAACCAAGCTTAAACCCCAAGACAGATGGAATACTTCAACCGGCTTCTCCTCAGTTTCCTTCAGCTCCACAGGGACACCAGCTTCGAGATCTTTCGATGAAAGATGCTCAAGTCCCTACACCAAGCTCAAATGAGAAACATCACCCAGCCAATGATCACCTGCAGCTGGATGATGATGATATGAGCTGAACACAAGTCCCTCAAGTGCTGAATCAGACTTTCTCATTCAATCTAAGAAGTCTGAAGAAGCAAAATTTGCAAGGAATGAAGTTGTGCCCGACTCAGAAGATGCTATCTCCCGTGCCAACTCATCCCTCCAAGCACTCAGATCGCCCCAGCTGAATCAGGCCAAGGACGCTGTGTCTGCAATCACAGCTGAGGCTAATGCTACTGAAGAAGAACCAGCTAATACAACAGCTGAGCCACCTAGACTCCAAACCTCGCTGCTCAGAGCTGAAAACCACAGTTTCGCCAAACTAAAACATCACAACAGCCGATGGTGTATCTCTCCCACCCTGTTTGATCATGCCAAAAAGGGAAGTAAGGGAGAAAAGACAAGTCAAAGAAGAGGCAAACTGTTGAGCTAGAGGAACCAGCTGAATCAGAATCAGCTGAAGAAGAGACGAGTCAAAAGAAAGAAGCAACGGATGCAGAAGAGAAGACCCAGCCAACTGGGATTGAAGAATGAAGAATTGAAGACTGAAGATTTGAAGATTTTTTTTCCTTCTTTCTTTTTCCTGTGTTATAATGTACATTCTTACATTAATAAAACACAAGTTTTTCTGCGTCATAAGTTGTCTCAGTTAGGTTTTGGCATCATCAAAAAGGGGGAAATTGTTGGGAAAATTATAAGGTTATGATTTGATACCAAAAGCCAACTGATTCTCCAACCGAATAGATGATCGCGTCAACCTAAATAGTGTTTTCCAGCTCGCATGTTTGAGCTTTAGATTTTATAAGTTTACAGGTTAAGGAAGCAGAAGACAACGGTCGGACCCGGTGTCTACGAGCAGAGTCACTAGCGGAAGACGACGATCGACCCGAGTGTGTTTACAGCAGGAGTGAGCTAGTGAAAGACAGCAGGCGTCAACCTTTAGCTGAGTCCTCCAGCAGAGCATGATCAAGCTGAAGAGAATTCGAGCTGAGTTCAAAACACAGCCGGTCCAGCTGTACAGAACAAAGGGAACTAACTGAAGACATCACTTCAAGTCAGTCCAGCTCTGAATTCAAAAGCCAGCTTCAAAGGCAGAAGATCCCGGCGTCAGAGAAAGTCAACATACCTCGACCAATGAGGGATTGCCAAATCAGCATCCTAGACTTCAGGACCTAGGCTGTGACACAAATGAAGACAGGTGCAGATTCGCCCAACGACAGATCTTGAATTTAAGAAGAGTAGGTAAGATTCAAACGGCTCCTCCAATGGTTAGTCTTGAATCTCTACCTATATAAACCCGTCTTCAACCTCAGGATCAGATACGAAAAACTCTCTACAAGCTTTCATTCTCTGAAATCATCAATCTTTCAAAAGCTCTCAAGCAGTTCTACATAGTTCAAAGAACACTTTATCTTAAAGTGTTTCTAGTTCAGAAACTGCTTAGTTTTTCGTCTGTTCCCTAGGCCAAACTCTTTGTATATCTTAAGCCTAGATTTCGAACGAGTTCATCATACTCTAAAGTTCTTAATTGTAAGAACTCGTTCACAGTTGGAACCCCAAACCAAACCCCTCTTACCTAGAGAGGTTAGGTCAAGTTTACGCTTGCTTGAAGCGGGAAATTCAAGTGTGTAAGGTTTTTTCAGTACCCGTAAACTGAAAGGTTAGGCTTGATAGTGCCCGCAAACTGTTGAAACACAGCTCGGGTTAGAGTTGTGAAGTTGCTTGGTACATGGAAACCAAGTGGTAGTGGATTACCAGTGAACCTGGTCGTGGACGTAGGAGGTGTTACTCCGAACCACGTAAAAACTCGCGTGCTCTTTACTTTCTCTTTATATTCAGTTTTGTACTAACTCTTTCATATCATTGCATATTTGTTCAAAACTGCATACGCAAATGCTTTCTCTCCAAAGACAAATGTGTGTCTCTCTGAAAGTTGCACAACTTGACTAAGCTGAAAACATAAAGTTAATCTTTTCAAACTGAGTTTTTCTAAGTAACCGAGCTAAGTTTTCAAACCACCACTTTCCGCACCGCCAGCTGAGTTATTTACCCAGCTGACCCTCCCCAGCTGGATCGATAACTGAGCTCACCAACTCTGTGATTTAACTTTAAAAAGTTTCTAAAAATCTATTTGGTGTATTCACCCCCCCTCTACACCAAATACCTAGCTCAGGGACCATCAGAAATACACCCAGCGAGAAAAGAATCTAAAAGTTCTTTCAGCGCTCACAGCTGAATGGAACACCTATAAGGTGGTACACCAAAGTCGAAGTGACTTAGGTGATCTTTCAACAGAAAGATTATACTCCCTGCTCAAAGCCAATGAATACAACTTGAAGATTACCATGAAAGAATCTTCAAGCAATCAGAATGATGGAGAGCTGACACCTGCAACAAAGGAGATTTCGTTCAGAGCCAACTCTGAAAAATCCGCATACATACAGTCAGCTGAGTCATCGAAGAAGGATAAGAAGGACATGAGCAAGGAAGAGCAACTTGAAGAAATAGCTATGCTAGTCAAAAACTACAACAGACTCAACACCAGCAAGGGCAAATACAAGAAGTTCGCAAGAACTAACAGAGACAAGTACGCAGCAGCTGATGAGAAGTCAGCTGACAAACGAACATAAGAAGGTTGCTTCAACTGCAAGGAACCAGGACACTACCGGCTAGATTGTCCAAAGCTGTCCAAAAAAGAGAAAGACCAACTGAAAGCTAAGGCAGCTGACAGAAGGAGAGCTTACATCGCCGATGAAGAATCAGAGTGCAACAAAATGGAAGACAACATGCCATTTTTAGACTCGGAAGAATAAGCACTGATGGCCCATGATGAACCTGATTGGGATACATGCTTCATGGGACAAACCGACGGCATCGATGAAGATGAGGTAATGTCTCGAACTCAAAATCTATCTAACCTTTCACCATCACACGAACACTCTACACATGTTTCAGAATCAGGGCTACATGATTGGAGTCTAGTAGAGAAAGTAATGAACGATTCCACGGAACTTCAAGAGATCCTTGACGTCATTATGTGTGAGAATGTCGAGCTGAAAGCGGAACTGGAAAAGACAAAGGTATCAGAAACAGCTGATACAACACAGTTCCAACAGGAAGTTGTTTCACTAAAAGACAAAATAGTGAAACAAGATCAACTGATGAAGGAATTCTACTATGAGAAGAAACAGCTGATGGAAGATTTGGAAAAGATCACAGCTGAATCGGAAAAGAAGTCAACTGAGATCATTGAGCTGAAGAGCACCAAAGAGATACTATCTAAGAAGATAGTAGCTCTCATCAAAGCCACTTCAACAATGGACGAGATCATTAGTGCTCAACGTCCAGCAGCACTCAAAGCGGGACTGGGATACAATGAACCAAAGGACGCCTCAAACATTGCCTCCACAAGTAGAACAAAGGTAATGTTTGTACGAGCAAAAGAACATCCAACCCCAGCAACTCAGCATCAACCATTGAGAACACAGCAGGCGTCAGGAAGACCAGCTGTGAAACATTCTCAAGCTCCGTCAAGGACACAGCAGGCATAAAAAAGGCCAGCTGTGCGGCAACCTCAAGCCCAACTCAGACAGCAACGTCCTCAACCTCAACAAAGACAACAGGCTGGATTTTACAGATACCAGCAACAGCAACAGCACGTTGAACGATATCAACCGCGATATCAGAGATACCCAGCTGGATATCACTCATATGAGTACCAGCTGGATAATCATTTCCAGCCACAGCATCACATGAGACAGCAGAGATAAAGGAACGTCTCGCCCAGTAACACACTGAAACCGAAAGAAATCAAGACATCAAGACAAGAAGACACTGAGATCAAGACCCCGCCAGCAACAACCGAAGAACACAAAGAATATGTATATCGATTCAGCTGGAAGAATTATCAGATCATATGACCCAAGTCGAGTCATCAAGCAGATCTGGGTCGTCAAAGGATCTCTGTCTAACCCTCAAGGACCCAATTAAAACTGGGTACCTAAATTTTGATCTTTTTCTAGGTTGCAAGAAATCGACGCATCACTGAGGAGTCGATGAGAACGCTATGGTACTTGGACAGTGGATGTTCCAAGCACATGACGCACTTAAAGCATCTACTTCAGGAGTATATCGAGCGACCAGGCCCACAAGTAACATTTGGTGACAACTCAAAAGGCCTAACCAAAAGTTATGGTACATTTAAAACTAAA
The DNA here is from genome assembly GCA_031470985.1 of Agastache rugosa. Lineage (NCBI taxonomy): Eukaryota > Viridiplantae > Streptophyta > Magnoliopsida > Lamiales > Lamiaceae > Agastache > Agastache rugosa. The sequence continues at coordinate 31,535,196 of CM062601.1, read as the reverse complement.
AATGTTATATTTGTGTCTGGTGAATTTGGTGGTTGACATATTAGTTGGATATTGAACCCATCTGAATTTGCAGCCTCTATGAACTCTGGATCAGTATGCTTGATATGGGGTTTGGCATTGTCTTGTTGAATTATGATGTGTTTGCTTGCAGTAGGTGGCCATTTTTCTTTAATGGCAGGAATAATCTATAAAATAACTAAATGATGAATGAATTTGAACACATTCTAATAGTTGAACAGAAAAATAAACTACTTACCTGTTTGATTATACATTCCTTGATGACTGCCTTAGTGATTGATTGAACGGGTTTGGTCTCTAGTGTGCCCTTCACTCTGTTTTTGGAATTCCTCTGTGCCGCCTCTAATGTAGTAAATGGAAATATCCTAAATTTTCCATCAAAGATAACAGTACCATCACTTGAATACTGTGGTATGCTCACAACACACATGAACATGATTTTGGTGATGAGTCTCTTAGACTTGCATGACCTGTATGGGTCTTCCTCATCTTTCAGCAGGTAATACTTATCAGAAGTCTTTGTTAGATTGAACCATTTCTCATCAATATGTACTGTGTTGTACATACCCTGGTACTTGATTTTTCCTTCTGCAAATTTTGAATCCAACTGCCGAAGACTCCATTGCAACCTAGTAAGCTTATTATGCTCTGTAAGTGTTGGTTTAACTGCTGAGGTATGTGGCCTTATCTGCTTCTGTTTTATCCATGCTCCCACCAAAGTTTTGCTCACATTTAGCTTAGCAGCAAGTTTTCTGATTGAAGATCTTTCTAGGACTGAAAGTGACCTGACCTTGTTCACATCCAACACCATCTTATCTCTATGACATGTTCCTTATTTTTTGGAAACCAACATGACAGGGCCTCCTGAAGCCAGCTGCTGATTTACTATCTTCCAAATATTTTGAACAGTCCTTCTGTATATGCCAAACCTCTCTGCTGCCTCTGTAATTGCTCCACGCCTAAGTTGCTTGTTGTTGATGTTTTGAAGAAGCCACTGTGCCACCGTGTTCCTTTAAAGCTGAGTCAGATTTGGTATTTTCCTTGGATCTGTCATGTTGTCTTCTTTACTCTACTTATGGCGATTTTGGTGTAATAAATGTAGTGTTTGGTTAATGGATTTTGTTAGGTTTATTGGAGCTGAGAGGTGTATTTAAAGCAAAAATATGAGTGAGTTTGGTTAGTTTAAATTTCCCTCTTCTATTTTGATCACATAGTGAATTGTAAACCGAAATTTAAGGCAATTTTGGAGCCTTTTTCTTAATGCAGCAGTGCCTTTTTTTTTAATGCAGCAGGTTTTTTAATGCAGCGAGACCCCCGTTTGCGTGGCGGCAAACAATATAGATTCAAGGCATACTAACATTATGAATAGCCATACAACTCTAATTTCAATAAAGGATTAAGGATGTTAATACTCATTAAACCTACACAATAAGTGGGACCCTTACTCCACTCACAACACACTCCACCAGTTTTATTAAAACCCGTGCCATTTTGAAGTGTGCATCATTTTGGAGGACGGAGGGAGTATTATTTTACATATTTATTTAGTATTAACGAGTACGTACAAATAAAGAAATATTGAAGGTCGAAAAATATGTAAATAATACCAAAAGAACAATAATATCATCAAGAACCAAAAAAATGAAGATCCCTCTCGGACAATGGCAAGAAAAATGAAGATCCCTCTCGACAAAAGATAAATCCCTCTCGGGCGGGATCTTCTTAAAAAATATAGATGTCCGAGAGGAAAATTAATTTTTTATGTCTGGATTTAATTATAAAAATTAACTATGAAATGTTTTTGTGAATTAGTGCAACATATATTAATATTTCTAATTTTTCTTTGATTTATTCATGATTTCGTATTTTTAGAAGAATAATCATATTTTGATTAAATATATAATTTTTTTAATTATAAATGCATTGAGAGGTTCCTAAATCAAATCTCTCTCGGTTTAACCAAGATCCCTCTCGACATACATGAAATCTCGTTCGAGCGGGATCTTGACACGTTGTAGATGTCCGAGAGGGATCTTAGTTTTTTATGTATAGATTTAAATATAAAAATTAACTATGTAATTTTTATGTGAAGTAGTACAAAATATATTAATATTTGTAATTTTTGTGTGATTTATTCATGATTTCATATTTTTAGACGAATAATCATAATTTGATTAAATATATTACTTTTTTGAATTATAAAGATTATATTATTATAACAGTCCAAAAATACGAAATCATGAATAAATCAAAGAAAAATTAGAAATATTAATATATGTTGCACTAATTCACAAAAAAATTTCATAGTTAATTTTTATAATTAAATCTAGACATAAAAAATTAATTTTCTTCTAGGACATCTACATTTTTAAGAAGATCCCGCCCGAGAGGGATTTACCTTTTGTCGAGAGGGATCTTCATTTTTTTGCCATTGTCCGAGAGGGATCTTCATTTTTTTGGTTCTTCATGATATTATAGTTCTTTTGGTATAATTTACATATTTTTCGGCCTTCAATATTTCTTTATCTGTACGTACTCGTTAATACTAAATAAATATGTAAAATAATATTTACTAAATAAATAATCTGCAAAATCTACAATTTAAACAATAATTCGCAGATAATTTCACAATGATTGTGCAAGATAAGTACACAAGGACAAAAGTTATGACACAATGTAAGAAATTCTCAATCATTGGCAACTTTTCCAATAAAATATGTCACAAACCAAGGGTATTTTTGTAAACTTGAGTATAACTAATTTGTTTCAAAATAGGTGTGTATAACAAATTTTTTAAGTTTGAAAGTGTGTATAAAAAATTTTCACTCTTATTAAAACCTGTGTCATCCACAATGTGGCAAATTTATTGTGCACGGGGGGAGTATATGTTATCTATTTTGTCAAAAAGAAAGATGAAAATATAAAAAGGGAAGTGTCACTTTCATCTATTAGGACTATCACTTTTTTTCGTCAATACTATCACTTTTGCAGAAATATTGTATATATGTTATCTATTACATCAAGAAATAAAAGTAAATAAAATGTCAAAATAGAAAGGGAAATAAGTGTCACTTTCATCCACTAAAACTATCACTTTTATTCGTCAAGATTATCACTTTCATTCCTGAAGACTATCACTTTTGCAGAAATATTGTATATAACTATCCCTTTTATTCGTGAAGACTATCACTTTTATTCGTGAAGACTATCACTTTTGAAATAATATTGTTAAATGTTCGTGAAGACTATCACTTTTGAATAATATTGTATAAATATTAAAAACTCCCTAATTGAAGATTAATATACCACAAATAAAATTTATTAGAAATTAAAAAAAATAAAGGAAAAAAGAAAATTTATTAGAGAATTAATAATTAATAATTATAATTTCTTAAAAAGTTAAAAAAATGGAAAATATTAATAAAATATAAATATAATTTATAAAAAGGTGAAAAAAAAGAAGAAAAAGTAAAAGAAAGGAAAACAAAAAATCAGGATTTTGGAACGCTCCAATAAAGTGGCCGATCCCACAACCTCCATGTGTGGAGAAAGACAAGCGAGTTGGGCCAACCATTGGGTTAACAGATACTTTAGGCTACTTTGCCAATATATTTATAAATAAACTAAATCAGGCACCATTTAAAAAAGAAATGCGCATCGGGCGTGTGGACGCGCTTTTTTAGCGCGTGGTGTACACGCGCCCAATGTTTGTGGCTCAGATTTGTGCGTGTGTTGCACGCGCACATGCACGTGGGCTCGGTCGCATGTTATGCGGCAGGTTGCTCCCAAGTATTTGTGTTATTATTATTATTACTAGTATATTCCTCGTGCGATGCACGAAAAGAACATTATATAAAAAATAAATAAATAAATGAAAAACTACTTATTCTAAAAAATTGGTTGAGCCTAAACTCACCGTCTGGTTCAAATTGATTCGAATTAATGATGATTTTTTAATCTCAGTTGAGTTTATTAAGGTGATTTTACTCATAGCCCTAATTATTCTCTCTATGGCCACCTCAATTAAAAAATTATTACGATTGTTTGTAAAAATTACTTACTACGATTTTTCATTGTGCTAGATCGTACGGAGCTATAGTCTTCTCTTTGGGCGCACTCTTTCGTAAGCAAATGTAACTTTAAAATAATAGTAAAATTGGATGGCTCTTCGACAGTAAAAACATACTCCTGTATAAAAAGTTGAATAACAAATTAATTATTCTAAGAAAATCGTAGATGTGATGTTTTTGTGTTGAATTTTGGGAGGGAAGTGGAGGAAGACTTCTCCATTTAGTATATTTATATAAGTGTCAATCCATAAAAATAGGCATTTTATTTTTGCAAAAATAAAAAATATACACTCAAAAGGAGACAAATGAAATTTGAGCATGTTTGATGTGCATGGACGAATTTAACCCTTGATGACATGTTCCCATCAATTATTAGTAAAGTATTACACATATGTAACAGATGTGTAAAAAAAATCAATGTTGGGATAGAAAACAATTATAAATATACAAAAATGATATAACAAATATAAAATCATAACTAAAACACGATATTTGATAAACATGAAGGAAAAATAACATTTACATTTTATAGACATCTATACATATATAGAAACCCTAGTTGTAGTGAAGTAATATATATAAGGAGAGGATCAAATAGGAATTCTTATTTATATGAGAATTAGGAACCAATCCAAGCCATCCATCCTATAAGATCTATGGATATAATTTAATCACATACCCAACTGGTCAAACCCGCTTTTTTGGTCAAACCCGCATCTTTTCACTTAAGTAAGGTTATTATAGACTAGTGTAAAGTGATGCATAAATATAACCTTTACGATGCATCAATTATTTTTTTTATTAATGTAGTGCAAATAATTTTTTTCTACACGATTTATAAAGAACAAACAAGTTGTGTAAAGTGTGTATTTATACAATTAAAACATTATGTATATTATACTTGTATTTGTTACTTAATAATATGTGCATAATTTTATGATGCATTAATACGATTAACGTGATGCATCAATATAAAATTCTAAATGCACATAAAAAGAAATAATTCGTTACCAGAATCAATGCATTATGTATATAGTATTTGTGCATTACATTGTTTATATTTATGCATTACTTTGTGTATTTTTTTTAACATGTATCATTCATTATTATTATTGTTTATCATTTTATTGTTTAGATTTATGCATTAAATTGTGTATTTTTTTGTCATGCATTATCATTCATTTATGCAATACGTATATCATATTCGCATTGGTATATGATATCACAATTAATTTATGCATCACATATGTCATTTTTGTATTTGTTACTTGATGTTCTGAATATAATTTTATAATGCATTAATATGATTTATGTGATGCATCAATATAAAATTGTTAAATGCACATAAGATGCATAATTACAATAAATGCATTACGTATATAGTATTTTTTGATATAATAATGCATCAACTAATGCATAAATATATTAATGTAATGCATTAATATTAATAATATGAAAAGAGTAACTTGATAGTGTTGTATGAGCAGACATACAGTATGTCTAAATGTGTTGGTAAGAACGAAAACTATGAAATAAAAAATAAGAAATTGAAAAAGATTACCTATATATCCTGATACATATATAAGTAATAGAGAAATATCCATTACCACCATTAATACATTACGTATATGGTATTTGTGCATTACATTGTTTAGATTTATGCATTACATTGTATATTTTTTTATATAACAATGCATCAGCTTATAATGCACAAACAATATTAATGTAATGCATTAATATTAATAACATAATGCATATATACCACTAATCTGCGGAAACAGTTTAATAAATTTTGTAATAGTTATAAATTTAAGAAATTACGCCCCACTCCATTTCTTCCCCAAAACCACCTCTCATCGTCCCCAAAATCCGGCATCCGACCACCACCGCCGTCATCGCCAAGAATTTCAATATTGACAAAAATTCATCTAAAAAATTTCAAATCGAGCCATCAAAATGGATGAATCTCTCTCCAATTTAATGAATCTCCTACACACTTCAAATCAAACAATATTGTTTCAACGAATTTAATATGCTCCATTAATCCAGTGATGGACTAGAGGTGGGTGGTGGAGAGAGAGAAAGAGAGAGAGAGAGAGAGAGAGAGAGAGAGAGAAATTGATGGAGAAAGTGAGCAACAGAAAAAGAGAAAAAGAAATAGAGACAGAGGATGAAGAAGAAGAAGACTGTGGTGACGTCCAACAGCGGCGGTGGTGGCAGCAGAGACGGTGATGGTGGATGGTGGGTGGCAGCAGAGATTGAATGAGAAAAAAATTGAAAGTGAGCAATAGAAAATGAGAAAAAGAAATAAAGAGAGAGGATGTAGACGAAGAAGAAGACTGTGGTGGCGGCGGTGGTGTCCCTCAGCGGCGTTGGTGGTAGCAGAGACGGTGATGGTGGATGGTGGTGGTGGTGGTGAAGAGAGAAAGAGAATAAGATGGAGGGGGAAAGATAGATCGAACATAAGAAAAGAGTGAGGAATGCGTTGATAACTTTTTTCCTAAAATACCACTCATTCCTTATATTTTGAATCCATGTCAAATTTTGAGATTTAATCATAGCCATACATTATTTACAAATGAGTGGTCAAGATTAGTTCCTATTTCTCATATAAGGGATGGTTCTCACCAGATCCACACTCTATATATATATATATATATATATATATATATATGTAGTGGTTCTAGTGAAAAGACCCTTTAAATTAAGAAATATGAATAAATCCCAACCCCTGATCCACAAGAGATGGAGGGTCAGATCTGACCCAGGTCAAACCGGGTCGGACCCGGGTCAACCCGTTGACTTTTCCATTTTTTTATATATTTTCAATTTTTTTTATTTTCGCTTTTTTATAAAGTGTGGTGCATCTCAATACACTGTGTGGTACATCTCATTTCATGTTGTGGTGCATCCCATTACACAGTGTGTGCATCTATACATTGTGATGCAACTCATTATACATGGTGGTGCATCTCATTACACATAGGCTGCATCTCAAAATGCATTGCGGTGCATCTCATAATACATGGAGGTTTATCTCATACACTATGTGGTGCGTCTCATTGACTTTTATGAATTCCAATTTTTTTGTCTCCGCCTTCGGCTCCTATTTTAATTTATAGATCATGATTGTGGCAACATTAATATTTATTAGCTCGCTCCGAGGCCTTCGGCTCCCTTCGCTCGACTCTTGAAAAAAAATTTAAAAAAAATAAAAATAGTGAAAAATAATATTAAAAAATTAAAAAATGGTGCATCTCAATACAATTAGTGGTGCATCTCATTACACAATGTGGTGCATATCATCTTACCCTTAAAAAATCAATTTCTTTTTTTGAAAAGTCAACGGGTTGACCGTGTCTGACCCGTTGACCCGGATCCGACCCGGTTTGACCCGAGTCAGATCTGACCCTCCATCCCTTGTAGATCTATGTTGGAGATCAATTCCTATTTCTTAGGTTAAGATGCATTCTTATATGTGTAGTGGACAAAATTCGTATTCTTACCAAGCCTATTAATTGGCCCAATTAGCCTGCCAGACTGGATGCATCGGCCCAGTAAAATTCAACAAAAATATTGGGCTCAAAGAGCCCATATCCGGATAAGGGGTGTCAAACGGTCTAGCCGGACACGTTGGCATGACTAATAGGAGAACGAGTCAAATAACTTAACAAATTTAGTTAATTTGACTCCCACAAGAATCGGAACCGTCAAGAGGGAAATGGCGAGCGGATAAGGCCGACGGTTAGGATTTGGAGAAAACCCTAATCAACTAAATCGTCTTATTAATAGGCGGCCACTACGTCCCACTAATCCATCGAATCATTCACACTTGAGCTCTCTACTCAATCTCTTGACCTATCCGCCTCCATCTTCCATCCCTCCTACTACCTCTATCACACCACGTCACCGGACGTACCGGTCACACTGGCACTATCTGTCTTTCTGATGCTCTATCACTCTTATTATCTCCATCGCCACGTCGTCGGACATACCTTCCGCACCGGCTCTATATGCCCTTCTGACGTGGTACCATTATTATTACCTCCATCGCCACATCACCAGACGTACCGGCCGCGCCGGCATCACTTGCCCCTCCAACATTCTCATCTTATATACCCTCCACGTCGGCCTCACCTGCCGGCCTAACGCTCAAACTCTCTGTTCATTTCTGTCACCATCTCCAGGACATTCCAGACTTCCCGGATATCCAGGATCTCCTATCCTTTTCATTACTCATTTACTTTATATTTTGTCATATTACTCCGATTATTACGGTTAACTAACTTGAGCATTGGAGGTCCTACGGCCGACACCCCCACCGGTGTTCCGTCGGATTCTTACGTGTGCTACTTGTGACAAGTTGCTTTGCGCCCCGTCATCCACGTCATTCTTGTCTTCCGGATAGTAGGACTTATTCCCTACAATTTGGCGCCCATCATGGGGCCTAGCAACTGAGTCAATCGGCGACCACCGAAGAGTCATTCGAAAACCAATCATGTCTCACGGAAGCGATGGATCTGAGCCTACCGCCCAACCTAAAGCAAATACTTATCCGGATTTGGCGGCTCAGATCGCAGCTCTCACTGAACAAATGAATCAAGAGCGAGAAAGATGCAAGAAGTTGGAAAATGAGAATGCCAACTTGTATGTCCGTCTCGAGGCTTTGGAGCCAATCGAGACCGTCGACTCTCCTCACTTCCGGGCTCGAGTGAATCCCATGCAGCCGCTGGGAGATGCCCCAGTCACACATAATGACGGATCTGACATCCTTCTGATGGACCCGTCTTCTTCGGTAAGAAACCGTAGCATGATTAATAACCTAACTAATCCGAGTTATTCTCTTCTGAATGCAGGCAATAACATGCCATCGACCGCTCTAGAGCAAGCACATGCACCAGAACAAATTACTCCAGACGTCAGCACCGGATGAATCATCAGACAAGAAGGAACAGTCACTACTGGGGAACGACATGGCAGAAACATTTTAACCACCCCCGGTATAGCAATGAGTAATGCTGCCAACGGAGGTACTAAATCAACCATGCCATTAGACAATCGGACGGTCCCAACGGCTAATGCTAACCTACAGACAACTGGAGCTGGTCATAGAGAGATCACTTAAGATCAACTGTTCGCCGACGAACTTGCCCTACCGATCGTCACCAGCGAGCATACATTGAGAGATGAGGACTTGGCCCCAAAGTTAGCTGAAATAGGGGCCCTAATTCAACGAATCCCCGGTGTGCCGGTACCGATTCATAAGAGTTCAGAAAACTACTACGCCGGCTCACCTTTTGTGGATGAAATTGCCTTGGTCGAAATGCCCATCAAGTTTAGCTTCCCCAGCATGCAAATGTTCGATGGCACAACGGATCCAACCGATCATATTGCTCAGTACAAGCAGAGAATGTTCACTGCCGCAATTCCTCGTGAATTGAGACAGGCCTGCATGTGTAAGGGGTTTGGTTCTAGTCTGACAGGACCAGCCCTACAGTGGTACACAAACCTTCCAAATTATTCTATTTCAAGTTTTGCTCAACTAACTGATATTTTTGTGCAGCAGTATGCAAGTAGGAGGAAACTTGAAAAGATATCGGAAGACCTATACGCAGTGGTACAACGGCGCGGAGAATCTCTCCGAGACTATATGAGACGCTTCAACAAGGAGAAAGTGTCCATAACGAATTGCAATACCCAAACAGCAGTCACCGCATTCCGAAAGGGCCTCCTGCCCGACTCGGATCTCTACAAGGACCTCACCAAGTATCCTTGCAGGACAATGGAAGATGTTCTTGCTAAGGCATGGACACAAATAAAATGGGAGGAAGACCAATACAATCACCGCTTATCATCCCCTCACATGAGCTCCAGAAGGGACACTAGAGTGGAAATAAGGTCCAGCGATATGCATTCAGAGCCTTACTTGCCACATTACAGACATGCACATTGGAAGAGGGATTACCGCCAGACCTTAGAAACCCGATCGCATGAGATGGAAAAAAAAAGGAAAGCCTTTCAACAAGAATAAATGGATAAAACCCTGATAACAACTCCAACTTTGCCAATCCAATGAGTAAATTTATATGGTTACTGTGGATTATAATAAGTCCTACGGGACTCACACTTTCAGCCATACTAGTTCTGACAGTCTCTTGCAGAATAATTCCAGAACTACATACTGGCTTGATCTCCGAAAGGAGTATGTAGGCAGCTCTCCAGAGCCCAGCCAATTATATTTGCAGGACAAACCTGCACGACGGGAAGTGACAGATGCTTAGTCACCAATATCCGCTACACCGGACCTATTAGACGGTATCATTTCTAATTTAGTCAATTTATTCATTGATTTAGTCTTACGAGACCAACTATTTCCCATACTAGTTCTGACAATTTTATGCAGAAAATTCTCAGAACTACATATGGGCTTGATCTCCGAATGGAGTATGTAGGCAGCTCTCCGGAGCGCAGCCCTCCTTTGGCTTAACCTTCTTATTTTACCAAGAATGAGGGACAAGTGAGACTAAAAATGACTAAGTGTCAATAAAAACTAAATGCCGCACCGAACACTATGGACATACTGGAATATGCAAAGTCTAGCAAAATGCAAATATATGACCAAGTGTCAATTATATAAAAAGCCCACCTCGAACATGTTGGACAAGTTGAAATGTGAAAGTCCATCAATATAAAAAAAATGATGACTAAGTGTCAAAAGACCTAATGGTCGTAGCGAACGTGCTGAACGAGTTGAAATATTCAAATCCGACAGCACAATAAAAAAACTAAATGCTAATATACATAGAAGCCAAAATCGGATGTGTCGGGCACGCTGGCATATGCAAGTCCGACAACATAATAAAAATGACTAAGTGTCAATAAACATAAAAGTTGCACCAAATGTGCCGGACAAGCTGAACAAGCCGAAACGTGCAAAGTCAAATACAATAATGACTAAGTATTAATAAAATCAAGGACGATTTCTATACGCGTTGGACGATGTTGAATTGCTTAAATTTGAAAGTGCGAATAAGTCATTGAAACACCGTGAATAATAAGGGCACGTACCCGACGATCTAGTCGTCATTGATTATATAACATCTAATCCAAGTCAATCTTCCGACTTGGATTATTATGTTCGATAACCCTTTCTAAACATACATGTATGCAAGTACGTGATTATATGATATTTCTTCTCCATTGCATCAATTTATTGTTGTGAAGTATTATATCTTGGAGCATATGGTCAGCAGTAGCAATAGCAAAAGCACATGATTTGGGTGCAAACAAGTATTGAGCACGCTAACACCGTTATCCATTTTATCTTCAAAGGAATTAATGAGATGATCGACAATTGCTATTGACCGAGGAACTCAGCTGTTGCCAGTAACGTCTACAACCTTTCTACTTTATCTAATGAGATACTTGGCACTAATTACCAGCTACTCTAGTAGAGTAGGCTAAGAATTGTCAAATACCAGTTTTATCGAAACTCACCAGCTTGTCGGCATCACACAATTGCCAGCAGCAGACCAGCGGTTATAGACAACGGCGACATCCACCGAATGTGACAGTATTGACGGACAAGATGGTCTGCTATCTCTATCCCCCTCTCATCGCCTTCATCGGCATCGACAAACAAGCTGGATACGTCGGCGGCTGTGCCCCATTTCTCCATTTTTTTCCCAACCTTCCATGGCTGATGCGACTCTCCAATAATGGTAACCAGGCCGTTCAAATATAAATAAAGTTCTTCCCTTAAAAATGAAGTGAAACCAGAATACAGTGTATATGACTGTAAAGAAAGAGAAAGACAATTGCCACCATGTTTCTGCTCCTTCAACGCACACCGTCATGGCCGTCGCCCACGCAGTCGGATACTCCGAACTCGCTGATGGCGCTATTTGATTTCTCTCTCTCTTACCAGGCGATACCCCTGAGCCTCACACCGCTCTCGCCGGCGTTACAGGTATCGTCAGACATGCCGGACTCGATCACCGGCAACATCTCTCTCCTCATCTTTGTATCTTACACGCCAGCAGCCATGTAACTCTATGGCTCACTCATCGGCCTCACCGGCTCTATTAGGCAAGGCTATTTCTCACCGTCAAGCTTATCGGACGTGCCGGACATATCGGCCATAGGAGGTGATGGAGAGGGCTAACGATAGGTTTGTTGGATACCTCCAACTTTCAATATCTCTCTAATCTACAGTCTTCCCTCACCTGCCGTACCGGACGCATTGGCTTAATCAACCATACCTCCATCTCCTTTTCCTGGTTTCCGTACTGGCACTAGCGGCAATTAATTAGCCTCACCTTCGCTGCCAGACGCATTGGCCGCACCTACCCTTGAAGCCTTCAAGGCTAAATGAGTACTCAATTAACTATGCGGCCCAACAATTTCTATTTAATCCACTTAGCCCAGTAACTTTTAATTGCTTGTCATGGCCAATTGGCTAATTAATTTCATATGCATATTTATTTACATATACACACGTGAATATAAATAAATAAAAAATGAAAGTCTTCAATGGTCGAGAAAAGATATTCGTCAATATCGGCATATCCGATTATTACAACTGGTCAGTTAAAAACTATTTTAACTAAAGAGTGGGGGACAAACTGTAGTGGACAAAATTCGTCTTCTTACCAAGCCTATTAATTGGTCCAATTAGCCTGCCAGACTGGATGCATTAATCCAGTAAAATTCAACAAAAATATTGGGCTCAAAGAGCCCATATCCGGATAAGGGGTATCAAACGGTCTAGCCGGACACGTTGGCATGACTAATAGGAGAACGAGTCAAATAACTTAACAAATTTAGTTAATTTAACTCCCACAAGAATCAGAACCGTCAAGACGGAAAGGCCGAGCGGATAAGGCCGACGGTAAAGGTATGGAGAAAACTCTAATCAACTAAATCGTCCTATTAATAGGCGGCCACTACGTCCGACTAATCCATCGAATCATTCACACTTGAGATCTCTACTCAATCTCTTGACCTATCTGCCTCCATCTTCCATCCTTCCTGTTGGTCCCAAGATGGATACCTTGGTGTAGGGGGGGGTGAATACACCAAGGTTTAAAACTTTTCCAAGTTAAAACTCTTTTCAGAGAGCTGGCTGTGTTCGATCCAGCTGGATGGCAGCTTGATCGACACAGCTGGCTGTGTGTATGTGCGGAATGTGGTGGATTTGGAAAGTCCGTCTGTTGCTTCAAATTATATTGCAAAGCTCTGTTTCACTTTTCAGTTAGTCAGTTTATGCAGCTTGAAATAATGCTCATGAGGGGTTAGCAAAATGCATAAAACAGAACAGTAAAGAACAAAGCAATTTTAACGTGGTTCGGAGTAACACCTCCTACGTCTACGACCAGGTTCACTGGTAATTCACTACCACTTGGTTTCCAAGTACCAAGCAACTTCACAACTCTAACCATAGCTGTGTTCCAACAGTTTACGGGCACTGTCAAGCCTACACCTTCAGTTTGCAGGTACTGAAGAACCTTCCTTACAGTTTACGTGTATGGGGTTTCCAACTATGAACGAGTTCTTACAATGAAGAACAAGGAGTAAGATGAACTCGTTTAAACTAGGCTTAAGATATTTATATTCTGATCTATTCTGCCTAAGACTGAATATGTGAACAACTAAGAACACAGCTGACTGGCTGGGTGTTCATGAAAGATTTGGCTTTGAAGATCGCTGTTCATTTTTCTGTTTGCTCTTTTATTTCTTCAGTCGTCTTTCTAGTCTCACCACCAGTTGCTGTTCTTCAATGGTGAGGAGATATATATATAGGTGGAGATTCAAACTAGCCGTTGGAAGAGAGCCGTTTGAATCTTACCTACTCTCATTGACTTCTGGCCTTTAACCTACGAAGTAGGTCTGCATCTGCAGAGGCTATTTCTTCTCTGATTTGACTGCGTCAGATAAGATCTTCTGACATCGGGATCTTGTCTTGGAGAAGGTCTTCGTCTTCGAGCTTGCTAAGCATTTCTGTTGTGTCTTCAGCGTCTGGGACTCTACTGTATCTCGACTCTAAGCTGTGTCTTAGACCTGAGTTGTATCATCAACCTGAGCTGTGTCTTCAACCTGAGCTGTGTCATTAACCTGAGCTGTCTTAGACCTGAGCTGTGTCATTGATACTAAGCTGAGTCTTTTTCACTGAGCTGGGTCTTTGACACTGAGCTGGGTTTCCGTCACTGAGCTGGGTCTTGATACTGCTGGGTCTTTGACTCGCTTGTCCGCTCATCGAGTACCTCAGCTGGGTCCAGCTTAGCTGTGTCTTCTGCCATGTCTTCTGCTGTCTTCAGCGACTCTACCTGTAAACTTAGAAACTCTATAAGCTCAAACAGGTGAGCTGGAAACAATACAAGGTTTGTACATTCATCTACTTGGTTGGGGTCAGCTGGGTTTTGGTATCACTTCAAAACCTGTTTATTATTTTCCCAACATCTCCTACTACCTCTATCACACCACGTCATCGGACGTACTGGTCACACCGGCACTATCTGTCTTTCTGACGCTCTATCACTCTTATTATCTCCATCGCCACGTCACCGGACGTACCTTCCGCGTCGGCTCTATATGCCCTTCTGACACTGTACCATTATTATTACCTCCATCGCCACATCACCGGACGTACCGGCCACGCCGGCATCACTTGCCCCTCCAACATTCTCATCCGATATACCCTTCACGTCGGCCTCACCCACCGGCCTAACGCTCAAACTCTCTGTTCATTTCTGTCACCATCTCCAGGACATTCCGGACGTCCCAGACATCCAGGATCTCCTATCCTTTTCATTACTCATTTAATTTATATTTTGTCATATTACTCCGATTATTCCGGTTAACTAACTTGAGCGTTGAAGGTCCTACGGCCGACACCCCCACCGGTGTTCCGTCGGACTCTTACGTGTGCTACTTGTGACAGGTTGCTTTGCGTCCCGTCATCCACGTCATTCACGTCTTCCGGATAGTAGGACTTATCCCCTACAATATGAACCATCTCCTATATATATATATATATGAGTTAGTATAAAAACCGGTCCTCTTGTACAAACTACAAACTATGCTTTTTTCAATATATAATCATGCTTTTTTAATATGTAAAATGATGTTTAATGGTGCTTTCTCGATTCATGTTTTCTGTATAAAAAATTATGTTTATATAGAATCATGCTCTGATTATTAACAACCGTAGCTCATACAATGATCAACGGTTGAGATTAGTTTGTAGTTTTTACATGAGGACTAGTTTTTATATGAACCAAATCCTAAATATAATATATATATATATATATATATATATATATATATATATATGCAAAACTTATCATTTGGTTGTACAATAAATTTCTTTATTTATATATATAAGAGTTCACATTTGGTGAAATTAAACTTTTCATAAGTATATATAACTATAAACTATTACGAACCACTACGAAACCTAATAAGACTAATAAATATTTCAATTTATATCAGGTCTTACATTCAATAATTTCGAATTGGGCCATATATACATTAAGAACCCTATTTTACATAAATTAAACATAAATAATAAACACAGGACAACACTATACAGAAAACCATTATATTACTATCTTACAAATGAAAATAGCAGACATTATTATAGTTTGCAAACAATTGATAACAAAATTTGTGAATAAAGGCAATAGTGAGAAAGTAACTGGTACTCCCTCCGTCCCCTAAAAGTAGAGCTTTCAAAACAGGCCCGGCCCGTTTTCCGGCCGGGCTAGGCTCCGCAAATTCTGGCCCGGTGAATTTTCGGGGCAGGCCGGCCCGGCCCGATTTTTCCAAAAAGCCCGGCGGGATCGGGCCGGGCCGGGCCTGTCGGAAATTTGACAGCGCTGCCTAAAAGTGTGGTTCATATTTAATTATATGTGATGTATAAAATAATAGGTGAACCACATTAACCTAGGACAGAGGAAGTAGTATGTTAGACCGTATAATTTATATCAGTATAGGCTTCAATCGAATTAGATAGCTACCAAAAAAAAAATCCTTTTGAATTTGGGCTAAAAAGAGTCTACAACATAAGATATTGCAAAAGCCTAAAGGCATAAGAGAGACTATTTTATTTTTCGAGAAGTCTTTTGCAATTCCCAAATAAAGTTGTCAATTTAAAGGAGTAGATTTTCCGCAAAAAAAAAAAGAATAAAAAAATTGTCAAAATTATTGTAATAGTTTTGGCGGAAAATGAATTGTGCTATTTGATTTTGCTTTTATATATATAGAGATTATTATGGTGGAACAAATATTTTTGGAAGCATGTTCTTGAGAAAAGAAGAGGATTATGATGAGTAGAGGCTTTTGAAAAGGATTCGACAAACTCCCCATTTTTCTTCCAATTCCCATATGACCATCACGTGCTTTTGCAGCCCAATTTATACAGATTCCTTATCCAATATGTTTGTTCAATTTTTGGGGCATATCTTTATATATCTCCAAAACATAACCTACTAATAATAATAATACACAAGATATGAAATTTTAGTTTAAAATGATAATAGAAGAAATTAATTACATATAGAGAGTAGAGATAAATACAAATGAACTTAGCGAGATTGATGGATGTATAAAAATAATGTACTCAATGCATCAAAGTAATGCATACAATGCATCATCCGACGTGAAAATCAATTTTGGTCGTCACGCATTTAGAGAAAAACTACAAACCAAATTTATCTTATTCTTTATAATAAGGATCGTTATTACCCGAACCACTCACTCTATATATATTTGTCAAATACGTACTAATGTATATGAAACTCTTATGAGGGTAAGAGGTTACCTGGTTAATTAGATTTCTATAGCAAACTACTTTCATCATGGATGCAAAACCTTGCCGTCAAAAAATAATATTACACTATAACCTGTTTAAATTAATACTTGATAAATTAATAACCTTTCTAAAATAATAATTTTCTCCGGTCCCGACAGTAATACTATCTTTTAAATTTTAACATGATAAATTAATAAGAAAAAATGTAGTGATGTGACATTATCATTTTTGAAAACACAATAGTTATCACAAATTTGAAAAAACATAAAATATGACACTTTTGAAATATTTTGGACTCTTTTACACTTACTTTTGGAGTTAAAAATTTTAGGGCCACTAACTTAGGGTGACTTGCAAATATAGTCCATGATTTTTCGGGCTTGCAAGAAAAGGACAGTAAGTTTTTTGAGTTGCAAAAACAGGACACAAAGTTTTGAAAATTGTAAATTAAAAGCCCGAAAACATTATACTCACTTGCTCTTGATCAAATATTCAAATACACATTTAAGATAAAATAAATTATAAATACTCAAGGTTATTTTTCTACTCTAGCATTTAGCTTAATGATCCACGCTTTCAAAATGGTATCAGAGCCAATAAAAAACTCCGATCCTCTACTGTGTGACGTATGAACCCGAAGCGCAGCTCTCCGTAGGAGGTGACCTAGGGCTCTGTGTGTGCCATCGTGGAGCCCTCCACTAGGTTGGGAAAAGCACATCCTTAGGTTGGCAAACTGATAGGTGTTTTTTGATGGGAAACTCCATTTTGGAGTGGGGCGGTCAAAATGGTATCAGAGCCTTAGGTTTATCTGAAAATTATATTTTATTTATTGCTTTAAGTATTATCCTAACGGATGAGACATCAAGAAAACATGGATTCCGGACAATTGTCCGAGATGCGAGTGTTACAGGAATTATCTCCAAGATCTGGAGATAAAAAGAGAAAGAAACCAGATGTTACGAACATTCTGGAGAGAATTGTTCGACTTCCGAGTCGTACGTGAAAGAAGGCTTGAATACATAGAGCCTATCATTCAAGAAATTGAGGCAAGAGAGAGATGTGAAACAAATCTAAGCACTCTCTAGTTCGAGGTGATAAACACCATGAGGAGAAACCATCAGAACAATCATATCTGATGGATCTAGAAGGATGTCCAAGGTATGGACATTTCCAGGAACGTCTCCAAATTTTGGAGAAAAGAAGGATAAGATACCAGAATGTTCTTACACACTGGAGAAATATGTTGAATTCCTTAATTCAACAGAACCAGGAGAAATAATTAATTGATTCCTGCCTCCAAGGAATCAAAAGAAAAGAAGATCTTCTCCATAATTGTATCTGCCTTGAATGGGAGATAGAACATGCCATGAGGAGAGACCATTGGATCCATTTGGGAGTAAATTGGAATTAGCTCTGATGGAACCAAAGAAAGATAAAGGAGTATCATCTACTCTTTTATAACAAGAGATTACTCCAGATTCATCCAAGATATCGGAGGATCTGAGAGAAATACAGAAAACAGTACAACATTATGGTGATAGCCTGTATGGTGTACCAAGCGATCTTTACAAGATTGCTATGAAACAGGATGAAATTTATAATATCCTGAAGGAGATCCAATCACGGATCGAAAAACTAGAGCAACAACCTCGTTCCAGCCAAAAGAGAAATCCTTTTGGTAATGAACCCACTTATCCATTTCCAGTGGGAGAAACCAAGAAGGATCCAAACATGGAGGCCTTGATAAGAATGATTCGAGAAACGAAAAGATGAATAATCTCGAAAGAATCAATCTTGACGACCTCCAGGAGTTAGCAGAATCTTTTGCTAACATGGCGATGGTTGATTTAAAAATGAACCAGAATGTGGTCCAAAACCCACAGCCGGTAAATCAACTTCCACAAGGAGCTATCATTGGAAATCAACAAAATTTTCAAAATGCACCCGGAGCCATTAATGTTGTCCAGGGTTTTCAGACTGGAGCAAGGTATGATCAACATACCCCAAACGATGCATATATGGCGGCAAGAAGGACAAGGGCAAGAAGACCACAACCAAAGGTGCAGGATACACCTTATGGGAAGGCGACCCTGGATCCAATTCATCCCTACAGAGTGATGCTCGATCTCGATGAAGTAAATTTCAAAGATCGAGAATCTGTAATTGATGAATGGATATCAGCTTTAATAATTGTGGCAGCAACTCTCGATTTAAACAAGGAAGGATTCGTGAGAATCCTCGTAATAAGCCTTGCAGGAATTGCCAAGATAGCATGAGAATTCTTTCCTTTGGATATCAAGAATGCATGTTTTGAGGGTGAAAACTTCACTGAACATGTTCAGAATATGGCGACGATTTTTAAAAGCCATTTTATGGGAGAAGGATATTTCGAGGGATTTGATCAAGAAAAGAGAAAGAAATACTTGATGGCATTGTATAATCTAAGAATTGCAGTCTTGGATCAACAATCACTTAACAAGTTTCTACAGCTCTTTACTCTTTATCAACATCAATCTAAAGTTGATGATAGAGTTGCACTGGAAATTTTAGAAAGAAAATTTCCAAGCCCATGGAAAGAGATGCTGATTCGGGATTACGAACCAGGAGATCCTGAAAATGTCGCAAGGAGGATGTCTTATGTACATCGAAAGCTCTCAGAGTGGTGTCAACAAGCAACAACTCTGAGGAACATGAAGAAACTGAGGAGGATTAACAAATACGCTCCTATAAACTGTGATGATAATGATCTACCAACGATCACTGGAGAAGAACCACCAAGGCTTAAAAGAAGCAAGAAAAATATGTTTCAGCCCTATCATAAAGGTAGAAATCCAAAAAGAAATTCTTGGAAACCAAGAACCAGATGGTCAAGACAGAAGGCCAAATCTTACAAATCAGGCCAAAGAAGTGGACCATCAAGGAATAGGTATCCATTCCAAGGAGTTAATAAAACCCAAGGAATGACATCTGCCAAGAAAACTTTCAGGAGAACTCATACTAGAGTTAATGAAAGTGTTGGGAAAATTAATAGAGTTTTGATTTGATTCCAAAACCCAGCTGACCCCAACCGAGTAGATGATTGCACAAGCCTAAGCGTTTTTCAACTCACCTGTTTGAGCTTATAGAGTTCTAAGTTTACAGGTAGAGTCGCTGAAGATAGCAGAAGACACAGCTGAGGAATTCAGCAGAGCTGACTCAGCAGAGCAGCCCAAGCAGAGTCAAAGACCCAGCAGTATCAAGACCCAGCTCAGTGACGGAAACCCAGCTCAGTGTCAAAGACCCAGCTCAGTGTAAAAGACCCAGCTTAGTGTCAATGACACAGCTCAGGTCTAAGACAGCTCAGGTTAATGACACAGCTCAGGTTGAAGACACAGCTCAGGTTAATAATATAGCACAGGTCTAAGCCAGCTCAGAGTCGAGAAGCAGCAGAGTCCAAGACGCTGAAGACAGAGCAGAGACACTTAGCAGCTCAAAGACGAAGACCTTCTCCAAGACAAGATCCCGATGTCAGAAGATCTTGTCTGACGCGGTCAAATCAGAGAAGAAATAGCTTCTGCAGATGCAGACCTAGTTCGTAGGTTAAAGGCCAGAAGTCAATGAGAGTATGTAAGATTCAAACGGCTCTCTTCTAACGGCTAGTTTGAATCTCCACCTA
Organism: Agastache rugosa; assembly: GCA_031470985.1. Taxonomy (NCBI): domain Eukaryota; kingdom Viridiplantae; phylum Streptophyta; class Magnoliopsida; order Lamiales; family Lamiaceae; genus Agastache; species Agastache rugosa. The sequence continues at coordinate 31,514,642 of CM062601.1, read as the reverse complement.
TATATATCTCCTCACCATTGAAGAAAAGAGGCTGGCGAGACTACTGAAGAAATAAAAGAGCAAACAGAAAAATGAACAACGATCTTCAAAGCCAAATCTTTCAAGAACACCCAGTCAGTCAGCTGTGTTCTTAGTTGTTCACATATTCAGTCATAGGCAGAATAGATTAAAATAGAAATATCTTAAGCCTGGTTTGAACGAGTTCATCATACTCCTTGTTCTTCATTGTAAGAACTCGTTCATAGTTGGAAAACCCATACCCAAACCCAAACCCAGAAATGTTAGGTCAAGGTACGCCTGCTCGAAGCGTGTAATTCGAGTGGTCAGGTTTTACAGTACCCGAAAACTGTAAGTCAGGTTTTTTCAGTACCCGCAAACTGAAAGGTGTAGGCTTGACAATGCCCGTAAACTGTTGGAACACAACTCAGGTTAGAGTTGTGAAGTTGCTTGGTACTTGGAAACCAAGTGGTAGTGAATTACTAGTGAATCTGGTCGTGGACGTAGGAGGTGTTACTCCGAACCACGTTAAAATTGCTTTGTTCTTTACTACTTTATTTATGCATTCACCTAACTCATCATGAACATTATTTTAAGTTGCATAAACTGACTAACTGAAAAGTGAAACAGAGCTTTGCAATATATCAACAGACGGACTTTCCAAATCCACCACATTCCGCACACAGCCGGCTGTGTCGATCAAGATGTCTTCCAGCTGGATCGAACACAGCCAGCTCACTCAAAAGAGTTTTTAACTGGAAAAGTTTTTAAACCTTGGTGTATTCACCCCCCTCCCCCCTCTACACCAAGGTATCCGTCTTGGGACCAACAATTAGTATCAGAGCAGTGGTTCAAAAGATCATTGTATCTGTGTCAAGTCAGCTTCTTCGCTGACAGTGGTCACCTGAATTGATCCCTAAATCTTTCAAAATTTATTCTAACTAATTAGCTCTTGAGAAATCATGAATCCGGGCATGTGTCCGAGATGCGAATGTTACAGGACCTATCTCCATGACTTGGGGGTACGAAGAACAAGATACCAAAGTATTTTGGAGCACTGGAGATAGGAATTTCACTCAGTAGCAAACCGGATGGACTGTGATGCAATCGTCTCAAGCCACCAGGAGATGAGAAGAACAGAAAGGCTGATTGACGACTTGGAACGTCTCATACTCAGAATATATGACACCATGAGAGACAACCATCGGAGTTATCACAATATCTGATGGATTTTCTGAAGAATGTCCAAGAGATGCAACCAACAAAATTGATTTCGGGGTCACAAGAAGAAGAATCATCTAACCAGATGAATGAAACAAAATTGATTTCGGGGTCACAAGAAGAAGAATCATCTAACCAGATGAATGAAACAAAATTGACTCCCAAGGCAATAGAGACAACCTTCAGAGCTCAATCAAGAAGATCAGCTCAATCAACTCAGCCTGGAAGAATCAACCAGGAGTACAGAAATATGAACAAAGGATTGCACGGAGAAGTTGCCATGATTGCACGCTGGATCTCAGCAAAGAAAGATGCAAGAATTTCGTGAAGATTAATCTCGACAAGCAACTCTGCCCAAAAGAAAAACCTAGCTGAATCAACCTCCTGAAGAGGATAAAAGCCGATGAAAAAATTAAAGAAACCCGGCTAGATGACTGGGACCAGCTGTGAAATAAAGACAGCTGGATACAAAACTAAAAACTCAGCCAGTCACACTGCAGAGTACAATCGATAAGCAGCAGATGAATCAGCTGGATTCGGGACAGCGGTCTACCTGTAATACAGACAAATATTTCATCGAAGAAGTGAGCCAATGTTGAGAAACTTCGCTCGATAAAAGGAAGTAGGATGCAGATGAAGAAACCTCATCCAGCTGAGTGGAACAAGACTCAGCTAGATAATGAAAAGCTAATGGGACAACAGGATAGAAGAATTCAAACCCAGCTGGATCTTTCAACTCAGTTTAACAAGGGAAACCAGCAGAGGGGGAATCAAGATCAGCTGGATAATAAAACTGATGAAAAGCTCATTCAACATAAAGAAAACACAGCCGTGGTATCAGCTGACTACAATGATCGGCTGACAGGTTTGCAGACCTTTTTATCTATTTCCCTGAAGAATATGCTATTTAAGGATAAAAATATTTGAATTTAACTCAAATACCCAGACATTCCTTAAATGGATTAGTCAGTAAGCCATCCATCCCATCGAATCCCATCGCATTTAACAAAAAGCATGCAGAATACTATAGCTCGGGAGAACTGAGGCAGAAGTCAGAACGGTTCGACTACCTCACGCGCGTGTGACCTGCACTCTATATACATACGTCATGTGACGTGTTGCGCAAATCTCTCTCAGCCGCAGATCTTCAATTCTTTTGCCAAGATTTCAACCTTCCATCAAAATGGACAGTTGATATATACATCTAAAATATGCAAATCTACGCCATATTTTCTATCGCTCATACTTATCTCTGAAATTTATATATCAGATTCTTGATTATATCTTTGCAAACACGCTCCCCTAGTATCTTCGTCTTTCTATCCTCTTGCTACAGAAGAAGATCATGGCCCCAAAGAAGATGACACCAGGAGCAAGCCAGACTGAGAATTTGATGTCAAAACTTCATTTCGAGAGTTGTTTAACTCTCAAGAACTCAGAATTCCAGGAGGTATTGGATCTCATCGAGAAAGTCGGACTTTTGCAGTGGGCGACTGCAATACCGAAGAACATCTTCCGTAGAGAAGTCGCAGAGTTCTTCCTAGAGATGACTAACCGAGATGATCGACTCCGCTCCAACGTCTCTCTGCAACTCAAGGAGAAGACAGGACATACAACTCCATGGGATATCGACATCAACATGAACCGGATGTTGAACAAGCTATTCAACTTAAAGACTCTTGAGGACTGCTCCCCAGATAACTACAGTAGAGAAGAAATCCAGGCAGAACTGGATAAGATGTTGTTCAAGCCGGAACCTTATAGGGCGAGCATGTCCAAGCTCCTGCTCAAGCACAAGTTCAGACTACTTCTGGATGTCACCCAGAAGTGCATCCTCGGTATCGCTGGATCTCAAGGAAAGATCAGCATACCCAAACTAAAGCCAATGATAGCCATCCTCAGGAATGACCCTGTGGATTGGTTCTCCTTCTTCATGAGAAAGTTGGAGAAAGAATCGAAGAAGATTTATTTTGAGGATAACAACTTCACCTGGTACAGCTGCAGAGAAACAATCTACTTATGCACCAAAGTGGCGTGAATAGTAGAAAATTATACTACCGGAAGGCAAATCAAGTGGCATGACACAGAAGAATTTCCTGTGTCCAGAATACTTTTTGAGAAGCCAAGTCAGCTCACTGACTTGTTGAAGAAAGCAGCCCCTGAAGGGAAGAAGAAGGTGCAGGAGGCAAAGCAGCAGACTGCATCTCCCTCTCAAGTTGGAAAAAGGAAGCAACCGGAGGAGACACAGCCAGCTGGATCTCCACCTGCCAAAAAGAAGCTGAAATGCAAGGCAGCCAGCAAGCCAGCTGAGGAGGCAGCAGAGAAACCAGTTGATGAGCCAGCTGATTCTGAGTCCACTCCCTCAGCATCCCCAATCCAAAATAAGAAAATTGAGTGGAGACCAGTCACTGAGGAGACAGCTCAGGGATCCTCCTCCAGCTCAGACAATGGAAGGGAGTTCGTGATTACATCACGAGAAACTAAAGAACCACAAATAGTGGTCTCCCACCCTGACCCAGAGGAAGCTATTCCCCTTCGTCAAATTCTTCAAGCATCTTCACAACCTACTCCAGCTAATCCCACATCAGCTGGAACCTCTTAACAAGACTATCCTCTCCTTCCTCTTCATCCTCAGGTACCTCTCTCAGATTCCCCACCCACTTGCTCAGTACCTGAAACCGCTCAACTCCAAATTTCAGTACCCAGCTCTCCACCCAAAGAACCCCATCCAGCTGACGCTCCTTTGCAGCTGGATGATGAAAACCAAGTTGAACCTACAAGCCCTTCTGATGAATTTGAAATCCTCAGTCCCAGAGCCGTTGCACGTGCTGCCACTATCATGAGATTCGATGACCTCAGGGTTCAAGGGATAAAGAGCGCACTGCAACAGTACCCTTCTCTTACTTCACTCCCCGCCGCACTAGTTGCCGTCAGCGACTTCAAATTTTACCTTGCTACCAAGATGACTACTTGGTATGCAAATGAGGAACTTGTGGAGTTCTACTCCTTCAATAAGCTAAAAGCCGAAGATGCTGTTCTGCAGGAGATCTTTTGATTTGGAAGTTGTTGGGAAAATAATAAACATGTTTTGAAGTGATACCAAAACCCAGCTGACCCCAACCGAGTAGATGAATGTACAAACCTTGTGTTGTTTCCAGCTCACTTGTTTAGTGCTATTAGGTTTCTAAGTCAAGGTTCAGCACAGCAGAAGACACAGCTAAGCTGACACAGCTGAAGTATTCAGCATAGCAGACTCAGCAGAACAAGACCAAGCAGAGTCAAAGACCCAGCAGTATCAAGACCCAGCTCAGTGACGGAAACCCAGCTCATTGTAAAAAACTCAGTTCAGTGTAAAGGACCCAGCTTAGTGTCAATAACACAGCTCAGGTCTAAGACAGCTCAGGTTAATGACACAGCTCCGGTTGAAGACACAGCTCAGGTTAATGATACAACACAGGTCTAAGACAGCTCAGAGTCAAGATGCAGCAGAGTCCAAGATGCTGAAGACATACAACAGAGACGCTTAGCAGCTCGAAGACGAAGACCTTCTCCAAAACAAGATCCCGATGTCAGAAGATCTTAACTGACACGGTCAAATCAGAGAAGAAATAGCTTCTGCAGATGCAGACCTACTTCGTAGGTTAAAGGCCAGAAGTCAATGAAAGTAGGTAAGATTCAAACGGCTCTCTTCCAACGGCTAGTTTTAATCTCCACCTATATATATCTCCTCATCATTGAAGAAAAGAGGCTGGCGAGACGACTGAAGAAATAAAAGAGCAAACAGAAAAATGAACAATGATCTTAAAAGCCAAATCTTTCAAGAACACCCAGCCAGTCAGATGTGTTCTTAGTTGTTCACATATTCAGTCATAGACAGAATAGATTAGAATAGATATATCATAAGCCTAGTTTGAACGAGTTCATCATACTCCTTGTTCTTCATTGTAAGAACTCGTTCATAATTGGAAAACCCATACCCAAACCCAAACCCAGAAAGGTTAGGCAAAGATACGCCTGCTCGAAGCGTGTAATTCGAGTGGTTAGGTTCTTCAGTACCCGGAAATTGAAGGTGTAGGCTTGACAGTGCCTGCAAACTATTAGAACACAGCTCGGGTTAGAGTTGTGAAGTTGCTTGGTACTTGGAAACCAAGTGGTAGTGAATTACTAGTGAATCTGGTCGTGGACGTAGGAGGTGTTACTCCGAACCACGTTAAAATTCCTTTGTTCTTCATTGCTTTGTTTTATGCATTCTGCTAACCCCTCATGAGCATTATTTCAAGCTGTATAAACTGACATACTGAAAAGTGAAACAGAGCTCTGCAATTTGATTTGAAGCAACAGACGGACTTTCCAAACCCACCAACTTCCGCACACACTCACACAACCAGCTGTGTTATCAAGCTGCCATCCAGCTGGATCGAACACAGCAGGCTCTCTGAAAAGAGTGTTAAACTGGGAAAAGTTTTTAAACCTTGGTGTATTCACCCCCCTCTACACCAAGGTATCCATCTTGGGACCAACAGAAGTTTTCAGGATGCCTTCATATATCAAGAAGAGCTAATCCAAACTCTCATCCAGAAGGCTAAGCAGGATGAAGTACCGCCGTCTGAAGAGGTAATCGCAATAGCCAACTCCTACCTCCACACTGTTAGCTGGATTGTTCCAGTTGAGACGGCCAAGGAAGCTACACCTGCCGACACAGCTGAGGCAATGGTGATTGAGGACGATCCAACTACTACAACAGTTGAGCCCGTAGAAACTGCCCCACCAAGTCCAATTGCTGATGACACTCACTCACTGGTCGAGATTGAGGTAGACAAACCCAGCCAAGTCAAATCCGGGATCCAGACGGATCCTGATGCCATGCTTTCAGATACAACGAAGGACGAAATCGAGAAACAAGTTGAGAAAATCATATTGCAGTATAGATTCAAATCAATTGCTGACATCCTTCTGCATATCACAGATGTAGAATGGCAAGTCCAATGTCATGGACAGTCCATTGATGAAGTTCACACTTTTGCCCAGAACATACAGGAAAGCACCAGTCGAGATCTCAAACAATCTCTCGTCTCTCAACGCATTGATCAGTCACATTATCTAGAGAAGTGAGTCCCTGAGATCATTTCAAAACTCCAAGCTCCACTGGAAAGAGCGTCACTGACTTATCCAGACAGATGGCAGCTCTCCAAAAGCAAACGCTCTCCAACAGAACTAACATTCAAACGTTGTTCAACCTCTACAAAGAGCTGGACACTCAGTTCAAAGCTGGAAGTAACAGCACGACAAAAACCTCGTCACGGACAACACGGCCAAGATTGCGATGTTGACAAAGCCACACAACGAATTTGAATCGAACGATCGTCAACCTATCCTCCACCCTTATTGATAATGCCAAAAAGGGGGAACGTAATGACAGAAGAAAAACATCAAGGGCAGGCAAAGGGAAAGCTGTAGCTGAAAATGAAATCCAAGTGCTAAAGTCTGAGATTGATGAAGTTGTTGCTGAGCTAGAAGCAGAAGAACCAGCTGAACGGAGAGGAAAATGGAGCAAAATGATCATTCCTCTTGCCAAAGCAAGCGAAGCCATGCCAAAACAATTCAATGATACTCAATGGCTCTGCAACTTTGTAAATCAACAAAAGCAAGAGATGAAAAGCTTTCAAGAGCAGCAGAAGAAGAAGGAAAGCTTGCTCAATGCTGAAGAAAAGAAGCAGAAGAAGAAAAGAGCAAACATCAGAGCATTAAAGAAAAAGTCTCAGATGCCAATGAACTGGAGAAGAATAGATGAATGGATCCCAGAAGAGTTAAACGACGACTGGGAACATACAAAATTCGAGTTCATTGAAGATTACTACTATTTGGGAGCTTACCCAAATACGCTACTAGATGTTGCTTTCAAGATGCACCTCAATGAGCTTTTTCATCAAGATAGGATGACTGCTAAAGCATTCTTCAATGCCGCAAAGACCGCGAAGATCCAGTTCTCTGCTCCCCAGCTGTATCATCTCCAACCTCCACTGATACCTGGAACCAATCTTCCTGACAAATCGCAAATTATCGCAAAAGTAAATAAATGGGCAATCAGGAGAAAAATTTCTAAGGTAAACAATGAAGAAGAGTACAGGAAGCTGGAACGGATGATCTTCAACCGGTACAGGTTGAGAACGGATGAGCAACTAGAAGAAGATAGACAGAAGAATCAGCAGCAGAAACATGAATGAAAACCCAGCCAACTGGGAATCTTTTCTTTTGAACTTTTGTAATATTAAAGTTGTAAAATTTCGTATTAATGAAAATTTCGTTTTAACAAAATCAACCTGAAGACAATCTCTCTTTGTCCAGGCTCTGAATTTGATTATCTGCTGTGAATGTTTATTTCTTTTTGAAACCCCAATTCCTGTTAAGAGAGAAGTAAATTGTTTTTCTCAGTTAGGTTTTGGCATCATCAAAAAGGGGAAAATTGTTGGGAAAATTAATAGAGTTTTGATTTGATTCCAAAACCCAACTAACCCCAACCGAGTAGATGAATGCACAAGCCTAAGCATTTTTCAGCTCACCTGTTTGAGCTTATAGAGTTTCTAAGTTTACAGGTAAAGTCGTTAAAGATACCAGAAGACACAGCTAAGTGGACACGGCGAGGAATTCGGCGGGCGGACTCGGCGGGCGGACGAGCGAGTCAAAGACCCAGCAGTATCAAGACCCAGCTCAGTGACGGAAACCCAGCTCAGTGTCAAAGACCCAGCTCAGTGTAAAAGACCCAGCTTAGTGTCAATGACACAGCTCAGGTCTAAGACAGCTAAGGTTAATGACACAGCTCAGGTTGAAGACACAACTCAGGTTAATAATACAGCACAGATCTAAGACAGCTCAGAGTCGAGACGCAGCAGAGTCCAAGATGCTGAAGACACAGCAGAGACGCTTAGCAGCTCAAAGACGAAGACCTTCTCAAGGAAATATCCCGATGTCAGAAGATCTTGTCTGACGCGGTCAAATCAGAGAAGAAATAGTTTCTGCAGATGCAGACCTACTTCATAGGTTAAACGCCAGAAGTCAATGAGAGTAGGTAAGATTCAAACGACTCTCTTCCAACGGCTAGTTTGAATCTCCACCTATATATATCTCCTCACCATTGAAGAAAATAGGCTGGCGAGACGACTGAAGAAATAAAAGAGCAAACAGAAAAATGAACAACGATCTTCAAAGCCAAATCTTTCAAGAACACCCAGCCAGTCAGTTGTGTTCTTAGTTGTTCACATATTTAGTCATAGGCAGAATAGATTAGAATAGAAATATCTTAAGCCTAGTTTGAACGAGTTCATCTTACTCCTTGTTCTTCATTGTAAGAACTCGTTCATAGTTGGAAAACCCATACCCAAACCCAAATCCAGAGAGGTTAGGTCAAGGTACGCCTGCTCGAAGCGTGTAATTTGAGTGGTCAGGTTTTACGATGCCGAACCGTAAGTCGGGTTTTCGGTACTCGCATGGCGAAAGGTGTAGGCTTGACAGTGCCTGTAAACTGTTGGAACACAACTCAGGTTAGAGTTGTGAAGTTGCTTGGTGCTTGGAAACCAAGTGGTAGTGAATTACCAGTGAATCTGGTCATGGACGTAGGAGGTGTTACTCCGAACCACGTTAAAATTGCTTTGTTCTTTACTGCTTTATTTATGCATTCAGCTAACTCATCATGAGCATTATTTTAAGTTGCATAAACTGACTAACTGAAAAGTGAAACAGAGCTTTGCAATATATTTGAAACAACAGACGGACTTTCCAAATCCACCACATTCCGCACACAGCCAGCTGTGTCGATCAAGCTTTCTTCTAGCTGGATCGAACACAGCCAGCTCACTCAAAAGAGTTTTTAATTGGAAAAGTTTTTAAACCTTGGTGTATTCACTCCCCCCCTCTACACCAAGGTATCCGTCTTGGGACCAACAGAAAGTTTCAAGGATTGCAACTGCTGGACGTGCGGTGCGAAAGGGCATATTTATACAAATTGCCCTGACAACAGGAGAAGATGTATCAATAAATTCGAATCCACTCCGGATATCGAAGTTGCAATCTACTACCAAGAATTGATACAAGTATATCAGTTCGAAGATATACCCTCGGATGAGAGTATATATGAACAAGAAGAAGTCTTCAGCGAAGAATATTCAAAATGGTCTGATGGAACTAGATCGGAGTCAGACTGATCTAGAGATTGTTCATCAAGAGAAAGAGGACAGGACGGGATTCTCCAGTCACACAACTCTCTCTCAAAATCTGATTGACAAGATCATGAAGACAAGTCTGAATATACAAAAGTATCAAGGCTTTTCAGCAAGTAACATAGATCAAGTTCTGAGAAACTTTAATCTACGGAGCAGGAAACAACAAATCGTCTATGGATTACTAGACGAGAAATGTCGCTTCCTATAGAGTTTACAGGGAATCAAGTAGAGATGCAGTTGATTCCAGCTAGTGACATCAGGGAGGATCAATCAAAGATGAAGCTCGAAGTCGCTGAAAAGATGAACTGGATCCATATTGGAGCAATCCAGTTAAGGTTAAAATCGGCTCTCTTTACCGGAGTTCATACGCCGATCGATATCGCTATATGCGATAAAAGAGTGAGAAATCTGAAAGATTCCATAGTGGGAACAATTGCGGGAGATCTTTGTGCAGGATAAGTGGTGGGAATAATCTATCCAAAAATTGCCTACAATCTTAATGATACCCATTTCAGCAAAGCTCTGACGCTTTATCAGGACTTTAAGCGCAAGGATTTATTGGAGGAAGGAAATAGGCCTTACTCCATTACTTATCAGGTATCGTATGCTCTTTCCAACTCACATCATACTGAGTTATTCCTGGAAAAGAAGTTCATTGAGATATCAGATATCTTCAACAAGGTGACAACAGCTGTTTGTCCCGATAGAGTGGAAATTGCTCGGTTAAGAAACATTGATATTCAAATCCGAGATAGAGAAGTCATAAGACACGATCAAAGTCTCAGGATAACTTCAGGAAGATTATCCTTGCAAGGAGACAAAATTATGTCTTTACCATATGGGAGGAGTCGGAGTCTCATTCGAGAAGCACAACCTCAAACATCTCAGAGTAACAAGGTTATCGTGAATCTGAAATGTCCAAAGGGATGGAGAGAAGTGATAGAAAAATTTGACACTACAAGGAGGGAAACCAACTTCCCTTGGGCGATCATTACAAAGATACCCTAGAAATTGGGGGGCAAGTGATAGAGATCAAAGACAGAGCCGGAAGAGAAGCAGTTTTGCTATTTGGTTTGGATTTTCTTGAGGATCACAAACCTTGGGCGAATAAAGAAGATGGAATGGAAATCACGATTAATGGGAGAAAGCTATTGATCGAATGACAAGTCCATTCTCTATATACATCTCTATAGGGATGTTATATGAAAAATATAAAGTAGAATATTTTGCTGCTTATATTGATTCAGGTGCAGGAATTTGTACTGCAAACCGATGAGTCTTTCCAGCAAAGGTAGAAGATGATCTACCCTGAATTGCAGGAAGAGATTTCTCAAAGAAAATTTTGCTCTTGGCTAAAGGAGTAAAAGAAACAGAAATTTTAATTGGCGGAGCTAGAGATACACCTAGGTATAAGGTTAAAACTCCACCAATTTATTTCCACGATACAGGTGCAGATATTCTGTTAGGAAATAATTTCCTACAGATGTTCAAAAGATACATGCAGGATAATGAAAGAAGGCAATTGGTGTTCACAACCATTTGCGATCCCAAAATCAGTGTCTAGAGGCTCAAAGGGGCTTTTAATCGCCAGATACCATTAAGGTTTCGCAGCAAGCGTGGTGATGAAGGAAAACTTCGACACCCAAAAATGAAAGATCAAAGGAGATTCAGCGAAGCAGTGCTAAGCTGTATTAGGGAAGAGGATCTCAGAGATGAAGAGGTTCAGATCCTCAAAGCATCTTTAATATCTCATCAAGATATTAGAGAAGAAATGCAGGTGTCCCTAGAAGATGTCAAAAGGAAGATTAAGAGGAATTACAATGAGAATCATTTGGCATGGTGGAATAGAAACAAGCTCAAAGCTACCTTGAAGATGAAGCCAGATAAGGAGTATGAGTTTGTTAGATACAGACCAATCCTGATAAACCTCAAAGATCAACAGGATATGAAGGAGATAATCAAGGAACATCTTGATTTAAAGTTGATCGAACCAGGGAACTCACCTTACAGCAGTCCCAGATTTCTGGTAAGGAATTATGGTGAGATCAAACGAGGTAAACCCAGATTAGTTATTAATTACAAAGGAATTAATGATATTCTGGAGTTTGATGGATATTTTATCCCTAGTAGGGAACACCTTATTAACTGCATTAGAAATGCTAAGGTATTCTCTAAGTTTGATTGCAAGTCAGGTTTATACCAGATTCGCATGGAGGAAGGTAGTAAGAAGTTTACAGCCTTCTCTACTCCACAAGGGTATTATGTTTGGAAAGTAATGCCAATGGGGTTGGCTAACGCGCCCCAAATATTTCAGAGGAAGATGGATAATTTGTTCAAAGATTATTTTTCTTTTATGTTTGTCTATATTTATGACATTTTAATTGCATAAAAAAATATAGAGGAACATATCAAACATCTTGAAATCTTTGTAGATGTTTGTTATAAAGAAGGTTTAGTACTGTCTGAAAAGAAGACAGTCGTTACAACTCGGAAAATGGAATTTCTGGGTATCGAGAACGATGAAGCTTTTTGGTCCAGATGGAACTATTCTACAGGACCATATTGTTCAGAAGGTCCAGAATTTTCCTAAAGATCTGAAAGAAAATAAACAACTTCAAAGCTTTTTGGGAGTTGTTAATTTTGCGGGACCATTCATTAAGAATCTCGCAAAACACAGAAAAGTTTTCAGTACATTACTGAAAAATGATGTTCCGTTCATCTGGATGGAAGAACAGCGACATGGAATGAAATAGTTAAAAGAGGTTTGCTGAAATCTCCCAAAACTCTCGATACCGCAGGACGAAGACGACTTAGTCCTGTTTACAGATGCAAGTGATTATTGGTGGGCAGCAGTCTTAACCAAGATCACTCCTAATGGAGAAGAACCCTGCAGATACTGTAGTGGTTTATTCTCAGAAGATGAGGCTGTGCGATGGCACATCAAAGAAAAAGAATTCTTTGCAGTCTGAAAGGCGTTTAAAAAATGGCCTTTATTTTTATTAGCAAAGAAATTTACTTTGAAAATCGATAACACACAGGTTAAGGCTTTCTTAAGAAACAAGATGGAATGTAAGCCTGAAAAGGCTATATTAATGAGATGGCAAGCTGAATGTCAATATTATAGTTTTGATATTGTCATTGTGAAATCTCACGAAAATGTTCTTGCAGATTTCTTAACAAGAAATGGAGCAAACTGATGTGAACTCCATTCTACTGGCCCATAGACATCTCAGAGAAAATCTGGATATGTTAACGGGAGAGTTGGACAAGTGCTTTCTGAATGCTGAACAAGCAGGAAGATTGCAGACTCTCCACAAGACGAAAGTAACCGAAAGAATACGAGCTTGCATACTGTCTCAGAGTCAACTCTGGGCTGTATGTCAAACACCAATCCTTCGGGTGGCCAAAGATCCTTTGGTAAAAGAAGAGTTTCGAGTACAGGGCTATAAACCTGTAGCAGAGGATTCTCATACCTCTTGCCCAAGTTCTAAGGTGGTGGTATCTTCGGAACCATTGCCCCAAGAAAAAGATGATATTCAGGGTTCATACTATGAACCATCATATCAACCCAGCACCTCTGGGGAAAAAGAGGGAGAGATTAATCTTAGGCCTGGGACGGGCACTTCTAAGATTAGTACTAATAAGATTGAAGTTTCTTCTTCTTGGCAGATTTATCAAGCTAACTGGGAGAAGCTCAATACAAGGACGGGAATCAACCCAGAAAAAATAAGTGTTGATGTTTCGGGGAAATATCCTCGGGTGTGGATGATGCCAAATTCAGATCCACACGAAGTCAAAAGATGGTACGAATTTGGAGCACTTGCTTCGGTTTATACCACATCTCCATCATTCGCCGAAATCAAGAATCTACCTAAATGGATTCAAGAAGCGGTGTATGATACCTGGGCTAACAATCCACAGCTTAGCCGAGGAGATATTTTGGAGCTGTATTTTATTAGTGCAAGCCCCAGAACCAGCAGGAAAGGGTAACCATGAAGCCTTCCACTATATTAGGCTTCGAAGACCCGACGGACGTGCCCTCGAAAAGATCAAGGCACCCACAGAGAAAGAGACTACACTAGTCTCTACATTACCAGAAGACCTCATCTCAACCAGAAGAGCATGGGGATTATGGGTCTGTCTCACAGAGATGAACAAAGTTAAGTTTCCGTTTAAGTTTCAGAACTCAGCAAACGGATCGTTCCTGTTAAATACCATGACAGAAAAATCTACAAGATTTGCAGAAGAAGCTTTCGAAAGAAAAAAGACTCTGCTTTGGAAAAACAAGATTGCGACGAGTAAAGAAACTCATCGCAAATACTGTAACATGGCTCATTTTGGAAACTGGTCTGAGCGCGTTTGTTCGGATTGTTAGAACCAGAAGGAACCAGAGTTTGGGAAAGGTTTTTTGCCCAGAAGGGAAAAAGAGAAGGCTCGGTCCAACGAGCATCCAGAGCACAAGGCGCTGCCAAAACCAAGGACGCCAGGGCCCCGGAAAAAAGTAGATTCCCGACACAGGTTGGTGGAGTCATGTGACTCTGAGCTAGAGAACCACCCACTAAAAAGAAAATGACAGCAGTGGGTGGATGAACAGGAATTATCCATAAGAATCCAAATGGGTAAAGGCACAGGAGGAGCATTATCATCTAAAGATAATGCGGTATGATTCACAAAGGAGATTGCACCGAAAGTCTTGCGTCCTTATTCAATAATGGAAGACAGCAGTGGTCCTACTCTTAGTGAAATACAGGCTGGTTGTGGAACAAAGGGATCCGAGGCCATTATGGAAGAAGGGGGTTGATAATTGAGACCTCTATATAAACCAAGAGTCTGGAGAGCAGAAGATCATCAGAAATCCTCCACACCATCTTCTCTGCTCTCTCCAAAATAAAATTGTTAGAGTTTCTATTCTAGTATAGTTTAGTTTATGTATTTCAATTCCGCTACCATAGGTAGCTAAACAAGTCTGTCTCCTCTCTAAAGGAGATATACTTATGTTGTAATAAATATTATATAATTCCTAAATAAAGTTTGGGCTTTTGTTCATCCCTTCCAGTGTCTGATTATTCTCTAAATACCAACTAAATACCATACGTCCCGGGTAGGAAACAAACGAGGGCTGTGCTGAGTGTTGCTGAAGGAGTCTGCGTCTGGAAACCATCGGTTGCGATCGGGTGGTTGGACGAGGTCCCTAAAACTTCCGGTGGAAATACCGGGCAACATTACGGTCAAAAAGGTATGAAGTTGGTATGCTTAGAATTTTTATACGGAACTGTGATGGGCCTGATAGTTTTGCATGATTTATCTCCAAATTGAAAATTGGATTAAAATGGGAAGAAATGATAAACTTGAGTATTTTCTATGTGCCATTAATGGGCTTGCGAGTACTGTTCGGGCTTAAATGTGGCCTATTAATGCAACTTTTAAGACTTAGTATCCTACTTTTGTCAGCCCGCAAACATATTAGCCTATTATCCAAAAAGGGGAAAGTCGATGGCTTAAAAGAATCTTGTACTCCTTACTTTTCACCAAAACCATCTTTTACTCACTTTCCTCTCTCCTCCACCAAACCATCAGCAAATTTAATTTTCTCTCTTTTCCCACCTTTTTCTTTTCTCTTCTCTCTCATCTTCTCTGAGCTCACATTTTTTCCATTTTTTTCTTCTTTCTTCTTCTCGTCACGAACTCTCTCTATCTCGATTAAATTTTTTTCTTTCGTTATACAGTGTGCAACAGAGTCCGGCACCGTTGGTGTAGTTTTTCCGACAATGTTGATGTAATTTTTTTCCGACGAAGTTTGCTAATTTTTTCGGTAATGACCTTGTTTTTGTAGTTTATTACTCCCTCCGTCCCGCAATAAGTGGCCACATTTCCTTTTTGGATTGTCCCGGGATAAGTGGCCACTTTCCTTATAAGGAAATATGTCTCTCTCACAAAAAAGTTGTGGGCTCCACCATTTTTTATCTTTTTACCCTTTAAACATCATTCTCCTTAATACCCGTTCCAAAAAGAATGTGGCCACTTATCATGGGACGGAGGTAGTATCTTTTTTCATGATCTATTGGATGAATAATTTAATTGATAATACATTTAGATCTAGTTTTTCATTTAAAAATTTTGGCTTGTGAAATATACAGTTGGTACGAATATACATTTTCGTATCGCGTACCAATGCACTAATTGCCCCATACTCCGATACGGATATGTAATTTCGCATATTTTTGTAGGTACGAATATGTATATTCGTATCGCGTACATGTGAAACAGGAAGCTATATGTTGGTACGAATATGTATATTCGTACCGCTTATAGGTACGAATTTGGTCATTTCGTACCTAGATTAGCAATCTTCGTACGCGTATCTGAGCAATACGGTGCTATATGCGGGTACAAATATATATTCGTACCACTTGTAGGTACGAATTAGGTCTTTTCATACATCGATTACCAATATTGTCAAACTTGACTGTCTCATACTTATTTAATGCAGCCGAGGCCATCGTCTCTAGTTGTTATCCATGGAGGAGAATGGAATAATAACATATGCGAGGGTGGGAGAAAAGATTACATTCATATACCGCCTAGTAATATAACATTTGATGATTTATTGAGTAAGCTTGAAGTGCGACTGAAGAATGATACGAACATGTATATGATTGAAGAATAATAAGAGCATGTATATGTTATATCCAATTTTTCGTTTGAAATTTTTGTTGGTGTAATATACTGTTGCTACGAATTGATGACTTTCGTACCAATGTTGTTTTGTGTACTGGCTGGGTTATGCATATCAGTACTCTGGTACGAATATTCATTTTCATACCGCGTACCAGACATTATACGCAGATACAAATATGTATGTTCGAACCGCTTTTAGGTTACGAATATATATATTCGTACCCGCGTACCAGTGCAAAACTGTGCTATATATATGCGGGTACGAATATGTATATTCGTACCGCTTGTAGGTACAAATTAGGTCATTTAGTACTTTGATTTTAAATATTGTCAAACCTGACTGTCTCGTACTTATTTAATGCAGCCGAAACCATATTCTCTAGTTGTTGTCCATGGAGAAGAATGGAATAACAACATATACGAGAGACAGAGAAAAGAGTAAATAAGAATGAAGATAACGTATGATCTTGTGGGCTATTTTACTTTAAATTGATTTTGAATATTTACACCCGAACTTGGTACGAATATGATATATTGATCATTTGTACCAGTTAAGCAAACTATTGGTAATAATTTGACACATTGCGTATCTAGATTAGACAAATTATAAATATAAATGATTTGGAGAAATCGATAAATTAAAGCATACATACTAATAATAGTAATATAGTAACAAATTGTTTACAAACTAAAAATTGTAGAAAATTATACATTCACTAATATCTAATCCAACTCAATCCATATTGTAAGTGTTCTTTCATCCGTGCTGAAAGAATAGATGCTCCTAGCCAAACTATTGATTTCCCGAGTTCTTGTAGGACATCATGACCGATTTCTTGAGTTCTTTCATACCTATTGTATGTCCATTGTACCTTGAAAAAAAAGACAAAAAAACAGTTAGGATATGGTACTAATATAAATCATTCGTACCAACATATATGGTACAACTGGTACGAACACACAATATTCGTATTAACGTACCAACGTTAAGCACCGCGATGTCATGGTACGATAGTAAGAACTCACTATATTCGTACTGGAGTGCCAGATAACGTGAAATGTCCGCATAACGATCTAACCATTTTCATCCCGACGTACCAAGTTTTCGTGGTACTCTGGTACGAATATTATATTTTCTATTGGGAACATTAATAGAGTTTTGATTTGATAGCAAAACCCAGCTGACCCCAACCGAGTAGATGATTGCACAAGCCTAAACATTTTTCAGCTCACCTGTTTGAGCTTATAGAGTTTCTAAGTTTACAGGTAGAGTCGCTGAAGACAGCAGAAGACATGGCAGAGACACAGCTAAGCGGACACAGCTGAGAAATTCAACAGATCAGACTCAGCAGAGCAGACCAAGCATAGTCAAAGACCCAGCAGTATCAAGACCCAGCAGTATCAAGACCCAACTCAGTGACGGAAACCCAGCTCAGTGTCAAAGATACAGCTCAGTGTAAAGGACCCAGCTTAGTGTCAATAACACGGCTCAGGTCTAAGACAGCTCAGGTTAATAACACAGCTCAGGTTGAAGACACAGCTCAGGTTAATGATGCAGCACAGGTCTAAGACATAGCTCAGAGTCCAGACACACGGCGAGTCCAAGACGGCGAAGACACGACGAGACGCTTAGCAGCTCGAAGACGAAGACCTTCTCCAAGACAAGATCCCGATGTCAGAAGATCTTGTCTGACGCAATCAAATCAGAGAAGGAATAGCTTCTGCAGATCCAGACCTACTTAATAGGCAAAAAGGCCAGAAGTCAATGAGAGTGGGTAAGATTCAAACGGCTCTCTTCCAACGGCTAGTTTGAATCTCCACCTATATATATCTCCTCACCATTGAAGAGAAGAGGCTGGTGAGGCTGGAGAGACGACTGAAGAAATAAAAGAGCACACAGAAAAATGAACAACGTTCTTGAAAGCCAAATCTTTCAAGAACACCTAGCCAGTCAGCTGTGTTCTTAGTTGTTCACATATTCAGTCATAGGCAGAATAAGAATAGAATATAAATATCTTAAGCCTAGTTTGAACGAGTTCATCATACTCCTTGTTCTTCATTGTAAGAACTCGTTCATAGTTGGAAATCCCTTACCCAAACCCAAACCCAGAAACGTTAGGTCAAGGTACGCTTGCTCGAAGCGTGTAATTCGAGTGGTCAGGTTTTCTCAGTACCCGCAAACTGAGAGGTGTAGGCTTGACAGTGCCCGCAAACTGTTGGAACACAGTTCGGGTTAGAGTTGTGAAGTTCCTTGGTACTTGGAAACCAAGTGGTAGTGAATTACCAGTGAATCTGGTCGTGGACGTAGGAGGTGTTACTCCGAACCACGTTAAAATTGCTTTGTTCTTTACTGTTTTGTTTATGCATTCAGCTAACCTCTCACGCATACATTTCAAGCTGCATAAACTGACTAACTGAAAAGTGAAACAGAGTATTGCAATATAATTTGAAGTAACAGACGGACTTTCCAAACCCACCACATTCCACGCACAGCCAGCTGTGTCGATCAAGCTGCCTTCTAGCTGGATCGGACACAGCCAGCTCACTCAAAAGAGTTTTTAACTGGAAAAGTTTTTAAACCTTGGTGTATTCGCCCCCCCCTCTGCACCAAGGTATCCGTCTTGGGACCAATAATTGGTATCAGACCAGTGGTTCAAAAGATCATTGTATATGTGTCAAGTCAGCTTCTTTGTTGATAGTGGTCACCTGAACAGTTCCTTCAAAGTTTCAAAATCTTTTTAAAATCATTAAATTGCATACTGTGTTGAGAAATCATGAATCCGGGCATATGTCCGAGATACGAATGTTACAGGAACTATCTCCATGACTTGGGGGTATGAAAAACAAGATACCAAAGTATTTTGGAACACTGGAGAGAGGAATTTCACTCAGCAGCAAACATGATGGACTGTGATGAAATCGTCTCAAGCCACCAGGAGATGAGAAGAACAGAAAGATTGATTGACGACTTGGAACGTCTCATACTCAGAGTATATGACACCATGAGAGATAACCATCAGAGTCATCACAATATCTGATGGATTTTCTGAATAATGTCCAAGAGATGCAACCAACAAAATTGATCTGGGGGTCACAAGAAGAAGAATCATCTAGCCAAATGAATGAAACAAAACTGACTCCCAAGGCAATAGAGACAGCCTTCAGAGTGCAGAATCAAGAAGATAAGCTCAAACAGCTCAACTTGGAAGGACCAACAAAGAGCACAGAAATATGAGCAGAGAAGAATTGCACGAAGAAGTTGCTATGCTTGTACGGAACATCAATAGGCTGGAACACAGCAAGGAAAGGTACAAGAAGATCGTGAAGGTTCATCTCGACAAGCAAGTCCACCCAAAGAGAACCCCAGCTGAGTCGACCTCCCGAAGAAAAGAAAAAGAGCTCAAGTCAAGCAAGATAAGAAGATCAAGTATTTTCTTCCGACTCAGAAGATGAAGCAATTCATTAAAGATGTCTTCTTTATGGGACTCTCAAATCCAGCTGTGAAAAGCAAACACAGCTGGACACACTGCTGAGTACATTGGTCTCGAGAATAATTCAGAAGTAGTAGATGAACCAGCTGGATTTGGGACAGCTGACCTTATCAAATGAATGAGCCAATGATGAGAAAATCCGCTCAAAGGAAGTAGGATGCAGCTGAAGAAAAAGTCACCTGCTATCAAATCAAGAAGATGAATCTAGCTGAGAGGGAACTCAGTTCAGCAGACTCACCAACAAGTGGTATCAATAATTGATCTCATCCCAGTCCAGCAGAATTATCAAGAAGAGCATCCAGCAGGAAATACTCAGCTGGATCACCGTGTTAGACTAACTCAGCAGAAACCCCAAGGAATTCAAAATGAATTTATCAATTCAAAGGGAAACTCTACATAGCTGGAAAGAGTCAGCAAAATCAAGAAGAATACCCAGCTGGATGCATTCACAAAGACAGACTCAGCTGGAATCACCAGCTGAAGAAAAACTCAATCCAGCGGAGGAATCAAGCTGATTCTCTAACCCAGCTGACGACATGAAAAGCACCCAAGAGATTACTCAACATCTGAAGGACACCGTTGTTGGGAAAATTCACACAGAAGCACAACATGCTGAAATCTAAATCAAGATGATGTGTGAATTACTTGGACTGCTCAAACCAGATGAAGTAAAATCGTCCAGCTGAGGAGGAACAAAACTCAGCTGGATAATGAAAAGCTAATGGGACATCAGCGTAGAAGAATTCAAACCCAGCTGGATCTTTCATCTCAGTTTAACAAGGGAAACCAGCTGAGGGGGAATCAAGCTCAGCTGGATAATAAAACTGAAGAAAAGCTCATACAACATAAAGAAAACACAGCCGTGGTATCAGCTGACTACAATGATCAGCTGATAGGTTTGCAGATTTTTTTTTGAAGAATATGCTTTTTTAAAGATAAATTTTTTTTGAATTTAACTCAAATACCCAGACATTCCTTAAATGGATTAGTCAGTAAAGCCATCCATCCCATCGCATTTAATAAAAAGCATGCAGAATACTGTAGCTCGGGAGAACTGAGGCAGAAGTCAGAACGGTTCGACTACCTCACGCGCGCGTGACCTACACTCTATAAACGCACGACATGTGACGCGTTGCGCAAATCTCTCTCAGCCGCAGATCTTCAATTCTTTTGCCAAAATCTCAACCTTCCATCAAAATGGACAGTTGATATATACATCTAAAATATGCAAATCTTCGCCATATTTTCTATCGCTCTACTTATCTCTGAAATTCATATCTCAGATTGTTGATTATCTCTTTGCAAACACGCTCCCCAAGTATCTTCGTCTTTCTAATCTCTTGCTACAGAAGAAGATCATGGTCCCAAAGAAGAATACACCAGGAGCAAGCCAGATTGAGAATTTGATGTCAAAGCTTAATTTCGAGAATTGTTTAACTCTCAAGAACTACCAGAACTCAGAGTTCCAGGAGGTGATGGATCTCATCGAGAATGCCGGCCTGCTGCAATGGGCGACTACAAGACCTAAGAACATCTTCCATCGGGAAGTGGCAGAATTCTTCCTAGAGATGACTAACCGAGATGATCAACTCCACTCCAACGTCTCTCTGCAAATCAAGGAGAAGACAGGGCATACAACTCCATGGGGTATCGACATCAACATCAACCGGATGTTGAACAAACTGTTCGGCCTCAAGACTCTTGGGGACCACTCCCCAGAAAACTACACCAGAGAAGAAATCCAGGTCGAACTGGATAAGATGCTGTTCAAACCAGAACCTTACAGGGCGAGCATGTCCAAGCTCCTGCTCAAGCCCAAGTTCAGACTACTTCTGGATGTCACCCAGAAATGCATCCTCGGTATCGTTGGATCTCAAGGAGAGATCAGCATACCCAAGCTGAAACCGATGATAGCCATCCTCAGGAATGACCCTGTGGATTGGTTCTCCTACTTCATAGGAAAATTGGAAAAAGAATCTAAAAAGATTCATTTTGAAGATGACAGCTTCACCCAGTACAGCTGTAGGAAGACAATCTATCTATACACCAAAGTGGCGTGCATAATAAAAAACTACACTACCGGACGGCAAATCAAGTGGCACGACACAGAAGAATTTTCTGTGTCCAGAATACATTTTGAGAAACCAAGTCAGCTCACTGACTTATTGAAGAAAGCAGCCCCTGAAGGGATGAAGAAGGTGCAAGAGGCAAAGCAGCAGACTGTCTCTCCCTCTTAAGCAGGAAAAATGAAGCAACCGGAGGAGACACAGCCAGCTGGATCTCCACCTGCCAAAAAGAAACTGAATTTCAAGGCAGCCAACAAGCCAGCTGAGGAGGCAGCAGAGAAATCAGTTGATGAACCAGCTGAATCTGAGTCCACTCCCACAACATCCCCAATCCAAAAGAAGAAAACTGAGTGGGGACCAGTCACTGAGGAGACAGCTCAGGGATCCTCCTCCAGCTCAGACAATGGAAAGGAGTTCGTGATTACATCACGAGAAACTGAAGAACCACAAATAGTGGTCTTTCACTCTGACCCAGAGGATGCTATTCCCCTTCGTCAATTTCTTCAAGCATCTTCGCAACCCGCTCCAGCTAATCCCACATCAGCTGGAACCGCTCAACAAGGCTATCCCCTCCTTCCTCTTCATCCTCACGTATCTCTCTCAGATTCCCTACCCACTTGCTCAGTACCTGAAACCGATCAACTCCAAATTTCATCACCCAGCTCTCCGCCTAAAGAACCCCATCCAGCTGACGCTCCTTTGCAGCTGGATGATGAAAACCAAGCTGAACCTACAAGTCCATCTGAGGAATTTGTAATCCTCAGTCCCAGAGCCGTTGCACATGCTGCCACTATCATGAGATTCGATGACCTCAGGCTTCAAGGGGTAAAGAGCGCACTGCAACAGTACCCTTCTCTTACTTCACTCCCCACCGCACTAGTCGCCATCAGCGACTTCAAATTTTACCTTGCTACCAAGATGACTACTTGGTATGCAAATGAGGAACTTGTGGAGTTCTACTCCTTCAATAAGCTAAAAGCCGAAGAAGCAGCTCTACAAGAGATCTTTGGATTTGGAAGTCTTCAGGATGCCTTCATGCATCAAGACGAGCTGATCCAAACTCTTATCCAGAAAGTTAAGAAAGATGAAGTACCGCCGTCTGAGGAGGTAATCGCAAGAGCCAACTCTTACCTCCACACTCTCAGCTGGATTGTTCCAGTTGAGAATGCCAAGGAAACTGTACCTGCCGACACTGCTGAGGCAATAGTGATTGAAGACGAGCCAACTAAGCAACTGTTGAGCCCGCAGAAGCTACCCCACCAAGTCCAATTACCGATGAAACTCGCTCACTGGTCGAGACCGAGGCATAGAAACCCAGCCAAGTCGAATCCGGGATCCAGACGGATCCTGATGCCGTGCTTTCTGATGCAATGAAGGACGAAATCGCCAAACAAGTTGAGGAAATCCTATTCCATGATAGACTCAAATCAAATGTTGACACCCTTCTGCACATCACAGCTGTAGAATGGCAAGTCCACTGTTATGGACAGCCCATTGATGAAGTTCACAGATTTGCCCAGAATCTACAGGAAAGTACCAGTCAAGATCTCAAGCAATCTCTCGGCTCTCAACGCATTGATCAGTCAACTCATCTAGAGAAGAGAGTCCCTAAGATCATTTCAAAACTTCAAGCTCCACTAGAAAGCAGCATCAGCGACCTATCCAGGCAGATGGCAGCTCTCCAAAAGCAAGCGCTCTCCAACAGAACTGACATTCAAACGTTGTTCAACCTTTACAAAGAGCTGGACACTCAGTTCAAAGCTGGAAGTAACAGCACAACACAGCTCAACCTCATCACAGCAGACAACACAGCCAAGATTGCTGATGTTGACAAAGCCCTGGCCCAGCTAAATGAGACAGTCATCAACCTATCCTCCACCCTTGTTGATAATGCCAAAAAGGGGGAAGGTAATGACAAGAGAAAAACATCAAATGTAGGCAAAGGGAAAGCTTAGCTGAAAATGAAATCCAAGTGTTGCAGTCTGAGATTGATGAAGTTGTTGCTGAGTTGGAAGCAGAAGAACCAGCTGAACGGAGAGAAAAGTGGAGCAAAATGATCATTCCTCTTGCCAAAGCAAGCGGAGCCATGCCAAAACAAATCAATGATACTCAATGGCTCTGCAACTTTGTAAATCAACAAAAGCAAGAGATGAAAAGCTTTCAAGAGCAGCAGAAGAAGAAGGAAAGCTTGCTCAATGCTGAAGAAAAGAAGCAGAAGAAGAAAAGAGCAAACATCAGAGCATCGAAGAAAAAATCTCAGATGCCAATGAACTGGAGAAGAATAGATGAATGGATCCCAGAAGAGTTAAACGACGACTGGGAACATACTAAATTCGAGTTCATTGAAGATTACTACTATCTGGGAGCCTACCCAAATACGTCACCAGATGTTGCTTTCAAGATGTATCTAAATGAGCTCTTTCATCAAGATAAGATGACTGCGAAAGCATTCTTCAATGCTGCAAAGACAGCGAAGATCCAGTTCTCTGATCCCTAGTTGTATCATCTCCAGCCTCCGCTGATACCTGGAACTCATCTTCCTGACAAATCGCAAATTATCGCAGAAATAAATAGATAGGCGATCAGGAAAAAAATTTCCAAGGTAAACAATGAAGAAGAATACAGGAAGCTGGAATGGATGATCTTCAACCGGTACAGGTTGAGAACGGATGAGCAACTGGAAGAAGATAGACTGAAGAATCAGCAGTAGTAGCAGAAATGAAGACCCAGCCAACTGGGTTTAAATAGTCTTTGTCTAATTTCAGTTTGTTAATATTGTAATTCTTGTAATCATCTTTGAGGATTAATAAAACTGAAATGTTTTTGCTCTCAAGCTCACCCTGATGACAATAACTCTTTGTCCAGGCACTGAACTCTGAATTTGATTACCTGCTATGAATGTTTATTTCTTTTTGAAACCCCGTTTTCTGTTAAGGGAGAAGTAAATTATTTTTCTCAATTAGGTTTTGGCATCATCAAAAAGGGGGAAATTATTGGGAAAATTAATAGAGTTTTGATTAGATACCAAAACCCAGCTGACCCTAACCGAGTAGATGATTGCACAAGCCTAAACGTCTTTCAGCTCACCAGTTTGAGCTTATAGAGTTTCTAAGTTTATAGGTAGAGTCGCTGAAGACAGCAGAAGACATAGCAGAAGACACAGCTAAGCGGACAAAGCTGAGGAATTCAGCAGAGCAGACTCAGTAAAGAAGACCAAGCATAGTCAAAGACCCAGCAGTATCAAGACCCAGCTCAGTGACGGAAACCCAGCTCAGTGTCAAAGACACAGCTCAGTGTAAAGGACCCAGCTTAGTGTCAATGACACAGCTCAGGTCTAAGACAGCTCAGGTTAATAACACAGCTCATGTTGAAGACACAGCTCAAGTTAATGATGCAGCACAGGTCTAAGACACAGCTCAGAGTCGAGACACAGCAGAGTCCAAGACGCTGAAGACACAGCAGAGACGCTTAGCAGCTTGAAGATGAAGACCTTCTCCAAGACAATATCCCGATGTCAGAAGATCTTGTCTGGTGCAGTCAAATCAGAGAAGGAATAGCTTCTGCAGATGCAGACCTACTTCGTAGGCAATAAGGCCAGAAGTCAATGAGAGTAGGTAAGATTCAAACGGCTCTCTTCCAACGGCTAGTTTGAATCTCCACCTATATATATCTCCTCACCATTGAAGAGAAGAGGCTGGTGAGGCTGGTGAGACGACTGAAGAAATAAAAGAGCAAACAGAAAAATGAACAATGATCTTCAAAGCCAAATCTTTCAAGAACACCCAGTCAGTCAGTTGTGTTCTTAGTTGTTCACATATTCAGTCATAGGCAGAATAAGAATAAAATAGAAATATCTTAAGCCTAGTTTGAACGAGTTCATCATACTCCTTGTTCTTCATTGTAAGAACTCGTTCATAGTTGGAAAACCCTTGCCCAAACCCAAACCCAGAAAGGTTAGGTCAAGGTACGCTTGCTCGAAGCGTGTAATTCGAGTGGTCAGGTTTTCTCAGTACCCGCAAACTGAGAGGTGTAGGCTTGACAGTGCCCGCAAACTGTTAGAACACAACTCGGGTTAGAGTTGTGAAGTTGTTTTGTACTTGGAAACCAAGTGGTAGTGAATTACCAGTGAATCTGGTCGTGGACGTAGGAGGTGTTACTCCGAACCACGTTAAAATTGCTTTGTTCTTTACTGCTTTGTTTATGCATTCTGCTAACCTCTTACGCATACATTTCAAGCTGCATAAACTGACTAACTGAAAAGTGAAACAGAGCTTTGCAATATAATTTGAAGTAACAGACGGACTTTCCAAACCCACCACATTCCGCACACAGCCAGCTGTGTCGATCAAGTTGTCTTCCAGCTGGACCGGACACAGCCAGCTCACTCAAAAGAGTTTTTAACAGGAAAAGTTTTTAAACCTTGGTGTATTCACCCCCCTCTACACCAAGGTATCCATCTTGGGACCAATATTTTCGTACTAGCTTACCCGTCTTAATGTGGTACTCCAGTATAGATATGGTATTTTCGCACCAGCTTACCACAACTTAACGTAATACTCTGGTACGAATATGATGTTTTCGTACCGGCGTACCACGCCTTAATGTGGCCGCGACACAGAAAATAAAATAAAAAAAAGAGAGAGATTGACTCACTAATTCATACCAACGTACCATGATAGTATGCTACCAACATGTCAATTCGTACAGGAGCACCACGTTGGAGTGTGGTACACCAATATGAAAACACTATATTTGAACCGGAGTACCACGTTAGAGCGTGATATACTGGTACGAAAATATCATATTCATACCGGAGAACTACGTTAGAGCGTGGTACGCTGGTACGAAAATAAGATATTCGTACCAAAGAAAGCGTGGTACTCCGGTACAAAAATGGTATCTTCAAACCGACTACCATGCCATAACGTGGTCATGAATTCAGAGAATCGGTACTTGGGTACGAATGTCACGTTTTCATACTAGCGTACGAATCAGAGAATTGGTACTTCGGTACGAATATGGTATTTTCGCAACAACATACCACGTCCTAACGTGGTGCTCCGATACGAATAAACCATGTTTGTTCCAACTTACCAATGCATGGCAAGGTAGTACGAATATATCCGAATATACCAACAATCAAGCACAAAACTCCCAAAATTACCTAGAAATACAACCAAATCAACAATATATAATCAAATCACCCAGAAATCAAGCATGAAAACAATCAAATTACCCAAAAATGAACTATACAAAGATTCAAAGCACCTATAAATCAAGCACGAAAATATCAAAGCACTAAATCAAAAAAATCGTACCAATGCATGGTACGCTGATACGAATAAACTATTTTCGTTCGAACAAACCAATAATGGGTTGCATGCTACTGTTACGAATTCACTCATTTTGTACCAATAGGTTTTGACAGCGAGCAGCAACCTTCTGTAAAAATATAAATGAACCATAAAATCAACACAAATACATTCAAATCACCCAGAAATCACCCAAATACACCAAAAGTCATCAGAAACTTTATGAAAAATACATAAATCATCAAAAACACGTACGAAAAAAAACCATAAATAAACAAAAATTCAAAAAAAATCATTAATCACCAATTTCAGATCTATTTGTGGTCTCGAACATGAAGATGTCATGAATTCCGACGAGAAGCTTGCGAGCAGCGCGGTGGTTTGTGCAGGGCAGCGACGGCGGTTTTCGATGAGATCTAGGATTTTCTAGATAGAGAAATAGAGAAATCGAGGTACCGACGATGGCGATTGCGACTATTGGTGAGCGGTGGCGGTTTGTGATAGCGGTTCGTGGTGGCGTGGGCGGTGGGAATGGGCGGAGTTTTGGAGGAGAACGGAGAGAATGGAGCGGAGAGAATGTGAGGGGTCGCATGAGAGTGGAGAGAGAAATTTGTAGAAAAAGTGATTTTTTTTTAAATCAAAATGGCGTAAAAAGTTAAATTTGACCTTTCACTCCTATGAAGTGTATAATGGTCCGAAAATTCTCAAAAATGTCATATTTTGTGTTTTTTTTTTGTGACAACTATTGTGTTTTTAAAAGTGATAATGTCATATCATGAGTTCCCTCAATTAATAATCTCTATAAAATAATAATTTTTTCTGGTACTTTATTAATTTATAGAAGTTCTACTATAGTTGTAAGATTGTAAATAAGTCAAGTCATTTGAATTTCGGTTCATTAAGGCTTTGTTTGAAATTGTTTAATTAGACTATTTACATAAATAAGTTAAATGTGAACTTAACAGTGATTTTTTACCTCGTGAGCAAGCTCATTAATAAACTCACGAGCAAGCCTAAAAGTATAGCATTATAATTTGATTATATGTATATATATTAATTATCTATTTAATCTTCTTCCTTATAAATAATGATGAATTTGATAAATACATTATTTTTTAATAAAGAATTAAAATACAATTTTCAAAATAAGTTAATGTATTACAAACAGTGACCGATTATCTGGAGATCAAGATCTGAATCGCAAGATTGCAGCTCACAGAACCAAGAACGCACAACATGCAATGAATCCTAAGGATGCGTTTACTTTGATGGTAAGGGAAAATGAAGGTAAAAGAAAAAAAATTCCCTTTAAATCTCTCATTTCTTATCCTTCCTTCTATATATTTTAGAATTTCATAATTTCTTATTCCTTCTTTTTCACTGCAAGGAGAGAAAATATTATCATGAGATATTTGGTGTGATAATATTTTCCTTCTTTGTAGTGAAAAGAAGGAATAAGAAAGAATGAAATTCTAATCTATAAAAAAGAAAGAATAAGAAATAAGAAATTTAAAAGGAGAAAATTTTATTTTCTCTCTTTTTCCCTTACCATCAAAGTAAATGAACCTTAAAAGAAATATGCAAGAATGAAGAAGACACAAGATTTATGTGGTTCGATCAAATGATCTACGTCCACAGGAGGGGAGGTGAGCTGAGGATAATTTCACTATCAATGGCGAAGCTTTACAGTAACAGAAACGAAAAAGAATAAGCTCTCAATCACAGAGAATAACTGCTATTAAGCACGTACCTCATTTTTTCTCCATTAGTTTCTCATATAGAAAATGAATGAATCTAAGCTATGAGAATAAAGACTGCAAATCTATACATTATATATACTTCTATCCTATAATCAGCTAATCGATATCGCAAGAAACCAACGGATGAGATTTTATCCCAGCTGTAGAAAGAAGCATGCATGTGGGCGAAAATATGTTTATGTACTTTGGCACAAATTTAGACGGACGAAATTACAACTGTCCCAATACCAAGGTCCCTTTTATTTTGGGCACGGTTATTAAAAAACAAGAGTAATAAGATAAAAAAGTGGTAGATTCCAAACCTTTTGAAAAGTTAATTGTTTCCATTTTGGATGGGGGCCTTGCTATTGGAATAGACGGAAAAAGAAAATTTGCTATTGTGACATATGGAGTATATATATAATAGTGAAGAAAAAAAATACAAAATTCAACCTAGATATTAATCATATAAAAAAACTAAAAAAAAGTTGCCCCTGCATGCAAGCTGTAAAAGTCTAAAAGAGCAACGCACAAAACAGACTCAAGATCCATATTTGCAAACCAGCCCTTGAACAAATAGGTATTTATGTAGTCAACACTTCACAAATGCATCGAAAATATTAGATTAATTTCACTCTGATTCGATAATAAATAAATCATTAACAATTATCGGCTTGATTGCACCCACATATAAAAGCGTTTTTAATTTCCCAATACACTCTATAGTCGCATATATAAATTTCTTGTGAGATCTTCAAATTTTAACTTCAACATTAATGTGTGGTGTGTGAGATTACAAGTTTGAAGAATAAATTGAACAGAAAAATTGTGTGTGAACACACATGCAAAGTCTCTCTCTCTCTCTCTCTCTCTCTCATGTGCAGAAACATGGTGGATTCTGAGGCATGATTATTGGGTCTACAAAACCTTAAAATTTAATAGAAATCCGTACTCTTAAACAGTCTGATGTTGGGGATTTCGAGGCATTCTTAGTTGTAGTGCTTCTTTCCCACATGGCAGTTCTAGCTTTGAAACTATCTACTAATATAATTAGAAATATTATAAAATTTTATGAGAGGACAAATGAATAATATATCCAATTAATTAATTACCACAAATGAATTAATACAATTGTTAATGTAAAACCCTAATTACAAGACAAAACTTCAATCTATGGGCGCTGAGGGTAGTTTCAAAATGACGTATTTGAGAGAATTAATTTTGGTTGGAGAAAGAGGAAACAAACTTTTTACATGAAAAGTGGGGTTGATTATATAGATTAAAAGAGGACCACTATTTACATAATTATTAAGCAAATCATATCCCATTTAATTATACAACATTCATTCAGAAGTCAGAACTATATATATATTGGCCATTATCAATCCAGGTCTTCAATTGATCTCCAAGTAATTCTTTTTTTCCAAGTCATTTCACCTATTATTTGATTAAATAATTAAAAATAAGTTACAACTATAATTTAAAGTAACTGATTCAATATTTGGAGGTCGTATACTTTTCAAGATGATGTGGACAATATGATTAACTTAGATAAAAAAAATTCATTTTTTTAGGCCAATATACCTATTTTGGATTAATAACATATTTGACAAATATGAATTTTTTGCTCTGTTTAGGATACAGTTAATGTTGTTTATTCTAAGAAAACCGTGTTTTATTTGAATTTTATTGCATAAGTGTTGTTTTATGAAGTTTTACACTTGTTTGGGAGTTTTAATTAGTGTTAATTAGAGTTTATCACCTCAATTTATTTGCAAGTCTCTAAATAGATTAAAATAGTTCACTAGTAATACTCACAAGACTTTCGAACTAGTCATTTTGTAATACGACCTTGCTCGCACATTATTACAATTACATCGTATACTCGCGGATTTGATTTGTTAAAGAAATAGGCGAACAATATTCTATCTCAATTTATATTTAATAAAAGCGCTAAAGGTTAGAATAAATTTGATAAAAGTATTAAAAGTACTACAACAAAATGTTCCAGTAGTAACACAAACATTGAAGAATTGTAACATTTATCAATGTCACCAAACAAAATTATGACATGTTATGATGGATAGCTATTATCAGTGCCACAAAAATAAAAATATGTCACAAAATTTTGTGACATGGATACCGAGACACATTTTCAGTACCCAATATTTACAAAAAGTTTTCATTTTTAACCTGAGACTATTTTCCCGTACATAAACACATTTGGCTATCGTGGCCCGACCTGAGGAGTAAAATTGCGCCGGAGGTTTTGGAAAATTTTCAGGTTGCAGTTCTACTTGTCCAACCTGCCCCGGCCTAAAAAAACATATTTATTCACAAAATATCGAGGCTGGGCTAATCAAAAAAAATTTCGCGTAAAACATTCTATGATCCAATCCGACACAAAATCAAGCCAGTCTATTAGGCAGAGGGCCTCTTTTGATAGCTCTACTGGAGACCCCATTCCTTCGAATGAAAAATGATTGAATTTATTGGAAGCATGTTTTACGGTACCATAAAATGATATCAGAATATAATTGAAAATCTTTTGTATTAATTTAGTATGAAATAGTCTTATTTATTAATTGATAAAATTGACTTTGAAGCTTATTATTATTATTATTATTATTATTATTATTATTATTATTTGAAAGGGAACCAAACTTCATTAATTAAGAATCAAGAGAAAAGCCATAAAAGGCCAACATTAATCATGTCATAAGGCAGTAGATCTAACTCGTTAACTAGACGGGCTAACTCATACACCGCCGTGTTAGCTTCGCGACAAACATCACTAACAGAAATTGTCGTTATCAATCATTATGATCCTAAATTTAATACTCTTACGTACTTATTTTAGCCTTTTATAGCTAGATTATCATAGTTATATCATCAATTTATATCAAACCTGTTTCAGATATATTTACATCACACTGGAAGCATATGTATGTTTTGCTAACCTATTTGTTTAAATTAATTGGAAGAAGCTGCGTTTCAAGGATCTTATTAGTAAAGTGGGAGGATAACTCATACAGAAGAAGCTTCTAATTACCGTAATATTCAGACTTAATTTTACATCAATTTTTTTTTTATATATACTAGCGGGAGATTACGTGTGTTGCACGTATAACCTCTTATTTTACATGTTAATTTGTTACAAATAAAAATATATTTGATGATAATTTGCTTAAAGTTATATTATTATTAATTGTTGATTATTAACTTCAACAAAATGTAAAGAGTAGAAAAAAGATGAAACTATTAATTTCTTACATCATGTCTTGTGTACAATTACCAAAATTATTTGGTATGACTAATCAGTTATATATTTTCAATTCCAACGTATTGATACTATGATGGCTTCAGTTACTAAAAAAATAAATAAATACCTTGTAATGAGAGTAATATTATCAGGAAAAATCTTTTTTGAATTGACTTCTTAATTAATTTTCTTCCGGATTGTCACCCAAATATTTTCCACCTCAATTTCACATTTCACAAGCACTACTTTAATTTGTACAAGTTTATACTTTTTTGCCATACAAACACACACATATTCTCACATTATTTTTTTTCACGTTAATTCATAATCCAATTAAAACTAATAATCAATCTTAAATTGAAAATGATTCAACATGAGATTGCAAAAGTTTACATACATGCTAAAGTATTAAAAAAAAAAAATTGAGAGACTAAGCAATGTCCAACTAAGCATTACTTTTCTAAAGAAATATACAAAATCATGGGAATAAATTAACCTACAGATCTAGATTCATAATTTGCAAATGAATTTTTCACAACCTTTATTTCTTAATCTATTCGATGGTAAGTAAGTTACTTGTACAAGTATATGTAGCTTGTAATTTATAGAGTAGGTAGATATAGATTCTAAGGTTATTATATTAACTAAGTTTGTACCATGACCATGTGATAAACAATATTTCGCAAGCACCACTCACGTTATGTCCACTCTAGCATTATTTTTTTAATTTTTCTATTATTTTTTAGTTTAATACCTTAAAAATTAATATGAGGATCATTAAATTACAAAAATATTAAAATCAAAGCTTGATTTATTCTTTTGAATTTCTAAGATATTAGAATAAAAAATAAAATAATAATTGATCATATATATTATTATTAGGAGATTGATACATGAGATGCTTTTTTTTTCCTTATACATATATGATTACTTCGGTTCTTCGGTTTTAAATGGCCCTTTTCAGATTCAAATCTGAATACGCATTGCGCTATATGTTGGGACTGTCTACTTAATGGTACTCCTACTATGTTCATAAGTGGTTTTCTACCCCGATCTAGTCAAAATGGGGTATCTAAGACACAATCAGCAGGTAACCAACGACATAGAAGCTTCTTATTCCTTTTCTTTTCTTCAAGTTTTACTTTATCTATTTCGTTAATGGGCTTTTACATTAAATTATTGGCTATCTTCGTATTGTTCCAATTAATTAATAATATAGATTTATATTATTCCCCTATAAAAAAAAATAGGAGGGATATATTAGGCAAAACAAATTTTATAAGAATCCGTTCTTTTATAATAGGTATATAAATATAGATATATAGATATAGATATTTGAGAACCAAAGCGGAGTCAAGTTTTATTCATCATCTAAAGAAACGAACTCCTTCACCCACAAGGATACATTCGAAGCCCAAACAATCTCCTTATATAATATTATTACAAGATTTAGCAAAAATAGACTACTTTAATTTTATTTTATTCAATATATATTCTAAAGCGGGTCATTTAATTTTGAGGCATTTATCACTTGAGAAAATGTTAAAAGAAATAAAAATTATATGGGTTAGTATAAAAACCGGTCCTCCCGTACAAACTACAAACCATGCTTTTTTCAATATATAATCATGCTTTTTAATATATATAATTATACTTAATAGTGCTATTCTCAATTCATGTTTTTTTTATAATAAACGATGCTTATATAAAATCATGTTTTCTACATACTATTTTCATGCTTTGATTATTAACAACAGGAGATCATACCATGATCAACGATTGAGATTAGTTTGTAATTTTTACATGGGAACTAGTTTTTATATGAACTAAATCCTATATATATATATATAATTGAATTAATGGTTTAATCATAGCCGACAAAATCTAAGACAAGCTCAAGTACCTTCCATGTTAGTTCTGACTCATGCAAGTGGTCCTGCATAATCTCAGCCTTACTCCTTTCTGTTTTCTTGCTAATCACAATATCACACCCATACATGCTGTGATGTGCAGATTGCTAAGTCTCCTGCCGACCTCCGTAATGGATTCGAACCAGGTCCGTCACAAGTCTGTCGTTACTGTATTTTAGCGATGGATTATTACGTCTCTTTAATTATATAATCCGTCGCTAAAATTAACTAGCGATGGACTTGAGACGGACCTAATCCGACTCCATTAATTACAGGCGTCGGCGGGAGACACCATTTGCAAATTTTGCTCAATCCTCAAAGATTAGAGCAACATTAATTGATGTTAGGGTGTGATCATGCACATGCACAGCAGTTTTCTCTGCAATATTTCACTATGGATTTTATTTTCACTGTTTTACCACCATTCTATCGGCTAAAATATAATATTCACACGTATTACGTATATACAATATTTATTAAATACTATTTTTCTTCTTACGAAAATACAAAAAGTATATATGTGTGTGTGATTAAAACCATGCCAGCAAGACAGATTTTCAGAAAGGTCCAAACATATGAATCACGTATTTATTATTGGATCCCTTTCCTTCTAATTAGTTGAAATTAAATTAATATTTTAATCTAAATAGGTATGCTTATTTTCAGAAATAATAATATTTGTTATGAACTAGAAAAAGGTAAAACCTAACAATATGAACCAAATCGCAATTTTTAAAATCGTGCCAGAGAAGAGAGATTTTTTTTTTTTTTTAAGTAAAAATGGTATTCTCATTTCAAGAGTAGCGGGAATACTTAAAAACAACATCTAACAATACTGTTTGGGTGTAGCATACAAAATAAAAAAAAATGACAAAGGAAGAGAACAACTAAAATTTTGCAGGAATACACACTACAAAAAAATGCATTTTTACCAACTGAAATTACAGACGGATCTATTTCCGTCAGTAATTACCGACGGATTACCGACGGAAAAAAAGCGGGTTGTCTCTGGATAATTTACCGACGGATACGCCGTCGTTAATATTGCCGACGGACATATACGTCAGTAAATTTTAATTAATCTAATTAAAAATAATAAAAAAAACTACCGACGGATATATCCGTCGGTAAATACCGACTGACTGTAATCCGTCGGTAATTACTGACGGATATATCCGTTGGTAATATTAATCAGACAAAAAAATAATATTTAATCAAACATATTAATTAACGACGGATTTATCCGTCGTTAATTACCGACGGATTATCGTACGTCGGTATTTACCGACGGATATATCTGTCGGTAGTTTTTTTATAAAGAAAAAAAATAATAAATCAAACATATTTAATTAACGACGGATTATCCGTCGGTAAATCTGCAATATACTCAGCCCTAATTTCTCCCCCCAAATCTCACCCGCCGTCGTCCTACCCGTCCCACTCCGCCTCGCCGCCGCCTCACCTTTGCTCTCTCATCGCCGGTATGTCTCTCTCTATCTCTCTCTTGATCTTTCTCTCTCTCTTTCTCACTTCTCCTCTCTCTCTCAGACCAGTTGCTACCGCCGCCGCCTCCTTGCCGCCGTCGCCTCGCCGCCGTCCCACCTCTGCTCTCTCCTCTCCGATATGTCTCTCTCTCTCGATCCTTCTCTCTTTCTTTCTCACTTCATCTCTCTCTCAGCAATTGCTACCGCCGCCGCCGCCTCCTCACCGCCTTCGTCTGCTCTGCAGCTGTCTTGGTAAGTCTCTCTCTCTGTCTCTCTTTGTAAGTAAATGTCTTACTGTTTCAGTTTTACATCGCTTTCTGCTCAATACATGTTCGATCATTTCTTTGATTATTGTGGTTGTGTGATTCGTATGATACATTTTGTTGCTTGATTTTCTGAGAAATTTTGTAATTGATTTCTGGTTAGATTTTTTTCTTTTTCATTTATATAGGTCTTGGTTTGATTTGTCTTATTTTTTTGTCACTACTTATAGAGGTCTAGGTTTTCCTCTCCGATTTAGTTGTTGTTGACTCTTCCATGACTTGGAATAATCTGTAGATAGTAGATACACGAAGAACAATTTGAATATCCTGATCCAAAGTTAAAATGGACGTTCAATACTTAATATTAGTGGATAATCTGCATATTCTTTAATGTTGTGTGCTCCAATTTTAAGCTTTCCAACTTTATAAATTCATTATGTCTGTATACACAGATTGATGAATGTGAAACTTGGGCAGAATAAGGGACTATGTTTGAATGTTCTGAGCAATTAGATAGCAAAATGACTATGTCTCGAATATTTGTAAGAATATATATATATATATATATATATATATATGATTCATTACAAGCCAATCCTTGATTTTTCTTATTTTTTTTGTTCAAGTTGGAGTATTTTCATCTAAACTAATTGATCAAATTTTTTTGCAGGGCCTTTCAACTTATGTGAGAACAATTCTTTCCACTAATGGTTGATTTGTGGTTGAAAAGGGGCAAAGAAGGAGAAAGCTGAAGAGATAAAAAACGATATGGCTTTGATTGTTGCATAGAATAAATCATTTGCTTCATTATGAATACCTAGAGAACTATTGTCATCATGTAAAATTTTTGAAGATAAATTTATGAATACACTATGTATTGAATTACCAAATTTATATATTCAAGTTTTGATTATATCTTTTGAGTTTTGTTTACGGTTTCTGATTTATATCTTCCTACATGAAAATGAAATTTAAGCAAAAAAAAACATAAAAAAAATAAATTAAATATAAATAAAAAATAAAAAAGAAATAAAAAAAATATTTTTAAAAATCCATCGGTATTTACCAACGGAAAATTCCGTCGGTAATTACCAACGGAAAATCCGTCGGTATTCCGTTGGTAAATTTTGGCAACTATTTTTCCAACGAAATAAATGGCGACGGACAATCTGTCGGTATTCCGTCGGTAACAGTCACCGACGGACGGAAATCCGTCGGTAAAAATTTAGCGTCGAACGATTTTCTAACAGACATGATCCGTCGGTAAATCCGTCGGTAACTGATTTACCGACGGATTTTATGGATTTACCAACGAAAATTTCCGTCGGTAAAACGCATTTTTTTGTAGTGGCAATCGTAAGGGTGCAAACTTCAATCGTGTAGAGAAACACAAAAAGATGACTGCTAGTATGACTTCAACCATTTCCTGTCATTTCTCGCCTTCTAAATTCTCTACAATCTCACAACTCACAAATTTCTTAAAGTATTCTTTTAAACCTACTGCATAAATTAATTGCCAAACAAGAGATAAAGTTTCAAAGTTAGGAAAGGATGTGAACATGAACATTAATTAATTTTATGTATAATTTCAGATATAATATTTCTTATGAACTAGAAAAAGATAAAACCTAACAACTATCGCTATCATATGAACCGAATCGCAATTTTTAAAATCGTGCCTTACCTACATGCTTCAATGATTGCCAAAGAAGAGATATAAAAAGTTTAAGTTAGGAAAAGATGTGAACATGAACATTGATGACAAACATAGAAGTTAATTTATTCTTCTTATAAATTAAAATAATATATTTGTTATAATTATCACCTGCATTTATATATATATATATATATATATATAAATATATATAATGTTTTCTAGCATATATTTAAATAAGAAGCACTTTATAGTGTTATTTTTGTACGTCGGTATAAATAACATCTCATGTTAATGGTTTTACTATCTTATATAATGATTTTTAATACGAATACCTGCACTCAAGTAAATAATCAACGTCCAAAAAAAAAGTGAATAATCAACAATAATTTCAATCACATTGACGGTCAAACTAAAAGCAAAGAAGTTTTTCTCCTTTCTACATATATTAAAAATAAACGAAAAAGAAACGAATTGTTATTCATTTATTATCTAATAATAAATGGGCAAAGAATGAACAAAAATGGAACTCAACATTATTTAAGAACATCGTCACACGTGGCTCACCTGAAGCCACATAGGATATTGAGTGACCAATTTTGACTTTAAAACGTAGGTCAAATTGTTAGGAATGAAAAAATAAATAGTTGATTTTTGGCGATTACGAATTTACGATCAGCCCAAAATTTTGAAGGGTGTTTTTGTTTTGTTCGTTTTTGGCAATTTGACATATTCCTTTGAAGTCAGAATCATTGTTACAAATTTTCACGTAACATTCAATTCAGTGAGACACGTAGGACGGTAGGAGGAAAGGTATTGGGAAATAGGTTGGAATTTTTTTTTTTGGGTAAATCTATTCGTTTTTTTTGGGTAAATCTATCGGATCAATTTGATCCGGATTAATAGGAATAAATGTGTCAAATTGTAAAAAAATAAAAATGTATATTACCTATAATACCCTTATTTAAGTTTATGAATTTTTAAATTATAAATTTAAAAATGAATTAATTTTGTAATGTGTCGATAAATCTTTCAAACTTCCAAAAAATGCAACTTGAAGATTAATTAATTATGAATTGACTATCAATTATTTTCAGATATATAATATTGACTTTTTTGATGCAACTTGAAAAGCAAAAGAAATTACTATCGGAAGAACCTTAGGCAACTTGAATATAAATTAAATTTGAAATGAATACTAACATGATAATCAACTTAAATATGTATATAAATGATTTTTACTTATTTTAATTTTTTTGTGAATATTTTTGGAAGATGACAATTTATATAGGATTTATAAATAATTCTACGAACGCAAAAATTAATAGCTTAAAAAGTAGCATCATGTGTATCAACCATATATATATATATATACACATCATTAAAAAATTGTATATATATGACAACGAAACACAACTTAGATGGTAAAACGCTTTCCTTCAACCTTAAAATCGGATGTTCGAGTCATGTGTGCGTGTATTGTGAAACTAAAAATATATATATATATACACACACGCATGATCCGAATCATGTATATTTATTTGTAGTTATCTTATTTAAAAATCATGAAGTCGACGTAATTCTTACATAAAATAGTAAATCATAATATAACTTTGGCGAGATTTGAAAATAAATAAATAAAATATTAAATTTATGCTAGTGATGTTTAACTGAATGTTATTACTAATACATATTAGTGATGAAATTGCACTTTAATTATAAGAGTTGTACTAATTGTGACTCAATTAGTAAACAAATGAACTTCAATAATAATTTAAAAATTTAACATATTTCTAAAAATGGAAGGAAATATTATTTTTTGTAGTTAAAATAAAATTATTAATAATATAAAAAATAATTCGATTTGGAATTTTTCTGTTTCCTTGGTTCGATTCGGTTCAAATTTAAGTCAAAATTTTCGAATTTGTCTATTTGGATTTTTAGCCGTTTCGGGGCCCTTACTAAATTTTGGCATTTTATTTATAGTTAATGCAAAAAATAAATCTACGAGTAACCCAAAAAAAATGTCGAAGTTATACAATACAAAATTAAATATATGCGACCGATGACTAAATGATAGTCGTTACTCACATATATTAGTGACGAAACTACACTTTAATTGTAACAATTGGACTAGAGGTGACTTAATTAGTGAACAATTGAACTTCAATTGCAACAACTGCACTAGGGGTGAATAAAATAACATAAAATTGAATATCCCAAATGAACCAAACTGAAATATTAAATTATATAAGTTCGGATTTTTGGTTCGTTTCAGATTTATTTATTTTTTCAATTTTTTGATCTCGGATCGGTTCGCTTTGGTGTTTTTAAATATATTTAATTTAGTTCGAAATTTGAATTATATATATTATAATTTTATTTAAATAATTTAACATATTTCTAAAAATGAATGAAAATTTATATATTTTAAGAAAATACATTACCAAATTTTTAACATGTCTAATATCCATACCATGATCCATGTTCACACAAGGTAGTGGTTGCGATATTTTGAGATTCAAAATGAAACGAAACAAATTATAGAGATCATTTAATTTTGATTATATGCATGGAAAACTAAAAAGATTCATGCATGTTGAGAAGATTGATCATCAATTGTTCTATACATGTCACCAATTTAATTCACACCATAAAACTAGTCAAAATTCTCATTGAATATACAAACATTTAATGAAATTTTTGTTCCCAATATATATATATATATATATATATAATTATTATTATATTAAAATTATGGAATGAAAAATGTATAAAGGGTCAGAATGTCTTTTTATGTTGAAAATCGAAAATTTATTGCATTTGATCAATGTAATAAAATAATAATAAAAAAAGGGTGATGCTATAAATTAAATTTATTCAAATAGCATCACCCTTTTTTTATTATTTTTTTTTTAAGAAACGCAAAATGAAATGCGGTGCTAATTCTGTTACACTGAGTTTTATTTTTTTATTTTTTTTTACTATTTGCACATGATAATTAAAAAAAAAAGGGTTAGTAACAATACATATATATCCCCATTTTATATGTGTTTGTGTCTAGTTTATTGTAACACCCCGCATTTTGATAAGCTTAAATTTTATTTATATGTTTTAATTATTCATTTATTTATTTATTTATTTTTTTACTGTTATGGGTTATAAATTGTGAATGTTTCAACTATTAGTAGCTCGAAATAACAATAGTTCGGACTTGAGGGAGTCCGTAAGTTGCGCCCTAAATAGAGTAATAAATTGTTTTCTTATTTATATATTTGGGCCAAAACTTTTATAATGGAAGTTTTGAATAATAAATTGGACGAAAATGATTAGCATTCATTAATACTATTTCTTTAAGTGTCAGGCTTGTGCATTGTGTTTCAATATATATATGAAAGACCAATTAGAGTAAATCAAGCGAGAGCCATTAAAATTATCAAAAGAAAAATTTTACTATTTAATTATATATATATATTTTATAATGTTTTCTCTCGTTTCTGTCATGGGTTAAACCTTTGAGCAAGCATGAAAATATGGAACAACTAGAATCCCGATTTCAAAGGGACGTGCTAATCTCTTCTAATCCTCTTCCAATTCAAACTCCTTTCAAATTTGTTATGCCCTAATTCTCTTCACTAAACGGTTTAATCACAACTCAAAATCTCTCAAACGCTCTCTATACGCAAAAGTTTTAATCCACAACAACAAAGTTTCAACAATCTGGTTTGTAAGTTTTAATCAAATTTTTCCCTTCTATTTGAGAAAACCAATCGTGCCAAAGTCTTAATTCACAAATTTTATTGCAGAAAGTAGGCCTCCCCTTTGAGCGTCGGCCAGAGTTCTTTCTAAGCATTCAATTTAATTATCGGTAAAATCTTCTCATTCTTTTTTGTAATCTAAGAATCCTGGTAGGAGTTTCTTGATATTTTATTTGGTGTGCGGTGCGATATATCAGAAATGCGAGAAGGTTGAGGGGTTGTGTTACGCTTTTGTTATAATTAAGTTTTAGAAGTTGAATATTGTTTTTATCAAACGAGTTGTAGCAAGAGAGAGAAGGAAGTTTGGACGTTATGATCGGCGAGAGAAGATGAAATTGAGAGAGAGAAGAATTTTCTAAAATAGTATGAGTGTGTGTTTGTGTGCAGTCGAGAGAAAGAGAGAAAATGTTAAAAGAGATTTTAAATGACTATTAAATAGTATGATACTTTATAATTGTATACATGCATGTACACGTTGTTTATATATGTATATATAGTAGCAGGACTTTATTAAGAAGCTAAATGTTTTATTTATTTATCAAACAAATGGATGGTTGAATTTTATTAGAGTTTGGTTGCTATTGTTTGAAAGAGGACAGGAAGTCGAGAGGGATAGAGAATAATTTTTGTGTCACTATTTGTGAATTAAGTTTACTTTTCATATCAGAGAAGTAGAGGTTTGGAAAAGAAGAGTTATGCTGGTAAATTGAATTAATATGTAATGTTTTTTAATATATATATATATATATATATATATATATATGGATGGGTTACTATAGAAATTATATATATATTCATGCTTAAATCAATATATAGTCATGCTTAATAAGATTCATGCTTTTTTGCATAAACAATAATGCTTATATAAAATCATTCTTAAATCTATATAAATTCATGCTTCAAATAATGACAACCATAGATCATACAAAGATCAATGGTTCAGATTGGTTTCTAGTTCCCACACTAGGAATAGTTTCTATATGAACCAATCCATATATATATATATATATATATATATATATATATATATTTAATATATCAAAAACTTTTGAATAGAAACCAGTTGTTGGGTTCAGTGAAGGGATTGGCGTGATTATGGGTTGATACTTCAATGTTTTTACTAAACTAAAATTATGTTATAAGTCATATTAATTCGAGTCATCACGAGAGCTATTACGAAATTCTTTCAGTAATTTTAAATAGGCTTATATATATATATATATATATATATATATATTTTTTTTGGTTAAATAAATAAGTATAAAAGGAGTTCTTATTTAAGTAAATTATTTATTCACTTGACTAGGGGCGGCGCAACTAGGACCCTCGTCCCTTACGTGATTATTTGGATCGTTTGTGCTCTACATTAAGGTGGGTAAAACTTCTTTTAAATACAAAAGTTGTGATTGATTACGTTATGAGAAAGTGTTGGTCCCCAGACGGATACCTTGGTGTAGAGAGGGATGAATACACCAAGGTTTAAAAACTTTTCCCAGTTAAAACTCCTTTGAGAGAGCCTGTTGTGTCTGATCCAGCTGGATGGCAGCTTGATCGACACAGCTGGCTGTATGAGAGTGTGTGCGGAAGTTGGTGCGTTTGGAAAGTCCGTCTGTTGCTTCAAATTATATTGCAAATCTTTGTTTCACTTTTCAGTTAGTCAGTTTATGCAGCTTGAGATGTATGCGTGAGAAGTTAGCTGAATGCATAAATAAAGCAGTAAAGTACAAAGCAATTTTAACGTGGTTCAGAGTAACACCTCCTACGTCCACGACCAGGTTCACTGGTAATTCACTACCACTTGGTTTCCAAGTACCAAGCAACTTCACAACTCGAACCTGAGTTGTGTTCCAACAGTTTACGGGCACTGTCAAGCCTACACCTTCAGTTTGCAGCTACTGAAGAACCTTCCTTACAGTTTACGGGTACTGTAAAACCTAATCACTTGAATTACACGCTTCGAGCAGGCGTACCTTTACCTAACCTTTCTGGGTTTGGGTTTGGGTATGGGGTTTCCAACTATGAATGAGTTCTTACAATGAAGAACAATGAGTATGATGAACTCGTTCAAACTAGGCTTAAGATATTTCTATTCTGATCTATTCTGCCTATGACTGAATATGTGAACAACTAAGAACACAGCTGACTGGCTAGGTGTTCTTGAAAGATTTGGCTTTGAAGATCGTTGTTCATTTTTCTGTTTGCTCTTTTATTTCTTCAGTCGTCTCTCTAGTCTCACCACCAGTCTCTGTTCTTCAATGGTGAGGAGATATATATATAGGTGGAGATTCAAACTAGCCGTTGGAATAGAGCCGTTTGAATCTTACCTACTCTCATTGACTTCTGGCCTTTAACCTACGAAGTAGGTCTGCATCTACAGAGGCTATTTCTTCTCTGATTTGACTGCATCATATAAGATCTTCTGACATCAGGATCTTGTCTTGGAGAAGGTCTTCGCCTTCGAGCTTGCTAAGCATTTCTGTTGTATCTTCAGTGTCTTGGACTCTGCTGTGTCTTAGACCTGAGCTGTATCATCAACCTGAGCTGTGTCTTCAACCTGAGCTGTGTCATTAACCTGAGCTGTCTTAGACCTGAGCTGTGTCATTGAAACTAAGCTGGGTCTTTTACAGTGAGCTGGGTCTTTGACACTGAGCTGGGTTTCCGTCACTGAGCTGGGTCTTGATACTGCTGGGTCTTTGACTCTGCTTGGTCTGCTCTGCTGAATACCTCAGCTGGGTCCAGCTGAGCTGTGTCTTCTGCCATGTCTTCTGTTGTCTTCAGCGACTACCTGTAAACTATGAAACTCTATAAGCTCAAACAAGTGAGCTGAAAAACGCTTTAGGCTTTGTGCAATCATCTACTCGGTTGGGGTCAGCTGGGTTTTGGTATCACTTCAAAACATGTTAATTATTATTTTCCCAACAGAAAGTGATTTATGACATGTTTGTGGAAGTGAAATAAAGATGTTTATGAAATATTTTATATGTCCAACATGTTATTATTATATGGAATGTGATGTAAAATGATAATGTTTGCATATAATCGCCTTGAATGCGTCAAGCTCTTGTGGGTTATATGTTAAAGGATGTCCTGTGCACAG
This sequence comes from Agastache rugosa, assembly GCA_031470985.1. NCBI lineage: Eukaryota > Viridiplantae > Streptophyta > Magnoliopsida > Lamiales > Lamiaceae > Agastache > Agastache rugosa. The sequence goes on along the minus strand of CM062601.1, from coordinate 31,470,494 downwards.
TGATCTGTTATGTCTCTATGATCGCCTTGAATGCGTCAAGCTCTTGTGGGTTATAGATGAAAATGTTATGTTCTATATTCGCCTTGAATGCTTCGAGCTCTTGTGGTTTATAGAAATTATGATATGTTACTTCCTGTGATAATCGTGTTGTTGGACATAAACTGAAAGAATTCCATGCATGACCCACCACTGAGTACGTTTTATGAGTACTCACCCCTATATTTTTCAAATGTTTTCAGGTCAGTGAGCTTGGAGCTGCGTGGAGGAAACGGGGTGTCGGGTTTTAGTTAATGTTTGAACTTCTTGATGAACTGTTTTCTTTTAATTTGAACTTGTAAGTGCATTGGATTTGCTTAGATCGAATGATGTTTTAATTCTGAATTTCTAGGGTTGGTGGTTTTGCTCCAAGCTGAACTTGAGATTTATTTGGATTAATTTGTTTGTTTTGAAACTATTGAGGAGTTTATTTTATAATTGTTTAAAAAGAAAATTTTAGTTAATTCCGCATTAATAAAGTAGAAAAAAACAGCATTCACTACAAGAAAAGTTGTCATACATAACACTGCATAGATAACGGATTTTTCTAAAAACCGTTACATATTAGCGCATTTTTTAAAAAGATAACGCGTTTATAAATATCCGTTATGTATGTAGTGTTATCTTCGTGCATATATAACGGTGTCAAGTCATACGTTATGCATGAGTGTTATCTATTAATCATATATATAACGAACCTACGGAACCGTTAAGGCATACGTTATGTATGATCATTTAATAAATAAAATTTAAATTCCCAATATTTATTCTTTCTCTTTTCTATTTTTTTTAAACAACAGATGCATCTCTCTCTCTCATAACCTTCCTCTCTCTCTCTCTCTCTCTCTCTCTCTCTCTCTCTCTCTCTTATTGTTCCCTTCTCTCTCTCGTCGACTTCACAACGGCAGCAGTAGCAAAACACCACCGCCATCGTCCTCCTTCTTTTTCCGGCGAGTCCCACCGTTCACCGCCGCTTCTCCGTCTTCTCTTCTCGCTCATCTTACTCTCTCTCTAACTCGACGACAGCAACAACAACATAGTAGTTATCACCCCTCCGTTCATCTTCTCCGGCAAAATCACAACTACCATCGTCACCCCTCCATTTTGCTGTCGTAAAACCGGCGGCACTCTCTCCTTCTAATCTTCGTCTCTCTGTAACGCCAAAAACCCCCAAATCAAAACCCTAGATCCCCAATTTCTCTTCTCTTCCTCTCAATTCCGGGGAGGCGCCAAAATCCGGCTACCCCACCGTCGTTTTCAACACCGGCGAGACGCCAAAATCCGGTTTTCAACACCCACCGCGACTCCTTCTCTTGTGACCACTCTGACACCGCCAGCAGCATCGCTGCCTCCGTATTGAACACCGTCTCATTTCTCCTCGCCTTTCCCAGTGGTTACTGCTCCGCCGCCCGTCGTCGCTCCTCCACTAGTAAGCACGCCGCTGCCTGCAACTCCTCCAGCTTCTCCACAGGTACTTAATTACTTTTGTCTATAGTTTCGTGCATTTCATTAGCTGCACATGCACTAAGATCTGAGATTTGGCTGTGTAAGTTGCATTTTTATTAGTAATCTTTTGGTCTAGGAATCTTGATTTCTATAGCAGTTCAAAGAATTCGAGTGTTCCCGTATGTGTTGAATGCTGAGTGTGATGTTTTGAGGGATTTGATTGAGAAGTATCCGAGTTACACGCTGACATTCATGGGGCATTCTCTAGGGTCTGGTATGGCCGCATTGTTGACTGTGGTGGTGGTACAGAATCGGCATAGATTGGGAGACGTTGAGAGGACGAGGATCCGGTGTTATGCTATTGCGCCTGCTAGATGTATGTTGCTTAATTTGGCTGTGAGATATGCTGATGTGATTAACTCTGTTGTTCTTCAGGCAAGTTAGTATCTTTGTGCCTTTTGCTGTCTAGTTTCTATGTGAGATTCATAATCATAGCTTGTGAGTTGTTAGTTAATATATGTATTTATGTTTCTTGGCATTGTATTTTCTAAGCTTATAGATAGCAGGACAAGCACATTTCTTGTTTTGTGACTCTAAAGAGAGAGATATTCTTATATATGGATAGAAATGAAGTTTTGATATAAGTAGCTGTTATGGTTTTGATGCATTTCTAACATGTTTGAAAGTGAAAGAAAGAAAAATTTTATCTGCATATTTGCTTGTGTGAAGGCTTCAAGCATCTTATGACCTGATTTTGTTGTATTTTTAGTTGGAAGTAGAATCGTATCGAAGGATATTTATTATTTGTGTTGCTATATATATAAATATATATATATATATCAGCATGTTGAAATATATATTGTTGCTCGAAACATAAAGAATCTTAATTTCTCTATTTTTTTTGCTAGTTTTCTTCTTTTTCCATCTATATATTTGTTCCCGTCTAATAGGCTGCAGTCTGTGGGATCGTTTTGACTGTCTGCTATACTAATATAAACCTCGTGTTTTACAGCATGGTTTCTGCTGCTTCTAACAAGTTGAATGGTGGAACTGGCATAACGGATACTGGAATGAACTGGTTAATGTACGAGCTTCTGTGGATGGACTTTTTCAGGTTAGTACTTTTGTCGACTGACTTCTGTAACAGAGATACAGAGGCAGCTCAGTAGACATCTACAGGTTATGATACTTATCTTTTCTTGTATTGTCAGATTCATCACTAGGAAATACAGTTCCGCGAAGCAGCCAAGCCATTCACCAGCAACGACTTGTACAGGTAAAAGGTCAAAAATGGCCTAGATTCTAAGGAGGAATGATCTGATCCCTTTTGTATCTTTATCATTTATATGTAATCTGTTAGTTTCTATTTTGGTAGTTGATATCTGAACATTCAAACTTTCTCCAGAAGTGAAAGTAGAGTATTTGTCATGTTTAAGGAGCAGTGGTATGTCGAGGCGCGCTCGATGGGACAGGTGGAGTCGGCGAAGAAGTGGATGAATATGGATAGCAAAGTATAGTTACTTGTTTATTTGATGATACTCACATAGATTGAAGTTTTTGTAAAATATCATGTAATGTCGACTTTATTTGGATGATACGATATGTAAACTATGTTTTAATAAATATATTATTTTATGATTTTATAAAAGACCGATATCTAAAGTACAAATCAACGTCATCTATAATGAAATATAATACATATATAGTATATTTTATAACGGTATAAATTATGTTTCATAACGATATGAAACGTTATGTATAACAGATATAGATGACAGAGATATTAGTGTTATGTATGAGGATAATACCGATATGTATAATACTATAGATAACGGTTATTATCCGTTATGTATGAGCGCATCATACATAACACTACTATATATATCGGTATTTTTGGTGCATAGATAACGGATAATATACGTTATCTATGAGTGCGTTTCTTGTAGTGATTCTAATTTAGTAAATTAGGGTGTTACATTTATACTAGCTTGTTAGGATTGTGATAGTATTGTAGGTGATATAGAATTATTTGTAATATCATGATGTATCCATCTAAAAAGCAATATATATGTTAGTCGTTGAATTATTAATATAATTTTAGTAATGAAGTCGTTATATATATATCTCAAAATAATAGGTTGCGATTGGTCGGGGGTGCAAGGATATCAGGTGTACTAAGTTGGGGTGAACTTGAAAAGAGGAAAAAAAAAAGTCACTTTTATTCAATAAAAATTAATTTTGGTCTCAATTTAAGAAGATTATTAATGTTAGTCATTTTTATGGTGAATTCAAATTATACCTTTTTCCGTATCGTGTCAAAATCACTTTTCGCGATATTGCGCGATAAAATAGAATAATGAAGGCATAATGTGAATGCGAAAATGCAGAGACAATTTTGCAAGAGTAATTAATATTAGTATTTTTTTTTTTTTTAAGTTGTGACCAACATTAATCTTTTACTAACTAAAAGTGATACTCCCCGTCTCAGATTAGTATGGTTAAACTAATATTTTATACCTCACAATAAATCAAAAGTACACCACATTTTTAAGGGACGGATGTAGTATTTTTTTAACATTAAAACATTTTTAAATCTGCCCGCCCTATCTATATTGATGGAAAATAGGCATTATTATTATTATTATTATTCCTCAAATAATAGACTACTCTTAGGCTATCCTACATAGTCAATAGTCATGCCTGCCTGGCCCCTAGCTGGCATCGCTTCCCAACATTATATGCATCTTAGTTTTCTTTTTTCTTTGAGCATATCTTATTTTTCTTCCTCATCTTTATCTCAATACATTTTATTTTATTTTTTTCTGTTTATCTAAAGTCGATCTTATTGAGGACGTCCATTTTTATCGTCTCTCAAGTACATATGAGAAATTCAGTGACGGACCCAGATTATTATTCGAATTTTACGTATAAATATAGGAAAAATTGATCAAATCTAGAAATAAAAATAATTTTGCTAGTAACAAAAATATGTGATAAACGCATAATTAGGAATCTTTTTGAAATTCTTTGTGGTGTTTGTAGCAACAAATTTAATACATATATGAAGTACTTGGCTAGTAAATTCTTCAATCACAATGGTATACGAGGGGTGATGGTTGGTATCAAATTGGTTAATGGAGTAACTAATATACAAACATGAATATTAGCTTATTATTTTGATATGAGGAAACTTTACTGATCAAAGCAAGTGACTTTTTTTCTTTCAGAAAAACTAGCCACAGACGTTATTCATAGGTCTATTTTAGATTATTAAAATTCATAAACTTTTAATCATAAGATCGTCTACTCCACCAACTAAGTTATGATAAGAAGCTCATTAAAACGAATGGCTGTCATTCAATTCTCATCTCTAATTCTATTACCCAGACTAGCATTCAGCACTCTTTAGTTGTACAACTTTAATTGAAGGGCAAATTTTAAGCTCATCTTTTATACTTGCGTGAGTTACTTTTCAGTAATTTGATAGACTTATTGAATTGTAGTATGAAAAATACAAATTTAGAAAGTGGACAATGTGAAACTAAATATCCTACTGAAACAAACGTTAAAATTATAGAAATCTAATTATGTTATTTGTCTAAAATGATCTAAGGTATCACAATTTTACAATAGCAAGAAAACCATTTTTTTTCATTATTCTAATCCAAATATCATACATACTATATATGGCAATTAATTTGATGAATATACTATCTTTTGTTATTCAAATATTCTATATTGAGTATAGCTTATCTTAAAAACCTAGAAACGAGAAAGGAATAAAACATTTTTTCTTACAAATTAAGTAATTTACCGTCTTTACACACAAATAGTATCAAGTGATCAACCATTTTCATCTATGTACAATAACTCGTACACTTATATAAACATTATATAAAAAGATAAATTACGTCAAGCAATTATGATATAGCAAGATCATACTCCCCCGTTGATATTGTCTTCCTTTTCTTATTGAGTTGTCTCACTCAAATTGCCTGATTCCAAATAAGGAAAGAATTAATCCTTCAAAAGTGATGGGACCTATCTAATTTCTATCTTTTTACTCTTATTTTTAATTTCTGCGCCGAACAGTACGGATGGAGTATTATACTATATAAATATAGAAATTAGAATATAAAAACTTAGTTTCAAATTCCCAAACTGACACAATGCGATTCCTCTCATTGTTCCATTGGAGTACAGTAAACTTTTTGGTGGTGACGTTAAATGCGAATGGATCGAAGTGAAACCATGTGGGAATGAGTATTAAAAATTAATAAATAATACTCCCTCCGTTCTTTTTTAAATGTCCTATTTAGCTCAATTTTTTGTTTCCTTATAAGTGTCTTATTTCAAAATTTGAGAGTAAATTAATGACATTTTTCCAATTTTATCCTTATTTAATGCTTCTAGTAATTTGTTAATTAGTTGTATGTATACATTAATGATAGTAATTAATAAGGTTATATAGGTAAATTTCTTTATTTTCTTGGTATGTGTAATTTGACGATGGAGGACACTTATAAAAGAACGGAGGGAGTAATATTAAAATACACGTTTTTCGTGAATCTAGGAACTCTAGGTCTAACTGATACGAAGCTGAAATTCATGAAGAATTAGGGGCGAAATGGGAATTTGGAGCTACTTACGTAAATGAAACTCGAAATCTACAACACCGTACAAGAATCTAGGGACCCTCAAAACAAATGCCAAATTGAAAATTTAATTCTCCCTCTCTCTATGAGTACTCTCTTTATCTCATAACAAGTATTTTGTTTCTTTTTGTCATGCATATTAAGGATAAGAATTAAAAAGATAGATAGTGGTGAATTCCACAATTTTTTATGAGAAAATGTGTTTTTTATATTAGGTATAGAACACTTATTGTAGGACAATCCAATATGAAAAGAAATACACTTACTGTGGGATGGAGGGAGTAATATTTATAAGTAAAAGAATTAACGGCACCAACGACCAATAATATATATTCCATCTGTTCCCAAACAAGTGTTTTGAGCCGCTAGAAATTTCATCCCCAAATAAGTGTTTTATTACATATTTCTATAAAAAAAATTATGTCAAATTGTCATATTTACCCTTTGACTCAAGGTTAAAAATTTACTTTTTCGATTTCATATGTAATAATTAAGGATAAAATGAGTCATTTTGTTCATTACCTTGGTATACACAATTTATTTATTTGGCGACGGAGGGAGTGCATATATATGGAGTATATATTTTAGAGAGAAAATTAGTTATATACACTTTCAAACTTAAAAAATTAGATATGCACACTCCAATTAAAACAAATTAGTTATACTCAATGTTACAAATATACCCTTGGTGAGTACATGTTTATTACTAAAAACTTGGTGATTTAGATATTATTCCCTAGGAAATTGTGTGTGTTTTTTGTCGCTGCAAGTCACGAGGGGATGTGGCTGACATGTTGACTCCTTTTTTAATTAATTGGGTTGGGTAGGTGGGTGGGAATGTAGGTATTAAAGGTTTATTTTCTCGCTGCTATATCCTGCCCCATCTTCTTTCTCTAATCCCGCCCTACCATTCTTCTCTAAATCCCGCCTCACCCTTTTCTTTAAATCCCGTCCCACCTTAAACTCCCCATTCCCCGACCAAAAGCAAACCCACAACATAATTAAAACACGGTGGTGGTCCCAAATATTAAAAAAAGCATCGATGGTCCAGATTTCGCACGAGCGGATTACTGCAGCGAGATCTTCATTCCTTCTCTTCCACATCATGTCGAATTATGGAGATGTTAGTAATATTGTAATTAGTTAATTACATTTGTTGATTTTTTTTCGTTTTATTATGTAGAATATCATGAATAAGAATTATAGGGTTTGTTAATTATGTCAGTGGCTTTGTGATTGAAATCCCTCTCAATTTTGCCAAGATCCCTCTCGACATACATGAAATCCCGCTCGAGCGGGATCTAGACAGATTGTAGATGTCCGAGAGAAAAATTGGTTTTTTATGTCTGAATTTAAATATACAAATTAACTATATAATTTTTCTGTGAATTAGTGCAAAATATATTAATATTTATAATTTTTCTGTGATTTATTCATGATTTCGCATTTTTGGACGAATAATCATAATTTGATTAAATACATGATTCTTTTGAATTATAAATGCATTGAGCCATTCATAAATCAAATCCCTCTCGGTTTTACCAAGATCCCTCTCGACATGGCCTAAATCTCACTCGAGCAGGATCTTAGTAGTACTAGAGATGACCGAGAGGGAAATTATATTTTTATATCAGAATTTAATTTCTAAAATTATCCATGAAATTTTTTTGTTAATTGTCCACTTATATATAAAGTTTCGTAATTTATCACGTAATTGATGATTTGGAATTTGTTATTTTCATAGAGCTGTAATTAATTTGTTTACACGTAGAATATAGTTTATATAATTTATTTAGTGTTAATTTCTCATGAACCCGCTCAACTTGTAAAAACAAAATTATCTCGATCCTGGCGGGATTTAGGGTGTGTCGAGAGGGAAATAATTTTTTAAAGTATTGGAATTTATTTTAGAATTATGTGTCTGGTTTTTTAATGTGTTTGTTTGATTATGAAGTTATTGTGAATTTCGTGTAGGTTGGTTAATTAGGAATTTGTTGTTTTTTGTTATTTTCAAATTACCGCCTAATATTTAGAATTTATTGTTATATGTGACGTAATTTACGTAATTTTTTGTTATTTTTATTGTAGAAATATAGCATACAATTTTGAATTTATTGTAATATGTGAATTTTGCCATTATTTTGGAATTAATTTTAATTTGTTCTTTGTCATTAGATTGAATACAGGAGGCCCGAGACAATTAACTGTTTGTCGACGGTTAGCACGTCCTACAAAACAGGTGTATTAGAAGATGTTAAAAGGGTGGCATTGGCGGACAGGAATTGCTTGATAGATTTATGATGGGATGCTTCGGACAGTTTACTCATTGGAATCCAGAACAGAAGTGCACGATGGCCGTACATCACGTGCAATCACGTGAGATCAAGTATCCGGGTGCTAAGGAGCACGAGATGTGGTTTCATATCAACGGGATGAACCTCTGTTTTTCATATCCGGAGTATGCCTTGGTGACTGGTTTGAACTTTGGCTCGTCCGACTTTAGTCCGTCGGTGGATCACGATATTCGAAACGTGGAGGTTTATCGACGGTTTTGTGGCGGGATGCAGATCAGTGTGGCTGACTTACTGGATCGATTTATCAACACACGTGACACGATCCCCGATCCAAATGGTGATCTGTACCTCCGCGTCGCCCACGTCTTAGTGTTGTACTTGTTTCTTCTTGGTTACGAGCCGAAGAAGTACGTTCAGTCGTGGGTGTGGAGATTGGTCGATGATTTAGATATGTTTAGCCGTTTTCCGTGGGGAGCATACACATACTTGAATTTGAAGCACTACGTCAAGAATGTGCAGAGTAAACAGAAGTACCACTTCTATGGACCTGTTTGGGCTTTTCACGTATGGTCCCTAGAAGTCCTTCCTGATTTAGCTGCTTCAGTTGGTAGAGTTGTTGACCATGCAGGACGTCCTCGCTGCCTTAAATGGAAATTTAGAAGCAGACCCGGAATGGAGCTTCAACCACTTTTTGAACTACAAGTATAAATAACTTAATTAATTAAATTATTTTTTTATACTTAATTAGTTTTCCTCGGTTTGTTCCTCAGATGAATCACTATCAGATTCTAGAGCATAACTTTCCTCATATTCATCGTCTGAACTTCTCTGCAAGTTGAATTCTAACTCATTATTATGAGTAGTAGCTCTCTCGGGATCACGACTCTCTGAAAAAAGTGGTACGAAATCCGTGGACGTCGATCCGTAATTGTATCCTCCTATGGGGTATGAGTCAGCAAAAAATCTGATGAAAGCAACTATTGCTGGATACATTCCATTTCATCATAATATGTTTTCCCTTGGTCGTATTGAAAGGATGACGCCCCAGGATCTTCGAAAGATGGAACATATGCGTCTATGTGGCTGTGGATCAGATACATAGTTGAGAATGACTCCTTCAAGCACAACTGAGCAAATTGTTGATCATTGCTCAAGAGAGATTTCATAGTGCGTCCAGAACGAGATGGCGATAAGTAATACATCTCGTACTGTGTGCTCATCGAATTTTGGTTCATCATAACGTCGATGTTGTATCTCAAATTGATGAGAGATGGAGTGGCGGTAAGTACTTGAGTAATCTGTTCCGAACCGCCCTCGTATGTATAATGGTGCCATTATCCGCCGTATTTGATAGTGAATTACTTTCATTCATCGATATTCTGAAATATCGAACGGGTTCATCAATAACTAATATTACAAAAATATTCGATCAATTAATTAAAATAAAAATAATAGAGCTAAATGTTAACATATTCGATCAATTAATTAAAGAAAAATAAAAATACAAAACCAATATTTATATGAGAAAGGGTAAAAAAAATATTAAACAATTAACTATTAACCTTATTCATTTATAATTCGAAAGGATCCTATATTTTAAACACATAATTAATTCAATTTTATAATTAATTTTCATAATTAAATTCTGATATAAAAACTTAATTTCCCTCTCGGACATCTATAATTTTGAAGAAGATCCCGCTCGAGCGGGATTTATGCTTGCTCGAGAGGGATCTTATTAAACACGAGAGGGATTTAATTTAGAAATGTCTCAATGCATGTATAATTAAACAGAATCATATATTTAATCAAATTATGATTATTCGTCCAAAAATGCGAAATCATGGATAAATCATAGAAAAATTACAAATATTAATATATTTTGCACTAATTCACAAACAAATTTCATAGTTAATTTTTATAATTAAATACAGACATAAAACATAAATTTTCCTCTCGGATATCTACAATTTTGGAGAAGATCCCGCCCGAGAGGGATTTAACTTTTGTCGATAGGGATCTTATCAACACCGAGAGGGATTTGATTTACGAAGGCCCAGGCATAATTAAAAAACTTTAAAATGCATATTCATAATATTCTACATAATAAAACGAAAAAATTATCAAATAATTAAGAAATTATTCATGCCATATAATAAACCTACAATTACAAATTATTCTATAAAAAATTCAAAAAAATTAATTAACTTTACTAACATCTCTTTCTTTTTTTTCACGCTTCACTGATGAAGGAACGAAACTACCAATTTTTGAAGTGATAATGGTTATGGTGCGTTCTCAATTTTCACTGCGAAAAATTATATAGATGAGATGCAAGGTAAAATTGGTACAAGTTCACATGAAAGTTAAAAGATGAATTTTCACATCCACAGTACAAATATGTAAGATGGCGTGTTTCATAGTCTGCATTGTGTAAGAAATTAACTTCATGCATGTTTGACCAAAATTTATCATTTCACGTGCAAAAATTAAACTTCCCGCTCGGCAATGCTTAAATCCCTCTCGAGTGGTATCTTCAAAAATTTCGAGAGGAATCTTCATTTTTTTGCCATTGTCCGAGAGGGATCTTCATTTTTTTGGCTCTTCATGATATTATTATTCTTTTGGTATAATTTACATATTTTTCGGCCTTCAATATTTCTTTATCTGTACGTACTCGTTAATACTAAATAAATATGTAAAATAATATTTACTAAATAAATAATCTGCAAAATCTACAATTTAAACAATAATTCGCAGATAATGTCACAATGATTGTGCAAGATAAGTACACAAGGACAAAAGTTATGACACAATGTAAGAGATTCTCAATCATTTGCAACTTTTCCAATAAAATATGTCACAATCCAAGGGTATTTTTGTAAACTTGAGTATAACTAATTTGTTTCAAAATAGGTGTGTATAACAAATTTTTTAAATGCCAAAGTGAGTATATTGGGGTATTGAGACTATATTTTATGTCGTAAAAACAAACAACCATTAGTTTTGGCATGTACTTTGTAAATCTCTGTTTCTATGCAATAGCCTGCAAATCATATTGACCCGATAAGCTACACTTTTTAAGTATAAATGTGACATGTTCAACCTATAAAAGTATTAGCAATGTTTGAATACGAAATATTTGGCTTCAAGCATTTCGCTCTACCAGTGAACCATTCCAAAGGAACACCAATATATATTATTATTATTATGAAGAGCATAGAGGAACCTGTGATTTACGCCTACGCCCGTGAGGCCGTGACAGATCAAATTTACCAATTAGTCAATGATTATTTGAAAATGGGACCCGCCTTAGTTATCATAGTGTAGTAATTATAAATTAAAAATATTTATAATGTCTCAATGTTTTTTTTTATTTTTTCCATTTTCAGCGTTTGAAAAATATTCTTACTCAATATTTAGATATTTAAAATACATCGAGTCATAATTTCCGGAATTTAAAACTTGATATGTTACGTCTAAAGATGACGTGAATTTCTCTACAAGTCGTCTAGCTTGAAATGACGTAATTTTATTAGAAGTTAGAAATTTTTTGAAAGAAAAAATAAAGTAAAATGAAATGAAATGAAATGAAAGAAAGCAGCAACCACCGTCGTCCTCAATGAATCTCGTTTGATGTTTATTTTAATTGATTGTTTATAAATTTTTAATTTATCATAGGATGATATTGTTTTGAGCGAGGGTGGTGAGTGTTAAATTTGTAGAATTAGATTTTATATTAGCTGTCCTTGGTGTTAACAGGTTTCACATTTGATAAATGTATAAATAAGCATACCTCGTATTTTACAGAATAAATTTTTACAATGTAAGAGGAAATGCAAAGAAGAAAGAGAAAACAAATAGAAAGAAAATTGGGGGAGATTTTCAATATCGATTACATCGTGAAAAGTTATTTCGTAAAATACAAGCGATACCTATTAATTTATACACTTATCAAATATGAAATCTAACACACGGACTAGCAACTGATTTAAAATCTAATTCTATGAATTTAATAATGAGTGGACAAATTCATGCCACTTTCAGCGTAACACGTCGATTTTTCAATTACAAAATTTATGATTCGGGGCATTTTAGTTTTAGTTATGATATCTAAATTTGGCAAAGTCACTTGGTTGTGTGGTCCAGCTTGAAAACCCTTAATAATGCCTGAGAAATAAATTAAATTGCAAATTTATTAAACATAGTCGGTCTCAAATTAAAAGTCATGTTAGATTATTATCAATTTAACCATAAACCTATAATGGGTCCGATCACCGGTTCATTCAACTAACAATTGCTGGTCCGGTTTTCGGTTGCACATCCAAAAATGGTTTCAATTTCAAACTAGGAAAACTGAATTATCACTCAGCCGATCAATATTTTTGAGAAAATTAATTTGGAAAGAGAAAAGAAAATACAAAAGAAAACAAGCTAGCATTAATTAATAACACCCTAAAGTGTTTCACATTTTATCTGGATTCATCTAATTAGTACAACAACAATCAAATGATAAAAATAAAAATAAATTCGAAAAATGACAAAAGATATTAGATAAGTGTTGATATTGAGAATTGGAGACTTAACAAAAGATGAATAATGCGCAGCGCCGCTGCAGAATTTCTTCAGTCATTGCGTAGGAATTTTTACAACGTCATGGCAGAATTGATAAATGGGCTAAAAAATGTGGTCGACTTTTGGAGTTATTTCAAAACAATACTTGTATTTTATTTTATTTTATGATTTAGATTATTTAATTTTAAATTTTATAAAGATTTCAATTGATTATTATTATTATTTTTTGATATAAGAAGTTTGATGTATAACAAATTAACAACGGATTATTATGATATTACATTTTGTAATAAAATAATAGAACTTTGTATTCAACATCATTATATATTGTCGTTTGAATTGAACCGATCGATTTGAATTACCAACCCATAACAATCCCGGTTCAAATTCAATAAGACACACTATTTTAAAATGTATGTTGTACTATTTTTTTTTTTATATTGTGGGAACCGCAGCTGCTACGTATCTTCGGTGTGCACTGGGTAAATTCCCGTCCTTTTGCAATAGTCTGCAAACCATACAAGGTAGGTAAATCACATTTTCAAAGTACAAGTGTGACAGACTCAACTTATAAAGGTATTGATAGGGTTTGAACCCGAGACCTTTCTGTCTCAGGCAGCCCACTTTACTTAAGTCATTCCAAAGGAACTATATATATTGTACTATCATATAATTTTTAGTTTAAAAAGAAATCTATGTATTTTTGTTTGGTTACATTTTGATATATAAATATATAATATAGGTAGTGGATATAGTTGTAGCATGTAGAATCACGTGATTATCGCAATTTATCTAAAATTTTCGATTAGGTTAGGGCTTTTTACTAAGTACACGAGTCCTCATTCTAATCCACTGCATGATCCAAGACATGTGAATTATATTTTCAATCACGTTGCCACCTCTGTTTATATATTTTTATATACATGGATTAGGGTTCGTAAATTTTGACACAACATGAAAGCACGACACTTAAACACTCACAGACTTATTAGATTAGCGCATCCAATCATATATATCATGTCAACACAATAATTTTGTATCGGATGCATATTGTGTTCGTATAACATGATATTTTGTGTCGTTTTCGTATACCACGGCCGAAATTTTTATTTATTTATTTATTTTGTTTATTATTATTTATTTATTAATTCATTTCTGAATTAGAGTTTGAATTGTATCGTATCGTTGTCGTATGCATATAAACACGTCGTGTTTGTGATGTGTTCATGTATAGGCATGTTGCCTTTAATTCTTAATGCCAACATGTCACCTGGGTGAGACTTGAGAGATGTTGGGTTAGTAAGATTTTCTACGTTTTGTTATAATTTTCAATATATTATATATTAGTATATGATATTTAATTATGTATGAGTGGCATAAAATGGTACAAATAAGTTTTCACATGAAACCACTTTTTTCGTTGTTTTAGTTGGGGAAGGAGATATAGCATAATTAGCATTGGAAATTGAAATCTGAGATCTTTTCCTTTCACATAGCAAGGGGAGGTCCATTAATTAGTGTCTTCGAACTTTCGAAGGGACGAAACCACTTTTAATTAACACATCCCTGGGTCTCACTCATTTTGGCCTGTTTTTATTTTTGGGCCGTCCCACTTATTTTGGCCTATTTTTTTTTTGGCCGTCCCACTCATCTTGGCCTGTTTTTTTTTTGGATAAAATTATGGCTCAATTAGTATATTAATTAAGCCTAAAAATCAATAAAAAACACTGCAGGATTGAAAAGTCAATAAAAAACACTATAAGTCAATAAAATAATATATACAAACTACACTAAACATAACTTTTACACTTAATACCTTTCTTCTTAATACCCATGCTGAAAAGAACTAGACCAAGATCAACGGGACGGAGGGAGTAATTGATTATTGATATTACAAAGCAAGCTTTTATATTCACATTTGTGAAATTGGATAAAAAAATACCAAAACTTAATAACCATAAGTTTTTTAGCCTCATTCATAAAACTATAAGTTTTCTATACCAAAATCATTTAAAAGACTAAAGTACCCTCCCTTTAACAAAAAATAATAAATAAATAATACACCTATGAATTAAATTAAAAAAGCCACAAAAAAATATGGAAAAACAGCCTCAATCTCTCGCGATTCTCTCCCTTCGTCGGCCAGATTTCTTCTGGACACGATGGGAAGACACGATAGGGCTATTGGACACGATGGGAATTACGATGGGTGGACACGATGGATGGACACGATGGTGCTATTGGACACGATGAAAAGTAATATTTAATGCAGATTTTCAGAAGATTTTCATTTATTGAACCATACCAAATCCGATTCTCTGAAGATTTTCGGATGAAACTAGGGAATTTAATGAAGCTAGTTCATTAAAGTTTGCGTAAGAGAGGTTGTTGACAAGGATTACAACTCATAGTTTGAGTCAAATTAATCTCAACAGCCTCGCTCTAGAAACGAGGAATATAACGATAGAGAAGACTTACAGTGACTTTGACAAATCGTATTAGATGGTCCCGTCGCATCTACATTTATTGAGGCAGCGTAATCCTGGTACTGAGTACAACATGCAGATCAGTAGTGAGGGAGTTTTTTGTCACATGTTTCTAGCGTTCGGACAGTGTATTCGTGCCTTCGAGCGTAATCCTGGTTCCGGTGGGTTACTCGCCGAAGTGGGTTTTCTTTGTAAAGCGGGTGCACCCGCTTCGGCGGCTCACCTACTGCGGCGGGGTACACGATCCTGCCCATTTTCTCCATCGCCCACGATTAGGAGACCCATCATGCCTATCGCCCCTATCATGCCCATCGCTCCCATCATGCCCATCGTGTCCAGAGCGCCCATCGTGGGCATCGCCCTCACGATGCATGTCCCATTGCCCCCTCAAGATATTTTGATTTTATAGACATTTTTTGACTTTATGTTGTTGTGGTGCTGATATATTGATTGTAATTGCTTATTTAAGAGTTTCATAAGTAAAAACTAACATTTTAAATAATTTAAATGTAGTCTTTAATATGATTATGAATCATATCATATCTTAAGAATAAAAAGGATCACAATGAATATTTACTTCAAATTCTCAAATTATATGTTGTATATCATCGATGTTGCAAAAATCATTCACATTGATCATAATTATGTATGTAAGGTATAAAAAACTATTTATAGTGTATAACAAACACTATGGAATAACATTAATATATTAAAAATACTTATCGATGTTTGTTCTTCTGGGCACGATGGGGACTTCCCATCGTGCCTAGGAGAACAGTGGGCGATGAGGATGGGGCGATGGGGGCGATGGACTGTTATTCTGGGCACGATGGGGACTCCCCATCGTGTCTCCATCGTGCCCAGAATAACAGTCCATCGCCCCCATCGCCCCATCCTCATCGCCCACTGTTCTCCTGGGCACGATGGGGAGTCCCCATCGTGTCCAGAAGAACAGACATCGATAAGTATTTTTAATATCTTAATGTTATTCCATAATATTTGTTATACCCTATAAATAGTTTTTTATATCTTACATACATAATTATGATCAATCTGAATGATTTTTGCAACATCGATGATATACAGCCTATAATTTGAGAATTTGAAGTAAATATTCATTGTGATCCTTGTCATTCTTAAGATATGATATGATTCATAATCATATTAAAGACTACATTTAAATTATTTAGAATGTTAGTTTTTACTTATGAAACTCTTAAATAAGCAATTACAAACAATATATCAGCACCACAACAACATAAAGTCAAAAAATATCTATAAAATCAAAATATCTATAAAATCAAAATATCTTGAGGGGGTGATAGGACATGCATCGTGAGGGCGATGCCCACGATGGACGCTCTGGACACGATGGGGGCGATGGGCACGATGGGCAAGATGGGAACGATGGGGGCCATGGGGCGATGGGCACGATGGGGGCGATGAGGAGTCTCCATCGCCCCAACCCATCACCCCAGCCCCATCGCCTACCCCCATCGAGAACCCCCGTAGTGTCTACCTCTCCATCGTGGTCAGATTGTATTTCGGACGAACTCATCGTGCCGGCAATTCTTCCATCGACAGTGCTTCGTGAGAAAGAGAGAGAGATTTTTTTTTCGTGGGTTTCGGTCGCTGACTCTTTCGAAGAGAGATGAGAGAGAGAGAGAGATAATGTTGGGGTGTGTGGTAGGGTAGGGGGGACCGAAATTTAAGAGAGAGAGAGACAATTTTTTTTAAAATAGTTAGTAAGAGTATTTTAGTATTTTTATCAATTTGGGTATAGAAAATTTATAGTTTTAAGTTTAGGGTTAAAAAACTTATACTATTTAAATTTTGGTACCAAAATATTTGGACCACTTCTAATTTCATATCAGCGTACATTACAATTTAATACCCAAAAAATATTGATACTTTTAACATAAATAAATGTTCTGAACTAAATGTGATTAAATCATTACAAAACTAACAAAAAGTCATGAAGTCAATTTACAGCAACGAAAAACGCTTACGTGGCACGTCGGCTGCTAGACCAAAACGTCATTTTTGTTCCACACTAAATTATATTTTCCACATTATTTTAGATATTTCAATGTTAAAATCCACGTCAACATTCGGCGAGCCACATGCGCTTATGTCGTCGAAAATTAATATTTCGGGATATTTTTATTAGTTTTGTGATAGTTTGAATATTTAATTTTAATTATATTTAGTTGGGAGCGTTAATTACCATTAAAGATCAATAGTTTGTGTATTAAGCTATAATTTATCCTTGTTATAAACCTAATTTTATTCTAGAAAACCAAACTATTGAATAAAAATAAATTGGTCACCAGTATATTACATGCATGTTACCTAAAAAAGAAAGTATATATGCGGTGATAAGTTAGATAATTAATCGGAACCAATAATTTAATTTGGTTATTTGAGGCTATATATAGATACATTATACATATAGGTGAGATAAAATGATTTGGAATATATGTAATATATTACTGATTATAGATATAGGCGTGTGGGGAGAGTTTATGGATATATACCAACTCTCCCAGATTACTCTTTTTCGGAAGTTTTATTCAGAGATATTATCCAAAAGTGAGATCTAGGATTTATCATGCATTAATTAAGTGTAATACATGTACAGTATTTGTTGGCTATATATATATACTTTACATTAAATAGTAAGTACTATATATATTCAACAAAATAAATGAAATATCAATAATTTTTTAAAATATATTTCCACTCAATGTCTCAATGTAAAAAATTGCTATCACACTGCAGGTTCGCGAATCATTACATATTTATGGATATACATCGTTAGTTAAGCAATTAAATCAATAAATTATAATGCTAGCAACCAACTAGTTATAATTTAATACTATTACAGAACTAATTAAATGTTGGCACGTCTACCAGTCCATGCATATATATATATATATATCAAATACGCAATAATGTAGAGAAGGGTTAACTTATACTATATGATTCACTTTTTTAATTCGATAGATTGAAATAAAAGATAAAGAGGAATATATATATATTGATGAGAGAAATATGTGTGATAATTGATGAGAACCAAAAGGAAACACACATTTTCATCGGAAAAAAAATTAAATTACTATTATGTACGTTTCTTTCTTTTTTTTTTCTTTGAGATCCGTTGGTTTTGTTTTAATTCTATGTTTTGTGGGTCCACAAGTGATAAGGAGTGATGCTAAAATGACACGTTCACAATGCTGCATTTGTTTGGCAGTGAAACTGTTCATATGCACAAGTGCACAACCATTTCTTTGAATACATATATATTATATTTATATAGAGATATAACCTATAATATATATATATATATATATATTTATGATTCACAAACGCTACTTGAAATGTGCACTTATTATGTATGTAAGTGAACTATTTTATACGATTATTAAATTAGTAGTTAATTTCACTTAATTTTTTAAACCAAAAATTATCAATTCTTCTAGAAATATACCACACTATATTATGATATTGAAATAATAGTATTCAATGTTTTAATTTTGTTTCCAAATCTAGACAAGAATAAAACAAAAAAAATATTATTAAGCATTATTTTATCAATATAAAAAATGTCGCATATTTCTAAAATATTTGAAAATTAATTAGTTAAAGATATCAATAACCCTAAATTAATCAATCTTGAACTCAACTTTAGATCCCTAATCTTTGAAACCTACAATTTAAACCACGAACACAAAACATCCAAACATGGATTTGTTTGTGGACTGAACTACGAATAATGGATGAACTTTAAACCATGGGCTTCTCGTATCTATACGAATCTTGATGTACAATATTAAGTCCCCTAATTTACATATGTTATAGATGTGGACATATGTCGTGTGCTATATAGTAACATGCAATGGCTTATTTAGGGAGAGAAGGGAAATTAACCACACCCAACTAGAACTGTCAAAGGGGTTAGGTCGGAACACATCGAGCCAAGGGGTAAACCCTAGTTGGGCTGGTTGGCTCAATTTTTCAGTCTAAATTGGCTCTACAGATCATGCCAGGCCGATCTAAAAAAAATCAAGTAAAATTTTTTATGGTTCAATCTGGTCTAAAATCGTAGTAGTAAGTCTGGATGACCACTTTTAATAACTCTAATTCCAATTGATTTTTTTCCTTTTTAACTTAATATTTATGTGTTTTACTGATTTTTTTTACCATGTCTCATCCTCATAAATTTTATATTTTAACATTAGTTGTCACCCCCATATTTTTCACAAATTAAGTAGTACTAATAAACTAGAAATTTAATAAAATTCACTTTTGTGCTTATCTTTATCTTGTCAGATTAATACAATAATATAGTCAGAAATATATAAAAATAATTGCATTAGAATAAATTTATACGTACATAGATAGATACAAATAGAGCAGGACATAGTTAGGGCTGTAAACGAGCCGAATCGAGTCGAGTATTGGTCTGCTCAAACTCGACTCGATTAAATATTCACTTGCTCGAACTCGACTCGAGCTCGAGTCGAGTTTCTGTCATCGTGATCGAACTCGACTCGATCCAAAATTAGCGAGCTCGAGTTCGGCTCGAGTTCGACTCGTCAAATACTCGATAACGAGGTATTCGAGCTCGAGCTCGAGCCAGACTCGTCAAGAACTCGATTATATTTAAATTTAGCTCGATACATGTTAATCGAGCTCGAGCTCGAACTCGCTTAAAGCTAATTTTTTAATTTTATGTACAAAACTCGATTATTAGACTTGCGAACAAGCTCGACTAAAACTCGATTTGTAGGCTCGCAAACATACTCGATTGTAAGCTCGCGAACATGCTCGATTAAATACGAGCCGAGCATGTTCGCGAGCCTGTCGAGTCGAGCAATATGATGCTCGAACTCGGTTCGATAAACTTATCGAGCTCGATTTCATGCTCGAACTCGACTCGATTAGTTATCGAGTCGAGTGCCGAACGAGCTTTTTTCGAGTCGATCACCGAGTAGCTCACGAACGGCTTGACTCATTTACAGCCCTAGACATAGTAGTAATAGTGGTGGTAGCCTAACATTAAGCAGAGAGGTAGAGAAAGGGCCGTAGCCTGCACACTCCACTCTAATACAAAATTGATTTTTCAGAAATTAAATAATAATTTTATCTAAAATTTAAAATAGATGGTTTCTTTAAAAAAAATAAATTAAAAATAGATGGTGTTGAAAATTCAAAGAGTGCCACGCGGAAGAAGGACGTGTGCTGAAACGGTCAACCCGTATCGGCGTATCCTCATTTATTAAGAAGGAACAAAATTTATTTATTTTGTGCATGATTCTTTGTAGATCAAACCCCATGACCTAGCTATTTAATTCTCAATTATGCTGTACTAATATCTACATTATCCCACTTAAACCGAGAAAGTGAAGAAAACAATCCATACATTTATGTTATTCTTACTTAAGATTCTTTTCTTTTTCTTTTTTTTTATAATGAGTTAGAGTAAGATGTATACTTCCGTCCTTTAATAAATGTCGTACGTATTTAAGAATAAATTTTTTTCGTGAATAAATATCACATTTCAAAATTCTATTGTAGCTGAATAAGTGTTACATTTGAAAATTATATAGGAAAATGATGTTGAACTTTCCATTTTAGCCATGTATATAGGGATAAGAAGTTGAAAGTTTAGGAGTTAATAGATTAATGGCTGGAGACTAATGTTAAATAGTAAATTTTCAGTTTTTTCGTATATAATTTTTTACAATATATAACACTTAATTGGGATCTAGAGAGTATTCTATTTGTTTTTTTATGGAAATATCAAATATATGATCTGATAGAGTATTATACTATTTGTTTTTGATGGAAATATTAAATATATAGTATTGTTAGAATTACAAAAAGGTAATACTCATACTTACAATTTTTAATTATATACTGTATTTGCTCATTTAATGTAAGCGTGCAATGAGTTTACGGACCGGACCCGATTAAATTTGATATAATTATGATTAATTATTATTGACTTCTTCAATAAGTGCTAATATATATGATCACATATCTACTGAGAAGTACTAGTAATTGTAAATAAGATTTGCAAAATCAAATGGGTTGTGCAATTTAAAATATACGATTTTTTTTTTTTTTTAAGTTTTGTAACATTCTCACGCCTCGTATATATCTACTGAAATTGTGACTTAAAAAATATTCTTTTTATTTATATACATTATACATACAAAAGGAACGAAAAATAATAAGTAGAAAAACATTTCTACCAACTCTTCCTTTGAATACAAGGATTTTAAAGATGCCTTTCGATAAGAAATAAAGAATTTGTAGTGGGGAAAGGTGGAAATAACCTTCAAATCCACTCTACCTCTAGCAAAGTTTTTCTAATTATTATATTATATTATATTATATTATGTTAGCTTAAATAAACAATTTATATTCCGTTTTAGCCTCATTAATTATTTACCAAAACTACCCCCACTAGAGCATACCAAAAACTTCCTAATTAAAGCCAATTCATCGCCCACAGACACTCTCAATCAATGAGAGTGGGTAGAGTTTGTGTTGTGAAATATTTATAATATTTCATAAAACCCATGTATTAAAAACAATGGAATATGGCAAATAATAGAAAGAGAGAGAAAGAGAGAGAGAGAGTAATTAAAAAATAGAGAGAGAGAGGAGTAATTAAAAAAAGGGAGTGGGGAAGAGTGAGTAAATGGGGGAGAGAGAGAGAAGAGAAACCTGTCTCGTGAAGCAGCAGGTAAGAGTAAGAAGGCAAACTAAAATAAAATATATATAATGAAAAAAGCTCTTTCTTTTCCCCTCTCTCCTCTCTCTCTCTCTCTTCCATTCCCATTCCTTCCTCTGTAAAACCCACTCTGGTTTCTCTCTCTAAAGAAAAATCAGAAGAGGTTGGTATCTCTCTCTAACATTCACATTCATTCTTTGCTTCACCCTTTTAAAATCACGAGATCCCCGTCCATTTCTCTCTTTCCCCTCTCCCCTATTCATGCCTTCTTCAAAAACCTTCCTTTCTCTCTCTACCCCTCGACATTGCAGTTTCAGCTTCTCTCGCACTTCACATTGCTGACAATTTTTTCAACACTGCTCATTTATCAATAGACATAAAAAGAGGGGAACGACTAACGACGAGTTGGAGCCGCCTGTGGTGAAAAAATGTCGGGGAAAGCCAAACCAGAATTAGGGTTGGAATCGCTCTCGGATCGGCTGAGAAACACCCTGACATACGACCAACAAGATTGCGCCACCCGCCGCGATGACGTCAACAAGCCGGACTTCCGAGAACTTGATCTGGGCTCGCCCGTCTCTCCGCTCCGAACCCGGACAGCCGGCGGCGTCACTGCCACCACCAGTAGCAGCTCCAGTTCATCCGGATCGGTTTCGGGCCGGAACTCCTCCGGACCCAACCCTAATCTGCCCCGAAAGTCCGATTCCAATCCGAACAGCCATTCCGGCGAGCTTTCCGCCGAGAGTTCTCCGTCCGCGGTCCGGAACTTCAAGCCGGGTCATACCCGCTCGGATTCCGCCGGCTCCCAGCCCCTAACCTACTCCTCTTCCGGTTCCGTGACGTCGCCGGCGGTGAATGTGCTTCCCACCGGCAACATTTGCCCCTCGGGCCGGATACTGAAAACCGGCATGGCGAGTAGGTCAACAAAAACGGATATTTTGGGGTCCGGTTCGGTGAATTACGGCCACGGCAGCATAATACGTGGCGGTTCTGCATCTAAACCGGCCGTGGATACCAGCCCCCCGGCTTACTCGAGAGGACTAATGGTGGGCGGCGAGCCGGCGAAGAGAGCGGCGGTTTGCAGTGGCAGTGATCCAGAGGAGCTAAAGAGAATGGGGAATGAAAGCTACAGAAAAGGAAATTTTGCGGAGGCTTTGAGCCTCTACGATAAGGCGATCGCTTTATCGCCGGGAAATGCCGCGTTCCATTTTAACCGGGCGGCGGCGTTGATTGGGTTGCGGCGGTTGGTGGAGGCGGCGAGAGAATGTGAGGAGGCTATTAGGTTGGATCCGGGTTATGTGAGGGCTCACCACCGCTTGGGATCTCTGCTTCTTAGGTGAATAAAAATTCAATCTTGATTTCATTTTTGTGCTGAAGGTCAAACCTTGATGAATTTGTGGCTGTTTAAGTGATTTTCGGTTTTGCTTGCTATTGTAGGATTTCATATGTTGCAATGTAGGTATGTTTTTAGGGTGTAGTATTAATTTCTGATCTACATATATATTGCTTTGAGATTTTGTATTGGTACGTTTTGGAAATAGTGTGATTGTTTCATCACTTGATGAGCTGTGATTTTAGTTAGCATTGATCTGCATTAGCTTGAGTGGTTTTGGTTATCTTCTTCTAGATCTGGTTGAGCTCAGCTTCCATTGCTAGGATTGTGTTTGGCTGTTGTTTTCTTATGCTTAAGTCGCTGTCATTAATTACCCCATGCCTCATATTGTATGAGTGTACGTTTCCCTCTCTTGTTTTCATCGATCTTAATCCCACATGATGGATAACGATGTTAGTGTCTGCTCGTGGGCCATATTTTAGGTCGGTTGTAATGCGAATCGACGAAGCATTATCTTGACTTTGATGGAGTTGTTATTATTAGTTAAAAATGTTGTTAAGTACTATTGTATCTAGGGCCAACCAAGTTTTATATACGTACTGTCATGGACCTCATGGTTATGCATTCAGCTTTGTTAAGTTACTGTAATCAATACAGTGTTTCTGTATAGCTCTATGTATGTATTTTATGGTACATTGGCCTCTTCCCTTGTGCCGTTGATTATTTGAATTTCTTTTTGATTACCGTGCATTATACCATCAGCTATCTAATTCCTTGAAAGAATCGCAGTTTAGGACATATAGAGAATGCAAGGAAACATATTTGTTTTAATGGGCATCAACCAGATCCTGCTGAGATGCAAAAGTTGCAGTCTGTAGAGAAGCATATGAGCAAGTGCACTGCTGCACGACGAGGCAGTGATTGGAGAAGTGCATTGAGGGAAGTTGAAGCTGCCATTGCTTCTGGAGCTGATGCTTCGCCTGAGGTGTGCCCCTAATTTATTCAATACATATTGATTTATTTTGTCCCTTTTTGTAGAGCTAAGATTAATTGAGCTCGTTGAATTTGAATCTGCAGCTTTGGGCATGTAGGGCAGAAGCTCTCTTGAAGCTCCATCAACTAGATGATGCGGTCTTGGCATTACCATGTCTCCCTAATTCTGCTCCATTGACCAATCTTCATTCCCAGTCAAAGATATTTGGAATGCTCTTCGAAGCATACCTGTATTTTGTAAGAGCGCAAATTGAGTTGGCCAATGGAAGGTGAGTTCGAAAATTTTTGCACCTCTCCATCAGATACAAGATATTTAAAGGTTCAAAGTTTGAGATGAAAATCTTAAACGTGTGTAGATTCGATAGCGCTCTAACAGCCATTGAGAAGGCTGGACAGACAGACCCTCGTAACATTGAAATATCAACGTTACTTAGCAATGTGCGCCTGGTGGGACGTGCTCGAGCTCGTGGGAACGATTTATTTAAATCAGAAAGGTTCACGGAGGCCTGCTCAGCTTATGGGGAAGGCCTCAGACTTGATTCTTCAAATTCTGTTCTCTACTGCAACAGAGCAGCTTGCTGGTTTAAGCTCGGTCAGTGGGAACGTTCGGTGGATGACTGTAATCAAGCCCTCCGTATCCAACCCAATTACATTAAAGCTCTACTTCGAAGGGCTGGCTCATACAGCAAGGTATAATATCACTGCACTTGCTTATTAAAAAATGCAGCATGTTGTTTATATATATTTCAAGGTTTAAATGAATGTTACTGAATATTACTTGTAGCTTGAGCGGTGGAGTGAAGCCGTAAGAGATTATGAGGTGTTAAGACGGGAACTCCCGGATGACAAAGAGGTTGCTGAATCTCTGTTTCATGCACAAGTTGCTTTGAAGAAATCACGGGGAGAAGAGGTACATAACATGAAATTTGGTGGGGAAGTGGAGTCTGTTTCAGGTCTTGAGCAGTTCCGAGCTGCTGTCTCATCACCTGGTAAGTGTGCTATCATCTGTTCATGCCTTTAACTCATTTTTCATTGTCGTAACAGTGAATCATCAAAGCTAGGAAATGCAGGTGCATCCGTGGTCCATTTCAAAACTCGTTCCAGTGTAGAATGTAAACAGATATCTCCATTTTTAGACACATTATGCGCCAGATATCCGTCTATTAATTTTCTCAAGGTACTACTCACCTGCAGTCGGATTTTTCTTCTAACAATTATGTAGTTTGCTTTCCGTGTCTCAAATTTTTCTATTTATCGATTAATTGAAGGTGGATATTGAAGAGAGTGCTTCAATTGCTCATGCTGAGAATGTTAGAATAGTACCAACGTTCAAGATATACAGACGTGGCAACCGAGTGAAGGAAATGATCTGCCCAAGTCCGGAGGTTTTGGAATCATCGGTGAGGCATTACAGCATATAGTGATCAATATACCTATATGCATTAGCGTCGGATTACTAGTTACCTGTGTGACATCAAATGAAATACCCTAATAATCTGGATAGGAGGAGGAGCCATATCTACCAAATCCAAATGCCTGTGGAATCAAAGACATAGATTAGTAGCCTTTGCTTTGCTCTTTTTTCAATATTCATTCTTTCATCCAATCCTATCTTGAGCCTTCTCATTTATATCTTTTTTGGGATCTTTTATCCTACCATTTCCATTTAGAGCAGCCTGTTCCTAGTAAGTATATCTTCATTTTAGAAAAGAGTAAGTAGCAAGGGATGTGTAAAATTATTTGCATTGGATCTTTAGTTCAAGTTTAGAGAGAGAGAGGGAGGAGAGAGAGAGAGAGAGAGAGAGGGGCAATTTCGTAATTGGGTGGAGGATGGATTTAGATGAGGAAGTGTACATGTACATATGTGATGATGAAAATATACACAATTTACGATTGGAGGAGGGTTGGAGGAAATGAATTGTGTGGTGGGTACTACCTATTGGGTTAGTGAAAGAAGGATGAATATGATATGAGGTCATTGATATTTATGTTTCTTTTCTCAATCATTTTTAATCAATAAAAGAAAATCTCAATTTTTTCATTTCAATGTTTTTTGTATTATCATTGTAGACATGTAAACACTTGATATATATACAGACCCCCCCCCCCCCCCCTTTATTATGTTACTCTCAGACTTTATCTTTATTCCAAATTGGATGTTTCTCACGAATATAGTACTCCCTCCATTCTATTATTCTTGTTTTGTATTCTTTTTTGGACTGTTCTGTTATTCTTGTCTTGTTTCCATAAAAGAAAATATGATTCTCTCACAAAAAGTTATGGGCTTCACCACTTTTTATCTTTTTATCCTTTAAATACCCTTATCCTTAATACCCGTGTCCAAAAGAAATGAGACAAGAATAATGGTACGGAGGTAGTAATAATTACAACTCTATTTTTTTTTCTTTTCTTCTTCTTACGATTTAGGTTTTTTTTTTTTTTTTTGAGGAGCTTACGATTTAGTTATTGATTTGAAGTTTTGGTGAAATAGTTCCGACATGTTTGATCGATCGAATGATGTTCTTGTCGGAAACATTGGATTTATTTTGTAATCATTTTTGTCATAAAAAAATTGAATTTTAATGCGGTACGAAATGAATTAAAGTTGGTGATTTGAAATAAATTAATAATCAACGAAGTAATTTATAGATGCAGAGTAATAGAGGAGTGTTTGGATGCTGAGTCAAAGCCTTAATTAATCCCTTTGTGTGAGGGTTTTGCTCAAAATCACATGCAAGCAATAAATATTTGCTAACTTCCAAACAGTCCCCACAGATGAAATATAATGTAATACTCCCTCCGATTTTTAATATAAGTCTTTTTAGACTTTTATAAAATATATGTCTTTCTAGCTTTTTTTAAGCTCCTAAATCCATAATTGCCCCTAATTAATTCACCTCAAATTCACATTTTTCACTATTCACTAATTTCAATTCATTATTTATTAAGGATAAATTTGACAAAATAAAATTTTCTTAATTTATGTGCACAAGTCTAAACAGACTTATATTAAAAATGGGAGGGAGTATAATATAATATAAAATCCCATGATGGAAGGGAATTGTAGAGAGAGAAAAATAATTAGTAGTCGGTGGAAAAAGAAATTAGGGTTTTTTAGAGAGAGATGTGTGGGGATTGCACTTTTTATTCAATTTATGGGGTTGTAAATGTAGTGCATTAAATTCTTGCTGCCCAATGCATTTTGTTGACTGACATATACTGCTATTCACATTTATTTGATTGGGATGATTGAGCTACATTACATTTCCTTTCCTTTTCTTTTTCTTTTTCTTTTTTAAATTCCTTCTCTTTTCATTATACTTGTGCGTATTTTATTTCTAATTAGACATAATAAATCATCCCAAATTCTTCATATATAATGAAGCATTTCACCATTTCAGAATTAATTAGAAATTGCAGTAGACGCAGTTTACACATTTGTTGGGTAGAAGAAAATGCCGTGAATTGCATGGTAATAATTCACATGAGAACACGTGCTTGTCAAAATCTGAAGATGACTCGAGGAAAAATAATTGATCTTTTTTTTCAGAAATTGTTGGACGAAATTCGAATGTCAAAGTTATCATGTAATGTAACAGAGAGAGAAAGAGAGAGAGAGGACCACAAAGCAAACGGAGAGAGTACTAAATATGCATATAATATATCTTCGGAACGCCGTAAGTGGCTGCTGGTGGACCACTCTAAAATTGTAATAACCCAAATAAAAGAATTTAATTCACTAAAATTTGGGGAGGTAAATTCTGATGACAATAACTCAAGCGAACTTGCTGATTTAGGTACTTCAAAGTTATTACTACAATTTACATATATATACTCCCTCCGTCCATGATATGTGTAGTACTTTGGGTTCATACGAGCTTTAAAAAAAGTTGATAGATTGGCTTTGAGTGGAGAAATGGTCTCATCATAGTGAATTAATTGTTGTGAAGTTTAAAATAAGGGTAGTGGGTGGGGTCATTTTTCAAAATAAAAAGTGTTATATTTATCGTGAACGTATGCAAAAGTGAATTGCTACACTTATCGTGGACGGAGAGAGTATAATATATTATATGGAGTATATAAGACAAACCAATCAGAACTCACATATATTTTTAGAGAGGAAATTCATTCTAGCCAGTATCGAGATAGTGTGTACCTCCTACGACCACTTTTGATGGTGTGTATAAGCAGTACCCACTGACCCACCAAAATATTATTATATCCATTTTTTGTGTATAAAATATTGTATAAAATAAGGGGAAATATTGATATAAACTAGTCAACCTTATAATCATACAATATGCGTCAAATTTTTGATTTTTTACCCTTCTACTGAATTTCTTCATTACATACTCCAATTTATCAATTCAACTTTTCAATTTGGAGATAAATCATGCAATACTATCAGGCCCATCACACTTCCGTATAAATAAATTCTACGTATACCAACTTCATACCTTTTTGACCGGAATGCTGCCGGGTATTTCCGCCGGAAGTTTTAGGAACCTCGTCCAACCACACGATCGCAACCGATGGTTTCCAGACGCAGACTCCTTCAGCAGCACACAACACAACCCTCGTTCGTTTCCTACTCGGGGCGTAGGGTTTTCGGTTGGTACACAAAGAAAATAATATACTGGAAGAGATGAACAAAAGCCCAAACTTTTATTTGGGAATTATATAATATTTATTACAACATGAGTATATCTCCTTTAGGGAGGAGACAGACTTGTTTAGCTACATATGGTAGCGGAATTGAAATACATAAACTAAACTATACTAGAATAAGAACTATTACAAATTTTATTTTTGAGAGAGCAGTGGAGATGAAGGGTAGATTTTTCGATTCCTTCTGCTCTCCTCAATCCTGGTTTATATAGAGGTCTGAAAGGCCTCCCTCCTGCATTATTGCCTTGGATGCTCTTATCCTTGGCCAGCTTGCATCCACGTGAATGGGTCCTCCCTTGTCTTTCATTATTCAATGAAGACAACCAACTTTCTGTGTGAGGTCCCTTTCTTGTGACTAATGGACCACCTTTCTTTTGGTAGTGGTTCTCCTGTTGCTTTACCCATCTGTTGTTTAGTGGGTAATTACTTTTCTTCCACCCACTATTGTCGTTTTCTTTTTAGTGGGTGATCCAGCTCAGAATCACATGACTCCCCCAACCTGTGTCGGGAATCTACTTTTTTCCCGGGGCTCTGGGCGTCCTTGCTTTTGGCAGCGCCTTCTGTTCAAGATGCTCGTTGGACCGAGCCTTCTCTTTTCCCTTTCTGGGCATGAACCCCTTCCCGAACTCTGGTTCCTTCTGGTTCTGACAATCCGAACAAACGCGCTCAGACCAGTTTCCAAAATGAGCCATGTTGCAGTATTTACGATGAGTGTCTTTACTCGTCGCAATCTTGTTTTCCCAGAGCAATGTTCTCTTTCTTTCGAAAGCTTCCTCTGCGAATCTTGTCGATTTTCCTGTCATAGTGTTTAACAGGAATGATCCGTTCACTGAATTCTGAAAGAATTTGAACGGAAACTTGACTTTGTCCATCTCTGTGAGACAGACCCATAATCCACATGCTCTTCTGGTAGAGATGAGGTCTTCCGGTAATGTAGAGACTAAAGCAGTCTCTTTTTCTGCAGGCGCTTTGATCTTTTCAAGGGCGCGTGCATCTGGTCTCCGAAGCCTAATATAGTGGAAGACTTCATGGTTTTCTTTCCCTGCTGGTTCTGGGGCTGCACTAATGAAATACAGCTCCAAAATGTCACCTCGGCTAAGCTGTGGATTGGTAGCCCAGGTATCATACACCGCTTCTTGAATCCACTTGGGTAGATTCTTGATTTCGGCGAATGATGGAGATGTGGTATAAACTGAAGCAAGTGCTCCGAATTCATACCATCTTTTGACTTTGTGTGGATCTGAATTTGGCATCATCCACACCCGAGGATATTTCCCCGAAACATCAACCCTTATTTTTTCTGGGTTGATTCCAGTCCTTGTATTGAGCTTCTCCTAGCTAGCTTGATAAACCTGCCACGAAGAAGAAACTTCAATCTTATCAGTATTAATCTTAGAACTGCCAGTCATTGGCCTAAGATTAATCTCTCTCTCTTTTTCCCCAGAGGTACTGGGTTGACATGATGGTTCAGATTGTGACCCCTGAATATCATCTTTTTCTTGGGGCAATGGTTCCGAAGATACCACCACCTTAGAACTTGGGCAAGAGGTATTTGAATCCTCTGCTACAGGTTTAGAGCCCTGTACTCGAAACTCTTCTTTTACCAAAGGATTTTTGGCCACCTGAAGGATTGGTGTTTTGCATGCAGCCCAGAGTTACCCCTGAGACCATATACAAGCTCGTATTCTCTTGGTGACTTTCGTCTTGTCGAGAGTCTGCAATCTTTCTGCTTGTTCAGCATTCAGAATGCACTCGTCCCACTCTCCCGTTAACATCTCCAGATTCTCTCTGAGATGCCTATGGGCCAGTAGAGTGGAGTTCACATCAGTTTGCTCCATCTCTTGTTAGGAAATCTGCAAGAATATTTTCGTGAGATTTCAAAACGACAATATCATAAATATAATATTGGCATTCAGCTTGCCATCTAATTAATCTAGCCTTTTCAGGCTTAGATTCAATCTTGTTTCTTAAGAAAGCCTTAACCTGTGTGTTATCGACTTTCAAAGTAAATTTATTTGCTAATAAAAATAAAGGCCATTTTTTAAAAGCCTTTCGGACTGCAAAGAATTCTTTTTCGTTGATGTGCCATCGTACGGCCTCATCATCTGATAATAAACCACTACAGTATCTACAGGGTTCTTCTCCATTAGGAGTGATCTTGGTTAACCTTTTAATATTTCTTTTGACATCTTCTAGGGACACCTGCATCTCTTCTTTAATATCTTGATGAGATATTAAAGATGCTTTGAGAATCTGGACCTCTTCATCATTGAGATCCTCATCCCTAATACAGCTTAGCACTGCTTCGCTGAATCTCCTTTGATCCTTTGTTTTTGGGTGCCGAAGTTTTCCTTCATCACCACGCTTGCTGCGAAAACTCAATGGTATCTGGCGATTAAAAGCCCCTTTGAGCCTCTGGACAATGATTTTGTGATCGCAAATGGTTGTAAACACCAATTGCCTCTTTTCATTATCCTGCATGTATCTTTTGAACATCTGTAGAAAATTATTTCCCAACAGAATATCTGCACCTGTATCATGGAAATAATAACTAGTCTGGGTTTACCTCGTTTGATCTCACCATGATTCCTTACAAGAAATCCGAGACTGCTGTAAGGTGAGTTCCCTGGTTCGATCAATTTTAAATCAAGGTGTTCCTTGATTATCTCCTAAAATCCACAGCCGGTGAATCAACTTCTACCAGGAGCCATTATTGGAAATCCAAAATGATAGCTACGTATTTCTTTATTACATATTTTGCTGATCGATCCTACGCTTTCTATTTGGTATCAGAGCCTTAGGTTTATCTAGGAATTATATTTTATTTATTGCTTTCAGTATTATCCTAACGGAGGAGACATCAAGAAAAACATGGATCCGGACAATTGTCCGAGATGCGAAGGTTACAGGAATTATCTCCATGATTTGGAGGTACAGAAAACAAGAACCCAGACTGCAATAGCAATCTGAAAAAGAGAATTCCACTGGAAATGGATAAGTGGGTTCATTACCAAAAGGATTTCTCACTTGACTGGAACGAGGTTGTTGCTCCAGTTTTTCGATCCGTGATTGGATCTCCTTCAGAATTTTCCTGAAGATCTAAAGGAAAAGAAACAACTTCAGAGTTTCTTGGGAGTTGTTAATTTCGCGGGACCATTTATCAAAGATCTCGCAAAATATAGAAAAGTTTTCTATACATTACTGAAAAAGGATGTTCCGTTCATCTGGACAGAAGAACATCGAGAGGGTATGAAGGAAGTAAATTTCTTTGCTAATAAAAATAAAGACCATTTTTTAAAAGCCTTTTGGACTGCAAAGAATTCTTTTTCGTTGATGTGGCATCGTACGGCCTCATCATCTGAGAATAAACCACTACAGTATCTCGAATTCATACCATCTTTTGACTTCGTGTGGATCTTAATTTGGCATCATCCGCACCCGAGGATATTTCCCCAAAACATCAACCCTTATTTTTCTGGGTTGATTCCAGTCCTTGTATTGAGCTTCTCCCAGCTAGCTTGATAAACCTGCCACGAAGAAGAAACTAAACTATACTAGAATAGGAACTATTACAAATTTTATTTTTGAGAGAGCAGTGAAGATGAAGGGTAGATTTTTCGATGCCTTCTGCTCTCCTCAATCCTGGTTTATATAGAGATCTGAAAGGCCTCCCTCCTGCATTATTGCCTTGGATGCTCTTATCCTTGGCCAGCTTGCATCCACGTGAATGGGTCCTCCCTTGTCTTTCATTATTGAATGAAGACAACCAACTTTCGGTGTGAGGTCCCTTTCTTGTGACTAATGGACCACCTTTCTTTTGGTAGTGGTTCTCCTGTTGCTTTACCCATCTGTTGTTTAGTGGGTAATTACTTTTCTTCCACCCACTATTCCCTTCCCGAACTCTGGTTCCTTTTGGTTCTGACAATCCGAACAAATGCGCTCAGACCAGTTTCCAAAATGAGCCCTGTTCTCGAAACTCTTCTTTTACCAAAGGATCTTTGGCCACCCGAAGGATTGGTGTTTGGCATGCAGCCCAGAATATGGCAATGCTTTTTAAAAACCATTTTCTGGGAGAATGATATTTCGAAGGATTTGATCAAGAAAAGAGGAAGAAATACTTGATGGCATTGTATAATCTAAGACTTGCAGTCCTAGATCAACAATCGCTTAACAAGTTTCTACAGCTCTTTACTCTTTATCAACATCAATCTAAAGTTGATGATAGAGTTGCACTGAAAATTTTCTTTCTAAAATTTCCAAGCCCATGGAAAGAGATGTTGATTCGGGATTATGAACCAGGAGATCCTGAGAACGTCGCAAGAAGGATGTCATATGTACATCGGAAGCTCTCAGAGTGGTGTCAACAAGAAACAGCTCTGAGGAACATGAAGAAACTGAGGAGAATTAACAAATTCGCTCCTCTAAACTGTGATGACAATGATCTGCCAACGATCATTGGAGGAGAACCACCGAGGCTGAAGAAAAGCAAGAAAAATAGGTTTCAGCCCTATTATAAAGGTGGAGATCCAAAAAGAAATTCTTGGAAACCAAGAACAAGATGGTCAAGAAAGAAGGCCAGATCTTACAAATCAGGCCAAAGAAGTGGACCATCAAGAAATATGTATCCTTTCCGAGGAGATAATAAATCCCAAGGAAGGACACCCGCCAAGAAAACTTTCAGGAGAACTCACACTAGAGTTAATGAAAGTTTCAAGGATTGCAACTGCTGGACGTACGGTGCGAAGGGGCATATTTCTACAAATTGCCCTGACAACGAGAGAAGAGGTATCAACAAATTCGAATCCACTCCGGATATCGAAGATGCCATCTATTACCAAGAACTGATACAAGTATATCAGTTCGAAGATATACCCTCGGATGAGAGTATATATGAACAAGAAGAAGTCTTCAGCGAAGAAGATTCAGAATGGTCTGATGGAACTAGATCGGAGTCAGACTGATTAAGAGATTGTTCATCAGGAAAAAGAGGACAGGACGGGATTCTCCAGTCACACAACTCAGTCTCAAAGTCTGATTGACAAAATCATGAAGAAAAGTCTGAATATACAAAAGTATCAAGGCTTTTCAGCAAGTAATATAGATCAAGTTCTAAGGAACTTAAATCTAAGGAGCAGGAAACAACAAATCGTCTATGGAATATCTAGACGAGAAATGTCGCTTTCTATAGAGCTTAAATCGAGAGTTGCTGCTGCAATTCTCAGGGCTGACATCCACTCATCAATAACGGATTCTCGATCTCTGAAATTTACTTCATCAAGGTCGAGCATTACTCCGTAGGGATGGATAGGATCCAGGGTTGCCTTTCCATAAGGTGTATCTTGCACCTTTGGATGCGGCCTTCTTGCCCTTGTCCTTCTTGCCGCCATGTATGCATCATTTGGGGTATGTTGATCATACCTTGCTCCAGTCTGAAAATCCTGGACAGCATTAATGGCTCCGGGTGCATTTTGAAAATCTTGTTGATTTCCAATAATGGCTCCTGGTGGAAGTTGATTCACCGGCTGTGGATTTTGGACCACATTCTGGTTCATTTTTAAATCCACCATCGTCATGTTAGCAAAAGATTCTGCTAACTCTTGGAGGTCGTCAAGCTTGATTCTTTCAAGATTATTCATCTTTTTCTTTCTCGAATCATTCTTTTCAAGGCCTTCATGTTGGGATCCTTTTTGGTTTCTCCCACTGGAAATGGATAAGTGGGTTCATTACCAAAAGGATTTCTCCCTTGACTGGAACGAGGTTATTGCTCCAGTTTTTCGATCCGTGATTGGATCTCCTTCAGGATGTTGTAAATTTCATCCTGTTTCATAGCAATCTTGTAAAGATCGCGTGGTACACCATACAGGCTATCGCCATAATGTTGTACTGTCTTCTGTATTTCTCTCAGATCCAGATCTTACAAATCAGGCCAAAGAAGTGGACCATCAAGGAATAAGTTTCATTTCCGAGAGGATAATAAATCCCAAGGAAGGACACCCGCCAAAAAAACTTTCAGAAGAACTCACACTAAAGTTAATGAAAGTTTCATGGATTACAACTGCTGGACGTGCGGTGCGAAGGGGCATATTTTCACAAATTGCCCTGACAACGAGAGAAGAGGTATCAACAAATTCGAATCCACTCCGGATATCGAAGATGACATCTATTACCAAGAACTGATACAAGTATATCAGTTCGAAGATATACCCTCAGATGAGAGTATATATGAACAAGAAGAAGTCTTCAGCGAAGAAGATTCAGAATGGTCTGATGGAACTAGATCGGAGTCAGACTGATCCAGAGAACGGAAAATTCCTGTAACCTTCGCATCTCAGACAGTATATATATGTATGCATACCATTGAGTTTTCGCAGCAAGCGTGGTGATGAAGGAAAACTTCGGCACCAAAAAATGAAGGATCAAAGGAGATTCAGCGAAGCAGTGCTAAGCTGTATTAGGGATGAGGATCTCAATGATGAAGAGGTCCAGATTCTCAAAGCAACTTTAATATCTCATCAAGATATTAAAGAAGAGATGCAGGTGTCCCTAGAAGATGTCAAAAGAAAGATTAAAAGGAATTACAATGAGAATCCTTTGGCATGGTGGGACAGAAACAAGCTCAAAGCTACCTGAGTATGAGTTTGTTAGATATAGACCAATCCTGATGAACCTCAAAGATCAACAGGATATGAAGGAGATAATCAAGGAACACCTTGATTTAAAATTGATCGAACCAGGGAACTCGCCTTACAGCAGTCCCGGATTTCTGGTAAGGAATCATGGTGAGATCAAACGAGGTAAACCCAGACTAGTTATTAATTACAAAGGAATTAATGATATTCTGGAGTTTGATGGATATTTTATCCCTAGTAGGGAACACCTTATTTTATCCCTAGTAGGGAACACCTTATTTGGTTTTGTTGGATTAGGATATCCAACTGCCTTCTCCAGTGTGTTAGCACACTCTGGTATCTTGTCCTTCTTTTCTCCAAGATTTGGAGACGTTCCTGGAAATATCCACACCTTGGACATCCTTCTAGGTCCATCAGTCAGTATGGTTCTGATGGTTTTCTTTCATCACGTACTCCGTCCTTAGATGGAGATACTTCAACTCCTCGAGGAAGTTTTCTCTTCTTCTCATCTCTTGGTGGCAAGAGATAATAGATTCACAATCCACTCTCAGTGCTGCAGAGTGGAATTCTCTTTTCCAGATTGCTATTGCAGTCTGGGTTCTTGTTTTCTGTACCTCCAAATCATGGAGATAATTCCTGTAACCTTCGCATCTCGGACAATTGTCCGGATCCATGTTTTTCTTGATGTCTCCTCCGTTAGGATAATACTTAAAGCAATAAATAAAATATAATTCCCAGATAAACCTAAGGCTCTGATACCAAATAGAAAGCGTAGGATCGATCAGCAAAATATGTAATAAAGAAATACGTAGCTATCATTTTGGATAGCTAAAATAGGAGGGTAAATACATGATTTTATATGATTTTGATTAACTAGTCAATTTTTCCCCATTTCCACACAAATAAGATACATTTTAAGAAAGTGTCACAATAGATATAATTAGAAAAGTCAAAAGTCAAAGTGATTATGTGTTATACATGCACTCAAAACTGGTTATGGGGGTATACATTATCATTATACTGAATACTCCCTCCGTTCTTTTTTAAATGTCCTATTTAGCTCAATTTTTTGTTTCCTTATAAGTGTCCTATTTCAAAATTTGAGAGTAAATTAATGACATTTTTCCAATTTTATCCTTATTTAATGCTTCTAGTAATTTGTTAATTAGTTGTATGTATACATTAATGATAGTAATTAATAAGGTTATATAGGTAAATTTCTTTATTTTCTTGGTATGTGTAATTTGACGGTGGAGGACACTTATAAAAGAACGGAGGGAGTATACATAAATAATACTAAAAAAAAATGCATCTACGTTTCCATATATATATATATATATAATACGACAATCTCTCTTAATTGCTTCGTGTGCCATCATTGCTATGCAGGGGAATATAAAATTCAGATAAAAAAAAAGCATACACGTCACTATCAAAGAGTAGAGACATGCGAAAGAGATATGTATGTATAGAAGTTTCTATGAGAAAGATTAACATTTCTAATATTTAATTAAAAAAAATTAACTGGCATAACTGAAGAAAAAATGAAACTTCTAGGTGACCGTATCATTTTACCAACTTAATTAGTGATTTGACCTAATATTTGATTTAATGACGCGAGTATGCACAAACCCCATGCATGCATGCTACTTTTATTTATTTTTATTTTCATATATTAATAGAATTAGCTAGCTAGCCACGTGCACTATGATCTCTTAATTAGATCAATATAGCTAAGTCATCCTTAATTACCAAAATTCTAAACAGGATTATTTTTTTTAAATATCATAGCAGGTTGAATATTTCAATTTAATTACCTAACTTATGGTTATATACCATGTGCAAGAAATTCCAGCTAGACACTTCCCAGTAAAAATGACTTAAACCGAATTATAAATAATTAAGTTACTATTTATGCACTTCTAGTACATAGTATATATATCATTTGCATACATATTGATTAAATTTTAAACAATATATTAATTGAAGAATAAATGTTTATGTAGCGCTTTAGTAGTTGCATACATATATTAATTAAATATATATAACAGTATATTAACTGAAAAATAAATGTTTAAGAGGGTTCTAGACATCTTGTAGAGCTTTTATCATGATATTAATTGCTCTTGCAAAATATTGAGCAAATCATTCTTTCCCCCCACAAAAATTCATTATTTAAAGCTCTAAATTCCCTTAAGTTGCATTTCAGTCGAACCCTCACAGAAGTCCCTTGGGATCCATTAACTTTTTTACAAACAATTTAATTTTTCTTCCATTTTTTTCTTCAATTTCAATTTCTTATATTTTAGTTTAATTTTGTGCTTGTTAATGAGTTTATTATACACAATTAGGGTATGGGTAATGCTATTTGGATCAATTTGATCCGGATCAAATGCATTAATTAGTCAAAATTTCAATATAAAAATACATTCTTACCCTTTCTATATTTTTCATTCCATAATTTTAATATAATAAATATATATATATTGGAAATAAAAATTTCATTAAATATTGATATTCTCAAAATAGAATTGAAATTGGTATTTAATGTAAAGTCATGCATTTGTAAAGTATCTTTATTCCACTAAGTTTCTCGTTAATTACATGCATGCACCTCTTAAAAATAATAGAATAATAATTTATAAGTATATATATATATATATATATATATGTATACGAATAATATTTCATAATTCAAGTGTGAATTTGCATTTTTTTTAAACTGAACCATACAAAATTATTGGAAAAATTCAAGTAGACAAATTCAAAATTTTTGACTTAAATTTCAACCGAATCGAACCAAGGAAACAGAAAAATTCAAAATTGAATTATTTTTTATATTATTGACAATTTTATTTTAACTACAAAAAATAATATTTCCTTCCATTTTTAGAAATATTTTAAATTATTTAAATAAAATTACAACATATATATAATTCAGATTTCGATTTGTTCAATTTCAAAAACACCTCTAATTAGACCCTTGACTTTGATAAATTGACGATACAATTGTTTGCTGAAATGAGAAACAGAAAACACAAGTTCTACTAGAGAAAATGTACTGGAAATTGTAATTGAAGTTGTTGTAATTGAAGTTCAATTGTTCACTAATTAAGTCACCTCTAATCCAATTGTTACAATTCAAGTGTAGTTTCGTCACTAATATATATGAGTAATGACTATCATTTTGTCATCGCCCGCATAAATTTAATTTTGTATTGTATAACTTCCACATTTTTTTGGGTCACTCTTATTTTATTTTTTTTGCATTAACTATAAATAAAATGCCAAAATTTAATAAGGGTCCCGAAACGGCTAAAACCTTCAAACAAAAATGTGAAGCTCTTTTCTTAACTCTTGTAAAATTTTCGTCTAAAAAATACCTCTTATAAAATTTATTATATTTATTTTTTAATTTTTTTAAAAGTCATTTATTTATAATTCTAAAGTAATTATCTTAGTTTTTTATTTGTTTATCACGTAATTTGACGAAAAAAACTACTCCATCCGTCCCAGCCATCTTGGTCTGTTTCTTTTCGGCACGGGTATTAAGGAAAAGAGAATTACAGATAAAAAGTGTGTGATCCACATGTTTAGTGTAGTTTTTATTCAATATTTAATCATTTAGTCAATAAAGTGCATTTTTAGTCAATAAAGTGCTTTTAATTAGGGCCTAAGTACGCCCAAAAAGAAAACATACCATGTTACATGGAACGGCTAAAAAAGAAATACAAGCCAAGATGGGTGGGATGGAGGGAGTATAATTTACTAAAATATATAATTAATTCATAATTTTTATATTTTTTTTAACTATAAACAAAGTGTCAAAATTTTTGAACTTACACAGGGCAAATGTTATCGTAGATCGTCCTTGCGTAGATCTAAGATTTTTTAATTTCACAACACATGCACACATTACTCGAACTACCGATTTTAAGGTTGGACGAGAAGCGTCTTACCAGTTAAAGTGCACTTCGTTGTCATATATATATATGTGTGTGTTTGCGTGTGTGTGTGTGTGTGCACGGTCCATATATATGATGTCTACTTTTAAACTATTTTTTTGTTTGTAGACATATTTATAAATCGTATATAAAACTGACCAATATTAAAAAAATGTGTTTAATTCGTATGGATTAAGTTATTTGTGCTTTCATGAAGCTATTTGTTTTTAGATTCAATGGATTAAGTAATTTGTCAACATGTCTCTTCATTTATTTATGACTTTTCATTTTAATTTCTTTTTTTTTAGATTTATGGTTTTGAAAGGAATTATGAATTTAATTAAATAGGTTTGAATGAATTATTGGGAAAGGAGAAAATTAATTTATTTTAAATTTATTATTTTTAAAATTCTAAACTTTTACTAGGGGTATTTAAGGTAAAACATATTTTTATTTTTAATATTGTAACTATTTTGCCCTCATTGATCCGGATCAATTTGATCCAAATAGATTTACCCTTAGGATATATCACCCTTAGGGTATATCATTATTTTTTTAGAATTTAATTTCGGTTTTATTAGTTAAAATTTTATTCCTAGAATTGATAAATTCATAATTAGGGTATATAATTTTTAAAATTTTAATTTGTGATAATAAACGTTAATTAATCTTGAATTATTATATTATAGTAATAAATTTTATTTTTATATTAAAATAAAAAAATTCAGTAACAAGCCGTAGAAATGTGGAGACATAGTAGCCGAACAACACAAGATTGATGATGAAGTGAATCAATAATTATTATAGAGTGGTGGCATGAATAATGCAGAAAATATAGCCGTTAACAATCTCTCTCTTTCTCTCTCTCCTGCAAAATAATGTAGATTCGATTTCGAAGCGTTTTCCAGTGGATTTTATGTGCCTGTCAGTCGCTCCATTTTTGAGATAAAGTCGTACACCACACACACATAAAAGAAGCTTGTATATAAAATAACAAAATTAAAAAAGCAGAATATAATTAATACCGCATTAATTATTACTTTCCTTTGGGCTTGTTTGGTTGTTGATTCGTTATTTATAAATTTTCATGATTAGTTTGATTTTTATGTGTCAATGAAAATAAAAGGCCTTAATACTAGAATAGTAATACAAACTTCATAGATTCTGTTTGCCCCGTTTTTATATTCTCTTCCTTCCATTTAGAACACCCACAACGGCGCCCTTTTGTGGAGGGCGTTCGCTGTGGGAGACATGGTGGAGGGCGCCATTATTTTGGAGGGCAGAGGCGATGGCGCTCGGGTGGTGGCGGAGGGCGTGAATGAACCATAATTTGGAAAAGGGCACAGGAGGCGGATGGGAGACATGGAGGTACGGGAGTGGCCAACGGAATAGCCGTTGGCCCTCAAACGACGATTTTTCTTTTTTTTTTAATTTTCTATTTTCCATCTATATATACATCTTCTCACTCCATTTTCACACATTTCACTACATTTCTTTACTACATCTTCTCACATAGGATGTGGAAAGGGCATTCGGCGTTTTCCAAGTTTGTTGGACAATCATAAATAGGCGTGCCGGCCTATGGTTTGAAGATCATTTAACTGAGGTTATGTATGCTTGTATTATCTTGCATAATATAATTGTTGAAGACGAATGCGAGCATGTGAGTAATTGGGCCCCCGAAGAGCCATCGTCTCGACAGGCAACAAGGGTGGGACTCGTGGAGCAACCGACGCATTTCAGAATTTTTTGAAAAGAAAATAAGACCTTCGTGATCATTGGCGGAGCCAGAGGGGGGGCAGTGGGGTCACTGGACCCCCCTGGCTTTAAAAAAAAAAGCTATGTATTGATAATATCTTGTAAGTTGCAAACGGATGGGAGGGCAAAAGCCACTTTGCCTAATTTTTTTGATTAAATTGCTAATTTTATGAGAATTTGGGCACATTCTTTCCAACTCTATTTGTATTTTCAGATTCTTTCGTTTCTTGTGTAAAGTTGGGTTACTCATTTCCGGTGCCACATCAGATTTTATTTAGCTAGAATATTGTCTCGGAGCAAATTCCAAAATGATACAAAATTCATGAACTTATAGGCCAAATTTGACTAAAATTTGTGAATTCAAAGATAATTCAACCTTTATTTTCTTTTCAATGTACCCCAATTTTACAATGGCGAGTAGAATAGTAGTTGGACTTATTCTTGAATACAGTTCTTATTGTTAAATTTAATTAACATGTATATTTCCACATATATGTGATTGCTTGGAAGACAAATGGTAGTGAATGTAAAGCACATAAATTCAAACCTCACAAAATGTATTACACAATTTGTAATTCAAATCTCCTAATCGTTCAAAATTAGAATTAATTAATAGTCAATGGTTGAATTTTTTTGATTATTCGGTTGCACTTATTAATTCATAAATACTTACTAATATCTCATTTTCTTTTATATTTCAACAGTTGTGTCATCTAAACTATACGACTATGTTAAATAAAAATGTTCAAAGGTATTAATTAACTAACTCTGGTACTTCAAAACAAAATGCCTAAATTTGTTGGGTGCTACTAAAAACCTTTTTTTAGGTCGTCTAATAAGGTAGGTGTAAACCCCGAGTTGAACCCCCCTGAAGTAAAAGTTTGGCTCTGCCACTGTTCGTGATGCGAGAGCCCACGCAAAGCTAGAGGATGATTTGATCGAAGAAATGTGTGCATGCTTTGGTCGGGATTAATTTTTTTAAATTAATGTAATGTTTTTTTATTTATTTCAATTCAATAAAATTTACATTTATAAAATATTTTGTATTAAAATTAGCAAATAAAAGTAATTATAAAATAAAACTGAAAAACGGGAAGA
Source organism: Agastache rugosa (assembly GCA_031470985.1). Classification (NCBI taxonomy): domain Eukaryota; kingdom Viridiplantae; phylum Streptophyta; class Magnoliopsida; order Lamiales; family Lamiaceae; genus Agastache; species Agastache rugosa. The sequence continues at coordinate 31,427,834 of CM062601.1, read as the reverse complement.
GCCCTCCAAATTTGGAGGGCACCATTGTGGGGGTTTAGAGAGAGCCCTCCTGGGCCCACAAAAATAGTTATGGAGGGTACCATTGTGGGTGCTCTTAAGATGACATATTTCTTTTAAATCCGAATATTAAGGAAAAGAATATAAAGTGATTAAAGTGGTAGAGTTCATAATTTTTGAAGAGATAATTATTTCTAAATTGGGTATGAACCATCTTAATGAGACATTCCAAAATAGAAAACATGTTATTTTAAATGGGGCGGAAGGAGTATTTCGTAGTCACATCAGCTATGGCGAGCCCAGTTACTTATTTAACTCAAAAAATTAATTTTCAGAATATTTTTGTTAATTTTATGATAATTCAAGCATGTAATTATCTAGTCTGGAGACATTTTCGGTGAAACATTGATGGTGTAGGTTTGAGTGTTGACAAATTCTGAAGTCCAAAAGATCCCTTAAAATTAAGTGATGACAAATTCTAAAGTGATACGAAATTTTTTCGTGATCCAGAATTATTAGCAAATTAATTACTCTTGAAGATGATGTTAAGACAAAATTTTCTAATCTAATGATTCGTAGCAAATTAAGTCAAGAATTATTTTGTTTATTTAAAATTATAAATTTTATTTGTTATCAACTGCTTACAATCCATTTATATTTTTATATTTTTATGAAATAATCAACTAATCATTTGTGTTTGTGTTATTATGTAATCCTTCCATCCACGATGATTATTTTTCGGGACGGTGGACACGGAAATTAATAAAAGTTAGGTGTAGTGGATTGTAAGTGGAGGAAAATGAATATTTTGTGATGAGGTACAAAAATGAAAATGGAATAATTTTTGTGGACCTTAAAAAGGAAAGCAGTGAACAATTATCGTCGACGGATGCAGTATTTTATATATTTTAACACGTGACAACTTCTTGTTAACTGATAAAATTCATGTATTAAATTTAAATATCATATATTCATATATATAAATAGGAAATGGATCATATGAGAACCAATCCTAGCATGAGAACTAGGAACCAATATAAATCATTGATCTTTGTATAATTTATGGTTGTCATTATTCGAAGTATGGATATATATAGATTTAAGCATGATTTTATATAAGCATCATTGTTTATACAAAAAAATATGAATCGAAAAAACATCATTAACTATGACTATATATAAATTTAAGCACAACTAGCTATATATAAATTAAAGCATGATTCACAAGCTCTTACGGAAAGAATAGTTCACATACTAACTCATCCCTATATAATACATTTTTTGAGAGAAAAATGGAATTCAATAATCAAACATAATTTGAAGATACAACATTCATGAGCCACGAAGGCCAACTATCATGCCAAATGGCAATCGAATCTAACGACTTAGCTACCGTAGCTAACTCATGTGCAGCCATATTAGCCTCTCGGCGAACATGTTTGACAGAGAGAACATTGAGTTTCTTTACAGCACGAAAAAAATCGAACATCTCTTCACATAACACACTATCAACTTCATTGTCTTCTTCAATCACATGGACCGCCAATATAGAATTTGTATACACTTCTATAGGAGATATACCTTCTTCCACACTTTGACAAATACCAAACATCACTGCTTTCAACTCTCCATGTAAAACTGTAGAAGATCGGGTCACCGGTTTAGCCATTGCAAAGATAATCTGATTAGCATGGTCCCTCAATATAGCCCCAACTCCACTACACAGCTCCCCAACTGCATAGTCAACATCTAGTCGGTATCGCCCCTTTTTTGGACATCTCCATTGTAAACTTCCTTCCTTCGGCAGAACTCGAGTTTGACAAGCCGCTTGTTCCCTTGCTAAATTAAATTTCTCAATATAAATGTTTGCTTGTTGTATCAACTCTTCTCCATAAAACTTCTTATTTTTATGCTTCTCTTCACACAAACCTTTCCAAACACACCATAATCCCATCAACCAAAGTTCAAAATATGCTCTCGTCATTTTCTATTGCATAGCTTCACCAATATAACGGAAATCAAACTCCATCCATGGCTTCAGAAGACTCCAATACTTAGAACTCTCCCAACTCTTTTTAACTTTCTCACAAAAAATAAGAGCATGGCTCGTTGTTCCCCAGCCCTTTCTACACCATTCACATCTTCCGAAAATAGGAACATGATACACTTCAGATTCATTTCAGTAGGCAAAAATCCCTTGAACACTCTCCATGCAAAAATTTTGACCCTCTGCGGCAAATCAAAACTCCACAAAAATTTCCACCACTTCACGTCTCCACTATCCGAACTCGAATATGGAGCTTTAAAGTAATCAGAAGCTACAAGATATCCAGATTTTACAGTGTACATACCTTTCGAATCATACTTCCAATAACGAACATCCTTCGCGCGAGCTTCAGTTAAATCGATTTTCAGCACCTCATCCATCTCAACATGCAACAAAAGGTCCTGCAATTTTTCTTTATCCCACATCTTGTTTTCATTGAGAAAGTCAGCAACTCGGAAATTTTCCATATCTTCGCGTTGCCTAATCAGCTTTCTGTTAGGCAAATTCTCGACCCATGCATCGCTAAACACATGCACATTACTACCATCTCCAATCTTCCACCACAATCCCTCCCTTAGAAGATCTCGCCCCCACAGCAACGACCTCCAGACAAACGAAGCATTACCAACAGATTTAGCCTCCATTACATCTCTGTCATTGTAATATTTTGCTTTGAATAACTTAGCAACAAGAGAGTCCGGAAACCGAATAAGACGCCAAACTTGCTTTGCTAACATGGCTTGATTGAATGAGATTAAATTACGAAATCCCATGCCTCCCTTGCTCTTCAGTTTGCATAAATCTTTCCATGTCGACCAATGCATTCTCTCATCTCATCCCTTATCACCCTCACCAAAACTAAGCACAAAGTCCCTCAATATCACTGCAAACCGAGAAAGGGATTTTAAAGCAGGCCATTGTATACGTTGGGATAGATTGGATAACTGACTTGATTAAAACCTCTTTTACTCCCACCGAAAAGGTCTTATTAATCCAACCACCAATTCTATTCGACACTCTCTCAGTCAAATAGCTAAATTGTAACCTTCGGCTCCGCATTGTGAAAGTTGGAAGACCAAGATATATAGAATGACTTTGAACTACCTGAACTCCAAACACTTTTTTCACTGCTTCTTTAACTTCATTTGCTGTCCTCGGATTAAAGGTGAGAGCCGACTTCTAATAATTTATCATCTGTCCCGACACTCGCGAATATAGGTTCAACGTCTCTACCACCTTGCTCGCACCATCTTCCTTTGCTTTAAAAAAAAGAGCTGTCATCCGCGAAAAACAAGTGGGAAATAACATGAGCTCTTCTGGCAATACGAATGCCAGCAAAAAGTTGTTGATCTGTATAGGCATGGAAAATCGAAGAAAGGCCACAAATAACAAACAAAAAATGAGAAAATGGAGAGGTTCGAGTACTCTCGGACACAAAAAAAACCATAGGTGGGGTGTGTGAGTATTAATATTTGTAATGATATTCAAAAAAAAAAAAAAAAAAAAACAAAAAATGAGAAAATGGATCTCCTTGCCTAATTCCTCGCGACGGCCTCACATCTCCATACACCTTTCCATTGACAATAAAAGAATAAAACACCGTCGAAACACAATTCATAATAAGCTTTGAAATCTTTCCATTAAAGCCCAACAAGTCCATCATTAACCTTAAAAAAGGCCACTCTACTCGATCATAAGCCTTGCTCATATCCAGTTTGGCCGCAACAAAAGCTTCTTTTGATCTGTTTTGATTCCGTAGCCAATTCATACACTCAAAGCCCACCATAATGTTATCTGATATAAGTCGCCCTGGAACAAACGCGCTCTGGGAGTCATCAATAATAAAAGGCAGCCACCTGCGAAGCCTATTGACTATCACTTTGGTCACCACTTTATAAGATGTATTGCATAAGCTGATAGGCCGAAAGTGTTGAACCAATTGGGGATTACTTCTTTTTGGGATCAAAGATACATATGTATTGTTCCAAGATGTGATCTCACCATCATTATTCAAAATTCGCGGGCACTCTCTTGTAAAGTCAGCATTAATGGCTCTCCATAACTTCTGGAAAAAGACTGCCTGAAACCCATCCTGGCCCGGAGCTTTTGTTGGGTGCATTTGGAATAAAGCTTTTTTCACCTCAGCTGCTGTAAACGGCTCATCAAAGATATCCTCCAACTGCGAAGAGACTCGTCTCTTTACAAAAGTAGCTACATCTGTCAAGTCTTCCAAGCTCGGATGATCAGTAGAAAAAAGCTCTGTATAACATCTTCATTTATGCCCATTAGCATCAACCATAAATAAACCTATCCATACCCTAAAACTTCCCTAGTTCACAAAACCAAACTCGGAGCTACATCGGCTAAGAGCCGACGAAACTCACGGAATGCACGAGGGCTCCCCAGAGCTTGCGCGTTCCATACTATGCAATTCATAATGCTCGGCGGGGCTACGACGCAGCCTCCGCCGATTCATTCACTTCACTAACACTTAGATCTTCACCTTCGACTTTTCCATCCCGAATTACACAAAATCTTTTCTCCCTTCCTTGTTCACCACTTATTTCATCACTACCTTCCTTCCACTTAACACCAACCACATCGCTACGAATCCCAACAAAACCCATGCCCCGGCTCCCTTTTTCTCCCCTCCCCTCTTTTCCCCAAACACCACATCTCACTTCCCGCCCACCTATTTCTCTAGCACGCCTCTTCCAAGAACCCATATTATTTAAATTACATATTGGGTCAAGAAAAGGTTCCAACTCTGAAGAAACTTGAGCCTCTACCAAAACCAAAGTCGAATTACTCTTCATTCCCGTCGGTGGCACCAACTGCTCTTTATCAGAAACTCCACTAGGAAGGCTAGTCACAACTAAAGCTTTCGATCCCACTACCATCTCATTTCTCACAGCATTGTTGTCACCCAACATCTCATCTTCCCCCGCCTCATCCACTCCTTGGCCCTCAAAATCGCTACTCTCCCTTCTCCACCCCCACCACCATATTTTTTCTCCTCATTCCAGTCAGACGAACCATGACTCACATCTCCCCGATCGCGCATCTAAAGATTCTCTCTGCCTCGACGAAATTCATTCGTGCGACCTGCCCTCAGCCACTCTTCAAACTTGACCTCCCGTTTATCAAGGGAATTATCCTGACAATAAGTCACTACGTGTCCAATTCTTCCACATGCAGAACAAAACTCAGGGAGCTTTTCATATTTGATCAGCACATATTGATCTTCACATCCCTGTCCTACGCTAAGCCGAACAAAACGCTGCAAGGGTTTCTCAATTAGACGAGTGACCCTTGCTCTCACATACTGGCCCAAGCATAGGCCTCCTACTCCAACCGCAACCTTTTCCACTGTACCCACGATACTCGCCACTTTTCGGACAATTTACGGCATCATACATGCAATAGGAAGATTATGGCATTGTAATAAGTTGCGAAAACACATTCAACATTATTAGGATCCACACATCATCTGAAGAGATTTTAAGCGCAAAATCAATGGTGCATTCACTCCCACGAATTGGATGATCTGTTAAGTTCGTTAACATACATTGTTTGCACCATCACCTCCCTAATAGAATAAGAACACAAAAACTCCTATAAGACTAGTCGCACAAGTCCAGTCGTATCTCGCGCATATACATCTCACGCGTAAAAAAAAAAAAAGAGTTGAGTTTGATGCGTGCATTACACGCGCCATAAATGGTACATTTATTTATTTATTTATTTGACAGGGGCTTTCATCTTACTTTAATTTTTTTTTCTTTTAATTTTTAAATTTTTTTTGTTAATTTTCAATTAGAATTTATTAATCCTAATTAAGATTTATTAATCTCCAATTAGAATTTATATTAATTAATTAATATTTTATTTTTTAAAACAAGAAAAAGTCAACTCAAAAGTTGACCGGTGCCACCTCATATGACCAATGTAAAAGGATTCAATGCAAGCTTCGAAAGTTCAAAACCAAAAAAAGATTGATTTGCCTGTATTTACATTTTAGAATCAATTTTTCACATAGTTTTACACTAGAAAAACATAGAAAAACATTGTATGACGATTGACGTAACAGTCATTAGTGAGAGTTTTAACTGGTAATTTCTTACTACGACTCCACCCACTCCCTCTTTGGAGGCAAAATTAATGATTAAATTTTAAACAGTAGTATATTTATTTTTGGGTTCGACCAATTCCCTTTTCTTTTTTAAAATACAGTAGAATAAACCAATGACTTTTCATTACCTATTTACCTTCGACCTTTTTTTCCTGTCAAATTTTAGTTACAATTATGGCTAGGGCTGCCAATATTCCAGGCCGGACCAGCCCGGCCCGGCCCGAGCCCGCCTGGCTTTTTGGAAAAATCAGGCCGGACCGGGCTGGCCCAAAAATCCTCCGGGCCAAAAAAAAGTGAAGCCCAACCCGGCCCGGAAAACTATTTTATAGTGTAAATTTACCAGGCCGGGCCCACCAGCTTTTACCCATTCCGGGCCGAGCCGGGCCGAAATTTCAGCAGGCCTAAATTTGTGGAGCCCAACCTGGCCCAAAATCGGGGCGGGCCGAGCTGGTTTTGACAGCTGTAATTATGGCACCATAAGCGTATTCAAAATTCCAATTAATAGGAGAAAAACAACTTGAGGACTTGTTCTGAATTAATCCTAGATCACTTTCAATCAATTAAGAACAATTTAACTGTGTTCCTTCTTAATTATCGCGATAAACAAAATCAAGAAAATCAATTTCAATCAATTCTGAACTAGCCCGATTCCGATCACTAGAGATGGGGCTGTTAACAGAATGGTATCAATAAAAACTTATTTTAGAAAAGGTTCAACGTAAAGTAATCCTTATATAAAATTCTAATTTCATAAAAATATCATCCTCAAAAAGTAAACAGAAGCCAAATCCCTGTTGTAAATAATAAATTTCACACATATTTCACTCATAAAGAAATAAAAGCAAGGCTGAATTAGTATATATAGTAATACATTTTCTAATGCATCTCTTCTACAAAGCCAATATTCATAATATCAACTGATTGATCAATGATCAATCAGCCATGCAATTTCTAAAAAAAATCTCATTCCAATTGGCACGCTTTCTTTTAGGCCAAGATAAGCTAGTTGATAATCATCAAAGAGCAAGCAATTTCACGAAGCAAGATAGACTGTTCAGAACTATCATGGATCACAATATGTAACAGAAGCATCACATAATTCATTTTACATTTCGAGCAACAGTTTAGAACAGGAAACGAGTATTAAATTCTCTGGAGTTTTGAGCATATAATCGTTCTTCCAAATTTTCCGTTCCAGTTGGGGTCAATTAAGATACAATGAAGTTATTTCTTGGAAATCCTGGGTTCCGTGGTTACCTCATGCACCACTTGCATATAAACGCGTCCACTCTTTAGCTGCAACATTTCCAATAAAACACACATGATCATCTACTGCTTATATTCGACACCAAAGCTATTTTGACAAAATAAACTGCTTCCATGTGAAATTACAAAAGAGATTAAAAGCATACCTGTTTCAACAGCCTCAGCCTCGTTTGTTTTCCAATGCTTAGCGATGTTTTCTGAGAGTGGGTCGTCAGGATTTGGAGCACTCAAAAGTGCTTGAATACTAGACAGAGCAACAGAATAATGGGGACTTTGAGTTTTCCATAAACAAATGATAAGAAAATTGACTGTAGAATTTTATAAGCAGAAACTGTCTCAAAATTAATTTCTACTAATAGTTTTTAATTTAATAATTTCAGACAGTGGAGAAAGCTTTTGTTTTGGTATGAGAACATAGCCAAAGCCGTACCTCAAAAGTACAGTTCTAATCTGAAGTGCCGGACTCCATTTGTCCTTAAGAATGTCCAAACATATTCTTCCAAGCTGCATTGAAATTTCGTTTAGCCAATGTGATATTTACACCAGGACCAATCCATATCAAGAAAATCAAAACCGAAACCAACCTTGTCAATGTTTGGATGGTAAATTTTTGTTAGGAAGCGAACCTGTTGCAAAGATAAGTACAGTTAGGAATGTTCTTACCCAGACAAATATAATAACAATCAATTAAGAACTTTTAGATTAAAATCCATTTAAATCAGTAACATGTGCTACACCATATCTGAACAATTTAACCTTTGTAAGACCATATTTGTTTTAGATCTAAGAACCAAATCTCAAATATCGGATGCGAAGTTGAAGTGTATCAGTGACAAAAAATGGACATGGTTACCAATTACCAGTCCAGTCCACTCATTAGTATAGACACACATTCACACAACTTCACCACAACCCGTTGACTGTTGTTACGCATAAGAACCACAAACCCATGAAACTCAAAGACCTGTAAACACCAAATTAAGCTATTTTTTGACTCGTTCATGTGAAATAATTCCCTTAAAAAGGCCATAGAGCTAAGATCCAATATGCAGACATAATATAATAACCCATTTTCCCTGTATTCTTTGCCTGGGAGTCGGGGTCAACAAGAAAACAGGTAAACTTTTTATAGAACCCAACATAACTAAATATATACCACATCTCCTGAAAGTGTTATTCTGACGTAAAATCTCTCTTAAATTGTGAAATGAGATCCTTCTTTAATTTAAAAAAGACTGGCATGCCAAACAGGAGTACAATTAGGATTTGACTATCTCAAGGTCAAAAACAGGAAATCACAAAGTAAGTGGATTAGTTCAATTTGAGAGGATGAAATTTGGTATCCCTTAACTGGGTAAACTTTCGAGCTCCAGGGCATAATAAACTGTAAGATTGAAGATCAGGCAAAAATAGCACCACGTTTTGATACTTCAGTTACCAATAAACAGTTCTCAAGAAAGTACATAAGCATTAATCATCATCTCATCCCATCAAACTAATACAAAGTACCTTTGGGGCAGCCATTGGGTATTCTTCAGGTAAAAATAGCTCCAGCTTGAAAACACCTCCTACAAGTTTAGATATTCAGACAACAAACAAGAACAATTTAGACAGGATCATATTTTCTCATTTAATTAAGTAGAAAACAATCCAACTAAAATCAAGCTTTTTCTATAATACAGCTAAGTGGCATAGAATACAAGGCAAAAATTACAAGACACAAGACCATTACATCTACGTTATAACTCCTCAAGTGAGTCAAACAATTTTATGCTACTCACTTCATCTATCCCCTCAAGAAAGGTGCAATTATACTGAGGAAAAAGGCTCATAAATATTTGTGGCCACTTATTTCCAAGAGAGAGAGATATGTAGAATATATATACCCAGCATATTTGAAGAAATAAATCCATTCAGAGATACCAGTTTATCCAACAGTATGAACCAATTTTTTAGTAGATAAGTCTATGATGAAACAACATGACCGAGAATCAGGAACCACACAATTAACTAGCTAGTACTCGGTCGCAGAACTTCAACTATTGTCTCAAAAAAAATTATTATGCTGCAACTTGCAATCAGACCAAACAAACATAAAGTATCACAAGGATCTAAAGCCCAATCTAAAAAATATAATCACTGAAATAGTTTACATAAGAACGCATAGGCATAATATACTATAAATATCGTCATGAAAGAAACATTCATTCCGTAGACAGAAAGGCCACCTCTAGTTACCTTCATAAGGAGATTGAGTTGGACCAAGAATCATCACATTGAAATACCGCATGTTTTCTTCTGAAGGAGAGGCACTAATTCCAGGGGCTGCATTCATACATAAAAAAATATTCAAGAACCTCAAAAATCTTTATGTACTGAATAATTGAACAGGAATGACATCAAAGATTTATCCTAAATATGGACTCAAGCAAGTAGCTTAAATTGCAAAGACAGAACTGTATGATAGTGCTTCATATCCCAGAGACAGATTTCTCTGTGACTTAAAGGAACGTAAAAGAGGCAGAAATAAAAGCATTTGCAGTATGATTCATCGTTAGGCAGGAATACAGTGAAATAATTTACAATTAAGCAGGAATACAGTGAGACTCAGATGGGCATTCCCAAGTCCGATTCCATATACATTCTTGGTACATTTATGGCTAGGAATCGCTAAACCCAAAAGCATATGATAAGTCATTCCATCCTCTCCTGTCCCTTCACTAAGTGCCCTAATAAATCTTAACTAGTTACGAAAATACTGACATTCTTCTTTTCAGATTTCATCCTTCTAACCTAACAAAATAGCACATAGGTACAACATGAACAAACTCATAATCTGCATCTATAATTTTCATCAACTCTTTCTTCCCATTCCACAATAATCCACACCAACCACATGTATGAACTCCATATTTTTATCTCTCTTTATCTTCAATTTTTCATCTCATAGTGTATCCTCCAATCAACTGCCTAAAAACCTTATGATACAAGAAAAAACATGCAGAGATTGTACTCATGACGCTTCTATTTTATATTTTTTCCCTATAATGAGTGAGAAACTGATTACCCATCCGAGATTCTGTATATATTGTTCAATGCTAAAAGAAAAAATAAATCTTTGATAAACTATTGAGTAATTTCACCTTTATACATATTCTTTTCCCGTTTCCTGCCGTTCATTCTAAATTTTATTTCTAAGTACTAATCGGAGTTTGGGCTTCCTTGTGCACATTTCAAGTTTTGCATTCAAAGTTATTAATTACTAAATCTGAACTAAGAGAAAAGAAGTACCACGACAAGTGTTGTGCGGAAAGAAAAATGAATCATTTATTCTACTTGAGACAGATTTGGCAAATGTATTTTAATTTTTTATATTAATTAAAATATAATATTTACTTCACATAAATAAGTAATCACAATATTAACTAAATTCAACAAGGAATGCGACCCCATTTCATGATCATACAAATCTCATTTCGATCTTTAAATTTTCCTTGAGCATTATTTCTATTCCCGCACGCAAATGATGTATGGGGATTTTGCAAAGCAGATATCAATTAACTACCCCGCCCCCAAATAAAGAAGAAAAGGAAAAAACAAAGAAACAGATGGCTCTCACGTACAAGGCAAATTTACTCGGCAAAGAGTTCACCAACATATCGATAGAGTAGTGGTATTACAATTTACACATGAAAGCAAGATTTTCATAGTCAGTAAACTAAACATAAACAACAGACATACAGCTCAATTCGCTTCGGATGCATGCATTATTGGAAGTTGAAGGGTTTTACCTGGTTCGCTAAGAAGACGCTGGGTTTCCTATCAAATAGAAATAAAGAAAACATCAAAAAATCACACCAATTAAATTGGAAGCACGCGGAATCGGATGAACCAAAACCAAATAGCAGCGGAATCTAGGGTTTATAGAGAAATTGAAAGAGGGATCGGGAGCGCAAGCCGAAGATCGGAGGCTGTACCTTGATTATTCTGCGCGGTAAATTGCTGTTCGCCATGAGGATTGATTCTGCAAGCTCTCTCTCTCTCTCTCTAGTCGGAGAGTTTACGCAACGCAAGGATTTTCTTTCTCTGTTTTCTCTCACTAGGGAAATGGAATGGGGAAAAGCGTGTTCGATCGTGGGAAATCTTGTATTATTATTGTGCATGAATTATCAAAAATTATATTAAAATTAAAATTGATAAAATTTTAGGTGGTCGTCATTGATAATGATACGTCCTTTTTTTCACCAAACAAAGAAATTGGAAAATGTAATTGGACACACAACGCAACCTTCATCTTTCCATTTTTCGAAAAGGCTCTTTTCCTTTTCTTTTTGTTTGTTTACTCCCTCCGTCCATTATTTTTGTCTTGTATTCCTTTTTAGGCTGTCCGTTATTCTTGTCATGTTTCCATAAAAGGAAATATGCTTCTCTCACAAAAAGTTATGGGCTCCACCACTTTCTATCTTTTTACCCTTTAAACACCCTTTTCCTTAATACCCGTACCCAAAAAAAATGAGACAAGAATAATGGGACGGAGGTAGTATTTTTTTTTCTTTTTCTTTTACCTTTTTTTTGTGAGCAAGCAAAAGCTCTTTTGAAATTTCAAAAAATATTAATGAATTTCTTGTAAAATGTAATCCCTAGATTCTTTTAAGGATTAAGTATATAATTTATGTCCTGAATTTTGGAGCTTTTTTAGAAAATTATCTGAAATTTAGCTTAATTTTTTTTAGTTTTTAAGAACTTCAAACTTCGTAAAAAGTTTTAATTTTAGTAGTTCTAGCCCGAAAAGTGGAATTAACTCACCTTCACGCCTGTAAAATATCACCGTCGGTGTCACTACAACAAAAAAGGGCTATTACTACACCCTTTTTACAACACAATGACAATTGTATCAGAATAATACCTCTATAACAACACAATATTATTTTAAATAATTTAATATAAAATTCTTTTACACTATAACGACACTAGAAGATGAATGTTGTTTAATAACATCAATTATGACACTATTAAATGCCCCAAACCTTTCCCGTGAATCTTTGATAAACTTTTTTTCCTTCTCATAATTAATTAAAGATAAAAAGAAAAATAAATGCATATATCCACTATCGATTATCTATAGGCGGCAAAAAAAAAAGCTATAGGCGGCAACTTTGCCACCAAAATTAGTATATTTTTAATTTTTATGTTCTAAAACTTAAAAAATTATTAACATGAAATTAAAAGTATTTCACAGTTTCACCGCCATCAACCAAAAAAAGAAACCCTCTTAACATCGAAGCAGTTTTCGTCTTTTCTCTTTCAGAAACGTGAATAATCGACGGCCGTCCGAGCCTATAGTCGACCGCCATCCGAGCCCATAGTCGATGTTGTTGTGTTTGCATCCATTACCGTCAGGAGCCATCCCGCTTGGCACGGTTCCTCCAGAACCCCCAAACGAGCCGTTCAATTTGGGTGAAAATTCCATTATTTCCTTTTGCATTGAATGATATTTAAATCTGAATTTCACATATATGTCAAATTCGCCAACATATGGTTTCAATAATTTTTATCTATTATTTTTGGGCTTTTAGAGTGACAAGAGCATATCGATTTGGATTATCTGGATAAGTGAGAACAGGTCCTATATATTTTCGCTGGCCGGCAAAAATGGTAATTGATATATTCCTTTTAGAACATTTTTTTCTTAAATGGTGCATTTGAATGGAATTGGTTTTGGGTAGTCGATTAATTGTTGACTCAGTGGTTCTTCCATGTCTGGATTTGACTCACATATGTCTTTAGTTGTGTGAACATCTGGTCTTTAGTCAAAATACTACTCTTAGAGTGCGTTTGTTTTTGGTAAGTTTATCCATCCATTTAGAGGGATAAAAGGCACATTCTCCTTTAGAGGACATGATTTGTTGGATTCTGATTATGTGGATATCAAGGAGTATTTGAGAAAGATCAGTTAGAAAATTCTCTGTGGATATTGCAGTGTGAGTTATCGCAATTCTGTTGCACAATTGTCGGGACTAGGAGTAGATGGAGATGAATTATTTCATTGTTTGAGAGTTAAGATTTTTTGGAGCATGAGGTTTGGTGCGACTCAAAATTATTATTTTTTTTTTGTTACATTTTAAATTATACTTAAAACTTTGAGTTTGTTGGTGGAGAATCGTCACTCTTCTGATGTGTATATATGTTTGGATATTATGAACTGTTATTACTTGGAGATTTGATTTGATTTGTTTACATGGTTTATTATTGGCAATTTGTGTATGATATATTGTATTTACCACTATTCTATTTATAGCCATTAGTGTTTTATTTATGTGATTACTTTGAGGTTTCTGCATTCAGAAGTATAAGTTTTTCTCTTATGTTTCCTTACAGGTGTTGTGATCAGTGTGCAGAGGAAGCACATCAGCCGGTGGACTATGAAACTGTGGCAAAGTGGGTTTTGAAACATGGTGCAGAATCTGAGAACATGAACTGGTATAGTACTTCTTGAATAAGTGAAAGTCACATCATAAGTGCATATGTTCATATAATTGAGATAATGTCTTGGTATGAGTGCATTTAGAGATAGTTCATACACAAATTTAGTGTGTTTGAAATTAAAAAAAAAAGACCAACAAGTGTTGCTCACATCATTATAATCTTATTTATCTCTAGTATATTTTCTTTTTAAATATCCTCTATTCGCAGTATCAATTGTTTTTAGTCATTTAGCAGAAATTGTTGCAAATTATGTATTTCTTAGCCATCTAGGCAACATCAACGATGTTGAGATGCTTATTGATATAGAGTCAAGTCAGATCATGATACTCATGTGGGGTTGTGGTCACTTATACTTGATGCATTAGGATATATACCTGAGGTAGTAGGAGTGCTCATAAGAGGACTTTGTTCTGTCGTAGATGTTGTAGCATATTCTTGCATGATCTCTTCCCTCCTTGCCATGTGTATATGCTGGGGGACATAGAGGGATTGGCTTATATATCTCTCCCTATCCGATCTATCTAATTTTAGATTCTCTGCATGTGTTGATATGCGGTAATTCTTTATAATGTATATGGTGTATAAAAATGCTAACTCTTTAATTTTTAACAAGGTATTTTTTTTTTCATTAAGGTTCATGCTGGACATGCCATTCTTTTGGCCCATTTTCTAATTCTCATATATATTTTACATCTAGGTGAGACTTTGTGGATATCACAGAAGTACCCGATTCCCGCATCAGGGATACTGGTACGACCTAGAGATTCAAAGATGATTGCTATGCCTTATTGTGCAACTTGGATGTCTGGAAATCTTGGGAAAAAGATATATAGAAGCTATCAAGCTGGTACTAGCAGGCTTAGAAGCACAATGCTACTTATGGCTCTTAGATTTAAAATTCTCATTGTATTTTTAGCTTTAATTCTCAAAATATTCTGTCCAGGAGCTAATCAAACAGAGTTTTAGCTTCTTTTCTTATTTATTGATATGAAGTTTCGACTAGTGTATCAACTCTTTTATTTGAAAATTAATAGAATATTTTGGATTGAGTAATATTTATTTTTAGTTATTATTATGATTTTCTGGAACTGGCCTGAAAATATTAAATTTAAATCGTACAATATATTATAAAATATCAAGAATTGTCATGGAATGTCGTTACTAAGGATTCATGACAGTAGAAAATGTTGTATCAAGATCTTTTGCCAACACTGACACATGTCATATTATGTAAACAACTCTGATTTTAATTAATCTATTCAGACATGTGTATGTGTCGTAATAGCTAAAAAGTTCTTTCGCAACACTTGAATGGATGACACCAAAAATCAACGTTGGGAAAAGTCAAGTGTTGCGATAAGTTTTGTATTGCAACATTTTTTTGTGTCCCAAAAAGCAAAATTTGTTGTAGTGTGTGAGGTGGTAAATAAAAATTTTCACCTCATTTTTTGTACATTCAATGTGAGAATACAGTGAGTTGATTCAACTTTTTGAGGTTGGAATTTCAAATGCGTGTCATAATCGAAACTTTCTGCAAAATTCAAAGTTTTTAAAAAAGTAAATGAAAGTTCAGGTCATTTTTAAAGGGTTAAATTGCATATCAAGGTACAACGTATGACTCCAATTGTAAAATATAACACCACTTCTAATTATTGCATTTCCATACCCAACCTTTCGATTGGTTGTAATTGGGATCATCATTAGGATCTTCAATGACTAAAAATCCTACGTGGATTATTTTTGTGATTAAAGTGACATCTTGAACAAAATGCCCAACAATCCAAAAAAAAAAAATTAAACCACGTAGAATTTTCGGTCATTGAATATCTTGGGGATGATCCCAATTGCAACCAATCAAAAGGTTATCGAGATGCAAATAACTAAAAATGATATTATATTTACAATTGAGGTCATACGTTGTGTCTTGATATGCAATTAGTCTTTTCTAAAAAGGCTCCAAAGTTCGGGCTATAAACTATAATTAACCCTTCTTTAAATGATCTATACTTGTATGTAGTAGGTAAAGAATGTTCAAATCTACTCAATCAAATCATCAAGTTGTGAAATTCTTCGTAGCGAGTTCTGATTTTGAGTTAATCTGTTAGGAATATAAGAATTAAGGAAGTTTACAACATATGTTTATTAAAGATAAAAATATGTTCAGTTGTATCGGAAAATTGGAGTTTTAGAAATACGGCAGGGTTCTCTCGGCGTATGTTAGCGTGAGAGTGTTAACCTACGCACATCTCCATTGATGGGAAGAAAATGACGCCCGAAGAAGCTCATCATCACCGGCACGGCTTCGCGAGCTACTCCGGTAGACTCAAGAGCAGTGTCAAGCGATTCATAAAGGAAAACACCAAAAAGTGTTGAGATTCAGAGCAGGAGCGAAGGTACTTCTTATGCAACAGTAATTTCAAAAGGCAAGGACATACCAGAATCATCACAGGCGGCGAGTGTAAGTTTGGAGATCAACAGAAGGCTCGAGATGGAGAAATCACCAATTCAGGAAGTGTTACCTAAACCAGATCCAAAGCGAGCTACGAAAGGTATGCAACTTGATTTCATAGCTCCAACTTTGAAAAATGGTATACCCACAGCTTGCCTTGATAGATCTGCGGTTTAAATTGAAGAAGCTAAATGGAAAAACGCTATAATTCTGTATGTCATAAGAGATTCACCTACTATAAGCTTTCTGAGAACATTCTTAATGAAACATTGTGATGTACATGAACCTGAGATATTTTACCATGGTGAAGGGTATTTTGTGATTAGATTTAAAATGATTGAGGAACGAGATGCAGTGTTATATATAGGGCCTCACTAGACCTGCCCATTTTTCACGAACCGGCGGTTCGGAACCGGCTCGAACCGCCGGTCAACGGTTTTTTAACCGGAACCGTGGTCAACGGTTCCGAACCGTAACCGGAACCGGCGGTAGAAGAGTCGGTTACGGTTCAAGCAAATTGGTGACCGGAACCGGCGGTTAACCGGCGGGCCTAACCGGCGGTTAACCGGCGGGCCTATAAAACCGGCGAACCAGCGATTTATGTGATTAACCGGCGGTTTTCGGCTTAAAATATTATTTTTATTTTATTTAATTACCTCATATGTATATCTATAAATATATATCCCTTTGAAAATTTATTTATTCCACACCATTTCTCTACACTTTATCTTCTTGTCTTTACTACAATAAAATTTTCATTCTTTTCAAGCATTCATTGGAACTTATGCTAATTGCTAATGTAATTATAAATTATGTAATGTTAATTTTAAGTACTAGTAGAGTAGTACGTGCGATGTACGTAATATTGATAGATTTTAATTAATAATATATATATGTCAAACATAAAATAATCATATGATAATAGATATTAATAATAAAATACTATATAAGGGTATAATAGGCCAATCAAATTTTGTAAATAATGCTCTTTTATAATAGGTATAGATTAATAAAAAATGAGTTAATTTTCTTCATTTGTTTTAATGCTCGTTTTGTACTTCATTTACATAATGTTCTTTTTTGTAATCAAAATAATACTACATTTATATTAGTATATTAAAAAAAAACTCAAAAAAACCGGCGGGCCGAACCGTGAACCGGCGGTTTTAACCGGAACCGGAACCGCCGGTTTTTTGGCCCGGCCCAAAACCGGGAATAGTGTAGACGGGCCGGTTACGGTTCACCCCCGGGGAAAACCGTAACCGGCGGTTCAAGGCCCGGAACCGGCGGGCCTTGAACCGTGGGCACGTCTAGGCCTCACGCCATAGGTAATAAGCATGTAATAGTCAAGGCTTGGGAAGTTGAATTTAGCTTTGAGAAAGAAATTCTTAAGCTAATTCCATTGTGGGTGCAACTTCCAAGTCTGCCATTGAAATGCTGGGGAGTTGATTCTCTCAGTCGTATAGGAAGTGTGCTTGAAAAACCTCTCTTTGCTGATGAGCGTACATCTCTTCATAACAGAATATCATATGCTAGACGGTTAGTGAGTGGATGTTACACAACCTATTAAGGTGATGATTGAAGAAGGTGATGGGAGAGAAGTAAACCAAAAAGTGGTAAATAATTGGGTGTCACCATTCTGTAAAAAATGCCAAGTTGTAGGGCATGATTGAGCATGGAAAGAGAGGAAAAATCAACAGCACTTGGCACAAGCTAAACGGTAACTTTGGAAGCCTAAGTCACAATATCAAAATGAGAAACCAGCATATCCAAATGAAAAGCAAGACTAGGCTCAGAACAAACAAGTGCAAACACAACAAAAACATAATGCAGAATGGGTAGTACCAAGGAAAACTAGCTCTACAATAACAATTTCTAATAAGGTAGGGGGAGTTGCAGTGGTGAATGCTTATGAATTATTCAATGCAGCAGAAAATGTAATGATTGAGGACATAGAGGGCGAGTACATTTTTTCCTTGGTGGAACAATGAATCTTCTTATGTGGAACATAAGGGGTTGTAACAAATCCTTTAAACAGATCAAATCTTTCTTGCTAAGAAATAAAGTAGATATTGTTGGTTGTTTGAAACTAGGGCTGGCAATTTTCGACACGACACGATAATCCGACACGAACCGACACGAAATTAATGGGTTTGGGTCAAGCCTTATTGGGTTCGGGTCCTTATCGGGTTGACCCGATAAGGACCTGAAAATTTCGGGTCGGGTTCGGGTTACCTGATAAGGAATTATATTTTTTAATATTATATTTATTTAATTCAAATCAAGCTTTTAAATTGATGACATATTTATTTTTCCTTCCAAGTCATCAAAATATATTAAATTTTTAAATATTTATTTATTTTTCTCTATTAAATTTTATTTTAAAATTTTTTTTCTTTTATTAAATCTTATTTTAAAATTTTTTTTCTCTTATTAAATTATTTAAATTTGGGTTCGGGTCATTATCGTGTCGGGTCAACCCGAATATTATCGTGTCAATTTCGGGTTCGCGTCGTGTTCGGGTTTAGTCATTTCGAGTTGGGTTCGGGTTCGAGTTAAGTATATCCTTAATAGGTCGGGTTCGGGTTGGGCCTTAACAGGTCGGGTCGAAATCAGGTCGACCCGAACCCGACCCCACCCAACCCGATTGCCATCCCTATTTGAAACAAGGGTGAAGATTGGAAAGTTTAAAAAAGTGTCTGAGAAACTGAATCATCAATGGAAATTCCTTAATAATTATAATCAAGCTGAGAATGATAGAGTAAGGATAGGATGAAATGCTAGAACAATTGATGTTCAACTTGTAGAGCAACAGGCACAAGGAATTCAATGTGTGGTAACAGAACTCCAATCAGGAAAAAAATTTAATTTTGTTGTTGTGTATGCCTACAATACAATTGAGCATAGAAAGAGCATGTGGGATTTCTTGGATAGAGTTAGTCAAAATACATCTGGACCTTTGCTCGTGGGTGGTGATTTTAATACCATTCTTAATAGTGATGATAGATTCCCTAGAAACCAAGTCACAGAAGTAGATATGAGGGATTTTTCTGATTGTCTGCAGAGGAATGATCTTACTACAGTGAGAATGGTTGGAAATAGCTACACATGGTGTAATCAGCAAGCTGGGGAGCAAAGAATTTACTCTCTCATTGATAGATATGTAGAAAATAGAGAGTGACACAATAATAATACAGAGGTTCTGGTTGAGATAATGGAGAGAAATGTCTCAGATCATTGCCCCTTAATGCTGAGATTTGAGCAAGATAATATAAAAATAAATACTTTATTTCGTTTCCTAAATGTGCTAGCTGAGCATCAGCACTTCAGAGGAATAATTAAAAAGGGCCGGGGAAACAAAATAACTGAAAATAATTTGCTAAATATATGGTATAAGTTGAAGATGTTAAAGCCACCTTAGAAGCAGCTGAATGTGGACTATTTCAAGAATTCTACAGAATAAGTGTTCAAAGCTAGAGAGCAACTTGAGAACATTCAGAAAAAGCTAGCTAGTGATAACATGAATGTTGTGCTTATAGAGGAAAAAAAGCAGGCACTTGCAGAGATGGAAAAATGGAGTGGTATTGAGGAAATGATATGGCAACAAAAAGCTAGAGTGGATTGGATCAAGCTTGGAGATAAAAACACTAAATTCTTTCATTCTTATGCTAAGGCAAGAAGGACTAATCAAGCCATAAAACTGTTAGTCAGAGCTGATGGCTCACAACTAAAAGAGGAGGTGAGATCATTTTATCTAAGCTTAATGGGCAGTGCAGCAGAAACTCTTAGTATGATGGATAGAAATATCATTAAGAGAGAACCTACTTTGGACAATACCCACCATCTGTGTGATCCCATCACTACACAGGAAATTAAGAATACTATTTTGAGCATGGATCCTAACAAAGCTCTAGGGATAGATGGTTTCAATGCATTTTTCTACAAACAAACATGGGGCATCATTGGAGATGAGGTTAGTGCTGCAGTTATAGTTTTTTTTATACTAGTTATATGTCACATACAATAAACAGTACCCTGATTACTTTGTTGCCAAAGATTGGAAATTCCAGTACCATTAGAGATTATAGATCTAGAGCATGTTGCAGTGTGCTATACAAGATTATCTCTAAAGTGCTAGCTAACAGGATGCTTGGAGTGTTGGATAATGTTGGGAAAATTATAAGGTTTTGATTTGATACCAAAACCCAACTGATTCTCCAACCGAATAGATGATCGCGTCAACCTAAATAGTGTTTTCCAGCTCGCCTGTTTGAGCTTTAGATTTTCTAAGTTTATAGGTTAAGGAAGCGGAAGACAGCAGTCGACCCAGCTGTGTCTACAGCAGGAGTCAGCTAGCGAAAGACAGCAGGCGTCAACCTTCAGCTGAGTCCTCCAGCAGAGCATGATCAAGCTGAAGAGAATTCGAGCTGAGTTCAAAACACAGCCGGTCCAAGTACGAACAAAGGGAACTAACTCTGAAGACTTCACTTCAAGTCAGTCCAGCTCTGAATTCAAAAGCCAGCTCCAAAGGCAGAAGATCCCGGCGTCAGAGGAAGTCAACATGCCTCGACCAATGAGGGATTGCCAAATCAGCATCCTAGACTTTAGGACCTAGGATGTGACACAAATGAAGACAGGTGCAGATTCGCCCAACGGTAGATCTTGAATTTAAGAAGAGTAGGTAAGATTCAAACGGCTCCTAGTCTTGAATCTCTACCTATATAAACCCGTCTTTAACCTCAGGATCAAATACGAAAAACTCTCTACAAGCTTTCATTCTCTGAAATCATCAATCTTTCAAAAGCTCTCAAGTAGTTCTACATAGTTAAAAGAACACTTTATCTTAAAGTGTTTCTAGTTCAGAAACTGCTTAGTTTTTCGTCTGTTCCCTAGGCCAAACTCTTTGTATATCTTAAGCCTAGATTTCGAACGAGTTCATCATACTCTAAAGTTCATAATTGTAAGAACTCGTTCACAGTTGGAACCCCAAACCAAACTCCTCTTACCCAGAAAGGTTAGGTCAAGGTTACGCTTGCTTGAAGCGGGAAATTCAAGTGTGTAAGGTTTTTCAGTACCCGTAAACTGAAAGGTTAGGCTTGATAGTGCCCGCAAACTGTTGGAACACAGCTCGGGTTAGAGTTGTGAAGTTGCTTGGTACTTGGAAACCAAGTGGTAGTGGATTACCAGTGAACCTGGTCGTGGACGTAGGAGGTGTTACTCCGAACCACGTAAAAACTCGCGTGCTCTTTACTTTCTCTTTATATTCAGTTTTGTACTAACTCTTTCATATCATTGCATATTTGTTCAAAACTGCATACTCAGCTGCTCTCCAAAGACAGCTGTGTCTCTCTGAAAGTTGCACAACTTGACTAAGCTGAAAACATAAAGTTAATCTTTTTAAACTGAGTTTTTCTAAGTAACCGAGCTAAGTTTTCAAACCACCACTTTCCGTACCGCCAGCTAAGTTATTTACCCAGCCGACCCTCCCCAGCTGGATCGATAACTGAGCTCACCAACTCTGTGATTTAACTTGATAAAGTTTCTAAAAATCTATTTTGTGTATTCACCTCTCCCTCTCTACACCAAATACCTAGCTCAGGGACCATCAGATAAGATTGTTAGTGAGCACCAATCTGCTTTTGTAAAGGGTAGAGTGATATTTGACAATATAGTGCTCGATCATGAATTAATAAAAGGGTATTCAAGAAAAAACATATCCCTCATATGCATGGTGAAAATTGATATACAAAAAGCATATGATTCTGTGGAATGGGCGCCTACATTTGCTGTTGGAGTTGGGATTTCCTTACAGATTTGTTCTTTGGATTATGGCTTGCATTTCTACAGTATCCTATACAATTAATGTAAATGGGGAGTTGTCAGAGCCTTTTCAAGAAAGGAAAGGATTGAGACAAGGGGATCCTATCTCTCTCTACCTGTTTGTGCTATGCATGGAATATTTGAGTAGGTGTTTGAAGGAATTAAAAATAGATGGTGATTTTAACTTTCATCCCAGATGTAGAAGATTTGGACTAGTCCATGTGTGTTTTGCAGATGACCTATTAATGTTTACCAGAGTAGATATTATCTCAGTGAGGAAGCTTATGACAACATTTCAAAAATTCTCTAATGCTTCTGGTTTACAAGCTAATCCAACAAAGAGTAATATCTATTTTGGTGGAGTGTCTGCAACTGAGCAATAGGCTATTCTATCAGAATTTGGATTGGTTAAGGGAGAATTACCTTTCAGATATTTGGGTGTGCCCCTTTCAACCAAAAAGTTGAGTATCCTTCAATGCCAGCCACTAATTAAGAAATTTTTTGCTAAGATTGATTGTTGGACTTCAAAATTACTCTCTTATGCAGGCAGGATCCAACTTATAAAATTTGTGCTATTTAGCATTCAAATGTACTGGTGTCAAGTTTTTTTGATACCACAAAAGGTACTCAATGTCATTCAAACAGCTTGCAGGTCTTTTTTGTGGTCTGGCTCTTCTGGAATCACTAAAAGGACACTAGTAGCATGGGAGTATATGCGCCAACCAAAAGCAGCAGGAGGTTGGAATCTCACAAAGGTACAACTATGGAACAAGGCTGCTATTTGTAAGATATTATGGTGCTTAGCTCACAAACAGGATAAAATTTGGGTAAAGTGGATACATGGATACTACATAAAAGGACAAAATATCACTACTATGAAGGTCCCTCAACAGGCTTCATGGGTGGTGCGAAAAATCATTGAAGCAAGAGATCACCTGAAAAATGTAGCAGGAGGTATGAGAGTGCTGCAACTTCAAAAATTCTTAATCAGAAAGGTGTATAATGGCATGAAGGGAGATATTCAGAAGATGCCTTGGAGGAAAATGATTTGCAACAATAAGGCTCATTCAAAGTGTCTTTTCATTGTTTGGTTGGCTATTCTTGGCAAACTAGTTACTTGTGGCAATTTGCACAAGATTGGCATTTTATGTGATCTGCTGTGTTGTTTGTGTGGCAAGGCAGATAAAACCATTAATCATCTTTTCTTTGCTTGTGAGTTTTCGACACAAGTATGGATTGCACTAACTAAGTTGTGTAAGATGCACTGGCGTAGCCAAAACTAGAACTAAGAGATGGAGTACCTCATCACTCAGTGTAGAACAAATTCTGGTAAGCAAGAGATGTATAGAGTTTTGGTCATGGTGGCTGTCTACTTCATATGGAAAGAAAGAAATGTTAGGAAATTTCAAGATAAGAAGAATAAGGTAGAAGATGTTGTGAAGCAATGTCAATTGCATGTGGCTTTGTGTTGCAGCAAAGATAGGAAGTTAGCTAGATACATGCAAAATTAGAGGGAGTTGTTGTTGCCGAGAATGTTGAGTTTGTCGTTTGTAATCTTCTCGCCACTTTGGTATAAATAAAATTTATTTTACCAAAAAAAAGATAAAAATAAAAATAAAATTTGTGCAATGGGGAGAACTTGATGAAACATGAAAAAAAATATAATGTGTTTACTAGAAGATATGGAGATGTGAAATAATGACAACACGAGTTGGTCACCCTGCATGTTTATGTTGATTGAGCAACAAAATCTAATAAATCACATCGCAATAAGATTTATAAATGAACGATTGAAGTTCGAAAATGGCCGCAAGTAATTAGTTATATTGGATCTGTATTATGTAGAACTTATGTAAAACAAAGAGAATACGGGTTTAGGGGTTAGACGAGTTGATTGATTTATGTTGGAAAAATGGGCATGAAGGTTAAGAGCAGAAAGAGATTTTCTATGGTGTAAGGTTTTAATTTCGAAATATGGGGAGAGAGAAGGGAGTTGGAAGAGTACAAGGGAGTTAGGAAATTGGGAGTCGGAAGAGGTTATGTCTGATGGAGAGCTTTGTGTAAACATATTTTATCGGCTGATAAGTTTAAGGAAAAAATTATTAAGGAAATAGGGGAAGGGACAAGATTAGTTTTTGGCATTAAAAATTGGTAGGAGATAGTAGTTTCATTGTAAGATTTAATCGATTGTTTAAAATAGCTTTAGATAAAGCGCATCTCAAATATAAAGGAGAATGGGTATGAAATAATTGGAATGAATGCGGAGTTGGAGGAGAAAATTTTTTATCGGGCATGTTAATCCACTTTGTCATTTTAAGTTGAGTATTGCGAGGAAGAAAAACTCATCAGAGTTGTGGAAAGCTCTTTGGATCTGTATTATGTAGGGGTGTAAACAAATCAAACAATTTTGATTCAATTTGGGATTCGTATTCGAATTTTGATATTCGTATTCAAAATTTTACGATTCGAATTCGAATTCAAATATTTTTTTTGATTCGATTATTATTCAAATACTTATTAGTAATTATGATATTCAATTCGATATTCGTAAAGATTCGATTAGATATTTTAATAAATATATATATATATATATATTATATAATATTTATAATATCATATACGTATAGATCATATAATATCAATTTATTCTTTTTTAAAAGCAAACTAATATATACCTTCTTAATAATATATTAGTATATTAATATTTTAAAATAACTAGGGTTTTTTCTAATTCTACCCTATCTCTCCGCCGCTCTACCATTTTTTTTCCTCCCGCTTTCACTCTCTCGCTCTTTGTATCTCTAGTCTCTTCTCTCTTTAATTTCTCTCAGACTCTCAGTCGTCTCTCTACTCGCCGGCGCCGCAACGTTGCGCTTCTCCGTCCATGTTCTCAGGTAGAGCGAAAGAGTTATCGTAACAAGAAGAAATATGTGGCTATACGCAGGGGCTATGCCGTCAGCCTTATGAACCACTAGCATTTGCAATCTTATTCTCATCCTCGCTTGGGTGTAAGAATTCTCTAGTCTTTAATTATACTCTTTTAAGTTTTAATAGGTGTTGTAAAATTTTGAGGTACATTTGAAATTTGGTCTGCAAATTTGTTGCCTGTAAATTCAAATATTTTAATCAATAAATCTAGTATTTGTGGTTGTGTGTGTTTGTAAATTGTAAGTATATATGCAGAAAATAAATAGAATTAAATGATTTAGCTTCGAATTATTTTTAGTTTATATATGGTTCAAATTCTTTTTAGCTTCTGTATATGTTTGAGTGGTGATTGTTGCTATTTCACTCCAGTAGTAATGTATTTTAATGATTCTGATAAATGTTCTGATTAATTTTAGGTGAAGCTATTGATATATAATATTCTGTATTTCATTGTCGATACACCAGATTGATTGAATGTTATGTATTTCCCCTCTATTTTTGTGTATTTAATTTTTTTGTGGTTTTGTTGAAAATTTAATTAGAATATGGATGCTTCAAAGCCAATTGAGGAAACATCTCAAGAACATGAGATTAGAGTGTGGAAGAACACGAGATTAGAGTGGAAGAACATGAGGTAAATGATGATGGAGGTGGTGGTGACCTACAAATTGATGAGGTGATTATTGACGAGGAGAGAGATGATGAAGAAGGTAAAGATGAAGAAGACAAGGGTCATTTGTTGAGAAAAAGAGAAAGAAGGCTTCGGTTGTTCATGGTGATTTTATTATAGTGACCTCAAATGGAAGTGAAAAGTTTCAATGCATTCATTGCAAAGGTTTTTTTTTCTAAGACAAAGAGTGGTACAACCAGTCATCTTATAAATCACTTGAAGAGGTGCTTGCAAAAGAAACTCCACACCGAGAGACAAAATACATTGCATTTTCAGCCTAACAAATCAAAGTTTGAGTTGAATCCTTTGTCAAATGGTAGATATGATCATATGAAGCAAAGAGAAGCTATTGCGCATTGGATTTTAGTGAATGAGCAGCCGTTTAATGTTGTGGACAATGAAGGATTTACGTTCATGATGAGTATCAATCAGCCACAATATGAGAAGATTTCTCGTGCCATGGCAATGAATGATGTCAGCAACGTTTATGAGATAGAGAAGAAAAAGTTGTACTTGGAGTTGAAAGACATTAATTAGATATCATTGACCACTGATATTTGGAAGTCAAAGGTGCAAAAGATTTCTTATATGTGTGTCACCGGTCACTTTGTTGATTCACATTGGCAACTTCACAAGCGACTTCTTAGTTTCATACCTCTCCCTCCTCCGCATACTGGTAATATTATTTATTTAAATACTTTAAACTTGTTTTGAATCATATTTATTTATATTAATTTAAAATTTTATTGACATTTCAGGTGTTGATATATTTGATGGGCTTATAAAGTGTACAAAGGATTGGGGGATAGAGCATAAAGTCTTTTCGATCTCTGTTGACAATGCCTCAAACAATGATGTGGCAATTCGAATTGCTATGGAAACCTTCTCTAGAAGTCGTAAGCTACCTTTGGAAGGTAATTTGTTTCATGTTCGATGCACTGCACATATCTTGAATCTTGTTGTTTAAGATGGTCTTTCTAAGATTAAAAGCATCATTGAAGATGTCAAAAACAGTGTGCGTTTTATAAACCAATCAGAGTCTAGATTGAAAAAATTCTCTGATGTTGTGCATCATTTAGGAATTTCGGTGAAAAGGTTAATCATTGATTGTGCAACTCGTTGGAACTCTACGGATGAGATGTTGGTTGAGACATTTAGAGTTAAGGATGCATTCCCCATATTTACGCAGAGAGAGCCTTTATATCATTGTTGTCCTAACCTTAATGATTGGAACAAAGTGAAGGATGTTATTGATATTTTAGGAATTTTTTATGAAGCTACTCATGTGATTTCTGGAGTTGATTATCCCACTTCCAATGTTTACCTTGGTGTTATTTGCAGAGTCAAGCATGTATTGAATGAAAAAGAAAATCATGGTGATGAGTTCATTAGAGTGATGATTAAAAAGATGAAGGAAAAGTTTGACAAATATTGGGGAAATTGCAATCTTTTGATGGCTATTGGAGCTATTCTTGACCATAGGTTCAAAATGAGATTGGTTGACTTTGCTTTCAACAAAATATATAATGACATTGATGCACGTACTAATGTGATGAAGGTTAGAGATGCATTATATAGTTTGTTCTTTGAGTATATTGAAGTTGATCATGAAAGGTCTCGAAAGAGTAACTCTTCGGAAAGATGTTCTTCTACATGTGCAAACTCCACATCCAAAGGAAAATTAGTGTCTTCTGGTTTATCTATGTTTGATACTTATCTGAATACTGTTGAGGTTCATGCCCCTTTGAAATCAGAGTTAGACATTTACTTAGAAGAAGGGGTTTTTAGAAGTCCGGATGGAGATACAAGTGTAGCTACTGAGTTTGATGCATTAAATTGGTGGAAAACTCAAGTAATGAAGTTCCCGATTTTATCCAAATTAGCTCATGATATTTTAGCTATTCCCATTAGTATAGTTGCATCGAAGGCTACATTTCGTACAGGAACTCGAGTGTTGGATCCTTATCGTTCAAAATTAACTCATGATATCATACAAGTTTTGATTTGTGGAGCTGATGGGGTTCGCCAACTTCCGGGATCAAGAAGCCCATTATGACACATGTGAGTTCTATTTATTTATTTAGTTCATTTTGAAATTTATGTATTCTTTTATATACAATCTGATATCTTATTAATCTTTTATTTTTATTTAGGAGAAAGAAGTGCCCATTGAAGTCATATTGCAAACAACTTGATTTGCAAATTTGGTGAAAGATTGAAACTTTTGTGAATTGCTTTATGGGAATACTGTTCATTGAATGCATTTGACAGTGAATGTTTTGTTATTTATGTATTTGATAATTATTGTTTATGTTAGACAATTTAATTTGTGGTTTGTATTGAGACAAAGAATTTTATTTGTGGAATTAATTGAGTGCTTATTGATGAGTATTTCTAAGTATTTGTTTGTTAAATGAATTGTATTATTTTATAAATTTTTGTCAAAGAATTTCGAATCAAATAGTTCGAATCGAATCGAATAATTTTACGAATTCGAATCGAATATTCGAAAAATATTGCTTAGAAATTATTTTTTTTAAAAATTAATCGAATACTCGAATCGAATAGTTCGAATTTGAACATCGAATCGAATTCAAATCATTTTTAAGATTCGGAATCGAATCCGAATTCGAATCATCGAATTTTTTACGAATCCGAATCGAATACAGTACTATTCGATTTGATTCGGTTCGTTTCATGAAAGAGATTTCCGGAAGTCCACAGAAAAATTATTGCTAATTGACCGAAGTGGGAAGCAAAAATATTCTGATAAAGACGTTCCTCAGCACCCCTAGTATTATGTAGAACTTATGGAATCAAAATGATGTGAAGACTTATAATTGAGATGGTTAAAGTGACATTTAGTTTTGAATTTCAAATTTACTTCCTAGTATTGGTTGCTTTAGTTGGAAGATTGGATATTTGTAATCCATCTTTTGTCTACAATTGTTGTGATTATAGTGTTTGATTTGTATTTTTTGATTTTTGTAGCTCGATTTCGGGTGAATTGCATACCTCGTACGTATTTGCATAATTGTGTTTACCTAAAAAAAGTTCATAATTAGTATCTTTCATTCACCACTAGTTTGGTAGATAAGTGATATTTTTCAATGTAAAGCTTTATCTCTAATATATTCCACCACCCCAACTAAAAAATAAAAGACGTTAAAAAATAATTATCGTCCACTCACCCAATAAATAAAAAAAATTAAAAACGTAAATGAAAGAGAATATTTTATAATATTATTATTTTCTTTCATAAATATTATTGATTACACGGGGACAAGAGAAGGCTTTGAATTGAAAGCCAATAATGTTGATGTCTGAAAATGGCAAAGGCTTGGAATTCTATAACCAGCAATATCAATGTTCTACTCTTGGTCAGCGAACAAGTCTTGCAAGACCGATATGCACTGTGAAGAAACTTCGTTGGTCATGAACCCTATGGGGTTGGCGTAGCGGACGTCGGTGTGGATCCCACTGTTGGTGGTGCACTCGATACGTGACACCGTCATGTCATTCATAGGTACGCTGCATGCGATATCGGGGCTGCTGACGGCCTTCACTTCACAAGTGTCGTCTTCGTGGTCGCCCAACACGTCCACTACGTAGTGGCCTTGACCGTCGGTCGTGCTGTTGACTGAGAAAGTCAACGCCCTTGTCTCAATGTTCCTGCATTCCACTTTAATTTCGGCCCCTGCATATTATATACGCAACTATGTCATACTTCACAAGCATTATATATATATATAAGTATATAGTAAATTTATTTACGATTCATAATGTTTTTCCTCAGTCACTTTGTCATTTTAATTTTATTATCTTAGGCTTTATCATATCAATGATCACTCATTTAACGATCTGACTTCCGGACTGACGGCTGGCCCCACAAATCATCACAAGTTCTTTTTAGCGTGCTTTATAGGACAAACACGCTTAACATTAAAGTTCTTGGGTTAGTGTGGTGCGGAGAGTACTGCGATACACATTTTAAGAAAATGTAAGTAAATATTTGTTGAGTGGAAAAAGGGGGCCCACATATTTGATTTGTTGTGAGTTATAAATTAAAATATTAGAAAATTAGTGGCACCACACGTATAAGGGACGATCCAAAATAGCAAATTAACTACATTTTTTAGGAACGGAGGGAATATATTATGATATCATAAAATAAGCATTAATGTATTTATAAATAAGCATGATTTTTAGGTTAACTAATCGAAATAAATTTTCATTTAAACCACTCCATATATATATAATCAATCTGGGTCATATATTGTACATGTAAAGGATATATAGTTTCTGGATTTCTACGGAAGAAAAGGTTTTCGATCTACAAGATGTCATCCCTTATTGATGCATGCATGTATATAACCTGAAAGCTTTTTGCTAAGAAGGGTCTGAAATTGGACGCGACAAGGATCGCAGTAGACATCGCCTTCCACTTTAAACACCTCATTGTCGTGGCTATGGACTATGGTGGCGAAGGCCATAATGCACACAACCAATGTAATTACAGCCTTTGCCATTTCTTTTTATTTTTTTTATTTTTTAATAATTTTATATTATATACATATATATTGGCTAGCTTCTCTTGTTGTGTGTATGTAGTTTATGGAACTGTATAGGATGGGCTTTTATAGAGAGAGAATTAGACAACAGGAATGAGTGAGTGGTGGACCGATTGTTTCTCTCCTCCATTCATTTTGAGACCAATTACTCGCTTATTCATGCTTTTCGGAATTACTAAATTAGAGAACATATCTTAATTTTGCATCCACCATTAATATATGGGTATAAGTGTAATCGAAATATTCGGTTTGGTGAAAGGTTTCAAAAAAAAAAAAAACACAAACAAACAAAAATTCTAGCTAGGATTTCTTTCAAGATCATCATATAATTCTACATTTATTTATTTATTTTTGAACCGAACATAAAAATTAAAATTAAATGAAATTAGAGTCTCAAATTTGAAATTTATTAATCGGATTTATATTAATTAATTAAAAGTTAAAATAATTAATTTAAAAAAAATCAATTCTAATATTAACTGTTCATGAATGGGTGCGGGTCATATCAGACCCGACTCAAATATATCCACATATACTCAAATATGATCACGTATATATGGGCTAGCCAGAGCTTGTTTTTTTTTTCCAATTAAGTACATGAAAATTTGTAATCTTTTTTTTGCCAATTTAGTACATGCATGACATTGACACATTTGTTCATGTTCTGACAAAAATGTCTTAAGGAGTGTGGCCCATTTTTAATTTATATTTTGCCAATCGGATACATGAAATTTTTAAATTTTTGTTGCCAATTAAGTAGTACTCTCTCCGTCCACGACCTATTTACTTATTATTGATCGACATGGATTTTAATAATTTGTACGATCAAGTACCGGTTCTAACAATCGAACTGGACGAGAGATGAGGAACAAAACTTTGACACTAAAATGACTATGCTAGTTCGTGATAGAAAATATGCCGATTTTCTGATACCCAATTAAAACTAATGGAATGAGCTCCTATATATAGCGAATCTCACACCAGGAGGATTAAAGCCTCCATAATGGGTATTTACAACCATTCTTGGTTGTTTCGAAAGTTACTGGAGTCAATAGCCATCAAAATTATAGCTGTTATGATTTGACAATAATCAAGATGATTAATTACACCATTACACACATTGAATTTGAAACAATTTGATTAAATTCACTCCAATCGGCTACGAAATTGAAAAGTCATGACCGATTTTTATAGCCAAACAATTAAACAATTATAGTTTAATTGAGTTTTATGTATTGGAATAAAAAATTGGGCAATTATTTGTGCAATTATTTGTAATTACACTAAACAATTATCATGTTTAATTTATTTGTAAATTAAACACAATTGGCCGAGCCCAATTCTCAAGTATTTGACATTGGATCAATAATCACCAAACCCATCCAATGCTCAATTTCAAAGTTCAAGTCTGAGCTCCTTTCTTCAATGCAGAATAACCATATTAACAAATTTGCCTACAACAAATTAATATCCAACACACAACTTAAAAATACTATTTCTCACTCATCATTTAATGGTTTTGAGAACATGAATATATTACAATTATTTACTTGACAAGTAAAATAATCATTCATTATTTAATTCTCAATAATTAAATGATTAACCGTCATAAATAATAATTTTCAAACCATTATATCCAATAAAATAAAAGCGACTCCTATATAAAAGCGATCGAAAAGAAAATACAGGTCAAATAGATTGTCGAGAGATCGTAGAGAGAGTGACTCCTATATAATTTCGGCAAATTCTATTAGGGGTGTACATGTAGTACACCCCTCCTCACATGATATTATTATATTAATATAATTTATATTAATAAAATATTATTATGTGAGAGGTGAGTGTATTATATGTACGAGTGATGCTATTCGGACATAAATGTCCGGACATAAATTTTGTAATTAAAAGAAAATAATAATAAGTAATATGAAAAAGAAAATTGGGTAGATGCATATTAGAAAATTGTATCAGTGGTAATATATTAATAATATTGAAAAAGATTAATCGTGAAATAAGGTAAAAAGTTGCATACTTTTGAGCAGAAAACGAAGCAACAATAATATAAAATGATTGATGATAAAAGGTATTTATGAAAATATTAGATAAAATGATTGATGATAAAAGGTATTTATGAAAATATTAGATAAAATGATTGATTAAAATAATTTTATTAAATAAATTTTAAATTAAAATTATTAATATACTCTTTTATGTCCGGACATATATATCCAAAAAGTATTATGTACAGCCATCATAGAATTTCTCTATAATTTCGTAATCACTGAACACATTTGTAGTTAGCCAAAAATGGCTTTGAAATTCGGCTTATCCCACTACCCAAATCTTCCCCCCATCCTTCCAACTCCACGCTACCGACAAGCCATCTCATCTCGTGATCCGGCAGCCATTTCCGCCGCCGCAGACGCCGCCGTACTCGTTATAACCGGCGGGAACAAGCTCGCCGGCCATGTATCCATTAGCGGCTCCAAGAACTCAGCTTTGTCGATTCTGGCGGCGACCCTTTGCTGCTCCGGCTCCTCTAAGCTCAAGAATGTGCCCGAGTTATCCGATACGAGAACAATGGCCGCCGTTTTGAGCTCCTTGGGAGCTGAAATTGAGTTTTCCGACAATGAGGTAGTGGTGAACGCGGATCGGGTTGGATCGGTGGAGCCTGACGCCGCCCTCATTGGCCGGATTCGCGGCGGCTTTTTCGTTGTCGGACCGCTGCTGGCCCGGTTCGGTGAGGCCGTCGTCGGGCTTCCCGGTGGCTGCGACATCGGGGCCCGGCCCGTTGATATTTATGTTCGTGGACTGCGGGAGCTTGGCGCCATTGTTGAACTGAGGTTGGTGTATTTTTTATGTCAAAAATTTGGGTACATTCAAAGGTAGAAATGATTGTAATTAGGGATACTTAAGGAGAATTAGGGGATAATTATAGAGATACTAGACAATTAAGGGAAATTAAGAAGTAATTAAGAGTCCATTTTTTTTAAGGAAGTAATTAAGAGTCCATTAATATTTCTAAATCTCCGATTAGGATTCTAATCAGTTTATTAATCCCTAATTATAATTTATAATTTCTAATTAGAATAATTAATTAAAACATAAAAATAAATAAATAAATAAAATTAATAAACATGGTGCACAGTACTGGAGGAGTATGCCTCATTTTTTTTTCTTACAATGTGTTTGTTTACTTTATTTTATTGATGACTTTTTTTTTGGATTTATCGATTTTTTTTTTTGTTGTTGTTGTATTTGCATCTGTCTGGATTATAATTGAGCTTCAAAAAATGTAAATTCTGGAAAAACTAATGAAGTTTGAATTAATTTTATCTCCAAATTATGGATTTATCATGTCAAGATCAATGGAGTCGCCTTGGTTCATAACTCATAAGAATTGAATTAGGCAGTGCCACTAAAATTCTGAAGCAAAAGCATTGCTTTGTATCTTGGAGCCATTTTTCTCATAAAATTAGTTCTTGTTCTTGTACTTGAGACATTAAACCTCCATAGAAACTGATTCAGTAACACATTCAGGGACAACAAAATTGTAGCACGCGTTGCGAATGGACGAGGTTTGGTTGGTGGGAGATTTCGACTTGATTACCCTAGCGTGGGAGCAACTCAAACTCTAATCATGGCAGCAAGTATGGCTGAAGGGACGACGTTGCTGTCAAACGTTGCACGAGTGCGTTTACAGTCACTCACCACTGCTTCCTATCTTGATCATGGATATGAATTTCAGAGGTTTAACTGATTCTTTAATTCATTACAGTGTTCATAATCTGCAGGAACCAGAAATAACCGATCTTGCTTGCTTCCTGACAAAAACGGGGGCGCATGTGGAAGGTGTGGGAACGGACAAGATATGCATTCATGGGAAGAGGCAATTGTTTGGCACTGAACACACCATCATGCCTGATCGAATTGAAGCAGGTACTTTCATGCTTGCTGCTGCAATTACTCGTTCGTGCATCTCCCTGTCCCCCGTCTATCCTGGCTCGTTATCCATCTTGATTGATAAGCTCTCGGATGCTGGATGCAAAATCACGCACAAGCATGATAAGTTGGAGGTATATTTTGAATATCCCCTTTCCCACACACCCCAATAAGCAGAAAGATAAGTCTGATTGTTTTGTTATATCCTCGGCACATCAGCTTTCTGCCATTCCTCGGAGCAGTGGAGACGACTTACGAGGTTTTGATATTAAAGCACTTCCATACCCCGGATTCCCCACAGATCTCCAACCTCCAACAATGGCAATGTTGTCGACCTGTGATGGTCTAAGCATCGTGGAAGAATCTGTGTTTGAAAACCGCTTGACTCATGGTATGGTGCTTCTTCACTGTATGTTCGTATTACTGATTTGTGTTGGCAAGGATGCTTAGATTTAGCAAAAGATTCGTCATTTTGTTTGCTAAGCTGGGAAAGAATCCCGTCATCACGCTCTCTATCCTTCTTCGTAGGTTTTTGATTGCTGATATAGTTTCGATCTTTTGTAGTGAAAGAATTACAGAAGCTTGGAGCTGAGATTTACGCCCATAGAAGTACTGCGTTTATTTTTGGGAAAGAGAAAGGGAAGTAAGTTTTCAAGACGCCTCGTAGATTCAACTGGATATTCTACTTCTCTCCATATATCATCTCTTCAAATTTAATAATTGATTTGTCATTTGGCAGTAAACTATGCGGTGCACGAGTTCGTGCAGCTGATTTAAGAGGCGGGATATCATTAGTATTAGCTGGTTTAGCTGCCGAAGGAGTAACTCAAGTAAGCAGAATGTCTAATATTGATCGAGGTTATGAGAATTTGGAGACGAAGCTTCGATTATTGGGGGCCGATGTCAAGAGGCTCGTGTGAAAAGAATTGTGAAGATATCTACCAAAAGAGAGAGAGCTTGTAACGAAGCTAGACCAGAAAAGATTCAGAGAAATGTGGCCCGACGTGCATTACAGGCGACCCTGTAATGCACAATTGCACGGACATCACACGTGTTGAGTTTGCTCGAAGCGTGTGAAAATGGTTTGGGAGATCATCACATTCTTTGTATTTTGTGTTACAGTATGTGTTCATGTGCCTGTATGCAAGTTTATTTTGTTTTGTTTCTGTAATGTGAACTAAACAACAGGAGAATACCAACAGAGATATGAACTTCAAATGGAGGTCCTTGATCAGATGTCACTTTCACAGTTTTACAGCAGAACATATTACATTAAAACAAAAGTGGACTGTTATTTATTGAGATAAAAACCTTCAGATACACAGTATCTGATAAACAGAAGTCTAAAAATACAAATTATGCAAGAAAACGAGAACGGAAACAGATCAAATGATTGAGTCACCATTCAATCTTTTTTATTACAGTTCATTAACTTAAAAAAGTGCTTGCATTGCATCAAATCAAGCACACAAAGGCGATCAACACTCAGTTCTGGTGATCGCCGCCGTCCGGTGAAGCCGGGGAAACGCATCTCTGGTCGGATAAAAAAAGGGAAGAAGATGCAGACAAGATTAACCGGTGTTCTGAAGTCCAGCAGCAATACCTTTCATGGTCAAGATGAGGGTGTCTTCGAGTCCTGGGGCGTAGTCGCTTGTAGGATTTAGCTTTACGAGTTCATCAGCAGGTTTGGACTCCATATACTCTTTAGAAATATGAGGCCTCAACTTCACATGGTAGTGTGGGTCGCGGATTCGCTTCAGCGTGTACGCCTGTGCCACGTTCAATGTTGTAATGTAGGAATCACGCAGACGAAGCCGTTGCTTCAAGTGCAGGTCTCCTTCCAGAAGATCCTTGTGTCCGGCAATCTATAATATAAAAAAAAGAAATTGAATATTTTCTTGAACAATTTTGGTTCGAGTTTGATAGCAACGAGGAATGATGAATTACCTGGAGCAGAAGGGTCTTTGTTTGCTCGTAGTCAGACCTCAAACGGTCACCAAATGACCAGAGGTCTTCTGAGACAAGGAGTTTGTCGTACAAGGAAGCAATGCCGGGGTCTCCCTTGGCGAAAACCATTTCAACCAAGTCAATTGAGACTCTAAAAAAGGGCCAGTGGTTGTACATTTCTTGCAGCATTTTGAGGTTTCGAATGTCCTTGTCGATGGCGTGTTTAAATCCTGCTCCGAAGCCAAGCCAAACAGGTAGATGGAATCTGGTCTGGGTCCATGCAAAGATCCAAGGAATAGCTCTTAGTGACTCAATCCCTCCACTAGGTTTCCTCTTGGACGGACGGCTACCAATGTTCATCCGACCATATTCTAGCTCCGGTGTTGCCTAAAACAATCCATAAAATCAGATATCAAACTAATATATATGCACATGTTAATTAAATTTCAACATTATGTAGATACTTACCAGACGGAAATACTCAACAAACCGAGGTTCTTGAAAGACAATCGATCTGTACTTCTCAGTAGAAATGACAGCAATAGAATCAAGAAGTGCCCGCCATTCTGGCTTGGGGGAGACGGGGGGACGCATACCGTGTTCTAATGTAGCAGCAGTGAAACGCTGGAGCGTTCTGAAGCACAAGTGCTCCTCACCAAATGACTGCTCAATGACTTCACCTTGAACTGTGACACGAAGAGATCCGTTGATAGTGTCTGGTGGTTGGGACAATATAGCAAGGTGAGTAGGGCCACCTCCTCGTCCTACAGTCCCACCTCGCCCATGGAACATTGTCAATTTTACTCCGTATTTCTTTGCAACTTCGACGAGCTCCTCCTGAGCTTTGTACAATTGCCAAGCTGCTGACAAACGACCAGCATCTTTACCAGAATCTGAATACCCAATCATGACTTCTTGCTTACCGTTGATCCTGTTTTTGTACCAGTCAATCGAGAAAAGTCGTGCAACAGCAGCAGGGGCAGATTCTAGATCAGCCAATTTCTCAAAAAGTGGGACAACTCTCAGAGGCTTCTTCACATGGCATTCACGTTGTAGAAGCTCGACTGCAAGTACATCGGACGGTGCTGTGGCCATTGAGATGATGTAGGCACCAAAGCAGTCGGACGGCAGTTCTGCCAAGACATGTAATGTGTCTAAAACATCAGCAATCTCTTCTGTTTTGGGGAGATCTGGACCGAAAAGGGGCCTTTTGCTGCTCAGTTCAGACAGAAGCCATTCTTGCCGACGCTCTTCTGGCCAGTCTCTGTATGAACCAATTTCCAAATATTGGGTAATGGCATCTAGAACGTCGGTGTGCCTGTCTGATTCTTGCCTTATATCTAGCCTCACCAGCGAGAGGCCAAAAGTGGAAACTTGCCTTAGGAAATCAAGAAGGCTACCATCAGCAATCGCTCGGTCCCCAGAAGCACAAAGAGATCTGTAGCAGAGTTCAAGTGGCTCCAAGAACTGCATAATGTTCGTACTAATTCAGTAATATGTCTAGACAGAATATTGCTAACTATATTACAAAATTGGTCAATGTATTCAGAAGATGCTTGCTTTTGGTTTAAAAATTAGGCAAAGAGAAAGAGAACTATAAATCGAGCAAACTCACACACACTAGTTTCATTATTGACAGAATCCAAGACCAAGCAACTACAGAAGATTATAATTCTCTTAAGGGAAAAGTTTCTTTCTCTAAAATGAAACAACCCAGCACTTAATCAGGAAATCTTTGCTGGGGTGGGGCCCTCATTCTACGTATTAATGATGCATTGAGTCTGGATAATAATTTTTTTTTGAAATACCTCATCAATATTGGTGTAAGTTGCCTCTTCTGGGATATCAGACGTTCCTTGAGCTAACAAATGACGAGAACGCTCACGTGTCTCGTAGAGCTTATCCCTCACATCACCAAGAATGACACGATAGGGCTCACTTGGAGGGATTGTTTTCCAAAACTCTGCATGACAAGGAATACAAAGCGTCCTAAACTTCAGACAGCACTAGGAATGGTGTTAAATGCTAAAAAACATTGTAGATTATGCATGAGCACACAAACAACTTTGATTGCAATGGAAATCAATAGGTTTGTGATGGACGAAAAAAAACTTTATGCCGGTTCAGTTTGAAGTAAAATGCTACTTCCAGCAAGTGCCAGGTTTACATGAGATCAAGAGAAAAATCATGCAATTAGGTTGGCTACCTATGTAATGCTTGGCATCATCTCTCTTCGAAGATCTGAGGAGTTCATCAGCTCGAACACGAACCTCATCATTGCAACGCCACATGGACAACTGGAGAAAGGTCGCAGAGTTAGAAGAAAATCATCTGAACATCGTTCCAAGGCTTAGCTCAACTTTACCAAAGATTCTAGATGTTTGATGAATAACCATTTCTGTAATTATAGTGATTAAATACCTCAAACATGAGGTCCTCTATTTGTGAGTAGTACAAGTTAGCAGCCATCATTCTTGCCAGTAAGCAAACGTCCCTAGTGACCTCAGGAGTTACTCTTGGATTTCCTACAAAAGATTTGCAAAGAATTCACGCATTACTCTCGAGAAGTTTCAAGAAGCTTCTTATAAACTCATGATTACTTTTATTCCATAAGAATCCTATAAATCATTATTTATGTTGAATGAATAAAAGAGCTGAAACAACAACTTCATGAAAAAGTTAACTACATAGTTTTAACATTGTGAGAAAAAAAATAATATAATAACCTGTTATCTATCTTTAAATTCACCAAATCAAGAAGAAAATATAAGGTAATCATGTAGAGATATACCATCACGATCTCCACCCATCCAAGAAGAGAACTGAATCAGAGGGGCATTGTAAGGAAGACGCTCATTGATCCCTATATTCTTAAGGGCTGTATCAACACGGCGCAAAAATTTGGGTACACCTTTCCAGATTGTTTCATGAAAATAGCTCATCCCTGCCCTCATTTCATCTTGGGGAGTAGGGGGAGTCCGCCGGATCTCATCAGTTCGGAAAGCAGCTTGAATCTAGAAACATTTGGACGGCACAAAAGCAACATAGAAGAAGATGATCTCTCAGTTAACATTGCAAAATACTTTTCAAAATATACGGTCAATAAACACTACCACGATGCACAGTTGAAATGATTGGAAACGCTTAGCAAGCATGTGGACTTTAGCCAATTAACACGAATTCCTACTTTTGAAAGTATATTGTGGATAGAGTGAGAAGAAAAGAAAGTAAGTGTTCTTTTTAAATTTAACGACTAACTTGAAACCGATCAGTCTTGTTTATACAACTAATCCAAATTCTATAAACTTTCAAATTAAATGAAACACCAAACAAATGAAAATCTAATTGACTATTTTTCCATTTCTTTTTCATGCATTCACTTTTTTCTTCTTTTGCACTTTCTCTTCATTCAAATCAGCTTTTCTTGAACAGTGCAATTTTCATTATAAAATTATGAGGTGAAAATCAGTGAGCCTAATTTGTATCACTTTTGATTTAGTATCAAATCTCTTGTTTTTCTGTTTGTGATATGGTGAATTGCAGATTTGGTTTATGGTCCAAGAACCATATCACTATTTCATGCTGCACTCAAAAATCAAAATACGAATATTGACGCAGATGAAAGCAAATTAACAGGCCCTGATAATTCACCTCTCTTTGCAAAGCCTCATCAAGTTCCTGTTTATCATCTGGAGTAATGTCTTTGGCATATAACTGAGCCAAGCAATTCCGAATCCTGAACAAGACAGGTTAAGTCAGTAAGGAGGACTAGTCGAAGAGGAGCTGCATTGAGATCACGATATAAATGCATATCACAATCAAATCCTAATGGGATAACCCCACACTACAAATTGTGAATACAAAGCACAACAATCAGAGGATCCAACCTTCCGTGCTTCTGAAGCAACGACCTTCGCACAGACTGCGTAGGATGAGCCGTGAAGACCAGATCCACTGTCTGATTCTTCAATGCATCAAAAACTTCTTGAGGAGACTTCTTCAAGTCAACCACAAGTCTCTTGAAAGTCTCTTCAATATCTGATTCAGTGGTGGCAGAGTTCTCATCAGTATAATCTCCCTTCTTCTTCTTGTTCCGCCTGCGATAAGCAATCTGAACCTCCTCAGCCAAGTTGGCCAGGCTAAGCATGTGAGAGAAGGCTTTTGCTACAACGATCGAATCACCGGGATCCAAACTTGTCAGTACATTTCCAAGCTCTTCCAGCTTCTTTGGATCATGCTTGTTTTCATACTCAGCA
Source organism: Agastache rugosa (assembly GCA_031470985.1). Lineage (NCBI taxonomy): Eukaryota > Viridiplantae > Streptophyta > Magnoliopsida > Lamiales > Lamiaceae > Agastache > Agastache rugosa. Next base: position 31,387,323 of record CM062601.1, on the reverse strand, counting down.
GAAAGCTCATAGCATTCTTGAACCTTCAATGATGGAAGAAATTTATGTTTCAATTCACTCCATAAATTAAACAATCTTATAAGTTCATACTGTTCCCAAATCTCAAAAGATGGAATCAACAATAAGTTTCTAGAAAGTTCAACAATAAGTTCAATAAGTTTACTTATCAAGTGACAAAGAAGTGAAGCAGCCACTGGACCACCAGCAAAGAGCCCCTTTCAAATCAAAACAAACTACTATTTTTAAATCAAAATAATCTTCAAATACTATTGCTATATCATTGATTATTAGAATTATCATATAAATCAATCTTCAAAAACGAGCCCTTTATCCATCTGGAAGGGCTTAAATTTCTGCAGCAACATAATATTTGTGACTTTTTAAGAAATAAAACTCAGTTACTACAGTAAGATCAAATTTTTAGACATCAAAATTAAAATTAAACACTCAATTTGGTCCAAATCCAAAAATTCAGATCCCCAAATTCAGAATTAAAAACAAAAAAACAAAAATTGCTGTACCGTTTCCTTGAGATCCTCTCCATGCAAATCCTGAAGAATATCGAGAAATCGATCCAAAAGCAGCGCGTCATACTCAACTAGCTTATCATCTTCAGACACTTTTCCAGGAACCAAAAGCCGCAGTTGGGCATCAATCGATGCCATCTTCTCCAAATTCCTCGTAGCCATCGCACTCGATCCAATTCCCAACTCTAGAAAAACAAAAAGGAGAGAGAAGAAAAAGACCTCAATTTGAGAAAATCTTGAAACAGTTGATTGCACAAATCACGGCTTGAATCAATGAGAAAGAATTTTAGCATGAATGTACATAATTTAAGAGTCAACGGAACTAGCAAGCTTCATGCAAAGTGCTGGAATTCACATGCAAATTGAGTGGTTTTTCTCTTTCAGAATATGATAGCAGATTTTTATGTTCCTCTAAAATCTCGGAAACTGAAAGGGAGGTGACTAAGAGTCCATGATAGTGTGTACCTGAATCTGGTGGATTAGATTCTTGAGAAAGAAGGGGATCGGAAAGTAAGAGAGAGAGAGAGAGAGAGTTTCGTGATTTAAGGACAGTAGTCAGTAGTGATATATATAGAGAAAAAAGGAGGAGCAAATTTCGTTCCGAGCTTTTTGATTGGACAATTCAAATTTGTTTTTGGTGGTGAAGAAATATTTCTCTAATCCAACCGAGAAACGGAATCCGTTAATTAATTGAATTCATGCATAAGGTCGTTTAATTAGGGGATTAATTAGAGATTGAGTGTAACTAGAAGTAATAAAGAGGTAATTAGAGTTTATTAATTTCAATTATGATTTCTTAATTTTTAATTAAAATTTATTAATTTTATTTAGATTTTATTAATTACAATCAAAATTTATTAATTTCTATTAGGATTTATAAATTAATTGAGTATTGATTAATTAACAATTAAAAATATAAAGGAAAAAACAACTTTCAGGACCGCGCTTACAGTAGGCACGACCGGACCTAAGTGCTCTTAAAACAAAAGAACAGTATAATAAAGTAAAATTAAGTTTGAAATATGTGCAGTTGTACCAATTCCAAGTAATTACATATTATTCATCAATATTTGTTCTTTGTTCTCCACCTTAAGGCGCGTTTACTTTAGATGATAGGATAGATTGATAAAAATAGCATAGGTTAATTCACCGTTTACTTTGATGGATTGATAATTTTTTAGCTTGTTTGATCATCTAATCATTCATATAGTCAATCCTATGTTTTATCAATCTATCATATCACGCAAAGTAAACGCCCCCTAAGTAGATTAGGATTAAAATATATATTACCTAAAAAAGATTAAAATATATATCCGCCAAAAATTTAAACATAAAATTTTAACTACTAGAATAATTGACCAAAATTAAACATAATCGAATCAGCAGTTTCGCTTTATCACTTAATCAGCAGAATAATTTTATGTTGTTAATTCTGCTTTCTTTCTTTCTTTCTTTAATTTTTTTTTTTAAAACCATTCTAATTCTTCCCTTTTCCTTGTACAATTCTATTTACCTTAAAATTGGACAATATTATAAATATATATACAAAAATTAATACTATAATATATTTAGTTTTAAACTATAATATATCTTGTATTGCATACGGGATTATTACAAACTCAATTATAAATAAAACTGGAATTTTATAGTTGTATTTTTGAAATAGAATCTTATACGTTGAATCTATCATATTTTATTCCTCTAAATTGATTGGCTTTTGATTATTAGTTTTGACCTTTTAATACTCAAATACTGGTTTTATATTATGTCAGACTTTACTTTTTTTTAAAAGGGCAGAGTTTACGTTTAATTAACACAAAAATTCAATTTTGAAGCTAAATGTGACATCACTTAATTGCTCTTGTCCCATCGATATTATTTAGGTAGAGATTTCAATCTTTTCTGCTCATATTCAATTTGACCAACTAAAGAATATGCCTTAAAAGATGCTTTAATTATTTTCTTCTCTCAAAAGTTTGCACTTACCATTGTTAGAGCATATGCAACGGTGGGCAAATGGGGGTGGGCGGGGGTGGGGGGGTGGGCGGGGGTGGGCGCACCGATGGCGCTCAGGAGAGGGCGGGTGGGGTGGGCGCAAGTGCGCTCGGGCGAGCTTGCTGGGCAGGGTGGGGTGGATGCCACGTGGCGGCACGGTATTGGGCAACGGTTTTTTAACCGTTGCTCAACGGTTTTTTTTTTTTATTTAATTTTAATTTTTATCTATAAATACTACACCTTATTCCATTCATTTTCACCCCATTCTCTACATTTCTATCTCAATTTCTTCTAAATTATCTCTTCCAATTTTCTTCGTCTCTCCATTGAATCATGTCGAGCGACGATCGTTTCCATAGAAAAATGGAGGAAAATAGGCGGCTCGCTCTCGAAGCAACAAAATTATACGCAGAACTACTCGAAGCACGTGAGCGAGAAGAGGCCGAAGAAGAGAGACGACGTAATCGCCCAAAGAGGGCGTACGTGGAAAGATACCGGGAGGCGGCTGAAGCCCGTCTCCACGCCGATTATTTTGCAAATCACCCAACGTACGGCCCAGATATTTTTTGCCGTCGATTTCGTATGAGGAGAGATCTCTTCAGACGGATAGTCACTACGTTGGAGGCGCGAGAGCCATATTTTCAACAACGTCCTGATGCAACCTGAAGAGTGGGACTATCCGCTATGCAGAAATGCATTGTTGCGCTCCGGCAACTTGCGAACGGCGGCGCCCCGGATCAATACGACGAGTACCTACGTCTTGGCGACACAACGGGCCGCAATTCCCTGAAGGAATTCTGCTCCGGCGTTATTGCGGCCTTCGGTGCAGAGTATTTGAGGAAACCGACTGCCGGCAGTTGCGACCGACTACTTCAAATGCATGAGGAGAAGCACGATTTTCCCGGGATGCTCGGAAGCATCGATTGCATGCATTGGCAATGGAAGAACTGCCCGACTGCTTGGAAAGGAGCTTTCACTAACCAGAAGAAAGGTCATCCGACCATTGTGCTCGAAGCCGTTGCTTCGCAGGATTTGTGGATATGGCATGCATTTTTTGGAATGGCGGGTTCAAACAACGACATAAATGTGTTGAATCAGTCGGATGTATTCAACGATCTTCTGAATGGGAAAGCGCCTTCGGTGACTTTCAACGCCAACGGCAAACAATACAACATGGGCTATTACCTAGCCGATGGCATCTATCCCGATTGGCCGACCTTCGTGAAGACTCTTCCATGCCCGACTGACCCGATGAGAGCTCTGTTTGCACAGAAGCAAGAAGCTGCCCGGAAGGACGTGGAAAGGGCCTTCGGTGTTCTCCAAGCTCGTTGGGCAATTATAAATAGGCCGGCACGCCTATTTTATGAAGAAAATTTGGCGGAGGTCATGTATGCTTGTATTATCTTGCATAATATGATTGTCCAAGACGAAGGCGAGCATGTGAGTAATTGGGCCCCCGAAGGCGCATCGAGCTCGACAAACAACGGGGGTGCGACTCGTGGAGCAACCGGAGCATTTGAAGAATTTTTGAAAAGAAAGACAGACCTTCGCAATGCGAGAGCTCACGCAACACTTCAGAATGATTTGATCGAAGAAATGTGGGCACGATTCGGTCGGGATTAATGTATTTTTTTATGTAATGTTTTTTTTTTCAATTAAATAAAATTTGCATTTTAAAAATAATTATTATTTAAATTATGAAAATAAAAATAAAAATGAAAAATAAAATCATTAAAATAATAGGTGTGCCCACCACCATTTGTGCCCACCAATGTGGGGAAAAATTTTGTGCCCACCCTACCCCACCAATACCCCACAAATACTAATTAAATATTGGTTGGCACAACTTTTTTGTGCCCACCAATGTGAGTGCTCTTATTGAGCGCAAGTGACTTAGAATTTATTTGCGAGCTACTCGAAATTTGACAAAATTTTCATAAAATTCGACTTGTGAGCATCCTGCCATTTGATCGACTCTTATGTTATTGAATGACCCTTCTATCCTTACTAGCATATACGGCTATTTCTGGCGGTGACGGTCAACTCCGATGAGTATTTCTCGGCGACTTTTCCATACATGCGTGAGTAGCAGATAAGTGATGCACTACACACCATGCGTGAGCACCACTCTGATTTTGTCCACATTAATATTACTTTATTTAATTTTTGATATTGTGTTCATACTTAATGTTTTAGTTAAAATTATTTTAGTGAAATAAGACGAGTTTAAATAACAAGGGTCACGCAATTCCGCCCACATTTACACTCAATTTACTACACCTCAAATCAACTGAATGACTGTAAGGAAAAGTATAGTAATATATAGTTGGCTCTCTCAATGAGAAAGTCGAGTTCATCGTTCAGTCAAGCTAACTCTTAGATTCATGCAAGTCTAGCTATATATACACATTGAATATGTTTGAATTAGCAAAAGGATTTGCACCAGGTGTGTATTCCGCCCTCCCCCCTCTATGCACCTGAACTCACTCGTCACAGGACCCAACAGTGTCTTTGAGACTAAATTTTTTGGACAAATGAAATATATACATATATTTTTTTTTCATATTTTATAGGTCGGACCATATTTGTAATTGGACTCCAAGGTAAGACCATAAACTATAATTTTGTTAAAATTTTATTGTTCTAAATACAATTTTCTAGTTCTCGCTTGTGAGACCAAAAATATCGAACATACATTATATATAAGATATATATATATAATATTAATATATATATACTTTTTAATTACAGGAGCAGTTATAAAATTGAAACTATGTCGTTTAAAGAAGTATATATATGTCCAAACTCATAATATTTGATAGATTACGTGTACTCTATGAGATGAACCGTATTGCTCCGAAGTTGATAAGATGATATAAAAGTAACATTCTTTAGATGGTAAAATATCATTATCATTTCCATAAAAAGCACAATTTTAGAAGTAGAAATATGAAAGTTATATTCATATATCCTACTTATATTCTCATAATTAAATCTCTTGTAATAAAATTCTAGTATAGTTATATACTCTTATAGTGGTTTAGAATATATATGATACAACTTCGTGAAATTGATAACGCCTGCAACTGGAGACTTTGAATTTGTCCACGATGCTTAATTATTCCAAATAAGGAAATAATTAACTTTTCAAAAGTGGTGAGACCTACTCACTTTATATCTTTTTACCCTTCTCCTTAATACGCGTGTCGAACAGTAACAGAACATGTTCAGTATGGCGGAAGGAGTATTACTTTAAAAAAGCTTTTCCGTCAAAAAAAGAAAAAGAAAAAAAAGCTTTAAAAAGTATTATAATAAAAATGAAGCAGAATCCGCAACAACTTGCACTGATTACTTCTTCAAAGTTTGTTGGTAGATGCCTTATATAATTCCTTCTAGGGTAAGAGAAATATTTAAAGTAATGGAGTATATATTAACTATTTTGAGCAAATATTTAAAGTAATATTAATAAATTGCTTATTAACGGGTAATCATAAGTTCATAACATAACGCATCATGAAGCGAATCCTTCCTGAGAAAGAAAAAGGAAATTCCCATTTTATCAACAAACACACAAAGATTTGGGTACGGATGGCCTTATCGTGCGATTAGATAAAAAGTGATGAATTATCCTAAAACAAAATTATAATTATTATGAAGAAAATTGACAATCGTTCTTTTACCTTCTAATTAGTCAAAATATAAAGTGACCACCATTATGAAAAAAGTGATAATTATCCTTAAAAAACGTGCCAATTCAGATCTATCCGTATGTTAAGGCCGACCATATTCAAGTTCACCTCAAACCAAAAAAGAAAAAAAAAACTAGTGTTTGACACAAGCGATGTACGAGTATTAAATCTAGAGTTAATTATTTTAAAAATCACGATTGTAGCAAGTTTGTAAATTCGAGACTAACTTTAAAAGTATTGTAATTAAGACATGATTTATTTATTTTACAACATCTCCAAATTTCTCCGATTGATCGAGTATATGACATGTCGATCAGATTTTTCCTAACCTTTCGCCATTGAGTAATTCTTCAAAGACGTTCTAACTTTTTTATAAATTGACATGCAATCTGTCATTCACAGTTATCTCTTAAATATGGCACCTGAATTTCAGGTGTCACAATAGATTAAGATGTGGGTAAATGTTTAAATACATAATTTGATATTATTCAAATTATGAGTCTCAAAGCAACGACACGTTACCTGAGATTTCAGGTGCCGAAAATATCAATTTATAATATATATTTGTTATAAAAACATTGAAATGTCGCATATTGATTTGTAATATGTACTTTAAATGTCAGAACATTATTGGAAAACATTCACGCACGTATTGAAACATGACTGATATTTTTCCAAAATTATATTTTTGATATTCTAAATTATATATTTCTTTATCGAAATGATATATACTTATCTAATATATATCTTTACAATAAGTGGTATATTTATGTATATATGAAAAAAAAATCTACATAAATATTGATACTTTTTCTGAATCAAATTCAAATAAATTGTTTTCTGCGTCCGGGCTAGAAAAACAAGATACAAACAAAATAAAGTCTCGAATTGTTGTGAGGAAAAAAAAATATTTGAAGGTTTCATTTATTTACTCTTGTCACAAAAATGCACTAAGGCATACAAATAAATTAGTACACAAATAATAAATTTTTGTCTTATTTTACAAATTCAGCACGAACTTTAAAAATTTCAATAATATTATCTGTTGGGAAAATTCTAAAGTTTTGATTTAATACCAAAACCCAACTGTTCTCCAACCTAATAGATGAATGTGCAAACCTAAGTTATGTTTACCAGCTCGCTTGTTTGAGCTTTAGGTTTTCTAGCTTTACAGGTAAAGAAGCTGAAGACGGCAGAAGACCCAGCTGAGTATTCAGCTGGACCCAAAGTCAGCTGAAAGGTTTTTTAGCTGAACAGAGTTCAAAGACTGAAGCTGAGTCAGACTGACTCTCAAGTAAAGAATATTGGATCCAGCCAAGGAGATCCAACGGAGCAAAGTAAACTGAGCTGACTTAAGTCTAAGAGATTCAGCTGAGCAGACAAAAAGGAACTAACTCTGAAGACGTCACTTCAAGTCAGTTTACCCAATCCAGCTCTGAATTCAAAAACCAGCTCCATAGGAAAAGATCCCGGTGTCAGAGGAAGTCAATATACCTCGACCAATGAGAGATTGACATCTCAGCATCCTAGAAAGGCGAACCTAGGACCTGACACAATGATGAAGACAGGTGAAGATACGCTCAACGGCAGATCGACAGATCAGAGAGTAGGTGAGATTCAAACGGCTATAGTTTTGAATCTCTACTTATAAATACCAGTCTTCAACCTCAGAATCAGAAACAAGCTGGATACTCTTGGAGCAGTAATCAGAAATAAGGCTCGCTTAGTCGCCAAGGGTTATAAACAGCAAGAAGGAATAGACTTTGAAGAGTCATTTGCTCCAGTAGCAAGACTGGAAGCCATCAGATTATTCCTTGCATACGCTGCACATCACAAATTCAAAGTATACCAAATGAACGTGAAGTGTGCATTTTTGAATGGGGAAATCAAAGAAGATGTCTACGTGGAACAACCTCCAGGATTTGAAGTAGAAGGAAACAAAGTTTACAAGCTAAAGAAGGCGTTTTATGGTCTGAAGCAAACACCTCGAGCTTGGTATGACACTCTGTCAGGATTTCTTGTATCCAAAGGATTCAAGAAATGTTCAGTCGACAGAACCCTCTTCACCATCAAGCTAGGTGAAGATATCTTAGTTGTCCAAATTTATGTGGACGACATCATCTTCGGCTCAAGATCAACTTTCTTATGTAAAAAATTTGGAGAGATGATGTCAAAACAATTCCAAATGTCTATGATGAGAGAAATGAGTTTCTTCCTAGGACTTCAAGTCAAGCAATCAGCAGAAGGAATTTTCATAAATCAATCCAAGTACGTGAAAGACTTGATCGCCAAATATGGAATTCAATCCAACAAAACGGTGAAGATTCCTATAAATACCAACTGGAAGATTGAACCAGGAACAGAAGGAAAACCAGTGGATTCCAGCAAATACAGAGGGATAATTGGTTCCCTGCTATACCTCACAGCTAGCCGCCCAGATATAGCATTTGCAGTCGGAGTATGTGCCAGATTTCAAGTTGATCCTAAGGAGGCACATATGCAAGCAGTCAAGAATATTCTCAAATATCTAAAGGGTACTCAGAACGTTGGGCTGTGGTATCCAGCTGAAGATAATTTGCAGCTGACTGGATACTCAGACTTGGACTTTGCTGGAGATCGATTAGACAGAAAATTAACTTCAGAAACATGTCAGTTCCTAGGAAGCAAGTTGATATCATGGTTTTCAAAGAAGCAGACGTGTGTTGCTACATCTACAACTGAAGCAGAGTATATGGCAGCTGGAAGCTGCTGCTCTCAAATTCTCTGGCTGAAGCATCAGCTGGATGACTATGAAGTAAAAACTGGTCAAGTTCCAATCTTCTGTGATAGCTCAAGTGCTATTGCAATATCTGAAAATCCAGTTCTTCACACAAGATGTAAACATGTAGACGTTCGACATCAATTCATCAGAGATCATGTGGAAAAGAAAGACGTCATTGTTGAGAAAATTCACACAGATATCCAACGAGCTGACATTTTAACAAAGCCTCTGATGGAAGCAAGATTCAAAATGCTGTGTGGATTGCTTGGATTGCTTAATCTAGATGAAGAAACTTTATCCAGCTGAGGGGGAATAAGACTCAGCTGGATACCTTTGGGATATCAAGTTGGAAGAATCCAGACCTAGCCGGTTCGTGAACTCAATTCAAGGAGGGAAACCAGCTGAGAGGGAATCATGCTCAGCTGGATAAAGAAACACAGCCGAGGTATCAGCTGACTACAAAGATCAGCTGACAGGTTTGCAGACTTTCATTTATTTTCCTGAGGAATATGCTATTTAAGGATAAAATTATTTGAATTTAATTCAAATACCCAGACATTCCTTAGATGGATTAGTTAATAAGCTATCTATCCAATTGAATCTCATCGCATTTAATGAAAAGCATGCAGGGTACTGTAGCTCGGGAAAATCGAGGCAGAAGTTAGAACGTTTTGACTACCTCACGCGCGCGTGACCTACGCTCTATTTACGCACGTCACTTGACGTGTTGCGTAAATTTCTCCCAGCCGCAGATCTTAAAGTCAAATGCCAAGATCTCAACCGTTCATCAAAATGGACAGTTAATATATATATATCAAAGATATGCAAATCGTCTCCATTGTTTATATCGCTCATACTTATCACTGAAATTTTATATATCAGATTCTTGCATTTCTTTCTACAAAATACCTTTCTCTTGTCTCCTCTAACTCTTTGATACAGAAAAATATCATGGCACCAAAGAAGATAACACCAGGAGCGAACCAGTCTGAGAATCTCATGTCAAAGCTTCATTTTGAGAGTTGCTTAACTCTCAAGAACTACCAGAACTCAGAGTTCCAGGAGGTGCTGGATCTCATAGAGAATGCCGGCCTGCTGCAATGGGCGACTGCAAGACCGAAGAACATCTTCCGCCAGGAAGTGGCAGAATTATTCCTGGAGATGACGAACCGAGATGAACGTCTCTGCTCCAACATCACTCTACATCTCAAGGAAAAGACGGGGCATACAACTCCTTGGGATGTCGACATCAACATCAACCGGATGTTGAACAAGCTGTTCGGCCTAAAGACTCTTGGGGACCGCTCTCCAGAAAACTACACCAGAGAAGAAATCCAGACCGAACTGGACAAGATGCTGTTCAAGCCGGAACCCTACAGGGCGAGCATGTCCAAGCTCCTGCTCAAGCCAAAGTACAGACTACTTCTGGATGTCACCCAGAAGTGCATCCTCGATATCACTAGATCTCAATGAGAGATCAGCATACCCAAGCTGAAGCCGATGATAGCCATCTTCAGGAATGACCCTGTGGATTGGTTCTCCTACTTCATGGGAAAGTTGGAGAAAGAATCTAAAAAGATTCATTTTGAAGATGACAGCTTCACCCGGTACAGCTGTAGGGAGACAATCTATCTATGCACCAAAGTGGCGTGCATAATAGAAAACTACACTACCGGACGGCAAATCAAGTGGCACGACACATAGTTCCCTGTGTCCAAAATTCTTTTTGAAAAGCAAAGTCAGCTGACTGACTTGTTGAAGAAAGCAGCCCCTGAAGGGAAGAAGAAGATGCAGGAGGCAAAGCAGCAGACTGCATTTCCCTCTCAAACAGGGAAAAGAAAGCAGTCGGAGGAAACACAGCCAGCTGGATCTCCTCCTGCCAAAAAGAAGCTAAAATTCAAGGCAGCCAGCAAGCCAGCTGAGGAGACAGCAGAGAAGCCAGCTGTTAAGCCAGCTGAATCCACTCCCACAGCCTCCCCAGTCCAAAAGAAGAAAACTGAGAGGAGATCAGTCGCTGAGGAGAAAGCTCAGGATTCATCCTCCACCTCAGATAATGGAAGGGAGTTCGTGATTGCATCACGAGAAGCTAAAGAACCACAGGTAGTGGTCCTCCACCCTGACCCAGAAGATGCTATTCCCCTTCGCCAAATTCTTCAAGCATCCTCACAACCCGCTCCAGCTGATCTCACATCAGCTGGAATTCCTCAACAACACTCTCTTCTCCTTCCTCCTCATCCTCAGGTACCTTACCCAGATTCCTCTCCTACTTCTTCAGTACCTGAAACCGCCCAACTCCCTCACACCCAATTTCCAGAACCCAGCTCACCTAAAGAGCCCCGTCCAGCTGACGCTCCTTTGCAGCTGGATGATGAAAACCAAGCTGAACCTTCTAGTCCCACTACTTCTGAGGAAATTGAAATCCTTAGTCCCAGAACCGTTGCACGTGCTGCCACTATCATGAGGTTCGATGACCTCAGGCTTCAAGAAGTAAAGAGCGCACTGAAACAATACCCTTCTCTTGCTTCGCTCCCCGCCGTATTAGTCGCCGTCAGCGACTTCAAATTTTATCTGGCTACCAAGATGGCTACTTGGTACGCAAATGAAGAACTTGTGGAGTTCTACTCCTTCGATAAGCTCAAAGCCGAAGAAGCAGCTCTGCAGGAGATCTTTGAATTTGGAAGTCTTCAGGATGCTTTCATGCATCAAGACGAGCTGATCCAAATCCTCATCCAGAAGGCTGAACAGGATGAAGTACCACCTTCTGAGGAGGTCATCTCAAGAGCCAACTCTTACCTCCACACTCTCAGCTGGATAGTTCCAGTTGAGACTGCCAAGGAAGCTGTCCCTGTCGACACAGCTGAGGCAATGTTGATTGAAGAAGAGCCAACTAATGCAATAGTTGAGCCTACTGAAGCTGCCCCACAAAGTCCAATTGCCGATGACACTCGCTCACTGGTCGAGATAGAGGCAGTAAAATCCAGCCAAGTCGAATCCGTGACCCAGACGGATACTGATGTGCTTTCTGATGTAATGAAGGACGAAATCGCCAAACAAGTTGAGGAAATCCTATTCCAGGATAGACTCAAATCAAATGCTGACACCCTTCTGCGCATCACAGCTGTAGAATGGCAAGTCCATTGATGAAGCTCACAGATTTGCACAGAACTTACAAGAAAGCACCAGTCAAGATCTCAAGCAATCTCTCATTTCTCAACGAATTGATCAGAAAAATCATCTAGAGAAGAGAGTCCCCGAGATCATTTCAAAACTCCAACCTCCACTGGAAAACAGCGTCAGCGACTTATCCAGCCAGCTGCAAGCTCTCCAATAGCAAACCCTCTCTAATAGAACTGGCATTCAAAAGCTGTTCAATCTCTACAAAGAGCTGGACACTCAGTTCACAGCTGGAAGCCACAGCACAGCACAACTCAACCTCATCACAACAGACAACTCAGCCAAGATTGCTGATATTGACAAAGCCCTGGCCCAGCTGAATGAGACAGTCGTCAACCTCTCATCCACGCTTGTTGATAATGCCAAAAAGGGGGAAGGTAATGACAAGAGAAAAACATCAAGGGCGGGCAAAGGGAAAGCTGTAGCTGAAGACGAAATCCAAGTGATGCAGTCTAAGATTGATGAAGTTGTTGCTGAGCTGGAAGCAGAAGAACCAGCTGGATGGAGAGGAAAATGGAGCAAAATGACCATTCCTCTTGCCAAAGCTAGTGGAGCCACGCCAAAAGAAATCAATGATACTCAATGGCTCTGCAACTTTGTGAATAAACAAAAGCAAGAGATGAAAATCTTTAAAGAACAACAGAAGAAGAAAGAAAGTTTGCTCAATGCCGAAGAAAAGAAGCAGAAGAAGAAAAGAGCAAACATAAGAGCAGCAAAGAAAAAGTCTCAGATGCCAATGAACTGGAGAAGAATAGATGAATGGATCCCAGAAGAGTTAAACGACGACTGAGAACATACAAAATTTGAGTTCATTGAAGATTACTACTATCTGGGAGCTTACCCAAATACGCCACCAGATGTTGCCTCAAGATGCATCTCAATGAGCTTTTTCATCAAGATAGGATGACTGCGAAAGCATTCTTCAATGCTACAAAGACCGCGAAGATCCAGTTCTCTGATCCCCAGCTGTATCATCTCCAGCCTCCGCTGATAACTGGAACTAATCTTCCTGACGAATCGCAAATTATCGCAGAAGTAAATAGATGGGCGATCAGGAGAAAAGTTTCCAAGGTAAACAATGAAGAAGAATACAGGAAGCTGGAACAGATGATCTTCAACCGGTACAGGTTAAGAACAGATGAGCAGCTGGAAGAAGATAGACAGAAGAATCAGCAGCAGCAGCAGAAATGAAGACCCAGCCAACTGGGATTAAAAAGTTTTTGTCTAATTTCAGTTTGTTAATCTTGTAATTCTTGTAATCATCTTTGAGGATTAATAAAACTGAAATGTTTTTGCTCTCAAGCTCTCCCTGATGACAATAACTCTTTGTCCAGGCACTAAACTCTGAATTTAATCAACTGCTGAAATTTCTTATCGTTTTTAAACCCACTTTCTCATTAAGGGGGAAGTAGGTTGTTTTTCTCAGTTAGGTTTTGACATCATCAAAAAGGGGGAAATTGTTGGGAAAATTCTAAAGTTTTGATTTAATACCAAAATCCAACTGTTCTCCAACCTAGTAGATGAATGTGCAAACCTATATTATGTTTACCAGCGATTGTTTGAGCTTTAGATTTTCTAGCTTTACAGGTAAAGAAGCTGAAGACGGCAGAAGACCCAGCTGAGTATTCAGCTGGACCCAAAGTCGGCTGAAAGGTTTTTCAGCTGAACAGAGTTCAAAGACTGAAGCTGAGTCAGACTGACTCTCAAGTAAAGAATATTGGATCCAGCCAAGGAGATCCAACGGAGCAAAGTAAACTGAGCTGACTTAAGTCTAAGAGATTCAGTTGGCAAGACAAAAGGGAACTAACTCTGAAGATGTCACTTCAAGTCAGTTTACCCAATCCAGCTCTGAATTCAAAAACCAGCTCCAAAGGCAAAGATCCCGGTGTCAGAGGAAGTCAATATACCTCGACCAATGAGGGATTGACATCTCAGCATCCTAGAAAGGCGAACCTAGGACCTGACATAATGATGAAGACAGGTGAAGATAAGCTCAACGGCAGATCGACATATCAGAGAGTAGGTGAGATTCAAACGGCTCTTCCAACGGCTAGTTTTGAATCTCTACCTATAAATACCAGTCTTCAACCTCAGAATCAGACACGAAAAACTCTCTACAAGTTTTCAACTTCTCTGAATCTCTCAAGCATTAAAAAGCTCTCAAGCAGTTATCTAACTCTTTGAAGAACACTTAATTTTTAAGTGTTTACTTTCAGAAACTGCTTTAGTTTTTTTGTCTGATCAATAGGCAGAAATCATAGTAAATCCAAAACCTAGATCTGAACGAGTTCATCTTCCAAAGTTCTTCATTGTAAGAACTCGTTCAAAGTTGGACACCCAAACCCTTCTTTACCCAGAAAAGGATAGGTCAAGGTTACGCCTTCTCGAAGCGCGAAATTCGAGTGTAAGGTTTTTCAGTTTCCGGAAACTGAAAAGAATTAGGCTTCTACAGTGCCCGTAAACTGTTAGAACACAGCTCGAGTTAGAGCTGCGAAGTTGCTTGGTACTCGTAAACCAAGTGAAAATCCTTAGTGGATTTACCAGTTAAAATCTGGTCGTGGACGTAGGAGTTCTCTCCGAACCACGTTAAAATTCCGAGTTCTTTATTGCTTTATTTATTCTCTGCATTCTATATATTTAAAGAACTAACCGCATTAGCACAACACAAATTTTCAAGCTTAAAAGTTCTCTGGCTGTGTGACCCAGCCAGCTGCATTATTTTCAAATCTGCTTAACTGAAAACTGAAACTAAGTTTTTCTGAGATATTGTAAAAGGAACGAGCTAAGTTTTTATTTCCACCACATTCCGCACAGCCAGCTGAGTTATCAGTCCAACTGACCACCTTCTTTAGAAGTCAGCTGAATTCATAACTGAACTCTCACTCAACTCTGTTTTAATTTGATAAATTTTTCAAAAATCCCTCTTCAATGTATTCACCCCCTCTACACCGAACACCTCGTTCCGGGACCATCATTATCACCTTTTGATTTGTAGAGAATTCAATATCTCCAAAATTTTCAACATCAAATCAATATCGCTTCAACAGTAAACGATGTCATTTGTCGAACAAATTTTGAGGAATAATTGAGTACATTCATTCAATTTGCTACAAATCAAAAGATGATGATATTTATTAAAGAGTATTTTAAAAATTATTTCAATTTATTAAATAGGACAAAAATCATAATATAATTAGCAAAAATCCCATCAAATTAAAACCCTATGAAAATAAGGGTCTATAGCTAGTTAGAAACTTAGAATCAAGGTTAACAGATCGACAAAATGAAAAATATCAAACCATAATTTATACTAATTAAGTACAACTTCAATCCAACAATCTTTATTAACTCGATCGAAGATACACCATACATCAAATTGAGACAAATTAAAATAAAGAAAAGTAAACTGGTTGAAATTTGAATATATATACATATAATTCCAAAGTGGTGTTAGCTTCAGCAATAAATTAAATAAATAAATTATACTAGATGAAGAAGATGGAAGAGGCGTGGGTTTGTTGGTGGAGATCCGATTCCGGTCCTCGTCCCCTAAACAATTATTGTCTTTAATGCTTTACATATGCCCCTCTCATTTAATTTTAGAATATAATCAATCAATAATATTCCACCTTAAACTATACTCCTTCAAACATTAATATGAGAAACTCCCACATTATAATATTATTCCGACATTTGAAATATATAAAATATAATCATACCTTTAATTTTATTATTATTAATTATATTATTGGAGCATGTCTCCCGCGCAAAAAGGTGACATGGCACGGCGGATTTTGGATGAAATAACTTTCAGAAGCGACAAATCCAGCAGTCACTCCAATTTTAGTGATTAAGAAGAAAAATAAAATGAACACTTTATTTCACGTTTCTAGTGCTGGAAACTTGTTCTGATGATGGAAAAAATAATAAAATTGATGATCGAACTATTTTGAATATTTTTCAACAGTCGGAATAATTTTAAAAAATAAAAAAAATAAGATAGAAAGTGGTATTTATCCTATTATATACATCTATATATTTGCATGATAATGAAAATCTATTCAATATTATTGACATTAGATGACGTGGTAAACTGGTTACAAAATACAATATATTTGAAAATAATACAAGTGACTTGTTATTTCGGTTACCAAACCCAAAACTAGCGTGGGGACCAATAATTGTGCAATAAAAAAGGGTGAATTATTGAAGTACATAATAAAACAAAACGAAACAAACAAATAAATATAAAATCATGATGAGTCGGCGGATATATGGATGAGGCAGTTGATAAGTGGACTATCACTATGTGTTGGGTGATCATAAATCATAATATCAAATTAGCTTTTTAACTTTGAAACTTATAAATATTTTTGTGTTTGTCTTATATATTACCCCCTCCCATTCTAAATACACGTTTTAAGGTTGTGCACATATATTCCTTAAAAAAAAAGGTTGTGCACATATATTAATAAAATAAATTTATATTCAAATTAACCTTAATTAATGATTATATATTCTTTATGACGTTTCGAGGAGTAAATATTCGGTGGAAAACATAAAAAGAACTCTACGTCATTTGCTTCTGCAAGAACCCTAATTAATGATGGTAATATTGGCATTCTATTTATATTCTAATTAGTTAAAAAATCTCAAAAATGTCAATTAAATAGAATAGGAGGGAGTACTTCTTAATTGTGATATTTAAAAGTTTAAACTGTTATTATAGAACTCTTGAATTTTAGATGATTTTGTAGTCACATACTTACAACACAAATTTTAATATATTGTAGATTTTCTTTTCCTGAATGACATAATCATTAGTTAGTACGCATTTAATCACAAGTACTTGAAACAATCAACATCATTAGAAAATATGAAAGGTTTTACATATACTTGTTTTTCAGTCATCGAATAAAAGATTCGTGTTGTAAGTATAAGAAATCAAAAGTGAATCTTTCTTACGACGAGACTAATTCGTGTATGCTATTTGAGGTGCACGGTGGATAAATACACTTGGAACTATCTATTTCGTTTTTCGCGTCTCATCACCATTGTGTCCACTATCAATTTTTTTTTTAATTTTTTTTTCTATTTTTTAAATTCAATTTCAATCTCATGTGCTTTTGTTTAATTTAATAGTTATTAATTATGATTTATTAATTCAATTAGAATTTATAATTATCTTGTTATATTTAATATGTAATTGTTTAGTTAATAATTGATTATTAGGATTGATCATTAATAGATAAAACAGGAGTATAATTTTTTTAGCTCTAATTTTATGTAATAAATGGAGTATTAATTAAGGCGTATTATATAATACTAAAATATTTTTCTATAATAGGAGTGATGAAATATAATAGTGGGAGGTGAGATAATCAAAATAAACTCCAGTGGATCGTATATTGCAACTTTTGTTTTGGCTATACATGAGATCTTATTTCATATAATGCACCTTAGTTAATACTCTATCTATTGAATAATCAATCCTGATAAGCAATTACTATTAATTAAAGAACTACAAATTAAGTGTGTGTTGGTCTAATAGTCAGGACCGGCCCTGACATTTCGGGGGCCCTAGGCGAAAAGGAAAAAAAGGGCACATTTAGTGATATTACGTAATGTGTTAAAATACAATTTAAGATTCGTAAAATTTTCGTAATGAAGCAGAGGCTGCAGAATGAATGAGAGAAGAAAGTAGAAGCAAAACGTGAATATTAAACTAGATCAGCATTATTTTTTCTTTCATTTCCTTATTGATTGAAATTCTATTTGAGAAGATTTTTTTTACATGATATTCTTCATGTTAAAAATTTTATTAGAGAAGAAATAATAATTTTTTATATATATTAATTCCTAATGGATTTTTAAAATTTGGGGCCCCTCAAATTTGGGGGCCCTAGGCCATTGCCCCTATTGGCCATATAGAAGGGTCGGCCCTGCAAATAGTAATGTGATTAATACTTAAAATTTAAGGTTTCAAGTTTGAGTTCACCATGACAAGATTTTTAAAATTTAAATGTTTCAGTGAGATCTTATTTCATGTCTTAAAAGTCTAGAAGGCATAGAGATGGGTTAGTATAAAAATAATTCCTTCCATGAGAACAATGCTTAAATTTATACTCCCTCCGTCCCATTTATATATGCGGATTGAAATTTTCACAAGGATTAAGAAAATTTATTGGAAAAGTAAATTATATAGTAAATTTCTTAATATGCCCATATTTATTATTTGACTATGTATTTCTTAATATGCCCATATTTATTATTTGACTATATATTTGGGACATCTGAAAAAGAAAAACAAGCCTATATAAATGGAACGGAGGGAGTATATAGTCATGCTTAATAAGATTCATGTTTTTTTTGCATAAATAATAATGCTTATATAAAATCATGCTTAAATCTATATAAATTCATGCTTCGAATAATGACAACCATAAATCATATAAAGATCAACGGTTTATATTGATTCTTAGTTTCACACTAAAACTAGTTTCTATATCATCCAATTCTAAAAGGCATATTGAGATATTAGAAAAGCATATGCTGCAAATTGTTATTCCCCATATGTTAGCACCTCACACTTCACAAGTACCTATAATAATAATAATACAAAAATATCTATCAAACTATATGGGCGGCCCCAATCCACGCACGCATTGGTGGGATGAACTTGGGCTTAATTTATACTGTATGTACCTTCCTTGATATTTGAAAATATATATTTTGATTAATCTATTCCATAGGTTGTATTTAAATATAAGTAATAATCAAACTTATTAATAATATTTTGCGGAATATTTTGTTCATTGCATTGACTTTTGACTAAATGTTAAAAAATGGACTTTTGACTACTTTATTCTTTGAGTTCGAGTTTTTGAATGATCTTTCAACTAGCAAACATGTCAAGATCTACCAAAAAATTGTGACCGATTCACAAATATTGGACAAAAATATAAACATGTATTTTCTGTTTTTAAAACGTGAAAATTCGCAGACCGCTATTTTTATGCACACTAGATAATCTCACTAGCTTCTGCAATAATGAATCAATAATGTCGACTAAAACAAAACAAAGGCTTGCTCATTTTCTTATGCCGATCGTAATTAATACACTCATTAATTTTAGCATGACTCGTGCCTTATATTGTCTTCAATTATTGGCTCATATTAAGGTGCTTGTAATGAGGCTTCGCAATTTCTTTTTTATTTGTAGGGTGATGCTATTTGGATCAATTTGATCCGGATCAAATGCATTAAATAGTAAAAAATTAATATAAAAAGATATTCCTACCCTTTATACATTTTGCATTTTATAATTTTAATATAATAATTAAATATATATAGAAAACAAAAATTTCATAAAATGTTGGTATTTTCAAAAAGAATATTGACTGTTTTTTAGTGTAAAATCAATGAACAATCATCCATCTTCTCATACATGCGTGAATCTTTTTAGTTTCTCATCATCCTAGACCTGCCCACGGGCCCTGAACCGGCGGTTCCGGGCCCGAGCCCGCCGGTTACGGTTTCACCGGAGAGTGAACCGTAACCGGCCCGTGTACACTGTACACGGTTACGGGCCGGGCTTTTTAACCGGCGGTTCCGGGCCCGGTTAAAACCCGCCGGTTCCGGTTAAAAACCGGCCCGGTTTTTAATTTTTTTCTTATATATATATATATATATATATATATAAAACATTGAAAATTAAGAAAATGAAACATAAATGAAAATGAACTAGTTTTTCATTAATACTTGAAAATTAAAATAAACATGACTAAATAGAAATTACAAGTATTTGAAAATTAAATTAAACATTACAAAATACATATTTCAATTTTCAACTACAAAATAGAGATTGCATTAGTAACATTACATACTCAATTTCCCATAGCTTCGGTCGGATGTGCTTTTTGAATGTGACGAACAAGGAAAGCATAGCCATCATTTTGAGTCCACTTGAAAACTTTGTTGCAATAATTGCAATGAACTTCATAGGTTGGATTAGAATAGTCGGGCAATGGAGCACTACGGGTGTAGTGCTTGTTGAAAATATCAACCTTAATACTAGATCTAGGAGGCATTGTTGTTTGTATTTTGTAGAATTGAAGTTGAAACTTGAGTCTTGAGAGAGAAAATTAAAAAAGAAGAAAAAATGAAGAAGATAGATAAGGTGAAGAGATGAGGAAGATTGAATGATAGATCATTAAGGTGAAGACGGTGAGGAGTGAGAGTGAGTGAGAAAAGGGTTGGGCTTGGGGGGGTATTTATAGATAGAATTTAGGGTTTTGGAAAAATAATAATAATAATTAAAAACCGCCGGTTTTCGAACCGCCGGTTCATGGCCGAAAACCGGCGGTTAATTACAGATTGTTTTTGTATTTTTGGAGCACTTTTTTCAACTTTTGTAATTTTTTTTTGTAATTAATTGTTGTATATATATATCTTAAGACAATATAAGCAAAAAAATTTAAATTTTACTTAGTAGTCATTGAATAAAAATATTAAATCATTTCTCATTAATATTGTTGAAATTACAACACTTGAAAAGTTGAAATGAAAAAAAAAGGAAAAAAGGACTTGAGCTCAATTTTAATATTAAAATTGAGTTGCCTACGTATCCTCATAGAGGAATCAAAGTCCACGTAGTTCGATTACATTACATTACTCCCTACTCCCTAGTAGTTCTCGTCCACCGATCGATCACTCTCGGTGAACTCTTCGTTTGGGCTCTCGTCGCGATCATCCCAATCGAGCTCTTGAGCTCTAAGGTCGGCCCTCGACCAATCATCAAGCAACATTGTGGCTTCAATGTTTCTTGGTTTCATCGTTGATCTTCTTTGGTCCAACATGAGTCCGCCAATGCTAAAAGCTTGTTCGACCGAGACGGTGGATGCGGGGACGGCAAACAACTCTTTCGCCATGATAGAGAGTACGGGATACTCCGTTCTCTTTGACCACCACTTCATCACGTCGATTTGTGGAGCACTATCTTCAACACCAAAAATAAAACGACAACCCAAATACATATCTAATTCACTATTACCTTGGCCCCTAGGGAGTTCATAAGATCTATCTTGGTACATGCTACTTAATTGTTGAACTAAGGGATCTAAGGAGTTTAAATCAAGTGGTATAAATGAAGAGGTAGAAGTAGAAGAAATAGGTGCATTCATGTCAAGATCAATACCATGAGTCATCCTATATTCGGCAAAAAGAGATCTTAAAGTTCTTTCTAAATCATCTTTTATTTGAGTAACATTAGGAATATCAAAGAAAATTATTTCTCCATCAATTCGTACATTTAAAAAGTCCATTTGCTTAAAAGCATTATAATAAATATCTAACATTTGACAAACACCATCATATTTCCATTTAGGATCTAAGCACTTAGCTACTAGAAAAACATCCGGAATATTTCTAAAATATTTTAGCCATTTTTGAACCATAAAATAAATCACACCTTGCAAATTGGGTTTACTAAAACAATTTTTAAAGCTAAGTGCAATATACATGCAATGTTCCAACACACGAACGGAAGTACAATAATAAACACCCGATAATTGAACGGTGGCATTATTAAAAACCTTTAACAATTGATATAAATCCATGCATTGGTCCCAATAAGAAGGTAATAAAGTCAATTGAACCGTCGCAAATTCTTTTCTAAAAAATTCGCATAAATAATCTTTATACTCTAAAGTAGAATTAAGCATTTCATAAGTGGAATTCCAACGATGTGATACATCTCTAACAAAACTCCTATGTTGAATATTCTTATGACGACAATATTTTTGCCATTTTTTACCTAAAGTTATATTTGTATGCAAAAGGGCAACGGCTTTTCTAATTGGCATAACCGATTCATTAAAAATTTCAAGTCCATCTTGAACACATAAATTCAAAATATGACAAATGCATCTACTATGAAAATATTTTCCTTGGAAAGATGGATTACATGCTTCAATGAGTTCGGGAATACTAGCGGTGTTGGCGGATGCATTATCAAAACCAACCGAAAATACTTTATTAATCAATTGGTATTCATTTAAAACGGTTATAATTATTAAAGCAATATTAGTGGCCGTGTGTGGATCATCGAACTCCCTAAATGCAATTAAACGTTTTTGTAGTATCCATTTATCATCAACCCAATGACATGTTATTCCCATGTAATTATTTTGATGAAAACAATCCGTCCAAATATCGGCACAAATAGAAACTTTATGGTCTAAGTTTATCAAATATTTCATTAATTCCATTTTTTTATCAAAAACTTGTCTTCTAATTCGTCTAAGCATATTACTTCTACTAATTTTTTTAGCGGCGGGACAATATGCATCTTTTATACTTTCTTGATAGGTTATTTTATCGGCAAATGTAAAAGGTTGTTTTTCCATAGCACAATATCTAGCCATAACATCTTCGGCATGTGGATGATCATATTTAAATAAAGGGTGAGAAGACGTACCCGTCGCCGAGAAAGCGGTGCCACGAATTTGAGTTTGTGTTGATGCAATCCCGTATTCTCCCGGATGACACGTCTCCATGTGTCGCCTTAGTGTGCCATAGCCTCCTCCATGCGTCCATTTGTAGACGTTATTGCAATAGTTGCAATAGGCGTTGTATTTTGGAGGATCTCCGGGCTTGTCGCTAGGTGCCGGGGCTCTAGGCATTTTTTTAAAATGCTTAGTAAAGATATCCGACACAAGAGGTCGAGCCGTCGGTTTGTTTGGCGGCGCTTCGACTTCTTCTTCTTCTTCTTCGTTGGATTGTTCTTGAGATTGCTGAAGCATCTCCTCCTCTTGACGATGAACTTGCTCGGCAAACTCTCGATCCTCTTGTTGTTGAAGTTGTTCCGCATACGCCCTTGATATTTCTTCGGCGGCCATTGCTCGAGCTTGCCGAGCCGATCTTCCTCCTCTTTTGGATCGACGAGGAGCATCATCTTGATTTTCGGCAACGCCTTTGCCCTTATCGACACGAGAGGAGGTCGACATTATGGAATATTGTTATGGATGGATTGGTGAAGTGTGTGGTGAGAGAAGTTGAGAACTTGAGCACAAAATTAACACAAAAATGAAGAATTTGAGCAACAAATAATAGATTGAATGCTTGAAATTAAATAGAGAGATATGAGAATTGGTGTGATTATTTGAGAGATTATAGTGTGGTATTTATAGGGTAAAATGGGGGGGAAGGGAGGGGGAGAGGGCGAAAGAACGGCTATTTTTCTAGCCGTTGAGCTGCTGCCCAGCCTTCCATTGATGCAGCTGCAGCCTGCTGTGCTTGCTGTCTTCTTCCCGTTGGAACCGGCGGTTCCGGTTCCGCCGGTTAACCGCCGGTTCCAACGGTTAACCCCCGGTTTTGACCGTTCGAACCGGCGCCACGTCACATTTTTTATTTTTTTTTTAATAATTCCGGTTAACCGCCGATTTTAACCGGCGGTCACGGTTTGAACGAAGGCAGGTCCGAAACCGGCCCTTGAGCTCACGGTTCCGGCCCGTTGACTGCCGGGCCGGTTAAAAAACCGTTGACCGGCGGGCCGGTTCCGGTTAGGCCCGCCGGGCCCTCCAGTTTGGGCAGGTCTACATCATCCCATGCATATAATCTAAATTAAACAATCTCTCTAATTTGTTGAATTTCATTTTGAATCTCAAAATATCATAGTAATATTAAGAATAGAAAAATGTAAATTGTGAAGTCGTGATTCAATGTATTAAAAATACATTGCATCCACCCCTAAATAATACAAAGAATATTTATTTATATCTATATATTTATTAATTGAATAATAATTCATCATTAAGTTTGCAAAAAAAAAAAAACAAACACCATTAAGTGCGAATTTGCATTTTTTATTTTTTGATAATTTATTTTAATTAATATGTTAAATTATTGAAAAACTAGAAATATTGATTCAGTTTAAAATTTATAGATTTTAAAATATATAAAATTTAATAGGGGCATTTTAGATAATACACATTTTCATTTTTAAAAATCGAACATTTTTAGCCCTCTTGATCCGGATCAAATTGATCCAAATAGATTTACCCTTATTTTTATTACTCCCTCCCATCCGATATATAAATCGTTTTGATCTCTTATATTATTTAAGTTTTATTTGACGTTTTACAATATTATACCAATGCTACCCATATTAATTCATCCCTCTCATTAATTGTATATAATGTCATTAATTATATCTAATCTCATTTCAACTCTTCCGATGCCATAATTACTCCCAAATAAGCACGCGGACGCGGAATGAAGAAGATCAAGAGATTACTAGCTAATGATTGTGTGAGAGTTATCACCAATTAAGTGAAAGGATATAGGCTTCTACAGTGCCCGTAAACTATTAGAACACAGCTCGAGTTAGAACTGCGAAGTTGCTTGGTACTCGTAAACCAAGTGGAAATCCTTAGTGGATTTACCAGTTAAATCTGGTCGTGGACGTAGGAGTTGTTTCTCCGAACCACGTTAAATTTCGTGTTCTTTATTGCTTTCTTTATTCTATGCATTTTATCTCTTTAAAGAATTAACTGCATTAACACAACACAAGTCTTCAAGCTTAAAATTCTCTGGCTGTGTGACCCAGCCAGCTGCATTATTTTTCAAAGCTGCTTAACTGAAAATTGAAACCAAGTTTTTCTGAAATCTTGTAAAGGGAACGGGCTAAGTTTTTCAAACCACCACATTCCGCACCGCCAGCTGACCATCTTTATTAGAAGTCAGCAAGATTCATAACTGAGCTCTCACTCAACTCAGTTTTAACCTACAAAAATTTTCAAAAATCCCTCTTCGGTGTATTCACCCCCCTCTACACCGAAGACCTCGTTCCGGAACCATCACTTATTATTATTATTATTATTATTATTATTATTATTATTATTATTATTATTATTATTATTATTATTATTATTATTGTACCTTGTTCGTTCGTGTCGAGCAAATCTTTTAGTGAGCCATGTTCTTGTTTGTTGTTATCGTGTCAATGCGATAACGATATGACATGCACAAATTACAGGCCTTAATTACAAGTATACTCATCCGAGCATTAGATCATTCCCTAAAGAATATTATTATTTTTATTATTATTCTTTTTTTTTGGGGGGTGAAGACTAGTACACTACGAGAAGAAGGCCAAATTCAACAAACCGAATTATAAATTCACGAAAGCGAAAGTATGAATAACATCGCGATGCCTGCGTATCAGGCGTGAATATTCTTTGACTATTGATAAGTTACAGCAATTATTGAACGCATGGGTTATTATATCATGTTTCTTGAATAATTAATTAAATTATTGCATACACAATAAGTCAATTTCTAACTTTTAATTTTTGACTTCTTTATCACTTTCGAACTATTGCAAGTTTTTAAATTTTATTTCTCATAAATGAAAAATTCTCCACTAGATTCATATGTTGCGTACATTGTATGTTATCTAGGGATGAGGGTACTTAATAATAATGATGGTCAGCGCCTTTTGATTGCACCTCGACTTAGGTGAACATTTAATTATCTAATTTAAAAATGATATATATCCGAAGGGTTACGATTTCCACTAATTTTTTTGGTAACTATGCCACATAATTATATATATAGTATGTTGATAATGCATTTTTTATTTAATTAATAATATTCTTATTAGAAGCATATATACATTGATCAGTCAAACTTTGAAATATATCATATATTAACAACTATAAGATATAATACATTAATAACTTATAAAAATTAAATCGAGTCTAGACACCTCAAAAAAGTGTTGCAAATGTAATCTTAGACGCATTAATACAATTTTTTCATTCCTCTCTGTAAAATTGTTACGTTTTATGTTGGTTTGAAAACTAGTAGTTAAAACAATTATATAGTATAAATTTAGAATAAATTAATATAAATGTCATATACTAGTAACAAAGAGATATATTATTGTATTATAATTATAATGATATATCAATGTAATTTGAATAGTTTTAAGAGTTGAAATTCTACAAAGAATAAAATAATAACAAATAAATTAAGAATATAATAATGATATTTAAATTTTTTATTACAATATTAATTAAAAATCCTACTCAAACATAATTTATTTTAATATGCACGTCTGAATTGTGAAGTATTTCAGTTTAATTTGATTAATTATCATATAATATTACATTATATTTCGAGCTTAATAATATATGACATTGTTGAAAATAAACAATCAATATAGATCTTGGAAAAAACGATAAAAATTATATAGTGAGCGTGTATAACATAAAGCAAAATAAAAGCAAAATAATGGAAGCCGAATAATTGAATCTTTATTTCGGTCTTGAGTTCAACCATCACAAGAAAGTGGCAAAGATATGAAACTTAAAACCACACTCCCTCCCTCCCCGAAATATTTGTTACTTTCATTTTAAGTAATATAACCCACACATTTCACTTTGCTTTTAAATTTATTCCACTCACAACTACCTCACAGATGGAACCATTATTCCACTCATCACAATACATCCTACCAACTAAGTCTAACAACTTTTATTAAAATTTGTGCCAGTCAAAATGTGACAAATGTTTCGGGGACAGAGGGAGTAATAGAAAAATAAAATTCGAAACTAATGTGCAAAGCATGAAAATATTCTAACCACATAGTATTTCATTATTGCAAATATCATACTACAATTTGGGAGCCTTTAATTAAGGATTTGGGGCCTTAATATAGCCCACATGCATTGAGTTCTCGACCTTTATAAGAGTCTTCAAATCATAAACGATCCAACATCGAGATTCGGCCCGTTTAAAGAAAAAGCCCAAACACTTGCAATCGGAGGTACATTTTCTTAAGCACTCCTCTTCCTTCATAGGCCCATTTCCACTTGTGTACTTGCTAATGAAATGTTCCACCCCTTCTAATTTATAGTATTTAATTTCATTTGCTTTACAAGAAGTCAACTTCGGGGGCCCGCAATTGCTGCTCCAGCCCAAAAGCCCATTTGGAGATGGGCAGGCCACACATTGGCTATCCTCACAAAGCCCGAAGTTACCGCATCGCTCCGGCAGCCGGCATTCGTTGCCGGAGGCTCTAGGGAAAAGAGTGAAAGTCTCTTCCCATGCACCATAATCCACCTTGTCGTAGAACGTAAACGCCCTTAGGCCACCGTCGATGCCTAACCGTATATACGTTAGGGTACTATTGTATTTGGGCCTCGACAAATAAATACTAGTACCCGAAATAACGTCCAACGTTATTTCATATGCAAACGCATCCTCCGTTACGGGCTGGCTATTGAATGTTATTACGTCAAGAGTAATATTTAATTTGTGGAGTCAAAATATAACATGGGCTTAGGAGAATTCTTACTCACATAGTACATTATGAATTTCTTGGGCTCCAAGCTCAAACTATATGGCCCATTCTTACTTTCCATTCTAGAAAGTCGACTGACGAGCTTATTCGGACCCTTGAGGCGAAGCGATTGACCCACCAACAAAGTATCGGTTGGGGAATCAAAACTTTGCCAGACAAAATTGCCCTTAGAATCATAAAGTACCATGTTACCAATGGGTAACAATTTGAAGGCAACAACATCCTTACCTACCGTGTTAGATTGCCATGCCACTTTGCCGTCTGCATTGGCCAAGACTAGATTGCCGTCAGAGCCAAGCGCAAATGTGGCATTTTCTCCAACGGGATTGCCGCGATTGGCCTCCCAAACCCAACGCATCAAAGACTCGGATCGCACGGTGCCCATACGTAGAGCCAACGTGTAGGCACCGGGGGTAGTGTTGTAAAAACACAATTGAAACGGATTAGCAAAAACACTTAAAGGTCTGTAATTTGCATCGTACTCAACAATGTAGTCTCCAAATTCTCCTTGATTAACAAAAATGAAAGTTTGTGAAGATGGTACTACACCTTGAGCGATGCAGGGAAATGCAGAGATAAAGAGGAAGAAGAAGGAAAGAGTAGAGAAGCAAGAGACTGACATTGTGTTATGCATTTTTTTCAAGTTTGTATTGGCAGCATTTATAGAAAGGGACAAGATTCTAAAGGAATATTTTAGATATATTCGAATTGGCTACTAGTACAACTTTGGTCAATTTGTGAGATCTATGGTTATTATGCAGTGGGTAATTGGTTGTTACATCACACTAGTATAACAATTCGGGAAAGCCTCGTGCTAGGTCTCTATCCACAACAAATTCAATAAATCGAAAATTTTATGAAAATATATTATAGATAATAATTCAAATTTAATATTAGAAATTACTGGAAATATCTCATGAAAAAATAAGAAAATAGTATGGGCCAAATATTGAGCTCTGGTATTTTTTAAATTTTTTGTATCGCCAAAATTATATTAAAATTTTCTATAATATATAGAATAGTTTGAAAATATCGGCCCATGACTTTTTAATTTATTTCAATTTATTATGATTTATTTTGTAGGTTGATCTACCGGTGATCGACCTAGCATGGAACTCAATGTGCAAGTTTATAAATTTGTGACAATAGTTTAGGGGCTATCTTCGGACTTACTATTTTAGGGGCTATCTTCGGGCTTCGATTAGATTTAGAGTAGAATCATTAACTATTTAGATTGTCATTTCCAACCTACGTATAAAGAATTTTGGTAATGTATTTTGTTTGGATTTAAGTTATCCAAGTTTTTACTAGTTTATTCATTTCGAACCTACGATATACTTATGTACACTAGATTATAATATTATTTAATAAAGAATTTGTTAGATACCGGTGTACACGTCCTTTCTTGGTTACAATATGAAACAAGAAAAGTAGGAGAATAAGATTACAAAATGAACTAAAATTGAAATTACAAAATAAAATAACAAACTCAAAGATAAGTCGAGTCGAAGGAATCCTTCTCCCCGCAAGAAGAATAATGCCCCGGTAGTGCTCTCGGTTTGGCAGTTCGTCCCCAAAGGTGAAACGACTTCGTCTCGACGAATGTAGCACCACAATCCGGCGAGCTCCAGCGAACTGAACGAAGACGAGAACTGAGCTATACTATGCAGAATGTTATCTTTGTTTTTGAGAGAAAGCTATGCAAACTTTTTTTCTGTATAAAAAATGAGATGCAAATTTTCTGCTCTCAAAACAATGCAAATGAAAGGAATTTAAAGGCAATCTCACGTATGGGTGTCTTATTGCACATTTACGTGACATCACAGCATTACATGCTGTAGTTTCACCATTCAAATGGTGTAATGGAATTTAATTATTGACCAAAATCAATACAATTCAATTCCCCAAAAACAATTCAAAGGTGGTTATAAAACTCAATTAATTTCGCAATTAAAAATTGGCCTCTAGATCATCTCTCGGCTGGAGCTTTATGTGATGGCAAAATTTGATCAATTCCAAATTTTACAATTCATTTGATTAATGGGCCGACAACTTCAATCAATTAACATTAGCAATGTTATATTAATTTAGTTTATGAAATGAATCAATTAGCCGAACCCAATTCCAAATCAAGGTTAATTCGTTCAAGAATTAATTCTAAAAGAATTAATTCAAGCCCAATTCAAAATCAAAGCCCACGGTTGAAACCTGAGCTCGTTCATTCAACAAACGAATTTGCCCACGATAAATTCAACTCCAACACACAATTCAAATATATCATTTCTCACTTACCAAATAATGGTATTGAGAACATGAATATATCCTGAATATTTACTTGACAAGTAAAAATAATCCTTCATTATTTAATTCTCAATAAATTAAATAATTAACCACCATAAATAATGATTTTCAAACCATTATATCCAACAATCCCCCATATGAGTGAGAAAGCTGTATGCAAATGTATGCAGACACTTAGCTCAATCCTCAAGAGACGCTATTGCATTTGGATAGGTGGCTTGTGACCTTGAACCTTCCATAGTCAATATCATCGAGTATACTGGCGGCCTAGTGGACGCGATGCCTTGAACTAGTCCTCCTTGGTGTATACCGAGACAACAACATTGACACACAGTATCGCCTCAATCCTCATCCGTTCTCACGTTTGTGTCCTTTACAGGCCCTGGAACACCCTTTGGATTCATAAGTGCATCGTCGAAGCGGCCCACACTTCACACTTACATAGGTGATTATTTTTCCAAGTATCCTGCTATACTTGACCTCCTCGAGGTATCCAAGAATCATTAAAAGTCAAAAGACTTAACCTCACCACGTGCAGGTTTCCAAACACTCATTGCTCTCTAGGGAATATGTGATTTTGAGTGTTTTCACACGGAGTTATATAGCTTAGTTGTCCCATTGAACCAAGTTCTTGGGATCCTCCAGTCATTATGGTTGGGTTTCCACTATAATCATCCTTAAGATGTGGATTTTAATCTCATTCCCCTAGCAATTTTGACCATTTGATCTTGATTAAACATTTTGGTTAGCGGATCCGCTAGGTTATTTATTGACTTCACACAATCAATAGTGATAACCTCACTAAGAGATCAAATATCATGGGTATTATGTTGAAGATATATATAACACGATTTACCATCGTACAATCAATAGTCGTTCGGTTATCATAGTGAAAATCACTAAAGATATTTCCTTTATTCAACATATAACATCTTCAAAATACCCCCACACTTTGAAGTATTTACAAGAAGGTTTTCTATCTTTCCATAGCTCATAGGGAAAGGGAATCACATATTTCCCTTAAAGTGTAATCTTGTTCAAGATATAATTGACTTTAAGAACAAAAATAGATGCAATTTTTATTAGCACTTGCTTATTATGGACACATGTCCTTACAACAATTACATCTTCGTCTCATTCGTCGAAGTCCTTCTCGACGTTGTAGACACTGTTCTTAGCCTTTTTCTTATTCGGCTCTTCATAAACAATAGTCTTGCCCTTGTTTTCAGTACTTGGGCAAGATCGCTTATTGGAAGTTCCAACACTTTCCTTGATCATGTTTGCCTTAGCTTTCATAAGAGCTTTGGCCTCATCAACCCGATATTTCCGGTCCAACGCCTCCCAAATCAACTTGGAGGTCTTAATACCGGAGTACACAGAATAGAGACAATCCGCTAAACTGTGCAACAAGACGATTTTACATGTGAAATCGCCTTTCCTCCAAGTGTCGTATCTCACAAGCACATGGATATCCGTCTCGCCCTTACTAGGCGGAAACACCTCGTCATCACGGAGGTAGTTGGCTAGTCCCAAAGTGGTAATGTAAAACAACATCTTTTGGGACCACCTTTTGAAATCAGTCCCCGAGAAGCTCGGAGGCTTCTCGGCAACAAGCATCCTTACCGATGTATGGAGATGAGCCATCACGGATCGGAATCTGCCCATTTGCCCAAACAGATTGACAACAGAGTCAATAGTTGAGCTGTCTGTTTATCCAAACAGATAGGAGACAACAGTGGCATCATCAGTTGCGGAGTTGGTGGAGCCGATGGTAATTGACTCATTGGCTGGAACAGTTGACGCCATTTCTCCAAGCAAAGGTTTAAAGTTTCGAAAGTTTTTAATCAAAATTATTAGTTCAAACTCGATCTCCTTCGAACAGACGTGCATCGTTTTTCTCGTCTTGCGATTGTTAGATACCGGTGTACACGTCCTTTCTTGGTTACAATATGAAACAAGAAAAGTAGGAGAATAAGATTATAAAATGAACTAAAATTGAAATTACAAAATAAAATAACAAACTCAAAGATAAGTCGAGTCGAAGGAATCCTTCTCCCCGCAAGATGAATAACGCCCCGGTAGTGCTCTCGATTTGGCGGTTTGTCCCCAAAGATGAAACGACTTCATCTCGACGAATGTAGCACCACAATCCGGCGAGCTCCAGCGAACTGAACGAAGACGAGAACTGAGCTATACTATGCAGAATGTTATCTTTGTTTTTGAGAGAAAGCTATGCAAACTTTTTTTCCGTATAAAAAATGAGATGCAAATTTTCTGCTCTCAAAACAATGCAAATGAAAGGAATTTAAAGGCAATCTCACGTATGGGTGTCTTATTGCACATTTACGTGCCATCACAGCATTACATGCTGTAGTTTCACCATTCAAATGGTGTAATGGAATTTAATTATTGACCAAAATCAATACAATTCAATTCCCCAAAAACAATTCAAAGGTGGTTATAAAACTCAATTAATTTGGCAATTAAAAATTGGCCTCTAGAATCATCTCTCGGCTGGAGCTTTATATGATGGCAAAATTTGATCAATTCCAAATTTTACAATTCATTTGATTAATGAGCCGACAACTTCAATCAATTAACATTAGCAATGTTAAATTAATTTAGTTTATGAAATGAATCAATTAGCCGAACCCAATTCCAAATCAAGGTTAATTAGTTCAAGAATTAATTCTAAAAGAATTAATTCAAGCCCAATTCAAAATCAAAGCCCACGGTTGAAACCTGAGCTCGTTCATTCAACAAACGAATTTGCCCACGATAAATTTAACTCCAACACACAATTCAAATATATCATTTCTCACTCACCAAATAATGGTTTTGAGAACATGAATATATCCTAAATATTTACTTGACAAGTAAAAATAATCCTTCATTATTTAATTCTCAATAAATTAAATAATTAACCACCATAAATAATGATTTTCAAACCATTATATCCAACAGAATTGGACCCTAAACAAAAAATAAAAATAAAGAATTAGAAGAATATATGTCCCAAGATTTACCCAACATCTAATTACGTTTTATTAAGATAAGGACGTGTAAATATATTAGTCATTATTTATTTTAATTCTAGGTTTTTATTTATTTGTCTTGGGCGTCAAGTTATCTATTTTAGTATATATATATGGTCTTTTATTATGATTTTAGAGTCGAATTTGATATTGAGATGTAGAGTTTCGGTTTGTTCCCTTCTCGTGTGTTCTTCCGGTATTCATGTTTGAATCAACGGATTAATGCTTATCTTACGTTTTCCGGTATTTTGTGAATCAAATCAACGAATTTCGTATATTTTTACTGTTTGAATATATTTCACGCTTCTCCTTACATCATTAATTCTCAATTATATTTTAGGGACTATTACCGTGCATTGCACCGGGTACAAAACTAGTACCATAAATAACTTAGATGGGACCTATCGTGCATGTGATGCTTCCATTTTTTTTTTTTTTGTGGTTTTTGACTTGGATGTGATGCTTCTTTTGAAAATTCGTATAAGTCGGCGATTCAACATATTAGTGGTTTTAAAAATATTATCTTAAGGTTGCTAGAAATAAATAAGATGTCAATAGTTCTATCTATCAGTTTGAAGATAGTTTACTCCACTCGGTGGTGGATTGGAGAGTTTTACACTAGTTAATGCTCTTATTATTGCTGTTTTAAAGACCTACTAAAGTTTTCTTTTATTTATGATTTTTTTGTATAATTTAATATATCCGTATAATTTATAGTACAGTGCACAAAATTAAAATTCACTTAGAGCCAAACACTCAAATAACGCTTTTGGTGTTTTACTTGCAATAAAGAAATTAAAGAAAAAAACATTGACAAATGAAATGACTGCAAATTGGAGTGAGAAACAATTTGGTGAGAGGGCATTTATTGGAGTTGTTCTAATAAGCATATGATTGATTATCCAACAACTTTAGGCATATTTTCCGGTGGCAGTTTGGATTTTATGATTTTTGTTTTCCTTTAGATTTTCCGGCGAATCCAAACTGTAAAAAAGGTATGTGTTTTAGGTATTCATTGTCATATTTTATGAACGATTGGTATTGTGTAATATTCACATTAATAATAATTTCAAGTCGGATATAGTATGATGAATTCAAATATAAGGATCATCTCACGTATAAAACTTGTTAGATTGTGTGCGTGTGTTATTGTGTTAGCAAGCGGTAGAGTGGTTAATGTCTGAGGTCAAAAGTCTCGGGTTCAAGTTCACCGTTGCACGTGACCTTCAAGTTTCCTGTAGAAAAATCCAAAAAAAAAAAAAAACCTGTTAGACTATGTGGCAAATATACCGCACCAAAATTAAAATATGTCGAAATTTTACTCGTCTAACATGCAGCTCCCCCGAAACTGTAGTATGCCAAAAATCATAAAGGGACAAAAGATACATTTTCAATTTACTAAGAAGAACACTATTTTGATGAACCTAGTACTAATATAAGTAAGGCTCTTTACTTATGCCGAATCTATTGTTGTTACTCGAAGTGTATACCAAATAAATCTTCCCATTAGGAAAATGTGTATCAGACTCCATTTATAAGATGACTGTTGGTCACAAAAAATACTCACTCTACCACTAGATTATCTTCGAGATGACAAAAATCATTATATCCAAAATCATGGTAGCTTTAATTTTCAAAAATAAACTATACTAACCTCTTTTGTATAAAAGTACCTGAACTATTTGAAATTATACAATTCTAACACTAAATGATTTTTAAAGTGCTTAAAATAACTAGGTTAGTCGGTGATGATGTGGAAATATATTAAGAAATTGAGGAATTATAGGATAATAACACTTTTAAAATAAAAAAATATTAATTATAGCATCACTTTTAAAAAGTACAAAAATAGAATTTTTTGACTTTTTTGCCCCTAATTCTTTTATTTAATGACCTCCATATCATATTGTTTACATTTTCAAATATGTGAATTCACATATTATTATACGTGTAATTTTCACATGATTGTGATTTAACAATTTTTTTTTATGTAAAAGCACATGTATAAACCAACATTTGTACAGTTTCACATTTGCAAAAATGTGAATTCACATATTATTATACATGTGATTTTCATATAATTGTGTTTTCACAATTTTTTTTATGTGAAAGTATATGTATAAACCAACATTTGTACCGTTTCACATTTGCAAAAATGTGAATTCACATATATTTATAAGTGTGATTTTCACATAATTGTGATTTCACAAATTTTTTTATGTGAAAGCACATGTACATATTTGTGCTTTCACATATTATACTTTATGTGATTTCATGTTAAAATCCCAAAGGAAGGGCAAAAAAGTCAAAAGTGTTGTTTTTTTGTAGTTTTTAAAATGAATGCTATAATTAGTATTTTTTTTATCTCAAAAGTATTATTATCCCACTTGCCCCTAAAAAGTTCATATAAAAAATTTCGGAAAATTAGTTTCATATGTTATTAGGCCCATTCGAATAGGTTAAGATCGTTTGGGAACTTTTTATGCAATTGGGCTTTATTTAGTGTCTGGCCATTCTTAAGAGCTTAAGCTCATAGGTAAATTTTTATATAATTGGGTTATTATAAATATATATAATAAGTTATAATGTTGTATAGGTTAATGACAACACTTTCATACATTTTTCTGTCTACAATATATTTTAATTTTTTGCACAAAAACATGAACTTTATTATTTGTGCAATTTACAACACCAATCTAATTTCCTGTCAAATTGAAATTGGAGTGATTGTCGAAGAATTACATGTGGACTATTAATTTGTCCGGACTCCGGCCACTTGAAACAATGTTGTTTCATAATTTTATATAATAGTATAAACTTTAGATATAATTTTAATGTTTAATCCTAATTATATATTACACAGAAAGTTGTGAAAAGTAGCTCAACCCGGCCTGATGAACCTGTCCACATTCAGGCCGGTCTGGGTCGTAGATTTTTTGGCATGAAAAACTCTTCTGGCTGGCCAAAAGGAACAATTTTGCCCAAAAATCAGGCTAGTACGACTCAAAAGTTTTATGCTTAATTATATTTTGAGGTTAGGCTGGATTGGTAGAATTGTGATTTCAAAATTTGGGGACTATCCGGACCGATCTGCTTTTACCTATCAGCTCGGTGGCCTCGGGTCGAGCAGGTCGGAAATTTTGAACTACAATTCCACCAATCCACCAGTGCAACTCCCCCCGAAAACATATTTATGCACAAAAATTCAGACTGCCCGAATTATATAAGGTCAATCTACAAAACTTTCATAATACATATACTGCAAATGAATAAGGGTTATTTATAGTTTGTTGCCCCAACTTTCATCAATTTTCTGTTTGTGCCCTGAACTTTAAAATTTTCCAAAAAAACCCTGTACTTTATGATTTT
This sequence comes from Agastache rugosa, assembly GCA_031470985.1. Lineage (NCBI taxonomy): Eukaryota > Viridiplantae > Streptophyta > Magnoliopsida > Lamiales > Lamiaceae > Agastache > Agastache rugosa. Next base: position 31,351,105 of record CM062601.1, on the reverse strand, counting down.
ATCTAAAAAAGGCCCGCCTTTATTTTTTGGCGTTGGAATGATGAATCATCTGACCGACTATTTAATGTGGATATTAAAATGGCAAATGTACCGAAACAACGTCGTTTCAGTTTGAGCAAAATTAAAAATTGACAAGGTCATACGACGTATAGCTTGCATGATGGAACCCTAAAAGTCTTTCTATTCTTTTTCTAAACTATACGTCGACTTTTGGGGAAGAAAAGAGTTTAGAGAGAGAATAGAAAGATATTTAGAGTTCCATCGTGCAAGCTATACGTACGTCGTATGACCTTGTCAATTTTTAATTTTGTTTAAACTGAAACGACGTTGTTTCGATACATTTGTTATTTTAATATTCACATTAGATAGTCGGTCAAATGATTCATCATTCCAATGCCGAAAAATAAAGGCGGGCCTTTTTTAGATAAAATCATAAAGTACAGGGTTTTTTTGGAAAATTTTAAAGTTCAGGCCACAAACAGAAAAGTGATGAAAGTTGGGGCCACAAACTATAAATAACCCAATAAATAATTATATAGCATACAAAAATATTTTCGAAAAATAGATATGCGTTGGGAATTGAGACCATGTGTAGAGTTATCACAGGGCCCGAGCCAGCACGGTACAAGCCCGGACAAGTTCAATAATCATGTGGACTGGATTGAGCCGCCCACTTGAAATGGGTCTCATATGGGCCTTTTTTAAAGCCCAGAACTGGGCCCAATCGGGGTTGCTCTATATGACAATATACCTTTGATAAACATGGATTTTCTCATCTATATGAGCTTAATTAAGTTACTTTGTGGAAGGAAATCATGTTTGGAATGAGTTTTGCGCCTAAGTTTCGTTATTTTATGAAATATGATGCTCGTTCATTGTTTGTCTAATTTTTCAGGAAAAATGGAGTGAAGAATAGGAAAATTGAGCATGATAGGATGAAAGTAGAGTTCGCTAGGAGTTCGTAGGCGAAAACGGATCCAAAATCAGAGTTGAAATGAGGGAGAACGGGCCGAAACAAAATTACTGCGTTCGTGAATAGTGGCATGCGGTCGGGCATGCGGCCGCATGACCAACCGCATGGACCACCCCCTGAAATAGGGCAGATCCGCCATGCGGTCCCGCATGCGGTCTGGCATGCGGCCGCATGGCCCGGCGGAATTCTTTCAATATCTTTTCTTTTTCGTTTCTATCTCCTTTCTAGGCCTAATTCCTAACCCTAGTCGAAATGTACCTATAAATACGCCTCGTATTACATTGTTTTGGGGTTGTTAATTAGAGAGATACATTAGATTTTTATTTTCATACACTTTTATGCTTGGGAGAAGATTTGAAGATTGAAGACGAGAAGAGAAGATTGGATGCATCAAGAACTAAAGATTCATCTTAGGGTTTTTATGTTTTTCAATTCTTGTTGGATATTGTTTATCATGAATATGAGTAGCTAAATTCCTTTATCCTAAGGTTAGAGAGTAGGTGAATATTTGGATTTGATTTTGGTTTAATTAATCAATTGGGACCTTCTTTTGCTTTCTATATTCTTGTGCTTTTTCATGCTATCTTGATTGGCCATCTTGTGTGTATATTTGATGTGTTAATTCAATATTCAAAAGATTAGAATTGATGCTTGATCTAGAATATAGGACATACTCTTCAATATAGTCGAAAGATCTTGAGATTTGTGTGAGGATAATAGATCTAAGAAGCTTTTAGGAGTTGCATGTTTAGTTATTGGTTGAACACAACAATTCTTGCATGTAATCCACGGTCTATGCGCTACGACAGTAGGTTTAGGCTAATTTTGTGATAGTCATAGTAAAAGTCGAGTCTGACAAACCAATTAATTGATTGAATTGAATTTGAATTCGAGTATTCACTGAAATCGAAACCTTTGGGATATTTTCACTTTATCTTTAATCCTAAATATTTTCTTTGCCTTTGTTTATTTTATTTTCTTTATTTAATTAATTGAGTCATTAGTTTAATCAAGTCTAAAAGTTCAAAAGTCTAAATAGTGGGATAATAGTTGAAAGTGGTACTTGCTAGATTAATTACAATCTTTGTGGAATACGACCTTGCTTTCATGTGCTCAATTACACCCGTGCACTTGTGGTGTGAAAGAAAATAGCGAACAAGTTTTTGACGCCGTTGCCAGGGCTTTTTTTATTCTAGTGATATTACGATTAGATTGTTTGATACTAGTTTAGACATATTTTATTATTTTAATTAATTTTTGTGTATTGTTTTTGTTGTGATTGATAGGTAGTGTATGCAAAGAAGATCACAAGGTTTGCCATTGGCACCTTATAATCCTGAGATTGAAGCTACCTGTCGTCGTAACAATTCAAGAATAAGGGCTAAAGAGAAGAACATGAATCAACAAGAGCCGACAACGGAGGAGACCATCCGGACTTTGCAAGAGCAACTGCAACAACTCTTGAATGCTCAAAAGGAGAAAGTTGAAGACCCCATCAAGGGTGTGTTTCAACCGGTGGTGCAACAAAGAGGAATTTTCGGTCAAGGAGTCGATGCAACTTTGTTCGAGCTTAAGCCTGCACTTATCTCTATGGTGCAGCATAATCAATTTGGAGGCCGACCAGCAGAGGATCCCCACGCTCACCTCCATCAATTCTTGGAGATTTGCAATACCATCAAGATTAACCAAGTTCCACATGACACCATAAAGTTGCGCCTGTTCTCTTTCTCTTTGAGGGATGAAGCCAAACTTTGGTACCATTCTTTGGATGCGGATGCAGTATCTACATGGAACGATTTGGTGGATCTTTTCCTCTACAAGTTCTTCCCACCAAGCAAGACGATGAAGCTGAGATCGGAAATTAAACAATTCCGTCAAATGGAGGGAGAATCTTTTTATGAGGCTTGGGAGCGATTCAAGGAGATGTTTCGCAAGTGTCCAAATCATGAAATTTCAGCCAATGAAAAGGTGATGTTGTTCTATAATGGATGCTCCGTGGGGATAAAGAATTTGTTGGATGCAGCAGGGCAAGGAGATATCTTGGATCGAGGACATGCTGCTGCAACAAATATTATTGAGAAATTGGCGGCTAACAACCACCAATGGCCGGAGCCTAGAGACCCTCCAAGGAAAGTAGCTGTGATGACAAATGACGATCCTATTGCCAAGTTGACTGCTCAGATGTCAAATTTCATGACAAAGTCGAAGGCATGTTAGCTCAGAGAACCGATCCTCTTCTTGAAGATTCATCGAGGGCCGAAGAAGTCAATTTTGTCAATCGAAGGGGTTATGAAAACTTCAAGCACCTGTATGGCTATTATCCCGGCGGAGCTTATGGAACAAGCCAAAGGCCTCAAAGCTATTATCAAGGTAATAGGACTCATCCTAACCTTTCTCATGGCAATTCTAACAATGCTCTGCAACCTCCTCCTGGATTTTCTGTGACCAATGGAGAGATCAATGAAGAGAAAAAGCCAAAAGTGAAAGAATTATTGCTCCAATACATGCAGCAGAATGATGTTAGAAACAAGGACATGGATACAAGGATGTCGATTATTGAGAAGCAAATTGGCCACATTGCCAATACTTTGACAAACCAACATCAACGAGGGCAATTTCCAAGCAACACAGTGGTTAACCCAAAGGAACAGTGCAAGGCTATTACATTAAGGAGTGGCACTGCTTACGAGGGTCCTAAGATGCCAGTTGATGAGCCAAAGGTGATCGAGGTTAACGAGAAAAAGGAGAAATAGTCTCAAGTTTCGAGGGAGAATAATAACAACAAAGAGAAAGTGGTTGATTTGGAGACAACAACCAAAGAGGCGGCTCTCCCACAAGCTATGGTGACTCCAATGCCATTTCCTCAAAGACATCAAAAGAAGAAGATGGATGAACAATTTTTGAGGTTCTCGGATATTTTTAGGAAGGTTCACATCAATATTCCATTGGTGAAAGCTTTACAACAAATGCCAAATTATGCCAAGTTCCTCAAGGATGTGATCTCTCGTAAGAAGAAGTTGGGAGCTTTTGAGATCGTCAATCTCAATGAGGAGTACAGTGCTATTTTACAAAGGAAGTTGCCTGCCAAGATAAAAGATCCGGGGAGCTTTACCATCACTTGTGATATTGGAGGAAAAACTTTTGGAAGAGCTCTATGTGACTTGGGGGCGAGTATAAATCTCATGCCCTTGTCCATCTTCAACAAATTGGAAATTAAAGAGATCAAGCCTACCACCATTGCCCTACAAATGGCGGATAGATCAATTGCTTATTCACGAGGAGTTGTTGAGGATGTTCTTGTGAAGGTTAGTGAGTTTATCTTTCCTGCGGATTTTGTTGTTCTTGATATGGAGGAAGATAAGGATATGCCCTTGATTCTTGGTTGACCGTTCTTGGTGACGGGAAGAGCACTCATTGATGTTGCTAGTGGAGAGCTTAATTTGAGGGTGAATGATGAGAGCCATACTTTTTCGATTTACAATGCCTTGAAGTTCTATGATGAGGTGGAGTCTCAAGCTATGGAGGAATGCAAGGTGCTAAGTGTGATCGATTCATGCATTAGTCCCGATGTTTGGCGATCATCCTACGATCCCATGGAGGCTTGTATTTCTAACTCTCTTGTTTCTTCTCAATTTGATTTAAATGTGCATACAAACTCTTTTGATTTGGATTTACTTGAGTCTTGCATGAGGTTGGATAGCTCAAAGGAACTTCCAAGGAGAAGAGAAAGATTTTTGGAGCTTCAACGAGATGGAGAAAAGAAGAATGAGAAAGGTGAAGCACCTAAGCTCGAGCTCAAGCCACTTCCCGGGCACTTGAAGTATGCATTCTTAGGAGAAGATGACACATATCCTGTAATTGTATCGGCTTATCTATCTTCTTTTGAACTAGATAGTTTGCTCCGTATTTTGAGAAAGCATAAGTCAGCTTTGGGGTGGTCTATTTCTGACTTGAAAGGGATTAGCCCATCTATTTGCATGCATAGGATTTTGGTTGATGAGAATGTTCAACCTAAGGCTCAAAATCAAAGAAGATTAAATCCTGTTATGAAAGAAGTTGTTAAAAAAGAGGTGTTGAAATGGCTTGACGCAGGTATTGTTTTCTCTATTTCTGATAGTGAGTGGGTAAGTCCAACCCAAGTTGTATCTAAAAAGGGGGGAATAACTGTTGTGGAAGATGAGCATAAGGAATTGATAGCAACTAGGTTGATCACGGGGTGGAGAGTGTGCATAGACTATAGGGACTTGAATGCTGCGACTCGTAAGGATCACTTTCCCCTTCCCTTTATTGACCAAATGCTAGATAGGTTGGCCGGGTATGAGTATTATTGTTTTCTTGATGGGTATTCCGGATACAACCAAATTCCCATAGCCCCCGAGGATCAAGAAAAGACCGCCTTCACTTGTCCTTATGGAATTTTTGCCTTTCGTTTCATGTCTTTTGGTTTGTGTAATGCTCTGGCTACTTTTCAAAGATGCATTATGGCAATTTTTCATAATTTGATTGAGAAAGTGATGGAAGTGTTTATGGATGATTTCTCTGTTTTTGGTACATCTTTTGATAATTGTCTTGATCATTTATCCATGGTTTTGCAAAGATGTGAGGATACTAACCTTGTTCTTAATTGGGAAAAGTGTCACTTTATGGTGAGAGAAGGGATAGTTCTTGGGCACAAAGTTTCTAGTGCAGGTTTGGAGGTTGATCGAGCCAAGATCGTTGCTATAGAGAAGTTTCCACCACCTACAAGCGAGAAGTCGGTGAGGAGTTTCTTGGGCCATGCTGGATTTTATAGGAGGTTTATCAAGTATTTTTCCAAGATAGCCAAGCCTATGTGCCAATTGCTCGAGAAGGATACTAAGTTCAACTTTGATGAAAATTGTGTGGTGGCCTTTGAAAAGCTCAAGAAGGCGTTGGTGAGTGCTCCTATTTTGGTGGTGCCGGATTGGTCTCAACCCTTTGAGTTGATGTGTGATGCTAGTGATATAGCTGTTGGTGTCGCCTTGGGACAAAAGAAGGACAAGATTTTTCGAGTCATTTATTATGCTAGTAGAACTCTTGACAAGGCTCAATCCAACTACACCACGACGGAGAGAGAGATGTTGACCGTGGTTTATGCTTTTGACAAGTTTCGATCATACTTGATTGGGACTAAGTTGATTGTCTACACTGATCATGCAGCGATTCGATACTTGTTCGACAAAGAAGGATGCCAAGCCAAGGTTGATTCGGTGGATACTTTTACTCCAAGAGTTTGACATAGAGATTCGAGATCGCAAGGGTTGTGAGAATGTAGTGGTCGATCATCTTTCGCGGTTGGAGAATCTCGTCGAGGGAGAAGAGCTTGGAGTTCCCATTAATGAAAGCTTTCCCGATGAGCAAGTGTTGCAAGTCATCTCCAAAGTGCCATGGTATGCCGATTATGTTAATTTTCTTGCTTCTAACGTGCACCCTCATTCGGATTTGAATAGGTACCAAAAGAAAGAAGTTCTACCATGATGTGAAGATCTACATGTGGGAGGATCCATTTTTGTAGGAGGTGCGCCGACAAGGTGATTCGAAGGTGTGTGCCTGAAGAAGAGTGGGAGTCCATTATCTCCCAATGTCATTCATCCTGAGGTCACTTTGGTGCAAATCGAACGGCTATGAAGGTACTTCAAAGTGGATTGTATTGGCCGTACATCTACAAGGATTGCTATGAGTTTACGAGCCGTTGTGATCGTTGTCAAAGAATGGGGGGAATATCTAATTAAGCGCCATGAGATGCCTTTGACAAGCATAGTGGAGGTGGAGCTTTTTGATGTGTGGAGAATTGACTTCATGGGTCCGTTTCCTAGTTCTTTTGGTAATCAATACATTCTTTTGGCAGTCGAATACGTGTCAAGGTGGGTGGAGGCCGTTCCAACCCAAACAAATGATTCCAAGGTGGTTTTGAAGTTTCTTCAAAAGAACATCATTACAAGGTATGGAGCTCCTCGTGCTTTGATTAGTGATGGTGGTTCACATTTTTGCAACAAGTGGTTGGAAGGTCTTCTCAAGAGATATGGTGTGAAGCATACAACTTATTATCCACAAGCCAATGGGCAAAACGAGCTCGCTAATCGAGAGATCAAGCAAGTTTTGGAAAAGACTGTTAATGGAAGTAGAAAAGATTGGGCGATCTTGCTCGACGACGCGCTTTGGGCGTATAGGACGGCCTACAAAACTCCTCTAGGTATGTCTCCTTACCAATTGATTTTTGGTAAATCTTGTCACTTGCCCATTAAAGTTGCACACAAGGCGTTTTGGGTCGTAAAGAAGTTGAATTTCGACTTTACATCGCAGGACAAGCTCGGATTTTCCAATTCAATGAGTTGGATGAGTTCAGAATTGAAGCCTGTGAGAATTCTAGTTTGTATAAGGAGAGGACGAAGATGTTTCATGACAAGATGATTCACAAGAGAGAATTCAAAGTGGGGGATAGTGTATTGCTTTTCAATTCTCGGCTTCGTTTGTTTCCCGAAAAGTTGAAGTCTCGTTGGTCGGGACCGTTTATCATTCATCAAGTTTTTCCAAGTGGACCTGTTGAGTTTCTCGACCCCAAGGGTGTACCATTTTGCATTAATGGCCAACGGATTAAAGCTTATTTCCATCCGGAGCAACAAAAGGAGGTGTGTCTTCTTCACCTTCTCGAGCCATAATCTCTTTCTGCTTCGTCGAGCTAACGACGTTAAACTAAGCGCTCGTTGGGAGGCAACCCAACAAGGTTAGTTTTTCTTTTCTCTTATTTTTTCTGTATGTTGTTGCTTTATTAAAAAAAAAATCGAATTTTGTTGAGCCATGCGGTCGCATGGCTCAACCGCATCATCTACCGCATACACCTTCAGGGCCATGCGGTCCGTTCATGCGGTCCGCATGGTCCGTTCATGCGGTCTGCATGGTCCGCCGCATATGACCCCCCCAAAACTGACCAGGCGAGGCATGCGGTCCAGCATGCGGCCGCATGCCCCGACCCGGTTCGCCCACCCATTTCCCTACCCAGTTTTAAGGTTAGTTTTTCCTTCTTTATTTCAAATTTTCTCTCTCTTTCTTCTTCCCTCTCACCCACCAACACCTTATTCTCCACTTTTCTTCTTCTTTCTCTTTATTCCTCCATTGAAGCAACTTCAAGGTATGTTTTTCTTACTTTTTCTCTTATAGTTTTTGATTCTCTACATGATTTTGCATCTTTTGACCGATTATTTTTGGTTTTTAGCCATGATTTTCGTTTTTGCACATCTAGGGCTTGAATTTGGGAATTTTTGTTTATTTCGTTAATTTGTGCAATTGGTGGTTTTCTTTGATTCTATGTCTCATAGATTTTCTTTAATTGTGTTTTGCTTGTGCTTTAGAGGATGGATGTTCCTTGAATTTTGTTTAAGGTTCTATTGTGCTTAATTGTTTGGAACTTGAGACGTGGAGGATGTTATTTTATTTTCTTTTCCTATATGTGTGGTGTTGATGTTATTTTTCCTTAATTTCTAGGTGGGTCAAGTTGAGGGAAGTTATATTATTTTTGTGCTTAATGGGGGATATTTTTGTTTAGGAGGTTGATTCATATCTTTGCGGTTGTTATATTTCTTTTTATTCTTGTTTCTTATTTTTGTTTCGTTTTTATTTTGGTGTGTGTAGGTCCCTTTTTGGTGCGCATTATGGGACCCCGTCGGGTTACTAGGAAGGAGCAGGCTACGGGTTCCGGCCATGCTTCCTTGTCTCGTTCTCGAGCTCCTGTCCGTGATGATCCTCTTACCCCTTATGATCCCGGGTTTTATAACATTGAACTTCGCACTCGTCAGGCTCGTGCCCGTTGGGATAAATTGTGTCGTTTGAATTTTAAGCCGAGCCGGTATATTTGTGTGGCCGCACTTCAGGATATGGGGATCGAGGAGTTCGTTTGGCGCCTTGTTGATCGTATTGTATTGCGCCCAATTTTGACGGCGAATTGGCTTATATCGAGGTATCACGTTGGAGTTCCTTTCTACTTTGGAGGTTACTAAGGTTAATCGAGTGCCGGTTCGTATTGAGTTTCAGTTGGGCGACAAGCCTCGTGAGTTGACTATGGATGAGCTTAACAATATCTTGTCTACGACCGTTGGTTGTGCTTTCAATCCTCAGCAGGTGGACTCTAATACAATTTGGCATCGCATGGTTTTTATTCGTCTTGAGGCTGGCCGTCACTTCACTCCGGGTTCTTCTAAGGTGTTTGCTATTCGTAGTCCGGTTTTCCGTTATTTGCAGCTCGTGCTTAGCCAGAACTTTCTTGCTCGTGATAATTGTTGAGCGATGCGAGCCAATGAGTTGGATTTTCTTTGGGGGATGCTCACTGGTACACGCCTTGATGTGGGGGTGGCCAAGCAGTTTGAGTCGCAATCTAAGTTGGAGCGGGTGCCTATTTGCATTGTTGGTATGATGTAATACCCCGCTTTTTCATGATCAATATTAGTAATTAATTATGAGCTTGTTTAAAATAATTAAGCTGCAAGATTTTTTTTTAAAATGAGATTAAGTTCCGGCAATTAAAATTTATTTGGCAGCTTTAATTTACCGAATTTTAATAATTTAAGGAATTTAAGATTTTATCTTGTCTCGGTTAATCCGAAATAACGTGATGAAGGTATTTATGATTATGTGCTTATATGTTTGAATTTATTGGAGAAATATATTATTTTTTTGAAGATTTGATTTCCTCGGAAATTATAAAATTTTGTCCGGTAATTTATTGTATTTTCGGATTTTATTTCCGAAATTTCTTAAGGAAAGCATCTATATATGTGTAATTAAGTAAAGTGAATGAAGATGAAGAAAAATTCCCTTTTTAATAATTTTTCTTCGGCAACCCAACTTTTTGTCGAAAAAGTGGAATTTAATTATTTTTGTTTCATCTTGGTTTAACCGAAACGAAATAGAATTTATGTTTATTAGATTGAGCATTTATGCTTAATTTTTATTGAGAAAATTATGAATTTAATTTTCTTAATTTAATTTATTAGTAATTTATGATTAAAAATAATAATCTTATTTATTTCATAAATGATTCGTTTTTCCGTATTTTCTTCCGAAAATTTATATTAGGGTTTGAGATGCCCTAATTGATTTTTCTAGATCAAGAAATTAGAGATTGAAGTTATGATTAGCAAGTTAAGTAATTAATTGATTAATTAAGCAATTAATGAATTAATTAAACCCTATTTATTACCTAAGCCATGACACATGCATGTTGACTAATGTGTTAGCTATAAAGAGTGATTAGCAAACCAATTCTCATTCCATTTTTTTCGCACAACAACAGCAGCAAAAACAGCACAGCTCACACACACACACTTCACACATTCATCCATATTTCTGCAATTTTTGAGCTTCAATTTAAGTGCTAATCATCTCCAAATCAATTATTAAGGTAAGATTTATGTTTAGTTCAAGATATAGCTCAAAATACAATCTCCAAATCCTCATTTTAATTCTTTTAAATATTTTGAAAATTTTGAAGAATGTTAGTAGATGATGTTGAATTTAATTTATGATGTTTAATTCATGCTTAGGATGCATGATAGATCATTAATTCATGCTCAAATCAAACCCTAACCCTAATTCTCTAAATTTTCAAAATTTAGCTAAGATGAGGGGTTTTCAATTGTGATGTTAGATGATCAAATTGATTGATTAATTGAGCTTAGATAATTATTTCAAGCATGTTTGATGTTGGAAGTGATCAAAGAATCAAATCCCTTCTATGACTTTTAATTTTGGCCGAAAATTATGATAGAAATTAAGGGTTTTTGATCTTGATGTTCTATGATTAAATTGATATTTAAATTGAGCTTATATGATGTTATTAAGTATGTTTATGCATTGAATTAATTGATTGAATCATAATTATTCCAATTTTTGGAATTATCGAATATTGGGGTTCTTAATATTAGGGCTTTTTGATTTTGATGTTGAATGATGAAATTGATGATAGAATTGAGCTTATGATATTTATTTAAGCATGTGGGAATTTGTTAGAATTTTTGGAGCTCAATTTCATTAATTTCAAAATTTTCAGCATTTAAAATAATTTAAAAATAATTATTTTAGAGCTTAAATGGATTAATTGAGTTTACAATTAATCTCTAGAATATTTGATGGTCCCTGAGCTAGGTATTTGGTGTAGAGGGGGGGTGAATACACCAAATAGATTTTTAGAAACTTTTTCAAGTTAAATCACAGAGTTGGTGAGCTCAGTTATCGATCCAGCTGGGGAGGGTCAGCTGGGTAAATAACTCAGCTGGCGGTGCGGAAAGTGGTGGTTTGAAAACTTAGCTCGGTTACTTAGAAAAACTCAGTTTGAAAAGATTAACTTTATGTTTTCAGCTTAGTCAAGTTGGGCAACTTTCAGAGAGACACAGCTATCTTTGGAGAGCAGCTGCGTATGCAGTTTTGAACAAATATGCAATGATATGAAAGAGTTAGTACAAAACTGAATATAAAGAGAAAGTAAAGAGCACGCGAGTTTTTACGTGGTTCGGAGTAACACCTCCTACGTCCACGACCAGGTTCACTGGTAATCCACTACCACTTGGTTTCCAAGTACCAAGCAACTTCACAACTCTAACCTGAGCTGTGTTCCAACAGTTTGCGGGCACTGTCAAGCCTAACCTTTCAGTTTATCGGTACTGATAAAACCTTACACACTTGAATTTCCCGCTTCAAGCAAGCGTATCTTTGACCTAACCTTTCTGGGTAAGAGGGGTTTGGTTTGAGGTTCCAACTGTGAACGAGTTCTTACAATTAAGAACTTTAGAGTATGATGAACTCGTTCAAAATCTAGGCTTAAGATATACAAAAAGTTTGGCCTAGGGAACAGACGAAAAACTAAGCAGTTTCTGAACTAGAAACACTTTAAGATAAAGTGTTCTTTGAACTATGTAGAACTGCTTGAGAGCTTTTGAAAGATTGATGATTTCAGAGAATGAAAGCTTGTAGAGAGTTTTTCGTATCTGATCCTGAGGTTGAAGACGGGTTTATATAGGTAGAGATTCAAGACTAGCCGTTGGAGGAGCCGTTTGAATCTTACCTACTCTTCTTAAATTCAAGATCTGCCATTGGGCGAATCTGCACCTGTCTTCATTTGTGTCACATCCTAGGTCCTGAAGACTAGGATGCTGATTTGGCAATCCCTCATTGGTCGAGGTATGTTGACTTCCTCTGACGCCGGGATCTTCTGCCTTTGGAGCTGGCTTTTGAATTCAGAGCTGGACTGACTTGAAGTGATGTCTTCAGTTAGTTCTCTTTGTTCTGTATACCGGACCGGCCGTGTTTTGAACTCGCTCGAATTTTCTTCGCCTTGATCATGCTCGCCGGAGGACTCACCGAAGGTTGATGCTCGTTGTCTTTCGCTAGGCCGACTCTGCCGTAGACACAAATTTGGGTCGGCCGTCTTCCGCTAGCCGACTCCCCGCCGTAGATACGGGTCGACCGTCGTCTTCCGCTTCCTTAACCTGTAAACCTAGAAAATCTAAAGCTCAAACAGGCGAGCTGGAAAACACTATTTAGGTTGACGCGATCATCTATTCGGTTGGAGAATCAGTTGGGTTTTGGTATCAAATCGAAACCTTATAATTTTCCCAACAATTTCCCCCTTTTTGATGATGCCAAAACCTAACTGAGACAACTTATGACGCAGAAAAACTTGTGTTTTATTAATGTAAGAAAATACATTATAACACAGGAAAAAGAAAGAAGGAAAAAAAAACTTCAAATCTTCAGTCTTCAATTCTTCAGTCTTCAATCCCAGTTGGCTGGGTCTTCTCTTCTGCATCCGTTGCTTCTTTCTTTTGACTCGTCTCTTCAGCTGATTCTGATTCAGCTGGTTCCTCTAGCTTAACAGTTTGCCTCTTCTTTGACTTGTCTCTTCTCCCTTACTTCCCCCTTTTTGGCATGATCAAACAGGGTGGGAGAGATACACCATCGGCTGTTGCGATGTTTTAGTTTGGCGAAACTGTGGTCTTCAGCTCTGAGCAGCGAGGTTTGGAGTCTAAGTGGCTCAGCTGTTATATTAGCTGGCCCTTCTTTAGTAGCATTAGCCTCAGCTGTGATTGCAGACACAGCGTCCTTGGCCTGATTCAGCTGGGGGAGTCCAGCTAAGTGCTTGGAGGGATGACTTGGCACGGGAGATAACATCTTCTGAGTCGGGCACAACTTCATTCCTTGCAAATTTTGCTTCTTCAGACTTCTTAGATTGAATGAGAAAGTCTGATTCAGCACTTGAGGGACTTGTGTTCAGCTCATATCATCATCATCCAGCTGCAGGTGATCATTGGCTGGGTGATGTTTCTCATTTGAGCTTGGTGCAGGGGTTTGAGCATCTTTCATCGGAAGATCTCGAAGCTGGTGTTCCTGTGAAGCTGAAGGAAACTGAGGAGAAGACGGTTGAAGTATTCCATCTGTCTTGCGGTGTTGGTGACGATGATGTTCACGCAGGCGCATGAACTTCTCCTCCACCGTAAGAAACGACCGCTTTTGGGCCTTCTGCTCCTCGGAGAGTAATTACGAATTCTCTCATAATGTCAGCTGGCTTCTCAGCTGACTGACTGAGCACCTTTGACTTGAGTCTTCTGTTTGAAGACGGTGCTTCAGCATGTTTTGTCTCCTCAAGTTGTCTCCGATTCCCAGCTGGGCCGGAGATAGATGCATGCTGCTTTGTCTCCTACATATTTTTCTGTGCCTCCTGTGGTGGAGCAAGAGCTTTGACATGACTGCTCTTGAAGACTCTGGCTTTATCAACATCTGGTCCAGGTCTGTTGACGTTGATTTTTGCATTCCAGGGAGTTGTATGTCCCGTTCTCTCTTTTATGTTGAGAGAAACAGTGGGGCTGAGGAGGTCTTTTTTCCTTTGACATTCCCAGGAAATTTTTTGCACCTTCCTGGTGAATGACATTCTTGAACTTTGCAGTCTCTCACTGCGCTGGCCTGGATCTGTCGATGGGCTTCACCTTCTTCTGGACTTCCGTCTTGTTTGAGGTTCCTGAGAGTTAAGCAACTCTTATCTTGAAGCTTTGACAGATTCTTCAAGTTTGATCGGCTTCGGGAGATATCTTTCTGGATTCCATGTTCTTCTTCTGCAACTTTTGTTAGTAGAAACAAATAATACCAATTGATGGAAATAAGAAAGAATGCCGAAAAACTTTTTAGGGTTGATGCGTATATCTTCTAGCATATTTAAAGAGTTTTCTTGATGAATGGACGATCAAGATTTATCTATTGATAAGAAGATCTACGACTAGGAGTGATTCTCGCGTTTTGTCAGTTTCTTGATTAGAAGATGCGAGTTAATGCGCGAGACAGGACGGTTGAGGCGTTTTAACTTTTGCCTCGAAACTCCCATGATTCAATTCTTTTCAGACTTTTAATTAAATTTGATTAGATTTGACAAGATATGAGTTGACTGAAAACAGATTGAGTAGGTGTAATTAATGTTGTTGCAAACCTCTCAGCTGATCATTGTAGTCAGCTGATACCTCGGTTGAGTGGGTGTGCTGGGTCATCGTGGTTCCAGCTGGTTCCCCCTCAGCTGAATAATCCTTCACTTTCAGCATCTGGTTTAGCTGAATTCTTTCTCAGCTGATATCAGTGACGTTGATTCTGAATTACAGATATCTGCTTGCATTCAGCTGGGTCTGCTTCCATTCAGCTGGGTCTGCTTCCATTCAGCTGGGTGAAGCATCGTCTGGGTTGAGTAGTCCAAGTAATCCGCACAGCATTTTGAATCTTGCTTCAATCAGCGGTTTTGTGAGAATATCAGCCCGCTGGATGTTTGTGTGAATTTTCTCAACAATCACATCCCTCTTTTCTACGTGATCTCTGATGAAATGATGTCGTACGTCTACATGCTTGCATCTTGTGTGAAGTACTGGATTCTCTGAAATGGCAAACGCACTTGAGCTATCACAGAAAATTGGAACCTGTCCAGTTTTCACTTCATAGTCATCCAGCTGATGTTTCAGCCAGAGAATTTGTGAGCAGCAGCTTCCAGTGGCCATATATTCTGCTTCTGTAGTGGAAGTTGCGACACACGTTTACTTCTTTGAAAACCATGAAATCAACTTACTTCCTAAGAACTGACAAGTTCCTGAAGTTGATTTTCTGTCCAACCGATCTCCAGCGAAGTCTGAGTCTGAGTATCCAGTCAGCTGTAGATTGTCTTCAGCTGGGTACCACAGCCCAACATTCTGAGTTTTTTTGAGATATTTGAGAATGTTCTTGGCTGCTTGCATGTGTGCTTTCTTTGGATCAACTTGAAATCTGGCACACACTCCGACTGCGAAAGAGATGTCTGGACGACTTACTGTTAGATACAGCAGGGATCCTATTATCCCTCTGTATTTGCTGGAATCAACTGACTTCCCTTCAGTTCCTGGTTCAATCTTCCAGTTGGTGTTCATTGGAATCTTTACAGTTCTGCTGGATTGAACTCCATACTTGGCGATCAAGTCTTTCACGTATTTGGATTGATTTATGAAAATCCCTTCTGATGATTGCTTGACTTGAAGTCCTAGGAAGAAACTCATTTCTCCCATCATGGACATTTGGAACTTCTCTGACATCATCTCTCCAAATCTTTGGCATAAGAAGCTTGATCTTGATCCAAAGATGATGTCGTCTACATAGATTTGAACAACCAGGATATCTTCTCCTGACTTGATGGTGAAGAGAGTTCTGTCTACTGAGCCCTTCTTGAATCCTTTGGATACAAGAAAATTTGACAGAGTGTCATACCAAGCTCGAGGTGCTTGCTTCAATCCATAAAGAGCCTTCTTTAGCTTGTAGACTTTATTTCCTTCTACTTCAAATCCTGGAGGTTGTTCAACGTAGACATCTTCTTTGATTTCTCCATTTAAGAATGCACACTTCACATCCATTTGATAGACCTTGAATTTATGATGTGCTGCATAGGCGAGAAAGAGTCTGATTGCTTCCAATCGTGCTACTGGAGCAAATGATTCTTCGAAGTCAATTTCTTCCTGCTGAGTGTAGCCCTTGGCAACCAGTCGAGCTTTGTTTCTGATGACGACTCCCAGGGTATCCAATTTGTTCTTGAATATCCATTTTAGTCCTATGACTTTGACTTCTTGAGGTCTGTCGACCAATTCCCAGACACAATTTCTGAGGAATTCGTTCAGTTCTTCTTGCATGGCGTTAGTCCAAGGCACGCTCTTCAAAGCTTCGAGAATTGATTGAGGCTCTGGTACTTGAGCTACGTAACACGCCATTAGAGCTGTGTCTTCATCATAGACCGTCAGTTCTAGCTCTACTGAGAGTTGAGCTGTGTCAGCTGCTTCTTGATGATCCGATGAAGCTTGAGTAGCTGAGCTTCTGGTTTTGACTTGGTCAGATGGTTCTCCAATGATTGCTGATGATGGATGATCTTCAATCCATCTTCCCCTCTTACGAATTTCTTCTTTCAATTGATTGATGCTTGACGTGGCTAAATTTCGTCTGACTTGGAGTTGCTCAGGAGTTAAGTCTTGAGAGATTGGTTCTCTTTGATTTAGATTTTGAGGAGACTTCTGTAGAGGCTCAGCTGGAGATGGAGCTGGGGATTCAGCTGTGTCTGGTTTTCCAGCTGATGATGTTCCCCCTTGATTTGGCGTTGAAGGTTCTTCTCGATTTCCAGCTGGTGGAGCTTCCTGGTTGATTTGAAGTTCCTCCTCTGGCTCATCGTCCCAAATTAATGGTTCGGCCAGATTCCTGATTCTATTTTCTTGAGCTCTTGTGTGAATTGGTCTTGAAGATTCTCCTTCGTTTCTTCGTTTGATAGAATCTCTATATTCGAAGGAGGATTCGTCAAAGGTAACATGTGGAGTTACTTCGACTATTGGAGTTCTTCTGTTGAAGACTCTGTATGCTTTACTCACAGCGGAGTAACCAAGGAATACTTCTCGGTCTGTCTTCTCGTCGAACGTCTTGAGCTGTGTCTTCCCATTGTTAAGGATGTGACATTTGGATCCGAATACCTTGAAATATCCTATGTATGGTATTCTATTGTTCCATAGCTCATACGGTGTCTTTCCTTGCCTTGATGTGAGTAGGGAGCGATTATGAGTGAAGCAAGCTGTGTTGATTGCTTCAGCCCAGAACTTCTTTGGAATGGCAGAGCTAGCTAGCATTGAGGTAGCTGCTTCCTTGAGAGTTCTGTTTCTTCTTTCTGCTACACCATTCTGCTGAGGTGTGCGTGCTGCAGATGTTTGGTGTTGAATTCCGTTCTTCTCGCAGTAATCATAAATAGTTTCATTCAGAAACTCCGTTCCACGATCTGATCTTATTGACATTATCTTGCACTCCTTCTGTGTTGATAATCTTTCCAGCAGGATAGGCAGCTTAGTCCTGGTTTCGCTCTTCTGGTACAAGAATGATACCCATGTGAATCTTGAGAAATCATCCACTACGACCAGAGTATATTTTCTGCCATTGAAGCTTGCTGGAGTAACTGGACCAAAAAGATCCATGTGAAGGAGTTGAAGTACTCGATCAGTTGACTGAACTGGCTGAGAGAGAATGAAATTCTTGTCTCCGCTTTCCTTGTTGACACGCGCCGCACATATGACTTTTGTCATATACTTGATCTCGGAATTCCATTAGCAAGCCGGTTCCTAGCCGGTTGTTGATTGTCTTGAAGTTGAGATGATTCACTGCCGTGCCACGTGCCTACCGACTTCATTGTCGCTTTTCGATACAAGACAAGTCTCCGGAGGGCTGTTCCGCCAGAAAATACATATATCCTTCTCTTTTCCCTCTTAGGAGTATCTGCTTGGTTTCCCGTGCTTCCTGTATCCCCGTGCATCAAACTTGACAGAAAAACCGTTGTCGCAGAATTGGCTAATGGAAAGCAAGTTATGTTGCAATCCTTGTACATAAGAAACATTTGGGATTATAACATTTCTAGTTTTAAATGTACCATAACCTTTGGTTAGGCCTTTGGAGTTGTCACCAAATGTTACTTGTGGACCTGTACGCTCGATATACTCCTGCAGTAGATGCTTTAGGTACGTCATGTGCTTGGAACATCCACTGTCCAAGTACCATAGCGTTCTCATCGACTCCTCAGAGATGCGTCGATTCCTTGCAACCTAAAAAAAAATTAAAATTCAGGTACCCAGTTTTAATTGGGTCCTTGTGGGTTAGACAGAGATCCTTTGATGACCCAGATCTGCTTGATGACTCGAATTGGGTCATTTGATCTGATAATTCTCCCAGCTGAGTCGATATACACATTCTTTGTGTTCTTCGGTTGTTGCTGGCGGGGTCTTGATCTCCGTGTCTTCCCGTTTTGATGTCTTGATTTCTTTTGGTTTCCAGCTGTGTGCCTAGCTGAGACGTTCCTTTGTCTCTGCTGTCTTATGTGCTGCTGTGGCTGGAAATGATTATCCAGCTGGTACTCATATGAGTGATATCCAGCAGGGTATCTCTGATATCTCGGTTGATATCGATCAACGTGCTGGTGCTGTTGCTGGTATCTGTGAAATCCAGCCTGTTGTCTTCGTTGAGGTTGAGCACGTTGCTGTTTGAGTTGGGCTTGAGGTTGTCGCACAGCTGACCTTCTTGATGCATGCTGTGTTTTCGACAGAGCTTGAGGATGTTTCACAGCTGGTCTTCCTGACGCCTGCTGTGTCCTCAACTGTTGATGCTGAGCTGCTGGGATTGGAGGTTCGTTTGCACGTACAAACATTACCTTTGTTCCACTTGTGGAGGCAATGTTTGAGGCATCCTTTGATTCGTTGTATCCCAGTCCCGCTTTGAGTGCTGCTGGACGCTGAGCACTAATGATCTCGTCCATTGTTGACGTGGCTTGGATGAGAGCTACTATCTTCTTAGATAGTACCTCTTCGGTGCTTTTCAGCTCAGTGATCTCAGCTGACTTCTTTTCCGATTCAGCTGTGACCTTTTCCACATCTTCCATCAGCTGTTTCTTCTCATAGTAGAATTCCTTCATCAACTGATCTTGTTTCACTATTTTGTCTTTTAGTGAAACATGTCATAACCCGTTCCCAATTACTATTTTATTTAACGTTATCTGATTATTTAAATTATTTAAAAATTCAACTTGTGGAATTTATGAAGTTAAGTGTCGAGCATATGTTAGTCGAAGTCGTGTCCCTAGTTAGAAATACGAGATTTTAAATAAATTTTGGGCTTTAGAATTTATTTTTCTAAAATGATCTTTGAAAAGTTTTTTTTTGAACATTATCTAAATAAATTTAAATTAAAGTTTTGGGCCAATTCTAATTATTATTTTGGGCTTTTAAGTGAAATATTTTAATTATTAGTTGAGTCCATTTATTTTCAACCAATTTCGCACAGCACATTCAACCAATTCATGTTAATCAGAACTTTTATAATTAGAAGTATAGAAGAGTAAGAGATTTTTAGGAAAGAAAATATTTTGCTCCCTATTTTCTTTAAATCGAACCAAAAACCTTATTGGGTTGACCGAGTTGAGTTCATCGAGTCAGGGTTGGGGCTGTGTTGTCGAGTCTGGATTCGGGTTCTTGTTGAAAGTGGAAGAGGCGGCGGCAGCGGCTTCCGGGCTGCTGGTCGTCGGCCCAGAGTAGTGGTGGCGGAGATGGCGGGTCTTCGCCGAAGAATTTAAGAATGAAAGAGAAATAATTTTAGGAATTTTTTAAATTGGGGATTCTTTTGTTTCTTTGTTGCAGAGCCTTAAGAGAGAGAGAAGAGAGTTGGACGAGAGTTTGAGAGAGGGATAAGTGATGAGAAATTAATTTTGACTTTTATTATAGATTATTTTGGTGGGCTTTTGTTTAGTTATTAAAATGGGTTTTAATTTATTAGATGTTGGGCTTACTTTACTTAATTTTATTGTAATAGGTTGGCCTAATTTTCCACAGGAACTTAATTTATGATTTTAAGATATATTTTCGGATTTCGGTTTTCTGCCCAAGAATGCTTTCATGATCAGTTTTATATCAAAAAGGTTTTCTTTTTAATTAATCATGGTCCTAAGATTTTATAAAATATTTCATTAGGCCCAAAAGAATTATTTTTAATATTTATTTAGGCCCTTATAAAGTATGGTTATATTTACGTGATTAGGTGCGGCGCGACTAAGACATTGATTTTGCTTGTTCGACTTCATTTTCAAGATCAAGGTTTAAGGTGTGGTGATTTATTTAAATTATGTTGTTGATAATTGTTGTCCATTTTAATATTATGATTGTCGTATATGTTATGAAAGTTATGAAATATGTGATGAGCCGGACCGTCATTATAAAGTTGTCCTTAAGGGTGCTCTCACTTTATTGTGCACAAAATAATATCGCCAGGGGCCCGCTAAATGGGTCCAGGATAGAAAAGTCCTTGGTATGCCACAGTGCGATCTGAAGTTAAGAATTTCATTAAATATGCGTGCTTATTATTTTTATTAACTTGGACAACATTGTATACATCCCACACTGAGTGTACTTGTACACTCACCCCATATTAATGCATATTTTCAGGTAATTGAAGTTGGAGAGCGCGTGGAGAGGTCGAATGATGCGTGCAAGCATTATCTATAATATTATACTTCTGCATAAGCACTTTTTACAAGACTTAAAGACTCTGATTATCTAGCTTATGCTTATTTTGATATGGTTGTAAAATATAACTTAGTATCATGGATTCATTTTGTCATGGTCCAAATTTCGAAGTTATATTATCTATTTTTACTCTAAGCCTTACTCTCAAGTATTCATCAAATTAAAGATTTTATTTCTATTAAATTATTTATAAAAAAAAAAAAATTTTACACTACATTTTTCCGCATTTATCATTTTAAATACTTTATTTTAGTATAGGGTGTTACAACATGGTATCAGAGCGGGTCTACTTTCCTGTAGCCACCGTAAAAAAAAAAAATTATTTATATATTTCAGCATGAAAACGTAAAGTAATTGCATCACTGTCAGTCGACCGCTACGCTCTCCGACTTTGAGGTAAAAGTATTTTTTTTAAAGAATTTTATTGTGATTTTGAATATGAACTGTTAATTCCGAAATTACGTTGAAGTTTGCTGCAATTATTGAATTTATCATGTTAAAGTTTATTGCAGTCATGAATTTTTGTTTCAGAATTTTACAGTTTAAAATGTTTGATATGCAATGTCAATTTATGAAAAGTTATATTTTGAACTTAGTCCTCGAATTTAGTGGAACCTAGAAAGCCTAATGACCCCTTTACGTTTGCGCTTCAGCTAAGAAATAATATTTTTTTCACGAACTTTAAGTTTTCCTAAGTTAATGACAATTAGTTTCTCCGAATTATAGAATCATGCCTAATACACGTTCTCGTCCACGTTCTGCTGAAACTAATGATTCGAGTACAAATCAAGATCAAGGAGCAAATCAAAATCATCAAAACCCACACACTAATGGGAAAGACATCATGAATCAATTTATGGGTGCTATACAAGGATTCATCCAACAACAAGTCCAGGCTCAACTAAATACACAACCTGCTCCTAAACCAGATACGAAAACGACAGATCAAGCAGTCGAGCTGTTCCGTAACTATAACGCGCCGCGATTCACAGGACGTGATGGTCCTTTGGCTGTCGAAGAATGGTTTGAGGCACTTGAAAGAATCTTTGCTCACATCAACTGCACAGACGAACAGAAACTCACGTGTGCAATCTTTTAATTCAAAGATGACGCTCGAAAATGGTGGATTGGATTTTATCGTCTACTAGGAGAAGAAGATCGTAAAGTTTTGAGCTGGAAAATCTTCAAGGAGGTCGTAACAGAGAAATATTTCCCTAGCTCTTTTCGCAAGAAGAAGGAAACTGAATTCTTTGAGCTCAAACAAGGGAACATGACCATAGAAAAGTATGAGAGAAAATTCAACGAGTTAGCTCAATTTTCTCCTCACTTGGTCGATACTGAGACTAAGATGATTGCCAGATTCAGGAAGGGACTGAGGACTGACATCAAGGGAATTATGGCTCCGCATGTGATTGATGACTTTAGTGATCTAGTCAAGCGAGCTGAAGATGTAGAGACAGCCCTTGGGATAAGCAATCCGACACCGAAGCCAACGAACAACTTTGGAAAAAGAAAATGGGAAGGAAATAACCAAGGCAAAGGAAATTTTCAAGATAGGAGAAACTTTCAAGTCAAGAAACAAAGGTTTGGAGGTAACTCTAGCACTGGCCCATCAGGAACGAAACCACAATGCCAAAAATGTGGTAAATATCACTATGGAGAATGCATGTTTGGAAAGGGAGTTTGTTTCTACTGCCACGAGCCGGGACACGATGCCTTTCATTGTCCCAAAGCAAAGAATAAAGCGCCAGAAGCACAAAGGAACTTCGGGCAAGATAGAAGGGGAGGTAAAGAGCCAGAAAAGAAAGGGAATGCTCGCATCTTTACCTTGACGCAGAAGGAGGCGACAGAGAACAATGATACAATGACTGGTACGTTACTAATTCTTGGTACACCTGCAGTTGTTTTATTCGATTCTGGAGCTTCACATTCGTTCATTTCTGCTAAGTTTTGTCGTAAGAGAAAGATAAATTGTGAATTAGAGAACTTAGCCTTGAACATAAGTATCCCTTCAGGAGAATGTATTAGAACCGATAGAGTTGCTCGAGGAGTCGTTCTAAATTTTGGGACAAGAGAACTAAAAGCTAACTTGTATTGTATTAAGATGCATGACTTCGATATCATTCTGGGAATGGATTGGTTGAGTCAAAATCATGCCAAAATCAAGTGTCATGAAAGAGAGGTGGATTTTCAAAAACCGGGAGAAGAAATATTTTCTTTTCACGGAGCCAAGAGGGGAAAAACATCAATGATGATATCGGCAATTAAGGCAATGAAGATATTAAGAAAAGGTGAATGCCAAGCTTACCTAGTGTGCATAATCGGCAAGAAAGATGATCAGCAATCAATCGAGAATATACCAGTGGTACGTGATTTTGCCGATGTTTTTCCAGAAAATTTACCTGGAATACCACCGGATAGACAAGTAGAGTTTACGATCGATCTAGTACCTGGAGCTGCTCCCGTATCCAAAGCACCATACAGAATGCCACCAAAGGAGCTGGAAGAAATAAAGATTCAACTACAAGAACTTTTAGATCAAGGATTCATCCGACCGAGCGTGTCACCTTGGGGAGCACCCGTCTTATTTGTCAAGAAGAAAGACGGAACAATGAGGATGTGCATCGATTATCGAGAGTTGAATCGACTCACTGTCAAGAACAAATATCCGTTGCCAAGGATAGAAGATTTGTTTGACCAATTGAAGGGAGCAGGGGTGTTCTCGAAGATAGATTTGAGATCAGGATATCATCAACTGAAGGTGAAAAAGGATGACATACCAAAGACGGCTTTTCGAACAAGATATGGTCATTACGAGTTTCTAGTAATGCCATTTGGTTTGACAAATGCTCCCGATGTCTTTATGGATTTGATGAACCGCGTCTTTCATCCGTACTTAGATAAGTTTGTTATAGTTTTCATCGATGATATTCTGATTTACTCGAAGGACAAGATACAACACGAAGAACACCTTAGAATTGTGTTGCAGACATTAAGAAATGAGAAACTCTACGCCAAGTTCAAGAAATGTGAATTTTGGCTAGATCGAGTAGTATTTCTTGGACACGTGGTGACCGCTAAAGGAATTGAAGTGGATCCAGCTAAAGTAGAAGCTGTGGGAAATTGGAGAGTGCCTAAGAACGCTAGTGAAGTGAGGAGTTTCTTAGGACTCGCGGGATACTATAGGAGATTCATTGAAGGATTTTCAAAAATATCAGGTCCAATGACACAACTGACAAGGAAAGATGTCGAGTTCAAGTGGACTGACAAGTGAGAACAAAGCTTCCAAGAGTTGAAACGAAGGTTAACATCTGCACCGGTATTAACCATACCTGATGGATCAAATGATTACGTTATCTACACCGATGCATCGAAGCAAGGCTTGGGATGTGTCTTGATGCAAAAAGGAAAGGTCGTTGCTTATGCTTCGAGACAGTTAAAGGCACACGAGTTTAACTATCCCACGCACGACTTAGAGCTAGCTGCTGTAGTTCACACGCTTAAATTTTGGAGGCACTACTTGTACGGAGGTAAGTGCGAGATTTTCACTGACCACAAGAGTTTGAAATATTTCTTCACCCAGAAAGAGCTTAACATGAGACAAAGAAGATGGCTAGAGCTCGTGAAGGACTACGATTGCACTATACTATATCATCCTGGAAAGGCTAATGTGGTGGCTGATGCACTAAGTAGAAAGGGTGAAGGGCAACTTACTTCAATGATAACTCAGGAAGAGACCCTAATAAGAGAATTTGAGAGGATGAACCTAGAAGTGGTGACATCGGAAACCAAGAAGGCTATACTAACAGCGTTGGTGGTCCAACCCAATCTACGAGATCGAATTAGGAAAGCTCAAGAAACTAACGATTTCTTGCAAAAAATGAGAAGTCAACAGAAGAATGATGATGTCACGGGTTTTATGGTAGCAAGTGATGGAACGTTCATGTTTGCGGGCAGGATCTGTGTACCGAAAGATAAAGATTTGATAAGGGAAATTTTGGACGAGGCACATTGCACTACTTATACTGCACATCCAGGTGGCACAAAGATGTATCAAGATCTTAAAAGAATGTTTTGGTGGAGAGGAATGAAGAGGACGATAGCCGAATATGTCGAAAGATGTATGACGTGTCAGCAAGTTAAAGCTGAACATCAACGACCAGGTGGATTGTTGAATCCACTGAAAATTCCCAAATGAAAATGGGAACGCATCACGATGGATTTTGTTGTGAGACTCCCGAAGACCGTCTGTGGACACGATGCAATTTGGGTAGTCGTGGATCAACTTACAAAGTCAGCTCATTTTCTACCAGTGAAAATGATGTTTTCAATGGACCAGTTGGCACGATTATACGTTAAAGAGATTGTGAGATTACACGGAGTGCCCGTGTCTATTATATCCGATCGAGACCCGAGATTCACATCTCAATTTTGGAAGAGTTTACAAGTGGCTATGGGAACCAAGCTAAAATTCTCAACAGCATATCATCCTCAAACTGACGGACAATCCGAAAGAACTATCCAGATTCTGGTAGATATGTTACGAGCTTGTGTTTTGGATATCGGAGGCAATTGGGAATCTCATTTACCATTGATTGAATTTGCGTACAACAACAGTTTTCAGATTACTCTTGGTATGGCTCCGTATGAAGCATTGTACGGGAGAAAGTGTAGATCGCCGTTATACTGGGATGAGGTTGGAGAAAGAAAAATCTTAGGTCCAGAAATCATCAAAGAAACCATCGAGGTTGTTGAAAAGATAAAAGACAGGATTAAGACGGCTCAGGATCGACAGAAATCGTATGCTGATCGAAGAAGAAGAGAGTTGTACTTTGATGTTGGCGAGAAAGTTTTTCTCAAAGTCGCACCAATGAAAGGAGTTTTAAGATTCGGAAAGAAAGGAAAGTTAAGACCTCGTTTTATCGGACCGTTCGAAATTTTAGAATGTATAGGAGATGTGGCCTATCGTTTAGCTTTGACGCCAGAGCTATCTTCTGTTCACAACGTGTTTTACGTTTCTATGTTACGAAAGTATCTGCATGATCCAACTCACATTGTTCACCATGAAAATCTCCAAATCAATAAGGATTTGACATATGAAGAGCAACCTAGCGTTATCCTAGATCGAAAGGTACATGTTTTGAGAGGTCGAGAAATACCGTTAGTTAAGATCCAGTGGTCTAGGCATGGACCCGATGAGGCTACCTGGGAGCGTGAAGAAGAAATTTTTGCTCGTTATCCCCACCTAGAACCAAGTAAGTTCAATTTCGAGGACGGAATTCTTTTAAGTGGGTAGGATTGTCATAACCCGTTCCCAATTACTATTTTATTTAACGTTATCTGATTATTTAAATTATTTAAAAATTTAACTTGTGGAATTTATGAAGTTAAGTATCGAGCATATGTTAGTTGAAGTCGTGTCCCTAGTTAGAAATACGAGATTTTAATTAAATTTTGGGCTTTAGAATTTATTTTTCTAAAATAATCTTTGAAAAGTTTTTTTTTGAACATTATCTAAATAAATTTAAATTAAAGTTTTGGGCCAAATCTAATTATTATTTTGGGCTTTTAAGTGAAATATTTTAATTATTAGTTGAGTCCATTTATTTTTAAGAAATGACATCTCATACTTGCTGCTAAAACTTAAAAATCTCCAGATATACAATTGTGAGTCTTGGACCCCAAGTTTTGATAGTAATAATAAACACATTAATCCCTTGCAACTTGCTGTAAATTTTTGTAGTGTATTAAGAAGAGCCACGTTAACCACTTTATTTTTTTTATCAACTGAAACACGTTGCCATCGTCTCCTTCAATCATTTTCACCTCTCTTCAATTCATATACTTGGAACAAAACTTTACCATTTACCAACTCAAAATATTTCGCAAAAATTTATCTTGCCTGTTGCCGTGAGTTTTTCAAGTCTTCAATTCACAATTTCTGCACCAAATTCCTTCGTTAACCAAAGGTATATTCTCAATCAAGTTTTTTTAGAAATTCATTTATACATTTATTTATTAAATATCATATCTTGTTTTCATTAAAACTATTGAAATAGACAAAAGCTCAAAAAAACCAGACCTTTCACAAGTTTAGTATTCTATTGAATAAAATTATAATTTCTGATTTATTTATTAACAAATCCAAGTTTTCAAGCCATTTATATTCTAGGAATTTCATTCTCTAGGAATTTGATTTCTACAACAAAACAAACGAAAATAATAGCAACATATTTCTCAAAATTTTCAACCAATTTCGCACAGCACATTCAACCAATTCATGTTAATCAGAACTTTTATAATTAGAAGTATAGAAGAGTAAGAGATTTTTAGGAAACAAAATATTTTGCTCCCTATTTTCTTTAAATCGAACCAAAAACCTTATTGGGTTGACCGAGTTGAGTTCACCGAGTCAGGGTTGGGGCTGTGTTGTCGAGTCTGGATTCGGGTTCTTGTTGAAAGTGGAAGAGGCGGCGGCAGCGGCTTCCGGGCTGCTGGTCGTCGGCCCAGAGTAGTGGTGGCGGAGATGGCGGGTCTTCGCCGAAGAATTTAAGAATGAAAGAGAAATAATTTTAGGAATTTTTTAAATTGGGGATTATTTTGTTTCTTTGTTGCAGAGCCTTAAGAGAGAGAGAAGAGAGTTGGACGAGAGTTTGAGAAAGGGATAAGTGATGAGAAATTAATTTTGACTTTTATTATAGATTATTTTGGTGGGCTTTTGTTTAGTTATTAAAATGAGTTTTAATTTATTAGATGTTGGGCTTACTTTACTTAATTTTATTGTAATAGGTTGGCCTAATTTTCCACAGGAACTTAATTTATGATTTTAAGATATATTTTCGGATTTCGGTTTTCTACCCAAGAATGCTTTCATGATCAGTTTTATATCAAAAAGGTTTTCTTTTTAATTAATCATGGTCCTAAGATTTTATAAAATATTTCATTAGGCCCAAAAGAATTATTTTTAATATTTATTTAGGCCCTTATAAAGTATGGTTATATTTACGTGATTAGGTGCGGCGCGACTAAGACATTGATTTTGCTTGTTCGACTTCATTTTCAAGATCAAGGTTTAAGGTGTGGTGATTTATTTAAATTATGTTGTTGATAATTGTTGTCCATTTTAATATTATGATTGTCGTATATGTTATGAAAGTTATGAAATATGTGATGAGCCGGACCGTCATTATAAAGTTGTCCTTAAGGGTGCTCTCACTTTATTGTGCACAAAATAATATCGCCAGGGGCCCGCTAAATGGGTCCAGGACAGAAAAGTCCTTGGTATGCCACAGTGCGATCTGAAGTTAAGAATTTCATTAAATATGCGTGCTTATTATTTTTATTAACTTGGACAACATTGTATACATCCCACACTGAGTGTACTTGTACACTCACCCCACATTAATGCATATTTTCAGGTAATTGAAGTTGGAGAGCGCGTGGAGAGGTCGAATGATGCGTGCAAGCATTATCTATAATATTATACTTCTGCATAAGCACTTTTTACAAGACTTAAAGACTCTGATTATCTAGCTTATGCTTATTTTGATATGGTTGTAAAATATAACTTAGTATCATGGATTCATTTTGTCATGGTCCAAATTTCGAAGTTATATTATCTATTTTTACTCTAAGCCTTACTCTCAAGTATTCATCAAATTAAAGATTTTATTTCTATTAAATTATTTATAAAAAAAAATTTTTTTACACTACATTTTTCCGCATTTATCATTTTAAATACTTTATTTTAGTATAGGGTGTTACAAAACAACTTCTTGTTGGAGCTGTGTTGTATCAGCTGCGTCTGATACCTTTGTCATTCCAGTTCTGCCTTCAGCTCGGCATTCTCACACATAATGACGTCAAGGATCTCTTGAAGCTCATTGGAATCGTTCATTACTTTCTCTACTAGACTCCAATCAGGTAGTCCAGATTCTGAGACCTGTGTAGAGTGTTCGTGTGATGGTGAGATGTTAGATAGATTTTGAGTTCGAGACATTACCTCATCTTCATCTATGCCGTCTGTTTGTCCCATGAAGCATGTATCCCAATCAGGTTCATCATGGGCCATCAGGGCTTCTTCTTCCGAGTCTGAAAATGGAATGTCATCCATTTTGTTGCACTCTGATTCTTCATCGGTGATATAAACTCTCCTTCTGTCAGTTGCCTTAGCTTTCAGTTGGTCTTTGTCTTTCTTGGACAGCTTTGGACAATCTAGCCGATAGTGTCCTGGTTCCTTGCAGTTGAAGCAACCTTCTTCTGTTCGTTTGTCAGCTGACTTCTCATCAGCTGCTGCGTACTTGTCTCTGTAAGTTCTTGCGAACTTCTTGTATTTGCCCTTGCTGGTGTTGAGTCTGTTGTAGTTTTTGACTAGCATGGCTATTTCTTCAAGTAGCTCTTCCTTGCTCATGTCCTTCTTATCCTTCTTCGATGACTCCGCTGACTGCATGTATGCGGATTTGTCAGAGTTGGCTCTGAACGCAATCTCCTTTGTTGCAGGTGTCAGCTCTTCATCATTCTGATTGTTTGAAGATTCTTTCATTGTAATCTTCAAGTTGTACTCGTTGGCTTTGAGCAGGGAGTATAATCTTTCAGTTGAAAGATCACCTAAGTCACTTCGACTTTGGTGTACCACCTTATAGGTGTTCCATTCAGCTGTGAGTGCTGAAAGAACTTTTAGATTCTTTTCTCGCTGGGTGTATTTCCCAGTTCTGATGGTTTCTATTTCTACCACAATATTGGAGAATCTGAGTTCCATCCCTTCGATGGACTCGTTGACCATCTGCTTGAAGTTATCAAACTTCTGGCATGCAATCGTGAATTTATTCTCCTTTATCTCCTCCGACCCTTCGCATAGCTTTGCTAGGGTTTTCCACATCTCCTTTGCGGTTTCGCAGTTGATGATTTTGCTGAGGTAGGCATTGGAGACCGTTGAAGATATGGTGTTCCTCGCGAAGCTGTCTAGTCCAGCTTGCTTCCTTTCTTCTGAGGTGTGCTCACTCTTGGGCTTGGGAATGAGCTGATATCTTGGTTGT
Source organism: Agastache rugosa (assembly GCA_031470985.1). Taxonomy (NCBI): domain Eukaryota; kingdom Viridiplantae; phylum Streptophyta; class Magnoliopsida; order Lamiales; family Lamiaceae; genus Agastache; species Agastache rugosa. Next base: position 31,321,508 of record CM062601.1, on the reverse strand, counting down.
TCGCCATCTTGAGTTGGGACAAGCTCGTTCCCTGATTTGTAGATGATGATGGGTCCGTCTGTGACGACGTCCCATATCATATCGTGATGCGCACAGAGAAAGCTCTTCAGTATGAACTTCCATATTGCATAATCGTCTACCGAGAAGGTTGGAAAATTCCTGTTAAGATAAAAATCCATAGAAATATGCAGTATGTAATAATATGAGTTTTTCACAAAGAGGATCTGTTCAGATGACCACTGACAGATTGTCAAGAGAGATCTCTTGATACAGAAACGGTGGTCTTTTGAACCACTGCTCTGATACCAATTGATGGTCCCTGAGCTAGGTATTTGGTGTAGAAGGGGGGGTGAATACACCAAATAGATTTTTAGAAACTTTTTCAAGTTAAATCACAGAGTTGGTGAGCTCAGTTATCGATCCAGCTGGGGAGTGTCAGATGGGTAAATAACTCAGCTGGCGGTGCGGAAAGTGGTGGTTTGAAAACTTAGCTCGGTTACATAGAAAAACTCAGTTTGAAAAGATTAACTTTATGTTTTCAGCTTAGTCTAGTTGTGTAACTTTCAGAGAGACACAGCTGTCTTTGGAGAGCAGCTGCGTATGCAGTTTTGAACAAATATGCAATGATATGAAAGAGTTAGTACAAAACTGAATATAAAGAGAAAGTAAAGAGCACGCGAGTTTTTACGTGGTTCGGAGTAACACCTCCTACGTCCACGACCAGGTTCACTGGTAATCCACTACCACTTGGTTTCCAAGTACCAAGCAACTTCACAACTCTAACCCGAGCTGTATTCCAACAGTTTGCGGGCACTGTCAAGCCTAACCTTTCAGTTTACAGGTACTGAAAAAACCTTACACACTTGAATTTCCCGCTTCAAGCAAGCGTATCCTTGACCTAACCTTTCTGGGTAAGAGGGGTTTGGTTTGGGGTTCCAACTGTGAACGAGTTCTTATAATTAAGAACTTTAGAGTATGATGAACTCGTTCGAAATCTAGGCTTAAGATATACAAAGAGTTTGGCCTAGGGAACTGACGAAAAACTAAGCAGTGTTTGAACTAGAAACACTTTAAGATAAAGTGTTCTTTGAACTATGTAGAACTGCTTGAGAGCTTTTGAAAGATTGATGATTTCAGAGAATGAAAGCTTGTAGAGAGTTTTTCGTATCTGATCCTGAGGTTGAAGACGGGTTTATATAGGTAGAGATTCAAGACTAGCCGTTGGAGGAGCCGTTTGAATCTTACCTACTCTTCTTAAATTCAAGATCTGCCGTTGGGCGAATCTGCACCTGTCTTCATTTGTGTCACATCCTAGGTCCTGAAGTCTAGGATGCTGATTTGGCAATCCCTCATTGGTCGAGGTATGTTGACTTCCTCTGACGCCGGGATCTTCTGCCTTTGGAGCTGGCTTTTGAATTCAGAGCTGGACTGACTTGAAGTGATGTCTTCAGTTAGTTCCCTTTGTTCTGTACAGCTGGACCGACTGTGTTTTGAACTCAGCTCGAATTTTCTTCAGCTTGATCATGCTCTGCTGGAGGACTCAGCTGAAGGTTGATGCCTGCTGTCTTTCGCTAGCTGACTCCTGCTGTAGACACAGCTGGGTCGACTGCTGTCTTCCGCTAGCTGACTCCTACTGTAGATACGGTAGGTCGCTGTCTTCCGCTTCCTTAACCTGTAAACCTAGAAAATCTAAAGCTCAAACAGGCGAGCTGGAAAACACTATTTAGGTTGACGCGATCATCTATTGGGTTGGAGAATCAGTTGGATTTTGGTATCAAATCGAAACCTTATAATTTTCCCAACAATATTAATTAAGCATGTTATAATTTTAATTGGAGAGAAAATAATTATTCTTGCCCTATTTATGAAAAAGTCGAAAGTTTTAAAGTATAGGGTTTTGATTTTTCTCCAATTTATTTAAGTAATTAAGCTATAATTGTAGCTAATAAATTAAATTAAGATATTGGGAAGTGATTAGAATGAAATTGGATATTTAATTTCCCATTTTCAAAATAGCCGAAATTTATTAATGAAAATAAAAGTATTATTTGATTTTTAATTAAGAAAATAATTGCATATTTGAATTCTACAATAAAAATTAAGTATTGTGGAATTTTTCAGAAATTAATTACCAAGTATTAAGAATTTTCTATTTTCCGGCTATTTTTCCAAGTTAAAGGTTTATACGTGTACATGATCTGAATTGATAATCTGATTGCGTAATTATGCTTATTATGTTAAATGATGAAAGTAGAATTAATTTCGTAATTTTCGGAGCTCGTTTGTCGAGTCGAAAATATTTTAAGTTAATGATATGAATAGTAAATAATAAGTTATATGTTAATTACATGCTAATGACATGTTTATATGTTAATGATATGTTGATGATGAGCTTCTGTGATAATAATAAGCTTAAATGTTTGATGATGTGATTAGTAGAAGTATTAAAAGTTATTAAAGTGCTTATATGATTAATGATGTTATTATATATTTAAGTGTTTAATGTTAATGTTTATAAGTTACATTGTAAAATAGAAAATAAGTTGAGATTTAGAAGTGTTAAGTATTTATAAGGGTTAGTATTGAGTTATGTTTTAGAAATTCGAAGCGAATTAGAAATTAAGTTGATCGAGATGTCATATCTCTTCGCATGTCGTTTATTTCTCGCGCTAATGGTTAATAAACCTAATCTCAAATGAAGGAATGAGCGAGAGCATAAAGTCAGGAAATCAAGAATAAGAATTGTAAGATAAAACAGCACTCGACAGGTGGGCTTTCTAACCAAAGAAATGACGAATGAGAATATATTATTATAAATCTATGATATTTTTAAATTGATTAACTTGTCAAATGTTTTAAGTTTTGTATGTTACCATCTACTGAAGGAAGACGAATTCGGTTCTACGAAATGTAGGATTTGTGTACACTAGTTTGTAATCGTGTGCCTTCCAAAAGGTGGGCCGATTACAAGTGTCTGGAAAGGAGGCCTACTTCTCAGCACTAATTTATGATTGTAGATCTGGTACATACATGTTAAAAGTATATGATTCGCGAATCACTTATATTGAAAGAAAAGATTTGAGCATGCACAGGTTTGTTTTATAAAAGTTACTTGTGCTTATCCTTTGGACAAGTTTAATCTATAGCTCTAAGTAGCAAGATTTCAAGTATTTTGCATGTGTCCACTGAGTACGAAGTACTCAGCCCTGCATGTTGTTTTCTAAAATGTGCAGGTTATTTCGGATGGAGATGGGAGTGTGCTTGGACGGACTTTCGTTGGTTGGATTCTTGAAAGTTGTTTAAACTAAAGAGTTTGGTTATATGTCTTCATATATGTAGCCTAGTCATGTTTTCCGCTGCAACACTTTGAAATATGTTCTGAAGTATGAAGTTCGTTTCTAAAATATGAAGTTTGTTAACTCTGAAGTCTTTTGATGTGGTTGTTAAGGTTTTGAAGCTAGCCTGCCTTAACTGGGATCAATTGTTGATTCCCTGTTGAAATATTCTAAGTCATACGACCCTTTATCTTGCTTTCTTGATCTGATTAATTTCTTGTTGATATTAATCTCTTGGCACCGTTGGTCGTATAATATTAATTGTTGACATCAGGTTAAATCAGATTTCTCGATGATGTTTATACTTGATATATCCTGGTCATGTGACCCTACTTATTGATATCAAGTTATATTTGTTGTTGATAACCATCTGTTGGTTAAAATTATCGAGCATGCTATTGATATTGATTTCTTGATAAACATGTTCGTTGGAAATGTTTTGTAGTATGATTGGTTTTGTTTGATAACTGGGTCGTTATCTATTCCTTGGTTAATCATAAATTATGTACGTCGCGGGACCCACCGGTTTAGTTATCTTAATTTTAAGTACCCACAACGAAAGTCCAGCACCTCATCTCATCAGACAATCCAGGTATTAATTTAATAGTTTCCTATGTTTAAAAGTTTAAAATTTGAAGTTCCATGTGACTGACGGACTGTTATGTGGACCTGATCAACCCACATAACTAGAAACTCAGTAATATGGGTCTTCCGCCTCTATAACGAAGTTAATTAATGAGATGAAGTTAGAAAGTAAAGAAGGAGAATTTTATGAAAATAAGTTATGATTGAGATCTAATTATTGGTTGTTGTGGATTTGAGATCTTAATGAGGGTATTTTATGTTGGATTGTTTTAAGCGAGATGATGAAATAATCGTGCAATCGAGACGGTTGTTTGTCTTTGAAAAGTAACGTAAGCGTGATGCCGTCGTTAAAAAGCGATAATTAGATGGAAGCGTTCAGAGAAGAAAAAAATGTTGCGAGAGTTTCGCCACATCAGGAGTAGTTACAAAAAATCTTGGACGAGTTCTTAACTCGTTATCACTGCGTGTAGATGGATCTGATATCTACGGAGATCAATGAAGTGACGGGTATCAATAAATTGATCCCATTATTACCAGAGGAGTGGCGCAAATGGACAACTTCGTTCATGCCACAGGTTGTGAGTCTTCAGCTGTGGGAAGATGTGCTTTTCAGCTATTATAGAAATTTATCGCAAAATTGAAGGTTAATAGATCAGTTTTCGCTATATGCGTTGTGCAGCTTCACACTCCTTCTTGTTATATCTCAGAAGAGTTCATATTGAAGCCAATGCCTCAGGATGATCTTATATCTTCCTTATTTCCTCCAAAAGATCCTGAGCTAGTGTTTGTTAAGTCTCAGTTATCTGATCTAGTTACGGTTTGGGTTCTTTTATTTCCCAACCTACTTCCCTATTTATCAGTCTTACTATTTCTTTATCCAGTTAAATGCGCCAGTCTTGGCATAAGAACCTTTTATTTCAAGATTTTGATTAATTTATAACACTTCATACAGAGATGATTCTTATGTAACCGAGGGTTCTTTGTATTCTTAATCATCCGAATATTAAATTTTTCTTTGGCTTCCATTGTTCCGTTCTAGCAAAGGAACTTAAGACAGAATTGTTTTGGCCGCGCCAGGAGGATAGTTATGTCGCAGCCCGACTTAGAATGAAGATGACTAAGCCGGTGGGTCCCGCGACGTACATAATTTATGATTAACCAAAGGATAAGATAACGACCCAAGTTATCGAACATGAAACAAAATACACCAAATCATACTTTCAAATCAACAAAACATGCTATCAAGACAAACGGAGTCAAATCACATATTAAACAACGACATCATTATTCAAGAACGACAATTCATATATCAAGTTTGATCAAAGATCAACGAGTATGGTCAAGAAGCTACACCATCTCGTATCAGAGTTTAGTAAACTGAAATTTAGGGTTTAACAAACTGAACCATGGTTTAGAAATTCATAACATAAGTGACGTAACAAAACAACAGAAATTGAAACAAGTTCAGAGTGTTGCAGCGGAAAACATAGTTTTGGTTACATGTATGAAGACATATAACCGTGCTCTAACTTAATCTGACAACTCAAGAGGTCAACAACAAAGCCTGCCCAGCACACTCCATCTCCATCCGAGCTAACCTGCACATTTAGAAATAACATGCATGGCTGAGTACTTTCGCACTCAGTGAACACATGCCAAAATAATTTAAAATATGCTACTTAGAGCTATAGATTGAATACTTTCCATAAAGCATAACACAAGTAAACTTTAAAAACAAACCTGTGCATGCTCAAACATTTTCTTTTGATATAAGTGACTCGAGTAAAAAATACTTATCATGTATGTACCAAATCTACTATCACATATTAGTGCTGAGAAGTAGGACTCCTTCTCAATCACTTGTAACCAGCCTACCAGAAAGGAAGGCTCACGATTACTAACTGTGCACACGAATCCCACCTTGCGTAGGACCGAATTCGTCTTTCCTTGATAAATGGTAACATACTAAAACACTTTAAACATTGGCAAGTCAATCAATTTAAACCATCACATAATCACAATCATATAGTCACATTCGACATTTCTTTAGTTTAGAAAGCCCACCTAGACTGAAGCTACTTTAACTATACTTTTACTTCTCGGCTTTTCCCTTACTTTGCGGTCCTGCTCGATCCTTTATTTAAGAATTTGATTTTAACATTAGAGCGAGAAGAATTTAAACAAAGAAATGAGGGATGCTGTTGCCATAATACGAATTCTCTACTTCGACTCGGCTTTCTAGGATTTTCTCTCGGCAATGTAAAACTTAACTTTTCTAATTACTTTTTCTACTTTACTTAACTCTTTAATTGATAACTAATCGATCACAACTTCAGGAGTTACTTAGAAACATAAAATCACATATTTCATCATTTAATCTCATATTTAAGCATATAAACACTTAATTAACATTTAAACTCATACTATTCACATCATTAAACACTTAAGCTTATCATATCATTCATAACATCATATCGTAAAAAAAATATTTCATTTCTTCATATAAGCATCTCATTAACCTTTAAGCTCTTTCTTTATTTATTTAAGCACATCAACAATGCTTAAGCTTTTTGATAACCTTTAAACTTAACATTATATTATTAATATATGTATTTGACATATAAGCTCATTAATGACGTATCATTAATACTTATTCTCATTATTAACGTATCATTAGGAAAAATAGCTAACATTTTAACTTCTGAGTTTACGGAAGAAACAACTGAAAATAAGTTGAGCAAAGATCAGCTGGATAAATCAAGCTGATTGGAAAATCAAGCTAGCTGGAAAAACTGAGTTATTTGGAAAAGCGAAAGCCGGCCGGAAAAATGAGGACCAAAAGAGTTAATCCAGTGACTGGACAATTGAGTAAATCCAGCTGACTGGGTTCAGCAGGTAAATCCAATTGACTGGTCCAAGGTAATTCCAATGACTGTTCATGAGTAAATCAAGCTCATTTGGATCCAAATTTTATTTATTCCATGATTAAACTCTAGAAACGCTCAATTTCAAGACCCTTAATTTCGAATTTCTTACAAATTAGGGCCAGAGAGTTTCAACTGATTTAATTCATGTATAAATATGCTCAAAAATATCATATAAACTCAAATTAAACATCAATTCAAGCATGTAAGATCAAAATAAAAAATCCTTATTTTTAGCCCTTAATTTAGGCCCTTTTTAAATTAATTAACAAATGATCAAATCTTGCTAAATTCAATCATATATATTCTTATATACATCACATGAACTCATATAAATCATGAATTTGATCATGAAATTCAACAATCGAAAACCCCTAATTTATTCATTAATTTTCGGTAATTCCAAAATAAATAAAAGGGTCATGAATCTTTGATTAATTCCAATATTTAACATGCTTAGAATAATTATAAAGGCTAATTAAATCATTAGTTAATCCATTTATGCTTTAGATTAAAAAGCCCTAAATTTTAGTAAACTTTAATTTTCAAAATTCTTTAATTGGGCTCTAAAAATTCTCAATAATTCATCCTAGGCTTATTTCATCATCCTAAACAAGAATCCATCATCAATTTCACCATAGGATCAAAGGATCAAAACCCCTAATTTTATTGAAAATTTCGAAAAAATAGAAATTAAGTTTAGGGTTTGATTCTTCTTAAATTGATGCTAGAAATGGGATCTAGATCATAGATTTAACATCATACTTGAAGATAAAAAACATCTAACATATATCCCTAAATTTTCGAAAGTTTTGGGAGAGAAAAGATGGATTTTCAAGCTTAATTCTTGCTTAAGAACTTGATTAATAAAGGATCTAACCTTTGTTGGTTGATTGGAAGCTAGATCTCTTACTTCTTGAGCTCAAATCTTGATCTTCAATGGAGGTTGTGTATGTTGTGTTGAGCTCAAATCTTGATCCTCTGAAGTTTAGGTTGGTGCCCAACTCACTTTGCAGGCTTCTCCAGAAACGGGAGGTAAACTTGGAATCTCGATCTGACGTGATCGATCTGGGCACACCATGCAGACGCATGATTTCACGAACATACAACTGAGCTAACTTGTTTGATCCATACGTTATTGGAATTGGTATGAAGTGAGCAGATTTTGTCAATCTGTCCACAATCACCCAAATAGCTGTATTTCCTCTTTTGGACTTAGGTAACTGGGTTACAAAATCCATTGTGATATCATCCCATTTTCACTCCGGGATGTCTAACGGCTGAAGCTTTCCATAAGGCCGCTGATGTAAAGCTTTGACTTGCTGACAAGCTAAACATCGCTCTACAAATGAAGCTATATCTCGCTTCATTCCTTCCCACCAGAATTTCTGCTTTAAATCTTGATACATCTTGGTGCTTCCAGGATAAGCGGTGTAAGGCGTTTCATGAGCTTCTCTCATGACTTCAGCTCTTAACCCTTCTTCATCTGGAACACAAAGTCTTTCTCTAAACAAAAGAGCATTATCTCCAGCTTCACGAAAATCTTCGACTTTTCCTTCACGGATCTTGAGTCGCAATTTTTCTAACTTCTCGTCCTTCCTCTGAGTGTCAGAAATTCTTGTTCTCAAGTCTGGAGTTATTTCTAGAGCTGCAATTAGTTGCTCTGTAGATTGTGGTGGTAAAACCACTTCTATTCTCAGCTCTCCAAGACTCTTTATCAGCTCTTTTGCTTGAGTGAGCAGAAATCCTAACTTGGATCTGCTCTTCCTGCTTAAAGCATCGGCTACTATGTTCGCTTTTCCTGGATGATAGGAAATTTTGCAATCGTAGTCCTTTACTAGCTCGAGCCATCTTCTTTGCCTCATATTGAGCTCTTTCTGCTCGAAAAAGTATTTGAGGCTCTTGTGATCTGTGAAGATTTCACACTTGGCTCCAAAAAGATGATGTCTCAAGATCTTCAGAGCATGCACGACTGCTGCTAACTCCAAATCATGGGTTGGATAATTCTCCTCATGAGGTCTGAGCTGTCGTGACGCATAGGCTATGAATCTTCCATCTTGCATCAGGACACAACCTAGTCCATTCTTCGATGCATCCGTATACACGGCATAGTCTTTGCCTGCTTCTGGCACTGCTAAGACTGGAGCAGTGGTTAACTTCCTCTTCAGCTCTTGAAAACTTTCTTCGCATTTGGGAGACCACTTGAACTTCGATTCCTTCTTGACGAGTTGGGTCATCGGCCTTGCTATCTTGAAGAATCCTTCGATGAATCTTCGATAGTAACCTGCTAGACCCAAGAAACTACGAATCTCATGGGGTGATGCTGGCGACTTCCATTCTTGAACTGCCTGCACCTTTGAATCATCGACTTTAATTCCTTCGGACGAAACAACATGTCCGAGAAAATTCACTTTTTTCAGCCAGAATTCACACTTGCTGAATTTGGCATATAACCTTTCAGATCTCAGTTTTTTCAAGACAATTCTGAGATGCTCTTCATGCTCCGATTCGCTCTTTGAATAAACAAGAATGTCGTCAATGAAGACTATGACAAATCTATCCAAAAATTCATGGAAAACTCGATTCATGAGGTCCATGAATACTGCTAGAGCATTTGTCAATCCAAACGGCATTACTACAAACTCGTAGTGGCCATATCTTGTTCGGAATGCAGTTTTCGGAATGTCTTCTTGCCGAACCTTTAGCTGATGATAGCCAGATTTTAGATCAATCTTTGAGAAAACACTGGCTCCTCTAAGCTGATCAAACAGATCATCTATCCTTGGCAAAGGATACTTGTTCTTTAACGTTAGCTTGTTTAGCTCTCGGTAGTCTATACACATTCTTAGACTACCGTCTTTCTTTTTGACGAACAGGATTGGTGCTCCCCACGGGGAAACACTAGGTCGGATAAAACCAAGGTCGAGCAATTCTTGCAACTGGATCTTCAGTTCTTGCAACTCCTTCGGGGCCATTCTATACGGTGCTTTGGATATTGGAGCTGAACCAGGCTCTAGGTCGATGGTGAACTTCAATTGCCTGTTTGGGGGTAATCCTGGCAAAACTTCAGGAAATACATCCTTGAAATCTCGAACTACAGCTACATCATCGATATTCTTCTCTTGGTTTTCATCTTTGTTGAGATAAACCAAATATGCTTGCGCATCTTTTCTTCTCAACTGCCTTCTTGCTTGAATTGCCGAAATAATCGACATTCTTCTACTGCTTCTCTCTATTCCGAAGAATAGGGTCGGCTCTTTTCCAGGTGGCTGGAAAGAGATTTGTCTTTGCTTGCACCGAATGGTGGCAAAGTTCTCGGTTAACCAATCCATTCCCAAAATGATGTCTACGTCCCACATTCGAATTAGATTTAGGGTTTTGGCTGACATCTTAAGGGATCCAATCTCAAATTCCAATTTAGGGCAAACATGCGTGACTGTGGTAGATTTACCTACCGGGGTTGATACTCTTAAGATCTGACTAGATCGCTCAACCTTAAGGCCAAGAGTATCTACGCATGCACTTGATATAAAAGAATGCGATGCACCAGTATCAAAAAGAATTATCACAGGTACACCATTTAACTGACCCATACCTGCCAGATTGCCCTGATCCTTGACGCATGCTTTCTGGTCGAGAGCGAAAACTCGCTGATATTGCTGCTGCGGTTGCTGTTCTTGCTGCGCTGGCTGCTGCTGCTGAGGGCGGGGCGCTTGGCGCTGACGTGGATGCAAATGCGGGACTCCTTCAATAGCTTTCAACTGCTGAGGTTGATACTGGCCAGGTCTTCCACCACTAGTCTCTTGCTGCTTATTTGGGCACTGATAAGAGAAATGCCCAACTTGCCCACAAACATAGCAGCTGTTACTTCCTGCTCTGCAAATTCCCTGATGCATTTTGCCGCATTTCGAGCACGCAGAGTTTTCTTCCTGCCTCTGAGACGAGCTACTCTGACCAACAAAAGGTGGTCTGGTTTTTCCTGGAGTCGATTGCTGCTGGCTTTGCCCTTGCCAGGGCTTCTTGCTAGGTTGGCTTCCAGCATTCCATTTCCTTTTTCCCTTCTGCTGCTGGCCATGATGCGAAGATTGCGGTCTGACGGCCGCTGGGGCTTGAATCTGATACTGGGGAGGTGCTGGAGTTTGAACTGGCTTCTCTGGCTGCATAGCCAATTCCATGTCTAAGGCTCGGTTCAAAGCCTCAGCATAGGTCAAAGCACTTTGACTTGCTAAAACCACTCTTATATCCTGCCTAAGTCCGGCGCGAAAAAGCTCGAACATCTTCTCATCGAAATCAACCTTATCGGGAGCAAAACGAGCTAAATCACAAAATTCACTGTCATACTCGGCAACCGTTTTCTTTCTCTGCTTCAGGTTGGCGAACTCATTCTCTTTCTGCTTGCGATAACTTCTTGGTACGTACTTCTCAAAAAGAGCTTCCTTAAATTGTTCCCATGTAAGATTTTGGAGCTGCTCGGGAGAATACGTCTTCTGGTGAGCTTCCCACCAGTAATCTGCAGATCCTTTCAACTGATAGGACATACATGTGAGACGTTCATGGTCATCACATCGAAGGAACCTAAAGATTCGCTCGAGAGCGCGAATCCACTCTTCAGCTTCTGATGGATTTCCTCTTCCGTCAAAGGTCGGGAGATTTTGTCGAAGAAAAAGTTCTTCGATTCTCCTTTCAAGCGGAGGAGGTGGGGTAGGTTCTCGGTGCTCTTCCTCTTCTACCATATTTCTTCTTCTAGGAGGCATTTTGATTTAAGGAAATAAAGGAATCATCAAAAGAGTAACTTTATTCTTTTCGAACATTTCTTTTTGAGTACTTTTTAATTTATCCTTTCACATTAAAGCAAACATTCAAAAGCAATTTCTTAAATCATAGAAATTATCATTCAAACATTTCAAATTATACCATAACATAACCACTTTTATAATTTTAACTTAGAATCACGCAACAACGGCACAACTTAACTTTGCAAATTTGCCTCAACCATTCAATCAACTTCATTCAAGGCATAACATCATCACTTTAACTGAAGAATCATACAATAACGAACCATCTTAGATTTATATACTTTTCTCATCTTAGCAATTAATAACAAAATTTATCTTCATAAACTTTTCGTAAATTAATAATCAATAGCAACAACTTAACTTAACATCTTGTCCTTCAAGCAATCAATAAAATCTCTTATCTCGTAGCTTAATTATTTAGCAAATACAGAATTAACTGAACTTCCTTCATTACCTTAATTTAACCTTAAGCTTTTGGCAAAGCAACTTACCTTTTACACTTTAACTTATTTTCCGGAATTTCTTATTCTTTACTTTCTAACTCCATCTCATTGATATTTTTGCTATTCTTTAATCTCCTCAAGGCACTATCTCATTATACTTAAGCATATTATGAAAGCATCAACTTAATTTTAATGACCGCTTTGGCCATTCTTTTTGATATATATATATATATATATATATATATATATATATATATATATATATATATATATTTGGAAAATTGCCTCTTATAGGTCTTTTCAAAATATGGGATCTTATCTACAGCAAAACATATCCCTACGTCATTCGTGATGTCCTAACATCACACAAAAGATAACTACGGTATGGTCTACTATCCGTTACCGAGCTACTAAACCATATTATGCATCATAGTTATTAGTTATATTTACATCATATACATATAAACATAAAGCAACAACAACACAAGAATGACTCTCTCTACTCGTCGTCCTCTGACGGGTCCTTCTCCTCTGACTCGTCCTTCTCACTCGAACTATCAGGAACAACCTCGCCCTCGGCCCTCACGTCTCCGTCCAACGTGAGTGGAATCTCCTTGTCGACATCGGTGCCTGCCGTCAACGGAAAGCTAGGCTCAAAACCTAGGTGACTGAACGGGATTCGGCGGAGATCGGACCAACCAACGGTGACCTCGGTTGCGGGGTCGTCTCCATCACTGTTGTCACTATCATCTCGACGGGGTCTCGACGAGCTGCCCTCGTCTAAGCGCTGAGGCTCGGGGTGGTAAGAACGGTAGAGAGCCTCGTGGTCAGAAGAGTCGAAAACTTGAGGGATCTCACTGGGAGGAGAGAAAAGAGCTACCTCTAGCGGAGGTGCTGGGTACAACTCTGAGACATGAGGAACTGGAACTAGAGCTAAAGCATCTGTCGGTGGTGGGGATGAATCAAAACCATCCGACTGTACAATGGGCTGAGTGGCAAAAGCACTCGGGTCAAAACCAAAGTAGGACGGCTGGGAATCAAAGAATACCGACTCGGGTTCAACCGGCGGAATCATAAATAGAATAGGGTCATCCTGGGGTAGAAACTCGGTCAGCTGACCCTCTGCGGGGTGGGGAGTGGGTGGAGGGTACGGTCCTGGTAGCGGTGCTGAGTAGCATATGTATCGGGAGCTGATCTCGGCGATAAAACCTCGACAGTCGCCGTAGAGGTTGTGGTCCCAGTACTGCTCTGTCACAAAACGAGGCACACGCGAAGCTGCCCACTCCTGCCATTCCTCTGGGAGGAGAGGAACTAGACGGATGATGCCCTGAACACCCAAGATATCTGTCTCGCAGATATCCATCCAGACGCGATGGAAACGTGCCAAAAACTCGGCTAAGGTCTCACGGTAACTCATCCTGATATGCTGAAACTCTCTCATCGCATCGTCATGACGAGGCACTGCCATCCTATATAAGAAAAATTTTAAAAGTCAATCATACGGAGACTAAATACGTCTCCAGGAATCCACAGTTTCCGCATACTCAATATCGCTTCCCATTGATGGTACCAAGCTCACGTTACTTCCCAATGACAAACAACTCACTTGTTTGCACAATTGTTCCATCATTACGCTTACGAATGCCATCACAAGACAATCTCATCAGAACCTCAGGCTCGTCACACAAGCCACAAATAAACATAGACATAAACGTAAACATAAACACATCTCAAGATTCAATTCAAATCTTAAACTTTTAAACGTTAGAAAACTTTTAAATACGTACCTGACTTGCCGGATGAGATGAGGTGCTGGACTTTTGTTGTTTAAAACTTAACTAGTCTAGGGATTCAAGTCTAGACTAGACTCAAGAGAAAAATTTTAAACTTAGAGCAGACAAGCTACTCTGATACCACTCTGTCGCAGCCCGACTTAGAATGAAGATGACTAAGCCGGTGGGTCCCGCGACGTACACAATTTATGATTAACCAAAGGATAAGATAACGACCCAAGTTATCGAACAGGAAAAAAAATACACCAAATCATACTTTCAAATCAACAAAACATGCTATCAAGACAAACGGAGTCAAATCACATATTAAACAACAACATCATTATTCAAGAACAACAATTCATATATCAAGTTTGATCAAAGATCAACGAGTATGGTCAAGAAGCTATACCATCTCGTATCAGAGTTTAGTAAACTGAAATTTAGGATTTAACAAACTGAACCATGGTTTAGAAATTCATAACATAAGTGACGTAACAAAACAACAGAAATTGAAACAAGTTCAGAGTGTTGCAGCGGAAAACATAGTTTTGGTTACATGTATGAAGACATATAACCGTGCTCTAACTTAATCTGACAACTCAAGAGGTCAACAACAAAGCCTGACCAGCACACTCCATCTCCATCCGAGCTAACATGCACATTTAGAAATAACATGCAGGCTGAGTACTTTCGCACTCAGTGAACACATGCCAAAATAATTTAAAATCTGCTACTTAGAGCTATAGATTGAATACTTGCCATAAAGCATAACACAAGTAAACTTTAAAAACAAACCTGTGCATGCTCAAACATTTTCTTTTGATATAAGTGACTCGAGTCAAAAATACTTATCATGTATGTACCAAATCTACTATCACATAATAGTGCTGAGAAGTAGGCCTCCTTTTCAATCACTTGTAACCGGCCTACCAGAAAGGAAGGCTCACGATTACAAACTGTGCACACAAATCCCACCTTGCGCAGGACCGAATTCATCTTTCCTTGGTAGATGGTAACATACTAAAACACTTTAAACATTGGCAAGTCAATCAATTTAAAACATCACATAATCATAATCATATAGTCACATTTGACATTTATTTAGCTTAGAAAGCCCACCTGAACTAAAGCTACTTTAACTATACTTTTACTTCTCGGCTTTTCCCTCACTTTGTGGTCCTGCTCGATCCTTCATTTAAGAATTTGATTTTAACATAAGAGCGAGAAGAATTTAAACAACGAAATGAGGGATGCTGTTGCCATAAAACGAATTCTCTATTTCGATTCGGCTTTCTAGGATTTTCTCTAGGCAATATAAAACTTAACATTTCTAATTACTTTTTCTACTTTACTTAACTCTTTAATCGATCACTAATCGATCACAACTTCAGGAGTTACTTAGAAACATAAAATCACATATTTCATCATTTAATCTCATATTTAAGCATATAAACACTTAATTAACATTTAAACTCATACTATTTACATCATTAAACACTTAAGCTTATCATATCATTCATAACATCATATCGTAAAAAAAATATTTCATTTCTTCATATAAGCATCTCATTAACCTTTAAGTTCTTTCTTTATTTATTTAAGCACATCAACAATGCTTAAGCTTTTTGATAACCTTTAAACTTAACATTATATTATTAATATATGTCTTTCACATATAAGCTCATTAATGACGTATCATTAATACTTATTCTTATTATTAACGTATCATTAGGAAAAATAGCTAACATTTTAACTTTTGAGTTTACGGATGAAACAACTGAAAACAAGTTGAGCAAAAATCAGCTGGATAAATCAAGCTGACTGGAAAATCAAGCTAGCTGGAAAAACTGAGTTATCTAGAGAACTGAGCTAGCTGGAAAAACTGAGCTGGCTGGAAAAACAGAGCTGGCTGGAAAATTGAGCTGGCTGGAAACACTGAGCTGGCTGGAAAACTGAGCTTTCTGAAAAAACTGAGCTGGCTGGAAAAACTGAGCTGGCTGGACCCATCTGAGTTAATCCAGCTGACTGGGTTCAGCTGGGTAATTCCAGCTGACTGGGTTCAGCTGGGTAAATCCAGTTGACTCCAGCTGACTTATTCCAGCAGTTAAACTCTAGAAACGCTCAATTTCAAGACCCTTAATTTCGAATTTCTTACAAATTAGGGTCAGGGAGTTTCAACTCATTTAATTCATGTATAAACATGCTCAAAAACATCATATAAACTCAAATTAAACATCAATTCAAGCATGTAAAATCAAAATAAAAAATCCTTATTTTTAGCCCTTAATTTCGGCCCTTTTTAAATTAATTAACAAATGATCAAATCTTGCTAAATTCAATCACTATATATTCTTATATACATCACATGAACTCATATAAATCATGAATTTGATCATGAAATTCAACAATTAAAAACCCCTAATTTATTCATTAATTCTCGGTAATTCCAAAATAAATAAAAGGGTCATGAATCTTTTATTAATTCCAACATTAAACATGCTTAGAATAATTATAGAGGCTAATTAAATCATTAGTTAATCCATTTATGCTTTAGATTAAAAAGTCCTAAATTTTAGCAAACTTTAATTTTCAAAATTCTTTAATTGGGCTCTAAAAATTCTCAATAATTCATCCTAGGCTTATTTCATCATCCTAAACAAGAATCCATCATTAATTTCACCATAGGATCAAAGGATCAAAAACCCCTAATTTTATTGAAAATTTTGAAAAAATAGAAATTAGGTTTAGGGTTTGATTCTTCTTAACTTGATTCTAGAAATAGGATCTAGATCATAGATTTAACATCATACTTGAAGATAAAAAACATCTAACATATATCCCTAAATTTTCGAAAGTTTTGGGAGAGAAAAGAGGGATTTTCAAGCTTAATTCTTGCTTAAGAACTTGATTAATAAAGGATCTAACCTTTGTTGGTTGATTGGAAGCTAGATCTCTTACTTCTTGAGCTCAAATCTTGATCTTCAATGGAGGTTGTGTGTGTTGTGTGTGTGATATGCGTGTGTGTGTTGAGAGAGAGTGAGAGTGATATGAATGATATGAGTGTGTCAGTTGCTAACACACTTAATTAAGTGTTAGACAAAATACTATTCATCATTATTACATGTTGGGATAAGATTCCTTAGAATTTATTAGATTTTATAATTTATTTTAATTGGTTTTTAATATCTAACATAAGATATGGTTGTACTATCATATCTTTAATTTGGATTTAGTTTAATTAATACTTAGCATCTAACATGGGATTCCTTGTACTATCAAATATTCCATGTAGATATTGTTAGATATAATTAAATTTAAAATTAAAATCAAAGCTTATTAGATAAGCTTAATCTAAAATATCTGGCATAGTATTTAGTTTAATTAATTAATCACTTCTCTAATTAATTAATTAAACATCAATTACACTTTAATCAAAATCATCTCGGCTTTAAATAATAAATTCTCGAGCTCTATATAATTTATTAGGGTTTCTCTAACCCTAACTTAAGTTTTCTCGAGAAGATTCCGGAAATAAAATTCGGACTAAAAATAACATTGTCGGAGAAATTCTACGATCTCCGAAAAATAAATTCTCTCAATTAATCACACACACTTCACGAATAAAATTTAAAATATATAAGCACATAGTCATAAACACATTCGTAATCTCTCTCGGATCAACCGAGAAGAGATTAACATCTTAAATTACTTAATTTACTTAATTTCTTTACTTTCGGCAAATTAGGGTTGCCGAAATATTTTTATTGCCGGAACTTAATTTCTTTCTAAATTCTCACGGCTTAATTATCTCAGCAAAAATCTAATTAACCCTAGGTTCGATTATGAAAGAGCGGGGTATTACAAGTTATGACGATCTCGACGACGATTCAACTATCGAGGTGATGGTCTCTTTAGTCAAGCTGTGGCATGTTCCTCTCCAGAAGTCGAGTTTCGAGGCTAGTTTCTCATCGATGCAGGTTGCGGACGCTGAAGATGAAGTTCAGCCTACTTTGGACGGAGATGTGATAGTTAAAGAAGAAATAGCATAAGAAGATGCAGAGGTCGATAGTGTAGATTTCGAGAATGCGTTTAGTTAAAAAAAATATGATGCATAATATGGCTTAAGATAGTTCGGTATCGGAATAGTAGTTCGTATCGTCTATATAATTATGTGTGATGCTAGGACATCACAGTTGATATAGGGATAATTTTTCCAATTTATGAAAGAATGACCAGAGCTGTCATTTAATTAAGCTGATGAGTTCTTGGCGTTATATGCCTAAGAAATAATAGAAGTTATGATGTTTTAATAAATGTAAAGTATGTTAAAAGTTAAGTGTCAAGATAAAGTTAGAGTTTGAGGAATGAGAATTTTATGAATATAAGCTAAAGTATAAAAAAATATTTATATATATATATATATATATATATATAAATTAATAAGTTGCCTTGCAGGATAAACCGCTATCATCGAGAAGCAAAAGGCCTGCCAGTAGGAGTACGAGACCAAACGAACCAAGCCTAGAAAGGAGGAAGTGGAGAGATTTGGCGAGAAGACGTTTATAAGTTAAGATAAGTAAGTTAAGTTATCTTGCTAATTGCTTGAATGATTAAGAAAAAGTTATGAAGCTGAGTGCTTTGATGTTGATTGCCAATATGTGAAATGTTTATGAAGTTCAAATATTTTGTCATTGCTTAATTGTTAAGTAAAGTTATAAAAGTTATTATGCTATGATGAGAATTGATTGGCTTGAATGCTAAGTACCATGATTGGAATGATTATTCTGTGAAGTAAATGCTTTTATGTTAAAGCTTAAGATGTGAAGTTTGCGTAAGCTTTCAAGTTAAAATTTTGATGTTTGAATAAAGTAAATTTCGCTTAAACCCTTGGACGTGTTAATTAGAATGTCTTCTAGAAGAGAAATAAAGTAGTAGAATAAGAGTAGTGAGAACCTTCCCCATCTCCTCTGTCTGAGAGGAGAATCGAAGAATTTTCTCTTTGTCAGAATTTCTCAACTCTTGACGGTAAAGAAAACCCGTCAGAAGTAGAAGATTAGATTGTACATTAGAGCGAATCTTTAAGTTCTTCAATGTGATGGCCATAAGTGTCTCACATGCTTGACGTATCAGTCGAAAGGATCGACAGACTACTGGTGAGAAGCTTGCCAGAAGACTTATTCCGAATAACTAGAAAATCTCTCTTGGGTGTTCAAGGAATCCCTTTTCAAGAAATACGTTTCGAAAAACTGCTGCAAACAGAAGTAAAGAGAGTTGTAAATTTAAAGCAAGGAAGGAAGACGATTGCAGAATTCTTTCGTGAATTCTGTAACTTAGCCGTTTCACCCCTGTCAACGTTGATTCGGACAAGGAGATGTCTGAGCTTTTTCCTCAGACTCAGGCAAGACATGAAGAGTAGTACTAGTAAGTCAAAGTGTTTTGACTTATGCTGAAGCGTTAAGCCGAGCTCTAGTTATGGAGTTGGTTGCATAGCCAGAAAAGCTAGTCCAACCCTAGCACCTCCCCCATTTCAAATTCAAGCTCCAGTAACCGCCAACAAGCAATAGTCATGCGAAGGTCAAAATCTAAAGAAAAAAGAAAGTGAAATGCTGGAAATCAATCTAGAAAGAAGTCGTAGCAAAGGCAAAGTCAGTAGCAATCAATTGTTTTTCGTTAGCAAGATTGTTCGTGTCAGAGACCGCCAGATATTTTCTCCGTATCAGTGCCTGATTAAGCAGCAAGGAGCAGGTAAAAGAAGACCTAATCAGCATCGACTCAGCATCCAAAGGCCATAAAAGATGTTCCACATCCATAGTAGCCAAAGCAGTAGCAACCATCACAACAAAAGCCGTATCATTAGTATCAAATAGTTTTTGCTTTTGAACAGAAGCTGGCGTTAAAGATCGAGAAAGCCTAGCAGGTATGAGCCAGTTAAGAAATGTACCAATTATAATCTTATTTGGTACTGGTGCATACATTCTTCAATATTGAGTGCATACATACATACTCTTGGCCTTAAAATAGAGTTAGCTAGCCAGAGTTTAAAAGTATCGACCCCAGTGGGCAGATCTAACTCAGTTACGTATGATTGCCCTAATCTGAAAATTTCAGATTGGTTCCCTTAAGATGTTAGCCAAAACCCTAAATCTAATTTGATTATGGGATATGGACATCATTCTGGGAGTGGATTGGTTGATAGAGAATTTTGCCACCATTTGTTGCAAGCAAAGACAGATTTCTTTCCAGTCATCTGGAAAATAGTCAACCCTATTCTTCGGAATAGAGAAAAGTAGAAAAAGGTCGTTGATTATTGTGGTAGTTCAAACCTAATGTTTTCCCTGGGAAACGCTAATCTTGATCGTCAAGAAGAAATACGGTAGTCTAAGAATGTGTATAGACTACCGAGAATTAACAAACAAGTATCCCTTATTAAGGATAGATGATCTGTTTGATCAGTTCAGAAGAGCTAGCATTTTCTCAAAGATTAATTTGAGATCTGGCAATCATCAGCTGAAGATTCGTTAGAAGATATTCCAAAAACCGCATTTTGAATGAGGTACGGCCACTACAAGTCTGTAGTAATGCCGTTTGGATTGACAAATGCTCCAGCAGTATTTACGGATCTCATGAATCAAGTTTCCCATGAATGTTTGGATGGATTTGTCATAGTCTTCATCGATGACATTTTTACGTATTCAAAGAGTGAACCAGAGTATGAAGAGTATCTCCGAATTATCTTAGAAAAGCTAAGATCTAAGAAACTGTATGCCAAACTCAGCAAATGTGAATTTTGGCTAAGAAAAGTAAATTTCCTCGGACATGTTTCTTCCGAATGAATTAAAGTCGATGCTTCAAAAATGCAAGCAGTCCAAGATTGGAAATCGCCAATATCAGACCATGAATTTATAATTTCTTGGGTCTAGCAGGTTACTATCGGAGATTCATTGAAGGATTCTCCATAATAGCAAGGCCAATGACCCAACTCTTGAAGAAATAATCGAAGTTCAAATGATCTCTTCAGTGCAAAGAAAGTTTCCAAGAGCTTAAGAAAAAGTTAACCACTGCTCTAGCTTTAGCCGTGCCAGAAGCAGATAAAGACTACACCGTTTATACGGGTGCATCAAGAACGGACTAAGTTGTGTCCTGATGCAAGTGGAAAAATCATCGCCCATGCGTTACGACAGTTCATGCTTCATGAGATAAATTATTCAACTCATGATTTTAGTGAGCAGTAGTCGTAAATGCTCTGAAGATCTGGAAACATTATCTTTTCGGAGCCAAGTATGAGATATTTATATAAAAGTCTCAAATACATTTTCAAACAAAAAGATTTGAAAATGAAGCCAAGAAGATTGCTCAAACTAATAAAAGTATACGATTGCAAGATTTCCTATAATACAGGAAAAGCAAATGTAGTAACCGATGCTCTGAGCGGAAAGAGTAGACCCGAGTTAGAATTTCTGCTTACTTAAGAAGTAGAGCTTATTAAAGATCTTAAAGAGCTGAAAATTAAAGTGGTTTAATTTACGACCTCAATATTCAAAGCAGCTAATTACAGCATTCAAAATAACTCTAGATTTGAGAATAAGAATTTCGAATGCTTAAAGAAAGGATGACAAGTCAGAGAGACTGCGACTTAAGCTTCACAAGGAAAAGTAGAACATTTTCATGAAGCTAAAGATAATACTCTCGTGTTTAGAGAAAGACTTTGTGATCCAGATGAAGAAGAATTTAGAGCTGAAATAATGAGAGAAGCTCATGAAACATCTTGTACCGCTCATCTGGGAAACACCAAAATGTATCAAAATTTAAAGCAGAAATTTTGGTGGAAAAGAATAAAGCGAGATATAGCTTCATTAATGAAGAGATGTTTAGCCTGACAGCAATTTAAGGCTTTGCATCAACGGCCTTATAGAAAGCTTCAGCCGTTGGATATCCCAGAGTGGAAATGGGATGATATCACCATGGATTTATAACCAGGTTACCTAAGTCCAAAAGAGGAAATATAACTATTTGAGTGATTGTGAACAGAATGATAAAGTCTGCTCACTTCATACCAATTCAAGTAACGTTTTGATCAAGTAAGCTAGCTCAACGGTATGTTCGTAAAATCGTGCGTCTGCACGGCATGCCCCAAATTGATCACGTTAGATCGAGATTCTAGATTTACCTTCCGTTCTGGAGAAGTCTGCAAAGTTAAAAAGGATGGTCAATCCGAAAGGACAATTCAAATATTGGAAGAAAGTGTCGCTCCCCTCTTTATTGAGATGAAGTAGGTGAAAGTAAAGAATTAAGACCTGATGAGTTGAAGAAATTATCAAGATTGTTTGTCAAACCAGGCAACAGATTAGAGAAGTGCAAGATAGCCAAAAGTTTAATGTAGACACCCGAAGATCAGAGTTAGAGTTCGAAATCGGAAATAAAATTTTTCTGAAAGTTTCGCCTTCGAGAAGAATCTATAATTTTGGCGTGAAAAGAAAGCTTAAACTTCGTTAAATAGGACCGTATAAAATCCTGTAAAGGATAGGTCAAGTTGAGTATAAGCTGGCTATATCTGATGAACCCAATTATTTGTTCATATTTCCTTTGTTTTGTCTTTTTTTTATGTCTTTATCGAGTCAAAGTGTGTCTGGGAGGGCACAAAGTCGAGAGAAGGTGTGCAGGGAAGAACAGGTGGGATGCTGGGCAAATCTGGTGGAAAATCTATTGTTGAGATGCTGAGATGGCGATACGATGCAAATGGGCAAAGGGCTGGAAGCTTGTAGCTGGGCAACAACGATAACATCAAGTCTACAAGTCAAGAAGCACCTCTCCATATCCCTTAAGCCAACAGAGAGAGTACTCGGAGAAGTCAGGATCTTGGTTTACATTTGGAGCAGAACAGGATGCAGACATCAAAGGCAAGATGTACGTCGAGAAGCAGCAGCAGGTTCTCTACTTCTCCAAGAAAGAGGATAAAGATCGAAGATCGAAGACATCATTTAGATTTGTTTTTAGTATTTTAATTTAGTTTTCTGTTGTTGGCTGTTGCCCAAGATCTACGTTGTTGAATTCGTCGTTGATCAGTTTTCTTTTCAGAATTTATTCAAGTATGTTTTATTTAATTTCTTTTGTGCTCTCGTTTATAATTATGTCTAGCTAAATTTATTGTTTGGGTTGGAATAGATGATGTGATCTTAGTTACTCGTTCTAAACACGTGAGGTCTAATCGGTTTAAGTTCGTTGCATGATTTTATTCCCGAAATGCTTAGGTCTAATAATTAGTTCTTGATCAAAATGGATAATTGCTTGGCCACCAATTAGATATTAAGATTAAGGCAATAATAAGAATTGGGATACAACTCGAGAGAGTCTCTCGTGCCCAAGATGGTAGTAAGTGTTGGAGAGTAGTCGGTATCTAATACCTCTTGGTTATGTTGGGATCTTTTGTTCTTAATGCCTTTTGGGTAACATCGTTGCTGAAGTGTCTTTGTGACGTTGTTGATCAAGAGAAGAGATCTTGCCTTCTGGTCAAGATCTGTAAAATTGAATAGATGTAGGCTTAGAGTATTTGAGTCGTGACTTCGTGACCATAGGGCTTAAATTAATCTTTGCTTAAAACCAAGTAGTAAAATCTTATAATTGAATATTATTGCACCGATGAACGAGTATGAGTAATTAGGATCATTGATTCAAGTCCAATCCAAACATCTTTGTTATTTGATAGTTTCTTTGTTTAGTTACAGGATATTGAGATACATCTCGACCACAACCCCTTTGTTGAGTACCACCCGAAGAACAGATTACGCCGGTTCTCTTGGGTTCGACCCCACTTGCCATAGCTACGTCTTGTTGAGAAAGAGGAGAAATTTATTTACGCGAAGTGCATAACGACGCCTTCGTCAAATTGGCGCCGTTACCGGGAAACTAGTTTTTCAAGCTAGTTCTATTCTTCGTGGCTTGAGCTCACTTTATGCACCCACACCAGACATGGAGGAAAGGTGATCCTATGGATTACGGTGTCTCTTCGGAGAAGGTAGAAAAGCAAAACAGAGCAAGAAAGCGAAAAGGTATCGAGGAGAACGTTGTCAACGAACCTCCGTCGGTCCCGGTCGAGACAGGAGATGAGGAACCTGTTGGGCATGATCTGCCCAATTACAGTTCTAGTTCAGAAAGTGAGCAATCAGAGTCTTCATCAACAACCGCCACATTAGGAGTTCAGTCGGCAACCATGGCAGAACGCACCATTAGAGAGATCATGTTCCCTGAGGACAAGGCCATCAAACCATCGAGCATAGCCTTGCCCCCGATCAATACTAACTGGGAACTCAAACATTCGCTGATCCAGATATTGCCCAAATTCAGCGATCATCCAGGAGAAGATCCACAAACCCATCTCCAAAACTTTGAGATGGCATGTGGAACAATCAGAAACACCACACTTCCTGCCCAGAATCAGGATGAGAACGCTGCTGCCCAAGACCGAGTTCCAGATTATGTAAGGTTACTCACATTCCCATTTTCATTTGAAGATGGGGCACGAGAGTGGCTCTACACCCTACCAGAATGCAGCATTGACACTTGGAGAAAAATGCAGCAAGTCTTCCTTGACAAATACATTCCGATTACTCGTATACAAAGTGGGAGGAATGCATTATCCTCACTAAAGATGGGCACCAATGAGTCTCTCTATGACTACCATGAGAGATACAAGAAGCTTTTATCAAGATGTCCTCAACACCGGATTGAGGAGATAGATTTGCTCGAGAACTTTTTGAGAGGATTGCGAGCATCAGAAAGGAAGTACATCATGGCAGCATGTGGAGGAGGAACAATCAACAAAACTCCTTCTGAGGTGTTTAGGACGATCGCAGATATGGCAGAGCAATCAAGAGATGAGGATGAATTGCCTAGAGGAGGAGCATATGAAGGTGGCAGTAGAGGTTCTGATGATTTGGTCAACACCATGAAGGAATATATGGCCAAGATGGATGACAAATTTGATATGTTGACCAAAAGAATGAACGGGAAAGAAGTCACAAAGTCAATAAAAAGTTGTGAAGTTTGCCAAGGAAAAGGCCATATTACATCAGACTGCCCTAATTGGTTCGTAGAAGAAGGGGAGGAAGTCAAAGCCATGGGACAAAATCACCAAGGGGGTGGTGGGCAGCAACAGCAGAGGTATAACTATGGTAACAACTATGACAACAACAACTTCGGCTGCAGACAGCACGAGAACCTGAGATATGGCAATAACTATTATCAACAGGCTCCTGCCCACCAACAAGCTCAGTAACCTAATCAACAGCAGCAGCACCCCTATATACCTCCATATCGAGATCAGAACAAACCTGAGTTCATGAAGGACACAATCGATCGTTTTACTCAGGAGAATCAGAAATTGAGGAAGGATTTTGATAACTTCCAACTCGAGAGTCGAGGTACATCCAATAACCTTCAAGCTCAACTAACTCATATTACCCAAACATTGTCTAAGCTTATAGAGGACAAAAATAGGAAGCTTCCTACCCAAGTGGAGGTAAATAGAGAACAAGTCAACACTGTAATGTTAAGAAGTGGAAAGAAGTTGCCTGAGGTGTTGCCCAAAACCAAACCGAATGAACCAATCCAACTGGAGCAAGCCAAGATGAACAACAGCGATGTTCTTGAGATGTATGATGAGCTGAAGGCTAAGAAAGATGATGCGATGTTGACCGGGAAGTCCCCAGTATTTGATTCAAAGGAAGAAGAGGACCTGTTTGAGTATGTCACGATGGAGATGAGCAAGATGACTCACATTCAGGACATTATTGCGGAGGAAGAAAAAGATGAGAGGATGTTCGAGAAGCTGAAATTTGAGAAGGAAAAGATGGACTTGGCCAAGAGAACTTGTAATTCCCATCCTAAGCCAAGAGCCCCCTACCCCAGACGTTTTGCCCTAGATCGTGAGCAGCAGGAGCTAAATGACATGATGGAGGTGTTTAAGAAGGTAGAAATAAACCTACCCCTGTTGTTGGCATTAAAGTCGATGCCTAAGTGTGCTAAGTTCTTGAGGGAGATGACCATGAAGAAGACAATATATCCAGATGATGCCCATTTTCATATGGCGAATGTGTCTGCTATGATGAACCCCCACATTCCGATCAAGCAAAAGGATCCAGGGATGTTCGCCATACCATGCACAATCGGCACCACCAATATTCTAAAGGCAATGCTTGATTTAGAAGCATCAATCAACGTCATGCCGAAAGCCATGTTTGATGAGATGAGATTTGGTCCCATGGCACCAATACGAGTCGCTAACCAGCTTGCCGACTTGTCAATGGTTTACCCTAATGGACTGTTAGAAGATGTTTTGGTTCGAGTCAGAGATCTTTTGTTCCCAGCTGACTTTTATGTGTTGGATATGGGAAGGAAGACGGTGAAAAATCCAGTGGTGTTGCTCGGGAGACCGTTCTTGAGGACGGCAAGAACCAAGATAGATTGCGATACCAGGAGATTAACTATTGAGGTAGCTGAAGAAGTGGTAGAATTCGATGCTTATCGACAAAACCAACTAGATGCCATGGAGACAGTCCGGAGTATTGGAGTTCTTGAGGAACAAGTCGAGACAGTCAATAGCTTGAGCTGTCTATATGCTGATATTTCAGAGGAAGAAGAGGATGTTGAGCTACAGCCAAATTTTTTTGAAGCTGACCATGATGACAGTGATGTCGATTTCTGGGACCAATCCGTTCTTGGGCACAGTTTCGATTATTTCACCGACGAAGACTATTTCCACGATGATGAGGAAGTGGAAACTCTTAACTGCTTGAATGACTTTGATAAAGAGGATTCTGATGATGAAGGTGGTGGAGAGGAAGAGCTGCCCAAAGATGAAGTTGATGAGGAGATACAAGAGCTGCCCAAGGATGACATTGATGAGGTAGTAGAAGGGTACTAGAGACAGACTGTTCTTGAGCAGAGCTCCAACTTGCTCACTGAAGAAGCTCTTGACCAAGAAGTGGGGGAGTGCAGTTATGCAGGGTTCCCGACCACCATGCCCCAGGGATTTGAACCACTCAACATCCTAGAGCTAAAACCAGAAGACAGGTTGGTGCCATCACTGCAAAAGGCACTGAAGTTGGAGTTGAAGTCTTTGCCTCAACAGTTGAAGAACATGTATCTCGGGCAAAACGAGATGTTGCCCGAGATCACCAGTCCCGAGCTGTTGAGCATGAAGGAAGTTAAGGTATGTGCAGTCTCATGTAGGTATAAGGAGCGCATCAAGAAGACTCATGACCTGTTGATCAAGGAGAAGAAGTTCCATTTTGGGCAACAAGTACTTTTGCACCAAACTAGGTTTCGACTTAAGTCGGAGAAGATGTTGACCAAGCGGGAAGGTCCTTATGAAATCCAAGATCAGTATCCAAATGGAGATGTTGAGATAAAGGATCTCAAGACATGGAAGATTTTCAAGGTCAATAGACAGCGAGTAAAGGCCTATCTTGGGCAACAGACGGATATTGGGGAGTCATCTAGACCTCCTGACATAGAAGCTTTCTGAACCAGAAAATGAGGAGTCGTGCCCACGACGTTAACCAAGGCACTGACCAGGAGGCAACCTGGTATTATCTTTTCTTTTTATTTTTTTATTTAATTTTACTTTGAGTTTTTATTATTTATAATTTATTTAATCCCTAGATTAGGTAGTATTTTTGTACAAGGTATGGTTTGTTCATGATGTGTAGGCATTTGGGCAAAAGAGCAAGATTGGAATGGAAATCAAAAGTGAAGGCAATACCACCAGCAAGGCCTTCTTGCCCAAAATCGTTGACTAGGGCAAGAGGAAGTCTGCTACCTCTGGACTGACATCTAGGGCAGCAGCCTGGGCTAACTGAAGGAGATTGTTGTCGCACACAAGTAGTTTCATACTTGCTCGACGAGTCACATGAAGTGAGCAAGACATGCATGCAACACTTCTGTTCCAAGAACTATAAGTGTTGGGGCAGGATGTACACCTGCCTTACCCAAGAAGAAAGGAGTCGCGAACCTTGGGATCTTGGCCAGAATGGAAGAAGTGGAGCAACACATATGGTGACCGTCCAAGCCACTCATTTTGCCCGCAACACATATTTTACCACGACACATCCAGGTGTTGTGTCATACTTTCTTTTTTATTATGTTTCCTCCCATTTGTGTTAGTTTAGGTTTTTGATTTTCGTCTTTGTGTCTTGTGTTCTTGAGTCTTTTGTTTTTATTTTCTGTTGTTGGTCGAGAAGTCTTCAGAATTTCCTTCTCATCTTCGTTTGTAAATATGTGCTTTAATTTGTTGGTCACGATCTCACCCACTTTGCTAAAAGCAAAGTGTGTGGGTGAGGTCATTGTTAAGTTGTTTTATTGCGTCAGTTTGTTTTGTGAGTGTCTTGCCCACCATTTCACTCACTTTGCCGAAGGCAAAGTGTGTGGGTGGGGGGTTGTTGGTCAAAATATTTTTGGAGTCAGTTGTTGATCAGTATGTTGGCATGATAGGTCGAAGTAGGTATGATGATGTACATGTGAGTATGCCGTATGTAAATAGATAGGATGGAATAAGTTTTTGGACACTATCTGTGAGGTTTTGAGCTATTGACTGCCATATGCACATGCAGTATCTAATTCTTTCTTGTGTGATAATGACCAGTGATACATGTTGATCTAAAACTAGCCTGCAACTCTTAGTCAAAGCTTCATGTAACTTAGTTGAATTACTTAGATGATTTAGGTGTCTTTGTTCAATAAAAAATTTCCTTACCTAAGCATTTATCCTTTGTTAGCCCCTTTTGAGCTTAAAAATTTTCTTTTTGATTCACTTATTGATACGGCCAATCAATATGCGGAAGCAAGGATGCGAACACACGTCAACAGAAAGGACGATTCAACCCAAAAATACGAACTGAACCAATACAGATTATAACACCTATTCGACTGGTCTCAAACGAGAATGGAACAAGAAACAGACCAAACACGAAACAAAGCCAAAAACAACGATTAAAACCCTAACAGAAGACTCGACTGGAAACTATAGCAAATCAACTCCGATTGAGCTGCAATTTTAACACGAATTATAAATTGAACACAGAAAGAACATATCCAAAATTCAGCAAAAACGCACGAGTAGAACTCAAAAACGCTCGGTGCTCAATTTCGGTCAGATTTAGGATTTTAGCAATGCAATGGATTCGAATTTGATGAAATCTGGACTTGGGCGAAGGAAGGGTTGATTATGGTCGAATTATGAGGGTGATAAGAAGGCGTGGATGGCTGGGCGAAAAACACAGAACAAAGAAACGAACAGATTGGAGATTTACCTCAATACGGACCCCGAATCGACGAACGATTGAAACACGTATCACGGAAGCAATTCTCCGGCGGCGTAGTTAACCCGAGATCCACACGAGATCACGAACGAACTAGAGATTTCAGATTCAAAGGTGCCAAAATCGAATCCTACCAAGAACTAGGGTTTGTGTACTTGAAGAACACGTGAGACAAAGTCGAAAAATAACTTTTTGATTCAAAACTCATCTGTTGAACAGTACCTACGAAAATTAATTAAATACTAGGCTAATTCTAAGCTAGGGTTCGAAAGTTACAAGGCTTGGGCTTGGTAATTTCGAATCCCTTAATTAAATATAACTGGGCCAATTAATCACCTAAACATGTTGTGATAATTGGGCTACTAATTAAATTGAAATAAAAAACAAACTATACTAATGGATAAATAATTCAATAGCACACATGGTCGTGGCTAGGTGTCCTCCTCGATGCTCATGAAAGTTACCAACTTGTAATGTCGGGTTTCAGCTCCATCGTCTTCCAACTTCTTCTGAATATAGCACTGAAAATATCCTTGCAGCTTCTTGGCTCTTAATCTCGTCACTGGACCTCTAAGCTGCAATTCCGGGTTTAGGTCTTCAGTGCTAGGCCCGGTCTCATCACTTATAGTAGCCTGTATTTTATGAGCCTTCCCGATCAATAACTCAGGCCTAGAAGTAAAGGGATGAAAGAATAATGTAGGGGTAGCAGATGATGGGCAATAACACCTACGTTAGGAGGTGTTGATCAGGAAAAAGAAAAATATAAAAAAAAGAAATAAAAAAAGAAGAAAAAAAAGAAAGGAAAAAGCCGAGAAGAAAAAGAAGAAAAAAAATAATCCTGACAAATAAGTGAGCTTGGCCCGATGTTATGCTTGAGAGGAGTGAGGGATCTAGGGTATACTTATTGCCCAAGAACTGAGTTCTTCTTGACGTAGCCAGTATCCAAATTTTCTTACCTTTTCTCTTAAGCCACGTTATAACCTAATAAAATCCTAAGGATAAGTAGTTTAACTTTGTTCAAAGAAGTAGAGATATAGAGGGCAGACAAGCCTATGGAAAGACGTTGTGGATCTTGGTCAAGAGCGATACACTGAACCTTATACACTTGAGAGATGAGTGCTGGTGAAGATAACATTTTTGCCCATTAACTCTATCTTGACCTATCTGATGGAAATACTTGCTTACATTATTCGTGCTCTGTTTTAACTAACATGTTGACTTACTGATCTGTGGTGTTTGAGTCATGGGCAAAATCATATTTACACACTTGAGGGCAAGTGTGGTTCAAGTGTGTGAGTGTGATGAACCCAATTATGTGTTCATATTTTCTTTGTTTTGTCTTTTCTTTTTATGTCTTTATCGAGTCAAAGTGTGTCTGGGAGGATACAAAGTCGAGAGAAGGTGTGCAGGGAAGAACAGGTGGGATGCTGGGTAAATCTGGTGGAAAATCTGTTGTAGAGATGCTGAGATGGCGATACGATGCAAATGGACAAAGGGCTGGAAGCTTGTAGTTGGGCAACAACGATAACATCAAGTCTACAAGTCAAGAAGCACCTCTCCATATCCCTTAAGCCAACAGAGAGAGTACTCGGAGAAGTCAGGATCTTGGTTTACATGTGGAGCAGAACAGGATGCAGACATTAAGGGCAAGATATACGTCGAGAAACAGCAGCAGGTTTTCTTCTTCTCCAAGAAAGATGATAAAGATCGAAGATTTCTTTCCTTATCCTAGTAGATCCGTATCAAGAGAAGATATCTACCAAGAAGGGAAGAAAATCCGCAGCCAATCAAAGAAGGAAAGTGGCGGATAAGGAAGGGAAGAGTCCTTGGCCTACAAGAATTCTAACCTAACCCTAATTCCACCACCTATATATATGGCCGACTTCATTTTGTACTTCATCACTATTAACCACGTTCATATAGTCTTTTATTAGTTCTTAGTTTTAGTTTTCACTTAAGTTTCGAGAATTTTTAGTTTAGATTCGTTTTTAGTGTTTTTAATTTAGTTTTCTGTTGTTGGCTGTTGCCCAAGATCTACGTTGTTGACTTCGTCGTTGATCAGTTTTCTTTTCTGAATTTATTCAAGTATGTTTTCTTTAATTTCTTTTGTGCTCTCGTTTATAATTATGTCTAGCTAAATTTATTGTTTGGGTTGGAATAGATGACGTGATCTTAGTTACTCTTTCTAAACTCGTGAGGTCTAATCGGTTTAAGTTCGTTGCATGATTTTATTCCCGAAACGCTTAGGTCTAATAATTAGTTCTTGATCAAAATGGATAATTGCTTGGCCACCAATTAGATATTGAGATTAAGGCAATAACAGGAATTGGGATACAACTCGAGAGAGTCTCTCGTGCTCAAGAAGGTAGTAAGTGTTGGAGAGTAGTCGGTATCTAATACCTCTTGGCTATCTTGGGATCTTTTGTTCTTAATGCCTTTTGGGTAACATCGTTGCTGAAGTGTCTTCGTGACGTTGTTCATCAAGAGAAGAGATCTTGCCTTCTGGTCAAGATCTGTAAAATTGAATAGATATAGGCTTAGAGTATTTGAGTCGTGACTTTGTGACCATAGGGCTTAAATTAATCCTTGCTTAAAACCAAGTAGTAAAATCTTATAATTGAATATTATTGCACCGATGAACGAGTATGAGTAATTAGGATCATTGATTCAAGTCCAATCCAAATATCTTTGTTATTTGATAGTTTCTTTGTTTAGTTACAGGATATTGAGATACATCTCGACCACAACCCCTTTGTTGAGTACCACCCGAAGAACAGATTACGCCAGTTCCCTTGGGTTCGACCCCACTTACCATAGCTACGCCTTGTTGGGCAAGAGGAAAAATTTATTTGCGCAAAGTGCATCGACGCCTTCGTCAATATCGCTAAGCTTTAGAAATTTGCGCAGCGTGTTTCATGTATCCCTGTTGCGTGGATACATGTTCAACCCTAAGCATGTTTCTAGTCGAGAAAAAGTGGCCCTAAAACAAGACCTCAGTTTTGAGGAGAAACCAGAAGTAATTCTGGATCGAAAGATCCATTAGCTAAGAAATAAGTCGATCATGTTAGAAAAAGTCAAGTGGAGTCGATAGCTCAAAAGAAGAATTGTTAGAAATTGAAAGATAAGATGAAAAAATGGTATCCCGAGCTTTTCCTTTGAGATAAGCAAATTTTGGGACGAAATTTATTTTTAGGGGAGAGAATGTAATACCCCGATTTTTCATAATCAATATTAGTAATTAATTAAGAGCTTGTTTAAAATAATTAAGCTGCAAGATTTTTTTTTAAAATGAGATTAAGTTCCGGCAATTAAAATTTATTCGGCAGCTTTAATTTGCCGAATCTTAATAATTTAAGGAATTTAAGATTTTATCTCATCTTGATTAATCCGAAATGACGTGATGAAGGTATTTATGATTATGTGCTTATATGTTTGAATTTATTGGAGAAATATATTAATTTTTTGAAGATTTGATTTCCTCGGAACTTATAAAAATTTGTCCGTTAATTTATTGTATTTTCGGATTTTATTTCCGAAAATTCTTAAGGAAAGCATATATATATGTTTAATTAAGTAAAGTGAATGAAGATGAAGATAAATTCCCATTTTAATAATTTTTCTTCGGCAACCCTACTTTTTATCGAAAAAGTGGAATTTAATTATTTTTGTTTCATCTTGGTTTAACCAAAACGAAATAGAATTTATGTTTATTAGATTGAACATTTATGCTTGATTTTTATTGAGATAATGAATTTAATTTTCTTAATTTAATTTATTAGTAATTTATGATTAAAAATAATAATCTTATTTATTTCATAAATGATTCGTTTTTCGGTATTTTCTTCCGAAAATTTATATTAGGGTTTGAGATGCCCTAATTGATTTTTCTAGATCAAGAAATTAGAGATTGAAGTTATAATTAGCAAGTTTAGTAATTAATTGATTAATTAAGCAATTAATTAATTAATTAAACCCTATTTATTACCTAAGCCATGACACATGCATGTTGACTAATGTGTTAGCTATAAAGAGTGATTAGCAAGCCAATTCTCATTCCATTTCTTTCGCACAACAACAACAGCAAAAACAGTACAGCTCACGCACACACACTTCACACATTCATCCATATTTCTTCAATTTTTGAGCTTCAATTCAAGTGCTAATTATCTCCAAATCAATTATTTAGGTAAGATTTATGTTTAGTTCAAGATATAGCTCAAATTACAAGCTCCAAATCCTACTTTTAATTCTTTTAAATATTTCGAAAATTTTGAAGAATGTTAGTAGATGATGTTGAATTTAATTTATGATGTTTAATTCATGCTTAGAATGCATGATAGATCATTAATTCATGCTCAAATCAAACCCTAACCCTAATTCTCTAAATTTTCGAAATTTAGCTAAGATGAGGATTTTTCAATTGTGATGTTAGATGATCAAATTGATTGATTAATTGAGCTTAGATAATTATTTCAAGCATATTTGATGTTGGAAGTAATCAAAGAATCAAATCCTTTCTATGACTTTTAATTTTGGCCGAAAATTATGATAGAAATTAAGGGTTTTTGATCTTGATGTTCTATGATTAAAATGATGTTTAAATTGAGCTTATATGATGTTATTAAGTATGTTTATGCATTGAATTAATTGATTGAATCATAATTATTCCAATTTTTGAAATTTTTGAATATTAGGGTTCTTAAGATTAGGGCTTTTTGATTTTGATGTTGAATGATGAAATTGATGATAGAATTGAGCTTATGATATTTATTTAAGCATGTGGGAATTTTGTTAGAATTTTTGGAGCTCAATTTCATTAATTTCAAAATTTTCAGCATTTAAACTAATTTAAAAATAATTATTTTAGAGCTTAAATGGATTAATTGAGTTTACAATTAATCTCTAGAATATTAATTAAGCATGTTATAATTTTAATTGGAGAGAAAATAATTATTCTTGCCCTATTTATGAAAAAGTCAAAAGTTTTAAAGTATAGGGTTTTGATTTTTCTCCAATTTATTTAAGTAATTAAGCTATAATTGTAGCTTATAAATTAAATTAAGATATTGGAAAGTGATTAGAATGAAATTGGATATTTAATTTCCAATTTTCAAAATAGCCGAAATTTATTAAAGAGAATAAAAGTATTATTTGATTTTTAATTAAAAAAATAATTTCATATTTGAATTCTACAATAAAAATTAAGTATTGTGGAATTTTTCAGAAATTAATTACCAAGTATGCTAATCTGATTGCGTAATTATGCTTATTATATTAAATGATGTAAGTAGAATTAATTTTGTACGTGATCTGAATTGATCATCTGATTGCGTAATTATGCTTATTATATTAAATGATGTAAGTAGAATTAATTTTGTAATTTTCGGAGCTCGTTTGTCGAATCGAAAATATTTTAAGTTAATGATATGAATAGTAAATAATAAGTTATATGTTAATTACATGCTAATGACATGTTTATATGCTAATGATGTGTTGATGATGAGCTTATGTGATAATAATAAGCTTAAATGTTTCATGATGTGATTAGTAGAAGTATTAAAAGTTATTAAAGTGCTTATATGATTAATGATGTTATTATATGTTTAAGTGTTTAATGTTAATGTTTATAAGTTAGATTGTTAAATAGAAAATAAGTTGAGATTTAGAACTGTTAAGTATTTATAAGGGTTAGTATTGAGTTAAGTTTTAGAAATTCGAAGCGAATTAGAAATTAAGTTGATCAAGACGTCATAT
Organism: Agastache rugosa; assembly: GCA_031470985.1. Lineage (NCBI taxonomy): Eukaryota > Viridiplantae > Streptophyta > Magnoliopsida > Lamiales > Lamiaceae > Agastache > Agastache rugosa. Next base: position 31,286,582 of record CM062601.1, on the reverse strand, counting down.
CTCTTCGCATGTCGTTTATTTCTCGCGCTAATTGTTAATAAACCTAATCTCAAATGAAGGAACGAGCGAGAGCATAAGTCAGGAAATCAAGAATGAGAAATGTAAGATAAAGCAGCACTCGACATGTGGGTTTTCTAACCAAAGAAATGACGAATGAGAACATATGATTATATATCTATGATGTTTTTAATTGATTAACTTGTCAAATGTTTTAAGTTTTGTATGTTACCATCTACTGAAGGAAGACGAATCCGGTCCTACGAAATGTAGGATTTGTGTACACTAGTTTGTAATCGTGTGCCTTCCAAAAGGTGGGCCGGTTACAAGTGTCTGGGAAGGAGGCCTACTTCTGAGCACTAATTTATGATTGTAGATCTGGTACATACATGTTAAAAGTATATGATTCGCGAATCACTTATATTGAAAGAAAAGATTTGAGCATGCACAGATTTGTTTTATAAAAGTTACTTGTGCTTATGCTTTGGGCAAGTTTAATCTATAGCTCTATGTAGCAAGATTTCAAGTATTTTGCATGTGTCCACTGAGTACTCAACCTGCATGTTGTTTTCTAAAATGTGCAGGTTATTTCGGATGGAGATGGGAGTGTGCTTGGACGGACTTTCGTTGGTTGAATTCTTGAAAGTTGTTTAAACTAAAGAGTTTGGTTATATGTCTTCATACATGTAGCCTAGTCATGTTTTCAGCTGCAACACTTTGAAATATGTTCTGAAGTATGAAGTTCGTTTCTAAACTATGAAGTTTGTTAACTCTGAAGTCTTTTGATGTGGTTGTTAAGGTTTTGAAGTTAGCCTGCCTTAACTTGGGATCAGTTGTTGATTCCCTGTTGAAATCTTCTAAGTCATACGACTCTTTTATCGTGCTTTCTTGATCTGATAAATTTCTTGTTGATATTGATCTCTTGGCACCGTTGGTCGTATAATATTAATTGTTGACATCAGGTTAAACCAGATTTCTTGATGATGTTTATACTTGATATATCCTGGTCATGTGACCCTACTTATTGATATCAAGTTATATCTGTTGTTGATAACCATCTGTTGGTTAAAATTATCGAGCATGCTATTGATATTGATTTCTTGATAAACATGTTCGTTGGAAATGTTTTGTAGTATGATTGGTTTTGTTTGATAACTGGGTCGTTATCTATTCCTTGGTTAATCATAAATTGAGTACGTCGCGGGACCCACCGGCTTAGTTATCTTAATTCTATGTCGGGCTGCGACATATGATCACTCCTATTGCTCAACATTTTGGAGTTCCTCTTGGTGATCCCGTTTCCGATGATATTTTGGTGGATATTCCTTTTCTTCGTCTCCATAAGATGCTTAAGGGTTCTCACCGTCTCTTTTGGCGCCTGAAGAAGGACGAGTTGTTTCCTTTGCCTCATCCTTCTTTGATAGCTATTGTGGATTGGGATGAGCGTTTTTACGCAAATTGGTGTCTCGCCGGTGTTCCACACCGGCAATTGATTATTCATGAACCTCCCTCTCGTGCCCCTATTCCGGGAGATGTGCCTGCTCATGGTCCCGTTTTTGATGATGCTTATAAGGATGCGCCTTTTGACGAGCCTCCCGTGCATGAACCCGTTTTTCGTCCCCAATCGGTGGATGTTTCCTATTTCGAAGCTTATGAGCAACGCCTTAGTGATCATTTTGCTGCTACCAACCTTCGGTTGGATACTTTTGCTAATGAGGTGTATGCCCGTTTTGATTGTCAAGAAATGGAGGTCCGCCGCCAACATGAAGAACAACTGCGTTATAATGAGGAGATGCGTCGTAATTATGAGATGATGCAATCCGGGGTGTCTAGTATGCTTGATGGGATGCGGTCTACCCAAGATTGTTTTCCTCCGCCACCTTCTTGACTCTGGGTGCGTTTGTTTTAATCAACCTCCTCTTCTACTTGCACACGTATTCTTCCTCGTCGTTTAATAAGTTTGGGGGGATGAAGAAGGGGGTTGATTCTATCTTTTTATTTGCTTTCTAATTTTTAGGTTGTTTTTCTTTTTAGTTTTATTTGTTTGATGTTTTTGAAGTTGATGAAGTCTTGAGTTGCCTTGATTTTTGAAAGTCTTGAAATTATTTTGAAAGATATAAACATGATTTTGGTGATTTATGTGACTTGGCTTGTGATGAAATTGAGGATTTTGGTTTGGTTTGAAAATTGATGATTGTGAGTATTTCATGATAGATTGAGCATGAATTGATAGATTGATTATTTTGGCCTCTTGAACTTGAAATAGCCTATGTGAGACTTGAGCCTAGACTATCATATTCTTGTAGTCTATTTCATTCTTGTGTGATTTATTCAAGCATGTGTGTATATCTCTAGAACTTGCATTGGTATCTCTCTCAAGGTTGTGTTGTGTGCTAAGAATTAGGAGATGATTTAAGGCCATTTTTGTTAGCCACTTTGCCCAAATATTTGTCCAAATTTTATATATACTCTCCTAGTTAGCCCCTTTGAGCCTTTATCCAATTTCTTTGAATTTAACCAATGATGATAGGGTAGAACTTATGAAAAATATTGTGGAGTAAAGTTGGTTTGAAAAGTTATATCAAATTTAGTTTTGTGAAATTAATACCCATATGAGCTCAATAAAAAAAAAAAGAGAAAGAAGGAGAGAAAATGAGTATAAAAAAAAGGCGTTTGAAAAAAAATAAAAAAAATAAAAGTTGGAAAAATAATTGAGCATAAATGGGTAGTTGTTTGAGAGAATTGGTATGTTAGGCTTGATTTATCAATGAAAGAGTTGGGAATGATTTGTGCTTATTATGGAGTGAGGAGTGTTGGATATTCTTATTTGAAAAGTCACTTATCCTAAATTTTTCCTACCTTACCAAAGAGCCTACATTACAACCAATTTAAAGTCCTTTTTGATCTTTGTTTGAGGCACACGTTTAGCGATGGAGAGATGAGACGATATGCAAGCTTATGGTAGGTTGCATGCATTATTTTGAATTGAGCGTATATACTTCCCATGCTATACACTTGAGAGTTGAGAGTTTACTTTAAATTTTTCCATGTCGTGAGGACTCGAAAGTTTATTGAGGCTAGAATGTTTGATTTATTGGTTTGTACTTAATCTTGATTGGGTTCTTGCATGATTCCTATTTTGTTAAAAATTTTTGAAGCCATTAAAGTTACTGATTCGTCTCAATCCATGTTTATTTTGATTTCTCTTTTCTTCTTGTTGTTAAAGGACAAACAAACCCTTAAGTTTGGGGGGTTGATAAACATGGATTTTCTCATCTATATGAGCTTAATTTAAGTTACTTTGTGGAAGGAAATCATGTTTGGAATGAGTTTTGCGCCTAAGTTTCGTTATTTTATGAAATATGATGATCGTTCGTTGTTTGTCTAATTTTTTAGGAAATATGGAGTGAATATTAGGAAAATTGAGCATGATAGGATGAAAGTAGAGTTCGATAGGAGTTCGTAGGTGAAAACAGATCCAAAATCGGAGTTGAAACGAGGAAGAACGGGCCGAAACAAAATCACTGCGCACGTGAATAGTGGCATGCAGTCGGGCATGCGGCCGCATGACCAACCGCATGGACCACCCCCCGAAACAGGGCAGATCCGCCATGCGGTCTGGCATGCGGCTGCATGGCCCGGTGGAATTCTTTCAATATCTTTCCTTTTTCGTTTCTATCTCCTTTCTAGGCCTAATTCCTAACCCTAGTCGAATTGTACCTATAAATATTTCTTGTATTACATTGTTTTGGGGTTGTTCATTAGGGAGATACATTAGATTTTTATTTTCATACACTTTTATGCTTGGGAGAAGATTTGAAGATTGAAGATTGGAGGCATCAAGATCTAAAGATTCATCTTAGGGTTTTTATGTTTTTCAATGCTTGTTGGATATTGTTTATCATGAATATGAGTAGCTAAATTCCTTTATCCTAGGGTTAGAGAGTAGATGAATATTTGGATTTGATTTTGGTTTGATTAATCAATTGAGACGTTCTTTTACTTTCTATATTCGTGTGATTTTTCATGCTATCTTGATTGGCCATCTTGTGTGCATATTTGATGTGTTAATTCAATATTCGAAATATGAGAATTGATGTTTGATTTAGAATATAGGACATACTCTTCAATATAGTTGAAAGATCTTGAGATTTGTGTGAGTGCAATAGAACTAAGAAGCTTTTAGGAGTTGCATGTTTAGTTATTGGTTGGACACAATAATTCTTGCATGTAATCCACGGTCTATGCGCTACGACATTAGGTTTAGGCTAATTTTGTGATAGTCCTAATAAAAGTCAAGTCTGACAAACTAATTGATTGATTCACTACTAGAAATTCGCTCATACAAAACGGGTGTTATGAGCACTAAAGACTGACATATAAAGTGGTGATATAAAAAAGTGCGCTCATACATAACGGTTAATGACCGTTATTTATAGTATTTATATATAACGGTTTGACCACATATATAACGGTTCTTCCCCGTTATATATAGTCATTATACATAACGATTTTTAACCGTTATGAAATATACTTAATTGTCATCTATAGTCACTCTAGATAACGTTTTCTTATGCCTTAGATAACAAGTTTGCAACCGTTATGTATTCCCAAAGTTTATTTCAACCTAATTTTTTGTCTTTTTTTTCAATTTAGTTATTTTTATATTCGAAAAAACAATAAATAATATTTGTTAAATCATAAAATAATTAATGTATATATTAACATATCCAAACATAGTCTACATATATTATCATCCAAACCTAATAAAAAACGATACATGATGCTTCACGATGCAAAGTAAAGAAATCTACAAACTTGAGTCAAACTATAGAAATTAGAAAACATTCTAGTCCTCTATACGTCTTGGCAACTTTCACCAGTAAGGCAAGACTCTCACTACCTTCTTGCTGTGGGCATCTTGTTTAACATGTTGAGTTTCAGCAGAGCAGCAAAGCATTCTTGAATTTCAATGGCCATCTTGTTGGACTTCCTTTTCCCATATGCTCCTGCCCATCTTCATTGGGATCATTCCCCTCCTTCAACCCAACCATAATCCTATATATAAAAAGCAATGAGAAATAATCTAAATATTAGTATCAATAAATAAGAAAAATTGTTCAAATTAGAAAATATCAACAAAGTAATGAGTTTATCATGTCTGTCACAGTTCTTTATCATAACATAATTATAATCTAGAAATTGGGCAAAAGAACTCATGCTACCGTGATTAAACTAGATCCAATACAGCAAAAGCAAACTTTAGTTAACCAAAGGTGTAAAAGACAAAATGGACAATGGAGCAAACATGCTTTACAAAACAAATCAAATTTATGCCAATTTGAAGCAATTTATGTCAATTCACGGCAAAAAATAAAACAAATAACTGTTTGTATCCCAGACAACTTGAGTTGATATAAAGTAATCAAATAGCTATAGACGATTTACTCCTCCCCCATCACAAGCAACATAATTCGAAACCCGAAAATAAAATACAGACATCATAGTAAACGTAACTATCAAACTGCCAATTAGATATAAGAAATTATTCATACCGTCTTCTGATGCGGGCACTGAAAAGCTTGACGAGTTCATCGGTGGCACATAATCACCACACTTTTTCCATAAAATTCGCAGGCTGGATATAGGGAATATGAGAAGAAAATACCAACTAATCATGTATTATGGTATCGGGGTCAAGCCAGGAAGTCAAAATACTGCATAAACAACATCATTAAAGGATTGAAAAGGGAAAAGAAGATAGACCAAATGTCAATAAATAAACAAAAGATCCTTTAATCACGTGGACAAAGCATGGAAAGGGAAAAGGGAATAGACTCAAGAACTGATAAAGAACTGATAAAACGCGAGAGCAATAGGTCTCACCTGAGTAAAATATCCCTGCTTCTGAGCATTCATTTTCCTTATAACAAATGAAATATGTCAATGCTCAGTGGGATAGAATCATAGAATAAAACATGTTACATCCTTCGGTATAAATTTAATCTAGTAAGATACTTCTTCAACAAATAACTTACCAAGCTAGCACCAATATCCTAACATCAGTACACTCCACCTTTAAATCAGAGCATAATGCTTCGATCCCTTCTGATTTGTGCAACAAAACATAAATATAAGATTTTATTATTTAATAAGTAACTTCAGTCATTCAACGAGTGCATGCATGCAGCTTTATGTATAATTAATATGCTAAATACTAAATAAAGAGGTACCAAAAGTCAACAACATAACCCCAAAATCAGCTCAAAAATAGTTCTTGTTAACACCAAAACCACACCCAAATCAACAACAGCAGAAGAGGAAGCCATAAACGACTACAGAATGATAATATTCAAGTGCAATAAGTGGAGCAGCAGTTCAATAAGAGTAGTCCTATTTTACAGCAAGAAATTGAGGAAAGAATAATCTTTAGCAACGAGGAGAAGTAAACCACACACCTAAAGAGGCATAGTCGGTGAGCTGAATAGATGGATAGAGAGTCAAGAGGAGAACGACGCCTGAACCCTAGCTTTCGCCGTCGTCGCCGATGATAGAAATGTTGACATTCCATCGAACAGCAGAAACCAACACCATGGAACAAGCATCCTGCATGAAAAAAGTCGTGGAACCACATATAAGAATTTGAACAAAATCAGAAATTATAATTAGGGGCTCAATCTAGATTCAGAATTAGGGCTTCGCTTTTAAAGACCGAGAAACTCGTAAATTATAATTTAAGCCGATAAATTACATTTGAACGAAGTGCACAAGAAATTGTGCTCTGCAGCTGGAGATCGAGTGAAACAGGATTCACTACTAACTGAATCAGTGGTGAAATGTTTAACCGAACCAAAGTAACATTAGTGATAAACGACGAGCTTGGCTGGAAACCAGAGAAATTAGAGAGGGGAGTGAGGGTATCGTGAGATCGAAGGGGAAAATGAGAAAGAGAGAAGGGATAAGGGAGAAAGAGTGCACCGCCTCGAATGACAGTTCTCTCACCGCAATCTCTATCGCCGCCACCGTCTAGCTGCAGTCCGAATTGCCATCGCCTCAATCTCGACGAACAGCTCGTTGATGGATTTCTTCTTCATAAACTAAACCGAATCACCGGTAACAAGGCGAGGCGCTTCGTGTTGACGAACTTTCTCTAGCCGGTCTTCAGGAATCGCCGGTGAGGAATGCCGACGAGGCGTCGAGAGCTTACGAGCTGAAGCGATCGAAAATGGAGGATTAGGGCTGAAATTGGGGAAAACGCTGAAGACATAATTATAATTATTCTTTTATATGAAAACTATAAGATGAGAGTGTGGGAGGGGGCGAAGGCGACGACCGGCAGCCGATTTCCGCTGGAAAAGAAAGAATAGGGTAGGAGTTTTTGCCGGCGATCGAAACGGAGGTAGAATGAAGAAGGGTTTGAGCGTTTGAGAAGGGGGAGAGAGAGTTTGAGCAGAGAAGGGTTTTTGAGTTATGTGCAGTGTCTGTTTTATTTTTAATAAATTATTTTTTTATTTAAAAAAATATAAAAATAATACTCCCTCCGTCCACAATAAATTTGTCACATTGTGGATGACACGGGTTTTAATAATTTGTTGGTTAATTGTATTGTGAGTGAAATAAGGGTCCCACTTTTATATAGTTTTAAATTGTGTTGTGAGTGGAAAAGTAAGTGAGGTGTGTGGGGTCTATTACCATAAATGGATGTGGCAAATTTTTTGTGGACAGACCAAAAAAGAAATTGTTGCAAATTTATCGTGGACGGAGGGAGTAATAAATAACAGTTGTCTTAATGGTTAATGATAACCGTGATAATAATAATCAATCTTAACGTTCCCACATAACGGTGTCAATAAAGACGTTACATATTGTATGAAAACACATAACGGTGTAGTCGTAACCGTTATCGTTTTTTATAGATAATAGTGCATAGATAACGGATATTTTTAGAAACGTTATGTATACAAAAAAAGTGCTCATACGTAACGGTTTTTAAAAAAGTCCGTTATCTATGCACTGTTATGTATGTGCATTTTTCTATTAGTGATTGAATTGAATTTGAATTCTAATATTCACTGAAATCGAAACCTTGGGATATTTTCTCTTTATCTTTATTCCTAAATATTTTCTTTGCCTTTGTTTATTTTATTTTCTTTATTTAATTAATTAGTTTAATCAAGTCTAAAAGTTCAAAAGTCTAAATAGTGGGATAATAATTGAAAGTGGTACTTGTTAGATTAATTACAATTTCTGTGGAATACGAACTTGCTTCCTTGTGCTCAATCACACCCGTGCACTTGCGGTGTGAAAGAAAATAGCGAACACCCAATTCCTCCTATTTTTATGAAATAGTAAGGCTCATTTCACTCATGGGCTTGGGATGGACAAGATTTGGCCCAACCATTTAACAACTGTAGCTGGTTAGCTTAGTCCGCCCGTGCTTTGCTTCACCGTTATAGATGGCCCATTTGAATTCGGGTCGGAGTCGGATCTCTATTCAGATTGAAGCAATTGCCACTTCTAGAATTTAGAAAGCCGACGAGCGACAACAAAAACATCACTAACACTGCATAGTAGAATTAATATTTCTTTTCATCAAGATTATTAATCATGTCAGTGACTGCTATGACAATTATATTTGGATTAATCTATAAATTAATGCTAACTACAGTCTTAAATAATACTTTAATACTGAAGAAAGCATCAATTTTAGAGATTTATCAAATATATCGTCCCTACGTGATTGATTCAGATAATGCTTTTCTTTTTACCTATAGGCTATAGTTGTAGCCTAATCCTCCTTTTAATTAGTTTAATCGAAATCTTTAAGGGTCAACCAAATCATCCTAGATTTTGAGAAATCCTACCCTCGTAGGGGTCAAATTGTCAAATGAATTATTAATGTTGGAATTAATTCATTGCAATTTTGCAATAATAAAATGGGCAAAGGCAAAGTACCAATCAAATGCTGCCACGACTACAGATGAAGCCTGATCAACCAGCTAAAATGGGTTCAAAGTAATATTACTTACTCCCTCCGTACTTTTATAAGTGTCTCCCACTGTCAAATTATACATACCAATAAAATAAAGAAATTTACCTATGTAACCTTATTAATTACCATCATTAATGTATACATACAACAATAACAAATTACTAGAATCATTAAATAAGGATAAAATTGGAAAAATGTCATTAATTTACTCTCAAATTTTGAAATATGACACTTATATGAAAACAAAAAATTAAGCTAAATAGGACATTTAAAAAAGAACGGAGGGAGTAATAATATAACTTTGTCAGTTAATTAAATTGATCCGATTTTGAAATTAATACTTCATCTTCGTTCTGTATTTTTATTAGAAGTATGTAGCTGGCAATTTCTACTTTGAGTTAGCGAAATTTGTAGAAAATTATTAAAGTTTGTCATGGTGAATTCTGAACTATGGGAATATATATATCCCTCCTCCCCCCACTCAATTTTATCATAAAAATTGAGTTAATTCCTTAGGTTTCTGTAGGTTTCTGTTAGTAATGAACTGAAATTACAATTACTATCTGGCCGAAAACATCAAAGTTGATAGAATCACAAAATTAATTTTTGCTATTTTGTAAAAATAAAATAGCTTAACGCCTCCTCTTGGAGGCCATGGCCCTTGATGCATGCACCACCTCTCTCTCTCTCTCTCTTTTTTTGGGGAGGCGGGGGGGGGGGGGGGGGGGGGGTGGGGGGTTATTCTCCTATTGTGTATGTAATATTCCAGCTAGACTAATATACAAACTCATTCCTTTTTTCCCTTCTTTCTCTGGTGAGGAAACTCCACTGTCAAAACTCGAATTAACGTATACTCAAAGGTGATCAATTATTTTTTTGCACATACACACACACGCGCGCATGTGTGTGTGTGTGTGTGTTGGGGAGTGGCGGTTAATTGTTAATTGTTACTTGTCTTTTAGCAACATGGTTTGTTGGCATGAGGCATCTACGTATATTATTTTGTCGAAAACAACATAAGTGACAAATCTAATACTAAAAATTAGCACATCCCCAAGAAATTGCACTTCATTTTAAAAACCAAAAAGATAGTTACACCATATCTTGACTTCTACTTGACTTGTTATCATTCTTGAAAGACAGTAGTTGATAGTCTGCAAATACGTACCGGTTTATTTTTCAATTATTACATTATAGTATATAAACAAATATACGATAATTATACAAAACAACAAATTAAGTGATCGTGTCAGTCCTCTTGACAATGGTCTATTGGTGGAGTGATGTTTTTTTCAGCAAAATTAAAAGTGTCAATTTTGAATCCTGCCAACAGCTAGCAATCATGCTTTTCCTAATTAGGTTTATATCTCTTATATGATCTGCAGCACAAGAGCGGGATTTACCCAATGCACACTTCGAATCGCGATTGTGGGTTAACCTCGTTATTAAAAAAAAAAACAAATACAAAGCTAAGTGATCTGTCAATAGCATCCTAAAAAAACGCTGCAATTAAAAAAAAAAGGCATATTGAAAATTGTATAATTAATCCAGAATTAACGCGTCTTAATTACCCCAACAAATCAAATCTTAGTGTGAATCTTAGGGGAGACAAGTTTCAATATTACTTTGAATTCTAGGAATAAAAGTAGGATTTTATGCTGTCGATCTCACTTTCTCCTTATTCACTATGGTTTAGTAAACCACATAACCTAGTTAACTAGGGGTATTAATTCTTAACCCAATGCATTTGATAATGATTGCTTTTCGATGATGCTACCCCAAACCGATTAAAATAAAATATAAATATAAATAAATACATAAAAAAGAGCATCATTAATCTAATTACACTTAGTACCATTAAAGGAAGAAAATAGTGTTGTCAATTAAGGTTGAAAAAAAGGGGAGCTAAAGCACTTTCCTTTGCCCATACCATGTTTCCTCAATAGCCTCTTGATTTGATTTCCCACTTGAAATTTTTTTATCATACATCAGATTTCATCAATATTTCTTCCACCAATAATTATAATCCGCCAAAAAAACATGATGTCAAATGATCATATTACTGGAGGAGAAGGATCATCATCATCTTCATCAAGATCAGCTGCCGCTGCGGCCGCCGATCACCACCACCACCAGCCGCCTCAGCCGCAGCTCAGCCGGTACGAGTCCCAGAAGCGGCGCGACTGGAACACCTTCGGGCAGTATCTCCGGAACCAGCGGCCGCCGGTGGCCTTACCTCAGTGCAACTACAGCCACGTGCTTGAGTTCATGCGGTACCTCGACCAGTTCGGGAAGACTAAGGTCCACTTACAAGGATGCGTGTTTTTCGGGCATCCCGAGCCCGCGGGGCCCTGCACCTGCCCGCTAAGGCAGGCATGGGGCAGCCTCGATGCTCTCGTAGGCCGTCTGAGGGCGGCCTACGAGGAGAACGGAGGGGCACCCGAGACGAACCCGTTTGCCAACGGGGCGATACGGGTGTATCTCCGTGAAGTTAGGGATTCCCAAGCGAAAGCGCGGGGAATCCCGTATAAGAAGAAAAAGAAGAGGAAGAAGCCTAATGGAGGGATCGCCGCCGCCACCTCTAGTTTTAATCCGATGCAGTCTTCTGGAGTCTGAACAGTTTCTTCATTCCCAACTTTTGCACGGTAAGATTTTACTCATTTCGTTGTTAAACTTGAAAGATTTCTTGAATTTTATAGGAAAATATATTAAAACCTGATTGCAGTACATACATATAATAGATATATATGAAGAGATTTTACTTACGCAAAATGTGCAGAAATGAATATGTTTTCTACTCTTCTTGAAGAACCCTAAAATTTAAACCCTAATCTGCATGCCCTCTTGCTACTAATTAAGCTTAAAATATATATACATACATTCAATACTTGAACACGAACACGAACACGAACACGAACACGACCACGTACGTGATACCAACAGTCTCTTTTCGATGCCAAGGGAATAGAACGAAACACATCAGGAGTTTTTTAATTTTATTATTTTTATTTTGTGGGATTTGAATATTTTATAACTTAGTCATATATATATAGATATATTGATGTTCACTTTTGTCCAATCTTTTGTCTTTTGGGATTCTGTTTAATTCTACATCAATTATGGAGATGCATATCTACTAAAAATTATAAAAATAATTGGTATGTGCTAAAATTTCAAATATATATATAGATTATATATGATTTATTTTTTCCATTAATTACATCAGCAGCTCAGTTCTTGTACGTACTTCTCTGTATCTGGCTGAAGCCAAATCTATGGCTATTTTTTATTTTTTATATTTTAATTTCTTTCATTCTCAATAGTGTCACAATTCATAGGAATGTCGTTTCTCTTTCTAAAAGTAGCATCAACTTATTTGTTGTCTCGTCTCTACAAGGATGAGGATCAAGATGATGAGTCTGTTGCAATGTCATTTCTATTAAACAGTAACTAGTTAATTATGAGCAAGTACTTCTGAGATCATCAATTGACATATATGTCTTTTTCTTCTACTTTTGTGCTAACACGCATTTTCGCTTTCAAATTGAAATATAACTCTTTTGATCATTCCATTCCAGATAAATTGTGTGTGATTGTGTACGTTGAGTGTGTGTGTGGGAGAGAGAGAGAGAGAGAGAGAGAGGGAGGGAATAATAATTTCTTTTAACTATATTATAAATTTAAATCGTTTTTCAAATAGGAAATAGGAGCTGGATAAATTTGTGCTTGAAACTAATGATTTAAGTTAGTAAGGTTTTTGCCTTAAGTTTCTAGCTCCCATTTGTTTGTATCATTTTCGAAAAGATTACAATCTCTAGGCAACCATTTCAAGTTAATTTTTTAAATGACTTTCAACCCCACTTAAAATCACAATTATATCAAATATATCCTTAATTACATTAATTATTGCTCTAATGTTCAAAATATGAAGCGCATTCTTGATAGATTTGGCACATATTAATTGCTGAAAGATCGCCAGCTTCAAAATACCTATTACAAAGAAAGGTGTCTCTTTTAGTTCAACTTGAAATATATATATGATCTCATTTGACAATACAGATTTAACCTTATGCATGGGAACATTTATATATTAGGCAAATATATGATATATATTAGTGGTCCTAATTAATCCTAATTATATATATATATATATGTGTGTGTGTGTGTGTGTGTGTGTTTCTTTTGTTCTTTATGTCATTCTCTTCTTTGTATACATATAGTTGGAGCTGCCTGTGCAAGTGACCATCTAGCTAGAGTGGTAGGTGGCTAGACTCTTAATTAGGTTTTAAGAGAGATGATAATTAATTATATAATATATATATATATATATATATATTTAAGTAATATTCTGACATATTTGATCACAAGTTTAACACTTTTGTTTTTCTACACCTTGTAATTTGCAGCAATCTTGAAAGTGAAAGAAGAGAGAAGATGGCTAAAAGAATCGATTTTCAGAATTGTGGAGATAATTCCAGTTTTAATTAAGCTTTTAATTTATTATTGTTTAGTCCTCGATCGTAAAGCCGAAGCACCGAGTTTACAATACTACTGTTTCTTTGCTATAACCGAAAGAATTTCGGTAGGATAGTTAATTTGAATTTGTTTAGATACTGTATTTGTCCAGTATCAGTAATTATAGTAGCATTAATTACATTAGTTTATGCACTTTGAATATCTTTATTTTGAGTTATCTTTATCCAATTGAACATCGAGTGTATTTTAGCACATATACCGTATTTTATTCAGTATGCATTTCGCTGTAAATTAAGTCTCTCTCTCTATATATAATATATTGACGGAGGAGATCGTATAAAAAGTTTATATTTTATGAGAAATGAGAAGTTATCTGGATTATTTATTTGTATATAATTTACGGTTGTCATTAATCGATGCATTATATATAGTTGTACATGGAATATATTATCATAACAATGCATTATAGTAACCCATAAAATGCATTATCATGACCAGTGGCAGAGCCAGGATCTCGATCCAGGGGAATTCAATTTTTTTTCAATAAAAATATCTAATATAATTATATAATATCATTTAAATTACATAACAAATCAAAGAAACAAAGTATAAACATGATTGCTTCAAGGTAAATAATTTTCTATTACAGATAATGTCCCTTCAATTTTATTTATATATTTTGATATGAAAAGTAAAAAATTAATAATATTGAAAATGAAACGACATTATGTTACCGACATGTCTATTTTTTATATATCATTTGATTAAGCAATATCGTTTTTTACACTATATTTCACACATAACAAAATAATCTAAATCTCATTCGATATACATTTGGTTAAGCAATGTTGTTTTGGATTAATAAACATATTAATGAAAAATAAGTTATAAAAGGAAATTTGATATAACATGGATAAATTTAACTTAAAAAGTTCTCTATTTTCTATCAAAATTAAAAATTAAAATATAAAAACTAGTATGCATTCTTTTATGAAAAATATCTCTATATTCTGAATAAATAAATATAAAACCTAACTCTATATAAAGATCTAATCTAAGTTTCATAATTAGTATTTTAGAAAATTTGATAATATAAATTATACATATGCATTTAAAGAATAAAAAAATATTGAAAGTCTTGCATAAATTATATTAAAATAAAATAAGTAGTGGAAATCCCCCCAAAGAAAGAAAAGAAAAGATGAAAATGTAAAATACAACCTCCATATAATCTATAATAATACTAAATAAGAGAGTTGTGACTATATTTACTAAAGTTGTCATTTTCCCTCCATATCCAACTTAATTGGTTATTTGGTATTGACTTTTGGATATTCATTGATAGATGTCTAAAATATCTTGATTAATTACTATTGACTTCAATATTTTAGATTTCAATATAAAGTCTCCCAATGTATTTTTATTATTTACTGAAGAGCATCTATTTTTAGGTCAATATTGAAAAATGATCATTTCATACATTTTGCGTCAACGGTTTCTATTGCTGCAAAACGATCAGTCATTTAATTAATTATATGAAATAAGATCTCTACAAAAAATTATAAGAAATATGAGAAATAAATTTTATAATAAAAGTTGATATAACCAAAAAATAAATAAAATATTGAATTTATGAGGTTCGATTTATTTTATAGATATTGGGCTTTATGGAATATCTTTTATATTTATAAGAAAATATAAATTCATTTGATTTATTTTTAATATTAATTTTTTAAATATTTAAAAAAATTATATTATATGTGAAATATAAGTATAATAATATTAAGGGTAAATTACCATTTAAATTCTAAACTATTCTCATACTATCATAAATAATCCGAACTACCAATAATACTCATTTTAATTATGAGCGATCGATTTAGTATAAAAAATGAATAGTATTAGTTCAGGATTTTAATGGTAACTTACTGTTGGAAAAATTAATAGAGTTTTAATTTGATATCAAAACCCAGCTGACCCCAATCGAGTAGATGATTGCACAAACCTAAGCGTTTCTCAGCTCACCTGTTTGAGCTTATAGAGTTTCTTAGTTTATAGGTAGTCGCTTAAGACAGCAGAAGACTTGGCAGAAGACACAACTAAGCAGACAGCTGAGGTATTCAGCAAAGCAGACTCAGCAGAGAAGACCCAGCAGTATCAAGACCCAGCTCAGTGACGGAAACCCAGCTCAGTGTCAAAGACCCAGCTCAGTGTAAAAGACCCAGCTTAGTGTCGATGACACAGCTCAGGTCTAAAACACAGCTCAGGTCATTTACACAGCTCAGGTTGAAGCCACAACTCAGGTTAATGATACAACTCAGGTATAAGACAGCTCAGAGTCGAGACACAGCAAAGTCAAAGACGCTGAAGACACAGCAGAGACTCTTAGCAGCTCGAAGATAAAGACCTTCTCAAAGACAAGATCCCAATGTCAGAAGATCTTATCTGAAGCAGTCAAATCAGAGAAGAAATAGCTTCTGCAGATGCAGACCTACTTCGTAGGTTAAAGGCCAGAAGTAAATGAAAGTAGGTAAGATTCAAACGGCTCCCTTCCAACGGCTAGTTTGAATCTCCACCTATATATATATATCTCCTCTCCATGGAAAAAGGAGAGAGAGGACCAACAAGACGACTGAAGAAATAAAAGAGCAAACAGAAAAATGAACAACGCTCTTCAAAGCCAAATCTTTCAAGAACATACAGCCTGTCAGCTGTGTTCTTAGTTGTTCACATATTCAGTCGTAGGCAGAATAGATCAGAAAATAAACATCTTAAGCCTAGTTTGAACGAGTTCATCATACTCCTTGTTCTTCATTGTAAGAACTCGTTCATAGTTGGAAACCCCCCATACCCAAACCCAAACCCAGAAAGGATAGGTAAAGGTACGCTTGCTCGAAGCGTGTAATTCGAGTGGTTAGATTCTTCAGTACCCGGAAACTGAAGGTGTAGGCTTGACAGTGCCCGCAAACTGTTGGAACACAGCTCGGGTTAGAGTTGTGAAGTTGCTTGGTACTTGGAAACCAAGTGGTAGTGAATTATCAGTGAACCTAGTCGTGGACGTAGGAGGTGCAACTCCGAACCACGTTAAAATTGCTTTGTTATTTATCGCTTTGTTTTTATGCATGTTACTAACCCCTCTTGAGCATACATTTCAAGCTGCATAAAATTGACTAACTGAAAAGTGAAACAGAGCTTTGCAATATAATTTGAAGCAACAGACGGACTTTCCAAACCTACTAACTTCTGCACACACACTCACACAACCAGCTGTGTCGATCAAGCGTATCACACAGCCAGCTGTGTCGATCAAGCGTCCATCCAGCTGGATCGAGCACAGCCAACTCTCTGAAAAGAGTTTTAACTTGGAAAAGTTTTTAAACCTTGGTGTATTCACCCTCCCTCTACACCAAGGTATCCGTCTTGGGACCAACACTTACCATGATTAAAATGACTATCAATAAAAATAAAAAATAATCTTTCTCATGTTGGATTATTCCTAGAAAAATCTGTGTTTAGTCATGGACAAATTTATGTGGTTGTCTCAAAAGTTACAAATCAGAAAGAATTGACGTTATTGGAGTGTGGTAATGAGGAGCAGAATGTGTTCAATAGTTACTGAAAATATTATGTACAAATAAGTTTTTCGTAATGTTTGAAATGTAATAATACTCCCTCTGTCCCCCATGAGTGTAACACATTTGACTTGGCACGGATCTTGAAAATGGTAGGTAAAAATTTTGTGAGTGGACTAATGGATCATCATTTGTTGTTTTGTGAGTAGCATGAGTTGGGTCTTTTGTAAATATTGAAATGTAATGGGATAAATATTAAAGAGAAAGTGTGTGGTCACGCTCTAAAATAAAAAACATACAATCTTCGGGGATGTACTGACATTGAATTATTACTACACTCATGGAGGACGCAGGGAGTATGTTGTATCTACTACTGTTATTCCTGAAAATGTCCTTATTTTTGTATTAAAAATATAGTATATAAACATTATCATTCTCCTTAGTTGCCGAAAATTTTATAATCAATACATTTTACATATCTTTATTGTGTTTTCGACCGTGCAACGCACGGGTGCAATCTAGTGATAATAAATACTCCACATAAAAAGACTAGCTCATAACTTTTAATAGTGATTGGATTTTATTGCCAAACTTATTTTGCCCAAAACTTATTTCAAGCTATTATTGTCTATACAACCTATTTCAAGTTATAAACACATGAAGCTCGGCTTATCTGTAAAATCTACTTCTCACCTCTGCTATTTTCTTCTTCTCCAAATAACTTTTAATATACATACATATATATATATAGCTATTTTTTTTTTAAATCCAGGGGGGCCTAGTGACCCCAGTGCCCCCCTGGCTCCGCCTATGATCATGACCATGCAGTATAATAATACATAAATTGCATTATTTAGCGCAAAAATCAATCTTGATCATACATTAAGTCAAGATCAATGGTCCAGATTACTTTTTATTTCCTACACTAGAAATGTTTTTTTATGTGAACCTAACCCTACACACACACACACACACACACACACACATATAGGGATGAGTTAGTATAAAAATCAGTCCTCCCGTACAAACTACAAACCATGCTTTTTTCAATATATAATCATGTCTTTTAATATATACAATGATGCTTAATACTGCTATTCTCGATTCATGCTTTTTGTATAAAAAATTATGCTTATATAAAATCATGTTTTTTACATATTATTTTCATGTTTTGATTATTAACAACCGTAGATCATACCATGATCAACGGTTGAGATTAGTTTGTAGTTTTTACATGATGACTAATTTTTTAGGGTGTGGATCTGGTAGGAACTCATCTTTATATGAGTCCGTAGGACCATGCATTTTTATCACTTCGAAAATGCACAAAATGCAGTTCTTTAATGCACAAACATGACAAAGGACAAACTTAATACTTAATGCACAAATATTTAATATATTTTTATTGTACGACGTGCAATAATTTAATGCACCAATTAACTTTGACAATACATAAAAAAGATCAACAGTTCAATTTTTTCATTAATATATATTTGTGCATTAAAATTATGCAATTTGTGCATTAACCGATGAAATAAAAATGCATGGTTTCTACAGACTCGTATAAAGATGAGTTCCTTAAAGATCCTCTTCCTATCTATATATATAATACTTCCTCCGTCCCCAAAATATGGTGCATATTTGATTTGTTGTGAGGTATAAAATATTAGTTGAACTACACTAACCTGAGATGGAGGGAGTATCAATTATCTCAATAGTATTATATAAGAATTTTTTAATATTTTCTTTTTCTAGTGGTTAGCATAAATCTTTATCTTATAGAAGTGGCTATTTTTGCTTTTTCCTCCATAATTAACACGCATGATCCTTTTCTTTTGCTGGAACTAATTAAATGGTTAATTTAAAGGGAATTGTAGTGAGGCCTTAAATTTGCTTTAAACAGTTTGTGCTAGAACTAATGCAATCATATTTGTTATAAATATTTTAATTGCAGCAAAGTACACAAAATTTCTGTCAATTTTGATTTTGTTCATGAGTTTAAAAACGTAGCATAATATAAATTTTGTTAGTTTTGTGCTCCTAATTACTGCACAAATATCACATAATGCAATAGAGTGATGTTAGATCATGTGTTGAAAATATACGTTCTAACATGCAGTGGAATGTAAATCTAGCTTGCACAGTAAAATACTTTTCGCATGTGATTTAGACTTGTAGATGTCTTACGGCGAAAATCACTATGTTGAAACTTTATAATTACAACACAGAATAACTACGTTCAACCTTTATAAAATGCACTACTTTCTTAGATTATATAAATGTGTAAAGAAGATTAATTCTACAACTAGAACTAATCTAAAACAAAGAGTTAGAACTTTATAGATTGCACTACTGTATAAGACTTCTAAATCTACAAATAAGACTACTTACATTCGTGTTGTTCCATCATAGATCCAAACGCTTTCACATTCCTTACATATTTCACAATTTGTAGTCATGTGACCAACGTGTTAGAAGTGATGTTACTAACACTAGATAGGCAGAATGGTGAACAGATGAACACTGGAGTTTGCAGTAATTTTTCATAAGCAAAACGCGCACATGAGAAGATGGTCTTGCTATATTTCTTTCTTATTTAGTACTCCCTCCATCTAGGTTAGTGTGGTTCAACTAATATTTTATACCTCACAACAAATCAAATATGCACCACACTTTTGGGGATGGAGGGAGTAGTAGTCTTCATCCACCCTCTAACCATAACCTCATCTATAACTACTGCAACCCACCTCTCTAAAACCGTAATTCCAGCCAGCTGAAGCACAACTGCAATGGTTACATAGCAGTTATACCCAAATCCTAAATTGAAACATTTTAACTCCCAAGCAAACCGCAGGTCTAAGAGGTTGAAAGCCAAGCCCGGATCACCCCGTTTGATGATGACCAGTATCTTTCCCAAAAAGAAGTTTCTTCTGCTACTTCTAAGCAACGTTCACCGATAAAGGATGAGGCGGATAATTCAGTGACTAATAATAATGTGAGTTTAATTTACAATGCATTTTTTTAAAAAAAAACTTCAGTTGCATTTTTTTAAAATCATAATACTTAATGTGATACTTTTGGCTATAATTTTCTTACAGGAAACAATTATTGTAATGAACGAGGTGTTGCGACGCATGACTTCTATGGAGCAAGCCAACGAGAGAATGCGAGAAGCTTTTGAAACGCAGATTTTCAAAACGTTGACTAGGGTAATGGGTGGTGATAGTATTAAGTCAGATTGTGTCAGACCTTGTCCATTTTGCGGCTGCACAAAAGGGTCCGGATCTAACTACAAGGAAAATGAAGCACCTATTAACAAGAATCCACCACTTAATAGTGGTAAACATGATGTAGCGGATGGTGCATCGATCGAAGACCTGTCTAGTTCAAGCTGGATGAATGGTAAGTTTTGCAATTTCTCCGAGATATACCTGTCGTAGGTGATGTTGTGGATGCACAAGTTTTTTATTGTAAAGATGAGGAAAACCTTTTGGTGGATATATAGAGGTCTGGTGATTGACAAATGATGTGGTCGAGAAAGAGAAAAGTAAGGTTACCATCTTAAGTACACTACAAAAAAATACCCGTTTACCAATTGAAAATACCGACGGACCTAAATCCGTTGGTAAGTACCGATGGAAAAAAGGCTGGTTGGCTCTAAAGAATTTTCCGACGGATAGACCGTCGTTAATATTAGAAACAGATATATCCATCGGTGAATTTTAATTTATCGAATTAAAATTAATATTAATGTTACCGAGGTAACATTACTCAGATAAAAAAAAATAATTAATCAAACATATTAATTAACGACGGATTGTCCGTCGGTAAATCTGCGATATACGCAGATGCGGGATTCTTCTCCCTCATTCACCTAGCCCTAATTTCTCCCCCAATGCCACCCGCTGTTGTTGCCGCAGTCCAGTCGCCACTCTCTCTCCTTTATCACTCTCCCCTTTCGTCTATCTCCCTCTTCATCTCACACCCGCCCCACTCCGATCACCATCAGCCCATCACGGCGCCGCCCCTTGTCGGTATGTCTCTTTATCACACACATACTCTCTCTCTCTCTCTTGCTGACTCTCTCTCACACACTCTCTCTTTTGCAAATTCGTCGCTGCCGGTATGTCTCTCACTCTTTCTCTGACCCCCCCTCTCTTTCTTGTTCTGACGGGCAGATGGCCTCAGCTGCCGCGCCGCCTTCCGACTGATCCCGTCACAGTACGCACTCTATCTCTCTCCATTTCTCTCTCTCTCTCTCTGACGTGGCCGTCGTTCAACCACGCAAAATAAATTTATAAACATATGCCAACTGCTAGATAGCTAGCGGTAAGAACATGGTCGATTCACAGGAAATTGATTGTATCTCTCTCTCATTCTTACTCCTCCGGTGTTGCAAAAATTATGGTCGGGACTATCACTGCCTTGGGCACAATAATTGTAAAAAAAAACTAAACTAAAACTCAGAAAATAGATAGATCAAATAGAAAGGTAAACCTGGACAAGGCTTGAATCGTTGAACATAAACACTCACTCGGTCATTGGTGCAAATTTATTCACTACATGCATGCATCAATCGGTTATAGATAAGAAATTATGTTGCCCCCAATTGTCACGCGTCACGCACAACAACACCCCTATCCTTATCTGCCCGTATGAATAAGAGCCACCCCTAAGACCCCAGGTGTTATCTCCTAGCCCTAGACAACCATCTACGAAGACACTTCAATAGAAACCTTGCCCAAGGAAGCATTACGAAGTAGGCAGACCCGAAACAGCCATTCCTCGTGCCCAAGAGCACGGACTACTCACCCACACCAGTCATACTTTCATATGCAAGGAACACCCTATGCATTGACCCTGAAATTATTAGAGAACTTATCGTGCCCAAGATGTTAACGGCCTATTAACGACTTAAACTCAACAAGAACATTTTAGAATCAGACCTAGTGCTTCGGGAACACACACATGCAAATTATCACGACCATATTAGACCTCTCGAGTGTTACGGTTCATGTTCAAATCACCTTGCCCAATCCAGGCTTAAGGAATTTAGCTAGACATTATAGTAAAGATCGACACAAAATAAATAAAGGAAAACATACTTAGATTAAATGAACGAAAAACTTATGATATCGTCAAGCATAAACTGTAGCCAAAAGTGCCAGCAGAAACATAAAGGAAAATACTGAAGTGTTGCCCGTAGGACTTATTTGTTCCTCACCACTCTCTAAATTAAAGGGGTTACAGACAGCGAATGATGGCTACAACTATTTATAAGAGTTTGCTAGGGCTACAGGTCACCAGGCCTGTTGTGCTGGGCCTGGTCTGGATCAGGCCTTCTTTCCTTCTTTAGCCCTGCCCAGAACTGCCTTCCTTATCCGCAAGAGATCTGGCATTGATCTGCATCTTCTAGATAATGATGAAAAGATTTATTTCCTTATCTTCTTCTATGGATACGGAAGCGTCCCTTTCCCGCAACAATACTCCTCACGTCTTGCCCTGTAGCTCGCTCATTTTGCCCTTGATCTTTGTCTGCTTAAGGCTGGATTCCGCGCAGTACATGTGTTGGGTACATCATCTTTACTCAGCAGCTCCGCTCGTGATATAAGCTCTGTTGCTCAAGCTGCTACCTTGAATCTGGTGCCCATTTGATAAGATCATGCCTCTTTCGCGGAATGCACAATATCTTGCCCATAATCGCACATGTCCTGCCCTGCACGTCGTTCCTCCTAACTGTGTTGTCCCAGACACAAACAGACTCTAAAAGACGCACAAAGACTCAATCTAAAATGAGCACAAATATGGGTTCATCACACTCACACACTTTAATCACGATTGTCCTCAAGCGTGTATTTGTGATTTGCCCAAGACACAAATAAAATAGAAAAGACTCAAAACATAATCACCATGGTCGTCAGAGTATTAATCATATTGAACATTATAATTCTCAAAACACAAAGAAATTAACTGAAGGAAAAAGTTTATGCAGACTATCAAATAAGTCAAGATCGGACTGTGAGCATAGGGATTTTCCTCACCAACACTGTGTTTAGGCTCAGTGTTTAACGTTCATGACAATCATTGATCCAATCATACTATAAGCTTGCATGCCTTCTAACGTTTCCATCCCTTAGACTAGATCTTTGACACTTATCATTAGGTCTTATTTTGGGTTGTATTGTAGGCTTAAGGCATTAGGTAGGAAGTATTTATGGAACTAGGCTCTTGGTCTTAGTGAACTCATCCTGGGCAAGGTAATGCACCAGGTTCTTCTTCTTACTACTTTCGTTCTCGGGCCTTAGCACAATTATCCTAGGACTTCTTATGATATTTAATCTTTTCAAGTCCTTTTTTCCTTCTTTCATGACACTTCTTTTATTATGGGCATGCTTCACATCCTTCTTTATTTTCCAAGTATCTTGCCCAAATCTGATTGCTACTTGTTCTCTTTCGTCCATTTTTCTCTTATTTGCTTCCTGAGTTGTTATGACTGGGTAGGCTATAATTTTCAGGACAATTTTAAGTGAATTGAAAGAATTATCAACAAGCTCAAGGGGGTTAAACAAAGGATAGAACAGTAGGGTAGGTATTTTAGGCTCTGGACTCAATGAAGGAAACTATGCCTGAGTCATCTAAGCACCTAGATCATGTCAATAGAATTTCAACAAGAATACATGCAAGTTCTAGTGATTCCCAAATCAAGATGTCAAATATCACACAAGAATGAAAAGATGTGTTGGGCATAATATAGCGTTTATAGCTCAAATTCTCACAGGGTATTGCTCACAGTCCATTCCATCATACTTATTTACATACATCATACATACACTCAACACTGTTCAACTTGCAATAATTTAAGTTTCAAAATTATCATGCTTTATTGACCAATACTCCTAATATGCTAACCAACATACATAGAAAAAGTAAAAATAAAAATAATTTGACAGAGGCCCTCCCCACTCACACACTTTGCTCTAGGCAAAGTGGGTCAGTAAAGAGGGTCTTCAATCCATGGGCTAACACAAACATTACTGAAAACAACGAGTAACCCCTCCCCACTCACACAATTTGCTTTGGGCAAAGTGGTTGAGTATGGAAGGGTTACTGACACAACAACAAAACTTATGGCCTCCCCACTCATACACTTTGCTTTGGGCAAAGTGGGTGAATGAAGAGGTCATCATACACAAAAATAAAATAAATTAAAATAAGTAAAAAAAAACTGACTGACTCAAAACTAAAATAAAATAAACTAAGTTAAACTATCATGGGAGGCAAACATTATAAAGATGAAGAGGCTTCAGGTGGGTACCTGAAGTTGACATGGGCGAAGTAGGCACGCTGGGCATCCCGTATCTCCATCAGAAGCTCCTCCATTCTGGCCAAGCGCTGCACCAACTCATCATCCTTGCCCATAGAGGTGCTTGCCCTCGACTTCTCCTTCTTGACCACAACAGTGGATGGGGGCTCAGCTATAGTTCTTCCCTCGACTTCTCTTTCTTGACCACAACAGTGGATTGCCCTCAGCGTCGATACGGACAATCTTCATTCTGGCCAGGACATTGCTCTCTTTGGCTACTGCAATTACTCATTTGCCCTATACACATGTACATCAAAGACAAAAACCACTTATGCAAGGAAAAACAAATAACTATCCTAGGGTCAACATTAAGAAAAGAAATGACTTTGCTCAAAAGAAATTACTAAAATTAAAAGAAAACATCATACAAGGTTATCTCCTGGCCAGCACCTTGTTTAACGTCGTGGACACGACGTGGATTTCCTCCTTCAGAGATATTTAAAATCAAGGAGATCTAGAGCCTCCTTATTACCAATATTTTGTTTGTAGTAGGCCTTTAAACGCTGACCATTCACCTTGAGTATTTTGCCTGACTTCGGATTCTTGATCTCTAAACCTCCATTAGGAAATTGAGGTTGCACCTTAAACGGTCATTTCCATTTGGTCAAAAGCTCTGCGAACATGAACTTATATCTTTCTAATATCTTATCAATGAAGGGCAAGTGAAAGTGATCCTTGCACTTCCTCTGGTTTGACTTTCGGTGGTCGATACGTACCTTCCAACCAGTTCGGAGTTTCATGGCCACCAGCTTATTCTTCTTGTTCTCAACCATTTGTATCTCCGACTTCTTGGGCACAATATGCACTAGGCTCACCCATCTACAATTAGTTTCAGGATCTCCTTCATGACTACCTCTTTCATTGTCGGGTTGAGCTCGCGTTGAGGTTCTCTCAAGGGCACAATGTCTTCCTCCAACAGGATGTGATGCATGCAGACAGTTGGACTTATGCCCTTGATGTCAGTCAGAGTCCAACCTATTGCCTCTTTATAGGGATCCAATATGCCCCGAACTTTCTCCTCTTCCTCAATAGTCAACTCAGCGCTAATGATTACAGGTAGAGTTTCATTTTCTCCCAAGTACATATACTTCAGATGGTCGGGTAAAGGTTTAAGCTCCAATTTAGGTGCTCGCTCAAGGAATGGCATGAACTATCTTTTTGCCTCAGTGTGGGAATCTCGAGTTGTTCTGTCCTTTAAGGTCTCTCGATTTCCGTCATCATGTAGTTCACTGCCTGCAAGATCTCCATGTTGGTCTCTTGGGCAATATCTTCCTCAGCTATGCCCTTCTGGATCACTACATTGAAGGGATCATCAAAGTTGGTCACTGACTCGAACTCATCCATGGCTTGCTCAATATGATATAATTTAATTTAAGGGTAATAGTGTAATATAATATATTATATTATAAAAAATATAATAATTCATTAGTAATTAACTTTACCTTACATATAGGTTTTATATATATTAATCAATATCAATATATAAAGGATTTTTTTCTATTAATTTGTTGTTTATAAAAGATTTCTTTTTTATAAAGAAACACTTATAATTTGTTGTTTAAACGATCGCATTCACCTTTTCTCTTTACTCTTTGTAATTGAAAATAGAAAATCATTCAACATAGTAATTTATTTTTGTCGCTAATTTATTATCATTATGTAATTTATCTTTGTAACTTTTTATACTTTTAAATTCTTATTAGTTAATAATATTTTCAACTTTCTTAAAAAATCTTAACTTATAATTTTTTAATGAATTAATTTATTTTACGGGAGTATATTACTATTATACAGATTAGTACAATTTTTTAATTAAATCGAATTAAGACAAGTACCATCAATTTCAAACGTAATTCAATTATTAGCAATCTTATTCAAGTTTAACCCGCATAAACGAGCTTTCTGAGTATGTATTTCAATTTAAATATTCATTTTTAAAACAAATTATATTTTTCTAAAAATATACTACTTCCTTTCGTCCACAAAAGATTTGCTACATTTTGATCGGTATGAATTTTAATAAGTTTGAGTTGAATGTATTGTAAGTAGAATATGGGTTCCACTTTTAATGCATTAGATTGAGTAAATGTGTTATTAGTGAAATAAGAGTCTCACTTTTAATGATTTTAAATTAATATGGCGAGTTCAACAATGACAATTTTTGTAAATAATGAAGTATGAGAGGTTAATTAGCAAGTGAATTGTGTGTGGTCTATTATTATAAATAGACGTGGCAATTTTTTTGTGGACAGATAGAAAAAGAAATTATGACAATTCTTTCGTGGACGGAGGAAATAATATATATCCTAAAATTCCACAACAAATAAGGTTAAGTAGATAATTAATATATCTTAATTGTTTAAAGTATATAGATTATAATTTAGAAAGAATTACTTTTATTCAATTAATTCGAGAGGTCATTAACGAAATAATGAGTTAAATAGTACTTCATCCGTCCATGAAAATTGTGATGCAATTTGTGTGGCACGAGTTTTAAGAAATGTTTGATAGATGTTTGTTGAGTGGAGAAAGGACCCACCACTTTTGATTTGTTGTGAGGTTTTACAATATAAGGAAGTGGGTGATATCATGAACAATGAAGAAAAGATCATAATTTTGAGGGACGCATAAATAAGGCAATAAAATCACAATTTTCAGGGACCGATGGAGTATCTTTTTGTGTACTTATATTTATTAAAAAAATTGTAATAAAAATAAAAATAATAGTTAATACATTAAGAGAAATTATCCATATTATTTATAATAAAATCTTTTATTTAATTTTGATTTTATACATAATTAATTATAAATTTTAATATTTTTGAGAAAGCTATCCTCTAATTAATTCAAAGTATGTTGATAAATAAAAAGGAAACTATTGTAAGCATGTAATGTAACATAAAATACACATAATAAAATTCACTAATTATATGTCATACTTATTTATGTTTAATTTGTCTAGAGTGTTTTAGAATATGCAAAAATAAGTTAGATAAAGCATAACTTTAGTATAATTCTAAGCAAACTCTACAATTAGATTTTCACAAGGATAAAATGAGAAATATCATGCCGCTTAGCAAGTTAACAATCACAATCTACATTTTATTTTGATAACTTATATTCATATTGCTACTGACAATTGTGTAAAATGATAATGATATAATTAAAAAATATTATAAGCTACTACAAAATTACAAAACTAATCTTCATTCATCAAGATCAAGAAAACAAAAAATTAATCAATCATAACGTCAAGCTACTAAAGTTTTTGTCCAGACTAGCTTCTAGGTATCAAACAATATGATGGTCCCAAGACGGATACCTTGGTGTAGAGGGGGGGTGAATACACCAAGGTTTAAAAACTTTTCCAATTAAAACTCTTTTGAGTGAGCTGGCTGTGTTCGATCCAGCTGGAAGACAGCTTGATCGACACGGTAGGCATGTGCGGAATGTGGTGGGATTTTGGAAAGTCCGTCTGTTGCTTCAAATATATTGCAAAGCTTAGTTTCTCTTTTCAGTTAATCAGATTATGCAGCTTGAAAAATGCTTATGAATAGTTAGCTGGATACATAAATAAACATGAAAGAACAAAGCAACTTAACGTGGTTCGGAGAAACTACTCCTACGTCCACGACCAGAAACCTCTGGTAATCCACTAAGGATACCACTGACTTTTCGCGCAGTCAGCAAGCATTGCAGCTTAGTTCCTCAAGCTGGATACAAGTTTACGCGTACTGTATCGAAACGTAATCAGACTGTTTACGGGCACAGCTGAAGCCTAACCTGTAGTTTACGGGTACTACAGAACCAACACTCGAATTACGCGCTTCGAGCAGGCGTACCTTTACCTAACCTTTTCTGGGTTTGGGTTTGGGGGGTTTTCCAACTATGAACGAGTTCTTACAATGAAGAACTTTGAGTATGATGAACTCGTTCAAACTAGGCTTAAGATGGGAAGGATTATATGCCTAGATACTAGTGGGAGAGAGTTTCAGCAGCCTGAGAATAAATAATAACTCATAAGTGTGAAGGCTGCTGGATCTTTGAAGCTTTTATGAGAGATCACTTGATCTTTGGTTAGACTTCCTTCAATGGAGTATGTTGATCTCTCTTGAATATATTCTCTCGTCACTCCTCTCTTTCTGATGATGAAGAAGACTTCTATTTATAGGGAGAGATTAGAACTAGCCGTTGGAAAGAGCCGTTCTGAATCTCTACCTAACTTCTGACAGGATTGACTTGTCTTCTTCCTTGATTTCCTCATAAAGCAATCCTAGGTTTGACTTCTAGGTGCTGAGGTGTCGAGTTCCTGATGGTCCAGATCAGATCTGACTTTATCTCAAGTTGACTTCGACTCTGTGTCTTTGGTGACTCGAGCTATCTTGAACTCTGCTGGATCATTGACGCTGAGCTGAGTCTTGAACTCTGCTGGGTCTTGACGTAGAGCTGAGTTGTCACACGAGCTGGGTCTTTCCTACAGCTGTGTCTGGAAGAACTTTATCGTCTTGAATCTGGATAACGTTACTTATCACTCGACTTGGCTTACCCTGCTGTGTACTCAGCTGGGTCTTCTGCTGTCTTCAGCGATTCCACCTGAACTTAGAAACTCTATAAGCTCAAACAGGTGAAATTTGGAAAAACGCTTGGGTTTGAGCAAACATCTACTCGGTTAGGGTCGAGTTTGGGTTTTGGTATCACTTCAAAACTCTATTAATTTTCCCAACAATTTCCCCCTTTTTGATGATGCCAAAACCCCAAGTTGGAAAAACAAAAATTGCTTCCCCCTTAACAGGAAACGGGGATTCAACGAATTAAACATTCACAGCAGACAAACATATTCAGAGCCTGGACAAAGAGAGATTGTCTTCAGGTTGATTTTGATAAAAATGAACTTTTCATTAATAGGAAGAATTATTACAACTCTCTAATTACAAAAGTTCAAAAAGAACATTCCCAGTTGGCTGGGTCTTCAGCTTTGCTGCTTCCTTTGTTCATCAATCTGATGGTCAGTCTTGAGACCATATCTATTGAAGATGAACTCTTCCAGCTCCTTCCATTCAGCTTGATTCTTCGATTTTGAAATTCCTCTTTCACCAGCCCAGTGATTAATTTCTTTGATGATTTGGGCCTTGTCAGGAAGGTTCGTTCCAGCTAGAAATGGAGGCTTTAGCTGTTTGACTTTTGGAGCCTTCAGCTGGATGTTGTTACTCTTGGCATAGAGGGCAATTGATCTTGCCATCATTGGATCTGTCTCATGAAGTTCGAGGAAATAGTCCTGGAAAGCAGCTTCTGGATCCATGCCTTTGAACTGATTCAAGTAGTAGAATTCTTTGATGAATTCTGATTTGCATCTTTCCCAGTTTTCATTGATATCATCTGGGTTCTTCTTGTCACCGAATTTGCTTGGATTTGTTTCTTCTTGGCTTGCGTAGCTCGCCTTTTCTTCTGCTTTTTCTCAGCAGGCTTGAGCGATTCAGCTTTCTTCTTAATGATCTTATCCAGCTCTTGCATTTCTTTTCTTTGCTCGTTGTGGAAGTTACACAGCCAGTGATAGTCTTTGTATTCTTCAGGCTTGTGTCCACAGGCTTTGGCAAGAGCAACCATTTTCTCTCTCCATATCTCTTTGACTGCTTTGGCTGGAGCAGTTGGCTCTGTCTCTTCTTCATCCAGCTCTTTGGCAAAATCGTCGATTTCCCTCTGAATTTCTTGCACGGGTTCCCCTTGCAGCTTCCCTTTCACTTGTTTTTCCAGCTTCATTCTGATCTTTCCCCTTTTTGGCATTATCAACAAGGGAGGCAGAGAGGTTGGCAACTGTTGCGCTGAGCTTGGAGAGAATACCTTCAACATCAGCGATCTTGACTGAGTTGTCAGCTGTGACGAGATTCAGCTGGGCATTGCTGCTGCTTCCAGCTCTGAACTGAGCATCCAGATCTTTATATAAGTTGAAGAGTTGGCGGATGTCGAGTCATTGGAGAGAGTGGTCTTTTTGAGAGCTTCCAAACTCGGCTTGAAATATTTGCAATGTCGTCAACCAGTGGAGCTTGAAGGTTTGAGATGATCTCAGGGACTCTCTTCTCTAGATGAATTGACTGATCAATTTGTTGAGAAACAAGAGATTGCCTGAGATCTTGACTGGTGTTTTCCTGCAGATTCAGAGCGAATCTGTGAACGTCGTCAATGGACAGTCCATTGCTATGGACTTGCGACTCTATAGCTGTGATGCGCAGAAGGGTATCAACATTTGATTTGAGTCTATCCTGAAAAAGGATTTCCTCGACTTGTTTGGCAATCTCGTCCTTCATTGCATCAGAGAGCTCAACAGGATCCGTTTGGGTTCCGGATTCGGCTTGGCTGGGTTTTACTGCCTCGATCTCGACCAGTGAGCGAGTGTCATCGGCAATTGGACTCTGTGGGGCAGCTTCCTCTAGTTCAGTTGATGCAACAGCTGGTTCTACAATGATCATTACCTCAGTTGTTTCATCAGGTACAGCTTCCTTGGTAATCTCAGCTAAGACTTCTTTAGAATTGTCAGCTCCAGAATGTGTCTCCCATCCCGCTGCTATAAGAAGCTTGTTGGCAGAATCCCAGACATCAGCTGGGTGTAGCTTGGGGTATTGCTGAGACACTTCTATAATTCCTCTGATGAGATCATTCTGGTGTAAGTATGCATCCTCCAGGCTTCCAAAGCCAAAAGTGTGCTGGAGGCGTGCTTCATCCGTCTTCAATTTCTCATACGAGAAAGTCTCTATCAGCTGCTCATTCTGGTACCAAGTTGCCATCTTGGTAGCCAGATAGAACTTGAGATCTCCAACTTTGACGAGGGCAATGGGCAGGTGCGCCAGAATCGGATGCTGAGTTAGAACACTCTTGATCCCTGCAATGCGCAAGTCCTCGTACATGGCTTCCATAAAGGCTGAGCCAGTGGAGTTGAGAGAAGGAGAGGTCGTAGAATCACTCTCCTCTGAATCTGTGGAGATTTGAGGAATAGGTTCAAATGGGTTCACAATTGGCTGTGAAGAAATATCAGCCAACTTCGTGGGAATTTGAGCTTTGGGTGATGGCTGTTTTGGGGGTGAGCTGGGATTCGTGGAAGAGGGTTCAGCATGGGTGTCAGCTGGTTGTGAAGGAGCTTCAGCCAGTTGAATATCTTCCTGCTCTCTTGCAGGAGATGGCTCTTTGGTTGGAGAGCTGGGTGGAGGGGAAGGCTGTTTCGGCGGAGAGCTGAGAGGAGGTGAGGGCTGGGGTGAGCTTCTTGGATTATCCAGCTCGTCCTCTGAGCTGGATGACAATCCATCATTCAATCCCATCTCGGCCAGGATGTTTGATCCATATTGATCGAAGGCCGACACTGGCTGTGGGGAGAGAATCACCATTGCTTGACTTGGAATGACAGCTGTTTTCTTTTTCTTCTCAGCTAGACCTCCAGCTGGTTTAGGGTCAGCTGCCTTCCTCTTTCTTTGTTTCTTCTCAGCTGGAACTTCGCTCGTTCCTTCCAATGCTTCTTGCTTTTACTCACGCAGTCGCTTCTTCAGAAGATCATTGACTTGACTTATTCTTTGGAAAAGAATCTTCGTTTCTGGAAACGGTTCTGAATCAGCCCACTTTACTGTGTGCCCTTTCACTGCTTGCTCTATCAAGAAAGAAATTTTGGAGCAGAGATACAGTGGCTCTGAAGCTGAAAACGTCGTCCTGGTGGAGTTGAACTTTATCTTCTCTGACTCCTTGACCAGTCGGTTGAGTAGGAAATCAAACCAGTTGACGTTCGCGCCTTTGATCATGGCAATCATCGGCTTGAGTTTTGGAATGCTGATCTCTCCTTGAGATCCAGCTATCCCTAAGATGCATTTTTGTGTAATATCCAGCAGCAGCCTGTACTTTGGCTTGAGCAGGAGCTTTGACATGCTTGCTCTGTACGGCTCTGGGGAGATAAGCATCTCTCTGCTGAGGAATTCATCCACTTCTTCACGGCTGTAATCATCTGGGATGAATCCTCCTTCTCTGGGAAGGTTGAACACCTTTCGTAGCATCTTATTGAGTTTGATGGTGACGGTTGCTGTATCAAACTTTCCGTCTTCGCCTTTGACGATCATGTCAAATGAAGATGAGTAGAAGCCGTCTTCATCAATAATGTTGAGGTAGAAAAGTGCGGCATCTCTCTTTAGCAAAAGCTTGGGCATGGAGGTTGCCCACAGCAGGAGACCGGAGTCTGCAACTAGATCCACCATATCTTTTAACTCTGAAATATGGAGGTTGGAGGTGGACAGAATACTCTCAAATGATAGCTTTGTCATTAGAGCTTCAAACTGGTTCATCCCTGCTGTTGATTTCTTGGGCGCCATTTCTGCAACTTGGTGAATTTGATTGTGCAAAGAACTTGCAGAGAATAAATGAAGATTTTGAATCTTTGAAATTTGCAGAGATAAAGATGAAGGAAGAAAGAATTCGCGTATCTTTTCCATATATATCAACTGCCATATAGGGTCAACGGTTGAGATTGAATCAGTTGATATTCTGATCAACGGCTGGGAGAGATTCACTCATCACGTTTTGCTGACGTGCTTTCGGCGAGTGTATTACAACCGCGTGTGAGGCATTTCAAACGTTTGACGTTCTGCCTCGATCCTGCCGTGCTACAGTACTATGCAGACTTTATAATTAATGCGATGGGAAAGGAAACTTATCAAACAATTTAACTAAGGAATGTCTGTCCGCTTAACATATGAATTCAAAATAATTGGACGTTATATAGCATATTCCTCAGAGCAATTATTGCATGAGACGCAAACCGGTCAGCTTGGACACAGTATCCAGCTGATATCACAGCGGTCTTCTCCTTTGCTTGATTGACAGTTCTCCTCAGCTGAGTATTTGAAGATTTTGCTTTATTTTTAGTCAGCTGAGTTCCCTTTAGCTCTTCGACTAATGTCCAGCTGAGTTTGTTCCCCCTCAGCTGGATGGTTTTTCTTCACCCGAATTGAGCAGTCCAAATAGCTCACACATCATCTTGACTTGGATTTCAGCAGTTTGCGCTTTTGTGTGAATTTTCCCAACAATGGATTCCTTCAGATGTTGAGAAGTCTCTTGGATGCTTTCTAAGTTGTCAGCTGGATTAGAAAATTATCTTGATTTTACCACTGGATCAGGTTTCTCTTCGGCTGAAGACTCCAGCTGAATCTTCTTGATGAGTGCATCCTGCTGGGTATTCTACTTGAATTTGCACTCTTTCCAGCTACGTAGAGTTCCTCCTTGATTTGATAGTAGGTGGCTTTTTTTTCAGCTGCATCCTATATCAGTTCATTTCTTTGATGAGATCTCAGTTTGTGTAGCAAGTAGACAGCTGTCCCAAATTCAGCTGATTCATATGCTGCTTCTCTAATCATCTCTTGAGACCAATGTACTACCGTATGTATAGCCGAATCTTCGTATAAGTATCCATTTGTCTTTATTTCACTGGTCCCGGGCGGCTAGCTGGGTTTCTTTATTTTCTTCATCGGTTGATTCAATAAGATGTTTCAGACATCTTAATCAGAGCAATCATCCTCATCTGAGTCGGAGAAGGAGATTTGATCATCATCCGTTTCGCTCGATTCGATCATTTTATCCTCTCTCCGGGAGGATGACTCAGCTGGGTTGCTCTTTGGGTAGAGTTGCTTGTCGTGATGAACCTTCACGATATTCTTGTACTTTTCCTTGCTTTGTTCCAGCTGATTAATGCTTCGTACAAGCATGGCAACTTCTTCATTCAAATCTTCTTTGCTCATAAATCTGAGCTCTTTGTTGGTCCTTCCAAGCTGAGCTGATTGAGCTTCTTTTCTCGGCTTGATCCTCAGCTCTGCTTCATTCATTTGGCTGGATGAATCTCTGCTTGTGATCCCCAGATCAAATTCGTTGGCCTTCAAGATGGAGAACAATTTTTCCGTCTCCATGCTGCCAAGATCAGTTCTGCTTTGGTGGATCACTTTGTGTGTACACCATTCTGAGGAGAGAGCTGAAAGAACTTTCAAGTTCTTGTCTCGAACTGTATATTTTCCAGTTCGGATCGTCTCGATCTCGATGACGAGATTGGAGAATCTGATCTCCATTTGATCGATGGACTCATAGGGGAGTTGCTTGAAGTTATCGAATTTCTGGCTTGCAACTGAGAATTTGTTCTCTTGAATTTCCTCTGAGCCTTCACACAGCTTGGCTAGAGTGTCCCACATCCCCTTAGCTGTCTCGCAGTTGATGATCTTGCTGAGATAAGCATTCGTCACCGTTGAGGAGATGACGTTGCGAGCGTAGCTGTCCAAACCACCTTGTCATCTTTCTTCTGGAGAGTACTCCCTTTTGGGCTTCACAACTTGCCGGAGTACTGGTTCAGCTCCAGGTAAGGTTTCTGCTTGTCTTTCTGATTTCATGAAGATGATGGGTCCGTCAGTGATAACATCCCACATCATGTCGTGATGCGCACTCAGAAAGCTTTTGAGTCGGAACTTCCAGATCTGATAATCATCGACAGAGAATGTCGGAAGATTCCTGCACAGGGAAGATTCCATGACAGTATGCAATATAATGAATTTAAAAAAAATGAAACTTTGAAGGATCTGTTCAGGTGACCACTATCAGCAAAGAGGCTGACTTGACACAGAAAAAGTGATCTTTTGAACCACTGCTCTGATACCAATTGATGGTCCCAAGACGGATACCTTGGTGTAGAGGGGGGTGAATACACCAAGGTTTAAAAACTTTTCCAATTAAAACTCTTTTTGAGTGAGTCGGTGTTCGATCCAAATTTGGAAGACAGCTTGATCGACACAGCTGGCTGTGTGCGGAATGTGGTGGGATTTTGGAAAGTCCGTCTGTTGCTTCAAATATATTGCAAAGCTTAGTTTCTCTTTTCAGTTAATCAGATTATGCAGCTTGAAAAATGCTTATGAATAGTTAGCTGGATGCATAAATAAACATGAAAGAACAAAGCAACTTAACGTGGTTCGGAGAAACTACTCCTACGTCCACGACCAGAAACCTCTGGTAATCCACTAAGGATACCACTGACTTTTCGCACAGTCAGCAAGCGTTGCAGCTTAGTTTCTCAAGCTGGATACAAGTTTACGCGTACTGTATCGAAACGTAACCAGACTGTTTACGGGCACAGCTGAAGCCTAACCTGTAGTTTACGGGTACTACAGAACCAACACTCGAATTACGCGCTTCGAGCAGGCGTACCTTTACCTAACCTTTTCTAGGTTTGGGTTTGGGGGGTTTTCCAACTATGAACGAGTTCTTACAATGAAGAACTTTGAGTATGATGAACTCGTTCAAACTAGGCTTAAGATGGGAAGGATTATATGCCTAGATACTAGTGGGAGAGAGCTTCAGCAGCCTGAGAATAAATAATAACTCATAAGTGTGAAGGCTGCTGGATCTTTGAAGCTTTTATGAGAGATCTCTTGATCTTTGGTTAGACTTCCTTCAATGGAGTATATTGATCTCTCTTGAATATATTCTCTCGTCACTCCTCTCTTTCTGATGATGAAGAAGACTTCTATTTATAGGGAGAGATTAGAACTAGCCGTTCTAAATCTCTACCTAACTTCTGACAGGATTGACTTGTCTTCTTCCTTGATTTCCTCATAAAGCAATCCTAGGTTTGACTTCTAGGTGCTGAGGTGTCGAGTTCCTGATGGTCCAGATCAGATCTGACTTTATCTCAAGTTGACTTCGACTCGCCGTGTCTTGGTGACTCTGAGCTGTCTTGAACTCTGCTGGATCATTGACGCTGAGCTGAGTCTTGAACTCTGCTGGGTCTTGACGTAGAGCTGAGTTGTCACACGAGCTGGGTCTTTCCTACAGCTGTGTTTGGAAGAACTTTATCTTCTTGAATCTGGATAACGTTACTTATCACTCGACTTGGCTTACCCTGCTGTGTACTCAGCTGGGTCTTCTGCTGTCTTCAGCGATTCCACCTGAACTTAGAAACTCTATAAGCTCAAACAGGTGAGCTGAAAAAACGCTTGGGTTTGAGCAAACATCTACTCGGTTGGGGTCAGCTGGGTTTTGGTATGACTTCAAAACTCTATTAATTTTCCCAACACAATAATTAAGCATTACATGTGATATCTAAATTAAAAAAAAACATAGAATTTCACATTAAAGCTATTCATTCGGTCACACTGTGGCCAGCCACACAGTGGCATTCTCGTAATTACAAATAATAAAAATATAATAAATTAATAGTTCTAAATTTATTCTGAATTATTTTTACATAATTACTCTTTCCCATTTTTTCTAAAGAGAATATATTTTATTACTTTCAAATTTGAATTTGTAATTATTCTCTCTCCACAATAATTTCATATTTGTTTTCCAATAAAGTGAACATCAAATTCTTTAAATATACACAAATTTGATGAACCCAATTATGTGTTCATATTTTTTGTGTTTTGTCTTTTCTTTTTATGTCTTTATCGAGTCAAAGTGTGTCTGAGAGGACACAAAGTCGAGACAAGGTGTGCAGGGAAGAACATGTGGGATGTTGGGCAAATTCTGTGGAAATTTGTTGTTGAGATGCTGAGATGGCGATACGATGCAAATGGGCAAAGGGCTGGAAGCTCGTAGCTGGGCAATAACGATAACAGCAAATCTACAAGTCAAGAAGCATCTCCCCATATTCCTTAAGCCAACAGAGAGAGTACCCGGAGGAGTCAAGATCTTGGACAACATAGGAGCAACACAAGATGCATACAACGAAGGCAAGATGTAGCTCGAGAAAGCAATTTATTTTTGAAAGAGTGCGAGGAAGAAAATAAGTCCTACGGGCAAATTTACTTTGAAGTTTCGTTTTTTTTATTTTCTGCATTTAGTTCGTAGTTGTTGGCGAGAAGCCAAGACCTTAGTTGTTGACTTACGACGTTGAGCAGCACCCTTTTTCAGTTTTATTCAAGTATGTTTTCCTTTAATTATTTTGTGATTTCATTTACGATTATGTCTAGTTAAATTTACTTGTTTGGGTTGGAGAAGATGATGTGATCTTAGTTACTCATTCTAACCTCGTGAGATCTAATTGTGTGAGTTTGTTACTTGAATTTATTCCCGAAACACTTAGGATTAAATCTAGACTTAATTGAAATTGACATATGCTTGATCACCATCTAGAGAGAGTCTCTCGTGCCCAAGAAGGTAGTAAGTGTTGGAGAGTAGTCGGCATCTAATACCTCTTGGCTATCTTGGAATCTTTTGTTCTTAATGCCTTTTGGGCAACATCGTTGCTGAAGTGTCTTCGTGACGTTGTTGATCAAGAGAAGAGATCTTGCCTTCTGGTCATGATCTGTAAAATTGAATAGATATAGGCTTAGAGTATTTGAGTCTTGACTTCGTGACCATAGGGCTCAAATTAATCTTCGCTTAAAATCAAGTGATAAAATCTAGTAATTGAATATTATTGCATCGATGAACGAGTAAGAGTAATTAGGATCATTGATTCAAATCCAATCCAAACATGATACGACCAATAAATACGCGGAAGCAAGGACTCGAACACATGTCAACAGAAAGATTGATTCAATCCAATTACAAACTGAACTAAAAGATATTAAAACACCTAATAATCTGATCTAGATCGAAAATCGAACAAGAAACAGGCAAAACACAGAACAAAGCCAAAACCAAAGACTAAAAACCCTAGACTGAAACCCGATTAGAAACTATAGCAAATCAACTCCGATTATGCTCAAATTTTAACAAAAATTATAAATTGAAGTCAGGAACAAAATATCCAAATTTCAGTCAATTCGCACGAGGGGTTTATGATTTGATACGGGACGGACTTTCTGGGCGTTTTAGGTTAACAACTTGGGATCGACGACTTACTGGGCGGAAGTCTGGACTTGTGTGGGGTTGGGATGGATAATGGAGTGGTATGGACGGTAGATGATGGGTGGAAGGAGGTCGAGATGGCTGGAAACAAAAAGAACGAAGGGAGGATGAAGAATGTACCCGAAACGAACCCCGGATTGAATTGAATCTGAAACACGCCTTTGGAGCAATTCTTCATGGCTTGATTAACCCGAATACGACTGGATATCACGAACAAATCAATTGATTTCAAGCTTGAAGTTGTCAACAACAAACTCTACCAAGAACCGATAGATACGTGAACCGAAGCACAAAATATGAGACAAAACGATCAACTATGATTTTTGATTCAAAATTGTCTGCTGAACAGTACATACGAAAATCACTTAAATACTAGGCTAATTCTAAGCTAGGGTTCGAAAGTTACAAGGCTTGGGCTTGGTAATTTCGAATTCCTTAATTAAATGCAACTGGGCCAATTAATCACCTAAACATGTTGTGATAATTGGGCTACTAATTAAATCAAATAAATACTAACTATTGGGCTTATTACTTAATTTAAAACAATTAAACTAAGTATTACAAAGTCTGAGCCCAAATAAAATAAAACATAAAACACTAAATAAATAGAAGCCCAATTTTCGAACGACAATGAGATCTACCCAATTTTCGAGCAATCGGAGTCCTCACCAACAACTGCCATGTCAGGAGTTCAGTCGGTAACCATGACAAAACGCACCATCAGGGAGATCATGTTCCCTGAGGAAAAGACCATCAAACCATCGAGCATAGCCTTGCCCCCGATTAATACGAACTGGGAACTCAAACATTAACTGATCCAGATATTGGCCAAATTCAGCGATCATCGAAGAGAAGATCCACAAACCCATCTCCAAAATTTAGAGATGGCATGTGGAACAGTCAGAAACACCACACTTCATGCCCTGAATCAGGATGAGAATGCTGCTGCCCAAGACCGATTTTCAGATTATGTAAGGTTACTCACATTCCCCTTTTCACTTCAAGATGGGGCACGAGAGTGGCTCTACACCTTACCAGAAGGCAGCATTGACACTTGGAGAAAAATACAGCAAGCCTTCCTTGACAAATACATTCCGATTATTCGTATACAAAGTGGGAGGAATGCATTATCATCCCTAAAGATGGGCACCAATGAGTCTCTCTATGACTACTATGAGAGATACAAGAAGCTTTTATCAAGATGTCCTCAACACCGGATTGAGGAGATAGATTTGCTCGAGAACTTCTTGAGAGGATTGCGAGCATCAGAAAGGAAGTACATCATGGCAGCATGTGGAGGAGGAACAATCAACAAAACTCCTTCTGAGGTGTTTCGGACGATTGCAGACATGGCGGAGCAATCAAGAGATGAGGATGAAATGCCTAGAGGAGGAACCTATGAAGGCAGCAGGAGAGGTTCTGAGGAAATGGTCAACATCATGACGGAATATATGGCCAAGATGGACGACAAAATTGACATGTTGACCAAGAGGGTGAACAGGAAGGAAGTCACCAAGTCTGTAAAGAGTTGTGAAGTTTGCCAAGTAAAAGGACACATTACATCAGACTGCCCTAATTGGTTCGTAGAAGAAGGGAAGGAAGTCAAGGCCCTGGGACAAAATCACCAAGTAGGTGGTGGGCAGCAGCAGCAGAGGTATAACTATGGCAACAACTATGGGAACAACAACTTCGGGTACAGACAGTACGAGAACCTGAGATATGACAATAACTATTATCAGCAAGCTCCTGCCTACCAACAAGCTCAGCAACCTACTTAACAATAGCAGAACCCCTATATACCTCCACATCGAGCCAGAACAAACCTGAGTTCATGAAGGACACCATTGATCGTTTACTTAGGAGAATCAGAAAATGAGAAAGAATTTTGATAACTTCCAACTCGAAAGTCGAGACACATCCAATAACCTTCAAGCTCAACTAACTCATATTGCCCAAACATTGTCTAAGCTTGTAGAGGACAAAAACGGGAGACTTCCTGCCCAAGTGGAGATAAATAGAGAACAAATCAACGCTGACTTTAAGAAGTGGAAAGATGTTGCCAGAGGGGTTGCCCAAAACCAAACTGAAGGAACCAGTCCAACTGGAACAAGCCAAGATGAACAACAGTGATGTTCTTGAGATGTATGATGAGCTGAAGAGGAAGAAGGATGCGACGATGTTGACCGGGAAGTCCCCAATGTTTGATTCAAAGGAAGAAGAAGATTTGTTTGAGTATGTCAAGATGGAGAGGAACAAGATGACTCACATTCAGGACATTATTGCGGAAGAAGAAAAGGATGAGAGGTTGTACAAGAAGCTGAGGTTTGAGAAGGAAAAGATGGACTGGCCAAGAAGACTTTTGATTCTCCTCCTAAGCCAAGAGCCTCCTACCCCAGATTATTTGCCCAAGATAGTGAGCAGCAGGAGCTAAATGACATGATGAAAGTGTTTAAGAAGGTAGAAATAAACCTATCCCTGTTGTTGGCATTAAAGTGTATGCCTAAATGTGCTAAGTTCTTGAGGGAGATGATCATGAACAAGATAAGATATCCAGATGATGCCCGTTTTCACATGGCAAATGTATTTGCTATGATGAACCCCCACATCCTGATCAAGCAAAAAGATCCGAGGATGTTTGCCATACCATGCACAATCGGCACCACTATTATTTCAAGGGCTGCTCGATTTAGGAGCTTCAATCAATGTCATGCCAAGATCCATGTTCGATGAGATTAGATTTGGTCCCATGGCACCAACACGAGTCGTTATCCAGCTTGCCGACTTATCAGTGATTTACCCTGATGGACTGTTAGAAGATGTTTTGGTTCGAGTCGGAGATCTTTTGTTCCCAGCTGACTTTTATGTGTTGGATACGGGAAGGAGGACGGTTAAAAATCCAGAGATGTTGCTCGGGAGACCGTTCTTGAGGACGGCAAGAACCAATATCGATTGCGATACTGGAAGATTAACTGTTGAGGTAGCTGGAGAAGTGGTGGAATTCGATGCTTATCGACAAAACCAGCTGGATGCCATGGAGACAGTCCGTAGTATTGGTGTTTTTGAGGAACAAGTCGAGACAGTCAATAGCTTGAGCTGTGTATATGTTGATACATCAGAGGAAAAAAAGAGGATGATGAGCAACAGCCGGATTCTTTGAAGCTGACCATGATAACAGTGATGTCGATTTCTAGGAACAATCCGTTCTTGGGCACAGTTTCAATTATTCCACCGACGAAGACCATTTCCACGATGATGAGGAAGTGGAAACTCTTAAGTGCTTGAATGGCTTTGATAATGGGGATTCTAATGATGAAGATAGTGTAGAGGAAGAGCTGCCTAACGATGAAGTTGATGAGGAGATACAGGAGCTGTCCAAGGATGACATTGATGAGGTAGTAGTAGGGTACTGGAGACAGACTGTTCTTGAGCAGAGCTCCGACTTGCTCACTGAAGAAGCTCTTGCCCAAGAAGTTAAGACGGAAGATGGTGACCAAGAAGTTGGGGAGTGTAGTTATGCAGGGTTCCCGACCACCATGCCCCAGGGATTTGAACCACTCAATATCCCAGAGCTGAAACCGGA
The DNA here is from genome assembly GCA_031470985.1 of Agastache rugosa. Lineage (NCBI taxonomy): Eukaryota > Viridiplantae > Streptophyta > Magnoliopsida > Lamiales > Lamiaceae > Agastache > Agastache rugosa. Next base: position 31,244,748 of record CM062601.1, on the reverse strand, counting down.
AGACAGGTTGGTGCCATCACTGCAAAAGGCACCAAAATTGGAGTTGAAACCTTTGTCAAAACATCTCAAGTATATATATCTTGGGAAGGAAGAAACTTTGCCCGTCATCATATCCTCAGAGCTATCACATATGGAGGAAATCAGAGTTGGAGAGGTGTTGAGCAAATACAAGGAGGCAATAGGGTGGACTCTGGCAGACATCAAGGGCATCAACCCAGTCGATTGCGTTCACCATATCTTGCTAGAGGATGATGACATACCCGTAAGGGATCCTCAAAGAAGGTTGAACCCAGCTATGAAAGAAGTTGTGATGAAGGAAGTACTAAATCTACTTGATTTGGGCATCATCTACCCAGTATCTGATAGCTGGTGGGTGAGCCCTGTGCATGTCGTTCCCAAGAAGTCCGGTATACAAGTTGTTGAGAATGATAAGAAGGAGATGGTGGCCATGAGATTGCAAATCGGATGGAGAGTATGCATTGACTATCGAAAGCTTAACTTGAGAACGAGGAAGGATTGGAGCATGCGCCTAGATCATGCTTTGTGGGCATATAGAACTGCATACAAAACACCCTTTGGGATGCCGCCCTATCGCATGGTCTACAGTAAGAGGTGTCACTTATCTGTTCAGCTGGAACATCGAGCTCATTAGGTTGTTGCCCAATTAAACCTCGATTGGAATGAAGCAGGAGAATCAAGGAAGCTCGAGATCCAGGAACTTAAGGAAATAAGGCTACAAGCCTATGATAATGCTGGTCACTACAAGGAAAAAGGATGAAAAAAATCCATGACATGTTGATCAAGGAAAAGGAATTCCAGTATAGGCAACTAGTGCTATTATATCAAACCCGGTTTCGTTTGAGGTCGGGAAAGTTGTCGACCAAGTGGGAAGGCCCCTATGAAGTCCAAACTCAATATCCTAATGGGGCTGTTGAGATAAAGAATATCAAGAAGGGGAAGATTTTCAAAGTCAACGGACAGCGCTTGAAAGCTTATGATGGGCAAGAAGTGAAGCAGAATGCAGGAGAGCCACGTGGTGACTCTATTGATGAGGACATCAACTACTAAAAAGGCGGGGTGTCGTGCCCAAGACCGTAAACAGGGCGCTGTCCAGGAGGCAACCTGGTTAGTATTTTCTTTCCTTTTCATTTTCTTTAAAAAAATAAAAAATAATAAAAAAATATAATAACTTTTTTTATTTTTAGCCTAAAGTATTTTATTTTGAAGTAGATTTACTTTAGTTTAACCATAGGAAGTAGTTCGTTTTTGGAGTATGGTTTGTTGTTTTAGTGTGTGTAAGAGATGTTGAGTCAGATGCAGGCTGTAGATCAGGAACCACAATACAGCGGATTGTTGAGTAAGGAACACCAAAAGTGATGGGTAACACCTTGAGCAATAAGGAAAGGTATCTGCTGTGGTGCATGCATACCAAGACCAAAGTCAACTTCGCTGCCTTTCTCGGTGAGCAGTTCAAAACGGTGTTGGCCAAGCAGTCTCTAGGATGTACATGTGGGCATTTTGTGACGGCGTTTGCAAAGGGAGCTGGTGTCTACAACAAGTGGAAGGGAAAACCCGTGATGGGAGTTGGCAATTTGGGTGAAGCAGCGTTCAAAAAGATGAACGACATTGAGGTGAGGAATGACAGGTTGGTGTTCATCGACTATGGCAAGGCAAAATCCACCAGGCGTCCGCCCTTGGGCAAGAAGGAGGAAGCGAGTGGAAGTGGAGTGATGCTGCCCAGCACCGCAAACATGGAGGTCCGTTTGATCAATGGCGAAAGGAAGTTGACCGAGATCCGAGATGCCCAGCTGGCATACTTTGCACACCAAGGATTCAGGTACCCGCCTGAATCTTCTCCTTGATTACGTTTCCTCCCATTTATGTTAGTTTAGGTTTTGTTTTTAGTTTTTGTTTTTAGTTTTTAGTCTTGTTCTTGTTTTATTTTCTGTTGTGTCTTGTTGGTCGAGAAGATATTCTTAATGCCTTCACCCACAATTTGCTTCAGCAAATTGTGTAGTGAAGGTTTCGGAATTTCCTTCTCATCGTTGTTTGTAAATTGTTGTTGATTTGTGTTGTTACGATCTCATCCACTTTGCTGAAAGCAAAGTGTGTGGGTGAGGTCGTTGTTGAGTCAGTCTTTGTTAGTGTCTTGCCTACCATCTCACTCACTTTGCTTAAGGTAAAGTGTGTGGGTGGGGGTTATTGGTCAAAGTGTTTTTGGAGTCAGTTGTTGATCAGTATGTTGGCATGATAGGTAGAAGTAGGTATGATGATGTATATGTGAGTATGCCGTATGTAGATAGGTAGGACGGAATGAGTTGTTGGGCAACATCTGTGAGGTTTTTAGTTATTGACTGTCATATGCACATGCATTATCTAATTCTTTCTTGTGTGATAATGACCAGTAATACATTTTGATCTAGAACTTGCCTGCAACTCTTAGTCAAAGCTTCATGTAACTTAGTTGAATTACTTAGATGATTTAGGTGATTTTTGTTCAATAAGCCCATGGCCAAAATTTCCCTACCTATGCATTTATCCTTTGTTAGCCCCTTTGAGCTTAAAATTTTTCTTTTTAATTCACTTATAATAGCCTGGATTTTATGAGCCTTCCCGGTCAAGAACTCAGGTCTAGAAGTAAAGGGATGAAAGGAAAATGTATGGGTAGCAGATGCTAGGCAAAAACACCCACTTTAGGGGGTGTTGATCAGTACTTAAAAAAAATAAACAACTATACGAAAAGAAAAAAGAAAAAAAAAACAATCCTGACAAATAAGTGAGCTAGGCCCGATATTGTGCTTGAGAGGAGTGAGGGATCTAGAACATCCTTATTGCCCAAGAACTGAGTTCTTCTTGACATAGCCAGTATCCAAATTTTCTTACCTTTTGCCTTAAGCCACGTTATAACCTAATAAAATTCCATGGATGAGTAGTTTAACTGTGTTCAAAGAAGTAGAGATATAGAGGGCATGCAAGCCTATGGAAAAACGTTGTGGATCTTGGTCAAGAGCGATACACTGAACCTTATACACTTGAGAGATGAGTATTGGTGAGGATAACCTTTTTGTCCATTAACTCTATCTTGACCTATCTGATGGCAATACCTGTTTACATTATTCATGCTCTGTTTTTTAACTAACATGTTAACTTGCTGATCAACTGTGTTTGAGTCTTGGGCAAGATCATATTTGTACACTTGAGGGCAAGTGTGGTTCAAGTGTGTAGGTGTGATGAACCCAATTATGTGTTCATATTTCTTGTGTTTTATCTTTTCTTTTTGTGTCTTTATCGAGTCAAAGTGTGTCTGGGAGGACACAAAGTCGAGAGAAGGTGTGCAGGGAAGAATAGGTGGGATGTTGGGCAAATTCGATGGAAAATCTATTGTTGAGATGCTGAGATGGTGATACGATGCAAATGGGCAAAGGGTTGGAAGCTTGTAGCTGGACAATAACGATAACAGCAAATCTACAAGTCAAGAAGCACCTCCCCATATTCCTTAAGCCAACAGAGAGAGTACCCGGAGGAGTCAGGATCTTTGACAACATAGGAGCATAACAGGATGCAGACAACGAAGGCAAGATGTAGGTCGAGAAAGCTGCAGATTTCTTTTTCTCCAATGAATAGGATAAGGATCGAAGATTTCTTTCATTATCTTAGATAAGCCTTATAAATGAAGATATCTACCAAGGGAAGGAGATTTGTAGCGGATTTATTTAAGGAAAGAGGCGCCGTGAAGTCCTTGTCCTACAAGGATTCTAACCTAACCCTAATTACATCGCCTATATATATGGTCGACTTCATCTTGTACTTGAATATAATTTTAGGCCGATTTTGATAGCTTAGTTCTACAATTTATTTTTGAGAGATTGCGAGGAAGAAAACAAGTCCTACGGGCAAATTTACTTTGAAGTTTCGTTTTTTTTTTATTTTCTACATTTAGTTCGTAGTTGTTGGCGAGAAGCCAAGACCTTAGTTGTTGACTTACGACGTTGAGCAGCACCCTTTTTCAGTTTTATTCAAGTATGTTTTTCTTTAATTATTTTGTGATTTCATTTACGATTATGTCTAGCTAAATTTACTTGTTTGGGTTGGAGAAGATGATGTGATCTTAGTTACTCGTTCTAACCTCGTGAGATCTAATTGTGTGAGTTTGTTGCTTGAATTTATTCCCGAAACACTTAGGATTAAATCTAGACTTAATTGAAATTGACATATGCTTGATCACCATCTAGATATTGAGATTAAGTCACTAACAGGATTTGGGGTTAAACTCGAGAGAGTCTCTCGTGCCCAAGAAGGTAGTAAGTGTTGGAGAGTAGTCGGTATCTAATACCTCTTGGCTATCTTGGAATCTTTTGTTCTTAATGCCTTTTGGGCAACATCGTTGCTGAAGTGTCTTCGTGTCGTTGTTGATCAAGAGAAGAGATCTTACCTTCTGGTCAAGATCTGTAAAATTGAATAGATATAGGCTTAGAGTATTTGAGTCGTGACTTCGTAACCAAGTGATAAAATCTAGTTATTGAATGTTATTGCATCGATGAACGAGTAAGAGTAATTAGGAACATTGATTCAAATCCAATCCAAACATCTTTGTTATTTGATAGTTTCTTTGTTGAGTTACAGGTTAGTGAGATACATCTCGACCACAATTCCTATATTGAGTACCACCTGAAGAATAGACTACGCCGGTTTCTTAGGGTTCGACCCCACTTGCCATAGCTATGCCTTGTTGGGTAAGAGGAGAAATTTATTTGTGCGAAGTGTGAAACGACGCTTTCGTCAAAATCCTCAAATAATAAAAACTTGTTTATCATTTTATCTACAAACAAATATTAATTCATTATGCTTGAATCAAAGTTGCAAAGTTATAATCGAATCAAAGTTCTTCTTTAAAAAAAATCATGTATATGATTATAATGTATCCGATGATGAATATAAGATATCTATTCCCTCCGTCCCCCAAAAGTGTGGTCCAAATTTGATTATATGTGAGGTATAAAATATTAATTGGACCACACTTTTGGGACACGGAGGGAGTTTATTTTAAAGGAATACAATTATCTCTTCATAAGACGAACAATATTGAATAAAATATTAATTGTAAGATATTTATCAAAACAAAAATATTAGCTTGGTTTGGAATGATTTAGAGGCAAAGAGAGAATAATTGTTTTATTGATTTTATTTTTGTTTATTATTGGCTAGGATATTTTGATCTAGATCTTGAAATTTCCATAAATAAAATATTAGAAGAGTAAGGAAAATGAGGGAAAAAAAATCTTACAACATAATCTCACTAAATTTGGAGCCAAACTAATATTGGGAGTGCTAGTCACAATAATTTGGCAAATACTCCCCTGCGACCTGCCGTAAGTATGCGACCGGATCCTAATCTAACCCGGTTTCATGATATTATATATATAGTACATGTTAGAAGTTTAAACAAACTAGGCTTTTAGCTTATGGCATGTTTGGTAGGCATGTTAGGATATAATGAGATAGTTTAAAGTAAGATATGTATCGTAGATGAAGTAAGATTGATATCGTATATTTGTGTTTGGTAGATAAGATATGTAATGTAGATATAATAGATTGGTTGTTTGATACATTAAATTAAATTCAAGATTAACTGTAAAATGAAAATTTTATCCCTCACTCTTTCTCTCTCTCCACCCCAACCGATCACACCCCTCCCACCTACCTCCACCACCATCTCTCTTATTCTGTCACCACCGTCGCCTCCTTCTTCTTTCTCACTCTCTCTCTACCCCAGCTGTCGTATTCTCCTTCCGCCGCCTCCTTCTTCTTTCACACTCTTTCTTTCTCTCTCTACCACAGTCGTCGCCTCCTCCTTCCGCCGCCGCCTCCTTCTCGAAGAGCGACCGCCGCCTCTTTTTCCTGTGAGTCCCTCTATTGACTCCTCTCTTTCTCTACCCCCACAGCACCCTCACTCTCTTGTCCCTTCTCAGATTTTATTATCTCACGCACCGCCTCGGCCGAGGAGACGACGACGACGGGCATGCCGCCTAAGTACAGCAGCATGAGCGGGTCGTCGGGAATAGAAGATGAAGTTTGGAAGGATAATATTGTCATTTTGGTATCTAATCTTAGATACTGTTGAAGCATAGCATACATATCCCACAAAATTGGTCGTATACCATTTCTAAAGACGAATAGGAAAATAATGACCGGCTGCATTTTATCACGGGCTTCCAACTTTATTTATCTTGACTAACAAACAGGTGGATAAGCCCAGATATCTAAGCAATCTTGGCTTATCCACCCTACAAAACATGCACTTAGTGGTTGGCTAGTATGCCCAAAGGTTTTGTTCTTCTGTGAAGGTCATGGGATCGAGCCACTATGGAAAGTATTTTCACTTTTATTTCTCTCTTTTTTTTAAAAAAACTTCATAATTTATTACAATTATGCTTTACTAGTTTCTTCTGTTTTTTATTTTTTAATACTCCTAATTATTTTAGCTGGCTTCATATTTTTATACAAGATTTCTCTCTTTTCTGTTTTTTATTTTTCGATTGGTTTGATTTGATTTGGAGTTCCTAAAGTTGGGTTAGTGATGAGGTGAGTGACATACTTGAAATTATATTCATTTAATTTGGTTTAATCAAATATTTAACTGAATGGCGGTTTTTTGATGTAGCACATGAATACTTTGATTAATTTCATGGTCTATACATACTATCTTGATGGTGGTGATGCTTTTAGCAGGGATTGGAGCATCATGGATCATGTATGTTGGCTATGTTCTCATCCATATTTTAATTCAATAAATATTATCTTAAAATGCTGGGAAGTGATTGGAGTTTGACAAATCTCTAGGAAATTATGTAATAGTTATGTTGTTTTGAAGTCTAAATTAGGGACTGTGGAGTCTGTGTGTAAACACAAATTTTATGTATTTATTATAATAAACACAATAAATCATGCACAAATAAATATTTGTAGATCAAAATAGAAGTGCGGGTTGCGACCTCTATTTTATCCTCTGATTCGTCTCTTCAATTTGTTCTTGAACAATCTTCAAACAGTTTCCGGGATTTTCGGAGATTTAACGTCTCCTTGATCTTTATCGGATTTGATGTTTGACTTTATAATGTTAATGCAGAGGGCCGACGCCTTATTTCTGAATCAAACGCTAGACTTTGGACGTTTTTGGTAAGAACGCCTTGCTTCCCACGAAGAACGCCTTGCTTTCCTTGAAGAACGCCTTGAATGTTGGAGAGGATTCTTTAGAGAAATTCTCTACAACTCTTAAGCTCTTCAATATGATTTTTTGGTGTGATTATGACCTCTCTAATCACCTCTATTTATAGGTGAAAATATAGTAGATTTGGTGGGCTTATGGCTTGTTGGGATAATTAATAGAGTTTTGAAGTGATACCAAAACCCAGCTGACCCCAACAGAGTAGATGATTGCACAAGCCCAAGTGTTTTTCCAGCTCACCTGTTTGAGCCTATAGAGTTTCTAAGTTTACAGGTGGTCGCTGAAGACAGCAGAAGACCCAGCTGAGTACTCAGCAGGGTAAGACAAGTCGAGTAATCAGCAACGTTATCCAGATTCAAGACGATCAAGTTCATCCAGACACAGCTGTAGGAAAGACCCAGCTTGTGTGGCAACTCAGCTCAACGTCAAGACCCAGCAGAGTTCAAGACTCAGCTCAGCGTCAAAGATCCAGCAGAGTTCAAGACAGCTCAGAGTCACCAGCACAGCAGAGTCAAAGTCAACTTGAGATAAAGTCAGAACTGATCTGAACCATCAGGAACTCGACACCTCAGCACCTAGAAGTCAGACCTAGGATTGCTTTACGAGGAAATCAAGGAAGAAGACAAGACCAACTTGTCAGAAGTTAGGTAGAGATTCAGAACGGCTCTTTCCAACGGCTAGTTCTAATCTCTCCCTATAAATATGAGTCGTCTTCATCATCAGAAAAGTGAGGTAACGAGAGAGAAAATACATATCGAGAGATCAACATACTTCATTGAAAGAAGTCTAACCAAAGATCAAGAGATCTCTCAGAAAAGCTTCAAGATCCAGCAGCCTTCATTCTTATGAGTTCTTATTCATTCTCAGGCTGCTGAAGCTCTCTCCCACTAGTATCTAGGCATATAATCCTTCCCATCTTAAGCCTAGTTTGAACGAGTTCATCATACTCATTGTTCTTCATTGTAAGAACTTGTTCATAGTTGGAAACCCCAAACCCAAACCCATAAAAGGTTAGGTAAAGGTACGCTTGCTCGAAGCGCGTAATTCGAGTGTTGGTTCTGTAGTACCCGTAAACTACAGGTTAGGCTTCAGCTATGCCCGTAAACAGACTGGTTACGTTTCGATGCAGTACGCGTAAACTTGTATCCAGCTTAAGGAACTAAGCTGCAACGCTTGCTGACTGCGCGAAAAGTCAGTGGTATCCTTAGTGGATTACCAGAGGTTTCTGGTTGTGGACGTAGAAGTAGTTTCTCCGAACCACGTTAAGTTGCTTTGTTCTTTCCTGTTTTATTTATGCATCCAGCTAACTCTTCATAAGCATTCTATCAAGCTGCATAAACTGACTAACTGAAAAGAGAAACAAAGCTTTGCAATATATTTGAAGTATCAGTCGGACTTTCCAAAAACCCACCACATTCCGCACACAGCCAGCTGTGTTGATCAAGCTGCCTTCCAGCTGGATCGAACACAGCCAGCTCACTCAAAAGAGTTTTAATTGGAAAAGTTTTTTAACCTTGGTGTATTCATCCCCCCCTACACCAAGGTATCCGTCTTGGGACCATCAATTGGTATCAGAGCAGTGGTTCAAAAGATCACTTTATCTGTGTCAAGTCAGCCTCTTTGCTGATAGTGGTCACCTGAACAGATCCTTCCAAGTTTCAAAAAAAACTTTAATTATTATATTGCATACTGTCATGGAATCTTTCTTGTGCAGGAATCTTCCGACATTCTCTGTCGATGATTATCAGATCTGGAAGTTCCGACTCAAAAGCTTTCTGAGTACGCATCACGACATGATGTGGGATGTTATCACTGACGGACCCATCATCATCATGAAATCAGAAAGACAAGCAGAAACCTTACCTGGAGCTGAACCAGTACTTCGGCAAGTTGTGAAGCCCAAAAGGGAGTACTCTCCAGAAGAAAGAAGACAAGCTGGTTTGGACAGCTACGCTCGCAACGTCATCTCCTCAACGGTGACTGACGCTTATCTCAGCAAGATCATCAACTGCGAGACAGCTAAGGGGATGTGGGACACTCTAGCCAAGCTGTGTGAAGGCTCAGAAGAAATTCAAGAGAACAAATTTTCAGTTGCATGCCAGAAGTTCGACAACTTCAAGCAACTTCTCTGTGAATCCATCGAGCAGATGGAGCTCAGATTCTCCAACCTAGTCATTGAGATCGAGACGATCCGGACTGGGAAATATACGATTTGAGACAAGAACTTGAAAGTTCTTTCAGCTTTCTCCTCAGAATGGTATACACACAAGGTGGTTCACCAAAGCAGAACTGATCTTGGCAGCATGGAGACGGAAAAATTATTCTCCATCTTGAAGGCCAACGAATTTGATCTGGGGATCACAAGCAGAGATTCATCCAGCCGATTGAATAAAGCAGAGCTGAGGATCAAGCCAAGAAAAGAAGCTCAATCAGCTCAGCTTGGAAGGACCAACAAGGAGCACAGAAATATCAGCAAAGAAGATTTGAACGAAGAAGTTGCCATGCTTGTACGGAGCATTAATCAGCTGGAACAAAGCAAGGAAAGGTACAAGAATATTGTGAAGGTTCATCACGACAAGCAACTCTATCCAAAGAGAAACCCAGCTGAGTCATCCTTCCGGAGAGAGGATAAAAGGTTAGAATCGAGCGAAATGGATGATGATCAAATCTCCTTCTCCGACTCAAATGAGGATGATTGCTCTGATTAAGATGTCTGAAACATCTTATTGATTCAACCAACGAAGAAAATGAAGAAACCCAGCTAGCTGACTGGGACCAGCTGTGAAATAAAGACAGCTGGATACAAAACTGAAGATTCAGCCAGTCATACAGCTGAGTACATTGGTCTCAAGAGAAGAATAGAGAAGCAGCACATAAACCAGCTGGATTTTGGACAGCTGTCTACTTGCTATACAAACTGAGACCTCATCAAAGAAATGAGCTGATGGTGAAAAATCCGTTCGATCAAAAAAAGTAGGATGCAGCTGAAGAAAAAGCCACCTACTATCAAATCAAGGGAGAATTCTACATAGCTGGAAAGATTCAGCAAAATCAAGTAGAATACCCAGCAGGATGCACTCAACAAGATAGACTCAGCTGAAATTACCAGCTGAAGGAAAACCTGATCCAGCGGAGCAATCAAGATGATTCTCTAACCCAGCTGACGACATGAAAAGTACCCAAGATATTTCTCAACATCTGAAGGACGCCGTTGTTGGGAAAATTCACACTGAAACACAACTTGCTGAAATCTAAATCAAGATGATGTGTGGATTATTTGGACTGCTCAATCCGGATAAAGAAAAGTTCATCCAGCTGAGGGGGAACAAACTCAGCTGGATTCCAAAGCTCAGTTCAGGAAGGATTACCCAGCCAAAAAGGGAATCAAGTTCAGCTGGACATCAGTCGAAGAGCTAAAGAATACTCAGCTGAGGAGAAAACTCAGTCAAGCAAAGAAGAAGACCGCCGTAGTATCAGCTGAATACTGTGTCCAAGCTGACCGGTCTGCGTCTCATGCATTTATTGCTCTGAGGAATATAATATTTAAGTTCAATCAATTTGAATTCTAATGTTAAGCGGACATATATTCCTTAGTTAAATTGTTTGATAAGTTTCCTTTCCCGTCGCATTAATTATAAAGTCTGCACAGTACTGTAGCACGGCAGTATCGAGGCAGAACGTCAAACGTTTGAACTGCCTCACGCGCAGTTGTAATACACTCGCCGAAAGCACGTCAGCAAAACGTGATGAGTGAATCTCTCCCAGTCGTTGATCAGAATATCAACTGATTCAATCTCAACCGTTGATCCATTATGGCAGTTGATATATATGGAAAAGATACACGGATTCTTTCATCCTTCATCTTTATCTCTGCAAATTTCAAATCGTCAAATTCTCTATCTATTTTCTGCAAGTTCTTCGCACGATCAAAATCAACAGATTGCAGAAATTGCACCCAATAAATCAACCGCAGGGATGAACCAGTTTGAAGCTCTAATGACAAAGCTATCCTATGAGAATGTTCTGTCCACCTCCAACCTCCATGTTTCAGAACTAAAAGAGATGGTGGATCTTGTTGCAGACTCCGGTCTCTTGCTGTGGGCAACCTTTATGCCCAAGCTTATGCTGAAGAGAGATGCCGCTCTATTCTATCTCAACATCATTGACGAAGAAGGCTTCTACTCATCTTCATTCGATGTGACTATCGAGGGCGATGACGGAAAATTTGACTCAGCAACCGTCAATATCAAACTCAACAAGATGCTACGGAAGGTGTTCAACCTACCCAGAGAAGGAGGATTCATCCCAGACGATTACAGCCGTGAAGAAGTGGATGAATTCCTCAGCAAAGAGATGCTTATCTCCCCAGAGCCGTACAGAGCGAGCATGTCAAAGCTTCTACTCAAACCAAAGTACAGGCTGCTGCTGGATATCACGCAAAAATGCATCTTAGGGATAGCTGGATCTCAAGGAGAGATCAGTATTCCAAAGCTCAAACCGATGATTGCCATGATCAAAGGAGCAAACGTCAACTGGTTTGATTTCTTACTCAACCGACTGGTCAAGGAGTCAGAGAAGATCAAGTTCAACTCCACCAGGACGACGTATTCAACCTCAGAGCCACTGTATCTATGCTCCAAGATTTCGTTCTTAATAGAACAAGCTGTGAAAGGATACACAGTAAAGTGGACTGATTCAGAACCGTTTCCAGAAATGAAGATTCTCTTCCAGAGAATAAGTCAAATCAATGATCTTCTGAAGAAACAGCCTGCTGTGAACAAAGGCAAGAAGCAGCTGGAAGAAATAGAGGCAGAGGTTCCAGCTAAGAAGAATCAGAGAAAAAGGAAGACAGTTGACCCCAAACCAGCTGGAGGTCCAGCTGAGAAGAAAAAGAAAACAGCTGTCATTCCACCATCAAAGGCGAGACCTTCCTCTGAAGAAACTCCAAGTCAAGCAATGGTGATTCTCTCCCCACAGCCAGTGTCGGCCTTCAATCAATACGGATCAAACATCCTGGCTGAGATGGGATTGAATGATGAATCGTCATCCAGCTCAGAGGATGAGCTGGATAATCCAAAAGGCTCACCCCAGCCCTCACCGCCTCACAGCTCTCCGCCGAAACAGCCTTCTCCTCCACCCATCTCTCCAACCAAAGAGCCATCTCCTGTAAAAGAGCAGGCAGATATTCAACTGGCTGAAGCTCCTTCACAGCCAGCTGACACCCAAGCTGAACCCTTTTCCACTAATGCCAGCTCACCTCCAAATCAGCCATCACCCAAAGCTCAAACAGCCACACAGTTGGCTGATGCTTCTTCACAGCCTACTGTGAACCCATTTGAACCAGTTCCTCAAATCTTCACAGAATCATATGAGAGTGATTCTACTGTCTCTCCATCACTCAACTCCACTGGCTCAGCCTTCATGGAAGCCATGTACGAGGACTTGCGCATTGCAGGGATCAAGAGTGTTCTAACTCAGCATCCGATTCTGGCGCACCTGCCCATTGCCCTCGTCAAAGTTGGAGATCTCAAGTTCTATCTGGCTACCAAAATGGCGACTTGGTACCAAAATGAGCAGCTGATAGAAACCTTCTCTTATGAGAAGTTGAAGACAGATGAAGCATGCCTCCAACACACTTATGGCTTTGGAAGCCTGGAGGATGCATACTTGCATCAGGATGAGCTCATTAGAGGTATCATCGAAGTATCTCAGAAGTACCCCAAGCCACACTCAGCAGTCGTCTGGGAGTCAGCCAACAAACTTCTTACAGCAGCAGGATGGGGAACACCTTCTGGAGCTGACAACTCCAAAGAAGTCTCAGCTGAGATTACCTAGGAAGCTGTACCAGAAAACACAGCTGAGGTAATAATCATTGAGGAACCAACTGATGTAGCAGCTGAACCAGAGGCAGCAGCCCCACCAAGTCCAATTGCCGATGACACTCGCGCATTGGTCGAGTTCGAGGCAGACAAACCCAGTCATGTTGAATCCGGAACCCAAACGGAGTCCAGCACTGAATTCTCTCCTGCTCTTCAGAAACAAATCCAGGAATACGTCGAAAGGGCATTTCTTATGGAAAATATGAAAAATCAAGCTGACCTTCTTCTTCGGTGTACAGCTATTGAAATGTAGGCAGATACTCAAGGGAGGACTATCGATGAAATGCAGAAGTCCATCTACACCCTTGATGAGGACACCGACCGGAATCTCAAGCAGACCCTCGTTACTCAAGATCTCGAACTCATAAATCATCTAGAGAAGAGGGTTCCTGAGATAGTAACAAGTCTTAAAGCTCCACTGGTCAACGACATAGCAAATCTTTCAAGCCAGTTGGAAGCTCTCAAAAAGTCAACTCTCTCCAACAGCTCTGACATCCGCCAACTCTTCAACTTATACAAAGATCTGGATGCTCAGTTCAGAGCTGAAAGCAACAGCACTGCTCAGCTGAACATCGCCTCAGCTGACAACTCAGCCAAGATCGCTGATGTGGAAACTGCTCTCACCAAGCTCAACGCAACAGTCGCTGACCTCTCTGCCTCCCTTATTGTTAATGCCAAAAAGGGGGAAGATCGGAATGAAGATGGAAAAACAATGGAGAGGGAAGCTGAAGCTAAGGGGGAATCTGTGCAGCCAATTCAATCGGAAATCGACGATTTCGCCAAAGAGCTGGATGAGGAAGAGCCAACCAAAGCAGTCAAAGAGACATGGAGAGAGAAAATGGTTGCTCTTGCCAAAGCCTGTGGACATAGGCCAGAAGAATACAAGGACTACCACTGGCTGTGTAACTTCCACAGCGAGCAAAGAAGAGAAATGCAAGAGCTGGATAAGATTATCAAGAGGAAAGCCGATTCGCTCAAGCCTGCTAAGAAAAAGCAAAAGAAGAAAAGACAGAGCTACAGACAAGCTAGGAAGAATCAAGTCCAAGCAGCCTCAACTGACAAGAAGAACCCAGATGATATCAATGAAAACTGGGAACGATGCAAATAAGAATTCATCAAAGAATTCTACTACTTGAATCAGTACAAAGGCATGGATCCAGAAACTGCGTTCCAGGATTATCTCCTCGAACTTCATGAGACAGATCCAATGATGGCAAGATCAATTGCCCTATATGCCAAAAGAAACAACATCCAGCTGAAGGCTCCAAAACTCAAGCAATTGAAGCCTCCATCTCTAGCTGGAACGAACCTTCCTGAAAAGGCCCAAATTATCAAAGAAATTCATCACTGGGCTGGCGAAAGAGGAATTTCCAAATCGAAGAATCAAGCAGAATGGAAGGAGCTTGAAGAGTTCATCTTCAACAGATATGGTCTCAAGACTGATCATCAGATTGATGAACAAAGGAAGCAGCAAAACTGAAGACCCAGCCAACTGGGAATTATCTTTTGAACTTTTGTAATTAGAAAGTTGTAAAATTTCTTCGTATTAATGAAAAGTTCGTTTTATCGAAATCAACCTGAAGACATCTCTCTTTGTCCAGGCTCTGAATATGTTTACTTGCTGTGAATGTTTAATCTTTTGAAACCCCGTTCCCTGTTAAGGGGGAAGTAATTTTGTTTTTCCATCTTGGGGTTTTGGCATCATCAAAAAGGGGGAAATTGTTGGGAAAATTAATAGAGTTTTGAAGTGATATCAAAACCCAGCTGACCCCAACAGAGTAGATGATTGCACAAGCCCAAGTGTTTTTCCAGCTCACCTGTTTGAGCCTATAGAGTTTCTAAGTTTACAGGTGGTCACTGAAGACAGCAGAAGACCCAGTTGAGTACTCAGCAGGGTAAGACAAGTCGAGTAATCAGCAACGTTATCCAGATTCAAGACGATCAAGTTCATCCAGACACAGCTATAGGAAAGACCCAGCTTGTGTGGCAACTCAGCGCAACGTCAAGACCCAGCAGAGTTCAAGACTCAGCTCAGCGTCAAAGATCCTGCAGAGTTCAAGACAGCTCAGAGTCACCAGCACAGCAGAGTCAAAGTCAACTTGAGATAAAGTCAGAACTGATCTGAACCATCAGGAACTCGACACCTCAGCACCTAGAAGTCAGACCTAGGATTGCTTTACGAGGAAATCAAGGAAGAAGACAAGACCAACTTGTCAGAAGTTAGGTAGAGATTCAGAACGGCTCTTTCCAACGGCTAGTTCTAATCTCTCCCTATAAATATGAGTCGTCTTCATCATCAGAAAAGTGAGGTAACGAGAGAGAAAATACATATCGAGAGATTAACATACTTCATTGAAAGAAGTCTAACCAAAGATCAAGTGATCTCTCAGAAAAGCTTCAAGATCCAGCAGCCTTCATTCTTATGAGTTCTTATTCATTCTCAGGCTGCTGAAGCTCTCTCCCACTAGTATCTAGGCATATAATCCTTCCCATCTTAAGCCTAGTTTGAACGAGTTCATCATACTCATTGTTCTTCATTGTAAGAACTCGTTCATAGTTGGAAACTCCAAACCCAAACCCATAAAATGTTAGGTAAAGGTACGCTTGCTCGAAGCGCGTAATTCGAGTGTTGGTTCTGTAGTACCCGTAAACTACAGGTTAGGCTTCAGTTGTGCCCGTAAACAGACTGGTTACGTTTCGATACAGTACGCGTAAACTTGTATCCAGCTTGAGGAACTAAGCTGCAACGCTTGCTGACTGCGCGAAAAGTCAGTGGTATCCTTAGTGGATTACCAGAGGTTTCTGGTCGTGGACGTAGGAGTAGTTTCTCCGAACCACGTTAAGTTGCTTTGTTCTTTCCTGTTTTATTTATGCATCCAGCTAACTCTTCATAAGCATTCTATCAAGCTGCATAAACTGACTAACTGAAAAGAGAAACAAAGCTTTGCAATATATTTGAAGTATCAGTCGGACTTTCCAAAAACCCACCACATTCCGCACACAGCCAGCTGTGTTGATCAAGTTGCCTTCCAGCTAGATCGAACACAGCCAGCTCGCACAAAAGAGTTTTAATTGGAAAAGTTTTTTAACCTTGGTGTATTCACCCCCCCTCTACACCAAGGTATCCGTCTTGGGACCATCAGGCTCCATATTGGGCTTTGGGGCTGAGGTGGCACAATCTTATTGGCTCCTCAAAATTTGTAGTTATCACAATCAAATCTGATAATTATCATAATCAAATATTTGATCTTCTATGCAGATTTGACACATGGCGACTTCTGATTGGCTGAAAATCTCCATGTTTTAAATATCAATTTATATTTATTTAATTTAGGAATTATCTTTAATTAAATCCCTAAAATACAAATAAAAGATATAATTTGATATTTATTAATTTATTTTCCACGTGTCACAATTTAACTGAACGTGAATTTTATATGTCTACAAATGCCCCCTTGAGACTTGTTTATAGACGATTTGTTTTGGAAATAAATAAGTCTCAAGACTTCAAATATATTAGATAGTTTAAACTCGTGTCAAGGAGTTCTTGAATTTGAGAATCGGGCTTCACAACCCTATTTCGACTTGGGCCTATTATTTTTTTTCAATTTAGGACAACCTAAGTTGATTGTTTAACCCGACACACATTGGTCGATTTACAATGATTTGATTGAAATCATGGTACAAGCTTAATTTAAATAAATAGGCTTGAATTTTATTTTTATTTTTTTCATCCAAATTGACACAGCAAACACTTTAAATAATTAACCATTTTTTTTGTATGGCCCACCTCTTTAAGCTTCGTCAATTACATTTAAGTTGTAGAATTGTCTCCACACTTTGAAGTTATAGCCGCCATAGATAGATACGAAACATAATTCTGAAGATCTCATATTATCTAAACTCCGTATAGGAATCAACATGTATAAGGATTCTTCTTTTTCGTACGGACGAATACCACAGTTAAGACAAAATACATAAATCTTTATTTATCAAGTTCGAAACTTATGGATAACTCCTCTTCAGCGGCAGATTAGCGCAAGATCATTTAAAAAAAATCTAAATAAAACGTCCACTTCTCGTATCCAATTTCCGAGACGAACTAAAACTCTTGAGGCTCTTGAATTCTTATGCAAGAAGAACTCTTGTTTAATCAGATTTATTTGCTCAATCCAAAGCCTATAAATACCCTCTTCTTCTGTTGATTTCTTCACATGACACACAGAACTTGAGAGATCTTTAGTATTCAATCTTCTTCCTTGCCTGGTTTTTGGTCGATTTTTTTTGTGAGTTCTATCATCCATATTTTCCAAATTCCATGTTTAATATTATGCACTCTACCTGTTTGATAAAACTCCTGAACGAAATTCCTGAGTCAAAATCACATCTTCCACTCTTCTTTAATCCTTAAATCTCTCTTCTGATTTTGCAGGGACACAGCAGAAGTAATTCAAATCTCAAAAAAAATCACCCTTCAATTTCATTTATCCACAATACTCGATTAATAAGTTTGTCAAAAGAGCAGTAGTTTTTCTTTCTTCTTTTGATTTTTTTTTTGTTTTTCTTTTTCAATTACACCCTTTTTTTTCTTTTATTGGCTCTGCAGGGATCATAAAAGTGACGAACAATCTGAATTTGTTTAAGTACCAAACAAGTCTCTCATCATAATCAAAGCTTCAGACTCAAATCACAGGTAAGTCACTTTGTTAGAAATCAATTCTCGTCTTTCTTACAACATATTTTATCGTCTTGCATGTATCTGTGAATATATCCACTGTCATCCTTATGCCTTTTTGAATGCTCTATACCATCTCAAAGTGTCTTCTTTGAGATATCTTCACCAATTCAAGGTGACTTCCTTGAACTCTTCATATTCTCAAGATGTTTTTCTTGAGATTTTTTCCATCAATTCAAGGTGACTTCCTTGAATTTACATATTATCTCAAGATGTTTTTCCTGAGATTTTTTCCATCAATTCAAGGTGACTTCCTTGAATTTTCGTATTATCTCAAGATGTCTTTCTTGAGATCTTTCCATCAATTCAAGGTGACTTCATTTCTTGAGATCTCTTTATCAATTCAAGGTGACTTCCTTGAATTTCCATATTATCTCAAGATGTCTTTCTTGAGATCTTTTCATCAATTCAAGGTGACTTCCTTGAATATCCATATTATCTCAAGATGTCTTTCTTGAGATCTTCCCATCAATTCAAGGCGACTTCCTTGAATTCTCCATATAATCTCAAGATGTCTTTCTTGAGATCTTCCCATCAATTCAAGGCGACTTTCTTGAATTCTCCATATAATCTCAAGATGTCTTTCTTGAGATCTTCCCATCAATTCAAGGTGACTTCCTTGAATGCTCCATATAATCTCAAGATGTCTTTCTTGAGATCTTTCCATCAATTCAAGGTGACTTCCTTGAATTTCTATATTAACTCAAGATGTCTTTCTTGAGATCTTCCCATCAATTCAAGGCGACTTCCTTGAATTCTCCATATAATCTCAAGATGTCTTTCTTGAGATCTTCCCATCAATTCAAGGTGACTTCCTTGAATGCTCCATATAATCTCAAGATATTTTTCTTGAGATCTTCCCATCAATTCAAGGTGACTTTCTTGAATTTCTTTTAACTCATCCTTTTTTTCTTGCAGTTGGAATATGACTTACTTCAAAGACACCACAGTTGATGAACAAGATTATTTGGTGATTCTGGACAATGAGAAGCAAACTTTGGAGTGAGGAACCCACCTCAAAGTATACAAGTCGTTGATTGGCACATATGCTAGTGAGTGGCCTAAGTTTACAAATCCTTTGCATGAATCGGGGTGGACTCGTGAGGTCAATGTGACCAAAACACCGGTGTTGTGGTCTTTGCAACATGCTCACCATCGACAAACTAAAGAGACTAGTTCGTTGCCAACTTTGGGTCGAAGTATCGTCGAAGGCAGTGCCAAGTGGGGAGACAAGACAGAATTTCTTGGAGAATTCCACCATATTGCGGGATATTGGGAATGGAGTGAAGACATCCTTAATCACAACGGAAAGGAGCTCCGCCGTGTTGGAATTTATGATTCTGTGTATGCATCCTTGTTTACATATGATCGGAATACCGAAGTGATGAAGGCATTCTGTGAAGCTTGGTGTCCATCGACAAACACTTTGTTGACTTCGTCCGGTGAATTGTCGATTTCCCTATGGGATTTGCATTACTTATCTGGGCTCCCTTCCCTTGGAACGCTTTATGATGAAGTAGTACCTCGTACGAGAGAACTTCTTGGAATGAGTAGGGATAAATTATATATCCCCATGAGTAGTCGACATTTACTTCATGCTTACCATCTTCTTGGGAAGATCAACGATGGATTTCAGAATAGGCCTGTCACGATTGAGGCTTGGATCAAATTTTGGTCGAAGAAGAGCTTAAGATATCAGCCGCCTCCTCCGTGCAAAGAAAAGAAATTAGGACGCCCCAAGTCAACTCATAATCCCACCGGTGACATCAAGAACCACGAGCCATGGACCTCCATAGAGAAAGCTTTATTACAAAACTTGATGTGAAAGATAGGAATTGGGATGAAACATACTTGGCTGCCTACATTGCTTGTTGGCTCTGCATTTTTGTTCTCCCTGATGATGATACTAAGGTGATCAGACCGACTACTTTCAAAATGGCGAGCATGATGGCAAATGGAAAAACAATATCTCTTACCATTCCAGTCTTGGCGAGTATCTTCCGAGGTTTGAATCTTATTTCAAACTCTCAAAAGCCTTCAGAAGTTCAAGCAGTGTTTCCAATTCATTTTGTTTATGGGTGGATGTCACACTACTTCAAGACTCATTTCCCTCTTGAACGAGATTTCTGCATTCCTAGCATGATTCAGTATTCTGGTGAAGGAGGTGCGAGATATTATGATCATAGCGAAGCTCGTAGGCGAGTACACAAATGGGATCTAATCTCTTGGAATTGTACTATGCTTACCAAGAACAAAGACATCGTGTATGTTGATACTGAACAAGCAGTTGAATCCCAACGGTGTTACTTCATGGTCATTCGCTCCAATTACTTGACTCGGAGATTAGATGATGGTTTCATCCTTGAGCCATATAGTCCGCATCGTTTTAGTCGTCAGTTTGGCTATTACCAAGAAGTGTCGGGCATCCTTACTCAGGATATTTGCAAAGCATCTTTGACTGATGGAATCAAATATTGGCGTGCATGCTTATTGTATAAATCTAAATCAAGGGCTCGCTTTCCAAGCTTAACTTCCAATGCAAAGAAGCTTTGTTCTATTGCCTACAGGAATTGGTGGGATCAAGTATACAAAAACTTTAAAGATGAGGAGCTTCCAACCTTGACCCAGAAAGCAATTGATGTCTTTGAGGAACAAGATAAACCTATTGAGGTTAGTCATTCTGATGGTAAGCGAAAAGCGACTCCGATTGTATCAGACTCTGCTAACGATACCGAGCATTGTTGGAGACATGAAAAACGTACAAAGTCTCAAGAACTTATCAAGGATCATGTTGAAAGTGATCGTCACCAATCAAATGCAGTTGCATATGAGGTTTTCCTTTGCCTTGCTCATATGTTGTTATCTTTTGTTATTATTCTTTTTCCTGACATATTTTTCCTTTTAGGTGATAAAGAGTCTTGGGATGGATGATGAGGAAGGTTCGCAAGATAGTCATGCATCTGTTGAACTTGATCAACCAAAGGAGACTCTTATTCTTGATAAGCAGGTTCGTAGACCTCAACTTGGAGCTGTTTCTGAGTTTTATGGCAGCAACACGATTGATGATGAGCTATGGTTATTTCTCCAAAGAATTTGGTACAAACATCGTAGCAAGATGACAAGAACTGAAGCTGACTTTGTATCATCAATTGAGGATGAGATACGGAGTGGTTTTTCTCGTATGAAGAGCTTCAAGTCTAACTTTGATCTCTCTTATGTTGAGGATAGCATTAACACATTTTTTGCTAGAGCTACTGCTTATGATAAAGAAAGTTCCGCATCTCGTGAAATTGGAGAAATTTCTGCACAGCAACACCAAAAGGACAAAGCTTGTCTTCGTGAAGTTCGTGCTAAAGAAAAGGTTGATGCTGCCAAATTGAAATCTGACAAAAAGGAGCTCGCTGAATTGGAGAGGCGCAAGAATGAGTTGGCCAGTTCTGTTAAGAAACAACAAGAAGCACCTCAAGTCGTTCATGCTGATATTAAGGAGCTTAAGGAAAAAGTTGACAAATTCAAGAATGCCCCCTTAATTGATGATGAAGTCTTGGAGAACTTGAAGAACGCAAAGGTTCTTTTGGAAGTTGCTCAACAATCATTGAAAGACCAAGATCCTTTTGCTTAGACATTGTTTCTTTGCTTTGTTGCACTTTTTATTTTTTTTCTTTTTCCTCTTTTTCTTTCTTTGCATTTTTTTAGTAAACATTTATGCTATAAAGTACTTTGGTATTTCTTTTTCATATTTCTTCTCATACTTGAATACTACTTCTCTTTGAATACTTGTGTTATTTCACCACAACTATCCAATATAAATCACAATCCAAAATGTGATTGTAATCATCCAATTTGAAGGAAAACACATAACATGACTGAACTTAGAATATATCTAAGCTGCCTACGTACCTTTTTATATAAAAATGATCAAGTCAAAACGTAGTTCAAAAGATCAACTTGTGTTATAAGAGTGGGGGTGCCGTACACAGTTTATACTCATGCGGGCCAGGAGTGACTATTTTTTTAACCACTATATATACAAAGTGGAGTATATATATCAGTTTAACCACATAAATTTACTTTTTGGTGGGATAATTAAGTTTAGCCACATTAACTTAACTCTTGGTGAAGAAGTTAGCAGTTTAACCACGTACACTTTCTTTGGTGGTTGCCTTTCATAGTTTATACCCATGCGGGCCAGGAGTAACATGCAGTTTAGGCTCGTGCGTCATGGAGCTGTCTTCTTTCTCTTTTTGGCTTTTTCTATTTTTTTTTTGCAGGTACATTCCTATCTTTCAAGGATAGTAGCGCTTCAAGAACTTCCCGTTGATTGGACCAACTCTCACATTTTCTTTGGAGATCAACTTGTATGCGTCGTTGGTGTAGACTTCCTTGACAGCATAAGGGCCATCCCATCTCGACACAAATTTATTTCCAACACGATGAGTGGTGATGATTGGCCTTCTCACAGCTAGCACTAAGTCTCCAACTTGAAAATAGCGTGGCCGAACTTTCTTATTGAAAGACTTTGAAAGACGAGCTTGATAGCATTCCAGTCTTTGTTGAGCCTCAAGTCTTTTTTTCATCCAAGGCTTCTAATTCTTCAAGGCGTAGACGAGCATTCTCTTCTTCAGTCAAGCCCTCTTGGATAGCAATCCTCAATGATGAAATTTGTTGCTCAAGGGGATTTACAGCCTCTACGCCATACACCAATGAATATGGAGTTGCTTGTGTAGGAGTCCTATGGGTAGTTCTGTAAGCCCACAATGCTTCTCCAATTTTTTTCATGCCAATCACGCTTTGTCTTTGCCACAACTTTCTTCAATAAGTTGCACAGTGTCTTATTGAAAGCTTCAGCCAATCCATTAGCCGCTGTGTTGTACATGGATGACTTTCTCTGCTTGAAACCAAACTTTCCACAAAGCTTATCTATGAAGGCATTACTAAAGGACTTTCCATTATCAGTAATGATGTATCAGGGAATTCCATGGCGGTAGATGATATGGCCTTTGATGAAATCAGCAACGTTTTCTTTCTTTACTTCTCTTAATGGTATTGCTTCAGCCCATTTGGAGAAGTAATCTGTTGCAGCCAAGATATATAATGCCCCTTTGATGATTTTGTCAAAGGCCCTACGACATCCATGCCCCAAGCATCAAAAGGCCATGAAGCGACTGTGGGGTGTAGGGGCTCAGGTGGCTGATGAATGAGATTTGAGTGAAACTGGCAAGCTTGACATCTTTGAGCATATTCCATGCAATCTTTCACCATAGTTGGCCAGTAGTAACCCATTCTTTTGATCCGAAAGTGTAACTTTGGACCAGATTGATGAGCACCACAAATACCAGAATGCGCTTCTTTCATGGCTTTTGTAGCTTCTTCTTTGTTCAAACATCTCAGAAAGACTCCATCAAATGAGCGCCTATAAAGTGTGTCTTTGAAATAAATGAAGCGAGTAGCCCGACGGCGGACATCAACTCTTCTACGTGGATCACTTGGCAGCTTGTCGTATTTCAAGTAATCAACAAATACTTGGCGCCAATCTTCTTCTTCTATCTCAAAGACTTCAACAACATTGCTATCATTGTCTTCACAATTTTCTTCTTCAAAGAGAGATGGAACGACCCAGCTTTGGCAAACCGGTATAGAGATATTATCTTCAGACATAGCTATAGTAGAAGCAAGTTTGGCCAGTGCATCGGCTTGCTTGTTTTCACTTCTTGGTACATGCCCAATTTCTACATCTCCAAGCCATGCGATGATTCTTTGGGCATACTTGACATATGGAAGTAGCTCTGGCTTCTTAACTTTGTATAATCCGAGTATTTGATTCACCACCAATTTAGAATCACCATATACTTTCATGTGTAATCTTTTTGCATCCACCGCCATTTCCAAGCTGATGATAAGCGTTTGATATTCTGCTATATTATTTGAGCAATTTTCAGTCAAGGTGAAAGAATATGGCAGTACTTGTCTTTCGGGTGTTACAAACACAACTCCTGCCCCAGCTCCTTCTCTGTGAGATGCTCCATCGAAGTACAACACCAAAGGAGGGCAAATGTCAATTAAAAGTGCGTCTTCATCTGGGAGATCGTCAGTTAACTCCCATTCGTCAGGAATTGGATGATCAGCTAAGAAATCTGCTAGCACTTGTCCTTTTACAGCCTTTTGGGAAACATACACAATTTCAAACTGCTGCAGTTGTAGATACCAACGCGCAAGTCTATCTGAGAGTACGGGCTTAGACATGACGTACTTCAATGGATTTGCTTTATAAATGAGACGTACGGTATGCGCTTGAAAATAATGCTTTAATTTCTGGATAGAGAATATCAAAGCCAAGCACAACTTCTCAATTGGAGAATACTTCAACTCATTTGGCGTCATCATCCTACTCAAGTAGTATAGAGCATTCTCTTTTCCATTCTCATTTTCTTGTGCAAGTAATGCCCCCATAGAGCGTTCTTGAGCGGCGAGGTACAAGATCAGAGGACGACCCGCGACAGGTGCAGCCAAAACAGGAGGTTTCATCAAGTAAGTCTTGATACTTTTGAAGGCATTTTTACATGATTCATCCCATTCAAATGGTATGCCTTTTTTCATAATTCGGCTAAAGGGTTGACACCGTCCAGCTAGATTTGAGATGAACCTTCGTAGATATGCCAACTTTCCTTGTAGACTCTTCAACTCATCAATATTCCGAGGTTCCGGCATCTTCAAAATTGCATCAATCTTTGTCTGCTCGATTTCAATCCCTCGATGGCGGACGATGAAACCAAGAAACTTTCCGGACTTTACTCCAAAGGCACATTTTAACGGGTTCATCCTTAGCTCATATTTTCTCAACCGTTCAAAGACTGTTCTCAAGTCTTGCAAATGGTCACTTCTTACTTTTGACTTCACCACCACATCGTCCACATAACATTCAATGTTCTTGTGGAGTATGTCATCAAATATCTTCTGCATGGCTCTTTGATATGTGGCGCCAGCATTTTTCAATGCAAACAGCATCACGGTATAGCAAAATATTCCTTTTGGAGTACGGAATGCCATCATTTCTTCATCGATTGGTGACATACGAATTTGATTGTAACCGGAAGATCCATCCATAAACGATAAAGCTTCATGTCCAGTTGTAGCATCAATCATCAATTCAGCAATGGGTAGTGGAAAGTCATCCTTAGGGCATGCCTCATTGAGATCTCTAAAGTCGACGCAGACACGAATTTGCCCATTCTTCTTTCTTACAGGGACAAGACTAGAGATCCATGTTGGATACTTTACTTCCCTGATGAATCCAGCTTCAATGAGCTTGTTCACTTCGGCTTCAATCAATGGAATTAACTCGGGTCGAAATCGACGTTGAGCTTGCTTGACAGGTCGTGCCCCATTCTTAACAGCTAAGTGATGAACAGCTATGTCGGATTCAATCCTGGCATTTCTTTGTACGACCATGCGAATATGTCTTTGAACTCTTTCAAGAGTTCAACATATAAATGCTCTTCCTCGGCAGTCAGTGAAGCACTGATGTAAGTGGGTCGTGGATCATCTATAGTGCCCAGGTTAACTTCTTTCAATTCATCAATAGTGGACTTCACACATTCTTCAAATTGTGGGGGCGCTATGTCCGCATCTTCCTCTTCAATGCTCACTTCTTCACAGAGAGTGATATTGTGTGATGAGGCGATATCTTCATTCCTTTGCTCGGAATTTTTGAAATCTATGCACATCCTCATATTTCCATCTCTTTTTCTTACTCTAACCATCTCTGTTACATCGCTTGCTCTAATAATGCCACTTCTAAGTAGACGGGCGACATCTCGATGCAATCTACTGTGAGAAGTAGGATTTTGGATACTTTCGATAGTGTGGTAAGACGAAGCCACACTTTCTCTATCTTCTTCATCTTCATCCTTTTTAGGGTCTTGAGTGAGGATAACAGTTTTCATCTTAGCTTTCAACTCTTTTCCACATGACACAGAGAGTATAGTACTTCTCTTCATTCGAGATGGGATTAGACTCTTCAATTTCCGAGTCATTTGCAGCTTTCCTTTTGACATGCTTTTCTTCACGCTTTTATCCTTGCCCAATCTCTTGAAAATGGACACTCTTTCGATCCATCCTTTTCCTAGTCTCTTGAAAGCCGATACTCTTTCAACTTTTCTTTCAAGGGGGAGACTTGTTGATGTAGATGATACCTCCACCTCAAAGATGTGATTTGTAGTTGCCCTTTTGATGGAAATACGAATGGGATTTTGTGGGACGAATCCTAGGCCTGACTTGGTACTTTGGACAATATGACCATTTTTCTTCAAGAGTTTTTGGGTATTGTCAAGTCCATGATCATCTTGGTTTGTAACTTTCAAGTTGGACTTCAAATTAGGATTTTCTTTGGGATCATATTCGGCTTTAACCAGAAGTTCATATGCTTTTGGGCCGAAGCATTTAGCAACTTCAGGGCTCAAAAGTTCACCATGCTCGGTAGCACCACCTTGTTTTGGACGAACAAATCTTTCAAGTGGTGGATGAATTGGTTTTGTTGTATCAATCTTTGTCAAAGGCATAGTGAGTCCATCTAAAAATTTCTCCTTAGTGGGTAAAGCCTCCTTCTTACTCTTTTGGCCGCTTTCAGGCTCTTTATGACACTCGACTTGCTCTTCCTTAGTAGCCTTTATCTTTGTCATATAGTACTTTGCATCAGCAAAGTATGATTCAGCTTCTGTAAAGGGCTTATGATCACCAACCACTTTCTTCACTATGCCATCTCGGCAATATTTGAAATATTGATGCCACGTTGAAGGAACAACACCATTTTCACGCAACCATGGTCGGCCAAGGAGCATGTTGTAAGATGTCTTGGCATCAATCACTTGGAATAATGCAGTTGAACTCATGTCATCCATTAATAAGTCCAACCTTATTGTACCAAGAGCTCTTTGTCCTTCATGATTAAATCCTTGAATCATCAATCGACTGCTCGTGAGCTCACCAACTTGAATTCCCAACTCTTTCAAAGTCCTTTGTGGTAAAATATTGACTGCAGATCCTCCATCAATGAGTACTCTATTCACTCTTTGTTCATTAGTATAACAATTTACAAAAAAATGTCTGTTATGAGGTTCGGCTCCAAGCTGCAAGTCTTCATCGGAAAAAGTCACCACTAGAACATCTTCATCATCAGCCACACTTGACTTGAGTTGACCTTCTACTTGGCTCACCATACTGCACAAGACTTCAGTACCTTCTTCTATGTTCTTGGAAGTGACATTATTTGTGGCGGCATTGTCTTCCTCAAGCGATATTTTCCCTTGTCGGGCAAGTTGCATGATCTTATCTTTGAAGATGAAACAATCATGTATGGGATGCCCCACTAAGCGATGGTACTTGCAGTATTTTGGATCATCAATTTGTCCTGCTTCATTTGGTCTCTTCATTTCTGGCAATTCGATAAGTCCTTCCTTGACTAAGTCATCGAATATTCCAGAGACATCTGAGTCTAAGAAGGGATATTGCTTTTGCTGCATCTCTTTTAGGGTCAACCTTCTTTGCCTCATGTCTTGAGAGATATTCTGCTTATCCTCTTTGTTGGCATCCTTTCTTGAGAACTTGACAGGAGTCACTTTGATCGCCATTGACTCTTTCTTTGGGGTTTTGTCAAAAGAGTTGGCTCTTTTCTTGAATTCTTGCTTCTCCTTAACCCGACGAGGTTCTTGGATTGGCGGTCCTCCAATTCAACTTGCTGCCATGCTCAACTCCATATCGTATGCTCTTGTGGCTAATTCTTCAAATGTCCTTGGTTGAATCCCTCGCAGAATGTATTGCAGGCCCCAATGCATCCCTTGAATGCACATTTCAATAGCAGATGATTCTGACAATCGGTCTTTGCAGTTAAGACAAAGATTCCTCCATCTATTGATGTAATCAATCACTGGCTCTTCTTTGAACTGACGGGAACTTGTGAGTTCCACCATGCTAACAGTTCTTCTATTACTGTAGAAGTGATTGAGAAACTCGTGCTCCAGTTGCTCCCAATTGTCAATTGAGTTATGACTCCAATTTCGTATATCAATCAAAAGCATTTCCTTTGAGTGAACGAATAAACTGCTTAACCAAATGATCTCCAAAGGTGCCAGCATTATTACAAGTTTCAATGAAGTGAGCTATGTGTTGTCTCGGATTACCGTTTTCATCGAATTGTTGAAACTTGGGTGGTTGATAGCCGAGCGGCATCCTCAAGTTATTAATTCTTTGAGTGTCAGGTTTTGAGTAAACCAATGAAGACTTGGAGCTTCCCTCAAACTTGTCTTTTATGGTTCCTTCAATAAGCTCCTTGACTTGGTCTATTGAGATGAAACCGTCTGAAGAGAACTGAAAGTCTTTATCATGCGACTTCCTTTCTTCGTGCTTTTCCTGCTTTTGGGAGGCTTCATCGTCATCTTCATTATTATCCTTATAACTTGATTCTTCTTTCTCTCTTATGAGTTTTGAGATCTTGGCATCTTGTTCTCGGATATGCTAGCCCATGCTTTCCATCATTCTTGTTAGATTTGCAAGTTGCTCCTCTACTGTAGATGCGTTTGTTGTCATAACAGGAGCCTCCAATGAGTAACTTTCTGCCGGGTGGCTTTTGGGCGATGCAGATCCATCTTCTGTGTCGTCGCCTTCTTCATTCATAGCAGTAAGGTGTAGCTCTTTCTTCGTGATAGAAATTGACTTAGCAGCTTTTTGTATTCTGTTAGCTTTGCTTCGCGTCATGACGTCATCACTCTCCAAAGAGGCCATTGAAATAGATTCACTAGCATCTTTAGTTTTTGGAGACATCCTTCAAGATTTTGGTGAAGAGTTGAGATGAGAGGTAGAGAGGTCCCACTGGGCGTGCCAAAATTTGTAAACACAAATTTTATGTATTTAATATAATAAACACAATAAATCGTGTACAAATAAATATTTTTAGATCAAAATAGAAGTGCGGGTTGCGATCTCTATTTTATCCTCTGATTCGTCTCTTCGATTTGTTCTTGAACGATCTTCAAACAGTTTCCGAGATTTTCGGAGATTTAGCGTCTCCTTGATCTTTATCGGATTTGATGTTTGACTTTATAACGTTAATCCAGAGGGCCGACGCCTTATTTCTGAATCAAACGCTAGACTTTGGACGCTTTTGGTAAGAACGCCTTGCTTCCCACGAAGAACGTCTTGCTTTCCTTGAAGAACGCCTTGAATGTTGGAGAGAATTCTTTAGAGAAAAACTCTACAACTCTTGAACTCTTCAATATGATTTTTTGGTGTGATTATGACCTCTCTAATCACCTCTATTTATAAGTGAAAATAGAGTAGATTTGGTGGGCTTTTGGGCTCCATCTTGGGCTTTGGGGCTGAGGTGGCACAATCTTATTGGCTCCTCAAAATTTGTAGTTATCACAATCAAATCTGATAATTATCATAATCAAATATTTGATCTTCTATGCAGATTTGACACATGGCGACTCTGATTGGCTGAAAATCTCCATGTTTTAAATATCAATTTATATTTATTTAATTTAGGAATTATCTTTAATTAAATCCCTAAAATATAAATAAAAGATATAATTTGATATTTATTTATTTATTTTCCACGTATCACAATTTAACTGAACGTGAATTTTATATGTCTACATTGTGACTACAAAATTCTTATTCGAGGACTAATCAGCAAAAGGAAAAGAGATAGAGGTTTTAATTAGTAGCAAAGTTGGTTAAATGACAGCAGCTGGTTATTTTGTTTCTCTTTAGCTGCTGCCATGCATCTTAGGCATTGATTCTTTGTACGGTTTGGATCTATTTCTCGTAACCGCCTTTAGCTGTGTATTTTGTCGGTTTTGTAAGCCAGTTCATAAGAGTGCTTGGAGAATAGAGAATACTAGAGAGAAAAGTGAGAGCTATTCAGCTTGGTTTTAGAGCTGTGAGAAGATAGATCTCTGTGATTTTTGGTTGTTGTATTCGTTTTATTTGTCTGGTGATAATAAGAGTGTTCCGGTTGACCCTTGCCGTGGATGTAGATCGCAAGATCGAACCACGTAAAAATCTTGTGTCATTTTCTTGTTCATGCATGTGTGTGTATGATTCTGATTTTGGAGGTCCATTGCTGAAGCAATCTTAACAGAGAAATGGTATGAGTGAACCTACTCGATCGAGATGAGTGGCAACTCCTCAGCTCTCAGTGGCATCTAGGCAGCAAAATATGTTAGATTGTGGCATCATTATCATGATGAAGATTCTGGAATGCCTAGTAAGAGGAGAAGCTTGTTTTGAGGGAATAGATTGGTCATCATAAGACGGGAGAGATTCGGTCTTGGCTTTCAACCTCTTAGACTTGCGGTTCGCTTGGGAGTTGAAATATTTTATTTTCGGGTTTTTCTTCTGATCTTCGGAGTTGTCTTTACTGAACTCGTCTTCTTTTTCCCTTCACAGAAGCAGATGGTAGTAGTCCGTGATTACTCGAAGAAGGCAGACCAAGTCTACTCAACATCCTCAATTCATCATCCGAAGCAACCATAGACACCTGTTTTGCAATGACTTTCAGAATTTTAGATATTTATAATAATATTTGTAAATTCAACAAATGCAAGCTACATTTAACGCAAAGAGTTTATCGAGGCTGCTCCTATGCAAGGTTGGAATAAAGGTTGCAGAACATCAAATCCTTAGAAGTAATCAACGTTCCATCTAACCATCCTTGTAATTCTTTCTTGCATATTAGCACTAGGCGCAGCAACGAACTCTCCCACTCCGGAAAGCACCTCATATGCTCAAAGTAACAAGAGTAAAAAGATAAAAAGTGGTAGGTCCCACAACTTTTGAAAAGCTAATTATTTTTATTTTTGGAATGAAACTATGCTAATGAGACATACAAAAAAAGAAAAGAGCGATCTTGTTATTGGGACGGATGGAGTACTATATCACAAATATTCAATAGTTAATTAAAAAAAAGTATTTCAAACTATTATATAATTATTTGAACTTTGAATTAAAATAATAAAATAGTAATCTCTTGAATTAAATTAAATGATATATTCAATCATATTTGTTTTTTAAATCTTAATTTTATTAAATAAAAATACATACATTATATTACAAACAAAAACGCGAATATAATTAATATCATGTATTAAAATACAAACACGAATATTATGTCTACGACGAAATGTGGTATGTACTCATATCAAAATATGCAATATAGTTTTCTTTGTGCTTAAGTTGAATATGAATCTAATATATAATATAATGTTCTTTTTATAATTTTTATTATAGTTTTGTTGACATAAACTAAATTAAATACGTAAATTTAAATAAAAATGTGATATAACTATTAAATAAAATAAAATAGTACGACAACATCAAAATCAAATTATAATTATATCATTGATTAACTGAATATATATAATTTAATATTGTTCCAAAAAATAAAAATAGAATATAGAGTATTGAATAGTAAAACTCTCTAGATAGTGTATTATTGTTCATAACTCCATACTCTAACTGCAAAATAGTGTACGGTTGACATGCAATCCATACTTCAAAATCGAGTTTTACTTCATTTTAGAGTACGGTTGGAGTTGGAGATGCTCTAAGGCTGAAACTAGTTTTATTCAATAAGCAGATCAAATTTGGAATGGCAAAACAATTCATGCCCTGCAAATATCTTACAATTGTAGACTACCAAAAGATATGAAATTTGAGCTTAATTTCACATGAGATAATCATAAAAGTGGAAGAAAGCAAAACCATTAGATCATATCTGCAGGCAATGCATTGCTCAAAGAAGCCCTTTCTTCACATGATTACATGTCGATCCTAGAAAGTTCCTTTCGAGCAACGATCATATCTGGAGGCATTGCTCAAAGAAGCCCTTTCTTTACACGATTACAAGTCGATCCTAGAAAGTTCCTTCGAGCAAAATAAGGCCAGCAACGATCATATCTGCAGGCATTGCTCACTTCATCATGAATAATAGTGTAGTTTGAGCTGCTCACATTCCTAAAATAACACAATTTATCACTAGTGTAACTGTATTCTTGTTGATTGCTTCCCATTCCACTAATAACTGTGCTTCCTTTCACAAGCATGGAGCCCTGAGCATTCTGCACATTCTTCACCCTACTTGCGGATACTCCAGAGGAAGAACTCTTCTGCACCTTCTCATCGAAGCCTAAAGTCAGGTTCGCCACAGAATCATAGCTCCCATCGCCATTGTCAACATTATCAGAGTACAGATGAAAACTAAATCTTCTGTCTGCATTGGTAGAGCGAATGGAAGGCAACGGCACATCCATATCAACACTACTGTTGAAGTTTATGACCTGATCAAGAATCTGCTCGTTCCCATCATTCCCCATCACCATTGTATTGGTGTATCCCAATCTTTGGAGCGATGTGGTCGTGATCACTCCATGAGACGACTTCACCAGCCCGCTAGAAACTATGGAACGACTAACATTCGTAACGAAGAGTCCATCAAAACCCGTGAAATTAGAGAGAGTGGATAGAGAGAGAGGTGAGGCCCTGTGTTCTAACAACTTCCCTTGTGTCCTCACACTCTTCTCATCCAACCAAAGATGCAAATTTGCATCGATGTACCAAACATTCAAGGCGTTCGTCACACTAAAGGAAAGATGATGAGTCTTTCCATCTAATAACTTTCCTAAAAAAGGGGTGATCTCAATATCATAAGTAGGAAGATCAAAGGAGCCAATGCCGGTAATTGGCCTCCATAAAAGGGGGTTCACCCCACCGGTGTAGATCACAGTAAACGGCCAAACGGCACCGACGACGGAGCTATCTAAGCTAACAACAACCTCCCTAAACGGCCCATTCCCGGCTAGACCAGTGATATTATTGGCAGAAATGTAGTCATTTGGAGGATTCCCATACCAGAATTCATCATTTTCATGAAATGAAACATAAATCTCCAAAACAGCCCTATATGTATTAAGGGGAATCTTGAATTCCTTCGACTCCACATCGGTCGAATTCTCGATCTCAAACCACAATCCGTCGTTCAACGGTAAATTTCTGGAAATGGGCAGGATCAAATCCGCCCCAGATCCGGATTGGGCGCCCATTTCAGCGCGTGGTTGAGCAGGATAAAAATGGAGAGAAATATTGACATGGTAAACGCCGGTGTAAGTGGAATCAACGATATTTCCTAGAAAAACAGCGAGGGTTTGATTGGTGGTCAGCAGAGAAGAATACCTGGTGATGTCCTTCTTCACCGTCCAAACAATGCCGGTGGCCCTCGGCTCGGCGGTGCAGCTCCGGAGAACTTCAACGCCGCCGATCCAGACGCCGAAGATTCGGTCGAACTGGCGGCCTTTGCACGTGGCCTTCCACTCGAGAACGATTTTTGCGAAGTTTTGAGATGGGCAATCCGACGGCGGCTTATAGGCGGCGAGGACCGGCGGCTGGCCGTAGGTGTAGGCGAAATCATGCTGGAGGACAAGATAGGAGCAGGGTTTGGAGGCGGGGAGCGCGATAGGTTTGGTGACTTCGAAGTAGGCGGTGGAAGGAGCGTCGGCGGCGGATAATGAGGCGGACTCGAAATCGGGTTGTGATCTGAATAGGGATGTTGTTTGGTGGAGGTTTGCGGCGGCGGAGAGTGGTGGTTGGTGGAGGAGTGTGAGTGTGAGGCTGAGGAGGAGAGAGAGTATAGTGGAAGCCATTGATGGAATGGTCGTTTAGTTTAGACTTGCAAGTGTTGCTTTTGTTGTTTTTGAACTAAAATTTGTAAATGACTGCAAATTGGAGTGAGAAACAATGTTGGTGAGAGAAGAATTAGTTGGAGTTGTTTTAAGTTTTAAACATAAGCATAAGCATAGGATTATCCAACAATTTTAATTTTTAAACATAATTTGCGGTTGCATTATGGATTTTATAATCTTTTTTCGTAAGATTTCAAGATGAGTAGCAAGAAGGCATCTACACGTCACAAAATGGGATTCTCATTAGATTAGGCATAATTGCATAAATGCTGCAATGTACATGTGACATAGATACATTTTCAATTTACAAAGAAGAACTCTATTTTGATGAACACTAGTCATACAAGTAAGGGTTATTATATCATTATATTCAAAATTGTGGTTGCTTTTTTTTTTCAAAAAAAATTATAATATCCTCTTTTCATAATAAATTACCTCAACTATTTAGAAATTATACAATTCTAACATTAGACGATTTTAATATCGCTTATAATGACTAGGCTAGCTAGTACTAATGTGAAATTATACTTTATGTAATATATTTTCTATTTGAAGTCCAATGTCGCCATAGATATCTGATCGGACACACTGGTGTGGTGCGCAAAGCTTTAATTTTCTGAATTTGTCACCTCTGGTACTTGTCACTGATTCATACACCAAATTATTCGTCACTTCAAGTATATCGTGACCCAACCTTCAATTTTCCAAAAAATTATAGTTGAATGGACTGAATTTTGGTAGAAAATCTGTCCAAACCTTAGGTTTTCCCTAATTTTTTGAAAATTTTTGTGATATTTTATAACATAAATTTCACATCAACAACAATGTCTAGCCTAGTTAGTGCCAGAAAAAATCATCTAGTGTTGAATGTATAGGTGGTTTTTTTTTCCTTTCTTTTTTAGTGTGTTCCTTTTTTTTTTGTTAAAAATGTTGCCAAATGATTAACTACCTAGAATCGGAGATAAATTAATGATGTGGAAAGTTTATATCCAAAATATAAACTTTCCACATCATTAATTCTTTGCTACTCTAGGTAATTAATCATTTAACGCTACGAGAAAGCAGAACATCCATAAAAAAATAGTATATAAAAACAAACGAAAGCAAACATGATAAGCCTTGAAATATTGTAATTAAATAGAAAAATTTAATTTAATTTTTTTTTTGCAATTAGCATTCACACACGATTTCGGAGAATAAATTTAGTTTTTATAAATATGGAAAACACCATAGTTCATCCCCTGAATAATTAGATTAAGACTATGTCATTTAATAAGACGGAATTTGTGTCATATTGTCAATTTAACATGACCACATACCCTTTTACGATGCCGGAGCTCCAACTGAAAAAAAAATATTAAAAGTACATATATCTAATTGCAAATTTTAAAATTTGTGTTGTAATTGTAAAATGAAGTAAAATAAAAAAAAATGAAAAATGAAAACAAACGAAAGCAAACATTTGTTGCCTTGAGCGCCAGAACAAGAAATATCTTATCAACAAAAAAAAAATGTTTTACTATTCAGTTCCTTTTTAAATTGTCCCATTACTATTTTCATCTCTTCTTTTATTTTTTATTTTTTTTGAGGTAATTTTTAAAAGGTAAACTATACTACTATTACTACCTCTGTTTTATCATTCCAACCTCTCTCAACAATGCAGCCTCAAAACCTCTCCCTCCCTAAAACCCTAAACCCCTTTCACTTCTTCCCCTCCAAATTCTGCAATCCTCTCCGAATTCCTCATCCTTCCGCCACTCACAAACCCATCAAAATCCGCTCTCAAACCCCTAACCCCAAATTATCCGGCCAAAATGCCAACCACCGACCGGACTTCCGATCATTCGCCGGACGGAACAAAGGCAAGTCCGGAGGCGCAATCGACGGCGGTGCAGAGCTCCTCCGCGAGTCCAGGAGGAATGCTCGCCGTAGAAGCAAGAAAATGGCGGAGAGCCTATTTTACCGATTGAAGAATCCCCACAAGAACTACCCGGACAACTTTTCGGAAGAGGAGCTCCAGATGATCGGCTTGGGCTATGATAGGTTGGTCAGATTCATGGAGAAGGACGACCCGAATCTGAAGCACCCGTACGATTGGTACAAATACGGCGAATTCGGGCCCTACTCTTGGCGCGGTGTGGTATTGGGCGACCCGATTCGCGGCGACTTCTCCGACGATCGCGTGTCGATGATTGGCGAGGTCAGAGATCAGGAGGAGTGGGAGAAGATCGAGCAGCACGACATGGCGCGGGAGTTTCAGAGGAGGCTGGACGCCATGGATAAGAGCAAGAAAGTGAGGTATTTCTGGGTGTTTGTTAGGCATCCGAAATGGAGGGTCTCGGATTTACCATGGCAGCAGTGGACATTGGTGTGTGAGGTAGCTCTGGAAGCAGGGGATCAGAGGTTGGATAAGTGGACGTTGATGGGAAGGTTGGGGAATAAAGCACGCGCCATGATCACGCAATGCGCGGCGTGGATGAGGCCCGACATTATATACGTGAAGAGGCCGGTGTATCAGTGCAGGTTTGAGCCGCAGGACGACTTCTTCCAGCCTCTGTTGCCGCTGCTTGATCCGGAGACTGAGAAGGATTACATGTGTGATATGGTGAGGGATGACGGGAGCGTGGAGGCGTGCACGTATTTTGGAGGGCTGTGTAAGATCGTGAGGGTGAATCCGAAGGCGTTTGTGGATGATGTGGTTAACGCGTATGAGAAGTTGAGCGATGAGGGCAAGTCCAAGTGTTTGGAGTTCTTGCTGGGGAATCATCCAACGTTGCTCCTGCATCCTTATACGAAGGAGTGGAAGGCGAAGTTGGAGGATATGGAGTTGGGTTGTGATGCTCCCGATGATGATGATGATGTTGGTAGTAGAAAGAAGGTGGAGAGTGAGTTTGAAGATTGGGTTGAGGATGATGGGAATGACGAGGATGAGAATGATGACGATGATGATGAAGATGATGTTGTTCTTGATGCAAAAGATGATGGGGACGACGAGGTGTTAGGAATTCAAGAAGATGATAGTGTGGAAGGAGAAGAAGATGATAAGTATTGGGATGAGGAGTTTAAGAAGGCATTGAGCAGCAATGAGGCTATGGAGAAGCTTGTGGAGAAGAGTATAGACGTAACGGACAAGTACTACGAGAGTCGAATGATGGGAATGGGAATGCAGAAGAATGAGACAAAGGGTGCAGCAGCAGGGGAAAGAGATGAGCTAGAAATGAGAGGTAAAAGGGCAAAAGTGAGCAGGGAAGAATGGAAGCAGCTGGGATATGGCCCATACAGGAAGAGAGTGAAGAAGAGCAGAATTCCTCCAAACTTGTTTCTACGTGCAGCTGTTAGACCTTTTACTTACAGAAATCTTGTTAAGGAGATCGTTCTCACCCGACATGCCATTCTCGATGGTGACATTCGTACAAAGAAATGAGGCATTCGAATGTGTTTGTTATCGCTGTAAATTCACATTTTTTTTCCAGTAAAATGCAGTGATCTAGAGAATGTGTATGGCCTATAGCAAAGACATCCAGGCTTTTTTCTGCACATTTGCTTGATAGTTTCAAATACTTCCTTTGAAACTTAGAATTAAGAATTACACTGAAATAGGCACAGACAGCCTTAGCCGATTTACCTCACTCCAGATTAACAGTAGTAATCCCCATATCCTAGCAATAGACTCTTGCTTGAATCCCTTCTAACCAACCAGGCCTAAGAGAATTCCGATAAAACGGGGTAACTAATGTAACTAAATAACTGCTACGCATCTCCTGCACAGACTGCTTCGTTCCTCTTCAGCCACCCAAAATCTGCTGATCCCTAATAAAGTGTGCAGGTTGGAAGCCATATACTAATCTGAGATGAAGTACTCTTCGGGAACATAAAATTTTAGACCAACAGCCTGCAGTTACCAAATTTAAAAAGGAAGCACGTCAGCTAAAAAGGTACTCCGCAAAGCAAAACATGCTGAGTAAGTATTAAGCAGGGATAAGCTACCATAAAATACAGAACAAACTCTTCTAGAGAGAGATCCAAGTGATGACAAGTTCAAAGGAAATTGCTGGGAGAAAGTCATCACATTGATTTATTGTTGTGCTCCTAATAATGTTTGTACAACAGCGTGAATATTCAATTCTAACTCCCGTTTCACTAGTTTCCACCTCAAACTTATCCTCTACTCAGTATAAGAATGAAACTATGAAAGCATCTCATAAACTAGTAGATGCACAGAAGTATTGAATAGCATGCAGGACAGCAGGAGTGTTTGCTTGAGATATATTTGAACTTATAGATAAACCTGTGCAAATTTTTTGTCAGCATCACTGTGATCGCCTGGTCTTCCAGCTGCATCACCAACATAGAAGGACCTAGGGGAAACAAGAGACAAGTTAGCTAACAAATTCGAAAGTTTTGTAGTCATATAACATTTTCTATAATCATAAATTACAAAAGTAATCCTTAAGGCATGACCAATTTACAAAATAATCCTATCATATATTGATATTGTAAACACCCATGGAAGATTGTATTGTCCTACACATACACTCCTTCAATAGGTGGAATTGTAAGACAGAAATAAACGTAAGAGGTTATATGTAATTTACAAAAATTGGATAGTTTTTCTAAAATTAGGACAGATCTCAAAGGATAGCTTTTATAATTTGTCCCTTATAAAAGAAACAAGACACTTAAAAGCCAAGATACTGAGCAAGATAATATAACTGATCCATGTCAACTGGGAGACCAGAATTGAACTCTTTCTCCATGATCTTCCACATCCCAGGTTTTGGCTTGCGAAACAGATCCTCTGGTTGACAGTTACTTAATCCACAAGCAATGAAAACCTGCATATGGCCAGTATTAAGTACGAGTTTCACTTCTTTAAGCAGTAAATTGGTAATGCAAAAAAGAGCCAGTAATGTTCCAACTGTCTCATTCTAAGCTCAAACCAAAAATGTTCCGTGTTGAAGCAGCATGTTTCTCTTAACACTATGATGTCCATGCAAAAAGGTACTAGATGAAGTTATCAAGTTTGTACACAGCGAGAGGCAAAATTTTCCACCATATGGCATGGTCTTCTTTTTCACATGCATAACTTACAGATACAGATACTATTTATAAGACCCGTATGAAAAACAGTTATATAAGAGGCAAAAATTGTTTGAAAAGTTCAAAAGTGTCTACTGGGAGACTACGACAGACAAGATCCCTGTTTAACAGTCCAATCTATAGTACTTTGAGCCATCATATAAACTTCTAATATTGGTATTAAAAGAATTCGTAAGCCTGTTGAAAACTTGTATGTTATAAAAATACCACATAAAGTAGCAGTTGACAGAGAGCTTTTTTTCTTTTTTTCTTGAAGGAAGTTGAAGAAGAGCTAACAAACCTGAATGGGGACCTTAACAAGCTTAATGAAACTTTCAAGTCTTCCAATTTTTGAATCTACAGCAGCCTGTCTCTTTTTCTTCCAGCGCTCTATATTTGATTCGTTGGTAAATATAACCTGTTATTTTAATCATATCGAATCAATTGAACTGCATGAGTCAATAGGACTCATTGAATCTAAACAAAAACTGAATTACTTAACAGACCAATTTGTAGCCATCTCTATACAGATTCTGGAGCTTCTCTGGTATTGAAGGATACATGAGAGACCATGCATCTGCACCTACTCTAAATATGAAGGATAAAATGTGATCAATTAGTTTGTCACATGGTTCAGCTTCAGAAATCATATGTTGGTAACAAGTACAAATCATACAATGATATTCCAATCCTCCCCCTCCCCTCCCCCCCCACCCCACCCCACCCCAAAAAAAAATCCCAGAAAAACGACAAATGGTGTCAAGGAAGAGAAGACACTTATTTTTATCACTCTCAGTAATCTACTAGTGGCGGATAAAAAGAATTTTAGCCTTTCTGGGCAGAAAAGCAGCAACATTATGATAATTTTGTCAAGGTTTCTCCACATAGGGTTTCTAAGCCAACTGTGTTATTCACCTTACCATATTTCAACAGTTAGGTATTGAAGGACTTAGTTTTACTTATCACATAAACGATCAGGGCATCGAATATGCTCTTAGTTAACATATCTGGCAAACTTTATTCAATTTCATTATCAATGGTTGGTTGCACTGGGAATAATGCAGTATCAAAGAACAGGCCAATCCATCATAAAGTGCTTTCAAGAATTGCATATCGATACCTTTTCACAGATGTATTTGCAAGACAACCATCAAAATCAAAGGCTGCAATTTTACTTGAATCATGAAGACCATCATCCTAATGAAGTAGAAAATCAAAGATAAATTCAGAGTGTGTTCTGTTCTGATAGCAATCACAGAATGGTAATAATAAAACTCTTATGCACAGGAACATCTATAAAAAAGGAAACACTATATAGGCAGAAATGCCAGAAAACGTTCAATTAGTAGAAATCATTCGACAGAAATCACTCAACAGAAATCACTCAACCAGCAGAACAAAGATTTGTCTTTTCAACTTTTTCAAGTTGAAACCCACCTGAACTAAGGCGTTTTTAGATGGACAAGGCATGCATAAAAACTAGATGTGCTTACAGGAGTGATCTTCAAGTGATTAATGTTCTTCAAGCCATGAATTAGATTGTAGCACTGACCAAGCAAATAACAACTAAGAAAAAAGGACAGGAAGTATTCAGACAAAATCTCATTGACACTTTTATGGATATGCACTCGAAAGTCTCGAATCATCTATGATCTACCCATATCCAAATTACACAAGACTCTTTTGTGCATCCAATTTATCTCACTACTGAAAATGAGCCCATGCTCTGTAGTCATCAAAATAAAAGCATAACCTTCTGGTTATTTGGATAACTACTGAGACTCCTAACTTTAATTGATACTCTAGATTATACTTCCATAGCCTCAAAGTTAAATTTTGTGCAATTAGTAAAACCAAAAAACTTGCAATTGTTAAGTTGAGCAATTTGACTACAAAAGGTCAATCACAGTACAACAGGCAGAAACATGATTCAGAAAAGAATGAATTCAAAACATTAATTTGAAATTAAGTTAGTTAAATGAAGAAGCTTTTGCTAGCACAGAGATGACCAACCCAGTTGCAAGGACTGGGAAATCCCTGTCCTCAACCAGCACTTTACCAAAGCAGATGCAGCAAATTAACCTCTCTACATAGGTGAGTATTAAGTAAATATAGGATTTTTAGGAACATAAGAAATTTAGGGTAAGATGTACATCTATCGCTTAAAGCTTATTGAAAAAATGAGGTTGAAAAGGCATATCTAAACCTCTTCCTTCACCATGCCATCAAAAATTATACCAGTCTCCAATAATTTGTTCATGGAAAGGTCAACAGAAAATTACGTAAACAAGTCACTAAGTTAGGAGATGGATTCAGCCCAATTGCATAGTGCAGCAAGTTTATAGCTGTAGTTGAAGATCAGCCTTGATGATCAGTGCTTCAATTACAGAAGCAATAGCTATCCTAGTTGT
Source organism: Agastache rugosa (assembly GCA_031470985.1). Lineage (NCBI taxonomy): Eukaryota > Viridiplantae > Streptophyta > Magnoliopsida > Lamiales > Lamiaceae > Agastache > Agastache rugosa. The sequence continues at coordinate 31,203,688 of CM062601.1, read as the reverse complement.
GTTATGATTTGCACTTCTCAATCAAAGATAGGTTTCTATGTAGCAGGAAAAAGAGCTGATAATTCAAAAGAGGCCCTACTCTATTTCTCTACCTATATAGCCTTTAAGGGACTAGCTGTCTTTTAACTGAATAGTGTGCCAGGCTTACTTCATATTGAACCAGCCAAGCCATTTTTTCTAATAGTAAAAAGGAAGATAGAGTTCCTTCCTAGAGGTCATCTACCAACATCCATAAGCGGTACAAATTAACTGACAGTCTGAAAAGAAAAGAAACCAGCAATCCAAGTATGGCTAAGGAGTATATTTATGATAAAACAGCAACAAATAGAATGGCTCTAATTTTTACACACACTGGTACAGAATAAATAGAATGGCAGCCATTTTTATAGAAGATCTCATTGGTTTCAAGCATCAAAGGAGCCTCAACACCCAAAATCCTTGCAAGGAAAAAGGAAAGAGATCAGTAATGCTCATTTGGTGAATGACCCATCAGTTATTGCAAGTAGTAACACAAAGTTATGTCACATTGACCTTAAAGAGTAAACAGATAAAGATCAGCAGGGAAATAATTTACATACCCTTTCAAGAAATATGACCGTCTGAAATGCTTTCCATTTAGGCAATAATGTAGCATCCTGAAATTAAGAGATGAATCCTGGGAAACTTATAATCCAGATGATAACTTAACAAAATATCCGTACTGACAAAAACTTAATGTCATGTGACTTTCTTATGCTAGAACTTAAGCTCAGAAGTAAAGAACTACTAAATGAGCTGTTCTGAAAATATTATGCTTGGAACCATTAGGTTTAAAGAGACATAGAGAATCATGGACCACTTGGCCAAGAAGCATGAGCTTTAAAATTACCAATGCATCCAATCTTGAATTCTCAATATCATATGAAGCTTCAACAGAATACTAGTGCTCGTACCTTATATTTTTCTTTAATATCAGAAGTTGATATGGCTATTTCCAGCTGAAGCTTTGTCCCTTCCTCAGATATAAACAACTACAGAGTTTAGACATAAATAAGCACAATTAGCATATTGGCCTCGCAATTTGATTTCAGGTGAAGTTCTTGGGATAGAACATTAAAATATCACATCAAAATGATCATATTTTAAGGACCATCTGCTGATCATAGAACGCCTAGACAAGTAGATTCGAAACAAGTAGTCTTGATGTGAAGTTTTTGAATGGATCGCTACAGCCTTGCTAATGGTGATACAAATTAGAGCCCAAAGTTTCTAAGAGACTTAATAAATAGCAGATAAAATCAGATGCTGGACTGAAATATAATAGTAGGTTAAGACGATACTAAACCATACCAAGAATACTTAAAGATTCAAATCCGCACATATTTTGGCCATGCACAAACCTTGAGTTAACCAGTCCACCAAAATCTGAGGCTAACTAATAAAACATATTCTCACAAATTCACAATTAAATTACGAATACCTGAAAGACCAAACATTGATTTCCTATTATGAAACAGAGACAAACCAGATTCCATTATTCAGTTTCTCAATGCTGTGGAGCAGGAACATATGACCAAAAGACAAGAGATAGGCAGCAAAATCAATTGAATCAAAGGCAGGACATGTCATTACACATGTACAAATTTATAGTAACAAATTGGCATGATCCTTTGCTCCCGAATGTCACCTTAATGCATCCTCAAGTGATTCAACAGTATATAACTAGCATAGCTCTCTACCTTTTGCTTCTTTGACTTTCCTTGATCTAGTTTATCATCATCCACCTCGTCCATTTTGCTAACCTAAGGGAATAAAAAACAAAAGATTAGATCTTAAATACATAAGATTCAGAGAAAGACTGAGAAAACATTTTTGTTTATCTATGTTCATTCCCATAGAACACTTCGTAGTACTTGCTTCAGCTAAATATTTCTATCCATCAGATACCTACACCACTATATGTTAGCCCAAGCAGTTGCTGTCTGGTAACAAACAACAAACTTGAAAAAAAATTGCCATAGAAGCCGAGTTCTATTGTAGTGTAGGCATGCATGAGCCATACACAAATCGATACTAAATTTTTGCTCGGAGGAGTAAAAATTAATTGTTTACAGAAAGGAAATAAAAGGTGCTCAATAAATGTCCTGAAAATGACACATTATCATCTAAACCACTCATCATATCCTTTTAAATGCCTTTTTCAACTAGACCACAGCTGATCCATAGCCTCCAGACCAACAACGAGAAGAACTAGGCTTTATCCTCAGAGAAAGTGCTTAATAGTATTTGAAATCCTGCTGAATACTTAAGCTAGAGCAACCTCAATCAATTCATATTTTGCATATAAAATATCTGGAATCCTCTGTTTTACACTAGTAACAGTATCAAACATTTCACATGAACATTATCTCTCTTCATCATCAAATTGATCTGTGGTTTATCATTAATGAAAATTACACCGCAGAAACACACAAATTCAACAAAAGCATCATCCAGGAATACCTGGTTTATTAGCTAGTATTTAAATCATTGTATCAAACTCTAAAGTGATATAGATGAATCTGTATTAAACCAAATTTTTAGATATAGATGATAGGTGTATCTTTAACCAAGTAAAAGAAGGTTTCGATAACAATTTCAGCTTCGAGATATCAAACCAATTACTAATGAAAAAACATAAATTCCTTAATAAGTTCCTGATAAGTAAACGCCATGAATCTTTAAATGTGAGAGTCGATCAATACCTCCAAACTCTGGGCCCCTTCACTTAGTAATTTCTTCACAGTCTCCTGATCACTGCCCTGCATTTGCATAATGCACGAAAGGAAATGAAATGACATCTTTGACAAGTTAAAATTACAACAGAACTCAGTTCCAGATAAAGCACATTAAAAAATTCCCGCTCTCCCAACTCCAAGGCCGCCAAAAAAACAGCTAGATGATCTGGTAAGCCCCACCTCTCGAGGGAAAAAAAATTCAAAATTTAGACCTTGAGGGACGAGAAACCGGTGATCGCGTCGGCGGAGGAAACCAAACCAGAAGCACCGAACGAAACGCAATTCAGGTGATGCCATTTGGTCATGTCGAATCCTCGGGGATCTTTGCTCACCAAACCCAACCGCAGAGCGCTAGCAGCGATGGCTTTCGAGCATTTCTTGCACGACGAACGTCCGGACTTGGAGTACTCCGCCACCATCTTTACGGCAGCTATTGACGGTGATGACGACGACATTGCTGCCGATGGAATGAAGAAAAGCAAAAGAATGGGTTTAGGGGTTAGGGTTTTGTGATTGAAATTAAGAGTGAGTAGCGGTTTGATCACCGAGTGGTTTTAGAAGGTGTTGGGATTCTCAAAGACTGGAACATGGCTTTCGCGGGGAGCTCTTTTCCTACGGGGAGCTCTTTTCCTACTTGTTTCTCGATTGGGAAACAATTTTTTTATTTTTTATTTTTCACCCACACATGAATCGAAACTCAATTTATAGCAAAAGAGAGAGATGAAAAAATATTTTGTGAGAAGAAGCGTCAATTTATAAGTTGGTATTTATAGGCCTTGGGTTGAGCAAATAAATTTGTAAAAGATTAGAGATTAGAATCCTTTGTGCATAAAGATCTAAAATTTTTGAAGAATCCTAGTTCGTCTAGTCTTATTGAATACAACGGATGTACGATTTATTTGGCAATAAAATAATAATGTTGCGGTAATATGCTAATCGAGCAGGGGTGCATAAACAGGTATCCATATGTACTCTATCCGTTTTTTTTCGGATATCCGTATCCGAATTAGTTGAAATTGAATACTCGTACCCGTCCTTTTTAGCCAAACGGGTACCCAATACCCGACTTAGATAACAAGTACCCGGTCTACCCGTTTAAAAAAAAAAAAAAAAGGACAGCTCTGTTTTTTCAATTTTCCATATGTTTTCAGCTCGATTTTTTCAACGACGCAAATAACTATCAACAATTAAAAATAACAACAAAAAATCAATACTAAATACGTAGTTCAAACACTTCAACTCCGTGTAACGACGTCGGCCGTAGTGGACAGAGGAGGCGATGGTGAGCGGAGTCGTGGAGCGGTGGAAGTATCAACTATCAAGTATGGAAATGGATTGTGGATGAGCTGCTGAAAGTAAATGAAACTAAATACTAAAGTAATTTATTTTTTTTTAAATAATATAAGAATTTTTTGACCGGGTATTGACCGGGTACCCGATACCCTAACGGGTATACCCGGTACTCGGAAATTTGGAAAAACTAATACTAGTACCCTATTCGTACCCGAAAATTACGGGTATATGGTACCCGTTATCCGGTCGGATATGAGTAGGGTACGGGTTACCCGAAAGTCTGTTTTCCATATATGCACCCCTATACTCGAGAATAGATATCCATGATTTTTGAACATATCTTTTTCAAGACATGAAAGAATTTGATGTTGTTGGAAAATTTGAAATATGATATTGTGAGAATTCTTAAGAGTAAAGGATACCTATTGTTAAGGTTTCAAAAATAGCGCGAAATAAGTTTTGATTTCAAAAAGAGACTGTTGTCGTTGTTAAAGAGTTATCTCTTAAAATAGGCTGATAATTAAATCAAGTTTTAAAATTATGTGGGCCTAGCTAGATGGCTTCTTACGTAAAGCTGGGGTGAGCAGTCGGTCCGACCAGTCCAAACTGAGAATTGCTGGATCGACCCGGACCAAATAATTGCACAAAACCGAGCCAAACTTGAACCGAAACACTTCGGTTTCGGTCTGGGTTCGGTTCAAACCGAACAGGAATACATAAGGGTAGTAGCTTTTTCACATGTTTTGCACCAATTTTCAGCATAGGTTCATACATTAAATTTAGCAAAAAATCATAAACCATCATTTGGTCTCTAATATTCTCAATCCACGATAAAAACATAAATTAAAATCAATCCACTACATAATTATCCAACCACAAATTCATAAAAACAAATGTAAACACTTCAAGTTCAGTCCAAAGTTGTAGTGTCCATCATTTCCACTTGGCTTAGTTGGCTACTCTTTCCTTGAGTTTGAGTCACACTCTCCTCACTCTTGTCATTGATGGAAGGTTCTTCAAACCTACATAATAAGATTAAAATTAATCAAACATTTAATACCACAAGTAATAATATAGATAATGAGAAAATAAATTAAAATGTGACCTTCTTCATGCTTTTGTATGTCGTTTATATCTTCTTCAATGGTGATTTTATATTTTGCTCTCCTTAGCCAATCTTGAGTGCATATGAGCGACTCAACAATTTTAGGAGTTAAAGAACTCCTAAAAGGTTCGAGAACTCTTCCCCCAGTGCTAAAAGCTGCTTCTGAGGCCACTGTAGAAATGGGGATAGCCAACACATCTAAGAATTGGAAACCGGTATTGGTTAAGCTTCCACCACATTAATATATAAAAGTTCTTATCATCCGACAATACAACAATCTCGTTGCAATAGACATCCAATTCATCTACTGCAGAGACTGATCCAACTTGAACTTTCTGCCTTTTAAATCTCTCAAGCATGACACTTTTTTTTGAACTTTGAGATGATTCATTTTGCTTTGCAGATTGAGATTGTGTGTCTGTATTGGTTGTAGGTTGATGAATTTCTTTGCATGCATCATACAATTCATGCAAGCTTCCCAAAACCCCTTTGCCCACTTTTTTCCCCACTTCTTCACGTCACTCTTGAACAAGTACATACTCAAGAAATTCATACTTATACCTAGGATCAACAACAACACTCAAGAAGATTATGTGATTCATCTTATTTGGATCTCCTCAATACTTGTCAAACTTTGCCCTCATTTTTGTTCCCATTAACTTCCAACCCAATCAGTCAACATGGTACTAACAGAAGTAATCTTATGCACGAATTCATTACATGTAACATAAAGTGAGCCAGAGATTCTAAGTGTCAAATCAAAAAAAGCAGCAACAAGATCACACATCCTCCTTCCATTATCCCAATCTATACCCAATGGAACACCATCCTCAAGGTCAATCTCAAAGAAGGGATCTTTGACCCTATAAGCCTCAAATGCCTTCTAAAACTTACAAGCTACACTCAACATAAGATAAGTCGAGTTCCATCTAGTAGGTACATCTAGGCATAAAAGACTCTTACACGTGATGTTCTCTTATTCACAACATTCCCTAAATTTGACCAACCTTAAAGGAAATTGCCTAACAAATCTCACCGCATCTCTAATTTTCTTAACTGAATAGCCTACATCTCTTAACCCATCACTAACTAACAAAGCAATTATATGAGCCACACATCGCATGTGAAGGAATTTATCCTTTGCTAGACAACAACCCCTTGAAGTTAACCGTGTTTTCAAAAAAGACAAGCAAGTATCATTAGATGAAGCATTATCAACGGTCACATGCAGCAAATACCCTAGCAATCCCCCACTCACGCAAGCAAGTATCAAGCTGCCTACCCAAATCCTCATCCCTATGCCTTTCTATTGTACAAAATTGATTATTCTCTTGTTCAACTTCCAATTTTTATCAATAAAATGAGTAGTGACACACATGTAGTTTAATCGCTGTAAAGAAGTCCAAGTGTCTGTAGTAATACAGACACTTTGACCACTTTCCATAAAAAAGCTTCGGAGTTTAATTTTTTCATCAAGATATAATTGATAACAATTCCTAGAGATTGTCCACCTAAAGATAAGCCTAAACTTAGGCTGCAAGGTCCTAACAAATTCTTTAAAGCCTTCACCATCAACAACCCTAAAAGAAAATTCGTCCTTAATTATCATTTCAATCAACTTCCTCCTACACAACTCTTAATCAAATTTCTAGCTCACAAGCTCACCCAAAGTCTCATCCCCCCTCCCCAGTAATTGGATGCAAAGACAATTGACTTTGTTTGGGATCGACTCCACTAGGAATATGTTTGCATTTGTCAAGGTGCTTCATCATAGCAGACGTACCATTTTTGCAGTATATATTTGCACCATATTCCTGACTGCAGTAGTTGCATTTAGCTTTCTGTGCCCCATCTTCATCCGTAAAGCGGGTGAAATGATCTCAAACCGGAGAAGTTCTCTTTCAAGTTTTCTTTTGTGTTGTTAAAACATTTTCAGGTGGGGGAGCTTCACATTCTGCTTCTACTGGTTTATTAGTTGCAGTTGCAGACATCTTTTCACGGCTACAAACAAAACATGAGAATCAAACAATCTGACCAAATTAAAAAAAAACAATCTGACCTAAATTTGAACCCTAATTCAAGCAATAAAACCCAAATTCAAGCAATAATAAACCCCTAAATTCGAGCCCTAATCTGACCTAACATACATGCAATAATCTGACCCAAATTTGAACTCCAACTTGATGGAAATTCGAGCAATAATTGAAGATAAATTCGAGCAATAATTCGAGATAAATTCGAGCCCTAAGTCTGTAAAAAATTCTTAATTAGATTTAGAGAGTTAGGCTTACCTTAATTCGAGCCCTAATTTGACATGGGGGGCCTGGAGACGGCTCGACTGGCACGGTTGGAGTCAGACGGAGCGACTACCTTGGTGGCGATGAGGTTGGAGACTTGGAGTCAGACGGAGCGTGTGCTGTTGCTGTGGAGTGTGTTGAGAGGCGACGGGAAGCAGGGACGGACAGTGAGTTGCGGCGCGCTGCAGTGGCGAGCGACGGACGGGCGGCGCCGCGGCGGGATGCGGAGAGGTGCGACTATGCGAGAGAGGAAGAGATAATAGGGTATGTGATGCGTCTGACCGTCTGTGCAGGGGAATCAGAAATGAAATGAAGAAAAATAAGTATATATATTTTCTGTATAAAGATATAAATAAATATATATTTATTATATATATATTCGGTTCGGGTTGGGACGAGTTTGAAAACTCTAAACCGAGACCGAACCGAAAATTCTTCGATCCCAATTATTCCACCCGACTCGGACCGCTCATGCTCATAAAACCGGACCTACCCGCCCAAACCCGTCGGTTTGGTTCGGTTTGGCGGGTTTGGATCGGTTCTGCACAACCCTGCATAAAGCTTTGAAAAAAATAAACGTGATAAAAAGGTTGGAGTATTTAAAAAAAATTGTTCTAGCTTGACAAGTTGGGCCTAGATTTGATAACTAATGTGGGCATCCAAATTAAAAATGATAAGCCCATTCTTGAAGTGAAGTTAACTATCAAATCTAATATTCAAGGCGTTCTTAGTGGAAAGTAAGACATTCTATTAGGAGAACGTTCAAAGTCTAGCATTTGATTTAGAAATAAGGCGACATCCCTCTGAATTAACGTTATAAAGTCAAATATCAAATCCAACAAGATCAAAGAGATAAATATTCTCCAAAAATCATGGAAATTGTTCGAAGATCATTCAAGAAGCAAGAGAAGAATCAGAGGATAAGATAAAGATCGCAATCCGTAATTCTATTTTGATCTACAAATATTTATTTATACACGATTTTTATATTTATTATATTAAATACATAAATTTTTTCTTATAGAAATATTAATATATATATATCGATATAATAATAGTAATTTATTAATTTAACACAATCATCATTTATAATTTAAAATGTATCCAAAAAAAATATTTAAATCATAATACACAATTACTGAAAACGGCAACTATTCGAACCGAAGAACTCAATATTGATGGTCTCTGAGCTGAGTCTTTCGTGTAGAGGGTGTGAATACACCAAAAATAAAGACTTTAAAACTTTTTCACAAGTTAAAAACAGAGTGTGTGAGCTCAGTTATGAATCCAGCTGAGGATGGTCAGCTGGACTAATAACTCAGCTGGCGGTGTGAAAAGTGGTGGTTTTTAAAACTTAGCTCGATTGCTTAGAAAAACTCAGCTTGAAAATATTATCTTTATATTTTCAGCTTAATCAAGTTGTGCAATTTTCAGAAAGACACAGCGGTCTTTGGAGAGCAGCTGAGGTGCAGATTTGATAAATAAATTGTGCCAATGGAGTTAGTACAATAACTGAAAATAACGAAAAATAGAAGAACATGAGTTTTTACGTGGTTCGGAGTAACACCTCCTACATCCACGACCATATTCACTGGTAATTCACTACCACTTGGTTTCCAAGTACCAAGCAACTTCACAACTCGAACCTGAGTTATGTTCCAACAGTTTACGGGCACTGTCAAGCCTACACCTTTTAGCTTGCGGGTACTGAAAAAACCTTACATCCACTTGAATTTCGCGCTTCAAGCAAGCGTAACCTTGACCTAACCTTTCTAAGTAAAGAGGGGTTTGGTTTGGGGTTCCAACTGTGAACTAGTTCTTACAATGAAGAACTTAGAGTTAGATGAACTCGTTCAAAATCTAGGCTTATGATATACAATGATTTCTGCCTAGGAATCAGACGAAAAACTGGGCAGTTTCTGAACTAGAAACACTTTAAGACAAAGTGTTATTTGAACTATTTAGAACTGCTAAAGAGCTTTTTGAAGGCTTGAGAATTTCAGAGAATGAAAGCTTGTAGAGAGTTTTTCGTATCTGATCCTGATGTTGATGACGGGTATTTATAGGTAGAGATTCAAGACTAGCCGTTGGAGGAGCCGTTTGAATCTTACCTACTCTTCTTAAATTAATAATCTGCCGTTGGGCGTTTCTGCACCTATCTTCATTAGTGTCACATCCTAGGTTCTGAAGTCTAGGATGTTGATTTGGCAATTCCTCATTGGTCGAGATAGATTGTTCTCTTCTGACACCGGGATATTTTTGTCTTCAAGCTGGTTTACGAATCTTGGAGCTGGATCTGATACTCTGACTTGAACTGATACTTTCAGAGTTAACATTCCTTTGTTCTGTACAGCTTGATCAGCTGTGTCTTGAACTCAGCTCGATTAATCTTCAGCTTGATCCTGCTCTATTTTGAACTCAGCTTAGCTGAAAAACTCAGCTGATAGTTGACTCCTGCTGTTAACATAGCTAGATCTTCTGCTGTCTTGAGCTTCTGTTGTCTTCAGCTTCCTGTACCTGTAAACTTAGAAAATCTAGAGCTAAAACAGGCGAGCTGGAAAACACTACTTAGATTGATGCGATCATCTACTCGGTTGGAGTCAGTTGGGTTTTGGTATTAAATCAAAACTTTATAATTTTCCCAACAAATATCAAAATAAATTTCTACTTTAACAAGTTATATAAAAGTTCTTTTAAAAAAAACTTTTTATTATTATTTTATTAAAATTTGACAGTTTTTCAACTAGACCAAATTAAAAACGGATAAAATTATTATTATAAAAAATTTATTAATTTATCGAGTACTGATTTGAGCACTTTTACCAATACTGTTTTGGTAAAATTATCTATTACGAATAGAAAAATAAACGTGCCCCCCTCCTCGATGCTCCATTCCGATTTTCCTTTATTCTGGTAATTTATCTAATTTTAATTCATATATTCATATATTCTAATCTAATAATTTTTATTTTATTATATATATTCATATATCAACATCTATTTATATATATCAATTCTAACGCCTCAACATCTTATCTATTATCATACAAATTATTAATGATATAATATATACTAACACCATATATCTATTATTTATCTTAAATTCTAACAATTTTTATTAATTCATAATAATAGACATCATATGAGAAAAAATAGCAGTAACCTTAAAAAAAAAATTTAAAAGGGGAAAAAAACCAATATATTAATTGGAATAGGACATTACAATACTCAAGAGCCACGAGGGCCACTTCTCTAAACAACATATAGCTTTATCTAAGCTTTTACCAAAATAACCTAATTCGTGTGCCGCTTTATGATTGGGCGTGTTTTGATAATATATTTTGGAGTAATTTTGCGTCATTTTTGGTCTTAATGTCTATTTAATCACGTTTATGGAATTAATTGCATGCTTCTTGGTCTATTGTAGGTTTTGATTTTAATTTGAAGGAATAAACATGATTTTAGAGGATATTTGAAGCCTTAAAGAGGTTGAGAGAAAGTTCTGGAATGTGCCGAAGTCGGGCAGTATGGGCATACCGCCTGCTGCGTACTGGAGCTGAAAGCTGTCAGCGTTTGGAAAGTTTGGGAAGCTGATTTGGACATGATTATGGGTTGTGCACGAGATTACTTCATAATTTTGGGCCATGGACTCTTAATTGTAGGATTTTATCTTTATTTTATTATTTTTCTAGTTAGATTAGAATTAGGGATTTTATTTCCTTATTAATATAATTCTTATTAAGTATTTAAATAGATCCCTTAGGGAGCAGACAAAGAAGAGGTTTTTACGTTTTCTACTTCTCCTTCTTCTTCCTACCGATATTTTTTACGTTTTCTCCATGACTTCTAGCTTGAATTTGTCTATGAATTCAAGCTAAACACTTTTATTCCGGTAAAGATTAAGGAAGCCCTAGCGTGATTTATTCTGTGAGATCTAATTTGATTTTTCTCCTTTAATTCTTATGCAAGCATCTGTAATTCTCTGTGTTTAATGTTAATTATTTCGATTCTGCTAGGTAGTTGCAAATATTTAGTGGATCGTAATTAATTGGTAGCCAATTAAATCGGTCATCCGTAATTGTGGTTTAGATTTGATTTGTGGTAAATTGATTCTTCAGAGTCAAGGGATAAGCAGTCTTAATTCGTAATCCTGAGTCAGAGTTTATTGATTTTGAATCGGGTCTCTCTAGTTGTTAATGCTATCGGCTCATTAAATCCATAGAGCGTCTCTAGGGTTGTCAGTCGATTAGAGAAGTAATTGGTGAAGCGTCTTCCTGATTACCGAGAAGCTAAGGAGAGATAAGATCGCGTCAGAAGCGTCTTCGGTGGTTATAACCGGTTTGTTTGTATGAATTAAAGTTATAATTGCATCGATGATCGGATAATCAAGCTAGGGTGAAATTAATGGAAAACCGGAATGCTTTTAATCTTTGTTAAATTCAAATTTCTTGCTAATTAGTAAATTTAGTTTCTTTGTTCTTAAACTCTAAAATCTGTTATTTAATTTTCGTTTATAAGTGTTTTGGCAGATTGAAAATTAGGGAAATTTTCGCCGATCCTTTGGGAGACGATCATGCTTACCACTGTCTGCGCAGTGTGGGCATACTGACCGAGTGTCAGATTTATTTTTGGTGAAAAACGACGCACCAAATTTTGGCGCCGTTGCCGGGGATCGGTTTTTAAGCATTAATTTTCTTATTTTTTGATTTTCAATATTTTTATTTTTTTTTATATTGATCTCACAGCTGAAGTCGACATGGCCTTGATAAGGGAGTTGGGTCGTCATAGGAGCAATCGTCCGTTATGCATCGTGCTGCCCATGATTGATCAAAATGCTAAAATCAAGCCTGAATTCATTCAAGTTCTTCCCAAATTCAGTGATTCGCCCGGAGAGAGTGCACATAAACATCTCGCTGAAATTGATTTAGTTTGCTCCACTTTACGCCCTCAAGGATTTTCTTATGATAATTTGAGATTGACTTTTTCTCATACATTGCAGGGCAAAGCTAGAGATTGGTTGTTTGATCTTCCCTCCGCTTCTATTCGAACTTGGAACGACTTAGAGGAGCAGTTCTTGAGCAAATTCTTTCCTGAATCGAAGGCTGCTAATCTAAGAATGGCAATTAGTAGCATTAAGCAGAAGCAAAGAGAGAGTTTATCAGATTATTGGGAGAGATTTCAACAATTATGTCGTCAATGTCCCGACCACGGATTTTCTGAATTTCAATTGCTCACTAATTTTTTTTAACGTGGTATGTCTACTTTTGATAGGAGAATTGTCGATGCTGCTTATGGAGGATCTTTGACCAACAAGACATTGGATGAAGCAAGACAACTCATCATGGATATGGTTTTTAATGGCCAACAATATGAGGACGAGGACGATGAGAGATACATGTCAGTCAACGGAGCAGAAGGAGCATATGGTTCGAGTGTGAACGACAAGATTGAAGCTCTAACATCTCTGGTTAGAGGCTTTGCTGTAGCTCAAACCCAAAAGTATTCACAATCCGAACAAGCATGTTATGGTTCAGACGATGCACAATATGATGCGCAGAGGCAGAGGCGATATGACCCATTCTCGAACACAAATTTCAGCTGGAGTCAGCAGGATGGGCATGGAATGTATGTTCAGAATCAGCCGCAGGTTGGACAGTATGCCCATACCGACAGTGCACAACCAAGCATGAACGAGATTCTGAAGAGTCTAGCTCAGAGCAACGAGATTGTTAAGAATCTGGTGCAAAGTCAGCAAGCTTTCCAGCAAGAGACACAAGCTGCCTTGGGTAGTATGGGCACACAGATCAACCAATTGACCACTCAGATGAATAAATTGCAAGTCAATCAAGGAAAACTTCCATCTCAAACGGAAGTAAATTGCATAGCGCATGTCTATGCTATGACTTTAGCAAGTGGGAACGAGTTGATTGAGCAAAAATCCTAAGGAAAATGATGAGCAAGAAAAAGCTGAGAAAGATGAAGTCGCCAAAGGGGCCCAACAATATGAAAAGCTTCATTCTTCCAAGGTAAGTATTGAATCTAATTTTTCTAATTATAATCTACTAGTTCCACCATCTTTTCCTTCCAGGTTGATTCAAAACGAGAAAGAAGATGATGAAAAAAAAATTATAGAGATATGCAAGAAGGTTGAGAATCATCTTAGGGAAGATAAGCTTGAGCAAGTTCTATTCAGTGGGCTGATGGATAAGGATGCAGCAGCAGAGTGGGATGAAGAAGTTAGAGAGTCTATCATGCAGTTGCACTCCATCAATGAGGTTTTTGATCAACGTCTGTCGTGCAGTATGCCCATACCGACCAGCTCTGAGCCAATTGCACTGTCTATTGTTAAACTCCCAAAGCGAAAATTGAAGCCACCATACAGTTGATGCAGATTCAGGGAAGTTTTAGTTTGCTTTCATTTTTTTTTAATTTTTTTTTCCTAATTTGTTTTCTATTTATATTTTTTTATGTGTTTTATTGTGTTTTGCGTCTGTTTACTTTCTTTTCCTTTACACAGTGAGGACATTGTGTCGTCTAAGTGTGGGGGGGAGAAGTTGTTTATATTTTCTGGTGTGTTTTATTAAAAAAAAATCGTTTCTTTTGTTCTTTTTTAGTCGTTGGCAACTTGGAGGTGGATAATTTGAATAGTAAGGATTAAGATATTGCCTTGGTATGAATGGTTGTTTTCTCTTATGATTGATTTTTGCATGATTTTGACTTGAATGAAGAGTGTTTGCACAATTTTTGAAACAAGAGAATGGTTGGGGAATTGAGGAAGATTGTATCTTGATCTTGACTACGATTCTTGTCCATTGAATTGTTGCCAATTTTTGTTTTGAGTCTTGTTTAGTGACAATTTATTTTCTTATTTTCGAATACATTATGCTCGAGGGCGAGCATTGTCTAAGTGTGGGGGAGTTTGATTGGGCGTGTTTTGATCATATATTTTGGAGTAATTTTACGTCATTTTTGGTCTTAATGTCTATTTAATCACTTTTATGGAATTAATTGCATACTTCTTGGTCTATTGTAGGTTTTGATTTTAATTTGGAGGAATAAATATGATTTTAGAGGATATTTGAAGCCTTAAAGAGGTTGAGAGAAAGTTCTGGAATGTGCCGAAATCGGGCAGTATGGGCATACTGCCTGTTGCATACTGGAGCTGAAAGCTGTCAGCGTTTGGAAAGATTGGGAAGCTGATTTGGACATGATTATGGGCTGTGCACGAGATTACTTCATAATTTTGGGCCATGGACTCTTAATTGTAGGATTTTATCTTTATTTTATTATTTTCCTAGTTAGATTAGAATTAGGAATTTTATTTCCTTATTAATATAATTTTTATTAGGTATTTAAATAGACCCCTTAGGGAGCAGACAAAGAAGAGGTTTTTACGTTTTCTACTTCTCCTTCTTCTTCCTATCGATATTTTTTTACGTTTTCTCCATGACTTCTAGCTTGAATTTGTCTATGAATTCAAGCTAAACACTTTTATTCCGGTAAAGATTAAGGAAGTCCTAGCGTGATTTATTCTGTGAGATCTAATTTGATTTTTCTCCTTTAATTCTTATGCAAGCATCTGTGATTCTCTGTGTTTAATGTTAATTATTTCGATTCTGCTAGGTAGTTGCAAATATTTAGTGGATCGTAATTAATTAGTAGCTAATTAAATCGGCCATCCATAATTGTGGTTTAGATTTGATTTGTGGTAAATTGATTCTTCAGAGTCAAGGGATAAGCAGTCTTAATTCGTAATCCTGCGTCAGAGTTTATTGATTTTGAATCGGGTCTCTCTAGTTGTTAATGCTATCGGCTCATTAAATCCATAGAGCGTCTCTAGGGTTGTCAGTCGATTAGAGAAGTAATTGGTGAAGCGTCTTCCTGATTACCGAGAAGCTAAGGAGAGATAAGATCGCGTCAGAAGCATTTTCGGTGGTTATAACCGGTTTGTTTGTATGAATTAAAGTTATAATTGCGTCGATGATTGGATAATCAAGCTAGGGTGAAATTAATGGAAAACCGGAATGCTTTTAATCTTTGTTAAATTCAAATTTCTTGCTAATTAGTAAATTTAGTTTCTTTGTTCTTAAACTGTAAAATTTGTTATTTAATTTTCGTTTATAAGTGTTTTGGCAGATTGAAAATTAGGGAAATTCTCGCCGATCCTTTGGGAGACGATCATGCTTACCACTATCTGCGCAGTGTGGGCATACTGACCGAGTGTCAGATTTATTTTTGGTGAAAAACGACGCACCACTTTATTAGCTTCTCGACGCATATGGTTCAAAGAGAGTACGCACAACTCCTTGGCCTCCGAGATAGCTTCAAATAGATCATCCCACAGCACACTTTTGGATTTTTCTTGCTCTTGGAGGACATGAACAGCCAAGATGGAATTTGTGTAGATTTCCATAGGAACAATATTATGCTCAATGCACAGACAAAGTCCAAATAAAATAGCTACTAATTCACCGGCAAGAATAGAAAATTTCCTCTGCACAGGTTTGGCTAAAGCCACAACTATTCTGTTGTATGCATCTCTTACTATGGCTCCAATACCTCCTTTTTCCGTCTCCTCATCCTCTCCGTAATCTACATTCAATCGATATCGGCCTCTTCTCGGATTTTTTCACTAAAGATCTCCCATCTTTGGCAACAGCATATTACGACAAGCAATCTTCAATCTCGCATCATCAAATTGAATTATATACATAAAGTCAAGCCTGATGGGTATTCCTTCATGTTTCTCTTGACAAATATCCTTCCATACTAGCCAAAGCCCCAACAACCAGCACCGAAAACGCTCACGAGATAGCACTTGACTCATTTTCAGCCCAACTTCACCAATATTCAACCCTGTTGGGAAAATTATAAGGTTTCGATTTGATACCAAAACCCAACTGATTCTCCAAATGAATAGATGATTGCGTCAACCTAAATAGTGTTTTCCAGCTCGCCTGTTTGAGCTTTAGATTTTCTAGGCTTACAGGTTAAGGAAGCGGAAGACGACGATCGACCCAAGGTGTTTACGGTAGTCGGCTAACGAGAAGACGAGGTCGACCCAATTTGTGTTTACGGTGGAGTAAGCTAGCAAAAGACAGCAGGCATCAACCTTCAGCAGAGCGATCCAGCAGAGCCCGATCAAGCTGAAGATAATTCGAGCTGAGTTCAAAACACGGTAGTCCGGTATACAGAACAAAGGGAACTATCTCTGAAGACTTCACTTCAAGACAGTCCAGCTCTGAATTCAGAAGCCAGCTCTAAAGGCACAAGATCCCGAAATCAGAGGAAGTCAACCTACCTCGACCAATGAGGGATTGCCAAATCAGCATCCTAGACTTCAGAACCTAGGATGTGACACAAATGAAGACAGGTGCAGATACGCTCAATGGCAGATCTTGCATTTAAGAACAGTAGGTAAGATTCAAACGGCTCCTCCAACGGCTAGTCTTGAATCTCTACCTATATAAACCCGTCTTCAACCTCAGGATCAGACACGAAAAACTCTCTACAAGCTTTCATTATCTGAAATCTTCATTCTTTCCAAAAGCTCTCAAGCAGTTCTAGATAGATCAAAGAACACTTTATCTTAAAGTGTTTCTAGTTAAGAAACTGCTTAGTTTTTCGTCTGTTCCCCAGGCCAATCTTATTGTATATCTTTAGCCTAGATTTCGAACGAGTTCATCATACTCTAAAGTTCTTAATTGTAAGAACTCGTTCACAGTTGGAACCCCATACCCAAACCCAAACCCAGAAAGGTTAGGTAAAGGTACGCTTGCTCGAAGCGCGTAATTCGAGTGGATAGGTTCTTCAGTACCCGGAAACTGAAGGTGTAGGCTTGACAGTGCCCGCAAACTGTTGGAACACAGCTCGGGTTAGAGTTGTGAAGTTACTTGGTACTTGGAAACCAAGTGGTAGTGGATTACCAGTGAACCTGGTCGTGGACGTAGGAGGTGTTACTCCGAACCACGTAAAACTCGCGTGTTTCTTACTCTCTCTCTTTACTTTCGCTTTATATTCAGCTGTGTACTAACTCCTTCATATCATTGCATATTTGTTCAAAACTGCACACACAGCTGCTCTCCAAAGACAGCTGTGTCTCTTTAAAAAATTGCACAATTTGACTAAGCTGAAAACGTTAAGTTAATATTTTCAAACTGAGTTTTTCTAAGTAACCGAGCTAAGTTTTCAAACCACCACTTTCCGCACCTCCAGCTGAGTTATTTACCCAGCTGACCCTCCCCAGCTGGATCGATAACTGAGCTCACCAACTCTGTGATTTAACTTGAAAAAGTTTTGAAAAATCTATTTGGTGTATTCACCCCCCTACACCAAATACCCAGCTCAGGGACCATCAATTGGTATCAGAGCAGTGGTTCAAAAAGACCACCGTTTCTGAATCAAGAGATCTCTCTTGACACTCTGTGTCAGTGTTCAATTGAACAGATCCGTTTTTCAGAGAAAACTCATACTATTACATACTGCACATGTCTATGGATTCTTATCTTAACAGGAATCTCCCCACCTTCTCAGTAGACGACTATGCAATCTGGAAATTCAGATTGAAAAGCTTCCTGTGTGCACATCACGACATGATGTGGGACGTCATCACAGACGGACCCATCCTTATTTATAAACAAGGAAATGAACTCGTACCTGCCCATGATGGAGGACAACCAGAATACCGGCCAATTCTCAAGCCAAAGAAGGATTACTCGTCAGAAGAACGAAAGTAAGCTGGACTGGACAGCTTCTCAAGAAACACCATCTCATCAACAGTCTCAAACGCCTACCTGAGTAAGATCATCAAGTGCGAGACAGCCAAAGAGATGTGGGAAATACTTGCCAAGCTATGTGAAGGATCTGAAGAAATCAAAGAAAACAAATTCACAATAGCGTGCCAAAAATTCGACAACTTCAAGCAGCTAGCCAACGAGTCCATCGAAGCGATGGAGCTAAGGTTCTCAAACATAGTCATCGAGATAGAGACAATCAGAACTGGGAAGTATACCCAGCGGGAAAAGAATCTAAAGGTTCTTTCAGCCCTTTCAGCTGAATGGAACACTTACAAGGTAGTTCACCAAAGTCGAAGTGACTTGGGTGATCTATCTACAGAAAGGTTGTTCTCACTCTTAAAAGCCAACGAATACAACTTGAAGATCACTCAAGAAGAATCTTCAAGCAGACAGAATGACGGAGAACTCACCCCAGCTCCAAAAGAAATTGCCTTCAGAGCCAACTCTGAAAAGTCAGCTCATGTCAAGTCAGCTGAGTTCTCCAAGATGAAGAAGGACAAAAAGGAAATGAGCAAAGAGGAGCTACTCGAAGAAATTGCCATGATGGTGAAAAATTATAACAGACTCAACACCAGCAAGGGCAAATACAAGAAGTTCGCAAGGACTTACAGAGATAAGTACGCAGCAGCTGATGAGAAGTCAGCTGACAAACGAACAGAAGAAGGTTGCTTCAACTACAAGGAACCAGGACACTACCGACAAGATTGTCCAAAGCTGTCCAAGAAAGACAAAGATCAATTAAAAGCTAAGGCAGCTGACAGAAGGAGAGGTTATATCGCTGATGAAGAATCAGAGTGCAATAAAATGGATGACATGCCATTTTCAGACTTGGAAGAAGAAGCCCTGATGGCCCATGATGAACCTGATTGGGATACATGCTTCATGGGACAAACAGACGGCATCGATGAAGATGAGGTAACGTCTCGAACTCTAAATCTATCTAACATCTCACCATCACACGAACACTCTACACAGGACTCAGAATCTGGTCTACCTGATTGGAGTCTAGTAGAGAAAGTAATGAACGATTCCAAGGAGCTTCAAGAGATCCTTGACGTCATTATGTGTGAGAATGCCGAGCTGAAGGCGGAACTGGAAAAGACAAAAGTATCAGACGCAGCTGATACAACTCAGCTCCAACAGGAAGTCGTTTCACTAAAAGACAAAATAGTGAAACAAGATCAGCTGATGAAGGAATTCAACACTGAGAAGAAACAGCTGATAGAAGATGTGGAAAAGGTCACAGCTGAATCGGAAAGGAAGTCAGCTGAGATCATTGAGCTGAAAAGCACCGAAGAAGTACTATCTAAGAAGATAGTAGCTCTCATCAAAGCCACGTCGACAATGGACGAGATCATTAGTGCTCAGCGTCCGACCGCACTCAAAGCGGGACTGGGATACAACGAATCAAAGGATGCCTCAAACATTGCCTTCACAAGTGGAACAAAAGTAATGTTTGTACGTGCAAACGAACCTCCAATCCCAGCAAGTCAGCATCAACAGTCGAGAACACAGCAGACATCAAGAAGAACAGCTGTGAAACAGTCTCAAACTCCGTCGAGAATACAGCAGACATCAAGAAGGTCAGCTGTGCGACAACCTCAAGCCCAACTCAGACAGCAACGTGCTCAACCTCAACGAAGACCACAGGCTGGATTTTACAGATACCAGCCACAGCACCAGCACGTTGATCGATATCAACCGAGTTATCAGAGATACCCAGCTGGATACCATTCAAACGAGTATCAGCTGGATGATCATTTCCAGCCACAGCATCACATGAGACAGCAGAGACAAAGGAACGTCTCAGCTAGGCACACAGCTGGAAACCAAAAGAAATCCAGCCAACAAAACAAGAAGATACGGAGATCAAGACCCCGCCAGCAACAACAGAAGAACACAAAGAATGTGTATATCGACTCAGCTGGGAGAATTATCGATCAAATGACCCAATTCGAGTCATCAAGCGGATCCGGGTCGTCAAAGGATCTCTGTCTAACCCACAAGGACCCAATTAAAGCGGGTACTGAATTTTAATTTTTTGTTTAGGTTGCAAGGAATCGACGCATCTCTGAGGAGTCGATGAGAACGCTATGGTACTTGGACAGTGGATGTTCCAAGCACATGACGCACCTAAAGCATCTACTCCAGGAGTATATTGAGCGTACAGGTCCACAAGTAACATTTGGTGACAACTCCAAAGGCCTTACCAAAGGTTATGGTACATTTAAAACCAGAAATGTTATAATCCCAAATGTTTCTTATGTACAAGGATTGCAACATAACTTGCTCTCCATTAGCCAATTCTGCGACAACGGTTTTTCTGTCAAGTTTGATGCACAGGGATGCACAGTGAAGCACAGGGAAACCAAGCAGATACTCCTAAGAGGGAAAAGAGAAGGAAATATGTACTTTGCTGACTGGAACAGCAGCCCTCCGGAGACTTGTCTTGTATCAAAAAGCAGCAATGAAGTCAGCTGGCTATGGCACAGACGGCTGAATCATCTCAACTTCAAGACAATCAACAAACTGGCTAGGAACCAGCTCGCTAATGAAATTCCAGATCAAGTATATGACAAAAGTCATATGTGCAGCGCGTGTCAACAAGGAAAGAAGACA
Organism: Agastache rugosa; assembly: GCA_031470985.1. Classification (NCBI taxonomy): domain Eukaryota; kingdom Viridiplantae; phylum Streptophyta; class Magnoliopsida; order Lamiales; family Lamiaceae; genus Agastache; species Agastache rugosa. The sequence continues at coordinate 31,182,822 of CM062601.1, read as the reverse complement.
AGAATTTCATTCTCTCTCAAGCCAGCTCAGTCAACAGATCGAGTTCTTCAACTTCTTCACATGGATCTTTTTGGTCCAGTTACTCCAGCAAGCTTCAATGGCAGAAAATACACTCTGGTCGTTGTGGATGATTTCTCAAGATTCACATGGGTATCATTCTTATACCAGAAGAGCGAAACCAGAACTAAGCTGCCTATCCTGCTGGAAAGATTATCAACACAGAAGGAGTGCAAGATAATGGCAATAAGATCAGATCGTGGAACAGAGTTTCTAAATGAAACTATTTATGATTTTTGCGAGAAGAACGGAGTTCAACACCAAACATCTGCAGCTCGCACACCTCAGCAGAATGGTGTAGCAGAAAGAAGAAATAGAACTCTCAAGGAAGCAGCTACCTCAATGCTAGCAAGCTCTGCTATTCCAAAGAAGTTCTGGGCTGAAGCAATCAACACAGCTTGCTTCACTCAGAATTGTTCCCTACTCACATCAAGGCAAGGCAAGACACCGTATGAGCTATGGAACAACAGAATACCAGACATTGGATATTTCAAGGTATTCGGATCCAAATGTCACATCCTCAACAATGGGAAGACACAGCTCAAGACGTTCGACGAAAAGACAGACCGAGGAGTATTCCTTGGTTGCTCCGCTGTGAGTAAAGCATACAGAGTCTTCAACATAAGAACTCAAATAGTCGAAGTAACTCCACATGTTACCTTTGACGAATCTTCCTTCGAATATAGAGATTCTATCAAACGAAGAAGCGAAGGAGAATCTTCAAGATTGATTCAGACAAGGGCTCAAGAGAATAGAATAAGGAATCTGGCCGAACCATTAATTTGGGACAATGAGCCAGAGGAGGAAATTCAAATCAATCAAGAAGCTCCACCAGCTGGAAATCGAGAAGAAGCTTCAACGCCAAATCAAGGGGGAACATCATCAGCTGGGAATCCAAACACAACTGAGTCCCCAGCTCCATCTCCAGCTGAGCCTCTACAGAAGTCTTCTCAAAATATAAATCAAAGAGAGCCAAACTCTCAAGATTTAACTCCTGAGCAACTCCAAGTCAGACGAAATTTAGCCACTTCAAGCATCAATCAATTGGAAGAAGAAATTCGCAAGAGGAGAAGATGGATTGAAGATCATCCATCATCAGCTATTATCAGAGAACCATCTGACCAAGTCAAAACCAGAAGCTCAGCTGCTCAAGCTTCATCGGATCATCAAGAAGCAGCTGACACAGCTCAACTCTCAGTAGAGCTAGAACTGACGGTCTATGATAAAGACACAGCTCTAATGGCGTGTTACGTAGCTCAAGTGCCAGAGCCTCAATCAATTCTCGAAGCTTTGAAGAGCGTGCCTTGGACCAACGCCATGCAAGAAGAGCTGAACGAATTCCTCAGAAATTGTGTCTGGGAATTAGTCGACAGACCTCAAGAAGTCAAAGTCATAGGACTCAAATGGATATTCAAAAACAAATTGGATACCCTGGGAGTCGTCATCAGAAACAAAGCTCGATTGGTTGCCAAGGGCTACACTCAGCAGGAAGGAATTGACTTCGAAGAATCATTTGCTCCAGTAGCACGATTGGAAGCAATCAGACTATTTCTCGCCTATGCAGCACATCACAAATTCAAGGTCTATCAAATGGATGTGAATAGTGCATTCTTAAATGGAGAAATCAAAGAAGATGTCTACGTTGAACAACCTCCAGGATTTGAAGTAGAAGGAAATAAATTCTACAAGCTAAAGAAGGCGCTTTATGGATTGAAGCAATCACCTCGAGCTTGGTATGACACTCTTTCAAGTTTTCTCGTATTCAAAGGATTCAAGAAGGGCTCAGTAGACAGAACTCTCTTTACCATCAAGTCAGGAGAAGACATCCTGGTTGTTCAAATCTACGTAGACGACATCATCTTTGGATCAAGATCAAGCTTCTTTTGTCAAAGATTTGGAGAGATGATGTCAGAAAAGTTCCAAATGTCCATGATGGGAGAAATGAGTTTCTTCCTAGGACTTCAAGTCAGGCAATCAACAGAAGGGATTTTCATAAATCAATCCAAATACGTGAAAGACTTGATCGCCAAGTATGGAGTTCAATCCAGCAGAACTGTAAAAATTCCAATGAACACCAACTGGAAGATTGAACCAGGAACCGAAGGAAATCAGTTGATTCCAGCAAATACAGAGGGATAATAGGATCCCTGCTATATCTAACAGCAAGTCGTCCAGACATCTCTTTCGCAGTCGGAGTGTGTGCCAGATTTCAAGTTGATCCAAAGGAAGCACACATGCAAGCAGCCAAGAACATTCTCAAATATCTCAAAGGAACTCAGAATGTTGGGCTATGGTACCCAGCTGAAGACAATCTATAGCTGACTGGATACTCAGACTCAGACTTCGCTGGAGATCGGTTGGATAGAAAATCAACTTCAGGAACTTGTCAGTTCTTAGGAAGTAAGTTGATCTCGTGATTTTCAAAGAAACAAACGTGCGTCGCAACTTCCACGACAGAAGCAGAATATATGGCCGGCGGAAAAGCCGCTCGCAAATTCTCGGTGAAACATCGAGTCGAATGACTATGAAGTAAAAGCTGGACGGAGTTCCAATTTTCTGTGATAGCTCAAGTGCGATTGCCATTTCAGAGAATCCAGTACTTCACACAAGATGCAAGCATGTAGACGTACGACATCATTTCATCAGAGATCACGTAGAAAAGAAGGATGTGATTGTTGAGAAAATTCACACAGACATACAGCGGGCTGATATTCTCACAAAACCGATAGAAGCAAGGTTCAAAATCTTTGTGCGGATTACTTGGACTTCTCAACCCGGACGATGCTTCACCCTGATTGGAAGCGAATCCAGTGATTGGAACGAACCAGTGAACCACGAACGATTACGGAACCAGTGAACGGAAACAGACCTGATTAGACGAATCCAGTGATTAGACGACCAGTGAACGAACCAGACCAATGATTGGAAGACGCTGAATGCAAGCAGACAACTGAAATTCAGAATCAACGTCACTGATATCAGCTGAGAAAGAATTCAGCTAAAACAGATGCTGAAAGGAAATGATTATTCAGCTGAGGGGGAACCAGCTGGAACCACGATGACCTAGCACACCCACTCAACCGAGGTATCAGCTGACTACAATGATCAGCTGAGAGGCTTGCAACAACATTAATTACACCTACTCAATCTGTTTTCTGTCATCTCACATCTTGTCATTTCTAATCAATATTAATTAAAAGTCTGCAAAGAATTGAATAGTGGGAGTTTCGAGGCAAAAGTCAAAACGCCTCAACCGTTCTCTCTCGCGCATTAACTCACTTATTCTAATCAAGAAATTAATATGTAGAGAGAATCACTCCCAGCCGTAGATCTTCTTATCAATAGACAAATCTTGATCGTCCATTCATCAAGAAAACTTTTTAAATATGCTAGAAGACATACGCATCAACCCTAGAAAGTTTTTTTTCTGCATTCTTTCTTTTCTCCATCAATCGGTATTATTCATTTCTACTAACAAAAGATGCAGAAGAAGAACATGGAATCCAGAAAGATATCTCCCGAAGCCGATCAAACTTGAAGAATCTGTCAAAGCTTCAAGATAAGAGTTGCTTAACTCTCAAAGAAGACAGAAGTCCAGAAGAAGGTGAAGCCCATCGACAGAACCAGACCAGCGCAGTAGACTGCAAAGCTCAAGAACGTCATTCACCAGGAAGGTGCAAAAAACTTTCTGGGAATGTCAAAGGAAAAAGACCTCCTCAACCCCACTATTTCTCTCATCATAAAAGAGAGAACGGGACATACAACTCTCTGGGATGCAAAAATCAAAGTCAACAGACCGGGACCAGATGTTGATAAAGCCGGAGTATTCAAGAGCAGTCATGACAAAGCTCTTGCTCCACCACAGGAGGCACATAAAAAGATGCAGGAGAAAAATCAGAATGCATCTAACTCCATCCCAGCTGGGAATCGGAGACAACTTGAGGAGACAAAATATACTGAAGCACTGTCTTCAAACCGAAGACTCAAGACAAAGGTGCTCAGTCAGTCAGCAGAGAAGCCAGCTGACATTATGAGAGAATTCGTAATCACTCTCCGAGAAGCAGAAGGCCCACAAGCGGTCGTTTCTTTCGGTGGAAGAGAAGTTCACGTCCCTGCGTGAACATAATCATCACCAACACCGCAACGGAGTATCCCAGCTGAACAACCAAGCTTAAACCCCAAGACAGATGGGATACTTCAACCGCCTTCTCCTCAGTTTCCTTCAGCTCCACAGGGACACCAACTTCGAGAGCTTCCGATGAAAGATGCTCAAGTCCCTGCACCAAGCTTAAATGAGAAACATCACCCAGCCAATGATCACCTGCAGCTGGATGATGATGATATGAGCTGAACACAAGTCCCTCAAGTGCTGAATCAGACTTTCTCATTCAATCTAAGAAGTCTGAAGAAGCAAAAGTTGCAAGGAATGAAGTTATGCCCGACTCAGAAGATGCTATCTCCCGTGCCAACTCATCCCTCCAAGCACTCAGCTGACCGCCCAAATCGAGCCAAGGACGCCGTGTCCGCAATCACGAGTGAGGCTAATGCAACTGGCGAAGAAGAGCCGGCTAATACAACGAGTCGAGCCACTTAGACTCCAATCCTCGCTGCTCAGAGCTGAAAACCACAGTTTCGCCAAACTAAAACATCGCAATAGCCGATGGTGTATCTCTCCCACCCTGTTTTGATCATGCCAAAAAGGGGGAAGTAAGGGAAAAGAGAGACAAGTCAATAAAGAGGCAAACTGTTGAGCTAGAGGAACCAGCTGAAGAAGAGACGAGTCAAAAGAAAGAAACAACGGATGCAGAAGAGAAAACCCAGCCAACTGAGATTAAAGACTGAAGGATTAAAGACTGAAGATTTGAAGTTCTTTTTTATTTCTTTCTTTTTCCTGTGTTATAATGTACTTTCTTACATTAATAAAACACAAGTTTTTCTGCGTCATAAGTTGTCTCAGTTAGGTTTTGGCATCATCAAAAAGGGGGAAATTGTTGGGAAAATTATAAGGTTTCGATTTGATACCAAAACCCAACTGATTCTCCAACTGAATAGATGATTGCGTCAACCTAAATAGTGTTTTACAGCTCGCCTGTTTAAGCTTTAGATTTTCTAGGCTTACAGGTTAAGGAAGCGGAAGACAGCAGTCGACCCAGCTATGTTTACAGCTGGAGTCAGCTAGCAGAAGACAGTAGTCGACCCAGCTGTGTTTACAGCTGGAGTAAGCTAGCAAAAGACAGCAGGCATCAACCTTTAGCTGAGCGATCCAGCAGAGCCCGATCAAGCTGAAGATAATTCGAGCTGAGTTCAAAACACAGCTGGTCCAGCTGTACAGAACAAAGGGAACTATCTCTGAAGACTTCACTTCAAGACAGTCCGGCCCGAATTCAGAAGCCAGCTCTAAAGGCACAAGATCCCGGAATCAGAGGAAGTCAACCTACCTCGACCAATGAGGGATTGCCAAATCAGCATCCTAGACTTCAGAACCTAGGATGTGACACAAATGAAGACAGGTGCAGATACGCTCAACGGCAGATCTTGCATTTAAGAACAGTAGGTAAGATTCAAACGGCTCCTCCAACGGCTAGTCTTGAATCTCTACCTATATAAACCCGTCTTCAACCTTAGGATCAGACACGAAAAACTCTCTACAAGCTTTCATTATCTGAAATCTTCATTCTTTCCAAAAGCTCTCAAGCAGTTCTAGATAGATCAAAGAACACTTTATTTTAAAGTGTTTCTAGTTAAGAAATTGCTTAGTTTTTCATCTGTTCCCCAGGCCAATCTTATTGTATATCTTTAGCCTAGATTTCGAACGAGTTCATCATACTCTAAAGTTCTTAATTGTAAGAACTCGTTCACAGTTGGAACCCCATACCCAAACCCAAACCCAGAAAGGTTAGGTAAAGGTACGCTTGCTCGAAGCACGTAATTCGAGTGGATAGGTTCTTCAGTACCCGGAAACTGAAGGTGTAGGCTTGACAGTGCCCGCAAACTGTTGGAACACAGCTCGGGTTAGAGTTGTGAAGTTACTTGGTACTTGGAAACCAAGTGGTAGTGGATTACCAGTGAACCTGGTCGTGGACGTAGGAGGTGTTACTCCGAACCACGTAAAACTCGCGTGTTTCTTACTCTCTCTCTTTACTTTCGCTTTATATTCAGCTGTGTACTAACTCCTTCATATCATTGCATATTTGTTCAAAACTGCACACACAGCTGCTCTCCAAAGACAGCTGTGTCTCTTTAAAAAATTGCACAATTTGACTCAGCTGAAAACGTTAAGTTAATATTTTCAAACTTAGTTTTTCTAAGTAACCGAGCTAAGTTTTCAAACCACCACTTTCCGCACCTCCAGCTGAGTTATTTACCCAGCTGACCCTCCCCAGCTGGATCGATAACTGACCTCACCAACTCTGTGATTTAACTTGAAAAAGTTTTGAAAAATCTATTTGGTGTATTCACCCCCCTACACCAAATACCCAGCTCAGGGACCATCAACCCCTCTGACATTTTTTTAAAACACTCCAGAAATCAAAACTCTCCCATCGAGCTCGAACTTTCTGACAATGAAAAAGTGCATGCACTGTTGAGCTCCATTCTCCTTTACAGCTGCTGCAATTGCTCTTGACCGGCACATGGTGGTTCGCCAAATTCAGCTTTGTTGGGATGTAGTTATTGAAAACCCTCCACACGAAAATTCTAACTTTAGGTGGTAAATCAAAACTCCACAAAAATTTCCACCATTGTGACAACGAACTACTTGTACTGAATTCAGCCGGCTCAAAATACTTAGTCGCCACAAGGTAACCAGATTTGACATTATACATCCCTTATCCCATTGCAAACTATCTGTCAATAAGTATGAAACCTTGGTCTCCTTATCCGCCGCACCATTGGTAATAATCTTTCCAGAAGCAAAACCCGGGATCCATGCATCTCGAAAAATTTGAACTTTCTGTCCATTCTCAACTTTCCATCGCAAACCGTTCTGCAAAAGATTCCTTCCCCATAATAACGATTTCCAAAAATGACGATTTTCCAATTTTCGGCATATCCATAATATCCTTCTCATAATAGTATTTGGCCCTGAAAATTGAGGTGACTAGAGATTCCGGATATAAAATAAGTCGCCATACATGTTTTGCCAGCAAAGCTTGATTAAAGGCGATCAAATCCCTAAAACCCATACCACCCTTACTTTTAGGCTTGCATAATTCTCTCCAAGTCGTCCAATCCATTTTCCTATCTTGTTCATCATCACCCCACCAGAACCGTGCACATAATCTTTCAATATCATGACAAATTGAAATAGGCACCTTGAAACATCCTAGACAATATCATAGACATTGTATATGTGGGAATGGACTGAAGAACGGCCTTAATTAAAACCTCCTTCTCTCCCATCGATATCAGCTTATTCTTCCATCCTCCCACCCTTTTCTCAATTTTCGTTTTCAGAAAATTGAACTGTAGGCACCTACTTTTCATCATAAAGGTCGGAAGTCCCAAATAAATTTCATGGCTTTGAACCACTTGTCCCAAACATGTGTTTAACCTCGTCAATTTTCTTTTTTTTTACACCCCGAACTGAATGTAAGTGCAGATTTGTCAAAGTTGATCAACTGACCTGAGGCACGAGAGTACTACAAATGCCAACCATTCATAATATGTTGCACCCCTTTTGTCTCCGCCTTAAAGAACGACAAGCTATCATCTGCAAAAAATAAGTGAGATATCATAGGTGCTTGTCTAGCCACCCTTATTCCGCTAAAGAGCTGTTGATCCATATAATTATTTAGGATTGAAGAAAGCCCTTCAGCACATATGGCAAACAAAAATGAAGAGAGAGGGTCCCCTTACCTCAACCCTCTTGTGGGAATTATAGAACCATAAGTTTTGCCATTTATAACACAAGAAAATCTGACTGTAGACAAGCATTTCATAATCAAACTCCAAAAAGCCTCAGAAAAACCCATTGCTTTCATCATGGTCATCAAGAACAGCCATTCAACTCTATCATAAGCCTTGCTCATATCGAGCTTAGCCGAAACAAATCCTTCATTGTGCTTTTTCTGATTCCGTAGCCAGTTCATACATTCAAATCCACCAAAATATTATCAGAAATTAGACGATCCGGAACAAATGCACTTTGAGTTTCATCAATAATATATTTGAGATAATTCCTCAGCCTGTTTGTGATACATTTTGCAATTATTTTATACGATGTGTTGCAAAGACTTATAGGTCTAAAGTCTTTCACATCTTGAGGATTCTTCACCTTGGGAATCAATACAATATAAGTATCATTCCACGTACTGAAATCGCCATTTCCATTTAAGATCAACAAGCACTCCTTGGTAACTTCGTCCCCTAAAGCTCCCCATGATTTCTGGTAAAAGACATGTTGGAATCCATCTGGCCCCGGAGCCTTAGTAGGATACATTTGAAACAAAGCCTTTTGCACTTCTTTCTTTGTGTAAGGAGCCACGATACCCTCGCACATCTCATTTGGTATTTGTCTCCCCACACAAGATGTCACCGCATTCATGTCATCACTGCCAGATTTTGTAGAATTGAAAAGATTCTTGAAGTAATCAGTAACCATAGCAGCCATTTCCTCCTCTTTTGAAACATAAATGCCCTTTGATGCAACTTTTATTTTTCTTCGTCTCTAGAGTCATACGTGTGAAGCTTATTAGATATTTTTTTTTAATATTAATTGCTTTATCCAAATATAATATAAGAATTTGGATTATGTTTCTCTTTAATTTTACTATTTATAAATCTCTAAAATTATCTGCTAATTAGGAGTATCATTTACTACTAAAGTTAGAATAAAAGAAAATTACGATTTGATACAATTTAATAGTTTATGTCTTATGCCATATACACTTGCTCTCTTCGTCCCAGGCTAGTGTGGTTTCAACTAATATTTTATACCTCACAACAAATTAAATATGCACCACACTTTTGGAGGACGAATGGAGTATTATTCTAATTCTAATCTTTTTAAAAATGGAGTTGCATTGAATAGAAAATTATATTGTTACCTTGAATTAAATGCCTTATGGTAGATTCACTTCATAATATACACATATTTTACATCGATTTATATCTAAAATCCAACTTATAATTATGTTTAAAATCCAACAAATTATTTAATTATAAAGTACTATAATTAAAGAGGATCTTAAGAACACGTTTTAATATGTATATTATAACTAAATTTACATCCTCTCGGTTAATTGTCTTCTTAATTGTTCTCAATAAATCATAATTAAGCATACTATTTATTGTTATTGTTTATTATGTAAAGTTTGGATTTAAATGAGACGGATAACGACCTTATATTTATTTATACATACATTTCATAAATTTAAACAGTTATGAAAAAAAAAGAACAAAAAAATTTGAAGATGTAAACATATCTTTTTCGGCATTTTGGAAAAAATTAGAGATATCGATTTAGCATGAATTAATGAGACGGTTCAAATAGACTTAAAACAAAGCATTTTTACTAATTTTAATTTTAATTAATAATAACTTTGTTCAGATTTTTATCGAGTAATTTAGCATAAACCAACGAGACAATTCAAATAACAGAAAAATTATTTTAAAATGTATGCTAATAAATAAAAATATAAATTATTTTCCGTCGAATCTCGATGAATATGGACGGGCTACTTTCTGGTTATTACTACTACCTCCGTCCCATTATTCTTGTCTCATCTCTTTTGAGCACGAGTATTCTTTTTGTGAGAGAAGCATATTTCCTTTTATGAAAACATGATAAGAATAACCGGACAAAAAAAAAAAATACAATACAAGAATAATGGGAGTGAAAGTATTATATAAATTTATAATTAAGTAAACTTTAAGGCAAATGGCAGGGTTTTAGTTTCCATATACATGTCAATTCCCAAATGCAAACGATTACGATTGAAATGAAGATTGAATCGATCAAATCTTGACCATTTTAAGAATTGCTGCGCCTCTAATGGATCCGCTGTATGAACAACGGCTGAGAGATGAGGTTATTTTCCTTCACTCCCTCTGGCATCAAGGCCCCCCTAGACCCGCCTCCGCCGCCGTCACCACCGCCGCCTGCACCTCCACCAGCACCTCCGCCACCCGTTACCACCTACAGCCCTCAAAACCAACCAACTTTAAGAAAAAGCGCAAAAGTCGGAAGATACTTCCCAACGACGCCACTCCTGATCCCGGCTCATCACACGGTGTCGAGTGGCCGTGCCCCTCCACTCCGCCTCCCACCACCGCGTGGCCTACCGAATGCGGGCCCACTCTGGAGCCCCTCCCCCTCTCCCCTGAAGAACAATCGAAATTGGCTGCTAAACGCGCCCATCAGCACGCCCTTAAGGTTGTCCGTGAATTCTTCACGAGTTACGATTCTGACGGTTCTGATGAAATAGAAAGCAGCGATGATGATGAGGAGCTGATGGACGGAGATTGCGGCCGCGAGGAGTACGATATTCTTTTTAAAGTGTTTGAGAATACCAAATTGAAGGAGTATTATGAGAAGAATTTCGTAATGGGAGAGTTTAGCTGTCTGGTTTGTGGAGCTGTGGGTGGGAAGAACATGGCGAAGAAGTTCAAAGGCTGCTTGCCTCTCGTGCAGCATTCTATCGCCATTGAGAAGACGAAGAGGCGGGGCGCGCATAGGGCGTTTGCTCAAGCTGTTTGCAAGGTTCTTGGTTGGGATATTAATCGCCTGCACGAGATTGGTTCTATGCTGAGTGATAAATCCGGAAACACGCAAGTAACTTAGTCTTCATGATGGCTAGTTTGTTTAGTGATTATGATGCATTTTTGTTTAGAAGTTAACCATTGTTTGTGTTAATGCAGGGGAATGGTAATGGTGACAAAGAGGACAGCGCGATGGCTCTTGTTCACAATGTTGATTCTGTAAAGGATGATACTTTAGATGGTGGTAAAGACGACGAAGCAGAACCAGAATCTGATGCTGGTAAAAATTTGGAAGAGCCTGCATCAGATGGGTCGATAACTGTGAGTGTCTTATGTCTTCTTGTTTCCTTGTAATTTTATATTTCTCTTGTAGTTTTATGTTGTTTGCATGCATATATACTTCATGTGGCGAAAGATTTGAGGAGCTAATTTAAAGAGAGAGAACTTTATTGATGCTGCTGAATGTGGATATAGATAACCAGGAAGCTCATTTTAACTCATACTTTTCTTGATACTCTTATTGGAATCATATGTTGCTTATGTTTTTGCTGATATTTTGATTGTTAGATAGGAGTTGAGTAGCGAAGCTTGTAAAATTAAGTAAAATTAGAAGCATATGCCACCACAATATTTGCTCATTCGTAAGACACTTTCTAGAGTGAGTACTATATATACAGTCAGGCATGTGAGTGAAGGATGATTCAATTATTTACGACTTTTGTGATGTGTGATTGTTAACTTTGATAACTTGAGGAAGTTGATGAATGATTTGGTATTTCTCTCGACTTTTGCGGTTTGTATAGAGTTTTTCGGCATGTAATGATGCTGATAAAACTGAAATTCAAGTCCATTCTGGAGGTTATTTTTCTGCTGTCTCCACCTCTGCTGCTGTCCCCATGCAGCCCTCCAAAGCTGGATGGTCGTGCCCTAGTCCACCACATCTTCCCTCCACCAGTGATAGGCTGACCACCTGTTGGGAAAATTAATAGAGTTTTGAAGTGATACCAAAACCCAGCTGACCCCAACCAAGTAGATGTTTGCACAAACCCAAGTGTTTTTCCAGCTCGCCTGTTTGAGCTTATAGAGTTTCTAAGTTTGCAGGTGGTAGCTGAAGACAGCAGAAGACCCAGCTGAGTACACAGCAGGGTAAGCCAAGTCGAGTGATCAGCAACGTTATCCAGATTCAAGACGATCAAGTTCTTCCAGACACAGCTGTAGGAAAGACCCAGCTCGTGTGGCAACTCAGCTCTACGTCAAGACCCAGCAGAGATCAAGACTCAGCTCAGCGTCAAAGATCCAGCAGAGTTCAAGACAGCTCAGAGTCACCAGCACAGCAGAGTCGAAGTCAACTTGAGATAAAGTCAGATCTGATCTGGACCACCAGGAACTCGACACCTCAGCACCTAGAAGTCAGACCTAGGATTGCTTTACGAGGAAATCAAGGAAGAAGACAAGTCAATCCTGTCAGAAGTTAGGTGGAGATTCAGAACGGCTCTTTCCAACGGCTAGTTCTAATCTCTCCCTATAAATATAAGTCTTCTTCATCATCAGAGTGAGAGAGAAAATCCACAAGAAAGATCAACAGAGAAAGAAGTCTATCAAAAGACCAAGATCTCTCAGAAAAGCTTAACGATCCAGCAGTCTACATCCTCATGAGTTCTTATTTATTATCAGGCTGCTGAAGCTCTCTCCCACTAGTATCTAGGCATATAATCCTTCCCATCTTAAGCCTAGTTTGAACGAGTTCATCATACTCAAAGTTCTTCATTGTAAGAACTCGTTCATAGTTGGAAACCCCAAACTCAAACCCAGAAAAAGGTTAAGTTAAGGTTATGGTTCTGTAGTACCCGTAAACTACAGGTTAGGTTCTTCGTGCCGTAAAGCGGAATGTAGGCTTCGAGTTTGTGCCGTAAACGGACTTGTTACGTTTCGATACGATACGCGTAAACTTGTATCCGGCTTGAGGAACTAAGGCCGCAACGCTTGGCCGCGAAAAGTCAGTGGTATTCTTAGTGGATTACCAGAGGTTTCTGGTCGTGGACGTAGGAGTAGTTTCTCCGATCCACGTTAAGTTGCTTTGTTCTTTCATGTTTATTTATGCATCCAGCTAACCCATCATAAGCATTATTTCAAGCTGCATAAACTGACTAACTGAAAAGAGAAACAAAGCTTTGCAATATATTTGAAGCAACAGACGGACTTTCCAAAATCCCACCACATTCCGACATTTGTGTTGATCAAGTCGCTTCCAAATTTGGATCGAACACATCCAGCTCACTCAAAAGAGTTTTAATTGGAAAAGTTTTTAAACCTTGGTGTATTCACCCACCCTCTACACCAAGGTATTCGTCTTGGGACCATCAATTGGTATCAGAGCAGTGGTTCAAAAGATCACTTTTTCTGTGTCAAGTCAGCCTCTTTGCTGATAGTGGTCACCTGAACAGATCCTTCAAAGTTTCAAATTTTTTAAAATCATTATATTGCATACTGTCATGGAATCTTTCCTGTGCAGGAATCTTCCGGTTTTCTCTGTCGATGATTATCATATCTGGAAGTTCCGACTTAAAAGCTTTCTGAGTGCGCATCACGACATGATGTGGGATGTTATCACTGACGGACCCATCATCATCATGAAATCAGAAAGACAAACAGAAACCTTACCTGGAGCTGAACCAGTACTCCGTCAAGTTGTGAAGCCCAAAAGGGAGTACTTTCCAAAAGAAAGAAGATAAGCTGGTTTGGACAGCTACGCTCGCAACGTCATCTCCTCAACAGTGACGGACGCTTATCTCAGCAAGATCATCAACTGCGAGACAGCTAAGGGGATGTGGGACACTCTAGCCAAGCTGTGTGAAGGCTCAGAAGAAATTCAAGAGAACAAATTCTCAGTTGCATGCCAGAGGTTCGACAACTCCAAGCAACTCCCCTACGAGTCCATCGAGCAAATGGAGCTCAGATTCTCCAACCTCGTCATCGAGATCGAGATGATCCGAACTGGAAAATATACAGTTCGAGATAAGAACTTGAAAGTTCTTGCAACTCTCTCCTCAGAATGGTGTACACACAAGGTGGTTCACCAAAGCAGAACTGATCTTGGCAGCATGGAGACGGAAAAATTGTTTTCCATCTTGAAGGCCAACGAATTTGATCTGGGGGTCTCAAGCAGAGATTCATCCAGCCGAATGAATGAAGCAGAGCTGAGGATTAAGCCAAGAAAAGAAGCTCAATCAGCTCAGCTTGGAAGGACCAACAAGGAGCACAAGAATATGAGCAAAGAAGATTTGAACGAAGAAGTTGCCATGCTTGTACGGAGCATTAATCAGCTGGAACAAAGCAAGGAAAGGTACAAGAATATCGTGAAGGTTCATCACGACAAGCAACTCTATCCAAAGAGAAACCTAGCTGAGTCATCCTCCCGGAGAAAGGATAAAAGGTTCGAATTGAGCGAAATGGATGATGATCAAATCTCCTTCTCCGACTCAGATGAGGATGACTGCTCTGATTAAGATGTCTGAAACATCTTGTTTTATCCAACAAAGAAAGTAAAGAAACCCAACTAGGCGGGACCAATGAAATAAAGACAATTTGGATACAAAGCGAAGATTCAATCATACAGTGAGTACATTGGTCTCAAGAGAAGAATAGAGAAGCGATACATGAACCAATTTGGATTTGGGACAATACTACTTGCTATACAAACTGAGACCTCATCAAAGAAATGAGCTAATGTGTGAATTATTTGGACTGATCAAACCGGATAAAGAAAAGCTCATCCAGCTGAGGGAGAACAAACTCAGCTGGATCCCAAAACTCAGTTCAGAAGGATTTCCCAGCCAAAAAGGGAATCAAGCTCAGCTGGACATCAGTCGAAGAGATAAAGGGAACTCAGCTGAAGGAAATTCAAGCTAATCTCCAAATACTCGGTGAGAGAAGCATCGATCAAACAAAGGAGAAGACCGCTGTGATATCAGCTGGATACTTTGTCCAAGCTGATCGGTTTGCGTCTCATGCATTTATTGCTCTGAGGAATATAATATTTAAGTTCAATCAATTTGAATTCTAATGTTAAGCGGACATATATTCCTTAGTTGAATTGTTTGATAAGTTTCCTTTCCTATCGCATTAATTATAAAGTCTGCATAGTACTGTAGCACGGCAGTATCGAGGCAGAACGTCAAACGTTTGAACTGCCTCACGCGCGTTTATAATACACTCGCCGAAAGCACGCCAGCAAAACGTGATGAGTGAATCTCTCCCAGTCGTTGATCAGAATATCAACTAATTCAATCTCAACCGTTGATTCTATATGGCAGTTGATATATATGGAAAAGATACGCGGATTCTTTCTTCCTTCATCTCTATCTCTGCAAATTTTAAGATTCAAAATCTCTATCTATTTTCTGCAAAGTCTTCGCACGATCAAATTCAACAAATTGCAGAAATGGCACCCAAGAAATCAACCGCAGGGATGAACCAGTTTGAAGCTCTAATGACAAAGCTATCATTTGAGAGTATTCTGTCCACCTCCAACCTCCATGTTTCAGAATTAAAAGAGATGGTGGATCTAGTTGCAGACTCCGGTCTCTTGCTGTAGGCAACCTCCATGCCCAAGCTGTTGCTAAAGAGAGATACCGCACTTTTCTACCTCAACATCATTGATGAAGACGGCTTCTACTCATCTTCATTTGACATGATCGTCAAAGGCGAAGACGGAAAGTTTGATACAGCAACCGTCACCATCAAACTCAACAAGATGCTACGAAAGGTGTTCAACCTACCAAGAGAAGGAGGATTCATCCCAGATGATTACAGCCGTGAAGAAGTGGATGAATTCCTCAGCAGAGAGATGCTTATCTCCCCAGAGCCATACAGAGCAAGCATGTCAAAGCTCCTGCTCAAGCCAAAGTACAGGCTGCTGCTGGATATCACGCAAAAATGCATCTTAGGGATAGCTGGATCTCAAGGAGAGATTAACATTCCAAAACTCAAGCCGATGATTGCTATGATCAAAGGCGCAAACGTCAACTGGTTTGACTTCTTACTCAACCGTCTGGTCAAGGAGTCTGAGAAGATCAAATTCAACTCCACCAGGACGACGTTCTCATCCACAGAGCCACTGTATCTCTGCTCCAAAATTTCTTTCTTGATATAGCAAGCTGTGAAAGGGCACACAGTAAAGTGGGCTGATTCAGAACCGTTTCCAGAAACGAAGATTCTTTTCCAAAGAATAAGTCAAGTCAATGATCTTCTGAAGAAACGGCTGCGTGAGCAAAAACGAAAGCGATTGGAAGGAACGAGGCGAAGTTCAGTGAGAAGAAACAAAGAAAGAGGAAGGCAGCTGACCCCAAACCAGCTGGAGGTCCAACTGAGAAGAAAAAGAAAACAGCTGTCATTCCAAGTCAAGTAATGGTGATTCTCTCCCCACAGCCAGTGTCGGCCTTCGATCAATACGGATCAAACATCCTGGCCGAGATGGGATTGAATGATGGATTGTCATCCAGCTCAGAGGATGAGCTGGATAATCCAAGGAGCTCACCCCAGCCCTCATCACCTCACAGCTCTCCGCCGAAACAGCCTTCCTCTCCACCCAGCTCTCCAACCAAAGAGCCATCTCCTGTAAACGAGCAGGCAGATACTCAACTGGCTGAAGCTTCTTCACAGCCAGCTGACACCCAAGCTGAACCCTCTTCCTCTAATTCCAGCTCACCCCCAAAACAGCCATCACCCAAAGCTCAAATTCCCACGCAGTTGGCTGATACTTCTTCACAGCCAATTGTGAACGCATTTGAACCTGTTCCTCAAATCTCCTCAGAATCAGAAGAGAGTGATTCTACTGCCTCTCCATCACTCAACTCCACTGGCTCATCCTTTATGGAAGCCATGTACGAGGACTTGCGCATTGCAGGGATCAAGAGTGTTCTAACTCAGTATCCGATTCTAGCGCACCTGCCCATCGCCCTCGTCAAAGTTGGAGAACTCAAGTTTTATCTGGCTACCAAGATGACAACTTGGTACCAGAATGAGCAGCTGATAGAGACTTTCTCTTATGATAAATTGAAGACGGATGAAGCACGCCTCCAGCACACATTTGGCTTTGGAAGCCTGGAGGATGCATACTTACACCAGAATGATCTCATCAGAGGAATTATAGAAGTGTCTCAGCAATACCCCAAGCCGCACCCAGCTGAAGTCTGGGAATCTGCCAACAAGCTCCTTACAGCAGCAGGATGGGAGACATCTTCTGTACCTGTTAAATCCAAAGAAGTCGCAGCTGAATTTGCCAAGGAAGCTATCCCTGCCGACACAGCTGAGGCAATGATAATTGAAGAAGAGCCAACTAATGCAGCAGTTGAGCCTACCGAAGCTGCCCCACAAAGTCCACTTGCCGATGACACTCGCACACTAGTCGAGTTCGAGGCAGACAAACCCAGTCATGTTGAATCTGGAACTCAAACTGACTCAGCTGTCGAGCTCTCAACCGCCATGAAGGAAGCAATATCCAAAGAGGTTGAAGAAATTCTCTTTCGACAGACTGAAGTATCAAGTCGACGTCATCATGCGATTCTCAGCTCTCGACTGTCAAGTTCGAGAACAACAGCGGACAATCGATGAAGTCCATAATTTTGCTCAGAATCTACAAGAAAGCACCAGTCAAGATCTCGGAGCGATCTCGTTTCTCAACGAATTGATCAATCAAACCATCTAGAGAAGAGAGCTTCTGAGATAGTGACAAGACTTCAAGCTCCACTGGTCGACGACATCGCAAATCTTTCAAGCCAGCTGGAAGCTCTCAAAAAGACCACTCTCTCCAACAGCGCTGACATCCGCCAACTCTTCAACTTGTATAAAGATCTGGATGCTCAGTTCAGAGCTGAAAGCAGCAGCAATGCCCAGCTGAACCTCTTCACAGCTGACAACTCAGCCAAGATCGCTGATGTTGAAGGTATTCTTTCCAAGCTCAGCGCAACAGTTGCCAACCTCTCTGCCTCCCTTGTTGATAATGCCAAAACGGGGGAAGATAAGAGTGAAGCTGGAAAAACAATGGAGATGGAAAAACAATGGAGAGGGAAGCTGCAGCTAAGGGGGAACCTGTGCAGCAAATTCAGAGGGAAATCGACGATTTTGCCAAAGAGCTCGATGAAGAAGAGAGAGCTAATCGCAAAAAGCGATCGAAGAGACGTGAGAGAGAAGATGGTTGCTCTTGCCAAAGCTCTGGACACAAGCTCGAAGAATACAAAGACTATCACCGCCGTGTAACTTCCACAACGAGCAAAGAAAAGAAATGCAAGAGGGATAAAATTATCAAAAAGAAAATTTGAATCGCTCAAGCTCCGAGAAAAAGCAGAAGAAGAAAAGGCAGAGCTACAGGCAAGCTAAGAAGAAACAAATCCAACTAGCCTCAGCCGACAAGAAGAACCCAGACGATTTCAATGAAAACTGGGAAAGTTGCAAATCAGAATTCATCAAAGAATTCTACTACTTGAATCAATTCAAAGGCATGGATCCAGAAACTACTTTCCAGGATTATTTCCTCGAACTTCATGAGACAGATCCAATTATGGCAAGATCAATTGCCCTATATGCCAAGAGTAACAACATCCAGCTGAAGGCTCCAAAAGTCAAACAGTTAAAGCCTCCATCTCTAGCTGGAACGAACCTTCCTGACAAGGCCCAAATCATCAAAGAAATTAATCACTGGGCTGGAGAAAGAGGAATTTCAAAATCGAAAAATCAAGCCGAATGGAAGGAGCTGGAAGAGTTCATCTTCAACAGATATGGTCTCAAGACTGACCATCAGATTGATGAACAAAGGAAGCAGCAAAACTGAAGATCCAGCCAACTGGGAATTTTCCTTTGAACTTTTTGTAATTAGAAAGCTGTAAAATTTCTTCCTATTAATGAAAAGTTCGTTTTATCAAAATCAACCTGAAGACAATCTCTCTTTGTCCAGGCTCTGAATATGTTTACCTGCTGTGAATGTTTAATCCTTTGAATCCCCGTTTCCTGTTAAGGGGGAAGCAATTTTGTTTTTCCAACTTGGGGTTTTGGCATCATCAAAAAGGGGAAAATTGTTGGGAAAATTAATAGAGTTTTGAAGTGATACCAAAACCCAGCTGACCCCAACCAAGTAGATGTTTGCACAAACCCAAATGTTTTTCCAGCTCGCCTGTTTGAGCTTATAGAGTTTCTAAGTTTCGTGGTCGCCGAAGACAAGAAGACCCACCGAGTACACAAGCAGGTAAGCCAAGTCGAGTGATCGAGAACGTTATCCAGATTCAAGACGATCAAGTTCTTCCGAGACAGCTGTAGGAAAGACCCAGCTCGTGTGGCAACTCAGCTCTACGTCAAGACCCAGCAGAGATCAAGACTCAGCTCAGCGTCAAAGATCCAGCAGAGTTCAAGACAGCTCAGAGTCACCAGCACAGCAGACTCGAAGTCAACTTGAGATAAAGTCAGATCTGATCTGGACCACCAGGAACTCGACACCTCAGCACCTAGAAGTCAGACCTAGGATTGCTTTACGAGGAAATCAAGGAAGAAGACAAGTCAATCCTGTCAGAAGTTAGGTGGAGATTCAAAACGGCTCTTTCCAACGGCTAGTTCTAATCTCTCCCTATAAATATAAGTCTTCTTCATCATCAGAGTGAGAGAAAATCCACAAGAAAGATCAACAGAGAAAGAAGTCTATCAAAAGACCAAGATCTTTCAGAAAAGCTTAACGATCCAGCAGTCTACATCCTTATGAGTTCTTATTTATTATCAGGCTGCTGAAGCTCTCTCCCTCTAGTATCTAGGCATATAATTCTTCCCATCTTAAGCCTAGTTTGAACGAGTTCATCATACTCAAAGTTCTTCATTGTAAGAACTCGTTCATAGTTGGAAACCCCAAACTCAAACCCAGAAAAAGGTTAAGTTAAGGTTATGGTTCTGTAGTACCCGTAAACTACAGGTTAGGTTCTTCGCACCGTAAATCGAATGTAGGTTTCAATTGTGCCGTAAACGGATCGGTTACGTTTCGATACAGTACGCGTAAACTTGTATCCAGCTTGAGGAACTAAGCTGCAACGCTTGCTGACTGCGCGAAAAGTCAGTGGTATCCTTAGTGGATTACCAGAGGTTTCTGGTCGTGGACGTAGGAGTAGTTTCTCCGAACCACGTTAAGTTGCTTTGTTCTTTCATGTTTATTTATGCATCCAGCTAACCCATCATAAGCATTATTTCAAGCTGCATAAACTGACTAACTGAAAAGAGAAACAAAGCTTTGCAATATATTTGAAGCAACAGACGGACTTTCCAAAATCCCACCACATTCCGCACACAGCCAGCTGTGTTGATCAAGCTGCCTTCCAGCTGGATCGAACACAACCAGCTCACTCAAAAGAATTTTAATTGGAAAAGTTTTTAAACCTTGGTGTATTCACCCCCCTCTACACCAAGGTATCCGTCTTGGGACCATCACCACTGGCTGGACTACTCTGGAAAAATCCAGTTTAAAAGCTGTCATGCCCTCCACAGAGGAACAGTCGTTACTGGCTGCAAGACATGCCCATCAGCATGCTCTAAAGGTCGTCTATGAGTTCTTTAGGACTAATAAGTCAGATGATTCTGCTGAAATAGATAGTGCCAGTGATGATGATGAACAACTGATGGAGGAATACAGTGGGAGTGAGAGTTACACTGTTTTCTTTAAGGTATTTGAGGAGGGTACATAGTTGAAGGAGTATTATGTGAAAAACTTTGCTGAAGGAGTGTTTAGTTGTCTGGTTTGTGGAGCTGTGGGTGGGAAGAAAACTGGGAAGAAGTTTAAAGGTTGCTTGCCTCTTGTGCAACATTCGATCACCATTGCCAAAACAAAGAAGAGGAGAGCCCATAGAGCATTCGGGCGAGCTGTCTGTAAGGTTCTTGGTTGGGACATTGATCGCCTTCCTGAAGTTGCATCTATACTGAGTGACAAAACTGGCGAAATACAGGTAACTTAGCCGTAGTTATTGTTAGTTTGTATAGAGATTATGATGCAATTTCCCTACATAAAAATCACATTTTTTTGTTACTGCAGAGAAGTAGTAATAGTGATAGCAAAAAGGGTTCTGTGTCTTCTGTTGACAATGTTGATTCGGTATAGGATAATACTTTAGAGGGTCGAAATGATAAAGCACCAAAAATTGGACTTGTTGGTTTTGAAATTTCACCCAAAAGTAACGAAGGAGACATCCTATGCATGTGTGGAGATATTTGAGACTTTCTCCAAGTTCAAGTCCTTCCTATATTTTACCTGTAGAAACTTAAGCTGTTTGAGGGGTCGTGTGGCCGTGGGTGTGACTGTGGTTTCCTTTTTCTTTTTTGTTCTTTCTGTTGTAATTTGTATTTCCTGTGTTCAATCCTTAGGTATGTCCGTGAGGTTGCTAAGAATTGAAGATATTGTGGCACGGATAGCCAAGGAATCTCAGTTTGGCTCATGTCTTTCCTTAAACTACTTGAAATTCTTGGTTTTGGATTAGAGTCTTTAAATTTAAAAAGAAAAAAAAAAAAAAACCTGCATCATTTGATTGTTAAGTCATTAAAGACTTTCTAGCCTAGCACTGCTATTGTACTCTGGCATAGAATTAAAGACTCTAGCATGGTATACATATGGGTGCTTTTCTCGAAAGTCTGGAGAAATGTAGGAGGGAAATGTTTGGGTTTGTCTTGATCTTTGAGTTTGTGCTATATCGTAGTTGCAGCAATTTGAGAGGGTGGAGTGATTTTTATGATGTTCTTGTCTTGTTCTTACGCAGATAGTATTTTGATTCATTTGGTGAATATAGTTGTACCCTAAGAAGCATGGGGACGTGAGAGGAGTGGACGTATCCGTCCCGGGGACGATACGCGAGAAATACGTGTAAAATACGTCCCCGGGACGTATTTTTAGGGTTTATTTTTAAAACAATTTTTTTAATATTAAATACGTTGGAAATACGTTTAAAATATGGTCAAATACGTATTTGACTATTAAAATACGTTTTTTAATAAATTTAAAACCTAAACCCTAAATCAAACCTTCAAGCATCGCCCCTCTTCTCCAGTTCGGCAGTTCTCCTCAAACCCACGACGCTCGCCGCCGCTCGCCGTTGTGCCGCCCTGCGCCGCTTGCCATCGCGAAGGTGCGAACTATTTATTAATTGAAAGATGATGGCAGTGGCTATTTATTTCAATTTGTTGTCTTCACCGATGAAGATATGAGGGAAGAGGAGGAGGAGGAGGAGGAGGAGGAGGAGAATGAGGATGATGACTGATGAGTGAAGAGGGCTAACATTTTAGTGTGTTTTTATTAAGTATTAACTATTAAGACTATGTTTTATTTGCTGTTTGGTTAACTTTATTATGAATTAGTTGTGTTTTGCTTATATTATTGGTGAATTATGAATTTATAATATATATAAAATATATTTTAAATAAAAAAACTAAAACGTATTTTTGACATATCGTATCATGATTTTTGGAAAAATGACGTATTTACGTCCCCGTATCGTATCGTATCCGTATTACGTATTCGTCCCCATGCTTCTTAGGTTGTAGCTAACCCCGAATTAAAAACATTCCGTGATAGAGCTGACTGTGGCACTTCATTTTCTTAGGATTCTTCCTGTAATCATTTATTGTTTCTGTTTTTCCTGATATTTGGGATATTATATAATAGTTTAATAGCAGAAGAGTATATTAAATGATAAATCTGGAAGCATGCCACACCACTTTGTATGCTGTATGTGGAAGGTTATTTGTCTGAGTCCTTTTATCTGTACTCAAACATGCAAAGAAAAGAACTCTGTTATGGTACTCATAAATAAGTTTTTCTTAAAAGATTTTCTAATACAGTATACTCGCAGATGTTAAAGACTGTTTTGATTATTTGAGAACCTTGGACAGTTGGGAATAACTTTTTTGATGTTATGGACATGTTTTGTTTCTATAGAATTCTTTGGTGCATCCTGATGCTGATAAAGTCGAAAATTTGGGCATGGAGCATCAACATAATGTGCAGCAACCTGCATCAGAGGGGCCAAAGGTCGTAAGTATCTTGTTTCATTTTATCATATTCCTTGATTAATAATGTGGAGCTAACATCAAATAACAAGTGACATTGTTATGACATTTTATTATGAGGCAACTTTTGTTAACCTACTTTGACTTTTTAATGGACTTTACTAAATATGGTTAATTTCAAGCTCCTATCCTATGTTCATATTTCTGTCATTTTCTTCTAACTACATTTATTTTTCAGCCACTTTTCTTGAATGTTTACTACATGCTCAGAATCTTCTTTTGCAAATCTGCCATTCCTAGGAGCTCTCAAAAGGCTGTTATTATTTTCTCCAACTCGTTCTTTTCTCTCTATATTTCACAAAATGGGTTGAAATGCAACATGGAGTCTCTTCATGTTGTTTCAACGATGAATTTCTCAAGCGATTGTAGAGATTAGTGTACCGTTCGTATGCTCGAGTTTTAATTTCTGATAGAATGCTAATTTCCCTCGGTATAGGTCGGAGATGAAATGCAAGAAGTTGTGCAGATGAATTGATGATGCTGTTGCGTCGAAGGGTTCGGACGATTATAAAGGGACTTCATTATGTGGTGGAGTTGTTTTAAGATTTACACCACTTCGTATCTCATCTTCCAAGAGCTGTGGTTGATGATGCTTTCAAGTGAAGAGACAGGTAATTGGGGTCTATTTTTTTTTCCCTTGAGAAGATCTTGTAAAATTTGCCCAACTTCTTATCTGAAATGGTTGCCAAATACTTCATGTTATAAACTGTCTTGGGCAAATAACTATACATGTTTACACGAAAATGACTCATACTATTGGTATTTTACAGATATAATCCAAGCTATCAAATTTTTACACATTTTTTTTCCCTTTTTTCCCTGTTTCTCTTTTTTTAATCAAAAGAGAATGAGGGCGTTTAGATATTAGTAATAAAATTCCTAGACGTCATTTCTCATTACTTGCATTTTGAAATAATTCATATGTTATTTATTTTAATTGATAATTTTTTAATTAATTATAAATTAGTTTCTTATAAAATAAGACTTCAAATCTTATTTTGAGATATGAAATTGATTTGTATGGCATGCTATGTAAACTTGGTTATAAAAATAGAGTTATTTATAGTATGTGGTCCGAACTTTCGTTACTTTTCTGATTGTGGCATGTACTTTAAAATTTTTCAAAAAATTTCTGTACTTTACGATTTTATTTAAATAAGGCATGTCTTTATTTTCTGGCATTGGAATGATGAATCAGTTGTCCGTCTATCTGATGTAGATATTAAAATGATAATTGTATCAAAACGACATTGTTCAGTTTGGATAGAATTAAAAATTGACAAAGTCATACACGTATTGCTTTTACGACTGAATTCTAAGGTCCCGTTTGATTTGTTAGACAAGATAGTAGTAAGATACAATATGAGATTAACAAAGATTGAATCATGAATATGAAATATGTGTTTGGTTGGACGTATAATTTTTATAGTGAAGAAAAATATTTTTTGTTCGTAATATTATTTAATGTTAATTTATTGTGAATTACTAATACACCCTTTGTTTGAATGTTGGCACATCATCATCATCATCATCGTCATTCTCTCTCTCTCTCTCCTTTCTTTCACTGAAAACCTCCTCCATCACACCCTTAAATTCTCGCCACCACTCACCAGGCCCGCCACCATCACCACTCCACCATGGCGCCCTCATCTTTCATCTTCTGCAACCCCATCGCGTCACCGCCCCATGCAACCCATCGTGCCGCCACCTCACATAGCCCGTCAAGGCGCCGCTATCGCACCACCCCATCTCTCTCTGGTCCCCAATCCACAACTAATGTTACATAACCGGCCCATTTTCATACACAACGGCTGCAGCTTGTACAGATCAAAAGCCATCTTAAAATCATTCAACAGTGGTTTGATTTTCATTCCCAAATTTGAATAAATTTTACAATTTTTAGGAATGGATGAGTGGAAGAAGATGTGGAGAGAGGGGTAGGATGGGATGAAAATTCCTTAGAGCTATACATATTCGGTTTTAGAAGATATAACATGAGATACAGAGGAGAGAGAGAGAGAGAGAGAGACGAGAATGGAAGGGGCTAAATGGTATTCTTGTCAAGATAAATTTTATCGCTAGGGGAGGGTCCGACTTGAAATCACAAGATTAGCAGAGATAGTAAGGGACCAAGCTTGTCGTGGCTTTAAGTCATGGGCCTTAACTTTAATGGATCTTTCCACCAAACATGAGATATATTGCTTATAGTCAATCCTAATATAGGTAACCGAATAGGACCTAAATGTATTTCTATTCTCTCCCTAAACTATACATCGACTTTATGATTCACGTGGATGTATATTCACCTTGTTCAATATTCATAGAGCTCTTTGTTATTCTTGTTTTCATATTTTAATCTAGTTAAATAATTCCTTTTACTACTCTAGCTCAATCCTATCTATAATTGAATATATCGTAGAAAAATTAAGTAAGAGACACGAGCATACTCCCATGCACGTCGCATTGGATGCTTTACAGATGAGCGAGCAAATTGTCGCTAGAGCCTTCAACTTTTAACGATTGGATGGTTTGTTCATCGGAATGTCATTTTGTTGTATAATAATTTGAGTTCAAAACGAGCAATGATTTGAATTGTGGCCATGGTTAAGTAGCCGGAATGTCGTTTTGTGGTATAATAATTCGAATTCAAAACGAGCAATTAATTTGAACTGTGGCCATAGTTCGATGGCACAACAATTCGAATTTGAAACAAGGCAAAGACAACGATTGCTATAGTTAGTATGTATAATTGATGAGTAATATTATGATACAAAAAATAGAGTTTAAATTTGAGTCTCTTGCCTCGATTATTATCTATGTTGTTTTAATTTTTCATATTATTGTCCTCACAAATTGATATTGTACTCAATAATGATAAATTAATATCACTTGAGATAAAGTTTGGTAGTATGTCCGTTTAAGTTTTGTCTTTTAAATTTCTCAAAAAGAAAAAGTCTTTTTTAAAAGAGTGTCTTATCTAGATTTTTATTCTCCTCTTTCAGATAAAGAAAAAAAAAAAGCAGATTTTTATTCTCCAGAAAATGCAATAAAGTCCGTCAACTTTTCCGCAGTCGATAGCTATTGAGCAAAATGATATTCTGCTATTCTCTGTTTGGTAATTCCTCCATGCCATGATAAATGGCCACATTCTTTTCGGTACGAGTATTAAAGAGAATGATATTTAAATGATAAAAAAATATAAAGTAATGGAACCCACAACTTTTTGTGAGACAGACATATTTTCTTATAATTTTCTTATAAGTAAAATGGTCATTTTCTTATAAGTCAAATGGTCACGTATCTCGGGTTTTACCAAAAAGAAATGTGGTTATTTATTACTAGACGGGCTGAGTAAATTACGAAATGCCGCTCCCATATGGGTTTTACCAAAACACCGTTCCCAAACAGCTCCATAAGCCAAATACCTCTCCTCTGAATATATATACAAACCGCCCCCTTCCTAGTCTTAATATTTACTGAAAGATCCCAAAAACTCTATCTTTTCCTTCATCGAATTCAGGCGAACGCGTGGAGCAAAGCTTGCGAATTGGAAAAATGGCAGGAATCTCACAGGACTGGGAGCCGGTAGTCATCCGCAAGAAGGCGCCCACCTCCGCCGCTCGCAAGGATGAGAAAGCCGTCAACGCAGCCCGCCGCTCCGGAGCAGAGATCGAGACTGTAAAAAAGTGTGAGTGTTATTTCGCTAACTGTGATTCTTCGTTCTTATGTGATTTAGGGTTTATAGTTCGTTTAATATGCGCCTATGTTGGAGAGGTTTTGTTGAGTTGCCATTTTTATTTAGGGTTATGTCTGCGTTATCCGCTCGATGATAGAAATGTTGCGACCGATTTGTCTATTTTTGGTTGTCTTATGGTTTTCTGTTTAATGCTGAATTCTTCTTTTTGGGCTGTGGTATTCGTTTGTTATTGCCTGAAATTGTTTTGTTTCTCTCATGCTGCATGATTATTCATCGGTTTTGATTAGAGTAGTAGTGAAATCTCGTGGTATGTCTGTATTTGTTCCATTTCTGGTGAAATAGAATTAAATCCTGACAAATGCTATTTGTTGAAGTGTTATTGTACATATTTAGTTTTACTAAAAATATACATGTTCTGGCCATAAATCAGTTTTGATAATGCTGAAGTGTAATTAGTATTCGAGAGGTTAGTTTTCATGTTTCATATTGTTTGCCTGCTGCGTAACTTTAAGGGGTTTGGTGCAGGGTCCATGATTTTTTTTTATTGTTGTAATTTATTTGCTCCACAGGGAACACTTGATGAGTGTTCGTCTTATGCTGTTAAGATCCACCCTGTTTTGCTCGCTATAAATTTAATTATGTATTATGCTGCAGCAAATGCGGGGATGAACAAAGCTGCTTCCAGCAGTACCTCGTTGAACACCAGGAAGCTTGATGAAGATTCAGAAAATCTTACTCGTGAGTTGAATTTTGTTTTATTTTTTTGCAGTCAAGAGTTAGATTGATATTCATATTTGTTGAACAAAATCTGTTTATCTTGTCATGTTTTTGTGCTGCTGTCCATGCTTCTTGTACTTTAGTTTAGTTGAAATAATTGAATGGATGCATCTTGCACTAATAGAAACATCTCAAATACCAACTTCTCATATATTATCTAGTAAGAATAGTGATAAACTGATAATTGATAAATATCTCGGTGACTGGACTATCATGTTTCAATTTCACTGCTGGACATCTACTTCTGCTGAAATGTTGTACAAAGAACTAACATACATATTGCATCCTCTTGTTCCTGCCTATTTTCTCTGTGATGTTCATATGAATCGTGCTTACTCTGCCCTAGCTGAAGATGCAAACTGATGTAGTGAAGCACCAATCTGAAGTGTTGGTGAAAATGTAATTGTGATGTATTGCATATATGGTAAAACTAATTTAACCTCCTACATATAGAATATCAAAGTTAGCTGTCTGCGAGCGTATGAGCTGCTATTTATTATCTGTCTAAGATGAGGAAATAGTTTTCCACTTGAACACTTGACAACAACATTTGTTCTTAGTAAGTGGCTAGTTCAGACTTTTGCTGAGGTGTTTCATTTTACATGAAGTTCCAAGTGGAAGAGTTTAGGTGTCATTCCGGATAAAATTTGTTAGTTAAGTGCCAACTTTTGAGGCACTGAAGGAAGTAGTAATTCCCCAACTATAAGTAACTAACCCCTGAAGCTCGTAGTATCAATCAATCTAAGTTTATACAATGTAAATTCAGTGTTGTGGAATATGCCATATGCTTCCTAGCTCCGGGGGCGCCTAGGCTGCCCGCTTATGCATTAACTTGATTTGTTCTTTGTTTTAACTAAGTCTAAAGTTGGACAAGTAAGTTGTGTCCAGAACGATGAGGCCTTCTTGTAGCCGCCCAACTTTCTTCTTTATATAAATTTAGCCAGACAAGGGTTTTGGGGACTAGAGTGGAAAAAGGACCTTTCAAGGTCCTGATGTATATCTCTGATTTCTCTTGTGCAACAATCAATTTTTATTACTGTGTAACAAGAAATCCAATTATGTGACAGATGACAAGGTTCCCACTGAATTGAAGAAGGCTATCATGCAGGCTCGAATGGATAAAAAACTGACGCAGGCTCAACTCGCTCAGGTTTGATTGCTATCTGTGTTTAGGTCATCTTTTTCCATACATTTAAGCGTTTATACAGTTTGGGAGTAAGATTTAATTGAACTTGTGCAGGTGATAAATGAGAAACCCCAGATCATACAGGAATATGAATCTGGAAAAGCAATTCCGAATCAGCAGATCATATCCAAACTGGAGAGAGCTCTTGGTGCGAAACTGCGTGGAAAGAAATGAAATTACGAGCAGGGAGGACAGGTGGCCTTTTTTGCTTTCTTTGCCTTTGAGTCCCAAGTGGTGGTGTAAATGAGAGCTTGTATTGCCTTTCTCTTTGAGTCTTCTGGCCACTGTGTCGCCCATATATATCTGGATAGATACTCAAGAATGGCTTTCCCTGACCTTCTGAAACATATGCTTGTGTTCTAAATGAGGTATCCTTGGATCTGATGCTTATGAAACTTGATTAGTTCGATTACCGCCACTTGTCTTTGTCCTGATTGATCACTGCTTATATCATATATTTATCTTGAATAACGTGTGGTAGTTATGTTGTTAAATAAATAAAATTAGCCTCTGCATATGATGTTGGCAGCCACGGTTACAATTGTCAAATCGGAAAATTTCAATCATGATTACAAGTTTAATATTTTTTGAAAGAACGTCGTTTGCATTTTCTCGAGTTTTGTTTAGACTGTGTCTTTCTTTGGGTTCATTTCGAGAGAGTTTATTTTCTCTGAATGATTCACAGGTCAAATAATATTGTTCGAATTCATGACATTTGACTACAAACTCATTCAATTCAATTTATAATTAGATTCGTATACCTTTATTATTTGCAATTTTGTATATGTACGAAACCACGTATGCGAGATTATCTTTTGTTTGTTTCTGTATTATCTGGTAGTAAATCCAAATCCAAATATACATTTTGCTTACTGTGCTTGCTTATAATTGGCCTACAATCTTGATATGAGAACGATGTTTCACAGGTTGCAAATAAATTGCATATAGTTGAATCCCCTTCTACTTTGATTTTAGTTTAGAAGGTTTCTCATTGCACGTGGTGAGGATTAATTTTAATTGGAATAGTTGGTGTAGCTGAAGTGAGAAAGTAGGATTGTAATATATACTTGTATAAAACGAGGTTTGTTTTACATTGGATAGTCTATTATATGATTAATTATAGTCCGATAAATTTACAATGTGAGAATTTTTGTTAAATCAATCTAAACATAATAAGAAAAATTTAATTTATGACAATTTTCATCAATTACTAATTTCAGGCTTTGGGCTGAATCCTAATTTTATTAAGGATTAGGGAACGTTTAATGCTAATATTATAAAATAGAGTTGTTTTCTCCCTTTAACGTATAATTGAGTCATCAATTTTTGTGTGTTTTTTCTTACTTTCGTTTACTTTTTTCTAAACATAATTTTAATTTAAAATTCAACAAAACATAAACGTATAATCCCAATTATAAGAACATTCTATCCTATTTTTCTGCTTCTCCAATTCAAATTCCTTTCTCAAACAAAATCAAATCGTGGAATACGTTACTGGGAATTCATCCTCTTTCTCAATCAAAAATCATATGGCTAGCGAAGGGAGCAGGCACTATCGTTGCTTTACGTGGAGAACAACCATGGCGCTTCAGCTCGGAAAACTCCGCCGCCGGCACCTTGAACGAGCTGTTGAGTCCGACGAACAACACCACACCATCCAACGACTCTTCCATGTAGCACAATTTTCTGCGCCGCCAGTCGATGACGTGGACGTCGAAGCCGATGGTCTTGTGGGGACATCCATGACTCTTGCCATCATCCTCAATAGGAGCACCGTCGGGCGCCATCTGTTCGACGAAATGCCGCTTCACCAGCAGCAGCTAATCGGTGTGCTCCACGTGTACGAGGTTCCGCGGCATTCGCCTCAAGCGTTGTTTGAGCTCCCGCTCTCGGTCGGAACCGGCGAAGAAGGGATAGTTTTCCTCCTCGTGGACTGGGCGAGGCTGTAAAAGTTGCAACTCATGCCGCCGCCGGTAGCATCAGCCACGGCGACGGTACTCGCCGGAGCGGATTCCACCGCCGCATAGTTTGCTGCAACCGCGGTTTTGGGAAAGGGATATCCGTGGACGAAGAAGACAAGAGCCAGCCGCGACCTTGTCGGAAATCAAACGGCGTATAGAGGAAGCCGAAGCCGAAGCCATCGTGTGTGTAACGAAATCAATCTTCACATGCATGCCTTTTTATTCTTTAACCTACATCGATATAATGATTATTATAAAAAAGGGTAATTACTCAAATATAGCCACTTTTCAAAAGTAAAGTTCAATTTTAACCACTTTTTTTAAAATGAGCAATAATGGCCTCTCTTACTATATTGCCCTTCAATGGTCGTGTATGCATAGTCGTGTATGCTGATCGTGTGTGTATATATGGTCGTGTATGTTGATCGTGTGTGTATATATGGTCGTGTATGTTGATATGGTAGTGTATGCATAGTCGTGTGTGCTGGTCGTGTGTGCATGGTCGTGTATGTTGGTATAGTCGTGTGTGTTGATCGTGTATGCATGGTCGTATGTGTTGATATGGTCGTGTATGCATGGTCGTGTGTGTTGGTCGTGTGTGCATGATCGTGTATGTTGATATAGTCGTGTGTGCTGGTCGTGTATGTATGGTCGTGTGTGCATGATCTTGTAATTTTCCGACGACTTTTCAGCGGAATTTTTTTGGGAAAGCACACGTGTGTGTTTATCGTGTGTGCATAATCGTATATATTGATATGGTCGTGTGTGTTGGACGTATGTGCATGGTCGTATAATTTTCTGGCGATATTTCTGGCGAAGCAGACACAACCAACTCACACAACTAGCACACACGATCATATCAGAACACACGATCATGGTGGTGTATGCATGATAGTGTATGCTAATATTTTAATATGTGATTAGATACTTTTTGCATTAAATTGATAATACGGAAACTTATTTATTAAGATATTTTATAGAACTAGATTAACCCGAGCGCTTTGCGCTGCACAATGAAGAATAATTAATGTGTTTGATGGTCCCAAGACGGATACCTTGGTGTAGAGGGGGGGGTGAATACACCAAGGTTTAAAAAACTTTTCCAATTAAAACTCTTTTGAGTGAAATTTGTTGTGTTCGATCCAAATTTGGAAGACAGCTTGATCGACACAGCTGGCTGTGTGCGGAATGTGGTGGGATTTTGGAAAGTCCGTCTGTTGTTTCAAATATATTGCTAAGCTTAGTTTCTCTTTTCAGTTAATCAGTTTATGCAGCTTGAAATAATGCTTATGAAGGGTTAGCTGGATGCATAAATAAACATGAAAGAACAAAGCAACTTAACGTGGTTCGGAGAAACTACTCCTACGTCCACGACGTAAACCTCTCGGTAATCCACTAAGGATACCACTGACTTTTCGCGCAACAAGAAGCGTTGCAGCTTGGTTCCTCAAGCTGGATACAAGTTTACGCGTACTGTATCGAAATGTAACCAGACTGTTTACGGGCACAGCTGAAGCCTAACCTGTAGTTTGCGGGTACTACAGAACCAACACTCGAATTACGCGCTTCGAGCAGGCGTTCTTTTACCTAACCTTTTCTGGGTTTGGGTTTTGGGGGGTTTTCCAACTATGAACGAGTTCTTACAATGAAGAACTTTGAGTATGATGAACTCGTTCAAACTAGGCTTAAGATAGGAAGGATTATATGCCTAGATACTAGTGGGAGAGAGCTTCAGCAGCCTGAGAATAAATAATCACTCATAAGTATGAAGGCTGCTGGATCTTTGAAGCTTTTCTGAGAGATCTCTTGATCTTTGGTTAGACTTCCTTCAATGAAGTATGTTGATCTCTCTTGAATATATTCTCTCGTCACTCCTCTCTTTCTGATGATGAAGAAGACTTCTATATATAGGGAGAGATTAGAACTAGCCGTTGGAAAGAGCCGTTCTGAATCTTTACCTAACTTCTGACAGGATTAACTTGTCTTCTTCCTTGATTTCCTCGTAAAGCAATCCTAGGTTTGACTTCTAGGTGCTGAGGTGTCGAGTTCCTGATGGTCCAGATCAGATCTGACTTTATCTAAAGTTCACTTCGACTCTGCTGTGTTGGTGACTCTGAGCTGTCTTGAACTCTGCTGGATCATTGACGCTGAGCTGAGTCTTGAACTCTGCTGGGTCTTGACGTAGAGCTGAGTTGTCACACGAGCTGGGTCTTTCCTACAGCTGTGTCTGGAAGAACTTTATCGTCTTGGATCTGGATAACGTTGCTTAACACTTCGACTTGGCTTACCCTGCTGTGTACTCAGCTGGGTCTTCTGCTGTCTTCAGCGATTCCACCTGAACTTAGAAACTCTATAAGCTCAAACAGGTGAGCTGGAAAAACACTTGGGCTTGTGCAAACATCTACTCGGTTGGGGTCAGCTGGGTTTTGGTATCACTTCAAAACTATTAATTTTCCCAACAATTTCCCCCTTTTTGATGATGCCAAAACCCCAAGTTGGAAAAACAAAAATTGCTTCCCCCTTAACAGGAAACGGGGATTCAACGAATTAAACATTCACAGCAGGTAAACATATTCAGAGCCTGGACAAAGAGAGATTGTCTTCAGGTTGATTTTGATAAAATGAACTTTTCATTAATAGGAAGAATTTTTACAATTATCTAAATACAAAAGTTCAAAAATAAAATTCCCAGTTGGCTGGGTCTTCAGCTTTGCTGCTTCCTTTGTTCATCAATTTGATGGTCAGTCTTTAGACCATATCTATTGAAGATGAACTCTTCCAGCTCCTTCCATTCAGCTTGATTCTTCGATTTTGAAATTCCTCTTTCACCAGCCCAGTGATTAATTTCTTTGATGATTTGGGCCTTGTCAGGAAGGTTTGTTCCAGCTAGAAATGGAGGCTTTAGCTGTTTGACTTTTGGAGCCTTCAGCTGGATGTTGTTACTCTTGGCATAGAGGGCGATTGATCTTGCCATCATTGGATCTGTCTCATGAAGCTCGAGGAAATAGTCCTGGAAAGCAGCTTCTGGATCCATGCCTTTGAACTGATTCAAGTAGTAGAATTCTTTGATGAATTCTGATTTGCATCTTTCCCAGTTTTCATTTATATCATCTGGGTTCTTCTTGTCAGCTGAGGCTGCTTGGATTTGTTTCTTCTTGGCTTGCCTGTAGCTCTGCCTTTTCTTCTTCTGCTTTTTCTCAGCAGGCTTGAGCGCTTCAGCTTTCTTCTTAACAATCTTATCCAGCTCTTGCATTTCTTTTCTTTGCTCGTTGTGGAAGTTACACAGCCAGTGATAGTCTTTGTATTCTTCAGGCTTGTGTCCACATGCTTTGGCAAGAGCAACCATTTTCTCTCTCCATGTCTCTTTGACAGCTTTGGCTGGAGCAGTTGGCTCTGTCTCTTCTTCATCCAGCTCTTTTGCAAAATCGTCGATTTCCCTCTGTATTTGCTGCACAGGTTCCCCCTTAGCTGCAGCTTCCCTCTCACTTGTTTTTCCAGCTTCATTCTGATCTTCCCCCTTTTTGGCATTATCAACAAGGGAGGTAGAGAGGTTGGCAACTGTTGCGCTGAGCTTGGAGAGAATACCTTCAACATCAGCGATCTTGACTGAGTTGTCAGCTGTGACGAGATTCAGCTGGGCATTGCTGCTGCTTCCAGCTCTGAACTGAGCATCCAGATCTTTATATAAGTTGAAGAGTTGGCGGATGTCAGAGCTATTGGAGAGAGTGGTCTTTTTGAGAGCTTCCAGCTGGCTTGAAATATTTGCAATGTCGTCAACCAGTGGAGCTTGAAGGTTTGAGATGATCTCAGGGACTCTCTTCTCTAGAAGAATTGACTGATCAATTTGTTGAGAAACAAGAGATTGTTTGAGATCTCTGCTGGTGCTTTCCTGCAGATTGAGAGCGAATCTGTGAACGTCGTCAATGGACAGTCCATTGCTCTGGACTTGCGACTCTATAGCTGTGATGCGCAGAAGGGTATCCACATTTGATTTGAGTCTATCCTGAAAAAGGATTTCCTCGACTTGTTTGGCAATCTCGTCCTTCATTGCATCAGAGAGCACAACATGATCCGTCTGGGTTCCGGATTCGGCTTGGCTGGGTTTTACTGCCTCGATCTCGACCAGTGAGCGAGTGTCATCGGCAATTGGACTCTGTGGGGCAGCTTCCTCTTGTTCAGTTGATGCAACAGCTGGTTCTTCAATGATCATTACCTCAGCTGTGTCATCAGGTACAGCTTCCTTGGTAATTTCAAGTGAGACTTCCTTGGAGTTGTCAGCTCCAGAAAGTGTCTCCCACCCCGCTGCTGTTAGAAGCTTGTTGGCAGATTCCCAGACTTCAGCTGGGTGCGGCTTGGGGTATTGCTGAGACACTTCAATTATTCCTCTGATGAGATCATCTTGATGCAAATATGCATCCTCCAGACTTCCAAAGCCAAAAGTGTGCTGGAGGCGTGCTTCATCAGTCTTCAGTTTCTCAAAGGAGAAAGTCTCTATCAGCTGCTCATTCTGGTACCAAGTTGCCATCTTGGTAGCCAGATAGAACTTGAGATCTCCAACTTTGACGAGGGCAATGGGCAGGTGCGCCAGAATTGGATACTGAGTTAGAACACTCTTGATCCCTGCAATGCGCAAGTCCTCGTACATGGCTTCCATAAAGGCTGAGCCAGTAGAGTTGAGAGAAGGAGAGGTAGTAGAATCACTCTCTTCTGATTCTGAGGTGTTTTGAGGAGCAGGTTCAAAAGGGTTCACAATTGGCTGTGAAGAAGTATCAGCCAACTGCGTGGAAATTTGAGCTTTGGGTGATGGCTGTTTTGGGGGCGAGCTGGAAGAGGGTTCAGCATGGGTGTCAGCTGGCTGTGAAGGAGCTTCAGCCAGTTGAATATCTTCCTGCTCTCTTGCAGGAGATGGCTCTTTGGATGGAGAGCTGGGTGGAGGGGAAGGCTGTTTCGGCGGAGAGCTGTGAGGAGGTGAGGGCTGGGGTGAGCTTCTTGGATTATCCAGCTCGTCCTCTGAGCTGGATGACAATCCATCATTCAATCCCATCTCGGCCAGGATGTTTGATCCGTATTGATCGAAGGCCGACACTGGCTGTGGGGAGAGAATCACCATAGCTTGACTTGGAATGACAAATGCTTTTCTTTTTCTTCTCACTGGACCTCCACTGTTTAGTGGTCACCGCCTTCCTCTTTCTTTGTTTCTTCTCACGAACTTCGCCTCGTTCCTTCCAAATTTCTTGCCTTTACTCACAGCAGGCTGCTTTTTCAGAAGATCATTGATTTGATTTATTCTTTGGAAAAGAATCTTCGTTTCTGGAAACGGTTCTGAATCAGCCCACTTTACTGTGTGCCCTTTCACTGCTTGCTCTATTAAGAAAGAAATTTTGGAGCAGAGATACAGTGGCTCTGAAGCTGAAAACGTCGTCCTGGTGGAGTTGAACTTTATTTTCTCTGACTCCTTGACCAGTCGGTTGAGTAGGAAATCAAACCAGTTGACGGTTGCGCCTTTGATCATGGCAATCATCGGCTTGAGCTTTGGAATGCTGATCTCTCCTTGAGATCCAGCTATCCCAAGAATACACTTTTGTGTGATGTCCAGCAGCAGCCTGTACTTTGGCTTGAGCAGGAGCTTTGACATGCTCGCTCTGTAAGGCTCTGGGGAGATAAGCATCTCTTGACTGAGAAATTCATCTACTTCTTCCCGACTGTAATCATCTGGAATGAATTCTCCTATGCTGGGCAGATTAAACACCTTTCGCAGCATTCTGTTGAGCTTGATGGTGACGGTTGCTGAATCAAACTTTCCGTCTGCGCCTTCGACATCCATGTCGAATGAAGATGAGTAGAGGCCGTCTTCATCAATGATGTTGAGGTAGAACAGTGCGGCATCTCTCTTTAGCAAAAGCTTGGGCATGGAGGTTGCCCACAGCAGGAGACCGGAGTTATCAACAAGGTCTACCATCTCTTTTAGTTCAGAAACATGGAGATTTGAGGTGGACAGAATACTCTCAAATGACAGCTTTGTCATTAGGGCTTCAAACTGATTCATCCCTGCGGTTGATTTCTTGGGCGCCATTTCTGCAACTTGGAGAATTTGATTGTGCGAAGAACTTGCAGAGAATAGATGAAGGTTCTGGAGATTTGAAATTTGCAGAGATAAAGATGAAGGATGAAAGAATCTGCGTATCTTTTCCATATATATCAACTGCCATAACGGATCAACGGTTAAGATTGAAACAGTTGATATTCTGATCAACGGCTGGGAGAGATTCACTCATCACGTTTTGCTGACGTGCTTTCGGCGAGTGTATTACAACCGCGCGTGAGGTATTTCAAACGTTTGACGTTCTGCCTCGATCCTGCCGTGCTACAGTACTATACAGACTTTATAATTAATGCGATGGGAAAGGAAACTTATCAAACAATTTAACTAAGGAATGTCTGTCCGCTTAACATATGAATTCAAAATAATTGGACTTTATATAGCATATTCCTCAGAGCAATTATTGCATGAGATGCAGACCGGTCAGCTTGGACACAGTATCCAGCTGATATCACAGCGGTCTTCTCCTTTTGTTTGATTGACAGTTCTCCTTAGCTGAGAGACTGGAAATTAGCTTCATTTTCCTTCAGCTGAGTTCCCTTGAGTTCTGCGACTGATGTCCAGCTGAGCTTGATTCCCTTTTTGGCTGGGAAATCCTTCTGAACTGAGCTTTGGGATCCAGCTGAGTTTGTTCCCCCTCAGCTGGATGATTTTTCTTCATCCGGATTGAGCGGTCCAAGTGATCCACACATCATCTTGAATTAGATTTCAGCATGTTGTGCTTTTGTGTGACTTTTCCCAACAATGGATTCTTTCAGATGTTGAGATATCTCTTGGATGTCGTCAGCTGGGTTAGAGGATCATCTTGTTTTTCCTGCTGGATAAGGTTTTCCTTCAGCTGGTGACTCCAGCTGTGTTTATTTTGGAGAGAGCATCCTGCTGGGTATTCTACTTGATTTTACTAAATCTTTCCAGCTATGTAGAATTCCCCCTTGATTTGTCAGTAGGTGGCTTTTTCTTCAGCTGCATCCTACTTCCTTTGAGCGGATTTTCTCATCATTGGCTCATTCATTTGTTAAGGTCACCGTCAAAATCCAAATTGATTCATCCGTCGCTTCTCTAAACTTCTCTTGAGACCAATGTACTCAGCTGTATGACTGGCTGATTCTTCAGTTCTGTATCCAGCTATTTTTATTTCACAGCTGGTCCCTAGTCAGCTAGCTGGGTTTCTTCTCTAAGATGTTTCAGACATCTTAATCAGAGCAATCATCCTCATCTGAGTCGGAGAAGGAGATTTGATCATCGTCCATTTCGCTCGATTCGATCCTTTTATCTTCTCTCCGGGAGAATGACTCAGCTGGATTGCTCTTTGGGTAGAGTTGCTTGTCGTGATGAACCTTCACGATATTCTTGTACTTTTCCTTGCTTTGTTCCAGCTGATTAATGCTTCGTACAAGCATGGCAACTTCTTCGTTCAAATCTTCTTTGCTCATAAATCTGAGCTCTTTGTTGGTCCTTCTAAGCTGAGCTGATTGAGCTTCTTTTCTCGGCTTGATCTTCAGCTCTGCTTCATTCATTCGTCTGGATGAATCTCTGCTTGTGATCCCCAGATCAAATTCGTTGGCCTTCAAGATGGAGAACAATTTTTCCGTCTCCATCCGCCAAGATCGGTTCGCTTTGGTGAACCACTTTGTGTGTACACCATTCTGAGGAGAGAGCTGAAAGAACTTTCAAGTTCTTGTCTCGAACTGTATATTTTCCAGTTCGGATCGTCTCGATCTCGATGACGAGGTTGGAGAATCTGAGCTCCATTTGATCGATGGACTCATAGGGGAGTTGCTTGAAATTGTCGAATTTCTGACATGCAACTGAGAATTTGTTCTCTTGAATTTCCTCTGAGCCTTCACACAGCTTGGCTAGAGTGTCCCACATCCCCTTAGCTGTCTCGCAGTTGATGATCTTGCTGAGATAAGCGTTCGTCACCGTTGAGGAGATGACGTTGCGAGCGTAGCTGTCCAATCCAGCTTGTCTTCTTTCTTCTGGAGAGTACTCCCTTTTGGGCTTCACAACTTGCCGGAGTACTGGTTCAGCTCCAGGTAAGGTTTCTGCTTGACTTTCTGATTTCATGATGATGATGGGTCCGTCAGTGATAACATCCCACATCATGTCGTGATGCGCACTCAGAAAGCTTTTGAGACGGAACTTCCAGATCTGATAATCATCGACAGAGAATGTCGGAAGATTCCTGCACAAGGAAGATTCCATAACAGTATGCAATATAATGACTTTTAAAAAGATTTTGAAACTTTGAAGGATCTGTTCAGGTGACCACTATCAGCAAAGAAATGCTGACTTGACAGATACAGTGATCTTTTGAACCACTGCTCTGATACCAATTGATGGTCCCAAGACGGATACCTTGGTGTAGAGGGGGGGTGAATACACCAAGGTTTAAAAAACTTTTCCAATTAAAACTCTTTTGAGTGAGCTGGCTGTGTTCGATCCAGCTGGAAGACAGCTTGATCGACACAGCTGGCTGTGTGCGGAATGTGGTGGGATTTTGGAAAGTCCGTCTGTTGTTTCAAATATATTGCTAAGCTTAGTTTCTCTTTTCAGTTAATCAGTTTATGCAGCTTGAAATAATGCTTATGAAGGGTTAGCTGGATGCATAAATAAACATGAAAGAACAAAGCAACTTAACGTGGTTCGGAGAAACTACTCCTACGTCCACGACCAGAAACCTCTGGTAATCCACTAAGGATACCACTGACTTTTCGCGCAGTCAGCAAGCGTTGCAGCTTGGTTCCTCAAGCTGGATACAAGTTTACGCGTACTGTATCGAAACGTAACCAGACTGTTTACGGGCACAGCTGAAGCCTAACCTGTAGTTTGCGGGTACTACAGAACCAACACTCGAATTACGCGCTTCGAGCAGGCGTTCTTTTACCTAACCTTTTCTGGGTTTGGGTTTTGGGGGGTTTTCCAACTATGAACGAGTTCTTACAATGAAGAACTTTGAGTATGATGAACTCGTTCAAACTAGGCTTAAGATGGGAAGGATTATATGCCTAGATACTAGTGGGAGAGAGCTTCAGCAGCCTGAGAATAAATAATCACTCATAAGTATGAAGGCTGCTGGATCTTTGAAGCTTTTCTGAGAGATCTCTTGATCTTTGGTTAGACTTCCTTCAATGAAGTATGTTGATCTCTCTTGAATATATTCTCTCGTCACTCATCTCTTTCTGATGATGAAGAAGACTTCTATATATAGGGAGAGATTAGAACTAGCCGTTGGAAAGAGCCGTTCTGAATCTTTACCTAACTTCTGATAGGATTGACTTGTCTTCTTCCTTGATTTCCTCGTAAAGCAATCCTAGGTTTGACTTCTAGGTGCTGAGGTGTCGAGTTCCTGATGGTCCAGATCAGATCTGACTTTATCTAAAGTTCACTTCGACTCTGCTGTGTTGGTGACTCTGAGCTGTCTTGAACTCTGCTGGATCATTGACGCTGAGCTGAGTCTTGAACTCTGCTGGGTCTTGACGTAGAGCTGAGTTGTCACACGAGCTGGGTCTTTCCTACAGCTGTGTCTGGAAGAACTTTATCGTCTTGGATCTGGATAACGTTGCTTAACACTTCGACTTGGCTTACCCTGCTGTGTACTCAGCTGGGTCTTCTGCTGTCTTCAGCGATTCCACCTGAACTTAGAAACTCTATAAGCTCAAACAGGTGAGCTGGAAAAACACTTGGGCTTGTGCAAACATCTACTCGGTTGGGTCAGCTGGGTTTTGGTATCACTTCAAACTATTAATTTTCCCAACAGTGTTGTTTTGAAGTGTCTCAAATTTATGTATATAGAAAATTTATATGTTATTATTTATATTGGATAATTAGAAAATTTTAGACCAACTCGAATTCAATTTGATATTTTGTTTTATATATAGTTGTATATTTCCTTCAACTTATATGTAATTCAAAATAGATAAATTGTCATTTCGAACAAAAAGTTAAATGGTTTTAGTTCATGTTAAAATACGTATACATTACAATTTGCAAGTATCCAATTATTTAATTGAATTTCTGTACAATGGTACTTAAGAATTATTATTTTAAAATATCTAAAATACAAAAACTATCAGAAATTTAGAATGACATATTTAACGTGGATATGAAAGTATAATTTTTTTTATGTAAATATACATGTATTTGAACTCTTCAAATCCTATAATTGAATAAATCAACATAGACGCATATTTGTAAATAATCGGTGAAAATTAAATATATATTATGTTGCTTTTAGTTTGAAATATGAAAATTTGTACAATTATCAATAAAAAAAGTTTAATTATTATTAATTTGATAGCAATGCCAGTAGCCACAGTCGGTGTGTTAAAATTTATAGAAGCACATGAATTTATTAATAAGCTGAACATGCATGCATTTTAGGCGGGATAAATGGTAGTTTGGGCGGGAAAATGCATGCAGATTATTTTGCTTTAATATAGTAATAGATTGCTAAATTGACTTCAAATATAAGCATGGTTAGTGTATGATTGTCGTGGTTGAGTGTTTAACATGAGCATACACGACCTCATATGTTATTTGTCGTATATGTTAGTCGTGTGTGGTGCATTTTTTTATATTTTTTCATCATTTTCATGTGATCATATATATTCATGCATAGTCTTTTCTATTTTTTAAGGAGGAAAATATTTTTGAAAAGCCTCCAATGAGCATACACGACCACACATGTTATTTGTCGTGTATGCTAGTCGTGTGTGGTGCATTTTTTATGTTTTTCATCATTTTCCTGTGAACATATGTATTCATGCACAATTTTTTCTATTGTTTAAGGACAAAAATACTTTTGAAAGCACTCCAACGAGCATACACGGCCATATTGGTCGTGTGTGCTTCGACGAAAAATACATACACGACCATAGACACACGACCAGCACACACGACCATATTAGCACACACGACCATGCATACACGATCATATTGGTCGTGTGTGCTTCGACAGAAAATGCATACACGACCAGCACACACAACCATATCAGCACACACGACCATGCATACGACTAGCACACATGACCATGCACACACGACCATGCATACACAACCATATTGGTCGTGTGTGCTTCGACGGAAAATTTTCGTTTGAAAGTTGTCGGAAAATTTCGCCGAAAAAAAGTCACCGGAAAATTTGCACACACGAACATGCATACACGACCAGCACACACGACCATGCATACACGACCATATTGGTCGTGTGTGCTTCGACGGAAAATTTTCGTCGGAAAGTTGCCGGAAAATTTTCGCCAGAAAAAAGTCATCAGAAAATTTGCACACACGACCAACACACACGACCATGCATACACGACCATATTGGTCGTGTGTGCTTCGACGGAAAATTTTCGTCGGAAAGTTGCCGGAAAATTTTCGCTAGAAAAAAGTCATCAGAAAATTTGCATACACGACCAACACACACGACCATGCATACACGACTATATTGGTCGTGTGTGCTTCGACGGAAAATTTTCGTCGGAAAGTTGCCAGAAAATTTTCGTCGAAAAAAGTCACCGAAAAATTTGTCGGAAAATTTGCACACACGACCAGCACACACGACCATGCATACACGACCAGCACACACGACCATGCATATACGACCAAGAAGGACAAAACAATAAATTTACCAATAAAATCCCAAAAAGTGGCCATATTTGATCGTTTTAAAAAAAAAGGCTATAGTTGCACTTTACTTTTGAGAAGTGGCTATATTTGCTTTTCACCCTATAAAAAATGTCCTATGATTATCAATTAGTCAATGAAATACTCCCTCCGTCCACAATAAATTTGCCACATTGTGGATGACACGGGTTTTAATAATTTGTTGGTTGATTGTATTGTGAGTGGAATAAGGGTCCCACTTTTATATAGTTTTAAATTGTGTTGTGAGTGGAAAAGTAAGTGAGGTGTGTGGGGTCTATTACCATAAATGGATGTGACAAATTTTTTGTGGACGGACCAAAAAAAGAAATTGTGGCAAATTTATCGTGGACGGACGGAGTATGTTTTTTCTGTATATTGGTAATATCTTAAAGTAAAATAGATCTAATAAAATATCATGTATTGCTTGGCTGAAAGTAGCTAGATTTCTTATATCTAATAAATATTTCTCGAAGATATGTGATGTGGTAAATTTGACAGCTGAGATGGAATTGGGGATACGAGTCATATGAGCTAAGGATTCTTATTTAACATATATATCTGTCCAATAATTTATCATACATAGAACATCTATAAATTTTCCAAACACAAGAAAAACGTCAACGTAGATCCATAACATGACCTTAATAAGGTCTTTATAATTTTCTTCATTAACAATATTTTTACTTCACCAAGTCCTCAAAAACAAAATATAATGACAGAGAATGCCAGTCAAAAATGCAAAACCACCCATCATTTGTTCGAAGCAGCAAAAGTAGTTTATATACTAAAATTTGCTTCAAACTCATTTGACAACCTTATATTTAGATCATGAATATGGCTTTATTTTGCGAATATGATCAAGAACTCGCAGCCCAAACCCGAACCTCGACACATTAGTAACACCAACTTCACTCACAAGCCAGTTTAGTCCCAAAACTGGTGAGGCAGATAGCAAACGCTTGGAAGGCCGAGAGAGGCTGCCTGTAATCCATAGTGAAAGTGTCGTCGCCTACCTTCCCGAACTGGAGCACCACCGTCTCCTCATCACCCTTCCCATCGGGCTTGCTTTGATCGATGGTTGCAACCATTTGAAAGTTTTTCACTGATGCCACAGTCACCCTGCCATGGAAATTCAAGCACCAACATTCTAAGTGGTCGTGCCATCTTGGAGCTTTGTTCTTCAAAACTGCGAAACCAGGTGTGGATCTCTCTTGCTTCTTTCCATTAAATTCATGTTCGTGTTCGTGTTTGTGTTTATCACTTGAGATTTCCTCCGAGGTTGGGCATGTAACTTTGCATGCCATCCTCCTTGGACCTCTAGACTTCAAGAGATTAAATTTGTAAGAGACTTTCCCAACTTTAAAATTACCAGCTGGGACTTGGGGGCTTATTTGCTTGCTCCCAATGCGGCGCCCAGCTTTGGTGCTCGACGCCTTTGCCCCGCTGTGGGGTGCTTGGCTATCATAGATCTTGAAATTGGTGCCAAGGAAATCTGATCTGCCATGTCGAAAAAATTGTTTACACAAAATTAACCAAGACATTAAAAAATGGCTAAAAATCTTCACAGCAATTAAGTTGAACCTCTTTCTCATGGATCAGTGCATTTGAATGCCAATTGCTTCAAAGGAACAATAGAAGCAACAAATGAGCACAAATTATTTTGATGTTGATAAAATCATTACCTTAATTTTCCAATGTAGGATTTACTTCCTTGAGATAGATCACTCTCATCCAATGATATGATGTACTCGGTGTGTCCACCACATCGGATTCTTCGTGCAGCTAGGAGAAACTTACCATTGTCCGTGAATGCTGTGACAAAAGCGCATCACTTATCAGCTATACAAAAATACATATAGAAAACGTTACCTAATAATGGGAGATGTTTAAAGAATGTATCAAGATAAAAGTAGAACTTAAATGAGAAGTTGCATCTACATGCAAGTTCCTTAAATTCTACAACA
Source organism: Agastache rugosa (assembly GCA_031470985.1). Taxonomy (NCBI): domain Eukaryota; kingdom Viridiplantae; phylum Streptophyta; class Magnoliopsida; order Lamiales; family Lamiaceae; genus Agastache; species Agastache rugosa. Next base: position 31,138,649 of record CM062601.1, on the reverse strand, counting down.
ATAAAAGTGATCTCCACTCATTTAGTACCAGAGTCTATTAGGGTGCTAAACCTTTCAGCATTAGGACAATCTCTGTCTCGACAACGAATTGCTAGTCTTCATGTTTAAAACATCTCAATGAACTCTAGTATTACTAAATGAATGATGGATGTGGCTACTCTACATGATAAACGGATACATATGCCAATTATTTACAAAGCCCCATACAATTTAAAGTTCAATTACTCAGAGAACAGTCAGTATCGATATAGTGAAACTAAGACCAACCCATTTACAGAGGAAACTTTATCAATACATATTTAACCAGCATGGAACATTCGGAAACGAATTGTCAAACAATAACATTAGATAAGCTAGAGACTTGAATAAGAACATTGATGGAATATGCTGATAAGAAACAAAAATCCTTGGAGAAACAACTACTTTAACGCGTTGGTACTTTGACAGAGTAAGGCAACATATACCGATTAAGAAGAAAATACAGTCGAAAATCAAATGTAAAGCTTACTCACACGGTGAGAGAGAAAGATATAGATAAAATGCAGCATTCTTCCTGTCACGTTTTATAAGGCATTGGTGTGGAGAGTCTTTTGGCCCTGCCTGCAGTATATTATATAAAACGAACACACAATATTTTTAGGGATTTATCAGAACAAAGGATGTAAGCGTGACTCGATAGAAGGATTCAAGTCTGTTCAATCACATGCTACATTCCTCACCCATAATCAAACACTGAAATAACCACACAGAGACAGAGAGAGCTCCAAACAAATTAAGAAACAATTTATTCTGATATATCATAACGAAGGTCTTTCCTGTTATCAAGGACAAGATAATGTTTTAGAGATATGACCAATACTTTAGACAGTGAAATTTTGCCCAAATTTTTATTAACAGTTAACTCGTAAAACTGTTAAAGCATATTTTCCTTAGTCAAACACATAAACCATCCAAGACATTAACACAAAAACTGCAGCTACTTTGAGGAAGATTAATTTTAAGGAGGTTCAATTCGATGTATAATTTCATTTTTATATATCATGCATTCATCTTTAGGATGGAAATTAATCCAAATTCCTCAGAATCACAAACTCCAAATTGCAATTAGATGATTGCCAAAAAAATAAATCAATTCTCACGCGGTTCTCATGCTTTCAATTCGGACTCATCAAATTAAGATTTCAAAAAAATTCGGAATCAATTAATATTGATACAAAATCCGACCTTTTTGAGCGAAGAAGGGAAGGTAATTATGCCAGGGTGATGGGCAGAAGCCTTCTCCGCCGCCTCCTTGGCCGCCTCCCTCCATCGCCGGCAAACGCAGGCGCATGCGACGACGTTTTGGCGCTGTGGCGATTGCGCCTCGCTGGCCTCCACTCGCTGCATTATCTCCCGGAGAAGCTCCGGCAGCATCTCGGCCCAACGATCCGGCCCGGACTCGCCCGATGAAACGGCGCCGTTCTGCCCCCGCCGCCCCCTCTCGCTATCGCAATGATTATCATCATCATCACCACCATTTTCTTTCGGGCTTCCCCCTCCGCCGAGATTGACGTCAGGAATCACACCATTGCAAGCGGCGGGCTGGAGATCACGGTACTTGGATTGCTTGCGTGATTTGGTGAGTGAGGAAGCACAATGAATGATTCTTCGCGTGAGAAAAGATCGTTTAGATGACATCTCGTTTCCGCATAGAGAGAGAGAGAGAGAGAGTCCGTGTGTGAGAGAGCGAGAGGGAGATGGGGGATCTCTAGAAAGATAATAAAAGCATTACTATTATTGGAGTGGAGATATATGAATGAAATGAAAGGAGTAATGTAAATATGTAATACTAATAGACTCATGACATGTCTGTCAATAAGCCATGCACAACAGACGAATTCAAGGTCGACCTTCTTTGGGTTAAATTCCATGAATAAACTAAAGTAGAGGAAAATTTTGCAAATTTCTAAAGTTTATTTTGGCATAATGAATTAATTATATATGCTCAAATTGATATTTTTTTAATGGTTTAATTTAAGCCTAAACGGAGGCAACCGAGGATTAACAACTGTTTGAGATGACGTGAAATTTGCCAGAAAGTCACATGCACATACATTCACATTTGTTCCAACGAGAACCTACAAATATGGGTAACACTTGAAATCACTCACCGTGGATTTTATATCTTCAATTTGACGATTGAGTTTGAGACGACAAAATATTTGGATTGACAAGTCACAAGGCAAGTTACTGGTGAGGGTAGCTCACAAAACTGTCGGGCCAGGCTGGCTTGGGCTAAAATAAGATTTGGCCCGTCCAACCAGATCATGTATCGAGCTACGATTTAAGCCCAATCCAAACTGGCACGGGCCGCCCAGCCCGCCCAAGTCAATATGGGTAGTGGCCCATATTTAGAGTGTCCCTTTATTTCAAAAAAAATAAAGTACTGGTGGTGTTATTGAGTTTCAACTTTCAAACCCAGATATGCTTCAATTTGGAAAGTCTATGTTAGGTTCATCCTTTGTAGGTCGATCCACAAAATAAATTATAATAATTAAATCAAAAGTTCATAAAAATATATTTCACACAATTCAAAAAAATACTTCTCCATCCCATTATTAATATCTTGCTTTCCTTTTTTTGTTTGTCCATTAAAAAGTCAGTCGGAATAAATAAACAAATCGAGCATTGATTTTTATGTAATTCTTAAATTTAATGATTTCAATAATATTTTCTAAAGTATTAGATTAAAACACAATATCAAAAATTAAATAAAATAATGTTAATATGGACAAATCGAAAATAATGCCCACGAATATTGCCCACGGAAAGTGACTAGCATATCACACCTCTATATATATATATATAAATAAAAATCCGACTGACTTTTTAGCTCAAAAATCCTGTGTTTTTCTTTCCAAGCCTGGTCGGCCCATGGGTCTTTATGGTCGGACTTGAATGTCCCAATTTTTTTGGGCTTATATTTTTATGGCCCAACCAAGCCCTATTTTCGAGTATTTCGGGCTGGTACATTGGGCTGGGCTAATTTTGCGACCTCTAGATTGGGTAAATTTATACATAATCTCTTTTTTTCTCTTCATAGCCTCTTCATTTAAAAAATAATATAAGTATTAATAAATTTACTATTCTAACACTCTAGCCACCAAATTAAATAATAATATAGCCCACAATTGAAAAAAATAAAGGAAAACACGGTAGACTGAACATCTGAAGAAAAAAATCGCATTCATCTCGTAAAGGCCCAAATTAAAAACAAACCCTAAATGTAGTCAAAAGTCAGAAATTTGAGAAAAACGAGAAGAACGAAACAAGGAAGAAACCGTACGTGATGCAAAATTTAAATTGTATTATGAAAAAGAAAAACCATAAAAATAGAAGTGTGTGCAAGGAGAAATATTCACCAATCACAAATTAAAGGTTTAAGTGTAGAGATACAAGAACTAAGAACAAAGCGTTTGCACATCTAAAATTTCCTCATCATCCAAAAATGTGCCCACGTATCCAAATTAATGGCATAAACAATTCAAATAACAAATCCTACAATTTCTCTCATATCAGAAGAAATCAATTCGTCCACGGCGATTCCAAAGTGGAGCCACAAGCAAGCTGTAATCTGCCCTCTTCCTAGCGTTTTTTCCTTCAAATTTCTGCATTATTTCTTCATGTTTGTTTTGGGGGTTATGCAAAATATTACGTTTTTCTTTTTCCTTTAATTTTTTTTGGGGCTATAGTAGGAATGGCAATGGGTCGGGTACCCACCCATTAAGCATTTCCCAAACCTAAACCCATTAAAATTTCCTCAACCCATACCCGTCCCAAACCCGATTAAAAAATTATTTTAAAACCCGTACCCGACCCAAACCCGTTGGGTAATACCCGCTAAAAATCCATTAAAAACCTGAATGTACTAGAGCATAAACATCAATTTTAAATAGAAATAACAAAATATTATAAACATAATTTTGACATAAGTATGAATAAAAAATTTCATTATATTAAATTATATGCGTGTTAAAAGAATAATATAAAATTCTAAAATTATTAATATTTATATTAATATAAATTATATATAAAACAAATATTTAATTACTAAAATTATTAATTCTTTGTATGCGGGTTAAAAATAATAATATAATATTCTAAAATTATTAATATTTATACTAATATCTATAATTATATTATAAATTATATATATATATATATATAATATTTTGTTATCTTACATATATATAAATGGGTTTGGGTAGCGGGTACCCATAGGTAATTTCCCAAACCCGACCCAAACACGTCACGGGTTTGGATGTTTCTACCCAAACCCATCCCAAAACCATTTAATAATTCCCAAACCCGTCCCATTAGGGTTTGGTAGAGCCAGGTACCCGTAAAAACCCGACCCATTGCCATCCCTAGGCTATAGTATTATTTATTATAAGGGTAAAATAAGAAAATAATTATTATTTTTATAATTATTTAAATATAAGGGCTATGAAGAGAAAAATGAGGACTATATTTAGAATTACCCCCTCTAGGTTTTGCTTTTAAACTAGTCCCAATAAGAATATTTTGTGCCAGATTGATTCAGGAAAATTAGGCTCAATTTGTTCCGAAGAAAATAAACTAAAATTTTATTTTAAGATCAGACTGCCCAAGTGATTTTATGGGTAATTTTAAACATAACCTTCATTTCTCTCATTATAGCCACTTATTTATTAAAAAATAAAAATAATTATAGATTTTGTTGGGAAAATTAATAGAGTTTTGATTGGATACCAAAACCCAGCTGACCCCAACCGAGTAGATGATCGCACAAGCCTAAGCGTTTTTCAGCTCACCTGTTTGAGCTTATAGAGTTTCTTAGTTTACAGGTAGAACAGCTGAAGACAGCTAAAGACAGCAGAAGACACAGCTAAGCAGACAGCTTAAGAACTCAGCAGAGCAGACTCAGCAGAGCAAGACCAAGCAGAGTCAAAGATCCTGCAGTATCAAGACCCAGCTCAGTGACGGAAACCGAGCTCAGTGTCAAAGACCCAGCTCAGTGTAAAAGACCCAGCTTAGTGTCGATGACACAGCTCAGGTCTGAGACACAGCTCAGGTTAATGACACAGCTCAGGTTGAAGACACAGCTCAGGTTGATGATACAGCACAGGTCTAAGACACAGCTCAGAATCAAGATACAGCAGAGTCCAAGCCGCTGAAGATACAGCAGAAACGCTTGGCAGCTCGAAGACGAAGACCTTCTCAAAGACAAGATCTCGATGTCAGAAGATCTTATCTGACGCAGACAGATCAGAGAAGAACTAGCTTCTGAAGATGCAGACCTACTTCGTAGGTAAAGGCCAGAAGTCAACAAGAGTAGGTAAGATTCAAACGGCTCTCTTCCAACGGCTAGTTTGAATCTCCACCTATATATATCTCTCCTCCACCATTGAAAAGGATGCTGGCAAGACGACTGAAGAAATAGAAGTGCAAACAGAAAAATGAACAACGATCTTCAAAGCCAAATCTTTCAAGAACACCCAGCCAGTCAGCTGTGTTCTTAGTTGTTCACATATTCAGTCTTAGGCAGAATAGATCAGAATATAAACATCATAAGCCTAGTTTGAACGAGTTCATCATACTCCTTGTTCTTCATTGTAAGAACTCGTTCATAGTTGAAAAAACCCAAACCCAAACCCAAACCCAGAAAGGTTAGGTAAAGGTACGCTTGCTCGAAGCGTGTAATTCGAGTGGTTAGGTTTTACAGTACCCGTAAACTGTAAGGAAGGTTCTTCAGTACCTGCAAACTGAAGGTGTAGGCTTGACAGTGCCCGTAAACTGTTGGAACACAGCTCGGGTTAGAGTTGTGAAGTTGCTTGGTACTTGGAAACCAAGTGGTAGTGAATTACCAGTGAACCTGGTCATGGACGTAGGAGGTGTTACTCCGAACCACGTTAAAAATGCTTTGTTATTTATCGCTTTGTTTTATGCATGTTACTAACCCTCATGAGCATACATTTCAAGCTGCATAAACTGATTAACCGAAAAGTGAAACAGAGCTTTGCAATATATTTGAAGCAACAGACGGACTTTCCAAATCCACCACATTCTGCGCACACACACAGCCAGCTGTGTCGATCAAGCTGCCATCCAGCTGGATCGAACACAGCCAGCTCTCTGAAAAGAGTTTTAACTTGGAAAAGTTTTTAAACCTTGGTGTATTCACCCCCCCTCTACACCAAGGTATCCGTCTTGGGACCAACAATTGGTATCAGAGCAGTGGTTCAAAAGATCACTGTATCTGTCAAGTCAGCATTTCATTGCTGATAGTGGTCACCTGAACAGATCCTTCAAAGCTTCAATTTTTTTAAATCATTATATTGCATACTGTCGTGAAATCTTCCTTGTGCAGGAATCTCTCAATAGAGGAGCTCTTGAGAAATCATGAATCCAGACATTTGTCCGAGATGCGAATGTTATAGGAATTATCTCCATGACTTGGGGGTACGAAGAACAAGATATCAAAATATCTTGGAGCACTGGAGAGAGGAATTTCACTCAGCAGCAAACCGGATGGATTGTGAAGCCATCGTCTCAAGCCACCAAGAGTTGAGAAGAACAGAAAGACTGATTGACGATTTGGAACGTCTCATTCCTAGAGTTTATGACACCATGAGAGACAACCATCAAAGTCATCACGATATCTGATGAACTTTCTGAAGAATGTCCAAAGAGCTTCAATCATTGAAATTGTTCTGAGGGTCATAAGAAGAAGAAGCTCAATCAGCTCAACCTGGAAGGACCATCGAGGAGCAAAGAAGATGAAGAAATCCAGTTAGCTGACTGAGACCAGCTGTGAAATAAAGACAGCGGGATGCATAACGGAAGATGCAGCCAGTCATACAGCTGAGCACATTGGTCTCAAGGAAAGAATAAAGAAGCAGCAGATGAATCAGCTGGATTTGGAACAGCTGACTACCTGCTATACAATCTGAGACCTCTTCAAAGAAATGAGCCGATGGTGAGAATATCCGTTCATTAAAAGGAAGTAGGATGCAGCTGAAGAAGAAGCCACCTACTATCAAATCGAGGGGGAACTCTACATAGTTGGAAAGAATCAGCAAAATCAAGTAGAATACCCAGCAGGATGCACTCACCAAGATAGACTCAGCTGGAGTCACCAACTGGAGGGAAAACTGAACCAGCAGAGTAATCAAGATGATTCTCTAACCCAGCTGACATAATCCAAGAGTCTTATCCACTTCTGAAGAAATCCATTGTTGAAAAAATTCACACAGAAGCACCCCTGCTGAAATCTAAGTCAAGAAGGTGTGAATTAAGCTGACGGCTCAATCCTAATGAAAGAAAAGTTCATCCAACTGAGGGGGAACAAACCCAGATGGATCCCAAAAGCTCAGATCAGAAGGATTATCCAGCTAAAAGGAAATAAAGCTCAACTGGACAACAATCGAAGAGCTAAAGAGAACTCAGTTGAAGAAGCTTCAAGCTAACCACCAAGATACTCAGCTGAGGACCTTCAATCTAGCAGAAGAGAATACAGCAATGGTATCAGCTGACTATAATGATCAGCTGACGGGTTTGCAGATTTTGCTTATTATATTTCTTGTTGTAATATACAATGTAAGGATAAAGTTATTTGAATTTAATTCAAACATCCAAACATTCCTTAAATGGATTATTCTGTAAGCTATTCATCCCATCGCATTTAATGAAAAGCATGCAGAATACTGTAGCTCAAGAGAACTGAGTCAGAAGTCAGAACATTTTGACTTCCTCAGGCGCGCGTGACATACACTCAATATTCACACGTCATAGGACGTGTTACGCAAATCTCTCTCAGCCGCAGATCTTCAATACAATTGCCAAGATCTCAACCATTAATCAAAATGGGCAATTGATATATTTATCAAAAATTTGCAAATCTTCGCCATATTTACTATCGCTCATACTTATCTGAAATTCATATCTCAGATTCTTGATTATCTTTTTGCTAATACGCTCCCCGAGTATCTTCGTCTTTCCAACCTCTTGCTACAGAAGAAAATCATGGCACCAAAGAAGACTACACCAGGAGCAAGCCAGACTGAGAACTTGATGTCAAAGCTTCATTTTGAGAGTTGTCTGACTCTCAAGAACTACCAGAACGCGGAGTTCCAGGAAGTTATGGATCTCATCGAAAATGCCGGACTTTTGCAGTGGGAAGAACATCTTCCGTCGGGAACATCTTCCGTCGGGAAGTGGCAGAGTTTTTCTTAGAGATGTCTAACCGTGATGACCGACTCCATTCCAACGTCTCTCTGCAAATCAAGGAGAAGACTGGACATACAACTCCGTGGGACGTTGACATCAACATCAACATCAACCGGATGTTGAACAAGCTGTTCGGCCTGAAGACTCTTGGGGACCGCTCCCCAGATAATTACACCAGAGAAGAAATCCAGATCGAACTGGATAAGATGCTGTTCAAGCCATAACCGTACAGGGCGAGCATGTCCAAGCTCCTGCTCAAGCCCAAGTACAGATTACTTCTGGATGTCACCCAGAAGTGCATCCTCGGTATCGCTGGATCTCAAGGAGAGATCAGCATACCCAAGCTGAAACCAATGATAGCCATCCTCAGGAATGACCTTGTGGATTGGTTCTCATACTTCATGGGAAAATTGGAAAAAGAATCTAAAAAGATTCATTTTGAAGATGACAGCTTCACCCGGTACAGCTGTAAAGAGACAATCTATCTGTGCACCAAAGTAGCGTGCATAATAGAAAGCTACTCTACCGAAAGAAAAATCAAGTGGCATAACGCAGAAGAATTTTCTGTGTCCAGAATACTGTTTGAGAAGCCAAGTCAGCTCACTGACTTGTTGAAGAAGGCAGCCCCTAATGGGAAGAAGAGGGCACAAGAGGCAAAGCATCAGACTGCCTCTCCCTCTCAAGCAAGAAAAAGGAAGCAATCAGAGGAGACACAGCCAGCTGGATCTCCACCTGCCAAGAAGAAGCTGAAATTCAAGGCAGCCATCAAACCAACTAAGGAGGCAGCAGAGAAATCAGTTGTTAAGCCAGCTGGATTGGAATCCACTCCCACAGCCTCCCCTGTCCAAAAGAAGAAAACCGAGTGGAGACTAGTTACTGAGGAGACAACTCAGGGATCCTCCTCCAACTCAGACAATGGAAAGGAGTTCGTGAGAACATCACGAGAAGCTGAAGAATCACAGATAGTGGTCACTGACCCAGACCCAGAGGATGCTATTCCCCTTCGCCAAATTCTTCAAGCATTCTCATAATCCACTCCAGTTGACTACAAATCAGCTGGAATTTCTCTTCAACAATCTCTTCTTCCATCCCATCCTCAGGTACACATCTCAGATTTCCCTTTCAATTCTTCTGTACCTGAAACCTCCTTGCTTCCACACACCCAAGTTTTAGCACCATGCTCTCCTCCCAAAGAACCATCTCCTTTAAGAGAGCAGACAGATGTTCAGTTGGCTGAAGCGTCTTCACAGCCAGCTGATTCCCAAGCTGAACTTTCTTCTCTTCCCAGCTCACCTAAAGAGCCCCATCCAGCTGATGCTCCTTCACAGCTGGATGATGAAAACCAAGCTGAACCTTCAAGCCCCACTACTTCTGAGGAAGTTGAAATCCTCAGTCCCAGAGTCATTGCACGTGCTGCCACCATCATGAGGTTCGATGACCTCAGGCTTCAAGAAATAAAGAGCACACTGCAACAATACCCGTCTTTTGTTTCGCTCCCCGCAGCATTAGTCGCCGTAAGCGACTTTAAATTTTACCTTGCTATTAAGATGACTACTTGGTACGCAAATGAGGAACTTGTGGAGCTCTACTCCTTCAACAAGCTCAAAGCCGAAGAAGCTGCTCTACAGGAGATCTTCGGATTTGGAAGTCTTCAGGATGCCTTCTTGCATCAAGACGAGCTAATCCAAACTCTCATCCAGAAGACTAAGCAAGATGAAGTATCACCATCTGATGAGGTAATCGCGAGAGCCAACTCCTACCTCCACACTCTCAGCTGGATCGTTCCAGTTGAGACTGCCAAGGAAGCTGTACATGCCAACACAGCTGAGGCAATGGTGACTGAAAACGAGCCAACTCTTGCAACCGTTGAGCCCGCAGAAGCTGCACCACCTAGTCCAATTGCCAATGACACTCGCTCACTGGTCGAGATCGAGGCAGTCAAACCCAGACAAGTCGAATCCGGGACCCAAACGGATTCCGATGCCGTGCTTTCTGATGCAATGAAGGACGAAATCGCCAAATAAGTTGAGGAAATCCTATTCCAGGATAAACTCAAATCAGATGTTGACACCCTTCTGCGCATCACAGCTGTAGAATGGCAAGTCCATTGTCATGGACAGTCCATTGATGAAGTTTACTCTTTTGCCTAGAACTTACAAAGAAGCACCAGTGAAGATCTCAAGCAATCTCTCGTATCGCATCGCATCGCATTGATCAGTCACATCATCTAGAGAAGAGAGTTCCTGAGATCATTTCAAGCCTTCAAGCTCCACTAGAAAGCAGCTACAACGACTTATCCAGCCAGCTACAAGCTCTACAACAACAAACGCTCTCCAACAGGACTGACATTCAAAAACTGTTCAACCTCTACAAAGAGCTGGACACTCAGTTCAAAGCTAGAAATACCAGCACTGCATAGCTCAACGTCATCACAGCAGACAACACAGCCAAGCTTGCTGATGTTGACAATGCCCTGGCCGAGCTAAAGGAGACAATCGTCAACCTATCCCTCACCCTTGTTGATGATGCCAAAAAGGGGGAAGATAAGGGGGAAGGTAATGACACGAGAAAAACATCAAGGGCAGGCAAAAGAAAAGCTGTAGCTAAAGATGAAATCCAAGTGCTGCAGTCTGAGATTGATGAAGTTGTTGCTGAGCTGGAAGTAGAAGAACCAGCTGGACGAAGAGAAAAATGGAGCAAAATGATCATCCCTCTTGCCAAAGCTAGCGGAGCCAAGCCAGAAAAAATAAATGATACTCAATGGCTCTGCAACTTTATAAATAAACAATAGCAAGAGATGAGGAACTTTCAAGAGCAGCAGAAGAAGAAGGAAAACTTGCTCGATGCTGAAGAAAAGAAGCAGAAGAAGAAAAGAGCAAACATCAGAGCATCGAAGAAAAAGACTCAGATGCCAATGAACTGGAGAAGAATAGATGAATGGATCCCAGAAGAATTAAACGACGACTGGGAACATACAAAATTCGAGTTCATTGAAAATTACTACTATCTGGGAGCCTACCCAAATACGTCTCCAGATGTTGCTTTCAAGATGCATCTAAATGAGCTCTTCCATCAAGATAGGATGACTGCGAAAGCATTCTTCAATGTTGCAGAGACCGCAAAGATCCAATTTTCTGCTCCCCAGCTGTATCATCTCCAGCCTCCACTAATACCTGGAACCGATTTCCCTGACAAATCGCAAGTAATCGCAGAAGTAAACAAATGGACAATCAGGAGAAAAAATTCCAAGGTAAGTAATGAAGAAGAATATAGGAAGCTGGAACGGATGATCTTCAACCGATACAGGTTAAGAACGGATGAACGGCTTGAAGAAGAAAGACTGAAGAATCAGCAGCATAGGAAGCAGAGCTGAAGACCCAGCCATCTGGGAATTTTTGTCTTTTGAATTTTTGTAAAATGTAAAATTGTAATATTTTCTTTTATTAATGAAAAATTCGTTTTTGCTCTCAAGCTCACCCTGATGACAATAACTCTTTGTCCAGGCACTGAACTCTGAATTTGATATGCCTGCTGTGTATGTTTAAACTTTTGAAAACCCATTTTCTTGTTAAGGGGGAAGTAAATTGTTTTTCTCAGTTAGATTTTGGCATCATCAAAAAGGGAGAAATTGTTGGGAAAATTAATAGAGTTTTGATTGGATACCAAAACCCAGCTGACCCCAACCGAGTAGATGATCGCACAAGCCTAAGCGTTTTTCAGCTCACCTGTTTGAGCTTATAGAGTTTCTTAGTTTACAGGTAGAACAGCTGAAGACAGCTAAAGACAGCAGAAGACACAGCTAAGCAGACAGCTTAAGAACTCAGCAGAGCAGACTCAGCAGAGCAAGACCAAGCAGAGTCAAAGATCCTGCAGTATCAAGACCCAGCTCAGTGACGGAAACCCAGCTCAGTGTCAAAGACCCAGCTCAGTGTAAAAGACCCAGCTTAGTGTCGATGACACAGCTCAGGTCTGACACACAGCTCAGGTTAATGACACAGCTCAGGTTGAAGACACAGCTCAGGTTGATGATACAACACAGGTCTAAGACACAGCTCAGAATCAAGACACAGCAGAGTACAAGCCGCTGAAGATACAGCAGAAACGCTTAGCAGCTCGAAGACGAAGACCTTCTCAAAAACAAGATCCCGATGTCAGAAGATCTTATCTGATGCAGACAGATCAGAGAAGAACTAGCTTCTGAAGATGCAGACCTACTTCGTAGGTAAAGGCCAGAAGTCAACAAGAGTAGGTAAGATTTAAACGGCTCTCTTCCAACGGCTAGTTTGAATCTCCACCTATATATATCTCTCCTCCACCATTGAAAAGGATGCTGGCAAGACGACTGAAGAAATAGAAGTGCAAACAGAAAAATGAACAACGATCTTCAAAGCCAAATCTTTCAAGAACACCCAGCCAGTCAGCTGTGTTCTTAGTTGTTTACATATTCAGTCTTAGGCAGAATAGATCAGAATATAAACATCATAAGCCTAGTTTGAACGAGTTCATCATACTCCTTGTTCTTCATTGTAAGAACTCGTTCATAGTTGAAAAAACCCAAACCCAAACCCAGAAAGGTAAGGTAAAGGTACGTTTGCTCGAAGCGTGTAATTCGAGTGGTTAGGTTTTACAGTACCCGTAAACTGTAAGGAAGGTTCTTCAGTACCTGCAAACTGAAGGTGTAGGCTTGACAGTGCCCGTAAACTGTTGGAACACAGCTCGGGTTAGAGTTGTGAAGTTGCTTGGTACATGGAAACCAAGTGGTAGTGAATTACCAGTGAACCTGGTCGTGGACGTAGGAGGTGTTACTCCGAACCAAGTTAAAAATGCTTTGTTATTTATCGCTTTGTTTTATGCATGTTACTAACCCTCATGAGCATACATTTCAAGCTGCATAAACTGATTAATCGAAAAGTGAAACAGAGATTTGCAATATATTTGAAGCAACAAACGGACTTTCCAAATCCACCACATTCCGCACACACACACAGCCAGCTGTGTCGATCAAGCTGCCATCCAGCTGGATCGAACACAGCTAGCTCTCTGAAAAGAGTTTTAACTTGGAAAAGTTTTTAAACCTTGGTGTATTCACCCCCCTCTACACCAAGGTATCCGTCTTGGGACCAACAGATTTACTATCTTATCCTTATAGCTAGCCACAAAGTTAATTCCTAATAAATAAAAACTATAGCTCTCAATCCATAGAATGAATGTATGCATAGCCCCCCAAAATACAAACCCCCAGAAAATTTGAAGGAAAAAAAGAAAGATGAAGAAGATGCAAAGAACTTCAAACATTCAACAATCTTTTTGTCTTCGATCACATAATTCATTTATTATAACTGTTCAATTCATAGATTTTCATGAGCAATTCTATTCCCACACCTCCAATTTTCGAAATTTCCTAAACTATGTCTATCAACAATAAGCATAAGCTTTCAGACCGAATGACAAGCACGGTGGTTTAACGGACATCGAGGATGGTTAATTCGCACATAGGCCCACCATTACTGATAAGCAGCGGTGCCTCATCATTGTGATCAAAATCTGCCGGCGTCTGATTTCTCCGTCATCACTCTCATTCCCTCCTAATCTTGTCTTCTTTTTCTCCGGTGGAAATCGACAAATCGGAATGTAAAATTCTTGGTTTCACAAATAATTTCAAAAGAAAATTTGGTGGTACTCTCATCGTATCATTGATGAACGTAGTTTTCTCTAATTTGAGTGTGGGGGCTATGTGCATATTTTAGGGCTTATTGTTCAATTAAAAGGAAATGTTATTTTATCAATAATCTAATTAAAATGGAGCGATAAAGGTATCACGGTAAATTTATAATTATTTTTATTATTTTAATAAATAAAGGACTATAGTGAAAGAAACTGGGCTATATTTAAAATCACCCTGATTTTATATATCAGCCCAAAATTCTCCTTCAGGCGCCCGGTCGGGCCCATTTACCTTCGAGAGCTTTAGTAAATATCACAAAAATCGGTTCCATGCCTCAGAAAATATAAATTTCGAATTTTCTGACAGAAAAAAAAATAAAATTAGATTTTGACAGTAGTTAAAAGCACACATATTTTTTGCCTTTCTTAAAAGACTAGTATCTCCATTGTTCAATGTAGCAAAGAGTTAATTGTCTTTGACGAACAATTTTTTTTAGCTAATTTTGCAATTAAATCATTATTTTGTATTCATTATATTTACAACACTACTTTTAACAGTATTATTGTTTTCGTTTCAATTACAACTCTACTTTTAACAATTTTGTAATTATATAATTCGTCCAATTTTTTCCAGCCAGATTTCTACATGTACTAGGACGACATATATTACTCTTTCCGTTTACAATAAGTGTAGTCTTATTATTATATTCGTTCGTCCACAAAGATTGTGGTATTTCCTTTTTTGTACATAACGTCACACACTTTTTTATATTTTAAACCCCATAAATTCACAATAAATCAAAAAAAGAAAGTGCGTTCATTTCTCTACTCAACAAATATCTGTCAAATATTTTTTATAATTCGTGGCACACAAGCTGCATTACATTTATCTGGCGAGAGTATAGTAAGGTTGAATGATATGTTGTCTCTATCGCAAAAATTTGATAGCTATTTTCAATGTTCTATCTGCAATGTGATCAATGTTACGCCTGACAACACGTGTAGACTGTACATATATTTTATATATATGGAAATATTCAACAACATGACAGAGAAAGTCCTCGGGAAAAGATGTTTATATTTTGCCTGAGTTCTATTTTATTGATGGGAAACCTGCAGGCTGCAACACAGAAGTTTGCGGAAAAATATATATACATTCAGAACAAAATTCATAATTTTATCTGCAATAAACTGTTTTTTAAGATACATATATTTTTTAACTGTTATTTAAAGATTCCTATATCTTTTCACATCATTTACTCACGAACCACATATCTTTTCACATCACCCAATGACGACGAACCAGATATTTCAACTGCCACATATATTTTAACTATTTTTTTAAGATACACACGTCTTTTCATATTATCCATTGAATAACAATTTTGAATGAGACTTAGAAGCACCAAGGTATACTGTACAAACAGTTTGGATGTGCGACACTTAAAGTGTTTTAATTTAATGTGTTGTAAATTTAAACTTTAAATTAAAACACTTTACATATGTCGCACATCCAAGCTGCTTGTGCACTACACCTTGGTTAGGGGTGTCAAAATTGGCCCTGCCCGAAACCGGGCTAGGCTGCCAATTTTCAGAACCGAAGCATTTTCGGGCAAGGCCGGCCCGGCCCGGACAAATTACACTACAAATGTATTTTCGGGCCGGGCTGGGCCGCACATTTTCAGGCCCGAAAAATTTCCGGGCCTGCCCAGCCCGGCCCGACTTTTCTTGCAATTTTTTTTGGCCGGGCCCGGCCCGATTATCCCAAAAAGCCCGACGGGCTCGGGCCGGGCCCGGGAATTTGACAGCCCTAACCTTGGTGCCTTTAAGTCTCTACTCAACCTTGATATTTCGATTGCCACAAATATTTTAATTTTGCTATTTCGTGAGAAAATTATAATAATACAAAAGTTCATGTTATTAGAATTACGATTTAAAGCTTATGGAAAAAATAAATTCAAAACCAAAGTTTGTTATTAATTAGTAGTGCGATTTAAAGCTTATGGAAAAAATAAATTCAAAACAAAAGTTTGTGATTTTATCTGCAATATATAGTTAACCCTATAATATCATTTAAGGTGAAATAATATATACAAGATGATATAAGAATGACAAAAAACTAGTCTAAAAGATTATGAATCAAAACAATTAATCAATTATTATATGTATGTGTAATAACTGAATTTGTTTTATATTTAAAAAAGCAGAATTATGTAAAACAAAAAAGAGTGTTGCGGCATGATGATCGACTCAGAAAGAGAGATGATTACAAAATATGCAACACGCGTCGACGTGCATGCTAACATACAGCCATGCATGCGCCGAAAAGTGTCAGAAAAATGGCGGTTGCAACTGTAAATTTTATAACATGCAAACATGTTTAAACATTGATTTTCCCTAAGGAAAAAAAAAAAAGCATAGACATATTGATTTCGTCACAATCACATTCTTTCTTCACCGTATTTGTGAGATCCGGGGCAGAAGTACGGAGTGATCGTCGATGCAGAGATACGGATAAGGAGCGGTTCTGATAAAACTTCAAAGCAGAGGGAGCAGGAATGAACCGAAACACACCCGAGTGAGAGGGATTCCGAGAATATATCGGAATGGGACGACATATTCGAGGAGAGCTTAAATGAATTGATATTGGCTACATATACCATCAAGATGCATCTTTTTTTCTGGGGCTCATTGTGGAAGAACTCCAAAGTTAAACGTGCTTAGCCTGGAGCAATTCTATGATGGGTGACCTCCTGGGAAGTTTTCCTAGGAAGTGTGCGAGCGAGGACAAAATACGTTAGAAAGGACTTGTGATGGTTTGTGGGACCAACCGTCAATCCGAAAGCTGGGTCGTTACAGATGAAAATTAGCATGGCCCCTGCGTAAGGATGCATGACACACATAAATCGAGCAATGGTCCAATTTTTTTTCTAAATGTAACACCCTAATTTATTTTCTTTAAATAAAACAAAAACTAATGCGAAAAGTCTATAATGATTTTTTTTATAAATAAAATGTGTAATAACTCTAAATAAATATTTAGCTCAAAGTCAATCCGGAAGCCGGGTCGTTACAGATGAAAATTAGCATGATTGTGATGGTTTGACCGACCCGATAAAATGACAATCGAGGCGTCATCAAAATTGGCGCCGTTGCCGGAGAGTTGTGTTTCCAGTAGTTTTATCTTTTGTTTGCTTGTTTGATTTTTTTTGTGTATGTTCCGAACTAACCGTGCAGGATAACTTCGTGAGTGATGCTGGGATCGAAGAAAAAATGCACGGTGACCAAGGAGCATCTATAAGGAGGGCAAGATAGGTGGACAAGAGCCCATCTATTAGTCAAAGGACAAGTCTAGCCTATTCTGGGCAAGTTGCGGAATGAAAAAGTGGAGTTTCTAGGACTTCAAGATCCAGTCGACGACTAAATGATGGAGGCTATGTCATGCCCATGACGTTAACTAAGGCGCTGGCCAGGAAGCAACCTGGTATAATCCTTTTTATTTTATTTTTATTTATTTTTTGTCTAAATCCTAGGCTATGTAGTATTTTTTTGTAGAGGGTATGGTTTGTTCATTATGGACAAGAGCTTGGGCCTAGAAGCAAGGATGGAATCATTCAGAAGCGAGGAAACAACCATCAACAAGGCCTTCTTACCCAAGCCATTCATAACAGGCAAGAGGAAGTCTGCCACCTTTAAGCTGTAAAGCACAGAGGTCAGCAGCCTAGGCTAACTAAAGGAGATTGCTATCGCACATTATGAGATCTTGCTTGCTCAACGAGCCACTAGCAAGGACACAATATGTTTGCAGTACTTCTCGACGAT
Organism: Agastache rugosa; assembly: GCA_031470985.1. Classification (NCBI taxonomy): domain Eukaryota; kingdom Viridiplantae; phylum Streptophyta; class Magnoliopsida; order Lamiales; family Lamiaceae; genus Agastache; species Agastache rugosa. The sequence goes on along the minus strand of CM062601.1, from coordinate 31,120,916 downwards.
GGGCAAAATGTACGTCTGCCAAGCCGAACAACAAGGAGTTGCAAATCCTTGAGAGCTTTCACCAGACTGGAAGGAGTGACTGCAACACATATATACACCCCCAAGTCACTCACTTTGCCCTCAGTGCGTACTTTGCCCACAACACATCCAGGAATCTCGCTTACTTTCCTTCATAATTGTTTCCTCCCTATTTTTGTTAGTTTAGGTCTTTCTTTTTATTTCTTTTTGTTGAGTTGGTCCTCTAACTGACCCACTTTGCCCAAGGCAAAGTGTGTGAGTGGGGGGCCACTGTTTTTTGTTTTTTTATGTTTGAGTCAGTTTTGGGTTGTGACCTCACATTGACCCACTTTGTCCAAGGCAAATTGTGTGAGTGAGAGGCCACTGCTGTTATTTTTTTTTCTTTTTACCTCGAAGTTTTTGTTAGTTGGTCAGCATGTTAGGAGTATTGGTCAATTAGCATGAAGTTTTCTCTGTGCTTGATTGCTGCAAGTAAATTTAATTTGAGTTCTATGCATGATCGTATGTGAACAAGTATGATGGAATGAACTGTGAGCAAACCTTGTGAGGTTATTGAGCTTTAAATGTTACTATATGTGCCCAACATATCTTTCATTTCTTGTGAGTAAATATGACTTCTTGATTAGGTCAATGCTAGAACTTGCATGCTCTCTGGTCAAAACCCTATTAACATAGTTTAGGTGCTTGAAATGATTTAGGTATATATTTCTTTCACTAAGCTCAACATGAGCCTAAAAAGTCACCCCTGCTATTTATCCTTTGCGTAGCCCCCTTGAGCCGAATAATATTCACTTATACATTGCCTTGATACACATACCTACCAGGTCATGAGAACTCAGAAGTCAATAGAGAAGGAAAGGAAAGGAAGGAAATAATGGAGATCAATTCTGGGCAAGACACTAAGAGAAAAATGAGGGTAATCTTTATATCCAAAATTAAAAGAAAAATAGTGTCGTGGAAGAAGGGCAGAAAAATGAATGAAGAAATACAAAAATCATAAGTCCCAAAAATGTTTGTGCTTAGGCCCGTGAATAAGACAAGAAAAGAAGAAGAAAACTGGGCACTCTATCTCCCAATAATGAGTTCAAATTGACCTTAGCCTCGTACCTAAATATTTCCCACCTATTGCCTATAGCCAACATTACAACCCATGAAAAGACCTAATGATGAGTGCCTAAAACTGTGACTAAGGGATGGAGATGATAGAAGGCAGGCAAGCCTATAGTATAACCGAAGTCGAAGATGTCTTCAGCGTAAACACTGAGCCCAATACACATGAGTGATGAGTGTTGGTGAGGACAATGTTCATTGGCGTCTTTCTCCTCAGGACAAGAGCTCCCTCATTCACCTCATCCTCTTCGTCGAACCCTAGCGCCACTACTTTAGACGACATTTTTATGGCAGAGTCAGTGGTTCCCTTCTCTGTTGAGGACTCCTCTATCAAAGAGAATCCTGTCACGGAGGCTTCGTAGCGGACCCTTTTTCCAGACAGGATTGGTGGAAGGTTCCTTTTCTTGGAAGCCGCGACTGCCGCCGCTCTGGTTTCCACCACCTTAACCCCAACCAGCGCATTGGTTTTGACCGGCGCCAATTTCTTCTTACTTTTCTCCGGAGCCATAGCCGTCGGCGTTGCCATCTCCTCCTCCGGTTTCTCCTGCTCAGCCTCCGCCACCGTTTCCTCTTCCTGCTCCACCACCTCAGTGACTGCCGCATCTTCTTCATGCTCCGTCGCCTCAGTTGTGGCACCCTCCGTGTTTGCCCCCTCACCCTCCGTGTTTGCCCCCTCATTCTCCAACAGAGTGGGGGTGTCAATCTCCATCGCGATCCCGTCAGTTCCTTCATATTGACCGGAGAGGGAGAGTCGGGGATAGACGAAGTAGTCGTGGTGGTTGCAGGTGGTGTGGTGGTTTTCTCCATACGAGTTGGTCGCTTAATTGAGATTTCGGGTGGTGAGGTTGAATCAGTGGTGAGGTCGGTGTTTGTGCTTTTTGGGATTTTTTTCGTTGACTTTTTGTTTCAGGTGGATACCATAGTTGAGAGGGGTGGTTTTGTTTCAGAGGGAGAGAAATTTGGGAAGGTAGAAGGTCGTGGTTTTTGAATTTGTGAGTAGTGGGAATGTGGGAGATATAGGACGATGATTACGTATGGATGGGGGGTAGGTACCGACTTTTTAGGGTTAGGGTTTGCTGATGTGACAAGACATCTTGTTGACCAAGGTTCTGTTGCCTCGCCCCTAGCATCGGTTACCTTGCCCAGAGCGGTCTGTCATTCTTCTCTTTTTACTCCAGAGAGTACCCTTCTGCCCTGAGCTCCTGCACAACAAAAATAAAGAACCACCTATGCAAGGAAAAACACTATCCTACGGGTTAATATAAAAAAAAACTTTCCCCAAAGGAAAATAACAAAATAAAAGAAAATATCAGGTTGCCTCCTGGTTAGCGCCGTATTTAGCGTTGTAGCACGACGTGCTTGCTTTTGCCCTTACAAATCTTTCATTGCTGGGAGATTTGGGACCTCCCTCTGCCCAAACTTGCTTTCGTAGTAGGCTTTAAGGCGTTGACCATTTACTTTAAACGCTTTGCCCGACTTTGGACTCTTTATCTCCACATCCCCATTGGGGAACTGAGCCTGTACCTCAAATGGCCCTTCCCATTTGGTAGAAAGCTTTCCTGATATGAGTTAAATCTGGACTGATACAGAATAAAACCTCTTCTCCTTGATGATGAGGTCATGTGCTTTTTTCATTCTTTCCTTATAGAGCACAACATTATCGTAGGCCTCTCTCCTTATTTCTTCCAACTCATTGAGTTGCAATTTCCTTCCTTATCCGGCCTCATCCCAATCACGGTTCATTTTGTTAACTGCCCAAAAGGCCTTATGCTCCAGTTCTACAGGCAGATGACATATCTTTCCAAATACCATTCTGTAGGGTGACATCCTAAACGGTGTTTTGTGAGCGGTCCTGTATGCCCACAGCGCATCGTCCAAGCGCATACTCCAATCTTTGCTTGTAGGTCATACAGTCTTTCTTGAAATCGTTTTGATGATGCAATTTAAGAGTTCTGCTTGCCCATTTACCTGTGAATGGTAGGGCGTAGACACCCTATGGTGGACTCCATATTTCTTAAAAAGGTTCTCTATCGTGGTGTTACAGAAATGAGTCCCTTGATCGCTTACTATTGCTCTGGGCACACCAAACCTGGAAAAAATATTAGTCTTCAGAAAGTGAGCGACAACCTTGGAATCATTGGTTTGGGTTGCCTTTGCTTCGACCCACTTTGAGACGTAGTCCACTGCAAGCAATATGTATTGATTTCCTCTCGAACTGGGCAGAGGTCCCATGAAATTTTTTCCCATATATCAAAAACTTCTATGGGCATAATGGGTGTCATGGGCATCTCATTTCTTCTTGTAATATTGCATTCCCTTTGGCACTGCTCACAACTTTTGCATAGCTCATAGCAATCCTTGAAAATTCTCGGCCAATAGAAGCCACAATCATATATTTTTTGAGCTGTTCTCTTATGCCCAAAGTGACCTCCGCATTCCTTCGCATGGCAATGATCAATTATACTTTTTTGGTCGTTCTCAGGGACACACCTTCTGATGATTTGATCAGAGCACTACTTCCACAAGTATGGGTCATCCCAAATGTAAAATCGACTCTCTGCCTTCAGCTTATTTTTCTGGTATGTCGAGAGTTCTTTGGGCAGAATGCCCATTGCAATGTAGTTTACCAAATCTGCGTACTATGGTTCTCCTTTGCTCTGATCGGCGGAATAGAGATACTCATCTGGAAAGGCATCGCTTATGGGCAAACCATCTCCTTCATGGATAATTCTGCTTAAATGATCCGCCACTTGGTTTTGAGCTCCGGCTTTGTCCTTAATTTCCACGTCAAATTCTTAAAGTAGGAGTATCCATCTGATCAGCCTGGGCTTAGTCTCTTGTTTGGTTATAAGATACTCCAGTGCAACGTGGTCCGTGTAGACTATGGTTTTACCCCCAATGAGATAAGAGCGAAACTTTTCAAATGCAAACACTACGGCCAGAAGCTCATTCTCTGTGGTCGCTTAATTACATTGTGCACTATTGAGGGTCTTTGAGGCATAGTAGATGACATGGCTTTCTTTACCTCTCGTTTACCCAAGGACTTTTCCTACTGCATATCCACTCGCATCGCACATGACTTCGAATGGCATGCCCTAATCTGGGGGCTGTATGATCGGAGCAGTAACTAATTTCTCCTTCAAAATATGAAACGCTTTTTTACACTCATTGTCGAAGTCCTAAGTCACATCGTTTTGAAAAAAATGTGTCATTGGTTGGGCAACCTTGGCAAAATCCTTCACAAATCTTCGGTAGAACCCCGCATGACCAAGGAAACTGGGTAATTGCTTGATCGTATTCGGATAAGACAACTTTGCTTTGATATCTATCTTTGCCTTGTCCACCTCAATACTCCGCTCAGATATAACGTGCCCCAATATAATGCCCTCTCTGACCATGAAATGACACTTCTCATAGTTAAGCACTAAGCTCTTATCGATGCATCGTTTGAGCACCAATTCCAGATTTCCAAGGTACGAGTCAAACGAGTTTCCATAAATGGTAAAGTTATCCATGAAGACCTCTACACAATGCTCTAACAGATCTGAGAAAATACTCATCATGCATCGTTGAAATGTGCCCGGAGCATTGCACAACCCGAAGGGCATCTTACGGTAGGCAAAGGTTGCAAATGAGCAAGTAAAAGTGGTTTTACCCTGATCTTCCTCAGCTATCCAGATCTGCATGTAGCCGGAATATCCATCCAAGAAGCAAAAATATTTATTTCCCGCTAATCTTTCCAACATTTCATCGATGAAGGGCAATGGGAAGTGATCCTTGTGCGTCCTTTGGTTCAACTTCCTGTAATCGATACAAACCCTACATCTGGTTTGCTGCCTCATCGCAATCATTTCTTTGTTTTCATTCTTGACTACATGTATGCCCGACTTCTTTGGTACCACGTGGACTGGGCTGACCCACCTACTGTCAGATACAGGATATATTATGCCCAGATCCAACAATTTTAAGATCTCTTTCATCACGACCTCTTTCATGGCTGGATTAAGTTTTCTTTGCGGATCTCTGACCGGTACGACATCTTCTTCGAGCAGAATGTGGTGCATGCAAATGGTTGGGCTTATACCTTTGATGTCGGCCGAAGTCCATCCTATAGCTTCCTTGTATCGATCAAAAACTTCGCGCACATTCTCTTCTTCCCTTATGGTCAACTCAGCACTGATTATTGACGTGGCCGTCGTTTAGCCACGCAAAATAAATTTATATTTCCTATGCCCACAACAAGCTTAGCAAGCAGCAAGTATAGGGTCGAACCCAAGGGAGTTGATCGTAACCTTCTCTTCGTCACCGGTGTCGCTAAAAAGGGTCTGGTCTGAACAGTCTTCGATCTATGCAAAGCGATAAATAAAAGAACACTGAAAACTAAAAGTAGATACAGTCAAATAAAAGGGCAAAGCCCGGATAAGATTTGAATCATCAAACATGAATTTAAGCTCGATCATAGGTCTAAATAATTCCCCCACATGCCCACATCAATCGGTTATAGCTCTTAAGCAAAGTCGCCCCCATTGTCACGGTGTCACGTGCTCCTCTGCCCAGAACCAATCTATCATTTCAGTGTAAAATAAGTAAAGTCTATGACGATTACCTATTATCTAATCTGACCAACTATCCTACGATGGCGTTTCGACAGGACCTTTGCCCAAACAGCATTTCGATTTAGACAGACCCGATATGGCCAAAAGCATGCTCAAAGACATACGACCACTCGTCCACACTCGTTATACTTTCGGATGCAAGAGGGCATCTAAACATTTAGTCCAAAATTATTAGAGATCTTATTTTGTCCGAGTTGTTAACGGCCTATTAACTACTCAAATTCGACAAGACCATTTTGGAATCAAACCTAGTGTTTCGGAAACATATGCATGCAGATTCATACGCCCAGAGCAGACCTCATGAGTATTTAAGCATTCATGTTCAAATCATCTCACCCTATCCAGGCCTTGATGATTTAGCTAGACATAATTGAAATAACAATAACAATAAAAGAGATAAAAGAAAACATTACTTGGAATTGAAATAAAATGCTTAAAGTATCCAGCAGGAAGCTATGGCCAAAGCGGCCAAGCAAAACATGTGCAGAAAAGTAAAAGAGTTTGCCCGTAGGGCTTGATCTTCCTTACACCACTCAAAAATCAAAATAAAGACAGAGTAAATATTCTTCCGCCGCAAAATTCGTGCACCCTTCCTCCTTATATAGATGAGCATTTTTGGGCTTCATGGGCGGTTTTGGCCGATGGAAATTAGGGTTAGCCACTTTCCTTATAGAGATTGAAATTGATAGGGATCTCCTTCCTTATCTTCAAAGATACAAATCTGGTTCATATCTTCTAGATAAGGTAAGAAATCAACCCATCCTTATCTCTTGCTTCGGATAAGATTCGCGCTCTATCCTTTGCCCAAAACATGTCTTCCTTTGCCCAAAGCGTGCACGGCTCTGCCCTTAGTATTCCACATAGGTCTAGATCCCGCACGGTACTCAGTTGGACTACAACACCTTCGCTCAAGAGCTTCAATGTATGCCTCAATTTGCCTCTTATCTATACTTGTGCCTCTTTTGCGGAATGCAGCCTGTTTTGCCCAAAGTTCCACCTGCTTTGCCCTGAACACCCTGAATGTAAATTGTGTCCTCCCAGATATGACTACGACAAAAAAGATACGAAAAATACTCGATCTAACCTATAAACGAGACACAAAATGAGCACAAAATATGGGCTCATCACACACACACACTTTAAGTACGCTTGTCCTCAAGCGTGTGAATGCAATTTGCCCAAAACCAAGACAAAGAAAAAGACAAAACAAAGATACACGACAAAACAAAAACTAACTTTTCACAGCTTCAACTAAAACACGACATGGTCAGATAAATAATCACACAGGGCATAGCAGTTCTCAAATATATAAGCAAATATTCACAATAGAAATCAAGCAAAAGAGTCAAGATCGACTCATGAGCAATAAGTATCTTCCTCACCAACACTCTTCACTCTTGTGTTTGGGTTTAGTGTTTACGCTCGTGATATTTTTGGAATGGCCATTCTATAAGCTTGCTTGCCCTCTAACGCCTCCACTCTATTAGACTAAGGTTTTGGTACTCATCTTCGGGTCTTTTATTTGGTTGTAACGCAGGCTTTAGGTATAGGGTAGGAAGTATTTTGAAACGAGGCTAAGGTCTTGTGAACTCAGATATGGGCATACTGAAGCACTTCTTTTGTCTTTCTCCTTAGCCTTACTCTCAGGTCTGAGCCTATCCCACATTTGAATCATTTTCATATTTTTCATTGTTTTTTCTAAGTTCTTTTCTTCACATCACTCTTTTTAATTTTGGGCATGTTTCTCATCCCTCATTTGAGCAGTGCCTTGCCGAGATCAGTCCACTACTATCTCTCTTTTCCCTATCTCTTCTTTGATTGCATAACGAGTTCTCAAGACCGGGTAGGTTAAGAATTTCATGGCAATTTTTAAGTGATTAGAAAGAATTTAATCAAGCTCAAAAGGGACTAAACAAGAGATAAATAGTAGGGTCAACTTTTAAGGTCAACGGGGCTAAGTGAAAGAAAATCTGCCCAAATCATTTAAGCACCTCACCTAGTCAATTAAGTTTTAACAAGAGTGCAAGCAAGTTCTAGTATAAACCGAACCAAAACATCAATCACTCACAAGAAAGAAAAGCTATACGGGCATATGACATCAATTTTAACCTCGAATCCTTACTAGGTGTGCTCACAATTCTTTTCCGTCATACTCAATCTCATTCGGCATGCTTGACATCATATTATAAACAACTTGCACAATTAAAATCAAGAGAAACTACCATGCTCAGCTGATCATCTACCTAATCATGCTCTGACCAAAACAAACTAACGGAAGCCCTCCACTCACACACTTTGCCTTGTGTAAAGTGGGTCAATAAGGGGTCTCAACCGACTCGAAACAAACGAACAGATTTACAAGCAAGTAACCCCTCCCCACACACACACTTTGTTTTAAGCAAAGTGGTTGTGTAAAAAAGGGTTACGGACAAACATAGAATCAAATAACTATCGGCCCCCTCACACACACACTTTGCTTTAAGCAAAGTGGTTGCGTAAATGGGTCAAATCAAATCAACAGACGCAAAAAGGAACAACTAAAACAACTACTGACTCAAAAGAAAATGAAAATAAAAAAAACAAACCTAAACTAAGCAAACAAAGGGAGAAACAATTTCATGGGGATGATTCAGGAGGATACCTGAATCCTACATGGGCAAAGTAGGCGAGGAGTGCAGCGTGAATTTCAGTTGCCTCTTTGGTCAGACGAGCCACCTCATTCCTCAGCTCCTTAGCTTCAGGAACTTCGGCCTTGGCTTCTTTTCTGCCCTGAGAAGAGGTCTCTTTGCCCATAGCTACTACTGCTGATTGCTCTCGCTCCTCGGCCATAGTGAACCTTGGTTTGCCCTCATCATCGAGCAGGACATCCTTCATTCTGACCAAAGCATTGCTCTCTCAGACTACTGCGACTCTTCATTTGCCCTGTTCATCTGCACACCAAAAACGAAAACCACCTATGCAAGGAAAAACAACTATCTAGCCTAAGATTAACACTAAGAAGGGAAATAGCTTTGCCCAAAGGCAATTATTAAAATAAAAAGAAAATAACATACCAGGTTGCCTCCTAGCCAGTGCATTAGTTAACGTCGCGGCACGACATGATTTTCTTCCCTTAGCGTTCCTCAATATTAAGGAGATCTAGAGCCTCCTTCTGTCCAACGTTTTGCCCAATAGAGAAGCACCTTTTTGCCATGCTCAAACTTCTTGACTCAGATCAATTCGTCATGTGACCTTTTCAACCTTTTCAAAATTTGAATGATGAATGGCAATGAGAAATGGTATTTGCGGGCCATCTTGTTCAACTTTTGATAGTCAATGCATCTACTCCATCCGATTTGCAACCTTATGCCCATAAGCTCATTTTTCTCATTTTTAATCACTTGAATACCTAACTTCTTGGGCAAATTGTGCACATCACTGGTCAACTTATTCTTGGGCATAGGGCATATGTTGCCCAAATCCTCTAGCTTCAAGATCTCCTTCAAGTCTTTCTCATTTATCGCTAGATTAGGCATCCTTGGGGGATCATGAATCAGATTGACTTCTTCATCCATCAAAATGCAAGCTGTTGGGCAGAGGCCCTTGGTATCGGCTGAGGTCAAGTCGATAGCTTCCTTATTTTGCCCAAGAGTGTTGGGCACTCTATCCTCTTCATCCATGTTAAGATCAGAACTGATTATCATGGGCAAAGTGTCATTCTCTTTGTTCCTTATCAACCTCCCGAGAAATGGAGGTTTCATGATATAAGTGACATCCTTTCCCCGTTTGGGCTTAGCAGCAACTTCTTTTTCAGCTTCCATTTCTCTGGCCAACTCTTCTTCATCAGCTAAACCCATATTGGTTTCCTCTATGGACAGAGGTTCTTTCTTTGGTTTCTTGACTACTTCGGGCAGATCCTTTCCACTTCTCAAGGTCACAACATTCACTTGAGCTTTCTTCACCTCCTCTTGGGCAGGTAGCACTTCTTGTTTATTCTCCAATCGTGCAATTTGCTTGGGCCATATGAGATAATTGGGCATTGATGTTATTAATGCCTTCTCTTTTTTCCAATTTAAACTTCTCATTCTCTTGTTGAGCCCTAGCATTCTCTTGTTGTGCCTTAAGGTTTTCCATGGCCATTTTTCTACAATCTCCCTCAAATAGCCGCCACTATTTTGGTCACAAGGGGGATCATAATGTTGTGGTGGTTGAGGTATATTTTGGTAGTGGTTATTGCCATACCTCAAATTCTCGTGTTGCCTCCAACCAGCGTTGTAGGTTTGAGAATTAAGGTCAAACCTCTTATGCCCATAGTTTCCGTTCTGTTGCCCAAAAGCATTCACATCTTCCTCTTCATACCATGTTGCACATTGGTCAGTCGCATGTGTTGTGGCTGAGCATACTTCACATTTCTTCACTGCCCTCTTCGGCGTTGTGCCCATAGACGTGCTCATAGCAAAGCTCATATTACTCATGAATTTCTCCATCATGTTGCACAGCTTCTCGATTTTATCATTGGCTTGTGAAAGTGTTGGGGTCGGTCTCAACACCTCAAAATCTTCATCTCTTTATTCTTCCGCCATCTCTTGGAGGAGCTTAAAAGCTTTGCTGGGCAATTTGTTCATTATTGAGACGCCACACACTGCATGCATCCATCTTCTCTCATGTGCCCTCAGTCCAACTATATAGTAATGTATTAGGTCTTGGTCTGGTATCTGATGCTCTGGACAATGGGCAAGCATCTGCTTGAATCTTTCCCAATAGTCATAAAGTGACTCTTCTGTGCCCATCTTGATTATGCTTATTCTCCTCCTCATGTTCTGAATTTGGGCAACGAAAAAGTACTTTTCGAAAAATTTGTGCTGCATTTGCATCCATGTGGTCACGCTTCCTTTAGGCAAAGTGTATAGTCATTCTCGTGCCTTATTCTGTAGCGAAAAGGGAAAGGCTACAAGTCGAACATACTCACTCATCATGCCCTCAGTACGGATGGTGCCACATGCCAACTCAAAATCTCGCAAGTGCCTATGAGGGTCCTCTCCGGGCAGATCACTGAACTTGGGCATAATCTGGATAAAAGTGTGCTTCAGCTCCCAGTTCTGTGTCGGCGTGGGCAAAGTGATGCCCAAAGGCCTCATGTTCAGATTGGTAGGGAACATCAATTCCCTCAAAGTCAGCTCCGCGGGCAAATCTCGTTGTTTGCCCATAAGATTATCCTCTGGAGGGTGTTGCCACCCTCCAGGCTTTGCCCGTGCTGTTTGTCTTTCCCTCTCGTGGGCGCACTCCTCTGCCCTTCAGTCCTGCAGGGTTAGGTCGTAGCACACACAAGAAAAACCAAACAAACATGCAAAAAAGAGAAAGTCACTGGAATATCAATTCCCCGGCAACGGTGCCAATTTTGACGTGGCCGTCGTTTAGCCACGCAAAATGAATTTATATTACCTATGCCCACAACAAGCTTAGCAAGCAGCAAGTATAGGGTCGAACCCAAGGGAGTTGATCGTAACCTTCTCTTCGTCACTGGTGTCGCTAAAAAGGGTCTGGTCTGAACAGTCTTCGATCTGGGCAAAGCGCTAAATAAAAGAACACTGAAAACTAAAAGTAGATACGGTCAAATAAAAGGGCAAAATCCGGATAAGATATGAATCATCAAACATGAATTTAAGCTCGATCATAGGTCTAAATAATTTCCCCACATGCACACATCAATCGGTTATAGCTCTTAAGCAATGTCGCCCCCATTGTCACGATGTCACGTGCTCCTCTGCCCAGAACCAATCTATCCTTTCAGTGTAAAATAAGTAAAGTCTATGACGATTACCTATTATCTAATCTGACCAACTACCCTACGATGGCGTTTCGACAGGACCTTTGCCCAAACAACATTTCGATTTAGACAGACCCGATATGGCCAAAAGCATGCTCAAAGACATACGATCACTCGTCCACACTCGTTATACTTTCAGATGCAAGAGGGCATCTAAACATTTAGTCCGAAATTATTAGAGATCTTATTTTGTCCGAGTTGTTAATGGCCTATTAACTACTCAAATTCGACAAGACTATTTTGGAATCAAACCTAGTGTTTCGGGAACATATGCATGCAGATTGATACGCCCAGAGCAGACCTCACGAGTATTTAAACATTCATGTTCAAATCATCTCACCCTATCCAGGCCTTGATGATTTAGCTAGACATAATTGAAATAACAATAACAATAAAAGAGATAAAAGAAAACATTACTTGGAATTGAAATGAAATGCTTAAAGTATCCAGCAGGAAGCTATGGCCAAAGCGGCCAAGCAAAACATGTGCAGAAAAGTAAAAGAGTTTGCCCGTAGGGCTTGATCTTCCTTACACCACTCGAAAATCAAAATAAAGACAGAGTAATTATTCTTCCGCCGCAAAATTCGTGCACCCTTCCTCCTTATGTAGATTTGCATTTTTAGGCTTCATGGGCGGTTTTGGCCCATGGAAATTAGGGTTAGCCACTTTCCTTATAGAGATTGAAATTGATAGGGATCTTCTTCCTTATCTTCAAAGATACAAATCTGGTAAATATCTTCTAGATAAGGTAAGAAATCAACCCATCATTATCTCTTGCTTCGGATAAGATTCGCGCTCTGTCCTTTGCCCAAAGCGTGCACGGCTCTGCCCTTAGTATTCCACATAGGTCTGGATCCCGCACGGTACTTAGTTGGGCTACAACACCTTCGCTCAAGAGCTTCAATGTATGCCTCAATTTGCCTCTTATCTATACTTGTGCCTCTTTTGCGGAATGCAGCCTGTTTTGCCCAAAGTTCCACCTGCTTTGCCCTGAACACCCTGAATGCAAATTGTGTCCTCCCAGACACGACTACGACCAAAAAGATACGAAAAATACTCGATCTAACCTATAAACGAGACACAAAATGAGCACAAAATATGGGCTCATCAATCACTTTCCATATTTAGACCAGATCTTGATTTGCAGCATATCTTCTCAATTAAGGCAAGTGTCCAATTATCCTTTATTAGCTGCTGAAAGTGACGCGTTCTTCTGCCACAATGTCACTTTCTTCTACTCCAAGCTTGCTTTTCCGTTCCATACTTGCTTTGCCCAGATCAATATTCGTAGGTCTGGATGCCGCACGGTACTTAGTTTTGACTTTATCACCATCGCTGGTGAGCCTAATCCCTCGCTTCTATGCCCTTGCCTATCTTTCCAAATGCGGACTTTCTTTGCCCAAATGCGCACCTGTTCTGCCCTGAGAACCTTACCTCGCAAAAGTCTCATCCCAGACACTACTATGACACACAAAGACTCAAAAGACTCGATCTAGACCTAAGAAAACGACACAGAAATGAGAACGAAAAACGGGTTCATCAGTCCGTATAACCGTTAAATTCCATCTTTTACTTTATCGCATGTAAATTTACTTTATGTCTAGATAGTTATAGATCTGGTACTGGGCAAGATGACGTGAACATAAACTAAGATTTGTGAGGTCTAATATGGACGTGATGATTTGCATGTGTGTGTTCCCGAAGCACTAGGTCTGATTCCAAAATGTTCTTGTTGGGTCTAAATAGTTAATAGGCCGTTAACATCTTGGGCACGATAAGTTCTCTAATAATTTCAGGGTCAATGCATAGGGTGTCCCTTGTATTTGAAAGCATGACTTGTGTGGGTTGAGTAGTCCGTGCTCTTGGGCACGAGGAGTGACCGTTTCGGGTCAGCCTAAATTTTAATGCTTCATTGGATAAGGTTTCTATTGAAGTGTCTTCGTAGATGGTTGTCTAGGACTATGAGAGAATATATGCTTGGGGGTCTCAGGGATGACTCTTATTCATAAGGGCAGATGAGGACAGGGGTGGTGTTGTGCGTGGCACGTGACATTGGGGGCAATATCATTTTGTTATCTATAACCGATTGATGTATTCATGTAGTGAATAATTTTTTCACCTATGACCGAGTCGAGTTTATGTTTATTGATTTGAACCTTGATCTAGATTTATATTATTTGTTTTTATTTTTATTTTCTGTTTTGAACAAGACGTGACCGTTGCCCAAGATAAATCTTTTTAGTGACACCCAGTGACCAAGAGAAAGTTACACTCAACTCCTCGTGGGATCGACCCTATACTTACCGCTAGCTAACCCTAGTTGTGGGCATAGGAGAATTATAAATATATTTTGACTGACCCGATAAAACAACAATCAGGGCGTCGTCACTCATTCTTATAAATTCTAAGAAAAATATAATAAATGCATTAATTACTTTAATCAAACAAAATTTCGGCAACATAACCCCACTATCCTAACTTCCAAGTGCTCGACTCTACCAGCTATGGTAACCATAATGGTTCTAAACATCTACATCTACCCTCAATGTGAATGTCCTGGTCAAAGACGTAATTAATTTCTATCCCAAAGGGAGTAGATCCTTATGAAATTAATTACATCTTTTATCAATATAGTTCTAAGTTCATCCCCAATATATAAATAATAAATAATGGCATTTTCAACATAATATATTCACATAAATAAATAACATCACATTGTTGGGAGACGATCCTTAAGATGTAATTAATTTCTATCCCAAGGGGAGTAGATCCTTAAGAAATTAATTACATCTATCCCAAATATATACTTACACAATTACTACAAAGTTTAGAATAATCTTAAAACAAACTCATGTTATTAACATCATAGATCAAAGTTACATTTATACAATTACTACAAAATTTTATGATAAATCATCTTATACAACAACACTATATATACAATTAGATCATCATCATAAAACAAACTCATGCTATTTACTATAAATTTACAGTTATACAATTATACTTTATCCTAAAAAATTTCATGCTATTTACACTTATACTTCAACATAAAACGAGCTTATGCTAATCTTTACATCATAAAATAAACTCATGTTATTGACATCAAATATCAAATCATACTTCATCGACAAATAACGAACAAATATACAATTCATGAACTAGAATAATTGAACTAAATTAAAATTCTAATAATAGAAACTAACTTGGAAACGACAGGATAGGGAAATACACTTTTACTTGGATGGTTGACTACAGCAGAAGCCGACGATGATGGCTGTAATTACGACAGTAGTGGCGGCATCGAATCTGGCCGGAAAGTGAGAAAGAGAGAGAGAGAGAGAGAGAGAGAGAGAAATAGAGAGAGAGAGTGCATACCGTGACAGGATCAGCCGAAAGGCGGCGAATCTGGCCGGAAAGAGAGAAAGAGAGAGAGAGAGACAGTGAAAGAGAGAGAGTGTGTGCATACCGTGACAGAAGGAGGCGGATGGACGGAGAAGAAGCGAAAAAGAGCCGGAAGCGCGGCGGAGAGGGAGAGTGAGAGAGAGTCAGCGAGAGAGCGACAGAGAGAGCGAGTGAGAGAGGACAGCGGATGGCGGCGGCAAGGGAGAGTGAGAGAGAGTCAGCAAAAGAGAGCGAGAAGTCCCAGTGGGGATGACCTAGTGGTGTAGTGGTTGCTTGTGGACCAATAGGTCAGAGGTTCGAGTACTCTCGGCCACAAAAAACCCTAGGTGGGGTGTGTGAGTATTAATATTTGTAATGATATTAAAAACAAAAAAAAAGAGAGCGAGAGCGATAAAGAGAGCGAGTGAGAGAGGACAGCGGACGGCGATAAGGATGGCGACAACGACAATGACGACGGGTGGGATTTGGGGGAGAAATTAGGGCTGAGTGAATGAGGGAAAATAATCCCGCTGCTGTGTATATCACAGATTTACTGACGGATTCAATCCATCGGTAATTACCGATGACACACAATCTGTCGGTAATTAACGACGGATAAATTTGTCGTTAATTAATATGTTTGATTAATGATTATTTTTTCGTCTGATTAATATTACCGACGGATGTATCCGTCGATATTTACCGACGGACATGTATCCGTCGGTAATTACCGACGGATATATCCTTCGTAAGTTTTTATATTATTTTTAATTCGATAAATTAAACTTTACTGGTGGATGCTTCCGTCGGTAATATTAACGACGACTATCCATCGGTAATATTAACGACGGCTTATCTGTCGGTAATATTAACGACGACTTATCCGTCGGAAATTTTTAGAGCCAACCCATTTTTTTTCGTCAGTAATCCGTCGGTAATTACCAACGATTGGTTTCCATTAGTAATTTTAGTTGGTAAATTGGCATTTTTTTGTAGTGTATTCAACTCATTCTGTGTGAAAAAATACTTTAAGCTCTTATGATCCGTATAGATCTCACACTTTCCTCCAAAAAGATAATGTCTCCATATCTTTAAAGCATGAACTACAGCAGCCAATTCCAAATCATGAGTTGGATAGTTCTCTTCATGGGACTTTAATTGCCTTGAAGCATATGCGATTACTTTTCTTTCTTGCATTAGAATGCAACCCAAACTTTGCTTTGAAGCATCACTATAAATCACAAAGCCTTTTATCACATGTGGTACTGCCAGCACCGGTGCAGAGACCAGTCTTTCTTTCAACTCCTGAAAACTTTGTTCACATTATTCTATACACTGAAAAGTTACACTTATCCTGGTTCATTGTGTAAGAGGTCTCGAAATTTTAAAAAACCCTTTTATAATTCTTCGGTAGTAACCAACTAATCCAAGAAAACTTCTAACTTCTCCTGCATTTGCTGGCGTTTTCCAGTTACTAACCGTTTCTACTTTGTTCGGATCTACTTCGATTCCTTCGGCTATCACCACATGTCCAAGGAATGCAGCTCGATCTAGCCAAAACTCACACTTCTTGAATTTGGCGTACAACTTCTCATTCATTAGTATTTCCAACACATAAATGAGACTCGTGTTCTATCTTACTCTTCGAATATACCAAAATATCGTCATTGAACACAATGACACACTTGTCCAAATATTGATGAAATACTCTATTCATTAAATCCATATATAAACACCGCTGGTGCATTTGTCAATCCAAAGGGCATCACCACAAACTCATAATGTCCATATCTCATTCTTAATGTCGTCTTTGATACGTCACTGACATGGCCGTCGTTTGACCATGCAAAATGAATTTGTATTTCCTATGCCCACAGCAAGCTTAGCAAGCGGCAAGTATAGGGTCTAACCCAAGGGAATTGATTGTAACCTTCTCTTCGTCACCGGTGTAGCTAAAAAGGGTTTTGTTTGGAAAAGTTATCATCTGGGCACAGTGCTATATAAAATAATACTGAAAACTAAAAGTAGATCTGGTCAAATAAAAGGGCAAAGCCCGGATAAGATTCGAATCATCAAACATGAATATAAGCTCGATCATAGGTCTAAATAATTCCCCCACATGCACACATCAATCGGTTATAACCCTTAAGAAAAGTCGTCCCTATTGTCACGGTGTCACGTAATTCTCTGCCCAGAACCAATCTATCCTTTCAGTGTAAAATAAGTAAAGTCTATGACGATTACCAATTACATAATCTGATCAACAATCCTATGATGGCGTTTCGACAAGACCTTTTCCCAGACAACATTTCGATTTAGATAGATCCGATATGGCCAAAAACATGCGCAAAGACATATGACCACTTGCCCACACTCGTTATACTTTCGGATGTAAGGGGGCATCTAAACATTTATTTCGAAGTTATTAGAGATCTTATTTTATCCGAGTTGTTAACGGCCTATTAACAACTCAATTTCGACAAGACCATTTTGAAATCAAACCTAGTGTTTCGGGAACATATACATGCAGATTGATACGCCCAGATCAGACCTCACGAGTATTTAAGCATTCATGTTCATATCATCTCACCCTATCCAGGGCCTTGATGATTTAGCTAGACATAACTAAAATAACAATAACAATAAAAGAGATAAAAGAAAACATTACTTGGAATTGAAATAGAATGCTTAAAGTATCCAGCAGAAAGCTATGGCCAAAACGGCCAAGCAAAACATGTGCAGAAAAGTAAAAGAGTTTGCCCATAGGGCTTGTTCTTCCTTACACCACTCGAAAATGAAAATAAGAACAGAGATAATAATTGCTGCAAATTTTGTGCACCCTTCCTCCTTATATAGACAAGCATCGTGGGCTTCATGATCGATTCGGCCCATGAAAATTAGGGTTGGCCTCTTTCCTTATTGATGTAGAGTTTGAGATTGTTGTGGATCTTCTTCCTGATCTTCAAGATACATATCTGCTGCATATCTTCTGGATAAGGTAAGAAATCCGCCCAATCCTTATCTCCTGCTCCGGATAAGATTCACGCTCCATTCTTTTCCCAAAGCATGTCTTCATTTTCCCAAAGTGTGCACTGCTCTGCCCCTGTTCTGCCCATAGCTCTTCATATAGGTCTAGATTCCGCACGGTACTCAGTTGGGCTACAACGCCTTGGCTTGAAAGCTTCAACGTATGCCTTATTTCATCTCACTTTGGTACTCGTGCCTCTTTTGCGGAATGCAGCCTTGTTTTGCCCAAAAGTCCACCTACTTTGCCCAGAGCAACCTATCTCTGAAATGTGTCCTCCTAGACACGACTACGACCAAAAAGACACGAAAATGAGCACAAAATATGGGCTCATCACACGCACACACTTTAAGTACTCTTGTTCTCAAGCGTGTGAATGGGATTTTGCCCAAAACACAGACAAAATAAAAAACAGCACCAAGACAAAACACGACAAAACAAAGACACGACAAAAAACAAAACAAAACAAAACAAAAACAAACTATTCACAACTCCAACTAAAAAAGCAATATGGTTAGATAAATGATCACAATGGGCATAGCAGTTCTCTAAATTTATAAGCAAATAGTCATAACAGACATCAAGCAAATGCCATCGAAAGAGTCAAGAACGAATTACGAGCAATAAGGATTTTTCTCTCACCAACACTCTTCACACTTATGTTTAGGACTTAGTGGTTACGCTCGCGACATTTTTGGAACGACCATTCCATAAGCTTGCTTGCCCTCTAACGCCTCCACTCTATTAGACTAAGTTTTTGGTACTCATCTTCGGGTCTTTTATTTGGTTGTAATGTAGGCTTAAGGCATAGGGTAGGAAGTATTTTGGAACGAGGCTAAAGTCTTGTGAACTCAGATATGGGCATACTGATGCACTTCTTTTATCTTTCTCCTTAGCCTTACTCTCAGGCCTGAGCCTATCCAACCTTTGAACTTATCATTTTCATATTTTTCATTGTTTTTTCCAAGTTCTTTTCGTCACAACACTCTTTTTAATTTTGGGCATGTTTCTCATCCCTCAGTTGAGCAGTGCCTCACCCAGATCAGTCCACTACTATATCTATTTTTCCTTATTTCTTCTTTGATTGCCTAACGAGTTCTCAAGACCGGGTAGGTTCAGAATTTCATGGCAATTTTTAAGTGATTAGAAAGAATTTAATCAAGCTCAAAGGGGCTAAACAAGAGATAAATAGTAGGGTCGGCTTTTAAGGTCATCGGGGCTAAGTGAAAGAAAATATGCCCAAATCATTTAAGCACCTCACCTAGTCAACTGAGTTTTAACAAAAGTGCAAGCAAGTTCTAGTATAAATCGAACCAAAACATCAATCACTCACAAGAAAGAAAAGCTGTACGGGCATATGACAACAATTTAAGCTCAAATCCTCACTAGGTGTGCTCACAATCCTTTTCCATCATACTCAATCTCATCTAGCATGCTTGACATCACATTATAAACAACTTGCGCAAATAAAACTAAGAGAAACTACCATGCTCAGCTGATCATTTACGTAATCATGCTCTGACCAAAACAAAAGAGCAGAGGCCCCCACTCACACACTTTGCCTTGGGCAAAGTGAGTCAGGAAGGGGTCTCAACCGACTCAACACAAACGAACAGATTTACAGACAAGTATCCCCTCCCACCACACACACACTTTGCTTTAAGCAAAGTGGTTGTGTGAAAAAGGGTTACAGACAAATATAAACATAAACAACTATCGACCCTTGTTTAGTCGTTATTTGTTTCATTTTTATGTGTTTATTTTATCGTGTTTGTGTGCGTGCAATTGTGTTTTCCGTTTATATTTCTCGTATTTTGATTTAATTTGTTTCTTTTCAATGTTGCATGTGGTGAGATCAATATCTCGAGTTTTTAGTTGGAAAGTGTTGCAAGAGAAGGGAGTTAGCATAGAAGAGGACCAACGAGCATCGGAACGGGAGCGTACGAGAGCTGAGAAGGCCAGCCACCGCTGGAACATGGAGCGCGCTGGCTGGGCAGTATGCCCACACTTCCCAGCGACAGCTGGTTGGGCGGCATGCCCACACTTCCCAACGACCGCTGGCTGGGTGGTATGCCCACACTTCCCAGCGACCGCTGGCTGGGCGGTATGCCCATACTGCCCAGCGACCGCTGGAGTTGTCTTCGCATTTCTTGGTCCAGCCGGTGCAGGGTTCGAGAAAGCGCTGGACCGAAACTTGTTAACCCTATGTTGAAGTTGATTATGCGTGATAAATTAATAGAATTAATCTGTAATAAGCTTGGTGAGAAATTGATGAGAACAATCTAATCCATAGCACTTTCCTTTCTTCTTATTCTTCTTGTTATTTATTTGTTGATTTTATTATTCCGTTGATTAGTTTAGTTCTGGTTCTCTGAATTCCTGGTTTAGAATGTTTAGGATTGTCTATTTATTTTCTGTGTGAATAATACAAGCGGCATTAGCCCTGTTGAACCTTCCTTGCGAATACGACGTGGGTCAGCTTGTCGCCCTACATTGACCTCGTTCTCTTACGAGTCAATTCGAAGGTATTTTGAGTTGAAACAAAATTTGGCACCGTTGCCGGGGAAGGCTTTAGGCGAATTGTTCTTGTGTTATTTTCTTTTCCGTGTTTAATTTTGTATTTATTTTTTTTGTTTTTTATTTATCCCCCAGGTGTGCTTGATCGGTTTTGTGTTTTTATTTGCGCAGTGATTAGCGAAACTGGAGGATTTATGTGGGATTTTACCTATCCTGAGATAGAGAGAAATCTGAGCTATGATTACACGGAGTGTTCGGCAATTTATAGTGGAGAACATGGGCACGAAGCTAATATGTGCCAAGATTTTTGTTGGGTTTCCAACCCGTATTTTGGTTGGAATGAAAGTGTCTAGTATCCGAATTCACTACAGCATCCACCTCGGGAACCTTCTTTAGAAGATACTCTCCAATCTTTCATCCAGTCAACCACACAAAGATTTGAGTCTGTTGATGCATCCATTGCACGCATTGAGACTCGTGTTGGAGAGTTGGTTGACATTGTGGGCAAATTAGTGCAACATAATAGAGCGGAAGAGTAAATTATAGAGGAGGATGGTCTCGAGCATGAGCACAATGCAATGTGTGGTGGAGTACTGGATATCCTGGAGGAAGATGAAGAGGAAGACACAGAGTGGTTTGAGGAGCTGTCTATGGCTACAATAAATACACTCTGTGATGCCATGATTTGTGAAATTTCTAAACCCTTACCTCCAGTTGATCAGTATTTCCATTATATTATTGCATCGGATACCTTCTTTCATGTTTCATGGCAGGATTACATATGTGGAGGAGAGGTTAAAGCGGCCCACACTGCCGATTTAAGTGTGGAGGGAGATTCCACACGGGAAAATGGGACACTCTTTGTCCTATTAATTATTTCAGGACCAGCAGACGTGGATGATGAAGATGAGTTAATCCAAATGATGGAATGGCTCAAGCTTGAAAAGGAATTTGGATAACACTGGCTTAGTCGGGCTGGTGACTTAAAAACTAGCGCTGCGTGGGAGGCAACCCACGACTTTAATTGTTTTATTTTTGTTAATTTTGTTCTTTTCTGTTTTGTTTAAGGTACTTTGTTTTGTTCTTCTCTGTTTTGTTTTAGGAGGCCGACAAACCCCGAATTGAGGCGGATCGAGCAAAATGAAAAGAACTACAAGTATCACACAAGCCGATAAATCAGGGCAGTCAAGTTCTTTTCCTTTCTTGTTTTCTGTGCAATGAGGACATTGCTTGCTTTAAGTGTGGAGGGGGAAATGATTATATTGCTTGTGTGGGATGTGTGTTTACTGTGGTTTTTGAATTTTTGCTAGTTTTGGCTTGTTTGTGAGTCCATCTTGTTGCGCCAAATTTCACTTAATTGAGGTTAATTTTATGCAATTGAATTTTGTGATTTGGACTTCATTGGATTGAATTTTTTATTAATGTCGGATTGATAAGCTTTGAGACTTGGTTTTATTGGTTAAATTGTGATATGAGACGTGTTTATGCGAATTAGATTGAGGCGATTTGTCTGACTGAAATTTGAGGGAGTTTTAACATTGTGACTGCTTAGATACTCGTTTCTTAAGTTTAAAAAAAATGAGAGAAAAAGAAAAAATTCTCAAAAGTGAACTTGTGTGTTAAAATTTGTTGGAATATGAATTCTGCTCCTCTTTATTACAAAATGATAAATGAGCATAGGAAACCACGTTAGGGAGTTTGGATTTCTCCAAAATTATACCTAACGAATATTGTTCAGAATTCCATTTCAAATTTCACAGTTCTAAGAAAAAAAATGAAACTTGTTGGTAAAAGCGGTCACATTAGTTAAATCACTTCTAATGGGGAGTCATGTCTGATCCGATTGATTATTTGTATAGACGGGAAACATATTGCAGTTCAATTCAATTTTTTCTCTTTATCCTGATGTTTATCTTTTGTACATTTTTGAAAAATTCGTCAGTTAGTCAGAATTGCAAACATTGACTTGTATGAATTTTCCAACTGTTTTGTTGGTTTGGTGTTTGCTTGAGGACAAGCAAAGGTTAAGTGTGGAGGGTTTGTTTAGTCGTTATTTGTTTCGTTTTTATGTGTTTATTTTATCGTGTTTGTGTGCGTGCAATTGTGTTTCCCGTTTATATTTCTCGTATTTTGATTTATTTTGTTTCTTTTCGATGTTGCATGTGGTGAGCTCAATATCTCGAGTTTTTAGTTGGAAAGTGTTGCAAGATAAGGGAGTTAGCATAGAAGAGGTCCAACGAGCATCGGAACGGGAGCGTACGAAAGCTGAGAAGGCCAGCCACCGCTAGAACATGGAGCGCGCTGTCTGGATTCCAGCGACCGCTGTCTGGGCGGTATGCCCACACTTCCCAGCGATCGCTGGATTCTTGGGACCGCTGGAGTTGTCTTCGCATTTCTTGGTCCAGCCGGCACTGGGTTCGAGCGAGCGCTGGACCGAAACTTGTGACGCTCATTTCACGCAATCATTTATATATTTCTACTAGGGTTTTTCTCTCACACACTCACACTAGGACAGAACATTCACAACAGCAGCAACGCACCATTTTCTCTTTCTCTTTCTTTTCTTTTTCATTTCTTTTCTTTTGGTTAGCTAGAATTAATGAGAATCATCGTCCGAGGATTTCATCCGGTTGATTGTAAGAATTTCTTCACCGTTTATTTCTTGTGATTTAATCGATTAATTCTTGTGATCTTTATTCGATGATTTATTCTATACTTAGCTAATTTCTTGTTTAGGGTTTAGATATTTGAATTGTTTCGATCCGTGCTTGTTCTATGATTAATTCCCCATTGATTGAATTGATTTTCATTATATTAAATAATTGATCACTATTCGATATTTCTAAGTAGTGGATGAGATCGATGGATGATTCTACTGCTTGATTGTGATTCTTTCAACATTAGATCGACCGGAAACGCATGTCTAATTATTAATCTTGGCCGTGTAATTTAGTCTTTAGGGTTTATCGGATTGACGCGAAAGCTATTGATGTTAACCCTATGTTGAAGTTGATTATGCGTGATAAATTAATAGAATTAATCTGTAATAAGCTTGGTGAGAAATCGATGAGAACAATCTAATCCCTAGCACTTTTCTTTCTTCTTATTCTTCTTGTTATTGATTTGTTGATTTTATTATTCCGTTGATTAGTTTAGTTCTGGTTCTCTGAATTCCTGGTTTAGAATGTTTAGGATTGTCTATTTATTTTCTGTGTGAATAATACAAGCGGCATTAGCCCTGTTGAGCCTTCCTTGAGAATATGACTTGGGTCAGCTTGTCGCCCTACATTGACCTCGTTCTCTTACGAGTCAATTCAAAGGTGTTTTGAGTTGAAACAACCCTCCCACACACACACTTTGCTTTAGGCAAAGTGGTTGTGTAAATGGGTCAATTCAAACCAACAGACGCAAAAAGGAACAACTAAAACAATTACTGACTCAAAAGAAAATGAAAATAAAACAAACCTAAACTAAGCAAACGAAGGGAGGAACAATTTCAAGGGGATGATTCAGGAGGATACCTGAATCCCACATGGGCGAAGTAGGCATGGAGTGCAGTGTGAATTTCAGTCGTCACTTTAATCAGACGGGCCACATCCTTAGCTTCAGAAACTTAGGCCTTGGCTTCTTCTCTGCCCGGAGATGGAGTCTCTTTGCCCACAGCAGCCGCTGCTGATTGCTCTCGCTCCTCGGGCGTAGTGAACTTTGGTTCGCCCTCATCATCGAGACGAACGTCCTTCATTCTGACCAGAGCATTACCCTCTTTGCCTTGTATATCTGCACACCAAAAATGAAAACCACCTATGCAAGAAAAAATAACTATCTAGCCTAGGGTTAACACTAAGAAGGGAAATAGCTTTGCCCAAAGGCAATTATTAAAATGAAAAGAAAATAACAAACCAGGTTGCCTCCTAGCCAGCGCCTTAGTTAACGTCACGGCACGACGTGATTTTCCACCCTTATAGTTTCTAAATATCAAGGAGATCTAAAGCCTTCTTCTGACCAGTGTTATGCCCGTAGTATGCCTTCAAATGCTGACCATTTATCTTGAATGTGTTGCCCAACTTCAGATTCTTGGTTTCAACAGCCCCATTAGGAAATTGAGTTTGAACCTCAAAAGGTCCTTTTCATTTGGTCGAAAACTCCCCGGACATGAACTTAACTCTGGACTGACTCAAGGGTTTCATTTGCCCAGAGTCAAAGTTCTTTTCATTCATGATTGGGTCGTGAGCTTTCCTCATCCTTCCTTTGTCAAGCACTGTATGTCGCCCAAATATCCGTCCAAAGCAACAAAAGTATTTGTTGCCCGTTAACTTTTCCAATATCTTATCTATGAAGGGCAAATGGAAGTGATATTTGGATGTCTTTGGGTTCAACTTCGAATAGTCGATGCATACTTTCCAGCCCGTTTCATTCTTCTCTTTTCCAACCACTTGTTTGCCCAACAGTTTAGGCACAACATGAACCGAACTGATCTATCTACTATAGAAAGTTGAGTATATTATGCCCAAATCCAATAGCTTTAGGACCTCCTTCTCAACAATCTCTTTCATGGCTGAATTGAATTTTTGTTGAGGGTCTTTGACTGGAACGACATCTTCTTCGAGCAACATGTGATGCATGCAAACAGATGGACTTATGCCCTTCTCTTCTTTATTGATTGTCAGATCAACATTATCTTCTGGGCTGAGAGTGGGCATATCGAGTAGTTCAATATTCTGATGGCTTATGCCCTCTTGAATCACCACATTGAAATGGTCTCCGATTCCAATCTCTGGGCAGACCGCCTCCACAGCTCGCTCAATATGGTCAATGCTTTTTACCATCTCTATGTCGTTAGGATGCTTCTTTGTTTGATAGATATCAAAAGTCACATTCTCCCCCTCGAATTCGCATGTCAGTTTGCTCGTATCACAATCAATACGGGTCCGAGCGGTCTTCAAGAATGGTCTACCCAAAAGCATGACTGGTGTTTTGCCACTCGCTTTGCCCATATCCAGTACATAAAAGTCAGTTGGGAAGATTAGGTCATCCACTTTGACCAAAACATCCTCTAATACGCCCTCAAGGAACACCTCTGACCTGTCTGCCAATTGGATCACAACTCTTGTAGGTTTCAGCGGTTCCATATTCAAGTCTTGGTATATCGTTAAGGGCATAACATAGATTGAAGTGCCCAAATCGAGCATGGCCTTTTCAACCTTCATTGAACCTATAACGCAAGAAATATAGAACATCCCCGGATCTCCACACTTTGTGGGCATATTTGGTTGCAATACGGCTGAAACATTCTCTCCTACATGGAACCTTACATCGTCGGTTTATTTAACTTTCCTATTGCATAATTCCTTCAAGAACTTGGCGGATTAGGGCATAGAGCGAAGTGCTGTGAGCAAATGCAGGTTGATTTCCACCTTTTTAAACACATTGAACATGTCGTTCATCTCTTGCTTTACTTTGTCCTTTATCAATCTCCCAGAAAATGAAGGTGTCATGATATAGGTCGGAGCTTTCTTCTCTTTGGGTTTAGCAGTCTTCTGTTTCTGGATTTTCTTGTCTCGGACTAGCTCCTCTTCATCTGATGGATCCTTATCAGGTTCTCCTTCTGGCTGAGGTTGCTTCTCTAGTTGCTTCATAACTTCGGGCAAAGCCTTGCCACTTCTCAAAGTTACTGCATTTACTTGAGCTTTATTTACTTCCACTTGGGCAGGCAGCGCTCCATGATTCTTCTCCAATCTCGCGACAGCTTGGGCAATGTGGGATAATTGAGCATTGATATTATTAATGCCACCTCTCGTTTCTATTTTAAATTTTTCATTATCCTGCTGTGCCTTGAGATTTTCCGTAGCCATTTTTTCTACTATATCCCTCAAAGAATCGCCTCTGCCTTGATCACGAGGCTGAGCATGGTGTTGCTGCTGAGGTGCGTTCTAGTAGTGATTATTACCATACCTCAAATTCTCGTGTTGCCTCCATCCGATGTTGTAAGTTTGAGCATTTGGATCAAACTTCTTTTGCCCAAATCCATTGTTTGATTGCCCGACGACATTCACATCTTCTTCTTTAGACCAAGTGGGGCATTGGTCGGTAGCGTGCATCGTAGCTGAGCACACTTCGCATCTCTTCATTGCCTTCCTTTAAGTTATGCCCGTAGATGTGCCCTGAGTAGAACTCAGGTTGCTCAATATTTTTTCTACATTGCTGCAAAGCTTCTCAATCTTATCATCTGCATGTGAGGGTAGAGCGGCTGATTTTGTCATCTCTCCTTCATCTCTTGCTTCTTCAGCCATCTCCTCAAAGAGTTTAAAAGCTTCGTTGGGCATTTTATTGAGCACAGAACCTCCACATGCAGCATTTACCAAGTACATTTCTTGAGGTCTCATTCCCGCAACAATGTATTGAATGAGATCTTGATCCGGAATTCTGTGTTGTGGGCATTTGGCCAGAAGCATCTTGAATCTTGCCCAATAATCATTGAGCAATTCTTCTACGCCCATCTTGATGGTGCCAATCCGTGATCTCATGACTTGTATCCGGGCAGCAGGGAAGTACCTTTCAAGAAACTTCATTTGTAGCATTTGCCATGATGCAACACTCCCTTCGGGAAAAGCGTATAGCCAAGTTCTTGCTCCATCTTGAAGAGAGAATGGAAACGTTAGTAGCCTAATATACTCGCCAAGGTTGGGATTCTCTGCAGCTGTTCGTATAGTCCCACAAGCCATCTCAAAGTCTTGAAGATGACGCTGAGCGTCTTCTCCGGGCATATCACTGAATTTGGGCAGAATCTGAATAAGAGAGTGTTTCAGCTCCCAATTTGCAGTGATTGCGGGCAAAGTGATGCCCATAGGCCGCAGACTCATATCTTCAGGGAACATCATTGCCCTGAGAGTGCGTTCTTGAGATTACGGACCTGCCATTGCTTCCTCCTCTGGATGATTTCCCTCCAGATTTCTCACCTCACGTGCTCGTTGTCTTGCCGCTGTTTGTGCTCTTCTTATTACCTGTACAGTTCCTTCAAGATCCGGATCGTATAACAAAGGACCGAGCTCTCCTGCAGGGTTAGGTTGAAGCATACACAAGAAGAACACAACTCACACTTAAGAGAAAATTACTAGAATTACCAACTCTCCGGCAACGACGCCAATTTTGACTTGGCCGTCGTTTGACCACGCAAAATGAATTTATATTTCCTATGCCCACAACAAGCTTAGCAAGCGGTAAGTATAGGGTCGAACCCAAGGAAGTTGATTGTAACCTTCTCTTCGTCACCGGTATCGCTAAAAAGGATTTTGTTTAGAACAGTTCACAATCTGGGCACAGTGCTATATAAAATAGTACTGAAAACTAAAAGTAGATCTAGTGAAACAAAAGGGCAAAGTTCGGATAAGATTCGAATCATCAAACATGAATATAAGCTCGATCATAGGTCTAAATAATTCCCCACTTGCACAAATCAATCGGTTATAGCCCTTAAGAAAAGCCGCCCCCATTGTCACGGTGTCACGTGCTCCTCTGCCCAGAACCAATCTATCATTTCAGTGTAAAATAAGTAAAGTCTATGACGATTATCTATTATCTAATCTGACCAACAATCCTACGATGACGTTATAGACAAACCCGATATGGCCAAAAATATGCGCAAAGACATACGACCACTCGCCCACACTCGTTATACTTTCGGATGCAAGAGGGCATCTAAACATTTATTCCGAAGTTATTAGAGATCTTATTTTATCCGAGTTGTTAACGACCTATTAACTACTCAAATTCGACAAGACCATTTTAAAATCAAACCTAGTGTTTCGGGAACATATGCATGCAGATTGATAAGCCCAGATCAGACCTCACAAGTATTTAAGCATTCATGTTCATATCATCTCACCCTATCCAGGGCCTTGATGATTTAGCTAGACATAATTGAAATAACAATACAATAAAAGAGAAAAAAGAAAACATTACTTGGAATTGAAATAGAATGCTTAAAGTATCTAGCAAAAATCTATAGCCAAAGCAGCCAAGCAAAACATGTGTAGAAAAGTAAAAGAGTTTACCTGTAGGGCTTGTTCTTCCTCACACCACTCGAAAATGAAAATAAGAACATAGATAATAATTGCTGCAAATTTCGTGCACCCTTCCTCCATATATAGACAAGCATCGTGGGCTTCATGATCGATCCGGCCCATGGAAATTAGGGTTGGCCGCTTTCCTTATTGATGTAGAGTTTGAGATTGTTGTGGATCTTCTTCCTGATCTTCAAAGATACATATCTGCTGCATATCTTCTGGATAAGGTAAGAAATCCGCCCAATCCTTATCTTCTGCTCCGGATAAGATTCGCGCTCCGTCCTTTGCCCAAAGCATGTCTTCATTTGCCCAAAGCGTGCACTGCTCTGCCCTTGTTCTGTCCATAGCTCTTCATATAGGTCTAGATTCCGCACGGTACTCAGTTGGGCTACAAGGCCTTGGCTTGAAAGCTTCAGCGTATGCCTCATTTCATCTCACTTTGGTACTCGTGCCTCTTTTGAGGATTGCAGCGTTGTTTTGCCCAAAAGTCCACCTACTTTGCCCAGAGCAACCTGTCTCTGAAATGTGTCCTCCCAGACACGACTACGACCAAAAAGTCACGAAAAAGACTCGATCTAACCTATAAACCGGACACAAAATGAGCACAAAATATGGGCTCATCAACCACCTTCCTTGACTTTCAACTAGTGATATCCCGTTCTCAAATCTATCTTTGAGAACACTCCTACTCTCTTTAACTGATCAAACGAATCCTCAATCCTTGGTAACAGATACTTATTCTTTATCGTGAGTTTATTTAATTCACTATAATCAATACACATTCTCATGCTTTCATCTTTCTTCTTAACAAACAAGATCGGGGCTCCCCACGGTGATACACTAGGTCGAATATATTTTCTATCCAATAATTCTTGAATTTGAACCTTCAATTCAGCTAATTCTTTTGGTGCCATCCTATACGACGCTTTCGACACAGGTGCTGCTCCGGTAACAAATCAATCGTGAATTCCACTTGTCTGTCCGGTGGTAATCCTGGTATCTCCTCAGGAAACACATCTGAATACTCTCGAACAATTGGTATACTATCAATTGTCAGTTCTGCTTGTTCCTTTCCCACTATGTTCACCAAGAATCCTTGACAACCTCATTTTCTGAGACTTTTTACCGCTTTCATTGCTAATATTATTCTTGGTAAACCACATGTCTTGGCTCCATGAAAC
Source organism: Agastache rugosa (assembly GCA_031470985.1). Classification (NCBI taxonomy): domain Eukaryota; kingdom Viridiplantae; phylum Streptophyta; class Magnoliopsida; order Lamiales; family Lamiaceae; genus Agastache; species Agastache rugosa. The sequence continues at coordinate 31,091,196 of CM062601.1, read as the reverse complement.
ACAAACTCTCTTTCATCTGGTCTTTGGAACAATACTTCTATATTACGACATCGAATCGTTGCATAATTACTACTCAACCAATCCATGCCTAGTATTAAATCAAATCACGTATTTCTAGTGAAAATAAATCAGCTTGCAATTCTTTCTCACCAAAGTTCAATCTAACACCCTTAATCATCCTATCAGTATTCAAAGTACTTCCTGAAGGGATGCTAACATTAAGTTCTATGTTCTCTATCTCAAGAGAAAGTCCAATTTTTCTATACAACTCCGCAGAAATAAACGAGTGAGAGGCACCAGAATCAAACAAAGCTAATGCATGTATTTCAAACATAGATATCATACCTGACATGGTTTCACTACTTCTTCTTGCCTCCTACTACGTGAACGCATAGAGACGTGCATTTTCTTAATTCCTTGGTGCGTTTTCTCCAAGCCTTTGCATTTTCTCCAGTCCTTGGCGCATTTTCTCCAGTTCTCTGCCCACTCCCATTTCCTTTTGGGCATTCATTTGCGTAATGTCCAGGCTCGTGACACTTAAAGCACACTCCTTTGTTCCAAAGACATTTGCCAGAATGAAATTTGTCTCACTCAGGACACTGAGGCCGTTGCTGGAAACGGGGTGCACTTCCTAAAGTACCTATCATTCTCTTGTTTTGATAGTTTCCCCTTCCTTGGTTTTTGTTATCAAAATCTCTTTTCTTGATTGAAATCAGTCTTGATCGGTGCCTTATCAATCTCTAATGATGCTTCTACCTCGTGAGCACGTGATGAGCCTATATTTTGTGCTCATTTTGTGTATTCTTTATAGGTTAGATCGAGTATTTTTCGTATCTTTTTTGCCGTAGTCGTGTCTGGGAGGACACATTTTAGAGATTAGTTGTTCAGGGCAAAACAAGTGGACTTTTGGGTAAAACAAGGCGGCATTCCGCAAAAGAGGCACGAGTACAGATATGAGGCAAAATGAGGCATACATGGAAGCTTTCAAGCTAAGGCGTTGTAGCCCAACTAAGTACCGTGTGGGATTCAGACCTATGTGAAATGCTATGGGCAAAACAGAGGCATATCAGTGCACACTTTGGGCAGATGAAGACATGCTTTGGGCAAAGGACGGAGCGCGAATATTATCCGAAGCAAGAGATAAGGATGGATTGATTTCTTACCTTACTTAGAAGATATTCACCAGATCTGTATCTTTGAGGATAAGGAAGGAGATCCATATCGATTTCAAACTCTATATGGATAAGGAAAACGGTCAACCCTAATTTCCATCATTATCTAAAAGATCTCCATCAAATTCGAATCTTGTGCTGATAAAGAAAGAGATCTGGGCGTATCATTCTAAAGAAGGAAAGTCACAGCTCAGCCCATCTAAAACCTTAGCTTAAACCAGCCTATGGGCTTGGCTTCTTGGCCCACGATTGTAACTCTGTAAATACTACTTCTCATCAAGCCAAAAGCATTCCATACACTTTAGAATTTTGTTTTTACATTCAAACACTTAGCCTAGGGTTTTACTTTGGTGTTTCCGAGAGTTTGCCCCTTCGGGGGCAAACGATCTTTGTATTTTCGTTTCGGCACTTTGCCAGAGTAATAAGTAAGTTTCTTTATATTTCTTTTGCATTCGTTTTTACTTTATGCTTAGATAGATTTATGAATCTGGTTATGGGCAAGATGACACAAACATAAACTAAGAATCGTGAGGTCTAATTTGGGCCAACGATCTACATGCATGCGTTCCCGAAGAAGTAGGTTTGATTTCAAAATGGTCTTGTTGAATTTGAGTAGTTAATAGGCCGTTAACAACTTGGATAAAATAAGATCTCTAATAATTTCGGAATAAATGTTTAGATGCCCTCTTGCATCCGAAAGTATAACGAGTGTGGGCGAGTGGTCGTATGTCTTTGAGCATGCTTTTGGCCATATCGGGTCAATCTAAATCGAAATGCTGTCTGGGCAAAGATCCCGTCGAAATGCCATCGTAGGGTAATTGGTCAGATTAGATAATGGGTGATCTTCATAGACTTTACTTATTTTACACTAAAAGGATAGATTGGTTCTGGGCAAAGGGCACATGACACCGTGACAATGAGGGCAACTTTGTTCTGGGGCTATAACAGATTGATGCATTCATGTAGTGAAAATATTTATACCTATGATCGAGTCGAGTTTATGTTCATTGATTCAAACTTTAGCCCAAATTCATATTTTATTTGTTTTATGTTTTTATTTTTGTGTTGGCCAAAGCATGTCGCCTGTTGCCCAAAGTAAAAACTCTTTTTAGTGACACCATGTAACCAAGAGAAAGCTGCACTCAACTCCTCATGGGATCGACCCTATACTTATCGCTGGTTAAGCTTTCCATGGGCATAGGAATTTATAAATGTATTTTGATCGACCTGATAAAACGACAATCGGGGCGTCGTCAGCACGCTTGACGGCAAGTCCATAATTTTCAATTTCTTGCGTAGTTAGAATACCACGAATCTCTGGTCGGAGATCACTCAAGAAATAGTCAGCCTTATCTGCTTCAGTAGCCACCAAACGAGTAGCAAACTGAGCTAGCTGAATGTACCTTCGCTCATAATCAGTCACACTCAAATTTTCTTGTTTGAGCTCCAAAATTTTTTTTTGCTTTTGATTGCGGTATGAGTGCTGAAAGTACTTCTTCTTTACAATCTCCTTAAACCTATCCTAGGTAAGAGCACGGCGCTCTTCTTCAGTTATTCCGTTTCTATGCGACTTCCACCAATGGCCTGCATCCTCAATAAATTGAAACACAACACATGATACCTTGTGAGCATCAGCACACTCAATGTGCTCAAAGATTCTCTCTAACTCCATTATCCACTCTTCCAATGCAAGTGGTCCATCTCGTCCATTGAATCTTGGAGGTGCATAGTTACGAAACTGCTCGATTACTTGACTACTGGTTCGCTCAGCTAGAATTTCTCATTGTTGATTCATAGCTGGTTGTTTTTGGCATTGAACAAAACTCTGAAGGGTAGTGATCAACGTTTGCACGAGATTACCATCAACCGTTATATGACCTTGACTGCCCCCGATATTATTGGCAGTGTTAACGTGTCCCTTCACCTTGATTGTCATCATTATTATTGGCATTGTTTGGATTGTTCAATGGAGGTCGTCCACGTGCTATTTCCTAAAGTTCAAAAATAACTTGATAACACTCTCTCTCCCAAACACCAAAAATACTTTAATGCACTAATACTAGAAACTGATCATTTTATTAATAACATCAATTTTAAAGAAAACAAACAACACTTTCATCTAAAAAAATAAAAACTAATACTAAGGAAAAACACATTAATAACGATTTTATTCGACCACCAAAAGGAAAGGAATAACTCTCTCTCCTTTTACTCCTCGTCGTCACTACTAAGAATGATTAATTCAGGGCCGTCATCATAGCTTCATCTTCCGAAGGTTCTTCCTCTGAGCTACCTATCTCAATGGGTTCCACCTCATTAATTTCCTATATTCCATTCATATCATCTTGAAACTTACGAATTAAGGCCATCATGAATCGTTCAAAATTGATCTTGTCCAAACGATCTGGCCGAAGAGTGGCACAATTTAAGTAAAAATCATATGCAACACTATAGTAGGTATACGGTAAAAAATTTAATACTTTGTTCGCCGCTTCATATTGATGTACGCGTTCACCATAAACGCCAGTCCTTCGCCATAAATGTGTTATCATATACAAGTTCTCTATCATACCTAGACTTCTTCTCCACGTACACTTGAAGAAGCGATGCTTTGATCCCTTGTGAAGCTCAATAATTGCTTCCGCACTTAAGTTAGCCATTCTACTTACAATTTAACAAAACTAATGAGTACATTCTATATTCTATGTATATTTCGAGGACTTTTACAAAGTATGAACATTTACAAAGAAAAATTAAATAAACAAAATTTTTCTTTAACTTGTGATCAACATATCACTTGAACTACTAAATAAATGTAGTATATTAATCAACTAATAAATATAAGCATTTATGCTTCACAACTTTGCAACAAAAATTTCATACTTCTTCAATACATTTGTATACAGATGGATAATATAATTAACTGAATAATATAAATAACTTTTACCTCAGAGTAGGAGTGCGCGTCAGAAATGTGTTGTGTCCTTTATAACTTAACATTTCAAATTATACAAGTCTACAGAAACGTAAACCTGCTCTGATACCACTAAATGTAACACCCTCATTTATTTTCTTTAAGTAAAACAAAAACTAATACGAAAAGTCTATTAATAATTTTTTTATAAATAAAATGTGTAATAACTCTAAATAAATATTTAGCTCAAAGTAAAAGAAAGAAATTAAATATTCTGACAAATACAGTTTTAAAAGATAACAATTAACTGAATTTAAAATACTTGATAAGTTTCAAATATTTTATTTTAGTAAACTATAAATTCTAATAACCAAGTTAATCCATCAGAGTTAAACATAACAATCATAAATTTTTCACCAAAATAGAATACCAACTCATAAGTTTAAATTCAAACGAAATACGAAATCACACAATTTCTACTAATACTTAAACAAAAATCTTATATCAACCAAAACACTTCCTTCACGCAGCTCCATGCTCATCACCTATAAACATTATTTTAAGAAAAAACGGGGTGAGTATTTAAAATATACTCAGTGGAGGTGATTCAAAGCATAACACTTCCTTTGTCTAACAGTATAAACATGGCAAATGAGAATACAAAAAACTTCAACCACAAGCTATAATCTTGTGGGACAAAAACTTCAACCATAGATCATTTCAATGCACAAAGCAAAGTATGTATCTATGGGACATTTATAACTTCAACTATGCATAGGATATTACTTGTACACATATTCGTCACTTTCACTTCGACCATATCTCAAAGCACAAGTAAACACATTTGACATAAATCATATTTTCTCAAATACGAAATTCATATCATTTTAGTGTAAAACGTAACATATAAAAATAAATCACTTTACCCCACCTTGAATTCTTAAATAGAGGAACTTGACAAAGAGCTTTATCGCAAAGATGGAGATCCTAATTGCGCCGCGCCTAATTAGACATAATATAATAAATATTAAGGACCAAAACTTATGACTTAAATTATAAACTAATTATTCTGAATTTAAAAACAATAAATTTTGTTTAAATCATAAATTATAATTAATCTTAATTTAGCTAACGTATCTAGAATAACTATATCTGTATACGATTTCCATATATACTAATTATGCAATCAATAAGAACACCTAAAAAACAAATTTGACTTATTCATTGACTACTGTAACCAAACTCTCTCTCAAACAGGAAATGTAGTATTATCAAACAATTTAATTACTAAAATATACTTACAGTACCTTTTTCTCTATTTTTATATATTTATTTACACATAGTCATATATACATAATATATACATGTATATATATCCTCTCTTTTGAACCAAAACAACTTTCATAGAGATAAATAAAAAAACGAACTCCAACCTATTTAAATATTTATACTTCATATTCAGATCAAAAATTTCGATAGTTACTCAATATCATTGATCTTCTAAACAAAAACAGAAGAAAGAAAAAGAAAATATTAAAGTGAAATTTCTTTGAAACTAATTAACTTTAACAAAAGAGGATTGATTAATTGTTTCTAATTAAACAATGACTTCCTGGACAATATCAAGAATAATTTAATAAATAATATATATATACATATATAGAGCTATATATATCTTCAAATCTCAACCAGCCATTTGTTTTTTCTAAATTCCTTAAGAAAAGAAACACATCTCTAACTCTTGCTAACAAAGTAATTCTTAAGGAAATTAATCTAACTAAAGAGAAATCGACTTTCGAGACATGGATAAACTCTTGTAATTGAATTCCATACGACTCAAATCTAAAAAAATCGTAAAAGAAAATAGAATAACTTACAGACTCCAAGAATTTCTTTACTTGAAATTGGAAGATTTCTCAACAGCTTTGACAGTGATGAACTCGAGTTCTTCCTATGGATTATAAGGAGGTTTTTTAGAGGAATTTTCGATGTTTTAGCTGAAACTGATTGAGAACGATTCTGATGGAAGTTTAATACGAAGTGAAGTATGAAAAATTATTTTGAAGAATACCGTAAAAGATAATGGAGAGGAATTCCGATGGAGTTAAAACCGTAGAGAAACTACTAGGGAGATATTTTATTTTATTTTTTATTTATTTAAAAAAAAACTTTATCTAAAATTGGCTAAATTCCTAATTTAATTAATTTAGAAAACTTAAGTTCTCTAAAACTCAATATAATAATTTAATAAAATACTATGTCAATCTACTATATGGCCCAAATAAAATAAATTTATCAAAATTTTTATTATTAATTTTAATTTACTACGGCGCAATTTCGAAAATCCTATTAAAATTCGATTAAAACTAAACTTAATTCAATTAAAACTAAACTAAAATTTTATCAATCTTTTAAAAGTTAAATTCTTTTAACTGGGATTAGAGATAAAACTCAATTTAAAAAAAAGGATCTGATTAATTGGGAACAGAAATTAATTAATTAAGAAGCATACTCTAGTGCAATCGGTTGACCTGGATCAAACCCCAACTCGTTGACTTTGAATTTTATTTTATTTTTTGATGTTTTTGTCTCCGCCTTCGACTCTGCTTTCTATTATAAAATAATAATTGTGACAATATTAATATTCTTTAAAATACTCCGAGGCTCCTCGCTTTACTCTTAAACAAAAAAATAAAAATATTACAAAAATAAAACAGGCGCGTGTAAAAAAAAGTATGACAAATTAAAATAATATATATATTTGGCTCTTGTAAAAAAAAACCAAAAGTGTCGAGGCGTCCAATAAGTATGGCGAATTAAAATAATATATATATATTTGGCTCGTGTAAAAAAAAAAAAGGTGTCGGGCGCGTGGACGCGCCTCTCACCACTCGCGTCCGACTAAAGGTTCATTTTCGGCGTGTGTTGCACGCGTGCGACCAATCATCTCACATGCCACTGGCGACCGGCTGTACATGAGTATTTGCGATTAATTAACCAACCAACAGCTGCTAAAGTTTGATCACTCTTTGATTTGAAGAATTGCCGAGTTGGTCACAATTTTCTCCAATCTAACGCTCAATCGTATAGAGAATAGAGATATAAGTAAAAATAAAATAGTACTACTAAATATGTTTAATCAATTATTTGATTAAACTAATTATAGAGACATGAGAAAAAATAAAATAGTACTAAATATGTTTAATCAATTATTTGATTAAACTAATTATAGACATGAGTAAAAATAAAATAGTACTAAATATGTTTAATCAGTTATTTGATTAAACTAATTATGCCCGCGCTGACGATCTTGCTGGATCCCCCAAGCACGAATCCCAAATTGCAGCTCGGCGGCGGCCACCAAGAACTCCGCCGCCTGCTGCGGCGTCAGCAGCTCCACCACGCTTTTTATGGTCTTGAGCCGCAGCTGGTCCGCCTTCTCCAAAATCGCCGCCAGTCTTTCCATCTTCATATCTACATCGGCGTACATTATCCCAACAATATCCGTCGCCTCATCCTGTAATTAATCAATTTATCATATTAAATAAGATTATTGGATAAAATCAGGTAAATTCATATTGGATGCATATATATAAATATAATTATGGATTTGAGAAACATATAAAATGCATGCTTGCCTGCCAGTCACAGAGTTGATCGGTGATGTCGTTCTCTTGTTGAACGGTCTCGATCTGAAGCTCGCTGACGCGGCGGAACTGGCCGGGCGAGAGATCGCCGAGGTCGCCGGTGTGGTAGCCGCGGAGGATATCGATGACGTGGGACTCGAAGAGGATGCTGGACTCGGTGTATACGAGGTGGAAGGCGGTGGTGGGGCGCCACCCGCCGATCCAGTGGAGAGAGCGCTCGAGGGCCGGAGTCCACGGCGTCGAGAAGAAGGCGAGGACGTCGGCTTTGGCGGCGACGGACTTGGAGGAGTAGTAGTCGGCGTAGTGAGATATGGTCTTCTGGACAAGCTGGCGGAGGTGGTGGAGGTGTTCGTCGGTGGTCGGCGGGATGGGGGCTTGCCGGAGCTGCTGGACTAGCAGCCGGAGCTGTTCGAACCAGGTCTCGTAGAACTGGTGGAAGGACATTGTATTGTTGGTTGGTTTAGGCGGAGTGAGTGTGTGTGTGTGTGGGGCGGTGGCGGTTTGGTGAAGGTGAATTTATAGAAGGACACGTTTCATGAAATTGGTTGCTGCGTGCCACGTGGCGGCAATTACACTTTGCACTTCCGCCTTCTCTACAGCTAAGCTTGCTCCGACGACTCCCAAGTCCGAACCCAATGTCATAGTACATTTTTGACATCTGTCACATGTTTCCCATTATTTTAACTACTATATCTTCCACTCCAGTCCCAATAAAATTGGCTCGCTTTTCTTTTCGGATTATCTGAATAAAATTGGTTCGATCCAAAATGGCAAAAGTAAGGGCCTTGAATAGTGAACTTCCATTTATCTGCCAAGGCAAACTGACAGCATGCGCATGACTTTATTTGATTACATTCAGCTCATCCTCCCCATGGGGTTTATACCAAATTTATACATCAACTTTCCAAGCTAAATTACTTGCATGGGACTTGCATGTAATTGTAGAATATTTGATTATCATTAATTTTAGAATATTTTGATTACTTGCATAGGGTTTGAAAACTATGCTCGGTTAAAAATATTAATTGAAACTCGTGCAAACATCGATTAATACTAATTAATTAATAAATCTATGCATGATAATATAAGAAAAACTAAATAATTAAGAGAAATTATTTAAACAAAATAGTGCTAATTTGGTTACAGGATTGACAGTGTTGTGTTGTTATTTCATTAAAATCGATCAATACACTCGACACATATGATGCAATATGCAAAGGAAAAATACATGCGAGGATAAGAACTCGGTAATCTTTGGTACTGTAATTCTAATTCACTAGTTTTACACCCATGCAATGCGTGGGAATCATAATATTAAAGAAATTCAAGATAAGCTCTATACATTAATTCATAATGTAAGAGTTTAACTAAATAATGATCAATTTTTTATTATACAGATTTTTTAATTTTTTACAAATTGATATACAATGTTTTAATTTTTTTTTAAATAATGCCACACGACTTAATTTTCAGGTTGGAATGTCATTTGAGCAGTCGAAATTCCATGTGAGATCAAAACATCGTCGTTTTGATATGAAAAAATAAAAATATATACTAATATCTAAATAAAAAATCAATATAAAAATAAATAAATAAATAAAGTAGAGGAATTAATAATTGTAGATCATCTTCTCCATCCTCTCTCACAAGCATTATCAATTTGTCCATTATTCATCACTTCGGCGCTCATTAACTCATTAACACTCCTCACTCCCAACCCCATCTTCTCTATGATGAGAGTCTCCTACTCAGTAATTTTCTCCAACATGTAACGGTGAGCATAAAAGATCGAAAAATCAAGCCAAACGTTAAATCGTACCGAAATCATCCTGAAAATATGGTTAAACAAACTTACAGTTTTGATTTATTTTTCTAGTTTTGAAAATGGTAGTAGTTAGGTTTTTATTTTTATGCATAAAAATCGATGTTTAATCGATCCGAACCGAAACTCATTAAAATAATATTTTTACTAATTATATGTTCATAAAATTATGATACTTACTAATTATATGTTATGAAATAATAATACCTTCTAATTAAGTTTACTATTTTGATTAGAAAGCATGAGAGAATCCAATTTATGATTTATACTTTTGTAAATTGTATGTTTAAAATCAATGCTTTAATATATGATTTTTTTTAATTCTATAAATTATAAAAAATTGAAACTTTCTTGTTCATGGTTAATCATTGAATAACAATTAATTGAACCAATTTTTAGCTTAATCATAATTTTGTATTTTCTTTGGACGGAAAACCGAAATACAAGATAAAAAAGTAGATGAATGTGTGAGTATTATTGGTGGAAAATTTTCAGAATAGATAGGTACAAAATTATATTTAAATAAATAGGAAAGAAATTTAATTTTTTCCATGAATTACGTCTTTGTAACGTCTGATATTAATAAGTATATGATTGAAAAATATTAATGAACTATTAGGATAATAATAAATTATGCCTTTGTAACATGCATCGAATATTTATTAGTTGATTCATATTTATTAATGAAATAGGAATGATTAAATATATCATTTTCAAAATATTAATATAAAGAGTGTGAGGATTTTGCGATAATCTTATCAAAAAATTGCATATTATACTCATTGTATTTTAATTTTTTATTAGCCTTTAATAATTTTTATATTCTGGACATTATTTCAAAAATTCTTCATATATATATATATATTAATTTTTATTTTTATAAGTAGTTTGTTTTGATTTTTTTTTTCATGTGTAAACTATTTATCTAGCTTCTACAAAAGTTGGAATTATATTTAGGTTTTAAATATATTATTATCGATGTAATGGAGTGAATTTAGACCCCAAGTTCAAAATTATGGCTTCATCACTGAATACATAAAGGAGGGCAAACTACCTTTTTATTTTGTTTTTTTTTCATATCTCTTTTGCATTCTTTTATCACATAAATCCTATTGTAGTTTATTCGAATGAATACTTTTTGGACATTATTCTTGTCAATATATAATCGAGGGGAAATATAAAATAGTGACATGAACTCTTTTGAATTAAATTTGTTATTACACATGTTTTCTATGGAACAACAAAACAGAAGCACTCAAACATAAATATAAATTACTATTAATTCTCAATCATCTAAAAAGTGAAATAGAACTAAACATGATAGATAATTTGTAAGAAAAATACATTAAAAATCCTTTTACATGATTTAAAAAATTAAATTACTATTAATTCTCAATCATCTAAACAGTGAAATACAACTAAACATGATAGATAAAATGTAAAAAAGAATACATAAAAAATCTTTTTATATGATTTGAATAATTCATCGAAAAATCTAGTAAGATTTCAATTGACCATCTCATATTTTAATTTGCCTTCAAGAAAGTACATGAACTTGGCATTGAGTTGCTCTAACACCTTAACAGCTCTGGTGAGACAATCTCCTTTGCTCTCTTTGACAGAGATGTTGAACCCGAGCTTCTGCACTTTAATCTCTCTCATCGGACTATACAATTTCTTCACGTTTGAAGGTATCAATCGTGCTTCCTTTAGTCGGGAAACTCGAAATGAAAGAACACAAAGCAAGTGGAGTGTGTTGATGAAATTGGTTGCAAAAAGTTGAAATATATAGGTAGAAAAATAGTATAAAAATAGAAAAGTTATTACTACAATTAATATTTTGCCATTAATTATGTTTTTGTAACGGTTAAAATTAATTGATTGATTGAAAAATATTATAAGAATAATAATGACATAATATTAATAAAAATTATTTCTAAAAATAGAATATTGATTGAAAATAAAAGTTTCTAAAAATAGCAGCTCGGGCTTGCTATTATAATTTATAAAGATGTGGTATTTTTTGGCCTTTCCTTTGATTTAATTTACGAGAGTGCACCTACCAATCAGAGGATTTTAAAAAAGCATTTGAGGGCGAAAAGAAAAGTAATATTCTTCAAAAATATCGAACCCGCACCATTGAATTACTGGACGCGTTATAATTATCAATAATACTTTTCGGACATAAATATCCGGACATAATCCGGTCCGTTTAAGAAAATGGAGCAGGTCGACCCGTTTCAAATGATTTGTTGTTGGAGATGGAGGTGCCAGATGGTGGAAGGAATGTTGTGGATGAAGAGGCGGGTAGCTCCAAACCCACTGCAGTCATCACTCTTTCCAGTGACACCGAAATTTAAGTATTATTATTAGTTTCTAAGTCATCACTCTTTCCAGTCATCACTCTTTCCATCACTCTTTCCTTATTTTTGTTTTCATGTTGTTGTGTTGTACTGCCTTTCAAAGGCCAAATTTTCCAACTTAATGGTCAATAAAATTAAGGCATTTCTATTACTAATCTTAGTTTCGAAATGGTTGCTGAATGTTACTAGTCTGGAGAATTCCTTGTCATGCTCATAAAATAAATACAAAGCCATTTCAATTATATTGTTGAGAGCCAAAAAATGTAAAGGGTAAAATGGTAACTCTACATATTTTCTTTTAATTACAAAATTAAATAAATAAGTAAAACGGATTGACCCGCTCCATTTTCTTAAACGGGCCGGATTATATCCGGACATTTATGTCCGAATAGCATCACTCTATAATTATAGGCCGAGTATCAAACCAACAGGCTAATGACCCAAATTAAAATTACTCATCATTATAATTTAAATCAATTTATACGCGGGGGTTTGGTTGTATGCCATGTCATGTGTGTACTAGACCAATCAGAGTGTTTAAAAGAAAATGAAGGAAAATAAAGTGAACCATGGAAGACTACTTGGCATGTATCTAGGGCTGTAAACGAGTCTAGTCGAGCCGAGTATTAATCTGCTCAAACTTGGCTCGATTAAATATTCGTGAGCTCGAGCTCGACTCGAGCCAAAATTAGCGAGCTCGAGTTCGACTCGTCAAATACTCGATAAAGAGGTATTTGAGCTCGAGCTCGAACCAGACTCGTCAAGAACTCGATTATTTTTAAACTCAGCTCGATACATGTTAATCGAGCTTCAGCTCGAGCTCGAGCTCGCTTAAAGCTATTTTTTTTAATTTTATGTACAAATCTCGATTATTAGACTCGCGAACAAACTCGACTAAAACTCGATTTGTAGGCTCGCATACATACTCCATTGTAGGCTCGCGAATATGCTCGATTAAATACGAGCCGAGCATGTTCGCGAGCCTGTCGAGTCGAGCAATATGATGCTCGAACTCGGCTCGATAAACTTATCGAGCTCGATAAACTTATCGAGCTCGATTTCATGCTCGAACTCGACTCGATTAGTTATCGAGTCGAGTGCCGAACGAGCTTTTTTGAAGTCGATCGCCGAGTAGCTCACGAACGGCTTGACTCATTTATAGCCCAACCTGTATCGCTTACTTTTTTATTTTCCTTCCTTTTTTTTTCTTTTCTAAAACCCTGCGATTGGTTGGCAAGTTTTTGTTTTGATTGAATAGATCGACTTTAATTAAAATATTCTTTTTTTAACAGAAGTAAATATTCTTTTCGATACCCGCTGTCAAGAGTATGAGCCCTAGAAGTCCCACCTAAATATAATAATCTCTTTTTTTAAACCACCTGAAAATATTTTTTGGTGTAACCATCTATAATCTCGTTGTTCAACTCAAAGGTATCAATTTTAAACTTCAATGCCTCAGTGATCAATTTTTTGAAATCAACTCAATTTTTGAATTCTCAATATTAGAATTATTGTGAACAAAGGATAGTGGAGGAATCTCGTTGTTCAGTAGGGCTCAAAGTACTCAATTGAATCACTTTCACAATTTTTTGAAATCAATTCAATTTTTAAATTCCTCAATAAGCATGAATGAAATTCTTGATCTCTGGATTTCTAATGTATCGTTCACTTTCCTTGTTTCCTATTTTCAAAGTTTATCTGCACGTCTACTCACAATAATCTTAGAAATAGGCTTAGTAATTTTCCAATATGTTTGTTGTGCTTTGCATTATCTATATAAAGTTTGGTCTCTTTTGGTAATGCTTCTTAATTTCTAGACAAGCAAGGGCATTATCTGCATCCCTATGTATGTATATATTTTCGGCTGCTTTAATTATTTTTTCAGTCTTGATTGAATGACGGAGGATTGAGACGTTTTCCTCTTAGGATAGATATTTGAAGAAAACAACCATGGTTTTTTGATGATATCTCAGCAATAAATTCATAAAATAAGCAACAAGTATATAACATTGGTAGTACAAAATTCTTTTAAGCCACCATCTTTACCTTTTTTGGATAATAGGTCAATATGTTTGCGGGCTGGCAAAAGTAGGACACTAAGTCTTAAAAGTTGCATTAATAGGCCACATTTCAGCCTGAATAGTACTCACAAGCTCATAAACGGCACATTTGAAATAAAATCCATAGTAAATACTCAAGTTTATCATTTCTTTCCATTTTAATCCAAGTTTCAATTTGGAGATAAATCATACAAAACTATCAGGCCCATCACACTTCCGTATAAAAATTCTAAGCATACCAACTTCATACCTTTTTTACCGTAATGCTGCCGGGTATTTCCACCGGAAATTTTAGGGACCTCGTCCAACCACACGATCGCAACCGATGGTTTCCAGACGCAGACTCCTTCAGCAACACTCAGCACAGCCCTCGTTCGTTTCCTACCCGGGGCATATGGTTTTTAGTTGGTATTTAGAGAATAATCAGACACTAGAAAGGATGAGCAAAAGCCCGAACTTTATTTAGGAATTATATAATATTTATTACAACATAAGTATATCTCCTTTAGGGAGGAGACAGACTTGTTTAGCTACCTATAGTAGCGGAATTGAAATACATAAACTAAACTAAACTATACTAGAATAGGAATAACAATTTTTATTTTTGAGAGAGCAGAGAAAATGGTGTGGAGGATTTCCGATGTCGAATGCTCTCTTCAATCCTTGTTTATATAGAGGTCTTCAGTGAAGGGCCTCCTCTCCTGCATTATTGCCTTGGATGCTCTTATCCTTGGCCAGCTTGCTTTCACGTGAATGGGTCCTCCCTTGTCTTCCATTATTGAATGAAGACAACAAACTTTCGGTGTGAGGTCCCTTTCTTGTGACTAATGGACCACTTTTCTTTTGGTAGTGGTTCTCCTGTTGCTTTACCCATTTGTTTTCTAGTGGGTAATCACTGTTCATCCACCCACTACTGTCATTTCTTTTTAGTGGGTGGTTCTCCAGCTCAGAGTCACATTGTTGGGAAAATTATAAAGTTTTGATTTAATACCAAAACCCAACTGTTCTCCAACCGAGTAAATGATCGCATCAACCTAAGTAGTGATTTCCAGCTCGCCTGTTTGAGCTCTAGATTTTCTAAGTTACAGGTTCAGAAAGTGGAAGGCAGCAGGAGCTCAAGACAGCAGAAGATCCAGCTGTGTTTTACAGCAGAAGCTCAAGACAATAGAAGATCCAGCTGTGTTTACAGCAGGAGTCAACTATTAGCTGAGTTCAAAACAGAGCAGGATCAAGCTAAAGATAAATCAAGCTGAGTTCAAGACACAGCTGGTCCAGCTGTACAAAACAAAGAGAACTAACTCTGAAGACGTCACTTCAAGTCAGTTTACCCAATCCAGCTCTGAATTCAAAAACCAGCTCCAAAGGCAGAGATCCCGGTGTCAGAGGAAGTCAATAAACCTCGACCAATGAGGGATTGCCAAATCAGCATCCTAGACTACAGAACCTAGGATGTGACACTAATGAAGACAGGTGTAGAAACGCCCAACGGCAGATTTCGAATTTAAGAAGAGTAGGTAAGATTCAAACGTCTCCTCCAACGGCTAGTCTTGAATCTCTACCTATATAAACCCGTCTTCAACCACAGGATCAAATACGAAAAACTCTCTACAAGCTTTCATTCTCTGAAATTATTAAGCCTCCAAAAGCTTACAAGCAGTTCTAAATAGCTCAAAGAATACTTTATCTTAAAGTGTTTCTAGTCCAGAAACTGCCCAGTTTTTCGTCTGATTCCTAGGCAGAAATCATTGTATATCTTAAGCCTAGATTTCGAACGAGTTCATCTAACTCTAAGTTCTTCATTGTAAGAACTCGTTCATAGTTGGAACCCCAAACCAAACCCCTCTTTACCCAGAAAGGTTAGGTCAAGGTTACGCTTGCTTGAAGCGCGAAATTCAAGTGGTTGTAAGGTTTTTTCAGTACCCGTAAATTGAAAGGTTAGGCTTGACAGTGCCCGTAAACTGTTGGAACACAGCTCGGGTTAGAGTTGTGAAGTTGCTTAGTACTTGAAAACCAAGTGGCAGTGAATTACCAGTGAATCTGGTCGTGGACGTAGGAGGTGTTACTCCGAACCACGTCAAAATTCCGAGTTCTTTATTGTTTTATTTATTCTCTGCATTTTATATTTAAAGAACTAACCGCATTAACACAGCACAAGTTTTCAAGCTTAAAAGTTCTCTGGTTGTGTGACCCAGCCAGCTGCATTCTTTATCAAATCTGCATACTCAGCTGCTCCCCAAAGACAACTGTGTTTTGTTTTATAAACTTGCATAAATTGACTAAGTCGAAAACGTAAAGAATATTTTCAAGTTGAGTTTTTCTAAGCAATCGAGCTAAGTTTTCAAACCACCACTTTCCGCACCGCCAGCTAAGTTATTAATCCAGCTGACATTCATCAGCTGGATTCATAACTGAGCTCACAAACTCTGTTTTAAACTTGAAAAAGTTTTCAGAAATCTATCTTCGGTGTATTCACCCCCCCTCTACACCAAAGACCCAGCTCAGGGACCATCAATTGGTATCAGAGCAGTGGTTCAAAAGACCGCTGTTTCTGAATCAAGAGATTTGTCTTGACAATCTGTCAGTGGTCAACTGAACAGATCATCTTTTTGGAAAAACTCATATTATTTCATACTGTGCATATCTCCATGGATTTTTATCTTAACAGGAATCTTCTCACCTTCTCGATCGACGATTATGCAATCTGGAAGTTCAGATTAAAAAGCTTTCTTTGTGCGCATCATGACATGATATGAGACGTCATCACAGACGGACCCATCTTCATTTACAAACAAGGAAACGAGCTTGTTCTAGCTCAAGATGGTAGACAACCAATGTATCAGCTCATTCTCGAACCAAAGAATGAACATACCTCAGAAGAAAGGAAGCAAGCTGGATTAGACAGCTTCGCGAGGAACACCATCTCGTCAACAGTCTCCAACGCCTACCTCAGCAAGATCATCAACTGCAACACCGCAAAGGAGATGTGGGAAACCCTAGCCAAGCTATGCGAAGGATCAGAGGAGATAAAAGAAAATAAATTCACAATCGTCTGCCAGAAGTTTGATAACTTCAAGCAGGTTGTCAACGAGTCCATCAAAGGGATGGAACTCAGATTCTCAAATATCGTGGTTGAAATTGAAACCATCAGAACTGGGAAATACACCCAGCGTGAAAAGAACCTAAAAGTCCTTTCAGCGCTCACAGCTGAATGGAACACATACAAGGTGGTACACCATAGTCGAAGCGACTTGGGTGATCTTTCAACTGAAAGATTATTCTCCCTACTCAAAGCCAACGAATACAACTTGAAGATTACCATGAAAGAATCTTCAAGCAATCAGAATGATGGAGAGCTGACACCTGAGCCAAAGGAGATTGCATTCAGAGCTAACTCTGAAAAATCCACATACATGCAGTCAGCTGAGTCATCAAAGAAGGACAAGAAGGACATGAGCAAGGAAGAGCTACTTGAAGAGATAGCCTACTGGTAAAAAACTACAACAGACTCAACACCAGCAAGGGCAAGTACAAGAAGTTCGCAAGAACTTACAGAGACAAGTACGCAGCAGCTGATGAAAAGTCAGCTGACAAATGAACAGACGAAGGATGCTTCAATTGCAAGGAACCGGGACACTACAGGCTAGACTGTCCGAAGCTATCCAAGAAATATAAAGACCAACTGAAAGCTAATGCAGCTGACAGAAGGAGAGCCTACATCACCGACGAGGAGTCGGAGTGCAACAAAATGGATGATAACATGCCATTTTCAGACTCAGAAGAAGAAGCACTGATGGCTCATGATGAACCTGAATGGGATACATGCTTCATGGGACAGACAGACGGAACTGATGAAGATGAGGTAATGTCAAGAACTCAAAATCTATCTAACCTCTCACCATCACACGAACACTCTACACAGGTTTTAGAATCAGGGCTATCTGATTGGAGTTTAGTAGAGAAGGTTATGAACGATTCCAATGAGCTTCAAGAGATCTTTGGCATAATAATGTGTGAGAATGCCGAGCTGAAGGTGGAACTGGAAAAGAAAAAGGTATCAGAAGCAGCTGATACAACACAGCTCCAAGAGGAAGTTATTTCACTAAAAGATAAAATAGTGAAACAAGATCAACTGATGTAAGACTTCTACTACGAAAAGAAACAGCTGATGGTAGAATTGGAAAATGCCACAGCTGAATCAGAAAAGAAGTCAGCTGAGATTATAGAGCTGAAAAGTTCCGAAGAGGTACTATCTAAGAATATGGTAGTTCTCATCAAAGCTACAGCAACAATGGATGAAATCATAAGTGCACAACGTCCAGCAACACTCAAAGCAGGACTGGGTTACAATGAATCGAAGGATGCCACAAACATTGTTTCCACTACTGGAACAAAGGTAATGTTTGTAAGAACAAAAGAAAACCCAATTCCAGCAACTCAGCAACGACCGTTGAGGACACAACAGGCATAAAAAAGGCCAGCTGTGAGACAACCTCAAGCACAGATCAGACAACAACGTGCTCAAACTCAACAAAGACAGCTGGCTGGACAGTTCATATACCATCAACAACACGTCGAAAGATATCAACCGAGATATCAAAGGAGATACCCAGATGGATATCACTCATATGATCACCAGCTGGAGTACCAGTTCCAGCCGAGATATCACAAAAGACAGCAGAGATAAAGGAACGTCTCAGCTGGATACTGAAAAAGACCAAGACATCAAGCTGGGAAGACACTGAGATCAAGACCCCACCAGCAACAACCGAAGAATACGAAGAATGTGTACATCGACTCAGCTGGAAGGATCATCAGATCAAATGACCCAATTCGAGTCATCAAGCATATATGGGTAATAAAAGGATCTCTGTCTAACCCTCAAAGACCCAATTAAAACTGGGTACCTGAATTTTGATTTCTTTTATAGGTTGCAAGAGAACGACGCATCATCATTGAGGAGTCGATGAGAACGCTATGGTACTTGGACAGTGGATGTTCCAAGCACATGACGCACTTAAAGCATCCACCCCAGCAAGCTTCAATGGCAGAAAATATACTCTGGTCGTAGTGGATGACTTCTCATGATTCACATGGGTGTCATTCCTGTACCAGAAGAACGAAACAAGGACTAAGCTGTCAATCCTGCTGGAAAGGTTGTCAACTCAGAAGGAGTGCAAGATAATGTCAATCAGATCAGATCGAGGAATGGAGTTTCTGAATGAAACTATTTATGAATATTGCGAGAAGAACGGAGTTCAACATCAAACCTCAGCAGCATGCACACCTCAGCAGAATGGTGTAGCAGAGATAAGAAACAGAACACTCAAAGAAGCAGTTACCTCATTGCTAGCCACTCTGCCATTCCAAAGAAGTTCTGGGCCGAGGCAATCAACACAACATGCTTCACTCAGAATCGCCACCTGCGCCAAAGGAGATTGCGTTCAGAGCCAAGTCTGAAAAATCCGCATACATGTAGTCAGCTGAGTCATCGAAGAAAGACAAGAAGGACAGACTCAACACCAGCAAGGGCAAATACAAGAAGTTCGCAAGAACTTATAGAGACAAGTACGCAGCAGCTGATGAGAAGTCACCTGACAAATGAACAGAAGAAGGTTGCTTCAACTGCAAGGAACCAGGACACTACCGGCTAGATTGTCCAAAGCTGTCCAAGAAAGATAAAGACCAACTGAAAGCTAAGGCAGCTGACAGAAGGGGAGCTTACATCTCCGATGAGAAATCAGAGTGCAACAAAATGGATGACAACATGCCATTTTCAGACTCGGAAGAAGAAGCACTGATGGCCCACGATGAACCTGATTGGGATACGTGCTTAATGGGACAAACAGACGGTATTGATAAAGATGAGGTAATGTCTCGAACCCAAAATCTATCTAACCTCTCACCATCACACGAACACTCTACACAAGTTTCAGAATCAGGGCTACGTGACTGGAGTCTAGTAGAGAAAGTAATGAACGACTTCAAAGAGCTTCAAGAGATCCTTGACGTCATAATGTGTGAGAATGCTTAGCTGAAAGAGGAACTGGAAAAGAAAAAGGTATCAGAAGCAACTGATACAACACAGCTTCACGATGAAGTTGTTTCACTAAAAGATAAAATAGTGAAACAAGATCAACTGTTGAAGGACTTCTACTATGAGAACAAACAGCTGATAGAAGATTTGGAAAAGGTCACACCTGAATCAGAAAAGAAGTCAGCTGAGATTCTTGAGCTGAAAAACACCGAAGAAGTACTATCTAAGAAGATAGTAGCTCTCATCAAAGACACATCAACAATGGACGAGATCATAGGTGCACAACGTCCAGCAGCACTCAAAGCGGGACTGGGATACCATGAATCAAAGGACGCCTCAAACATTGCCTCCACGAGTGGAACAAAGGTAATGTTTGTACGAGCAAAAGAACATCCAATCCCAGCAACTCAGCATCAACCGTTGAGGACACAGCAGGCGTCAGGAAGACCAGTTGTGAGACATCCTCAAGCTCCGTCAAGGACACAGCAGGCATCAAAAAGGCCAGCTGTGAGACAACCTCAAGCTCAAATCAGATAGCAACGTGCTCAACCTCAACAAAGACAACAAGCTGGATATTACAGATACCAGCAATAGCAACAGCACGTTGAAAGATATCAACCGAGATATCAGAGATACCCAGCTGTATATCACACATATGATTACCAGCTGGAGAACCATTTCCAGCTGAAGTATCACAAGAGACAGCAGAGACAAAGGAACGTCTCAGCTGAGTACTCAGCTGTATACCAAAGAAGACCAAGACATCAAGTTAGGAAGACACTGAGATCAAGACCCCGCCAGCAACAATCGAAGAACACAAAGAATGTGTATATTGACTTAGCTGGAAGATTTGTCAGATCAAATGACCCAATTCGAGTCATCAAGCAGATCTGGGTCATTAAAGGATCTCTGTCTAACCCTCAAGGACCCAATTAAAACTGGGTACCTAAACTTTGATCTTTTGTATAGGTTACAAGAGAACGACGCATCATTGAGGAGTTAATGAGAACGCTATGGTACTTGGACAGTGGATGCTCCAAGCACATGACGCACTTAAAGCACCTACTCCAGGAGTATATCGAGCGTCCAGGCCCTCAAGTAACATTTTGTGACAACTCCAAAGGCCTAACCAAAGGTTATGGTACATTTAAAACTAGAAATATTATAATCCCAAATGTTTGTTATGTACAAGGATTGCAACACAACTTGCTTTCCATTAGCCAATTCTGCGACAATGGTTTTTCTATCAAGTTTGATGCACAGGAATGCACAGTGAAGCACAAGGAAACCAAGCAGATACTTCTAAGAGGGAAAAGAGAAGGAAATATGTATTTTGCTGACTGGAACAGCAGCCCTTCGGAGACTTGTCTTGTATCAAAAAGCAGCAATGAAGTCAGCTGGCTGTGGCACAGACGGCTGAATCATCTCAACTTCAAGACAATCAACAAACTGGCTAGGAACCAGCTCGCTAATGGAATTCCAGATCAAGTATATGACAAAAGTCATATGTGCAGCGCGTGTCAACAAGGAAAGGAGACAAGAATTTCATTCTCTCTCAAGCCAGTTCAGTCAACTGATCGAGTACTCCAACTCCTTCACATGGATCTGTTTGGTCCAGTTACTACAGCAAGCTTCAATGGCAGAAAATATACTCTGGTCGTAGTGGATGACTTCTCAAGATTCACATGGGTGTCATTCCCATACCAGAAGAGCGAAATAAGGACTAAGCTGCCTATCCTGCTGGAAAGACTTTCAACTCAGAAGGAATGCAAGATAATGTCAATCAGATCAGATCGAGGAACGAAGTTTCTAAATGAAACCATTTATGAATACTGCGAGAAGAACGGAGTTCAACATCAAACCTCAGCAGCACGCATACCTCAGCAGAATAGTGTAGCTGAGAGAAGAAATAGAACACTCAAAGAAGCGGCTACCTCAATGCTAGCCAGCTCTGCCATTCCAAAGAAGTTCTGGGCCGAAGCAATCAACACAGCTTGCTTCACTCAGAATCGCTCCCTACTCACATCAAGGCAAGGAAAGACACCGTATGAGCTTTGGAACAACAGGATACCATATATTGGATATTTCAAGGTCTTCGGATCCAAATGTCATATCCTAAACAACAGAAAGATACAGCTCAAGACGTTCGACGCGAAGACAGACCGAGGAGTATTCCTTGGTTATTCTACTGTGAGTAAAGCATATAGAGTCTTCAACAGAAGGACTCAAATAGTTGAAGTAACTCCATATGTTACCTTTGACGAGTCATCATTCGAATATAGAGACTCTATCAAACGAAGAAACGAAGGAGAATCTTCAAGACAGATTCAGACAAGAGCTCAAGAAAATTGAATCAGAAATTTGGCCGAACCATTAATTTGGGATGATGAGCCAGAGGAGGAACTTCAAGTCAATCGGGAAGCTCCACCAACTGGAAATCAAGAAAAACCTCCAACGCCAAATCAAGGGGGAATACCATCAGCTGGAAATCCAGACACAGCTGAATCCCCAGCTCCATCTCCAGCAGAGCTTCTACAAAAGTCACTTCATAATCCAACTCAAGGAGAATCAATCTCTCAAGACTTAACTCCAGAGCAACTCCAAGCCAGACGAAATCTTGCCACTTCTAGCATCAATCAGCTGGAAGAAAAAATTTGTAAAAGGAGAAGATGGATTGAAGATCATCCATCATCAGCAATCATTGGAGAACCATCTGACCAAGTCAAAACCAGAAGCTCAGCTGCTCAAGTCTCATCGGATCATCAAGAAGCTGCTGACACAGCTCAACTCTCAGTAGAGCTAGAACTGACGATCTATGATGAAGATACAGCTCTAATGGCGTGTTATGTAGCTCAAGTTTCGAAGCCTCAATCAATTCTCGAAGCTTTAAAGAGCGTGCCTTGGACTAACGCCATGCAAGAAGAGCTGAATGAATTCCTCAGAAATTGTGTCTGGGAATTGGTCGACAGACCTGAAAGAGTCAAAGTCATAGAACTCAAATGGATATTCAAGAACAAACTGGATACCCTGGGAGTCATCATCAGAAACAAAGCTCGACTGGTTGCCAAGGGCTACACACAGCAGGAAGGAATTGACTTCGAAGAATAATTTGCTCCAGTAGCGCGATTGGAAGCAATCAGACTCTTTCTCGCCTATGCAGCACATCACAAATTCAAGGTCTATCAAATGGATGTGAAGTGTGCATTCTTAAATGGAGAAATCATAGAAGATGTCTATGTTGAACAACCTCCAGGATTTGAAGTAGAAGGAAATAAAGTCTACAAACTAAAGAAGACGCTCTATGGATTGAAGCAAGCACCTCGAGCTTGGTATGACACTCTGTCAAAGTTCCTTGTATCCAAAGGATTCAAGAAGGGCTCAGTAGACAGAACTCTCTTCACCATCAAGTCAGGAGAAGACATCCTGGTTGTTCAAATCTATGTCGATGACATCATCTTCGGATCAAGATCAACATTCTTATACCAAAGATTTGGAGAGATGATGTCAGAACAGTTCCAAATGTCCATGATGGGAGAAATGAGCTTCTTCCTAAGACTTCAAGTTAAGCAATCAGAAGAAGGGATTTGTATAAATCAATCCAAGTACGTGAAAGACTTGATCGCCAAGTATGGAGTTCAATCCAGCAGAACTGTAAAGATTCCTATGAACACCAACTGGAAGATTGAACCAGGAACTGAAGGGAAGACAATAGATTCCATGGAAGTAAGTTGATTTCATGGTTTTCAAAGAAGAAAACGTGCGTCGCAACTTCCACAACTGAAGCAGAATATATGGCTGCTGGAAGCTTGTGCTCACAAATTCTGTGACTGAAACATCAGCTGGATGACTATGAAGTGAAAACTGGACAAATTCCGATTTTCTGTGATAGCTCAAGTGCGATTGCTATATCAGAGAATCCAGTACATCACACAAGATGCAAGCATGTGGATGTACGCCATCACTTCATCAGAGATCACGTGGAAAATAATGATGTGATTGTTGAGAAAATTCACACAAACATACAGCGGGCTGATATACTCACAAAGCCGCTGATAGAAGCAAGATTCAAAATGTTGTGCGGATTACTTGGATTATCCAACCCAGACGATGCTTCACCCAGTTTAATGGAAGCAGACCCAGCTGAATGGAAATAGACAGCTGGAATTCAAAACCGACATCACTGGTATCAGCTGAAAAAGAATCAAGCTCAACCAGACGCCAAAGTTGAAGGATTATTCAGCTGAGGGGGAACCAGCTGGAACAACGTTCACTCAGCACAACCACTCAACCGAAGTATCAGCTGACTACAATGATCAGCTGAGAGGTTTGCAACAACATTAACTACACCTATTCAATCTATTATCAGTCAAATCATATCTTGTCATATCTAATCAAAATTTAAGTAAAAGTCTGCAAAGAACTGAATCATGGGAGTTTCGAGGCAAAAGTCAAAGTGCCCCAACCGTCCTCTCTCACGCATTAACTCGCAATTTCTGAACAAGAAATTGACATGATGCGAGAATCTCTCCCAGTCGTAGATCTTCTTATCAATCGATAAATCTTGATCGTCCATTCATCAAGAAAGTTATATAAATATGCTAGAAGAGATACATAAAACATTGCATCAACCCTAAAAAGTTTTTCGGCATTCTTTCTTATTTCCATCAATTGGTATTATTTGTTTCTACTAACAAAAATTGTAGAAGGAGAACATGGAATCTAGAAAGATATCTTCCGAAGCAGATCAAACTTGAAGAATCTGTCAAAGCTTCAAGATAAGAGTTGCTTAACTCTCGGGAACCTCAAGAAGACGGAGTTCCAGGAGAAGATGAAGCCCATCGACAGATCCGGTCCAACGCAGTGGGAGACTGCAAAGCTCAAGAACGTCATTCACCACGAAGGTACAGATATCTTCTTGGGAATGTCAAAGGAAAAAGACCTCCTCCGCCCCACTGTTTCTCTCAAAATAAAAGAGAGAACGGGACATACAACTCCCTGGGATGAAAAAATCAACATCAACAGAACTGGACCAGATGTTGATAAAGCCGGAGTCTTCAAGAGCAGTTGTGTCAAAGCTCTTGCTCCGCCATAGGAGGCACAGAAAAAGATGCAGGAGACAAAGCAGCATGCATCTATTTCCTTCCCAGATGGAATCGGAAACAACTTGAGGAGACAAAACATGCTGAAGCACCGTCTTCAAACAGAAGACTCAAGTCAAAGGTGCTCAGTCAGTCAGCCAAGAAGCCAGCTGGCATTAAGAGAGAATTCGTAACTACTCTCCGAGGAGCAGGAGGTCAACAAGCGGTGGTTTCTTATGGTGGAGAAGAAGTTCATGTGCCAGCGTGAACATCGTCATCATCAACACCACAACGATGTATTCCAGCTGATCAACCAAGCTTAAACCCCACGACAGATGGAATACTTCAACCGACCTCTCCTCAATTTCCTTCAGCTCAACAGGGACACCAGCTTTGAGATCTTCAGATGAAAGTTGGAGCTCAAGCCCCTGCACCATGCTCAAATGGAAAACATCATCCAGCCGATGATCACTTGCAGTTAGATGATGATGATATGAGCTAAACCCAATACCCACCACTTCGAAGTGGAAGGGGAATACTCAAGTCCCTCAAGTGCTGAATCAGACTTTCTCATTCAAACTAATGAAGTCTGAATCAGACTTTCTCAACTCCATAGTTGTTTTCCTTTGAAGTCTCCTGCTTCATTATGGTCCCATTTGTGCTTTCCTCCTCCAATATTGAAAGGCTGAGGTGGGATGTTTGTTTTCTCTCTTTCTGGGGGCAACATTGATTCAATGTCCAATGCTCGGTTTAGTACTTCAGCATAAGTGAGTCTTCCCTGACTGGCTAGGGAAACTCCAATTTCATGGCGAAGTCCACGTCGAAACCTGTTAGATCGTGTTGCTTCAGTATCCACCAAATGTGGAGCATAACGAGATAATTGGTTGAACAATCGGTCGTACTCCATGACTGTCTTCTTTCCTTGTTTGAGGTTCCAAAACTCATTCTGCTTTCGTTGACGATAACAATCAGGGATGTATTTTCCGTATAGTTCATTTTTGAAATCTTCCCAAGTGAAATTTGTCCATTGATCAGGAGAAAGAGTTCATTTCACCGAGTCCCACCAAAAGTAAGCCTCGTCTTCTAGTTGGAAAATTGCACAAGTTAGTTTGGTTTGGTCATTGCAACCAATGAACTCGAAGATTCGTTCAATTGCCAAAATCTACTTTTCGGCGTCTAGGGGTTTGCCTAAATCATCAAATTTTGGAGGGTGTTGTTTGCAAAATTCCTTGAAGGCACCACGTTCTTGAAATGTAACTCTCGGATGTGTGTTTTCATTGGTTCGAGATTCTTCCTCTTCCCTAATTCCTTGGATTCTCGTTCTAGGGGCCATTACGGTTGCAACGATTTGTTAGCAATTCATCGATCAAAATATTCATCCATACTTGTGTGAACTAAAATTGACACAAGGGATAAAACATGCAACACCTCTCACTCAAACTAACTTAAATATTATACATACATAACTTAGACACCATACATACATATAGATATATATATGTACATTCTTACCACAGTCCCTGCACTCTTAATTATACAAATGTATAACCGTTAGTGAAAATTGGTCAGATTAGCAAAACATAGGCTACAATCTGACTAAAGAGAAGTCGCAGAGGTCTAGGAAAAAATGACACTCGGCGGCTTGGGGTGAACATACTATTACTGGTCATCGTCTGACAGGTGAAACACACAAGTATCGGATGGGTCTTCTTCCTTATCACTATTGTCTTCGGATGGATCCTCCTCTTCATCTTCTTCCTCTTCATCATCTTCTTCTTCATCCATATTCACCCTATTAAGGTCAAAATGGAACGGAGTGACTTCGCATACTCTCATCATTGGTTTACGAACAGGACCACTATTCAACCATTTACGAGCGATTTCACGAGTGCGGCATATATGCGGTTCTTTTTCCTGCAAAAACCTTTCATTAGTAGTAACTTCTGGTTACACGATTTGTTCGGTCCTAGGTGGGGGCTGATGGTCGTTAATATTGGCATGAGTAACGGATGATCCAGCATCGAAGTCATTTCTGCAACGTCGAAAGGGTGGAGGTATTGGTGATGATTGTTTTCCCTTCACACCTACCTTATCAACTTCAATATCATGCACTACAGGATTTGGTGGTCGGGTAGGGAAAAACTTTGGTGGGGCCTCACCCGGAATCGGAATTCTTCTTTGCATTAGCGGAGATCCTTCCCTAAGCCACCTTTCCTACAAGCTGGTCACGACATTCATGAAATTTGGTACTCGCACACAAGCGTCTGGATCTATGTATGTAACTTCTTCCATCAGATCCATTGCCCATTCTGCCCAATGGAAATCTATTTTCTGAACCAACGTTAGGCATGCTTCATAATCAGTTATTCCGGCATTTCGAGCGTGTTTCCATAGCGATACGAATTCTCCCAAAAACTCCCCCAGAGTATGTGCTGGATTGACATTATAAGACTTGAATCTCAGGATATGCTCCTCACAGATATACCTTTGTATCCACTGGTTTCGTGGTTCATTTTGCTTATCCATTATGACCTACAATCACATTACGTCATATATGTATAGACAAGAGTCCATAATATATATCTTTACCACAATTCAATCATTTGGGTAATCGCTTTCCAAAATGACCTTTACATACATTCCAATCATCGGGAAACATTCCTTACCAGAATTTCACGTGGTAATTAACCATTTTATTAGGTCAAAATCATTTTACAAAAAGAATCACATTTTGCGCATAGACTTGTTCATCTTAGCATTTTTATCAATCAACCAAAAATTATTACATATAGATTTATTTTATCCCAATTCGTTTATCGAAATATTTTACAAGTTCCTTCGCTTGAATTTTTTTTTTTTAAACACATAAGATTTGTTGTCCCAAATAATAAGGATTTATATTATCCCAATTAAGACATCAATTACTTTTGTCATAAAGTATGACATCAGGTCTTATTTCTCATTGCGCACATTTTTTTTTTAAAACAACACATTCACTTAAAAAAAAAAGATAAATGTACCTCCCATTTTTTTTAGTGGTTGAGAGGGGTGTGTCGGAGAGCTGAGGGTTGTTGTACCTGTTTTACAATCTAGAAAGACAAATTCTAGAATTTTAATATAATTAAATAACATTTTAGACTTCAGAACTAAATCTCGCTCTGATACCACTCTGTCACGTCCTAATTCCCGAGGGAAGACATGTATGTCGGGACATGACTGGCGGGGGTAAGAAGTGGGAAAGAAATAGGGGATTTTAATTTGCGGATAAATAAACACTATAACAATTTCGCTCATAGACAACGGTTATTGTCGTTGCCAAATCGGACTGTTGTGTAATCCAGTATGGTAGTAGGTCCCCGATTATAGACAACGGTTTCTCTACCGTTGTCGTATACTCTAAGACAACAACATTGACAACTGTTTTCAACCGTTGTTGTAGACATAAAGTATATGAATAACTAATACATACAACAACGGTTAATAACTGTTGTCCCTATCGTTGTCGTCGATTCTACGACAACGGTTGCAAACCATTGTCTATGACTTAGTCCTACGACCACACTGGATTTGACAACAGTCCGAAACCGTAGTTGTAGAGCAATTGCAACAATGGTTAATAACTGTTGTCCCTACCGTTGTCATAGAGACTACGACAATGCTTGCAAACCGTTGTCTATAACTTAGACCTACGACCACACTAGATTTGATAACAGTCTGATATGTCTACTACAACAGTCCAAAACCGTTGTTGTAGAAAAATACAACAACGGCTATTAACTATTGTCCCTGCCGTTGTCGTAAAGACTATGACAACGGTTGCAAACTGTTGTGTAGCACACTAGATTTAACAACAATCCTATTCGTTGTTATTACCGTTGTGGTAGATGTATTTTTAACAACGGTTTAGTAGTATTGTCTTTGATCTACAAAATATTACAACGAATTTATATACTTTCTACAATGGTTTGTAACTGTTGTGTTTAAACATTTACGACAACAGTTTTTGTACTATTGTCTATTATATTTTACGGCATGTTGTTATAGGTATTTAAAACAATATTTATTAAAATAAATAATGACACAATAAAAACATGAATAATTGAAATTGAATTAATATATGATATAAATAATTAAAATTACAAGGTACTGTGAAACAATTCACCAGTTCAAGTTCAATCATAAAGACACCAAAGTATACTATATTCACTACATGACTACAAGTTTCATATGCATCATCAACAAATCCAGCGCTTGCAAAAAACACCAATCTAACAGGGGACAAATATTGATTTCCACGCCAAGTATCACCAAATTTCTCCTGCTATTTGTCATACAAAAATAAACATAACTATCACATGACAGAAAAACTATTCATGCATTTAATAAAGATACATACTCTGATTCCAATATTAAATGACCAGAATTATACATGCCACAAGAACAAGTCATGTTGCAGAACATAAATTATTATTTTTATAGAGTAAAACAATCCATTACCTTCTACACATGTATATATTTTTGTAAATATTTCACCCATTCCTTGCGTACTTCATTAATCTCGTCATCAGAGTATCTTTTTTTATTTTCATTGTTATCTAAGCTCTTACCCTGTCAAGTAAAAATAAACATCAGTGACAATTCTCACCAACAAATAATGGTAATAAGGTTCAATTACAATATTTAAAATAGACTATTAAATTACCAATGATTCTATCGAACCAATCATTTCACATGATTTGAGCGCAACAAAACTAATTAACAAAAAAAAAACACCATAATTCTTCTCTCTCTCTCTCTAACATCTTCATTTCAGTTGTTCTACAGCACTTGAACTCTCTATGTGCATTCACCAATTAAAATAAGATATAAGCCCAAGCTAGAGAAATTAGCCCAACATAAAAAAATATATATATAATTAAAAATTATTAAAGAAAACTTATAATTCGAAATTCATTTATGAATATTGACCTAAGAGCGTAAGTAGACTCCCTCAAGTCCAATTTAGAGTTATTTTGAGCCACTAAAAGTCGAAATATTCGTAAAATAGAAACGATGACAATAATAATAATCCATAGAAAATAAATTAAAGCTTATTAAAAAGGGGGTGTTACAATCTAATAATTATTTTGGATAGCTTTTAGTAAGCTCATTTTGTCGACCGTGCGGCAGTTCATATTAAAGAGACTAATATGTCATCAATAAGCAATTTCACGATCTTCCATCCACAAAAACAGGACAAATTTTTCAAGATAAATAAATAATAAGGAATCAGTTTATTGACAGATGTAACGTTTGTCGTTTATTATTAACAAAATTTTCTTTTTAATCCTTTCTTTGACAAGTAACACAACTAATTACTAAATTTAGTTACTAACTATAATCCATCGAATAAAAAACGAGAAGAATCTCTAATCCAATTTAATTGTTGTTCATAACCGACAAACATAAATTTCCAATGTAACTTGACTCTGCCAACACATGTTCAGTATCCAAAGATTAGTGTTTACAAATATTAATTAATATAAAAATGGAAAAGTCCTGTGCTATTCTCAGTTAAACAAAAATTAGTCCAAGACAAGACATAGATGATATGATCCTAATTAATAAATAACAAGAAGTTCAAAACGAGACAAAACGAGACAACACTGATAAGCTTATGATTTTTTTTATTTTTTTATAGGAATAAGCTTATGAATTGAATGCCACAAAACGAGATACCACTGATGGAAAAAATATTTGTATATTTAGCAATACAAATAGCAATCGAGAGCAGTTAATTCACCTTGGGTTCGGTTCGGGTTCGGTCCAAACCGAATAGAAATGAGCAATAATAGGCAGTAGCTTTTCTCCTGTTCTGCACAAATTTGCAGCATATAACCCAGCCGACAATCACTAATTTCTGGAAATAAGCAATAATTAATCATGAACATTAACTAGAACTAAGCTAACAACAATTACATAAATAAAGAACCATAATCGTTCAGACCCAAATTCGAGCCCTAATAATCTATAAAAAATCCAAACAAAATTCGATTTAGGGCCATAAGGGTTAGAGGGCTACCTTAATCGACGATGGAGGCGGGTCGGAGGCACGGTTGGAGTTGGACGGAGCAAACGACGACTGGCGAGAGGCAGAGAGATGAGAGCGGAGGATCGTGGAGGTGGGGAAGGGGGATGTGAGAGTGAAATCACTGAGATGTGCGATGGGGGAGACAGGGTCGGTGTGGTGGCGGATGGACAAAGGCGCACCGGCGGCGGCGTGGTGGCGGCTGGCGAGAGACAACTCAAGCGAGTGTGAGTCGGCGGTGTGAGACGGCGGGAATGTATAGTGGCGAGAGAGAGTCTAGAGAGAAATAGGGTTAGTCTTAAGATAGAAATCAGAAAATGAGAACTTGGATATTCAGTTAAAAATAAATGGGCCATTAGTTTTTTCTGATATATATATAGCTACACATTGTAAAATTAATTACAAGTAACCATCTTATAGCTTAATGGTAGAGACATTCAATTTGTGAAGCGACAATCAGGGTTCGATTCACTTAGGCAAATATTTTAATTTTTATTCTTTTTCCCCTTCTTTTTTAATTTTAATTTTTAATAAATTTCAATTATATTTTAATAATTTTTCAATTAGGTGAAAGAAAATGGGGCTAGGTATTAATACAACGCATTAAGAGAAGTAAAAGCGTTGAGTTTCTTATTATATTTAATTTTACTCGAGATGCTACTTTCTTATTCTTAAATCCTAGAAATATCCAACTATTTTTATTTTTATTCTATTCTCTAGGACTTTTCTTAGTTATTAAACATATTAGAAAATTCAGGGGTATTACAAAAGACCTCCTACGCCCCACTGTTTCTCTCAAAATAAAAGAGAGAACGGGACACACAAGTCCGTGGGATGCGGAAATCAACGTCAGTAAGATCCTGTCAAAGGAATTCAACCTGAGTGGAAGCCCAGTTAGAACTGGACGAGATGTTGATAAAGCCGGAGTCTTTAAGAGCAGACATGTCAAAGCTCTTGCTCCGCCACAGGAGGCACAGAAAAAGATGCAGGAGACAAAGCAGCATGCATCTACTACCTTCCCAGCTGGGAAGAAGAAACAACTTGAGGAGACAAAACAAGCTAAAGCACCGTTTTCAAAGAGAAGACTCAAGTTAAAGGTGCTCAGTCAGTCAGCTGAGAAGCCAGCTGACATTGAGAGAGAATTCGTAACTACTCTCCGAGGAGCAGAAGGTCCACAAGCGGTGGTTTCTTATGGTGGAGAAGAAGTTCATGTGCCTGCGTGAACATCGTCATCATCAACACCACAACGACGTATTCCAGCTGATCAACTAAGCTTAGACCCCAATCAACTAAGCTTAAACCCCACAGCAGATGGAATACTTCAACCGTCTTCTCCTCAATTTCCTTAAGCTCAACAGGGACACCAGCTTCAAGATCAACTTATGGAAGTTGGAGCTCAAGCCCCTACACTAAGCTCAAGTGGAAAGCATCATCCAGCCGATGATCACTTGCAGTTGGATGATGAAAAC
Organism: Agastache rugosa; assembly: GCA_031470985.1. Lineage (NCBI taxonomy): Eukaryota > Viridiplantae > Streptophyta > Magnoliopsida > Lamiales > Lamiaceae > Agastache > Agastache rugosa. The sequence continues at coordinate 31,058,570 of CM062601.1, read as the reverse complement.
ATGAGCTGAACCCCATTCCAACCACTTCAGAAGTGGAAGGGGAATACTTAAGTCCCTCAAGAGTTGCACGTGACGCCTCCATCTCAAGGTTTGAAGACCTCATGCTTAAAGGAGTCACAAGCGCAACTGAAGTGCTGAATCAGACTTTCTCATTCAATCTAATGAAGTCTGAAGAAGCCAAATTGCAAGGAATGAAGTTGTGCCCTACTCAGAAGATGTCATCTCCAGTGCCAACTCATACCTCCAAGCACTCAGCTGGTCAGCCCCAGCTGAAACAGGCCAAGAAAGCTGTGTCTGCAATCACAGCTAAGGCTAATGCTATTGAAGAAGAGCCAGCCAATGGAACAGCTGAGCCACCAAGACTCCAGACCTCGCAGCTCAGTGCTGACAACCGCAGCATAGCCAAAGTAAACATCGCAACAGCTGATAATACAACGAATATCGCTGACGCAATTCAGGAAATTGCACAGCTCAATAAGATGATGGTGTATCTCTCCTGCCTTTATTGATCATGCCAAAAAGGGGGAAGAGAATGAGACAAAGAAGAGGCAAACTGCTGAGCTAGAGGAACCAGCTGAAGGAGAAATGAGTCAAAAGAAAGAAGCAGCGGATGCAGAAGAGAAGACCCAGCCAGCTGGGATTGAAGATTGAAGATTTGAAGATTTTTTTTCCTTTATTTCTTTTTCTCTTTTTATGCTGTAATTTCTTACATTAATAAAAAGGAGGAAATTTTGTCTCAGTTAGGTTTTGGCATCATCAAAAAGGGGGAAATTGTTGGGAAAATTATAAAGTTTTGATTTAATACCAAAACCCAATTGTTCTCCGACCGAGTAGATGATCGCATCAACCTAAGTAGTGTTTTCCAGCTCGCCTGTTTGAGCTGTAGATTTTCTAAGTTTACAGGTTCAGGAAGGGGAAGACAGCAGGAGCTCAAGACAGCAGAAGATCCAGTTGTGTTTTACAGCAGAAGCTCAAGACAGCAAAAGATCCAGCTGTGTTTACAGCAGGAGTTAACTATCAGCTTAGTTCAAAACAGAGCAGGATCAAGCTGAAGATAAATCAAGCTGAGTTCAAGACACAGCTGAACAAAAGGAACTAACTCTGAAGACGTCACTTCAAGTCAGTTTACCTAATCCAGCTCTGAATTCAAAAACCAGCTCCAAAGGCAGAGATCCCGGTGTCAGAGGAAGTCAATAAACCTCGACCAATGAGGGATTGCCAAATCAGCATCCTAGACTACAGAACCTAGGATGTGACACTAATGAAGACAGGTGCAGAAACGTCTAACGGCAGATTTCAAATTTAAGAAGAGTAGGTAAGATTCAAATGGCTCCTCCAACGGCTAGTCTTGAATCTCTACCTATATAAACCCGTCTTCAACCTCAGGATCAAATACGAAAAACTCTCTACAAGCTTTCATTCTCTGAAATTATCAAGCCTTCAAAAGCTTACAAGCAGTTCTAAATAGCTCAAAGAACACCTTATCTTAAAGTGTTTCTAGTCCAGAAATTGCCCAGTTTTTCGTCTGATTCCTAGGCAGAAATCATCGTATATCTTAAGCCTAGATTTCGAACGAGTTCATCTAACTCTAAGTTCTTCATTGTAAGAACTCGTTCATAGTTGGAATCCCAAACCAAACCCCTCTTTACCCAGAAAGGTTAGGTCAAGGTTACGCTTGCTTGAAGCGCGAAATTCAAGTGGTTGTAAGGTTTTTTCAGTACCCGTAAACTGAAAGGTTAGGCTTGACAGTGCCCGTAAACTGTTGGAACACAGCTCGGGTTTGAGTTGTGAAGTTGCTTGGTACTTGGAAACCAAGTGGTAGTGAATTACCAGTGAATCTGGTCGTGGACGTAGGAGGTGTTACTCCGAACCACGTTAAAATTCCGAGTTCTTTATTGCTTTATTTATTCTCTGTATTTTATATTTAAAGAACTAACCGCATTAACACAGCACAAGTTTTCAAGCTTAAAAGTTCTCTGGCTGTGTGACCCAGCCAACTGCATTCTTTATCAAATCTGCATACTCAGCTGCTCCCCAAAGACAGCTGTGTTTTGTTTTATAAACTTGCATAAATTGACTAAGTCGAAAACGTAAAGAATATTTTCAAGCTGAGTTTTTCTAAGCAATCGAGCTAAGTTTTCAAACCACCACTTTCCGCACCGCCAGCTGAGTTATTAACGCAGCTGACCTTCCTCAGCTGGATTCATAACTGAGCTCACAAACTCTGTTTTAAACTTGAAAAAGTTTTCAGAAATCTATCTTCGGTGTATTCACCCCCCCTCTCTACACCAAAGACCCAGCTCAGGGACCATCACACATGACTCCACCAACTTGTGTCGGGAATCTAATTTTTTCCCGGGGCCCTGGGCATCCTTGCTTTTGGCAGCGCCTTGTGCTCTTGATGCTCGTTGGACCGAGCCTTCTCTTTTTCCCTTCTGGGCAAGAAATCCTTTCCGAACTCTGGTTCCTTCTGGTTCTGGCAATCCGAACAAATGCGCTCAGACCAGTTTCCAAAATGAGCCATGCTGCAGTATTTACGATGAGTTTCTTTGCTCGTCGCAATCTTGTTTTTCCATAGCAAAGTCCTCTTTCTTTCGAAAGCTTCCTCTGCAAATCTTGTTGATTTTCCTATCATAGTATTTAACATGAAGGATCCGTTTACTGAATTCTGGAAGAATTTAAACGGAAACTTGACTCTGTCCATCTCGGTAAGACAGACCCATAATCCCCATGCTCTTCTGGTGGAGATGAGGTATTCTGGTAATGTAGAGACTAGAGTAGTCTCTTACTCTGTAGGCGCCTTGATTTTTTCGAGGGAGCGTGTATCTGGTCTTCGAAGCCTAATATAGTGGAAGGCTTCATGATTTCCTTTTCCCGCTGGTTCTGGGGCTGAACTAATAAAATACAGCTCCAAAATGTCACCTCGGCTAAGCTGCGGATTGTTAGCCCAGGTATCATACACCGCTTCTTGAATCCATTTAGGTAGATTCTTGATTTTGGCGAATGATGGAGATGTGATATAAACCGAAACAAGTGCTCCAAATTCATACCATCTTTTCACTTCGTGTGGATCTGAATTTAGCATCATCCATACCCGAGGATATTTCCCCGAAACATCAACCCTTATTTTTTCTGGGTTGATTCCCGTCCTTGTATTGAGCTTCTCCCAGTTAGCTTGATAAGCCTGCCAAAAAGAAGAAACTTCAATCTTATCAGTATTAATCTTAGAAGTGCCAGTCATTGGCCTAAGATTAATCTCTCCCTCTTTTTCCCCAGAGGTTCTGGGTTGACATGATGTTTCAGAGTGTGACCCCTGAATATCATCTTTTTCTTGGGGCAATGGTTCTGAAGATACCACCACCTTAGAACTTGGGCAAGAGGTATTAGAATCCTCTGCTACAGGTTTAGAGCCCTGTACTCGAACTCTTCTTTTACCAAAGGATCTTTGGCCACCCGAAGGATTGGTGTTTAGCATGCATCCCAGAGTTGACCCTGAGACCGTATGCAAGCTCGTATTCTCTCGGTGACTTTCGTCTTGTCGAGAGTCTGCAATCTTCCTGCTTGTTCAGCATTTAGAATGCACTCGTCCCACTCTCCCGTTAACATCTCCAGATTTTCTCTGAGACGTCTATGGGCCAGTAGAATGGAGTTCACATCAGTTTGCTCCATCTCTTGTTAAGAAATCTACAAGAATATTTTCGTGAGATTTCACTATGACAATATCAAAAATATAATATTGACATTCAGCTTACCATCTAATTAATCTAGCCTTTTTCAGGCTTAGATTCCATCTTGTTTGTTTAGAAAGCCTTAACCTGTGTGTTATCGACTTTCAAAGTAAATTTCTTTGCTAATAAAAATATAGGCCATTTTTTAAACGCCTTTCGGACTGCAAAGAATTCTTTTTTGTTGATGTGCCATCGCACGGCCTCATCTTCTGAGAATAAACCACTACAGTATCTGCAAGGTTCTTCTCCATAAGGAGTGATCTTGGTTAAGACTGCTGCCCACCAATAATCACTTGCATCTGTATACAGGACTAAGTCGTCTTCGTCCTGCGGTATCGAGAGTTTTGGGAGATTTCTGCAAACCTCTTTTAACTCTTTCATTCCCTGTCGATGTTCTTCAGTCCAGATGAACGGAACATCCTTTTTTAGTAATGTACTGAAAACTTTTCTGTGTTTTGTGAGATTCTTAATGAATGGTCCCGCAAAATTAACAACTCCCAAAAAGCTTTGAAGTTGCTTCTTTTCTTTCAAATCTTCAGGAAAATTCTGGACCTTCTGAACAATATGGTTCTGTAGAATAATTCCTGCTTCATCGATCTCGATACCCAGAAATTCCATTTTCCGAGTTGTAACGACTGCCTTCTTTTCAGACAGTACTAAACCTTCTTTATAACAAACATCTGCAAAGATCTCAAGATGTTTGATATGTTCTTCCATATTCTTTGATTCAATTAAAACATCATCAATATAGACGAACATAAAAGAAAAATAATCTTTAAACAGATTATCTATCTTTCTCTGAAATATTTGAGGCGCATTAGCTAACCCCATTGGCATTAGTTTCCAAACATAATGTCCTTGTGGAGTAGAGAATTCTGTAAACTTCTTACTCCCTTGCTCCATGCGAATCTGGTAGAAACCTGACTTGCAATCAAACTTAGAGAATACCTTAGCATTTCTAATGCAGTTAATAATGTGTTCCCTACTAGGGATAAAATATCCATCAAACTCTAGAATATCATTAATTCCTTTGTAATTAATAACTAATCTGGGTTTACCTCGTTTGATCTCACCATGATTTCTTACCAGAAATCCGGGACTGCTGTAAGGCGAGTTCCCTGGTTCGATCAACTTTAAATTAAGGTGTTCCTTGATTATCTATTTCATATCTGTTGATCTTTGAGGTTCATCAGGATTGGTCTGTATCTAACAAACTCATACTTCTTTTCTGGCTTCACCTTTAAGGTAGCTTTGAGCTTGTCTCTGTCCCACCATGCCAAAAGATTCTCATTGTAATTCCTTTTAATCTTCCTTTTGACATCTTCTAGGGACACCTGCATCTCTTCCTTAATATCTCGATGAGATATTAAAGATGGTTTGAGGATCTGGACCTCTTCATCTTTGAGATCCTCATCCCTAATACAGCTTAGCACTGCTTCGCTGAATCTCCTTTGATCCTTCATTTTTGGGTGTCAAAGTTTTCCTTCTCCTTCACCACGCTTGCTGCGAAACCTCAATGGTATCTGGCGATTAAAAGCCCCTTTGAGCCTTTGGATAATGATTTTGTGATCGCAAATGGTTGTGAACACCAATTGCCTTCTTTCATTATCCTGCATATATCTTTTGAACATCTGTAGGAAATTATTTCCTAACAGAATATCTGCACCTGTATCATGGAAATAAATTGGTGGAGTTTAAACCTTATACCAAGGTGTACCTCTGGCTCCGCCAATTAGAATTTCCGTCTCTTTTACTCCTTTAGCCAAGAGCAAAATTTTCTTTGAGAAATCTCTTCCTGCAATTCGGGGTAGATCATCTTCTACCTCTGCTGGGAAGACTCCTCGTTTTGCAGTACAAATTCCTGCACCTGAATCAATATAAGCAGCAAAATATTCTGCCTTATATTTTTCATATAACATCCCTATAGAGATGTATATGGAGAATGGACTTGTCATTCGATCAATAGCTTTCTTCCATTAATCGTGATCTCCATTCCATCTTCTTTATTCGCCCAAGGTTTGTGATCCTCAAGAAAATCCAAACCTAATAGCAAAACTGCTTCTCTTCCAGCTCTGCCTTTGATCTCCATCACTTGTCCCCCAATTTCCAGGGTACCTTTGTAATGATTGATCTCCGGCTGCTGTAGATAGTAAAGAACATTATAAGGGAAGTTGGTTTCCCACCTTGTAGTGTCAAATTTTACTATCACTTCTCTCCACCCCTCTGGACATTTCAGATTCACTGGAACCTTGTTACTCTGAGATGTTTGAGGTTGTGCTTCTCGAATGAGACTCCGACTCCTCCCATATGGCAAAGACATAATTCTGTCTCATTGGAAGGATAATCTTCCTGAAGTTATCATGAGACTTTGATCGTGTCTCATGACTTCTCTATCTCGGATTTGAATATCAACGTTTCTTAACCGAGCAATTTCCACTCTATCGGGACAAACAACTGTTGTCACCTTGTTGAAGATATCTGGTATCTCAATGAACTTCTTTCCTAGGAATAACTCAGTGTGATGTGAGTTGGAAAGAGCATATGATACCTGATAAGTAATGGAGTAAGGCCTATTTCCTTCCTCCAATAAATCCTTGCGCTTAAAGTCCTGATAAAGCGTCAGAGCTTTGCTGAAATGGGTATCATTAAGATTGTAGGCAATCTTTGGATAGATGATTCCCACCACTTGTCCTGCACAAAGATCTCCCGCAATTGTTCCCAATACGGAATCTTTCAGATTTCTCACTCTTTTATCGCATATAGCGATATCGATCGGCGTATGAACTCCGGTAAAGAGAGCCGATTTTAACATCAACTGGATTGCTCCAATATGGATCCAGTTCATCTTTTCAGCGACTTCGGGCTTCATCTTTGATAGATCTTCCCTGATGTCACTAGCTGGAATCAACTGCATCTCCACTTGATTCCCCGTAAGTTCTATAGGAAGCGACATTTCTCGTCTAGTAATTCCATAGACGATTTGTTGTTTCCTGCTTCGTAAATTAAAGTTCCTCAGAACTTGATCTATGTTACTTGCTGAAAAGCCTTGATACTTTTGTATATTCAGACTTTTCTTAATGATCTTGTCAATCAGATTTTGAGAGAGAGTTGTGTGATTGGAGAATCCCATCCTGTCCTCTTTCTCATGATGAACAATCTCTGGATCAGTCTGACTCCGATCTAGTTCCATCAGACCATTCTGAATCTTCCTCGCTGAAGACTTCTTCTTGTTCATATATACTCTCATCAGAAGGTATATCTTCGAACTGATATACTTGTATCAATTCTTGGTAGTAGATGGCATCTTCGATATCCGGAGTGGATTCGAATTTGTTGATACCTATTCTCTCGTTGTAAGGGCAATTTGTGGAAATATGCCCTTTCGCACCGCACGTCCAGCAGTTACAATCCTTGAAACTTTCATTAACTCTAGTATGAGTTCTCCTGAAAGTTTTCTTGGCGGGTGTCCTTCCTTGGGATTTATTATCTCCTCGGAAAGGATACCTATTCCTTGATGGTCCACTCATTTGGCCCGATTTATAAGATCTGACCTTCTATCTTGACCATCTGGTTCTTGGTTTCCAAGAATTTCTTTTTGGATCTCCACCTTTATGATAGGGCTGAAACCTATTTTTCTTGCTTCTTTTCAGCCTCGGTGGTTCTCCTCCAATGATCGTTGGCAGATCATTATAATCACAGTTTAGAGGAGCGTATTTGTTAATCCTCCTCAGTTTCTTCTTGTTCCTCAGAGTTGTTGCTTGTTGACACCACTCCGAGAGCTTTCGATGTACATAAGACATCCTTCTTGCGACATTTTCTGGATCTCCTGGTTCGTAATTCCGAATCAGCATCTCCTTCCACGGGCTTGGAAATTTTAGAAAGAAAATCTCCAGTGCAACTCTATCATCAACTTTAAATTGATGTTGATAAAGAGTAAAGAGCTGTAAAAACTTGTTAAGAGGTTCTTGATCCAAGACTGCAAGTCTAAGATTATAGAATGCCATCAAGTATTTCTTTCTCTTTTCTTGATCAAATCCTTCGAAATATCATTCTCCCAAAAAATGGCTTTTAAATATCGTTGCCATATTCTGAACATGTTCAGTGAAGTTTTCACTTTAAAAACATGCATTCTTGATATCCAGAGGAAAGAATTCCCAAGCAATCTTGGCAATTCCTGCAAGGCTCATTTCGAGGATTCTCACGAATCTTTCTTTGTTTAAATCGAGAGTTGCTGCCGCAATTCTCAAGGCTGACGTCCACTCATCAATAACAGATTCTCGATCTTTGAAATTTACTTCATCGAGATCGAGTATCACTCCGTAGGGATGAATTGGATCCAGGGTCGCCTTACCATAAGGTGTATCTTGTACCTTTGGTTGTGGCCTTCTTGCCCTTGTCCTTCTTGCCGCCATATATGTATCATTTGGGGTATTTTGATCATACCTTGCTTCAGTCTGAAAATCCTGGACAACATTAATGGCTCCAGGTGCATTTTGAAAATCTTGTTGATTTCCAATGATGGCTCCTTGTGGAAGTTGATTCACCGGCTGTGGGTTTTGGACCACATTCTGGTTCATTTTTAAATCAACCATCGCCATGTTAGCAAAAGATTCTGCTAACTCCTGGAGGTCGTCAAGATTGATTCTTTCGAGATTATTCATCTTTTCTTTTCTTGAATCATTCTTATCAAGGCCTCCATGTTTGGATCCTTCTTCATTTCTCCCACTGGAAATGGATAAGTGGGTTCATTACCAAAAGGATTCCTCCTTTGACTAGAACGAGGTTGTTGCTCCAGTTTTTCGATCCGTGATTGGATCTCCTTCAGGATATTATAAATTTCATCCTGTTTCATAGCAATCTTGTAAAGATCGCGTGGTACACCATACAGGCTATCACCATAATGTTGTATTGTTTTCTGTATTTCTCTCAGATCCTCCGATATCTTGGATGAATCAGGAGTAATCTCCTGATATAAAAGAGTAGATGATACTCCTTTATCTTGCTTTGGTTCCATCAGAGCTAATTATAATTTACTCCCAAATGGATCCAATGGTCTCTTCTCATGGCATGTTCTATCTCCCATTCAAGGTAGATATAACTATGAAGAAGATCTTCTTTTCTTTTGATTCCTTGGAGGCAGGAATCAATTAATTCTTTCTCCTGGTTATGCTGAAGTAAGAGATTCATCATATTTCGCTAGTGTGTTAGAACACTCTGGTGTCTTGTCATTCTTCTCTCCAAAATTTGGAGACTTTCCTGGAAATGTCCACACCTTTGACATCCTTCTAGATCCATCAGATATGATTATTCTGATGGTTTCTCCTCATGGTGTTTATCACCTCGAACTGGAGAGTGCTTAGATTTGCATCAAATCTCACTCTTGCCTCAATTTCTTGAATGAAAGGCTCCATATATTCAAGCCTTTTTTCACGTACGACTCGGGAGTCGAACAATTCTCTTCAGAATATTCGTAACATCTGGTTTCTTTCTCTTTTTATCTCCAGATCTTGGAGATAATTCTTGTAACACTCGCATCTCAGAAAATTGTCCGGATCCATATTTTCTTGATGTCTCCTCCGTTAGGATAATACTTAAAGCAATAATTAAAATATAATTCCCAGATAAACCTAAGGCTCTGATACCATTTTGAAAGCGCGGATCATTAAGTTGAATGTTATGGTAGAAAAATAACCTTGAGTATTTATAATTTATTTTATCTTAAATATGTATTTGAATATTAGATCAAGAGCAAGTGAGTATTATGTTTTCGGGCTTTAAATTCACAATTTTAAAAACTTTGTGTCCTGTTTTTGCAATTCAAAAAACTTACTGTCCTTTTCTTGCAAGCCCGAAAAATTATGACCTTTATTTGCAAGTCACCCAAAGTTAGTGGTATCAAAAAAAATTTAACTCTAACATTGGCGGCTTACTCAAAGAGATATTTGTTCAGGATTGAGCTTATACTTCTTATTATATACTCACCCGTCCCTCAAAAGTGTGGTGCATATTTAATTATATGTAAGGTATAAAATATTAGTTGAACCACACTAACCTGGAACGGAGTGAATATAATTTTCTTTTGATTTATTATCAGGAAATAATGCAAGCTTGCACTGCAGATATTAGAAGATGTGTTTGAAATCTGGGGATTACCCGTTCTTGGGAAGGAATGTAAGGCCAATGATATAGTTGAAATGCTGTTTCTGGGGAATGTTTACTGTGCTTCAGCAAAAGGGATTTATTGTAACGAGGTTGAAGACAATTCCAAAGTTGATTCCGAGGAGTTTGTGCTATACTGCAGGCAAAGGGGTTTTGTTCTGTTACTCTTAGGAGGTGATTGGTATGATGGAATGGGGTAAGGAATGGAATGATCATTCCTACCTCCATTCCATTCACTTGCTTGGTAAACCATATGGAATGGAATCAACATTCCATTATGAATCACCATTCCTTTCCCATTGGGATTAGCCATTCCATCCATAACCCATTGTATTAGCCATTCCTAATCCTCATATATATATATATGTATTAATATATTATTTGATCAAATTATTCATTTAAATTTTTTTATTTCAATAAATAATTTTAGATATACAATTTTAGAGAGAGAATGTGTGAGAAAATTTTTGGAGAGAGAAAATTCAGAGAGAGAAATTTCTAGAGAGAGAAAGTTCTAGAGAGCGAAAATTTCTAGAGAGAGAAACAATTAGGTAGAGAAAGTTCTAGAGCGAGAAAATTTTTAGAGATAGAACATTTCTAGAGAAAGAAAATTTCTAGAGAAAGAAAGTTCTAGAGAGAGAAAATTTTTAGAAAGAGAAAATTTCTAGAGAGAGAAACTATTAGGTAGATCAAGTTCTAGAGATAGAAAATTATAGAGAGACAAAAATTTTAGAGAGAGAAAATTTTTAGAGAGAAAGTATTAAAGAGAGGAAATTATAGAGAGAGAAACTATTAGGTAGAGCAAGTTCTAGAGAGAGAAAATTCTTAGAGAGGAAAATTCTAGAGAGATAATTTTTTAGATAGAGAGTTTTAGATAGAGAAAAATTCTAGAGAGAGTTATAGAGAGAGAATATTCTAGAGTGAGAAAATTTTAGAGAGAGAAAAATTCTAGAGAGAGAAAATTTTTAGAGAGAGGAAAAAACTATATAGAGAAAATTTTGAAGAGGGAAAGTGCTATCGAGAAAAAATGACAATGATAATAATTATAATAATTTTCTCTCTGATATTTTCTATCTTTAGATTTTTCTCTCCCTAAAAATTTTCTCTCTAAAATTTTCTTTCTAAAGAATTTGCTCTCTAAAAATCCTCTTTCTAAAAATTTTTTCTCTCTAGAAGTTTCTCTCTCTAAAATTTTTCTCTTTATTATCTTATCTTTAGAATTTTTCTATCTCTAAAAATTTTCTCTCTCTAAAAAATTTACCCTCTCTAACATTTTTCATCTAATATTATTTTGGATATTATTTTCAAATAGAAGAAAAGGATATAAAATGCTAAGAAATAATGATTCCATTCCTTTCTTTAATTCTTGTTCATACCAAGCAAAGGAATGAATCCAGGTTTATCATTCCATTCATACCTTCATTCCATTCCTACATCCATTCCATTCCTACCTCATTTCATTACATCATACCAATCACCTCCTTAGAAATATTGCAATGACCAGATCTAATAACCTAGCGACGAGGGTGAGGGCTACAATTTTATATTTACTAGGTAGTATCGGGTTCAAAATTTTTTTAGGCCACCAACTTATAGCGACTTGCAAAAGTAGGCCACATCTTTTCAGACTTGCAATATTAGGCCACCAAATTTTAATTGAGGCGTCCGTGGGACAAATTTAGGCTCAAACTCATAATTTCGGACTAAATGCCACATGAAACACACGTGTCTGCCATCTGGAGCCCGTTTCTAACGTGGCAGCCACTTACCCTAATTAAATCATAAATAATGCCTACAATTTTGTATTTACTAGCCTACTAGTAATTTTGTAATATTTTGGAATAAGTAATGCCGCGTAAAGTACAATTAGTTATATATTATTTCCCTAAGATGATACATATTAAACTAACTATATAAGTTTGATTTATTTACTAAGTAGTTTAGGCTAGTGAAACTCTAAAAAGCCAAAAATTATATTATATTCATATATTTCTCGATTAGTATTACTCCATCCGTCCCAATAGCAAAATCCCTTTTCTTTGGGCACGCTTATTAGAAACAAGAGTAAAAAGATAAATTGAAGAGTTAATTATTTCCATTTTTGGAATGAGATATTGCTATTAAGACTTACGAAAAAGGAAAGAGAGACCTTGCTATAGGGACTGAGGGAGTACTAGTTTACGGAATGAATAAAGTCACAAAGTAAATTACAAAATTTAAAGGGTGAAAAGCAAATATAGCCACTTCTCATAAGTAAAGTGCAACTATAGCCTTTTTTTTTTAAACAATCAACTATGGCCACTTTTTGGGATTTTATTGGTAAATTTACTATTTTGTCCTTCTTGATCGTGTATACATGGTCATGTGTGCAAATTTTTCGACAAATTTTTCGGTGACTTTTTTCTGGGGAAAATTTTCCGGCAACTTTCCGACAAAAAATTTCCGTCGAAGCACACACGACCAATATGGTTGTGTATGCATGGTCGTGTGTGCTAATTTTCTGGTGACTTTTTTCGCTCAAAAATTTTCCAGCAACTTTCTGACGAAAATTTTTGGTTGAAGCACACACGACCAATATGGTCGTGTATGCATTGTCGTGTGTGTTGATCGCGTGTGCTGGTCGTGTATGCATGGTCGTGTGTGCAAATTTTCCGCTGACTTTTTTTTCTACGAAAATTTTCCGGCAACTTTTATACGAAAATTTTCGTTGAAGCACACACGACTAATATGATCGTGTATGCATGGTCGTGTGTGCTGATATGGTCGTGTGTGTATTTTCTGTTGAAGGACACACGACCAATATGGTTGTGTGTGCTAATAGAGCCGTGTATGCATGATCGTGTGTTCCAATATGGTCGTGTGTGCTGGTCGTGTGTCTATGATTGTATGTGTTGGTCGTGTGTCTATGGTCGTGTATGCATTTTCCGTCGAAGCACACACGACCAATATGGGCGTGTATGCTCGTTGAAGTGCTTTCAAAAATATTTTTCTCCTTAAACAATAGAAAAAATTGTGCATGAATACATATGTTCTGTTATGGAGGCTGTCCAAGACACTAAAGAGACCACGGTCCAATACTTGAAAAGTGCAGATAAGCCCAAGGAGCCCAAAGAGATAGGCCCAGGTGTGGAGAAGAGATCCAAGCGGGAGAAGAAGTTTCCCGAACATCTCAAAGATTATCAGCTAGGCAAAGGAGTAGGGACACCCAGGAAATAATCCAAGAAGTGACCCCACTGTCCGTTAGAGAATTGTCAGTAGCAAGCCAGTAGGGCAATCCTTGTTTTTGTATTTAGCAGAGCTTCTGCAAAGTTTGTTGGAGGAATGAAATTATCTTTTTTCTGCTTATTTCTCTTCTGGAGTTAGACTCACTCAAAGTAGTCCCTTTTCCCCTGTTTTTTTTGCTTAAGAATTGGTGCTTTCATTGATCTCTCTTTCTTGGCTGAATCCGACGTTTTTGCGGCCATCCAAGCTCTTCAGACAAAATTGGAGAGCCAATTATTGGCTACAAATCAGATGATGCAGAAGTTTGTGTCCTCCATGGATGCTCGCTTTCTCGATTTGCAAAGCCTCTCTCATTTCCAGTGTTATAATCTTCGATCGCAGAAGGAAGATTTTAACGAGCAGATGGATGAAAGAATCCCAAAACTCTGGATCTAATCTGCAAAATGAATTAGGCGAAATTTTTTTTCCCTAAAACCCAACACGTAATTCATTCAGCAACTCGGGGGCGATGATGACACACAAACGAGGGATGGTTGCCTCGCTGATACGTTAGTAATGAACTCGACTTGGAAAAACCAAGAAGAATTCAAAACTCTTAAGAGAAAATTAAAAACTCACGAATAATATTGAATAATCTGATCATAAATGGCGTCCACAAAAGCCTTTATAAAGGCGAAATTCTAAACCTAGTCTAAAGAGGAATTATCTTAAATAAAAGCCCAATTCGCCATCTCCAATGGGCTTCCTCGTCAACTCTTGATCCCAGACTTCTTAAACTAAGCCCATCAAGCTCGCCTTAAACTTCTTGGCTCGTGCTCTTGTGACTGGTCCAATAGGAACATGCATCGGATCTTGCATGAACGACGAACCTTGGGCTGCATCATTTCCCTCCTCTTGAAGCGGATTTGTCCTCAAATCCAAAGCGTCACCTACATCAAAGGAACTCAAATCAGTAACATTAAAAGTAGCACTCACATTATACTCACCGGGTAAGTCCAACTTGTAGGCATTATCATTGATGCGCTCCAATTCTTGGAATGGTCCATCTCCTCGAGAAAGTAATTTAGATTTACGCTGTAATGGAAACCTCTCCTTGCGCATATGCAGCCAGACCCAATCACCGGGTTCAAACACCAAGCTGTGACGACCCTTGTTTGCTTGTTTGGCGTACTGCTCAGTGCGTCGTTTGATGTTCATCATTGTCTTCTCATGAATCTGTTTCACAAAATCAGCTCTTTTTCGGTCATCAAGATTAGTGTGTGTATGCTCAGGTATAAGGATGGCAATTTACCCGCGGATACCCGATACCCGCGGGTACCCGATCCTAATAGGTTGTGGGTGCATTTGATATCCATGGATAGCTTCATGGTTAGAAAATATATCCATTTAGTTCGCGGGTACGGATATAAATAGTTACTACCCGTACCCGCAAAACCCGTTTACCCGCGAAAAATACCCATGAAAAATACCCGCGAAATATCCACAAAATACCCGATTACTACCCGACTATGTTTTAATGTATGTAATATATATTTGGCCCAAATATTATTTAATATAAGTATATATTTGGGCCAAAAAAGCCCAACCCAAACCATAGTCCAAAACCATTCATACACCTAAGTTTCTATCCTAATCGGCTATACTGCGCAGTCCCGCCTACTCTCATTCCTCCCGCTTCTCACTCTCAGTCTCTGCCGCACACCACCACTACCACTCGTCCACTTCGCCTCCGTGACTGCGCCACCTCCCACCACGGATCGACCGCGCGGCTGCTATACCTCAATGCCTCCACCTTACTGCTGTGTCGTTGCCACACCAACGCCTGAACCTCTTTCATCAATTTCTCATCAATTGCAGCAGCGTGCACCTCTCCACAATCGAATCGACCACCATCGCCGCCGGTAATTCTCTTCTTCTCTGCTCTCATTCTTTCTCTCGCACATCTCTCTCTCACGCCTTTCTTTCTCTCTCTCTCTTTGATGGCCAACCATCCTGATTATGCTTGTGTGAGTTCAAATGTTGCTTTGACGTTTCGTTTTTTTAATTTGTTATTTTTCTGGTCCTGATTGTCTGTTTTGATGTAGGATCTCTTCAATTTCCTGTCCGATTTATTGGATTTGCTTGTTTATTATGGTTTGATGATCATAATTTACTATTGTTATGTTGGTGGGTTGGTGGATACCCGCGGGTGGCAGGTAGATGGATACCCGCTAGTGGCGGGTTGGCAAATACCTGACGGGTGGCGGGTATCCGCAGATGGTGGGTATGGGTGGAGAAAATAACCCATCACGGGTAGCGGGTCGGATGGCGGGTACAGATTTTGCTCGCGGGTACGGGCAAGGATATCCACTATCCGTGCGCACCGTACCTGATTGCCATCCCTACTCAGGTAAAGGAGATAAATCCAATGGAGTCAAAGGATTAAAACCATAAACAATCTCAAATGGCGAAAACTGAGTAGCAAAATGAACAGAAGGATTATATGCAAACTCCACATGCGGCAAACAGTCTTGCTTAGATTTAATGTTCTTCTTCATGATAGCTCGAAGTAAAGTAGACAAGTTCTATTAACTACTTCAGTTTGACCATCGGTTTGTGGATGACAAGTAGTAGAAAACAAGAGCTTAGTACCTAGCTTACCCCACAAAGTCTTACAGAAGTAACTCAAAAATTTAGAATCCCTGTCAGAGACAATAGTCCTAGGCAGACCATGCAAACGAACAACCTCCCTAAAGAATAAATCAGCTACATGAGATGCATCATCAGATTTATGACATGGAATAAAATGTGTCATCTTCGAAAATCTATCAACAACAACAAATATCCAATCTCTACCACACTTAGTCCTAGGCAAACCTAACACAAAATCCATAGAAATATCAATCCAAGGTGTAGTAGGAATATGCAATGGTGTATAAAGACCATGAGAATTCACCCTAGACTTAGTTTGTTTACAAGTAACACAACGCCCACAAATCCTCTCAACATCTCGCTTCATATGAGGCCTAAAGAAATGTTCTTGCAGAACAACTAAAGTCTTAGCAATACCGCAATGCCCCATCAAACCCCCACCATAAGACTCAAGCAATAACAAATCACGTATAGAGCACTTAGGAACACATGACGAACTCTCGAGTCCATAAATAATGCTGCCACATTTTAAGGGCTCTCACCAAAGCATACAACTCCTTTTCATACATGGGATAGCTCAACGTCGCTCCGTTTAGCTTCTTGCTGAAGTACGCCTTAGACCTCCCCTCTTGCATCAAAATTGCACCAATACCAACACCAGAAGCATCACATTCAATCTCAAAAGAATTAGAAAAGTTAGGAAGAGATAATACCGAGACGTGTGTCAGTTTGTGCTTCAAAAGCTGAAACACCTCTTCTTGCGCCTTCTCCCACTTAAACTCCACATTCTTCTTGATGACTTCGGTTAAAGGTGCTACAACACTGCTAAAGTTAGGCATGAATTGCCGATAAAAACTAGCAAGACCATGGAAACTGCGGACTTTTCCAATGCTCTTCAGAGTCGGCCACTCCTGGATAGCTCGTATCTTCTCCTCATCAACCTGTATACTCTGTGCACTAACAACAAAACCAAGAAACACGATTCTATCCGTACTAAAGACGCACTTCTTAGGATTAACAAACAACCTTTCTTTCCTAAGTGCAACTAAAATAGCCCGCAAATGAACAACATGCTCTTCATGACTCGTACTATACACAAGGATATCATCAATGTAAACAACAACAAATCTGCCAATGAAAGCACGCAAAACATGATTAATAGGATGCATAAACGTACTAGGTGCATTAGTCAATCCAAAAGGCATAACTAACCACTCATATAAACCAATTTTCATCTTAAAAGCAGTTTTCCATTCATCTCCTTCCTTAATCCTAATCTGATGGTATCCACTACGCAAATCAATCTTGGAAAACACACAAGAACCATGCAACTCATCAAGCATATCATCTAAACGAGGAATATGATAACGATACTTTACCGTGATGTTATTAATATCTCAACAATCACAGCATATCCTCATAGTCGTATCCTTCTTGGGCACAAGTAGAACGGGTACTGCACAAGGGCTCAAACTCTCCCTCACGTGCCCCTTGGCTAGCAACTCACCAATCTGCCTCTTCAACTCCTTTGTCTCATCCGGATTGGTTATATTAGAGGTGTGCATCGGTTCAAAACCGAACCGAACTGGCCATATTTTCAAGAACCGAGAACCTAACCGACTAGTAATTTTTAGGGCCGAACCGAAACGTTTTGTAACTCTGGACCAATCAAAAACCGAACCGAAAATACTGATCGGTTTCGGTCGGTTACCGAAAACCGACATAATAGTTGTATTTCTTTTTCATAAAATAACTTATATTTTCTTTCATGAGTTCATACAATCGCATAACATATCCACAAGTTTGTAAGGATTCCACCTTCACAATCAATATCAAAATATGCTACTATACAAGAATTTACTCTAAACTAACAATTAGTGTAGCTTTTACGATGGTTGTAGGCAAACGCTAACGAACTCGTATGGATGAGGAGAGAGAGCGGTGTTTGCTGGCAGCAGGTGCGAGTCGGCAGTGACAGTGGAATGTCGCCAGAACTGAGAAATAGCGATGAGAGTGACGTGGCCTTCGTTTAGCCATGCAAAATGAATTTATATTTCCTATGCCCACAACAAGCTTAGCAAGTGGCAAGTATAGGGTCGAACCCAAGAGAGTTGATCGTAACCTTCTCTTCGTCACCGAGCAGTCTTCGATCTGGGCAAAGCGCTAAATAAAAGAACACTGAAAACTAAAAGTAGATACGGTAAAATAAAAGGGCAAAGCCCGGATAAGATTCGAATCATCAAACATGAATATAAGCTCGATCATAGGTCTAAATAATTCCCTCACATGCACACATCAATCGGTTATAGCTCTTAAGCAAAGTCGCCCACATTGTCACGGTGTCACGTGCTCCTCTGCCAAGAACCAATCTATCCTTTCAGTGTAAAATAAGTAAAGTCTGTGACGATAACCAATGATCTAATCTGACCAACTATCCTACGATGGCGTTTCGACAGGATCTTTGCCCAGACAGCATTTTGATTTAGACAGACCCGATATGGCCAAAGCACGCGCAAAGACATTCGACCACTCGCCCACACTCGTTATACTTTCGGATGCAAGAGAGCATCTAAATATTTAGTCCGAAATTAATAGAGATCTTATTTTGTCCGAGTTGTTAACGGCCTATTAACTACTCAAATTCGACAAGACCATTTTGGAATCAAACCTAGTGTTTCGGGAACATATGCATGCAGATTGATACGCCCAGAACAGACCTCACGAGTATTTAAGCATTCATGTTCAAATCATCTCACCTTATCCAGGGCCTTGATGATTTGGCTAGACATAATTGAAATAACAATAACAATAAAAGAGATAAAAGAAAACATTACTTGGAATTGAAATAGAATGCTTAAAGTATCCAGCAGAAAGCTATGGCCGAAGCGGCCAAGCAAAACATGTGCAGAAAAATAACAAAGTATGCCCGTAGGCCTTGTTCTTCCTCAAACCACTCGAAAATCAAAATAAGAACAGAATAATTATCCTTCAGCTGCAAAATTTGTGCACCCTTCCTCCTTATATAGATGAGCATTTTTGGGCTTCATGGGCGGTTTTCGCCCATGGAAATTAGGGTTAGCCACTTTCCTTGTAGAGAATGAAATTGATAGAGATCTCCTTCCTTATCTTCAAAGATACAAATCTGGTGCATATCTTCTAGATAAGGTAAAAAATCAACCCATCCTTATCTCTTGCTTCGGATAAGATTCGCGCACTGTCCTTTGTCCAAAGCATGTCTTCCTTTACCCAAAGCGTGCACGACTCTGCCCTTAGTATTCCACATAGGTTTGGATCCCGCACGGTACTCAGTTGGGCTACAACACCTTCGCTCAAGAGCTTCAATGTATGCCTCAGTTTGCCTCTTATCTATACTTGTGCCTCTTTTGCGGAATGCAGCATGTTTTGCCCAAAGTTCCATTTGCTTTGCCCTGAACACCCTGAATGCAAATTGTGTCCTCCCAGACACGACTACGACCAAAAAGATACGAAAAAGACTCGATCTAACCTATCAACAAGACACAAAATGAGCACAAAATATGGGCTTATCAGAGAGAGATGAAAATGAAGATGGTTGATGAAATTAGGTGCTGCTAGAATTGTGAACATGAGGGAAGTGAGAGAGAGAAAGAGGAAGTGAGAGAGTAAGAAGAGGAATGAAAGGAAATAGAGAGAAACAGATAAATAAAAGTGGGTTTTGCAATCGAGAGTATAGATGGGAAAGAGAGAGAATGGACAAATTAGAGAGATAATAAATTGATGGGGTGTTGGGCTCGAGAATTACTGGAGTGATGTTTGTTTGAATTGACCGATAAAAGAGGGTATAAGTGGGTGAGAACTGGAAGGGTACATTTAATAATATTTCGGTCGGTTCGGTTTCCGATCGAACCTATTCAGTAGAACCGGGAACCGAACCGAAAACCGATTTTTTTTAATTTTTGGAACCGAACCAAAAACCGATAGCTTTAGAAACCGAACCGAACCGACCAAAACCTATTGGTTCGGTTGGTTTTTTCGGTCCGGTTCGAACTATGCACATCCCTAGGTTCGATAAGCTGGTAGGTTTGGAAGTGTAGCTCCGGGCACAAAATCAATCTGATGCTCAATCCCTCGAATTAGTGGTAAACCAAGGGTGTATCCTCGGGTAAGACATCATCAAATTCCTGCAAAACAGAACGAATAGAAGGGGGTAGAGAAGAGAGATCAGTATCAATAACCAAAGTCTCCTTGTACAGCAACACAATCATCGACCTCTCCTCCTTCATGGCCCTCTTCTTCAAATCACTAGCCCTCGCAAGAAAGGACTTCTGAATCAACCCATTCTCCTTTTCAACGACAGTCTGCTCCTTAGGCTGCTCCTTGGACTTCACCTTCTCTGCTTTTTTTTGCATTTGCACTTGATCTTCATAAACTTGTTTAGGTGTAAGACGAACAAGTGATACCTTCATCTGCTTATACTCAAAGGAATACTTGTTGGTGAAACTGTCATGGATAACTCGTCGATCAAACTACCACGGACGACCTAGCAAAATATGGCTCACATGCATGGAAATCACGTCACACAATACCTCATCCTCATACTTCCCAATGCGAAAAAGGACCTTCACTTTCCTAGTAACTTTGATGACGCCGGACTCATTCAACCACTGCAAATGGTACGGCTTGTGATGCATCACCACGGCAGCCCCAATCTCTGAACCATGGCTGCGTGATACGACCAATAAATACGCGGAAGCAAAGACTCGAACAACGTCAGTGATAAGGTTGATTCAACCCAAAATACAAACTGAATTAAAAGAGATTAAATACCTAATAAACTGATATAAATCGAAAACTAAACAAGAAACAGAACAAAACGCAAGATAAAGCCAAAACAACGACTAAAAACCCTAGACTGAAACTCGAATAGAAACTATAGAAAAACAACTCCGATTAAGCTCAAATTTTTATCACGAATTATAAATTGAAGTCAGAAACAACATATCAAAAATTCAACCAATTCGCACGAGTGATTTGGGATTTGGCACGGGGCTGATTTTCAGAGCGATTTAGGTTATCACTCGGGAATGACGGCTTTATCGGAGGGAAACTGGGTTTGGCATGGATTTGGGTGGATATATAAATGATATAGACAGTATATGAAGGATGGAATAAGGTCATAGATGGCTGGATCTGTGGGGGATGGATCGATGGATGTGGTGGTGAAAATTAGGGTTATGGGAACTTGGTAATTCGGTGCTTATTTTGGACGGGAGTATGGCCTGATTTGATGATGGTAGAAGGTGGAGATGATGATGATGAATGGCGGAAAGCAAGAACAGATTTGAAGACTTACCCGAAACGAACCCCAGATCTACTTGAATCCGAAACGAGTCTATGGAGCGATCTTCGTGGCTTGTCTAACCCGGATACGACTGGATATCACGAACGAGACAATTGATTTCAAGTTCTAAAGATGCCAACTCAAGAACTCTACCAAGAACACAAGAGAAAACGTGAACCTAAGCACGATATGAGACAAAACGATCAACTCGATTTTTGATTCAATATTGTCTGCTGAAAATAGTGCTCTTCAAAGACCTAAATACTACTAGGGCTAATCCCACTAGGATTCGAAAATAAGCAAGGCCTAATTACAATTGGACTACTAATTAAATTAAATAAATACTAACTATTGGGCTTACTACTTAACTTAAAAATAATTAAATTAAGTTATACAAAGTCTGAACCCAAATAAAACATAAAACAATCTAATTAAAATTAAATTTAATTTTCGAACTCCAAGAATCCAAAAATGGATTGAACTTCTTCTTTTCCATTTGAACACTCTTAGTTCGACCATTTCGCTTCTTCACTTGCATTAATCTTTCATCATGGTAAAAGTAACCAAGCAATCTCAAGCTGGAATATCTTCAATGGCATCTCTTGAAGCTTTGACATTACTGCTCGAAAATGTCTTGGTTGGATCTCATCATTCCTCCCTTCTCAAAAGAAATCGTCCTCGAATTCCAGCTCCCATTATGGATGAAAAAACTGCATGCAGGAAAAGAATATATGTTAGCATTGTCGAACATAGAAAGACAATCATACTTACCATGAAGATAAATATAGTAGAAACCGTCGTTGATACGGACGACGTCCTTTTCTCTCTGAAGCTCAATGGGTGGCTTCTTCTTGACATGCAACTCAACAATCATTGTTAGTTCAAACCAAGGAATAATCGAACACAATCTAGTATCATACATCAATGTAAGATTAAATCTCCTTGCATAGTATGTATGACACTTATGCTTCAATTCAAGACTCCAAAGTATTGGATTCATACAAAACAATGGTATGTTTAGCCGAAATTCATCAAAACAATCAACAAACCAACGTGTAACATGCATTCTAATAGACATTGAATAGCAATCAATCATGTAATTTCCAGCAAGTATCATTCGGTTTTTAGACCTCAAATAAACGATGGAATGACACAAACCTATTGCATTCAAATACCATGTACACATCCTACTATTGGTTCGAACAAGTAATGCACTACGACTCTCTAGCATTAACATGCAATTCAAGTCAAATCCAAATGTTAAATTAATTCTAGAAAGAAACATGGATTCAACTATATACATCAAATACCTATCAACGCTAGAATAGGATAGACGACACTTACTTTTCTCGATCTCAAGTAGCACGTCTTTTAAGTAAACATGGTCAGGGTTGGATGATTTCTCATCAATTGACTGATCTTTACATGGAACATCAACATGCTCTAACTCCAATTTTTCTTCTTCTTTCTCCAATGAATAGCTCGAAACTTCGTCGAAGCTAGGGCTAGGGTTTGGTAAACTTGGTTCCTCTACGAGTTCAACCTCAATCTTCACTTGAGAATTCGAGACTTCATCTATCTGACAATGAAGGTTAGTTCTATCTAGCTCAATTGGCATCTTCTCGAAGTCTTTTTCCTCAATCTGCACATCACTAGAAAAGACAAAATCATTAGTAGCACTGTTCTGATGAATCAAAAGATTATCCGGCTTACCTTGATCAAGTGCTTGATCAATGCATATGGGCTGGGACGCAATTGTAGCTCCACTTATCATGTCTGAATTCAACTGGTGATCTGCGTCACCGGATAATGTAGGATCCAATTCTGCAACTTCAGGTAATGCCACAACTGCAACAGATGCATCTTTTTCACTGGATTTGGCTGCATACATCGAATCTTCAGAAAGGGTGACAGTTTCAGTGGCTACACTCGGTTTGAGCTTGTGTTTACTGGCTGATTCGAAGTAGATAAATGATGATGGTCCCTGAGCTAGGTATTTGGTGTAGAGGGGGGGTGAATACACCAAATAGATTTCTGAAAACTTTTTCTAGTTTAAATAACAGAGTTCGTGAGCTCAGTTATTAATCCAGCTGAGGAGGGTTAGCTGGACAAATAACTCAGCTGGCGGTACGGAATGTGGTGGTTTGAAAACTTAGCTCGGTTGGTTAGAAAAACTCAGCTTGAAAAGATTAACTTTATGTTTTCAGTTTAGTCAAGTTGTGCAACTTTCAGAAAGACACAGCTGTCTTTGGAGAGCAGCAGGATAGGCAGCTTAGTCCTTGTTTCACTCTTCTGGTACAGGAATGACACCCATGTGAATCTTGAGAAGTCATCCACTACGACCAGAGTATATTTTCTGCCATTGAAGCTTGCTGGAGTAACTGGACCAAACAGATCCATGTGAAGGAGTTGGAGTACTCGATCAGTTGACTGAACTGGCTTGAGAGAGAATGAAATTCTTGTCTGCTTTCCTTGTTGACACGCGCTGCACATATGACTTTTGTCATATACTTGATCTGGAATTCCATTAGCGAGCTGGTTCCTAGCCAGTTTGTTGATTGTCTTGAAGTTGAGATGATTCAGCCGTCTGTGCCACAGCCAGCTGACTTCATTGCTGCTTTTCGATACAAGACAAGTCTCCGGAGGGCTGCTGTTCCAGTCAGCAAAGTACATATTTCCTTCTCTTTTATGTCTTTGGAGTATCTGCTTGGTTTCCCTGTACTTCACTGTGCATCCCTGTGCATCAAACTTGACAGAAAAACCGTTGTCGCAGAATTGGCTAATGGAAAGCAAGTTGTGTTGCAATCCTTGTACATAAGAAACATTTGGGATTATAACATTTCTAGTTTTAAATGTACCATAACCTTTGGTTAGGCATTTGGAGTTGTCACCAAATGTTACTTGAGGGCCTGGACGATCGATATACTCCTGGAGTAGGTGCTTTAAGTGCGTCATGTGCTTGGAGCATCCACTGTCCAAGTACCATAGCGTTCTCATTGACTCTTCAATGATGCGTCGTTCCCTTGCAACCTATACAAAAGATCAAAGTTTAGGTACCCAGTTTTAATTGGGTCCTTGAGGGTTAGTCAGGGATCCTTTAATGACCCAGATCTGCTTGATGACTCGAATTGGGTCATTTGATCTGACAATTCTTCCAGCTGAATCGATATACACATTCTTTGTGTTCTTCGATTGTTGCTGGCGGGGTCTTGATCTCAGTGTCTTCCTGACTTGATGTCTTGATCTTCTTTGGTATCCAGCTGAGTACTCAGCTGAGACGTTCATTTGTCTCTACTGTCTCTTGTGATACTTCAGCTAGAAATGGTTCTCCAGCTGGTAATCATATGAGTGATATCCAGCTGGGTATCTCTGATATCTCGGTTGATATCTTTCAACGTGTTGTTGCTGTTGCTGGTATCTGTAATGTCCAGCTTGTTGTCTTTGTTGAGGTTGAGCACGTTGCTGTCTGATTGGAGCTTGAGGATGTCTCACAGCTGGCCTTTTTGATGTCTACTGTGTCCTTGACGGAGCTTGAGGATGTCTCACAGCTGGTCTTCCTGACGCCTGCTGTGTCCTCAACTGTTGGTGCTGAGTTGCTGGGATTGAATGTTCTTTTGCTCGTACAAACATTACCTTTCTTCCACTCGTGGAGGTAATGTTTGAGGCGTCCTTTGATTCGTGGTATCCCAGTCCCGCTTTGAGTGCTGCTGGACGTTGTACACCTATGATCTCGTCCATTGTTGATGTGGCTTTGATAAGAGCTACTATCTTCTTAAATAGTACTTCTTCGGTGTTTTTCTGATCAAGGATCTCAGCTGACTTCTTTTCTGATTCAGCTGTGACCTTTTCCAAATCTTCCATCAGTTGTTTCTTCTCATAGTAGAAGTCCTTCATCAGCTGATCTGATTTCACTATTTTGTCTTTTAGTGAAACAACTTCCTCGTGAAGCTGTGTTGTATCAGCTGCTTCTGATGCCTTTTTCTTTTCCAGTTCCGCTTTCAGCTCGGCATTTTCACACATTATGACGTCAAGGATCTCTTGAAGCTCCTTAGAGTCGTTCATTACTTTTTCTACTAGACTCCAGTCAGGTATCCCTGATTCTGAAACCTGTGTAGAGTGTTCGTGTGATGGTGAGAGGTTAGATAGATTTTGGGTTCGAGACATTACCTCATCTTCATCAATGCCGTCTATTTTTCCCATGAAGCACGTATCCCAATCAGGTTCATCGTGGGCCATCAGTGCTTCTTCTTCTTAGTCTGAAAATGGCATGTTGTCATCCATTTTGTTGCACTCAGATTCCTCATCGGCGATGTAAGCTCTCCTTCTGTCAGCTGCCTTAGCTTTCAGTTGGTCTTTATCTTTCTTGGATAGCTTTGGACAATCTAGCCGGTAGTGTCCTGGTTCCTTGCAGTTGAAGCAACCTTCTTCTGTTCTTTTGTCAGCTGACTTCTCATCAGCTGCAGCGTACTTGTCTCTGTAAGTTCTTGCGAACTTCTTGTATTTGCCCTTGCTGGTGTTAAGTCTGTTGTAATTTTTGACCAGTATGGCTATTTCTTCAAGTAGCTCTTCCTTGCTCATGTCCTTCTTGTCCTTCTTCGATGACTCAGCTGACTGCTTGTATGCGGATGTTTTAGAGTTGGCTCTGAACGCAATCTCCTTTGGCGCTGGTGTCAGCTCTCCATCATTTTGATTGCTTGAAGATTCTTTCATGGTAATCTTCAAGTTATATTCGTTGTCTTTGAGAAGGGAGAATAATCTTTCAGTTGAAAGATCACCTAAGTCACTTCGACTTTGGTGTACCACCTTATATGTGTTCCATTCAGCTGTGAGCGCTGAAAGAACTTTTAGATTTTTTTCCACGCTGGGTGTATTTTCCAGTTCGGATGGTTTCTATTTCCACCACTATATTGGAGAATCTGAGTTCCATCCCTTTGATGGACTCGTTGACCAGCTGCTTGAAGTTATCAAACTTCTGACATGCAATAGTAAATTTATTTTCCTTTATCTCCCCGACCCTTCGCATAGCTTTGCTAGAGTTTCCCACATCTCCTTTGTTGTTTCATAGTTGATGATTTTGCTGAGGTAGGCGTTGGAGACCATTGAAGATATGGTATTCCTCGCGAAGCTGTCTAGTCCAACCTGCTTCCTTTCTTCTGAGGTATGCTCACTCTTGGGCTTGGGAATGAGCTGATATGTTGGTTGACCACCATCTTAAGTTGGAACAAGCTCGTTTCCTTGTTTGAATATTATGATGGGTCCGTCTGTGATGACGTCCCACATCATATCATGATGTGCACAGAGAAAGCTCTTCAGTCTGAACTTCCATATTGCATAATCGTCGACCGAGAAGGTGGGAAGATTCCTGTTAAGATAAGAATCCATGGAGATATGCACAGTATGTAATATTATGAGTTTTTCACAAAGAGGATCTGTTCAGATGACCACTGACAGATTGTCAAGAGAGATCTCTTGATACAGAAACAACGGTCTGTTGAACCACTGCTCTGATACCAATTGATGGTCCCTGAGCTAGGTATTTGGTGTAGAGGGGGGTGAATACACCAAATAGATTTCTGAAAACTTTTTCTAGTTTAAATAACAGAGTTGGTGAGCTCAGTTATTAATCCAGCTGAGGAGGGTTAGCTGGACAAATAACTCAGCTGGCGGTGCGGAATGTGGTGGTTTGAAAACTTAGCTCGGTTGGTTAGAAAAACTCAGCTTGAAAAGATTAACTTTA
The DNA here is from genome assembly GCA_031470985.1 of Agastache rugosa. Taxonomy (NCBI): domain Eukaryota; kingdom Viridiplantae; phylum Streptophyta; class Magnoliopsida; order Lamiales; family Lamiaceae; genus Agastache; species Agastache rugosa. The sequence goes on along the minus strand of CM062601.1, from coordinate 31,031,773 downwards.
TGTTTTCAGTTTAGTCAAGTTGTGCAACTTTCAGAAAGACACAGCTGTCTTTGGAGAGCAGCTGTGTATGCAGTTTTAGATCAAATATGCAATGAGATGATAAAGTTAGTACTAAAACTGAATTTAAAGAGAAAGAAAAGAGCACGAGATTTTTACGTGGTTCGGAGTAACACCTCCTACGTCCACGACCAGGTTCACTGGTAATTCACTACCACTTGGTTTCCAAGTACCAAGTAACTTCACAACTCTAACCCGAGCTGTGTTCCAACAGTTTGCGGGCACTGTCAAGCCTAACCTTTCAGTTTACGGGTACTGAAAAAACCTTACAAACACTTGAATTTCCCGCTTCAAGCAAGCGTTACCTTGACCTAACCTTTCTGGGTAAAGAGGGGTTTGGTTTGGGGTTCCAACTGTAAACGAGTTCTTACAATTAAGAACTTTAGAGTATGATGAACTCGTTCGAAATCTAGACTTAAGATATACAAAGATTTTGGCCTAGGGATCAGACGAAAAACTAAGCAGTTTCTGAACTAGAAACACTTTAAGATAAACTGTTCTTTGAAATATGTAGAACTGTAGAGAGCTTTTGAAAGATCGAGGATTTCAGAGAATGAAAGCTTGTAGAGAGTTTTTCGTATTTGATCCTGAGGTTGAAAACGGGTTTATATAGGTAGAGATTCAAGACTAGCCGTTGGAGGAGCCATTTGAATCTTACCTACTCTCCTTAAATTCGATATCTGCTGTTGGGCAAATCTGCACCTGTCTTCATTTGTGTCACATCCTAGGTCCTGAAGTCTAGGATGCTGATTCGGCAATCCCTCATTGGTCGAGGCATGTTGACTTCCTCTGATGCCGGGATCTTCTGCCTTTGGAGCTGGCTTCTGGATTCAGAACTGGATTGGGCAAACTGACTTGAAGTGATGTCTTCAGAGTTAGTTCCTTTTGTTCTGTACAGCTGTACCATCTGTGTTTTGAACTCAGCTCGAATTCTCTTCAGCTTGATCATGCTCTGCTGAAAGACTCAGCTGAAGGTTGACTCCTGTTGTAGACACAGCTGGATCGTCTGCTTTCTGCTGTAGGCACAGCTGGATCATCTGCTGTCTTCTGCTTCCTGAACCTGTAAACCTGGAAAATCTAGAGCTCAAACAGGTGAGCTAGACAACACTACTTAGGATGAAGCGATCATCTATTCGGTTGGAGAATCAGTTGGGTTTTGGTATTAAATCAAAACTTTATAATTTTTCCAACAAATGCATCACATTGGTTTGGACACTGGGTTTCAAAGTGACCCCATCCTTTGCATTCACGACAATGCATATCTCGGGCTTGGATTGGAGTGTCAATCGGCGGCTGATTGTAATTGTATGGCCGTGTAGGATTAGCTCGAATGGAAGTGGATGAGCTAGCTTCAGCTCGGCGACTGGGCTGTGGTGCAAACTGCTCAAAACGATGAACGGACTGTCTGGACTGAGCTTGGAATCCTTGTTGTTCAGATCTAGGTGTAGAAGTTTTAGTTCTAACCCACGAATCCTTTGCACTTGGCGTCGCATGAGATGGTCATCGGCGTCCATATAAATCACCGAATTGATCAAATTTGACCATGATTTATGCCATAGTATCCTTCATTGCTTGCCAACCTTTTTGGATACTTTGATTTAGGGTATCAAAGTGATTCTTGGCGTCCCATTCAGGCTGGGGTGCTGGAAGACTGGGGCGTTTTTGCCTTGATCCATAAAACCTGTACAGGGAACAAACAAACGTACAAGAAATAAAGGACCTCACAGTTCCTCACAATCACTCGTTTGTTCTTTCAGATTTTTTTTTCACTCGTGTATGTCACTCAGTGTATAAGTATGAAGAAAGATGGAAACAAAATTAACTGGACAAAAATGTCCAGGTAGAATCTATCGTCAACTCTTTAACTTTAATCAAGAGCTCGGACTTGACTTCCAGAGAACCACGGGATAGAAATGGAACCACAAAGAGGGTTGTAATGGGAATTATAGGCAATTTGGGGTTGTAGGAGAAGGGTTTGAACAAAAAAATTCAAAAAATTAAAAATCAGAAAACTGGAAAAAGTTCGGAGGGCGATTTCGGCTAGAAGATGAAGGAATTTGGCCAAACAAGCCTATATGTTACAGAAAAGCGGTGAGCCTTGCTCAGAGCGTTGTTCTGCTTTCGGAATGGTATTATGGACAGAAATCGTACTTCAGGAGCAAAAGTTATAGTGAAAAGATGAAAAAACCGAAAATTGGAAAGGGAATTGGATTGGGATGTGATTTTCGGTACCAAGGGCTATAAGATACTTGGTTAGGCAAGGAAAAAGGTAGGGAGGTCCGAAAATTAAAAGAATGTGGATGAATTTCAGATGGACAGTTGTTACTTATTCAATTCTAATTAGGAAACAAATTTGAGCCAAACTAGGAAAGCAACAAATCCAAATCCTAATAAAACTAGGACAACACAAATTAATCCTATTAAGCCAAGATGACCGAATATCTAAGCTACCAAAAATTAGACAACCAAGACTCCAAAAATAGGCGAAAATAAAATGCAATACGACGTCCCCAATCGTTAGTCAACGAAGGACAATAAGTCTATCCAAGAAAGAAGCCACACGACTGAAAGAAGGAAAATAGACAAACCGCAATCAAGATTCCCAAGATGCTAACCAACAAAAATTTCAGAACTCAACAATTCTATGGCTTCCACTTTTTTTTTATATCGTTTTCTTTTCTTCTCCTTTCTTCTTTTTAAAAAAAAAACTAGTCGATCACTTTTGCCCCTAGAATGTCACACCAATTTGGATTGAACCACGACCAGCAACAACTGACGTGGCTTTGATACCAAAAAATTTATGATACGACCAATAAATACGCGGAAGCAAAGACTCGAACAACGTCAGCGATAAGGTTGATTCAATCCAAAATACAAACTGAATTAAAAGAGATTAAATACCTAATAAACTGATATAAATCAAAAACTAAACATGAAACAGAACAAAACGCAAGATAAAGCCAAAACAACGACTAAAAACCCTAGACTGAAACTCGAAAAGAAACTATAGAAACAAAACTCCGATTAAGCTCAAATTTGTACACGAATTATAAATTGAAGTCATCAACAACATATCAGAAATTCAGCCAATTCGCAAGAGTGGTTTGGGATTTGGAACCGGGCTGATTTTCGGAGCGATTCAGGTTATAACTCGGGAATGACGGCTTTATCGGAGGGAAACTGGGTTTGGCGTGGATTTGGGTGGATATATGGACGATATAGACAGTATATGAAGGATGGAATAAGGTCGTACATGGCTGGATCTATGGGGGATGGATCGATGGATGTTGTGGTGAAAATTAGGGTATTGGGAACTTGGTAATTCGGTGCAGATTTTGGACGGGAGTATGGCCTGATTTGATAATGGTCGAAAGTGGAGACGATGATGATGAACGGTGGAAAGCGAGAACAGATTTGAAGACTTACCCGAAACGAACCCCAGATCTACTTGAATCCAAAATGCGTCTATGAGCGATCTTCGTGGCTTGTCTAACCCGGATACGACTGGATATCACGAACGAGACAAGTGATTTCAAGTTCTAAAGATGTCAACTCAAGAACTCTACCAAGAACACAAGAGAAAATGTGAACCTAATCCCAATGTGAGACAAAACGATCAACTCGATTTTTGATTCAATATTATCTGCTGAAAATAGTGCTCTTCAAAGACCTAAATACTACTAGGGCTAATCCCACTAGGATTCGAAAATAAGCAAGGCCTAAATACAATTGGGCTACTAATTAAATTAAATAAATACTAACTATTGGGCTTACTACTTAACTTAAAAATAATTAAATTAAGTAATACAAAGTCTGAACCCAAATAATACATAAAACAATCTAATTAAAACTAAACTTAATTTTCGAACTCCAAGAATCCAAAAATGGATTGAACTTCATCTTTTCCATTTGAACTCTCTTAGTTCGACCCTTTCGCTTCTTCGCTTGCATTAATCTTTCATCATGGTAAAAGTAACCAAGCAATCTCAAGCTGGAATATCTTCAATGGCACCTCTTGAAGCTTTGGCATTACTGCTCGAAAATATCTTGGTTGGATCTTTTCACTGCGCTAGCCACATTCGTGCAACTCCCTCCATCAATAATAACACTGCACACCTTGTCTTGAACATGACATCTAGTGTGAAAGAGATTCTCCCGCTGCTCTCTCTCATCAGGCTGAGTTTGGTCACTCAAAACTAGCTTAGCTACAAAAAGCTGCCCAACATGTGGGAAAATCTCTTCAACCTCCTGTTCTTCATCGGGATCCACCAAAGATGGCATCTCCAGATCGACCTCCTCATCATCAATCACAACTTCACCTTCATCTCTCAAGATCATAACTCTTCTGTTCGGACACTTACTCATAATATGCCTGAATTCCTGACACTTGAAACACTTCCTATCCCGATTCTGACTATCAGGAGTTGCTGGCTTGGCCTGATTTGCTAAACTTGAAGTCTCTATGCGGGGCTTAAAGAACGACTTCTTCTCATCTCTCGGCGACGCCTCCTTTTTCCATTGGTTCCCTTTTGATGAGGAACCACTATAAGGTGACTGGGATTGCCTCCAATTGGCCTCGATCTCTGGTTGTTGTTGTTGCCCCTTCTCTTGAGATGATTCTCTATCTTTATGGCCATGTGGACCATATCCTCCAACTCTACAAAGTGCTGCAGCTCCACCTTATCTCGAATATCCCATTGCAAACCATCTAGAAATCTCTCCATAGTCACCTCACGTTCCTCTACAACATTGGCTCGAATCATGGCTATCTCCATCTCCTTAAAGTATTCATCCACGCTCTTACTTCATTGCTTCAAATTCTGCAACTTGTTGAAAAGCTCCCGGTAGTAATGATTAGGCACAAAACTCTTTCTCATCACAACCTTCATCTCACGCCAAGTCTCAATAGGCTGCTCATCATTTCTTCTCCTACTGGACACCAATTGCTCCCACCAAACAAGTGCATTAGCTTCACCTTTCTCTCCCATTCAAGATACAATTTTGGGTCGTTTTTTCCTTGGAAGAAGGGAACGTTCATCTTGATGTTGCCTAGATAATTATCTTGTACACCACCTCTGTGCCAGCTTCCATCATCATCTTCTTCATATTCTGTATCCTCTACATACTTCTCATACTCAGCATGTCCTCCTCTACCGCCACGTCCTCTACCATCACGTCTGCCTCTACCGCCTCGGCCTCGAGTGGAACTAGTCTCTCTGACCAGAGCCTGCTCGAACTGGAAGATTCTATCATGCACCACCTCCATTTTTATCTCAACATCTTTTCCAATTCTGATTTTAGTGCATCCATCAAGAATTTTGTCTTTGGATCAATAGTAGGCTGATCTTCCTTGTCTGCAACCTATTTATCATCTTTTGACATATTAATACAAACAATAAAACGTTAGTAAGAAAAAAAACCTTACCGCCTCACAAGCACTCGTGTATCACTCAATAAAGAATCACTCTACACTCGTGTATCACTCCAATTATGGCTCTTTTCACTCTAATAATCTCACTCTCTCTTGCCTTTTTCCACTCAAATTCTCTCTCAAGAAAACGAATTCTCTCAATCTACCACTTGAGTTCAACACAAACAAACAACGAAATAACCAAAAGACACAGAAACTGGAAACAACAGAAACACAAAGAAACAGAAACTGGAGACTCAAAAAATGTGTTGCACAGAAACTGCTCCAAACGACTCTACACGACCCCAGGAACCCGGAAAACACGCAGAAACTGCCCCAAACGAAAAAGTGCACGCAGAAACTGCCCCAAACGACTCTGCACGAACAAAGGAATCAAAGGGAAAAAATTGGCCACAACAAATTTCTATACACTCGGAACGTAGATTCCAAAAATGTCAAGAACGAAACGAAATTCTAAAGTATGCGCCTTTGGCGACCAGTTTTAGGTAAAATTGGATTTTGGTCGTATAAGGCATGTAAGATGAATATTAAGGTCTCTTAGGGCGTATGTTATGGTACTGAAAAGGTCGAATGGAAATTTCAAGTAGTTATAGAATATATCAAAAAAAAATATGGCAAGATATATTGCAGATATGGAAAGATATATATAATTATGGAAAGGAATAAGCGGATATATGGGAAGGCAGATATGATGGATATGGACAGATATGAGAGACGCGGTTTTGGATATGAAACATATCGAACGAAAAATTTGTTTGTTTCAAATTAAAATGCAAAAAGAAAACGAACGAAAAATGAACGATGAAGAAACTAACACAGAAAAACGAAAATGAACAGAAACTGAAAACAAACAATAAACAAAACCCTAAAACTATAACCTTGACACGAAAAAAGAAAACGAAACCTGGATACTAATCGCGGCTTTGGTGCCAAATGATATGATCCTCGATCGCAGACAGAAGATTTTAACGAGCAGATGGATGAAAGAATCCCAAAACCTCTGGATCGAATCCGCAAAGTGAATTAGGCGAAAAGAATTGTCTCTAAAACCTAACGTGTAATTGATTGAGCAACTCAGGGGTGATGATGACACACAAACGAGGTTGCCTCGCTGATACGTCGGTAATGAACTCGACTTGGAAAAACCAAGAAGAACTCGAAACTCTCAAGAGAGAATTAAAAACTCACGAATAATATTGAATAATCTGATCATAAAAGGCGTCCACAAAAGCCTTTAGATAGGCGAAATTCTAAACCTAGTCTAAAAAGGAATTCACTTAAATAAAAGCCCAACTAACTAATCAGTTGACAAAGCCCGAACACAATTGGGCTTATAATAAACGAAATTAAATAAACAAGGTCTTTTAAAATAAATAAAGTCTTCAAACTTGGGCCCACTCGCACATGGTGAGATTAACAAAACTTGGGATGTCCAATTCGCCATTTCCAATGGGCTTCCTCATCAACTCTTGATCCCAGACTTCTTGGACTAAGCCCATCAAGCTCGCCTTAAACTTCTTGGCTCGTGCTCTTGTAACTGGTCCAACAGGAACATGCACTGGATCTTGCACGAACGACGAACCTTAGGTTGCATCACCCAGTCATCTTCTCACATTGGTTCTTCATCACACTCTCATCCACATGACCGTATACGTGGGCCAGGCGCTGACCCACCTCCTTTTCGCTCCATGAAAATGGAGGTACCTTGTTTCGATGTTGCCGATCCCACCGGCTGGATCTTTCGGGTGGAAGAGTTGTTCAACTTTCATGGTACTGCAGAGGATTAGCGGCTCCGCATTGTATCTTTTCACATGGAAGGGAAGATAGCATCGTGGTTCCAATGAATGAAGGCTAATCACCTCTTTTCCACTTGGCCTATTTTTCTTCATAGTATTCGTCATCAATTCGGTGGATCCTTGTATGAAGACCCTCAAGGCGCCTTATCCAAACTCACTCAAACGGTGTCGGTGGGTGAGTTCCAATAAGAGTTTGAGGACCTCATGAACAAAGTAGATGGTGTCTCTGAATCCCTGCTCATTAGTTTTTTCATTACGGGATTGAAACCGGATATTCACCGTGAGTTGGCTTTCTCCAAATCTGTGTCCCACATGGAGGCTTTTTCACTCGCTCGTGGGTATGAAGCACGCCTGCAAGAATCCCGTACGGATCAATGGTGGACCTGTTCGCTATTTTCTTTCACACTGCAAGTGCACGGGTGGAATTGTGTATGGGAAAGCAAGGTTGTATCCACAGACATTGTGATTATTCTAGCAGATACCACTTTCAACTATTATCCTACTATTTAGACTATTGAACTTTAGATTTGATTAAACTAATAATGCAAATAATTAGATAAAAATAAAATTAAACAAAAACAAAGGAAAATATTTTGGATTAAAGATTAAAAGCGGATATCCTAAGATTTCGATTTCAGTGAATACTTAAATTCAAATTCAATTCAAACAATCAATTGGCCTAGACCTACTGTCGTAGCGAATAAACCGTAAATTACATGCAAGAATTGTTGTGTCCAATCAATAACTAAACATGCAACTCCCAAAAGCTTCTTAGATCTATTGCCCTCACACAAATCTCAAGATCTTTCGACTATATTGAACAGTATGTCCTATATTCTAGATCAAGTATCAATTCTCATCTGTCAAATATTGAATTAACACATCAAATATGTACACAAGATGGCCAATCAAGATAGCATGAAAAAGCACAAGAGTATAGAAAGCAAAAGAAGGTCCCAATTGATTAATTAAACCAAGGTCAAATCCAAATAATTCACCTACTCTCTAACCCTAGGATAAAGGAATTTAGCTACTCATATTCATGATAAACAATATCCAACAAGATTTGAAAAACATAAAAACCCTAAGATAAATCTTTAGATCTTGATGCCTCCAATCTTCTCTTCTCGTCTTCAATCTTCAAAAGCTCAAAAGAAAATAAATCTATGTTAAAAAAATAAATGAGAATAAAAGATGATGAAAGATAGAAAAAAGATGTCTAGATGTATTTTGGAGGACATATATATAGGTAGGGGTACAAGTTTGCATCCTAGTAGGGTTATAATACTATAAAAAATAAAAAGAATTGCAAAATAAAGAAAAATTCACTTAAGGGCCGAAATCTGGTGCTATCTCTGGTGCTGGCGCGCCCGGGATAGCACCAGTCTGGCAATTTTCTTGTTTTGGCTCGTTCTCCTTCATTATAGCTCCGATTTTGGATCCATTTGAACCTACGAACTCCTATCGAGTCGAAATTCAAGCTTGTTATGCTCATTCCTCTCAATTATCACTCTATTTCCTGCCAATTCATCAAAACATGCATAGGAGTATCAAATTTCATAAAATAACAAAACCTAAGTGCAAACTCATTCAAACTATGGTTTTCTAGCATGAAATCAATATCAAAGAACCTTTTAAAAGTGTAGAAAAACCATGTTTATCAACCCCCCAAACTTGAACGATTGTTTGTCCCCAAACAACAAAAAGAAAAGAAAAAAAATGAAAATAACACACATGAAAAAGTGAATTGATGATGATTCATGGCTTCAGAAATTTTCAAAATAAAACATCACATGAAAGCATCATATTCAAAGATCAACACAACTTAAACAAACTTCAACCTCAAGCCTCTTCAAACAATAAACCCTCACGGCATGGATATATCAAGTGTTCTCTCAGCTCTCAAGTGTATAATAAAGGAAGTATTTCACTCTATTCAAAACAATGCATGCAATCTACCATAAGCTTGCAAATCGTCTCATCTCTCTATCGCTAAACGTGTGCCTCAAACAAAGATAAAAAAGGACTTTATTTGGTTGTAACGTAGGCTCTTTGGTGAGGTAGGGAAAATTTAGGATAAGTGACTTTTCAAATAAGAATATCCAACAGTTTTATCTCCACAATAATCACCAAATCATTCCCAACTCTTTCATTGATAAATCAAGCCTCACAATCCAATTTTCGCAAACAACTACCCATTTATGCTCAATTATTTTTTTAACTTTTTTTTATATTTTCAATTTTTTTTCTTTTTTTTTACTTTTTTTTTCTTGAGCTCTATATTAATTACTCAAAATCAAATTTAATATAACTTTTAAACCAATTTCATCCCACAATGTCTTCTCACAAGTTCTACCCTTTCATCGTTGGCTAAATTCAAAGAAAATAGATAAAGGCTCAAAAGGGTTGACTAGGAGTGTGTATATAAAATTTGGACAAATATTTTGGCAAAGTGGCTAACAAAAATGACCTTAGATCATCTCCTAGTTCTTAGCACATACAACGCAACCTTGAGAGAGATACCAATGCAAGTTCTAGAGATATACACACATGCTTGAATAATCACACAAGAAAGAAATTAAGACTATAAATACTCAATATATGGCTCAAAATCCTCACAAAAGGCTCAATTTTTAGTTCAAGTTCTTAGAGGCTAGACATCAAAATTCATTAAAGCATGCTTTACTAATCACATAATGCCATCCTGCAATTTTTTTAATAAAGAGCAAGCAAAATTTCATCATAAGCCTCGTCAATCATAATCACCAAAAAAAAACATGCACTAAAAAATAAATCCTAAAATTAAAAATAAAAATCCTAAAAAAATAAAATATGAATATAGAGCAATAAACGGAGACAATCAAAATACACTTCTTCCCTCCCCCCCAAACTTATTCAACGGTATGGAAAAATAAGTTTGAAAGAAGAAGAGTGGTGCATGGAGATGAGAGAGCGTACTCGGAATCAAAGTGGAGGTGAAAAAGGAGAAGAAAAAAACCGTGGAGCAAGGGAGGAGTGTATTGCGTGCTCCAAAGTATCAAACTGACCGCGCATCTCAAGGGAAAAAACTATCAAATCTAGCATCAATATGAGCTTTCAACTCATCACGAATGGCATGAATCATGGTATCCAATTGGTGTTGAGAACTTTGACTCCCACTGGCCTCGTCGGTCTAATGAGCATTGCCATCGGCCTCATTATCACTAGCATTAAGATCAAGATCAATAAGAGCCAAATGAGCTTGAGTGTCCATTCTTCAATTTGTAGTATCATCAATGGTGGACACGGTGGTAAGGGTCGAACGGGGCAAAGGAGTGAGATCCTTTTTCTCATCTTCCATAAGAAACGGCGACCACCTTTAATCATCCTATGAGTACGAACAACTTCCCATCGGACACGGGCACAACTCCTTCAAGACTAATACCCAAATGTCGAGCAATAGACGTCACAAAACCACCAATACAAATTATACCACGACGAAGAGTGGCTTGACTTCAGAATTGGTCAAAAAGATATACACCAACATTCATAGAAAACTTGGATAGGATACATTGGATGTACCGAAACACCGGATTGCGGATGGCGGAAGCTTTAGAGTCACCACTAGAAAAATGCTTGTACTTCTCCAAGGCCGGCAAAACCATGTTAAGCCAAATATGCATCGGGTTAAAATAGGCAGGCTTGAAATAACCACCATGAGGACACCCGAAAATTTCATGAAGGGTGATAGTGGTGAGCTCACGTGTAATATTAGCAAGCCGAAAAGTGATTCGGGCCAGAACACCATCCTCCTTGTGCATCACAAATGTGCTCAAAACTTCCAAAGTAAGATGCCGATAAGTATTCCTTTGACTACACATCATAGTGTCCTAACCAATGCCCACAAACAAATGCCACACATCCGGAGCGATGCCCAAAGCCATCATGGTCACGTCACAAGGATATTTGGTAGGGCGCATAGGCAAACGGCATAAGTGATCCCATCGTTTCCTAGAAGCGGGAGTAGGCAACTCGATTCCATAAAAAATCGGATCATAAGTAGTGAGAGGTGGTGGAAGAGGAGGTGAATGAGGCGTAGGCTCACGAGTGCATCGAGACCTAGTTGCCCGTGAGTTCGTACTCTTGGTGTTCTACGGTGGCACCGTAGAAGCAACACAAGTATACCTGGATTCTTGGAAGAAGAATGGTGAAAAAATGTAGAACAGAGAAGAAACCGATGGTCTGTGCGGAAATAGAGGAGAATTTCGAAATTGAAGAAAAAAAGGGAGAAAAGAAGAGGGAAAGAATGACTTACCTAGCGGGCTGGAATTAAATTGCGGCCGGGCTGAACTGGATATATAGGTGCGGCAGCAGCAGTAAACGCGCTGAAGATAGCGGTATTTCGCACCCTTGCGGCAATGGACGAAGTTGAACGAATAATGGAGGCGCTGCCGCATTAGCAAAAGCGCTAGAAATCGTGCCGAAGTAGACGCTACAGCCCTCGAGTCGGCACTAGCAAATGCGTCGATCTGGACTAGTTAGTGCGAGAAAAATCGGTGAGGCCACATCAAGAAACGCACTGGATCGAGCCCTTACGGCTGAAGCGCAACATCTGTGTGGAATGGAGGCGAGGCCGCCGCGATGACAGCATCAATGATGGCGCCAGCGTGATTTGCATCTTAGATTTGGGCGAAAACTGAGGCTCATGCAAGGAAGATGGCACCCAAGAGAGCCTTAATCTGTGCAAACTCTCTCAATGCTTTTTTTTTTCGTTTTTATTATTTTTTTAATTTTGTGTTTTTTTTTCAACAAGAATTAGAAACATTAAAATAAAAACAAGATTAGATGCTAACTTAGCCAAAAAAAAATTCTTTTTGAATATAAAAATAAATTAACATTAAAGAACAACCTAGAAATAAATAAACTAAATAAATAAATAAATAAAATAAGTAAATAAATAAAATAGCAATTACTCAAAATTAAAACTAACTTCGTTGGGTTGCCTACCAACTAGCGCTTAATTTAACGACATTAGCTAGACGAGGCAAAATGAGATTATGGCTCGAGAAGGTGAAGAAGAAACACCTCCTTTTGTTGCTCAGGATGTAATAAAGCTTTAATCCGTTGGCCATTGACTCGAAATGGTACACCCTTGGGATCAAGCAACTCAACAGACTTGGAAAAACTTGATGTATGAGAAACGGTCCCGACCAACGAGACTTCAACTTTCCAGGAAACAAACGAAGCCGAGAGTTGAAAAGCAACACACTATTCCCTGCCTTGAAATCTCTCATTTGAATCTATTATGGAACCTCTTCGTCCGCTCCTTGTACAAACTAGAGTTCTCATAAGCTTCATTTCTGAACTCATCCAACTTATTCAGTTGGAAAATCAGGGCATGTACCGCCTATTTAAAATCAAAATTCAACTTCTTCACAGCCCAAAATGCTTTATGTGCAACTTCAACGTGCAAGTGACAAGATTTACCAAAAATCAATTGGTAAGGAGACATACATAGAGGGATTTTGTAGGCCGTCCTATACGCCCAAAGCGCGTCATCGAGCAAGATCGCCCAATCTTTTCTACTTCTATTAACGGTCTTTTCAACACTTGCTTGATTTCTTGATTAGCAAGCTCGGTTTGTCCTTTAGCTTGCAGATGATAGGCCGTAGTAACCCGATGTTTCACACCATATCTCTTGAGAAGACCCTCCAACCACTTGTTGCAAAAATGTGAACCGCCATCACTAATTAAAGCACGAGGAGCTCCATACCGTGTAATGATGTTCTTTTGGAGAAACTTCAAAACCACCTTGGAATTATTTGTTTGGGTTGGAACGGCCTCCACCCACCTTGACACGTATTCGACCGCCAAGAGAATGTATTGATTACCAAAAGAACTAGGAAACGGACCCATAAAGTCAATGCCCCACACATCAAAAAGCTTTACCTCCATTATGCTTGTTAAAGGCATCTCATGGTGCTTAGATATTCCCCCCATTCTTTGACAATGATCACAACGGCTCGTAAACTCATAGCAATCCTTGTAGATGGACGGCCAATAGAATCTACTTTGAAGCACCTTTATAGCCATTCGATTCTCACCAAAGTGACCTCCACTTGGGGATGAATGACATTGAGCGATAATAGACTCTCACTCCTCTTCGGGCACACACCTTCGAATCACCTTATCGGCACACCTCCTATACAAAAATGGATCCTCCCACATGTAGATCTTCACATCATGGTAGAACTTCTTTCTTTGGTACCTATTCAAATCGGAAGGAGGATGCACGTTAGAAACAAGAAAATTAACATAATCGGCATACCATGGCACTTTGGAGATGACTTGCAACACTTGCTCATCGGGAAAGCTTTCATTGATGGGAACTCCAAGCTCTTTCCCCTCGATGGGATTCTCCAACCTTGAAAGATGATCAACCATTACATTCTCACAACCCTTGCAATCTCGAATCTCTATATCAAACTCTTGGAGTAAAAGGATCCACCGAATCAACCTTGGCTTGACATCCTTCTTGCCGAACAAGTATCGAATCGCTGCATGATCGGTGTATACAATCGACTTCATCCCAATCAAATATGATCAAAACTTATCAAAAGCATAAACCACGGCCAACATCTCTTTCTCCGTCGTGGTTTAGTTAGATTGAGCCTTGTCAAGAGTTCTACAGGCATAGTAGATAACTTGAAAAATCTTGTCTCTCTTTTGTCCCAAGGCGGCCCCAACGGCTATGTCACTAGCATCACACATCAACTCGAATGGTTGAGACCAATCCGGTACCACCAATTAGGGGTGAGAGTTCGGTTAACCGCGGTTAACCGAAATCGAATTTTCGGTTAACCGCAACCGAAAACCACGAAACCCATTTACCGAAAAACCGCAAACAACCGAAAATTAAAAAAAAAAACAAAAAATCAGTTTCATCTTCTATTTTAGTTTATACACAGCTTCATTTTCCAAGTAGAAAATTAATAAAAAAAAAATCCACACTTATTTACAGAAGATTCATATTCTATTGTTTATTCTCATGAATTTTCCCAATTTTATTTATTTGTTTATGCTCTACAAGATTGACTAATTAAATTAACTAAAACATAAATTCTATTGTTAAAAAGCATAAATTCTTTTCTATTTTTTAGTAAAATTTAAAGTAATAATTAATATTATATAATATATATTATTAATAATTTATATATATATAAAAAGTCGGTTAACCATTTACCGAGGTTCGGTAAATGGTTAACCATTTACCGAAAATTCTTAAAACCTACTAACCGAACACCATACCGAAACTGCAGACGACGGTAAACGGGTAACCGAAACCGGCGGTAAATGGTTAACCACCGGTAAAACCGAAACCGTCGGTAAATTTCATCACCCCTACCACCAATACATGAGCACTCACCAACGCCTTCTTGAGCTTTTCAAAGGCCACCACACAATTTTCATCAAAGTTGAACTTGGTATCCTTCTCGAGCAATTGGCACATAGGCTTGGCTATCTTGGAAAAATCCTTGATAAACCTCCTATAAAATCCGGCATGTCCCAAGAAACTCCTCACCGACTTCTCGATTGTAGGTGGTGGCAACTTGATGGTCCCTGAGCGGAGTCTTTGGTGTAGAGAGGGGGTAATACACCAAAGATAAAATTTTAACTTTTTTTATCAAGTTGAAAACTGAGAGTGAGAGCTTAGTTATAAATTCTGTTGACTTCTTAACGAAGACGGTTAGCTGGACTGATAACTCAGCTGGCGGTGCGGAATGAGGTGGTTTTAAAACTTAGCTCGTGTACTTAGAAAAACTCAGCTTGAAAAATATTATCTTTAAGTTTTCAGCTTAGTCAAGTTGTGCAGTTTTTGAAAAACACAGCTGTCCTATGCGATCAGCTGAGTATGCAGTTTGAAAAATATGTTATGCTGGAGGGAGTTAGTTCTTTAACTGAAAATTCTGGAAATAAAGAATAGAAAAAGAACACAGATAAAATGGTAATTCACGACCAGATAAACTGGTAATTCACTACCACTTGGTTTACGAGTACCAAGTTACTTCGCAGCTCTGACTTGAGCTAAGTTCTAACAGTTTTCGAGCATTGTAGAAGCCTGAACCTTTCAGTTTCCGGGTACTGAAAAAAACCTTACAAACACTTGAATTTCGCGCTTCAAGCTGGCGTAACCTTAACCTAATCTTTCTGGGTAAAGAAGGGGTTTGGTTTTGAGGTTTCAACTATGAACGAGTTCTTACAATGAAGAACTTTGAGTTTAAGTGAACTCGTTCGAAATCTAGGCTTTTGGATATAGAATGAATTCTTCCTAGGGATTAGACGAAAAAACTGGGCAGTTTCTGAGCTAGAAACACTTTAAGATAAAGTGTTCTTTCGAAAGAGTAAGAACTGCTAGAGAGCTTTTGAATGCTTGAGAATTTCAGAAGATGAAAGCTTGCAGAGTGTTTTTCGTTATTGATCCTGAGGTTGAAGACTGATATTTATAGGTAGAGATTCAAAACTAGCCGTTGGAAGAGCCGTTTGAATCTCACCTACTCTCTGATCTTCACGATCTGTCGTTGGGCATATCTTCACCTGTCTTCATCAGTGTCAGATCCTAGGTTCTGCACTCTAGGATGTTGATTTGGCAATCCCTCATTCGAAGAGGTAGATTGTCTTCTTCTGACAACGTGATTTTTGACTTCAAGCTGGATTTTAAATTTGGAGCTGGATCTGAAACTCTGACTTGAACTGATGTTTTTCAAAGTTGACATTCCTTTGGTCTGTACAGCCGGATTGGTTATGCTGAGTTTTCTTCGCTTTGATTCAGCTTGGTTATTCTTCAGCTTGATTCTGCTCAGTCTTGAACTCTGCACAACTGGAAAACTCATCAGCTGATAATTTGACTACGGCTGGTAACACAACTGGATCTTCTGCTGTCTTCAGCTTCCTTAACCTGTAAACTTAGAAAAATCTAACGCTCAAACAGGCGAGCTGGAAAACACCGCTTAGGTTGATGCGATCATCTACTCGGTTGGAGTCAGTTGGGTTTTGGTATTAAATCAAAACATAGAATTTTCCCAACAATTTCCCCTTTTTTGATGATGCCAAAACCTAGCTGAGAAAAATACAAACTTTCCCCTAAATCTAAGAGCAGGAGAACATCTCAGCAGATTAATTAAGTTCAGAGTTCAGAGCCTGGACAAAGAGTTATTGTCATTAGGGAGAGCTTGAGCAAAAAGAATTTTAGTTTTATTAATATCAGGAATTACAGGAAAAAACAGAGAAAAAAAACTTCAATTCTTCAATCTTCTATCCCAGCATGCTGGGTCTTCACTTCTGCATCCGCTGCTTCCTTCTTGATTAATTTGGCTTTTCTGGAGCAACTCATCTATCTTTGTCTTGACTCCGTTTGTCTTCTTTTTCAGCTTCAGCTGGTTCCTCTGATGTCAGCTCAGCAACAACATTTATCGCAAACTGAAGAACTTGGACTTCTACTTCTTCAGATACAGCAGCTTTTCCTTTGCTCATTGATGACGTTTTTCTCGTCTCATTATCTTCCCCCTTTTTGGCATTATCAACAAACTGGAAAAGACGAATGACCGTCTTATTGAGCTGTGCAATTTCTTGAATTGCTCCATCAATCTTTGCTGAGTTGTCAGCTGTTGCGATGTTGAGTTCTGCTGTGCTACGGTTGTCAGCTTTGAACTGTTTGTCTATATCTTTGTAGAGGTTTTATAGCTTGTGAATAGACGTGTTGTAGGACATATTCCTCTGTGTGATAGTTGACAATTTTTCATCCAGCGGAATTTGAAGTCTTGAAACAATCTCTGGTACTCTCTTTTGAAGATCAATTGATTGATCGATCCTATGAAAGACGAGAGACTGTCAGAGATCTTGATCTGTGCTTTTCTATAGATTCTGGGCAAATCGATGTACATCATCGATTGATTGGCCTTGCCAGTCGACTTGCCTTTCTACAGCTGAGATTCACAGAAGAATCTCTTCGACTGTCTTGGCGATCTCATTCTTTATTGCGGCTAAAAGCACTTGGGTTGAATCCGTTTGTCTCCCGGATTCTGAAGTACTGGGTTTTCATGCCTCGATCTCGACCAGAGTACGAGTGTCATTGGCAGTTGGACTTGGTGGCTCAGCTGTTGCATTAGCTGGCTCTTCATCAATTGTCGTTGCCTCAGCTGTGATTGCAGGCACAGCTTCCTTAGCTGTTTCAACTGGAGCGGTCCAGCTGAGTACTTGGAGGTATGAGTTGGCCATTGAGATGACGTCTTCTGAGGGTGGCACAACATCATTCCTTGATTTTTTAATCAGATTTTGGATTAGCTCGTCCTGATGCATGAATGCATCTTGAATGCAGTTGAACTTCTTCAAACTTCAGATGGTTGAATGAGTAGGTCTGAATCAAATCTTCAGTTGCGTACCAGGTGCTCATCTTGGTAGCAATATAGAACTTGAAGTCGCTAACATCGACTAATGCGGCTGGGAGCGAAGCTAGCTCCGGATATTGTTGTAGTGCGTTTGTGACTCCTTCGAGCATGAGGTCATTGAACCTTGAGATGGAGGTGTCACGTGCAACTTTTGAGGGACTTAAGTATTCCACTTCCTCAGATGAAATGGGGGTATGGGGTTCAGCTCTATTTTCATCATCCAGCTGCAAAGGAACATCGGCTGGACGGGGCTTTTTATGTGAGCTTGGTGCAGGGGTTTGAGCTACAACTTCTTTATCTTTCTTATGAAGTTGGCGTCCTTGCCGAGCTGAAGGAAATTGTGGAGAAGGGGGTTGAAGTATTCTATCTGATCTGAGGTTTAAGCTTAGTTGATCAGCTGGAATAGGGAGATGAACTGGTGGTGATGGTGATGTCCACGCTGGCACATGAACTTCTTCCCCACCGTAAGAAACCACCGCTTGTGACCCTTCTGCTCCTTGGAGAGTCATTACGAATTTTCTCTCGATATCAGCTGGCTTCTCAGCTGACAGGCTGGGTACCTTGTATTTGAGTCTTCTCTTTGAAGATGGTGCTTCAGCTTGTTTTGTCTCCTCGCATTGTTTCCTCTTCCCTGCTTGGAAGGGAATAGATGTCTGCTGCTTTATCTCCTGCATCGTTTTCTTTTCTTCAGGTGCTGTTTTCTTCAACAAGTCAATCAGCTAACTCGGCTTCTCAAAGAGTATCCTTGAGATTGGAAACTCTTCTGGATTATGCCACCTGATGTTGTGCGATTTAGCAATCATTTCTATGATACAAGCGGCTTTGGAGCACAAGTAGATTGTCTCCTTGCAGCTGTACCGGGTGTATTCTTTATCCTTGAACCGAATTTTCTTTGATTACTTCTCCCACTTGTCCAAAAAGTAGAAGAACCAATCCACAGGGTCACTTCTGAGGATGTCTATCATCGGCTTCAGCTTGGGTATGCTGATCTCTCCTTGAGATCCAGCCATACCAAGAATGCACTTCTAAGTGATGTCCAGAAATAGTTGGTACTTGGGGCGAAGCAGGAGCTTTGACATGCTTGCTTTGAATGGCTCCGGCTTTATCAGCATCTTATCCAGTTCTAATTGGACTTCCTCTCTGGTGTATCTCTCAAGGGAGAGATTCCCGAACGTCTTCAGGTTGAACTCTTTTTCCAGAATCCTGTTGACGTTGATCTCCACATCCCAGGGAGTTGTGTGTCCCGTTTTCTCCTTTATCTTGAGAGAATCATTGGTGCAGAGGTGGTCATTTTCGTTTGACATTTCCAGGAAGAATTCTGCTACTTCCTGGCAAATAATGTTCTTGGGTCTTGCAGTCACCCACTGCGTTAGACCGGCTCTGTCGATGAGTTTAATTATCTGCTGAAACTCCGACTTCTTGTGATTCCTGAGAGTTAAGCAACTCTCAAAGTGAAGCTTTGACAGTAAGACTTCATGCTGATCAGCTCCTGGAAGTGGCTTCTGAGATGTCATGTTCTTCTTCTGTAAGAACTTGTTAGTAGAACGAGTAACCCTTCAACTTTGATGTCCAGCTAAGTTTGGTTCCTTCTCAATTGGGTTTTTCTTGAAGCTGAGTTTGAAATCCAGCTGGGTCTGCTTCTTTTCAGCTGAATGTAGCTTCTTCGTCTGGGTTGATTAATCCGAGTAATCCACACAATATTTTGAATCTTGTTTCCACCAGCGACTTTGTAAGAATATCATCACGCTGTATGTCTGTGTGAATTTTCTCAACAATGACATCCTTCTTTTCCACATGATCTCTGATAAAGTGATGACGCACGTCCACGTGTTTGCATCTTGTGTGATGTACTGGATTTTCTAAAATTGCAATAGCACTTGAACTATCACAGAAAATTGGAACTAGTCCAGTCTTCACTTCATAGTCATCCAGCTGATGTTTCAGTAAGAGAATTTGAGAGCAGCAGCTTCCAGCTGCCATATATTCTGCTCCTGTTGTCTGGATAACTGGCTGTAAGATACAGCAGGGAACCTATTATCCCTCTGTATTTACTTGAATCAACTGATTTTGCTTCAGTTCCTGGTTTAATCTTCCAATTTGTGTTCATTGGTATCTTCACTGTTCTGCTGGATTGATCTCCATATTTAGCGATCAAGTCTTTCACGTACTTAGATTGGTATATGAATATTACTTCTGGTGATTGCTTGACTTCAAGTCCTAGGAAGAAACTCATTTCTTCCATCATAGACATTTGGAACTGTTTTGACAGCATTTCTCCAAATCGTTGGCATAATAATGTTGATCTTAATCCGAAGATGATGTCGTCCACATAGATTTGAACAACTAGGATGTCTTCTCCCAACTTGATGGTAAAGAGAGTTCCGTCTACAGAGCCCTTCTTGAATCCTGTGGATACAAGGAAATTTGATAGAGTAGCATACCAAGCTCGAGGTGTTTGCTTCAATCCGTATAACGTCTTCTTTAACTTGTAGACTTTGTTTCCTTCCACTACAAATCCTGGTGGTTGTTCAACATAGATGTCTTCTTTGATTTCTCCATTTAGAAATGCACACTTAACATACATTTGATAGACTTTGAATCTGCGATGTGCTGCATAAGTGAGAAATAATCAGATTGCTTCTAGTCGAGCTACTGGAGCAAAAGATTCTTCGAAGTCAATTCCTTCTTGCTGTGTATAACCCTTGGTAACGAGTCGAGCTTTGTTTCTAATGATGACTCCAAGAGTATCTAGCTTGTTCTTGAAAATCCATTTGAGTCCAATGACTTTGACTCCTTCGGTTCTGTCGACCAATTCCCAGACACAATTTCTCAGGAATCCATTTGGCTTTTCTTGCATGGCATTTGTCCAGGGTACACTTTTTAAAGCTTCTAGAATTGATTGAGGTTCTGGAACTTAAGCTATATAGCATGCCATTAGAGATGTGTCTTCATCATAGACTGTCGGTTCTAGCTCTACTGAAAGTTGAGCTTTGTCAGCTGCTTCTTGATGATTCGATGTTGTAGCTTGAGTGGCTGAGCTTCTGGTTCTGACTCGGTCTGATGGTTCTCTAATGATGGCAGACAATGGATGATCTTCGATCCATCTTCTTCTTCTACGAAATTCTTCTTCCAGCTGATTGATTCTAGAAGTAGCCAGATCTCATCTGGCTTGGAGTTGTTCTGGAGTTAAGTCTTGAGATTGAGACTCCACTTGAATTGGAATTGAATTTGATCCTCCTTGTGGTGACGTCTGTAAGAGTTCATCTGGAGAGGGTGTTGGGGATTCAGTTGTGTCTGGATTTCCAGCTGATGGCATTCCCCCTTGATTTGGTATTGGAGGTTCCTCTTGATTTCCAGCTGGTGGAACTTCTACTTGGTTGATTTGAAGTTCTTCTTCTGGCTCATCATCCCATATAAATGGTTCGGCCAGATTCCTGATTTGAGTCTCTTGAGCTCTTGTCTGGATTTGCCTTGAAGATTCTCATTAATTTCTTCGTTTGATTGAATCTCTGAATTCGAATGAAGATTCGTCAGAAGTAACATGAGGAGTTACTTCTACCGTTTGAGTTCTTCTGTTGAAGACTCTGTAAGCTTTGCTTACTGTTGAGTAACCAACGAATACTCCTTGGTCAGTCTTTGCGTCGAACGTCATTTGTTGAGTCTTCCCATTGTTTAGGATATAACATTTGGATCCGAAAACATTAAAGTATCCAATGTATGGTTTTCTGTTATTCCATAGCTCGTACGACGTTTTTTACTTCAGATTCGGTCCAGATCCGTCAGGTCCAAATTTTTTATGCCCAAATTCTAAAAAACGGATCTGGATTAGCGGATGTGGACCGGGTCCAGGATCCACTGCCATTTCTAAATTAGGCTACTATTTAAATAATTTATTTATAAATTTATTTTATTATAAACACTTATATAGTTATGCTAACTCCAAAATCTAACTTTCCGTCTCGCATTCCATACTCTCGTTCTAGCTTCTCTCTCTCTCTCGAATATTCCGTCGCCCAAATCCTTACTCTCAGTCGCGACTCTCTCTGCTCTTTCTCTGTCTCTCGACTCTCGTTGTGCACTCTCTCACCAGCCACCGCCTTGCCTCCCGACCTCACCAGTCACCGCCGCACTCACACTCACACCGCCGTCCCTACCTCCACTGTCCTTCTTCCGCCCTCATCTCTCCGCTCGACGTCAGTAGGCCGTCGCTCCGTCCGACTCCAACCCCTGCCGTCGACCTGCCTCTACGTTCTCCACCGTCTAATTAAGGTAACCCTAAATCGAATTAAGTTTGAACTTTTTACAGATTTAGTGCTCGATTTGGCTCGAATTTGGGTCAGATTATTGCTCGAATTAGGCTTTGGTTAGATTATTAATTTTATTAATTGGTCGAATTAAGGTTCTATTTTCTTGCATGTTCGTGAACACAATGCAAGAAATTTAAGGGTTAGAATGTAAACTGTTTTTGCATAATTTATGGGCAGCCACACATTGGATAAAAAAAATTAAGTTGAACAGAAACTATTTCGACTTTAAACTCTATAATATTTCTTTCTCCTTCTGTCTTCTGCTAAGTTTCTAATTTTCTGTTGTTTTTTATTTCACAGATACAACTTGCTCTAGGTGAAGAGTCATCTATAGGTACTGGCTGGAGAAAAAAAGATCCAAAAGTGTCAGGAGTGATTAAGGTAGCCTGTTTTTGCAGTTAAATGATTTTAGTCTCTGACAGTTTATTTAGTCATTTAGGTGAAAGAAAGGTCTTTAAATAATTTTGGAGTTGGATTTGTGTTGGCAGATTATGTGCATTCGATGTGTTTTGGTGTAAATTTTGTGCTGGTGAATGTGAGCTATGGGGTTCCTAGATTTAATTTTGAGGTCTAATTTTCTATTGTTTGCGTCTGATCTGAAACGGAGCTGCCCGCATACTTTTTGTCATTGCTGCAGAAAATATATACATGATTTTAATATGTATTCTTTGTATGGATAATAGTCAAGTAGGTTGCTATAGCTCAGGAGGATCTATGATTGCAGGTTTTCCCGATAGGCACGGGGTAAGAATTTGATCAGTAGCTATCATTCATCTTTCTCATGGTATTCTGATGAAACAAATTTGATTTCATTTTTCTATGTAAATATAATATAATTTGTAGTGGGATCAGTTGGACTAGGTGTACCAGTACAAGTGGAACTTCTCTAATTTGGAAGTAAGTTGCCGAAAACTCTTACAATTCACTTTAATTAACATGTTGTTGAGTTAGTCTTTAATTATAATATTTCTCTGATTAATAAATATAAAAGCACTCAGCAAATATTGTCACATGAGCTTAGGAAGTTGGAATTGTAAGGTTGACATTGTTTGTTGTTAATGTGGCAGGAAGCTCTTGAAGAAGGTAGAGAGTTATATAATAAGAGGGTCTATATCTTCGCCAGTACAGAGCGTAAGTAGCATATAGAACATAGATTTCCATTTCTTTATATTTGGGGATCTCATAATTATCTTGCTATTATTTCTCACTGCTATACTGTCTATTTATGTCTGCAGCTCAATTGGTTCCTTATAAAGATCAATCAAAAGTTACAATGATACCTGTTGTGGTTGTTGTAAGCCCCAAAACTTTTCTCTGCACTTTAGAATTTTGTTTATCATTTCTGCTTAGTTTATATTACTATTTAACTGATCACACTCCATTGAAGTTGGATATTAGTGGGTCAATTATATTCTTGAAAATGATCTATTTCCTGTATAAACTATGTAGTGGTATCTTATATGTGCTCTTGCACTCTTCTCTGCAATGCAGCCTTAGATATGGTTTCTAATTCACCACTAATTGTACATCTAATCCCTATATTATTTTTTCTAAGACATGCCTTTTCTATTATCTCGGCTTCAAATAAGAGGAACATGTGGTGTTTTAACTGATATTGGTAATCTTTTATATGTTTTTGTTCTCTCCAATAACTATCTTTTAAACTTGTAGCATTTTGTCTTTGTGATTATCTTTTAAAATTTTCCAAATCTAAAATTGTCAGATTTCTAATATTTTTGTGAGAGCAATCCCGAATGCTATTAGCTAATTGTTCTTCTACATTGGCGCAAACTGATGATCTGTGTGCTATCCTATCCACCTTTATTCATAGTGAATATTAGGCTATGTTGTTACATGCTCCACCCTGTTGCGAATTTCACCATTTACAAAATATAGTACACAGCTAATGTGTTTTGGAATTTGGATATGATGGTATATTTTAGTCTTGTTAAATAACTTTCTTCATTCTTGTCAAGATAATGATTTTTATAGTTCATCATCTAGACCTTTTAGTTATCATTTACTAGTTGTTATTACAAGTTTTAATATCTAATCTTTGTCGTACTGATGTAACATTTCTTTAAATATCTATAACAAGCTTCGTACTACAGAAGGCGCAAAGCGCCAACAACAACGCTTTTGTGGACCAGTTGTGGCAATGACCTTCAATTTTATGGTTTCTGTTGGCATAATCTTGGGAAACAAAATATAGCATGGATAGTTCCAAGTGTGATTAACAAGATTTTGTGGTCTAGTTTGTAGCAGCAAGGCAATTGGACAGCTCTACCATAAGTAAATATAATATAGTTTATATATTTTCTATTATTTCTATATCAAGTATTTTTTTAATCTTAATCATTTCTTCATATTATGATAATATTTTATTTCTTAATTGTTAATATATAGTTTGACAAACGGAAGTATTCTCCAAAGGATGTTGATGATGTTCGTGTTGAGAGGGCCGATTACTTGCTTGACGAACACATATAGAAATCGCAAGGTAATATACTTTTTAGTCAAATTTGTATTTTCTGGAAGATTTGAGGTGAAATGTTTATGGTTAATTGGATTTTGATTCTTGTGTATTTAATTTCTAGTTGTTATCTTCTTGATGAAGTCTTTGGAATTAAGGTGAAATGTTGTTTGAAATTGATGACGTGTTGATTGTGTCACAACCTTTGATGAAGTGTTGGTAATTTTTGTGGAAAGTGAATTAATTGAGACGTATTGGAATATATTGTAGGTGTGTTATGTTGGTTTGAGGAAGATGTTGGAGACCCGTTTTGAGCTATTGATCAATGTTGGACATGCTTTGTTGGTGAGATTATTTCAAATAGGTTTTAGATCAAGGATGTAGGGGAATAGGAAACAAACAAGTTTTAGTATTTTTTTAACGATATTGCGATGTTACGTACTTATATTTCGGATTACCGTTATGAAATTGTTAATATTTTGGATGTTTGTAATTTGTATTGGGAAATTTCAATTTTAGATATATGAAATGTCTGTTTTTATAAATTGATTTCAAATTTACAGATTTTAGAATTAAACTGTAAATTAACTACGGTTGCAAAATGAAAACTGTAGTCTATGTAACAAAATAACTACAACTATTGAAAAGAACTATAGTCTATAAAATATCTAAGACTACGGTTTCTTAAAAAGACCGTAGTCTAAGAAAACTACAACAACAGTGGCTTTAAGATTTAACTACAGGTTGAAACCGTAGTCTATTGTGTACCAAAGACTACGGTTTTTAATCACAAACTGTAGTCTTGGATAACCTAACACTACGGTTTGAAATGAATAGACTACGGGTAATAATCGTAGTGTTTAATACATTATAGACTACGGTTTTATATCCGTAGTCTATGCCTAGGAGCATAGACTACACCATCAATCTCTACGGTTTTCATATCACATAGACTACGGGTAATACTCGTAGTCTATGAGCGAATTTCTTGTAGTGTCTGGTACAGGAATGACACCCATGTGAATCTTGAGAAGTCATCCACTACGACCAAAGTATATTTTCTGCCGTTGAAACTTGTTGGAGTAACTGGACCAAAGAGATCTATGTGTAGGAGTTGAAGAACGTGATTTGTTGATTGCATTGGCTTGAGAGAGAATGAAATATTTCTGGTTTGTTTCCCTTGTTGACACGCGCTACACATATGACTTTTTGTCATATACTTGATCTGGAATTCCATTAGCGAGCTGGTTTCTAGCCAGTTTGTTGATTGTCTTGAAGTTGAGGTGATTCAACCTTCTGTGCCACAGCCAGCTGACTTCATTGCTGCTTTTAGATACAAGACAAGTTTCCGGAGGGCTGCTGTTCCAGTCAGCAAAATACATATTTCCTTCTCTTTTCCCTTTTAGTAGTATCTGCTTGGTTTTCCTGTGCATCCCTGTGCATCAAACTTGACAGAAAACCGTTGTCACAGAACTGGCTAATGGAAATCAAATTATGTTGCAGTCCTTGTACATATGAAACATTAGATATTTTAACATTGTTAGTTTCAAATGTACCGTAAACTTTGGTTAGACCTTTGGAGTTGTCACCAAATGTTGCTTGGGGACATGAACGCTCGATGTACTCCCGGAGTAGATGTGTCTTTCCCTTGCGATCTGTAACAGATATTAAAGTTTAGGTCTCCAATTTTAATTGGGTCCTTGTGGATTAATTAAAGATCCTTTCACGACCCAGATTTGCTCGTATTGGGTCATTCGATCTGATGTACACAGCTGTGTCGATGTACACAATTTTTGTATTCTTTAGTTGCTGCTGGCGGGGTCTTGGTCGTTGTGCTCTCCCAGTTTGATTTCTCTGCTGATATTCGGATCTTTTTCGGTTTCCAGTTGAGTATCCAGCTGAGACGTTCCTTTGTCTTTGATATCTTGTGTGATATCTGTGCTGGAATTGGTACTCCAGCTGGTGATCATATGACTGATATCCAGCTGGGTATATCCTTTGATATCTTGGTTGATATCTTGCTACGTGCTGCTGATATTGCTAGTATCTGACTTGTTCAGCTTGCTGTCTCCGTTGTGGTTGAGCACGTTGCTATCTGATTTGTGTTTGTGGCTGCCACACAACTTGGTTTTTCGAAGCCTGTTGTGTTCTCGATATTTGTTGCTGAGCAATTGGAGTTGGTGTTCCAACTCTAAACACCTAGAATTGACTCGTAAGAGAACGAGATCAATGCAGAGCGACAAGCTGAACCAAGTCGTACTCTCAAGGAAGGCTCAACAGGGCTAATGCACTTGTATTATTCACATGGAAAATAAATAGACAATCCTAAACAATCTAAACCAAGGAATTCCAGATGACGAGAACTAAACTAATCAACGGAATAATAAAATGAACAAATAAATAACGAGAAAAACAAGAAAAAAGAAAGTGTTAGGGATTAGATTCTTCTCATCGATTTCTCACCAAACTTGGTACAAATCAATTCCATTAATCAATCACGATAATCAACTTCAACATAAAGCTAACGTCAATAGCTTTCGAGTCAATCCATAAAACCCTAAAGACTAAATTACACGATCAAGATTAATAATTAGACATGCGTTTCCGGTCAATCTAATGTTGAAAGAACCACAATCGAGCAATAGAATCATCCATCGATCTTATCCACTACTTATAAATATCGAATAGTGATCAATTATTCAATATCAAAAAAATCAATTCAATCAATGGGGAATTAATCAAAGAACAAACACGGATCGAAAACGATTCGAATATCTAAACCCTTAATAAGAAATTAGCTAAGCATAGAATAAATCATCGAACAATAATCACAAGAATTCACCGATTAAATTACAAGAAATAAACAATGCAGTAATCCTTACAATGGAACGGATGTAATCCTTCGATGATGATCCTAGTTATTCTAGCTAGCCAAAAGAAAAAGAACGAAAAAGAAAAGAAAATGAAAAGAAGTCGTCTACTGCTGTCGTTCAAGTTCGAGAGTGAATGTATGATAGCGAGCTATTGTCCAACAAAATTATCATATAGAAACCCTATCTGCAACTTATTAAATCGCGCAGAGGCATTACATTTCCGTTCAACGCTCGCCGGAAACCAGCGCTCGCTGGAGATGAATATGCGAACAACACTTCAGCGGTCTCTTTCTTCCAGCGGTCGCTGGGTTGGCTGTTCCTGCACCAGCTGGCATGCAGCGGTGGCTGGAACTTCACTTCACGAGCAGCACTTCAGCAGCGGCGGCATTCCAGCACCGGCTGGAATTTTTCCTTCTGCACACCATGGCCAGCGCTCGTTGTGCTCCAGCGGCAGCTCCTAGCGGCAACTCCCAGCAACAACAGCAGCTCCCAGCGGTGGCTGGCCTCCAACGGTGGACGGAACCGAGCGGCTTCTTGTCAAGTTGCTGTGATCTAAGTCCCCGAGCTTCTTTCACTATATGAATGATTTTTTGATTAAAAACTCGAAAACCTGCACTTCCGACATGCGACACTAAAAAGAAACAAAATACATCAAAATACGAGAAATATAAACGGGAAGCACAATTGCACGCACAAAAACACGACAAACAAAACACATAAAAATGACACAAATAACGACTAAACAAACCCTCCACACTTAAACCTTTGCTTGTCCTCAAGCAAACTCCAAACCAACAAAACAGAGGAAAAATTCATGCAAGCTTATTTATGCAATTCCGGCTAACTGGCGAATTTTTCAACAATGTCCAAAAGATATACATCTTGACAAAGGAACAAGTCGAACTAAACTATAATATGTTTCCCGTCTATGCAAATTATCAATCAGATCAAACCTGACTTCCCATTAGAAGTGATTTAACTAATGTGACCGCTTTTACCAACAAGTTTCGTTCATTTTACTTAGAACTGTGACAATTGAAATGGAATTCTGAACAATATTTGTTAGGTGTAATTTTGGAGAAATCCAAACTCCCTAACGTGGTTTTCCATGCTCATTTATCACTTTGTAACAAAGAGCAGTAGAATTCAGATTCCAACAAATTTTAAGACACAAGTCACTTTTGAGAATTTTTTTTCTCTCATTTTTGTAGAAACGAGTATCTAAGCAGTCACAATGATAAAACTCACTCAAATTTGAATCAGACAAATCACCTCATTTTAATTCGTATAAACACGTCTCATATCACCATTCAACCAACAAAACCAAGTTCCAAAGCATATCAATTCGACATTGGCAACAATTCAATCCAGTAAAGTCAATATCACATAATTCACTTGCATAATTAACCTGAATTAAGTCAAATTCGGCGCAACAAGATAGACTCACAAATAAGCCAAAACAAGCAAAAATTCAAAATCCAAAGTAATCATGAATCCCACACAAGCAATATAAACATTTCCCCCTCCACACATAAAACAAGCAATGTCCTCATTGCACAGAAAATAAGAAAGGAAAAAGAACTTCACTGCCCTGATTTATCGGCTTGTGTGGTACTTGTGGTTCTTTTCATTTTGCTTGATCCGCCTCAATTAGGGGTTTGTCAGCCTTCTAAAATAAAACAGAAAAGAACAAAATAAAACACCTGAAATAAACAGAAAAGAACAAAAATAATAAAAATAAAGCAAATAAAGTCGTGGGTTGTCTCCCATGCAGCGCTAGTTTTTAAGTCACCAGCCCGACTAAGCCGGTGTTATCCGAACTCTTTTTCCAGCTTGAGCCATTCCATCACTTGGATTAGCTCATCATCATCATCCACGTCTGCCGGTCCTGAGATAATTAATAGGACTAAGATTATCCTATTTTTCCGTGTGGTATCTCCAATCACACTTAAATCGGCAGAGTGGGCCGGTTTCACCTCTCCTTCACATATATAATATTGCCATGAAACACAAAAGAAGGTATCCGAAGAAACAATATAATGGAAATATTGATTAACTGGAGTTAAGGGTTTAGAAACTTCACAAATCAAAGCGTCACAAAGTGTGTTTGTTGTAGCCATAGACAGCTCTTCAAACCACTCTGTGACTTCCTCTTCATCTTCTTCCAGGATATCCACTCCACTACTCATTGCATCGAGCTCATGCTCGTACTCATGCTTCTCTATAATCAGCTCTTCCTCTCTATTATGTTGCACTAATTTGCACACAATTTCAACCAACTCTACAACACGAGTCTTAATGCGTGCAATGGACGCATCAACAGACTCAAATCTTTGTGTGGTAGACTTGACGAAAGATTGAAGAGTATCTTCTAAAGAAGGTTCCCGAGGTGGATGTTGTAGTGAATTCGGATACTGTGCACTTTCATTCCAATCAAAATACAGGTTGGAAACCCAACTAAAATCTTGGCACATGTTAGCTTCGTGCCCATGTTCTCCATTATTAATTGCCTAACACTCCGTGTAATCATAGCTCAAATTTCTCTCTATCTCAGTATAGGTGAAATCCCACATAAAATCGTCCAGTTTTGCTAATCACTGCACAAACAAAAACACAAAACGCTCATGCGCATCTGGGGATAAATAAAAAAAACAAAAATAAAAATAAAAATAAATACAAAATTAAACACGGAAAAAGAAAATAAGACAAGAACAATTCACCTAAAGCCTACCCCGGCAACGGTGCCAAATTTTTTTCCAACTCTAAACACCTAGAATTGACTCGCAAGAGAACGAGCTCAATGCAGATAGACAAGCTGACCCAAGTCGTATTCTCAAGGAAGGCTTAACAGGGCTAATGCCACTTGTATTATTCACACGGAAAATAAATAGACAATCCTAAGCATTCTAAACCAAGGAATTCGAGATGACGAGAACTAAACTAATCAACGGAATAATAAAACGAACAAATAAATAACAAGAAAAACAAGAAGAAAGAAAGTGTTAGGGATTAGATTCTTCTCATCGATTTCTCACCAAACTTGGTACAAATCAATTCCATTAATCAATCACGCATAATCAACTTCAACATAAAGCTAACGTCAATAGCTTTCGAGTCAATCCGTAAAACCCTAAAGTCTAAATTACACGATCAAGGTTAATAATTAGACATGCGTTTCCGGTTAATCTAATGTTGAAACAACCATAATCGAGCAATAGAATCATCCATCGATCTCATCCACTATTTATAAATATCGAATAGTGATCAATTATTCAATATCAAGAAAATCAATTCAATCAACGGGGAATTAATCAAAGAACAAACATGGATCGAAAACGATTCGAATATCTAAACCCTAAACAAGAAATTAGCTAAGCATAGAATAAATCATCGAACAATAATCACAAGAATTCACCGATTAAATTACAAGAAATAAACAATGCAGTAATCCTTACAATGGAACGGATGTAATCCTTGGATGATGATCCTCGTTATTCTAGCTAGCCAAAAGAAAAAGAACGAAAAAGAAAAGAAAATAAAAAGAAGTCGTCTGTTGTTGTCGTTCAAGTTCGAGAGAGAATGTATGATAGCGAGCTGTTGTCCAAAAAATTCATCATATAGAAACCCTATCTGCAACTTATTAAATCGCGCACAGGCGTTACATTTCCGTCCAACGCTCGCCGGAAACCAGAGCTCGCTGGAGATGAATCTGCGAACAACACTCCAGCGGTCTCCTTCTTCCAACGGTCGCTGGGTTGGTTGTTCCAGCGCCGGCTGGCATGCAGCGGTGGCTGGAACTTCACTTCACGAGCAGCGGCATTCCAGCACCGGCTAGAATTTCTCATTCTGCACACCACGGCCAGCGCTCGTTGTGCTCTAGCGGCAACTCCCAGCGGCAACAGCAGCTCGCAGCGGTGGTTGGCCTCCAACGGTGGGCGGAACCGAGCGGCTTCTTGTCAAGTTGCTGTGATCCAAGTCCCCGAGCTTCTTTCACTATTTGAATGATTTTTTGATTAAAAACTCGAGAACCTGCACTTCCGACATGCGATACTAAAAAGAAACAAAATACATCAAAATACGGGAAATATAAACGGGAAGCACAATTGCACGCACAAAAACACGACAAACAAAACACATAAAAATGACACAAATAATGACTAAACAAACCCTCCACACTTAAACCTTTGCTGGTCCTCAAGTAAGCTCATCTTCATCATCCACGTCTGCCGGTCCTGAGATAATTAATAGGACTAAGATTGTCCTATTTTCCCGTGTGGAATCTCCAACCACACTTAAATCGGTAGAGTGGGCCGGTTTCACCTCTCCTTCACATATATAATACTGCCATGAAAAACGAAAGAAGGTATCCGAAGAAACAATATAATGGAAATATTGATTAACTGGAGTTAAGGGTTTAGAAACTTCACAAATCAAAGCGTCACAAAGTGTGTTTGTTGTAGTCATAGACAGCTCCTCAAACCACTCTGTGACTTCCTCTTCATCTTCCTCCAGGATATCCACTCCACTACTCATTACATCGAGCTCATGCTCGTACTCATCCTCCTCTATAATCAGCTCTTCCTCTCTAATATGTTGCACTAATTTACCCAAAATTTCAACCAACTCTCCAACACGAGTCTCAATGCGTGCAATGGACGCATCAACAGACTCAAATCTTTGTGTGGTAGACTGGACGAAAGATTGAAGAGTATCTTCTCAAGAAGGTTCCCGAGGTGGATGTTGTAGTGAATTCGGATACTGGGCACTTTCATTCCAATCAAAATACAGGTTGGAAACCCAACTAAAATCTTGGCACATGTTAGCTTCGTACCCATGTTCTCCACTATAAATTGCCTAACACTCCGTGTAATCATAGCTCAGATTTCTCTCTATCTCTGGATAGGTGAAATCCCACATAAAATCGTCCAGTTTCGCTAATCACTGCACAAACAAAAACACAAAACGATCATGCGCACCTGGAGGATAAATAAAAACAACAAAAATAAAAATAAAAATAAATACAAAATTAAACACGGAAAAAAAAAATAACACAAGAACAATTCGCCTAAAGCCTACCCCGGCAACGGTGCCAAATTTTGTTCCAACTCTAAACACCTAGAATTGACACGCAAGAGAACGAGGTCAATGCAGATTGACAAGCTGACCCAAGTCGTATTCTCAAGAAAGGCTTAACAGGGCTAATGCCACTTGTATTATTCACATGGAAAATAAATAGACAATCCTAAGCATTCTAAACCAAAGAATTCGAGATGACGAGAACTAAACTAATCAACGGAATAATAAAATGAACAAATAAATAACAAGAAAAACAAGAAGAAAGAAAGTTTTAGGGATTAGATTCTTCTCATCGATTTCTCACCAAAATTGGTACAAATCAATTCCATTAATCAATCACGCATAATCAACTTCAACATAAGGCTAAGGTCAATATCTTTCGCGTCAATATGTAAAACCCTAAAGACTAAATTACACGATCAAGATTAATAATTAGACATGCATTTCCGGTCAATCTAATGTTGAAAGAACCACAATCGAGCAGTAGAATCATCCATCGATCTCATCCATTACTTATAAATATCGAATAGTGATCAATTATTCAATATCAAGAAAATCAATTAAATCAACGGGGAATTAATCAAAGAACAAATACGGATCGAAAATGATTCAAATATCTAAATCCTAAACAAGAAATTAGCTAAGCATAGAATAAATCATCGAACAATAATCACAAGAATTCACCGATTACATTACAAGAAATAAACAATGCAGTAATCTTGACAATGGAACGGATGTAATCCTTGCATGATGATCCTCGTTATTCTAGCTAGCCAAAAGAAAAAGAACGAAAAAGAAACGAAAATGAAAAGAAGTCGTCTGCTGTTGTCGTTCAAGTTCGAGAGTGAATGTATGATAGCGAGCTGCTGTCCAAAAAAATCATCATATAGAACCCTATCTATAACTTATTAAATCGCGCACATGCGTTACATTTCTGTCCAACGCTCTCCGGAAACCAGCATTCGCTGGAGATGAATCTGCGAACAACACTCCAGCAGTCTCCTTCTTTCAACGGTCGCTGGGTTGGCTGTTCCAGCCGTGGCTGGAACTTCTCTTCACGAGCAGCATTTCAGCGACGGTGGCATTCCAGCGCCGGCTGGAATTTCTCCTTCTGCACACCACGGCCAGCGCTCGTTGCGCTCCAGCGGCAACTCCCAGCGGTGGCTGGCCTCTAATGGTGGATGGAACCGAGCGGCTGCTTGTCGAGTTGTTGTGATCCAAGTCCCCGAGCTTCTTTCACTATTTGCATGATTTTTCGATTAAAAACTCGAGAACCTGCACTTCCGACATGCGACACTAAAAAGAAACAAAATACATCAAAATACGAGAAATATAAACGGGAAATACAATTGCACGCACACGACAAACAAAACACATAAAAATGACACAAATAACGACTAAACAGTTGGGTTCTCCTTTCCCTTCACAAACATTAATTTTGTTCCATTTGTGGAAGAAATATTTGTGACGTCTTTTGTTCCAGTGTAACCCAATCCCGTCTTCAGTGCTGCTGGCTGCTGAACACTTATGATTTCGTCCATGGTTGTGGTAGCTTTGATGAGTGTTACCATCTTCGTATTTAGCGCCATGATCTCAGCTGTCTTTCTTTCTGATTCAGCTGTGGTCTTTTCCAAGTCTTCCAACAGTTGTTTCTTTTCGTAGTAGAACTCCTTCATCAGCTGATCTTGTTCCACTATCTTGTCCTTGAGCGAAACAACTACCTCTTTGAGCTATGTAGTATCAGTTGCTTCTGATGCTCTTTTCTTTTCTAGTTCTACTTTTAGCTCAGCATTCTCACACATGGTTATGTCAAGAATCTCTTATATCTCTTTGTAGTCATTCATAACTTTCTCTACTAAACTCCAGTCAGGTAGTCCTGAATCTGAAACCTGTGTAGAGTATTCACATTATGGTGAGGGGTTAGATAAATTTTGAGTTCTTGAAGTTACCTCATCTTCATCGTCCGTCAGTCTGTCCCATGAAACAAGTATCCCATTCTGGTTCATCATGGGCCATGAGTGCATCTTCCTCTGAATATGAGAAAGACATGTTATCATCCATCTTGTTGCACTCAGACTCCTCGTCGGCGATGTAGGCTCTTCTTCTGTCAGCTGCCTTAGCTTTCAAAAGGTCTTTTTCCTTCTTGGACAGCTTGGGACAGTCCTGCTTGTAGTGTCCCGGCTTCTTGCAGTTGAAGCAGCCTTCGTCTATCCGTTTTGATGTGTCAGCTGACTTTTCATCAGCTGTCGCGTACTTGTCTCTGTATGTTCTTGCGAACTTCTTGTACTTTCCCTTGCTGGTGTTGTGTCAGTTGTAATTTTTAACCAACATGGCTATTTCTTCGAGTAGCTCTTTCTTGCTCATGTTCTTCTTGTCCTTCTTCTTCTTTGAGGACTCAGCTGATTGCATGTGTGTAGATTTCTCAGAGTTAGCTCTGAAAGCAATCTTCTTTGGAGCAGGTGTCAGCTCTCCATCATTTTGCTTGCTTGAAGATTCTTCCATGGTGATCTTCAAGTTGAATTCGTTAGCCTTGAGCAGGGAGAATAATTTTTCTGTTGATAGATCACCCAAGTCACTTCGACTTTGTTGAACTACCTTGTACGTATTCCATTCAGCTGTGAGTGCTGAAAAGACCTTCAAGTTCCTTCCTCGCTGGGTGTATTTCCCAGTTCTGATTGTTTGAATTTCCATCACGATGCTTGAGAATCTGAGCTCCATCCCTTCGATGGACTCGTTGGCTAGTTGCTTGAAGTTATCGAACTTCTGACAGGCGATTGTGAACTTATTTTCTTTAATTTCTTCTGACCCTTTGCACAGCTTAGCTAGGGTTTCCCACATCTCCTTCGTTGTATTGCAGTTGATGATTTTACTGAGGTATGCATTTGAGACGGTTGATGAGATTGTATTTCATGCAAAGCTGTGAAGTCCAGCTTGTTTCCTCTCTTCTGAGGTATATTCACTCTTCGGTTTGAGGATTTGTTGATATACTGGTTGTCCACCATCTTGTGCCGGTACAAGCTCATTTCCTTGCTTGTATATAAGAATGAGTCCGTCTATGATGACGTCCCACATCATATCATGATGTGCACACAGGAAACTCTTTAATCTGAATTTCCAGATGGCATAGTCATCGACTGAAAAGGTTGAGAGATTCCTGCTAAGAGAAGAATCCATGAAGATATGCACAGTATGCAGTAATATGAGTTTTTTGAAAATGGATCTGTTCAGTTGACCACTGACAGAGAAAGACCAAGACGAATCTCTTGATTCAGAAACAACGGTCTTTTGAACCACTGCTCTGATACCAATTGATGGTCCCTGAGCAGAGTCTTTGGTGTAGAGAGGGGGTGAATACACCAAAGATAAAATTTTAACTTTTTTTATGAAGTTGAAAATTGAGAGTGAGAGCTTAGTTATAAATCTTGCTGACTTCTTAACGAAGACGGTCAGCTGGACTGATAACTCAGCTGGCGGTGCGGAATGAGGTGGTTTTAAAACTTAGCTCGTGTACTTAGAAAAACTCAGCTTAAAAAATATTATCTTTAAGTTTTCAGCTTAGTCAAGTTGTGCAGTTTTTGAAAAACACAGCTGTCCTGAGCGATCAGCTGAGTATGCAGATTGAAAAAGAGATAATGGGGGAAAATAAGTATTTTTAAAAGACAAAGATAAATTCTACCCATCAATCTTTAAAAGATAAATAATAACCTGGTTTACCAAAATGCTCTTCCTTACTTTGTTTTTAAATTAAAAACTGAAGCCACACGTTAGAAACTCTCTGATCTATATATTTCTTTCTCTCTCTCTCATTTCATCTTCTTCCACTGTCATCGTCGGCCTTCCATCTTCCTCCACTGCTGCCGCCGGCCTCCGATTGTCTTCTATTGCCGTCACTTATATACTCTAATTCACCGTTCTCCTTCACAGCTTCGGTGTCACCGACGCGATAGATCTCAACAGGCCGATCTGTGCTTCTCTGATGTCGTCGCCGGTCTTTCCTTTCATCTCGTCTTCCCCGTCTCTCTTGCCTCATCTGATGTCGTCGTCATCTCAACAGAGCAGATCTGTGCTGCCACCATCACCGCTGCAATTTCGAGATTTGTGTCGCTGCCGCTGAACTCCATCACCGCCGTTGTATCGTGCCTTCACAATCATCAAAATATGGATGAAGATCCCGATTTTGAAGATCCGCCTTGTTAGTCATCACCGCCACCTGCTACGACGGAGGAAGGGAACTTATTCTTCATCATTCATTTTTAGGATTTACATACATGAAATTTTAGCCGTGTATGCATATGGTCTAATTTCATGTATATTTTTATATATATTCATGTATGCAGTCGTGTATGATTGGAATATGTGTTTGTATGTTTTTTCTTGTATGAAATCCTTGAGTGTCATGTATGCTTTTTCTGTATCTGTATGTCGTCATTGTATGCTTTGAGTATCATGGAAGTCAATTACGTTGTTGTGTATGTTGTCGTGTATGTTTCGTGTATGTACTGACATTGGTCTTGTATGAAATGCTTGAGTGTCATGTATGCGTTTTCTGTATCTGTATGTCGTCATTGTATGCTTTGAGTATCATGAAAGTCAATTACGTTGTTGTGTATGTTGTCGTGTATGTACTGACATTGGGAGGGATTGTTAGCTAGTCATGCATGATACTTCATGTATGTATGAATCCATACATTGACATACATGAATTCATACATGACATACACAAATACATGTATGTGTGTGTGTTTTTTTTTCCTTATGCATATGTGTTTAGCCGGAAAAAATCGCTGGAATTTTTTTTTCTGAAAATATTTTTCACTGGAAAAGTCGCCGGAAAAAGTTGCAGGAAATTTTTGCCGAAAAAGTCGCCGGTAAATGTCGCCGGAAAAGGTCACCGGAAAAATATTTGTCTATCATTTTGTATTCATGTATGTGTTCATGTATGTGTTCGTGTATGTCATATATACATGTCATGTATACTTTCATGTATAAGGGCAAAATAGTAAAGATTTAAAAAATTTGGTTAGTATTTATCTTTTAAAGTTTAATGGTTAGAATTTATTTTTGCTTTTTCAAAATGGTTATTTTAACTTTCCTCCCTTTGAAAAATATGTTATGCTGAAGGGAGTTAGTTCTTTAACTGAAAATTTTTGAAATAAAGAATAGAAAAAGAACACAGTATTTAACGTGGTTCGAAGAAACTCCTCCTACGTCCACGACCAGATAAACTTGTAATTCACTACCACTTGGTTTACGAGTACCAAGCAACTTCGCAGCTCTAACCTGAGCTATTTTCGAACAGTTTTCGGGCACTGTAGAAGCCTGAACCTTTCAGTTTCTGGGTACTGAAAAAAACCTTACAAACACTTGAATTTGGCGCTTCAAGCTGGCGTAACCTTAACCTAATCTTTCTGGGTAAAAAAGGGGTTTGGTTTTGGGGTTCCAACTATGAACGAGTTCTTACAATGAAGAACTTTGAGTTTAAGTGAAATCGTTCAAA
This sequence comes from Agastache rugosa, assembly GCA_031470985.1. Lineage (NCBI taxonomy): Eukaryota > Viridiplantae > Streptophyta > Magnoliopsida > Lamiales > Lamiaceae > Agastache > Agastache rugosa. The sequence goes on along the minus strand of CM062601.1, from coordinate 30,993,839 downwards.
ATCTAGGATTTTGGATATAGAATGAATTCTGCCTAGGGAGCAGACGAAAAAACTCGGCAGTTTCTGAACTAGAAACACTTCAAGATAAAGTGTTGTTTCGAAAGAGTAAGAACTGCTAGAGAGCTTTTGAATGCTTGAGAATTTCAGAAGATGAAAGCTTGCAGAGTGTTTTTCGTTATTGATCCTGAGGTTGAAGACTGGTATTTATAGGTAGAGATTCAAAATTAGCCGTTGGAAAAGCCGTTTGAATCTCACCTACTCTCTGATCTTCACGATCTACCGTTGGGCGTATCTTCACCTGTGTTCATCAGTGTCAGATCCTAGGTTCTGCACTCTAGGATGCTGATTTGGAAATCCCTCATTGGAAGATGTATATTGTCATCTTCTGACACCGGGATTTTTTACTTCAAGCTGATTTTTGAATTTGGAGCTGGATCTAAAACTCTGACTTGAACTGATGGTTACAGAGTTGACATTTCTTTGGTCTGTACAGCTGGATTAGTTCAGCTGAGTTTTCTTCGCTTTGATTCAGCTTGGTTATTCTTCAGCTTGATTCTGCTCAGTCTTGAACTTTGTACAGCTGGAAAACTCCTCAACTGATAATTTGACTCTGGCTGGTAACACAACTGGATCTTTTGCTGTCTTCAGCTTCCTTCAACTGTAAACTTAAAAAAATCTAACGCTTAAACAGGCGAGCTGGAAAACACTGCTTAGGTTGATGCGATCATCTACTCGGTTGTAGTCAGTTGGGTTTTGGTATTAAATCAAAACTTAGAATTTTCCCAACACAACTTCTCTATAACAACGATCTTGGCTCGATCAACCTCCAAACCTGCACTAGAAACTTTGTGCCCTAGAACTATCCCTTCTCTCACCATAAAGTAACACTTTTCCCAATTTAGAACAAGATTAGTTACATCACATCTTTGCAAAACCATGGATAGATGATCAAGACAATTATCAAAAGATGTACCAAAAATAGGGAAATCATCCATAAACACTTCCATCACTTTTTCAATCAAATCATGAAAAATTATCATCATGCATCTTTGAAAAGTAGCCGGAGCATTACACAAACCAAAAGACATGAAACGAAAAGCAAAAATTCCATAAGGACAAGTGAAGGCGGTCTTTTCTTAATCCTCGGGGGCTATGGAAATTTGGTTGTATCCAGAATATCCATCAAGAAAACAATAATACTCATACCCGGCCAACCTATCTAGCATTTGGTCAATAAAAGGAAGGGGAAAGTGATCCTTACGAGTCGCAGCATTCAACTCTCTATAGTCTATACACACTCTCTACCCCGTGATCAACCTAGTTGCTATTAATTCATTATGCTCATCTTCCACAACAATTATTCCCCCCTTTTTAGATACAACTAGGGTTGGACTCACCCACTCACTATCAGAAATAGAAAAAACAATACCTGCATCAAGCCATTTCAACACCTCTTTTTGTACAACTTCTTGCATAAAATGATTTAATCTTCTTTGATTTTGAACCTTAGGTTTAATATTCTCATCAACCAAAATCCTATACATGCAAATAGATGGGCTAATCCCTTTCAAATCAGAAATAGACCACCCCAAAGCTTACTTATGCTTTCTCAAGACACGAAGCAAACTATCAGGTTCAGAAGAAGAGACACAAGCCGATACCATTACCGGATATGTGTCATCCTCTCCAATGAATGCATACTTCAAGTACCTTGGAAGTGGCTTGAGCTAGAGCTTGGGTGCTTCTCCTTTCCCATTCTTCTTCTCTCCATCTCGTTTAAGCTCCAAAAATCTCTCTCGTCTCCTTGGAAGTTCCTTTGAGCTATCCAACTTCATGCAAGACTCAAATAAATCCAAATCAAAAGAGTTTGCAAGCAATTTTATATCAAATTGAGAAGAAGCAAAAGAGTTAAAAAGACAAGCCTCCATTATGATTGCCAAACATCGGGACTAATGCATGAATCAATCACACTTAGCACCTTGCATTCCTCCATAGCTTGAGACTTCACATCGTCATAGAACTTCAAGGCATTGTAAATTGAAAACGTGTGGCTCTCATCATTCACCCTCAATGTAAGCTCTCTACTAGCCACATCAATGAGTGCTCTTCCCGTCGCCTAGAACGGTCGACCAAGAATCAAGGGCATATCTTTGTCTTTCTCCATATCAAGAACAACAAAATCCGCAGGAAAGATGAACTCACTAACCTTCACAAGAACATCCTCCACATTTGTAGGGCAATGGCGGTAGGCTTGACCTCTCCAATCTCCCATTTATTGAAGATAGACAAGGGCATGAGATTTATGCTTGCCCCCAAGTCACATAGAGCTCTTTCAAAAGTTTTTCTTTGTAAAATAGCACTGCACTCCTCATTGAGACTGACTGTCTCAAAAGCTCCTAACTTCTTCTTATGAGAGATCACATCCTTGAGGAACTTGACGTAATTTGGCATTTGTTGCAAAAGCTTCCACCAATGGAATATTGATGTGAACCTTCGTAAAGATATCCAAGAACCTTGAAAATTGTTCCTCTATCTTCTTCTTTTGATGCCTTTGAGGAAATGGCATAGGAGTCACCATAGTTTGTGTGGAAGCCGCCTCTTTGATTGTTGTCTCTAAATCAACCACTTTCTCTTTATTGTTGTTCTTCTCCCTTGAAACTTGAGACTCTTCCTCCTTTTTCTCATCAACCTCGATCACCTCTGGCTTATCATCTAGTATCTTAGGACCCTCATAAGCAGTGCCACTCCTTAATGTCATAGCCTTGCACTGCTCCTTTGGATTAACCACTGTGTTGCTTGGAAACTGCCCTGGTTGATGTTGATTCGTCAAAGTGTTGGCGATGTGGCCAATTTGCTTCTCAATAATCGACACCCTTGTGTCCATATCCTTGTTTCTAACATCATTCTGATGTATGTATTGGAGTAATAATTCCTCTACTTTCGGCTTTTTCTCTTCATTGATGTCTCCATTGGTCACAGAAAATCCAGGAGGAGATTGCAGAGCATTATTAGAATTGCCATAAGAAAGGTTAGGATGAGTCCTATTACCTTGATAATAGCTTTGAGGCCTTTGGCTTGTTCCATATGCTCCTCCGGAAAAATAGCCATATGGTTGCTTGAAATTTTCATAACCCATTCGATTGACAAAATTGACTTCTTTGACCCCCAATAGATCTTCAAGAGGAGGATCGATTCTCTGAGCTAACATTCCTTCAACATTCGTCATGAAATTTGACATTTGAACAGTCAACTTGGCAATAGGATCATCATTTGTCATCACAGCCACTTTCCTTGGAGGATCCTTGGGCTCCGGCCATTGGTGATTGTTAGCCGCCAACTTCTTAATAATATTTGTTACAGCAGCATGTCCTCGATCCAAGATATCTCCTTGCCCGGATGCATCTAACAAGTTCTGATGGTCCCTGAGCTAGGTATTTGGTGTAGAGGGGGGGTGAATACACCAAATAGATTTCTAAAAACTTTTTCAAGTTAAATCACAGAGTTGGTGAGCTCAGTTATTGATCCAGCTGGGTAGGGTCAGCTGGGTAAATAACTCAGCTGGCGGTGCGGAATGTGGTGGTTTGAAAACTTCGCATAGCTTTGCTAGGGTTTCCCACATCTCCTTTGCGGTTTCGCAGTTGATGATTTTGCTGAGGTAGGCATTGGAGACCGTTGAAGATATGGTGTTCCTTGCGAAGCTGTCTAGTCCAGCCTGTTTCCTTTCTTCTGAGGTGTGCTCACTCTTGGGCTTGGGAATGAGCTGATATCTTGGTTGTTCGCCATCTTGAGTTGGAACAAGCTCGTTCCCTGATTTGTAGATGATGATGGGTCCGTCTGTGATGACGTCCCACATCATATCGTGATGCGCACAGAGAAAGCTCTTCAGCCTGAACTTCCATATTACATAATCGTCTACCGAGAAGGTGGGAAGATTCCTGTTAAGATAAGAATCCATGGAAATATGCAGTATGTAATATAATGAGTTTTTCACAAAGAGGATCTGTTCAGATGACCACTGACAGATTGTCAAGAGAGATCTCTTGATACAGAAACGGTGGTCTATTGAACCACTGCTCTGATACCAATTGATGGTCCCTGAGCTAGGTATTTGGTGTAGAGGGGGGGTAAATACACCAAATAGATTTCTAAAAACTTTTTCAAGTTAAATCACAGAGTTGGTGAGCTCAATTATTGATCCAACTGGGGAGGGTCAGCTGGGTAAATAACTCAGCTGGCGGTACGGAATGTGGTGGTTTGAAAACTTAGCTCGGTTACTTAGAAAAACTCAGTTTGAAAAGATTAACTTTATGTTTTCACCTTAGTCAAGTTGTGCAACTTTCAGAGAGACACAACTGTCTTTGGAGAGCAGCTGCGTATGCAGTTTTGATCAAATATGCAATGTTATGAACGAGTTAGTACAAAACTGAATATAAAGAGAAAGTAAAGTGCACGCGAGTTTTTATGTGGTTCGGAGTAACACCTCCTACTTCCACGACCAGGTTCACTGGTAATCCACTACCACTTGGTTTCCAAGTACCAAGCAACTTCACAACTCTAACCCGAGCTGTGTTCCAACAGTTTGCGGGCACTGTCAAGCCTAACCTTTCGCCACGGCACCGAAAAACCTTACACACTTGAATTTCCCGCTTCAAGCAAGCGTAACCTTGACCTAACCTTTCTGGGTAAAGAGGGGTTTGGTTTGGGGTTCCAACTGTGAACGAGTTCTTACAGTATGATGAACTCGTTCGAAATCTAGGCTTAAGATATACAAAGATTTTGGCCTAGGGATCAGACGAAAAACTAAGCAGTTTCTGAACTAGAAACACTTTAAGATAAAGTGTTCTTTGAACTATGTAGAACCGCTTGGGAGCTTTTGAAATATTGATAATTTTAGAGAATGAAAGCTTGTAGAGAGTTTTTCGTATTTCATCCTGAGGTTAAAGACTGGTTTATATAGGTAGAGATTCAAGACTAGCCGTTGGAGGAGCCATTTGAATCTTACCTACTCTTCTTAAATTCGAGATCTGCCATTGGGCGAATCTGCACCTGTCTTCATTTGTATCACATCCTAGGTCCTGAAGTCTAGGATGCTGATTCGGCAATCCCTCATTGGTCGAGGCATGTTGACTTTCTCTGATGCCGGGATCTTCTGCCTTTGGAGCTGGCTTCTGAATTCAGAGCTGGACTGACTTGAAGTGATGTCTTCAGAGTTAGTTCCCTTTGTTCTGTACAGCTGGACCGGCTGTGTTTTAAACTCAGCTTGAATTCTCTTCAGCTTGATCATGCTCTGCTGGAGGACTCAGCTGAAGGTTGGCTCCTGTTATCATCTGCTAGGCCGACTCTGCCGTAGACACAAAGAACTTCGTTGTCTTCCGCTAGGCCGACTCACCGTTGTAGACACGAGTAGGTCGACTGCTGTCTTCCGCTTCCTTAACCTGTAAACCTAGAAAATCTAAAGCTCAAACAGGCGAGCTATTTAGGTTGACGCGATCATCTATTCGGTTGGAGAATCAGTTGGATTTTGGTATCAAATCGAAACCTTATAATTTTCCCAACAAGTTCTTTATCGCCACGGAGAATCCATTATAGAGCAGCATCACCTTTTCATTGGCTGAAATCCCATGATTTGGACACTTGCGAAACATCTCCTTGAATCCCTCCCAAGCCTCATAAAAAGATTCTCCCTCCATTTGACGGAATTGTTGAATTTCCGATCTCAGCTTCATCGTCTTGCTTGATGGGAAGAACTTGTAGAGGAAAAGATCCACCAAATCGTTCCACGTAGAGACTGCATCCGAATCCAAAGAGTGGTACCACAGTTTGGCTTCATCCCTTAAAGAGAAAGAGAACATGCGAAGCTTTATGGTGTCATGTGGGACTTATTGCAAATCTCCAAGAATTGATGGAGATGAGCATGGGGATCCTCTGCTGGTCGGCCTCCAAATTGATTATGTTGCACCATAGATATGAGTGTCGGCTTAAGCTCGAATGAAGTCGCATCAACTCCCTAACCGAAAACTCCTCTTTGTTGCACCACCGGTGGAAACACACCCTTGATAGGGTCTTCAACTTTCTCCTTCTGTGCATTCATGAGTTGTTGTAGTTGCTCTTGCAAAGTTCTGATGGTCTCTTCCATTGTCGGCTCATGTGGATCCATGTTCTTCTCTTTAGCCCTTCTTCGCGAGTTGTTACGACGACAGGTAGCTTCAATCTCCGGATCATAAGGTACCAGTGGCAAACCTTGTGATCTTCTTTGCATACACTACTTGTCAATCACAACAAAAATAATACACAAAAAATATAAAAATAATAAATTATGTCTAAACTAGTATCAAACAATCTAATCGTAATATCACTAGAATAAAAACAATCCCCGACAACGGCACCAAAAACTTGTTCGCTATTTTCTTTCACACCGCAAGTGCACGGATGCAATTGTGTAGAGGGAAGCAAGGTCGTATCCACAGAGATTGTGGTTATTCTAGCAAGTACCACTTTCAACTATTATCCTACTATTTAGACTCTTGAACTTTTAGATTTGATTAAACTAATGATGCAAATAATTAGATAAAAATAAAATTAAACAAAAGCAAAGGAAAATATTTTGGATTAAAGATTAAAAGCGGATATCCTAAGGTTTCGATTTCAGTGAATACTCAAATTCAATTCAATCAATCAATTGGTTTGTCACACTCGACTTTTACTAGGACGATCACAAAATTAGCCTAGATCTACTGTCGTAGCAAATAAACCGTAGATTACATGTAAAAATTATTGTGTCCAATCAATAACTAAACATGCAACTCCCAAAAGCTTCTTAGATCTATTGCCCTCACACAAATCTCAAGATCTTTCGACTATATTGAACATTATGTCCTATATTCTAGATCAAGTATCAATTCTCATCTGTCGAATATTGAATTAACACATCAAATATGCACACAAGATGGCCAATCAAGATAGCATGAAAAAGCACAAGAGTATAGAAAGCAAAAGAAGGTCTCAATTGATTAATTAAACCAAGGTCAAATCCAAATAATTCACCTACTCTCTAACCCTAGGATAAAGGAATTTAGCTACTCATATTCATGATAAACAATATCCAACAAGATTTGAAAAACATAAAAACCCTAAGATAAATCTTGATGCCTCCAATCTTCTCTTTTCGTCTTCAATCTTCAAAAGCTCAAAAGAAAATTAATCTATGCTAACAAAATAAATGAGAATAAAAGATGATGAAAGATAGAAAAAAGATGTCTAGATGTGTTTTGGATGACATATATATAGGTAGGGGTACAAGTTTGCATCCTAGTAGGGTTATAATACTACCAAAAATAAAAAGAACTGCGAAATAAAGAAAAATTCACTTAAGGGCCGAAATATGGTAATATCTCTAGTTTTGGCAATTTTCTCTAGATCTATACTAGTCTGGCAATTTTCTAGTTTTGGCTCGTTCTCATTCGTTATAGCTCCGATTTTGGATCCGTTTGAATCTACGAACTCCTATCGAGCTGAACTTCAAGCTTGTTATACTTATTCCTCTCAATTATAACTCCATTTTCCTACCAATTCATCAAAACATGCATAGGAGTATCAAATTTCATAAAATAACAAAACCTAAGTGCAAACTCATTCAAACTATGGTTTTCTAGCATGAAATCAATATCAAATAACCTTTTAAAAGTGTAGAAAAACCATGTTTGTCAGGACCTCTCGCTCGCCGGTCAGAGTTGTTCCAGTTTCACAGGTTGCTTATGTTTCTGCCTCGTCTTCAACAGCCACCCTGTCACCCGTGGCGCTCCTTCACCCAAAGCTCCTCCTCCCCTGTTGACGGTTTCTGCGTTGCCCGTCCGGCATTTTTTACCTCAAGAGTTACGTGAGAAGCTTGAAAAAGGGATCTGTTATAACTGCGACCAGAAGTGGGCGCCCAACCACCGCTGTCGAAGCTGTTTCTACGGTCTCCTAGGCACAGATGATGTGGAGGCTGACGGCGATGTGCCAGCGGCGGACTAAGCCTCGTCGGAGCTCTGTCTGGATCCTACTGTGTGCGGTGACATCTCAAGCCTCAACTTACTGACGGGATTGGGCCGCCTACATTCTCTCCACCTCTTTGGCTCTATCGGTGGACAGCAAGCCCGGGTTCTTGTTGATAACGGCGCCACCCATAACTTTGTACATCCATCATGGGTCCAAAAGCTCTATCTCCACACTCAATTCGTACCTCCCTTTCGGGTTTTTGTTGGTAACGGCGACTATATTACTTGCAATCTAATTTGTCCGGAGGTTTCTGTGTTATTCATGGGTACACTGCAACCATCAATTTCCATGTTTTTGGAGATTGGCGCTCCGTCACTGGTTATCGGAGTCGCTTGGCCTCAAACTTTGGGGCCGATGACGCATCACTACGCGAGGCAGATCATGGAATTTGAGAACAATGGCTCCCAAGTTAAATGGGTAGGAGATAATACTATTGATCCACATCCCATAACATTTTCTCAGCTCCAGGCCATGGCCCAAAAGGGGAAATTGATACAGTATTCCATTTATTAATTTGGCTCAGCCCAAATATTGAGGAGTCGGCGTCCCTTAACCAATTCAACACGATGATTTTTTCTTCACCTGAGTCAGCACCTGCCGCCCTTCACCCACTCCTCCAACAATATCATCACCTATTTACTCCTTCTACATGGCTTTCGTAGCATCGCTCCGTGGACCACTGCATCCATCTCTATCGGGGATTGGAGCAATATCTCCGAGCTTGGGCAACGCTGCTGGGATGGGCAGAATATTCTCTCAACACCTCCTATTGCACCAGCATTAAGATGACACCTTTCGAGGCGTTATACGGGAGGGTGGCACAAATGATACCTCAATACACGGCGGGAACTTCCAAAATTCAAGCTCTGGACAAACTTCTACAAGAGCGCGATGCACTGCCCTATCGCCTCAAAGAAGCCCTTCTACAGACTCAAGTTCGGATGAAACAACAAGCAAATCGCCATCGCCGTGATGCCAGGTTTCAGGAAGGAGATTCTGATTTGGTTCGACTACAACCTCACCGACAGGTTTCCATTCGTAGTCGCCACTTTTCTAAACTGGTACAGCGGTACTACGGTCCCTTCAAGATAGTCGAGCGGGTAGAGAACGTGGCCTACCAACTTAATTTACCGTTGGCCAGCCGTATCCATTCCGTCATCCACATCTCTAAACTCCGGCCGTTCAAGAATCAGCTCGAGGTGCCGGTATGTGCCCCCACCGACTCACAGAATTTGACGTGGCCGTCGTTTAGCCATGCAAAATGAATTTATAATTTTCTATGCTCACAGCAAGCTTAGCAAGCAGCAAGTATAGGGTCGAACCCAAGAGAGTTGATTGTAACCTTCTCTTCGTCACCGGTGTCACAAAAAAGGGTTTTGGTCGGAACAGTCTTCGATCTGGTCACAGTGCTATATAAAAGAATACTGAAAACTAAAAGTAAATCTGGTCAAATAAAAGGATAAAGCCCGTATAAGATTCGAATCATCAAACATGAATATAAGCTCGATCATAGGTCTAAATAATTCCCCTACATGAACACATCAATCGGTTATAGCCATAAGCAAAGTCGCCCCCATTGTCACGGTGTCACTTTGCTCCTCTACCCAGAACCAGCCTATCCTTTCAGTGTAAAACAAGTAAAGTTGATGATTTAGCTAGACATAATTGAAATAACAATAACAATAAAAGAGATAAAAAAAACATTACTTGGAATTGAAATAGAATGCTTAAAGTATCCTGCAGAAAGCTATGGCCAAAGCGGCCAAGCAAAACATGTGCAGAAAAGTAAAAGAGTATGCACGTAGGCTTTGTTCTTCCTCACACCACTCAAAAATCAAAATAAGAACAGAGAAATTATGCTGCAAAATTCGTGCACCCTTCCTCCTTATATAGATGAGCGTTTTTGGGCTTCATGGGCGGTTTGGCCCATGGGAACTAGGGTTGGCCGCCTCCCTTGTAGAGTTTGAGATTGATGTGGATATCCTTCCTTATCTTCAAATATACAAATTTGGTGTATATCTTCTAAATAATGTAAGAAATCAACCCATCCTTATCTTTTGCTTCGGATAAGATTCGCACTTTGTCCTCTGCCCCAAAGCACGTCTTCATGTGCCCAAAGAGTGCACTGTTGTACCTCTGTTCTGCCCATAGTATTCCGCGTAGGTCTGGATCCAGCACTGTACTTAGTTTTGTTACAATGCCTTAGCTTGAAAGCTTCAATGTATGCCTCATTTCATCTCACTTCGGTACTCGTGTCTCTTTTGCGGAATGCAGCCTTGTTTTGCCCAAAAGTCCACCTACTTTGCCCAGAGCAACCTGTCTCTAAAATGTGTCCTTCCAGACACGATTATGACCAAAAAGACACGAAAAAGACTCGATCTAACCTTTAAACAAGACACAAAATGAGCATAAAATATGGGCTCATCAGGATTATCGGCCCGTGGTACAGCCACTCGCTATATATGCTCAATGCAATGTGCTGACACCAACTAGACTCCGGCCACAAGTGTTGATCCAGTGGTCGGGTGAGCCACCAGAATATTCCACTTGGGAAGACAAAGAAGAATTCCACCGCGCTTATCCTAATTTGAACCTTGAGGACAAGGTTATTTTCGACAAAGGATGGAATGTTATGGAGGCAGTCCAAGACACTAAGGAGACCACGGCCCAATACGTCAAAAGTGCAGATAAGCCCAAGGAGCCCAAAGAAGGAGGCCCAGGTGTGGAGAAGAGATCCAAGCGGAAGAAAAAGATTCCCGAACATCTGAAAGATTATCAGCTAGGAAAAGGAGCAGGAGCACCCAGGAAATAATCCAAGTGACCCCACTGTCCGTTAGAGAATTGTCAGTAGCAAGCCAGTAGGGCAATCCTTGTTTTTGTATTTAGCAGAGCTTCTGCAAAGTTTGTTAGGGGAATGAAATTATCTTTTTTCTGCTTATTTCTCTTCTGGAGTTAGACTCACTCAAAGTAGTCTCTTTTCACCTGTTTTTTTGGCTTAATATGTTCACAGGAAAATGATGAAAAAACATAAAAAAAAAATGCACCACACGGCTAGCATACACGACAAATAGCATGTGAGGTCGTGTATGCTCGTTGGAGGCTTTTCAAAAATATTTTCCTCCTTAAAAAATAGAAAAGACTATGCATGAATACATATGATCACATGAAAATGATGAAAAAACATAAAAAATGCACCACACAAGACTAGCATATACGACAAATAAAATATGAGGTCGTGTATGCTCATGTTAAACACTCATCCACGACAATCATACACTAACCATGCTTATATTTGAAGTCAATATAGCAATTCTATAAAATAGCTCAATAAATAATTTTCTGTATTGCCAATTTAATGCAAAAAGTATCAAATCACATATTAAAATATTGAAAGTCACTCAATCTCCCAACTTATATTAGGTTGTAGCACAAAAAATGCAATCTAATATCCAATGACATCAAGATATACTACTATCAAATTACAAAGTGTTTTAAAACTAAATACTTAGAATTGTTTATATAATCCAAATAATTAAGTTTTACACAGACAATCAAGTCGGAAGAGTCTCTGCACCGGTGCTGAACTTAAATAAGATTTTCGCTAGTCAACTCCTATAAGCTTTCAGATTTTTTTTTCCAAACCTCTCAGTTTTCCCAGTTAAGATTGTCTCTGCATACTTCAATGCAAAGACACCACCATTGACCATATCATCATCATCCTGCTTGTAAATGTTCCCTTCTGCTGCTGATCGCTGTAAGATCTTCCACGGCTTTAGTTTCGGTGATAATCAGTTCTAGCATAAAAAAATCCATTGTATTCTAGTCATGTGTTGTATGTGGGCTCCATGGTTTCCCATATTACTAGGGATTGTTTGCTGGAAAGATGTACGATATAGAGAAAGAATATACCATTCCAGACGTACTATTTCAACCTGAAGTATAGTGATTTCTTTCACCAAATCTGACGAAGATTGCAGCAACATGGCCAAATTTTCATCAAAGGTGAGAAAAGAGCTGAAACAAATAATAAGAAACAACAACTCCTTGATTAATAATAGGATTAACTTCACATAATGCAAATTCTGTTCTTGCACCATTGCTAATTCTGCATAACTTGCAAGAAAATGAGGTATAACCAATAATCATTTCTTGAACCAGACAACCAATTTTCTGTATCATAAACTTCAAGGCTAAAGAGATTACTAAAGCATATTAGCACAACTCCAAAGACTTGCAATAAATACAATTACAAATACTGCGTAGGCATCAAGGTGAATGGCCAAGGCAATGCATTCCTTCAGAGGTTCCATTGATAGCTTTTTGCGCTACGAATAACAGTATCGGTTGATAAATGAGAAATAAATCACTAATTACAAATGCATTAAAACATGAAAGTAGATAAAAATGATAAATGCTCCAATCCAACTATTCTAATGGGATTGGAATTTGAAGCAATACACGTAAAAGTAGGCCTCTACATATTCATATGCTCAAGACTTGATTGCAAATCCAAGACCCATAAACAACTGAATTAACAAGACCCTAAATACCCCTTTCAACAAAACAACCAAATTTTCTGAAATTCACAACAAACAATTGTTAAATCTCCTTCACAACATTCATAGTGCTGCTAAAATAGTAGCAATGCTATGATACAATGTATTTAAATCACGTGACATATCCTTCAATCTCATCACCATAAATTGGGCATTCTCACATAAAGAAATTATATACATACAATTGCTATTATAATGCATAGATATAGAACAACATTAAAAAACAAAAAGAAAAATTAAAAACAGAGCAAAATGTTTTATTCACAAATTTCAAATTCAAAAACATGTTTTATTCACAAAACCATGGCAAATATTTTTCCCTAGGTCGAAATGCAACACATAAATGCACATAAATAAAAAGATCCAAATGTGCAATATTTAGAGGATACAAGCAAGCATCACCAGAATCTAAATTCAATGCAACTTTAGAAACAGATGTTCACAACTCTCATCTCATCCACAAAAAAAAAAAGAAAAAGAAAGGGGCATAGTTTGTCTGGGGCTTGATAGGAAAATGTAGAGTTTTAATTGGAAGATAAATTTCGAGTTATCTCAAACTCAAACTCAACCTCAGTCCCCAAACTCAAACACATACACGACTACGAGGTTGTGTATGTAATTAAATCAATGAGTTAAAAAAAAGATTACCTTATCCATCGATTCAATAGCGGGCAAAGTTGTCAGACGGTCATCATCCTGAAAAACATCGTCACTTGCATCCATTAGATCCGATGTGCTACGACGGCGGGAAACTTATGCGACGGTGGAAGTTCGAGACAGTGGCAGAAAGTGCGAGCCCCGGTGGAAAGACAACAACATCGTCTAATCCGTGAAGGCGACAACATTGAGAATGTGATGGCGGCGCGTAGTATTTTTCGTCGGGGATTTGATGACTGACGGCGGCAACATCGCTAATGTGATGACGGCAGCGTAGTGTTTTACATCGAGGATTTTATGGTTGAGACAATGATGGTGAGACCGGCAACGTTGGGGGTGTGCAACCGAAGATGTATGGCTCTGCCAGAGAATGTACGACGCCGGCGACCAGATGGAAATCAGTGGCAGTTATCTTCGGATGGTGAAGATGAGTTAGTAGGGTTTAGGTTTGGAAGTGAAGTTGAATCTATTATTCTAATTTTTAATTTTATTTTTTCCTTTGTTTTAATCTATTACTATATTAAAGCATAATAATAGCAATTCATTTTCATGCCTAAATAATACTTTTTCCAGCCCAATATTGCATGCGTCATGCAAAATATTCTCACTGCCTCATCACGCATGACTAAATTTTTTTCTCGAGAAACCGCTTGACTTTCTACTTTCTCAAAGACAACTGTACAATATAACTCCTCATTTGTTTTTTTATTAACTTTCCGTCTTCCCTAAAACCTTCTGCTATTTTCAATGTACATTTACTTTTTTAATAATCATCCCACGAGCAAATTGGGTAAGCATTATATTTCTTATCTATTTTATTTTTCTTTATAATTAAGAAAGCTTAAGAAAGCAAATTCACATTTCACCAGCAATTTCAAGACCTGCAAATTTGAGAGCTCTGTGACAGACAAACAGAAAAGCTTCAAAACATTGGGTAAGCAATAGATTTCTTGGGTGCTAATTTATAAATATCAAATCAAGAATCTTAGTAATAACATTAGTGTCAATTTATTGTACAACCTAATATATTTTTATAAATGTCAAATCAATAATCTTAGTAACTACAAATAAAAATTAACATAGGAGAGATTTTTTCACGAAAAGAAAGAAGAAAAACTCTCCTCGTGCATCGCACGGGTGACACTCTAGTTTAGAAAATAATAAAGTAAGGTAATCTAGTAAGGGTGGCCATTCTTACCCTTTTGAAAATATGTGGCCATATATGTTCTTTACTTTTGGGAGGTGGCTATATTTTGGCATTTCCTCACATTTAAATTTCATTTGGGTTGATTATCTTTTGATTGACCTTTAGAATCAATTGTAGAGCTAGAGTTTTTTTTAGGCCACTATCTTTTAGCGTTTTGCAAAACTATGACAAATTTTTTCGGGCTTATAAATTTAGGACATTATATCTAAATTGTTGTAGCTATAGGAAAAATTTCGGCTCGATCGGATTAAATCGCACGTGAGGCGCCCGAATATGATGTGGCGGACACATAATTAAAAATAATAATAATAAATTAATAAAAATAAGTAAAAATTAAAAATCCACATCCAAATCTAAAAATTAAAATAATCCACATATTCTCTTCCTCTCTCTTCTATCGCCTCTCTCTTTCTTCCCTCCCGTCTCACCAATCTCCTACATTAATTTCACCACTGCGGCCGCCATTGAAGCTCTACTGGAGCTCGATTTCTTTGTTGGCTGGGTGAGCTAAGGACAATTCCGTGAAGGAGGTGCAGCTCTTGGACTTGTTGCTGCTGCTCGTGAAGATTGTTGAAGAAGAAGATGAATTGCAGTTTGGTGGGATAATGTTGAGGTTTATGCGAAGGTTAGTGGAGAGACAAAAAAGGGGATCTAGGTTTTAGATCCGCCGTTGCGGGCGACGAGCGGCAGTGCAAATTCTCACCGCACTTCTCCCACCCCTACCCTCAAATTGCGCCATCATCTCTTCTTTCCTCATCATTCTCACTGCGTCGGAGCTGCTATTCTGATTTCACTGCCCGCTCCCATCATCAAAATTAGTGGGCGACGGAAACGATTGTGAACAGCGGCGGGGGATGACGAAGACGCGATGATGACGGCGGCAGTTTCACGGCGATATGCGAATGGTGGTGGTTTCATGGCAGTATGCTAATGGTGATGGTGTACGATAACTGTGGTTGTTTTTGGGTGGTGTCGTGGTGGTGAAATTGGTGGCGGTTTGCATACGGGAGGGGAGAAGATGAGGTGGATTTTAAATTTTTATTTATTATTTTTTTTAATTATGTGTCCGCCACATCACGTTCGGGCTCTATCTGGACAATCACGGGCGCCTCGCGTGCGATTTAGCCGGATCGGGCCGAATTTTGTCCTACAACTACAACAATTTAGATATAATATCCTAAATTTACAAGCCAGAAAAAATTTATCCTAATTTTACAAAACGCTAAAACATAGTGTCCTAAAAAAAACTCTAGCTCTCGATTGTATGATGTTTGGGGGGTGGGGTGAGGTCAAGTGAAGAATTGATGGCGCACGTTAAATTAACGCATTAGCTAGATTAATTTATTATTATTTTTTCATAAGGATATACATGATATTGTAATTGTCTAGGATTCTAATATATCAAAAAATTCTTACAAAATAATTTAATAAATACTTTTATTTCTAAAATCAAGATGAAAAAGCAATATATAATATTAATTCATGTGGATGGATAATTCCAGTAGCAAAAAATATACTATTTGTATCATTATTAAAAAATTGGCCTGAATATAGGAATATCAAAATAATTTTAATTCCATAGGACTTTCGTAGATACTATATATATATATATATATATATATATATATATATAAATTGTACTCCCTCCGTCCACGATAAATTTGCCACAATTTCCTTTTTGGTCCGTCCATAAAAAAATTGCCACATCCATTTATGGTAATAGACCCCACACACCTCACTTACTTTTCCACTCACAACACAATTTAAAACTATATAAAAGTGGGACCCTTATTCCACTCACAATACAATCAACCAACAAATTATTAAAATCCGTGTCATCCACAATGTGGCAAATTTATTGTGGACGGAGGGAGTAGTTTTTTTAAAATCAAGCTTAGAAAATAATGAATGTGGATGGATAATTCTCGGTAAATTAAATACTAGTATTAGATAATTATTAAAAACCTAATATTACTCTATAATTACCTTTAAATTAAATATATTTCAATTATAAAATAAGCAAATCAAATTTTATAAAAAAGACTGTTTTTACATAAGTATAAATAGATAGTATATTATAAATTTATAATAATACATCTTTTAATGATATTCATTAATTATACAAAGATGATGTAGCCCGGCAATGATAACAAGCCCGCCATATATACAAAAAGGGGAACTGTACTAATTTATTCCTGAGAAACACAGATATAGTAATTTAGCAGTGATGCATATATATATATATATATAGAGGCGAGGATAGGATTTGGTCTAGTTCGATGATTGTTCCGAGGCTGAGGCCGAGGCCGAGGCCGAGGCCGAGAGGCATTCCCTCCTCATACCCCATGAATGCATAGAGATGTGCAGCTTCTTGGTGGCGATGAGAAAATCGACGGCCTGCAACGGCGTCAGGATACCCAACACCTTCTTCATCGTCTCCATCCGAAGCCTATCGGCCTCCAACACCACCTCCGCCAACGACTCCGACTGCACCGCTATCGCCCGCTCCACCTCCGCGCTCCACTCCCCCACTCTTCCCGCCGTGCCCTTTGCCACCATCGCGGCCAGCGGCTCATCTGCTATTTCCTCCTGCACACACACATCACTTTTCAATCACTACTATATACAACACTCCCTCCGTTCCGCTCATTTTGTCTACTTATTGTTCGGCATGAAAATTAAAAATTAGGTTAATTTGATAGAAAGTGAATAGGTTCCACCTTTTTAAAGAGTTTTGAAGGGTAAATTCTTTCCTTGGGATGTAGACAAATTAAGTGGAACGTCTATTTAAGAAAATATAGACAAAATGAAGGGAAAGATAAAGTACAAATTGAAGTGTAGCAATATAATATTAAATAATTTGTGGCTGCCATGCCTGTATAGAAGCAATCCTGGCGGCGAACATGTTCTCCTCTTTGATAATCTTGCAATGGAGATCGTTGATCATCTGCATCTGCGGCGCCGACAGCTCCGCCAGATTGCCCTTCCTCTCGCCGCGGAGGAATCCTTCGAGCTGATCGTCAAGCTCAGCGCCACACACGTAGTAGAGCAGCCTGATGGCGAGCGAAGGCCTGCATCCCCCAACCCACATGAAGGCGTTCTCGAAGGCGGAGCACCACGGCGGCGACATGAAGCACGGCGGGTCGTGCTTCGCCATCATAGCTCGCCTCTCCGAGTAGTCCTCGAAGTGTCGGATGCTCTTCTCTCTCAGCTCATTCAGATCAGCATCCGTTATGGCCGAGTTGATCGAGAGCGCCCGCTCCAGCTCATCCAGGTCCTGGTGCTGCTGCGTCATCCAGTTCTGGAAGTTGCACCGGAAATGCTCGTGGTTGAAGGAGGAGGCCATGGCCGTGGATCAAGGGTGGGTGGGTGAGACGGTGAGCTCATGCATGCTAGCGCGAATATATCTATAGTATATATATATATAGAGAGAGAGACAGAGAGAGAGAGAGTAATAATTAATTAATTAAATATACTAATAATAAGCATGCATGTGCAGGGAATTGCAAAGCAAGAGCTAGAAGCAAATTAAACGATCTTTTGTTTAATTTGTTGTTATATGAAGCACCTGCAGAATGCAGCCAAACTCGAAATTTTTGTATTGGAAATTGGAGAGAGAGAGAGATCATCGAGATTATGCAAGGACCTAGCATCTGCCAGCCAGATATTTAATTTTCGGCTAGATATTAGCTTTGGACTAATTATTTCTGTAGTTTTAATTTAATTCAGAAATTAATATTATCATCTCATTTTGGACTAGTACTTATTTATGTTGTTAAGGTTACGCCAACAAAAAAAGGAAAAAAAAAAAAAAGAAGACCTAGAATTCATGAATTTTAAGGTAATTATATACCCCTTTCAATTAAGAAAGAACGGCTTGAGAGATAAATATAAATGAATATCCTCTATTTTGATTGTAATTGAATAAATGGATTAAAGAGGATGGGGCCAAACAAAAAAAAAACAATAATACCCCTATTGTCGGTTTTGGAAAAACCAACCGAAACCGATTGAAAAATTCAGTTCGGTTTTGGTTCGGTCCAAAATTTGAAATCGGTTCGATTTGGTAGAATTTTGGGACTCTATTCTATTTTCGGTTCTACTGATTTTGGTCGGTCGGTCGGTCCGGCTGACCGATGCACATCCCTAGGATGGGGGCAGAAAACTTTATTTTTTAAATAAAAAACGCTATATATTAACAGCAATAAAGATAGTTGGAAAGGTCATTCACAAAATCTGGTGACTCAATCGATACATGTGGAAAAGTAAATTCCCTAACAGCTCTAACAAGCTGGTGTGTCACAAAATTGGAATATATTTAGAACATGAAAAAAATATTCCCTAACAGCTTTAATGATGAACATGAAAAAAATATTTAGAATATATTTATTTTGATTGATTTATAATTTGTGGATATATAGTTTAATGGACGTACATATTACATGTAGTACGTCATGATAGATAATTCATGTATACTTTGACGTATTGTGAAGAAATAAAAGGATAAATTATGTCGCATCTCTTAAGGTGCGATATATAATATATTCTTCAGCGAATAACGCAAAACCAATACAATCAAGAGCAGTAGTTATCCACTTTTATTTGCGATAACTATGATTGAATTTGATTTAATATTTTAAGGGTCCTCTGAAAAAAATAATATTGGTCAAGATTCGGAATATTCTCATTTATTCTCTTCCCACTTTTGCAGTCAAATTAAATTGACAATATTGTTTGTACTCTTTCACCAATCCTATTATTAGATAGGGGTAATGGCATGTAGATTTCTTAACTTTCAGTTTTTCTGATTTTGCTCTCCACCTAAATGTAAATTTCTCAACTTTCAATTGTTTCTGATTTTGCTTCCGGTAATGGGATCTGACAAGAATAGTTTTGGGGATTTATAGATATGGCTTAAATTAATCTATGCAACACTCTCGTGGCATATATATAAATTAAAAAAATAAAAAATATTTCATGTCATCATCCCCACCCCTCTCTCAGTCTCGTTCTTCCCTGCTTTCTTTCATCCTCCGCAGAGATAATTCAACCTAGAAAATACAAATCATGCGCTAGAAGGCACTCATAAAACCACAAGAATTTTAAATCCTACTCACACCCTTATAATCTTGAATTCATCAAATCTCCAAATAGCCAGAACAATAATTTTCACATCCATACGAAGGAAAAATACTGACAAATCTAGCAAACTAATCTTGGAGAGAGAGAGGGTGGGTCGATCTGGTTCACCAATCCAGACGAGGAGTACCGCATCGAAGGCTCCTTCGCTTGCTAAAACTGCAAGGTGGACGCGACCAACAACGTCGTGCTCGGAGAAGACGTCTTCGATCTGGGGGCGGTTTCACAATAGTGTTCTTGGTGAGAGGTTTGGGGGCAGTTTTGGTGTCGAAGAAGGCGATTGTGGAGGCGGCGACAAAAGGGGCAAAGCGTGATAACGGCGAAGGAAATTTGGACGGGAATGGAAAGAGAGAGGAGAGAGATAAAGAGTGAGAAAATATATGCCACACGTAAAATCCGATTGCTAACACGACTTTCCTGTGCCAGAAATTAGTAATTGACTAATATTGTTGCAAATTGAATTTATTGGGTTTGAAATTTATATTATGCTAAGATCGGGCTAAAACTATCACATTGTGAATTTATCGGGCTCAAATTGTTTATTTTGCCTTTATATGGCAGCACCTTGTGCTGGAAACAGTCTATAATACGTCAACAAAAATAGTTAACTATATATAATTGGTAACAACTTGTTCTGGCAACTGTACCAATATTGCAGCAAGTAGCATGGTATATACTATATGACAAGTAGTACAATTTTCTCAAAGATTTGATGCATATCTAATAATCGGAGGAAGGGGGTCACAGGAATTGGTCAGGGTGGTGTAGACCTGCCCACGGGCCTGGAACCGGCGGTTCCGGGCCCAAGCCCGCCGGTTACAGTTTCACCGGAGAGTGAACCGTAACCGGCCCGTGTACACTGTACACGGTTACGGGCCGGGCTTTTTAACCGGCATTTTTGGGCTCGGTTAAACCCGCCAGTTCCGGTTCTGGCCCTTTTTTTAACAATGAAAATTAAGAAAATGAAGCATAAATGAAAATGAACTAGTTTTTCATTAATACATGAAAAATTAAAATAAACATTACCAAATAGAAATTACAAGTACTTGAAAATTAAATTAAACATTATAAAATACATATTTCAAGTAGCACTACAAAATAGAGATTACATTACATACTCAATTTTCCAAATCGGATGCGCATTTTCAATGTGACGAACAAGGGAAGCATAGACTCCATTTTGAGTCCACTTGAAAATTGTGTTGCAATAATTGCAATGAACTTCATAGGTTGATTTAGAATAGTCCGACAATGGAGCACTACGGGTGTAGTGCTTGTTGAAAATATCAACCCTAATACTAGGTCTAGGAGGCATTGTTGTTTGTACTTTATAAAATTGAAGTTGAAACTTGAGAGAGAAGATTAAAAAAGAAGAAAAAATGAAGAAGATAGAATTAGATAAGGTGAAGAGCAGAAGAGGTGAGGAAGATAGATAAGGTGAAGTGCAGTTGCTGTTGAGTTGTGGTAGTGAGTGAGAAAATGGGGTATTTATAGATAGAATTTAGGGTTTTGAAAAAAAAATTAAAAAGAAATTAAAAAAATTAATAAACCGCCGGTTTCGGCCGAACCGCTGGTTCATGGCCGAAAACCGGCGGTTAATTAAAGTTTGTTTTTGTGTTTCTAAGCACTTTTTTCCAACTTTTGTAATTTTCATTTTTTTTTGTTTTTTTGTAATTAAATGTTGTATATACATATCTTAAGACAATATAAGCAAAAAAATTTAAATTTTACTTAATAGTCATTGAATAAAAAAATTAAATCATTTCTCATTAATATTATTGAAATTACAACACTTGAAAGTTGAAATGAAAAAAAGGAAAAAAAAAAAGGACTTCAGCTCAATTTTAATATTAAAATTGAGTTGCCTACGTATCCTCATAGAGGAATCAAAGTCCACGTAGTTCGATTATATTATTTTACTCCCTAGTTCTCGTCCACGATCGATCACTCTCAGTGAACTCTTCGTTTGCGCTCTCGTCGCGATCATCCCAATCGTTCTATTGAGCTCTAAGGTCGGCCCTCGACCAATCATCAAGCAACATTGTGGCTTCAATGTTTCTTGGTTTCATTGTTGATCTTCTTTGGTCCAACATGAGTCCGCCAATGCTAAAAACTTGTTCGACCGAGACGGTGGATGCGGGGACGGCAAACAACTCTTTCGCCATGATAGAGAGTATGGGATACTCCGTACTCTTTGACCACCACTTCATCACGTCGATTTGTGGAGCACTATCTTCAACACCAAAAACAAAACGACAACCCAAATACATATCTAATTCACTATTACCTTGGCCCCTAGGGAGTTAATAAGATCTATCTTGGTACATGCTACTTAATTATTAAATTATGGGATCTAAGGAGTTTAAATCAAGTGGTATAAATGAAGAGGTAGAAGTAGAAGAAATATGTGCATTCATGTCAAGATCAATACCATGAGTCATCCTATATTCGTCAAAAATATATCTTAAAGTTCTTTCTAAATCATCTTTTATTTGAGTAACATTAGGAATATCAAAGAAAATTATTTCTCCATCAATTCGTACATTTAAAAAGTCCATTTGCTTAAAAGCATTATAATAAATATCTAACATTTGACAAACACCATCATATTTTCATTTAGGATCTAAGCACTTAGCTACTAAAAAAACATCCAGAATATTTCTAAAATATTTTAGCCATTTTTGAACCATAAATTAAATAAATCACACCTTGCAAATTTGATTTACTAAAACAATTTTTAGAGCTAAGTGCAATATACATGCAATGTTCCAACACACGAACGGATGTACAATAATAAACACCCGATAATTGAACGGTGGCATTATTAAAAACATTTAACAATTGATATAAATCCATGCATTGGTCCCAATAAGAAGGTAATAAAGTCAATTGAACCGCCGCAAATTCTTTTCTAAAAAATTCGCATAAATAATCTTTATACTCTAAAGTAGAATTAAACATTTAATAAGTGGAATTCCAAAGATGTGAAACATCTCTAACAAAACTCCTATGTTGAATATTCTTATGATGACAATATTTTTGCCATTTTTTACCTAAAGTTATATTTTTATGCAAAAGGGCAACGGCTTTTCTAATTGGCCTAACCGATTCATTAAAAATTTCAAGTGCATCTTGAACACATAAATTCAAAATATGACAAATACATCTACTATGAAAATATTTTCCTTGGAAAGATGGATGACATGCTTCAATGAGTTTGGGAATACTAGCGGTGTTGGCGGATGCATTATCAAAATCAACCGAAAATACTTTATTAATCAATTGGTATTCATTTAAAACGGTGGTAGTGGAAAATTTATTTAATCTTTTCTGTCGAGATACAAGTTAAAAATAGATTTAGGAAAATGAAAGATATAGTACTAAATTTTGGTTGGGTAAGTGGTTAAGCAGTATTTTCAAATCCAGACTGGATATCAAAACCGATCATCTGAATGGACCATTGGTTCGATCGATTGAACCGTATTAAAAAAAAATTGAATGACCCATATATAATTAAAATTTTCATATATATGATATGTATATAGTGAAACATATAATGATTTGGATAAATTGTCAACATGTAAAAGTTAAATCAAATTTAAAAAAATTATACATTGTATCAACAAGAAATAAATGGAATTGTTCATCAATATTTGTGCAACAACACCACCATTTATTGCATGAAATAAATAAAGAAGTACAAATCTCCATTAATTCTTACCATCATCTCCTAATAGCAATGTTATGGTTAAGTGATGACCGATGAATTCTGGGAACAACCTTAGTCTAACACGTAGGGATGTTATGGTTAAGTGATGACCGATGAATTCTGAAATAATTTCTCAACACATTGCTAAACTATGTTGCTTAATTGTACCGGCTTTTTACTATTTTAGTCCGATTTATCGGTGGATCAGTTTTAACCGGTTCACCTCCGATTTGCTTTGGGTCATTAGTGACTCGGAATAGAGTATAACCGAATCAATCAACTGGCCGATTCCTGGTTAAACTAATCGAACTTAACAATTCAATTTTAAAAACAATGTGGTTAAGTGATGACTGGTGAATTCTAGGATAATTTCTCAAAATGTTACTAAACTATATATTGCTTATATCAAATTGGTTGGTAAACCGTAAATCTTGATTTTTTTCAAAATGGATATTAGGTTGATATTTTGTATCATTGATGATTTAAGTTCCATTTTCCTATCAATTAAAACTTGTGTGGCAATTGGAGCTTACGTGGGCTTAAAAGCCATCAATGATATGAAATGCAAGTTTACTATTTATTTCACTATAAATTACTCTCTCCGCCATAAGTGGTCGCATTTCCTTGTTGGGTTGTCTCAAGATAAGTGTTCACTTTCCTTATCAGGAAATATGCTTCTATCACAAAAAATTATGGGCTCCACAACTTTCTATTTTTTTTACGCTTTAAACACCCTTATCCTTAATACTCGTGCTGAAAAGAACGTAACTGATGGTCCCTAAGCTGGGTACTTGGTGTAGAGGGGGGGTGAATACACCAAGTAGATTTTTTTCGAAACTTTTATCAAGTTAAAACGGAGTTGAGTGAGAGCTCAGTTATTGATCCAGCTGGGGAGGGT
This sequence comes from Agastache rugosa, assembly GCA_031470985.1. Lineage (NCBI taxonomy): Eukaryota > Viridiplantae > Streptophyta > Magnoliopsida > Lamiales > Lamiaceae > Agastache > Agastache rugosa. Next base: position 30,969,636 of record CM062601.1, on the reverse strand, counting down.
CAGCTGGGTAAATAACTCAGCTGGCTGTGCGGAAAGTGGTGGTTTGAAAACTTAGCTCAGTTACTTAGAAAAACTCAGTTTGAAAATATTAATTTAACGTTTTCAGCTTAGTCAGGTTGTGCAACTTTTCGAGAGACACAGATGTCTTTGGAGAGCAGCTGTGTGTGCAGTTTTGAACAAGTATGCAATGATATGAAGGAGTTAGTACACAGCTGAATATAAAGCAATAGTAAAGAGAGAGAGTTAGAAGCACGCGAGTTTTTACGTGGTTCGGAGTAACACCTCCTACGTCCACGACCAGGTTCACTGGTAATCCACTACCACTTGGTTTCCAAGTACCAAGCAACTTCACAACTCTAACCCGAGCTGTGTTCCAACAGTTTGCGGGCACTGTCAAGCCTATACACCTTCAGTTTACGGGTACTGAAGAACCTAACCACTCGAGTTACACGCTTCGAGCAAGCGTACCTTTACCTAACCTTTCTGGGTTTGGGTTTGGGTTTGGGTATGGGGTTCCAACTATGAACGAGTTCTTACAATTAAGAACTTCAGAGTATGATGAACTCGTTCGAAATCTAGGCTTAAGATATACAATGAGTTTGGCCTAGGGAACAGACGAAAAACTAAGCAGTTTCTTAACTAGAAACACTTTAAGATAAAGTGTTCTTTGATCTATGTAGAACTGCTTGGGAGCTTTTGAAAGAATGAAGATTTCAGATAATGAAAGCTTGTAGAGAGTTTTTCGTGTCTGATCCTGAGGTTGAAGACGGGTTTATATAGGTAGAGATTCAAGACTAGCCGTTGGAGGAGCCGTTTGAATCTTACCTACTCTTCTTAAATACAAGATCTGCCGTTGGGCGTATCCGCACTCGTGTCTTCATTTGTGTCACATCCCAGGTTCGAAGTCTAGGATGCGATCTCGGCAATCCTCATTGGTCGAGGTAGGTTGACTTCCTCTAATTCGGGATCTTCGCCTTTAGGCCGGCTTTTGAATTCGGAGCTCGGACCGTCTCGACGTGGAGTCTTCGGAGATAGTTCCTCTTTGTTCATACTGGACTTTGTGTTTTGAACTCGGCTCGAATTCTCTTCGCCTTGTTCAGCTCTCCGCCGGATCACTCAGTGAAGGTTGACGCCGTCTTGTCTTTTGCTAAGCCGACTCCGGTCGATCACTTGTCTTCCGCTAGTTGACTCCTGCTGTAGACACAGCTGGGTCGACTGCTGTCTTTCGCTAGCTGACTCCTACTGTAGACACAGCTGGGTCGACTGCTGTCTTCCGCTTCCTTAACCTGTAAACCTAGAACATCTAAGGCTTAAACAGGCGAGCTGGAAAACACTATTTAGGTTGACGCGATCATCTATTCGGTTGGAGAATCAGTTGGGTTTTGGTATCAAATCGAAACCTTATAATTTTCCCAACAGTGACCACTTATGGCGGGAGGGAGGGAGTAAAATTTAGTAATCAATGTTATAAAGTAACCTAGTTTAGTAACATTTTAAGAAATTATTCTAATGAACATCCATTTTAACAATATTTATGAGACTTCATGCGCTAGGTATGTATTGGCTTTGGATTTAAGGACAAGCTTCGAAGTTTGTGATCTTTTGAAGTTTCTTCATAGCTGCTTGATGAAGAATTGATGTTGATGAGGAACTTATATGTGTGGTTTCTGCTTTTTCTTGTCAGTTTTTGTATCTCTGACCCTCCCATTGTTTCTACATCTTCCATGTATGAGAGGATAATAGTGAAAATTATTGATGTGAGCTGTTCAAGAATTGAAGTTAAATTTTTATGTGATGTCATGTATTAATTACATGAAAAAAAAAAACTAACATGTCTAGAACATGATGTTCTTGTGATTAATTGTCTGTGATTGACATCACTGAATTTCAGTTAATTCGGTTCGGTTCGGTTTCAACATTTTCAAAGAATGAACAGAACGTTCACTTTTAGTCCTTACCATCTCTCCAATTGGTTCCTCCTAAAGGCTAAAACAACCATATAAAGAAGAATTTCGCTGCTAGAAATAATGGACAGGTTATTTATTTTTATTTCTTTAAAATAGGTTATTTAATCTAACAGACACTTGACAAAATTACATTATTTCCAGATTAGTAGCAGCTATAGCTGTTAGTATCTACATTTATTCCCTTTCCTAAGTCCTAACAAGCAGATTGTCTTCAAGAAATGAAATCTTAAGACAAAAGAAACTGTGGAAGGATCTCTTATTCTGTATGAAGCTCTCTTGAGGTCCCTTAGATCAACTGAAAAGTCCAAAACAATACATTTAAAGAGTAGGGTTGATGGATATGATAGGTAAGTGATGACATCTACAACGAAAGGCGCATTCAGCATTCTGGGTAAAGCCGTTAAGATTTTCATGTCATCTGGTAAGATTTCTCGCTTAATCAGGAAGACAACATAGGGTTGGGGTAGCAATAGTGTTCTCCAAAAACGAATCATCTATACACATACAAACATTAACCCTGTCCAAGTTCCTCAACTAGAAGTATACATGATTAGAATATTAAGGCTAAGCCCAAATCTATAGGAAAATCGTGCTTTCCTGTGATACTCACGACTTGGTATATGGATTGGAAGCTCCATACAGAGTTCATTCCCTGAGGCTGGCAGGGATTCCAGCCATTGGAACGACGATGCATTTCTTGAACCAATAAAACAAAACAGCACATACTAGAACACACGTGTAACTGACTATCCTATGAAATCAAGATTATAAAGTACTAGTAACAGAAATTACTAATTCATCATTACCTTCTTTAAGCTTTTTCTAAGTTATTCTAGTATTTATGGTTAGGCTTTTTCTCACCTCATAACCTCCATAAACCTCCACTATCACTGGCGTGGGTTAAAGACTACCACGTCTAAAGTAACTAGAATGGACATTCAATGAGAGAATCCATTTCCTTATATCCTTCAGAAAGGGATTCAGGATGCTAAAATCCTTCAAATCTGTTATCCCGACCATCATCTTAAACTCAACCATACAACAAAAATTATTTGTAATGACTGCAGTTAGGACAAGAAATCTCATAAGCTATCACAAGTGATCAAGCACTTTCTATGACTAAATTACCATAAGAAGCAGAGCAACTGAAGAACTAGGATTTCTCTGATCTATCGTATAAAGTTCTACAACACGTTACGACGCAACTAAATAAAAGAAAGCCTCTCAACATCATAACATAATAAAATAAGACTCAAGAAACCATTAGTGACATCAAGTACACCCCGTTCTTCAATCTGTAGCATAAACTTCAAATATGAATAATAGTTGCAGTTCCACCGTAGTTTAACCACAGCCATCATGTAAATCAGATATATACGTAATGCTCTGTGCGACGGGGAAACTGAAATTAGCTACATGATACAGTTAACCATAGACAGATAAATTTGAGTAGGATTAAAGCCCATAGAAACTTCATTGCAAGTAAATTTCTAGAATACCACTAACAAAATCCAAATTAACCGAGCAAAAGAAGCTTAAAACATCTGCGGCAGTAAATTAACATTGTCTGAATCTCTTTCTTAAACAATTAATTTCATTACATTTGTAGGTATGAATTCCTAACAACCACAATTATACTTCATTCATATAAGTGTGAATGTAGCCTAGGTTCAATAATCCAAACAACTAACTGTCACACGTAATCAGAAAAAAGAAAAACAAAAAACTAAAATTGTAATAAATTCCCTAAGCTGAAGAGAGACGATAATCGGACAACTCGATACTCAAAATCATTTGGATATCATCACGTAGTCCGCCAAAAAACAGAAGTGTAGAATTTCTTAGCTACTAATAAACCGCTCAAAATCAGATCCAATAACTTGCAATTCTTAAAAAGAAAAAGGGAAAAGATTGAAGTTTATTCAGCAGCCTTATGTACCACCGCCGATGGATTCTGCGGAGACGACTCATTCATCTCTTGCTCCTTTTTAATCATCGATTTTTTCTCATATTCTTTCCACTTGTTAATCGCGGTTGTGCAAACAACTTAACAACAAAAAAAAGTTTGCTAGTTTACAAGTCGAGAAAATGTAGGAATGAATTGAAGAAAAAGATAGAGATGGTGCGTACCTCCGGCGCCGACAAAGTAGAGAAGGCGAACGAGCTTGGGTGCAACCTCTTCGCCCGGCGGATGTGGTATTGGTTTCATTTCTCTCTCTAGACCCTAAAAATGTAAAATCAAATCAAATCAAACGACGAATTGGGGTTTTTACGGCAAGGTAGGGATACCCAATTCCTAAGGAGAATTAATTTTGGATAAATACTCCAAAAATAAAATTAAATACCCGTTTAGTCTAAAAATGATTCATATTACTATTTCTTTTAAAAACTTCTAACTGTTATAAACTAGTAAGGGGTAAAAGTTATAATATAGTAGAGAGAATAAGAATTATACATTGTATTCAATATGAGGATCAAAGGCCTCTATTTATAGTGAGATGCAGAGAAGCAAGTGGTTTTAGGGGCTTACTTGCAAAATTAACACTCCTATCATATATATCTAAAAGATATATTTACAACACTCCTCCTGATTGACTAATCCCTAAAACAAATGTTGCCTCATTAAAACCTTGCTAGAAAAATCCAATCGTGATAAAACCTACTGTCGAAGGAAAAAGAGTACAACCGCTTCCCCCTAAACTTAAGATCATTGTAGATCTTCGAGTCGACGCATGCCGATCTTGCGAACTAACTTTCTGAATGTTGATGTTGGTAATGCCTTCGTGAATAAGTCCGCCAAATTGTCACTTGAGTGAATCTATTGAATGTTGATATCGTCATTCTTTTGGAGATCGTGTGCGTAGAAAAACTTGGGAGTAGATATGTTTCGTCCTATCACCTTTGATGTATCCTTCCTCGAGTTGCGCGACGCAAGCAAGCATTGTCTTCATATAAAACAAGTTGGATTGACCTTTGATGAAGCTAATCCGCACGACTCTTGGATATGACTTGTCATATTTCTCAACCATACACACTCTCGACTTGTTTCATGGATTGCAATAATTTCATAATGATTTGAAGATGTTGCAGTCAAGGTTTGCTTCACACACTTCCAAGATATAGCAGTTCCACCACATGTGAAAACGTAGCCAGTTTGTGACTTGGCTTTATGTGGATCGGATAAATATCCTGCATCCGCATATCCCACTAGAGAATTATTAGAATTCGCTGGATAATATAACCCAAGGTCAACGTACCTTTTAGAAAACGTAGAATGTGCTTAACACCATTCCAATGTCTTAAAGTGGGAGCGTAGGCTATATCTTGCAAGAAGATTTACAGAAAAAGCTATATCTGGTCTAGTGTTATTAGCCAAATAAGTCAATGCTCCAATTGCACTTAGATATGGTACTTCAGGACCAAGTATCGTTTCACCATCTTCAAGAGGTCAAAATGGATCTTTATTGGTATCAAGAGATCTAACAATCATTGGTGATGCTAATGGATGTGCATTATCCATGTAAAAGCGTTTTAACACGTTCCTTCTCGGACACGTTCAATTTGCAAACCAAGACAAAATTTTGTCTTTCTCAAATCTTTCATCTTAAATTCTTTCTTCAAATATTCAGCAGTTTTATTGAGCTCTTCAGGAGTCCCAATTAAATTCAAATCATCAACATAAACTGCTATAATTGCAAATCCATTTTCGGTTTTCTTTATGAAAACACACGGGCAGATATCATTATTCTTGTATCCTTCTTTCAATAGATACTCGCTCAGTCTCTTATACCACATACGTCCAGACTGTTTTAGCCCATAAAACGACTTTTGCAGTTTAATCAAAAACATGCTTTTGGGTTTTGACTTAAATGCTTCAGGCATTTTAAATCCTTCGGGAATTTTTATATATATGTCACTATCTAATGACCCATATAGATATGCAGTTACTACATCCATAAGGCGCATATCAAGTCTTTGTGACACAGCAAGACTAATCAAAAATCTGAAAGTAATTGCGTCCATTACTGGAGAGTATGTTTCTCATAATCAATTCCTGGTCTTTGAGAGAAACCTTGAGCTACGAGTCTTGCTCTATATCTCGTAACTTCATTTTTCTCATTTCTCTTTCTAACAAAGACCCATCTGTATCCTACAGGCATATCAGTTTCCGGAGTTTGAACTATAGGTCCAAAAACTTTCCGGTTTTCTAAGCAATTTAATTCCGCTTTGTATAGCACCATTCCACATTGGCCAATCATCTCTCTCGTTTACATTATGTAACGAGCATGGTTCGCATCCTCATTTAAAATTTGATGTGCTATATTAAAGCGCGAATATATCATCTACAATAATATTTTCTCTCTCCAGTATCTGATTAGAAGATAAATAATTTATTGAGATCTCATGATTTTCAGACACTTGTAATTCTTCAGGAATTACATCACTTTCATTTGATTGATGAATCATTTTCGTCATTGTTTGGTTTCCATCTTGCCTCTTTCTTTTTCTAGGCACAGAATCTTTGGAACCAATTGGTCGACCACGTTTTTGACAAACTTTAGATTCATTTCTTTGCCAAAGCTATTTGTCCCTCAGGGACACTTAAGATTGTGTTACTTTTCTTGTATCTACAAAAGCATCAGGAAGTTGATTTGCAATCTTTTGCAAGTGAATTATCTTTTCAACTTCTTGTTCACATTGATTAATTCGAGAATCAAAATGTGATAAACTTTTTTCATTCCAAGAAATTTCCGTGCTTTTCCGGATGTAGATTTGTTCCACCTAATGTTGGAAATGTCATTTCATCAAAATGACAGTCTGCAAAACGCGCAATAAATAAATCACCCGTTAAAGGTTCAAGATACCGTATAATCGACGGTGAATCAAATCCAACATATATCCCAAGCCTTCGTTGGGGGCCCATTTTTGTTCGTTGTGGGGGTGTAATTGGAACTTGAACCGCGCAACCAAAAGTTCGTAAGTGAGAAACATTAGGTTCTCGACCAAAAATAATTTGCATTGGGGAGTATTGATGGTTGGTAATCGTTGGCCTAATACGAACTAATGTTGCTGCATGTAATATGGCATGACCCCAAACAGTAGTTGGAGTTTTGACTTCATAAGTAATGGTCTAGCAATAAGTTGAAGACGTTTAATAAACGATTCTGCTAAACCATTTTGAGTATGGACATGAGCAACTGAATGTTCAATCTCAATTCCAATAGTCATACAATAATTTTCAAATGCTTGAGATGTAAACTCACTAGCATTATCAAGACGAATTCTTTTGATCGAATTGTCTGGAAATTGAGCTCTTAATTTTATAATTTGAGCAAGCAGTCTAGCAAATGCTGCATTTCTAGTAGAAAGCAAGCATACATGTGACCATCTAGAAGAAGCATCAATCAATACCATATAGTATCGAAAAGGTCCACACGGTGGATGTATAGGTCCACAAATATCTCCTTGAATTCTTTCTAAGAAAGATGGAGATTCAACATCAACCTTCTTATATGAAGGTCTAATGACTAACTTGCCTTGCGCACAAGCATCACATGGGAATTCATTTGTTAAAAGAATCTTCTGGTTCTTTATATTGTGCCCATATGAATTATTAATTATTCGGCGCATCATAGTTGCTCCAGGATGTCCAAACCTATCATGCCAAAGCATAAAGCTTTTTGTGTCATTGAACTTCGGGTTCATGACATGGTTTGTCTCAATTGCCTTTATGAATGTGTAATACATTCCAGAAGGTAGTGTTGATAATTTTTCTTTTGTTAGCTTATGGCCAGATACGAAAGAATTTATGCAAAGATATTCATTAGTAGCATTCTTCCGCTATTGTCTCGATGTGGTATCCATTATAGCGGATATCCTTGAAACTTAGTAAGTTTATTCTAGACTTACTAGAGTACGGACATTTTCAATAATTAATTTAGTATCATTTGGCAAAATGATACAAGCTCTTCCGAGCCTTCAATGATATTTGATGCACTCGATATCGTGTTAACATTATCCTCGCCTAATGTTAACTTAAGAAAATATTTCTTATTTTAGAGAATGGTGTGTGTAGTGGCACTATCGGCAAGACAAATATCACAAGATTCCATGTTGAATTTCGATAATTTTTTTAAAAAAAAGGATCCAATTACTCGAATAAATATGTAAAAGAAAAATAAACAATTGTTTTGTACTAAAAAACAACGTATCCGAAAAATAAACGGCGGAAATAAGCAATGTCTTCTAAATAACTAGAAATAAGGATAAAAAGGACTAAACAATGTCCATATTATTGTCTTCAAGCACACCACCACTTCAATCAACTCGATCAATATTGTCGTAGCCTTTTGGGTCATCAAAGAAATCGGAGACATCTAATAAAGTGAGTAGTATCCAATTGGACGCGATCAAAGTCAACGACATTGGTTTCACTTCTTGTCTTTTCCCTTAATGGAATCTTGATATAAATCCGCAAGATGCTTTGCCGTTCGGCAAGTACGTGCCCAATGTCCTGTCATGCCGCATCTATAGGCAAGGCGGCTTCCTTTTTTGATGAATTGTGTGTCATTGGATGCTTTATGCCTTTTGTTGCTAGAGGTTGCATCATTTGGTTTACCGCGTCCACGACCCCGCGACCATATCCACGTCCACGACCACGCCCACATCCACGTTGGTTCCCACGACCCACGTCCATTTTCATGGTTGAAAGTTGCATTGGCCGGGCAATGCGGTGGAACCCCGGTGGGTCGAAGTTCGTGATTTTTCATGAGCAATTCATTATTTTGCTCGGCAACCAATAAACGGGATATTAGTTCGAGTACTTGCTGTGAAACCACGGCTTACCTATATTGTTCTTTTGGTGCAGCAGAGCACATTTGAAGCATGAAAAGTGGAGAATGTTTTCTCAAGCATATCGGCATCCCCAATTGATATTCTCTCCCACACAAAGTTTCAATTTAGGAAATAATTCTAAATAATTCAGAATTATAAGCACTCACGGACTTAAAATCTTGTAGTCTAAGATGCATCCACTCGTAACGAGCTTTAGGAAGGACAACGGTCCTTTGATGATCCAAACCTTTCTTTCGGGGTTGAAATCCACAATTCACTTGGATCTTTGACGGTCGGATACTTTCAATCTTTAGATGCATCATGAAGATGATGACGAAGGAAAATTAATGCCTTAGCGCGATCTGTTCGGATGCGTTATTTCCATTTCTTTTATTGTCTCCCCTAGACCCCTTGGAGATCGAATTGAACATCGGCATCCAAGAGTCTATGACATATAGTTCTTGCCAGAGATGTCAAGAGCAATGAACTCAAGTTTGGCTATATTTGCCATTTGTGCAATTCGCACAAAAGAATCAAGGATAAATATAATATCCAAATATTTATTTGCTCTTCGAGCATGTAATATTCTTCGGGAATATTACTTGTGCTACTTTAATTAGCATCAATGAGATAATCTTTCTAGATTATTCGAAACAATAATTATCATAACAAAGAAATATACATAAAGGCATAATATAACACATATATTTTGCGAGTTTCGGAAGTTTCATGTTTAATAATTTAAAATCACATCAAGTAAGATTAATTGGTACGAGGAACACTCCATGATATATTTGACAAATATTTAATTAATAGTCTACCTACAACATGAGATGCGATATTGAAAACAAAAGAATTTTTTCTAGATAAATTGCGTGAATCGGCCTTTATAAAGTAACAAAAATTTCTTAAACAAAAAGCTAATTTCACCTATGTTTCATGTATTGACGGCAATTTGATTTGAACGAATAAAAAGAAAATTAGAAGAATACCTTCTAGGATCGAAGGACTTCTATGATTGAAGGAGAGGATACGAAGTAGCGAGTAGAACAATCGTGCGATAACGTGTTATAAACTAGATAGAAAAGAAAATATAGTAGAAGAAAGAATTACGTGTATTCAATATGAGGACCAAAAGCCTCTATTTATAGTACGGTACGAGCTAGGGTTTTAGGGGTTTACTTGTCAAGCCACTTCTATCATATATATATCTAAAAGATATATTTACAACACTAACTATACTATTTTATTTAATTTGACATTCAATAGTTTTGAATGGTTGGAAATCGTTAGATTTTTGAATGATGTGGAAAATAAGTGGCAATTTTTTTTTCCTCAACTCCGATTGATTGTATTTGTGGCATATCTAATCCTTTAAAAGCTGCCCTTCCCTCGCTAAAAAATTATATCATTAAGCTCATTTTCATTCGTCCTTAAAAGATGTATCACGTCCATTTTTTGCTATAACCTCGAACTACTTTTCTTATATTTTATATTTCACTCAACAAACTTTTTATCAAACATTTTTTAACACTTGTGCCACATATATTGTGATACATTTTTTTAGGATGGAGGGAATATAATTTTATACTCTCTCCATCCACAAAAATTGTATCATTAAGGTCATTTTTACCCGTCAACAAAAATTGCATCACATTTATTTTTGGACACAACCCCACACAATCCCTTATAAATATTTACCACATATTTCTTAAAATTGTGGGTTATTTTTTTTCACTCGACAAGCATACATACCATATCACAACTTCCGTCCACGAAAAGTGTGGTCACTACAAAAAATCATATTTTACCGGCCAGACTTTCCGTCAGTAAGCATAAAATCCGTCCGGCCAGTTCACAGACGGAAATGCGCAGTCGGAAATTAAGCTAGAAGCTAAATATTTACCGACGGATTTCGTTCGTCGAAGATGTTACCGACGGATGTTCCGTCGCCATTATTTTCGTCAAATAATTTGCGCTGTAGAAATTTACCAACGGATGCAAACGACGGATTTTTAAATATTTTTTTAATTTTATTTTCATGATTAAATCTATAAACCAATCTCAAAAGATATAATCAAACCCGAATATATAAATTTGATAATTTATTACATAATGTATCATAAAATTTGTCTTCGAAAATTTCACATAATGACAATAATTCTCCGGACATTTATAATGAAGCAAATGATTTGTTTCTCAGCAATCAAACGCTTATCTTTTTCATTTCTTGAGCATACTACTTTTTCGCCAACTCTTCAATCAAATTTTTTGGTCCTTGGAAGGTGGCCTCTATACTACTTCCTCCATCTTTTTCTACACTTCTTGAAATAAAAATCAAAACATATTGTATTTAAGTGAAACTTAGAGAGTAATATATAGTACTTGAGAAGAACAAAAACAATAAACATATATATATATATATATAGATATATAGATATATATTGGTAATAGATAAGAAAAATCGCTATTGCTTGGTTTTCGATCACACGTGATTTCTTTTATCGTCTTTATGACTAATAAAATATGATATAATGAAAATGCCATATATGGTTTAATACATAAAATTGTGGCACCAACTACCAAGGGGCGAATTAGGCTCACTTGTCTTTTCATTACATCAAAACATATTGCGTATATAAACACCTTAACAATGTCAACTTGTTTGACATACAACCAAGAACTTTCTAACATTGGATTTGTTTAAATTAAGATCTACCTCATTGGTCATAAATAATAAAATTACATTTAATTACCATTTGTGAGCCAAGAAAATTGAATAGAACGAGAACAACAACAAACCAAAAAAACCTTAAAATCCTCAAACATGAGCATTAATTCAAACCAACAAAGGAAAAGGTTCAAAAATGCCAAGTGATCAGATCATACACCAAAACAAGACGTAATAGAATAGAACATAACGAACAACAACAAACGAAAAAAACCTTAAAATCCCCAAACATGAGCATTAATTCAAACTCTCTTTGGTTCGACAATCCGGTTGACGGTAGCCAATGTGTCCGAGATAAGTCGACAAAGAGAAAAGAGGGACGGAGAAGCTAACCAAGGGCGAGTGGCCGACCGGCAAGTTGGGAAGAAATCGGAGCAAGCGACGCGGTGGCCCAGCTCGGAGCATGGGCACCGCATTTCAGGCGGAAAACCGAGAGAGAGTCGAGAGAGAGAGAGAGAGACACACGCACGCACGAGACACGAGAGAGAGAAAGAGAAACTTACCGGCGGCGGAAACGGCCGGCGGTGGCACGGGGCGGAGCAAGGGCACGGCGGCGTGGGAGGAGGCGAGAGAGAGAGAGAATATGTTGGTGAGAGAGAGAGAGAGAGAAATAACGAGAGAAAGACACACGCACATGCACACCTAGACCCGCCCGACGACCGGCGGCGAGGGAAGAAGAACGACGGCGGGGGATTCGATTGGTCGGACGACGGTCCGATTGGGTGGCGAGGCCGGAAGGAGGGCGAATGACGAAGATGTAGAGAGAAAGAGAGGAAGGAGAGAGAGAGAGAGAGAGGAACGGCGGCGAGCGAGCCGGGACGGCGGTGACGACGGCGAGATTAGGGAGAACGGAAAATTAGGGCTTAAGCGAATGATGGAAAGGGATCCCGGCGGCTTGCGAGTATATCG